>OX940917.1:26671106-29551037 GCA_954870645.1 Agrotis clavis | reverse complement strand
CCTACCTACCACCGGAAAGCTATCGAGTCGAGATACGATGGGGGGAGGGGTGAAGAGGGGGAGAGGGGGGGAGTTTTGAAAAATGATTTTGACCAACTCTGGGCCCCTTGATATGAATCTGAAAAAAAAAATGTTGCAAGTCTGTCAAACTTCCGAGATCCGCCTAAAGGGGGAGAAGGGGGCCGAGGGGGGGGAACTTAGAAAAATGGTTTTTACTATTCCGAGCCTCCTCTATACGAATCCGTAAGAAAACAGAACACGGGTCTCTTAGTTTCCGAGATACGTTGGGGGGAGGGGTGAAGGGGGGGAGAGGGAGGAGTTTTGAAAAATGATTTTGACCAACACTGGGCCCCTGGATATGAATCTGAAAAAAAAAATGTTGCAAGTCTGTCAACTTCCGAGTTCCACCTAAAGGGGGGAGAAGGGGGGCAAGGGGGGGAACTTTGAAAAATGGTTTTTACTTTTCCGAGCCTCCTCTATACGAATCCGTAAAAAAACAAAACACGGGTCTCTTATTTTCCGAGATACGGTGGGGAGGGGGGAGAGGGGGGGCGAAAAGGGGAGGTTTGGGATTTTTCCCATACTCACCAGAGTTACTTGTTTACGAATCTGTCAAAATATACCCACCTCCCCCTTCACCATCTGGGAGAACAATTATGTCAATCAGTCAGTCAGTCAGTCAGTGGTAATCGAGCTTTATATAGTATAATAATAAAAATCTTTATTGACATAATTTAGGTACAAACATTTTATTTGTGAACCCTGACTCCTGTGCTATAGTATGTGCCATTTAAGGCGGCGCTAGTCGCGAGCTCGAACTCACTGGCAGGCATGGTCAAAAACCATGATATTTCACCGGAAATCGAGCCATCAGTGAGATGCACGATCATTCAGAGTAAAAGGCGCGCGTAAAAAAATACGCAAAAACCTTTGGAAGAAGGGGTTTTATGAAAAATCCACTGCACCAATTAATTTCAAATAAAATTTATTAAATTCTTCGATAAATTTGCTGTGTCGGTACGGACTTCGTTTTGGAAATTTGATGCTTCTTTAGCTTCTAATTTACACCTAAAGTTGTGTTAAAATTAGCAAAAAAAACGAATCTTTAGAAGCTCGTAACTTTTTAATAGCTTCATATTTTACAATTCTGCTTCCGTACAGACAAAATTAATAATGAGACGAAACGATACCATGTTTAATTTTGGATGTACGGTCAGCCAAGAAAGTGGTGTACCAGTTTTGATTTAGTTTCCCGGTCATCGAAAATTACAACAAGGTTCGTTATAAAAAGATATTACTGAAAGAGACAACATTATCATGACGTAAACCTATGTATTTAGTATTCATACGTCATATGTCACATATAAGTACATGACATTTTAACCTTTAGTATAAATGAAAAGGACATTAGTTTCTACAAAGCAATTGAAATGTTTCCAAACAAAAGTAATAAAAACTATTTAAATAGACAACCGAATTCCATTTGAAAAAGAAAACTGACAATTGACATTTTGTCAAATATATGCAAAAAATCGATATATTTTCCGTGTTATTTTTCAATCAACTGCATATAAAATCATCTCAATGCCTGCCAACTTGACCATTGCCGAAAGAGCACAAATAATTGCCCAATTTAATGAGGGAAGCAGTATCAGTGCGATATCCCGGAATTTGAATATATCGAGGCGTTCTGTCCGCTTTTGGATTCGTCGTGAAGGAGAGGAGGGAAGTTTGTTGGATCACAGAAGAAGTGGTCGCCGGCCTGCACTCTCCAATAACGATAGAGAATTCATGAGACGGGAATATGAAATCAATGGTTTTAAGCCCACAAAACATTTTGCGGAGATGTTCGATGTGAGTGCCCAAACAATAAGGAATCATCTACATTACATGGGGTTGCACCACAGGCATTACGCCAAGAAAATATATTTGACGGATGCTCACAGACTTGCTCGTCTGAACTTCGCCAGAGAGCACTTAGAGTTTGATTGGTCTAATACAGTGTTTTGTGATGAAAAAACGTTTAAATCCAGTCAGCATGGACGTCTTCACCTTTGGCGATATAATTCAACACGGTATAAAGATGATCATGTAATTCCAAATAGAGAATCAGATCGAATTTCCGTAAATATTTGGGGCTGGATGAGTGCGGATGGTGTAGGAGAATTGTGTTCTCTACCTCCTCGAGCGACGGCTGTAAATTATATCGACGTGCTTCAGAATGCAATGCTACCATCAGTCCGTAATGTTTACCCGGAGAACGAAGTGCCACAATTTGATTTTGTTCAAGATAATTGTTCAATTCATAATGCGAGGATCGTAAGAGCCTGGTTTCGTTCACACACTGACGTAAGGGTAATTCAGTGGCCCTCAAGATCGCCGGACCTCAACCCCATAGAAAATCTTTGGGGCCTTATGGTCCAACGATGGTCGCATCAAAATGAAAGAACCAAACAAGCTCTTATTAGTCACTGTAATTATATTTGGGAGGAAATGCGGGGAACCGATATTTGCTCACGGCTTGTTGGTTCAATGAGGTCTCGTCTTTTAGAGGTTATAGAGGCCAACGGCGGTTACACCCGTTTCTAATTTTTAAAAATTTTCAATATCTTCTAAATATTACTATATATGCTATGTTTTTGTTTGTTATAAGTATTTTAAAATGGGTGCTAATTAAGGCAGCTTCTTTAAAATGTCATTCTCGTCTGCAAATATATTTAGTTGTCTAATGAATTAATAGGTCAGCGACAAACTTTTAGCGTCTAATAAATGGTTTATAAGCGACCATATATTGTAAAACAAGCTACTGTTAATATGACGCAACATGGTGATAATTCTTAAGCAACTAAAGTGATATGTCTACTCATTGCCAGCTTCTAATAAGTGTATCAACTTCATCTATAAAATAATATCAACGTACTCTAATTTCATAGAGTCACCGTTATTTTTATACTTTAGCATAAGTAATTGATGAGTGAATCTACTATATTTGAACATAAAATTTCCTTAATATTGTCATCAAATAATGGTCAATAAAAGCTATTATTTCATGTATTCGCCTATCTATTTATAATGTTACCATAAGTAATTGACTATGGATGGTATTTAAAAGTACTTCAATTTATTCCCATTTTATTTACCTAATTTTGTCTGTGTTCCACCAAATATACTGAATGTGCACCAAAATATGTTCATTAAAATATGTCATAACGAGGTGTAATAAAAAAAATCTACCTAAGCAGGGTCGACGAAGCCCCGCTTCGCGGGGCTTCTATTTCTGTGTACAAGGTTTAAAGGAACCTAACCAAACCGAACTTCGGGGTGTCCCTGAAATCTTGCTAAAGCGAGTTTTAGATTTGGTGCGCATTCAGTATATTTGGTGTACAAAAAGAGCTCGCTCATTGGTGCAAATGGCCGGTCGCGCCCCTCTGATTCCCAACGAGCGTCAGGTACACTCCCGCGCTTGTGTTGCAAACTTTCACGAAAAAAGAATATGATTTATTAATTTAGTTGTTGAATGAAAAACTTTGATTGCTAATTTTGAGGCTGGATTTTGATTTTATTAGCAGACAGATGTTGAATCTCTAAAATATATAAAGTAGCTCACTTACAACATTAGTCGCTGAGTTATCAAATCAGAAGTAAATATATTTATCGGTAGCTCGGAGTCATATTAATTTACGCTCGTAAATTGACGCTGGTTTCTTGATATTTTGTTGGAATAGTAAAGATGATGAATTAATATAATTGAAGCTGTTCTATTAACTCGTCGCTCACATATAAAAAAAGACGCTAGGTTGCAGGTGCTAAAGAAAACTTTTGTTGCCGCACATATAATTTCCCTTTTAAAATTGATTGTAGAAATTTAATAAAAGGATAAATCTATTTTTAGCTTGTTTTTTATTGATATTGTAATTACAAGTTTACAGAAATTGTAGGTTTGTGGATTCGCCTTGTGCCTTTACAATTTTATGTAACTTGTTGATTACAATTCTGAATTTGTAGATACAATTTTGTCGTCAAAATCTACAGCCCCCCGCCGTTGATTTTACGACGTCATTGGTTCCATCAAGTTCAAACTAAGAACAGCTGTCACGTTACAAACGTAATAGTCGTTATCAATAATCAGATAAAGACAGCAATAGAAGTTGTCAGATCGATCTGCAAGCGAAACTAATCTTTATCACCTATGAATCTGCAAGCGATATTCAACCTTAGGGTGGTACACCACTTTCTTGGCCGACTGTACCTTGTCAAATAGTGGAGTAAAACCCCA
Source organism: Agrotis clavis (assembly GCA_954870645.1). Lineage (NCBI taxonomy): Eukaryota > Metazoa > Arthropoda > Insecta > Lepidoptera > Noctuidae > Agrotis > Agrotis clavis. The sequence goes on along the minus strand of OX940917.1, from coordinate 29,546,761 downwards.
ACGAAGTTTCTATGGAAAAAATGTTGACTTGTTTAACCTTAACATGGCAATAGCGGTCATTCACTCCCACCTACCAAGTTTTTCATCACTAAGCGATAATGACACTTATTGTTACCTAAAACTACTAATAAGCGATAGTTGCTTCTATCGCTACAGTATCGTGGTACCAGCCTGCTTGACATTTTTATTTATTTTTTTATTTTATTTTTATTTGAAGGGACAAAAAACAGTTATACGTTACAATATTATAGTAAATTACAAAAAAGGGTTAAAAACGTATAACTCACACCATTGTCCACGGAATAATATTAATTCTTGAAGAGATAAGGTAACGGACGATAAAAACATGGTGTACTTAGTAACTAGTAACAAAAATTAAATGAAAGAAGTGCCGAATAAAATATACCACACAGATCTGGTAGGAAGTCCTCGGCCAGATCCGGATGGCATGCAATCACAGCTGTATCAAATAACCATCGTCATTGAGGTTGATTATTAAGAATATCGATGGCCATTTTTTTAAATCTGTTCTGAGTGAGCGCGAATATATCTAAATTAATAAAATGTGAGTTGTACGTTTCCAATAGGCGGCGGAGAGGAGCCCGCTCCCCAGCATTGGTTCTACACGTCTCTGTGTAGAAAAGTCGAGGAGCGCGAGCCTCCCGCCGAATAATAGTCCTGGGTACAATGTAACATAACCTATTTGATAATTCGGTACAATTAAACTTATTATTACATATGCCATACAACATCATTACCATTAAAAGTTCACGTCTGTGCTCCAAGCTCAATATTTTGTATTCGTTTATCAGATCCGCATAAGAGGTCCGGGTGTGGTAAATTTTATAGTGAGTAGAACGAAGAAATTTTTTCTGTACCATTTCCAGCCTGTGCTTATATTTATCGTAAAAAGGACTCCATATGGGCACTGCATATTCCAGCTGTGAACGAACTAAAGTTTTATACAAAAAAATAAAAGTAGAAGCTTTTTTAAATTCCTTACATGACCGCATCACAAATCCGTACATCTGAAAGGCTCTGTTAATAATGTTGTCAATATGGATGTCAAGATGTAATCTACAATCCAGCAGTACTCCAAGATCACGTATACAGTCGGTTTTGTTTAAGTTTATGTCATTTAATTTGTAAGGGAAGTTAATAGTTCTTTTGTTTTTGGTGAAGGAGATATAATAACATTTTGGTAAACTGAGATGAAGTTTGTTATTAAGACAGTATTGTGAAAGTCTGCATGGATCATCTTACAGTAGACATACAGGGGTTGTGAATCTTGTGTTGCTCTAATTCAAAATTATTATTTTTTATTTCTAGAAATCAAATTGCGTGCTTATAAATTTACGCGTGACGTAAAAAATGTTCCACTGTGACGGATTTAATGGATGTAGTGATAGGTAACGGCCCTTTTCCCGTCATATGTATTTTCGTCCGCGCACGGATCTGGTCCGCTCGCGTGCTTCCCGCATCATAGGAAAAACGTGTATGAAATGATAGGATGCGGGCAGCCTGCACGCGGACCGTATCCGCATGCGGGTGAAAATACGCATGACAGGAAAAGGGCCCTTAGTGGTTGAGGTATCAGTGTACAAATTTCTGGAGTGTGGGTTTGAGTCCAACTCATGGTATACCCGCTCGTGGTCGACCTTTACTTTTATAAGTATTTAAAATTATTATAGAATAGAATATACTTTATGGTACACCAAAATGAAAACAAGTTTTACAATATTTTTACCGACTTCAAAAAAAAAGGAATAATTAGATGCGTGTCAACACAGAACACAAAAACAAAACAGTAACAAACTCAACAACGATAACAATAAAAGCAAAGAAATTATAGCACAGACCCAAAGAGATTTAAAAGAACCTATAGAGCTGGCATTGGGAAAATTGACATACAAATTATTGATGCCGTGTGTCAGTAGCACAATCTAGCGTTGCATAGCAACGCGACTACTAGACTGAGCGACTTTTTACCTAGTGGTAAAAAGTTTTGGATCACAACTTTCTTCGTGATGTCCCATCTATTGCTCGTATTTAGTTTAATGTCTTTGCACAGACCGAACGCAAGCGAACTTCCACACGGAATGTCAAATCAAAATGGCGGCTGCTGCCGGGGGTGCTGCACCCCTGACACGATGACCTCGTAAAACAAAAACGACATAAGATCAAAATTAGCATTTTCTGTGATGAAATAGTTTTTGTTATTTATTTTAGGAAAAATAAGGTGTTTTTACCATCCTGATATCAAAATAATATTAATATACTTATATCCATACAATATGCACTAACTTTTGCTACTCAGTATTGTAATATGAGACTCAAGCGATGTCAGTTTTGCGACTGTTTGCGACAGATTTGTACGGGTGAAGAGGAAGTATCGCTAATATTGAGATATCGGGATGAAAGTCGGAGCATTGACCGCTATTGCCATGTTAAATGGCACATACTATAGTATGAACTGTATTACAGGAGCCAGTGCCTTCACCTTGCAGGGGTTACACTGACTTAGTCAATAAAGCGGCTTAAACTAAAATATTAAGGGCTGGTTTTTCAATAGTCAGTTAACCGTTACCTGAGGAATAAAAATAACGGTATGACATATTTTCCATAGATAAGCTGTCAAACCGCCATTTTTATTCCTCAGTTAACGGTTATCTGACTATTGAAAAACCAGCCCTAAATAAAATAAAATGTTTAAGGTAGAAATTAAACCTACAAATAACATTGAAAATAAAATAAAATGCTAGCTTTTGTCTGCTTGTAAGTTTGGAGTTGAGAGTTTGCGTGTGTGCGTGTGTGTGTGTGTATAGGGGTGTGTGTGTGTGTGTGAGTGTGTGTGGTGGACGGTGGTAGTCGGTGACAAAAAGTCAATGAAATAAAAAATAAAGTCACCGACTTTCGAAAGAAAAGTTTTTTTGTAGGTTATTTTAAACTTTTTTGTGGTTGTTTTGAAGTCGGTTACATTTTTTTTTTAAAAAGTTTTTTTAATTCGTATTGTAAGTTTATATTAAATATGTTTCAATGTGAATGTCTCGCCATTGCCATTTTCGGTGATAGCTTAGTGTAATTATTTCTAAGAGATCATGTAAAGATAGTGTTTACACGTTTTTTTAAAGACAGAATATAATCACAAGATGATAAAAAGTTGTCATGGTTGTGCTCGCAATTCCAACTTATAGTAGGTAAAAATAACAATTTTCTTAGCGTATAAATAACAGGATATTAACATGTTAAATAACTAGCAGTCATTTAAACTAAACAAACAGCGTATCGACACTAATATTGAGTCATGAAATGTTATAAAGGTGAAATCATTTTAAAACTTACTGCCGAATGCTTACTGCACTAACGGTATGGTTAATTAGATTTATGGTTTTGAATAGGAAGCGATATAAGCGATTTTATAAATTAAATGGAAACCATTATACTTCTGAAAAAGTAGTCCTGTAAATAAAAACGCAACACAGCTACACTTTATTACCAATATGCTAGTAGTAGTAGTAGTACCTTAATAGCACTTAGTCAATATGCTATGTAGTAAGGTAGTGTTTCTGAGTATGACCATGCTCGGGTCAACGGCGCGTTATGTTCCACGCGCGCCTCAAAGAGTTTCAACATAATGACGGGACCCCCCTTTAGAGGGCCAAAGCCTGACGGGGTCGCGGGACTCACGAATTACCGTGACCCCGGTACGTAAAAGGCTATTGAAGGACACCGTGGATTTCAGTCAGCACGAGTCTGACAGTCCCTCCCGCTCTGCCCTGGGTGGGAGGACACATTTGATGATTTTATAAGTCTAAAATATGTAAATACTAAGTAGTTGTTAACAAAATATGAGACACCGACCTCGCTTAACGCGACATTTTCCTGGAATAAAAACAAAGCTATGTGGATTATATTGCACCGTCCCATGCGTCACAAGCTGAACTATGCTCCATAATGATTAATAAATTGTTATCCATTAATTACTGTAATGGCTGCATTGCATGTCATTGCTGTTTTGTGCATCAATTGATAGATTGGTTGGTCAATGTCTTACGTCATAATGCATCTAATACATTATGTAGGGCCGGGGGTCGCGGGGCTAACGAATTACCGTGACCCCGGAACGTAAAGGGCTATTGAATTGACACCGCGGATTAGTCAGAACAAGTCTGACAGTCCCACCTGCCCTGCACTGGGTAGGAAAGGGTAGGGTCTGGGTAGGACTCATTAAATTTGATGATTTTACAACGATAAAATAAGAAATACATTACTTATGTAGAAGCGAACAAGACTTTTTAAATGTAAGACAAGTCACACGTCATAGACAAGTGAAATGACTCCGATCTTTGTTGCAGATAACGGGACTTGGACCCAGTTGTGGCTGATCACGGATTACCACGAGAATGGGTCGTTGTTTGACTTCCTGAGTGCTCGAACCATAGACTCGATCACGCTGGTGAAGATGTCATTGTCCATCGCCACTGGACTCGCCCATCTGCACATGGATATCGTTGGCACTAAAGGTAAGTAGCACGTTGCAAATGCGCAATATTTCATCGTCTCCCTTTTTACCACGTTACTTGAGGTCCTCGCAAAATTTATTCCTCTGTCATGTCACTGTATGATAAACTTCTTGTGTTGCATCTCACCAATCTCACAGCTCATTAGACCAGTCACCTCTGTCTGTATATCTATTCCCGTACAAACGCACACAACAGCCAAAGATAAATTTCCAGTATGCGCTGACCTCTGATTGTATGGAAAGTCTATAGATTGCCAGAGCAGTTTATACTGGATATGTAGAAGTTGATGTGTTCATATTTACTAAGTTTTCATTAAGTATGATATCTTCTATATTCGTATTTAGGTCAATCGATTAATCAACTCGGCTTAACACAGACCACTGCTGAATTTAGGATAGATTATTACCAAGTGAGCCTATACTGAGCTTTCTAATTTTACTAAAAGTAAACGTTTTAAACTGTATGTTAGCTGTATTATCCAAAAAAATAAATAGATTTTTATGTGAACTCTCGGCAATTTAGATTATGGTAAGAGTACCATAGCAACAATATAAATAAGATGACATAAATAAATTAATATGGTTATTGAAAACATGTTTACCGCATTTTCTTTTGATATAATATGCCGAGGTCAAATCTGACGCCTTTAGATAATAATGAGCTATTAATGGACTGTTTGAGCGAGTCCTTTCTTTCATTCTTTCATGGCAACATTAATGAAATAGATTATCAAATTAGTCTAGAAAAGAAGAATCTCTAAAAAAGAAAGAAGACTAGGTTCCTGTGTACTGTTTGTACTGATTAAATCTTAGTTTACAATAGGGTAGTTTACTGTATAAATACATTGAAAATCCGTTTAGTCCCTCAGTTTGAGATTGAAAAATATTGCACATGTATTATTTCTTGTTTTGAATCAATCAATATTGCCAAAAATAAAATGCTTCGTTTGGGAGTGGGGGCTTGGGACGTCATATCGCCTGCTGAATGATACGTTTTGTGATTTTTAGTAGCGTTAACTCCTCGTCCATTTTGGTTTAAGTTACAAAAGAATAAATACTGGTCAATTTTTTTTTGATAATCTATTTTACGGACTAATAATTTTTTTGAGTAAAATAGCCTATTTTACTATTCTCAAATTCTTAGAGGCTGAGTTAAGCATACGTGCTGATGTTCGAGATGGCCGGCTTAATTCGGAGATGATTACGTGGTCATTTCATTTCTGTTTTATGAAGCTCTCATATGTCTTGTAGTAGACAATTAATTAATTTTTTCCGGATGTCGACTGTAGAAACTTTTATCACTTTTCCATAGAATTTGAAGAAAATTAAACAAGTGGATACTAATAAAATAAGATTAATTGCGGTTTAGCGAAAGTTTAGCTTTTTAGTGCTTTGCCTCTAATTCTCTACCACTCATTTTGCTTTCAAGCTCTCACTGGCAGTGAGAGCGTACTAGTCACTACCGGTTTCTACAGCTTTATGTATCATATTGCAGCTATTTATTGTTATTCTGCATAATCTCACGCCTTTGCTTCCTGGATAAATAAACTGCGGGCCTGCGGACGGCGAGCAATGAGTAGCTCGCCGTGCGAATCAGGCAGTCCGAAGCGCCGTCGACCCAAGCATGGTTCATGATCGGACGGCGAGTCACCCATTACTCGCATGTCCGCGCCTACGGTCGTAGTTGGGCATAGCCAACGTGTAACGGAAACCGCACCTTCTTCCTATAGCTACGTGCTCGGTAAATCATCTTATATTCCACAATTCCTTATCTCAAATGCGATGAGTACATAAATGCTAGTTCAGTGCATGTGGTCAGCAGTGAATGTAGGTTCACACTTAAGAGAATGTTACCCACCTAACACGATAATGATGATTGATGACCCTAATGTTCAACGGAGTGGCCGATTTCTGTCTGCACGCCACTCCATTTAACTTGCTGAGCACTTTTAAATATAGCCGAAAGGCTATATTTAAAAGAGCTTAGAATTTAGCTTAGAATTGTGACTTTTTTTTTTAATGTACTAGACACTTTTCGCATACTATTAAAAATATTACTGGTTCGAATTTCAACAGAAGATTTATGTCATCATCATCAGCTTATTAATGTTCCCACTGCTGGGACGCGGGCCTCCTCTCTGTAAGAGGGAGTGGGCCATAATCCACCACGCGGGCCCAGTGCGGATTGGTGGATGTCACGTCTTCGAGATTTTGGTTCTAGGACATGCCGGTTTTCTCATGATGTTTTCCTTCACCGTTTTGAGAGCAGTGCGGGTGATGAAATAAATTACACAAAGTAATGCGCCTGCCTGGATTCGAACCCACGACCTACAACTCGGTAAGTCGGGGCCAATACCACTGGGCCACCACTGCTCTAAAGAGGATTTATGTGTGATACGTAAATTCTTAAGACTTGGTTTGTTGCCTGCTGGGGTCGCGAGCCTGTCTTTTCAGGTTACCGCGACCCTGGCACGCAAGGGCCAATCGAAGGAATACCGTGGATTTTAGTCAGCACGAACACGACTGTCTCTCCCATCCTGGATCGTCCTGGACGGAGTCTTCCCGTCTTTGATGATTATACAAAGATAAAAAAGGCATGGTTTGTACATAATTCCGTCAGGGTTTTCCATTAAATGCCGGCTTAAAATGACCTTCGAGCAAAGGAGATGGAAAGTTCAAGTATGTGGAAAAATTCAGACGGCTATAGAAATGGGACCTAGCACTGTATAACGCTGAATAGCTCAATATTCATATTTCACATAAAAAAAGTTTCTAAAACTTGTTATATCTTCATAATCATGATAAAAAAAAACGTGAACACCTACCATTAAAAGTACTACAAAAATCGCAAATATTGATATTGCTATAAACTTTTACGTAGGCGTTTAGTTTAATGTATCTGCGATTGTATTTATTTATTGATGACCACATTTTTTGTGACCCACTCAGATTAATTAAATATCTTCAAACTACATTATTAATGATAAACACATTAATAATATGTTAGTTATATCGGTAAAGTCAAATAAACACGCTGGGCGCCTTCATATTGTATAACATGTCGTGATTGATAAATCCTTTCTGAACTCGTTGTTGAACCCTCTAATTAGCTAAGGATACATTTAACAATTTCGAAATGAAACAAGAAAAATAGGAAATACTATATTTATTCGATAATCTGTGATTCTTATAAATAAAGTCTGAAAGAATACGAAGCGACGAACTGTGTTTAAATGTCATTTTATTACGTGATGATGGAAATCTGGGTGTGATGTTGTTAATTTCTGCAACTTTGAACTGTTTCTTTCCACTACATGGCGATGGCCTTGCAATGTTCTCACAGAACGACCACAAGTTAAGCACTCCGTTGAATAGCCGAATAAACGAATTTCACCAGTTGCTCCTGAATGCAGCAGTTCAAAACAAGGATGACAATGTTGGCTGAAAGATCGGCCTGTGCGGTTATAATTATTTAGCCACGAGCTCCTCTCGCGTGTATATGACGCCGTAGTCTTCGCGTGGATATGCCACAGTTTATGCATTGCATGATTCACAGTATACAAGTTAAGTCCGGGTCGAGAAGCGAGAGGTCGGTAGGTTTGCAAGCAGGAAGTCCAATAAACAAGCGGGGGTCAAGGAAAAGCAAAAGGACGAATCACAACGAACAATATTAATAAGCAGAGCGCAGAGTGTTCAAATGACGTCTGACGTTTGTTTTTTTCTTAAAGAAGGGATTGGACTCAAAGTGTCACAGAAGCGATAAAAGAATCGATTGAAATCGTTAGAAAGTAGTATCGATCATATTTCAGTTATTTTTTTTTCTCTCCCACTCCAGCAGGTGTAGCATGGCGCCGTAGAAAGAGGTTTTGTGCAAGAATAGACAAAATGACAGAACGTAGAAATATTTTTAGCGTTTTAAGCATGGTAATGTAAAAAATACGGAAAATAAACGTTCTTTTCTTCAATAGTGTACGAATGGTGTCATATTTGTGCAAAAAACAGTCGATTTGTGTAGAAATAACGATGAAATAACTTTGTCTTTTCTTGGTAGAATAGAGATAGAATCGCCATGCTACGCGTGCTGGGCAATATTCTCTTTCCACTCATACCTTTCACGATGTTGGGCGTCTTCCTTCCAGTTCAGACGGAACCTGTCCAGTTAATATTATTCTGCACAAAATATGAACTAAGATTAAACTAAGAAGCTCATTCCGAAGCTTTTAACGAAAATAATAAAGTTGAGTTTAGTGGACAAATCACTTTAAAACAATCCGATTTTCCGAATCAAAACGCATGAAAACACAATAAAAAGCAACGAAACGACTCTGAATCTATCGATTCCCGCCAAATACTGTTTCAACGCCAATTCTTAATTTCAGAAAACAAATCGTTTTAAATCACATTAGTAAAAATCGATTAAATACAGTTTCTTTTTAACAATCTGGAAAAGCGTTATTACCCTTCCCTAGTTTTCATTACTTCGTCGTGACCAAGTCATGTCAATAAAAAATGAGCGAAAAGCAATTCAGATACTTTTTTATGTTTAACATTTTATATAAGTCTTAGGAAATTATTAAACATTGAACAATTCATTAATGAATTTTCAAATACTACGAGTTAAAATGAAATTCTTATAGACGACTGGGGCACTCGTTTAGCCATCTCCTTTAGAATTTCAATTTGCTACGAGATAGAGCATTAATGTTAAATGGGCTCCTCTATGATACTTATTTGTCCAACAGGCAAGCCAGCTATAGCCCACAGGGATCTGAAATCGAAGAACATCCTGGTGAAGAGCAACCTAACCTGCGTGATCGGTGACCTGGGTCTCGCAGTACGCCATAACGTAGCTAGTGACTCCGTTGATGTACCCACCACCAACAGAGTGGGCACCAAGCGGTACATGGCACCTGAGGTGAGCATCATCTGTCATCAACACACATACATAAAACTCACGCTTTCTTCCCATGGGGGTAGGCAGAAACTACAGAGTGCCACGTGCTACCTACGATCCTTACATACTCCTTTCGTCTCATCCACATTCATACATCTGGTCATACACGCACGCCAATTGCGATTACTACGAAGCCGACGCCTTTCTGAAGCACTTTATCAATAAGGTCAGTGCAGGTCTTTCTAGAGCGTCAACATAGTCCTGTGGGAGTTATTTGATGAAGAAGGGTGCGACTGCGGAGCGTCATCATAAACGATGGCCCACCTCCTCACTTGTACTTTGTGTAATTCCACCTGCACTTCAAGAGACCTGTCCGAGGTCACCAACGCCGTAAATGTAAAGGAAAGATCGATACGCCGAAGAAGAGGAAGATCTCATTATTTAAGCTTCGGTCAACACGGTGACTAATCCCTGCAAGTAAAATTGAACTTGTTCAATTCAAACCGCGGCGACTATTTCACTGCGAATAGCCTGTCGCATTACCAATAGGGAATCGCATAATGCTAGGAGATCAAATGGCAAAACCAAAAAATAAAGCTGATTTATTTCATGAATTTATCGTAACTTTTTATTGTAACGTTTTTTAGCATTAGAAGTTCCCGCAGACTGGAGAATTTGGCAGGTTTCCTATTGTTTCTAAGCTCTTTTGTTAAAAGTAATGAAAAGGCCGGCGGCAAAATACTGCTCGAAAGTAATTAATACAGACGAGAGTATAGTAAGGCTTCTGTTTTTGTTGAAGAAACCACACCTGGTTATATTTACCCCGATCATTTTTCAACGAATTTATACAGTGTTTTTTAAATTATTTTTAGAAACTGTCTAGACTTGTTTAATTAGTACAACCTATCCCAATATAAATAGTACACACATCCCATATTTTCATGGGCCATATACATGCTCATAATGCGGGTGTACTTTGGCACACCCACTGACTAACTCTTTGAATAAAAACAGTAACTTAATTAAAAATTATAGGTGCTCGATGAGACAATGGACACCCGACAATTTGATCCGTACAAGCGTTCGGACGTGTATTCGTTCGGGCTGGTTCTGTGGGAGATGGCACGGCGCTGCGGCGTGATGCCTGATGAGTACCAGCCTCCGTACTACGACTGCGTGCCCCCCGACCCCGCGCTCGAAGACATGCGTCGGGTGGTCTGCACCGAGAAGCGGAGGCCTAATGTGCCGAACAGATGGCATTCGTACCACGTATGTTTCTTGACTCAATCTAGCTAGCTTAACCCTTAATTTGGCAAGACAAAAAAAGTTGTAGTAGAAAGTTGGCGTTAATATATTGTGTTAATATGCATTCAAACCTTACGGGAAAAATAATAAAAAAAATATTACATGAAGGGTTTCCTGAAAACACAACGTTAAGTATACTCAACAAAATCCTATGGCTAAAGAATTACTATATATATAATATTATATAATATATAAATAAAAAAAGGTTCACATGCAGTATTTTTATGTAGTAAGACATTTTCACTTAGTTAACAATATAATTAACCATTAGTTTTGACCCAATTTTCGTCAAACAGATTGTCAGAAATGAAATCGATGAAATAATTGAATTAGTTCTTTCTATTGGGACCCTGGAGCTTGCGAACGCTTCTGGATCTGCTTCAGCACAACAAAGGAAACTTCCATGAGACCATTTAAACTTAATTACATTTTTTTATTTGGTACAGGGGTTATCTGGATCATGCTAAGTGGAGTGGAGTGGAGACAGAACACAGCGTTCTGTCTCCGACGATTTGCTAGTAGCTGTAGTACATGTTAGTAGTGGCGCAAAAGCCAAGATTTGATTAAATTGTAGAGGAGAATCACTTACCTAACTGAAAATGCATAATTTCATTTGAAAAAGTGCTAGAACTGTCATTTCAATAAGTCTCACCATGCAGACTTGTTGAGTATACTCTACATAACAAGATTACTCACCATCGAATTTTGTTGAGTATACTTAACAATCAAGTTCACTGACTCCTCGTGTTCTTATCCAGGTGAAAAATGGATTTCTAATATTTTTAATGTATTGATTACACAATAAATAAACAGAAATAAGCAAAATATGTATCAAAACTAGACCAAAACCCAACAAAAATAAATATTTACCTTTATGAGTCACAGATGACGTTGTCTCGTTGTCTTTTCTGGTTCGCTACTGTCAAGTAAAATATTGACAGGCCGGTAGAAACTTTTTCCTACTATAATTAACTATCATTGAAGTATTCCTAGCCTATAAAATTTGACACCACGGAAGAAAATTTGACATCTAGATTTTTTCAAATGTTATGTTGAGTATACTTAACGCTACCAAATTAAGGGTTAAGGCTCCGTATTGGTTCCAATAGCATTAAACTGTTTTCATCTAGGAAGGTTCTCATGATAGTGCAGTAGATTTATTGTGTTTTGTTGATTTTAAAGTGGGTTCCTCTTTGTATATTGTGGGCTCTACAACAAGCGACACAACGAACTAGGCGCAACATAAGCGAGCATCTGATGATATCTTTTAGACTTTAGACATGGGAATGTCCACTCCAGACACATTTTTCTCCGTGGTTTAAAATTAGCTTTCTAAAAATATATTCAAAAGACATGTCTGGTTGCTTTCGACGTATAAAATTAAGTACTGTTTTTCATTGTAGTGTAGTCTGTAAAGATAATCCAAATTCAGTACTAGCTCAAGTTCAATTCATGACATTATGTAAAAAATCGATTCGATAGCTGTTTATCTAACACTGTTATCTCCATATCAGTACCTTATTATCATAACTCACATAAACAAACTATTATACAACATGGGTATTTATACATAATACATTCAATAATATGTTATCGGTAACTAGTGAACTAGTACTTATTGCACTTCTCATCTAAATAACACGTGTTGTAAGCTAATAATAATTATAATACAATAGGTTTATACATATTGTGCCATAAAGATTCAAATTCCCATTTAAAATAGAAGACATTATATTCCTGGGGAATTGTTACGCCACCACTACTTCCTGACTTAGAATTTTCTAGGGAATGGTTTAGTTAGGGTCAATACCCTAACTAAACCATTCCCTATAAAATTCTAAGTATAATACCTCAATAGGTATTATGTAATCGAAGACGTTTAATTGAAGAAGCCAATACTATTAAAACCGATTCAAACATAAAACACCTTAGTACATCTGGTCATCGAGGTGCAGAACCTTAGGGTTCTGCCATTAAATGAAAAGCATTACAATGTGTCCAGGGAATGTTTAAATAACACAATGTGTGGACCAGGTGCTGTCTTCGTTATCGAAGGTGATGAAGGAGTGCTGGTACCAGAACCCCGCCGCCCGCCTCACCGCGCTTCGCATCAAGAAGACCCTCGCCAACATTGGCACCCCCGACTACATCAAGCTGTAAGTGCGAGCGAACACAAAGTACGCGCCTTATTTCATTGAGCCCTCTCATGTTCAATTTGCCGTCTGATGCCGATTTAAACGCCATTCTACGAGTGTTGCTTGTGAAATCGATTGCTGTTCACTCTCATTCTTGTAATATATATGTAACGTGCTATCTCACTTCATACTTCAAGGCAGACAAACCACGGGTAACATTCAACAATCGACTTTCTTAGATTTGTGAGAATGTCACTTCAGAATATCCAGTTTGTTTTTCTTCGCAATCGATTGTACACATGTCTTGTATTTGTTCGTTTAAATGATTGTATAATGTCTAGGGATGTCGAGCTGGATGAAATAAGGGTTTGATACTTGAACTTTGCATCATTACTGAACGGACTAGATTTTCAAGCCACGAGCATGACTCCTGATCCCTACCTCTTAGAATATATTTGTGTAAAATTATCTTGAAGGAGCATTTAATTAATATTATCATATGGATTTGAAGTTGTAGTGATATTTTTTTCGTTACCAACTACGTAATTTTAACCTTTAATAAGTGTTCCGATTTTGTTTACTGTGCATAAAAAAATAGTTCAGCACATATTTTTGTAAACTATGTTTTCTGTGATATGAAATTAAATCGCAGCTATTGTTATAAGTTTTATTTGTGTTTGTTCATTAACGTAATCTTATAGTTTTAAGTGCGACGGCCGCCGCCGCGTTGGTACTATGTAATGCAGTTTCTTATTATACTATGAAGAATAAAATATAATTTATTAAAAAAAATCTTTATAGAAGTGTACATTTAGGCACAGTAGTATTATTTCCCACGCAATATTAATAATTAACGGTTAAAGTAAACCAACTAAAATGTTTTAATTACAGCTGCAAGTGTTTAATTTAATAGTATGTTAGCACCCTGCTGTTGTAGATTTGGTTTGGTGATTAAGAAATCTAAGGCTGTCTACACAAGCCGCCGGCAAAATCATGCCGCCCTAGCCGGCGGCATGATTTTGACGACTTTACATTGTTCAATTTCAATCATGCCGCCGGCCTAGCCCGCCGCCTTTGCCAGCGGGCTAGGCTTTGGTGTGTAGACACCTTAAAAAGAATTACCTAGCCTTATAATTGCTCTTCGAGCCAGCAGTAGAATTTAATGCTGCAAAATTTGACACAACCTTAAATAAATATCTTGTTATATTAATTTATAGTCCGCTTTATTACGTAGATTCTTTCAAATAACTATTAATGTATGCACTTTAGTACATAGTAAATCGATATGTTTACGGAAATTTAGATTATCTCTTCCAATAAACGCTTTACCGATGCAATAATACAATCCGATACGCAGCTCGTTGTATGAAACCGTGGTTAGTCTAGGAGCGTGAGAAGCAGCTACCAGCCGACTCGCAAGGCCGTAGCTTCAAGGCCCTGAGTGCCACCACTGCCGCGCGGTTTGTACTTGCCGCTCATCTCCAGTACTGCTCAAGCTGAAGCAAATCCCAGTTGTCACGTGAAGCCGGGTCCAGCCTGGTGTAACGCGTAATGTAATCCACCGTGTAATGTAACGCGAATTCTACGTGTGGGCGGCACTGCGAGCGTTACATGTAATGCTCGTAGAGATTACATTATTCGTTACACCAGTCTGGACCCGGCATGAGACGCTACTACACACGTCGATTGTTTGAATAGTTAGAAATTCACGTGACTATACGCGTGAGTTGGAACAGCTCCATACAAGTTAGTTGACAGTCGGCGTGTGCGGATTTCGTCTCGTGTCGGATTCGCCTCAGATTTAACAGAACTTTAAAGGTCGATTCACACTGACGCGAAGCGAAGTCAAATACGCTCTCCTCCGTGCGTTTTATTGCAACTTGAGTGACACGGCAGAAAAGTTGCAATGATGCCTCACGCGAATACATGCATCTGTTTCCTTTCTCTTCTAAAAATACATAACTTTGTAAAAAGGTCAATAACGACAACCAAAGTTTAGTTTACATGGGCAGCATATTGACCCGCTTATGTAAACTAAACTTCGGTTGTCGTTTCCGGCCGTCCGTCGTAAGCCTGCGCCACGCTTTGAATCGACCCTTAAACTTAACAACGAATCAAAGACTAATGCATTAAAACAGTGATTTATTACATGTGGTTGTGAATTATAAATCTATTTGTATGAATATTTCATTAACAAAATTTAAACATGTACTTAAATATTTAAAAATAAATGAACTTTTCAATATCGCTGCCGATATATTTTCTGGCTACGGTCTTGGACACACGTCTTCCTAAAACGAGCACTTCTGTAACTTTTACTGTTAAAATAAGGCTTTGTCGTATGTGACACATTTACGTTCAGATTAAAAAGCGCGCATCGCTAATCTAATGTCATTTTATATTAACATTGTGTTAGATTTATCGATATAATTACCTGAGTGATGAGAGTGTGACCGACGCGCGACGCGTGTCTCGGAGAGAGTGGTGTCAGAGTGAGTTTTAAAATAATATTAATACATCTGTAAAGCACATATTTTCTTACTTATTCCGAAATTGGAATCCTTGGACGTTAAGATATTTGGAATTTGTATATAATGAGCGGTGTTTACACACTAACGACCTACTTTATGCGTAAGGACTTTGATAAGTAAGCACGTAGATTTCATACTTTTATGTAACAGTACATGGTAGACTAACTATATTATTTATTGTGTTTTATTTAAGATGGTCAACCGCCAGTGAACGCTCGCTACAAACTACTTCTGGTTTTACCTATGTACAAATAATAAGTTTGATGTTTATAAAAAGAAAATTATCTTTCGGAAAATATTCATGTGCGCATTGTATGTTAAGATTAAGTTGTTAACATTTGATATAATTATATGTATTCTTTGTGTAAGAATGTGTAACAGTTAACTACAATTCGTCAACAAGTATAACTTAGAGACTGAATCTAGCTCCAGTACATTTTAGCCCTGAATGCCTTTTGGAGACCTCATTTTATGGTGATTCTGTGTTTATACAAATATGCTCCGAGTTTCTTTTCTATTTCGTCCAACTTGTCTTACCATGATTGTTTGGCGTTGCCCAATTTCAAGTACATAATAATGTACATACATATTATGACAGTTTTGAATCATACACGTAAAGCTCATATTACTAGCATTTTAAAGTTCAATCGATATATTTTTTTACAAAAAATTGGTTTTAATGTTGCAGCAGAATAGTTTAGTCTTTGTCGTTATATACATTATACATACGTGCATGTGAATCAACAGCCTATATAAGCAGTCACATCAATTTAACTATGTACTTTTAATAGTTCGTCTCAATACCTATGCTGCATGAAGGTTTTCGGAAAACCTTTGATTAAGTCCATTTTGTATAATTAATTATTATATTAGTATTTATCGCGTTACTTAGTTCGAGACTCCACAAAATATGTAATATTCCAATACTTAGTTTTTTAGTTAACTTGGTTGTAATAAAGTGATAGTGTACTAAATAGCAATACTTTCAAATTATGTTTTGTCCTTCTCTAATAATTCTGATTGCCAAAACGGTTGCCTCTGTATTTTTTATACTATATATTTTAATATAAACGTGAATTGTTGCATATGAATGCCCCTTTTTCAAGGAAATCCTCAGAAACTAATTCTAAACGATCACGAAATGTAGATTTTGTACCCTTTTATTCAAGTCTCAAATGAACTAATAGTACTAATATACATACCTTATTCAACGTATGTAGGCGAATATTGTGTGTTTATTGAAGTAATGTAGACTTCCGACGATTAGTGTGTCGCCCGAGCTATTGTAAAATTAAGAAAATTATCCTCAATTCTAATAGGTACGAACAAGATTATTTTTAAGAATGAAACTTTTTGCCTTTTACAATCTTAAAGCAATAATAATAACTGTAATATAATCAATTTTTATAAACAAACGTGACAAACAGGAAGTTGTTGATGTCAGTGGTAAAGATTGACTGCACTTTATGTAGGCAGCTGCATCGCATACAAGACATGCTATTAACTTTATTTATGTAAATAGAATGACAGAATAAAGATTACCGAATCGATTTATTAGGTAGTATTTTGATGGAAATTTGAATATCCTGTAAAAACGTGTATCTTGTAAAGTTTCCATCGAATTTGCAACTTTTATAAACTAAAACTTTTGATAGTATTTGTAACTCTCTGATCCTATTGTCACGTGTTTGTAATTTTTAAAATTAGTTGTGTTTGGTATATTCACGAAAAAAATTTAATTGGTTTAATAAAATAAGTGTTATGTTATGTAACGAAAG
This sequence comes from Agrotis clavis, assembly GCA_954870645.1. NCBI lineage: Eukaryota > Metazoa > Arthropoda > Insecta > Lepidoptera > Noctuidae > Agrotis > Agrotis clavis. Next base: position 29,529,596 of record OX940917.1, on the reverse strand, counting down.
CACTTCGATGTTCCAAGAGTAGCTTGAGATAGAAAATCAATAGATAAACTCCAATTAATTTTTTACGGGCAGTTGCCATTCAACCACTCAATGCAATGTACAGACGCCAGCACATCAACCTACCTCAATCTGACAAATTACTTTAATAGATTTACAACCTTATCACAATACTGGAAGGTTAGTATTTGACAAAGAATAATAATAATTTATTTGCGTAAAATATAGGTACTACCAGTTGTAACAATTGGTGGTTTAGGCACAAACCATATTTTGCCTGTTTAGGGCATGCTCTTTACATTATATAAAGGGTACAAATTCGGGCAGGTTGACCTGCTATCGTCTGTACTTGTCACGGAGAGTAACTATTTAATTTTGAGAGTACTAAAAAAATTTGCGTGAATAACGCAATTTACAGCACCAGTGTAGAGTCAGTCGCCGTGAAGTAAAGGATCTTATAATGAAATTAAATATAATACTCGTAATATATACTGTATTATCAGTACATTAAAGAGCAGCACAAACATTGACACAGTGATGCTTTCGTGTCAATCTTGGTATTCCATTCATTCGCACTTTATGACACAAGTGAATAGTTAATTATTCAACCTCACCAGAAAATCCTTTTTTATATTAAATTAAAGAGAATCCTCTACTTTCAACAAAAAAAACTGGTTCCCTTGCTCATGATGCAATTCGAATGATTTGCGACGATCAACAAGGGAAAATTATCCTTACTAGTACGACACAGTGATGCAGTTCGACTGACTCGTCGCGTCGTATCAAGCTTGTTTTTTTTTACAATCTACCCACAGACAATCGCACGTTTTATGTTGGCAGCTCCTCTATGTCGTAGTAGTAACGATGATTTTCACTTGTACTTGACCGGCGACGCACGACGGCTGAATATTGCATTGCATCGAGTCATGAACAAGGGTGCTATACAGAGTTTTTGAGAAAGCGCACTTACTCTCAATCGTTACTGGCAAACAGATATGTCTGTCATCTGAATAAAAGTAGTTAAGACTGTGAATTTCCATGTGTTGGTAACATCATAAGAACGTAATCATTCCATTTAAGGTAAGCGTCCACAGGTCTGCATCGTACGTATTGGACGCATCGCATCAAACGGATTAATTAGACTGCGTCCACTTATCGACAGCGATCGGATTGCCGGCGCGAGTATCAGCAATCGGATTGCCGATGCCACCTTCATTTGGATTTTTTAGTGATCGTACGTTTGGAAAGTGTTTGTGAGAAAGGAGGAAAGCGATGTAGAATTTGTTATTGCTGTTTATCCGCAGAAGAGGAATGCAAGAAAAAATGGTTCAGTAAGCCTGCGGGGCGCGTCCACTGATCGGCATTCCGTATGACGTCATCGGTATGCATCGCATGTAGGCATTGCCGATGAGCCGTCCGTACGATGCGGATCAGTGGACGCTGTTGTTTGAGTTTTAATACAAGGCAAACTAAAATCCGTTACGTACGATACGTCCGATACGTGCGATGCGGACCTGCGGACGCTTACCTTTACTGCACTACTTTGTAACTACGTAAAGACACAGCACATGAACCTAAAATCTGTCATATATTCCCAATCAAATATGAACTTTCTGCTTATTTGATAGAGTTGAAAATCTACTAAATTGACAGATTGGGGTAGGTTGAAGTTCTGGCGTCTGTGCTATTGATATTCGCAGAATATCTTGACCTAAAAAATTGTCACTATCGTGTCATACGTATCTATCATTTCAATGGAAATGAAGATATTTTAGAATTTGTAGATTTAGGACGTCAAGTTCAAATTAATGTCATTAAAAAAAATGTACAAGCATCAAACTATTACTTTGAAATTATTTCATGAGCAATACCAAGAGAGTACAAGATGTTTTACTGAATTGCAAAGCCGGCTCTACACTCGCGTGTGAAGTAGCGCCGTGAATAACGCAGTGATCCAAGCGCGAACTATGTTCCTCGACACTCGCAAAGCTTCAGTCTTGTTGGATGCGTTTGCGTTCGCGTGCCGCAAACCATTTGAAGGGGCCCAAAAACCCGACACTGATCAGGGAACGCCGCGAAGCGCGAACAACATCTCGCAATTCGCAGTGTTCATGGCCGTTCGCGCCGCGAGTGTAGAGCGCGCTCAATACCTAAACGTGGAGAAATGCAGCAAGAATATGAATGATTTCATGTATAAATATATAATTGTTTAATTATCCCACTGTGTAAGTTTTATTAATTGGTTATGGAGTGGACTAATTATTTTAATACAATATGTGTTTTATATTGAATTGTGTTTTATTTCTTTCCAACATAAAACGCCCTTAGGCCTTAGGCCGCAAATTCGGAACAGCAGCGGGGCGTGCAGCGGGGCGTTGCAGCGTGCAGCGTGGCGTTCAGCGGCACGCTACTAGCACGGTAATAACAGTATTGGGACTCCCTACAAACGGACGAAACGCGAGCTATACCTACGCGCCTCGATGTCGGGGCGCGCTCGGGGCGCAGACAGTCACGGCCGTACCGTAGTGATGAACGGACGGTGCGTTGTTTTTTTTTAGCAAATATGACAAGTAGAAAATATTGTGCTGTGTTTGGGTGTTTAACGTCAACAATAACGCATCCAGACATAAGTTTTTTTAAATTACCTGCAACCTCTGAAAGGTGAGTACTAACTATAAAATCTAGTAGCTAGTAGCCGTGCTAGTAGGTAGGTACATAATGTGTGACTTTTTAATGGTTATGTATTTTTCTTTATCTCACGAAAAAAAGGGTATTTGGGTTAATAAATACAGTAAAATGAATAAAGTAAAGGAAAGTTACTGAGGCAAGTTAAATAGTTAAGTTATAGGCGGTTCTGAATGAATCATGATACGGTAGGTACTTACTCTTGTGTTAAAACTCCAGTGCATGTGTGTTTTATTAGTTTGTATTATTCAAAGTAAAGTCATGGTGTAACGGCGCGGTGGGATTGTCGGCGGGCACGGAAATGAAGCAGTGAGCTTCATTTACCTACGGTACGGTGTACAATCAACGTATATTCAGTGTACTACATAAACTTTAACACAGTCATGAATCCTGGAACGTAAGAGTACATAGTACGCTCCGTGTTTGAGTGTGCGCACTCGGTTGCATTAGGCCGACTGCCTTCGTCGTCGTCGTGTGGAGCGGTTGACGCGAATCCACACGACGACGTAATCAGACCCTTGTTATATCGTCACGGGTGCGTTTTACGTAACGGCGCTACAGTAATATTTGTTTATTATCTGTGTTTTGTGTATGAATAATACTAGAAAAACCGGCCAAGTGCGTGTCGGGCCACGCACAGTGTAGGGTTCCGTAGTTGCCCATCAAAATACTTATGCGAACTAACTTAAACTGAGTCGCTGAATTTAATTTTAAAAAGAAGAAAGCTTTTTATTAGAATGCGAGAAGCTTTTTATTAGAATGCGAGTTTATTATACTTTAAAATTCAATAATAAAGCATTTCGTACGAGTCAGTCAAGGCGCAAATATTTTTCGGTCGCAAATTTATAAGCACAATTTGTTTTTCAAACAAACATTTGTTTTTAAATTAAATTTATTAATAAAAAACAACACGCATTTTTATTGAACACTTCCTTTTCAATATACAAAGTATTTTATTGGTTTACTTAAATATAAGAAAAGTATATTTATAATCACAACACTAAATAGAAACAGAAAGTAGGCAAATGTAATTAAAATGCTGGAGACGGGCGTCGGACAGCCCTAACGCATGTTTACGTACCGCGCGGCTGTAGGTATTTATTTCTATCATGCGGCCGAGAGCCACTACTGTAGATATTTATACTGTGCTACTAGTCTTCGCTAGAGCGTGCGTTCGAGCGGGGCGTCCAAGTTCGCTGACCAATAGGCGGCCGCCATTCAAGAGCAAGTGTCATCTCGTAAAAAAAGGAACGATATTTTTATCGAGCTATATTTTTTGACTAGCTTCTGCCCGCGACTTCGTACGCGGATCCTGTTGCTTATGCCAGCGACGACGGGGTCGTCAAAATCGAAGATCAAAAACGTCGAATTCTAAGAGCCTGGGGACGGGAAAACAACGGGATGCGAGAGACGATTCCAGACGTTCCAGATCATTTTTGTGAGTCAACAGGAAATGACCATCAGACTAAACAAATCTTGCTAAGACGTCATTCCTATGTATGTATATTAAGTATAGTGTAGCTGGGTTCTTGGAGCTCCACATCAGGTGTTCCAGATCTCAATTTTCATACGTCAACAGAGAGTACTCATTAGGCTGAACAACTCTTGCTAAGATGTCATTCCTGTATATGTTATAGTGTACCTGGGCTCTTGAAGTTCCACATCAGCTGTTCCAGATCTCAATTTTCATACGTCAACAGAGAGTACTCATTAGGCTGGACAACTCTTGCTAAGACGTCATTCCTATATATGTTATAAAGTAGCTGGGCTGTTGGAGTTCCACATCAGGTGTACCAGATCTTCAATTTTTATTGGACAACAGATGTTGCTCATCAGGCTCAACAACTCTTGCTAAGACGTCTTTACTGTATATGTTATAGTGTAGCTAGGCACTTGGAGTTCCACATCAGGTGTTCCAGATCTTCAATTTTTATACGTTGACAGAGAGTAACGTAGGGTGAGTGGGGGTAAGTTGGAATGAAAAATTGATGAGATGAACAGTGTTGATTTGAAACTGTTGTCACACAAAGGGATTCAATGCAAATGCAAAAAATTTTGTTTTGGGTAAAAAAGCATGGTCAAGTTGTTTCTATAATGTTGAAAGAAATCTTTGTGAAACAATTATTAATGAAAAAACTGTAATTAAAATTGGTCTTAATGAAGAAAAGATGTAGGGGTAAGACGAAATGCCCAAGGGGTAAGACTGAAATAGTGACTAAAATAGTCCTTATGGTTATGACCATAAGTACGTTTTTATTCTTACCCCGCTTGATGGAAGACTAAAATTTCAATTTTACGCGGATAATGTGTCCGTACGGAAAATGACAAAAAACACACAAATGCTTTCACTTAGCGACTGACGCAGACTGCGGTGTGGGGCAAGATAAAACGGTGTCTACAATGATGTTGCCAGCATTAAAAGATTTCCTTTATATTCGGCGTTATTGTATCTTTTTTATCTTTCCCCGTTTTTCATCTTACCCCCACTCACCCTACTCATCATGCTGAATAACTCTTGCTAAGACGTCATTCACTTATATGTTATAGTGTTGCTGGGCTCTTGGAGTTCCACATCAGGTGTTCCAGATCTTCAATTTTTATACATCAACAGAAGGTGCTCATCAGGCTGAACAACTCTTGCTAAGACGTCATTCCTGTATATGTTATAGTGTAGCTGGGCTCTTGAAGTTCCACATCAGGTGTTCCAGATCTTCAATTTTTATACATCAACAGAAGGTGCTCTTCAGGCTGAACAGCTCTTGCTAAGACGTCATTCCTGTATATACAGTGGTGGTCACATAATTAAAGACACTTGATACGATATATTTTTTTCAAAGTTTACCTACCCTATATTTTTTTATTATAATGCAATAGGACCTTGCGATATTATTTAAATTATTCTAACGGCTATCGTGAAATGTTTGAAATTAAGTAAAGAGATCGAAGTGTCGTATTTTAACTTTTTATCAAGTTTACTTTATTGCAAGCAGTTCAAACTAATAGAAAAACTTGGCCAACTAATTAAAGACACACAAATTATGCACCTATAAAAAAATAAATGTTTCGAATCTTGGAACGAACTTAACTTTAATTACTTTAAGATGTTTAATGAAAACATTAAACCACCTTATTAACATTTCGTCGCATGTCCTTTAGCATCAACGACAGCCCGACACCGTTTAGGCATTGAAGCGATCAAATTATTGCAGGTTTCAATCGAAATCTGCTCTCATGCCTTTTTAAATGTCGTGTTAAGTTGATGCACAATACTTGTACGTTTTTTGCAACTATTTTCTTCACACGGGACCACAAGACTTCGATCAGGTTAGTGTAAGGACTGTACGGTGGCTAATCTAAAACTGTTACTGATTGGCTTCTAAGAAAATCTTTGACCACCGCTCAAGTGTGCTTTGGATCGATCATGTCGAAAAGTTCGTATCACCTGCAAATGATCCTCGGCACAAGGTAACATGTGTTCTTCTAAAATATTCTTTTATTGAAATGTATCCATGTCACTTTCTATTTTTTTAATAGGTCTTACATTGTGACCAGAAAATTATACCTAAACTGCGTTATTACTCCTCCATGTTTGACTGTATTCTTTGTGCATTTTTGATCAATTTCTTTTTTTGCAGGACTAGGTACCTACTCACTTTAACTCTTACATCAGAGTTATCCATTTTAATATTAGTTACGTCGAAAAAAAGCATATTTTTCCACTGTCGTTCTGTCCAGTGTGCATATTTTTTGGCAAATTGAAATCTTGTTCTGATATTTTCTTTCTTCAAAAGTGGGATCTTATGAGAAATTCTTCCAAAGAAGTTTAATTCTTATAATCGTCTTCTAATCGTTCTTGCAGACTCTTCTCTAGACCCCTGTGCACCAAATACTACTAAGCGAATCACTTCTGATCCTTTGAAAGGTTCTTTTTAGCCAGCGATGTTATTCTTGAGTCTTCTCGCTGGGTTGTTTTTCGGGGTCTAGGTATCCTAGGCACAAATTTCCCGTAGTATTAAACGTCTTAAAATGCCGGATGGCGTTTTAACTATTTCTTTAGAGCATCGTAAGTAATCTGCAATTTTATTTAATGACCAACCCTTGTCATAAAAATTGAGAATTATCTTCCTTGCAGAAGGATCGCAACTTCTGTTTTTCCCACATACTAATTCAATTTAAATTTCACAATCGAATTTATAGGAAGGTTTAAACTGAGCTATTTTTTGCTTCTTTTTTCTTCTTTTGGTTTGGACGGATATTCGTGGCATAATATGGTAAAAAATGAGTGCTCTTCTATAAGAAAAAAGTTAAAATACGCACTGTCTTTAATTAGATGACCAGCGGAAAATGTACAAAAATGTGTGTATCAAATTTAAAACAGGAACTATGACTAAACTCTTGTTATTATAACATAATACTGTTTTAATTCTTAAAAATACGACTTTAGTGTACACAATAATGACAATTAAAATGGAATTGTTACCTATCTTGGGTCCATAAATATCATTTATTTTGTTGTATGTGGTCAACATGAAGGGTGTCTTTAATTATGTGACCACCACTGTATGTTATAGTGTAGGTGGGCTCTTGAAGTTCCACATCAGGTGTTCCAGATCTTCAGATTTATTCTCTCAGCAGAAAATGCTCATCACGTGGAACAATTTTTGCTATGGCACCATTTCTGTATCTCTTATAGTTAAGCAGGTCTGTTGCGGTTCTGCATCAGGTGTTCAAGTTTCCAAGATAAATTATAGCCTATATGTTAACCGGACTTAATACCTCTACAACAAAAAAAAAATCATTCAAATCCGTCCAGTAGTTCCGAAGATTAGCGTGCACAAACACACAGACAAACAGACAAACAGACAAACCGACAAACAGACAAACAGACAAAAAAAAAGTTAACTACATTTTCGGGTTCGGCATCGATAAAATAACAACCCCTGCTACTTTTTTTTTGTATATTTCCATTGTACAGACACAACTTTTCTACAAATTTATTATAAGTATAGATATAGATATAGATATAGATGATTGAACTTTCAATGACGTCTAATTTAAGGTGATTGCGTCGATGTAGCCCGCGAAATTCAATTTTTTTTACGTTTTTCGCAATTTGCAGGCCAGTGACATGTTGTAACTTTATCAAAATATGAATTGCGGTAATAACAAGTATAATTTTAAATATAAAACCGGCCAAGTGCGTGTCGGGCCACGCACAGTGTAGGGTTCCGTAGTTGCCCATCAAAATACTTATGCGAATTAACTAAACTGATTCGCTGAATTTAATTTTAAAGAGAAGAATTTTCAAAATCGGTCCAGGAGTCTGAGAAATCGGGGAAAATACATAAAAAAAAGATTACGACGAATTTAGAACCTCCCCCTTTTTTGAAGTAAGTTAAAAATAGTTGACGATAAAAACCTGCCTATCCCCAAAAAACATACCGTAAAAACATACCTATTACAGCTGTAAAAATAAAGTTGACAAACTTACATTTGCAGTTGAAGAGCTTGTTCTCCGATACATTTTGTTTAGGAAAATATGTTATCCAAGTACATTTTATAAGTTGGTCGACTATTACTCGTAAAGTTGTAAAGCCTACTTAGTCATGATAATTTTCTTTTAAACTTCGTTATATATACTACTATTGTGAATTTTTTCACACCCCCAAACATAACCGTTTAGCTGGTAGAGGGGGGGGGGGACACTCGAGTCGAGCAAAATTTAGCACTTTAAAGCTTAATATTTCACAAACGAATTTTTTTATCAAAAAATTGTTAATGGAAACTATCAATATTTTTTAAAGACCTATTTAATGATACCCCACACTAAGGGGTACGCGAGAAAAAAAAAAAACATCCCCTCTTTACGTGTACAGGAGGTACCCTAAAAAAAAATATTTTACGAGATTTTATTTTACCACTTTTTCGGCACAACAAATCCGTATATTTACACCAAATTACAGCTCTCTAGTACTGTGCGTCTCTGAGCTAAACTGCGGACAGACGGACGGACGGACGGACGGACATGGCGAAACTATAAGGGTTCCTTGTTGACTACGGAACCCTAAAAATTATCAAAAAATTCGCTCCATCAGCTCTCACATAGAAAAGGTGCATCGTAGTTAAATTTCGGAGATTTTAACATGATGCACCTTTTCTATGTGAGAGCTGAACGTAAAAAAATTTGAAATTTCGCGGGCTGGTTGGAGCATCCCCCTTAACATCAAAGCATATTATATTATAGACATTCCCTTAAACAATCTCTTTGTTCAATTGTTTTACTTTTAGTTTTTCTTGAATTTTCTTCTAATAATACGTCAATATCTTCCCATTCCATATTTGATTTATGAAGACACCACTTCTTTTACTGGCAAATCTTGACACACTGAACAAAATAATAATCACTTGTAGACGCTCTTCAAAACGCCCAAAACACTAGTCACGCCGCTCCGCGGCACGCTCTAAACGCAGCTACGAAGACACCTAGAGAGAAATCCATACGTTCAGTAGACCAGCGTGCACGCTCGAAACAACGCCCCGCGCCGTTGCGAATTTGCGGCCTTAGGCATGATGCTTTTCGATTGATTTGCGTCGTCGACCAACTTTATGGGTCGTGAAGTCTTTCCATCCGACTAAAACAAATAAGTTACACGAACTACCGCACGTATATAATTGTCTCCTAAGGTCTATCCCATCTCTATCTTTTAATATTAAAAACACGTCAAAAAAGATTTAATTTGGTGCAGTCGTTGAGAAGTTATAAGACAGACATACCTTTATACCTTTGACTATTTTCTGCCCGCGGTTTCATCCGCCGCGTCATGTAAGGCGTTTGGCCCTATGGTCCTTTCCCTCTCAGTTACCTCGAGGAGCGCGTGGAACACGATGCGCCGTGACTTGGGCCTTGTCGGTCGGACGGCGAGTTACCCATTACCACACCATTACCTACTCCCGTCCGTAAGCAGCTGGAATATGCTCCGCGAATCGCGATTTCAGATGCCCTGGGCGTCTTCAGCGGCGGCTGGGGCGAGCGAGAGGTAGAGGACGTCTTTTCCCACACGCGTTCCAACGCTCCCCATTCCCCTCACCTGCTACCGAATTAACGAAATCCCTGAGGTACCTCCCGAAACAACCGTGCCCGGGAGGACGCCGCCGCGCCGTGGCGTCTCTCCAATCACTCCTCAAAGAAGGATCTTATCGCTGCAATTGTGACATACCCAGCCCGTCATTATTTTGTTGCGGTAACATTATTTTGTAAGCTGGGGTGCGTTTAAATCAGCCGGCGATATTTCGCCGGATAAAAATTAAACTAGCGAGGGTTTGCTGAACGGAGTCATATGTTTCTGTCAATGTTAGCTGTCAAATTCAATGGGGAAGGCAAGTGTCAAAGTGACAAGTGACAGTTTGGTCCCAAAAGAACTGTCAAATCAAAGGAATTTTCTGAAAAAAAACGATTTATTGATGTAAAATGACTAGATGTTGTGTAATAAGCTGTAAAAATGATGGAACATACAAATTTCCGACAATTCACACTATCAAGAAATAATGGGTAGCTGCTGTGACTGCCTTGAAAACAAAAATTTAATTTTATCTAAGGAAAAGCTATATAATAAACAAATATCCAGCCTTGCGAAGCCGAGACAGGCCGTTAGTTGACTTTATTAATGACATTCTATGATTATACCATAATAAACAATCGAATACACTTTTCAAAATAATATCTACTTTTCTATTGGAGGTTAAGTACCAGTATTGCATCGCTCCATAAATCATGAAATAGTTCGTCTGGCGGAAGAATTATCTCCTGGAACGAGTTTTGTGATAGTTGTGGTGTTAAGAAATTAAATATATTGTGATATTTCTCGAATCTAAATAGAAAAAAGGGGTAAAATTACTGACTTAAAACATTATGATATTTTATCGAAATAGAAAGTCAGAAGCAGCATTATATTCTTGTTATAGGAGAGGACAGGTAAAACATACCTAAACTCAAAAATTGAAACCTCAACTACAAGTAATTGTGGATTTATTACGGTAAAATCAAATGTATTACCACTCAATTAAATCACTTTTTTTCCTCTTGTAGATGCACCGCGGCGTCTTAATTCTTCTTTTAGTATATGTACTTGCATTGACGAATAATTTTCCATATTTGTTTTGTATTAATACTCAATTTTTATAACAATAAATCATGTTTGTTTTTTGTACAAGGTAGACAGTAATCTGACGTGGGGACCAACTATCGCAGCGCCATCTACGATTAGCTTTGAGTTGCCATCCCCATTGGAGATTCGTAGACGTACTGCAGCAAAATCGGCCCCGATCCCGCCACACCACACACGACACAACAACGCTCCCTGCACGATTTTGGCCCCTAAAGGTAAACGCAGACCTAGCCGCACCGCAGTCTCCGCAGTCCCCGCAGTCATCGTTTTCTTACCGCTTTTGCGGCTACTGCGATGCGGGTGAGTGTGCGAGGTTTCATAGAACTTCATACAAATAATTCGTAAGGGTGCTCCCACATCTATCGACGCGGAATCGGCTTTTTCCGTCGCCCTTTCTCTTTCTGTCGCTTAGAACTGCCATTTGCTAGACCGAGACAATGCGATAGCACGCGGCCGCCTCGTGGATTCCACCGCGTGCTATCGCATTATGCTTTCTGTCTCGGTCTAGCAAATGGCAGTTCTAAGGGACAGAAAGAGAAAGGGTGACGGAAAATGCTGATTCCGCGTCGATAGATGTGGGAGCACCCTAATGCGGGGACTGCGGAGACTGCGTTGTGGCTAGGTCTGCGTTCACCTTAAATCGTGAGCTAGCCCGAGCCGATTTTTACTGCTAGCAACATTTCGTGCACAGACTACCAAAAGCAAAAGAATCTCTAAAGACAAAGTGGTAAGGTCGAAAGACCATAGCCTGCCAAGTATGGACGAAAAAAAAAGCAAAGGAATCTGCGCGTGTTGAGAGCGCTAACGTGAATTAAAGTTTTTTTATAATTTAACCGCTGACACTGGTGATATTACTATCACTATTTCTAATATCAAGTATATTTTTCGTTGCGTTTATTGTTCCGTGAGAAGTGATTAATATTTTAACGGTTGATAGTGTTTTGACCTCCCACCAAGCATTTCTTTCATCTTTGACACATTTTACAGACGCCATGTTTGTCACGTTTTTGCCAGTTGTGAATATATCTAGCCAAAAATGAGTTTGCAGTAGCGTCAGAGTGTAGTTATTTTATGTGTTCAAAATCAGATTCACCATGAGTAAAATGTTCCCGAAGAATAATGAGAAGCGCCCTCGTCCATCGAACGAAGCTAACACAGTAAGTATCCAAATTCCCGCTCTTCGCAACAATGTCGTTGCGTTTTTTCATGAAATGTGTGGCCTCACGCGTAGTTGTGTATTTATACATCTTGCATGGCGAGCGACTATGAAATATCTATAAATTTCGCTTTCCGGGACCGGGAAACGGGATCATAGTAGAAGTCTGCTCTGAAGCATAAGCGAAGTCCCTACCTTGTCAAAGTCCATGCTTCATATTTACAATGGCTGTAAACTTATTTATTAGCTATATTATTATGAAAAAAACAGACACTTATTTATAGTCCTGTGTTTAACAGTCGCCTGTTTAGAATTCCGTACCGAAGGATTAATGGGAGAGAGATTTAAGATACATACACTAGTTCAAGTCTCTGATAACATAGGTATTGTTTGGCTACTTGAAGTAGACAAGTACTGTGTGTATGACATGCCTGGCATCATAATTATTTTAAATGGACAATACTCCTATATCACATATAAATCAGTAGTTCATTGTATAATCAAATCATTAATTATGAATCCTACTTATTATACTATATAAAGCTTGTATTATTATACCTAAATGTGAAAGTTTGTTTGGATGGATGCATGAAAGAGTTTTCATGCAAAGATCACTGAACGGATTTGGATACAATTTGATACACAAATCGTTTATAACCTGGATTAATACATAGGATAGTTTATATCATGATTTTCTGCTCCTATAAGATAATTTTAGATTTGTAGCAGGTGAAACCGCTGGCAAAATCTAGTCATATATATTTTTCTTTAACATTGTGTAATAAGACTATTTTACTTTATTCTAGATTTATTAACGTTTTAAGTAATTGTTGCATGCACAAGCGAATATATATATAATTTATGAGCAGTTGCAACTTTATTAAGAATGATGCTTGCCATTTCATGATTGTCAATTGCACATAAATATATTAAATGGTTGGTCTAATTTTGCTAGGAAAGGCGCAAGGCTGGATCAGATATTACCAAAATGTTAAAAAAGCCGAGGCTATGATTGTCCATACAATCATGATGCACAGTTATATGCAGTGACTTACATCAACAGACAGTGGCACAATGTCCTTACCCCTTTGAAAACCTATGACTTCAAGGGGGTAAGGACATTGTGAATCTGTCTGTACAACCACTGCTGGCGAACACCCTATAGCCAACACTTGACACAAAACATTGCTTTGTCATTTTAATGTTCCACAATCACTAATAAAAGTTGCTGTATTAGCAAGTAAAATGTAGCATTTAGCTAGGGAATTAGATTTAGTTTTCCTGCGAAGTTATTTCACATTTTATTGCTTTTGCTACATAGAACCGTCCAAATGCGTGCATCCTCAAAGAACACATCACCAACAATAAAATAGGTCAATTGTATCTTAATAATCTAATCTTTAAGTTATTGCGATTGTGTTTCTTCCATTTAATTTTTTGGTATGAAATTGTCTGAATTCATATACAAAAGAAGTAATGAATTTGAGTATAGCTTCATATTTAAATTCATTACTTGCATTGCCTAGAGATCTTTTGTCAAAGTATGAGTTTCATTATAGGGCTTTAATAAAGTTGGCGTAGACTTAAATATTACTAATAAACCTGAGACTGATTAAAAATATTTTCGATTGAAATAAAGAATTAATGTTATGATACTCAATTATCAATCAATAATAATTTAATGAACTTTATAAGCTCTTTGTCGGGTTCATCAACTTGATCCAAATACTTATTTCAAGTGTGCAGTCGGAAATGCAGTGTATGATTGCAATAAGTGTAAAAACCCATTTAATGTTAAATATCAAAACCTATCTAAATTTCCTTAAAAAAAATCATAGCACAATAGTCTCATGTATAATAATTATAATTTTGCTTGTTTTTACCCAATAAATTAAGTTTTACTCACAGTTACCATTTTTTTAATAAAACAGACCCTTAAGTAAATGAAACCATTTAAGTTGAAGAGGGAGAAATATTCCATGCTTGTATAACAAAAAGAGAACATTTTCCTTATAAAATGATGAATTTTAGAAAAAAATACCTACAGGATAATGTTACTTTTTTCCTCATGGTTACAAAGCTGATGTTTCAAAGTTCAAGTATTGTATTTGATTCTATTGTTTGAAGGAAATGAAAGCTTGTACAGTTTTTTTTAACATTTCTTAGTCTTGTGTAAATTATAATACTGTGTTATGGTTTTACAAGCCCAGTACCCTTAGCACGAGTTTTCAATATTTGAGACGTAAAGTAAACTGGAACTTTGACAATTTCAAATTTACAATTAACTAGGAAAAAATTATTTCCTTCTTCGCACACCAGAGGCGCTGTTCCATTTTTTCATACCAGAAACGCTGTAAATACTGGAAAGACGCTGTAAAGTAAAAGGGTGAAAACTCGTGCTAAGGGTACTGATAAGAAGGTATTCCTAAGGACTTTTTTTTTTTTTTTTTTTTAGCGTGGTAAAATCATCATATGAGTCCTCCAACCCCGGGCAGGGCGGGAGGGACTGTCAGACTTCTACTGACTAAAATCCACGGTGTCCTTCATAGCCTGTTAAGTTCCGGGGTTACGGTAAGGGAATAATCCCGCGACCCCGGCAGGCTTTGGCCCTCTGAGAGGGGGGGGCCCCGTCATTATGCTGACGCTCTTTGAGGCGCTCGTGGGACACAACGCGCCGTCGACCCGGGCATGGTCCTTGGTCGGGCAGCGAGTTGCCCTTTACTCGCTGCCCGCATGCCCGCGCCTACGGTGGCCGGAGATCATCAAGCGACGTCCGTCGCCGTGGGCGCCTACCACTGCGGCTGGGGCGGAGGGAGGACGCTGTCCTCTCTCGCTCGCGGCCTGCCTCCTCCTTTACGAGCATTACTGCCTCGCAGAAGGAGCTGACCGCTTCCCACTCCGTCTCGCCCCGCAGCATGGCCGCGACCAATGCCGGGCGCGAGAGGTCTCCGCCTATCGCAGCCGTGAGGACACGTCGGTGCTCCGCCCAAGCTGGGCAGTCTTGCACCGTATGCTCCACCGTGTCCTCCGGGCGATCTTCGCAGTGGTGACACCCAGGCGTCTCCTCCTTTCGCATCAGACACAGGTACCTCCCGAAACTTCCGTGTCCGGTGAGGACCTGCGTCAAGCGGTAGGTCAGGACGCCATGACTTCTCTCCAGCCACTCCTCAAAGAGGGGTCTTACCGCCGCAATTGCGGCGTGCCCGGCCGTCGGTCGCGACAGTCGTTCCTTCCATACTGCCCTGAGATCGCGCCGGAGGTCTTCGCGCCGCGCCTCGACTTCGCGAGGCAGCGGGGTCACGCCCCGGCGCTGCGCCTCCACGCGCCACTCATAGACGCGCTGGAGGGCAGTCGCCTCCAGATCCCAAGGCAGGGACTTGTAAAATCATACACAATCCTTTCCTTGTTTTTCTGACACAGCCTTTGTGGTCGAAATGTTTGGATTACATGTGATTATGAGCTCTGCATTTCAGAAAAAAAAAATTCAATCTGCACTGTGTGACATATCAAATGAAATTGCTTGATCAATTTTCTGATGTCTTTATTTTGATATAAATTCACATTTCAAAATTATAAATAAAGTTTGTTGTAAATAGCATTGAAATAAATATTATAAACAGAATGAACAGTGATAACCAAGATTAAATCGTTATCTGACATGATGATGACATTTGTACATAGATCTAAACAAAACTTACCTGGCATGCATTGTTTTTTATTTATATTGTAGTTATATATTAATTTATACAAAGTTAGAATGAAAAAGACAATAAGACAGTGATACATTTGAATCAGATGATGACTGAGATGATAGTGCAAAATTATGTAATTTACATATGCCACAATTTTTTCTGCATTTCTCTTCACAATCACAATATTTTTTGTTTTCTTTGCAGTCATTTATCAAGAATGTAACCTCTAGAGTGTCGGGCTTACTGCCATCTACAATCACAAAATGGTTCAGTAGTCCTAGCTCTTCAAACGCAAATGGTTCGGCAATGACAGCCGATGCCTCAGATTCATCAGATGATGAAACATCAGAGACTCCAGTGATAACCCAGCCGCCAGCGAAACGTATGCGATTCAGCTCTCCTGGATCATACAACCACTATCCTTCAGAAGTAAGATATAATGCTATGTATTTCCATTTTAACATTATTACTGGTCTTTCGCCTGGTCAGATTTTTATCAACACTGCAAAAATAATTTCCTTTTAATCAAATCAGCTTTACCAGTTGATAAAATTACCAGAAACATGAAACTGTACTAGATTTCATTCCTTTTATAAACTTTAATTCTCACGTTTTACAGGCTGGCTGCTCCACTGATGTTGAGATCATGGATCTACCTTACAGTCCCTACAGTGCTCCACAATATAACCAACCAAGTCGCAGCAACACTTTTGCTACTCCTATGCGGCCCCCAAATGATGAACCGGAGCCTATGGACAAAGACACACCACATATCTTCAAGATGCCCCATTCTGTTTCTAGCGTTGGGCAGTCAATTGCCAGTAAAAGGAAATCTATTTTCGAAACAACCACCCAAGAAGATTCAGTTAGAGCAGTTGGTAAGTCCTTTATTGTATTATTTTCATTAGTTTGGAAATATGTTCATCAACGTTGTTTTATTTTAAGTTTCATTTTAATTCATTCTTAATTGCAGAATAAATAAATGTTTAGACAAAGTATTCCTAACTGCTATAGATTGTATTGTATCGTATGCTAGTAACCATAAATGATTATTGAGGCCCAAAAAGATTGATGATTTTGGGAAAATGCTGCGTATGTCAACACTGATTCTGTTGAAAAACCATTATTCTTTAGAATTCATAACAAATTATTGATAGCTATCTTTTCTATCTTTTGATTAAACATATTTTTTCTAATAGTCGGAATCACAATATTAGGATCAATAAAGCAAAGAGGATTAAAATGAATAAAGGCAATCAATTTGTGAAAAAGTGTTACAGAAAGGCTATTAGTCATCTGTATCTATCTGATGTCTTTATTTTATGTATTTACATAACAATATTTACTATGAGATTCATATAATTAGAAACCGTAATGTATGTCTTAAGTTGCTTTGTTTAGTTTATGTTTGAATGTGTTGTGTATATATTCACAATATGCATATGTTGTGCAGGGCTATATTTAAGTGCATGTAACTGTTACAAGAGTGTCAATGGCAGTAGTTTGTTGGATTTCAGACATCTCGCCTTATTGCTGTTTTGTGTTACTGCTAGAAATTATTAGTTAGATCTAGTTATTTCAGGAATTTCTCGGAAAACTCGTAGGTCCAAATGTTATTCTGTAAAATGTTGTTAGACTCACTCTAGTAACTACAGTATTCGCGATATGTTGTTACTGCAGATAAATGAGTTTGAAAGTGACGTCTTACAAAATAAAGGCTCTTGGACGAAATTGTGTTCTTAGAGTTGTTTTTGCTTTTAAACATGTTAACACGAACATGAGATTATGTACAATATTGCAGTGAAAATTCAAAATCTATAAAACAGACATGTAACTATTGTTTTAAACATAATTACGACTAATGTGTCCTGTTATTTTGCAAACGAATAACTATTAGTATGCCTACCTGAACTAATCACTCATTATTAACGTATAATTTCAGCTAAGACTTCGACAAATACAATGCGTGATCCAAAGAAGCCTAACTTTAAACCTAGTCTCCTTGGTTCTCCATTTTACCCTGGCAGAACAATGTATGGTGGAGCGGCGGCTTCTTCCTACATAAACCAACCTAATATAAAACAGCAGAGCGTGGTGGTAGTGAATGAGTCAAAGAACAACGATGACACTGCTATTAGTAGTTCTGCACGACGGATCATGGAATTGTTGGAAAGTTACTCCTCTCCACTAAAGGAAGCTAGGAGGATCCCGCTGTACACTAAACCCAAGAACGACGGGTTTAATAGCACGGCTTCCGACAGATCGTCTCCTTATACAAATAAAACTTTTTGTAAGTATACTGATACTTTCATAATAATTTACTTGTACAGAAGACTGCAGCAGGCTGAACTTGCACTGGGTTTTAAAGTATGATAGATCTGAACTTGTATAAAAGTTAAATTTTTATGTTTTAGCCTACAAAACCCAAGAGCTCCACGTGCCAAGCATCGCGTCAATACTACGGCTGAAAAAGAAATCGCGTCTCATGGACACTACTAATGCTGCGCGCCAAATAATTGCTTCACATAGCAGTGCTTCCAACTTTCAACTTACCTACCCAACTGGAGCGAAAGGGTAATGTATTCTAATCCACAACTTGTCAGCATATTCATTGGTGGGTGTGTTATTGAATTTGCATAAAACGATCAATGATGACTTTGACATTCAAAATGCCATAATTTGACCTGGTCAGTTTTCTTTCTGCCGGAAGAGTCGTTGACGAAACATTTAATGTTACAGAAAACACTAAATTAAATCAACGACTTTTTATGATAACAAAAGCTAAAAAAATCTATGCAAGGTTTGTATCAATCAAGCCATGTCCAAAATAAGGATATTTTGGACATGGCTTGATTGATACAAACCTTGCATAGATTGTCCACCATAACATGAGCATAAGTCCAGCTGAAATATAGGTCCAACTAACTCCAATAAACTTCAATTCATACTATTGCAACAAGTGTCACAAGCCAAACAGTATAATATTAAAATAGATCATGTTGACAATATTGAGCTAAGCACCCATTAAGGGCGCGTGGGATAGCATCGCATAATATGATTTTCATACGAAAATAGGCGGTGTGGTGTCTGGGAGTTAATCCACAATATTAAGAATGAAGTTAAATTGTTGTTTGTCGGTAAGGTTGACGCAGTGGCTGAGGGATCGACTGCTGCGCAGCTTGCCACGGGTTCGATCCCAGCACGGAACAAATATTTGGATGATCTGCAAGTAGTTGTTCCACGCCTGGGTGTTCGTGTATGCGAGTTTCTATGTAAACGCACCCACGATATAGGAAAATTTCTAGTGTGGGGAAAAGATAAAAAAATGACATTTTTCAAGCGGCTCCCTTTCTTTTTTGTGACTTTAGGTACCTACTTGTTGTCATAGTATAAAATTTTGGGTTTTAATGGGTTTTAGAAGTTGTTAAATAATTCCATTATTCTTCACTTTTAGGAAAGAGGCTGAGGTAGAACAGCCCCACAAAATGACAACCAAAGTAAAATCAAGACTAACAAGAACCAACCGAGGAACTGTAGATGAATATGAGGTGGCCACTCCAGTGAAATTACCCACGGCCGTGCTGCAGTTAGACCAAGATAAGCTGCCACACTTCTCGTTTGGAACACCATCAGTCACGAAGTTACCGGCTACCTCGACACCTAAAATTGCATTTCCCACAGCTGATAAGAAAATTACTGCAGTATCTGCAAGTAAGCACGAAACAGTAACTAATAGTGTTTTCAAATTTTCTAATCCTGTGAAAGTTTCAAATGACACCCCAGAAGTGTATGCTACACCTCCGAAATTCATTTTCGACAGCCCTGAGCGCCGCCTAGATCAGAAAATTGAAAGCAAACGTGATGATTGTTCTGTTGTTGTAGGTGAAGTAAAAGAACCTGAAACATCCACTACTAAGTCGAAAGGGTGGGCGTGCGCGGACTGCTGGGTTAAAAATAAGCCCGAAGACTCGAAATGTGTATGCTGTGGTTCCAAACCGCCAATGCAAAATCAAAAATGTTCCGTTTGCAAGCTAGCTGACAGTCAATCTCAAAAAGATAAATGTGCAAACTGTGAGAAGATGTCTGCATCACAAGTAGTAAGCCCTCTCAAACCCAACTCAACTGGATTCAGTTCGTCATCGAAGTGGAAGTGTGAGGATTGTTGGGTCAGTAATGAGGACAGTGCTGCAAAGTGCGCCTGCTGTGGCGCTAGTCGCCCCGGGAAGTTTAGCACGCCTGCGCCTATGACTACCACGGCCATTTCGGTCACGAGCACGATTACTCCTCAATCTTCCTCAATCATCTTCAAGCCTGTCGCTGTGAAGGCAGTGCCTGCCACGCCGAACGAGGGTGCCAATTGGAAATGCGATGATTGTTGGATCTCAAATAAGAGTAGCGTAGACAAATGTGCGGCATGCGGAGGAGCCCGGCCCGGACCCAAACACACCAATGCCTCCGACGCATCACTGAATTCCAACTCGTTCTTCGGAACTAGTGACAACCAATTTAAAAATATAACAAAATCTCAAAAATCAGAGACTTGGGAATGTCCCAGCTGTTTAGTTAGAAATGAAAAAGAAAAAGATAAATGTGTATGTTGTGGCGCCGAAAAAGAAAGTAAGAACAAAAAGATAATCCCAGAATCAAAATTTAACTTCGGAAGCACTCCAAATAGTTCTTTTAAATTCGGCATTGATCCAAAAGTACAAGAGGCTACCATCACTAAGAAACCAGAAATAATTTCGACACCTGACACTAAATTGAAAACACAATCTGAAACAAACAACAATATATTATCTGAAACACCTACATTTACGTTTGCTTTACCTAGCAAAAAGGTAGACAGCAAAATTGATGTTACCATAGGAAAGTCGGTAGAGGTTCCACACTCAACACTCACACTGCAGCATTTCACATTTGGTATTCCAAAAGTAATTCCTACAAGTACAGCAGTCACAAAAAAATTAGAATCTAATAAAAATTTAGAAGAAGAAAAACTACAAGAAGTTCCATCAGTTGACTTGAATGAACCTGCGCAAAGCAAATCACTTATCATGTCTCCACCAACTCAGATAGAAAATAAAAATAATACATCAACGTCTGGAACGTCGCTCAGTACTAATCTTGCAACTGAAACGAAGGTTACGCCACTAAAGTCAGTAGATTTACCGGAAGCATCATCTGCTGAGAAACCAAAACCGACATTCTCATTTGGTGTATCACCGAATACTAAGTTGTTTGAATCTCCGGCAAGTTCAAGCACTTCCGTGAACTTATTCACACAGCAGTCGCAAGCTAGCACTCTAACGACGACTAGTGCGCCTACCCTATCACTGTTCAAGGCGCCAGAGAGCAGCACAGGCAAGACATCTTTATTCCAGCCGCCTGATTTAACTGCCAAACCTGCGCCGATGTTCCCAAGCAATGCGACGACCGCTAACAGCACTGCCACTGCAGCACCAATGTTCAGTTTTGGAAATAATGCATCAAGTAACCCTGCTCCAGCAACAGCATTAACGTTGCCAGCTGCTCCTGAAAAGCCCAAATTTGCGTTTACATTTGGCAACAATTCAACACCGAAAACGGATGCGCCAGCTATGTTCAAGTCTCCTTTCGGAGCGCCAGAAAGTAGTAGCGCTAATACAAGCACTTTCAACCTACCTGCAGGAACCTCATTAGGCTCCAACAATAACTTATCTACCAGCTCTTTAGGAGGAAGCAATGGTTTAACTGGTTCTAATGGACTTACAGGAAATGCTATGGCAGGAACTTCACTTGGCTCAATTGGTGGAAATTCTCTTGGCTCGATGGCTGCAAACGCATCACTGGGCTCGATTGCCGGAAACTCGTCAAATACCTTAACACTCGGAAATGGCAGTAGTCTAGGAGGTACTAATGGTATATCTGTGAACCCGTTGTCAGGGGTAAACAGCATGCAACCTGGAAACGCTTTAGCGGGGTCTGCACCAAGCTTATTCAATAACACCATGCAGAAGGATAACGTGTGGTCGGCGAACAGTAGCGCCCAGAGCCCAAATTTGTTTGTGTCCAACTCGACATCGAGTGGCCTGCAAAAACCGCCTACATTCACGTTTGGCTCGTCGACACCGTTCAACGCTGCTAGCAGCACACCCACTTTCGGGACCACTGCGGCCCCGTCTGAAAATATATTTGGTATGAACAACCAGACAAACAACACTCAATCGTCTATGTTCTCGAATACTGTTCAACCTCAGTCCACAGGAAATATGTTCGGGTCACCGCAACCAGCAAGTAACCCCACAAATCCGATGCCCATGTTTGGCTCGCCGAGCATTGGTGCTACTCCTACGTTCGGCTCGCCGAACCCGTCGATTCCTTCATTTGAGGCGCCGTCTCTCAATCCGGCACCAGCACCTGCCTTCAACTTCGGTGCTCCACAGTCAACAGGCATTTTCGGGTTTGGACAGCAGGTAAATATATGTTTTAATTCTTAAATTAACGACACTGGCGAGAAGGCTTACGGGAACGCAATGAAGAAAGGTGAATTACATGTTAAGATTAATATTACTTTTGATTATGTATGTTAATTGATGTAGGTTTTACGTGCCTTTGATGGCAAAACCCAAAGTCAAAACCTCTAAAAAAAAATTGTATTGCTTTAAAGGTTAATTGGTGGGCTAAAGACTCGACTCATAGCCTTACATTAAATAGATATAAATGATGCAGATTCGATCTATTTTGAAAGAAATGTCGACAAACCAGCACTCCTAATGAGCATGATAACTTTTAAAAGAGATTGTTATGTTGGCTGTGTTAAAATAAAAATGGTGTTGACTTGAATAGTAAAACTTTCGTCTGTTTCGAATATAAATTAAAAGAATTAAAAAATGCTAAGAAAAAGTTTATTAAAACTAAAATTTGATTGTATCTAGTAACTGATGTATAAATAACTTACTGAGCGAATTAGAAATGGTTATCTAAGAATGTTTCCCTGCTACTAAATGGCTCATAATTATATTGTCCTTCCTTGTTCTGTAAAGTTGTTCTCGAAAGTACCCGAAAACAAGAGTTAAACAATGTGAAACCCGCATTTTTAATGTCTAATCTCGCATGTCAATAATTATGTTTTTGATTTTAAATAGAATCAAAATTTCGATTATTTCTTTACTTTTGTATCTGCGTTCTCGTAAATCCCTAATCTTCTGTGTTGAATACGTAGGCTATTTTGTTATTAATATCTATTTAACGAAGGCGGGTTGCTACTTGGATCGCTTATAGTAAAATTCGTAGATGTAGTTAGTGTCTATGATGCAAAAATCTTGGAATCCAAATGTATATTCAATTTTCACAAAATACAAATTTAATTTCATATGGCCCCATGTTGTAGTCGTGTTAATTACACTGGACTTAGTGGTTGATTTAGAATATATTTTATAATAAACTAGCTGTTGCTTTCATTGCTGTTTTGTGGTAAAATGTGAGTGTATAACTTGCTTAGCATATTATGATTTTATGAAGATTGATGTAATCAAGTATTTGGATTCCTGGCCCCGTTTTACACTCCTGCGAATGCTATGGTTGGAATAAGCAGAAGATTGTAGTCTTCCTGCAAGACATTAATTCGTTCATTTGCTTGCCCAATCCGCCGTATGAGTAACTTTATAATTTCATAAATATAACAATTTATATTCATTATTTAAGTATTTTTATCTTTTTATTATATTTAAAGTGGTATGATATATTGTATTTATTACCGAGATAAATATGTCCAAATCTCATCTCATCAGGTTAATTGAAATTAGGAGAAGACTCAGTATAAACAGCTACATAGACCTGCACCCTTTACAGCTTGTTAGTGCTATTTATTGTACTCGACCACGAAACAGTAAATTAGCCGTGTTTCGATGAGCGCTGCACCTAGAAGTAAACTATATCACATGGTGTGATGCTTAGGGTGACACGGGTTGAATTCTATCAGTGACATACGCAGTGTTTGTGTAAAACCCCTTAATTCGAGCGCGCAGCTTAGCCAGCACAAAATTCGTTAGTTTATCTGGCCTATGTCATAGCAGGTACTTATTTTGTATTTAATCTTGCAGCAACAACTTCAGCAGCAGCAAATGCAGCAGCAGCATATACAGCAGCAGCAGCACCAAGCGACTCCACAACAGACCGGCGTCTACAGTTTCGGTGGGGTTCCCGCCGGCGCACCACAAGTTCAGTTCAGCATGGGCAGTGGCGCCAATCCCGCCGTCCGACGCGTTCGTAAAGCGGTTCGTAGGAATCCGCAGCGATAAAACTTACACCGACTGTAGCACAATATAGACTGGATCCAGTAAGTGTCCAATTATAAAATAATCCGTGTAAAAGTTACGAGGATGCAGATATCTTTAGCAGTGGACCTAAATTATAAGGTAGCTAATAATAGTTTTTGTTAGGTGTATAATATTGTAACAGATTTTGTTGGCGTGCATTGTGTATTATTCTAATATTCAATTACCTATGTTATGACATCTTCTTTTTTTGACTCAGTTATCTACACATATAAATAAAATTGGAGTGTCTGTTTGTAATATTGAAATAATCGTCTTTTACTACATGCATATACGAATATATATATACGGCACATACACCAAAATAACATTTTTTACAATTTTTGTCTTCTTTCTGTCTGTTTGTAATGGCTAATCTCTGAAATGGCTGGGCCGATTTTGACGGGACTTCTATTGGCAGGTAGCTGATCTAATAAGGAGTAACTTAGGGTGAACTTATAATTTAGAAAAATTTCTTTGTTCAAAAAAAAAAATACATTGTTGAGTTCCGACATCCACGCGAACGAAGTCGCGGGCACAGCTAGTATATTTATATATATAAAACACTTCCAACGATTTAAAAAAATACACAAATAGTCGTTGCTTAGATGGCATTCGTGATTTTACTTTCTTATTGGGGGTCAGATATTTAACTCATTCGCGATAATTTCACTTAGTTTCAATTTATTTCAATAATTATTTAAAAAAATATCTGGGAAGATATAAGTTGACACTGAACGTTTTAGTATTTAATTAAGTATTATTGCAACAGTTAAATTATTGCAAAAACTGAGTAGTTTTAGTACTGAGTAGTTGTAGTTACACAGGAGTCTGTGTCGCAAGGATGCAAAATTGCTAAAAAAATCCGAAATCTAACTTATTTTGACCAAATCTTTGTTTGAAAGCAGATGTTTTGATCATTCTTCTTATATATAAAATTATTCTTGTTATTGTCGCGAATCATATTTAGATCAAGTTAAGACTTGTCAGTGATAAGCAAATTGCAAAAAAACACATGAAAATTTAAATTTCGCGGGCTAATACGGAGGAATTTAAATGCATTTTTTATTTTAAAAAAGTTATTTTTTCAATTTCATGTGCTGAGTAACTTACTACGACACACTTTTTTATAGTTCATTATATAATACATTATTGCTACTGACGGTACGTACAGACTATCTAACATAACATTGTTATAAAACATTTTACATACATTTGTAATGTTAAATAACATTGTTACATGGTCTGTACGCACCTTTACATGCATATTAAGAATGATCAAACTGACAAAATAATAACCATTGTAATTATAAAGCTCTACAGCCCACTACAATGGCCAGCCCACTGGACATTGAGTATATTTTTACTGTACGTAAACATAAAGCACTGATTCACAACAAATATAACAAAGCCAAGTATGTAGCGCAGTTTTGTATATTCATTTGAATAGTTTGCTGCCAAATGCTATTCGAATAGTTTAAGATATGTTTCATGTTCATTATAGTTATTCAAGTTTTTAGGTCTTCAATCATTGCCCTGTGTTCTCATAAATGCCAGAGGTATCTTAATTTGTTATTATTATTATAATGCACAATGATAGCCATACCGTTAAACTTTGTGATTGTTTTTGCGACATTACTTTGATTGTGAAAATTTTTCTTTGTGATTTATTGCAGTAAAAATATTTTTTACTTTTTTTACTATTTTGTTTTAAGTAGGTACATTAATAAGTCATTTACTTGTATATTTTTATAAGATGTCTAGTTTTTATTAATAATTCACAGTACACAGGTCTGTGAACATTATATATATATAAAAATCAATGCCACTTTTTTGTTGTAATTTTAGGGCCGTATCTGCGTTAAGCGGATGCCCGCGCGGTTCTATACAAAAGTGCTCCGTCGCGGGGATCCACGCGGGCGTCAGTCGAGGGGAGGTGCTCCCCGCACCCACGCAACGGGGCCCGCATCCGTGCGACGGAACCGGTCGCGGGGGCACGCGCGGTGCCACGCGCGGTGTCACGCGCGGTGTCACGCGCGGTGCCCGCCAGCGGTAACACGCACGGGCTTTTTCAGTCAATAAGGGTGCTTGTACACGGTGCATGTAAAGATGCGGGTTCCCCGCGCGAGTAACATGCGCAAGCTACTTGATCAAGTTACTCGCTTGTACTTGTACATGTTTCAAATGACTGGAGCAAATAAAGACGCGGGCTACTTGCGCAAGCTGTATGTACAAGTTATTTTGTTCTGCCGTATGTCTGAACATGCGCTAGGCGCGGGTGACTCGCTTAGGTACATGCTCAAGTCTGTCTGTCTGTCAGTGCCTGTACACGGTGCATGTAGCTTGAGCATGTTGACGCACTTGCGCGGCTTACATGCACCGTGTACAAGCACCCTTATTGACTGAAAAAGCCCCTATAGTCCGATCAACGAGGATTTTTTTGTATGAAGACTTTCGAAAAATTCCTCCGGTGCTGAAATTTGAAATATGATGAGAGTAGGTGATACAGATTATAGATGCACAACCAAAATTTTTTTAGCCGAGAAGTTCTGTTTTTTTTACCAAAACATGAAAATTGCTTATAACTCTCTGCGAAAAATTCCTCAGTCTCAAATTCTTTTTTTAGGTATTTGTTTAAATGAAATAATAGGAAATAGTCGTCGTCGTTTTGCTAAGTAATAATAATTATAATATTAAGTTCTCCATCGACACGACTATACAAGCACACCGTTCAAATTGAACTAGCGACACTGCGTAAATCGGGTCTGCGCGACGGGGACCGTCGCATACCCACGGAGCCCAGCCGTGTGTCCACGCGCGTGGTCACGCGTAGGACCCGCGACGGGTGCCAGTCGCGGGCGCTCGCTTAACGCAGTTTCAGGCCTTATAACTCAAGAACGGGCTCACCTATCCAAACCAAATGTTTAGGCTTTGTTCGGACTATTTAGTAGATGGGTTATGTGAAGGTTGCACAAAATCAGTCGAGTGGTTCTTCATTTATCACATTTTTTGTAACAAATGAATTCATTAAATTGCTTATCATTTTGTTAATGGGGATTTTGCTGTCAAAGTGAAAGTAGCGAAGTATTACATAAAATTTTATTAGAAATGCACATTCATGTCTGGTTAATCGATGTATACAGGTTGTTGTAAACACGAAATATAAATATCAAATGTATAGTATGTACTAATAATAAATATTTATGTATTTTCAATTCAAGTATATATGTATCAATTAATTCATGTCTCAAAAATGAAATAATAATTTTGTTCTTCATTTTATTTGTAAATGTTTTTAAAATGTTGGATTAGATTTAATAGCCACTCAAAATAAGTAAGGTGACTAAATATTGATGCATATGATGAATTGATGATGTCTAGATAGTCCAAAATTGACACAATTATGCATAATTAAAAAATAATAACCTTAATAAATAGAACTTTATATAACTAACATAAATATGTAAATAGGCGGTGGACATGTCAATACATTTGAAACATCTACCATTTCAATAAAAATAATACCTAATTACTAAAAATGGAAAAGAAAAACTGAACATACCGTAAATTAATTATTTTGAAAAAGTATCCAATTATATTTATTATTGTCGGTATCGGTAATTACAAATAAATCAGTGGTTTTTGACATTTTCATCAGTCGTCGGTCATCAGTTAAGCAAGATTAATACCGCTTCCGCTACAATGAAGATGATGCCGCTTTCATTAATCTGTTCAAAGTGGCAACATACATTTGTATTGTATTGTATAACGGGCTGGTATCCGCAACTCCACGTCATATGCGCGTCAACATACATTTACATACTATTTAAAAGCTTAACTTGTGTCGTGAATTATCACTTATTTATATCCGGATTATAAATGTTATAGGTTATACAAATGAAGCAGGTCGTTTCAGTCATGGCTATAAAAAGACCCTATTAGTTAAAACAAAAACGGATAAATTTACCCTTAAAATCTACAACTACACTGAAGCAGTAGAGTAACACAGTTTTAAAATTTAAATTATTATACGTAACAACCAGCAAATCAGTTCCCTTTGACAGCTGTGTTGCCAAGGTTCAGTAGGAGCCTTTCTGTAAAGAATTTCTCACACATATTCAAAATACCCTTACGACTAAAAAAATAAAGTAAATCTGACATACTAATAATAAACTCCGCAAAAAAAAAGTACACGTTTTTTAGATTTCGCTATGAAATTATGCTTCCTAAAACTTTTTATTACCTAGCCAATACACCACTAATTTTAAATTAGTACAAATACTTAAAGGGCTTATTAGAGAAGGTCTTGTTATTATACAGGGTGAATTTGAATTAATGCGACAAAATGAGCTGGGAGCTTTATTTACAGTAACATAGTCATTATAAACTGTTTTTTCTAAAATCTGAAGCGTTAAAAAAAAAACGCGGTTATCGTTTTCAAAAGATCCATTGATGTTATTAACTTTATTTGATACGAATCATCGGTATTCCAACATTTAATTTCTGTTTATTTATTTTTCATATTAAATGCTGGAATACCGATAATATTCGTACTTAAATAAAGATAATAACATCAATGGACCTTTTGAAAACGATAATCGCATAATTTTTTTAACGATTCAGATTTTAGAAAAAACAGTTTATTATGACTATATTACTGTAATTGATGATCGCATTTCATTTTGTCGCATTAATTAAAAATCACCCTGTATATGTAAAGTTTCAATAAATAATATTCACAAACAGCTAAGATATTAGCGTTTTTTTATATCCCAAAATGTCACTCAATGTATGGACAATAAATTGTACAGGCTATTGATAGTATTCATTAATCGTATTCTCTCGCTCGCGCGTTCGCGTGCTCTCGCTCTAACTTGCCCCACCTACAACAACTGTTATCGTAATTGTAGGTAACTAAAACGCATTACAATTGAAAAAAAAAAAACGTTTAACAGAAAAATAATAGGCACTTATTCAATTCAAACTTTTCCTTCGTACTTTAATTGGGCTTAGGACCAACAAAATTATCAACTTTCTTACAATTAATTATTAAGTAACTAAAGTAAAAAGAAATCAATTTTTTTTTTTTTCAATTTTTTTTTAAATCAAATTAGATTAAAACTTCAAAACTTGTAAAAATAATAATTTTGGCGTATTTAAAAAGTTTGAATCAGCTGATATTTACAATAATTTACGTATTTACAAAACTTTAAAAAACTTACAGGTATTTTAACTGTCCTTCGAAATGTCCACCACTACTAGCAATATACACAGACGGGCACGTTTAATTAAATTGTTTTTTAGCGATAACAGTATGGTTCGCTCACTTTTCACTGCGTCAAATGCGTCCAATATGCGCTGTACACTCGTCGCTTAATTTCACTCCACAAAAAAAAACCAATGGCGTGAGATCGGGTGAGCGTGCAGGCCATGCCACGGAGCCGCCTCGACCGATCCACTGACTCCCAAACTCCTCCGTCAGGTATTCACGCACTGCGCTATGGTAGTGCGGAGGCGCGCCGTCTTGTTGAAACCAGAGCCCTCGTAAGTTGGCTAATGGAATGTCATCTAACATTGAAGACACCATAGTCTGAAGCAAAGTTAAATATTTTTCTCCAGTAAGACGCCCTTCAATAAAATAAGGGCCCACGATGTTGTCGTTTAGGATTCCTGCCCAGACATTAACAGAAAACCTGTGTTGAAAAGAGTTCTCCTTTGTTGACATTGGGTTGCGTATTGACCACCAGTGTTCATTACGTTGATTAAACAATCCGATACGAGTAAACATGCACTCATCTGAATATAGCACATTTGCTTCAGTGTTGTTGAGTATCCACCTGCAATCCTTTGTTCATTGTCCACAGTGGTCAATTCTTGACCCTTTCTGTAGTGGTATGGGTGAAATCCAGACGAACTAATGATCAACCATGCACAGTACTGGCTGATATTAAAACGACGAGCTGCATCATTCGTACTTCGCCGAGGATCTTCTTCAAAGTAGTCCACTACATCTTCGCACAGGTTTTGCGAATACGGTCTTCCACGTCCTTGGCTATGGGTCGGTGCGTGGAATGATCCATGGTCGAGTAAACGCTGGTAAACATTTACCACAGTTCGAACGTTCGGCTGGCGAGCATTTGGTTACTCTTCTGTACATACGTACCGCGGCACTCGCGTTCTCACCAGACAAAAGTACGTATCATAGCCGTGTACTCCCGAGATGAGAACAAACAATAATTTACGTAAAAGAAGCACGCGCGCGCACACGTCCGCTAACAAATCGATTTGACAAATTTTCGTGGACAATTTTGGGATTCCGTTTTTTTACTTTTGACTATACAAATATTATCAGCAATGGGTACAGATAGAGCCCCATTTTTTTTTGCACTAATTAAAAAGTAGTGGTGTATAAGTTAGCTATTTGGTAAAAGTATTAAATACTGCCATTACGTATAAATAAACTTTCATAAATAAACGATAATAAATAAAGTAAATAAAACACCTTGTTTGTGACATACTCGTACATAACTGAAAGAAAAATCAAACACGGCATGTGTTTGATTTTGAGTAATTATTTAAATGATTACCGTCTATGTATAAGACTGGGACGGTTGACTTATATAATGAGTAAAATTAAAGAAAAAAAATTTTGGTAATTTAATACAAAAAAAGTCATATCTATCTTATTAAATATAAATCTCATGTCACAATGTTTGTCCTCAATGGACTCATAAACCATTTAACCGATTATAATAAAATTCGCACACCATGTGCAGTTCGATCCAACTTGAGAGATAGGATAGTTTAAATCTCAAATTATAGTCGCAATTTTAATAATATTATAAAGATTGCACCCGTGCGGAGCCGGGGCGGGTCGCTAGTAATTATATAAAAATCAATGCCACCTATCCAAACCAAATGTTTAGGCATTGTTCGGACTATTTAGTAGATGGTTTATGTGAAGTTTGCACAAAATCGATCGAGCAGTTCTTTATTTATCACATTTTTTGTAACAAATGAATTCAATAAATGGTGGATCATTTTGTTAATACCCATTATTGCTGTCAAAGTAGCGAAGCACGTACCGGGCCGCTAGTAAATTATATTAATACACATCAAGATTTTTAAGTTTAAGAGACTGTCATGATTCTTCAAAAGATTTTTCATAGTTGAGTCAATGTTTTATTTTATCATATAACAATATAAAATAGGCTTATAAATAGTGATAAGGTCAAAGGAATGTTTTGATACTTGTCAGAAATTATATTCTGTAGCAATAGCATAGCCCTAACAGTCATATAACCAGTAGCATTGTTTCTTGAATATATTAATGTCACATTTCCGAAACGATAGTCTATGTATTATGCTTGTGCTTTATAAACATACAATGTATTTAGTGTAATAAGGAATAAATATTCCTAATCTGTTGTATAATATCTTCCAGCCATCATAGTAACTTAGCAACACGTCATTCCTTGAGGCGAAACAATAGAATGAGATCTAAAATGGAAGCTGGTCTTTCTAATACAATTTCACCATCAAAATTGATGCAAAATTGTAATTATAAGTTAAGTAGTTACGGTTCCCAATTGTAGTGTTGGATTGGTGACCGTGGAATTTATTAAAATAAAGTAATTGTAGTTTGTAAATGTAATTTCTTAATGTAAAGGCACTGACACAATGTGTTAAGCGTGTGATATTAAAGCGTGTACTAAATGAGCTTGGATTTCTGAAGGAAGGTCTAGTGATGTAAGTTCACTTAAGTTATGAATAAGGTGAAGGCAGTCAGTCGCAAGGACCAGCACAACGTGTCAATGCCTGAATTAGTCTAATGGCCTGATAGCTCTAGGCACCGACTCTGCGGTTAAGATTGCCCACGTAGCTTCTAACTACATTTAATAATATTTCGTAAAACGGACATACATGTTTAGTATCGCATTTGATTATGTACAAACTCCTGTGTCTAGATTATATGAAAATGATTTGTTATTGGGATGTACTTTTAAGTGCCAACTTCATTATATTTATATAAGCGAAATGTAAAGCTCTTAATTTTAAGTTATGTTATGTTTGCTGGTCTTTATGAAACGTAAGCCAAAATTTCTTAAAACGACTATTCTTGTCTATTCTGTAGTAATAATTTTATATAAAAAGTACGTAGTTAGTTACTTAAAATATTGTTTAATCCAAAACGCGATACTTAAACTCGTCCACAATCTTAATTAAGAACACTTGATTCAAATAATCACACAAGTTACACTCATGTTTACAAATGACATTTCACTAATGATGCCGTTGCAGTAAAAACATGTTCTATGTTTGTAGATTTTAATTTGTTAATATAAGATTAGAAGTACGTCATCAAATAACTGCAACTTAGGCAAAACATTGTACCAGGCGAGGATTGCGATTTGATATTAATATTGAAAGATAATAAAATAATGTGAAATGGAATGATCAAGAAGAATTGCGTATTTAATTTAAAGAAATGAAGTGATGTGACTGCTACGATCTTTTGCTTCGGATTTTGTTGTTCGCTGTATATAAAGTTAATTTTAATTACAACAATATGATGTGTAGTCGCATTTGGAACAATATATTTGACAATGTCTTATTTTTTTAGCTCTGACGTAAAAATCGATGTTTCCAAATGCCTACTACGTGTCATTATAATTTAAAATATATTATCTACTGTATTTACAAACAATATCAGTGGACATTCAAATAAATGTTTAATGGATGATTGGGGAGCAAAACTAACTGTATACTCGACAAGTTTTGAATATTAAGTAATAATGTTGATAATTAATTGATTGAAAAAAATAATTGTTGATTTTTAAAATGCTTTTAGATTTGGTCCTCAATGAGAATAACCATTAAAAAAATAATTGCTGATTCTTTTTTCTGCTTTTCCTACTGACTGGATTCGACTGGACTGCTAAGTACACGGGGGATAGTAGTGTGCATGTAAGTTGTGTTCAATATAAGATATTATGTGCAATTTTAGCACACAGAGTATGACACCTTGGACCGGAAAATATAGAAAGTCACTTTTTACTGAAGCAGAGAGTTATGGCGCAAAGTAGAACCTGAACCAATCATAAAATTCATATTTATAGAGATGGTACGGGGGTTTTGTATGGGGGGACTTTTTATATAGGTAAACAGGTGAATTTTTCAACTGGGCGTGGATGGCTTTATCCAAAGCTATGAGGAATATCGAAAAATATGAAAGGAAAGAAAACGTGTGGAATTAATTTTGTGCCGAACTTACAACAACCCAAAACTGCATCATTAGATTTTAGAAAATTCAATAATCCTGGCCAGGAATCGAACACGCTGATTTTGGAAAAAAGCACACCTGTATTATTATTTTTAGTATATGCGAAACCTGAATATAGTTTGTTCAGAATCAGTAACTGATTCGATTCCAATAATTTTTACACCATGTTATATTTTTTTTCAAAAATATTTTAATTAAATTTTATTACCAGTTAATGACAATACAATCACCGTACGGTTAGGTACCAATTGCCAAACTATTATCACAAGTGTATAACACAGGAGACGCGGTTTACGCGGGTGTACCGCGAAATGAGCATGTTTTTGAACGGACAATCAGGTAATATACAAGCTTAAAACTTTGTTATTTTTTATGATACGGTTTTAAAATTTTGTACATAGATTCTTTACACAAAAACATTGGACAGGTGTATCGGGTTTCGCATAAACAAAAAATAATGTTGTATACCATTCGATAGCGTTGCCAATAAGGATCAAATTCTGAGAAGCAATCAATACGGCAAACTTATGGAAATAGATTTTTATGAAATTGCTATTTTTAGGGTTCCGTAGTCAACAAGGAACCCAAGTTTCGCCATGTCCGTCCGTCCGTCCGTCTGTCCGCAGCTTTGCTCAGAGACGCCTAGTACTAGAAAGCTGTAATTTGGTGTAAATTATACGGATTTGTTGCGCCGAAAAAGTGGTAAAATAAAATCTCGTCATAAATTTTTTTAGGGTACCTCCTGTACACGTAAAGTGGGGATGTTTTTTTTTCTCGCGTACCCCTTAGTGTGGGGTATCATTAAATAGGCCTTTATAAAATATTGATAGTTTCCATTTACAATTTTTTGATAAAAAGCTTCGTTTGTGAAATATTAAGCTTTAAAGTACTAATTTTTGCTCGACTCGAGTGTCCCCCCCCCTCTACCAGCTAAACGGTTATGTTTGGGGGTGTGAAAATAGTAGGTAGTATATTGTAACGCACGCTTTGCAAGATAGCGCCTCTGCAGATCCGTCTTGACCAGTCAGCCATAGCCAGTTAACAGGAGCCAGCTAGAATGTAACGCCTAGCCAGATATCGCCTCTGCAGCCAAGCCTTGGCCGGACCGCCATAGCCAGTTAACCGCAGGCAGCCAGCCAGCCAGCCAGCCTGCCTGCCAGCCAGCCAGCCAGCCAGCCAGCCAGCCAATGCCAAAAGCCTTTTAGCAAGCCTGCTAAGCCGCTAGCCATGCCGTCACATCCTTCCACGAGATCAGGCCTGATCTTGCGAGAGTATGTGACCAAGTCTTATTTACAGGAAATGATGTGACAGTTGCTGCCACAGAGCATGTAACTTTATGGTTGCCTGTCAGTGAGCCGTCAGCCATGGAAAATACGAGTTGTGCCTATCATGAGATTCTTCATAATTTGTAAAAGCAAGGAAATATAACTGATTGCATTTATACCGTCTATAATTATTTACCACGCCATTATTCTTGGAAGTGGCATTCGAACAGTTTTCTTGAAAAATCTGACAAAACAATTGAAGGCTGGAGATGAACTGAAGATCGATTTTTTTTTCCGAAGCCTGAACTGATGATGAGGATTTCCATATTAGAGGAATGCGGCACCGATACAAAGCCGCCGAGCAGTTTTTGAGGATTCGCATTTGAACAATCGACGAGCTCCAGGAAAATTCCCAGTCAATTGTCTATCTGACAATACCAAAATGTCAAGAGAAAAACATTCAACCATAGATTGTTAGTGGCCAGGTACGCCACACCACCCCCCCACGGAGAAAGATGCACCGGTTACGCAAAATCGGAGAAATCTTTGAACTTCACTCGTCTACCGGAGCGCGTGGTATACGGCGTTTTTGGGGCCGGATTGACATTCTTGAGTTTTGAAGGCTCTGTAGTTTTCATTGGAATGTCACGCGTCGTGAGTGCTGCAGGTTCTGTGAGGCCCTTCAGAAGATCATGGTCGACTTGGATTGAGTGATCCATGTGTGCCGGTTTGACGCGATCGACACTCACAGTCACAGTTTTGCGGTTTACGACAAGAGTGATAGTTTTACCATCACTGGAGTGACTTACGACCTCGTACGGGCCAGAATACGGTGGCTGTAATGGTCGTCTGACGGAATCGTCCCGTAGAAATACGTACGTTGCTGATACAAGGTCCTTAAATATAAATATAGATGGCTGTGAATGCCGGGAAGCCGGAATGGGTCGCACGGTCGACATTTTACGTCGAAGCTGTACGACAAAATCAGCCGGGTCATTTAAACGATGTGATTCATCAGCCGCTATAAGCAATTCTCCGGGCAATCGAAGAGGTTCCCCGTACACCATTTCAGCAGCAGTGGCTTTCAAGTCTTCTTTGAAGGCTGATCGCATGCCGAGGAGGACAAGGGGTAACACAAACGTGTCTAGAAACGTACTACTAGATAGCTTATAGAATTAAATTGAATTGTCTACCATAAGAATAAAATATCTATAAGCAATCTTCTAGAACGCTTATAGACAGAGTTTAGTAAAAGTGGGCACATTCTTGTACCCTCTCTTAAGAATGAGTTAAGAAAACATGACTAGATAGAGTTCAGATCAAATTGACTTAAGAGATGTTTCTAGTGTCTCTCTAAACCGTTTATAGATCGCACGTTTATCTAGTAGCGTACTAGTAGATAGTTTATAGATAGAGTTAAGACCTTTAA
Organism: Agrotis clavis; assembly: GCA_954870645.1. Classification (NCBI taxonomy): domain Eukaryota; kingdom Metazoa; phylum Arthropoda; class Insecta; order Lepidoptera; family Noctuidae; genus Agrotis; species Agrotis clavis. The sequence goes on along the minus strand of OX940917.1, from coordinate 29,493,630 downwards.
AGGAATCATTGCTCGTCAAGTTTTAAAACCAAATGATCTTAAGACTAACAACTTTAAGTAACATTTTACTAGTGACGCATAATGGCGTGGAACTTACAAGAGTTATTTTACTTAATAATATTTGCATCATGGCGTAACAAATTTATTACTTTTTATTTATTTGTGTTTTAATAATGGGTAAATAAGCAAATCAATATGCGATTGAAATTCTATCGTTGAATATTATGTAAAACTCTTGTTAAATAAGAGCGCCCGCTGTAAATGTAAGATTTAACATTATTTTTTCAAAATATGAAAATTATTTGGTATAAGCAAATTTTCGAATTTACAGTTTAATGCTTAAAATACTCATTTTATTTAAAATATAGTAATTTAAAACATATCAAATGTCTAATTAGACATAATTTAATGATAAAAACATTAAAATACGTAACAAAAATTATTTGAAGCAAAAAATAGGCAATAAAAATGGCGTCCAGATAAAATTTACTAGAAAACCGATTTCTATAGAACAAACAGTCTAGAGATTTTTTTTGTAGTATGGCTCTAGAATAATTTTACTTACTACATACTAAACTATCTAGTGAGAGAATAAACAGATTTAAGAGTGGTTTAAAATTATCTAGTAACTGTCACTCTGTATTCCTTTTTATCTTGTCACAGTATTTCTAGACGTTCTTCAGTGAATAGGTAATTTCATGTGTTGTGAACGTAAGACCATTTTATGCAGTAACAAACCAATATAATTAATTAATACAAGAGGGTACCCGAGTAAAAAGTATTTCTGATTTATTTAAGTATAAGCAATGTGAGAAATAATAATTATAATTGTAATTACATTAATACCCTTTCATTTGATACCCACATCATTAAATCCACCCCGATTTCAAACAGCCAGTCCGCCATCTTGAATTTAAGTCACCTGACTATTTTTTTCGTATTCCTGACAGCAAACCTTTTCATTTGATACGTATATCATGGGGGTGGATTTTAAATAGCCTGTCCGCCATATTGGATTTAAGTCACGTGACAATTTTTTTCGTATTCTTGACAGCAAACCCTTTCATTTGATACCCACAACATTGGGGTGGATTTCAAACAGCCAGTCTGCCATCTTGGATTTAAGTCACGTGACAATTTTTTTCGTATTCCTGACAGCAAACCCTTTCATTTGATACCCATATCATGGGGGTGCATTCCAAATAGCCTGTCCGCCATCTTGGACGTCCGCCATATTGGATTTAAGACACGTGACTATTTTTTTCGTATTCCTGACAGCAAACCTTTTTATTTGATACCCATACCCATATCATAGGGGTGAATTTCAAACAGCCTGTCCGCCATCTTGGATTTAAGTCACGTCACCATTTTTTTCGTATCCGTGACAGCAAACCCTTTCATTTGATACCCATATTATGGGGGTGTATTTTAAATAGCCTGTCCGCCATATTGGATTTAAGTCATGTGGTTTTCTTTTCGTACTCTTGACAGCAAACCTTTTCATTTTTGATACCCATATAATTATCATCAACAATTTTCTACGTTTTGGAGGAAGTTTCTAGGAAGTTTCGATTCTTTTTCGGTCGTCTCTTCTTCATTTTTCTTTCTTTTTAAATACTTGCGGATTTTTCGACGAAAACCACCAGATCTTTTAATTTGTTTCATCTTCTCCATTGCATAAACTCATCCAATTTAAATTTCTAGTGCAAATGCACTTAACTAAGCCACTTTTAAGGATAAAAACTCTAAAAACACGACTTCTCTATCATTTTTCTAGACAAACTTAAAATATCTAGTAAAGTATTTTATCTAGACTGAAGTATCTATAGAAAAAAAAGATAAGAGTACCATTAGCTAAAATGGAATATCTGTAGAAAGTTTTGTCTTCAAATATATCGTTTTATCTATAAAACTACTTCAAAATAGGTACCTTTAGGCTTTTTTAACTATTTGTAGAGTATTTTATCTAGAAACATTCGTTATAACTATAAACGTACTTAAAATAAGTGTTCTATAGAACAAATGCTCTTAAAATAATAAAGCTTTAGATAAAAAACTCTATAAGATTAAATGTTCTTTATCAAACCCATCTTCAGAAAGCCCGTATCTAAAGATTAACCCTGAGTAGATAGTCTATAGACAGATTGGTTTTAAAACATCCAGACTGTGTTACTTGGGGGGGTAGCGCTCGGACCCATGAGTCTTGGTGGCACATAAGAGCAGCTTTGAGCTGGCGGTGGACGCGCTCAATCATGCCGTTAGCGCTGGGATGGTAAGCTAATGTCCTGGTTTTCGTTGTGGCGAATAACGTCATCAGGCGGCGGAAAAGGTCGGATTCAAACTGCGTACCTTGATCTGTAGTAATAATTGACGGCACACCGAAACGGGCAATCCACCCTCGTGTTAGGGTTTCCGCCACCTCTTCTGCGGTGATGGAGCGCATTGGCCATACCTCAGCCTGAGGACTAGATGGCCTGAGGTCCTCAGGCCATCTAGTGACTCTATCAATGGCCGTCAGACAGTACCGGTAATCATTGCAAACCGGCAAGGGACCGACGATGTCGATATGGACATGTCTGAAACGACCACGTGGTAGATCAAAATTACAAAAGAAAAAAGAAATTAAAGAGGGGACGAATTATGGCGCGATACCTTAGCACGCTGACACGCTATGCATGTTCGCGCCCACTCTTTACAGTCACTATTCACGGACGGCCAAACGTAGCGATCGGTTACGAGACGGGTGGTAGCTCGAGCGCCGGGGTGGCTTAAATTGTGCAGTTTGTCAAATGCTGTTTTTCGGAAGGAGAGGGTCAAATAAGGGCGAGGCTTGCCCGTAGACATATCACAGGTGACTGCGATATTAGACCCCGGTATGTTAATTTTGGATAATTGAAGGCTGGTGCCTTGCTGCTCCAGGTTTAATAATTCCGGGTCTACCTCCTGTGATTTGGCAAGTGCTTGCCAATCCTGCTCAAGAGCAATGGCATCAACCCGTGACATCGTATCAGCGACTACATTGTCTTCGCCCTTGATGTATTTAATGTCGGTGGTAAATTGACTAATGAAAGACAATTGATTTAATTGTGCTGGTGGGAGTTTTTCCCGGCGCTGTACGAAAGCGTAGAGTAGCGGCTTGTGGTCTGTATAAATAGTAACATGTTGGACCTCGAGTATGTGGCGGAAATGCTGTACGCTTTCATACACCGCCAGTAACTCGCGATAATAAGCAGGCCACTGTGCTTGCTGATCCGTTAACTTTTTGCTGAAGAAAGCAAGAGGCACCCACTCGCCGTCAATTTGTTGTTGAAGGCAGGACCCGATGTGAACGCTGGAAGCATCAGTAAACAGTTCAAGAGGAGCACCGTTGACCGGATGATGTAACAGGGTGGCAGTCGCTAAACTCGTTTTGCAGGCTTCTAATTGTTCGAGTAGCTCAGGTGTCCATATAAATGGTTTTGCACCCTTGCATTTAGTAGCAATCACAGCTTTAATTAATGGAGCCTGGAACAATGCAGCCTTAGGTAGAAAACGGCGGTAGTAATTTAACATACCGAGAAAACGACGCACTCCCTGGACGGTTTTAGGGGGTGGGAAATCAAGGATGGTTTGAACACGATCCTGAGGAGGCTTAGTGCCCTCAGGGCTGATGCGATATCCTAAGAATGTTACCTCACGTGCACCTAGTACCAACTTGGAAGGATTTATCACAACCCCATAGTCCCGCAATCGTCTAAAGAGGATGCGTAGATGCTCGCAGTGGAGAACCTCGTCTGTAGAGTGAACGAGAATGTCATCCACGTACGGAAAACAGAAATCAAGACCCCGTGTGACCTCGCCGATAAAGCGCTGGAAGGTTTGGCCAGCATTGCGAAGACCGAATGTCATGAATGGGAATTCGAAGAGGCCAAACGGAGTAGTGATGGCGGTCTTCGGAATATCCTCTTCATTAACTGGGATCTGATGGTATGCCTTCATAAGGTCGATGGTGCTGAAAATTTTAGCACCGGTGAGGTTGTGGGCAAAATCGTTTATGTACCTGACAGGATACCTGTCTGGTACCGTTCGGGCGTTGAGCGCGCGGTAGTCGCCGCAGGGACGCCAAGTGTTATCTTTCTTAAGGGTCATGTGCAATGGAGATGACCACGGGCTTTTTGACGGTCGTGCTGTGCCAGACTGCACCATGTTCTCAAATTCCTTTTTAGCCGACACTAGTTTTTGGGGGGCTATACGGCGGGGACGACAAGAAATGGGGGGCCCATCCGTTGTCTTAATGAAATGCACAGTATCGTGCTTAACGATCCTGGTAATGCCAGGAGGTCGAGTTATTTCTGGGAACTCTGCTAGCACTTGTGCGAAAACAGAATTCGACGGAGCTACGGCCTTGACACTAGGTTGCTCTGACGTCGCGGTACAGGCAATTGCCGAAAGATTGGTGACGCCGTCTAGTAACCGCTTGGTGCGGCAGTCTGGTAATAAGTGATAATATGACAGAAAGTCCGAGCCAATAATAGCATTATTGACATCGGCGACGACAAACGTCCAGGTAAAATTGCGACGGAGACGAAAGTTTAGCGTCAAAGTAATTGTGCCGAAAGTATGTATGCTGCTCCCGTTAGCAGCGCAGAGATCATAATCCATAGGTTTCCTTCGACTAGAAAGCCAGCGATGAGGGTAACAGCAAAGGTCTGAACCAGTATCTATTAAGAATTGTCGTTTAGTAACCTGGTCCGTTACTAAAAGACGACGGCTAGGGGCATGACAGCAATCAGTCGCCGTCGCTACTGACTGGTCACTATGTTTTCCGATACCCAACTGCACGGTGTGATACACTTTTTTGTCTTCACACCAAATTTCTGGTGATACCAACACCATTTTTTATTCCAAACCGGAGTTGTGCTGCGCGAAGTATATCTACTGCCACTCCGAGATCGGGACCTTTGGGACCTTAAAGCAGCAACCTCGCAGCTAAGCACTTCTAACCGCTCCATCAGACTGGAAAGCGTAGGTGCACTTGTTGCAGCAAAAACATTTGCCTGACTTGGCTGAACCTCGACAATCTTGTCAGCAATGTCAGCTATCTTGTCCAGGGCGAGATCAGCTTGGGCTGCCAATATACCTTGTACATGCTGGGGCATACGGCGAAAGCAGAGCTGGCGCAGGATGTTGTCGTCAGACAATGCATTCTCAGCTAGGGACTGAAGTTGGCGGAGGAACTGTGACGGTTTCCTGTCCCCAAGTTCCTCGTCATTTAGCAGTTGTCTAACCCTCTGCTCTTTGGATGTGGAGAACCGTTTAATCAGGGTGTCTTTCAAAACTATGTATTTGCCCTCAGCCGGCGGGTTGATCACAATGTCTTCAACTTCACCGGCCACCTGATGGTCGATCTGGCTGAGTATATAACTATATTTAGTGGCATCAGTGACAATGCCAGCCAAAAGAAATTGTGCTTCAGCCTGAGCGAACCACACAGTTACCCGGTCTGGCCAAAACGGTGGCAGCCACAGCTACCTTACATGCAGCGGCCGACACCTCAAGTTTAGGGTGAGCATTAGGTTGTTCATGCTGGCCACGCAAGGCAGCATTCTCAGCTTCAAGCATTTTCAAACGTGCTTGAAGTTCATCAGCCATGGTGAAAGACGTGCAAATCCTCAAAAAAAAAAAAAAAAATTAGCAACCACACGAAAAACCAAACCAGGAGTAAGTTATCCTAACCGTGGGAATGTGGTGAGGCAAGACTATGGTTGAATAACCACTTGATAATTTAAATACTGGTTACATACACATGCAGAGACAAAATAAAAAATACATTAAAGGAATAAACATAGACACCTATAACAATGATCACCAAAAAATGCAAAAATAGAAGAGTAAACACATAAATGTCAATAAAAACCTTTATCACACGCAAGTATGTTCGCCAGTCGCCGGATGCGCTGAGTGCACCGATGAATGGACAGGAAACGGAACAGCACGATGTGATGCAAAATGTGCCAAGATGCCGCAGTCCACAAGTCAGCTCGTAGTTCAGCGGTCAGTATGCGTAGTGCGTCGCGCAGGCTGAATTCACCTCGAGCATTCGCAATGAAGCAATCTTGTGAAAATCACGTCGGGGTGACCAATCTTTGGAGACACGGGCAGAAGATGCTCGTTCTCCTTTACTTGGAGGCGAGGCAATAAAAGTCGCATGAAGGAAATCAGAGAATATTATTCAATAAACATTGTAAAGTTTCTGTACACACTTCTTGCAGCGAATTAGTTGCTAACGCGTATTAAACTATAACATAATCAAAGACATTAAACTATATACCAGCAATAGACGGGACATCACGAAGAAATTTGTGATCCAAAACTTTTTACCAATAGGTAAAAAATCCCTCAGTTTAGTAGTCGCGTTGCTATGCAACGCTTAGATTGTGCTACTGACGCATGGCATCAACAATTTTGTATGACAATCTTCCCAATGCCCGCTCTATAGTTTCTTTTAAATCTCTTTGAACATAATATATTTTATCCGCATAAAAGCTCCAGGAAAATTCCCAGTCAATTGACAATACCAAAATGTCAAGAGAAAAATATTCAACCATAGATTGTTAGTGGCCAGGTACGCCACAAGTCTTTATTTGATACGAAGCTCTTTCAGGATGGAAACGTTAGTACGGTGAGCAGTCCATTTTATCCTCAACATACGTCTCCAGCACCACATTTCGAGGGCGTCAATCTTCTTACGATATTTTTGCTGTATCGTCCATGTTTCAGCTCCTTAGAGGAAAATAGGAAATATTAGGCATCTCATTAAGCGAACCTTGGTGTTTTTAGTAATGCGGCGATCTTTCCATATCTTCGTGAGCTTTTCCACCGCTGATCGTGTCACGGCACACCGTCTTTTGACTTCCTCTTCGCAACTCCCAGTATTAGTGATTGTGGATCCCAGGTAGATGTAGCTCTGGACAACTTCGCAATTAGCTATTTTAAGTAAGTCAGGTCGATTCTTAGTCTTACGATCCACCACCATGATTTTGGTTTTATCGCGGTTTATGGCAAGACCAAAATCAGAGCTGGTTGTTTCTAGAAGCGAGATAAACTGTTCTATGTCTGTTTGCGACGTTGCAAGAAGAGTAGTATCGTCCGCATATCTCAGGTTTGATATCAACCGACCTCCAATTGATACACCTTTGTCCCAGTTTTCTAAAACTATCCGCATTATGTATTCGGTATATATATTAGACAAGAGAGGGGAGAGGATACATCCCTGTCGGACAACAGCCTGAGTTTTAAAATTCTCTGAATCTATTCCATCCACGCGGACAGGAGCCGTACCAACTTCATACAGTCTTTTAATGAGATAAATTAGATGTCGTGGTACACCCATTATTGATAGCAACTCCCACAGCTTCCACCATTTAACGGTGTCAAAAGCTTTACGAAAATCCACAAAGCAGATGAATAGCGGGTTATTGAACTCGCGCGCTTTTTCTATGACTTGTCTTAGGTTAAGAATCTGCTCGCGAGTTCCCTTTCCTTTGACAAAGCCAGCTTGTTCTTGTGCAATCTCTCGGCTTATATATGCCTGTAGCCTCGTATTCAATATATGAAGAAGGACCTTGCTAGCGTGGGATATCAGAGATATTAGACGGAAGTTGTTACACTTTTTGGTGGAGCCTTTCTTGTGGAGTGGTATAAACAAGGAATGTGACCAATCCTTAGGCCATTCTCCCGTATTCCATACTTGCAGACAGATAGAGTGCAACATATCTACACCAATATCCCCCATAATCTTAAATATTTCAATGGGAACTTCGTCTGCACCCGTAGCCTTACCACACTTTAGGTGTTTTATAGCGGCCTCTACTTCCGCTCTCAGTATAGCAGGTTCTTGTTCTAGAGGCATTGTGTATTCAGGTTCAGGGGCTAGCAGTCTTTCGTCGTTTAGAAACAAAGACTTGCAGTAATCCTCCCACACCTTAACAATCAGATTAATTTCTGTAACAGTATTACCAGCAGAGTTCTCTATTGTCCAAGACTTTGGTTTGAATTGTCTTGTTATTGATCTTATTTTCACGTGAAGATCCCTAGTCTCGAATTTTTGTGCATGCTGTAGTGTGCTCTAGCTGTAACGTTTATCGGTTAAACGTAGAGCTTTTATAATTGGCATTGTTGAGTGATTGATGACCCAGAGTGTAGCACCTATGCAATGTCCGGTACTGCAAGTAGTACATTCTTAGTAACCAGCAGCAAAAAATTGAAGCCCTAATACCTCTAGTTCATCAAGGGTCGTCGACCGAGTTTCCGTCGTCACATGGTGTGTTGATTGTACCACTAATCATGTTTTGTTTTCTTCATTGCGGGAGCAATGCTTACAGGATGGCCGAATGTAACGCACGCTTTGCAAGATAGCGCCTCTGCAGATCCGTCTTGACCAGTCAGCCATAGCCAGTTAACAGGAGCCAGCTAGAATGTAACGCCTAGCCAGATATCGCCTCTGCAGCCAAGCCTTGGCCGGACCGCCATAGCCAGTTAACCGCAGGCAGCCAGCCAGCCAGCCAGCCAGCCTGCCTGCCTGCCTGCCAGCCAGCCAGCCAGCCAGCCAGCCAGCTAATGCCAAAAGCCTTTTAGCAAGCCTGCTAAGCCGCTAGCCATGCCGTCACATCCTTCCACGAGATCAGGCCTGATCTTGCGAGAGGATGTGACCAAGGAGTCTTATTTACAGGAAATGATGTGACAGTTGCTGCCACAGAGCATGTAACTTTATGGTTGCCTGTCAGTGAGCCGTCAGCCATTTTTTTTTTTAGTGTGGTAAAATCATCAAATGAGTCCTCCCACCCCGGGCAGGGCGGGAGGGACTGTCAGACTTCTACTGACTAAAATCCACGGTGTCAGTCAATAGCCCTTTATGTTCCGGGGTCACGGTAAGAAAATAATCCCGCGACCCCGGCAGGCTTTGGCCCTCTGAGAGGGGGGGCCCCGTCATTATGCTGACGCTCTTTGAGGCGCGCGTGGGACACAACGCGCCGTCGACACGGGCATGGTTCATGGTCGGGCAGCGAGTTGCCCTTTACTCGCTGCCCGCATGCCCGCGCCTACGGTGGCCGGAGATCGTCTTGCGACGTCGTCGGTCGCCGTGGGCGTCCACCACCGCGGAGCCGTCAGCCATGGAAAATACGAGTTGTGCCTATCATGAGATTCTTCATAATTTGTTAAAGTAAGGAAATATAACTGATTGCATTTATACCGTCTATAATTATTTACCACGCCATTATTTTTGAGTTTAACAATATATAACGAAGTTTAAAAGAAAATTATCACGACTAAGAAGGCTTTACAAGTTTACGAGTAATAGTCGACCAACTTATAAAACGTACTTGCATAACATATTTTCATAAACAAAATGTATCGGAGAACATGTTCTTCAACTGCAAATGTAAGTTTGCCAACTTTATTTTTACAGCTTTAATAGTTGGTATGTTTTGGGGATAGATAGGTTTTTATTGTCAACTATTTTTAACTAACTTCAAAAAAAGGAAGAGGTTCTCAATTCGTCGTAATCTTTTTTTTATTATTTTCCCCGATTTCTCAAAGACGCCTGGACCAATTTTGGAAATTCTTCTTTTTAAAATTAAATTCAGCGAATCAGTTTAGTTAGTTCGCATAAGTATTTTGATGGGCAACTACGGAACTCTACACTGTGCGTGGCCCGACACGCATTTGGCCGGTTTTTCTATGTTACTTCTACCGAGTCAGAATATAACCGAAATTAAAATTTCGAATCTAGCCTTCCACGCCCAGTTGAAAAATTCACCCTCAGTATTATTATCACTGACGACCCGATTTTTGATAATTAATTTTTAAAACCACTTGCTCGTAATGTCAAGTTATATGTCATGCAAACAAGGAATAAAGCAGGTCATTGCTGCCCCCCGTTCGAGCCGGGCAATAATATTGTACTGAATTTCATTATTCCCGTGGGAATAATGTGATTTGAATTTGTAACCTCAAATAAAACAGTACCTATGAAAACTTTTACCAAGGAGTTGTAGCAGATGGCGGCCGGTGACCGCAACAGCGGATCGCTTGCAGTGGTGCCAACTTCACGTTCGAAGGTTGTCGTACCACATCAAATTTCAAAATTCGAATTCTTTCCTCGCAGTAGGTGTGAAAAGCAGAGTACGCTTCTCGGGAATAAAGCTGCCTTGTCTTGGGCCAACTTAAATCCCTCGCTACACTACTCGGGAATTAACACTTGAACCTCCTCGCTGCGCTACGGAGGTTCACCCCAGAATCCTTAGTGTCGCTTCGGGATTCAATACGCCCGTGACGTAAGGCAATGCTTTACTCCCTTGTTGCATAATCTACTATTATTAAAATTTATTACTTTCTAGGTTTAGCACGCGGCTTCGCTTGCAACATTTAGAATTTCAATTTGGATTGTACACGTGACGTGAAAGGTAATTACTCTCACGTTCATAATATTAGTAAGGATTATTCTTTTACTCAAAAATGCATGTAATGTGGTCATTATTTGAAAACCTTGTTTGAGCAAAGTCGACCTTGCCGCTCTGTTTCAAGGAGCGACCGGCAAAGTTTTGCTGGTCGCTATAACAGGCCGGCAAAACAGGCCGGCCGCTATTTTGACGTTTCAAAGTTTTAATATATTTTATTTAAATTACATGCTGGTTTTGTTTAGGTTAGGTACTTGCATTTTTGAGTAAAGCACTATACAAGCCTTGGCCCACTATGACTGCTTCGCTGGTCACGCTATGATTGCCTCGAGCTAGCCTAGCTACGCTCTAGACCTTCAAGCTTGCCCATCATTACAGCTGTATAGGCCTCGACCTATGGCCTCGGCCTTTATCTCAGCTCGTCCATCAAGTGCTGTACGCTGACCGCGCGGTCAGCTTTAGGCCGACACAGCGCTGTGTCGGCCTGAAGCTGCGCTACGCTGCGCTGTCGGCCATCATCAGCGCGACCAGCAAAGTAGTCACTAAAGACCGCGGCAGTAATGTACCTACTATGTATCGCTTAATAATGACGAAATGGAGTAAGATGGCTGTAGGTTTTTAAGACCCTTTACAGTTAAACGAGGTGTATAGTGACGCAGAGGTGAATCGAAATAAAACATTGAAAAGGATCTTAAAACAGCCGCGAACAACAACGAAGAGCAGTGCTATTCTCTATTAACGCAGCCTTGTGACCGCGCGGCAGCAGCGCTCACGCCACCCTGGGACTTAAGTTTACTATGCTCTTGCTACTGACCTGACAGCGACACTATCCAAACGGCGAGTGCTCGCGCTTCGCGATTGCACGATCTCAAAGCCGTCGCGTTGAAGAGCACATCGTAAGAGTCCAGCGATGTGATTCTTTATAGAGAACAACATAGCTGGGCACGCCCTTGCATACAGCGTGATCGGCAGGATTAAACAAATAACATTAAATAAGACGAACGTCTGAGGTAGGTATTATGTTATTGTACTATTGAATTTTAACTAAATTTCTAACATGCCATAGTGATTAGAATGTGTTCATTGGTTCAGGTATGTCGGCGCCAATTGTTCTTCCCACTTTGCTCAGAAATACGTGTCTATGGCCATTTCCTGGTATTCCAGGGCACCCTTCTGGGCGGCCTGACGTTATTTTGTATCTGCCCACGCCGGGCCATATGATAGTTCTGCGGTAGCCTGGTGGCTTGTCATAAGAACTATTGAATCCTTGTTTATTCTGTACGAAAGTCCTCGGTTTACAAACCTCATAGTGACCAGGACCAGGCTCCTCTGGTTTTCGCAGGCACATCGACAAATTAACGAGTGCACCTCTTCCTCTGTAAGGCTGACTTCTGTTTGTCTTATTCATCTTGCCAAATAGAGATGTCTTATATTTCTCGAAACTACCTTTCAGGGCAATTGGCCACGTGGCCGCAGAGCATTTCAGAGAAGTGTTAAAATGATTTCTGGTTGGTTGTTCTCGTCCGCCTGTAAATAAATCGTAAGGGCCTCGAATGGAAATGAGCTTCTTAGATTTTTGGTCAATTTGATCTTTGTCGAGAATAGAATAACGATTCGGGGCAAGCGACCACTTGGGTGCAGTGTCCTTGAATCTGCAAGGCTCTTCTCTTTCTAAGGTTGGTCGAATTGAATGCGGTCCGTAGGGGGCCTTGAACGGTACAGCTTTGTAATACCTTCCTGGATCTGGTGCCCTTGGAGTCAAAGGTCTTGATAAACGGGCTCTTCCGAATCCAACATTCATACAAGCCGGTTCATATTGACGTGGAATATAAATTTCATGCCAGGCAGGACCCAACAAGGATTTGATCCATTTTCGATTTTCTAGGATTTTTTGATTTCTGTAACCCAAGTTTTTGGCCCATTCCTCCAACTCATTTTTATATCTCCATGGATCTTTGTCAACGTTTTTGCGGTGGGTGGCTTCACACAGCTTTCGCACGGATTGAGGATGGTACAAGCATGGATCACACCCATCAGGTCTTTTTGTGAACAGCCCACTAGGATCCAAGTTCGGATGTGCAGTGAATTTACCGAACCTTGGTAGCGTTGAGTTAAACGCTATACGCGTTTTTTTCTTGCGTTTTGTCTTCCCCATTTTTGTAACACAATGTTTGTTAATTCTATGAGTACTTACGACTTTGAAAATAATTTAAAATATATTTGTTATTAAAAAACATTTGGAAAAAAAAACTTAATTATGACGTTTCTATGTACCTAAATCAAAAGAGTATCATTCCCGATTATTCCTCTATGGCAGGGGTGGCGAACTCTATGTCTATGGTGGGGTGGTACTTACATATGTAGTTAAATGTTGAGAAAATAATAAATAATAATAATAAACCATTTATTGTCAGGTAACAAAGACCCATAGATAAATACCTTAACCTAAGTATACATATGTTTTATTACAATAGTATTAGTAAATAAAACATAAAACTATGTTAGTATCAATAAGTTGCACTAAGTCTTTGAAATAAAACAAATCTGATAAAACATCACTTCTCTGTGCTCCGTCCCTACTGACTCAAGCCCTGTCGCGTTCTTTTGTACCTACATTTAGTACATTTCATCTAATACCTATCTTTAAACGAGCAATTCTTGTATATTTATTTATATATAATCAGGATCTCGGAAACGGCTCCAAGGATTTTCATGAAAGTTACAGATTAGGGGTTTTACGGCTCAAGGAATCGATTTAACAGGTCCCAGGTTCGAGAAAAGCTCGGTTCCCAAGATATAGACATTTTAAAAAACCGCGTTTTAAGAAGCGCCATCTATAACGCCAAAACCGATGAGGGCCAAAAACAAAAAACCGAGCGAAGCTCGGTCAACCAGATATTAATAATAATATGTCGTACATTAGGTACTCTTTAGATCGCTAGCGTGACCTAAATATTTTGTTGTATTGTATTTGTGTGTGATAAGGGCACATAGCCCCTATGTAATATTATATAAAAATGGTAGGTAAGTAGGTACTTGATATATTAAAAACAAATAATAATAATATTCCACAACTATCACACAACGCCATCTAGTCCCAAGCTAAGCAGAGCTTGTGTTATGGGTACTAGACAACTGATAAACATACTTATATATTTCTAAATACATACATATTATAGATAAATTACACCCAGACACAGAACAAATGATCGTGCTCATCACACAAACATTTGTCCTGGGTGGGAATCGAACCCACGACCTCCGGCATAGCAGTCAGGGTCACTAACCACTAGACCAACAGGCCAGTCAAATGATCAACAGATTCTGAAAGAAATAAGTGGCGCGGACTCTATGCTTGCAATTTGATTGCAAGCATAGAGTCCCCGAGCTTTCGTATGCGATGGACGACGGCGACGTTTTGATTGCAATGTGGTATTTAAACAGAAGACAGAAAAAAAGAAAAAGGAAATATTGGGTGCATAAATGAAGCCAAACTTTTTAAAGTTTTACAATTACTTCAGAATGTCTATTCGTTCCTTTGAAGACTTAATCGCAAAACCTAACAGCACAAAATACAAGATTCAGATTATGTATTTGGTGGAGGGCGGGTATCTCTACCGCTTCGCGCCGACAAATGAAAACGGCGCCATACTTGCTAGTACACCAATATTATGTCCGATCCGACAGAAATCGTGGCTGAACACACGGCAAAAGTGTCGGCTCCGACAGTTTTGTCGGGTCGCTCTAATGTGAACGGCGCTATTGATACACGTTTTATGCCAATATGGATCCAACACGAATTACGGCCCGATAAAATTGTCGGTCCGACCTAATGTGGACCCGCTCTTATTTTTTTTCAAAAACAAGAGGCTACCATTAGCGAGGTTTTGGGAAGGGATATTTTTTACCTAGTTTAAGTTTATTTGTAGTAGTCATTTCATTAGATTTAACCCACTTCGGTTGCCCAGACATTTTCCTTCCCATACAATGAAATGATCCTCACATAACACGAAATCAATGCCACTTTTCGTTGTAATTTTATAACTGAAGAACGGGCTCACCTATCCAAACCAAATGTTTAGGCTTTGTTCGGACTATTTAGTAGATGGTTTATGTGAAGTTTGCACAAAATCAGTAGAGCGGTTCTTCATTTATCAAATTTTTTGTAACAAATTAATTCAATAAATGGCGGATCATTTTGACAATCAATGATCACCATCGAAGATGGCGGACATTAAATCACGACCGATAGTTGCGAACTAACTGGTAGTTCACCTTTTCTCCACGATTCTACCGACATCGCCCCATGGAAAACGTCAGATTATTAGTGAGTATGATTTTTACAGTGATACCTTCAGTTAAAAAAAAAATGAAACGCGCTCGAGTATTTCAAAATGACGTTTTTTTTTTACAACTTCAGTACTCGCTCATTTCCTAATGCCACGCTCAAACTGTCAGACTATTGAAATATACACTCTTCTGAACCTAATTAATCTACCTTTTCTTAATCTGACGCGCTCGAGTATTTCTGCGGATCGATTTTTTTTTACTAATGTGACGGGTTCTCCCAAACGAACCCCACCAGATCAAGGGTTGATACTTGGTACAGGTACATTAAAGGGTGCAAGGATTCTCCCTTATAATAATCTGACGCGCTGGAGTCACAGCAAAAATCCCTTCCTGGGCTCCCCAACTATTACATTACAGAATGCTCGCGGTGAGGGAGCAATTTTGAAAATTTTCCACTCGGGGATGTTAAACGGATACTTAGTCTGATACTTTTTGATAGCTCATGAACGAGTGAAATTACTAAAATAATTGTTAAAGAAAGAAAGTGCAGTCCTCATCAAACTTAGTGGAAAGTTTGAAATTAGTGACTGACGATTTGGCGGAAAGTTGTAGAGCGCAGGCGCGAGCCGCCGTCTCGGTCAAGGTGATGCAACGTATGAACACGTAGTTAGGAACTCAGTTGCGTTACAGCACGATCGCAGAGCCATGTGCAAGCCTCACGTCACGGAACTTTAGTTTCAGCATACGAAACTGTGTTTTCGTGAAGTGGTTTAGCGCGCGAACTGCGGTACGCTACGTATCTCTCCGATTTTCTCTTACATAAAACTTTTTCGGGTCAGTAAATATCTTATAGAGACTATTTAGTGTACGTCTGCCACTAGTTGCTAACTTTTTGGCCGCTGGTGCTTTGTAACCAGCGGCTGTGGACACAGTGAGGCAGTATAGTTGAACTATTTGTGGTGTAGTTTCATTCTTTAACAGCTTATATTAAAATAAGATAGTATTCGTGAAATTATAAAGCTTTGCTTATCGTTTAGTTAAGTGCTTGGCTAAAATACTGTAATTACAATACTGGCTGAAAATATCAAAACTTAACATTTTATAGAGGAGTGGTGTTGCTGATTTCGGCAGCAGAAGACTTCGGTCCATCACTCCAGGTTGAAACAGGTTTGACAAAGGTAGGTCTCCTTTTTTTCTTGTTTCTTAAAATTAGAAATGATAATTTTATTTCATGTCTTTAGCGAATTTTTAGAACTTGTCTTATACTTAACTTGATTTTGAAAATAATATTCACTACATTTAAAAAAATGTAGTGAAACCTATATCTTTCTTCTTCTCTTTATAATATAAAAATCAATTGCTGTTCGTTAGTCTCGCACGAACTCTAGGACGGCTGGACCGATTTGGCTAATTTTGTGTTGAATTATTTTGGGGAAGTCCAGGGAAGGTTTAAAAGGTGATTTTGAGGCGGTAAGAAGTTTGCCGGGTCAGCTAGTATTTTTATATTTCGAACAGCGAGTAAATAACACATATTATTATGATTTATTTTATTTTTTTAGTAGGTATTTAAATAAAAGTAAATATGTATAATGTGTTCAAAAAATAATATAATAAAGATAACATATTAAAATTTTTCAGTTTTTACCAATTATTCCTGACCGGAAAACTTGCGAACATTAATTTTATGCAAGCTTTAGGAACAAATATATTCACTGTTTTAAACAATAGTTTTTTTACCCGACTGCAAACGAGGGCGACGCAAAGGAGGGTAATATGTAATCAATTTTAGATCACATAACTTATGTATAAATACCTAAACAGTTTTTCTGGAGTATCACTCTTAATTTTTCTCGAAATAGATTCCCAATAAAACATGCCATCACACTTATTTCCCCTTACAAATTGCTAGTGCAACACTTCCACTGGGACGATTGTAACCTTGAACTAGGCGCGTCATACCGTAGGATGCAATCCAGGTTGATTTCCGGCGACGCAGACGGATGCGCGCCTCCCCCTGTCAAGGTCGATTTATTTCAGTGATTTCTTCAGGAAGCTAGAATCGGTTTTTGTTTATGTTTGGTAACTTTTGTTTTTTTTTGTTCAATGCCTAACTTTGTATGCTTGCAAGCATAACTTTATAAAATTTAATGTGCATACCGCCTGGTCCCCCTATGGACCCAAGCATGGGGGCCCCGGCCGGCAATCACTTTGTCTATATGGCCAGTCCAACGCTGAAGTCCTCAACTGCCTTAGCATTTTTTTTTATCGTGGTAAAATCATCAAATGAGTCCTCCCACCCACAGTGTGGAGCGGGAGGGACTGTCAGACGCGTACAAAAAAAAAATCCACGGTGTTCTTCAATAGCCCTTTACGTTCCGGGGTCACGGTAATTCGTAAGTCCCGCGACCCCGGCAGATTTTGGCCCTCAGTCCCCGTCATTATGCTAACACTCTTTGAAACTGCCTTAGCTTTACAAAAGTTATCAAGGTACTTATGAGGTATGGAATTAATGATCACCCATCCACTGACTGACCTCGTTGACCGCGGCTTAACGTCGTTTCCTTCAGTAGTAAGTCGCTCTAGGCGGGGATGCATTAGATGAGTATACTGAGTTAAAAAAAAAATATGTAGAATTTATTCCCGTTGGATCGCACTTTTGAATCCCACTTTTACTATTGCATATAATAGTGCATGCAATAGTAAAAGTGGGATCCAACGAGAATAAATCTTATTTTTGAACCAAATCTGTTCTGACACAGTTCTTACCTTTTCTTATTATCTGCATACGCGATCATATAACTAGACGAGAACTTTCAATGATTTCAGATCATACGACAGCACGAACTTTAACGGAGCGTCATATTGAAATGTTGGAATTTTGTTTGCGGATCCGTTTCTCTCTCTGGTTTGCTGCTTTGTGAGGCGTGCAATAAACTCTGTGCAATATTCTTCAAACGATAAATAGCTAAAAACTTGGAAATAAACCTGTATTGTTAATTACTACGGTTTTGCGTACTACGCCGTAGGCGATTGCTACGCGGTTGGCGATTGCTACGCCGTAGGCCATTGCTACGCCGTTGGCCATTGCTACGCCGTAGGCGATTGCTACGCGGTAGGCGATTGCTACGCCGTTGGCCATTGCTACGCCGTTGGCCGTTGCTACGCTATGCTATTTTTCATTTTGTATTTGAGGTCTAACAAACATTATAAAACATTGTGTAGAATGATAACATTTTATAATAATGTGTAACATATCAAACAAAGTTAAACAACATAAGCTCGACAACAAATGTTTTGCAACATTTTCAATTACATTGATCTGCTGCAAAGCAGCGATTAATGGTCTTGTCTACATTAACTTTAGATTGAAACAATTTCAACCAAAGAGGGGAGGCCTTTGGCCCAGCAGTGGGATGTCGCAGGATAACAGCAACCCAGTCTCCAACCTGTTGCGTTCACAATTACGTTCATTCACTAATTTTAAGCTTATTTATTTACTTGCCCAGCGAAACTCATAAATGCAGAATTGCAGATGCATATTGTAGTTGCGTGCCACGTTGAAATCTTTTATTGTGCGAAACATGCGAGAGCCAGCAACATTTTAAACGATAAACTACTGTTTTTATGTGTTTGTACTTTCTTACATTTTGTAAGATTGTATTAGAAAATATGTTGGATTTTATATTCTTGTGTTATTTTAGTGTTATTTTATATTGAATTCCCTACATATCAATCGTTTTTCATTCTTTGTAATATCTAAAATACGGTCTAGGCAATGAATGTTCTTACGGAACGGAAAGATCAGCGATATAGAAACAATATACTAGTTATAAGAGATGATTAAAAATCGCTTCTTAAATACTACTTTTGAAGGCATAATAATAATAGTAAATTCTGTAAGTGGAACTAACTAGCCACTTTTAACTTTTTCTTTGTGATTCGGTTTGTACACATGTATCACTGTGGTGTAAGAGTTGTCCGTAAGATGTCGCCCTACACAATATCTATTATCTACAACCGGTCGCGTGGTAGTTGGCGGGAAACCGACCACATCCAGCGTAGATATCTTTTGTACTGCGAAACCAAAATAGGAACAAATATTTTTTCATTTATTTATTTTTCATTTTGTTTTGCATGTTGACGTTATATAAGCTATGTGAAAGAAAAAGAGAAACAACAGGTACCTTTTCTATTAGGGTGAGTGAATAATTCCGAACTTGACCCGATTTGCTCGCTCGTGTTCTTTATTTGATGTAAATTATGTTAGGGCACATCCTCTTTTATGAATTTGTTCACAATATTTTTTGTGATGTAACACTGATTTAGTGTTGTATATTGGTAATATTTGTATCGATCTGGCGCACGTGTCGCGTCCCCGCTGAACCTATGTATACATACTGCATTAATGCCGCCTCTGGATTGCTCCAACTGAAATTTAATAATTTCAGTTGGAGCAATTTTCACAGCTTTGGACTGAAAAATATCGATTTTTGTTTTTAACAACAAACGTGCTTGCATGAAACTTTTGAACGATGCGATTCTATGATGAATGTCTGCGCAGCTCGCGCAAGTCCGTGGCGCGTTAGTGGTGCGCAGTGCGTGCGGCGGGCCGCGCCCTCCGGCTGGCTCTCCGTGCGCTCCGGCTCGTGCGACTCTGCTTTCTGTGGATTAGGGAAAAGTGTTATGAAGGGGAACTCCAGTCGGCAGTTGTCTGCATTAGTTAATACCGCGCCTTAGGTAGCGTACATCGCGGATCGATATAGGGGTGGGCTACAAGCGCGCGTGCGTACCGTAAGCAACCACGCGCGTGTCGACTCTGGGCCGTCGCCGCTGTCGCACGCCCGCGACCTGTGGAACGCAGCGACTCGAACTTGTTGCGGACGCCACCTGTTAACTCATGGGGGCACCGTGAAACTCAGGTAAGTTTATCACTCCCCTTCGCTTCAGGCCGCAGCGAAGTCTTTCTGAAGTTTTTCCTCAAAGTTTGAAAAAAACGCACTCGCAAACAAAACTTTGAAAGTCACGCGCTTGCGCAAGTTATCCAACCATTTGTATTGTTTATTTCCGGTTTCCCGCCGCTCCTGTGAGAAGTGATTTAAATAAATGCGTTCATCAGAAAAGTCGATTCATGGCGTGTTAAACAGTGAAGCTAGAAGTGGTACAAACTGTTTAAGTTTGAAACCCCAGAAGTGAGTATCCGTTTATGATATTAAGATAATTATAATGACATTCACACGTTGCTGATGTCATAAACAAACAGAAACAACAATATAAAATAATTATCATTGAATTTCCGGCTTTTCTGATACAATACTTATGCACCTTTATTTGATTCTTAATTTTCTTCTTTTCTTTAAACTGTATTTATTTTGCGAATTGATTGGCGAACTATGATTCTATTGCAATTGTGATAATATTATGTATGTACAAAACTTTTCAAATGTGTTGGTGAGTGAAGTGATTTCTTAATGTACTATACCACAACAACGATATTCTGTATACATTCGGTAATTTAAATTGATTAGCTCGCGTATTATTGCTTTTTTGATTAAAATAACTTTAAAAAATTCAGTGTGCGGGTAGCTTCTTTTTCTTTTAGTCTTATCTATTGTACTTTAATTTGTGTTAATTAACTTTAACAAATAATAAAACCAGTCCACGGATACTTACAATTAAAAGCCACAGAATTAAACGTGTTTAACACAGATTTACTGAAAATTGCTGAAAAAATAAGCCTTTTATAAATTTCCAGTTAATTGTTGTTCAATTGAACAACCACGTGTTAATTGGAGTACTTTAAATAAGCCGAATTAAAATATAGGTATCACACGTTTTTGTGTTTCAATTTCGACATTAACTTTTAAATTAAAATGCTTGTATAAATATTGCTTTATCATTTTTAACACTCCAGTTTTTGGTTTAGTGTGCGCAACACAAATGCGCTTTCAAAAATTGTAATTTATGCCTTACGCCTCTCGTCTCTCTCTTTAAATTGTCTAAAACGGTGGGTGCGCTTTTCACACGTAATTACACACTACTTTATACGACTCTTTTTATTGTTTTCCAACATGTTTCAGTTTAAAAGTTTTGTTGCAAGTTATTTTCCTGTCTTAAACTTTTTTGAAACAGAAACAATGGATGGAATGTTTGAAGGATGAAATGGCAAAAATGGAGTAATTGCTGAGATTGAAATGTAGACGTACAAATGATGTGCTGACTCTAAATTAATTGTAATAAGAATAAGAGAATAATCAATTAAACAATTGAGGCATAATAACCGTTTATCTACATATTTTTTTCTCTCACTACATCATTATCTTCTCTTACTACGTCCTACCACAGTATAAATATCTACAGTAGTGGCTCTCGGCCGCATGATAGAAATAAATACCTACAGCCGCGCGGTACGTAAACATGCGTTAGGGCTGTCCGACGCCCGTCTCCAGCATTTTAATTACATTTGCCTACTTTCTGTTTCTATTTAGTGTTGTGATTGTAAATATACTTTTCTTATATTTAAGTAAACAAATAAAATACTTTGTATATTGAAAAGGAAGTGTTCAATAAAAATGCGTGTTGTTTTTTATTAATAGATTTAATTTAAAAACAAATGTTTGTTTGAAAAACAAATTGTGCTTATAAAATTTGCGACCGAAAAATATTTGCGCCTTGACTGACTCGTACGAAATGCTTTATTATTGAATTTTAAAGTATAATAAACTCGCATTCTAATAAAAAGCTTCTCGCATTCTAATAAAAAGCTTTCTTCTTTTTAAAATTAAATTCAGCGACTCAGTTTAAGTTAGTTCGCATAAGTATTTTGATGGGCAACTACGGAACCCTACACTGTGCGTGGCTCGACACGCACTTGGCCGGTTTTTCTAGTATTATTCATACACAAAACACAGATATAAACAAATATTACTGTAGCGCCGTTACGTAAAACGCACCCGTGACGATATAACAAGGGTCTGATTACGTCGTCGTGTGGATTCGCGTCAACCGCTCCACACGACGACGACGAAGGCAGTCGGCCTAATGCAACCGAGTGCGCACACTCAAACACGGAGCGTACTATGTACTCTTACGTTCCAGGATTCATGACTGTGTTAAAGTTTATGTAGTACACTGAATATACGTTGATTGTACACCGTACCGTAGGTAAATGAAGCTCACTGCTTCATTTCCGTGCCCGCCGACAATCCCACCGCGCCGTTACACCATGACTTTACTTTGAATAATACAAACTAACAAAACACACATGCACTGGAGTTTTAACACAAGAGTAAGTACCTACCGTATCATGATTCATTCAGAACCGCCTATAACTTAACTATTTAACTTGCCTCAGTAACTTTCCTTTACTTTATTCATTTTACTGTATTTATTAACCCAAATACCCTTTTTTTCGTGAGATAAAGAAAAATACATAACCATTAAAAAGTCACACATTATGTACCTACCTACTAGCACGGCTACTAGCTACTAGTAAGTAAAATTATTTTATAGTTAGTACTCACCTTTCAGAGGTTGCAGGTAATTTAAAAAAACTTATGTCTGGATGCGTTATTGTTGACGTTAAACACCCAAACACAGCACAATATTTTCTACTTGTCATATTTGCTAAAAAAAAACAACGCGCCGTCCGTTCATCACTACGGTACGGCCGTGACTGTCTGCGCCTCGAGCGCGCCCCGACATCGAGGCGCGTAGGTATAGCTCGCGTTTCGTCCGTTTGTAGGGAGTCCCAATACTGTTATTACCGTGGTCCTACTAATATTATAAGCGTAAAAGTCTGTTTGGATGGATGGATGTTTGTTGCTCTTTCACGCAAAAACTACATAACGGATTTGGATGAAGTACAATGATAGTTTATAACCTAGATTAACATATGGGATAGTTTTTTTTACCCCGTTTTATGTTCCAGTGGGATAATGAGTTGACATTGTATATTTCCTGACATTTTACTATCTAGTATAATGTCAGGAAATACACAATGTCAACTCACCACGTGCCAATACTTTTTTTAGCAACAATTTAATATTTATTTTTAAGTTTCTTGTTTTTGTTTTAATTTTTTAGGGTGCCGTAGTTTACAAGGAACCCTTATAGTTTCGCCATGTCCGTCCGTCCGTCTGTCCGCAGTTTAGCTCAGAGACGCACAGTACTAGAGAGCTGTAATTTGGTGTAAATATACGGATTTGTTGTGCCGAAAAAGTGGTAAAATAAAATCTCGTAAAATATTTTTTTTTAGGGTACCTCCTGTACACGTAAAGTGGGGATGTTTTTTTTTTCTCGCGGACCCCTTAGTTTGGGGTATCATTAAATAGGTCTTTAAAAAATATTGATAGTTTCCATTAACACTTTTTTGATAAAAAAATTCGTTTGTGAAATATTAAGCTTTAAAGTGCTAAATTTTGCTCGACTCGAGTGTCCCCCCCCTCTACCAGCCAAATGGTTATGTTTGGGGGTGTTAAAAAATCACAATAGTAGTATATATAACGAAATTTAAAAGAAAATTATCATGACTAAGTAGGCTTTACAACTTTACGAGTAATAGTCGACCAACTTATAAAATGTACTTGGATAACATATTTTCTTAAACAAAATGTATCGAAGAACATGTGCTTCAACTGCAAATGTAAGTTTGTCAACTTTATTGTTACAGCTTTAATAGGTATGTTTTTACGCTATGTTTTTTGGGGATAGGTAGGTTTTTATCGTCAACTATTTTTAACTAACTTCAAAAAAGGAGGAGGTTCTTAATTCGTCGTAATCTTTTATTTTATGTATTTTCCCCGATTTCTCAAAGACTCCTGTACCCTTAGCACGAATTTTCACTCTTTTACTTTACAGTATTTACAGCGTTTCTTGTATGGAAAATCAAAATCAAAATCAAAGCATTTATTTCAAGTAGGCCAGTTACAGGCACTTTTGAATTGTCATAGACAATTAAAGGAATATTAAGTATTAAACACTAAAAAGTTATGGTGCTACAGTCCCAGTCACAAGACATAAAAACTGTGAAAGTACCGTAGATGCACGTTCCAAGTCGTAGATCTCTATGGAGAAGAACGTGCAAGAAACTCCATGGACACTCTTTTCTTTTACCTCGTAAAAGAAAACTGCTTACATATATTATGTTCCCTTCAACGAAGAGTCGAACGAAAATAAGTCAGCGGGCGAAAAGAGTAAAAATGAGGTCGCTCTGAGAATGGGTAAACACTTCTAGATTGGTATGCGAAGGCCAATGTTTGTACAATGTATCAGAAATGAAAGACCAGTCGCGACACGCAGTGGTTTCTAGAACGGGCGTCGTTGTCTAGGGAAACCTAGCAAAGGTAGTCGTGGCAGGGGGAGGGTGGACAGACTTTTAAGTGGTGTTCGTATAAGACAGTGGAGGACGAATGTTGTTATGGAAGTGTATTTGTCAGAGGAGTAGCTACCGCCGTATTAGCCGTATCAATTATATACGGGCCCCGTGTCAAGGGCCCCCGACGATTGGAATAAAAATTAAAACATAAAATATTGAAAACTTATCTCGGCCAATAATAATTATCGAACTTCTAACATAGCTCAATTTTCAAAAAAGGCTATGTATGTGTAGTTGTCATAAATGAGCTACGATCAGTCGATCCGCATTCTCTATTATCTAGCTCTCTTCAAAGTTCTCTTAAGAGGATCGTCTACCGAGCGCTCGTCCATAATAAAAGAGAAAACGTTTTCCTACCCCTAAATGTTATCCTATCTCAATGATTTTTTAGAATGCTTCCTACACAGTAAAAAACTAGGTTTATAGGATAACATTTAGGGGTAGGAAAACGTTTTCTCTTTTAGTATGGACGAGCGCTCGGTAGACTCAGTAATACTCGTAGCGTTAGTTAACACGACTCAGGATGCAATTGTCTTTATTCTGCAAAACTATGAAATTAGATTACAAGGGCCCTAAACAAGTTTTGATACGGGGCCTCTTCTAGCCTAGCTAAGCTACTGGTATCCGGGGTCACGGGACTTATTTCCTTACCGTGACCCCGGAACATAAAGGGCTGCATTTAAACAAAAAATACAAACATACATAAAATAATAATTATACCTACTGCTTACTAATCTATGTTAATGAGTTTATTATGCATAAATCGTCATTCAATCTTTTTCTAGTATTTATGTTATGGGTCGCGGGACTTATCTCATTACCGTGACCCCGGAACATAAAGGGCTATTGAAGGACACCGTGGATTTTAGTCAGTACAAGTCTGACAGTCCCTCCCGCCCTGCCCGGGGTGGGAGCACTCATTTGATGATATTACCACGTTAAAAAAAAAGCTACTGGTATTTGTGCACATATTTCTACTTACAAATGAATATACGATCACACTCACAGATCAAAGAAAACTTTTACAATGAAAGAAAAAAATTTAATTCAATTAAGAAATACCAGAGGTCTTACTCATATACCTACACGTAAAAATTGAACTAATGGTAGCCATACACCATCCTGCCTATCGTATGACGCTTGCAATTGTTTCAAATTGGCAGTTCGTCCATATACACCATACACCATACTGCCTATTGTACGATCAATTTGACACAACTTCAAATCTGCAGCAGCGATGCCAACATAGCAACTTTATAGCTAGATCTAGCTATTATTCGGTGACCGATAGATACAAATTTATAAAATTGTAGCTGTCGTCACGTCAATAATAGCCAAATGCATCACTGCTGCCGATTTGACGTTGTGTCAAATCGATTTGATAACCTATCAAATTGGCATGTCATGCCATCAAATACAACAAAACAATAATTGCAAGCGTCAAATCGATCGTCGATAGGCAGGATGGTGTATGGCTACTATAAGAATCTTTTGCCATAACAAACCGGACAAAATCAACGAACTCGCGAGTATCATGTGAACAAAGCGGCGGGTAACAGGTAGTACTCTAAATAATTTAACAATTTTATCACATTGTCGGCACTATAGGTCTATTGTAAGGAACCAATTACTTACTGAACTACATACTTAGTTTTTACCACGCTACACAGCAAGGTATACAATTCAAGCTGATCGTTGAATATACGGAAAGACCATACAAGCGAGACTACGATAAACTGGTTTTATACAGGGTGACTTTTTTAGCACCGTCCATAATTTTTCTAGGCATTAGGTATATTTTTTTTCTGTAAAATAGATTATTATAAGGATTCTAGGACTGATATTTTAATTCAAATAGTCGGACAATTACGGACATGCTAAACCACATAGTTGCCACAACCTCTGTTGCCATTGTACCTACACTAATCGGTCGGAGCCGACCGTCCAACGGATACCGCTCATGCTCACGTTCATCTGGTAAGCATGTGGCAACACACCGGTACAAACCGAGCTACTTTTAGCACCGTAAGATCTTGTCAAAGTCAGCAATCTGACGGACCCCCTTAACTACATCCTCTTTTGATTCATGGCGTTCATCATCTGCCTAGCCTTTTCCCAACTATACTGAGGTCGGCTTCCAATCGAGCCAGATGCAGCTGGATAACAGTATTTTACAAGGAGCGACTGCCTGTCGGACCTCCCAACCCAGTAACTGGTTGTCAGACCTTACAGTTTCTGACTAACAGTAACGACTGTCAAAGATCTACAAATAGCCGGGACCAATGGCTTTACGTGCTTTTCGAGCACGGAGGAAACTTGCTATGACCCATCCACAGACCAACCTAGGAAGCACGGCTTAACCTGGAAGATCGGCCTGTGCGGCTGTGATTATTTAGCCACGAGCTTCTCAACTCACGCCCTCCTTGGCGTTGTGCTCTCATATTATACCTTATTTCTCAATTTAGCGTTCATTTAATTACTGTCTCACAAGGAACCCTGCTAGCTAAAATATATTCTGGAGTTTACCTTGAATACGAGTAACTAGGCACTAGAAAGCACATTATAAAAACTCGAGCATTGATTTAACAAGACGATTTTATTGAAAGGCTCATAAAATTAGATACGTTTTTTTTTTGTTGAATCCGTTGAATTAATAATTTTTTTACTGGTGCTACATGCTTATGTACATTTTATTACATTCAATAATAATAAGTTTCGGCAAAAACTGTTTTCTCAACTTTTTCTGTTTGTTTGATTTCGATTTTAAAGGACTGATTTAATTACAAAGTTTTTATGTCTTTATTTTATTTACTTGCGTTTTAATATTGATCCACTTTATTATTTTTAGTGGTAGTTTAGGCGCGGGCCACATAGAAAAGACGTAAGACGAGGACGCGTCGCGGACGTGCGAAAATGTATGAGAGTCGCGTCCGCGCCCCGTCTCTTCTGTGTTTTACGTCGCGACGCTTCTATACATTTTGTATGATAGAGACGCCGAAGAGACATATGGCTCCACCCCGTCTGCGTCTTACGTGTTTTCTATGTGGCCCGCGCCCATTCCAAAAAATCTTTACTTGTTCCTAGACAAAGGAAGCTATATGATTGCATTTTATCCATTAGACTAGCTGTTCCCTTTGGTCATAGCGGGATGTTTTACAGCCATCCTCGATAAAGAATACAGTAGTTCCTGAGATTATCGCGTTCAACCAAACAAACACTTCAGCTTTATAATATTAGTATAATTACATTAATTGAAACTGTACGAATACGATTGATGTTTTTTTTTTGTTTAGAAATAATAAAAATAAACTATTAGGACAGTACAAAAAATATCAGTGTACTGTGTAGAATTGTATGGTTTCTGACCGTCCTCGTGTATGCAAAACCAGAAAAAGCTTACCGTTCATTTTGCGAAAAGATCATTCAACAACAAGGCGAGGTCAAAATAAAGTGTTTTCTATAAAGATTTTGACCCTCTTACTGCAAAAATTTAAGTAATTTTTTTTTTTGCAAGACAACAAATGCCGTTTTGTAGTTGACAGTTTTTTTAGGCAAGTGTTCAACAGATGTTTAACTTTTTTGTTCCGACACCGTATAAGTTCATTGACTTAAAATCAGTTTCGTTATTCAAGGGAAGTCACTCTGAAAGCATTTGTACGGCTTCGGATAGTTCTACGTAACTTGCAGCGGTGTATGGAAGGAATTTTAAGCGGAAAATCTAAGTTGGTTAATGTCGGAAACTGAAATTCCGACAGTTTGAATTTAGTACGTAGCTGTGTTTTGGAATGCGGATTAAAATTTATGGCGCAGCCAGACTATGCTCCTTGCGCTGCTCATCGCTATGCTCCTCGCGCTGCCGTGATTTGCCGCGATGTTGCCCTCTCTGCCCACACACTGCTCTACTCGCGCAATTAATCGCGACGCTCCTCACTTGTCATTTGCCTTGGTGAGACAATGGACGTTGAAACGGTGGCAGCGTGCGCGCTGTGCATTTTTAGTATAAAGCTAATTATATTAATTTAGTTTAAAGAAACATGTAGTAAAAATCAATAAACATTAACGCTTTTTCATTTCACCATTCCACGCTTGGCGACGACATAATTTCCAATTTTACAAACGCGTGCGTCTTGCGCGACCGCTCGATGCGGACTGCGGCCGCACGATTATGTGGCCAGCCACTCGCACTCATATTGCCGGTCCTTTGACTCGCGCGCAAAAACCTACAAAATAGGGAGCAGTGGGCAGGACGAGGAGTATGACGTGTAGCATGACGAGTAATGTTTATGTTGCCACACTATGTCTCTGCTTCCTTTCTTCATTACTTCCCATACCACTCGTCGAGTGTGTGGCTGGTGCATTATAAGCGTTAAACACTCATTTTATTGTCTCATTCTTACGATGACTACGATGACGCTGATCCCCGCGGTTTCACAAATTGCTCGTCTCCTATAAGATAAATTATGGAATCAGGCGTTACTTTGCGGAAATCCATGACATTAAATGTTATGAAAAATATCTAGTTTTAATTCCGCGACAAAAATCCAGGCTTGGTGCAGGATGCAGTCCCACCCTATGCAATCATGCATATGCACATGTAGCAAAGGACCCACCCTCCCGCCCACATGCATATGCACAAGTGCAAGAAACAGAAAAACATGCCATGCAATCAAACCTATACTCGACACGTGTTTACACACACAAAAATATAAATTACTAGCTTCCGCCCGCGGCTTCGCCCGCGTGGTGTTTTGATAAAAAGTAGCTTATGTTGTTTTTCAGATTTCAGACTATCCATATCCAATTTTGTAACAAACGGCTCAGCAAATTAGCCGTGAAACAAACATTTACACAGTTATAGTAAATTAATTTGAATATTAAGGATTATATTAATGGAACGGTATAGATTTGAGTATAGCATTTGGTTAAAAGAGAGTAGGTATGTTTAAAAAAATTATAAAATATCTGTTTACAGTAGGTATAAGGTACCTATGTATTTCATTAAGTGGCAGAAAGTACCCAGGAAAATTTATTGGTCCCTTATGTCCAAGAGACACTTCCAGGGGCCAGCATCACGTTGTGTACAAAAATATTTTAAAATGATACGAAACAATAAAATAATTTTACTGGATCGAAAAATGTAATTCTCTGTAGCGCTAATTTCTCTGATCGCATGCGTCCGACAATAATGTCTGCCCTCACGTGTCTGCCCGTTCGGGTAGGCATAGTTAGATTCGTGCGCTCCCCCACCACACGACAGCGCCGTAAGTTGCCTGCCGCCACACTTCGGCGAAAGTGCGCGACGGCGACCGACGACCGACGGCAGCGGCGGCGATGCAGAGTACCTATTCGTTAAAAGGAACTTTAACTTCAAAAGCCAATTTTTTTTAACTTGATACACCCAAAACTTCTAAATATGATGTTCCTAGGTTCAGTGGTTAAAATTTTGTATACAAAAAGTTTGGCTTCGTAGTTCCCGTTCCGAATCCGTTCCGTTCCGTTCGAATTTCGGGAATTCCGTTTGTAGAATTTCACCCCCACGGTGGTAAAAATTTCAAAATGCTAGAACAAACGATTTTAAATTTCAAAAACGCTAGAACAAATTGTTATTTATTTCTTATCAAGTTCCTAAATATAAAGTTTCATGGTTTTATCCCCAGAAATGACAAAATCCCATACAAACTTTCAACCCTTACTTCACCCCCTCACTGGTCGAAATTTCAAAAACGCTAGAACAAATGTTTAAATATATCTTATCAAGTGCTTAAATATAAAGTTTCATGGTTTTATCTTTTAAAATTAAGAAATCCCATACAAACTTTCAACCCCTATTTCAACCTCTTCATCCCCTTTTTCGCAATAAAAGGTAGCCTATGTTCTTTCTCAGGGTCTAAAGATTGTCTGTGCCAAATTTCATCAAAATCGGTTGAGTGGTTTAAGCGGGAAAGCGTAACAGACAGACAGACAGACAGACAGACAGACAGACAGACAGACAGACAGAGTTACTTTCGCATTTATAATATTAGTTTGGATTGGATTTTAATTTCATTAAAGTTAAATGTAATTAAAATAATTTATGTTTTTGTTTTTTGTCAATGGATGGTTGCACTAGTAATAAAAGTATCGGGCGTCATTATCCTCAACGGAAGCCTATAACGAGACCCTTTTACTAAGACTCCACTGTCCGTCTTTCTATCCATCTGTCACTAGGCGGCATCTTAAAAACCTTTTGAATATAGATGACGTATTTCTATTGCCGCTATAACAACAACAGAATAAAATTGATATTTAAGTGGCCTCCCATACAACAGACATGATTTTTTTTACGATTTTATAGAATAGAACGGAATCCCTGGTCAGTTTCTTTTCTTTTTAATCGAAAACGCAAACATGTGTTCGGTTCGTTCGGTCACTCACGACGATACGGCTGGCACAGTGGCCGCCGCGCTGCGCTACATGGTCTATGTACATCAATGGTTCACAACCAGTGGTTCGCAGAAGCCAAAATATGGTCCGCGAATGATTAGGCAAAAAAAGTTTATCCTAAAAATGTTATTGTTTCTTTTTATGTAAATATTAGGTTTTTAATTAAAGTTTCAGTATGATTATTACAGTTTATTTTTATTACACCTAGATAGTCGTCCCTGCTAACAAAAATAATGTAAAAGTGGTTCCTGACCAAGAAGTCTACAGGTACTTATTCGAGGTTTCGTTGCCTCTGTATGCAAGAGTTAACTCATTCTTGATGCAGGATTAAATCCAAGTGCAGGGATAAGTTTACTTTTTAACAGTCATGTTTTATTTGCTTGTGTTTTTATCGGCGTAGCACCTGATCGGGTTTGCAGAGCAAAATAAATATTTAAAATTATGGCCGTGTTAGGTCAGACCTCTACGGGTAGCGGGCGGATCGGACTTGGATAGAAAATAAATTATAAATCGCGTCAAATTCTCAAGCTTGGTTTTTTAGAACTACCACAAAAAAAAGTTAAGTAAGTTTGAAAAATTAGGGGAAATTATATGTGCGGCAACAAAAGTTTTCTTTACCACCTGCAACCTAGCGTCTTTTTTTATATGTGAGCGACGAGTTAATAGAACAGCTTCAATTATATTAATTCATCATCTTTACTATTCCAACAAAATATCAAGAAACCAGCGTCAATTTACGAGCGTAAATTAATATGACTCCGAGCTACCGATAAATATATTTACTTCTGATTTGATAACTCAGCGACTAATGTTGTAAGTGAGCTACTTTATATATTTTAGAGATTCAACATCTGTCTGCTAATAAAATCAAAATCCAGCCTCAAAATTAGCAATCAAAGTTTTTCATTCAACAACTAAATTAATAAATCATATTCTTTTTTCGTGAAAGTTTGCAACACAAGCGCGGGAGTGTACCTGACGCTCGTTGGGAATCAGAGGGGCGCGACCGGCCATTTGCACCAATGAGCGAGCTCTTTTTAACCGACTTCAAAAAAAGGAGGAGGTTAACAATTCGACTGTATTTTTTTTTTTTTTTTTTTTATGTTTGTTACCTCATAACTTGCGACTGGGTGAACCGATCTTCATGATTCTTTTTTTATTCGAAAGCTGGTGCTTCCCGTGTGGTCCCATTGTCACCATTTCAGGATCTGATGATTGGATCTTGGAGAAATCGAGGGCAACCCTCAAATTTTATTGGCTGACACATAGTTTTTCGCAAATCTTATGAAGTAATTCAAGTATTTGCGTATGGAAATCATCATCTCATGTACCTGAGCTGATGATGGAAGGTACAACTCCTCAAGTAAGAAAACTATGTTTGTGTTCACATTCTCCGGAACTACAAGTCCGATTTAAGTAATTCTTTTTTTGTTGTACTAGGTATCGTTCAACTTAGGGAATACTGCAAATTTCATCAAAATCGGTTTAGGTAGTAGTTTTTGAGATAGGGAATCAATTAAAGAGATGTTAACGATGTTATTACCGGTGCTACGGATTACAAAATTCTAGTGCACATGGAAGAAAATGATGTATTTGACAAGAATTTTGGTTGAATATTTAAACTAAAAAGAGTAAAATAAAAACTTTTTCTAAAAAAAATGTGACCGCCTTCAAAAACAACCACAAAAAATGGTAAAATAACCTACAAAACTTTTCTTTCGGAAGTCGGTGGCAAAAGAGACAATGAAATTAATAAAAAAAGTCACCGACTTCCGAAAGAAAAGTTTTGTAGGTTATTTTACCATTTTTTGTGGTTGTTTTTGAAGGCGGTCACATTTTTTTTAGAAAAAGTTTTTTTGTACACCAAATATACTGAATGTGCACCAAATCTAAAACTCGCTTTAGCAAGATTTCAGGGACACCCCGAAGTTCGGTTTGGTTAGGTTCCTTTAAACCTTGTACACAGAAATAGAAGCCCCGCGAAGCGGGGCTTCGTCGACCCTGCTTAGGTAGATTTTTTTTATTACACCTCGTTATGACATATTTTAATGAACATATTTTGGTGCACATTCAGTATATTTGGTGGAACACAGACAAAATTAGGTAAATAAAATGGGAATAAATTGAAGTACTTTTAAATAAATTGAAGTACTTTTAAATACCATCCATAGTCAATTACTTATGGTAACATTATATATAGATAGGCGAATACATGAAATTATAGCTTTTATTGACCATTATTTGATGACAATATTAAGGAAATTTTATGTTCAAATATAGTAGATTCACTCATCAATTACTTATGCTAAAGTATAAAAATAACGGTGACTCTATGAAATTAGAGTACGTTGATATTATTTTATAGATGAAGTTGATACACTTATTAGAAGCTGGCAATGAGTAGACATATCACAAATTTAGTTGCCTAAGAATTATCACCATGTTGTGTCATATTAACAGTAGCTTGTTTTACAATATATGGTCGCTTATAAACCATTTATTAGACGCTAAAAGTTTGTCGCTGACCTATTAATTCATTAGACAACTAAATATATTTCCAGACGAGAATGACATTTTAAAGAAGCTGCCTTAATTAGCACCCAAAAATTAGGGCCTTATAAATAAAATACCAAATCCGTATAAAATTGTAATCGATATGTTATCGTTTTCACGAAGCAAACAGAAGCTACTACAGAATTTGAAAAGTTCTAAACCTTTGAACAATAGTTATGTAACACACTAAACACTTCAGTATATTTTTTGCGTTATTGTTTTTGCGCCTATCTCCTTTGGCACTTTTGGCAGATTATGCAAAAATATCATTATGCGTAACAAGAGGACGTGCGTAATATTGACTAGAGAAATTATGCTTAAAAAGTTATTTAAATGCGTATACAGGGTGAAATTAAATAGATGCGACAAAAAATATACAATAATACGTGTTGTCAAGAAAATGTATAAAATATCAAATGTAAAATTAAAAAATAATTGATCAGTGTTACGCTATGAACGGCAACGTTTAATAACATGAGTACCTACTCCATGACGATTATTGAGCACTGCGATGATTCGGACGAGATTTATTGATTTTTTAATTTTTCTTATTTATTTTTATATTAAATGCTGGAATACCGATAATTAAAGATAATAACATCAATGGACCTTTTGTAAACGATAATCGCGTAATTTTTTTAAACGATTTATATTGTAGAAAAAACAGTTTATAATTACTATGTTACTGTAACTGAAGCTCCTATTTCATTTTGTCGCATTTATTCAAATTCACTCTGTATATAATATGCGTGAACATTATTAGGATAAATAAAAGTAAATATATGTTACATTATCTTAAAATTTTATGCAAATAGATAGGGGAACCTAGTTTTTTTCCGTAGAAACGTTGTAACAGAGCCTCTACTAAACAATCCAAGAACTCACACGCGAGTCGCGTAAAATTGCGGACTTTATACGTACAACCAATTCAGTTGATCAAACAAATACCGCAATGTAGTGAAACTGGCATGCGAGTTCCTTCTCCGTCTAAATGAGGCTTAAACTAAGGACCCCTCAGTAGACAGATGACCTTGACTTCGGCAACAGACATAAAGGAACATTCCACAACCAACCTGTTGATTACGTTTTATTTATTCAAGAACTTACTCTACTGAACCGAGAATATTACCTATAGGTAATATTCTCGGTTCAGTAGAAAAAGGGTAAAACAAGGTAATACGCCCTAGTTGACAAAAGGCCCCAACATTCTAGCACTCATACTTACTGCTTGGATCCACACGCGAGTCTGTTGGCGTATAATTTAACCTCGGCCTGGTGGTAAAATCATCAAACGAGTCCTCCCACCTAGGGCAGAGCGGGAGGGACTGTCAGACTCGTACTGACTAAAAATCCACGGTGTCCTTCAATAGCCCTTTACGTTCCAATGCCGTTAAACAATTTAACATAATTATATACAACTAGCTGACCCGGCGAACTTCGTACCGCTTATCAGTCAATTCTTTTAGGTTTTCGGAATAGGACATGGTAATTCTTCATAGAAGAGCGAACGCAGTCAGCTCTAAAAGTAAAACGTTTCCGGAATTCAAGTTTTAATCTAAAAGTGAGATCAAATATTTGAAGTCTTTAGTAGGTACTTAAACCTAATCCTATAAGTTCTCAACTCCTATTTCAAAATTATTTTTGATATATTTTTTTGGGCCCTTGGCTTTAGCGCCGTTAGAGGATGGCGCCCGTGTGCATTGCATACTTTGCACATAATTATGGTAGCGGGGGCCCTGCGTAGCGCAGCTACATTGTGACAGCGCATCTTACTCGCACAGCTACATAGCGTAGCATCAATGGAAACGGTCACACAGTTTCGTGGCTCAGCATTTACATCCTCGCAGCACAGCTACATAGCACATCTCTGGTGGAAAGGCACCCTAATGCGGTTTACATAATACATCTACTTACCAAGTTTCAACAGGATAGCTCTTATACTTTCGAAAAAAAAGTGGTTGTGATATACGGATGGACAGACAGACAAACATGACGAATCTATGAGGGTTCCGTTTTTTGCCATTTAGCCAAACCCTAGAGGAAACTTATAAAGAAAGTTGATAATAAATCCAAATTAATAAAAAACTTAAAATTATTTTCAAAAGTCACTAAAAATCACACTGAAAATTACAATTTCAGATTTTCTTATTTTACTTATTCAAAATTAAGTTTTACCTATTTTTATTGTAGAACTTTATGGTTTTTTTTTTATCGTGGTAAAATTATTTAAATGAGTCTTCCCACCCAGGGCAGGGCGGGAGGGACTGTCAGACTCGTACTGACCAAAATCCACGGCGTCCTTCAATAGCCCTTTACGTTCCAGAGTCACGGTAATGAGATAAGTCCCGCGACCCCGGCAGGCTTTGGCCCTCTAGAGGGAAGCCCCGTCATCATGCTGACGCTTTTTGAGTCGCGAGGTCGTCTTCTATCGCCTGCGTGAGGACACGGCGGTGCTCTGCCCAAGCGGGGCAGTCCTGCACCGTATATGCTCCACCTGTCGTGTATACTCGTGTCCTCCGGGCGATCCTCGCAGTGGCGACACCCAAACGTTTCCTCCTTCCTCATCAGACTCACCTCCCGAAACATCTGTATCCGAGAACTTTATGGTAAACGAAATTTCTTGTTTGATTTCCTGGCGAGTAAGCAAACAGTAAAAACCTGACCCGACAAACGTCGTTCTATCAGAAATTATTGGTCTGTGGTAGTCTTACAATTACATGCTTATATTTTCTGGTCATGTCTGGTGATCCGACAGTCCTTTGCGCTTCACCTAAAGCGAAAGAAATCATTTGATAATTTAAACATCTCAAGGCCAAAAACAAAACAAAAAATTAGTAGTTTAAGAAAAGTCTGTTTATTTTTTCAATTTCTGCTGGAAATTGAAAAAAAAATCATTTAGCAAAAAAAGTATTCACAAAAAATACCATCCTGAGATTCGAACCTGTGCCCTAAATGTATCGGTCTAATCGTATAACCTCTAGACCATCGACGTTGCTGTCAATGATCTTCAAATAGACGTTCTTAATAAGATACTTCAGTCGGAACGAAAAACAGATGACGAATAACATACATTATGCGTTTCATAACAGAAAGTTTAAAAAAAAAGAATATTTTAGTCCTTATTAACCTGGTCCTGATGGTTACAAACACAACAAAAAAAGAATTATCGAAATCGGTTCAGCCGTTCACACGTGATGCCGTGACAACGCGAAACGGGTTTCATTTTTATATATATAGATCATATAAATCATTTTCACTTTGTCATGTGGACATTTTGTCCTTGATCTTTATAACAAAAGTTTTCACTTTACACACGGACAATTTTACACTTGGACGAATGTTACCAGAATTTGCTTACAGTGGCAACTATCGCGTGTAGTTCCGAGCAGTAAGTTTCAATGATAGAAGGACGGGGCGTTTTGTCAACTAGGGCATATTACCTTGTTTTTCTCGGGCATAACGGAGGTAAATTACTTTAACACGTTTAGTTTTTGTAAGGATTCTTCGAGACAATACGAAGTATTCAAGTATTCTAGTTGGCTCTTGAGTATTGAATTTATTTCAGGGTTATTTCATAGTTGATTTTATTGCGGCTTCGCAATCATAATCTGGTACAAAGTTAATGAAACTAGAATAGAATAGAATATACTTTATTGCACACCAAAATTGTTACTTGTTGTATGAAATTGCTAATTCTAGGGTTACAATGGCGGTCTTATCGCTAATAGCGATATCTTCCAGACAACCTGTTAGTGAAACTACGAATTTAAAAGATAAAGGTGGAGGTAGTCAGTGGTGCACTGAAAGTACATGTCGAGTTCTACTTTACAAAATTTAAAAGAAAAACAGTTGAAATCATAATTACAGATAACTCAAGCTACATATAAAATATAAAAATATGGTTCATATATAAATACAATTAAAAATATATATGTTTATTATGTGCTGTCTGTTTGTTATGTGCAGAGGAAAGAAAGTAGATTGGTGTTGATAATTAAGAACGGGGCAAAAAATTATTAACGTTACAGAGAATGAAAATCATTTGCTACCAAGTTTACTTTCATCGTTTGAAGATCTAGAGAATTTTGACAGTATTGGTAACATGCAAAAATTAGTCCATCCGATAGAGTTTTAAAAAATAAGGGCTGTGTTGTGTGTCATGTATTTTTCTTTCGTTAAACCAATGCATATTTACAAAGATATAAAGCATCAAAATTCGAGAGTGAGGGCTCTTCACGTCAGAAGCAAGTAAAAACTGTACTTGCTTGTGACGTTTAGCCAACAAGTATCGAACCTTCGTTAATTAGGTTTACGTGATGAAAGAAAACATACTACCTACTGAATTATTTTTTGATAGTCTAACCGACAACAGGGCTGCGTTTAAATCAATTATCCAGTTTAAATTTATACTGAGTACCTAAATGTCAAACACCACGTTCAAGCACACCGAGAGGTGAAAAATAAAACTAACTAAAATTTAATCTGCCCCGTTTACGGTCGTCCGCTGGCATAAGTTTTTACTGAAAGGAATAAATTTTAGCGACCTTTTTACCTCGCAAAATTTTATCCTGCTGTCAGATTGACATTAAGTTTTGTTGTTTTGCTACATTCGCGCCGTAAAACGAATATTTTTATTTTAGAGAGTGAATATTATTTGTGGATTATTTGATTAATATTACACCGGCAAATTGATTATTTGTTTAAAACACTGAATTGAATTTGACAGCTAACATTGACAGAAACTTATGACTCCGTTCAGCGAACCCTCGCTAGTTTAATTTTTATCCGGCGAAATATCGCCGCCTGATTTAAACACACCCCAGAGAAATTAGTTTTTTCTACCCTATTACATGAAGGATTGTGGGTTCAGAACTTCAGACCGACGACTTACAACTCGTATGTCGGCCGCCGGGTCACACCACTGTTCTACCCTAACTTGAAATTTCCCGTTGACAGCGATGTGGATGAATTCTTTGACGCCCTTTGAATATTTCTTTTATTATTATTATTTATACATTTATTACTAGTTAGTTTTTATTTATAGTTTAGGTTATGATTATGTATAATATCAAATAAATTAGATCAACTTGAAATAATTGCGTGGGACATTTGGCTAGCTTACATCCTGTTACTCAACAGTACGATTAAGAAATCGATGCTGTTCTGTAACCGAGCAAAGCCACGTAATCGAGTTAGTGAAGCGACGTTGGTTTAGGAAAGGCCAGTGTTTGCATGTCACGTGTTGAGATTGATGTGGACACATGGCCGACGTCTACTCGGGTTGTCTGTCGAACGCTGGGAACATAGAAGGGACTTTAACTACCGCAGACTTGGTATCAAGTCGTTTGTCTGCATGCAGTCTTATTTGAGTACGCTTCTGTTTGTTAGATGTTCTATATATAGATTGTTTCTGGTCATAGTTTCATTCTTTATATATTTAATGGTTGTTTTTGTTATCTATAAAACAGGGTGTATAGGGTTGTAAAACAGAGTGTAAAAGTTGTCAAACAAGTATTTTGAACTTCAAATCGGGGATTAAATATAATCGTTTTCTTGTATACTCATGTCTCTTGCCTATCAACTTGGTCGAATTCAGCATCTGCCTAGCCTGTTTCCAACTAAGTTGTGGTCGGCTTCCAGTCGAACATGATGCAGCTGAATATCAGTATTCATGGATGACTACTTATATGTTCTCCACAACCCAGTCATTGGGTAATATGATACCTCTTGGTAAGAGTTCGTTGTCAAACTTTCGAGCTTCTAACAGACTATAAAAAATTAAGACCTTTACGTGCTTTCCGAGGGTTGGAGGAAACTCGAAGGTGTGATAAATGATCACCCATCCACAGACCAACTTCGGCAAGCACAGCTTACCTTAAAGATCGCCATATGCGGCTGTTATTTTTCAGCCACAAGCTCTTTCCTTTGTCTTAATAGAATTATACAAACAAAATCTTAAAAGCAGCCACGTAAATACAATAACATTAAAAACGTAATATGTATAATAGCATTTTATCCAGGCGACTGTTCCTTTTTTGGCTTCCCATTCTATTGTGAATTGTCATATTATCGTTAACTTTCCTCTTCATTTTTCCGTCGGCGTGGAAAATAATATAATGAAAATGAAGCTTGGGATACACAGGGGACATTTGCTTTTCCCTTTCAACATCAACAAGCTAAGTATTAACGCGATTGGTTGAGTAAAAAAAAAACACCGTTTTGTTATCAGCACTTTTTTATGTAGGTTTAAATTTCCAAGAGCTGATGGTAAAGTTTTAACTAAGGAGGATAAAAGAAAAAAAAAACGCTTATCATAGTGGACAGTTTACCATTTGCTGAGGAAAATAATTAATTATTGTTCGTTCCGTGTTTTTAATTCGTAAACGAAGGTTTACATGAGCCGGGGCACTTTTAAATCTGCTTGTTGCATTGCGTTATAAATTCTACCATTCGCTGTAATTTGCCTCCGTTCGAATGTGATGCGGAGAAATGAATATGTTTTTATTGATATGTTTGTAATAACGTTCTTAATGTTATGTGCATTCTCTATTTAGTTGCGGTTTGCAAGAATCACTGATTTTGGCCCTTCATGCTCCACGGGAGCATCGAACCTACAAAAAGTGTCCACTTCTTCTTCCCAGCCACAGCATTAGGAAGTGTCGAAGGGAGGCGCTTTGGGGGACTGTCTTATGTAAAAATTGACCTTCAAAAAGTGCTGATAAATCAGTCTAATTTGATTTTGAATCAATGATTTTGAGTCCCCCGATTTTCGATTGGCTTTCTCAACACATGAAAATCTGTAAGAAGAAGAAGAAGTCTATCCAACTGCATCCTTAGCGAAACCGATTCTATACTAAGTAATAAATAAAATTCTGTCGCATCCATAATAAAAATAAATAATGTCTAAATGCTGAACGGAAAACTCGAACAGTTGCGACAATTCGACAAATTCTTTTTTGTTTTGTTTAATTGGACAGTGTTTGAAAATTTTGCCCCATTTTTCACTTCACATTTTCTCCATTAGTAAATACCCATGTGAAACTGGGACACGTCGGAAGTTTCCAATAAATGGAGTAATAAAATAACTAGAACTATAAATATCGGATATTTCATTGCGTAGTTACTTTGAATACGGCTCAATTTACATTACCGTGAAATGGAAGTTATATTTTTTTCTCGAAGACTTATAAAGCATTATGAACTTTTTATTAATTTTTTGCATACTCGAGAATTCTCGACATATTTTCTGGTTCTCTCTAGTCTGTACGTAAGTTCTTAATGCGTTGTTAAGTTGTTAAGCTTTCGAAAAACAAAATCAGTTCCATTCGCGGAAATTTAAATTAAGTCCGACGCCTACAAATGGACAGCTTCCAAAGGTGCGGTTTGGTGAAGCGCGTTTTGAGAACAAAGAGGTGATAATGTGATGTGACTTTTTTTTTAGTTAACGTTGCCCCGGGGACACTAGTTTTTTCTGTATCGTGTGTGCTTTTACAAACATATAAACTCACATACATAGACGCCCAGACCCAGAACAACTACTTGTACAGACGCCAGCACATCAAGCTACCACAATCTGACAGATTTCTTTAATAGAATTTCAACCTTATCACAAGAGAAGAAAGTTAATGTTTGACTGGTAAAATCTGACAGATTCGGGTAGGTTGACCTGCTGGCGTCTGTACATTATACAAATATTTGCTCCGTGGGGGATCGAACACAGCGCATCAACTTATGCAAAGCCTAGTACTTTTGCTGGTTAATGTTGAACAAGACAAATTTCAGGTAATCTATCTATCTACCCAGAAATATTTAAATGACTACCACTTTGTACTTATGTTACCCTAGTACTTTTGCTGGATAGTCAAAGAACAAGACAGTTTCAAGTAAGCTTTAGAATTATTTCTTGAACTTATGCCAGCCTAGTACCTTGCCCGTCGGAGTGGGGAGCGTGAGGTTTTTTCGTTACGGAATTTCTGGATTCGGTCCCCGCGCTCAAGCCCCGCGATAGAAGCTATGCAATAGCTTAAAAACATTATTATCATCTCTGCCATGTAATAATTTTGAAATGTGTCTTAATCCCCAGTTGTTTTATCCTAATTAATAAAATGCGAAAGTAAGTTTTTTTCGCTTCCGCGATTATTATCGCTGAATCAATATTAATGACGGTGTGGTTACAGATTTTACATCAAACTTGACGGGAAAAATAGGGGGAAGAGTGAATGTCGATTGAAATTTCTTAATACTCGTATGATGGGTGTGGACCCGTTCTCTACCTATTTTCTCCACCTGGGTGGGGCACGGCACCTAAATACCCGTGAGAAGTTATAGTCCGTGCTCCAACAGATGATCGGTTAGATACATAGTTCTTTCGGCTTGAATGAAAAAAAAAAACAACTTTTCCCATTGATATTCCACAACTACGTTAGATTGAGAAAAACTATGACAAAAAAAGTACTTAAAAGTGATTGATAAGATGCTTAAGAGGATCGTCTACCGAGCGCTCGTCCATACTAAAAGAGAAAACGTTTTTCTACCCCTAAATGATATCCTATCTCAATGATTTTTTAGAATGCTTCTGACACAGTAAAAAACTAGGTTTATAGGTTTTATTTTTTTAGGTCCATAACTTGTAACTGTCTTTGACGAATACTAATTCACGATGCGGACAGAAACTGCTTTGTTATGACCTAGGTAGAATAATATTTAAACTAGAACGTGCTGTTTTAAAAAGTTTTCTTTATGCGTTTGTTTTTCTTTTTCAGGTAATGACAACACTGTTTAACACATCCACTATGCCCATTGAGGAGAGTTGGGTAAGAAAGACAGAGTATACACACTAGATAATTATGTTGCGAATATTTGCATTCGCATCCGCATATATTCATGCGAATACGAACGAGTGAAAAATTACCAATATTCGGAACGTCTTCTTCCTTATACTTTATTCATTCTTATCTTTCGTCCTTCTTTCCATTCATATTTTATTCAGTCGGCCTTTATCTCGCCATTCATCGATATTAATTTTCATCAAATCAATCACAAACATCAATTATAAAAATTACCTTTCACTGACTGACACTCTTAGGGCTGCTTTTATATACTTTTTCCATCCTTGTTACAGACATAAATTAAAAAAAAAAAACTTATAAATTTCAAGATTCAAAGGAGAACATTCAGGCTCCATACATTTTTGGGCCTTTTCAGAAAGTGCCGGCAAACGAAAAAAATTGGTACCTATGGGTAGTACTAGTCATTCGGAGCAATAGTTACTATGGCACAAAAGTTGTAGAATTGCTCTCGGCCAAGTTATACAAGTTCGAAGATTCGTAAATCTCATACATTTTTTAATTTCTGAGAGTGCCGAGAATCACCAAATAATGATAAGTATTGCTAGAACTAGCGACCTCAAGTAATTTAACATAACGCCTGTAATTTCTGAGGGGTTGGGCAGAGGTGTACCGAATAAAAATCTGTTTATTTTTTGTGAAAAGTAACAAAAACGTTTGAAATATACAAATCTGCGGGTGAGACCAGCATCGGGAACAGAACAGAGGTTGCCTGTAGTTAGGGTCTTGGGAGAGGAATCTCCTAACAATACGAGACGTGATCAGCACTGCTGCGTTTTGAATCAACCCTTTTTAGGGGGAAATAAAATAATCAAATGAGTTATCTCGCTCTGGGCTGAGCTGTAGAGTAGAGACTGTCAGGCTCCTGCTGACTAAATGTCCTCCCTCTTCATTCAGTTGCCCTTTGCGTTCCAAATACTAAGATAGTCGACGAGCCGGTACCTACATTTCATTCATACATTTGTTGTTTTCTCAAAGAGCCTCATAGCTTCGGACACGCCGCAATCGCGGCGGTAAGACCCCTCTTTGAGGAGTGGCTGGAGAGACGTCACAGCGTCCTGACCTATGGGATGACGTAGGTCCTCACCGGACACGGAAGTTTCGGGAGGTACCTGTGTCGGATAGGGAGGGAAGGGACGCCCGGCTGTCACCACTGCGAAGATCGCCCGGAGGACACGGTGGAGCATACGGTGCAGGACTGCCCCGCTTGGGCGGAGCACCGCCGTGTCCTCACGGAGGCGATAGGCGGAGACCTTCTGCGCCCGGCATTGGTCGAGGCCATGCTGCGGGGCGAGACGGAGTGGGAAGCGGTCGCCTCCTTCTGCGTCGCGT
Source organism: Agrotis clavis (assembly GCA_954870645.1). NCBI lineage: Eukaryota > Metazoa > Arthropoda > Insecta > Lepidoptera > Noctuidae > Agrotis > Agrotis clavis. Next base: position 29,450,374 of record OX940917.1, on the reverse strand, counting down.
TCCACGCGCGCCTTAAAGAGCGTCAGCAAAATGATGGGGCCCCCTCTCAGAGGGCCTGCCGGGGTCACGGGACTTATTTCCTTACCGTGACCCCTGAACATAAAGGACTATTGAAGGACATCGTGGATTTTAGTGTTAGTACAAGTCTGACAGTCCCTGCCGCCCTGCCCGGGGTGGGAGGACTCATTTGATGATTTTACCACGCTAAAAAAAAATAAGATACTCATAGCTTTTGGAACGCGATACTGTCGGGTCCACAATCAGCGGTGAGACGGGTTTGCCTCACCGTCCAGTCAACGAGACTCGACTGATACTCGCCCTTGACATCCCGTGGAACTTCAAGGAGCATTTACGACGTTTGGATCAAAAACCTGCTAGGATCGAGCCGGGGCTGCCTTCAAGCTGTTACCCAACCTGGTGAGGCAAACGCCGCTTTCTGAAGGCTCTACATGGAAGTGGTACGGTTAAAGCCCCTCTACGGGAACCCTGTGACTGTCGTTTACATAAAGAAGCGAACACATAAGCTAATCGCACCAGGGGATCATGGCTATTCGGGTGATCCACTCATACACATAGATGCTGAAGGATCTGCTTCCAGATCACACGTTGGCAATTCGGAAAGGAGGCTGCCACTTCTTCTGCAGCAGTAATGAAAGCGAAAGAAGAGGCAGAACACCCGAAAGAGGACGCCCTCGAAATCTCAATCCAGTCACGTACGGCAAGTAATGCGGAGCTAGTTGTCTTATCAAGGATCAGGCCCAGGACGACAGCATGTCGTGTTCCACGCGCGTCTAAATAAGCTTTCAGTGGCCCTTATTGAGCCAAACGCCTACCGGCTTGCGGGACTATCTCAGCAGGATAGGTACCGTAGCACGGTTGATGATTTTATTACCCGAAAAACGTGGTTGATTCAGAAAGCAGTACTTTTGGTCACTACTCGTATTGTTAGGAGGTTGCTCTCCCAAGAGGCCTACCACAGGCAGCTTCGATTCTGTTCCCGCCCGATGCTGGTCCCACCAGCTGATTTGTATATTTTAAAATGTTTTTATTACTTTTCACAAAAAATAAACAGATTATTATTCATTTAACCTCTGCCCGGGTTGGGTAGAGGTGTTTAGGGATTACAACGTTATGTTAAATTGCTTGAGGTCGCTAGTTCTAGCAATACTTATCATTATTTGGCGATTCTCGGCAGTTTCAGAAATTGAAAAATGTATGAAAATTACGAATGTTCGAACTTGTATAACTTGGCCGAGAGCAATCCTACAACTTTTGTGCCATAATAACTATTGCTCCAAATAACTAGTACTATCCATAGGTACCAATTTTTTTCGATTTTAAGATTTATTCATTCTTATCTTTCGTCCTTCTTTCCATTCATATTTTATTCAGTCGGCCTTTATCTCGCCATTCATCGATATTAATTTTCATCAAATCAATCACAAACATCAATTATAAAAATTACCTTTCACTGACTGACACTCTTAGGGCTGCTTTTATATACTTTTTCCATCCTTGTTACAGACATAAATTAAAAAAAAAAAACTTATAAATTTCAAGATTCAAAGGAGAACATTCAGGCTCCATACATTTTTGGGCCTTTTCAGAAAGTGCCGGCCTATTGTGGAACTCCAAGAGCCCAGCTACACTATAACATATTTGTATAGGAATGACGTCTTAGCAAGAGTTGTTCAGCCTAATGAGCACTCTCTGTTGACGTATGAAAATTGAGATAAGGAACAACTGACGTGGAATTCCAAGAGCCCAGCTACACTATAACATATAATGAATAACATCTTAGCAAGAGTTGTTTAGTCTGATGGGCATTTCCTGTTAACTTACAAAAATGAAAGATCTGGAACGTCTGGAATCGTCATGCGCGTCCCGTTGTTTTCCCGTCCCCAGGCTCTAAGAATTCGACATCAGACGTTTCTATTGTCGCTGGCATAAGCAACAGGATCCGCGTACGAAGTCGCTGGCAGAAGCTAGTCTATAATACGTATGTATTTAGAAATATATAAGTATGTTTATCAGTTGTCTAGTACCCATAACACAAGCTCTGCTTAGCTTGGGACTAGATGGCGTTGTGTGATAGTTGTGGAATATATATATTACATTACATTTATTATATAACTAGCTTCTGCCAGCGACTTCGTACGCGGATCCTATTGCTTATGCCAGCGGCAACGGGATCGTCAAAATCGAAGATCTGAAACGTCTGATGTCGAATTCTTAGAGCCTGGGGACGGGAAAACAACGGGACACGCATGACGATTCCAGACGATCCAGTTTTCTTACAAAATTAAGTCAACAGGAAATGCCCATCAGACAAAACAACTCTTGCTATGACGTGATTCCTATATATGTATGTAATAATGTAGCTGGGCTTTTGGAGTTCCACATCAGGTAGGTATTCCAGATCTTCAATTTTTATACAACAACAGAGAGTGCTCATCAGGCTGAATAACTCTTGTTAAGACTTCATTACTGTATTATGTTATAGTGTAGCTGGGCTCTTGGAGTTCCACATCAGGTGTTCCATATCTTCAAATTTATTCTCTCAGCAGAAAATGCTCATCACGTGGAACAATTTTTGCTATGGCGCTATTTTTGTATCTCTTATAGTTTAGCTGATCTATTGCAGTTCTGCATCAGGTGTTCAAGTTTCCAAGATCAATATTATAGCCTATTTATGTTGCCTAGACTAAATAACTATACAACAAAAAAAAAGCAATCAAATCCGTCCAGTAGTTCCGAAGATAAGCGTGCATGGAGTAACTTCTCCCGTTTTCCTAAGATTTCCCTTCACTGCTCTGCTCCTATTGATTGTAGCGTGATGAAAAGTACCCTATAACCAGCCCAGGAGTATGAAAAATAATTGTACCAAGTTTCGTCAAAATCCGTCGAGTAGTTTTTGTTTCTATAACGGTTATACAGACAGACAGACAGACAATACTTTTACTGATTGCATTTTTGGCATCAGTATTGATCCCTAATCACCCCCTAATAGTTATTTTAGAAATATATTTCATGTACAGAATTGACCTCTCTACAGATTTATTATAAGTATAGATATCTTTTTCAACTGTAGTTTCAAAAGCTACACTTTATATCTGAATATTATTTGTGACAGCAAAAATAAGTAGTTTAAAGACGAAATCATTCGATGATAGCATCGACGTAGAATGTACAACTTTGCAATGAACAGCTTTGTATTTCGAATTTTTTTTTCGAATTTTTCTAGTTATGACTGCTACAAAGTTCCGCCTTACATTTGGTTTAAACAGTAGAAATAAGCAGAGTTTACTATCTTTTTTTTTGCTGTAGCATAAAGTTATCGTTATATTATTCTAAAGATCCACCGTATCTACATTTTTAGTTCTAAAATACTTGCACATTTATATACAAAAGCGAAAGTATTTGAACGGAACAGTCACAGACACTCTTAAAATTCACAGTCTTTCACTAAAATATCGGCAACTTCCATAACTGTCCGGCTTTGTTCCAGTTATGTGTAATTTTAAAGGAGTTCGATCTCTCTGATTAAAAATGTAGAAGAGGGGAACGTCAACAATTTTCCACAACAACACGCGGTTGGACGCTGTTGTAAAAATTCCCGAACGAGTTTTGACCGCGTACCGGAGTCGCCAACAATTTTGTTAACGAACAAACGAAGGAAATTCACTGTTTAAAAATTCACTTTGCTTTATTGAATGCCTTTCAGGTTTGGTATAAAAAGTTAATATTTTATTGTGTGCGTTGCAAAATTCATGATTTATGTGAACAAAACACTCGCTGTTTAGTCTTTTATATTCAATCAAATCATTTGCAACGGCTGATAAACAATCAATGCCATAAAGAGTAACTAAAAACTCACATTGTTTTTCCCTATAGCATTGCATATCTATAAAATAGAGTTACAGTATTGCAAAAAAACACAAACAAATAATACAATGCATTTGATACCGCCAAAAGCACAAAACTACCGAAATGTCCCGTTTCATACGTATAAAAGTGAACAATGGTGAAAATTCAAACCATTGTGTTGGCGGTGCATATGGGTTAGCTAACTGAATGCAAAAAACTGCGGGCTTGCACTCAATTTATCTTTGTGGTACTAAACCAATTTATTGAACATTACCTCAACAAAACTTTGAAATCGCCCGAAGCTACTTATAATATTTCGGATTGGATGTTTGTGCCCGTCGACTGTCTGTCGTTGAAGTACATAATTCCCTTTGTTGCGACTATCGATGCTAATCTATAATACGGACTAATTACATTTTTTAGGGCAACTAGCCTTGAACATTTAGCAAAACTCTTGACTTGCCCAGGATATTCAAACGTTCGACATTATGATTGAAGGATAAGAAAATATGGATTTTACTCATATTTAAGTAAAAACAAAAAAAAAAACAAAAATAGCGAGCAACGCTCAACGAAAGCATAAAAGCGCATTAGAAAAGTGTGCGTATATTTTTAGAGGCGCTCCCTCACCGCGATCCCTGTAATGTAACGTTACAGATTCGAGCATTTCATCTGTGACGGCGCACCTTGTATCAAATCGATCTATTCCCATCGATTATAAGAGCTAATACCATTTGGTATTAGTTTATTTCCGAATTTATTTTGTATTCCCAGCGAGTACCACATTTTAAAACCAAATAACTGGTTGACCGAGCTTCGCTCGGTTTTTAAAATGTCTATATCTTGGGAACCGAGCTTTTCTCGAACCTGGGACAAAGATTGATAAATTTCCTTGAGCCGAAAAACCCCTAATCTGTAACTTTCATGAAAATCCTTGGAGCCGTTTCCGAGATCCTGATTATATATGAATATATATACAAGAATTGCTCGTTTAAAGATATTAGATACCAAAACAAGTTGAAGAAATTAGGTACAGTCAGGTTCAGTAAAATTAAAACGCTTTGAGTGATTTTAATTAATTAAAATCACTCAAAGCGTTTTAATTTTACTGGTGTAAAATGCCCGCTATACCATTTATGTCCAAAACTATCAAGGTAGCTCGACGGAACCCCGCTTCGCGGGGCTTTATTTCTGTTTGCAAGGTTTAACCTGTCCGAGTCGGGGTGCCCCAAGTCCCGAGCTCGCTTCGCTCGCTCTTGCATCGATAGTATTTAATTTGTGTAGCTGAGTGTAGAACAAGTCACATTTTGGTATTCGTTAGTAGATATTTATTTAAAAAAAAATGTGGTACTCGTTGGGAACAGAAAATAAATTCGGAAATAAACTAATACCAAATGGTATTAGCTCTTGGTATTGGATGGGATTAGACCATCAAATCTATACTAAATGTATGCGAATGCTCGTCAGTCAGGGAGGTAGTATTTAAGTATTGTAATGTAATGCTCAAAGTCGAATCTATTATGTTACATTACACGCCAATGCTCCCGGTGAGGGAGCGCCATTTGTTGCACAAATAAGAAAAAAAAAACAAAGTATTTAATTTGTACGGGACAGATTAGTTCCTGTACTGTACACTATAATTGATGCGTGTTGGGTATCGAGTGTGTCCAACATGTAAACACTTCACGTAGTTACCCAGTTTATTTATTACTAGTATCGTACACTGTAAAAGGTTGATGATTTCTACATGTATTTCTGTTCCGCGTGTTGGTAAGTTGCACACTGAGTATATAGAAATATTAGTCGTGACAAGTGAACTTGTTGATTCGCCTTGTCAGTAGTATTGCAGTAAGGTCATTGACCTTACTGAAATTACGTGTACCGTACATAATTTGTTTCTAAATTTTTATTTAACACTGCAATTAATTGCTGTAATATATTCATATTGTATTGACATAAGGTTTTAGCTTTGTTTAAAAAAAAGTTTTATAATAAAAGCTAATAAAAAATCCAAATGTTTTTCAAGTACATATTATAGGTATATCGTAATTGTTGGCTAAAAATAGACAGTCGCGTAGCTCAATCTTCAGAATATGCTGAATATAACAAACAGTACAATTACTAGATCCGGCTTCCTTTAACATTTTTAAAATGCTACTCTATCAAAATCAAGGTAAACTGCACTCTGGAATGCTCCACACGCATTGACTTGTGCTTCCTTTTTTTCCGACCATACAAAAGAGTTCAACAGCTAGACGGCGAGTGTGACGCCGCGGTGTTTTCCCGGGTAACATTCTCAGTGGGCTTGAAGTCGGGGTGATCGTTTTACAAATGAATGAACAGGTGAAATTACACTGCTGGCGCAAATAAATGGGTCAGTGCGGAGTTAGCATAATTGAAGCTGGAACTCATTAATATTATATTGAGACGTTTTTTTCTTCTCTACATGTAATGATAAGTAGCACTGTTTTATAGGTAAAATAATAAAAAAAACTTATAACGACTCTTGATAAAGAAAAAGTTAAATGACTTTTTATAGTAAAAATATATGGGAATAAACCTAAAAAAAACACAAAATAAAATATAAGAAAATCTATCTATCTTCTTCTATCTATCTATACTTATAATAAATCTGTAGAGAGGTCAATTCTGTACATGAAATATATTTCCAAAATAACTGTCAGGGGGTGATTAGGGATCGATACTGATGCCAAAAATGCAATTAATAAAATTATTGTCTGTCTGTCTGTCTGTATACCTAACCGTTATAGAAACAAAAACTACTCGACGGATTTTGACGAAACTTGGTACAATTATTTTTCATACTCCTGCGCTGGTTATAGTATACTTTTCATCACGCTACAATCAATAGGAGCAGAGCAGTGAAGGGAAATGTTAGGAAAACGGGAGAAGTTACTTCATACACGCTAATCTTCGGAACTACTACGGACGGATTTGATTGTTTTTTTTGTTGTTGTCTAACTATTAAGTCTAGACAACATATAGGCTATAATTTATTAATTTATCTTGGAAACTTGAACACCTGATGCAGAACTGCAATAGATCAGCTAAACTATAAGAGATACAAAAATAGCGCCAAAGCAAAAATTGTTCCGCGTGATGAGCATTTTCTGCTGAGAAAATAAATTTGAAGATATGGAACACCCGATGTGGAACTCCAAGAGCCCAGCAACACTATTACATATACAGTAATGACGTCTTAGCAAGAGTTGTTCAGCCTGATGAGCACTCCCTGTTGTCGTATAAAAACTGAAGATCTGGAACACCTGATGTGGAACTCCAAGAGCCCAGCTACACTATAACATATATAGGAATGACGTCTTAGCATGGCATTTCCTGTTGACTTACAAAAATGAAAGATCTGGAACTTCTGGAATCGTCATGCGCGTCCCGTTGTTTTCATGTCCTCAGGCTCTAAGAATTCGACATCAGACGTTTCATATCTTCGATTTTGACGACCCCATTGTCGCTGGCATAAGCAACAGGATCCGCGTACGAAGTCGCTGGCAGAAGCTAGTCTATACATATAATAAAATAGTAGGAAAGTCAAAACTGTACATTGAATATTTTTTGAAAAGAATACTTGGGGTGTGATCTACAATCGATACCGAAGCCAAAAATATAGTTTTTAGAATTTTTGTCTGTTTGTCTGTTTGTCTGTATGTATGTCCGGGATAAACTCAAAAAGTACTGGACGGATTTGAATGATTTTTTTTTGTTGTATAGGTATTAAGTCTGGCCAACACATAGGCTATAATTTATCTTGGAAACTTGAACACCTGGTGCAGAACCGCAACGGACCAGCTAAACTATAAGAGATAAAAAAATGGTGCGATAGCAAAAATTGTTCCACCTGATGAGCACTCTCTGTTGACGTATAAAAATTGAAGATCTGGAACACCTGATGTGGAACACCAAAAGCCCAGCTACACTATAACATGTAAAGGAATGACGTCTTAGCAAAGTTGTTCAGCCTGATGAGCAGTCTCTGTTGACGTATAAAAATTGAAGATCTGGAACACCTGATGTGGAACACCAAAAGCCCAGCTACACTATAACATATAAAGGAATGACGTCCTAGCAAAGTTGTTCAGCCTGATGAGCTGTCTCTGTTGACGTATAAAAATTGGCAATCTTAAACACCTGATGTGGAACACCAAGAGCCCAGCTACACTATAACATATATAGGAATGAAGTCTTAGCAAGAGTTGATCAGCCTGATGAGCACTCTCTGTTGACGTATAAAAATTGAAGATCTGGAACACCTGTTGTGGAACACCAAGAGCCCAGCTACACTATAACAAATACAGAAATGACGTCTTTGCAAAGTTGATCAGCCTGACGAGCACTCTCTGTTGACATACAAAAATTGAAGATCTCTGGAATACCTGATGTGGAACACCAAGAGCCCAGCTACACTATAACAAATACAGGAATGACGTCTTTGCAAAGTTGTTCAGCCTGACGAGCACTCTCTGTTGACATACAAAAATTGAAGATCTCTGGAATACCTGATGTGGAACACCAAGAGCCCAGCTACACTATAACAAATACAGGAATGACGTCTTTGCAAAGTTGTTCAGCCTGACGAGCACTCTCTGTTGACATACAAAAATTGAAGATCTCTGGAACACCTGATGTGGAACACCAAAAGCCCATCTAAACTATAGCATATAATTATGTATAGGAATGAAGTCTTAGCAAGAGTTGCTCAGCCTGATGAGCACTCTCTGTTGACATATAAAAATTGAAGATCTGGAAAACCTGATGTGGAACACCAAATGCCCAGCTACACTATAACATAATTATAAAGGAATGACGTTTTAGCAAAGTTGTTCAGCCTGATGAGCAGTCTCTGTTGTACGTCACTAACAAAGTAAGATGCGTATTTTTTTTTTGTTTTTTGTTGTTTAAAGTCCCATTTGACTAAGACAACACTGCAACACTCAACGTGTTCGTAGTCATGAAACTGTGACAAAGCAAAGGTGTTTCAGGATTATAATGTAGTCGTCTTCCCCTGGAGGCGACGGCCCTCCATCGCGTCTATTGAGGCGCATCGCAAGGAGAATGATCATCTCATCCGCACGCAAAATACGCGCATATGACGTGGAGTTGCGGATACCAGCCCGCTATACAATACAATCGCCAGGATGAATTCCCGGAAAGAGCTCCGGCTGATCACAGGGCAATATTGAGAGAGCGACTGTCGCAACCGAGTTCCGGGCACGCCTCTAGACCCCTCTTTAAGGAGTAGCTGGATAGGCGTCACGGCGTCCCGCCTGACCTATCACATGACGTAGGTCCTCACCGGACACGAAAGTTTCGGGAGGTAGCTGTGTCTGATAGGGAAAGAAGAATCGCCTGGGTGTCACCACTGCGTGGATCGCCTGGAGGACACGGTGGAGCATACGGTGCAGGATTACCCGCTTGGGCAGAGCACCGCCGTGTCCTCACTACGACGATAATCGGTGACCTCTCGTGCTTAGTGTTGGTCGAGGCCATGCTGCGGGGCGAGACAGAATGGGAAGCAGTCGCCTCCTTCTGCGAAGCAGTCATGCTAGCGAAGGAGGAGGCGGGACGCATGAGGGAGAGGACAATGTCCACCTCCAGCCCAGCCGCAGCGGTAGACGCCGATGGCGACAGACGTCGCTACACGATCTCCAGCCACTGTAGGCGCGGCCATGCGGGCGGCGAGTAAGGGTGCACGTTGTGTTCCACGTGATGTATTACCACGCTAAAAAAATGTAATCGTCTGAATGTACAATGTCGAACAAAAAAGCCGTCGAGGCCATGGACAGAACACTTTGAGACATTCGCCATGATGGACAATATCACGGTAGGTACTGTTTTCTGTAAAATTCCGGCAGACACTGCCCGTTGTAAGAAGACTGCCCGTTGTAAGAAGAATTGATAAGTTACGTATTCGGAGTCCCGTCAAGTATAACACTTCAGGAAAACTCTTGGCTATGTGATCGTGCGATACTAAAAAAATGACCGAACCGCTGCAATAAATGAAAACATATTAGCCGAAATTGTTGAACATTTTTCATGGTAACATTCTACATAGAGTTGTAGTGTTTTATAACACATGTTATATAACATGTTACATGGTCTGTACGCACATTTACACAGAAATTTAAGCGAAGCTGAAATTCTCACCGGATGTGGCTCAGGGGAAACTGCATTGATACCGTGAATACCACTCATCTCCAACAATTTCCCTTTCCAGTTCAAACTCACACAATTCCCGGTAGCCGCTTACTTCGCGATGACCATAAATAAGTCCCAAGGACAGACCCTGAAGGAAGCTGATGTCGACCTAAGGTCCAACTGTTTTTCCCACGGCCAACTATATAACACATGCTCGCCTGTCAGTAATGCTGACCACCTTTTAATTTAGCACCAGAGGGAAAAACTACCAATGTCGTATATAAAGTGTTGTGTCTGGAAGTTTTCATTTCATTTGGGACAATCAATTCAAGTGGGACATCAGGTACCCTCACTTTCTCAACAAATTAAAAAAGAGAATATTAGTTTAGGTGCCTTAAAACCAAATACAATGCGGACGAAGTCGCGGGTAACAGCTAGTATGTAAATAAAAATAAAAGTAGATCCTTGAAAATAAGTATCTTTTAATACTTACAGTTATAAATTAATTATGAAGTTTTATTGAAATACGAATTTCAATTAGTGGCTAGTATCATCATTTAGAGAAACTAAGAGTTACTCAACGAGCAATGGAAAGAGCTATGCTCGGCACCCTGGCAGGCTTTGGCCTTCTGAGAGGGGGCCCCGTCATTTTTGCTGACGCTCTTTGAAGCGCGCGTGGAACAAGACGCGCCGTCGACCCGCGGGCATGGTCCATGGTCAGACAGCGAGCTGCCCTTTACTCGCTGTCCGCATACCCGCGCCTACGGTGGCCGGAGATCGTCTACCGACGTCCGACGCCGCGGGCGCCTACCACTGCGGTTGGGGCGGAGGGAGGACGCTGTCCTCTCTCTCTCGCGGCCCGCCTCCTCCTTCACGAGCATTACTGCTTCGCAGAAGGAGGCGACCGCTTCCCTTTCCGTCTCGCCCCGCAGCATGGCCAACCAATGCCGGGCGCGAGAGGTCTCCGCCTATCGCCGCCGTGACGACACGTCGGTGCTCTGCCCAAGCGGGACAGTCTTGCACCGTATGCTCTACTGTGTCCTCCGGTTTACACTGGAGAAAAAAAAATGAAAAAAAAATACACGTGAGCTAGTACAGTTTATTTTATAGTATTTTTTTTTTCATTAGTATGTAACTAGTCTTGACTTTGCAACGTCGGCGTCGTTGCTCAAAAGAGCGCGTCATTTCCAAATGACATGCAATTAGAGTGACGTCTTGCTTGTAAAATACAACGTATTTCTTAATAGCTTACCCAGTCGATACACATTTTAGTCGTCAAAAATTATTATTAATATCTGTAGTAAACTTATAAAATCCACTTAAGCGCTAGATGAAATATTAAAAACATTTTTCTTAAATTAAAAAAATACGAAGCTTTAAAAAACATATAGATTTAATTTTTCGTAGTACTGACGTCATGAGATTTTAGTCCCGAGTTTTGACGCGTTTTATCTTTACCAAAATTCATTGCATAAAAAAAGCTTTTCCATTATTGATTATTTTTTATATAAAAAATCTAACTGACTTATTAGATTTTTAATTTATTGATGCTGTTATAATCCTCCCTGGTGCGCAGGGTGAGGGCTAGCTCCAACAGCATACTGAAGATGATTGCAGCTAGGTTGGATTGTAGGTACGTGAATCACTGCTGTGCAGTTTCACATGGGATGGTGTAGTGGTGATTTGCGTATCTTGTCTCAATTATTTATTATTGTTATTTTATAACTTGAATGTATAATTTTATAATATTTTGTTGTATATTTTAATTGTATTTAATGGTATAATTTAATTGTATTTGATTGTATGGTTTTATTGTATTGTTTTTGTTATATTTTAATAATTTTAATGTGATATTTCCTAACATAGTATAAGTTTTTTTCTGTTTACTAACAAATATGAGTCATGGTTTCTTGTTTCAATAAATGATTATTATAATGCAACAGGCATTACATTCAGAGCAAAACGTAGAGTTTCATGTCTCGCTTTGTGAGGCGTCAAACGTACTAAATTACAATCATTGCACAATTTACATTCGTAGACGAATTCACTCGCACGGAAAGCTATTATCAATTTCAGTTCAAATGGACTTAACGCAACATTAATTGATTGTGGAATAGCTAATAATTGATGAATGTATGTACTGTTTTGACGAATAGATCCTACGACTATGCTCTAGGTCAGAACTCCTCGTATTGAGTCGTATTTCGTACTTGATGTATGCAGTCCAGGATTAACCCATGAGCAAATTAAGCAATTACTTAGGCCATTACGACCCAGGGTGCAACAAACAATATTAGCTAGGGGCTGTTGGTTCTGAGGTACAAAGCCCCTGAACTCTGAAACCTATAAAATACTAAACTCGAATGTTTATTTTAGTTTTATTTCATCGCTATTTCATCATTCGCTACCTTATTTGTTGTTAACCGACTTCTAAAAAAGGAGGAGGTTCTCAATTCGTCGGAGTCGTTTTTATTTATAGACACAAATGCAAAAAAAAAAATTGCAGCATTTCAAGAAAATTTTTTTTTTTTTGTCTTTTACCTAAGACTATGATACTCGTACCTTTAAATATTGAGTGGGCCCTGAAGAACTTGTCAGGACCTACCGAAATAAATTCGACGTATCCAACTATCCAAATTACCTATGAGTTGATGCTGTGAATTAACAAATAAATGGAAACAAATTCATCCTTCTCATTAAATAATCCCATTTCTTGGCGAGTTCTGGATCTGGTATTTTTTGTATGGTCGCGGTCCAGTCAACTTTGGGAACCACTGCATTAGGGCTACACCACATCTGGCAGCACGGAATCGCCTTTTTCCGTCGCCCTTTCTCTTTCTGTCGCTTAGAACTGCCATTTGCTAGACCGAGACAGAATGCATAATGCGATAGCACGCGGCGGAATCCGCGAAGCGGCCGGCTGCTGTCGCATTGTCTCGGTCTAGCAAATGGCAGTTCTAAGCGACAGAAAGAGAAAGGGCAACGGAAAAAGGCGATTCCGTGCTGACAGATATGGTTCAACCCTTAGACTATAAGCTGTATTTTTGGGCTTGTAATATTAAGCATTGCGGCTAACTGTGCAACGAAAAAGTGAATGTTTTATTATGTCTTTGGGTAGACGCGGAGAGGAGCTTACGTCCCGCTCCCCCCCGCCCCTCAGGTCTTGCGTCTGTGTAAAACTCGCGCGCTTACAGTATTAAATAATGTATATCACTGCAACATTCGATGTAGACGGGGCAGCGGGACTCCCGTTAATTATGTAGAATTAATTAAGAGGAAATAACATTCTGCCTTCTAGTATTGTCTATGAGCGCGCTTTAGTGAGTTACAAAGCGCTGCCGTTGTCTGAGTTCACCAAATTGTCCGCATATTGAGACTATCAGAGATATTTATATTCCTATTCTATTATTTTCCATTAGTGATTGATTTTCTTGCGTTACGTTCTTTTTTTAACCGTTTTTCAAAAAGAGGAGGTCATCAAATCGAATGCTTATATATATTTTTTTTTGTGTTTCGCGGATAACTCCGTTGCTTACCAATCGATTTGAAACATTCTTAAGGACACAAAAAATCTTTAAGAAATCTTTCTTCCCAAATGATCCCATGAATATTTTTTTGAAATAGGACTGGCGGTTTTTGAAAACCCAACAAAAATTTAATAATTTATCAACGCTGTCTACACCGATTACTCCGAGGTTACTGGTCCGATTTTTTTTGTTCAAGGCAGTATAGGTATACTTGCCATTTGGTCCCAAAAAATGTTCATTTAGTTAGGTTCAGTAGTTTTTATTTTATGAGCATTTTTTGCTTATTGTGTACATGGGCGATGTTACTACCGGTGCTACGCATTACAAAATTCTAGTGCATATGTAAGAAAATTATGTATTTGACAATAATTTGGGTTGAATATTTAAACTAACAAGGATGAAATGAAAAAACTTTCCAAAAAGAGAAGTAACCAACTTCAAAAACAACCACAAAAAAGTTAAAAATAACCTGCAAAATACCTTTTTTTCGAAAGCCGGTGGCAAAAAAGTCAATGAAATAAAAAACAAAGCAAGTAACATTTCTACATTTGGCAAAAATGTCTGCATCTAAAATCTAAATCAGACCATAGTGATTTATTACTTTGTAAGTAGGTACAATTTAATATACTCACAGTGATTGGCTTGAAAGCAAACCTGATAAATACGTTAGTATTGCAGTCGTTCGTGAGTGACGTGCCTTAAATTATTTACGACACATAGGCAGTGGTCCGACCGCCGACGATGAACGAGTAACAAGTACTATACACTAAAAATAGTTGGCGATCGGCGGAAAGCGAGTGTAGTTTCGATAGTTTTGTCGCCGACAGCGAGTGTTCATGTGCGACGAGCGATTAAGCCTCATTTAGACGATGCAAGAACTCGCACGCGAGTTGCGTTACATTGCGGACTTTATAGGTACAACGAGTTCAGTTGATCAAACAAATACCGCAATGTACTGAAACTCGCATACGAGTTCTTGCTCCGTCTAAATGAGGCTTTACTCGCGCTACTCGCCCGCGGTCGAGACATAATTTATATGACATTTCATTCACTATACCGAACGCGAGCAACGAGTGAGCGAGCATCGCTGAACGAGTAAGCGCTGAGCTTGTTAATTTTTGAAAGCTCGTCGCTCAGCGACAGAACGAGTAAAAAGGGTCGTCGCCGGCAGTGTGAACAGTCAGAGAGCAACTATTAATATATGCATCTCTTTCGTTTACACGGAATGTACATTAAGGCCCTTCGTACACAAGGCGACTCAAGTTTCCGATACCTTACGACTTCGGTATCCAGGCGGCTATCGCAATACAGACCCATAGAGGTTCGAACACAAGCACGCGTCAATGGATACCAAAATCATAAGGTATCGGAGACTTGCGTCGCCTAGTGTACGAAGGGGCTTATTGTGCGTTTCTTGAGAGAGAAAATCGCCGAGAGTTACTCGTTCTCTCGCCGTTGGTCGGACCACTGCCTTACATGTTTGATTCGCCTTTCGTGGGATTTTGTAGACTGAACTTCATTACAGTTAATTGACTGTTTAAGTAAAAAACAAAAGTTTAGTACGGAATTATTTTAGCCTCTTTTACTAGAAATATTTTTTTTATTATGGTTTGTAATCTCCACAACGCCCGTTCTCTCATGGAAATAAAAAAGTCTTAACAATAATTAAAAATTGCCCAACAAAATCCTTTTTTTATCATAAAAGCTAATAAATAGATGGATAATCCACCTATCACTGATAAAGTCCAATGGAACGTAGCTCGAATTTATGCTCTCAGCAAAATTAAAATTGAACAAAATAGTAAAAAAGGGTTCACAGAGGGCTCTCCCTAGGCTTGCAGCATCCAATATAAGCGGCGGGCGTCGACATTAACGGGCTACGTCAGTACTTATACGGTTTTTATATTTAACTTTCTGTCGTACATGACTGGACTACAGATCTTACAACTTGGAATATAGTTATTGACTAT
The DNA here is from genome assembly GCA_954870645.1 of Agrotis clavis. Taxonomy (NCBI): domain Eukaryota; kingdom Metazoa; phylum Arthropoda; class Insecta; order Lepidoptera; family Noctuidae; genus Agrotis; species Agrotis clavis. The sequence continues at coordinate 29,434,839 of OX940917.1, read as the reverse complement.
ATGATCTAAATTCTCACAAAGTTGAAAACACGATTCAATTAAATTTTCTCGATACAAAAAAAATGCAAAGTTCGGTCTATGTTTTTTATTTTTTGGACTTTATGGCATAACTCCTATGAGTTATTGAAAGGAAGTTGTTTTAAATTGTAGAAAATACTAGTATCTAAATTCTTTAAAGACAGTTTTTTTATTAATAACAATTTTAATTCATAAAAAGACGTCAATATGTTTGGGCACATACGCCGTTTTATTCTGAGCACTCATTCACTATCGTCCTCTCATCTTTTGCCTTTTAAAAGTAGTGTCATTACTTTCGTTCCTTGACGAATCAGTCAGCCAGCGTGGCTCTTACAGGCTAGACATATAACACTTTTTTTCAGATCGCGGCTGTCAGATTTTCGTAATAATAAAATTGGAAATGGATAAAAAGATCGAGAAAATAAAAACGAATGATACGTAGGCTTATAGATTATTCAAAACTATGTTTCGCTGTGTTCAATGGGACGTGATTAAACGGACATGACTGTAAATAAGTCACATAAACTTTATTTTTTCAATAACACATTATTTTCATTAATAAATCAAGAATAAAATAAACCAAACTTACTGAATATCATCGCAGGAAATTCCTGACGACCCCTTCAGAGCAAACAAGGGAATGTTAGAATACGTATGATACTATACATTACGAATTGTTCCTATCAATATAATAAATTACTCACAGTGATAATTATATCAATGCTATCGTGATATCGTACTATTGTTGTCGGATGCTTTCTCTGTGTCCATCCTCCATCTAATCTTTATGCATCCAAATACCATTTCACATGAAATAATGATAAATGCACTGATTTGCAGTCAACAATTTGAGACAATATGTAACTGAAAACAACTTCTAATCGTATCAAACTGCGATATAGGATAAGAAGCACTTCACTTTTATTATTATTTATTTAGTTTCGTCACAGATTTATAACAATTTCGAAGAAACAGGATTAAAATAAATTAAATGAAAACTGCTATTGTCATAATTTTGAATACTTCAAAATTACATGTCAACAAATAAGGCATAGCACCCACCACCCTGTTAAATATCGCCTATAGTATAATGCTGCGACTGCGATGAAAAATTGGTGGTCATTGCTGTCTCATCGCGTGTTCGGTACAAGTTGCTTCTCGCTCTATTTATTGCTTTGGAGGCAAAAAAAATGATTAGCACTGGGCTCATTCTTTTGGAGCCGATAGATATCTCTCAAAGGTTTCATTTATCAGAAAAGTGATATTAAGACCATGCCCATTGTACCACAATAATCTGTGTACCTGTACCTCATAATATATGAGTAAAAAACTACTAAGTCCCTTTTACGCGGCGCTAGTGTCTGTCATTACATCAAAATGCATCAAAAATTAGTACCAACACCACCCTTAGCTTTACATTCTCGAACATATAAAGATATCACGCAACTAGCTTTGTGAACGGACGTTAATAAAAGGAGCGTGTGTTAGGGGCTTTTTTTAACGAGGTAAAATAATCAAATGAGTCCTCCAACCCAGGGCAGGGCGGGAGGGACTGTCAGACGTAATACTTACTAAAATCTACGATGTCTTTCAATAGACCTTTACGTTCTGGGGTCACGGTATTCGTTAATCCCGGGACCCCGGTAGGCCCTCTAAGGGGGAGCCCCGTCATTATGCTGACACTCTTTCAGGCGCGCGTGGAACACAACGCACATGCCTATGCCCGTGCGCGCGTGTGTTTGGGGCTTTAGATAATTGGGAATTGTCACTTTCGCAAAGTGTGCCAATTTTATTAATTTTCTACCAAATAGTAGTTTTTTTCGTTATCTCGGGACGTCAAAATCTGTGTCAAAATGTTATAAAATAAATTTAAGACTGTGAATGATAAAAATATTTACAAAATATTTATCCACATCAATAAGTATTTCTATCATTTTGTTTTAGTAAATGTTTCGACATCCTTATATTAAAATATTTCTACTAGAGTAATACATGTGTTTTGCGTAAAGGGAACACTTTATGAAATGTTGAAGTTGACGAAATGAAATACATAAAACTTTGGATTTCAATCATTTCGCGATAGTGGCGCCTGCTGGTGTCGGTGCGTGGCAACTTTCCCGACTCATCAAACGACGCTTTCGCTTTGACACACGGCCTTAAGTGCATTCATGTGTTATACAATACTGTGAATCTGTCATGAGAGTGCTGAGCGAGGCCGGGTGCGGCTCAGCGATAATACTCGTAGTTTACGCTTCGAACTCAAAATGATTGATGCACATACCCAATATTAACACTGCTTAAAAACAACAGTGCCGTATATTTTTTTAACCGACTTCAAAAAAAGGAGGAGGTTCTCAATTCGGTCGGTTTTTTTTTTTTTTTTTATCTATGTGCATCGATTACTCCGAGGTTTCAAGCCCGATTAGTGTGATTCTTGATTGTTTGATGCAGTATACTTGCAGTGTGGTCCCTTAAAAATTTCATGTAATTTGGTTCAGTACCTTTTATTTTGTGAGCATTTTTATTTATTTCGGCTACTTGGATGACATGATGATCTTTACTTTTTGCGTGTTTGTTACGCGATTACTCCGCCAATTGTGAACCGAATTTCAAAATTCTTTTTTTGTTGTACTGGGGATCGTTCACCTTAGGGAATACTGCAAATTTCATCAAAATCTGTTCAGCAGTTTTTGGGATAGGGAATTTTATTAGCATGTGTACATGAGCGATGTTAATACCGGTGCCACGGATTACAAAATTCTAGTGCATATGTAAGAAAATGATGTTATTGACAAGAATTTGGGTTGAATATTTAAACTAAAAAGAGTAAAATAAAAACAACCACAAAAAAGGTAAAATAACCTACAAAATAAGTTTTCTTTCGGAAGTCGGTGGCTTTGTTTTTTTTATTTCCTTGTCTTTTTTGCCACCGACTTCCGAAAGAAAACTTATTTTGTAGGTTATTTTACCGTTTTTGTGGTTGTTTTTGAAGGCGGTTAATTTTTTTTTGAAAAAAGTTTTTTTATCTTTGTAAAATCATGAAATGAGTCCTCCACTGCAACTCCTGAAAGCCAGAATCAACAGTGGCAACCACCAGAAAAGCGCCGAGGCCATGAAGCTCGACTTGTCCCGGAGAATTAATTAACCTGTCTTGGATCCTGCAACGAAATTAATCAGAATAGTGGAGGAGTAGGAAAATATGTTTCCACTTCCCTTCACGTCAAGCAGGAGATAGAACAAAACAAGTCGAATAGGCATAAAGGGACATCCAGTTGCCTAGCAACACGGGTAAAAAATACTACTAAAATTAATGGGTAATAAATTGTTAGCTGCTATATTTGATTTCAATAAAAGGTATTTTGTTTTAGTTTCCACAAGGTCAATATTGTAAATAACTTCAGATGTAATCTGTACAGTATTGCGTCCAACATAATATTGCGTTCGTTCTGCCAAAGAACGAGGCAATAATAAAGGGATGGGAGGGATTGTCAAACTTGTACTGACGTACGCGTGTACGCACCTTAAATAGTACCGTACTGTATTTTTATTTCACTAAAGGAAGTTATTTCAACATTCACATTTACGTCACTAAAATTACAGCCAGTAAACTATCAGCATCTGTTTTTACTAAAATTATTTGTTTTTGAATTTATTTGCGTAGAGAGAACGCGTAACTTGAAATAGTCTGTTTATGATTGCTTTTCGCGCTTCCAATGTACGAATTAATTAGAATTTGGGCGCGGGTTGTGTACCGGGTGCGTGTAATTAACAAATGGACCTCGTTATCAAATGGGGATCAGTTTCGATGGGGTAATTGATAGCGCGCCCCTGGACCGTGGTCGAGGGCGCTCACGTGGTGTCATTGGTTCTCTATTGAAGTGTTCATCTGCCAGCGCGATACAGACCACATCACTAGGTACTGTAATTAATGATAGGCCTTCGTTAGCAGTTCCGGTTGGATAGAACTTTACAATTTCATCTGTCTAGCCTTTTGAATTCCCGAATAATTAGGGGTCGTGATTTTCCAATTCAGTCTTGAATAACTTTACGCTGAATGAATATTTTTATATGACGGAGCTCAAAAGTTCCACCAGTCCAAAACCATCAGGTTATCGCGTCTTGGAACGCAAAAGCCAACTGTAGAACAGGGTGGTTTTCAGTCAGTACATGTATCACAGTCTCGTCCGTTTCACCCAGGCCGGGAGGACTAACTTCGTGATTCGTCAACCGAAATAAAGGGTATAGGGACGTTTCTTCTCAATGTTCTAAATGAGTAATATTAGATAAAAAGTGCATATTTTTTGATATTCAGTTTAACGAAGTTCCTTTCGAAGATTGATTTAAGGCTTCCGTCTTCTTTTGACAAAATTGAATCGCGTTCGGCCAGTCGATCGTACGTCAAATTTCGGGCTCCCTTCCCGCAACCCCCCGCATACATCCTGCCTACTGAATTATTATAAAACAATTTTGATGCGGTAAGAACATTGCTCTACTAAGGATTATTTAAAAGGAGTTATAGAAATTGTTGCTTAATAAGTAGTTTTAATATGACTTGGTTTGTAATAATACGAGTATCACACAAGTGTTTTAATAATAATAATAACAATCGTGTTTAACTAATTAAACCTAAAAAAAGGTCAGTGCAGCAGTGATGCTGGCGAAGGAAGAGGTGGGACGCGTGAGAGAGAGGACAGCGTAAACCTTACATCCCAGCCACAGTGGTAGACGCCCACGGTGACTCGGTCATGGTCATCTCTGGCCATCGTAAGCGCGTAATGGGCGACTCGCTGTCCGACCATGGACCATGTCCGAGTCGACGGCGCTTTGTATACCCTTTGTAAACCGAGAACGTAAAAGGCTATTGAAGAACACCGTGAATTTAAGTCAGTACAAGTCTGACAGTCCCTTCCGCTTAACCTGGGGTGGGAGGACTCATTTGATGATTTTACTATGATAAATAAAATAAACATTTAAAAAAACAAAAAACCCAACTGCGTAAAAAAACTAAAAAGAAAGAAACAAGCCCAGTAGTTTAGAATTGACTCATTCACACTCACAGTCGGGGCCCATTCAAATTATACCAATCAATTCTTCCCAAGGGGCCCCGACTGTGAGTGTGAATGAGTGAATTCTAAACTACTGGGCTTGTTACTTTCTTTTTAGTTTTTTTACGCAGTTGGGTTTTTTGTTTTTTTTAATATTTATTTTATTTTACTTTTTTTTAGTTTTTGTTAGCATTTATCAGTCCAAATTAAATTGAAACATATTATGTTATATATACATTTTGGTAAACCATTTTTAAAATCCTTTGATTTGACACCCCACTTGATAGAGTGTGAGAGATCTTAAAAAAATATTTTTAGTTAGGAACCCTTTGCACGCGAGTTCGACTCGCACTTGGCCAGTTTTATGTACCCAGTGACACTCTCACGTTTAAGACGAATCTAACGACACCTCTCAAGTTAAACTCCATCAAGCCGTTTAGGCTGCAGAGCAACACAAAGAAATATACATACATACATACACTCGAAAAACATAACCCTCCTGGCGCAGTCGGGTATAAAAAGTCCGGGGCCATGCCCGGGTCGACGGCGCGTTGTGTTCTACGAGCGCCTCAAATAGCGTCAGCATGATGACGGGGTCCCCCTCTAGAGGGCTAAAGCCTGCTGGCGTCGCGGTACTTATCTCATTACCGTGACCCCGGAACATGAAAGGGTTATTTGAAGGACACCGTGGATTTTAGTCAGTACAAGTCTGACAGACCCTCCCGCCCTGGCCGGGGTACCACAGTAACATCCAAGGACTGCACTCCTTGTCATAGGCACAGTCCATTACCACCTGGAGACAGAGTAACCAACGCTTTTGTTCATTGCTGGATTTTAATGAAGGAGCAATGTTAGCGAACGTGAATGTGATACAATAACTTGCTATCGTTAAGCAATTTAAAAAACAGGTTCAAACGATTTTCGACCTTATTGACATTTATGCAAAAACCGTATTTTAATGAAGGAGCAATGTTAGCGAACGTGAATGTGAGAAAAAAACAAACCAAATTTTAAATGTTAATAAGGTCGAAAATCGCTTGAAGCTGTTTTTTTAACTTGCTATCGTTAAGCAATTTAAAAAACAGGTTCAAACGATTTTCGACCTTACTGACATTTAATCAAAAACCGGATTTTAATGAAGGAGCAATGTTAGCAAACGTGAATGTGAGAAAAAACAATCTAAATTTTAAATGTCAATAAGGTCGAAAATCGCTTGAAGCTGTTTTTTTAACTTGCTATCGTTAAGCAATTTAAAAAACAGGTTCAAACGATTTTCGACCTTACTGACATTTATGCAAAAACCGGATTTTAATGAAGAAGCAATGTTAGCAAACGTGAATGTGAGAAAAAACAAACTAAATTTTTAAATGTCATTAAGGTCGGAATTCGCTCGAACCTGTTTAGTTACTTCTCCATATCTCTGCTATATAGTATAATTATAATGTCCTCAGGACTACATTATGTTAACTTTATTTCAACAGAATCGGTTCACAACTGAAAATTCTGTAGGAAAATTGACAATTAATTCCTTTTTTTCTACCCATATAGGCCGCGTTTAGTTTTGATATTTAAATGGGACCAACTTTCAGATACACTACGTACAACAAAAAAAAAATGAATTTTTGAAATTGGACCACGTAAGAAAAAGTAATGAATGGTCATAAATAATATATATATACATGTCGAATTGAGAACCTCCTCCTTTTTTTTCCGTCGGTTAAAAAATATATTTTAATTTAATCAAGTAGAGCAACCTGAGATGCGTAACTGTGCGTAATCACCGTTAGAGCGAGAGAAGGTGCGAGCGAGAGGGACCAATAAAAATTCGTCGTGGACCTCACGTCCGATCGCTCCGGCCGTCCACCGGCCACTAAGGAATTTCTCTTGCAATTCTCGTTTATAAACACTTTTTGAGAGGTTATTTGAGATATTTTTTATTGTTGAAAAAAAGTGCTTTAGGTACAATTTTTTTTTGTATTTGCTTTATTGATCTGTCGACATCAAAATAATCTAAATATTACATACCTACGATGCATAGTTCTTATGAAAAAAACTATTTATTGAGAGATAAAATCCGAGAATTTTGATAATATTCTGCCATCTTAATTTAGAAAATGAAAGATAAATATAAAAAACTAATCAGCGCAGTTTGAAGACGAGGATATTGCGGTCATTATGCGCTGCTCAGATTTTTAAATTAATTCTTCATTGTCTCAGATTGAGTGCACCAACGTAACTCGAAATGACGTTGGGCAGGAAAGAGCTGATTTGAACGCTTGATTTACCGTATATAATCCACTTAAATCAACTTAAAAAAAATAACTAGCTGTTACTTATATTATGGTTATTTATGTGCAATAATAATATTTCAAGCTATTGCACTATTTTGTTCAAAAATCACAAACAAAGTTACGCAAATAATTCGGCGCGAGTGAATTTTACAAGACCTGAGCCTTAACACCTACTATTATTTTTAAATTAATTCAAAGATGAAGAATTGTTTATACCACAGAAATCTGGACTTCTGTGAGAACATAATATGAATATTCAGGAAATGGGAATTAAATTCGTAGTTATCATGACAAGCATATTTACAGTAACATTTAGTTAAAAGAGTTATTTCGTTATTTAATTCAGTTTTTAAAACAACTGAAGTTGATATTCTATTTTATTTAAAAATATCAAACATCAAAATTTTAATTTTAGAAAAAATAAAAAAAAACATTTTTTTTAAATTTAAAATAAAAATACTTTGATAAAAAAAGTACATGATAAACAACAGTAAATAATGAGAAATACTTTTTTTCGATCTAAAAAAATATATGTTGTGTTCAATAAAACATCTAGTTTTTCTACGTTTAAAAACGTGATATTTATAGCATAAGTCGATTCAAAAAAAGTCGAGAAAAAACGGTTTTTGAATGTTACTTGAAGTAGACTAAAATTTTCTTCTAAAAACATATCAACAGATAGGTAATGATGTTTGTAAGAACTTTCTATGGTTACTTTTTTCTAAACAGTTCTGATTATTTTTAAACTCCACTTTATAACGACGTGTTTCGCACGCTCGGACCTGGCGGACTACCATGACGTCTTTTAAAGCGTGAGTAGTTAGGCTGTGGGAAAGAGACAGGGCTATACTATACAAGTCGTCTACCGCCATCTCGTTCCCTGAGCGGAACCACTCACGCAAGAGATAAAGCTTCGCCCTTTGTTGTTTTTTATCAGAACAAATGAAAAATCATTACATAATTTTATGAACAACTATGTATTTTAAGCTTTTACTTATAGAGCGGGAGCCCGTAACAGATGTCCGTGACCAATTTCCTCTCAAGCGATAATTAGCAGACTACATGAGGGAGTCATATCATGAAGATTCGTGAAAGTCAGCTGCGATTCCGTTGGTGGGATAAGCAGCAATCGCCGTTCAAACACGTAGAAAAAATATTTTTTTTTAATCATTTCCTCCCAACTGAAACCTGGTTTATATTGAAAATTACCTTGTATCACGAAGAATAAAACCAATCAGCCGACGGTACCATGGTGGAATACACGTCAGCCGGTCACTCGAACATGTAATTTTTTATTTTATTTTCAGTGATTTCCTCTCAACCCAAATTTAACCTGATGAAAGTTTACATGTAGTTATGGCTAAAAACAGACGTCAGCTGGCTGTATCTCGGTGGAAAGATCGTCAACTGATACTTTGAAAATTACAAACAGGACTTAGGCTCTCAGCCTAAATATGCATTTAGATCAAAGTTTTCAATTCCTCCCTACAGAAAACCTGTTTATATTGACGCTTACTCAATATCACGATGAAAAAATACATTCAGCTAATGTTTACAGACAGTTATGGATCAAAATATAGAGTTATTCTTATTAAGCTGGGCATCAGGAACATTGTGATTCCGTAAGAGATACGAAAAAACTTATTTAGATAACTTTAGCTCTTTTTTCAGTATAAAAATATTAGCATTTTTATTTTTTTGGTCAAGTGTGAAATGTCCACTAAAATGAATTCGCTAGGAACAATATTTGGATTATACAAAATGTGCCTACCTTAAAAACTACTTAACCGATTCTCATGAAACAAACTGTACAATAGTTTTTAAAAAAAGACCATCACATTAAAATTAGTTCCATTGCAATAACCCCATAAACAAAAAATTACATTTTCAAGTTACGTAATTATGATCAACATAATTATCAAACTTCAGTACAATTTTCTAGTTAGTTTCGTTAAGATATTATATATTTTAATTAGCTCTAATAAGAAAAATGCAGTATTCTAATAATAATTTAGCACAAACAAATAACATAAAAAAAATCTGATTAGAAAAATATCGAGAGGTTCCTTACAAACAATATTTACCTACATCTTGCCGTACCTCCCACTACGTGCACCTCTCGTCATAGCGGTGGTCTCATCGCCGACTTTTAATACTTTGGCTTTTAATACTTTCGGAAAAGCCCAAAAAATGTATGGAGCGTGATGAATGTTAAATGATGTCCTTTGACCAATTTCCGCCATCCTGATTTTTGTCTTCTGATACAACGAAATGATCTTTACATGAAACAGAGTCGAAAGGCATTAAAAAATAAATCTTATATGAGTTAATTATGTTGATCATAATTACGTAACTTGAAAATGTAATTTTTTGTTTATGGGGTTATTGCAATGGAACTAATTTTAATGTGTTGGTCTTGTTTTAAAAACTATTGTACAGTTTGTTTCATGAGAATCGGTTAAGTAGTTTTTAAGGTATTGCACATTTTGTATAATCCAAATATTGTTCCTAGCGAATTCATTTTAGTGGACATTTCACACTTGACCAAAAAAATAAAAATGCTAACATTTTTATACTGAAAAAAGAGCTAAAGTTATCTAAATAAGTTTTTTCGTATCTCTTACGGAACCACAATGTTCCTGATGCCCAGCTTAATAAGAATAACTCTGTATTTTGATCCATAACTGTCTGTAAACATTAGCTGAATGTATTTTTTCATCGTGATATTGAGTAAGCGTCAATATAAACAGGTTTTCTGTAGGGAGGAATTGAAATCTTTGATCTAAATGCATATTTAGGCTGAGAGCCTAAGTCCTGTTTGTAATTTTCAAAGTATCAGTTGACGATCTTTCCACCGAGATACAGCCAGCTGACGTCTGTTTTTAGCCATAACTACATGTAAACTTTCATCAGGTTAAATTTGGGTTGAGAGGAAATCACTGAAAATAAAATAAAAAATTACATGTTCGAGTGACCGGCTGACGTGTATTCCACCATGGTACCGTCGGCTGATTGGTTTTATTCTTCGTGATACAAGGTAATCTTCAATGTAAACCAGGTTTCAGTTGGGAGGAAATGACTAAAAAAAAATTTTTTTTCTACGTGTTTGAACGGCGATTGCTGCTTATCCCACCAACGGAATCGCAGCTGACTTTCACGAATCTTTATGATATGACTCCCTTATGTAGTCTACTGATTACGGCTTGGGAAGAAATCACTAACGATATTTTGGCCTGGCTCCCGCTCTATTAGAGCAGTACGTAGCCGAACGGAAAAAGCCACGAGTTTCGGGTTCGATCCTTACTTGTGATAATACTCTTTTTGTATTTTTTAAAGATTTTTTAAGCGTTCAAATAATATGTTACCATTACTTTAAGTGTACAAGTAACTTGTTTTTTAACTTAGATACCTTATTTTTAATAAAATATATTAGGGAAAAATATTTCTCGAAATAAAAATGCATGCAGGCATGCAATAATACGCGCGTGTCTTTGTAAAGCAAAAACTTCTTATAAAACCAGCTAACCTTAGTTTCTAACTGAAATAATTTTACTAACCAGCTTTTGCTGGTTAATAAAATTATACTAGCCTAGTACTTTTGTACTAGGCTAGTATAAGATCAAGGTAGTATGTTTTTAAAACATGAATTCCGAAAAACTAAATTGACAGTGTATTTGAACAGCGCTTGTTTGCTTTGCTTGTTTTCCCTAGTACACTGTGTAAACGTGTACACTGTGTACACTGTGTGTACGGTTTTAAATAAAATGGTTTTAAATATGTATTTCATGTTGAATACAGGCGTTTTGTTTTGTTTTTATACATTATGTTCTATTAAAACTCTTTTACTTCTTACTTAACAATTTTATTATACTTTTGAATTTTGAGGAAACATCAAGTAGTTACGAAGGCCTAGGTTTATTAATAAATGTATTTTGTTTACAAAATACATTTACTTGGTTTTTGACAAACATCCAAAAGTCCAAACTCAAGGTTTGCCAACGTGGAATGGAGCGCAGTATCTTAGGTGTTAAATTAACAGATCACGTTCGAAACACTACACTGCACTCAAAAATAATAATCATTGACGTGGCTCAAAAGGCTGCCCAACTTAAATGGGACTGGGCAGGACATGTCTGCCGCATGCCGAACGAGATGTGAGCACGCAACGCTCATGATGGGTGCCCTGAAACCGCCGCGGTAGACCTCGAAGGAGATGGTGGGACGAACTGGATGTCTTCCTTGAGAATAGGAAAGAGGTGGCGAAGTCGTGAATGTTGGAGGGAATGGAGGGAGGCCTTTGCCCAGCAGTGGGACAGCACAGGCTAATTAAAAAAAAACAGTTTTTTATTAAAGGGGTTTCACCGTTTGAAGTTAAAAAATGTAGCATGAAATGACCATGTTACCTTAAATTATACAATAAAAATAATCGTACTGATAAATACCGTGAGAACGAAGACTTATGATTCTAAGTATGTCTTTGCGAATTAAACCATATTGCATTCAGTTATATCTATAATCAAACTATCATTACATTGATTTCCGTTTAAAGTATTGCTTTCAATTGCTTTCTCAGATTTTAAATTCCGTTGCGAAGCGTTTACTTTTGGCTTTTATTATTTTAATTATTCGGCTTTTAAATTTCAAATAAAAAGCTGTTAAAAGTTTGGGTTATCCTTGCATGGTAGAGTGGTGTCGCTGCTACCCGTTTCTGCAGCAAGAGTCTATTTCATAGAGGGCGCTTTGTGTTTTATTCTATCCATGAAGGACGCGCGACTGGACTAATAGCGAAAATTCCTAAAGAGCAGAAGAGAATTTTGAAATGAAACGTTAAAGTGATTACATTAGCAGTAAAACTAACTAGAGCTGATATTCTCCAGGTACATTTATCAAAGTTAATTTTCTTACATGAAAGTCTTTGATTATAAATGTAATACTCGTATTTCTCGTTTGCAGTTCTTGCATTAACTTTTAATTAAATTAAACACTGTTGCCAACTAATATATACAAACAGAAAAGGTAACTTCGGCTTCAACTTCACGTCTTTATTAACTAAAATAGAAGTCATTCAGCTATGTATTTTTTATTTTACTTGATAAAACTTCTATGAAGGGAAATTTACTCATTACACAAAACAAAAGCGTTCAATTTTTTTAAATATAATAATAGGCCCTTTGTCGTCGTCCGCTATTTACTTTGTGTACATAAACGTGTGTTGAAGTATCCTTTGATATTGTTCTCCTTTTAGAAGTAAACGGAGCATCTTTTTGACAGTAAATGAATATTTTCTTTCTTTTGTTTGCAATTACAATTTATATTTTAATTTTTTCGTAGGTCTAGACATTAGTACTGTATGGGCGTTTTTCTATTAGCCGGCACGGCACCGGCACCGGGGAAGCAAAAATGTATGAATTTGTATGGCTCGCTTTTGCACTTACCGGGGCGGCGCCGGCACGGCGTTCATACATTTTTGCTTCCCCGCACCGGCACTACGCCGAAGCCGGCGCCGGTGCCGGTGCCGTGCCGGCTAATGGAAAAACGCCCTATAGATGAAAGCTTCTTATTAATGGAATGTCATGAATTATTAGTGTTGTTTTCAGTGTTATGATTTTCTCATGTGACTAAAGTAAATGTTTTGTAAAATAAAAACAATAATTATGGTTGTTGATTAGTCATGCATTCAATGTTTTACGCCTTGTCCGTCCACAACTTCTGGCGATTCATTGCGATTTTTCATGTACTATGTATTTCTCGCACCACACTTTTTAATTAAGCTGATAATTCAGTTCATACCGAACATCAAGGTATTAACTATTTAATGTATAGGCAATTCAATTATTATTTAATGTATAACTTACTGATTATAACAAACTGATTATAATATTAACATAAATTAATAAAATGTAACCCACATATCCCCAAAATATGTATTTTACACCTTAATGGTATGTTAAACTGATACTATATATAATTACTTTAAGATCTCTTTCTACATGTAACAAACAATAAATTAATTGAATTTGAAGGTTTACGAGAGAGAGTCCCGCAGCTTTCACATTTCATAACTTCCTAGAGTTTTATCTAAGGTTCCGTTTTTGTAATACAAAATACTTTTGATTTGAATTTAAACATGAGTTACCATGTCCTGTAATATGATTCTTGTATCATTTACGTGTTATAGAGCGGGAGCCAGGCCAAAATATCGTTAGTGATTTCTTCCCAAGCCGTAATCAGTAGACTACATAAGGGAGTCATATCATAAAGATTCGTGAAAGTCAGCTGCGATTCCGTTGGTGGGATAAGCAGCAATCGCCGTTCAAACACGTAGAAAAAAAATTTTTTTTTAGTCATTTCCTCCCAACTGAAACCTGGTTTACATTGAAGATTACCTTGTATCACGAAGAATAAAACCAATCAGCCGACGGTACCATGGTGGAATACACGTCAGCCGGTCACTCGAACATGTAATTTTTTATTTTATTTTCAGTGATTTCCTCTCAACCCAAATTTAACCTGATGAAAGTTTACATGTAGTTATGGCTAAAAACAGACGTCAGCTGGCTGTATCTCGGTGGAAAGATCGTCAACTGATACTTTGAAAATTACAAACAGGACTTAGGCTCTCAGCCTAAATATGCATTTAGATCAAAGATTTCAATTCCTCCCTACAGAAAACCTGTTTATATTGACGCTTACTCAATATCACGATGAAAAAATACATTCAGCTAATGTTTACAGACAGTTATGGATCAAAATACAGAGTTATTCTTATTAAGCTGGGCATCAGGAACATTGTGGTTCCGTAAGAGATACGAAAAAACTTATTTAGATAACTTTAGCTCTTTTTTCAGTATAAAAATGTTAGCATTTTTATTTTTTTGGTCAAGTGTGAAATGTCCACTAAAATGAATTCGCTAGGAACAATATTTGGATTATACAAAATGTGCAATACCTTAAAAACTACTTAACCGATTCTCATGAAACAAACTGTACAATAGTTTTTAAAACAAGACCAACACATTAAAATTAGTTCCATTGCAATAACCCCATAAACAAAAAATTACATTTTCAAGTTACGTAATTATGATCAACATAATTAACTCATATAAGATTTATTTTTTAATGCCTTTCGACTCTGTTTCATGTAAAGATCATTTCGTTGTATCAGAAGACAAAAATCAGGATGGCGGAAATTGGTCAAAGGACATCATTTAACATTCATCACGCTCCATACATTTTTTGGGCTTTTCCGAAAGTATTAAAAGCCAAAGTATTAAAAGTCGGCGATGAGACCACCGCTATGACGAGAGGTGCACGTAGTGGGAGGTACGGCAAGATGTAGGTAAATATTGTTTGTAAGGAACCTCTCGATATTTTTCTAATCAGATTTTTTTTATGTTATTTGTTTGTGCTAAATTATTATTAGAATACTGCATTTTTCTTATTAGAGCTAATTAAAATATATAATATCTTAACGAAACTAACTAGAAAATTGTACTGAAGTTTGATAATTATGTTGATCATAATTACGTAACTTGAAAATGTAATTTTTTGTTTATGGGGTTATTGCAATGGAACTAATTTTAATGTGATGGTCTTTTTTTAAAAACTATTGTACAGTTTGTTTCATGAGAATCGGTTAAGTAGTTTTTAAGGTAGGCACATTTTGTATAATCCAAATATTGTTCCTAGCGAATTCATTTTAGTGGACATTTCACACTTGACCAAAAAAATAAAAATGCTAATATTTTTATACTGAAAAAAGAGCTAAAGTTATCTAAATAAGTTTTTTCGTATCTCTTACGGAATCACAATGTTCCTGATGCCCAGCTTAATAAGAATAACTCTATATTTTGATCCATAACTGTCTGTAAACATTAGCTGAATGTATTTTTTCATCGTGATATTGAGTAAGCGTCAATATAAACAGGTTTTCTGTAGGGAGGAATTGAAAACTTTGATCTAAATGCATATTTAGGCTGAGAGCCTAAGTCCTGTTTGTAATTTTCAAAGTATCAGTTGACGATCTTTCCACCGAGATACAGCCAGCTGACGTCTGTTTTTAGCCATAACTACATGTAAACTTTCATCAGGTTAAATTTGGGTTGAGAGGAAATCACTGAAAATAAAATAAAAAATTACATGTTCGAGTGACCGGCTGACGTGTATTCCACCATGGTACCGTCGGCTGATTGGTTTTATTCTTCGTGATACAAGGTAATTTTCAATATAAACCAGGTTTCAGTTGGGAGGAAATGATTAAAAAAAAATATTTTTTCTACGTGTTTGAACGGCGATTGCTGCTTATCCCACCAACGGAATCGCAGCTGACTTTCACGAATCTTCATGATATGACTCCCTCATGTAGTCTGCTAATTATCGCTTGAGAGGAAATTGGTCACGGACATCTGTTACGGGCTCCCGCTCTATTAGAACGTAGTTAGCATGGAGCGGACACAAGTCCGATGGTAACGTAGTCCATATAATTCACCCATTCATGTAAGCAATTGAATATTAATAGGATTGCGTAGTGCTCTAAGCTATAGACCGGATAGGTCGGCCATGACGCTGCAAATTGAAATATTCATTCAATCATTTCATTCACTCTACGTCAACCAATGAAGTGAGTGAACGAAATTGAATTGACGCGAGTTAAAGTTCCTTTGTTTCAACTAAATGTGTTATTTAACAGTAATTGTTCGCTTAATGAGTTTGTAATTTAAATTATTTTATAAAATCATTTTTGCCCTCAATTTGAAAATTACTAGTAGTATATCAATGGTACGATCTTGTGGGGCAAATCATGGGCTGAGCCGCGGAGATAAAGTAGTTTAGCTTTTACCAGTGGCTGTTACCGGTTTCATCCAGGGCCGAATTTAATCTATTGGAGGCCCCTTTTTTACTTTGTAGAATCATCAATTGAATCTTCCAATCCAGGCCCCTAAAACTCTAAAAAATTCAAAAAAAAAAACCTAGCTTATGCCAAAAATTTATAATCCAAAAGAGAACGTAGTGAGCTCGAAAATGGAATATTTTGGAAAAAGTTGGGGTATTTACATAGGGTCAGAGCCCATTCGTACCCTAAGATTCGCACCCTGTGGCCACTCGTACCCTGGAAGTTTTGAGGGGCCCACTCGTCCCCTGAAGAATATTTATTTTTATTCATTCTTCTAATATAAGTACATGTACATGTGTATACTGCAGCTTGGTAGTCCTGGTACAGTCGCGCAGAAAAGGGTAAAATAAAAAATATAGTAATTCAGAATTAATGTTATTAATGTTATGCAAAACAGAATTAATGTTAGAACTTTCATTATTTTTAACCGACTTCCAAAAGGAGGAGGTTCTCAATTCGGATGTTTGTGTTTTTTTTATGTTTGTTCGGGCATAACTCCATCGTTTAACAACCGATTTGAAAAATTCTTTTTTTGTTGGATAGGGTATACTTTCGGAATGGTCCCATTAAAATTTTATCGAAATCCGACTAGCACATTTTGAAAATTCAACAAAAACTTAAAAAGTTTTCAACTTTGTCTACACCGATTACTCCGAGGTTTCTGATCCGATTTCGATGATTCTTTTTTTGTTCGATATAAGTATTTGCCATTTGGCCCCATAAAATTTGGGTTGAATAGTGAAACTAAAAAGGATAAAATGAAAAACTTAAAAAAAATGTAAGTAACCGACTAAAATAACCTACAAAAAAACTTTTCTTTCGATAGTCGGTGACAAAAACAAAAAGTTTATTTCGTTAGGCGAACTTTATTTAATTAAAGACTAAAGACACATTGAATAGTCTCGTATTCGCAGTCACTTTCAAGAACCAATATGTCACCGAGGCAGCCATAACATACAAACAAAACACCTTATCTAATTTTGTAACCCGTTTTTTTAACAAGCCATTGGTAGAGAGACAATTTTACATCGTAAGCCTATCGACAGGTTATATTATCATGACGGATATCATTCAACATAGCTCTTTTTTTTCAATGAGCTGTTATGATTTATTAAATTAATTCCGTTAATAAACTGTTCACAAGTGTACTCTGTTAACCGTTTCTTATGTAAAATATAGCTAATTTTATCTCAGGGGACCAATAGGCACCTGAATAGGTGCCGAATCTTTAACTTATATTGAATTATATTAGAGGAGACGAATGGGTACCTTAGAAATAATATTTTTTATTAAAATATTAATTGGTACCCTACCAGGAGACCAATGGGCACCTATATAGGGGCCGAATCCACAACTTTTAAGCTGGGGTACGAATTTTAGGGGACGAATGGGCTCTGACCCTTTACATACGTCGATTTAAGTAGATGGTTACAGATATTACATACTTTTTTTTATTACCTGGTAAAACTGGCACTGAGATCACAGGGCAGGGAGGGACTGTCAGACTCGTACTGACTAAAATCCACGGTGTCCTTCAATAGTCCTTTACGTTCCAGGGTCACGGTAATTTGATAAATCCCGCGACCAGGTATTACCCACTTGCTGGAATTCAGGGCCCTTAAGGATAGCGAGGGCCTGGGCAAATGCCTAGATCGCCCACTGAAAAAGACGGCCCTGGTTTTTATCCCGGAACGTCCAGTGATAGGTGCCATCGTCAGTTTGTTTGGACCCGTGGCGCCATCTGCCGTGCCGTCCGTAATTATCCGCTGTCCTATTAAACAGCCCACTGAGTGAATAAAGAGAATGTTGAAGGCCACGCTCCGAAAGATTCTACTGATATGTAGTACCTACATTTAGTCATATCCAATACCAAGAGCAATACAAAAAAATTCGGAAATAAACTAATACCAAAATGGTTTTCGCTCTTGGTATAGGATGGGAATAAATCCTAAAATGCATGGTCGAAGTAAATTCGAGTAGGGTTTATTTGTGGAATAACGATTGAGAATTCAACATAACACCTGTATAACTGTCAAAACATGTAAAGGTCTATTTGAAAGAACACCGTGGATTTTAGTCAGTCTGAACTGATGTAACAAAGGTTCTGTAATAATTCTGGCGATCTAAAAAGAGTGTCCATGGAGTTTCATGCACGTTCTTCTCCACAGAGATCTACTTCTTGGAACGGGCATCTACGGTACTTTCACAGTTTTTATGTCTTGTGACTGGGACTGTAGCACCATAACTTTTTACTGTTTAATAATAATTATTCCTTTAATTGTCTATGACAATTCAAAAGTGCCTGTAACTGGCCTACTTGAAATAAATGCTTTGATTTTGATTTTGATTCTGACAGTTCCGTTCACCCAGAGAGGGAGGACTCATTGGATGATTTTACCATGATAAAAAAACCTAATTAATAATAGTATTCATGATCATCTTCCTGCTTTTATCCCATCTTAGTTGTCGGCGCAACAAGTTTGCTTCTGCCATTCTCCCCTATGAGTTGGTTCCAAAATTCTATGTTTGTATGTTCATTGCAACATTAGATCGTAATAAATACTTTACCAATTCTTTACTTTACCAAATTGTTATTTATTCCTAATGTTTTCATACAATTAAATTGATGGAACGTGGCGTTCCTTATAAGAAACAATTAGTAACCCTAACCGCTTTTCTTGCTACAGCATATCACCCGTAGTCGATACGCTTGCTACGGCGTAGCACCCGTAACCGCTACGCTTGCTACGGCGTAGCACCCGTAGTCGCTACGCTTGCTACGGCGTAGTACCCGTAGTCGCTACGCTTGCTACGGCGTAGTACCCGTAGTCGCTACGCTTGCTACGGCGTAGCACCCGTTGTCGCTACGCTTGCTACGGCGTAGCACCCGTGTTACCCGCTACGCGTGTTATGTGGCAGCCAATCGAAGTATTCGCTTTTACATTTATTATTTTTTCAACACATTTATCATCATCCTATGGCCTTTTTGATAGAGTTTGCTAGAAAATTTGAAGACGCGTTATTTCAGCCGTTCAGAAACAAGCAGAATCGAACAGAAACTATGTAGTTTAAGTGTCCTTTGTTTTATTTGAGCAGTAGGCCTAATACCTGAATTCTCAACTACTCAACTTGGTTCAGCATTGGGGATTCCCCACTGCTTAACTATCCGCAGTTGAGCACTTACAATTGAGCAATGGGGAAAAAGGGAAAACTGTCTGTTTTTTTTAAGTCAACCTGCAAAGTTGTAATTTTTGACTTAGGCATTTTTGATACGTGGTTAATTCTATTTATTTTTACCGATGTCCATTCTGAACAAAGATTTTATTTATTTGTTTATTATTTCATGTCAAAGGGATGTATTTGTTGTTTATTCAAACAAGGAAGTAATTGAAAGCTCTATGATAAATCGGACGGAAATCACTTACTCGATTGTTCACTCGATTGGCAAAATATTTGAAAGTATGTATCTGTTTAGTTGCAGTCCGATAGTCGATCAGCTTGCCTCAAACAGTCGGCGTCCTCAAAGCGATTGCAAAGCCTCAAAGCCAACAGGCTTCGCTTTGAATGCGTATTCCAGGTACTTTTAGTTTGAGTATCTCACACAACGACATACATATATGTCACATTCATCGTCTTTGTCTCACTTTATATTACACGTAAGGCCTATAGGGTATAGTCTTCAGGCAAGCCGCAATAATCCGAGGAGGCGCCATGGCGTCCTCACCTTCGGCTTGACACCGGACATGGATATTCCGGAAGGTTCCTGTGTCTGATTGGAAAGGAAGAAACGCCTGGGTGTTACCACTGTGTTTGACAAGCCTGTTGGTCTAGGGTTAGTGGTCCTGACTGCTATGCCGGAGGTCATGGGTTCGATTCCCACCCAGGACAAATGTTTGTGTGATGAGCACGATCATTTGTTCTGTGTCTGGGTGTAATTTATCTATAATATGTATGTATTTAGAAATATATAAGTATGTTTGTCAGTTGTCTAGTACCCATAACACAAGCTCTGCTTAGCTTGGGACTAGATGGCGTTGTGTGATAGTTGTGGAATATCATATTATTATTATATTATTATTACTGTGCGGATCGCTTGGAAGACACGGTGGAACATACGGTGCAGGTCTGCCCCGCTTGGGCAGAGCTCCACCGTGTCCTTACGGAGACGATAGGCGGTGACCTCGAGCACCCGGCATTGGTCGAGGCCATGCTGTGGGGCGAGACGGAATGGGAAACAAGCACCTGCTTTTACGAAAAAGTCATTCTAGCGAAGGAGGAGGCATGATGCGTGAGGGAGAGAACAACCTCCACCTCATGATCCAGCCGCCGCGGAAGATGCTCACGGCAACGGACGCCGCGAGACGATTTCCGGTTAACGTAGGCACGGGCATGCGGACGGCGAGTTGGGTGACTTGCCGTCTGATCATGGACCATGCCCGGCGCGTCATGTAACACGCGCGCGCCTCAAAGAGCTGTCAGCAATCTGACGGGGCTTTAGAGGCCTAAAGCCTGCCGGGGTCGCGGGACTGTCTCATTAGGTAACCGTGCCCCTAGAACGTGAAGTGCTATTGAAGATTGGATTGGAGTCAGTATCAGTCTGACAGTGCCTCCCGTCACGCCTTGGGTGGGAGAATCATTTGATGATTTTACCATGATAAAAAAGGCCGTATGGCTTATTTTACTAATTATATCTAGTATTATTATCTTCTTAGACATTTCGTTGCTGAAATAAAAAAAAAGTATCATTTATACGCAAGGTCCACAAACATTGCAGTCAAACGAATACTGTTTCAAAGGCTCCACCCCCTAGATGCACTCAGTATATTGATTCGGCAGATAGCAATTAAAAATATGCCTCCCAAACTTTGATGTAGCGCTTTTGAAATACAACCAGTGAAACGGGGGAATTTGATTAAAGCGCTGTTGTTGGGACGTTTTGTCTTTCTCCTGCCAGGACCCTATTTTATAAAGCTGACAATCCGACATAATAAATGTAAAAAAGCGCCCATTTGAGAACTCCTCTGTTTTATAAAACTTACAGGTGACATCATTTACTTACAGGGGGTTCAAACCAGGCTTATTTCGGAGAGTGAAAGTGACAGAGCTATACAAGTCGTCTAGCGCCATATCGTTCACTCACTGGAACAAGCCTGGTTTTAAGACGTTGTAATACCCCCCTAGGACTTTATTCTTAGGGGATGGCACGTTTGGCGCAGTGAGTTGCTCAGCCACTGCGGACTGCTGCGCTGTGTGTCGCGGGTTCTATCCCCGCACGGAACAAATATTTGTATGATCTGCAAGCAGTTGTTCCGGGTCTGGGTGTTTGTGTATGCGAGTTTCTATGTTCGTAATCGCACCACTGAAACAGGAGAAATTCCTAGTGTGGGGCAAAAAAAAATGTAGGATTGTCGCGACAGTCTCTCATTTTTCTGTTTCTTATAACTTTTTTAGCGACATGACAGGTGACAATTTCTCACGAAATACTTGACAATTCCGCTATAAAACATAAAATTGTCACGACTTATAGACGTATTTGTAGAATTGTCCGAAAACCTTGTCAGGCGCGTTCGCCTCTGTCGCGGATTCATATTTTTGGATTTTGAAGGTGAAACAAATAAGTCATTGACATTAATATCGAATTGTCAGCTGTATAAAACAGGGCTCTGCGATGGTTTTTAATTTAACACGTATATTTACTGGCGTTACGCATGGATATTTGACACAATTTTCCAGTAATAATCCTCCTGACCGATTTCGGCCACGGCGGCCAATCCCAACGGAGGCGCAGGACTAGTGCACAAGTTCTCTCTGTTCCATAACTCTCATAGTTCTGACGGGACGGTAATCCGACCCGACCGGAGAGGGATCGTGCTTACCAAGCCACGGAGGTATCATACCACCCAATTCCAAACTCCGATCAGTTGAGACTTGAGATTTTATATTTTTTGAAAAACCAATAGTTGTTTTTGCCCGATCCGGGAATCGAACCCAGGACCCCACGCCCAACAGTCGCGCTTGCGACCACGAGACCAACGGGGCAGTCAATAAACCACTAACAGACCAGTAACCAGTACTGACTTCAAACACTTAGGGCTGGTTTTTCAATAGTCAGTTATGCGTTACCTGAGGAATAAAAATAACGGTATGACATATTTTCCATAGATAAGCTGTCAAACCACCAAAAATTCACTGCACTATTAAAAATAATTTTCAAGTGACAGTTGAGATAGGTCATTGACACTCTTCTTTCTAATTGAACTTTCTTTCAGTTTCTTTTATAATCATGATTAATATAAACATCAGATTTAAAGACAATAGTAGATAAAATCTTCAATGGAATAAATACCTTCTTTTATCAAACAAGTCATTATTAGGGTCGCCTTTTTTGTGTCCATCTTGTAAAAGATATCTACGAGTGCATATTTATTTTATACGTCGTTTGTGTTAGCCAAAGGTCTTTTAATGAAGGTCTGTATATTATGTCTTAATAGCTGTCGCCAGGGGTTGTTGTAAATTTGCTACAAAATTAATTCCGAACCAAAAAAGGTATATAATTAGCCAAAGGTTTTTGTTTTTTAATTTTGATTATTGTAAATTCGCCCCATTTCTTTTTTCCGCACGGATAGCAGAACAATAATATAATAAAATCCAGCACAAAACTACCTAAAACGAGGAAACAATGTGGAATCTGAACAGAAAGTACTAGGAGATCTGGATCAATACTTTTTTTCGGGAATTAATTTTGTGGCAAAACATCAACCCGTTGCCAGCGGGTTCGACAACTCGAAAATTATCCCACGGGAAGATAAAATCAGGATCAACATATCCTATGTGTGTCTGTAATCCAGGTCATCGTATCGGGCGGTTCTTACTCTTTATCACAGCAACATGATTGGACAGTGTGTTCCCCGATATGTTCGCAGAACTTAGGAATTCAGAACTAATAGGGAGTAAGGTTCACTTAAAGTTTCGTGTTACTTTCGTACGGGCCCGTATTTTTGTTGGAGTACTATAAGTAGTCATCTGGTCCTTGATCGGACGGCGAGATTTCTCTATCGCATCAAGAATCACTGGCGTTATGTATAACCCTGAATCGCACAGTTCTCGTTCAAGTTAAATCGTGCCGGTGAGAAACAGCGTTGCGCAAACTATTTAATTTAAACTTCATGTCGTGTTTATTAATTACAGCGTCAACAAGTTTGTTTGAGCGGCGTCCCACATTAGTTACCGAGGAAATTCAACATTCATGGTCCACGCTACAACAATATTAGCCCGGATTAATTCACAAACAGAGCTATTCCCAGGTTCTATTTCACCAAAGCATTAAGCTTTGTCAATAGCCCCGCTGTTTGCGATGCGACTAGCGGCGCGGCGGCCGACATCACAAAGGCTTTAATATTTCGTGTCGTTGAAAATGATTTTATTTGATTAAACAAAACATAATAGTGTTGGGATAACATGGTGCGCCGCGGAAAAATTTATGACAGATCTGTACACACTCTAAGCCTGGTCGCATATTATTTATTATATTATTATTATATCAGTTTTCCTGATCAGGAATCCTGATCCGTTTTTCGAAATTTGTACGGGAAGTTATACAAATGTGTGTGACATGCACACACATTTGTATGAATTTACTGTGTACGGATAGAAAACGGATCAGGATTCCTGATCAGGAAAACTGATATATGCGGCCAGGCTTAGGCGCAACGCAAACAGAAGACGGCGCGGCGAGGATACGGCGAAGATACGGCGCAGATACGGTGCACGGCGACGATACGTCACGGAGTATCTAATATATAATATCCTTAAACGAGCAATTCTTGTATATTTATTTATATATAATCAGGATCTCGGAAACGGCTCCAAGGATTTTCATGAAAGTTACAGATTAGGGGTTTTTCAAGGTCCCAGGTTCGAGAAAAGCTCGGTTCCCAAGATATAGACATTTTAAAAACCGAGCGAAGCTCGGTCAACTAGATTTTTATTATACAAGTTGCTATTAACTGGAAATAACACTTATTGCACATCCTTTTGGTTATTATTCAGTTTATCGAGTACTAGTTTCCCCCAATTCCATTTGTATCATATAATTCCAATCAATTACCATAAGTGGCAGATGGAATAAAAGTTTGTGGTAATATGACCGTGAGTAAAAGTATGTATGTGTGAATGTGGGATAGGTACTTGAATTGGACCGTAGAGTAAGTGAAGTTGTGTAAGTGAGACGGAAGCAGGATGGACAGGGTTCAATTGCTCGCTGTCTCGTTCGTTCGCTGGCAAGACCGCTTTGTACCTATGATTGCGCTATGTAACCGCTATGTCGCTCTTTAAGTGCTTTAAAATACATAAAAAAACAAGTTAAATTACATCAGATTTTCATTAAAACCATGGGTTAAATACCCATATGAAAAAATTGAACAGTTTAAATGTATATCGCTACGTATTTTTGTTCATACTGTATCTAATGCGAGACGCCGCTTGCGCCTTACCAGTATCGCATCTGCTGGCGACGTGGCGGGGGGCGAGGAGCGGCATGCCTGCGCCGTCCGCTTGCCGCCTTCAGGCCCGAACAGATAGTTTTGCAAGAGGCACGACGCTTTGTATACAGGATACGTGACGACATTGAATTTAATATTGGGTTTTGCCAGTTAATTGAGCAATACCCGAATATCTCTCACTTTTGACAATATGATATATGGTAACATTCCAGTGACATTCTATAAACTGTGCGAAAACGATCAGGATATTCATATAAAGATTCCATTATCTTATGGAACCTGTGCTCTTCTGCTTCTCTCCACACTGGATGTATCCAATACCTTCTTGGTCTTTGCTGTAAATTAATAATCTGTAGCAAATTCAATGCATTTCCATCTTCGTCTGAAGAGGAATACATGCTAACTCGATAATATCAACCTCTATATTGACTTATCTTGCCGTATCGTCTCCGCGTCTGTTTGCGCAGATATCTCGCCAGCACCGTATCTGCGCCGCATCTGTACCTTACCTTCGCCGTGCCGTCTTCTGTTTGCGTTGCGCCTAAGGCCGAGATAAATAGTCTAACCTAAGCTACAGCCAGGCCAAAGTCAGTGCTTAGCGACGTTCTAAGCATCGACTTCGTATATACAGTTCTTTAGTATTTACTTTCGATAAAATACTTCGCTCGGCCATGGTACCTATCGCATTCGATAACTTAGAACGCTTGAAGTATGGATTTGACATTAGTGTTTGTTATTGTCAAATATCAGTAATTTCTGTGGTAACGTCACAATCAGTCGCTTTTTAGAATGCGTTCAATGTATTCATATTATTTTATTTATTTCTAGGCTTAAATAATTTTTTATAATATTGTAATGTTTGATCATAATGATTATAATCTTAATTTTACTAATTATTTAATTTTATTTATCCCGAATCAGATACTTGGCTTCGCTTAGCCGAAGTAGTATTTTCTGAAGTAAAGCTTTTGACAGATGCTTGGCAACGACTATTTATCTTGGCCTTTTTTTTTTTTTTTTTTTTTTAGCGTGGTAAAATCATCAAATGAGTCCTCCAACCCCGGGCAGGGCGGGAGGGACTGTCAGACTTCTACTGACTAAAATCCACGGTGTCCTTCATAGCCTGTTAAGTTCCGGGGTTACGGTAAGGGAATAATCCCGCGACCCCGGCAGGCTTTGGCCCTCTGAGAGGGGGGCCCCGTCATTATGCTGACGCTCTTTGAGGCGCGCGTGGGACACAACGCGCCGTCGACCCGGGCATGGTCCTTGGTCGGGCAGCGAGTTGCCCTTTACTCGCTGCCCGCATGCCCGCGCCTACGGTGGCCGGAGATCATCTAGCGACGTCCGTCGCCGTGGGCGTCTACTACCGCGGATGGGGCGGAGGGAGGACTCTGTCCTCTCTCGCTCGCGGCCCGCCTCCTCCTTCACGAGCATTACTGCCTCGCAGAAGGAGGCGACCGCTTCCCACTCCGTCTCGCCCCGCAGCATGGCCGCGACCAATGCTGGGCGCGAGAGGTCTCCGCCTATCGCAGCTTTGAGGACACGTCGGTGCTCTGCCCAAGCTGGGCAGTCTTGCACCGTATGCTCCACCGTGTCCTCCGGGCGATCTTCGCAGTGGTGACACCCAGGCGTCTCCTCCTTTCGCATCAGACACAGGTACCTCCCGAAACTTCCGTGTCCGGTGAGGACCTGCGTCAAGCGGTAGGTCAGGACGCCATGACTTCTCTCCAGCCACTCCTCAAAGAGGGGTCTTACCGCCGCAATTGCGGCGTGCCCGGCCTTCGGTCGCGACAGTCGTTCCTTCCATACTGCCCTGAGATCGCGCCGGAGGTCTTCTCGCCGCGCCTCGACTTCACGAGGCAGCGGGGTCACGCCCCGGCGCTGCGCCTCCACGCGCCACTCATAGACGCGCTGGAGGGCAGTCGCCTCCAGATCCCAGGGCAGCAATCCGGCAAGGAGGTTGGCCGATTCGCCGGCAATCGTGCGGTATCCCCGGATCATCCGGATAGCCATGACCCTCTGGCATGCGACCAGCTTCTGTGGTCGCGTCCGGATGCTCAGGGCCCACACAGGGGCCCCGTAGAGGGCCATGGACCGCACGACGCCGGCGTACAGCCTACGGCAGGAAGCGTTTGGCCCGCTGAGATTGGGCAGGAGTCGCCTGAGGGCGCCCGCTGCACGGTTCAGCTTTGGGGCCAAACTCAGGAAATGCTCCCTGAAGTTCCACCGGCTGTCGAGGACGAGTCCCAGGTACTTCATCGTCCTCTCGACGCCGATAGGAACTCCTTCCACCGTAATGCTGTAACTCGACTGTGGCGCGTTACGGCGGCCATAAAAACACATGGCCTCCGTCTTGTGCAGCGCCACGTCGAGTCCCAACCGCCGGATCCTGTCGACGACTGTCGCGACCGCTTCCGTCGCCACGTCGGCCGCCGCCTGGTGCGACTCTCCCTGTGCCAGGACGAGCGTGTCGTCAGCGTAACAAATTACGCTGACGCCGTCAGGGAGGTCGCTGCGCAGCACCCAGTCGTATCCGATGTTCCACAGGGGCGGTCCCAGGACCGAACCCTGTGGAACACCGCACGACATCTCTCGCCGGTTCCACTCTCCCCGGTGACCGGGGTAGATGACGGCTCTGTCCGTCAGGTAGTCCTCGACTATTCGACGGAGGTAGGTCGGCACCCGGTGATACCGGAGTGCCTCCCTGATGCAACTCCAGGGCAGGGTGTTGAAGGCATTGGTGATGTCCAGAGACACCGCCAAGACGACCCTGCCCCGGGCCACTGCATCCCCCGTCGTGAGGGCTCTCAAGCGCATGATGGCGTCCACCGTCGAGCGCCCCCTGCGGAAGCCAAACTGGCTCTCCGACAGGTCCGGGCCCACCCGATTCAGGTGCCCGACGAGGCGGTCTGCAATTACTCTCTCAAAGAGCTTGCCCACCTCGTCGAGCAGCACGATGGGCCGGAATGCGGACGGAGAGTCCGCAGGGCGCCCGGGCTTCTGGATGAGGACCAGTTTCCCCGTCTTCCAACGAAGCGGGAACCGGCCCCTCTCCAGGCACGCGCTTAAGAGCCCCCCCAGTCGAGGCCCGAGAGTCCCGAAGGCCAGGACCCAGGCTTTTCCTGGCAGGCCGTCGGGTCCTGGGGCGGTATTTTTGGCTTTGAGCCGTTGTACCGCCACTCTCAGGTCTACCTCGGTCACCTCTGGAGCGTCGTAGACGTCGTCGTCGCTGTGGTCCGCGTTTGCGTCAGCTTCTTCCTCAGATTCCGTCGGAGACGGAGCCATGGGCGGGGGAGCATACTCCTCCCCTCGCGAAGGGAACAGGGCGCTCACCACGTCCTCCACGAACTGAGGCCGGAGACTCTGCGTCAACGGGGGAGCCCAGGGGCGGAGCTTATCTCGCACCCACTTGTAGGGGCGGCCCCATGGGTCCCCGTCCAGAGTCCCCAGCATCTCCTCGCGGGCCAATTCCTTGGCCCGCCAGATCGCGTCGCGGAGGGCGGTCTTCGCTGCCCTGTAGCCCTCGTACAGCTCCGCCTCTACAGTCGCCGCATCCGGAGGTCGGGTGCGGCGCCTGCGGAATCTGGTGTACCGGCGGCGCGCGGCAACGCACGCTTCGCGCAGCGCTGCTAACTCGCTTGACCACCAGTACAGCTGACGCCGGGCGCGTCCTTGCCGGACCCGGGGCATGGCCACGTCACAGATCTCCGACATGGCCTCCCGGAACCACTCAGCCTCGTCGTCTATGTCGGCAGGCCTGTCCGGTGGTGACACCCAGGCCTGCACGATCGAGGCTTCCAGGAATAGCTCCCGGTCCAGCTGCTTCAGCGCCCATCGCGGACCACTTAGGTTCCGTCCACTTGAGACCGGCGCGTCTGAGGTCTGGGCGGAGACGTCGAACCGGATATACCGGTGGTCGGAATAGGTCTCCACCTCCTCCACAACGCGCCAGCCAGTGACGCGCGGTGACAGGCCGGGGGTGGCGAACGTAAGGTCCACCACCGACTCGCCCGTGTACCGCACGCACGTGGGGACGGAACCCCGGTTCTCGATCACCAGGCCATGCGCACGGGCCCAGCGCTCGAGCCTCCTGCCCCGCGAATAGTCCGTGTTCCGGGAACCCCAAGCCGGACTTTTGGCATTGAAGTCCCCCAGGACGAGCGCGGGGAGGGAACCGAGGGCGACGACGACGTCTCCCAGCTCCTCTAGGGAGTCTTGGAACTCGGCGATAGATCGGTTCGGGGAGAAGTAAACGCCTACCACGGCGATCTCCCCGAACCGGGCTGCGACAATCCCGTGCCCTCTCTCGACACGGTCGAGGGGCGGGGTACCGGCGGCGGCCGACGAAATTAGGGTCACCGAGCCGTCCAGGTCCGCTACCCAGTCATTCCTGGGCAGGACAAAGTACGGCTCGGCGACCACGGCGACGTTGATCAACCACTGCGCCATGCTCTGGAGCAAAAGATCCTGAGCAGCGGCGCAGTGGTTGATGTTCGCCTGGAGGAAGCGCAATGGAGACATTAATCTGAATCCATTGCGGCCTCCTCCAGGGCCCTCTGCGAGGGCGTGGCGACGGCGGCGGCGGCGGCGACGGCGGCGGCGGCGGCGGTGGCGGCGGCGGCGGCGGCAGCAGGAGCTGCGGCGGCGGCGGCAGTAGCGGGGACGGCGGTGGCAGAGGGCCTACCTCTGCTCTTGGTCTTGGCGGGCGGGGCGCAGGACTTGCCCCCTGCCCGGTGTTCGGCCGGCTTACCAGCCGCCGCACATAGGAAACAGTGCGGCGGGGCGTTACAAGAGCCGGCCTTATGACCGGGCCGACCGCAGCGGAAGCAGTCGCCGCTGCGGTCCACCTCTGAGGTGCACTTGCATGCCGTGTGGTTACCCACTTGGCAGCGGAAGCACCTCAGAGGCCTGGGTTCCAGCAGTTTCACCTGCGCGGACACCCAGCCGACCAAGAGCCTTCGGCCCTCCCCAATCTTTTTGGCCGCCGGCACGGGGCAGCTCACCGTAATCGAGAGCAGCCCCGCGAAGTCAGGGCGTAGGGTGCCAGCCTTGACTTGGTCGGCAGGGCATTCCCCGGCCCTGGCAACGGCGGCCACCACATCCCCCTCCGAGATCGAGTCGTCCAGGCCCATTATGCGCAGATCTGCGCGCTTTACGGGCCTGGACACCCGAGCCTCCTCCGCATCTAAGGACGCTCTTAGCCGTTCGGCCAGAGCGTCAGCGGTAGGACCACTGGAGGCGCCGGGAATCGACAGCAGCCTGGCCCCCGTCGCGGTGACTTGCACCCGAAGGCCCCCGTCGATTCCCAGCTCCCGGAGGTTCACCGCCTCCTTCGCCTTCGCGAACACGTCGCGATATGTCACGCCCCTCTTGACCGCGTCCGGCTGTAGAGTGATTACTACAGCCGCGGTCTTGGGGGCGCGGAGTCTCGCCGCGACGGTTCGCTTGCGCTGCCGTCGTCGCTGTCGCCGCCTTTGTTTTTTCGCGGCCCTGCTCTCTCCCGCCACCTGCCATTCGGCATCGGTTGGGGGAGGACGCGAGGGCTGCGTAGGCGGGACAGGTTGGGACGGCTGGCTCACCGCCGCCGCCGCCGCCGGAACACCCTTATTTTTTTTCGGAGTCGAGTTCTCCACCGCCTGGACCGCCCCCGCCGGGGCCGCCCTCGACTTCGCCTTCGCCGGTGCCGCCGCCGCCGCAGCAGCCCTCCCCGGGGCCTGTTTAGGCGGTGCCGGCGGTTTCGCCGAGGCCCGCTTCTCCGGGGCCGGCCTGGGTGGCGTGGACGCCGCCACAGCCGCATACGACGTCGTCGCGAGCGGGGGGCGCAGGATTCGGTTCTCCAGCGCAGCGAACCGCTGGTTGAAGGCCGCCAGCTCCTGCCGCACCAGACTTAGGACAGCATTGCTGTCTTCTGTTGGTGCGGGCTTCGCCGGCGGCTCCTTACTCCGCGTCTGTGCCTGCGCTGGCTTCTGCTGGACCTCCTCCTGGCGGCCCCTCTTCCGCAGTCCAGCCAGCTCCGTCTTCAGCTGGAGGTTCTCCTTCTGGAGAACCCCCATAGCTGCCGTCAGGCGGGCGACCTCCGCCCGCATTTGGGACATTTCGTCCGGTGTTGTCGATGCGGGCGGAGGCCGGCCGAGGCTATCCGTCGCCGCCGCCAGGATTTTGGCCGTGACCTCACTTATGGCCCTGTCCTTTGTGGCCTTTTTCCCCGGCTTCTTGCGGGTCAGGGTACGGAGTGCGTCCTCCACCGTCTCCTCAAGGGTGGGCTCCGTCGTGAGCCCTCTGCCTCCAGCTCCTCCAGTCCTGCCTCGGCCTTTACCCCGCACACTAGTGGGGATCTTCCGGCTCGAGGCAGCATCCTCCTCGGACGAAGAGACGTCGTCCCGGGAGCGCTTGAGGAATTGCTTCCTCTTGCTGGCGGCGCTCCCCTCGTCCCTCCTTGTCGTACTTCCAGAGCATACGCTCTGGAAGCTCACGGCGTCTGATGCCGAGTCGGACTCCGACTCGAGCACCAACGCCCCCTTCTTTGTCGGAGCGGCACTCTGTGCCCGCTCGATGTTCGGTGCCGGTGAGTCGGACGTGCTGGACAAGTCCAGCGACTCCACCTCACGGGCACGTGAGCCACCTTGGCTCGCTGCGGCGACTGCCGGTTGTTGGGGGGGTTTTTTTGAAAAATTATACATTTTTGGTCCCACGAGTAGAAACAATATCCAACCATCCATCCAATAAGTGCGGTTCGCACTAACGACTAATTATGCTACCCATTAGCCAAGCATACAACCTCCCTCGCGGTGCGCCGCCGCTTGGAGGTTTGGGGTAATTTTTTAAAGAGGTTGTCTTCCTCGCGGCCCGGGCGGTTAAGCCAAGGCCCTCGACCCCCGTCGAAAGTCATAGACATGATCATGACAATCTTCGGGGCTACGAGAATAGCGGTGGCAAGAGGAGGCGGAAGTGCAAGTCCTCCTCCTGCCTGCCCGACGGCAGGGTAAGTGCACGCCGAGCCCGCTCTTACTCCAAAACCACTGTGCCCTCTGCTACTCAGAGGGACACGTGGTGGAGCGGTGTATCCCTCTTGGTTTGGTTTCTCCCTCTGAGCGCAGAGGCCCAGAGATCATTGAAACCACAAGCCCCACCACGACGACAACGTGGAGATACGACGGTGGGGATTTATCTTGGCCTAACAGCGCGTACATAGAGGCGCTTTTAATCGCGCTTTGCTAACGCGCGTTTTGGGAACCTAGAGGTGATATTGAAGTGTATATATTATATGCAAGCGTGCAGTGTGCAGTCGTAGTGGCAACGTGCACTTAATGCATTTTCTTGCGCCCAATGTGTGGGTACTAGGGTCAGTTTTCACCAAGCGTTGTGACGTGTGTGTCGAATAAGCAGTATTGATACAGTCCTGTGTGCAGTGACATTAAAAACGTGCGGAGGAATTTTGCGCTCGGTGGAATCTCGTCCTAACAGATCTAAATACTAAGTGAGTGGCGTTTTGTGTGCACCTTTCCATTACTTACACATTAAAATTAACTCTCGAGAAAACAAATACAGTTGTATAATGAGTTATAAGTAATAGTAGCCATACACCATCCTGCCTATCGACGATCGATTTGACGCTTGCAATTATTGTTTTTTCGTATTTGATGGCATGACATGCCAATTTGATAGGTCATCAAATCGTTTTGACACAACGTCAAATCGGCGGCAGTGATGCATTTGGCTATTAATCGGTGACGACAGCTACAATTTTATAAATTTGTAGCTATCGGTCACCGAATAATAGCTAGATCTAGCTATAAAGTTGCTAAGTTGGCATCGCTGCTGCAGATTTGAAGTTGTGTCAAATCGATCGTACGATAGGCAGTATGGTGTATGGTGTATATGGACGAACTGCCAATTTGAAACAATTGCAAGCGTCATACGATAGGCAGGATGGTGTATGGCTACCATTAGAATGTAAAGGCTCTTCATAAAATAATAATCTATACTAATATTTTAAAGCTGAAGAGTTTGTTTGTGTGTTTGACTGAACGCGCTAATCTCAAGTTCGATTTGATTAAAAGAAATGTCCATGGAGTTTCTTGCTCATTCTTCTCCATAGAGATCTACTCCTTGGAATGAGCACCTACGGTACTTTCACAGTTTTTATGTTTTGTGACTGGGACTGTAGCACCATAACTTTTTAATGTTTAATTACATTTTTATTTGTCTATGACAATTCATAAGTGCCTGTAACTGACCTACTTGAAATTGCTTTGATTTTGATTTTTTATTTTTTTTCTTTTGTGTCGGACAGTCTATTTATCGAAGAAAGCTATAATAAATATAACATCAAGCTACAACTAATAATAGCCCACCAATAATAATAATAAGTTTATAGTTTTTTTCATAGTTTTTCCATAGATAAATATATAACCAGTCCATCAAACCCACCAAATTCTATAACCCTGTCTTTTGTTCCCATATTATGCAATAGTCCAACTCCAACCGGGGGTTGTCCTTGGATATACTGGCATAGTGTATACAGGGATAGCCGCCGGTTGGGGCCTCTTTTCACTTAAAATGCATAATTGGCCTCTGCAAGATGGCTTCGGCTCCTGGCACGCCCTCCAAAAGTCCAAGATCCCATGATCCCGAGATGTCAAAAGATACAGTAGAATAATAATAAATTTGAATCAGAAAATATAATACAGTCTATGCCATACCGCACGGACTCTAACCTATCTACTACGATACCTAACCCACCTGATGAACACTTGGCTTAGGCCCGTGCCATCAGACCTTCCCGGATAGCCAGAGAAACAGAAATGTTAAAAAAAAAACAAATAATAATATAATAATAGCCCACCAATGGGGTGAAACCGTGAGTAACAGTTTATAACATATCAATACTTCAAGTCGATAACAAAAGTAATTTTAACCAACTTTTGTTTAGCAGTATTTAATTTATTTCTTCTTATAATAGGTTTTCGTTCGTAGATTGAAATGACAGAAACATCCATTCCGATTTTGGTAAAACCAAAGCAATTTCTTCTTAGAATATCTTCGAGGCAATTTTTGTTTCTGAGCAGTTTGTGGTCATAAAACTCTCCTCACAGTAACTGTGATGCACAATGTGTAAGGGTTTCGCGCCAGTGTCAAAAATAACTGACGTTTGACCGCATGGTTCGTACAAATCGTAGTTCCGGTTCTGGGCGTTTGTGTTTATGAGTTAAAATATTTTAAAACGTACCCACGATACATGAGAAATCGACTAGTGTATTGTGGGGTTAGGTACGTTTAAAAAAAAAGGTAAAAACATCATGCAATCTTTTCATCGCTGTCTGAACCAATTTTATCCTTTGATCGTAACAAAATTTCCTCCTTGATGAAGAAAGAACATGAGATAGACAGCTCCTTTAAGCTATTGTCAAACAGACAGGCGAAGCAAATGCGATCCGAAGCGTTTTTATTTGTAATGTATGGTAATGTTTGAATCCAGTCACATAGAAAAGCTAAAGCGATCCGATAGTCTATGTGACGGGCTTCAAACATTTCCATACATTAAAAACAAAAACGCCTCGCGTTTGCCACGCCGCCTGTCTGTTTGACAATAACTTTATTCTGTCGACTTTTAAAAATAACCTCTTTTGCCAAGAATTGAGTTTGTGACTGGATTGACAAGTAATTTCTGTTTCCTATTTCCTGTTGTTCAGATTTGAACTTGTCTCCATACAGAAACAACGTTAGAAATTACGACGACGACTTGAAAATTATTTGTGGGTATTTATTGATTAAGAAAATTTTGAATAATACAAATTTCTATTTCGTGCGAGAATCGAACCCACGCCACGCAGCGCAGATGTCGGTCGTTTTACTTCAGCGTCAACCACGCCGCTAAATCGAGATGAAACGTTAATATATTTTTTATCTTAAGAAAACCAAATGATGTTTGCGACACCTGGTTCCATAGTACGAGTATTACATATCCAATCCTTATTCTTTACTAGCTGTGCCCGCGACTTCATTCGCGTGGATGTCAAAACTCAACAATGTATTTTTTATTAAAGTACCTAAAGGATTTTTACAAAAAAAGTAGTTAAAGTTACTCCTTATTACATCAGGTACCTGCCAATAGAAGTCCCGTCAAAATCGGCCCAGCCATTTCAGAGATTAGCTGTTACAAACAGACAGACAGACAAACAGACAGACAGACAAAAATTGTAAAAAAAAATTTTTTGTGTATGCACCGTGTATATATTCGTATACATGTAGTAAAAAACGGTTATTTCAATATTACAAACAGACACTCCAATTTTATTCATATGTATAGATTACTAGCTGAACCCGCAAACGTTGTTTTGCCATATAAATTAAAAAAATAGATAGCCGATTCTCAGACCTACTGAATATGCATACCAAATTTCATAAAAATAGGTCAAGCCGTTTCAGAGGAGTACGGTAACTAACATTGTGACACGGAAATTTTATATATAAGAAAGACTAGCTGAACCCGCAAACGTTGTTTTGCCATATAAATAAAAAAAAAATAGATTGTAGCCGTTTCTCAGACCTACTGAATACGCATATAAAATTTGGTAAAAATCGGTAGAGCCGTTTCGGAGGAGTACGGTAACTAACATTGTGACACGGAAATTTTATATATAAGAAGATATTCTTCTGATATACTTATTGTCTAAAGTTTAAACCAATGTCTTCTATTATTATCATAGCCCGGAGTAGGTAGATTGATTTGGGGTCAATAACCTGAAACGTATATATTAATAAGGACATGCCTCCGGGATTCTTTTAATTTTGGAAATTGGAATTCTTTTGAATTGGAAACGTTTATCTTTTTCAGGATAAAATGTAATCTTTGTGTTAATCCAAGGTGTAAGCCAAAATTTCAAATTTCAGCCAAATCGGTGAAAAGTATTTTTATTAGTCCCGTAAGTACTGAAATGATATCCCTGGAAAATGGCTTATCCATGTTATGATTTCTATGACTGTTCGTGATACAAGTACATAAAATAATCGATACCTACTCCGGGGTATGACTATTATTATTGATATTTAAAACTGATGTGACGGTCATTATTATTTCAAATCTAGAACAGAAGTTTAACTGGGGGATCCCCTTAGCGCTCCACTCCGGACAGCGGCTGAGCGATCCCAATGGCGGTGGTCGCCACACTTGGACCGCCTACCTCGCGACCACCATTCTTCCAAGCGCGACGGTGTCGACGTGATCGCTAGACCGTGGCTAGACGTTTCTATGACAACCGGTACACAGGTCGCGATGCTGACGGGGCGCGCGAGCTTGGCGTGTTTCCTACAGTTGTGATTACCGCGCCGCACTTAGGCTACCGTCAAGCTCGCTGTTTGTGAAGGCCTTAACAGGAATTCAACCCGAAAACAATCACATAACGCCGACTACTTTGACATATGAGCAATCAAACAAACGACAAAAATACAAAAGAAAAATCCTCTTGTCAAAGCCCACCTACACGGGCGAAATACGTTCCTCTCAACTACGAAAAACCCTTTTGTGTTATTCAATAGTCTCTCTCGTCAATCTCGTCTCCCATTTCAATGAAAAACGAATAGACATTTGCAATGTTCCACGTTCACAACGAAGTACGTCAACAAAAATGCAGCAATTTAATAGTTATCCAGTAGGATTTCATTCAGAGTACCCTTAACCAGCTTTATTGAATTACGATGAATTTTTAAAAAGCTTCGCTTTTAACGTTATACAGTTATTCCAGTGTTCGTTTCATCTGGTTCATAATATCGACCAGTGTAACTTGATCCTTGGATAAAAGTTCTCTATTTGAAGATGTAATTCACCAATCAATATACTGAATGGCGAATTAGAGCTTTAATTAATTATCTATCTATACATATAATAAAATAGTAGGAAAGTCAAAACTGTACATTGAATATTTTTTGAAAAGAATACTTGGGGTGTGATCTACAATCGATACCGAAGCCAAAAATATAGTTTTTAGAATTTTTGTCTGTTTGTCTGTTTGTCTGTATGTATGTCCGGGATAAACTCAAAAAGTACTGGACGGATTTGAATGATTTTTTTTTTGTTGTATAGGTATTAAGTCTGGCCAACACATAGGCTATAATTTATCTTGGAAACTTGAACACCTGGTGCAGAACCGCAACGAACCAGCTGAACTATAAGAGATACAAAAATGGTGCGATAGCAAAAATTGTTCCGCGTGATGAGCATTTTCTGCTGAGGGAATAAATTTGAAGATCTGGAACACCTGATGTGGAACTCCAAGAGCCCAGCTACACTATAACATATACAGGAATGACGTTTTAGCAAAGTTGTTCACCCTGATGAGCACTTTCTGTTGACATATAAAAATTGAAGATCTGGAATACCTGATGTGGAACACCAATAGCCCAGCTACACTATAACAAATACAGGAATGACGTTTTTGCAAAGTTGTTCAACCTGACGAGCACTCTCTGTTGACATACAAAAATTGAAGATCTCTGGAACACCTGATGTGGAACACCAAATGCCCATCTCAACTATAACTTATATGTATAGGAATGACGTCTTTGCAAAGTTGTTCAGCCTGACGATCACTCTCTGTTGACATATAAAAACTGAAGATCTGGAACACCTGATGTGGAACACCAAAAGCCCAGCTACACTATAACATAAATAAAGGAATGACGTTTTAGCAAAGTTGTTCAGCCTGATGAGCAGTCTCTGCCATGTTGACGTATAAAAATTGAAAATCTTGAACACCTGATGTGGAACACTAAGAGCCCAGCATCAAAGGAATGACGTCTTAGCAAAGTTGTTCAGCCTGATGAGCAGTTGCTGTTGTACGTCACTAACAAAGTAAGATGCGTATTTTTTTTTTGTTTTTTGTTGTTTAAAATCCCATTTTACTGAGACAACACTGCAACACTCAACGTGTTCGTAGTCATGAAACTGTGACAAAGCAAAGGTGTTTCAGGATTGTAATGTAGTCTTCTTCCCCTGGAGGCGACGGCCCTCCACCGCGTCTATCGAGGCGCATCGCCAGGAGAATGATCATCTCATCCGCATGCAAAATACGTGCATATGACGTGGAGTTGCGGATACCAGCCCGCTATACAATACAATACAATCGCCAGGATGAATCCCAGGAAAAAGCTCCGGCGCGATCACAGGGCAATATGGAGAGAGTGACTGTCGCAACCGAGTTCCGGGCACGCCCCAACTAGGGTTGCCAACATTTTTTTGTCGGAATATAGTATTTTTTTTTAAAAAGCCATAAAAAAATATAGTACGCTTCAAAAAAATATGGTATTTTCGTAGGGAAGAATTAAAAATAGACTAAAGTTATATTTTTACTTATTTTTTTTTTAAAACTATATTTTTTTGCACTTCTTCCATATTTTTTATATACGTGTTCGTAAATTGCAGGAAGTTTTTTTTATTTTACTAATTTTAGTAATGAAATAGAAACGCAAAATATAAACATTTAGCTATTGTACGGAAATATAGTATTTTCGCGTACTATATATTTCTTCAAAAGTGTATAGTACGGAGACCCTAAATATAGTACAATATTAGGTACTATATATTATAGTACGGTTGGCAACCCTAGCCCCAACCGCGGTGGTAAGACCCCTCTTTAAGGAGTGGTTGGATAGGCGTCACGGCGTCCCGCCTGACCTACCACATGATGTAGGTCCTCAACGAACACGGAAAGTTTCGGGAGGTAGCAGTGTCGGATAGGGAAGGAAGAATCGCCTGGGTGTCACCACTGCGTGGATCGCCTGGAGGACACGGTGGAGCATACGGTGCAGGACTACCCACTTGGGCAGAGAACCGCCGTGTCCTCACTACGACGATAATCGGTGACCTCTCGTGCTTAGTATTGGTCGAGACCATGATGCTGCGGGGCGAGACAGAATGGGAAGCAGTCGCCTCCTTCTGCGAAGCAGTTATGCTAGCGAAGGAGAAGGCGGGACGCATGAGGGAGAGGACAATGTCCACCTCCAGCCCAGCCGCAGCGGTAGACGCCGATGGCGACAGACGTCGCTACACGATCTCCAGCCACTGTATGCGCGGACATGCGGGTGGCGAGTAAGAGTGCACGTTGTGTTCCACGTGATGTATTACCACGCTAAAAAAATTGTAATCGTCTGAATGTACCATGTCGAACAAAAAAGCCGTCGAGGCCGTGGACAAACACTTTGAGACATTCGCCATGATGATAGACCCATGGACAATATCACGGTAGGTACTGTTCTCCGGAAAATTCCGGCAGACACTGCCCGTTGTAAGAATAATTGATAAGTTACGTATTCGGAGTCCCGTCAAGTATAACACTTCAGGAAAATTCTTGGCTATTAGATCGTGCGATACTAAAAAAATGACCAAACCGCTGCAATAAATGAAAACATATTAGCCGAAATTGTTGGGAATGATGTGGTTCTCACGTCAAATAATAACGTTGTCAATCAGGATGATGCCAGCAACTACCCACTCGAGATTTTAAATTCATTAACTGCCTGTGGTCCTCGAGCTCATAAAATAACCTAAAATTAATAATAATGCTTCTAAGAAATCTAACTCCAACGCGACTAATAGTTACTGCATTACACAGAAATTTAAGCGAAGCTGAAATTCTCACCGGATGTGGCTCAGGGGAAACTGCATTGATACCGTGAATACCACTCATCTCCAACAATTTCCTGTTCCAGTTCAAACTCACACAATTCCCGGTAGCCGCTTACTTCGCGATGACAATAAGTCCCAAGGACAGACCCTGAAGGAAGCTGATGTCGACCTAAGGTCTAACTGTTTTTCCCACGGCCAACTATATATAACACATGCTCGCCTGTCAGTCATGCTGACCAGCTTTATAATTTAGTACCCGAGGGAAAAACTACCAATGTCGTATATAAAGTGTTGTGTCTGGAAGTTTTCATTTCATTTGCTTTAAACATCAGGTACCCTCACTTTCTCAACGAATTAAAAAAGAGAATATTGGTATATTTGGTATAGGTGCCTTAAAACCAAATACAATGCGGACGAAGTCGCGGGCAACAGCTAGTAATTAATATCAAAAGATTCGTTTAAATGTTTGTATGCATTGTAAGTTACTGGTGAAAATGCTAGGAAATAGTTATCGTCATCATCAGCCTATAAATGTTCCCACTGTTGGGACCCAGGCCTCCTCTCTGTGAGAGGGAGTATGTCATAACTCATCACGCAGGCCCAGTGCGTGTTGGTAGATGTCGCATGTCTTCGATTTTTTGGTTCTAAGACATGCCGGTTTCCTCACGATGTTTTCCTTCCGTTTGTTTTTCGTACCGTTTTGAGAGCAGTGGTGATGAAATAAATTACACAAAGTAATGCGCCTGGCTGGGTTCGAACCTACGGCCTACAACTCGTAAGTCGAGACCGATACCACTGGGCTACCACTGCTCTACCGATACCACTGGGCCACCACTGCTCTACCGACACAACTGGGCCACCACTGGTCTACCGATACCACTGGGCCACCACTGCTCTAGCCTCCGTTTTCACAAAGGTTACTGAGAATGATCGCGCTCTGCGGGTCTCGCCGTTTATAACAGTAGTACCACAGAAAAAAAAAATTACCCGTGGTACTACCAAGCGATCTAGTAGTACCAAGGGAATTTTTAATTTACCCTTACTTATTTATATTATAAATTAATTATTCACAGTTCTCTGTATAATGTTCCGTATACTATCTCCTTATTACTTTGCACCAGTTTCCCGTGTTCCTTCAATTGCCCTTTTCATTCCAGGGTCACGATTAACTGTGTAGTCAGTCCCGCGACACCGGCATTGTAAACGAGTAATACCACAGGTAAACTAAAATTTCCCGTGGTACTACTAGATCGCTTGGTAGTACCACGGGTAGTATCACGGGCAACAAACGGGTCTCGTAATTACCGTATCCGCCCCTCCCCGGTCGTTCCGGACCCCCGCGCTGCTTGTCACCACCGTGGTGCACAAATGGCGTGGTGGTCGACAATAGTCTCTAAATCACTACATAGTATAAAACAAAGTCGCTTTTTCTGTCCCTATTTCCCTTTGTATGCTTAAATCTTTGAAACTACGCAACGGATTTTGATGCGGTTTTTTTTAGTAGATAGAGCGATTCAAGAGGAAGGTTTATATGTATAATGACATCCATTAAATAGTGGAGAAGTACTGTTATTTTTGAGGTTTCTAATGTGATGTCGTAAATAATTACATTTTTTCCGCTTACATTGCAAACGCAGGCTGAACCCTACGAGTTTTATCAAAATAATGTACTTAGTATTGTACACATTGAAAAGGTCTACAGAAAAGTCCGTGATGGTATATGTCTATCTCTTATGGATAACCCACAATAACTTTTTTTTGTCATTTACTTTTTATGACAAATAATGGCTAATTTTCGAAGCGATTTTAACCAATACAGCATTAATCCTTAACCAATTAAATAGCTTGAATACATTGTTCATTTAATATAGATCTATATGGCCCTTTACACCGTATGATTTAAGTGAATATTTTCGAAGATATTACAGATTTAAAAATTGCGGGACGTAGCGTTTGCGCAGTTTTTCTGTACCGTGTATTTAGTATCAGCATTGCACCCGTGCGAAGCCGGGGCGGGTCGCTAGTAATTAAATATAAAATTAATTGAACGTAAAACTCTTTCAAAGTTTTGTATTCACCACATTTTACCGTTACTAATGTTCGCACTGGCTGAGTTAAACTTTACATACAATAATAAAAGGTGTTTCTTATGTTACGAACTATATACTAAGATTTTATTTAAATATTTTTTTTGTTCCTATAACTCTCATGCAGATCCGCTGTCGTTTTAAAAACACATGCATTGTTAAAACAAATGATACCCCAATATATTACGAGTATATTTTCAACTCCATTCATTTTCATTCCAAGAAATAATTTCCATTTCACTAGTACTAGTGTTGTATTCATACTAATAAAATCGTTACCATGTCTACGAAGGCTACGACGTAGCTGTGTAGCCGTGCTACAGCTACGAGTACGCTACTATAAATCGGTTGAACTATGTTAGTGGTGAGCGATCGAAGCATAAAGTTATAGTAGCCATACACCATCCTGCCTATCGACGATCGATTTGACGCTTGCAATTGTTTAAAAATGCCAATTTGATGGCATGACATGCCAATTTGATAGGTCATCAAATCGATTTGACGCAACGTCAAATCGGCAGCAGTGATGCATTTGGCTATTATTCGGTGACGACAGCTACAATTTTATAAATTTGTAGCTATCGGTCACCGAATAATAGCTAGATCTAGCTATAAAGTTGCTAAGTTGGCATCGCTGCTGCAGATTTGAAGTTGTGTCAAATCGATCGTACGATAGGCAGTATGGTGTATGGCTACCCATTAATTAATTTGAAATAACAAGAACTTCCTAGTATTTCCCATCAATATTGCTGTATCGGATTTACTCGGTGCGAAGTTGTAGGTAGGCACCTCGATGACTCGGTTTGAAAGAGCGTCGGGTGTACTGAATCCGGAGGTCGCAGGTCCAAATCCTGTACGCGGTTCGAATTTTTCTTTCCATAGAAAATCTTTGAAATCTAATGGATGGTCCACACCCATCTGTGGACGGACTCAGTTAAGCACGGCTTAACTTTGACTTACGATCCATGTGGCAGTTGTTATGAAGCCCCGAGCTTCCAGCTTTTCAAATTTCCTATTTTGTAACAAAAAAATCCGTCTCTTTAAACACAGCGCAGCGGTTTCAATGTGTATTCCGTGAATTTCCGTGTGAATATGAAATCCACGTCGGTTTCCTGAACACACGCTTGCCGGCTATTGCAGGCTATTGGCGGATATATCCGTTTAACATTCACACTCGCGGCCGACCCGCTATTGAAAAATACCGTCTATTTCACCCTTCACAATTTGTCGCTCTTTGTGAAGTTGTACCTTCTAACTTACATTATAACAACCAATGGAAACTTG
The DNA here is from genome assembly GCA_954870645.1 of Agrotis clavis. NCBI lineage: Eukaryota > Metazoa > Arthropoda > Insecta > Lepidoptera > Noctuidae > Agrotis > Agrotis clavis. Next base: position 29,392,097 of record OX940917.1, on the reverse strand, counting down.
ACTATATTATGTGTAATTTAATTTTGATTTTTGCGCTACATGTCTTCTGATAGTATTCTAGTAAACTGATTTAAGATATTTAAACAAGGGGACAAGACGGTACACAGAAATAATAAGCTATAGGGTAAAATCGTTAGAGTTGGCCGTACGGGAGAGATTGCCAATCGAAATATTTCGGCAACAACTCGCTGGATCTCGCTGGAAATGCCAGGTCCGCTTCACATCGTGCACAAGTACAAGTGTAAGTTAAAAGTATTGAGAAAAAAAGATAAAAGAGAGTAAAATCCAACATAATGTTTTCAAACTAACCGTAATATTTCTTTATGTGTGCATATTTTACAAAATTACGATGTAATTTTATAATAGTAAGGATTTCTTTTACATTTTCTAATAACTTCATGAGCGCAGCTACATTATAACCTCCAATTTCTTGCCGTATTACATACACTTACTTTCTTAATGGGTGTGGCCTTCTTTCCCATAAGATTAGGAGAGATGGCCATGCAAAGTTGGGGAAACATGCCAATGACCAATAATAACAATATCACGATTTTTTGATCTAGACAAGCCGATTTAGGAACATTGTTGCACAATTTTTCGAAATTTGATAAAAAAACTTCTACATGACTTTTTGCACCGAAGATTGGATTCAATGTATCTTGTCCAATCTTTGGGTTCATGAAAATTGTACAATGTGTGACGATAAGTGCATGCTGAGTACGTATCGCCATGGGTACAATCATAAAAAAAACATGTGGTTCAAAAAAATAAAGCAAATTAGTAACAAGGTATGTAGACATAGTACTGGTCATCACTACCTCACTCATATGGCCATCTTACACGGGCACCCTGGGAGAGATGACCAAACGAGTTTTATTTTTAAACGTATTTTTGAACATGATCTCTTTAATTAAAACGATAAGTATGCCAATAATGTATAAAATTAATGTTAAAATTATGAAAATATGCCAAAACTAACAAGGTAAAGTATTTATTCTTATTTCAGCACACCTTTTAAAAAACTATGGCCAACTCTAACGATTTTACCCTACCTACATACATGTTACTAATTCTTATACTTACTTAAATACTTGAAAGTTTGTTTGGATGGATGGATGTTTGTTACTCTTTCAGGCAAAAACTTCTGAAAGAAATTGTATAAAATTTGGTACACAGATAGTTTATAAACTGGATTAACACATTAGGATAGTTTTTATCTCGATTTTATCTTCCTGTGGTATAATTTTCGAGTTGTAGCGGGCGAAGTAGCTGGCAACAGCTAGTATTTTAAATACAATAAAAAAATATATCTCTTTGTTGTTACACAATGTTGTTATACAAAGAGTTTTTTTGTATTTTCAAATTTGTTGTTCCCAGTTTTGTTATGTTATAAAAATAAATACATTGTGAGTTTGTTCACTCGAAAAAGGTTTTTCTGTTTTAAATATTTTTTGTTTGTCTGTTTCAGATGAAAGATAAAGAACATTAATATATAACAGGAAATTGGAACTTCGTCGATCATACTCGTATTTGCCGTTCACAATGTTTGCGAACAGCCTCTCGCTGATTAATAACGATACTTGATATAAATTGTCTGAACGAGGCAATTTAGGTACCTACTTCATGCAATATTTACACAGCGAAGAAGTTCATTTTTAATTGAAAGTGCATTTTTGTTTATGTATACTTTTTAACAGACTTCATCAGTTTTAATTCTTTAAATTGAGTACTGGGCGACTCACTGTCCGATCATGGACCATGCCCGGGCCCATGCATGTCGTATTCCACGCGCGCCTAAAAGAGCTGTCCGGGATAAAGCCTGCCGGGGTCGCGGGACTAACGACCTACCGTGACTCCGGACGTTAAAAAAGAGCTATTGAAAGACACCGTGGATTTTAGTCAGTACAAGTCTGACAGAATGATTTTACCACGCAAAAAAAAAGTTCTGTATATGCTCCTCTTTCAATTATTGTTCTATCTGTAAATAGTTGCATAACTGCAACTATTTACAGATAGAACAATAATTGAAAGAGGAGGATTTACTTAGAACATGCCACAAGTCAGCCCAACACTGCTTTCGAAAAACCCGGATTTTAAATAAAAACCCATATCTATTTCATGGTCATAAATTTTTTTGTGGAAAGAAAAATTCGATTAAATAACAATTCGTGACGCGCGATACAGGTATTAAAGTTTAAAGTGAGCTGTGGTGGCCCAGTGGTATCGGCTCATACTTACAAGATGTAGGTCGTGTGTTCGAACCATATAAAGATTATCGTCAGATAATTTATGTCATCGCCAGTATATAATAATATTATTCCACAACTATCACACAACGCCATCTAGTCCCAAGCTAAGCAGAGCTTGTGTTATGGGTACTAGACAACTGATAAACATGCTTATATATTTCTAAATACATACATACTAAAGATAAATTACACCCAGACACAGAACAAATGATCGTGCTCATCACACAAACATTTGTCCTGGGTGGGAATCGAACCCACGACCTCCGGCATAGCAGTCAGGGTCACTAACCACTAGACCAACAGGCCAGCCACTGCTCTCAAAATGGTGAAGGAAAACATCGTGAGGAAACCGGCATGTCCTAGAACCAAAAATTCGAAGACATGTGATATCTACCAACCCGCACTGGGCCCGCGTGGTGGATTATGGCCCACTCCCTCTCACAGAGAGGAGGCCTGTGTCCCAGCAGTGGGAACATTTATAGGCTGATGATGATGATATTGACGTTAAAGTTTGTTTAGCACGTTAACCTCCGTAGTCGAGTAAAAACATAGGACACACTTCCCTTGATAGAAGTTTAATTTCCTGAGGCTATAAACTGGGCCATAGACGATGTTTTATCGTTATAATTCAACACGTGCAAACTCGAAAAGGCTATCGAAACTCAACTGATCAACTTTCATGAAACAAAAAATCACAATTATTTCCATCGCAGAGCATAGTGGAGTTTTCGTAGAACCCCCCAGAATGCCCGTCGGAATTTCATAACAGAATAACAAAACTAGATTGGAAAATTGTGTTTTTTACGTAAAAGGGTTAAAAGTGCCAACAATTTTCCGATGGTGTAGCGATTTTAATTGACTTCAGAATTAATTGTCGTTATAAAGGAAGGCATTCCACTGATTGATACGAAAAACCGAATGTTATTCGTAAATTGTGACCAGTCGCTCTCTCACCGGGAGAATTCGCGTGTAATGAAAAGGCGCTCCCTCACCGCGAGCATTCACCTGTAATATAACATAAAAGTGCGCAATTTGATGCTCTATTGGCTCAGGCGCAAAATGTCCCTTTCGCAAAATGACCACAGGTAGCAAAATGTCCCTTTCGCAGAATGTCCCTTTCGCAAAATGTACCTTTCGCGGAATGTCCCATTTCGCAAAATGTTCCTTTCCCAAAATGTACCCTTCTTCAAACATTCAGAGGAATTTTGCATCAGAGAACAAAAACTAGTCAAGAGCCAGGAGCTGTAGAACACAAAAACAGTCTACCATACAGTAATATATTCTTTGACCATAATTTTTTTTCATACAATTTGTATGAACTTGAATTTTTTTTTCAATTTGAGACAGTAAATTACCATTTTCCTAATTAAACATTACAACACTACCGATTTTAGTGATCTACACCTCGTAGCTGTTGACCAGTTTTTTCTCTGATGCAAAATGCCTATGAATGTTTGAAGAAGGGTACATTCTGCGAAAGGGACATTTTGCGAAAGGAACATATTGCGACATGGGACATTCCGCGAAAGGTAAATTTGCGAAAGGGACATTCTGCGAAAGGGACATTTTGCTACCTGTGGACATTTTGCGAAAGGGACATTTTGCGAAAGGGATATTTTGCGCCTGAGCCGCTCTATTGTCTTCGAATGTTCTGTAACGTTACATTACAGGTGAATGCTCGCGGTGAGGGAGTTGTTACATTACAGTACTACCTCCCTGACTGACGAGCATTCGCTTACATTTAGTATAATAATAATAATATTCCACAACTATCACACAACGCCATCTAGTTCCAAGCTAAGCAGAGCTTGTGTTATGGGTACTAGACAACTGATAAACATACTTATACATTTCTAAATACATAAATATTATAGATAAATCACCAGTATAGATTTGATACAAGTTGCGCATTGTGATGCTCGTTTGTTCTCCCTGACCGAAAGTCTGCTCGAATCTGTATAACGTTAAGGCGCTCCCTCACCGCAAGCATTCATCTGCAATATAACATAAAAGTGCGCAATTTGATGCTCTATTGTCTTCGAATAATCGAATCTGTAACGTTACATTACAGGTGAATGCCCGCGGTGAAGGAGCGCCCTTACATTTCAGGTGAATGCTCGCGGTGAAGGAGCGCCTTTACACGTAGCAATGCATCGCCTCAATCATTGGCAAGCGTCTCTCAACAAACGCTTGCATAAATAACTACTCAACGAACTGTAAGTGGGTGTTTAGTAGATATTAGACTGAAAATGCGTTCGCCAAACTTTGCGCAGTACAATTAGCCTGTAATATTCCTACTGTTGGGACTTTTTGTTTTATCGTGGTAAAATCATCAAATGAGTCATCCCACCCAGGGCAGGGCGGGAGGGACTGTCAGACTTGTACTGGCTAAAATCCACGGTGTACTTCAATAGCCATTTACGTTCCAGGGTCACGGAAATGCGATAAGTCCCGCGATCCCTACTGCTGGGACTTAGGCCTGGTCAGCTTTGCTATTCTCTATAAGAAATCACATCGCTGGACTCTACGACGTGCTCTTCAACGCGACGTCTTTGAGATCGTCCAGTAGCGAAGCGCGAGTGCACACCGTTCGCGCCGCACGATTGGTTAGGGTGCTTGTACACGGCGCATGTAACTCACGCAAGTGCCTCAACATGCTCAAGCTACATGCGCCGCCGCCGTGTACAAGCACCCCGCGGTAGCTTGATCAAGTAGCTTGCGCATGTTATTCGCGCGGGTAACCCGCACCTTTACTTGCGCGGGTCACATGCGCCATGTACAAGCACCCTAAAGCCGGAAACACATTATTTAACACGCCACGCGACGCAACGTGTCGACACCCGATGTGCAGTGAGCGCGTGTCGTCGCGTCGGGTGTTCATAGTGTGATTCTGGTCATTTAAAACAATACATTTGATTTGACCCAACACGCATCACGTTTCATCGGGTGGCGTCGGGTGTTAATAATGTGTTTCCGACTTTAGTGTCGCTGTCAGGTCAGTAGCAAGAGCATAGTAAACTTTAGTCCAAGGGTGGCGCAGCGCTCTCGCAGGCTATTATGAAGGTCCCCCCCTATGAGAGGGGTTGGGCTGTAATCAACAGCGGCTGCAGTGCGTGTTAGAATAATATATGTTACATTTAGGTGTTCAAGGAAATTCTGATTTCTTCACGATTTTTTTCTTCTTCGTTTTAAAAACATTTGTGATGAAAATACATAACACAAAGTTACACTGGCTGGTTCGTATGTCGGCCACAACTGATCGCCTAACATATTAAAAATTCCTAAAACTTCTCAAAACTCTGCAGTTGGTGCAAGGGCGTCTGGAGTGTATATAATCGTTTCTTTGTACCTGAGGCTGGGACACCGTCGTCTACGTAAAGCATTTTGAGATAGACCTCAGTGTTTTACTGAACCGTTTAACATACTTTGTTTGCCGAGATATGAGAGTAATTCTAAAAGCGTCGCGTTGGAAAATCTCTACATCGTTCTCGTACTTATGGTACAGTCGGCCAAGAAAGTGGTGTACCACCCTAAGGTTGAATATCGCTTGCAGATTCATAGGTGATAAAGATTAGTTTCGCTTGCAGATCGATCTGACAACTTCTATTGCTGTCTTTATCTGATTATTGATAACGACTATTACTGTTTGTAACGTGACAGCTGTTCTTAGTTTGAACTTGATGGAACCAATGACGTCGTAAAATCAACGGCGGGGGGCTGTAGATTTTGATGACAAAATTGTATCTACAAATTCAGAATTGTAATCAACAAGTTACATAAAATTGTAAAGGCACAAGGCGAATCCACAAACCTACAATTTCTGTAAACTTGTAATTACAATATCAATAAAAAACAAGCTAAAAATAGATTTATCCTTTTATTAAATTTCTACAATCAATTTTAAAATACTTATAACAAACAAAAACATAGCATATATGTATAGTAATATTTAGAAGATATTGAAAATTTTTAAAAATTAGAAACGGGTGTAACCGCCGTTGGCCTCTTTAACCTCTAAAAGACGAGACCTCATTGAACCAACAAGCCGTGAGCAAATATCGGTTCCCCGCATTTCCTCCCAAATATAATTACAGTGACTAATAAGAGCTTGTTTGGTTCTTTCATTTTGATGCGACCATCGTTGGACCATAAGGCCCCAAAGATTTTCTATCGGGTTGAGGTCCGGCGATCTTGAGGGCCACTGAATTACCCTTACGTCAGTGTGTGAACGAAACCAGGCTCTTACGATCCTCGCATTATGAATTGAACAATTATCTTGAACAAAATCAAATTGTGGCACTTCGTTCTCCGGGTAAACATTACGGACTGTCGGTAGCATTGCATTCTGAAGCACGTCGATATAATTTACAGCCGTCGCTCGAGGAGGTAGAGAACACAATTCTCCTACACCATCCGCACTCATCCAGCCCCAAATATTTACGGAAATTCGACCTGATTCTCTATTTGGAATTACATGATCATCTTTATACCGTGTTGAATTATATCGCCAAAGGTGAAGACGTCCATGCTGACTGGATTTAAACGTTTTTTCATCACAAAACACTGTATTAGACCAATCAAACTCTAAGTGCTCTCTGGCGAAGTTCAGACGAGCAAGTCTGTGAGCATCCGTCAAATATATTTTCTTGGCGTAATGCCTGTGGTGCAACCCCATGTAATGTAGATGATTCCTTATTGTTTGGGCACTCACATCGAACATCTCCGCAAAATGTTTTGTGGGCTTAAAACCATTGATTTCATATTCCCGTCTCATGAATTCTCTATCGTTATTGGAGAGTGCAGGCCGGCGACCACTTCTTCTGTGATCCAACAAACTTCCCTCCTCTCCTTCACGACGAATCCGAAAGCGGACAGAACGCCTCGATATATTCAAATTCCGGGATATCGCAGTGATACTGCTTCCCTCATTAAATTGGGCAATTATTTGTGCTCTTTCGGCAATGGTCAAGTTGGCAGGCATTGAGATGATTTTATATGCAGTTGATTGAAAAATAACACGGAAAATATATCGATTTTTTGCATATATTTGACAAAATGTCAATTGTCAGTTTTCTTTTTCAAATGGAATTCGGTTGTCTATTTAAATAGTTTTTATTACTTTTGTTTGGAAACATTTCAATTGCTTTGTAGAAACTAATGTCCTTTTCATTTATACTAAAGGTTAAAATGTCATGTACTTATATGTGACATATGACGTATGAATACTAAATACATAGGTTTACGTCATGATAATGTTGTCTCTTTCAGTAATATCTTTTTATAACGAACCTTGTTGTAATTTTCGATGACCGGGAAACTAAATCAAAACTGGTACACCACTTTCTTGGCTGACCGTACCTACATTCTATATTAAAAGTTGTAAGACGTATCTTCCAACTTTTAATATAAGTTTTTGAAGTTAAACATTTGAACTAATTTTTAAATTGCACTAGATTAAAACAGCTGTTGTAGTGTTGTGTAGTTCTTTCCATTTTCTCTTCATTTCAGTTCTTTTAAAACTAAACGATACTGGCTAGAAAAAAAAATACACGAATAATTCGTAGTCTACATTTGACAGATTCTACTTTTGACATCATAGTCTACATAATATGATAGATTCTACATATTACACATCCTACATAATTATGATTCTACACATCACATCTCATAGATACACACATCAAAAGTGTCTAGGGATCAACATATATTTTTGCAATAACTTTTCTCCTGATTGATATTAATTAAAATGTTCTTTAAGGATTCATCAAATAAAGTGTTATCGTTTGTCACAGTAACGATAAACCAAGTCACCTTTGCATTCATAAAGAAATTTGCCATTTTCCTAATAAAGGGATTTTTGACATTTGAACCACTAACATTAAAGTTCGAAAAAAAGACTGAAATAACAGTTTTCTTTAAAATTTTATTGGGTAACTTAAACAATTAATAATCCGTGTTTCTACCGCGAACACTAACAACACAAGAACATCGGTTTGGCATACTCAAAATGAGTTCATCCAAATCACGCTGTGGAATGGCCGCCCATGTTCGTTGCAACAACAAAAAAAGGTCTTCTTGCGACTGGATACCCTCCATATTCGGCAGAGCTCTTCTCTGTAGCATATCCCATGCATGCTCAATCGGGTTCAAGTCTGGCGACTGAGCAGGCCAGGGCAGGACATTGATGTTAGCTGCGGCGAGAGTCTGTCTTACAACTCTTGCGGTGTGCGGTCGTGCATTATCATGCATTAACTGAAATAAGGGACCGATTTGCACTTGTAGAGGAACGATGACGTCTGATACAATCGTCTCATCATAAATTTGAGCGTTGAGGTTGCCTCTGATCCAAATCAACTCAGTTCTTCCGCCGATCCAAATACCCGCCCATACCATGATGGTTCCACCACTATAAGGATGGACTTCCTGGCAGGATTTTAATCGCTGTTGGCGTCCAGGGGTTCTCCAGTGTCGTATACGTCTTGTATCCGGTCTCATACCAAAACGAGACTCATCAGAAAAGCACACGAAACGCCATTGTTCTTCTGCCCAATTTCTGTGTTCAAGAGCCCATTGATATCGAATCCTACGATTGTGCATTGCTATAGGTGGTACCCGTAGCGGTCTTCGGGAATGAAGGTTCACTTCATGCAAGCGGTTTCTGACTGTTTGGTCGCTAATTAAGTTCCCTGAAGAGTGATGAAGCCTCACGGCTAACATCATGGCGGTTATTGTTGGAGCTCTTCGAGTTAAGATTTGAATGTATCGGTCTTGTCTCCGTGTGGTGCAGCGATACCGTCCTCCATGGCGCTCAGCCACGGTACCAGTGCTTCGGTAACGTGTCCAAAGTCGACTGATAACACTCTGACTTGTATTCAGAGCTAAAGCCACAGTACGTTGCCGGGAACCAGCTTCTATCATTCCCACGGCTCTGAGCATTTCTTCCCTGCTTAAATGACGTCGCCGCTCCATAATAACGTTGGTTTTAATCAGTAGTAGGGAAACAGTAGCACTAATAATGTCTTCAATGCGTTGTATGTTTTTATAGGGAAAATATTGACAGCTGATTTTCATCTTTTACTCGAATTTGATATACAGTTCCTGATTCAAATTATGAAATGCACCAAAAAGGATCCATATAAATTTATAAAATCATAAATTTATTACAAAGCCACATCTCAATCTCAAGAAATCCGCATAAAAATGCTTGATCCCTAGACACTTTTGATGTGTGTAGTTAGATTATGTTGCAGCCACAACTACCCCGGGTTCTGAAAACTGAAATGAATGGACTTAAATTGTCTATTACTGTCAGACTGGCTTTAAAATACGAGTGCAATGAAACGTCCGGGTTAACCACACCGGCGACTTCCTGCATAAATAAGCAAGTTTGTCTCTGTTCAAATATTTGTAATGCACTTGCCACGAATAAAACGTTAGCCCTTCGTCTATCTTTTACGTACAGTTCCTATACTTAGATCGGAGATTTGAATACGTTTGCAAAAATACAATTTTGCTTTAAAAATGTACGGTTTTGTTTCTAAACATGTTTTTTTGCATATACTAATCGCCCCTTATTGTTTTAATCTATTCAATGTATGGGAAATGTATGGGAAATTAAATGAGCGCCTCTAGTGTACGAAATAGGTACAAATTTCTTCCTTTAATTTACCGTCAAAGTTCCAGGCTACGTCACAAAAACGGGAAAAGTCATAATAGGGCCTCAGGTGTCATCTAAAATTTACCGAAATCACTGAAAGGTCGCTTCGAGAGCTTGCACTATTATAAACCTTATGGCAACTAGAATAAAGCCACTATAAAATCAAAGATCACACAATAATGAAGGAAAAGAAACACTAAAAATATTAACTGTGTTTAAGGATGGCGAGGTCTCACAATGAATCGACAGGTGGCCGATTGTTTCCCCCTTCGTATTGCATTGTGGTTTATCGTCGAATATTAGTGGCGCCTGTTACGGTAAAAATGAAAGGGAATCGTCTGTCTTGGTATGGACATGTGATGAGGAGGGATGACACTCATGTGACGAAGAGAGGGATGAGTATGAATGTTGATGGATGGAGAGGAAGAAGAAGGCCAAAGAAAAGATGGATGGATTGTCTAAGGAATGACATGAAAGAAAAAGGAGTAAAATGATACTGTGACGTGTGATAGGTGAGAATGGAAGAAGAAAACGTGTTGCGACGATCCCAAGTAGAATGGGATAAGGGTAGGAATAAGAAGGTTAGGCAGGTACCATAAATCTGTAAGCAAGAGCATTCATTGCGTTTTTGTGCATATTTTGTTGAGACTACTATTAAACATCGGAAGTTCTTTTCTTGGATTTAAAACAACTTAATTTACCAAATGCAAATAAAAATGCATTAGACTGTTTTTTGGGTTATTTAAAATACTTTAGATTTTTCTGTCGAACGACATTTAAGTATGTCTCGATCTCTAGATCTGTAGATTTCTAAATGAACCTTGGACTTTAAAATATTTTCCGTTGAAACGATTTTATGTAAAGGCAGGCTTACGGGATATGATGAACAACTTCTGGTTTTACCTTTTGAAAGCTGACAGTGGAGTTTTCGTTTTTTTTCTTCGTTGGTTACATGAATAGCCTTTGTTTACGTCGACAGTGTTTGAGGTTTTCTTTTTGGGATTTGCTAACGTAAATCCCTTGTCTTCAATGATTTATTGTTGAAAAAAACAATATTAATGATTAATACTTTACTAATATTGTAAAGAAGTTAGGTTTTTTGTTCCTTTCCTCACTTGTCCTTTTTTTTTTGTTTTTAGGTGGTAAAATTATCAAATGAGTCCTTCCGGGTCCCCCCTGGGTGGGGCGGAAGGGACTGTCAGACTCTTACTGAATAAAATCCACCCGTGTTCCTTCAGATGCCCTTTACGTTCCGGGGCCACGGTATCCTGGGTTAAGAAAAAACCCGCGACCCCAGCAGGCATTTGGCGCGAAACACGTCGCGCCACCGATCCGGGCTTGGTCCTTGGTCAGACGGCGAGCTACCCATTACTCACCGTCCGCAAGCCCGCTCCGCCGCTGTGCCCTCTGCTGATCAGAGGGACACGCGTGGAGCGTCCACACGACAGGCTATTCGCATACGGGCAAAGAGACCCCTTAGGCACACAGTGTCTAAGGAAGAGTTTTTGCCCGCATCCCAGGGTGCACCGGCCCGAAAAACTGGTCTTCCCCCCGGACGTATCCGAGAGGGAACTCCAGTCCACGGGCGCACATGGAGGTATCCTGTCTTAGCACCCCTGCCTCACTTGTCCTTGGTTGTAGACTACTAGACAAACTCGGCAGAAATAGTTAATTTATACTCTTCTCAGATATTAAACACAAGATAATTGTGATAATAATTGTACAGCTTGAAGCGTAGCCGTGTGTACTCTTATCTACAAAAGTTATTTTCACCAGAAATTATAGTTTCGAATTTGAGGACCTATTTCGTAATAGTATAACTTCCAAAAACTATCTTCCTGAAATAGTAGAACGTTAACAAGATAACCTGCAGAAACAAAATCGGTTTAAAATTTTCGAACTTTTATTATTTCATCGTTCAACTCGACTGCACCATTTGCGATCATCATCATCTGCATAGCCTTTTCCCAACTACACACATCAAAAGTGTCTAGGGATCAACATATATTTTTGCAATAACTTTTCTCCTGATTGATATTAATTAAAATGTTCTTTAAGGATTCATCAAATAAAGTGTTATCGTTTGTCACAGTAACGATAAACCAAGTCACCTTTGCATTCATAAAGAAATTTGCCATTTTCCTAATAAAGGGATTTTTGACATTTGAACCACTAACATTAAAGTTCGAAAAAAAGACTGAAATAACAGTTTTCTTTAAAATTTTATTGGGTAACTTAAACAATTAATAATCCGTGTTTCTACCGCGAACACTAACAACACAAGAACATCGGTTTGGCATACTCAAAATGAGTTCATCCAAATCACGCTGTGGAATGGCCGCCCATGTTCGTTGCAACAACAAAAAAAGGTCTTCCTGCGACTGGATACCCTCCATATTCGGCAGAGCCCTTCTCTGTAGCATATCCCATGCATGCTCAATCGGGTTCAAGTCTGGCGACTGAGCAGGCCAGGGCAGGACATTGATGTTAGCTGCGGCGAGAGTCTGTCTTACAACTCTTGCGGTGTGCGGTCGTGCATTATCATGCATTAACTGAAATAAGGGACCGATTTGCACTTGTAGAGGAACGATGACGTCTGATACAATCGTCTCAGCATAAATTTGAGCGTTGAGGTTGCCTCTGATCCAAATCAACTCAGTTCTTCCGCCGATCCAAATACCCGCCCATACCATGATGGTTCCACCACTATAAGGATGGACTTCCTGGCAGGATTTTAATCGCTGTTGGCGTCCAGGGGTTCTCCAGTGTCGTATACGTCTTGTATCCGGTCTCATACCAAAACGAGACTCATCAGAAAAGCACACGAAACGCCATTGTTCTTCTGCCCAATTTCTGTGTTCAAGAGCCCATTGATATCGAATCCTACGATTGTGCATTGCTATAGGTGGTACCCGTAGCGGTCTTCGGGAATGAAGGTTCACTTCATGCAAGCGGTTTCTGACTGTTTGGTCGCTAATTAAGTTCCCTGAAGAGTGATGAAGCCTCACGGCTAACATCATGGCGGTTATTGTTGGAGCTCTTCGAGTTAAGATTTGAATGTATCGGTCTTGTCTCCGTGTGGTGCAGCGATACCGTCCTCCATGGCGCTCAGCCACGGTACCAGTGCTTCGGTAACGTGTCCAAAGTCGACTGATAACACTCTGACTTGTATTCAGAGCTAAAGCCACAGTACGTTGCTGGGAACCAGCTCACGGCTCTGAGCATTTCTTCCCTGCTTAAATGACGTCGCCGCTCCATAATAACGTTGGTTTTAATCAGTAGTAGGGAAACAGTAGCACTAATAATGTCTTCAATGCGTTGTATGTTTTTATAGGGAAAATATTGACAGCTGATTTTCATCTTTTACTCGAATTTGATTTACAGTTCCTGATTCAAATTATGAAATGCACCAAAAAGGATCCATATAATTTTATAAAATCATAAATTTATTACAAAGCCACATCTCAATCTCAAGAAATCCGCATAAAAATGCTTGATCCCTAGACACTTTTGATGTGTGTATATTGGGGTCGGCTTCCGGTCAAACCAGATTCAGCTGGATATCAGTATTTTACATGGAGCGACTGCCTATCGGACCTCCACAACCCAGTAACTGGGTAATACGATACCCCATGGTAAGACTGGTTGTCAGACTTTAGAGCTTCTGACTAACAGTATTGTATTGCACCATTTGCGATATAATTGGAAAATAATTTACAATGAAAGTTATACACTCACCATAGGAAAATAACGTTCAATCATTCGATTACAGAATGTATGTACCTGGAATATTGATAGTAATTTAATTAATCACGTCTGACTGAATATTGATAAGTATTTTCAGAACGTAATGCAAAAATGCAATCAGATTGATTGAATCTGATGAATAAGATTTTAACAGTATTGCTGTTAGTTTTCAGAGATATTCATCATACTTTTCATGCTTTCTTTTTTATGTATTTTTCGAAGAGTTATTGGAAAACAGCGGAACTTAATATTGCTTTAACATGATATGATTATGAAAGCTGTATTTATTTTATACTCAAAATATTCCTTTTATTATGTTTGGATATTGGGTTAATGTTTAAATATTGATATCTGTTTTCGATCATCATTATAGTCCTCGCGCCGTGGATGGTGCGGAAAGGACTTTTTTTATTTGGGATAATCTCACCGCACTATTCCCAAACCACTGCAACTCCTGAAAGTCAGGATCATCAGTGGCGACCCCAGAAAAGCGCCGAGACAATGAAGCTCGACGTGGCCTGGAGAATGAATTTAACTGTCTTGGATCATGTAACGAAATTCATTCGAAAATAATAGTGGGGAAAACACGTAGTTTCTTCTTCCCTCCTTGTCATTTTTACCCGTGGTGCTAGGCAACTGCAATGGGCTTCTCCCAGTTGTAATGTCCTTTTGTGTCTATTGGCTGTCTCCTGCTTGCATGGAGGGAAGTGGAAACATATTTTTCCTTCTCCTACACTATTCTCTTCTGATTAATTTCCCTGCAGGATCCAAGACAGGTAAATTCATTCTCCGGGACATGTCGAGCTTCATTGTCTCGGCGCTTTTCTGGTGCTTACCACTGTTTATTCTGGGTTTCAGGAGTTGCAGTAGTTGGGAATAGTGTGGTGGGTTTGTAACTTCCCTCCTTTTCAAAAGAATGCGTGCATGTGGAAAAGATTGTCAGACTCTTACTGACTCATAGTGGATCCTGTTCCTTCGGTTGCTCTATGTGAACAGCACCACGGTATCCTGCTTAGACAGTCCCTCGGATCCAGAGAGCACCGTGGCCCTGGCAGACAAATGGCCTAGCGTAGCGATGGTCGACCATTCTCCAGATTGATATTGCGTGGAACCAAGATTATATATCTATAAAATGTCCACCAGAAAGAAGAGGATAGTCTCATTGATCTCTTTTGCAGCAACAAATCCAGGTTCACGTGTTCTGATTTCGCGGAGTTCGGAACCAGGTATTATTGTTTTATTATTCACCTGGTATCCACTAGCTAGGACGTCGCGAAAAAAGTGCGTTGCGAGCTGAAAAAGTTTGGGAACCCCTGGGCTAGCGTGTTATTGTCATTAGCAAACACTTATCACCGAGCGGCACAGCCTCATAGACATACTTTATGGCAAAATGTATTTAATTAAAATAAAGCAGAAGAGTCCCTTATTGTTAATTGTTGATTTAAAGCGCTATCTCTAACTTACGCGTTACGGTCAGTTCACACCGACGCGACGCAACGCGACGTGACGCAACGATATTGCAAATGTGTATCTTTTCGTGTAGTCACTACGTCGCGTTGCGTTGCAAATGTTGTTTCTTTTCATGTAGTAATTAGAGTGAGATTTTGAGTAGCTCTTGACTTGACTTTGACTTGACTTGACCTTAGGTACCAAGGTTTTTCTTTGGAGTAAAATAACTTCTATTCCGCAAAAACGGTGACAAAAAACGTTCCATATTTTTGCAAAAAAGACCTTTTACGAGCTAATTTAGCGTAAACAGGAATACACAATGTCTCTGCATAATTCATCAGGGAAAAGCTCTTCGCTCATATTTATTAACATACCCTCCGTTCTATGTTTGGTACAATATTAAAGATTAATTTAACGTTCAAACATTTTAGGTCGGTTGTGTACCCGTTTTTGTTTAGACCTAGTTGCTTTAGTAGATTCTTCTCTTTGTTAAAAATGTCAGACCTCAGACTTCGTAGGTAACTTCCCAAGGATCTTGGGAGCGGAAAATTGAAAGGGAATTTTGCGTATTTCTCTACGGTGTTAAGTAGATTATATCACGATGAATGCCGTTTTACCTCCGTAAAATGCAATGGAATTTCGTCCAACGCATTTCGGTGGAAATCCGGCTTTCCCGTTGCTTTTTCTTTTATTTCTTTAAATAAGACTACCTGTATACTGTATTTGGAACTCGGAAATTATATGACGAGAGACGGTATTTACCATTATGTAATAAAAAGGAAAGCAGGGTGTTTTATTTAACAACGAAACGAAGCATTCATTTTTTTGTGGTAAAATTATCAAATGAGTCCTCCCACTCAAGGCGGGCGGGAGGAAATGTCAGATACATACTGACTAAAATACCTTTGTAATTAGGCTTTAGGCATAGACTTTAACAAAAGTAGTGCCTTACGTTCCAAGGTTTCGGTTACGTGACAAGACAGTCCCGCGACCCAGGAAAGCTTCGGCCCTGTAAGGGGAGCCCCGTCAGATTGTGACAGCTTTCCTCTGGGTTGACGTGATAAATAAACCTATAATAAACCTAAAATATTTAGATGAATTGGAAAGATGATGGTTGAATAAAGTTGATGGAGGGTCGATAATAGTAAATGTAACAACAACAAAGATGAATAAGTATCAGTGCTGTGTCTGGGAAGTTCCAACAGCCCTGGAAGTCATCGCAGTCAGGCAACATCGGTCCGTCTGAGTCAGACAGTCCCTCCCGCTCTGCCCTGGGTTCCAGGACTCATTTGATGATTATAACACGCTAAAAAAAAGCCGGAAATGGCCTTTGCCCAACAATGGAACAGTTATTATAAAAAAATCGACCAAGTGCGAGTCGGAAGAACATAAAGGGAAGTAAGGGAATCTTCACTACATAGTATAAAATAAAGATATACAGTAGAGATTGTGCCTGTGCGGAGCCGGGGTGGGTCGCTAGTAGGCTTGCAACGAATATTCGGTTACTATTCGGTATTCGGTCTATTCGGCTGTTTTTATAACGTTCGGCCGAATACCGAATATCTATATTATTATTCGGCTGAATAGCAGCGAATACTTAAGTAATACATTTTGTTATAGAAAGTTAATCGGAAAAATAAAAAGTAAAATGATTCATTACATAAAAATTCATGTTTTAATTTCTCTTATAATCATTTTTATAGTCGTTGGTACATAACACAGGTACATAATCATCTTCTGTATTAGAAAAGTTAAGGGTGCGTCCACATCTGACGAATGCGCCGCAAATGCGCAGCTCGCACACCGTTTGCGAACTGCACGCGTGCAGATCGCGCGCCGCGCGCGCGCCTTTTGGCGTACCAAACCATTGCTGTTACTGCGCGCGTGCAGCTCGCGCGCCGCTCGCAAACCGCGTACGAGCTGCGCATTCGCGGCGCATTCGCCAGATGTGGACGCACCCTAAGGATTCTATGTATTTGTATAATTGTCGTAGTAAAAATTGAGAAGGGTAAGGTTTTCATTTTTTTTATAATCATTTAAGTAATCATTGGTACATTAAATAGGTACCTACATATATAATCATCTTCTGTATAAGAAAAGTAAAGAATTTTTCTATGCATTTGAATTATTTTCATAATCAAAATTTAGAAGGGGAAAGTATGTAGTTTACTTTTTTTTTCTCGTACAACAACCATGTCCGCACTATGTTTAGGCGCTAAAATCCTGCCGATTACTTTTGTCTATTAATCGGCTATTCGGTCAGCGGGCGTGCCGAATATTCGGTATACTGCCGAATATACTATTCGTTGCAAGCCTAGTCGCTAGTTATCTTCAAAAGGTAAAAAAATCATGTGCGTTGTATGGGAGCCCCTTTAAACATTTACCTTATTCTGTTTTTTAGTATTTGTTGATATAGAGGCAACAGAAATACATCCATCTTTAAAAGTTTCAACTGTCTAATTATCATGGTTCATGTGAAAGAGCCTGCTGACAGTCGGACAGACGGACGGAGACCATAAAAATAAATATAAATAGTTATAGAACACACAATACATGCAATACACGTTCTACCAGACATAAGTTTTAAGTCAAACATGTCAGTTATATATATTTTCCGTTACTTATATAAACAAGTCATGTCTGTTCACATGTCGTCCCCGCATAAAGTTTAATCAGCGACTCTGGAAGTCTAACACCGTTCACGAGTTCCTCCGCAAGCGATCGTCCGTTAGTGTGCAACTAGCCTATGTAGGGCTGCCAAAATTAATCTAAAGGAATAAAATAAACGATATCGATTTAAAGGACTACATTCCGCTTCATCACTTTCCTGTTTTTAGTAGCAAAACAAAAACTGTTTATGTACTTTTCACGTGTACCTTTTAATCAATCAAATCAAATTTATGTGTGTTGTTTTCTCTAAAGGTAGGAGTAGTTTTTATCACGATAAGATACTCATCGTTAATTTTTTTCAAAATTCTTTCACATATTATTAAAAGCCGCGTTTACCGAGGTTGGTCTATGGGTTACCATCGATCGTAACAAGTTTCCCCCGTGCCTAGGAGAGGACTTGCAGCGTCTCAAAAGTTTGACAACCATCCTTTACCTACAAAAGGAACAGTTTTTACGAAGATATGGCAACCCTAAGCCTTAGGTCAAAGAAGGCGGCTAGACTGACTTGTTGCGCCCCCTCCGCTAACACTGAGAACTTTGTCATAATGATTCCAAAGTACTTCTACTTGTCAAAGTGCTATGCAAAGTCACGGAACTGGAAATTACTAGTCGACAAGAATACTGAGGCTTTTGAACTTGTGTGTGTGAAAGGTGAAAAGTAATGATTCCGTGAGAAGGTTATAATATTATTATGATCGTCGTCAATCACGGGGCGGGGACGGGGAGCGACTGTCATACTTGTGCTGACTAAAACCTACGGTGTTCCATCAATAGCCCTTTACGTTCCAGGGCCACAGTAAATTGATAGGATAGTCTCATAAGTTTATGCGTAAAAGAGTAACAAACATCCGTCCATCCTCATAATCTTTCGCATTTAAAACTTAAGTAAGATGGTTTCATTACGCTCACAAGTTAAAAAACGAAACCAACAGATTAAAAACTGATATTATTTTTATAAAGAAAACAGGAACTTTTTATAAAATATTCATAAATAAAACAGGAACTGTATATTTCACATCCACATTCTATACTGGTTGTATTGACTAGCTGTGCGTGAATACCGACCCCTCTGCTCAACAATCGACGGATTGGATTCACGCCAAATAAATATTACCTGCCACTAAGAAATACCCACGAGGTGTTTGTTTGATAAACTCGACTCTATTGAAGGAAGAGGAACTGAAAAGAAAATAAAGCTGAGCTTTGAATAAAATACGTGGAAGGTGCATTCTAGTGTACGCTTTGCGCATGAATTATCTACGTTTTAGACGGTAAACAACGTCTGAAAGTTTAGAAAGTTCAAAAATATTAACGTTGTATTGAAAAAGTCCTCCTTTTTTCGTAGGTTAAAACCAATAATCAAAGTCTCGCAAGGAATAAAAATAAAAATCAATTGCTGAATAAACATATGCGTATCATACCGGAATGGCTGCACGAGTGCACACATTTGTCTAATTAATTTCTTGTAAGCAACAAAAAACTATCAATTTTCATATATGAAAGATCATTAAGATTTTCTTTTTTAAACAAACAAACGCTATAATATTTTTAAATATTAAACGCATTAACGCATGCGTAGCGAATTTCAAAGATTTTCTTAGGAAAGGAAAATTCAATCCGCGGGCAGGATTCGAACCTGCCTTAAACGTCACCATGAGACGTTATAAATGGAAGGAAGAATTCGCCGCGGCAGGTAAGATCCTCGGTGGCTCGGTTGGAAATGAGCGTCGGATGTACTGAATCCGAAGGCCGCAGGTTCGAATCCTGCCCGCGGATTGAATTTTTCTTTCCTAAGAAAATCTTTGAAACACACGCTATGTGTAAATACGTAACACAGAGCATAATTTAAAATAAATAAAATATAACCAAAACTGAGGAGCACTAAAAATACATATATTATCAAAGAACTGTAGGTACTAAGAAATTTGTCTAGTATTCATTTATGAAAAGAAATGTATCCCAGCCTTTGAAAAATGTTTTATAATGACGCATAATTGTTCGCCTTTACGAAGTCCCCACTTACCTACATAATGCGGTTTTTGAAGCTTGCAGCGTTGGAATACCTTCCAGACCGTGCATATAAAAAGGTGCATTATATGCCGACAAGTCTTGACATAGGAAATCCGCTTCTAGCGTTCTACGAACTTTGTTCCTTTGCATCTGAAATATAACATGTCGTTGTGAACCTAAAAGAAAGAACTAGGCTTGCGAAAAAAGTACGAGCGATTTAAAAAGTTAAAATTTCTCGTCTCTCATAGTTATAACATGTATTTTAAATAAAAATTAACTAGCGGCCCAGTACATGCTTCGCTACTTTGACAGCAAAATCCCAATTAACAAAATGATCCGCCATTTATTGAATTCATTTGGTACACAAAATTTGATAAATGAAGAACCGCTCGACCGATTTTGTGCAAAATTCACATATTATAAACCATCTACTAAATAGTCCGAACAGAACCTAAACATTTAGTTTGGATAGGTGGGCCCGTTCTTGAGCTATAAAATTACAACGAAAAGTGGCATTGATTTTTATAATTGATTATACCCATTCATAAGCAGTACTCGTAGTACCATGAAGTAAGTTAAGGTAATAATCATCAAATGAGTCCCTGGCTGGACCAGAAGTGACTGTCAGACTCGTACTGACTAATGCCTTTGTCAAACTGACAGACGAACCGAATGCGTGGCGTAGCGTTTTTGTTTGTTATGTATGGAATTGTTTGAAGCCTGTCACATAGACTATCGGATCGCTTTCGCATTTTTATATGACATGATTCGGTTCGGTTCGCTATCGCATGTCTGTTTGACAAAGGCCTAAAATCCACCGTGTTCCTTCAAACTGCTCTTTTCGTTCCATCACGGTTACTTGCCTAGACAGTACCGCGACTCTAGCAGACATTATGGTTCTCTATAGAGGCCCCTAAAGTTTAAAATAGTGACCGTCGTACTAAAAAAAAAGAATAAACATCTATTGAACATTTGTCTAAAAAAAAAAGCTTGACAGAACGGTCGTTTTGCAGTTAAACTTTTTTAGGCAAGTGTTCAAAAGTTGTTTAACTTTTTGTAGTACGACGGCTAGTATTGCATCGACGAACTGCATCCAAAACTGATGTGTGGTGTCGTGGTCGCGGGACTTATCTTTACCGTGACCCCGGAACATAAAGGGCTATTGAAGGACACCGTGGATTTTAGTCAGTACGAGTCTGACAGTCCCTCCCGCCCTGCCCGGGGTGGGAGGACTCATTTGATGATTTTACCACGTAAAAAAAAAAGTTATAGACATTTTCCGATTCCGAGTACACGCCTTCCCAATCTCAACAACTCCGGGTCGCGGGACTGTCACATCAGAAAAGCGTGGCCCTGGAATGTAAAGGGCTATTGAAGGATCACCTTGGAATTTAGTAGTACAAGTCTGATAGTTTGAGGTAGGAGGACTCATTTGATGATTTTACCACGATAAAAAAAACCTCAACAACTCTCGTTTCTCCCCCCCACTACTATACCACAAACCATTTAAACACAAACATACAACTGTCCGAAACGGAACAACTACCTGTAGATCGTACAAATATTTGCTACGTTTGGGCATCGATCCTATGACACGTAGCGCAATAACCAGGTACCTACACATTTCTAATGTCACATCACGCTCTATGTGTAAGGCCCTTCGTACACAAGGCGACGCAAGTCTCCGATACCTTACGACTTCGGTATCCAAGCGACTATTCCACTACATATCCATTGAGGTTCGTATGCAGGCACGCGTCAATGGATACCAATGTCGTAAGGTATCGGAGACTTGCGTCGCCTTGTATACGAAGGGGCTAAGTCGGTGATAGGGACTATCAAATTGATCGCAGCGCGCCATGTGACAGAGATGTGAACTAAGGGACTTTACCCATGGCGCTATGCGACGCGATTTGACCCATTCCAACTATAAGTGAAAATCAACCTTGATACTAAGAAATAATGATACAATGACGTCGATTGACTTGACGTCGTCGTGGCGATCGTGTTTTGTTTTTCATTTACCCGTAGATAACAACGTGTTTTATGTCGTAAGTACCTAACTGTGGACATCCGCTGAGTGACGTACGTGTCAAGTTCAATATCCACCACAGCCTTTTTTAAATAGTTTTTTTTTAGGTTTTATTTAATTTTCATAGAAAAACAAGTTTATCAAAATCTATATATATAAAAATGAAACCCGTTTCGCGAACGGCTGAACCGATTTCGATAATTCTTTTTTTGTTGTGTTTGTAACCATCAGGACCAGGTTAATAAGGACTAAAATATTCTTTTTTTTTAAACTTTCTGTTATGAAACGCATAATGTATGTTATTCGTCATCTGTTTTTCGTTCCGACTGAAGTATCATATTAAGAACGTCTATTTGAAGATCATTGACAGCAACGTCGATGGTCTAGAGGTTATACGATTAGACCGATATATTTAGGGCACAGGTTCGAATCTCAGGATGGTAGTTTTTGTGAATACTTTTTTTGCTAAATGATTTTTTTTTCAATTTCCAGCAGAAATTGAAAAAATAAACAGACTTTTCTTAAACTACTAATTTTTTGTTTTGTTTTTGGCCTTGAGATGTTTAAATTATCAAATGATTTCTTTCGCTTTAGGTGAAGCGCAAAGGACTGTCGGATCACCAGACATGACCAGAAAATATAAGCATGTAATTGTAAGACTACCACAGACCAATAACTTCTGATAGAACGACGTTTGTCGGGTCAGGTTTTTACTGTTTGCTTACTCGCCAGGAAATCAAACAAGAAATTTCGTTTACCATAAAGTTCTCGGATACAGATGTTTCGGGAGGTGTGTCTGATGAGGAAGGAGGAAACGTTTGGGTGTCGCCACTGCGAGGATCGCCCGGAGGACACGAGTATACACGACAGGTGGAGCATATACGGTGCAGGACTGCCCCGCTTGGGCAGAGCACCGCCGTGTCCTCACGCAGGCGATAGAAGACGACCTCGCGACTCAAAAAGCGTCAGCATGATGACGGGGCTTCCCTCTAGAGGGCCAAAGCCTGCCGGGGTCGCGGGACTTATCTCATTACCGTGACTCTGGAACGTAAAGGGCTATTGAAGGACGCCGTGGATTTTGGTCAGTACGAGTCTGACAGTCCCTCCCGCCCTGCCCTGGGTGGGAAGACTCATTTAAATAATTTTACCACGATAAAAAAAAACCATAAAGTTCTACAATAAAAATAGGTAAAACTTAATTTTGAATAAGTAAAATAAGAAAATCTGAAATTGTAATTTTCAGTGTGATTTTTAGTGACTTTTGAAAATAATTTTAAGTTTTTTATTAATTTGGATTTATTATCAACTTTCTTTATAAGTTTCCTCTAGGGTTTGGCTAAATGGCAAAAAACGGAACCCTCATAGATTCGTCATGTTTGTCTGTCTGTCCATCCGTATATCACAACCACTTTTTTTTCGAAAGTATAAGAGCTATCCTGTTGAAACTTGGTAAGTAGATGTATTATGTAAACCGCATTAGGGTGCCTTTCCACCAGAGATGTGCTATGTAGCTGTGCTGCGAGGATGTAAAAGCTGAGCCACGAAACTGTGTGACCGTTTCCATTGATGCTACGCTATGTAGCTGTGCGAGTAAGATGCGCTGTCACAATGTAGCTGCGCTACGCAGGGCCCCCGCTACCATAATTATGTGCAAAGTATGCAATGCACACGGGCGCCATCCTCTAACGGCGCTAAAGCCAAGGGCCCAAAAAAATATTCAAAAAAATATATCAAAAATAATTTTGAAATAGGAGTTGAGAACTTATAGGATTAGGTTTAAGTACCTACTAAAGACTTCAAATATTTGATCTCACTTTTAGATTAAAACTTGAATTCCGGAAACGTTTTACTTTTAGAGCTGACTGCGTTCGCTCTTCTATGAAGAATTACCATGTCCTATTCCGAAAACCTAAAAGAATTGACTGTTAGGCGGTACGAAGTTCGCCGGGTCAGCTAGTATCTTTATAATTAGCAAGAAATGTCCCAAATGATGCTGTCACTAGAAGGCGCTGTAATCGGGCTTTAGCGGAGGGGTTATCTTTCAAAGGATACCATTTTTTTTGTGTTGAAATCATTAAAATTGAGTCCTCGAACCCAGGGGACGCGGGAGACTGTCAGACTGGTACTGACTAAAGTCCAAGGTGTCCTTCAATAGCCCTTTACGTTCTGGGGCCTGATAAAATAGTCCTGCGACCCCGGAAGGGTCGACCCTTACCTTGAGCTCTGAGAACAGTATCTCTGTTGCCCAGTGTTAGTAGTTCAGTCCAGCACGCGTAGCGTGGCGCCGTAGAAACGGGTTTTGTCGATAGATAAAATGACAGAACGTAAAAGATTTTAATCGATTTAAGAACAGCAATGTTAAAAATCTAGAAGAGATATGTTTCTATTCTTTAATGGTGTACGAATCGTGCCATACTTATGCAAAAAAAAAACAGTTGTATAGAAATAACGATGAAATAACTTTGTCTTTTCTTGGTAGAATAGAGATAGAATCGCCATGCTACGCGTGCTTGTCAGTCTAGGATCTTGTAATTTACGACGTCTCAACAAGAAAGATATTTGTTTTCGTTTTCTATTTTCCATTGCCCATTATATAAGAAGCAAAAATACATATTGAAACGTGCCTCAATGCTCTTAATTAGTGCGAACGTGTTTTCGTGTAGCCCGAGGGATTAATATGCAAAAACTAAACGTGCCGAGTGAAAAAGTTGGACTTGTGTTTGCTTGGAATTCAAATACGAGAACAAAGGCTTTGGGGTAATTTGACTGGCTTTCATAGGCTCGTTAGGTATTCGTTTTAGAGCTTTTTATTTTTTTGGAACCTACGTGGAAGTTTAAGCCAGTGCAGTGTGTGGAGTTTCCTATTCAATGTATATTGCGATGAATGGATAGGCACACACAGTTGTATAGTCACGAGCATTTAGACTCAACACCATTCAAAAATGGTTTTCTCGTAACACGACCGCCTCTACTTTGAGATAGCATAGATATAAAGGGGTTGTTTTAAGTTCTCCACAAAAAATATTCCCATGAAAAAAGTTTTGATCCTGTTCTCCTAGTACTTTCCGTTCAGATTCCACATTGTGTCCTCGTTTTCGGTAGTTTTGTGATGGATTTTATGATTTAACTGTTCTGCTACACCCGTGCGAAAAAAAATGGGTCGAATGTACAATAATTAAACTTAAAAAAAAAACAAAAACCTTTGGCTAATTTATACATTTTTTTTTTGTGGGGAATTATTTTTGTGGCGAACTTACCATATAAAGGTACTAGATAGGTAAAATGATGTTTCATAACTGTATCCGGCGGTATAAGCAAGTGGTAATAGTTCCTGACGGATTTCGGCCACGGGGTGCGGCGGGTAGTCTCAGCGGAGATTATAGCCATTTGGGCGGGACATATTATGATGCACAAGTGTGTGCAGGCACAAATGAACCCCCTTTTTCTTTTTGACGTGTATTCCGAGACACGGGGGTACCATACCGTGAACGCCCAAAGTCTGGGATACTAGTTACTGATAAACACTTTTTGTTCGATCCAGGAATCAAACTCCGGACCAACAGTCGTTCTAGGGACCACGCGAGAAACTACATTTGTAAAAACATTAATCACTGCAATGATCGTTTTGGAATTATGTACAACTAGCTTCTGCCCGCGACTTCGTACGCGGATCCTTTTTCCTGAATTTTTTTGCTATAAACCTCACGGAGCCCGAGACCTTTCCAACGAATGCAAAACCGTGGAAATCGGTTCGTGCGTTCTGGAGTTATAGCGTCAGGAAGGAAAACGCGACTTATTTTTATATAGTAGATTTATATAGTAGATGTAAGAAAAAGAAGCAAATATTTGTGTGACCGTTGACAGAAGAGACTTGAAGAAAAAGAGAATTGCGCTTACACTATTTAATGAACTACAACAGGTAAATGATAGATACCGCTTAGTTTTAGAACCGCCTCACAATACAACGCCGAATTCAACCAACACTATAGCACTTGTTAATGCATTGTATAGATAGAATAACAGAGGCACACGCACTTCCACTTCCCCCATTGTAGTCGGACAGGCCAAGGGGGCTCATAGGTATGGCGCGTACGAAAGACCGAAAGAGCCATAGCGAAGGGGAAATAAGTGACTAAACGCAAGTCACAAGCTTGGGGTCATTAAAGACAACTTACTTGGTAGTTTTTTTAAGCGTTTCATAATCATCAAATGAGTCCTCCCACTCCTACTGTCAGACTTGTACTGACTAAAATTCACGGTGTCCTTCAATAGCCCTTTACGTTCTGGGGTCACGGTACTCGTTAGTCCCGCGGCACCGGCAGGCTCTAGCCCTCTAAGAGGAGCCCCGTCATCGTGCTGACACACTTTGAGAAGCGCGTGGAACACAACGGCGCCGTCGACCCGGTCACGGTAGATTGTCGGACAGCGAGTCGCCCATTACTCGCCGTCCGCATGCCCGCGCTTACGGTGGCCGGAGATCGTCTTGCGACGTCCGTCGCCGTGGGCGTCTACACTACAGATGCTAAGCTACCCAGTACAGTGGTACTTGGTAGCTTAGCATCTGTTCCCGTTCTCACATAGACAAGTGGTATCATTATTGTTTTAGGTTTTAATAAATAACTATTCAAGTGGATGTGACTTCTGTTCTATTACAGCTCATATCTGAGCATATTTCTTACTCAAACATATTTGAATAATAAAGGGGTTGTGCTATACGATTTCGTGTTCGCATTTTCCATTTGATCCGTCGCTTTTCTCCGGTACTATGAACTTTTGGCTTCAAAATATTTTACCGTTGAATTTTTCGACGGTTTCCTTATAAAAGTATTATGTAAAGTTACCGCGACACGAATACGTGGTGGGTTTATCGTGCCTACATGATTTTTATACGTTCACTGTGTTTAAAATGAACCTCTATGTTTTATTTTCAGCTTGTGTGTTGAACCGGCTTGTCTTATGCGGGGGCAACACTAAAGCTATTGTCAAATAGACAGACGAAGCGAATGCGATCCGAATCCTGTCATATAAAAAAGCGAAAGCGGTCCGATAGTCTATGTGACAGGCTTCAAACAATTCTTTACAATACAAACAAAAACGCTTCGGCACGCTTTTCAGTTTGACAAAGGCATAAAGAAGAAATGCCTTTAATTGTCGCGATCGTGGACTTAAACCGTCGTACCACACGAGCAACCCTTTTATCAAAGTCCAATGCCGTTTTGCAGTTGACAGTTTTTTTAGGCAAGTGTTCAACAGATGTTTAACTTTTTTGTAGTAAGACAGTAAATGTTCAGAAATGTCCATCGTTGGTGTAAAATAAATAAATAATAATAATAAGTCATGCGATAAATTAATTGCGTTTTCTTTAAGTGTGGCCTCAGCATTAGATCGAAAATCGACAACATGTGACACTTATCAACCCGTCTTTCTGGAACTAGGCCTATGTCCCAGCATCATTAGGAAACATTTAACGACCATTAATCAAATATTTTATTCTGAGCTTACGCTTAAAGATATTTTTCCTTTGTTTCAGCGTTGGCCGCAATGCCGCGCTGCTACATGGTCAAGAAAGGTGTGCAGCGGCACGAAGGGCCCCCCCCGTGCAGTCCCACAGAGGCGAGCGTGGCGCCACCGTGCTACAGCCCTGCCGAGCATTCTGCCCTTACAGGTAGGGCTTACTATATGGGCCTACCTTTACCACAGTTATGACTGCGCGAAAATGTTGGGGTTGGCGCGATATAGTTTTACCAACCGCACGCACGATGTTCCGTGAACAAACCGGCTTGTGCAGGCAGAACTGTGGTGATGCTTGTGCGTAATTAGACTCTATTGGACTCTATGAACGCTACTCGAAGTCAATCACCCTATCACTTAATTAAAAAAAAAACAGCCAGGGCGGGAGGACGCGTCTGACGATTTTACCACCAAAAAACTTATATGTTTTATGTTATTATACTTCGGATGTGGGGTGTACCATGAGGTGCTTCTTCATAACCCTTCTAGAATTACAGACGTGAAGTTATGTAAGTCACAGTTTTTTCAAAGTTATTGCCTATCGACTTCGATCAGCGTTCGTAAATAAAAAAAAAACCATATATGTGTTGATCTGCAAACTAGCCATATTAGGTGATTACATAAAATGTTGGGATTATTAAATGACACTTAAATGTAACTAGCGAAGTGTGAGTGTATTTTTAGGAACACATCGAACATTCACTTGAAATCAAGTAATCAACGTCACAAAACAGTGACGTTTGCAGGCAGCAATTTTTAAACGGTTTTCCGGTATACTTTTTAGCTGTAAGCTACATGCAAAATAATAGAAACCCATGAAAGAGGTACCATACATTATGTAATTATGTCGTTATAATTTAATATACCTACTCGTACATACGCGTAAGGAGAAAAACTTAAAAAAAAATGAAACCGACTTCAAAAACAACCACAAAATATGTTTAAAATAACCTACAAAATAACTTTTCCTTCGAAAGTCGGTGACTTTGTATTTTCATTTACTTTTTTGCCAATTCTTGTCAAATACATAGTTTTCTTACATGTGCACTAGAATTTTGTAATTCGTAGCACCGGTAATAACATCGCCCATGTACACAATGAGCTATAAAAACTTTTTCAAAAAAAACAATTAACCGACTTCAAAAACAACCACATAAATGTTCAAAATAACCTACAAAAAAAGTCGGTGTTTACATTTTTTATTTCATTGATTTTTTGTCACCGACTTTCGAAAGAAAAGTTTTTTTGTAGGTTGTTTTGAACTTTTTGTGGTTGTTTTTGAAGGCGGTTACATTTTTTTTAAAGTTTTTTATGTTATCCTTAGTAGGTTATAATTGGGGTTTCCAGATCAGATAAGATCTGGAAACCCTCAATTATAACTCATTCATCATTTCTTGTATTCATCATTTCATTCATTCAATTTTAAGTATTGTTCACTTTCAGATTACATCCTAAAACCCCACAGTTGGCAGTTATCCATTCAGATTATGAACTGAACTGTCTGAACTGAACTGCCTGAACTGAACTGTCTGAACTGAACTGTAACTGGATGAAATTGATTACCTATCTATCTGCTACTTTTTATCAGGGTATAAGGTTCCGCGGACGAAGCCGCTGGTAGAAGGTAGTAGAAATTGAAACAAGCTGTTTAAGCCATTGTTTTATTATAATATTTGGTTGTAAGAATACATTCTTTTAATAATTCATTGCACTGCTTAGAGTCAAATTCTATGACGGAGATGCGTGTATTAGTTATATATTCGTTTCCTTTGACAGCATTCAAATAAAAACATTTAGGATAGTGTATAGCATGTTGCATCCAAGGATCGTCATAAATCTCCCAATCTTCTATGATACCCCCGCATGAGAAACATGCCGCTTTATCATTAATACTATTTCCGCAATAAAAGAATCCAGCGTCAGCCATTTCCATCACTAATCTTTTCTTCGAATTCATCGTCCCCCAGTAGGAACGAAATGAAATTTCACGCATTTTATGTGAGTTATACATATTATATCGAGGTATGTATTCAATAAGAAACATTTTCTATTTATTTATTCTGATTCACTGACACGGATAATTATAAACTTATAATGAGTTAGCCCCGCTATTGTTAGCAATTTATATGTGATTGAAAAGGATTGGGAGGGGGATCTAAAATTCTTAGTATTTTACTTATTCTTAATATTTTATCTTAAATAAAATTAAACAAGTAAATAATTATTTTAATAATTTATTTTCAAAGCACCACTTATTTAAACACAATACATTCTTTAAGGCACAAACACAGTCATGGTAAATACAATTATATACATCTTCAGAATATTTATATAGATCATACAAACTTATCAAACTAGAACAACCTTTATCTTCTAAATTGAATATTTGACTATTACTATTTTCTAAAATGTGCTTTAGCCACAAAACCTTTTCTGAACCTTTGACGTAGATACACATATCTCTTAAAATATTTAGAATCAAAGTCTGATAATTCGAATAGGCCACAAAACCTTCATCCCAATGTATCTTTCTGTTCCGTTCAAGCCAACTAACTTGCTTTTTTTCTGATTTCGTTAATTTTTTAAATGGAAATGGCGGTTTAATTAAAAACACTTGTAGTTTTTTATCATACATTATAGCAATTTCTTTTATTATAAATTCATTTGCTTCTGTTTTAAAGCCCTGAATATCTACAATAGCAATCATGATACCCTTCTCACAATGTTACTGAGAGGTTTGTATTCCACAAGTCGATCGTTTATAATCAAACAATATGCAGTTGTCTTATCTGGTATTGGTGTAGAACATTCAATTTCCAACCTCACGTCTACTGGACCTGTTTTAAGGCTGTCGTTTTGTCTTGAGCAGTCTAAGATGAAGAGAGGGGCTTTCTCTTTGAACACCTTTAAGTCAAGCAACGGGTCTACTGGACAGTTGTAATACGACTGACGAAATTTTACAAACATTTCATATAATATACTATATTTGTTTTCAGAAAATTTTAAATTTAAAGGTTCATACGGATAATATAGTGAATTCAAAAAGAGCGTTACGTTAGTTACTTCACAATGATCGAATACTGAACTGTCTTTAGTTTTATTATTTATCCTATTAGTTTGTAAGCAAAAAATTACGTATCTAGGTTTTTCCAATTGTGAAGCAGTTTTAACTGACCAAGAATGCTTCGTGGTTTTAGGCAGTAATGGATACTCATATAAATCCCAATTTCTAAAAGCCATCTGAATAGGTTTATCTCTTTCTAGATGTTTTAAAAGTGTTAGTCGTTCTCGATCTGATACTTTTATATGCGGTACTCTCCATTGAACTCTGTGTATATCTATTTGAAAATGAACAGTATCATCAGTAAGAATAACGCTATTTAAGTTAGTATTACTTCTATTTAATATAAGTTCATGTTTACAATTTATCACAATTTTATTGTAATCCTCCGCAAACCCTAAAACCTTATTAAGTGGTATTACAGCACTAAAATTACCATCACTTTGAAATCCCTCTAAATTCCATCCCCACAAGGCGGCAACTTTACATTCTGCTTCATTTAATGAAATGTATGATTTTATTGTTGACGTTATTCCTGAGTTTTTTATGCGATCTATTTCAATACCATTTATTTCGTATCTGATGTCTTGAAACAAAGACAAAACAGAGTTATTAGTGAATGTAACAGTTTTCTTGATCGGATTCCCATCTTTACCGAACAGCTTTGCTTGTCCTTCAATATAAATTGAACTGGCCGATGGTAACACGTATATGTCTTGCTGGTGGATGGGAATTCTGATCTCATCGTTTTCTCTAAAGCTGGTATTGTAGGGATTGTATGAATGGACTTCGTAACTTTCGATCGAAGTGTCGAAGTGTGGTGATTCAGTTATCTGTAGTATATTCATATTTTAAACCCAAGAGCTTTAAGGAAATCTTTATTTACTTTTGTCAATTTCTTTACGAGTTTCTTACGTCGTTGCACCTTAGCAATCGTTAAAGAACTAAGATGTTTTTCACTGGCTTGGGTGTTTTTATAATGAATTATCATTTTGTTTTTCTTAAATGAAGACGCAGCTGAATATGTTCTTCGCCAAAGTTAATACAGTGACCAAATTGATCTACAATCCTAACAGATATCGAAGAAATTATATTTTTGTTCACTGGAAAATAAATAATATTTTGCGGTATTTCTATGCACCGATGACCTGGATGAATATCAGACACAAATTCGTGAATAAAATGAGTTGGTAATCCGTTGCAGTACGATCCGTTCACAAGATCGCATTCGATTCTGATCGCAAACAGACTGCTGTTAATGCTAGAAATATTTGCTCTGGAATTTATTACCGAAAAATATAGCAAACCACACTCGTATTGATCTGATAAATGCAGTGGTGGATGAAAGTATGAGGTCAACTCCGATTTATTACCCGAGATGGTAACCGTAGTAGACATGCTTCGACACTGAACTTTTTTCTTAGATGCTGCTTATTTTATTCCTTCACTATACCAAAAATTCTTCAAAAAGTTTAAACAAAGGTGTCCGCAATTAAAAGGGTGATCACGCTGAATATTGTCATAATTATAGTGTACTTTGGATCCCAAGTATTTTATAAATTCCTTTGGAGGCTTAAGATTTCCGTAACTATCAAAATACTCAATATAATCGTTGTATTTGGCATAGGCTACCCAATGAGAACCAGGATTATTAGAGCTATCTAAATTTATAACTCCACATTCTTTTTTAAAAGGGTGTTTAGGTAGCTTATCTCTCATAAAGACACCTCTGAAATAGGGAATATTATTTCCATACTTCAAAATGTCTAAATTAGTCAAGGCTCGTTTGGGTAGCCGATATCTTAGTTTTTTTCTTTTGATACAAATATTCCGAGCCCATCTTTATGTTGTTTAAGATGTAGTCCTTTTCCGATACAGAGAGCTTCCATCTTTTCATTGTGTCTCTTCGATTCAGTCAATAACTTTTTAGCCATTTTGAATTCATTAATGGTTTTAGCAATACCAGCTGCACCACCTGCTAAAGCTCCTACCGCTGATAATCCCGCAAAAATCGGAATCAAAGGCAATACCCCACCAGTTTTTGGTACAGGAATAACACGAGGAAGTTTAATGGATGAATCATCAGCTAATTCTCTGGCAGCGGCCATAGCTAATTTTATTGCCACTTTCTTGCATTTTGGTTTTAATTTTTTAATATGTCTCTTCGTTTTGCTAATAACATTTTTAAATTTATTTGTTAACCCTTTTCCACTTTTTATTTTAGGAGAACACTTTTTGCTATCCTTTTTTAGACCAAATCCAGTTTTAATTTTTGTTGACATAGCGCTGCTTACTAAGTGCGCTGCTAGTTTTTCCCCAACGCTCGCATCTGAGGCAAGTGCTCGTTCTTTAGCCATATCGAATAAAACTAAATCTGCCTTGTGACGATCTTTTAGGTTTGAAGACTTATGATAAGCTATGTCGTGTTGTTTGCAATATTCGTCTAATTTATTAACACCTTTATCTCCACGTGTAAGCCTTTTGATTAATTTAGTGCCAGGTCCGCAATAATTGTATCCAGGTAAATGTAATTCAAATGGTAAATGATTTATAATCCAATTGAGAAGACTACTCTCTTCAATACACATCATAAGACTGATACATTTTGAACAGAACACTTAATAAATATTCGATTTATCAATCCAACTGTTTTCAGAAGAAGGCAAACCTAACCATTTTACTAAAACTCTGTCTCCTTTTCTTTTAAGAACTTTCTCAACAAGATATAAATTAGGATTTTTCGTCTTTTGAAGCTCTTGTTCATAAAATGCACCTAAAATGGGTTGACCTCTGATTGTATCTTCTATTAAGTAGGTAATAGGATTTGTATTTTGTATCTTTCGAATTTTAAATATTTCTGTAGACCAGTTGGGAGTGTAACCTTTTTCAAATGTTCCTTTGTACTTACTGATACGCACATAATCACCAATTTTATATTTGCTTCTAATATTATGATTTTTTACCAATCTTGAATATCTCTCTAATATACTATTTTTGTTAATATTATTCACATTAGCGGGAACTTCATCAATTGTCCGATGATAAGTGTGATTGTATTCGTTAATAACATTATTAAGCATGCTGTCTATCCAATTGTAACTGCCTCTTAAACTAAATTCCTTATAGATTTTCGATTTCAATGTCCTGATAAATCGCTCAACTATTGAAGCCTTTTTTGTTGAGAAGGTTGAATAATGATTAATGTGATAAGTTTGCATAAGCTTTTGAAACTGATTATTGTAAAATTCTGTTCCTTTATCCGTTTGTAGATTTTTAGGAACACGCCCTTTATTCAATAATTTCTTAAAAGAGTTACATACATCATCTTTGGTTTTACTTTTTAGAGGAAAAGTCCAAGCATATTTCGAAAATGTGTCAATAATAGCAAGAATAAATCTGTAATTTTTATTTTGCTTTGAAATTGATTGCATATCGATTAAGTCTGCTTGCCACAGGTCATCTATATCTTTCATGATAACACATCTGCGTGGAAAGTTCACCCTCGCATTTTTATGAATTTCGTTTACCACGTCGATTTTACTCATGTTCACAATTCAGTGCATTTGTTTTGAATCCGTCTATAACACTGAATGAAAATTTTATGGTAGGTGCGTATTTATTCTTTAATTATGCCAGCTTCTTTCAATTCTTCAACGATTGACAATATTTCATTATCATGATTTGTGTTGCCAGCGTCTCTGGAAGCAACTAATAGTTTCAATCTCTCAACGAGTTCGTTAGGGTCATCCCAATATACCAAGTCAGTGTTATTTTTGTATTTCTTTAGAGTTGGTAAGCTTCCTCCAGTGTGAAAATTTTCGTTTAATGATTCGGAAAATAATGGTTTGATTACTTCACGATATTTTATTCCCTTATCGCCTCTTATTTGTCCACCAGGATTAAAATCTCTCTTGTGAGCATTTGTATAATGCAGCATGTCTTTGTAGACAAGTCTATCTTTGCTCGATATTAATTTTAAATCAGGCTTTCTTCTAAGTAAAAGTTCCTTCAAGCCAGGGGTTAAATTATAGGATTTGTCACCAACTTTAATTAAAATGACACTGTCGTCATTCAAACTATCGATTTTAGAAAATGAGACTACAGAATTACCCATTAGCAATGTTTTGTTTACACTTCTTATTCCAAACGGTATATTTACACCGTCATAAATATCATGGATATCACGACCCTCTAGTGACATTTCTAATTCATCTAATATTTCTTTTGTAGGAGACTTTTTAAGTACTGGTGCAGACTTTAGTTTTGGATCGTAGCAGTCTTCAAACTTTGAAGACGAACTAGTATTAATGTCATCCAATTCAATGTCGTCAGAATTCGAGAGTGGTAAATGTTCTAAATGCTTTATTTTTTCCTTTGACATATTTGAATCGACTAGTGCATTAAGGGGTTCCGTGACGGTTTTTAGCATTTTATCAAGTGACAAGTTCATGGAGTGTTCCTGGTTCTTCATTTGTTTTATTTTATTCTTGATGGATTCCACAGACTTCATTAATTCTATTTTAATATTCTTTTCCATGTCGTATTGTGACAAGTGTATTCAGCCAAAGAAAATATACTACTAAGTTATATTTTTGTCTGTTATTGGTTTATATAATTACACATTATTTGCTCAAAATTTAAAAAAGCTATCTAAATTCTGTCTGTACCTTCCATTGCTTAAAGTCGAGTCTTTGCAAATACTAACAAAGTTATATGGCTCTCTCCAAACTGTATTACAAATCTTCTTGAATTGATTCCAGGACATATCAGAACTAACATGCTCTTCATAAATATGTTTCAAGTTTACATCGTCTTGCTTAAATATTATGAGAAAGTTTGCATTATCACGCAGCAACTGTTTCGGAATTTTAGAGTATGTTTGACATAAATAAAAGCAATCAATACGTTTATGTCTACCCATAGAGAAGTAATTACGAATGTTTATTTGATTTTCACATGCCACATCATCGAAAATAAACACAGAATTAGTTAGTGCTTCATTCGGGGCTATGACTTCTTTATTATCATTAAATTCATGAAACTTAACTTGATGCACTCTCTTTATAACTTCTCGTAAGAAGTTGTATTTTGGTTGAAAGTTAGTTTTCGAGTACAGGTAAAGATTTTGAAATTTTAGACCATTCTCATGTAACAATAAACTAAGCACGACGTTTGTTTTTCCACAATTCGAAGGACCACATATAATACAACGAATCGTATTAGGTAACAGAATGCTATGCCTAATGTGGTTAT
Organism: Agrotis clavis; assembly: GCA_954870645.1. Classification (NCBI taxonomy): domain Eukaryota; kingdom Metazoa; phylum Arthropoda; class Insecta; order Lepidoptera; family Noctuidae; genus Agrotis; species Agrotis clavis. The sequence continues at coordinate 29,356,458 of OX940917.1, read as the reverse complement.
CAGAGTCACCAAGATTTATATGATTAACATTAAGTGATGTGTGTTGTTTGATCAACTTCATTTTGACTATTAATTCAATTTCACCCAAACATAGATATATAAAGCATAAGTACCTATAATAAAAACAAATTATTTAGATTGGTTTAAAGTTGTCATGTCAAATGTAAAGCAACATGTATAACTACTTAAAGTTGATAACCGTTTTATGCTTATGTCGGCTGTAAATAATAATAATAAGTTAGTGCGGTATTTATATTCGTTCTCAGTGATCATATAGATTATTAAAATGAAGAAGACTGTAAGGCCATAACAAGAAAAAAAGACATGCATCAGTTATTAAATATTTTATTTAGATAAGTATAACAAGTTTAAATACAACAATCAACACTATCACTTACTAAATTTACAATATATGGTATGCTTATACTAATTTTAAACAAAAGTTATAATAATATTACAATTTATTTACATAAACATTTTTGTATTTCTTTATTTTAGCAACAATTAGTAGAAGAAATAACTTTATAATAGAACTTTTGCAATGTAATGTACTGAGTTTAATTCCTGCGATGCAGAGTGTGTATATTATATTATATAATATATTCACGCCCTATTTCAACGATTCAATCTTTCTAGTATGTAAGTCATCTATTCAATCATTAAGTTATTTTAGTACTCAAACACCGAAAGTTTAAATCGTACTATTATTCAATTATAATTTATTTTTAAAATATGGTTTCACAGTGACCCCATGGTAAAGTTTCTGTTTGGTTCGCAAGTATCTGCCTCTTATCATCATTTTTATTCAATACTACTTTATGAATTTGTTGGGAGTACAGTACATGATTGTTTGATTTAATTATATTCATTTTACATTTAAAACTCGTATCACTTGTTAAAGCTCTGTTGTAATGGCGTAGTTTTAATCGATTAGTTACAGCTTTCGATATTCCTTTTGCTTTTGTTATGCAAGTTTTTAGGCTGTTTATGCAATAAAGCTTAGCTCTCAATCCTACAAATTCACATATGATTTCACCTCCACATTCATCTTTAAATAGCCCTGGAATTTTTGCATTTACTCTTGGTATGTTGTAGCAATTATTAGTCTCAAAATTACTTGTGTCGAATTGTTCAACTTCATTTTTTATGTCCTCATAAAAATCTTCAGTGTTGATAAAATAAAGAAGGCTGTCTGTGTCTGTATAACACAGTCTTGCCTGAGTTTTATATTTGTTTTTAATATAATTGTAGTGAAATTTATACAAATGTTGTTTGGCATATTCTAGGACTGAAAACCCGATATAGATAGGTCGGTCTAGAATAATTTTTTCAGGACTCAGTTGAATAGCAACAAAATTTTCAGAAAAAATCTTAATACTTTTAAAATTTGGTTTCGCAATTAACTTTTCCGCACTGAGGTGCTTATTTGTTTTGTTATTATAATCGTCCCAATTGGTCACTAATTTTACATTAACCTGTTTGCGTCGATTTTCAATAGTTTTGCCAAATATAGCATTGTTAAGAAGTTTAAAAAAATCTTTTTCAAATACGGTTGTAGAAGCTTGGCGTAAGCTAGTGTTCAGGTCAATATATTTTTGTAAAAAGTTTTGTTGTCTAAAAGTTAAGATACGGTGAATTTTCTTCAAAATAAGTCCATTCAGCAGGCATTCTTTTAAATGAACGTAGTGTATTACATAGTTGAATTTGTCATATAAATTGGCAATTAATTTAGATGTTTTGCCTCCAGGTGGTTTGAACTTCTCTGCAGCAAACGGTAAATCACTGTGCTTGTTATGTAAATTCTCGGGATAAGCTAAATCTACTTCTAAAATATATCCATATTCGGAATCATCCGAAATTGATAGTACGTTTATAGTATTTATTTCATCGATTGATAAAAAGCGGAATTCAGAAATAGGCATTTTTTTTGTCATCGCATAACCGTATAAATTATTACAGTCAAGATAAATTAAATATGTTGACCTTTGAGAAGCATCGTAACTAGGTAAATATTTATTATTTGCTTTAGCGTAACGAAGAGAACATTGTGCCAAGCCTCCGCGAATTCCCTTCTCCAGGAACTCGTATATTTCCACATCATTAATTAATTCTAATTTAATACCGGTATACAATAACATCGCATCCCAGCTTAAACTAGGTGCAGTAATATAGTAGGCCGGATCAAGTTGATAATGATGCAAACAAGTTTGTCTAAATTTTTCAAAAACGTCAGAAAGTAGTAACACATCGGTTTTTAAATATAAATCTGTATATTCTCCAAGAGATTTTATATTAAATGTTTGCCAAATACATTGAGCGTGATTATACTCATCATCGCTAATATGTACGCACGTCAAACTATTGTAAAAACAATATTTAGATGGTAGCTGATTCTCATTATATTTTGAGATTGTATCCATGTAATCATAGGGGTATATTCCTTTTCGTCGTAGTAGTTTTAACTTTTTACAATTAACATCTGAAAATTCTTTTGACAAATTAACAAAATCAGATTCAGACAAATTGTTGACTAATGTGTTTAAGCTTGAATTAAGAAATTGAAAGGAGTCTATAAACTTAACTTGAATAGAATTTGAACTGTTCTTTCTGTGGAAAAATTTCGTGATAGACATATACTTTTCTTTGGTTTTAGGTATAATTTTAAAAGCACCATCATATTTTGCTAATTCTTTAATAAATAGGTGAGAATCATAGCCAGCTAGGTTATGTAAAATAACAGGCACAAACGGGCAAACTCTAAACATTAAATTACAATGGGAGTGCGCGGCGCCTCGGTACTGAGATGTTATATGATCATGATCCATTACTTTGTCATCAAAGAGCAGATCATTACAGATGTGACATTTTGTAGCATTTTTGTAATCGTTTTTTTGGTCTGTGGTTAAAGGGGCCACAGGCATTTTACTCGATAAGATGCTGTTAATTTTATCTACATCATTTAGTAAATATTTTATAAATACTTCCACACAGTCCGGCCCTCTATATGTTACGTATTTATTTAGCTCCGAATTATGTGAACAGCAAATATAGTATCCAAAGCATGAAGGTTCGTGAACCTTGTATGTTCGGGTATTTTCAGTTTTATTTTTGTTGCAGTTTAGCAAAATACTCTCAAAATCAGCATAAATAACAAAATTAATTTTTTGTTTTCTTTCAAAGTTTTTAAACTGAAGAATGCTATTTTTTTCAGGTAATACTGTTAATATATTAGGACATGTAGTATGAGCACTATATTTTGCGGCACTCGAGAAAATTTGTAAACACGTCTCACATAGATACATTTTACCTTTATGTTTACTTATTTGACGTCTGACTAATCTCAACAGATTTTTTATTAAACAATAATGTCCATTGCCTTTTCGTTCAATATATAATAAATTAACATGGTGTGTCTTTCTTAAATTTGTCACATATAAGGGACCAGTGATTGCATTTTTATCATCCAATCCATATACGTTTATACTTATAGTAGGATTTATCTTTTCAAAGTTTTTAATATCATTATACGACGGAGGAAATGATAGACCATTTATATTTAAGACTGATGAAAAGATTGGGTAGGAACTTGTTCTGCAAACATTACATTTTGCGGGATATAATGCTGCAACAACACACCACAAAAAACAATAGTTATCATGGTTTTTAATATTTAAGCAACTTCTCGTTTTTTGTATAACATGCGGCAAATCTATGTAAGTACCGCCTTTTAAAGGAGAATACTTGTTTATATTAATTTCCAGGTGACTTATACAGAAACAAGACCAACCAGATTCACAGTGTTGGAATTCTGAGAGTTTCCTCTCAAATGTGTTTATTGTATTCAAATAAAATTCATGTATATCAGTATTTTTATATATAATTTTAAATTTTGTGTTAAATGACTTAAGCTGTTGCTCACCAGATTTTGGGAGAATAAAGTAAGCATAAAGCTCGAAGTTTAATTTAACACAATTATGTTTAATTAGACAAGCATTAATTAGTTTTATGACTTGATGCTGATTATCCATTAGGAATTCCTCAGGTGTAAGGTACTCCATCGATGGATTCAGTTTGTAACTTATTATTCTCTTTCTAAAAGCCGTAGCAATAATATCAATATTTTCATATTTGGTTTTCAATATGCAATTAGATTTGTGTAAATTCGTTCTCACATGATAGTGATATTCATTTTTCGGTATTTCAATATGACATTTTTCACAATTCATTTTATTATCATTATAATTTGTTATTTTTCCAGGAATTGGTGAAACTGTAAGAAAAAAAACAATAAATTTTTAATTCTTGAATATATTTCTTTAATACATAATAATAATAATATAAACCTAAAAAAACATTTAAAAGAATACTAGTACATAAAAATGATTTTGTAATATTGAGATAATGATTAAAATTAAATGTCGTAAATAAGCAAGTAACTCATGGTAAAAAATAGTATTTATAGTAATGAGATATTTATAATGGAATACTATCTAATGTTTAGTAATAGTTGCTAACAAATGTTGGTGGGCACTTTACAAATTCTTTTCTAGTTGCCATAATAAAATTAGTCAGGTGCTGCCATGCATCTGTGTTTTCAGATGTTTGGTTTTTTACAGTAACTATTGCCTGGCGCCATCTATTGATTGGTTGCACGTTTTTTATTTCATCGCACCGGTACACTTTTAAATCTATATAGTGCGTACCGGGCTTATGCTCATACGTCTGGCGCGAATGACCGTTAGCAAGGCGCCGAGTTAAATACGAGGTTAATTGTATTGGAGCTTTACCGGGAACAGCGACATCTTCTTTCTCGTCATCTTCACTGTCAGTCCCGAAGAGGTCGTAAGCTGTAGCCTTCCTTGGTGGTATTGGCTTGAAGTACGGCTTCTTCGGAGCTGACCGCGACGTACTCGGCGCCGGACTTGCTCTCGATGGTGAATGTGATGCAGTCCCCGCTGCCGCCTCCGACTCCTTCGTTTGACTTGGCACCTGCTTCCTCTTCTTAGTCTTTTTCACGACTGGAGGTTGCACCTCGTCGTCAGACGGGAAGAGAGTCTCTGCGTTCTGAAGCGACCTGAAATAATATAAAATTAATTTATTAATTTTGTTATTTTATCAATTCATAAGCAGGATTCGAACCTTCCAGGTTCTCTCTGGCTCTGGCTTTACGCGATACACTAGAATAGTGTATACATTTAAGAATGAATATTAGAATAATTACATAGAACACATCATTATACCACAATTTACTGGGTATCGAACCCAATGTCTCATGCTCAATAGTCGAGATTACTAGCACTCGTCTAAGGAGTTCCCTGTTATAAGAATAGTTGAACAATAGAATTATTAATATAATTATAAATTAATGCTACTTACATTTTAAATAGTACAGCGAAGTGTTGATGTACGATGATGCCACTAGCTCTGGAAGAGGTGTTTTGCGGTTGAATTTCAGCAGCGGGAGGCTTAAATAGTGATAAATCTACGTCAAATCATCCCATATTTGGGAAGAGGCACGTGTGTAGAAAATGCTGTGTCAGTTGCATCCAAATGCAGGTTTGTGATGTGATATTGTAAACAATAATAGAATATGTATTTGACTTGCCTTTCGGTCTAGTGGTTAGTGGTCCTGACTGCTATGCTGGAGGTCATGGGTTTGATTCCCATCCAGAACAAATGTTTGTGTGATGAATAGGATCATTTGTCTGGATGTAATTTATCTATAATATATGTATGTATTTAGAAATATATAATAATAATATATGTTTATCAGTTGTCTAGTACTCATAACACAAGCTCTGCTTAGCTTAGAACTAGAAGGCATTGTGTGATAGTTGTGGAATATTATTATTATTATATTATTCTACCAATTCATTTTTATTTTTATCCGAATGCGTCTAACTGGGAATTAAAGGTGTGATGATATATCGATCAACCTTAATTTAGGAAAAATTACAAATAAAAACATTACTTACCATTCTATTTGTGACAAAATTTAAGATACCTACCTTAGCTTTAAAAATATCATAATAATTACAGGCGAAACCAAACGTAGCAATAGTATGTCGATATTGCTATATTGTTTTGATTCGTCTCCTTAAAAAGAATTCAACTTACGGTGCAACTTTGATGTACAATTAACATACCATGAGTTTGCTTGTTTAATCATCTGAATAAAATGTATGAAAAAACGATTACCTAAACATAAGTGCAGTAGTATTATTTTATTGATATATATTTATAATAAATAATAAAATGATAGGCGTCGTAAAGTCTTACGTTTCCTATTTCACTATACCATTTTTGGAAAAGATATGACATATCTAACTTAAAAATGTGCGATTTTGAACTCTATCCATGAAATTAAATTAGGGTATATAAATAGAGAGAAAAAATCTACACTTGACTAGTACAACTGGCTTGATCGTGTATTATTGGTAAGTTTTAATATTATTCTTCCATATTTTATCTGGTACATATATTTTCTATAAAACCCTATTGTTTCATTAGCAATTGTTATTTTAAGATAGAATATCGGTTAAAGAAATACTAATCTAGACTATTATTTTCCAGGTGCTTAGCAAAGTCGGGACATAGAATTAAAAATGTCACACTCACCATCCTACAGTCCTGTTTTAGAAAACATTAACCTACAATATGATGTAAGTATCTAAGTAATCATCGATATTAGCAATTGAATTCATGTGATGGTATTTAATAGCATAAAATTATTCATTGTTTCAGAATTTGATAGATTGCCCCGATCCAGTTCTTAATCCATTTTACTATGCTCAAGACCAAGAAAGCTGGGATGTCGAAGTGGCGAAAAAAGCACATGAAGAGAGTAAACAGCAAAAAATACAAGAGAAAAAAATAAAGAAAAAGAAGAAAAAATCAAAACCATTTAAAAACACATCTTTCATCAAGCGTAAAGAGCCCGGACATATTCACCGAATTATAAAAATAATTGTACATGATGTGGAAGGCCGTCAGATGGATGAAATAGACAGTGATCCCGATATCGATAGTGCAAGCGTGAATATACAATATTTAGTCCGTAGTGATATTGATGACATAATGAGTGAAACCGAGTATTTAGTTGCTAAAATAGTTAAAAAATTAAGTTCAACTTCATGTACTTAGTTGATGTTTAAAATAGACGTATTATTATTTACAGTTTTATTATTTTTTTTTTTCTTTTTTAAGTGGCTAGTATATACTGTAAATATTCATTGTAAATAAAAGCTGTATTTAAAATAAAGTACCTTTTATTTCTACGTCATAACATTTAAACTTAATCGTTACTACGCTGCATATATAAGGTAGCGCGATGGACAACGGTGAGCACACTTCATTTTCGTTAGTCTGCCGTATCGAACATACATACACCGCCTGTAGCTCCAATTTCAGTGTCATTGAATTGTTGAATGAATATACATATTTACGAATGTTCAATAAGATAAATGTTTCATATATTTATATTGAATATCTAAACTCATGATATCTATTACATTATAATTATTGAATAATAAAGACCACTCTAGCATCACCTATCGTCTGCGATAAGTTCTCAATTCATCCAGTTACCAAAAACCTCAAGCTAATTTTATGAATTGCAGAAAACATTTTCATATTCATAATCTGAATGGATAACTGACAACTGTGGGGTTTTAGGATGTAATCTGAAAGTGAATAATACATAAAATTGAATGAATGAAATGATGAATACAAGAAATGATGAATGAGTTATAATTGAGGGTTTCCAGATCTTATCTGATCTGGAAACCCCAATTATAACCTACTATCCTTTTTAGTTTAAATATTCAACCCAAATTGTTGTCAAATACATAATTTTTTTACATGTGCACCAACATTTTGTAATCCGTAGCACCGGTAATAACATCGCCCATGTATGTACACAATGAGCTAAAACTACTGAACCCAACTAAATGAACATTTTATGGGGTCAAATGGCAGATATACTGTATCGAACAAAAAAATAATCATCGAAATCAGACCAGAAACCTCGGGAGTCATCGGTGTAGACAATGTTGAAAACTTTTTATTTAGGTTTTTGTTGATTTTTCAAAAAGTGCTAGTCCGATTTCGATAAAATTTAAATGGGATCATTCGGGAAGCATATCCTTTCCAACAAAAAAAGGTATTTTCCAATCGATTGGTAAACCCGAACAAACATAATATATATTATTATATAAACATCAGAATTGAGGACCTCCTCCTTTTGGAAGTCGGTTAAAAAATACAAAAAGTTGTTTCTTCATGGTTCAGTTTTCGACTTAAATTTCGTCGAATAACTCTGAAACCATTAGGTTTAGGACATTATGCTATTTAACTTTTTGTTTGCCTAAGTGTCCTCTATCTAAATAAATAAAACAAAATGGCGGGTGACGGATAGGGCCACCTTCCATACAAAAATCTTTAAAGTCCTTGGTCGCCTGCATGCCTGTTTTGCTGACTTTACGCGGCCAGAACCACCATCGTAGATCACGAAGAAAAATTAATATTATCAGTTTTGTTCAAGATTGCGGCTTGTCGTGTTATGGTAGTACCGCGCAATGCGTGAGTTATTATATAATACAAGTGGCCCAATAGAATACATTACTCTTCATTAAACAAAATAGAACAGTATGCTGTTTATTGTAATGTCCAATTTACAGGTATTACAATCTAGCTTTAATAAGTAGGGTGACACATTGTGCGGTATTATTGTAAACTAGCTGTTGCCCGCGACTTCGTCCGCATTGTATTTAGTTTTAAGGCACCTAAACTAATATTCTCTTTTTTAATTTGTTGAGAAAGTGAGGGTACCTGATGTGAACTTTAAAGTTTGTTATAGAATCTATAACAAACTTTAAAGCAAATGAAATGAAAACTTCCAGACACAACACTTTATATACGACATTGGTAGTTTTTCCCTCTGGTGCTAAAATAAAAAGGTGGTCAGCATTACTGACAGGCGAGCATGTGTTATATAGTTGGCCGTGGGAAAAACAGTTGGACCTTAGGTTGACATCAGATTCCTTCAGGGTCTGTCCTTGGGACTTATTTATGGTCATCGCGAAGTAAGCGGCTACCGGGAATTGTGTGAGTTTGAACTGGAAAGGGAAATTGTTGGAGATGAGTGGTATTCACGGTATCAATGCAGTTTCCCCTGAGCCACATCCGGTGAGAATTTCAGCTTCGCTTAAATTTCTGTGTAAAGGTGCGTACAGACCATGTAACATGTTATATAACATGTGTTATAAAACACTACAACTCTATGTAGAATGTTACCATGAAAAATGTTATCTAACAATGTTATATAACATGTCATGTTATATAGTCTGTACGCACCGTAATGCAGTAACTATTAGTCGCGTTCCATTGCACAATTTTGGTGGAGTTAGATTTCTTAGAAGCATTATTATTACTTTTAGGTTATTTTATGAGCTCGAGGACCACAGGCAGTTGATGAATTTAAAATCTCGAGTAGGTAGTTGCTGGCATCACCCTAATTGACGACGTTATTGTATGATGTGTAAACGACATCATTCCCAACAATTTTGGCTAATATGTTTTCATTTATTGCAGCGGTTCGGTCATTTTTTTAGTATCGCACGATCACATAGCACACGAACACATGACGGGACTCCGAATACGTAACTTATCAATTCTTCTTACAACGGGCAGTGTCTGCCGGAATTTTACAGAGAACAGTACCTACCGTGATATTGTCCATGGGTCTATCATCATGGCGAATGTCTCAAAGTGTTCTGTCCACGGCCTCGACGGCTTTTTGTTCGACATGGTACATTCAGACGATTACATTTTTTAGCGTGGTTATACATCACGTGGAACACAACGTGCACTCTTACTCGCCGCCCGCATGGCCGCGCCTACAGTGGCTGGAGATCGTGTAGCGTCGTCTGTCGCCATCGGCGTCTACCGCTGCGGCTGGGCTGGAGGTGGACATTGTCCTCTCCCTCATGCGTCCCGCCTCCTGCTTCGCTAGCATGACTGCTTCGCAGAAGGAGGCGACTGCTTCCCATTCTGTCTCGCCCCGCAGCATGGCCTCGACCAACCCTAAGCACGAGAGGTCACCGATTATCGTCGTAGTGAGGACACGGCGGTGCTCTGCCAAAGCGGGTAGTCCTGCACCGTATGCTCCACCGTGTCCTCCAGGCGATCCACGCAGTGGTGACACCCAGGCGATTCTTCTTTCCCTATCAGACACAGCTACCTCCCGAAACTTTCGTGTCCGGTGAGGACCTACGTCATGTGGTAGGTCAGGCGGGACGCCGTGACGCCTATCCAGCTACTCCTTAAAGAGGGGTCTTACCGCCGCGGTTAGGGCGTGCCCGGAACTCGGTTGCGACAGTCGCTCTCTCAATATTGCCCTGTGATCACGCCGGAGCTCTTTCCGGGAATTCATCCTGGCGATTGTATTGTATAGCGGGCTGGTATCCGCAACTCCACGTCATATGCGCGTATTTTGCGTGCGGATGAGATGATCATTCTCCTGGCGATGCGCCTCGATAGACGCGATGGAGGGCCGTCGCCTCCAGGGGAAGACGACTACATTATAATCCTGAAACACCTTTGCTTTGTTACAGTTTTATGACTACGAACAGGTTGAGTGTTGCAGTGTTGTCTTAGTCAAATGGGACTTTAAACAACAAAAAACAAAAAAAAAATACGCATCTTACTTTGTTAGTGACGTACAACAGAGACTGCTCATCAGGCTGAACAACTTTGCTAAGACGTCATTCCTTTTTATGTTATAGTTTAGCTGGGCTTTTGGTGTTCCACATTAGGTGTTCCAGATCTTAAATTTTTATATGTCAACAGAGAGTGATCATCAGGCTGAATAACTTTGCAAAGACGTCATTCCTACATATGTTATTGTGTAGCTGGGCTCTTGGTGTTCCACATCAGGTGTTCCAGTTCTTCAATTTTTATACGTCAACAGAGAGTGCTCATCAGGCTGAGCAACTCTTGCTAAGACTTCATTCCTATACATATATGCTATAGTTTAGATGGGCTTTTGGTGTTCCACATCAGGTGTTCCAGAGATCTTCAATTTTTGTATGTCAACAGAGAGTGCTCGTCAGGCTGAACAACTTTGCAAAGACGTCATTCCTGTATTTGTTGTAGTGTAGCTGGGCTCTTAGTGTTCCACATCAGGTATTCCAGATCTTCAATTTTTATATGTCAACAGAAAGTGCTCGCCAGGCTGATCAACTTTGCAAAGACGTCATTTCTGTATTTGTTATAGTGTAGCTGGGCTCTTGGTGTTCCACAACAGGTGTTCCAGATCTTCAATTTTTATACGTCAACAAAGAGTGCTCATCAGGCTGAGCAACTTTTGCTAAGACGTCATTCCTATATGTGTTATAGTGTAGCTGGGCTCTTGGTGTTCCACATAAGGTGTTCCAGTTCTTCAATTTTTATACGTCAACAGAGAGTGCTCATCAGGTTGAGCAACTCTTGCTAAGACTTCATTCCTATACATATGTATATGCTATAGTTTAGATGGGCTTCTGGTGTTCCACATCAGGTGTTCCAGAGATCTTCAATTTTTGTATATCAACAGAGAGTGCTCGTCAGGCTGAACAACTTTGCAAAGACGTCATTCCTGTATTTGTTATAGTGTAGCTGGGCTCTTGGTGTTCCACATCAGGTATTCCAGATCTTCAATTTTTATATGTCAACAGAAAGTGCTCGTCAGGCTGATCAACTTTGCAAAGACGTCATTTCTGTATTTGTTATAGTGTAGCTGGGCTCTTGGTGTTCCACAATAGGTGTTCCAGATCTTCAATTTTTATACGTCAACAGAGAGTGCTCATCAGGTGGAACAATTTTTGCTATCGCACCATTTTTGTATCTCTTATAGTTTAGCTGGTCCGTTGCGGTTCTGCACCAGGTGTTCAAGTTTCCAAAATAAATTATAGCCTATGTGTTGGCCAGACTTAATACCTATACAACAAAAAAAAAATCATTCAAATCCGTCCAGTACTTTTTGAGTTTATCCCGGACATACATACAGACAAACAGACAAACAGACAAACAGACAAACAGACAAACAGACAAAAATTCTAAAAACTATATTTTTGGCTTCGGTATCGATTGTAGATCACACCCCAAGTATTCTTTTCAAAAAATATTCAATGTACAGTTTTGACTTTCCTACTATTTTATTATATGTATAGATTGGGCGGTATTATTGCACATTGGGCGGTATTATTACACTTTGGCTTTCTACGGTATTATTGCAAAAAGCGGTATTTTCAAGGTGGATTCTTTTGGATGGTTTAGCACAGTCTAATAACCGTAATATTTGTATACTGTGGTAAAGTCTGTGGTGTATTTAAACAAAAATATACAAACATACATAAAATAATAAACTGTTTACTAATCTATGTTAATGAGCTTAACTGTACATAAATCGTATTTTTTTCTAGTATTTATCTTCTTGTATATACATATGTTGTAACGTTTTATTTAGCTAGAAGGTTACACTTTATTTAGAATAGAAAATACATGAGCGATATGAAAACGCAGTCCACAACACAGTCAGCAACACAGTCAACACAATGCACAGTACAGCACTAGACCACTGGGTAAGGCCACAATAGCCTCAGCAGGCAGGAACCGCAGCAGGAAGGGGCCTCAGACAGGCAGGACCGCAGCAGGCAGGGGCCTCGGAAGGCGCAGTCCTCAGCAGCAGGGGGTCTCCGAGGGCAAGATCCTCCGAGTGAAGAGCCTCAGAGGGTAAAAGCTTCCTCTGTTAGCTTTGGTGACTTCAGAGGGTAAGAGTTCCCTCAAATTAGTGCTTCAGAGGGCAAGATCCTCCTCAGCAAAATACTGGATTATTATGAACAGTTATAGAAAGAGCCCAAAAGTCCGGGATAGAATGAACCAAGGTCCTGGATAGAATCAACCAAGATCCTGTATAGAATGAACCAAGGTCCTGGCAGGGTCATCAATCTTCTAACTAAAAGCCTGGCACGACTTAGATCATTATACTAAAAAATTGTGGAGTACCAAATGTAACTTATACATCTTCTTAGAGATGTATTTTTTAATTTAGTAGTATTATAATACGAGAGTTTCGATCTGTTCTATAGAGATGTCGCTATACCAAAAATACTATTATTTATCATGTATTTTATTACGTTCCTAGTTTAATGTTTAATTATCTTTTTAATTGTGTCGTTTTTCAATATTTATATAATATGTTTTTCTATTTCGATATTTTCCCAAATTATTAATAGAATTCTATAATTATTTGGGCTACCTACTGGTAACTTTAATTTTCACACATTCGCACCTTTGGTGCAACAAAGACGTAACAGCTCATTTTGAAATTTTACAGGAGAAGACTTTTAAATTTTTTTTGCATGTTTTTCCTCGGTTCTGGATAACTATCTAAAGAAGGTTTGAAATCTTTACATTTAATTAATTGTTTTTTAGTTGGCTATAGTTATACGTAAAAATCTTGTATTTAATTGCCAAAGAAATCCTAATAAAAGACATAACAAAAAAAAATGTCCTGAACTGTGTCTTTGTTGCACCAGAAGTTATTTAGTTTTATGACTTAATCCACATCACAATACACACTAAACACTCCAACTCACACCTCATACATACCTCACCACACACCCCACATATCACCCATCTCATCACATCACGCACATTACACCGCATTCCATGTATGTAGTTTATAATGTAACAATAATAATTGTATGAAAGAGCGGAGTCCTCTAATACAGGAATTGTTTGCCTAAAGGTGGGCTCCAAACACGACTCATGTAAAATTATCTTATTGAGACAATAAACTATTTTGTATTTTTTTTTTGTATGACTGTTATGTTTTATGCCTTTGTTGCTCCAAGATTTTAAGCGAAAAAAGACCTCAATATAAGGTCGCGGGCGAGGGGGCACTACTTACAATGAAACGGTGTCGGCCCAAAACGCATGGAAAAACCGCCAATAACCACAAAGGCACTTCTGCCATCTAGTGTAGTTTCGAGATACTTTCGCGGATGTCTTTGTTGCCCCAAGTAAAGGCATGATTTAGAAACAATTTGGCATACTTAGGTCGATTTTGCAGTTTTGGCTATTAGTGACTTTGTTGCACCGAAGGTGCGATGTCTTTTCAATACGTCAATAAAATGTCAGTGTCACATTGCACTTTGCTGAGATTCTCGTTTGGTGCGGTTCGTTCACAGAGTACTTTTATTAATAGGGCATAGAGATCTAACTTCACGGGTTTTTCGAGCAATGGACAACAGCGACATCTAGTGTTCACCGACGAAAACTTTTCTGTATATAGTTATATAAATATAGGTATATACAAAGCTTGCTCATTCCTTTTAGTGTTTTGATTGACTATTAATAACTATATGCCTACATTAGTAAAAAATAAAACAAATTTTTTAAGTAATTATATGTATTTCATCAACTATGAGGCCTTTTACAATGTTTTTACAGTAATTTCTAGCCATTACTTGATATTTATCGGTGTCACTGATAGTATCTTGCTTTCCAGTAAGAATTTTATTAGCATGGAAATAACACACGGATACACTACTTTAGAATAGCACCAAAAGCAGAAAATGCAGGAAAATAACGAACCGCACCAAACGAGAATCAAATTTTTTCAGCAAAGTGCAATGTGACTCTGACATTTTATTGACGTATTGAAAAGACATCGCACCTTCGGTGCAACAAAGTCACTAATAGCCAAAACTGCAAAATCGACCTAAGTATGCCAAATTGTTTCTAAATCATGCCTTTACTTGGGGCAACAAAGACATCCGCGAAAGTATCTCGAAACTACACTAGATGGCAGAAGTGCCTTTGTGGTTATTGGCGGTTTTTCCATGCGTTTTGGGCCGACACCGTTTCATTGTAAGTAGTGCCCCCTCGCCCGCGACCTTATATTGAGGTCTTTTTTCGCTCAAAATCTTAGAGCAACAAAGGCATAAAACATAACAGTCATACAAAAAAAAATACAAAATAGTTTATTGTCTCAATAAGATAATTTTACATGAGTCGTGTTTGGAGCCCACCTTTAGGCAAACAATTCCTGTATTAGAGGACTCCGCTCTTTCGTACAATTATTATTGTTACATTATAAACTACATACATGGAATGCGGTGTAATGTGCGTGATGTGATGAGATGGGTGATATGTGGGGTGTGTGGTGAGGTATGTATGGGGTGTGAGGTGTGAGTATGAGTGTTTAGTGTGTATTGTGATGTGGATTAAGTCATAAAACTAAATAACTTCTGGTGCAACAAAGACACAGTTCAGGACATTTTTTTTTTGTTATGTCTTTTATTAGGATTTCTTTGGCAATTAAATACAAGATTTTTACGTATAACTATAGCCAACTAAAAAACAATTAATTAAATGTAAAGATTTCAAACCTTCTTTAGATAGTTATCCAGAACCGAGGAAAAACATGCAAAAAAAAATTAAAAGTCTTCTCCTGTAAAATTTCAAAATGAGCTGTTACGTCTTTGTTGCACCAAAGGTGCGAATGTGTGAAAATTAAAGTTACCAGTAGGTAGCCCAAATAATTATAGAATTCTATTAATAATTTGGGAAAATATCGAAATAGAAAAACATATTATATAAATATTGAAAAACGACACAATTAAAAAGATAATTAAACATTAAACTAGGAACGTAATAAAATACATGATAAATAATAGTATATTTGGTATAGCGACATCTCTATAGAACAGATCGAAACTCTCGTATTATAATACTACTAAATTAAAAAATACATCTCTAAGAAGATGTATAAGTTACATTTGGTACTCCACAATTTTTTAGTATAATGATCTAAGTCGTGCCAGGCTTTTAGTTAGAAGATTGATGACCCTGGGTTCGTTATTTTCCTGCATTTTCTGCTTTTGGTGCTATTCTAAAGTAGTGTATCCGTGTGTTATTTCCATGCTAATAAAATTCTTACTGGAAAGCAAGATACTATCAGTGACACCGATAAATATCAAGTAATGGCTAGAAATTACTGTAAAAACACTGTAAAAGGCCTCATAGTTGATGAAATACATATAATTACTTAACAAATTTGTTTTATTTTTTACTAATGTAGGCATATAGTTATTAATAGTCAATCAAAACACTAAAAGGAATGAGCAAGCTTTGTATATACCTATATTTATATAACTATATACAGAAAAGTTTTCGTCGGTGAACACTAGATGTCGCTGTTGTCCATTGCTCGAAAAACCCGTGAAGTTAGATCTCTATGCCCTATTAATAAAAGTACTCTGTGGGTCCTGGATAGAATGAACCAAAGGTCCTGGATAGTCCTCAATAGAATGAACCCGATTCCTTTGACGGCCTCGGCTTTTATAGGTGTCAGCTTGTTTTTAAAATCATCCTTCATTTCTGTTTTCAAATAGTTTCTTCGGATTCCGACAGATCAGACGAAGGAGGAAGGTGGTCTGCGTGCGTTTACATTATGTAAAATTTTGAATTGAGTAATTTAATAAAAACATTAATATAATAATTAAATTAGACTTTGTACAATATTTGAATGAAATCAAATAGATAAATTAAATTATATAAACCAAAATGTAGCATCATAGATCAATAAGCTTTAAGCTAAAACAGAAAGTAAAAATAAAAAGAAACTGACAGTTTGGCATTTGACATAAGTGTCAAGAAAATTATCAACTAAAAATATTAATGAAAGCATGAAAAATATAATGAATAGGATGATGTAAGGCGTAAGTACACATAAATACTATAATGTTTAGGCTTACGTTTGGCCATCATCTCGCCTCATAGTAAGCAATGTGGTCGACGATGAAGTTCGCTTGCCTGGAAGTACACCATTCACTCATGACTAAACTCCCCATGGTTGTAGTTATCAGGAAACACATAATCTGGCAGTGAATCCCACTTCTTACCCACGCCTTATATTGGTTAGGTTGCAGATCACCGCAACTATACTTAGCTGCCTATAGGGCTTCTGGTTCAGACTTTACATCGGCCTGATAGTAGCAGAACAGCTGGACATTTACTCACGAAAGTTAACAGGTAGGTCATATCTTCACAACAGTAATAATACAGGACGTCAGAGACCGTTGAATGGAGCTTCGAAATGGTACAACAGGTTGATCGTGTTCCACAACCGTAAGATTAAAATTGTAGTACTACTGGGGTACTATATGCTGCCAGGTGGCGTTTCGCGGGAAACATTTCTCGTCCAATATAGGAGTTGTGAGACGGTCTTGAGTGTAGTTAGTGTGAGGCAAGACAGATGTCGCCACAACTCAAGGTTCTGCTGCATCTTGCAACTGGCGCTATATTAAAAAAAATGACTTTAACGAGAGAATACAGGGTTGTTTGTAAATATTAATGACCATTTATAGGCTGAAAATACTTATGGTTATATTATAAGCAACTTTTACTATGAAACCAAAAATGAAAGATCAGAAAAAAAACAGGGAATTCGTACAAAAAGGAATATCTTTCAGGGTTGGTTTCATAGTAAAAGTTGCTTTCAAACATAAGTACCTTCAGTCCATGAAAGGTTGATTATATCATACAACAAATAACACTGTACATGACGAATGCGTTAGTGTATACTTAATGTATACTTAGTGTATACTTCATTCAAATGATGGTCTATCTGTTGTATAATTAGACAGTTTCAAAGGTCCAATAAACCCTGCACGGACAGATCAGGGACAAACTGCGGACTTTGACAGACTACTACTAAAGTTCGGTCACAAAACAGGAGGAATTTCGTACATTGACCTATTATTAGCTGTCTCTGTCACTCCCGCGTAAATATCATGAGTCTCGCTTCATCATATCAGTCGTAAGACGTCCACTGCTGAACATAGGCCTTCCTTTTAGACTTCCAATAGGACCGGTTGGAAGCGGCTTGCATCCAGAGTGATAGTGTGGTCTTCATAAGATCGTCTGCCCACGTTCTGGACGTCCGACGCTGCGCTTGCCGGTGCGTGGTCTCCATTCAAGGATCTTACGGCCCCATCGGCCATGAGTCTCGCTTGCACAGATGCACTGGCCGCCATCTGTTTTGTGACCGGACTTTACTACTAGATACTTAGGTGCATCATCTGTCAAAATTTAGGCTTAAAGCACAGTAGTAGAATAACAGTAGTAGAATAACCTACCAAACGACGAAATAATTTCTTCTCTTTAAACGTTAAAAGATGAACTACAAATAAGATCAAAACGCTAATTAGCAATATGAAGAGCCTTGTGCCAGCCTCTCAAAGAGGCTTATTCACTCACGTAAGGACCCATAATGACGTCGTTATATTGCCTCAGAAAAGACGGGTTGAGACGATGCGTTACAGGAAAATAAGTCAGCTAATAAACGATTTTAATATCTCTGCATAAGTTCAATGAAACACTTTTTTTTTACATAATTTAAAAGAGATATTCAATCGCTGTATAATTACGTTTACGACGTCGTTTTACTTTTTTACGAATACAGATCAGCCCTTATCATGAGTTTTCAGTTACTCTGATGTAAAGTAAACTGGAACTTTGACATTTTCAAATTCAGGAAAAAAATTAGTTCCTTCTTCGCACACCAGAGGCGCTGTTCCATTTTTCCATACAAGAAACGCTGTAAATACTGGAAAGAGGCTGTAAAATAGTGAAAACTCGTGAGAAGGGTACAGTCTTTTAAAGGGCATACTATTGCGAAATATTATTTCAAAGTAGGTACCGTTAGTAGGTGCATGTCATTCTGTAATCAACTTAAACAACACTGGTATAAAGTTGGTATTTGTTTCAGAAGAAGTAAATTAAAGTACTTAAAACAAGGATTTGAAACCGGGATAGTCACCCCAGCGGTATAGTTGCCTTGATTCTAATTACTCTAGTTTCGTGGATGAATCATAATATTATTTTATTTATCTATTGAGAGTTTATAAAACTGGACCCTTAGTTGATCATTTTGCAGTATTTGTGCGATTGCATGGGAAGGCAAGATGCGATCAAAGTTTTTGCGGGTAATTAACATGGAATAGGCAACTATGATAGGTCACCCAAAATTCGCACGCAAAAAGCACCAATACTCCTACTATAATAAACCAAAGTAATAGGTACAGACGCCAGCAGGTCAACCTATCTCATCATCATCATCATCATCATCATCAAGAAGAGAAAAACATGTGAGTTGGCACAACAGTGACCCACGAAAACACTGTCTAGGCGACTTGAAATGACGCCTAGGATACTGTTGTTTACCTTATGTAGTATGTTTTGTACGTGCACATAAGTTGAATGGGTATTTCCCTTTATTGAATACTCGTGAGAAGATTTGACTTACCGCAACAAGTGGACACACTAACATTTTGCGTTAACAGGTAGATTTTATTTGGCATGTTTTCAAAAGATAAATCGTTTTATTTCGTTATGTCGCTAGTTATTTTCAATTCGCAATCGCAATTTAATTGATACAATATTATTTTTCCTTTCCATGCGAGAAGCTTGCACAGGCAGGACTGTGGAGAAGCTTGTGCGTTTGGTAGGCCTATTAGATAATAACACATGGGATTGTCTACGCATATTGTGGGTTTTGCCCTTTTTATGATTTTGGAGTTTTAATACTGCATACTCGTAATAACTTATCAAAGAATCAACGACATCACGAGAAAGAATAAATCAAAAGAAACTGTTGCCTCAATAATAAACACACATGAATGAAAACCGAGTCTGCCTCGGGGAGTTAATTAATTTGTTCAGACAAAAAACAAAACGCAAGTCAGGCATTTGCTAAACGCATACCGATTTTACAGGAGATGTTCTGGGAAGAAATGTTTTGCTTCATTTTCATTAAGCCAATTAGGAGGTTTTCATAGGTTTACAAGAAGCATGGCGTACTCAATTAGCCATTCAACGTTTTATTTTCCACTTGTTTGTTACTTTAATTGGCGAGGAAATGCCAGTAGCTTTCCTTACAAGGTAAAATTCAACTAGGAAATTCAGTACGAGTAGGTATTTATTATTGAAATGCCTATAAGTTGAAGCAAATTAGATCTCGATTACACAATGAACCTTAAAACGGGTTGTATTTAAATCTTGAGCGGAAATAATTAGTGGAAAACCACTTTTATTTTTAGAATAATAAGTTGCTGTTACGGTAGCGGGCAATTTTAACACATGCAGAACATTAGAACTAATAGCATAGTTAAGTGCATGCATCAAAATAAGCGAAGAAAAGAACTATCAATCATATATTTATAATAAGTAAATAAAAATCGGTACCATTCGTTCTTCAGGAACAGTAACGTTATGGCCAATATTCAGTACACCTGAAAACGTAATATGCATAATCTCATAATCATAAATTCAGCAGCTTAAGGCTCAGGTCTTGTAAAATTCACTCGCGCCGAATTATTTGCGTAACTTTGTTTGTGATTTTTGAACAAAATAGTGCAATAGCTTGAAATATTATTATTGCACATAAATAACCATAATATAAGTAACAGCTAGTTATTTTTTTTAAGTTGATTTAAGTGGATTATATACGGTAAATCAAGCGTTCAAATCAGCTCTTTCCTGCCCAACGTCATTTCGAGTTACGTTGGTGCACTCAATCTGAGACAATGAAGAATTAATTTAAAAATCTGAGCAGCGCATAATGACCGCAATATCCTCGTCTTCAAACTGCGCTGATTAGTTTTTTATATTTATCTTTCATTTTCTAAATTAAGATGGCAGAATATTATCTAAATTCTCGGATTTTATCTCTCAATAAATAGTTTTTTTCATAAGAACTATGCATCGTAGGTATGTAATATTTAGATTATTTTGATGTCGACAGATCAATAAAGCAAACACAAAAAAAAAATTGTACCTAAAGCACTTTTTTTCAACAATAAAAAATATCTCAAATAACCTCTCAAAAAGTGTTTATAAACGAGAATTGCAAGAGAAATTCCTTAGTGGCCGGTGGACGGCCGGAGCGATCGGACGTGAGGTCCACGACGAATTTTTATTGGTCCCTCTCGCTCGCACCTTCTCTCGCTCTAACGGTGATTACGCACAGTTACGCATCTCAGGTTGCTCTACTTGATTAAATTAAAATATTTTTTTTTAACCCACGGAAAAAAAGGAGGAGGTTCTCAATTCGACATGTATATATATATATATATATTTTATTTATGACCATTCATTACTTTTTCTTACGTGGTCCAATTTCAAAAATTCATTTTTTTTTGTTGTACGTAGTGTATCTGAAAGTTGGTCCCATTTAAATATCAAAACTAAACGCGGCCTATATGGATAGAAAAAAAGGAATTAATTGTCAATTTTCCTACAGAATTTTCAGTTGTGAACCGATTCTGTTGAAATAAAGTTAACATAATGTAGTCCTGAGGACATTATAATTATACTACACACATCAAAAGTGTCTAGGGATCAACATATATTTTTGCAATAACTTTTCTCCTGATTGATATTAATTAAAATGTTCTTTAAGGATTCATCAAATAAAGTGTTATCGTTTGTCACAGTAACGATAAACCAAGTCACCTTTGCATTCATAAAGAAATTTGCCATTTTCCTAATAAAGGGATTTTTGACATTTGAACCACTAACATTAAAGTTCGAAAAAAAGACTGAAATAACAGTTTTCTTTAAAATTTTATTGGGTAACTTAAACAATTAATAATCCGTGTTTCTACCGCGAACACTAACAACACAAGAACATCGGTTTGGCATACTCAAAATGAGTTCATCCAAATCACGCTGTGGAATGGCCGCCCATGTTCGTTGCAACAACAAAAAAAGGTCTTCTTGCGACTGGATACCCTCCATATTCGGCAGAGCTCTTCTCTGTAGCATATCCCATGCATGCTCAATCGGGTTCAAGTCTGGCGACTGAGCAGGCCAGGGCAGGACATTGATGTTAGCTGCGGCGAGAGTCTGTCTTACAACTCTTGCGGTGTGCGGTCGTGCATTATCATGCATTAACTGAAATAAGGGACCGATTTGCACTTGTAGAGGAACGATGACGTCTGATACAATCGTCTCAGCATAAATTTGAGCGTTGAGGTTGCCTCTGATCCAAATCAACTCAGTTCTTCCGCCGATCCAAATACCCGCCCATACCATGATGGTTCCACCACTATAAGGATGGACTTCCTGGCAGGATTTTAATCGCTGTTGGCGTCCAGGGGTTCTCCAGTGTCGTATACGTCTTGTATCCGGTCTCATACCAAAACGAGACTCATCAGAAAAGCACACGAAACGCCATTGTTCTTCTGCCCAATTTCTGTGTTCAAGAGCCCATTGATATCGAATCCTACGATTGTGCATTGCTATAGGTGGTACCCGTAGCGGTCTTCGGGAATGAAGGTTCACTTCATGCAAGCGTTTTCTGACTGTTTGGTCGCTAATTAAGTTCCCTGAAGAGTGATGAAGCCTCACGGCTAACATCATGGCGGTTATTGTTGGAGCTCTTCGAGTTAAGATTTGAATGTATCGGTCTTGTCTCCGTGTGGTGCAGCGATACCGTCCTCCATGGCGCTCAGCCACGGTACCAGTGCTTCGGTAACGTGTCCAAAGTCGACTGATAACACTCTGACTTGTATTCAGAGCTAAAGCCACAGTACGTTGCCGGGAACCAGCTTCTATCATTCCCACGGCTCTGAGCATTTCTTCCCTGCTTAAATGACGTCGCCGCTCCATAATAACGTTGGTTTTAATCAGTAGTAGGGAAACAGTAGCACTAATAATGTCTTCAATGCGTTGTATGTTTTTATAGGGAAAATATTGACAGCTGATTTTCATCTTTTACTCGAATTTGATTTACAGTTCCTGATTCAAATTATGAAATGCACCAAAAAGGATCCATATAAATTTATAAAATCATAAATTTATTACAAAGCCACATCTCAATCTCAAGAAATCCGCATAAAAATGCTTGATCCCTAGACACTTTTGATGTGTGTATATAGCAGAGATATGGAGAAGTAGCTAAACAGGTTCGAGCGAATTCCGACCTAAATCGCTAACATTGCTCCTTCATTAAAATGCGGTTTTTGCATAAATGTCAATAAGGTCGAAAATCGTTTGAACCTGTTTTTTAAATTGCTTAACGATAGCAAGTTATTGTATCACATTCACGTTCGCTAACATTGCTCCTTCATTAAAATCCAGCAATGAACAAAAGCGTTGGTTACTCTGTCTCCAGGTGGTAATGGACTGTGCCTATGACAAGGAGTGCAGTCCTTGGATGTTACTGTGGTACCCCGGCCAGGGCGGGAGGGTCTGTCAGACTTGTACTGACTAAAATCCACGGTGTCCTTCAAATAACCCTTTCATGTTCCGGGGTCACGGTAATGACATAAGTACCGCGACGCCAGCAGGTTTTAGCCCTCTAGAGGGGGACCCCGTCATCATGCTGACGCTATTTGAGGCGCTCGTAGAACACAACACGCCGTCGACCCGGGCATGGCCCAGGACTTTTTATACCCGACTGCGCCAGGAGGGTTATGTTTTTCGAGTGTATGTATGTATGTATATTTCTTTGTGTTGCTCTGCAGCCTAAACGGCTCGATGGAGTTTAACTTGAGAGGTGTCGTTAGATTCGTCTTAAACGTGAGAGTGTCACTGGGTACATAAAACTGGCCAAGTGCGAGTCGAACTCGCGTGCAAAGGGTTCCTAACTAAAAATATTTTTTTAAGATCTCTCACACTCTATCAAGTGGGGTGTCAAATCAAAGGATTTTAAAAATGGTTTACCAAAATATATATATAACATATGTTTCAATTTAATTTGGACTGATAAATGCTAACAAAAAATAAAAAAAGTAAAATAAAATAAATATTAAAAAAAAAACAAAAAACCCAACTGCGTAAAAAAACTAAAAAGAAAGTAACAAGCCCAGTAGTTTAGAATTCACTCATTCACACTCACAGTCGGGGCCCCTTGGGAAGATTTGATTGGTATAATTTGAATGGGCCCCGACTGTGAGTGTGAATGAGTGAATTCTAAACTACTGGGCTTGTTTCTTTCTTTTTAGTTTTTTTACGCAGTTGGGTTTTTTGTTTTTTTAAATATTTATTTTATTTATCATGGTAAAATCATCAAATGAGTCCTCCCACCCCAGGCCAAGCGGAAGGGACTGTCAGACTTGTACTGACTTAAATTCACGGTGTTCTTCAATAGCCTTTTACGTTCTCGGTTTACAAAGGGTATACAAAGCGCCGTCGACTCTGACATGGTCCATGGTCGGACAGCGAGTCGCCCATTACGCGCTTACGATGGCCAGAGATGACCATGACCGAGTCACCGTGGGCGTCTACCACTGTGGCTGGGATGTAAGGTTTACGCTGTCCTCTCTCTCACGCGTCCCGCCTCTTCCTTCGCCAGCATCACTGCTGCACTGACCTTTTTTTAGGTTTAATTAGTTAAACACGATTGTTATTATTATTATTAAAACACTTGTGTGATACTCGTATTATTACAAACCAAGTCATATTAAAACTACTTAAGCAACAATTTCGATAACTCCTTTTAAATAATCCTTAGTAGAGCAATGTTCTTACCGCATCAAAATTGTTTTATAATAATTCAGTAGGCAGGATGTATGCGGGGGGTTGCGGGAAGGGAGCCCGAAATTTGACGTACGATCGACTGGCCGAACGCGATTCTATTTTGTGCAAACCAAGACTGAAGCCTTAAGCGTGAAAAGGTAATGAACAAACAAACCAACGGTTTTGTTCTAAATTCAAAATATCCTACCATCCAGAATCAGGGCCGAAACTGCGTTAAGCGGATGCCCGCGCGGTTCTATACAAAGGTGCTCCGTCCGGGGACCCGCACGGGGACCCGCGCGGGCGTCCGTCGCAGGTCGCTGCGCCCCGCACCCACGCAACGGGGCCCGCATCCATGCGACGGACGCCCGCGCGGGTCCCCGCGCGGTGCCACGCGCTTCGTCACGCGCGGGCTTTTTCAGTCAATAAGGGTTCCTTGTTGACTACGGAACCCTCATAAAAATCTTCAAATTGCTGCGTAAATCGGTCTCCGCGACGGGGACCGTCGCATACCCACGGAACGCAGCCGCGTGGCCACGCGCGGGACCACGCGACGGTTGCCCGTCGCGGTCGCCCGCTTAACGCAGTTTCAGGCCTTAAGCCAAGATAAATAGTCGTACCTAAGCAACAGCCAAGCCAAAGTTAGTGCTTAGCGACGTTCTAAGCATCCATTTCGTATAAATAGACTAGACAGTTCTTTAGTATTTACTTTCGATGAAAACCAACTTCAGTGTGTACTAAATGTCAGCGGAAATTAACGTAGGTGCGCGTCGTATACAGTCAGGGGCAGACAATGACAAGCTTTCAGGCACAGATGTGATATTCTGTCCCGTTATTACATAAGGTGATTGACGTTATCCGAACAAAAGCCCGGCAACCCTGTGATGGCTTAGTAAGCATAGATAATGGTGCCACGTATGGCCATGCTGGATTAACCTGAAGACGACAGGCCGGAATTAGATCTATAGAATATGATATTTGAATGAGAAACTGGACTATGGTGATTACAACGTTCAGAACCTGTGATAAATACAAAGCCATATTGAATACTGACCAAGATAAGTTCCTTTTATGTTGTCGGCTGTTAGCAACGAAACTATAAAGCGCATTTCACACAGAGAGCGGGCTCGGTTCGGGCGCGTTTCGGGGCGGGAGTACGGCGGGTCTAGTTCTTTGTATTTAAATGGAAGACTTATTCACACTGAAAGCGTGCGCGGGTCGGGCGCGGGGCGGGTCGTGCGCACGCTTTCAGTGTGAAGTCTTCCATTTAAATACAAAGAACTAGACCCGCCGTACTCCCGCCCCGAAACGCACCCGACCCGCGCCCGCTCTCTGTGTGAAATGCGCTTAAACCTGTAGCGTATAGTTCAAAACTTATACTGGACTAGTTAAAATAAGTTTATATTTAGTTTTATGTTCTGTCCTTATTTCATTTTACTTGGGGTCGGCGCGCAACACGTTTTTTTTCCACTCTAGTATCAGACGTCACAGCATTATTTACTCCTTTTTCTTTCATATCATTCAATCAACAATCCATCTATCTTTTCTTTGGCCTTCCTCTTCCTCTCCATCCACCAACATTCATACTCATCACTCTCTCAGTCACATGAGTGTCATCACATGTCCATTCCTACTGGTGTTTAAATCGATGAATATTTTATATAAATCCTCTTGTATCAGGCTGTCTATTGATAATAACCGCATTGAAATCCGTTACGTTAGTTTGAATGATGAATTCCAACTCCGCTTTATTTTACAAAATCACTTCTACAGAATGGTACATATCCCTAATGAATTATGTAACAAAGGATTTGTAATCATTATCTTACTAAAATCACCATGGAGTTTTTTGCTCATTCTTCTCCATATATCTCTATAAATCTACGCCTCGGAATGGGCAACTACAGTTCTTTTACAGTTAATTATGTCTTGTGACTGGGACTGTGGCACCATAACTATTTTTGTAGTAGTATTCTCTTTTTTTCTTTTGACATAAGTGCCCGTAACTGGCCTACTTGAGCGTTCAAAAATCGGAAATATTTAATTAAAACTAAAACAGGAAGTCACGGGTCTAACAGCATCAGTAACATCCATCCATTCAACCATCTTAAATATTCCAGATCTTTCACAGCTACTATGGAACGTCGAGTTTTCTTTTTATTGTAGATCACCCTAACGTGGAATGCTCCCTGATGAGTGGTTGTGTTAACTTATTCATAAGTTGAGTGTCTCGCGTGTCATTCCCGGGTTGTACATCTATATACGTGATATATATATATGGGGGTAAGTATCCCTCCACGAGTGACCCCTTTCTGGAGGAACTTCAACGTAACCAAATTCTAAGCCACCAATAAGATGCAAGTTGTCTGTTTTTCTCGTTACTTTTAAGTGAATTGCAGAGATTAAAATATAGTGTAGTATGAAAGCCCTTAAAGCTCTGTAACTACAAACAATGTGTAAAAAAAACTATTTTTAATGGAACATAATCCATTTAAAGTTCTCTATCTTTGCAACTTTTTTAATACTTGCTTGTAAACGAAGAGGCAA
Organism: Agrotis clavis; assembly: GCA_954870645.1. Taxonomy (NCBI): domain Eukaryota; kingdom Metazoa; phylum Arthropoda; class Insecta; order Lepidoptera; family Noctuidae; genus Agrotis; species Agrotis clavis. The sequence goes on along the minus strand of OX940917.1, from coordinate 29,329,341 downwards.
CAAGTAACTAACGTAAATTGGCTTCCAGCTATGAAACGGTGTTTTTAACACGGTGCCAAAAATTCTACTAACTTTTTTAAAACTCTCAGCTTTCGTGCTCTCCTCAGTTAACGAATCTACTAACTTCTCCCCTGCCTTTTTAGTGAGAACTAGTGCCCTGTGGTTCTACGAGTATTTATTCCCAAAAAGACACCACCGAGGACATGATTTATAGTCCATGTGACGTTTATGCCGAAAACCTCGGTCAACCTATTCTAATTTTTGCAGGGTTTTTATGCAGAGATCGCGTATAAATTCCTGCAACATGGCCATCTTAGTGTTAGTTTTAGAAACTCTTGATAAAGTTTTATTCATCCGAAACAAGAGTAATTTGAATCCAGACAACACACAGACCCTATAATTTGTTTAAACTAAGCTAATAAAGGCTAATAAGCTAATAATTAATATCAAATGATGAATATAATTATCTTACTTGAGCGTGCCAATCCAGGAATCTACATATTACCAACGATGTTATTGCGATTTCAGTAATAGACATTCCTCCTGCAATAATATGTGTTTGACTAACTCGCTTTGTGAACCGCCTATTACATACACGTTACGATGCATTGATAATTGAGAAAACGATTTTAATCGAACGAACAATTTGTTTTACGGCACTTCGTGACATCCGCTACGGAACGGTTACAAATAAGATTTAGTACAAATTGTAACTGCTCTCCATAGAGATCAAATTGCATCTCATCTCAATAATATATTTGAACGTTCTCGGTAAAATAAAATTCAGACTAGTTCATCGAGAAGTTCTGATGCCTTCGATAAGGCAGAACATTCCTTTGAAGACTTGCGTTTTGCGTATTTTATTGAGACGAGATATTATATTAAGTTTATAAGGTTTGTTCCGTAATGTCCACGCCTTACTTGTCCTTAAATATAATGATGATAAATAGATGTGACTGTTAGTAATAATTAGTCATTTTATTAAACAAAAATCAGAATTGATTGAAACAGATTCCGAGAATAATGTTTTGTGTATGAAAGGAAAGACACATAATTTTGCCACAGGAAGTCTGTCAACAAATGTGATAGGTCAGTAAAAATACGGTTTTTATTTTTTACTTTTCTTCGTACATATCTAGACTACAGATCTTACAACTTGGAATATAGTTATTGACTACATGATGTAAATTCTCATTAAAATGAAAACACGAATCAATGAAATTTTCTCGATACAAAAAAAAATGCAAAGTTAGGTCTATATTTTTTCTTTTTTGGACTTTATGGCATAATAGACCGGAAGCCAGACCAAAATATCGTTAGTGATTTCTTCTCAAGCCATAATTAGTAGACTACATAAGGGAGTCGGATCATAAAGATTTGTGGAAGTCAGCTGCTGTTCCGTTGGTGGGATAAGCAGCAATAGCCGTTCAAACACGTAGAAAAAATAATATTTTTTTGTCATTTCCTCCCAACTGAAACCTGGTTTATATTGAAGATTACCTGATATCACGAAGAATAAAACCAATCAGCTGTCTGTAACATGGTGGAATACACGTCTGCTGGTCACTCGAACATGTAATTTTTTATATTATTTTCAGTGATTTCCTCTCGACTCAAATTTTACCTGATGAAAGTTTACATGAAGATATGGATAAAAGCAAACGTCAGCTGGCTGTATCTCGGTGGAAAGATCGTAAAATAAAATATGAAGAAACAAATATTTTATTAAATCTGAATAACTAAACGTAATTTATTTGCAATATCAAAACGGACTTAAGGGAAACGAGTGTCTGTCATAATGACACATAGAAGAAGCCATAAAAAAATATTATTTGGAAAAAAAACTTGTGTCATCCTTAATGTCTAATCTTGTCAAATCATTTTGCTGTCATAAGGTTTTAAATCAATATTAAATGATTTTGTTGTTGTATTTCGTTATTTTGTTCAAGTTATGGAACTGTTCTTACTGGAGTGAATAAGTAATTGACACCCTGATCAAGAAGGTCCGGTAACCGGTTCAACAGAATCAGAAGGATTCCCGCACGATCTTCAATGATGAGACAAGGCTCTCGCTTGGAGATTACGTGAAGAGCTTCTCGATCCGGCTTGCATTATGAAGAAATTCCTATCTTTGAGGTCCAAACTAGATATCCATTGATATATGTTTCATAACAACATGTTTATTTTGTATTTTTAATTGTTTTATATGTAATATAAATGAAAAATGTAAATGACAATAACATCAAACAATGAATCAAGCAATGATTGGGGGTTTTCTTTATAGAAAAGCTTTTTATTTCTTATACTTTTCACTAATTGAGAAAATAAATCAATAGACCCATTCATACGTTTTTTCAAGAGTTCATTATGATCGTTTTGCATATTCGTGCAAAGAATGGGCAGAAAACCTTAGGCCCATCGCATACGGCGTATTCTAAACGCGCAGAAGACGCGCGTTTCAGGAACGCGCCTCTTCGGCGCCGTAGACGCTGATTTGTTATTGCGTTTGGATTGATGATACAAGCGCGCGTATAAAGAAGCGGAGTAGAGGAGAGAGTCTTATATGTATGAGTTATTAAGTAATCGTTCAGACATAACCGCGCGGTTAGTCAACCGCCAGAAAATAGAATCGCGCTGCTCCCGCGCGTTTCTATTACTATGGAGTCTTTACTTTGCGTTCAGTTGCGTGGCGGATACCGCGCGGTTAGCACATCACAGCTCGTGAGTTTGGCACGGTTCGTTTCGACACTGAACTGTTTATTGATGAAGTGGAGAAGAGAAATGCAATATGGGATATTCAGTGTGAGGATTATTCAAATAAAACTATCATAACCTAGCTTGGCAAGAGTTAGTGGAGATATTTGGAAATTGTGAAAATACGTTGGAAACTTGGTTGGTTACTTAATATTGGATGCACCCATTTGCATTGCATACCGCATTTTTCTTATCGTTTTTTTAAGGAGCAACAACCACAGTAAATCGATTTTTCGCTGACCTCCTTTTTCAAACGGACGTTATCCCTGTACGATAATCACATATAACCGCCGGAGTCTGATTGCATAACAATTTTGCGGTTTCGAACCGCGCGATTCATGAACGCGCGGTTTCCGCAAGTCTGTACTAGCCCTTAGTCCTGCTTGTACAATAATTTTCAAAGTATCAGCTGATGACCTTTCCACCGAGATACAGCCAGCTGACGTCTGTTTTTAGCCATATCTTCATGTAAACTTTCATCAGGCAAAATTTGGGTTGAGAGGAAATCACTGAAAATAAAATAAAAAATTACATGTTCGAGTGACCAGCTGACGTGTATCCCACCATGGTACCGTCGGCTGATTGGTTTTATTCTTCGTGATACAAGGTAATCTTCAATATAAACCAGGTTTCAATTGAGAGGAAATGACTAAAAAAAAATATTTTTTCTACGTGTTTGAACGGCGATTGCTGCTTATCCCACCAACGGAATCGCAGCTGACTTCCACGAATGTTCATGATACGACTCTCTCATGTAGTCTGCTAATTATCGCTTGAGAGGAAATTGGTCACGGACATCTGTTACGGGCTCCCGCTCTATAACTTCTATGAGTTATGGAAAAGATGTTGCTTTAAATTGTAGAGAATACCACTATCTAAATAGTGTTAAGACAGTTTTTCATTTAATAACAATTTTAATTTATAAAAAGACGTCTATCTGTTTGGGCACACACGCCGTTTTATTCTGATCACAGATTCACTATCTTCCTCTCATCTTTTGCCTTTCAAAAGTAGTGTCATCACTTTCGTTCATTGACGAATCAGTCAGCCAGCGTGGCTCTAACAGAGTGGACCTATGACACTTTTTTCAGATCGGGGTTGTCAGATTTTCGTAATAGGAAAATTGGAAATAGAAAAAAAGATCGAGTTTAAAACTAATGCTACATAGTCCTATAGATTATTCAAAATTTTGTTTAGGAATATACGCTGTGTTTAATGGGACCTGATTAAACGGACAATACTGTAAAAAGAAATATCAACTTTCTTTTCTAATAACAAATTATTTTCATTAATAATTCAAGAAAAAAAATAAACCGAACATACTGAATTTCATCGCAGGAAATTCCTGACGACTCCTACAGAGCAAATAATTTTAAAATCGGTGGTTATTGCTGTCTCACCATATGTTCAGTACAAGTTGCTTCTCGCTCTATTTATTGCTTTGGAGGCAAAAAAAAAATCAGTACTGGGTGAATCCTGAGATTTGGAATATTCAGGTGATTCCCTTGGCGAAATTTATTTAAACAGATTTTTATAACTAACAATGTAATATAAAATTTAGCTTCATTATAAACACATTTAACGAATTGGCATCACTTTAGGCCGGATGGTTCCCAATATATGGCGTTTTAATTTTTTTTGTCGAGGGGAATCAAAAAAAGGTAGAGGAAAATCAAGTTTTATTACTATTTTAAAGTAGCCTCTATATAATACTAATCAGTCTCGTTAATAATTTATCACTTTCAATACCCGACCACAAATCGTTAAATCACAAATTGCATTTGAAAACGTGGTCAGGGTAATCAACAAGCTAGCGAAACCAAAACCAGGGGAATCAAATACTTATGTTCATAATTTCGTCCTGGACCAACGAGCGGCGTAATCTTTCACAAGGACGTACGAAGCACTACCAGCAGCGCACATGCGACGGCACGGAGACAATCTTCTTTAAAATTCTACTAAGATATACGAAGATTTGTGACGCGCCACGGGAATCACTGTTTAGTCTCGGACAAACTTTATATTGTAATTTAAAAAAAAAACTATCATAAATACACATACTGTATCTTTTTTAAATATATCTACAACAATCCTGGTAGCGATTAGACCACACTGTTTATTTAGTTTACGTCCGTAAGTAAGAGTTTTATTGGTATTTTGTTTGCGAAATGTGCAGCGGACGCGCCAGGGTTATCAATTTTTAAGCATTTTGGATTTTTTTTCGACTGTTTAGAACCAAATTAGACACAAAAACTATTGTGCAACAGTAAGATCATACAATATACTAGCATAAAAAAAATATTTTGGTTTCTAATTTAAATACTACGGGTAGTTTTTTTCTTCGGACAACGTAAAATTAGCCTCTCAAGATTCACCCTACTGGGCTCATGCTTTTGGAGCCGATTTTAAGGGTTTCATTTATCAGAAAAGTGAACTACGACTTTGTCCAAAAAAAAATACTGTGGGTATTATAGAATGAAAATTCAATTATAAAGAGGTTCATCATCATCATCATATCAGCCCAGAATCACCCACTGCTGGGTATAGGCCTATAAAGAGGTTACGGACAAAAAAATGTTGTACTGTACCTGTACCTCATATATGAGTAAAAAACTACTAAATCCACGCCACGCTACGACTAATGTCCCTTTTGCGCCGCGCTAGTGTCTGTCATTATATCAAAATGCATCAAAAATTAGTATCACCACCAGATGGTGGAGGTAGGGCTGTCAGTCACCCTTACGTGTGTTTGGGGCTTTTTTTAGCGTGGTAAAATCATCAATTGAGTCCTCCCACCCAGGGCAGGGCGGGACCGTCAGACTTATACTGACTAAAATCCACGGTGTCTTTCAATAGCCCTTTACGTTCCGGGGTCACGGTATTCGTTAGACCCGCGACCCCGGCAGGGTTTGGCGCCCTAAGTCCCCGTCATAGTGCAGACAAAGTCGCGCGTGAAACACAACGCACATGCCCGCGCGCGCGTGTGTTTGAGGCTTAATAGTTAATTGGGTATTGTCACTTTCGCAAGGTATGGCAATTTTCATTAATTTTCTACCAATTAGTAGTTTTTTTCATTATCTCGGGACGTCAAAACCTGTGTCAACATGTTATAAATTGAAACAATGAATGGAAAAAATATTAATTAAATAATTGTCCACATCAATAGGTAGGTATTTCTATCATTTTGTTATTGTAAATGTTTCGACATCCTTAAAATATTTCTACTAGAGTAATACATGTATTTTGCGTAAAGGAACACTGTGAGAAGTGTTGAAGTTGAAGAAAAGAAATACACTCGAGAGTAATGAATCCGGGTCACTTAAAGAATGTTAAAAATCTCGGAAACTAAAAATGATAGGTTAATGCAATAAATTGTATTTAATAGACAATGTAATACTCCTTAAATGAAAGTAAAAAAAATATGAGTCACCATACATTTTATTAACACAAAATTACATAAAGAAAAAAATGCTGATCTCTCCTTAAAACAAAAATAGGAAACATGAAATTTTTGAACTTTATTACGATTTTCTTGAATTTTAATACTTCGTATTGCCTCCTCGTGCTTCCATTACTGCGTTTACGCGGTTTGGCATGCTGTACACCAAGTGCCTTATACGATTTTGGGGAATATTCTCACATTCCTCTGTGAGAGCAATTTTGAGCGCACGAAGCGTGATTGGGGGAGGGTTTCGTTGTTTTACGCATCTGCCTAGCTCGTCCCAAGCATGCTCGATCGGGTTGATATCCGGGCTGCGCGCTGGCCACTCCATACGAGTAATGTTCATCTCTTGAAGGTAGTCATTCACAATCCTACCTGTATGAGGTCGGGCATTGTCATGCATAAATATAGCATCCTCACCTAAATTGACCATAAATGGACCAACGTGATCATTGAGGATTTCTTCCACATATCTTACGCTAGTTAAAGAGCCGTTTTCTATGATCACCAGCTCTGTGCGACTTTCAGAAGAAATTCCGGCCCACACAAGTACAGACCCACCACCGTAGGCTACTTTTTCTTCGATGCATGCTTGCTTGAATCTTTCCCCTGGTCTTCGATACACTCTGTGTCTTCCATCGTGCTTGTAGAGCATAAATTTTGATTCGTCGGAGAACATAACTTTTGACCAATCTTCAATACTCCAATTTACGTGGCTCTGGGCATATTTTAGTCTTGAAATACGATGCCCACGCTCCAGTTTAGGGCCGTTTGCAGGTCTAAGGGGTTTTAAGTTAGATTCAGCAAGCCGACGTCTTACTGTCCATTCACTTGGGTTACTTCCTCCGAGGCGTCGAAACTGATTGGTGAGTTCAGTTCCTGTGAGAAAGTGATTTCGAAGCATGGTGTTCACCAAGTATCGGTCTTCTCGTGCTGTGGTACACCTGGTTCTGCCCGTTCCTGGTCTGCGTAGGTTAGAACCAGTTTCTTCGTAACGTCGGAGAACTCTTTGTACTGTTGACAGCGACACACCGACAGTCCTGGCTGTATCGCGCTGACTCCGGCCGGTTTCCAGCATTGTAAGTATTCTGGTGAATTCTTCAGGCGTAAGCGACATAATTTCAGCTTGAATAATGAATATAGAGCACTATCAACATGGTTTATGTACCCACATAAATGACAGATTACAAACAAAAGCAAAAAAAATGCTGTAATTTCGTAGCTCCATCTTCGAAAGTGGCCCTTTTTCAAATTTGATTTTTTTATGATATAACTTTACAATAACTAAGAAGTTTTAATACCTTCATTTAAGGAGTATTACATTGTCTATTAAATACAATGTATTGCATTAATCTAGCATTTTTAGTTTCCGAGATTTTTAGGATTCTTTAAGTGACCCGGATTCACTGCTCTCTAGTGTACATAAAACTTGGGATTTCAATAATTTCGCGGTAGGGGCGCCAACTGGTGGCGGTGTCGTCAAACTTTCCCCACTCATCAAACGTTTGCGCACAACATCTCTACAGGAATACTCGCAGTATTATTAAATTTCTGCCTCAACGAATATTGCAACAACACTTTTGCAGGGAATCATTAATGGAAGGCTCATTTATTGGGAGGAACAAGAAATTGATACCCGTAGATTGCCTTGTTAGCTATGTCTACGTACCACGTTGCACAGCTGTTTAATTACTGTAACAAAATGAATGATACATTTTCCAATAGAGATGATTTTAATCATTCGTCATTAATATGCTACATTGGAATTATTAATTGTACTTAGTAAATGATTGAAAGGTTATTAATTTGAGTGTAGGTGCTATAAATGTATCACTATTGAACTATTAATTTTATTTATTTACTACCTGCAATAGTTATTCTACATTACCTTTGTGACGTTTCTCGTTCGTTATGGATGCCTAGTATAGCATCGCATTACAATGTTACCACGATATCGCAAGTAATACTAAGACTTTCGCAACTCAGGTTCCCAAGAAACAGGTAAAACCTAGTTTTGGGACCATGCACCGAGCAAACAAACCAATGTTCTTTAAATTAGTTACAGACAAAGACATTAAACTATATACGAGCAATAGACGGGACATCACGAAGAAAGTGATCCAAAACTTTTTACCAATAGGTAAAAAATCCCTCAGTTTAGTAGTCGCGTTGCTATGCAACGCTTAGATTGTGCTACTGACGCATGGCATCAACAATTTTGTATGACAATCTTCCCAATGCCCGCTCTATAGTTTCTTTTAAATCTCTTTGGTTACAGATAAAACAATGTTTCGATTTAGGTTATCTTTGTTACAGTGAAATAAAATTCTTATTCTTATTTAGGACATTTTTAAATGGTTTAAAAAGGAACAGAAGGAGTGGGATTGGACTGAAACATGGACGAAATACGCAAACTAACTAAACAGTCTTTTAGTGACCGTCATGAGCTAAACTCATTTAAGGATTGGCCTAAAATCGCATTAGACCGCAAAAGGTGGAAGGAAGAAAGGGATGCTTTTGCTATTTTTTATGTGGTAAAATTATCCAATGAGTCTTCCCACCCAGGGAAGGACAGGAAGGACTGTCAGACTTCTACTGACTAAAATCCACGGTGTCCTTCAATAGCCCTTTACATTCCGGGGCTACGGTTACCCGATAGTCCCGCGACACTGGTAGGTTTTGACCCTCTAAACCCGGGTCTTGTCATTTTGCTGCCCATTGAGGTGCGCGTGGAACACGACGCACCGTCGACCAGGGTATGGTCCATGATCGAACAGCAAGTCGCCCATTACTCGCCGTCCACATGCCCCCGCCAAATCCCTTCGACGTCCGTTGCCGGGGCGTCTCCCGCACCGGCTGGGTCGTGAGGTGGACGCTGTCCTCTCCCTCATAATAACAATAATTTGACAGTCACGTTCCAGATAAGATGCTGGAGCTGACAGTTAAAGCTGTTATTTTACGACTGCAAAAAAAAAAAACATCCGATGTTTGCGCACGGTTAGCACTAAGCCCCCGACCATGAGAATTGGCGAAAGGAATTTCTACTGTATCGATTCGTGATTGCGTTTAAACATAGAATTTCCCAGACCCGAAGCAACTGTTGTAGGTCATATAAATATTTATTCCGTGTGGGGATCGAACTCGCGACACGCTGAGCTGCAGTCGATCGCTCTACCACTGCGCCAATCGTGTCACATTGCAAGTGTTATATCCATTACGGTGCGTACAGACTATTTTAAGGTGCTCCCACACAGCAGTTATATAATGTTAGAGACTGACTTTTTTAAACAAATTATAACAAAAGTTATAAATAATTGTTACAAATTATAATAAATTGTTATTGATGTTATACAACTTCATTTAACAAAATGTTTTACAACTGATTACAATATGATAAAACAAAATATAACTTTTGTTGTATAACATCATCATTCCTCGGAAGGAGGAAATTCAAACTGATTGAACATAATGTTATACGATGTTATACAACGAGATCAACCAATGTGGGAGCGTTTATAACATATAACATTTCTTAACATGTTGTAGAGTATTGTTACACGCTATTATAAATGTTATCGTGTTACACAATGTTGTATAACGTTATATAACTGCTGTGTGGGAGCACCTTAACATAACATGTTATACAACATTGCCATATAACATGTTTCATATAATGTGGACGCTGAATGTTATATAACATGTTTTTTGATATGTACAACAATGTTATATAACTTAGTCACGATTAGCATCGAAGAACGACAAACGACAATGGTTATATGACATTGTTATATAACCATTGTCGTAGGTTATATAACATTGTTTTATAACATTGTAATTCTAATGTGTACAGTATTGTTTTATGTTTAAATGTTAAATAACAAGGTTACATAGTGTGGACGTGTTATAAAACACAGGTTATATAACATGTAACATGGTCTGTACGCACCTTTACAAGTACACACGCCAACACATCAAGCTATACAAAACCAGTTTGTCTTGGACTCGCTTTAAATGATCTTTCCGCACATTGAACGGTCAGCATATATACTAGTTTTGCATATCTTGATGTGTAGCCCTGTGTACAAGTAATACTATCACAGTTTCTAAAACAATTTCTGTAATCCCGAACAGCAAGTGAACATAAACCCCGCAATTTAGGCATATTCATTGGCGGTCGACCTACAGATTGGCCGGCAGAGGCTGAGGAAAGCCAATTCAGCGAATATTAGTCTAGCAGAATAATCCATGAAACTGTCTCTTTGGATATAATACCTTTGTCTCGATCTTCAGCCTAGATATTACGCTTGGATCAACAGAGTGGTTCGAGCCAATATGTTCAGTCAAAGGAGACCAAGATATTGCTTCCGTGTTTAGAGTGGTATTTTCAAGGGGACGTATTCTGGCTAAAGTAGCAGAAGCACATTCGATGCTTTTATTTATTTATTTAAGGCAGATCAACAACACAAACATGGTTTTTATACATTTTATAGGTCTTATTCTAGTGTTAGTGTAAATAATAGACGTGCACAACATTTACATAAAAAATAAAATTCACACACAAAAATAATACTTTAAGGATAAGGCCCATTGTCCACGTAACCGCACGTCATACGCACGCTTTCGTCAATTGACGATTGCAAGACGAATGCTTGCATCTTGCGTAGAAACAATGAAATCTGTGTCCACGAAGCGGCAACGTCGCGTCAGCCGCTTGTGTTGCGTTCGTCATGCGGTGCGCGCGCGCGGCAACATGTTACCAGCGTTGCCAGACATCCTTTCTCGATGCTAAGAAAACTGAGACCTTTTGTAGCGTGACTGACTATTGCATGAAGCAGCGTGGACATAACAATTATGCAAAATACGCCTATCTTCATTTGTTGGTTACATGCATCCTACGAAAGACGACTGTGTGGACAGTAGGCCTAAGATTATATAGATTGTAACTTTTATGAACGTCACACCATTGAACTATATTACTAGCGTATAGTAATACCTCAGCAATCTTAAGACTTTGCCAAACAATGAGTTCCGCGATGAGGGACGCTACCTTGGCCTTACATTTATTTTAGTACTAAGTAAACACGTCAAGGACACGCCACGTTAACGGCGCCGCCGTGCGCCGCCGGCGTCGCGCCCCGCCATCGTCGCTGTTTAGCAAAGCCTAGGACAGGTAAAGTGCTGAAACATCTACCAGTCCGGTGGCAGAATCTAGGCCATTGTCTTCTTCATCTTGAGGCAAAGCAGTTGTTTTAACTTATTCATCTCAGTCAATGATTTTTGATAAGTTATTCGAAGGTCAGTGGACAAAAAGCTTTCCAAAATATTAAAACTTCCCAAAAAAAAAACAGAACAATATCTCGGTAGATTTTTTCTAAAACAATATCTATAGCTAATTTTGAAAGGTGACTCGATACCGGATTCTATAGCAATTCAAATAACTCAAAACATCTAAGCCACTATGCTATGTGCATTTTAAAAGGACAATCACAACTAGGTGTTGAAGTTTTAACATTTTTAGCGGTAAATTTTTTGAATAGCGAATTTGAATATCCGTGTATTTTGTTGTAAGAAGATTTTGTGACCGCACTTTGAAAAGGAAAAAACGTTGTTGTTGAAGTAGGTTAATGTAAGAGAGATATTTCTCAGTTTATCTTAGACATCGGTGAAGGAAAATATTTTGAGGAAATCTGAACTTCTATCCTAATAAAACAAAGCTGAAGAAAGTAGAAAGTAGTTCCAGAGCAAGCTTTCAAACAAAAAGAAAATTTTTGCTTGAACGCTTGCACTGGAACTAAACGGGATTTGTAAAATTATTTTTGCATTATATAGACCAACTAGCTGTTGCCAGCGGCTTCGCCCGCTACAACTGGAAATTTAACCCACGGGAAGATAAATTTCAGGATAAATACTATCCTTTGTGTTAATCCAGGTTATAAACTATCTGTGTACCAAAATTTTATCCAAATCCATTCAGTAGTTTTTGCGTGAAAGAGTAACAAACATCCATACATCCAAACAAACTTTCACGTTTATAATATTAGTAAGATACTTAATTTGAACCGATTAAAATAATATGAGATTATTTAACACCGTAATACCAACTTTAAGAGTCGAATGGAAAGGAAAACAGTCTGTGCTTAAAACTGGGTAAATAATACATAGGTCTGGAATCGTCAATCCAATTAGAGCAGGCATGGTGATTAAGGCTGCTTTTCCACCAGGGATGCGCTATGCTACGTTGCATTTACATCCTCGCAGCACAGCTTCATAGCACATCTCTGGTGGAAAGGATAAGCCTTTCCACCAGAGATGTGCTATGTAGCTGTGCTGCGAGGATGTAAAGCTCGTGCCTTCTTTGTGAATATGTGATAGAGACTTTGCCCTTTTATCGGCCCGTATCTGTGCCACTGCTGGGGCACAGATATGGGCCGATATTATGAGACTTTTTACTCAGCAGTTGAAGACAGTTGATAATAATGATGAGATTGAAAAATTAAAGTAGATGTTACAGACTTTACATTTTCTGCCAGATTCGTTGAGCCTTGTTTTACGTTAGGGTGCTCCCACATCTATCGACGCTGAATCGGCCATTTGCTAGACCGAGACAATGCGGTAGCACGCGGCCGCCTCGAGGATTCCGCCGCGTGCTCTCGCATTATGCTTTCTGTCTCGGTCTAGCAAATGGCAGTTATAAGCGACAGAAAGAGAAAGGGCGACGGAAAAAGCCGATTCCGCGTCGATAGATGTGGGAGCACCCTTACCCTACCATAGGAACTTCTTGAATCGTGTGTGCGTCAACAAACATAAAAACTCAAACGCCCAGACCCAGATTAACCCTTGCAGATCATACAAATATTTTCTCAGTGTAATAATCGAACCCGAGAATAAGGTTGCCAATAAGTTACCACCTGTACCTTCTCCTAAATGGCAAACCGCCACCATACTTGGGCTAAAATAGCATAAAATACTTAATCAATTTTTCAAGTTGACCTCGATTTGTACGTTCCTATGAGTAGACTGGGACTTGAATAGCTGCTAAATATAAGATCGAGCAAAGAGAAAGGATTTGTGGAAAGCGTCAGTTTTAGAATACAGGGTGAATTTTTCAACTGGGTGTGGATGGCTTTATCCGAAAGTATGAGGAATATCGAAAAACGTTGAAAGGAGTCTCGAGGCCGATTTTGATGAAAACTAAAACTGCATCTTTTTAAAAAAAAATGTTATCCTGGCCAGGAATCGAACCCGCCGATTTTGGAAAAAAAATAATCACAACCTGTATTATAACACCATTTGATAGGTTTGTTAATAAGGATCAAATTCTGGGAAATAATGATATACTTCAAAGAGGAAAAAGTTTAATACAAAAAAAAAATTTGATCAATCTTCAAGGCAATGACTGTATTCGAAACATAAGTTAACCGTTTCTTTTTTGAAATAATGCTATTTTTTGTTCAACTCTATAATTTCGAATTGCTGATTAAGGTGCGATAGTTAAAACGTCAAATCCAGTGAAACATTTAAAACAAAGAAATTTTATAATTTCGAATAGGTTATGGCTCAGTAATAGTACCTAAAGTAACATTGAAAAATAGCAAATTCATAAAAATCAGCTATTATCATTAGCCCAGAATGGATATTTGGATGGATGATAGACGACGCTGAACGGAAATTTTGGTCAGAGGTAGGTTGGACATATTTTATACATAGAATACCGTTTACCGTATTTCGTTCCTGTTGGATAATTTCGACATAAACGCGGGCGGTGCCGCTAGTGACTAGCCTCGTAACCGAATTATTGGGCGCTGTAAAATCTGCCAATTCTTGCCAATTCGATATTTTGATAAAACATGGTCGGGTTGATTTTCATAAAATGTAATAAAAATTAAAATGTACTTGAAAAGTTTGTGGTGCATAAACTTGACACGTATGTACTTCACTCCGCGGGTGCGCACTGCGATCGATTTGACAGTCCCCACCAGTGACTTCGCACATAGCATGTGGCCTACCATGACGTCTGGGCGCTTATCTAGAAAGTTGGCAACGTCGCTAATAGCTGTCAAATATTTACAAGTTTTAATTAAGAAAGTTGGCAACGTCGCTAATAGCTGTCAAATATTTACAGTTTTAATTAATTTGGCAATGTTACTGTATGGAAATAAGAAATATGGCTCTGTAGTGCACTAGAAAACTGACATAGGAATGCAATTAAAACACTGAATTTGATGTTGAAACCGTTTCAGGTGTAAAAAAGGCGTTTGGAATGTTTCCAAATGCTTTTTTACGTCTTTATATATTCGGTGTTACGATATCAATTATTGCATTCCTTATTCAATTTTTTAGTGCACTACAGAGCCTTTCTTATTTTCATACAGTTTTGTAAAATTAATTAAAACTTGTAAATATTTGACAGCTATTAGCGACGTTGCCAACTTTCTTAATTAAAACTTGTAAATATTTATCAGCTATTAGCGACGTTGCCAACTTTCTTAATTAAAACTTGTAAATATTTGACAGCTATTAGCGACGTTGCCAACTTTCTTAATTAAAACTTGAAAATATTTGACAGCTATTAGCGACGTTGCCAACTTTCAGAATTTCAATTTCCTACAGTACACTCAACAGGCGTTTAAAAAAACGAGTTTATAAAAACATTAAATCCGCGAAAAAGGAGATTAACAGCTAGCATTTGGCGAAATAAGCTTTTAGGTAGTCAGCGTTACAGCTCAGTTGGACTGGTTCTAATTAGCCTGAAGTTAGTCCGGACTAGCTCGGCGACTTAATTCTGAACAATCTGCGGATGACCGCCATCGCAGTCGCTATTGTTGCCAGTTTAATGTTTGCAGTCAGGAATTAAACACGTCTGAAATAGGATGCAACTTGTTTGCTATCTTCCAAGTGGCAATTTGCTTTGTGTTTTAGACGTTCGCTCTGTTGTTTTATGTTCGTATTGTTCTTCGGAATTTGTACTACGTTTATTGCACACTTGTTTTCGCTTGCGACTTCACAAGCTTGGAATATGGAGTTTCGCTATTTTTATTATTGGAGGCACTTTTTTTGCAAGCGGTATAATGGAGCATTTGCAATTTCATATACCATGCATCTCATGTTCCATCTTTGATTCTGGACCAAAAGCGTATCGAACATACAATTACATATTCAATATAATTATATTTATATTGAATACATAAAAATATACTCATAAATATGTACATAAGTATAATATATATTGTATGCAATACAACAAATTGAATATACAGTGAACCAGTTTTTGTTAAATTCAATCAAAGCATGAAACTAACTGAGCCAGGCTTAAAAAAACAGCGTTCATATTAAAATACAGCAATACTTTATTCCAACACTTCCCTGGATTAGGAAAAATCACGTCCGTAATATCCAGGTACACAATGTTGTGGAATATAAACGACAGCCAGTTTTAAAATAAAACAATGAACTTTCGTTTTCGAGCACGTAATAAAAATATAACATCGTTAGGAAAACTTGTTACGAAGAGTTGTCGTAGTTTATTTTACCTAACGCTGCAGTGTAACCTCCAACAGGTTTCTGGTTTATGAGGTTAAAAAAAATGTTTTAGACAGGAGTGGGACTTTTTCCCGTTTGTCCCCAGTGGGGTCAATCGGGATTGTTTTTCCCATTTGTCACCAGTGGTGACAAAGCCAGTGGGGACAAATAGGAATGCATGAGTTATGACAGTAGAGTTTTTTCAATTGTATATTTTCCAATTTGGTTTCTGTAAATAAGGTTTTATATTTATTTGTTTAAATTTTTTTCATCCTATCTAAATTATCAAACCTCTACATTTCAGTTTTTATTATATATGTATGTTGCCGTGCCCTAACCGGGCTTCATGTTGAAACTTATTTACTTCTGTAACACCTATGTACACATGAATGCAATAAAGAATTTGAGTTTGAGTTTGAGTTTATATTTATAAGCCAATGATGTCCCACTCAGGCCAAAGGCCTCCCTTTCCTCCTACGCGATACGCCAATCCTTTATAGACTAGTTCAGCTCTTTTCGTCATCTCCTTCTGGGCTTGCAGCTTTGTTTCCTGTCACTTGGGTTAAAAAAGTTTGCTTAAAAAATTCAAATATTTTTTTAAGCAAAATTTTTTAAAAGTCAAAATATTTTTGTGTAGCTTTCACATAAATGTTAGTTGTTTTTCATTCAAAATAGTTCAATAAAGATTACTGAAAACTGAGACAATCTGCGTACGATACACCTGTTTTCCCATTGTCCCCGTATAGGGTGAAAATCCGAATATCTCGCGGGAATCGGTACACCTGGCACAAATTCACACATTTTAATGAGTACAAACTAACGAATTTTTAGATTGTCAAACTTAGGGAAGCACTAATTGTGGCCCACATTTTCACATTTTAATTAATGCAAACCAAAAGAGTACGAATAAGTCCTATAATTTTTTGCATTTTTTCTAATTACGTTTATTTCGAAATATAATTTTTTTTTGCATGATTTTTAATTAAAACACATTTCATTAAAAATATACCTATAGTCGGAATACCGCTGCGCTGGTCGGAATTTCAGGAAAAGCGTGTGTTAAAATTTAGTTGTTCTGAAAATAAAAACTACGAGTAATATGGAGTCATTAGTGAACATGATGCTCAGTTATTTTCCTATTTTGTGGTTGTTTTTGAAGTCGGTTAATTTATTTTTTTAAGTTTTTTTCACACTTTTTTTTAAATATTCAACCCAAGTTCTTGTGAAAGACATAATTTTCTATCATGTGAACTAAAACTTTGTAATCCGTAGTATCGGTAATAAAGATACTACGGATATACGATAAATAAGAAAAAACCTCATAAAATGAAAACTATATAACTGAACCAAACTAAATTATTTTTATGGGACCAAATTTCAAGTACAAAAGCAAGTACGAACAAAAAAAGAATCACAAAAATCGGACCATAAACCTCGGAATAATCGGTGTACATACCTACAAAAATAAAAAAGCGACCGAATTGAGAACCTCCTTCTTTTTGAAGTCGGTTAAAAACAAATTCTTGAATGTTCTTGTTAAGTTTTATTATTATAGTTATAATTAGTTATTTTTTTTAAGAGAACCGTGTTTCTATTCCCTGTGTGCATGTCCATGTTTGAGAAGATTCTCAAATTGTGTAACCAAACGTGAGACAGAATTACTTTTTGTTTAAGATGGAAAGATAAAGACCGGATAAAAAATTCTCTTATGGATGCTGTTCATTTCTACGTTAAATTAATCATGGATAAACTCTACGATCTACCAACCCGCACTAACTCACGTTATGTTAAAGGTCTAGTCATAATATTCCAAATCTAGAATATCTTAAAAGTTTTTATAGATGAACTACGTAAGTTCGCAAGCGAAGCAACAGGACATTGTTGCGGTGGCCGAGATGTTAGCACTTGGTTCATGTCTCATGCGAACCAGTATGTCTTTCTCAATACTGTCTTTGGACATCACTGACGTCAGTAAAGGAAAACATCTTGTGAAAATACAGCCCTAGCATGACGACGCCGCGATGTGTTCTACGCGCTCCTCAAATAGCTGTCAGCAATATGACCCCCTTAGAGGGCCAAAGCCTGCCGGAGTCGCGGGACTAACGAGCTACCGTGGCCCCGGACCGTAAAGGGCTATTGAAGGACACCGTGGATTTTAGTCAGTACAAGTCTGATAGTAGGGCGGGAGGAATCATTCGATGATTCCACCACGTAAAAATAAACATGACCTTTTTTGTGTGTGACGTAAAATAAACGAGAACTTTGACATTCATTTGATGGAATAAATTAGTTTCACGTTCGTACACTGGCACTTTTTCATCATAAGATAAACGCAGTACTTAAATACTTCAAGAACGTTGTAAATAAGATACAGAAATCTTGTGATAAGGCCTCTTGACTTATATGTATAATCTCTAACCGTCTTAATAAAAAAATATCACATCCGTTGAACACTTGTCTAAAAAAAGTGTAACAGCCACACAATCCGTATGTCGACGTCATATGCCGTTTTGCAGTTGACATTTTTTTTGACAAGTGTTCAACAGGTGTTTAACTTTTTTAGTAAGGTGGTAAAAGTCTCAAGTCTTGTCAGAAGCCTATGAAATTTCCTGAAGCGGCTTAATTAATTCACCAGAGATGGCGACATCTCACACGAAAATAAAAGCAATTGATGTAGACTCCGTAAACGTGCCTTTGTTTTTTTTTTTTTATCGCAGTACGTCGATGTCTGGTTGCTTTGACTCAAACGAACGATGCCTAAGAAAATAGTAAGAAAATCTTCTGAAAGCAGCGTGCGTGCGAGCGTGTACGCCGTGGTACGAGTATCTCTACAAAGTTATTTTTTTATTAATAACTTACCGCATCTGATTTCAATATATGGAAGTGAGTATAAAATTGATTAAAACGTGCGGCTCCGGCAGATGATACATACTTACATAAATGATGAAGTTATCCAAGCTTCAAGCTTCGCTGCTTTTAGTTACATTTTGTTTAATCATTTTACCTATTCGACAAAAACTTTATGTCATATGGGCATAAGTTAACGTCAGTGTGACAGTCAAAAGTTTTGTTTTAAAGATCAAGTGATTTGTCACTAACACTTACACGAATGTTAACAGAATTCAAACAAAATATCATCGCCACTGTTTCGATTTTCAGTTTTATTTATCTGTTCGAATAATTTATTACGAAATCATCTCTACTATTATTGTAAAGCTGAAAAGGTTACATGCACGCCTCAAACAGTGTCAGCATAATGACGAGGCCTCCCTTTAGAGGGCCAAAGCCTGCAGGGGTCACAGGACTTACGATTACCGTGACCCCGGAACGAAAAGGGCTATTAAAGGACACCGTGGATTTTAGTCAGTAGGAGTCTGACAGTCGCTCCCGCCCTGCCCGCTGGAGGGGAGGACTCATTTGATGATTTTACCACGTTAAAAAAAAAGGGCGTGTATGGAAAAATTAGTTCCGTCTTCGCACACTAGAGGCGCTGTTCCATTTTTCCATCAAGAAACGCTGTAGTTACTGGAAAGACGCTGTAAAGTAAAATAGTGAAAACTCGTGATAAGGGCTGTACGGCTTTTAATTTAGCCACGAGCCAACAATGATAAAAGATACCAAAACAAAGACAGATATAATGAATATGCTCAATAAATTGATTGACTAAAAAAAAGTATGTCAGTAAGCTTATCAAAAATATTTAACACGTGTATTTTCTTTTGTTTCGTTAACCAAAACTGAGGAGCTCGTGGCTAAATAATTACAGCCGCACAGGCCGATCTTCCGGGTTAAGCCGTGCTTTCCGAGGTTGGTCTGTGGATGGGTGACCATCTGTCATAGCGAGTTTCCTCCGTGCCTCGGAAAGCACGTAAAGCCGTTGGTCCCGGCTGTCAGTAGATCTTTGACAGTCGTTACTGTTAGTCAGAAGCTAGTCTGACAACCAGTCTTACAACCAGTCCATGGTGTATCGTATTACCCAGTTACTGAGTTGTGGAGGTCCGATAGGCAGTCGCTCCATGTAAAATACTGATATTCAGCTGCATCTGGTTCGACTGGAAGCCGACCCCAATATAGTTAAGAAAAGGCTAGGCAGATGAATCGTGAACCAAAATTGACGATGACCCGACACTTTAAAAATTGCCAATACGTCACAAATAAGTGCACTGTGCTGTTTTTATTTACTCGGCATTTGATGTAAATAAATATGCATGAATTCAACAAAAGGAAAAATACATATTCATTATTTTTAAAACTTTTACGACGAAAATTTGCAATTTATTGATGTTGTAACGTGTCCGTTGAGTTCATAACCAATACATTGTTCGTTTTAATTGATGTGTGGAATCGAAATTGCATAAAATAAACTCTCTCATTGTTTTAAGGGACATGGAATGCATTCCGCGGTACCACCTGTTATTCACAAAGAGAATTCATATTTCACGGTATTGCTGTGGGTTTTCTGATCAAAGCATTTTAGCGGTATTGCGTTCGCGGCCATTTTATTTATTTAACGGAATCGAGAGTTGCAGTATCAGTAGCAGTAGGTACGTTTTCTGGTATTTATTTTACGGTTTAAGATATTTCGATATTTTAATTATTTCTTAAATATTATGCATTTTTTTATTTATTTAATATTATTTAATTCGTTTTAGAAAAAATATTAGGAATTATAATAATAGATTTGTCCAAGATGCTCTACAAAATAACTGCTCCCTAAAAATTGCCAAACAAGGGATTTCAAATCATAATAGTCAATAAAAGACAAGAAAAAAGTGGTAAAAAACAAAAATGAATACGTGTAGAACGAAGAACAATTTTTTTCCATCTATAATTAACGCCAAAGTTGTAATTTACCTCTGAACACTAGCGAAGTGAAATTAGAGCTGTCAAACGAATAACAAAAGAAAATTGTTAGTGTACTTCTTTTGTTATTTTGGTAAAGGTACTCTACTTGATGACGTGTAAAAACTGCGAGCATAATTATTATATCAATTTAATCAATTTGAGTGATCTCCTTTTCCCCCGCCACCATTGTCAAAGACGAATCACTAAACTTGATTTGTTTATCTCGACTCGCCGCAGGGTTAGTACGAATGAATAAAATCATTTTAGAAATGAAAGTGCAGGAATGTCAACAAAACCGCCGGATTTGCAATATGATTTTCAAATATCTTTGATAGAATCCAGTGAATGCTCACGCCCGCGCCAGTTCAAACGTAGTACGGATTGGTAAATAGAATTCAATCACTGTATTTAAACTTCGAACTGCAACGTACGGTTCGCTGGAAAGAACAGTGCCCCAAACGTCCCCACCCTTGTAGCACCTTAAAACCTATGTCAATCGAAGGATCATGACCGTCTTATCATTTTATTGTTCTACGGCGAAACTGAAATGTGCATCCGAAAAAAGTTATATCGACATGAAGGAACCGGAATCAGTCACAATACTATGTTCCCGATCACGATGGTTTCCTCTTTAATTATTACAGTGGAATGGTTTTGTTCGTTCGTGGCTAATTGAGAAGCTCGCGGCTAAATAATTACAGCCGCACAGGCCGACCATTCGGGTTAAACCGCGCTTACCGAGGTCGGTCTGTGGATGGGTAACAATCTGTCATTGTAGTTCCTCCGTGCCTCGGAAAGCACGTAAAGCCGTTGGTTCCGGCCATCATTGTAGATCTTTGACAGTCTTTACAGTCAGAAGCTCTAGAATCTGACCACCAGTCTTACCATGGCGTATCGTATTACCCAGTTACTAAAAGGCTAGGAAGGTGGTGGATGATTTTGTTCGAAGTTTTCAAACAACTCTTTGGAACTAAATGGTGACTTCCGCACGGAAACAACTCACGGAGCAGAAAAAAGTTCAATGAAGAATTCTAATGAATATCGTTATTGTGCTCTACTAATAGAAATAATACTCCTAAAAACGGTCAATGGTTACTTCCATTGACCGTTTTTAGGAGTATTCAAATAAAAATATCTTTTTAAATACAAATAAAATCGTTTACTTTTTATAGCAACAAATGCATTTTTCGGTTGTGAGATCGAGCTGTCCTGTCCCTCACGGTGCATGCCTCTTCCTTCGCTAACATGCCTATGGCCGTCGTGAGGACACGGTGATGCTCTGCCCAAGCGGGGTAGACCCGCACCGTATCCTCCGAGCGAACCTCGTAGTGATGACACCCAGTCAATTGTTCCTTCCCTATCAGACACAGAAACCTCTCGAAACTTATGTATCCGGTGAAGACCTGCGTCAAGCAGAAAGTGAGGCCGCCGCCCGTGGCGCCTCTCCAGCCATTCCTCAAAAAGGATCTTACCGCCGCGATTACGGCGTGCCCGGAGTGATGAGGGTATGCCTGGGCCAGCGACTTGAACTAATACGCGATGGGTCGTATCGGGCGGCCGATGCGATTAAGGGTTTGCAGCAAAATTCAAAGAAACGATTGGAAAGGCGTTTCATGAACTGAAGAATTGTGGGGAATTTAAGGTCGCCTGACTTTCTTGAGGAATCAGTTTTCGACAGTTGGTGGCTGCGCGCATGTCTTCAGTTTCGTTTGGTACTGTAGGGTTGGAAGGCATTAAGAGATTTTTTTTGGGCTAGCCAGTGCCTGGGACAATATTGCAATTGACACTGAAAACACTGAATAATGTATTTGTTGCGATAAGAAGTAAACGATTTAATTTGTATTTAAAAAGATATTTTTATTTGAATACTCCTAAAAAACGGTCAATGGTTACTTAACAATAACGATATTCATTAGAATTCTTCATTGAACTTTTTTCTGCTCCGTGAGTTGTTTCCGTGCGGAAGTCACCATTTAGTTCCAAAGAGTTCACCACCTTCCTAGCCTTTTCCCAACTATATTGGGGTCGGCTTCCAGTTCAACCAGATGCAGCTGAATATCAGTATTTTACATAGAGCGACTGCCTATCGGACATCCACAACCCAGTAACTGGGTAATACGATACGCCATGGTAAAACTGGTGGTCAGATTCTAGAGCTTCTGACTGTAAAGACTGTCAAAGCTCTACAATGATGGCCGGAACCAACGGCTTTACGTGCTTTCCGAGGCACGGAGGAAACTACAATGACAGATTGTTACCCATCCACAGACCGACCTCGGTAAGCGCGGCTTAACCCGAATGATCAACCTGTGCGGCTGTAATTATTTAGCCCCAAGCTTCTCAATTAGCCACGAATGAACAAAACCATTCCACGATAATAATTAAAGAGGAAACCATCGTGATCGGGAACAATAGTATTGTGACTGATTCCGATTCCTTCATGTCGATATAACTTTTTTCGGATGCACATTTCAGTTTCACCTTATAACAATAAAATGATAAGACGGTCATGATCCTTCGATTGACATAGGTTTTAAGGTGCTACAAGGGTGGGGACGGTGTCCATACATTTTTGAACCTTGTTCTTTCGGAGAAACATTCTTTCGTATATTTCGGCCACCAGTTTTTTTCGGAAAACTTTTCAATTTTGTTTATCAATTTCAGTTTGATTTTCGAATCGAATGTTTATGACGAAATCTGTTCAATAGGCCGGTCAAATACTACATGAAAAAACCAAAAATTGCAAACGCGCATGTAACTACGGTTTTTTTATATGTTGTTAGGTCCCTTGACAGTAGTTAACACCTGAAAACCCTGTGCTGTCAATGTCGAATCAAAATCCGTTCAGTAGTTTTTGCGTGTGTCGCAACGCCCTGCTCTATAATGTAAGTCCTATGGGGTATGTAGTATAGTTACGCCTCGGGTTCGCTTACATTAGCAGGCGCACGAATATTATTCTTCCTTTGTCATGGTGATAAATAATTTGAGTATCATACCTCGCTTTATTGCTCCCGTCCCTATTTCACTTCCTTCCACAGCTCTTTCACCTGTCCTTGCCTCGCCCTTCCGCCAAGCCGCTAGCCGCTGCTGTTCACCATCTGTAGGTGTTAATGCCCGTTGATACTAACTACTTCTGTACCACGGGCGAGGAGAAAGGAGCATGCTCGTAGGATACTTAAGACCATGCCACTTCTCCCAAGCTGTAAACATAATCTAGTATTAACAACACACTCATACATGGAGGCCAGTATGATCAAGTCATACATTCCCAACTTTAAGCGCAGATGCTCGGGTGTTTAAACCTTCTGTCGGTCAACCTTCGCACTCTCCTGCTGCCAACTTTAAGCAGATGCTCGGGTGTTTAAACCTTCTGCAGGTCAACCCTCGCACTCTCCTGCTGTCTTATGGCAAACACGTTAGCCGACTGTTATATCAGGTAGGCGATATTAGTCTTCGCCCTACTGATCTCATATAGGTAGCGTTATCCTGTGATTGCAATCACCCGTAACTTAGATACCTCTTTAGGGGGGCCACTGTGACATGTATGTAAGCTAGCCTTGCCTTACCTCCTCGCGCCGCCCGCGTGACCGGCTTGGCACTGCTTGCCTCACCTCCACGCGCCGCCCGCGAGACCGGCACGGCACAGGCTTTATTATTAAGCTAGCCTTGCTTTACCTCCCCGCGCCGCCCGCGTGGCCGGCTTGGCACTGCTTGCCTCACCTCCACGCGCCGACCGCGAGACCGGCACGGCACAGACTTTATTATTAAGCGATACTTATCCTTAATCATTTACCAGTACCGGCTCATGACTTTAACCACATGCAAAACTACTCGGCACACTCAGCTACATATGCTATCTAGATATAGTACATGGCTTTAGGCTAATTGGCTTTAAGCTACTTGTTCTACTTAGCTTTAATTCTACTTAGTCCAAATCTACTTAGTTTTAAATCCTTTTCTACTTAGATTTGTTCTACTTCTACTTAGCTTTAAATCAGTCCGTCGAGCACGAACGCTTCCACCAAAAAGGACGCCAACAAAATGGCCGTCTACGGGGTCTCGTTTTAGAGTTTAGAAACGAACTTACCATAGACAAATATTCACTCTTCATCATAGAGTAGATGGAGACCTCGTTGTGATGCGTTGCTCAAGATGTTGCCAGGTAATTTAATTATTTACAATTATTATTTACATTCGCGTCACGACGCGACACTCCCGGCCCGAAGGCCTGGTTAGAGCATTGTTACGAGGTTGCGCGTCCACTCCTTTATCTTTTCTAAAGCTCTAGTGGCTGCGCTTCTTCTCGGTTTTGTTTCCTCTTTAATCTGTACAACTTGACCGATTTTAGGTTCTACTTTAACCGTTTTTCTTGGTTCTTTATGAGAATGTCGATATCTCTCCCTTAAGCTCGGTAGGTACCGGTTTATAAACATTTCTTTGAATTCTTCTGTCATTATTATGGCTTTCCTCCATCCTTTCACTAGTTTGGTTTTAGCAACGACGATATAATACTAGACTCATAATAACAGGCGACCGATGTCTGCCAACACATTAGGCAAAAAAGTCTTATATCCGTCTCATTTCGACCAATCCTGTGAGCCGTAAACATACGTTGAGACAGAACAGACCTTGAGTTAGCCAATCACAACGCAGTACCCTGCCCCCCTCGCTTACGTAGTACCTCAGCGAGTTGGCAGAATAATTTTGTTCGTTAGATCGTGCAATGCGTAGTCTAGTATTATATCGTCGTTGGGTTTTAGTTACTGTTCCTATTATTTCTTCATCTGTATTAGATGTTTCCATTGTAATACATTTTCCCAAAGTGAGAAAGTCTGCCGGTTTTAAAATCTGATCTAATTCTGAGTCTACGCTGGTAAGTGGGCGTGTGTTTATTACTGCTTCTATTTCTTTAATTACTGTTGCTAGCTGTGAGTCGTTTAGTAGATGTTTCTGTAGTGTTCTTTTCATACAATTCTTGATTATTCCTACCAGTCTTTCGTAGAATCCCCCGAACCAAGGTGCTAGTTGTGGAATAAATTTGCAACGAATCTTTTCTTTTATACAATATTCATTTGATAATACTTCAGCTATTAGTTTAAAATAGAGAGCGTTATCGGAGGTAACAAGAGTCGGTACCCCTCTTGTTGCTATGAACCTTCGCAAGGCTAGTAGTCCTTCTTCGGCAGAGAGGTCTTTCACCACTTCTAAATGGATTGCCCTCACTGCTTGGCATGTGAAGAGGCAAATCCACCTCTTATTGGGACCCTTCTCGTTCACTAAGAGAGGGCCCATGTAATCTATTCCCGTAAAAGTGAAGGGCGCACTATAATTTACTCTCTCTGCTGGTAAGGCTGGGGTTGGTGGCAACTTAAACGGTCCTCCTCCGTGTTTAACGCATGGGGGGGCCACTGTGACATGTATGTAAGCTAGCCTTGCCTTACCTCCTCGCGCTGCCCGCGTGACCGGCTTGGCACTGCTTGCCTCACCTCCACGCGCCGCCCGCGAGACCGGCACGGCACAGGCTTTATTATTAAGCTAGCCTTGCTTTACCTCCCCGCGCCGCCCGCGTGGCCGGCTTGGCACTGCTTGCCTCACCTCCACGCGCCGACCGCGAGACCGGCACGGCACAGACTTTATTATTAAGCGATACTTATCCTTAATCATTTACCAGTACCGGCTCATGACTTTAACCACATGCAAAACTACTCGGCACACTCAGCTACATATGCTATCTAGATATAGTACATGGCTTTAGGCTAATTGGCTTTAAGCTACTTGTTCTACTTAGCTTTAATTCTACTTAGTCCAAATCTACTTAGTTTTAAATCCTTTTCTACTTAGATTTGTTCTACTTCTACTTAGCTTTATATCAGTCCGTCGAGCACGAACGCTTCCACCAAAAAGGACGCCAACAAAATGGCCGTCTACGGGGTCTCGTTTTAGAGTTTAGAAACGAACTTACCATAGACAAATATTCACTCTTCATCATAGAGTAGATGGAGACCTCGTTGTGATGCGTTGCTCAAGATGTTGCCAGGTAATTTAATTATTTACAATTATTATTTACATTCGCGTCACGACGCGACAGCGTGTGTATCGTTTGCAATGTTTGATGTCGTTATTGACCGGCCTACAAAGCTTAATAAACATTTTGGATTATGCAAAACTTCAAAATTCATTATCATCGACAGGGATGAAATTAATAGTAAATATCAGGTTGTAATATTTCAGTAACAAAATTTTTTAATTTCAAAATGAAATCGTCACCATTTTGAGAGACCTATTTTGAGTTTTAAAATAAGGGAAAATTATTAAATTACGTTTAAGTGGAACAGTTTTTGAGCAATGAAAGCTGAAATTTAACTTAAGCTGCTTTACAGAAAGACCGTGAAATTAATTTTTGGGAACCCATTCACATAGAATTGCATAGTTCAAAATGGCACATTCTCATATTATTTTATCTACTCTCATATCGTAAAATTCGAGATACAAAACTCAAAACGAGTTTATACAGACGTACTTTATACCATAGAGTATCGAAATGAAATAAAAAAATTAAATTATAACACTACTTCTCTAACAAAATAATGTTATAATATTTTTTTTTTTCATTATGATACAGATTACAGATCATAGATACATCTATTTCATTTTTTATCTGTGGCTGCGCGCGCTCTAGATGGGAACGTTGGAATTTTGACGTTTGTGATTCGGTGGATGACATGGTGGATGTTTATTAGTGTTTATTAATTTTTATCTTTTATTTGATATGTTCGTGTTCAATGAGAGTAGATAAAGTAGTGTATGAAACTGTACATAATTAGGTATTATACCACTCGTGTGATACTATTAAAAAACTCGCTTCGCTCGTTTTTTAAACTCACACTCGTGTATAATACCCCTCATTATGTACCAGTTACATAAACTACTATTATAACCCAAACTAAAAGTTAAAAGTTATTTTAATAAACCTACATGAAATACAAGAAGTATTTCTGTTGAAAAAGCTTCCGTAAATCAAAAGTGAAAATGACATGTGATATCAACTAACCCTCAGCGGGCCAGGGGGCTGGCCCGCTGCGGGTTAGTTATACGGCAGTTATACTGCCTTTCACCAAGACCAGGGGGTGTATTACAACGTAGGTATTAAAACCAGGCTTATTCCGGCGAGTGAAAGTGACAGAGCAATACAAGTCATCTAGCGCCATCTCGTTCACTCACTGGAACAAGCCTGGTTTTAAGACGTTGTAATACGGCCCCTGGTAGCCTACCATGACGTTTTAAAGCAAGAGTAGTTCCACTGTGGAAACGTGATGGAGCTAGACGACGATTCAGTAGCGTAGCGATCGAATCTATAGGGGGGGCAAGACTCAAGATGCCTAACAAAGCCAATAGCCCCAAGTCATAAGTATATACAACGTGTAACGTTAATAGCGCAAAACCTCCCGTGGGGTAACTCAGCCCATGTTACTGAACAATGTTTGTTCCAAGACTTTTGGAAATTCGCAAAAAAAAAATTAGCTTTTTCGTACAAAATGAGAAATTGATCGGGCTCATCAGTATGAAAAATCACCTTTTTTTTTGCGAATTTCCAAAAGTCTTAGAACAAACATTGTTCAGTAACATGGGCTGAGTTCCCCACGAGACGTTTTGCGCTATTAATGTTACACGTTGTATAACTATACTATGACTTGGGGCAACCAAGTCATCTATACCTACTTTGCGAGACCTCTTTGGTTTCCAAGTTAAAAATAAAACGTAACCAAGTCAACTTGCAATATGGAGATCCGCATGTGCAGTGGAGGCGCTAGATCTATGTGTCGCCGCACACGAGCCACTCACGACAGCCACAAACGCGTGTGGCGGCGTTTTGTAGCCCGTGTGCGGGAGCCCAAAATGTGATAGTCGGCGCGAGGCCCTCTAGCCTCCGCCTGACTACGCCACTGAGTAGATCTGCCAGCTCTGCTGGTCTTAAACAGATAGTACATGGTAGCTCTCGTTTGAACTGAGCAAACTAAGTTTGTGGTGCTCTTGAACTTAGACGGCCGGACACTTGTTGAGTGTTACTACTGCATATTTGAGAACGTAAATAAGCTATCAACGCTGTCACCTATTCGACCAGAATAATAAAAGTAATATAAGATGAATAAATTATTAAAGGTATCATAGTTTAGAAATTCCGGATAAGACAAAAATTAGTAAAAACAAAATAAAAAGTTAAGACGCACTTGAGTTTGACATAGGTAATATTCTATATTTTTTTGTCCAAATTGCATCCATGCGGAGCCAGGGTAGGTCGCTAGTATACATGTTACCGGAAATGTATGAACCTAGGAATTGTATACAACTCATAATACAATTCCGAAGCTATTTAGGAAATGTATAACGTACAACATTTTTAAAGTGATCTTATTACTGCGCGCGAGGTTTGAAGGAACCTAACCAAACCGAACCTCGGGGTACCCGAGAGTGGTTGGTGTTTTGAAAGTTAGACGTCAAAGGGCGGAAAGGTTCGGATATTTTTGCCTTTGTCAAACTGACAGACGAACCGAATGCGTGGCCTAGCGTTTTTGTTTGTAATGTATGGAATTGTTTGAAGCCTGTCACATAGAGTATCGCATTTCGCATTTTTATGACATTATTCGGTTCGGTTCGCTATCGCCTGTCTGACAAAGGCCTTTAGGAATTACATACGTTTCCTAGGAATTGTAAACAATGACGGATTACATACATTTCCGTTAACATTTACATAAATATTCATAATACCGCTCAAATGTAAATCTTCCTAGCTTCATTCCAATTAAATGAATTTACACAACCACACAGAATGAAACAGAATTTAAATGTAAATATAACGTTGCACTGATATTATGAAACTGAGACCGCAATTAAATTCACTAATAGCATTAAATTTGTATTTCAAGTTTGGTTGTTATTTCACGTTATTATGAGTTAATGAAAGGCAAAACATGAACTTCGGTTTAATAGCAATTTGTGGTTTAAAACACTTGATATAATTATGTAGAAGTGATTTTTATATAAAAATAGCTGTGCCCGCGACTTCGTTCGCGTGGATGTCGGAACTTAACAATGTATTTTTCATAAAATTGAAAAACTTTCAAACAAACTTTAATTCCCTATTTTTTCCGCTTGGTCAAATTGATCAAAATCCTTTCTTAGCGGATGCCTACGTCATAACATCAACCTGCATGTCAAACAGCCCGATCCGTCTAGTGGTTTGGGCTACGCGTTGATAGATCACTATGTCAGTCAGTTACCTTTGAGTTACATAGATGATTCACCAACAGCTTCTGTGTACAATAAAGATTCAGTTCAGCTAATCACTGGATAACTAGCGTTTCCAAATCAAGTGTTAACTACTATACTAGCATTAAAAAAATAGCTCGAGAATTTAGGATGAAACAGGAGTACAGATTTATCTTAGCTAAAGTAAAAAATAACAAACACCAGCACATCAACCTATCTCAATATGTTAAACTTTAATAGATTTTCAACCCTACCACAATAGTGGAAAGTTAATATTTGACAGATTCAGGTTGACCTGCTGGCGTCTGTACCTACTTCGAAAACATTCGTGTAGTCCGTTTTAGTATATTTTTTTTATTACTGTGAAATTTTATTTACTGAAGCTGTGACTCTAATTAATTATCGCTGGAAAGCTAATTTACGGAGGAAAGCTTTGACTCTAATAATTAAAATAGGAAGCACGCTTCACAAGTTTTCACTATTTTACTTTACAGCGTCTTTCCAGTATTTACCGCGTTTCTTGTATGGAAAAATGGAACAGCGCCTCTGGTGTGCGAAGAAGGAACTCATTTTTTTACTTGAAATTTGTCAATATGAAAATGTCAAAGTTCCAGTTTACTTTACGTCAGAATAACTGAAAACCTCTAACTGATAGACCTCAGTACCCTTAGCACGAGTTTTCAGTGTTTGAGACGTAAAGTAAACTGGAACTTTGACAATTTCAAATTGACAATTTTCAAGGTAAAAATTAGTTCATTCTTCGCACACGAGAGGCGCTGTTCCATATTTCATACAAGAAACGCTGTAAATATTGGAAAGACGCTGTAAAGTAAAAGAGTGAAAATTCGTGATAAGGGTACTGATGATATCTACCAACTCGCACTGTATTAACACGATGTTTAAAAGCCCAGTCCCTCTCATAGAAAGGACGCCTGTGTCCCAGCAGTGGGAACATTGAAGGGCTGATCATATTAAGACGAGTAGAAAGTTCTGTCCTAGAAGGTGTTGTTAGTGTTTTTTGTTACTATTTGTTATGGTACAATACATTTTTAACGAACGGTTAAAAATATAATCTACTATATAAAAATAAGTCGGGTTTTCCTTCCTGACGCTATAACTCCAGAACGCACGAACCGATTTCCACGGTTTTGCATTCGTTGGAAAGGTCTCGGGCTCCGTGAGGTTTATAGCAAAGAAAATTCCGGAAAAATTGGTGGCGAAACGGAGTTCGCCGGGTTTGCTAGTGCATTATAAAGTTTGTGCTCACTAGCATAAAATGTTTTTTTTTTAATGGAAATACAACTTAACTGTTTTATTGCTTTATATTCTCAATATATATTTTAAAATAAAGAATCTAAAAGAAGAAGAAATCATAATGTACCGTAACGAAAAAGATTTTGATTTCTCAAAGAGACCGAAAACTTTTTTTAGTGTGTGTGCTATGTAAACATTTTTTAACGAATTAGATAAATATGGTGTAACTAATATTGACAAAACAAGGGTGTATGTCATTACTGCGAAGTTCGTTACCGCGATGTACGTTACAGCGAATGTTCATTACCGCGAAGTACGTTATCGCGAAAGTTCATTACCGCGAAGTACGTTACTGCGAAAGTTTTTTACTGCGAGAAACATTGTCGCGAAAGTTCATTACTGCGAAGTACGTTATCACGAAATTTCTTTATTGCGAAACAATTCACCCTAAGTTATAATAAGTACCTATTGGTAAAATTTGTATGAACTATTAAAGACACACAATACTATTTGGTGCGCTGTAAACAAGATTTGAAGTGAGCTGCGATTCTTCGCAGAAACTTTATTCGAATTCTAGTCTATGCGATAGAGTGTTCCAGGTAGTTTTAAAAGTTTCCGCTTTACAAGTACCATCGACTCTAGTTCTAGAGACGTTCTCCAAGTAGTCGGAAAATCTTTGAAAACAAACAACTTATATTTTTCGTTTATTTTCCATCTTGTAGCATTACGCCTAGTGCGGTAAACTCACAAACTAATGCTTTGTATTTTAAAAATCTTGAATTTCATTAGTTTTGTTTATTCTAGAACTTATTATACTATATCTTGTTCTAAATATCCGCATTCCTTGTAGTTGAAAATAAAAAAAAAAGTTACGCCAAGGTTAATCCTTAAAAATGTATGGTTAATTCGAGGATTATTCTGGTTGTAACTTTAGTCCACGTTTATTAATAAGGGGGTTAGGTTAGGTTAGTTTGACTCGTGCGTGACTAAAATGGTACTAGATTTTGTCCGTGCATTTTCTTTGAAAATATCAAAACAAAAAGCTAATCTATTTGAGTCAAGTTTCTTACTGAGATAGATTAGGTATTATATTGTTGAGAAATATGCACAAACAAAAGCTCATCGATTAGAGTCTGACTCGTGACTGAAATAGTATAGCCTTTGGAAATACGCGACCCGGGCATGGTCCATGGTCGGACAGCGAGTCTCCCATTACTCGCCGCCCGCATGCCCGCGCTATACTTAGAACATAGCAAAATTTAGGCCTTTGTCAAACAGACGGGCGATAGCGAACCGAACCGAATCATGTCATATAAAAATGCGAAAGCGATCCGATAGTCTATGTGACAGGCTTCAAACAATTCCATACATTACAAACAAAAACGCTACGCCACGCATTCGGTTCGTCTGTCAGTTTGACAAAGGCATTAATCCCAGAGTGGCGTGAGCGCTGCGGCCGCACGGTCACAATTAATGCTGAGAGATCACTGCAGTAGTTTTTGGTGAAAGAGTAACAAACGTCCATCCATTCTTAGGAACTTTCAGGCTTATAATACATACGGTCGTACGTCATTAATTCGTTATTCGTGCTTAGATACGGCATAATAATATGGGGCAATTCTACGGACAGTGATAGGGCTTTTATTGTTCAAAAAAAGTGCGTACGAGCTGTGTTTGGTGCAGGTCCATTAGAATCATGCAGACTCATATTAAAAGAACATAAATTATTATCACTGGCATGCTTATACATATTGGAAATGGGCGTGTTTGTAAAAAAACACCCTAATCTATTTAGTAAAGCTGATAGTGTAAACATATATAAAATAGGTAAACACTCAAGGGATCCAACCAGATTGGCTATGCCTAGGTGTAGAACAGCTTTTTGCCATAAAACCACTAGTCGAATGGCAGTGAAGATATATAATAAGATACCTAAGATAATTAGAGAAATTCCAACGAATCTATTTAAAAAAAGACTCCGAACATGGCTTATTGAAAACTGTTTCTATTCTATTAATGAATTTATGATTTTTGATACAAATAAGAATTTATTACACACATGAATAATGAAATAAAATTAACTTTGCCATTACTGTAAGCTTATCTTGAACATTGTAATTTCATAGTTTTAACAATAGTATTTTTATTTTTATTGTTTGACATTGTAATTTTCATAGTTGACATTTGTAATTTTTCATAGTTTGGCATGTGTAATATTAAAAGTTTGACATTTGTATTTTAATTTCATGACATTTTCCCATTGCGAATTTACTTATTTAATTAAAATTATGGCACAACCTAAAGCATGCTGAATTTAGTAGGCGGAATATGAAGTACTATGTATTGTATTATGAGATCTGTAAGCACCATATTTCATGCAAATAAACGATATTATATTATTTGATGTTAAGTCCTATTTGATAAACCACATGCATTTGGAATACTAGTTAAAACGGAGTGTTAATCATATGTATATCAGTAACATGACATACCTAAAGGCCATTTGGACGTTTGATAGTGTGCCTACTGCTCAAATGAGACGCTTAATTTTAATACTTCTGTCAAACGACTACCGTAATTCGAAACATGAGATCAATATGTATAATTATGTAAAGGTTTACATCACGCTTGTGGTCGACTGACACGGTCTGACTGAAACGGTTGGAATTTTGACCGTAGTCTCACAAAAAGTTATCATTTTTACAATTAATGACCTTGTTGAAAAAGTCATCAGTGAAAACTAGACGTATCTTTCTTCATTAATTTGTCTTACAGTGTAAAATGAAATCAGTGCGGCGAAGTTCGTCATATCTCAGTTGGTAAACTTTATTTTCTAACTTCAATCACTAATAATGACAAACTACCAGTCTTCACTCCTATTTTAAGATTAATCTATCTTTTGCTTAAGTATAGACGTTGATTGACCTCGTTTTTTTTTTTACGTGGTAAAATCGTCAAATGAGTTCTCCCACCCCGGAAAAGGCGGAAGGGACTGTCAGACTTGTACTGACTAAAATCCACGGTGTCCTTCATTAGCCCTTTATGTTCCGGGGTCACGGTGATGGAATAAGTCCCGCGGCCCCGGCAGGCTTTGGCCCTCTAAGAGGGGGCCCCGTCATTCTGCTGACGCTCTTTGAGGCGCGCGTGGACCACCACATCAAAGATCTACAAATGACAGCCGGAACCAACGGTTTTACGTGCTTTCCGAGGCACGGAGGAAACTCGCTATGACAGATGATCACCCATCCACAGACCAACCTCGGCAAGCGCGGCTTAACCCGGAAGATCGGCCTGTGCGGCTGTAATTATTTTGCCACGAGCTCCTCCAAGAAAAAGTTTTATACAATTTATTTATGCAATTTTCTAAACTTCAAGTAAAAACAGAGATGGGTTTCGTTAGTATTTGGTTCGTGGTATACCACTAAAAAACGCGCACTGAAAAGTATAAAACAAGAACAATATTCATTTGACCGATATTGTGCTAGCCGTGGTCGTGTGCCACCTACCTAATGAAGATTGTGTGAAACAACCGCAGGTGGCACACGACCACGGCTAGCACAATATCGGTCAAATGAATATTGTTCTTGATTTATACTTTACAGTGCGCGTTTTTTTCGTTGTCGGGTTTTAGTTATTTTAAACTTATTTTTTATTTACACTATTTTGGGGTTATTTTATTAATTATTTGATAAGTATAAAAATAAAAGCAAAGTAGCGAGTGAATTTCAAATGTACTCAATAAGCCTTTTCGTTTGATACCCATGTTGACACTGTTAGAAACAGGCAAAGTAACTAGTAAAAGCTATATAATGTACTAGCTGTTGCCCGCGACTTCGTCCGCATTGTATTTGGTTTTAAGGCACCTAAACTAATATTCTCTTTTTTAATTTGTTGAGAAAGTGAGGGTACCTGATGTCCCACTTTAAAGTTTGTTATAGAATCTATAACAAACTTTAAAGCAAATGAAATGAAAACTTCCAGACACAACACTTTATATACGACATTGGTAGTTTTTCCCTCTGGTGCTAAAATAAAAAGCTGGTCAGCATTACTGACAGGCGAGCATGTGTTATATAGCTGGCCGTGGGAAAAACAGTTGGACCTTAGGTCGACATCAGCTTCCTTCAGGGTCTGTCCTTGGGACTTATTTATGGTCATCGCGAAGTAAGCGGCTACCGGGAATTGTGTGAGTTTGAACTGGAAAGGGAAATTGTTGGAGATGAGTGGTGTTCACAGTATCAATGCAGTTTCCCCTGAGCCACATCCGGTGAGAATTTCAGCTTCGCTTAAATTTCTGTGTAAAGGTGCGTACAGACCATGTAACATGTTATATAACATGTGTTATAAAACACTACAACTCTATGTAGAATGTTACCATGAAAAATGTTATATAACAATGTTATTTAACATGTTATGTTATATAGTCTGTACGCACCGTAATGCCGTAACTATTAGTCGCGTTCCATTGCACAATTTTGGTGGAGTTAGATTTCTTAGAAGCATTATTATTACTTTTAGGTTATTTTATGAGCTCGAGGACCACAGGCAGTTGATGAATTTAAAATCTCGAGTAGGTAGTTGCTGGCATCACCCTAATTGACGACGTTATTGTATGATGTGTAAACCACATCATTCCCAACAATTTCGGCGAATATGTTTTCATTTATTGCAGCGGTTCGGTCATTTTTTTAGTATCGCACGATCGCATAGCACACGGACACATGACGGGACTCCGAATACGTAACTTAACAATTCTTCTTACAACGGGCAGTGTCTGCCGGAATTTTACAGAGAACAGTACCTACCGTGATTTATTATGTCCATGGGTCTATCATCATGGCGAATGTCTCAAAGGCTTTTTGTTCGACATGGTACATTCAGACGATTACATTTTTTTAGCGTGGTAATACATCACGTGGAACACAACGTGCACTCTTACTCGCCGCCCGCATGGCCGCGCCTACAGTGGCTGGAGATCGTGTAGCGACGTCTGTCGCCATCGGCGTCTACCGCTGCGGCTGGGCTGGAGGTGGACATTGACCTCTCCCTCATGCGTCCCGCCTCCTCCTTTGCTAGCATGACTGCTTCGCAGAAGGAGGCGACTGCTTCCCATTCTGTCTCGCCCCGCAGCATGGCCTCGACCAACACTAAGCACGAGAGGTCACCGATTATCGTCGTAGTGAGGACACGGCGGTGCTCTGCCCAAGCGGGTAGTCCTGCACCGTATGCTCCACCGTGTCCTCCAGGCGATCCACGCAGTGGTGACACCCAGGCGATTCTTCTTTCCCTATCAGACACAGCTACCTCCCGAAACTTTCGTGTCCGGTGAGGACCTACGTCATGTGGTAGGTCAGGCGGGACGCCGTGACGCCTATCCAGCTACTCCTTAAAGAGGGGTCTTACCGCCGCGGTTGGGGCGTGCCCGGAACTCGGTTGCGACAGTCGCTCTCTCAATATTGCCCTGTGATCACGCCGGAGCTCTTTCCGGGAATTCATCCTGGCGATGCGCCTCGATAGACGCGATGGAGGGCCGTCGCCTCCAGGGGATGACGACTACATTATAATCCTGAAACACCTTTGCTTTGTCACAGTTTTATGACTACGAACACCTTGAGTGTTGCAGTGTTGTCTTAGTCAAATGGGACTTTAAACAACAAAAAACAAAAAAAAAATACGCATCTTACTTTGTTAGTGACGCACAACAGAGACTGCTCATCAGGCTGAACAACTTTGCTAAGACGTCATTCCTTTAAATGTTATAGTGTAGCTGGGCTCTCGGAGTTCCACAACAGATGTTCAAGATCTTAAATTTTTATATGTCAACAGAAAGTGCTCATCAGGCTGAGCAACTCTTGCTAAGACGTCATTCCTATATATGTTATAGTTTAGCTGGGCTTTTGGTGTTCCACATTAGGTGTTCCAGATCTTAAATTTTTATATGTCAACAGAGAGTGCTCATCAGGCTGAATAACTTTGCAAAGATGTCATTCCTACATATGTTATTGTGTAGCTGGGCTCTTGGTGTTCCACATCAGGTGTTCCAGTTCTTCAATTTTTATACGTCAACAGAGAGTGCTCATCAGGCTGAGCAACTCTTGCTAAGACTTCATTCCTATACATATATGCTATAGTTTAGATGGGCTTTTGGTGTTCCACATCAGGTGTTCCAGAGATCTTCAATTTTTGTATGTCAACAGAGAGTGCTCGTCAGGCTGAACAACTTTGCAAAGACGTCATTCCTGTATTTGTTATAGTGTAGCTGGGCTCTTGGTGTTCCACATCAGGTATGCCAGATCTTCAATTTTTATATGTCAACAGAAAGTGCTCGTCAGGCTGATCAACTTTGCAAAGACGTCATTTCTGGATTTGTTATAGTGTAGCTGGGCTTTTGGTGTTCCACATCAGGTGTTCAAGATTGTCAATTTTTATACGTCAACAGAGACAACTCATCAGGCCGAACAACTTTGCTAGGACGTCATTCCTTTATATGTTATAGTGTAGCTGGGCTTTTGGTGTTCCACATCAGGTGTTCCAGATCTTCAATTTTTATACGTCAACAGAGACTGCTCATCAGGCTGAACAACTTTGCTAAGACGTCATTCCTTTACATGTTATAGTGTAGCTGGGCTATTGAAGTTCCACAACAGGTGTTCCAGATCTTCAATTTTTATACGTCAACAGAGAGTGCTCATCAGGTGGAACATTTTTTGCTATCGCACCATTTTTGTATCTCTTATAGTTTAGCTGGTCCGTTGCGGTTCTGCACCAGGTGTTCAAGTTTCCAAGATAAATTATAGCCTATGTGTTGGCCAGACTTAATACCTATACAACAAAAAAAAATCATTCAAATCCGTCCAGTACTTTTTGAGTTTATCCCGGACATACATACAGACAAACAGACAAAAATTCTAAAAACTATATTTTTGGCTTCGGTATCGATTGTAGATCACACCCCAAGTATTCTTTTAAAAAAATATTCAATGTACAGTTTTGACTTTCCTACTATTTTATTATATGTATAGATATATACACACATCAAAAGTGTCTAGGGATCAACATATATTTTTGCAATAACTTTTCTCCTGATTGATATTAATTAAAATGTTCTTTAAGGATTCATCAAATAAAGTGTTATCGTTTGTCACAGTAACGATAAACCAAGTCACCTTTGCATTCATAAAGAAATTTGCCATTTTCCTAATAAAGGGATTTTTGACATTTGAACCACTAACATTAAAGTTCGAAAAAAAGACTGAAATAACAGTTTTCTTTAAAATTTTATTGGGTAACTTAAACAATTAATAATCCGTGTTTCTACCGCGAACACTAACAACACAAGAACATCGGTTTGGCATACTCAAAATGAGTTCATCCAAATCACGCTGTGGAATGGCCGCCCATGTTCGTTGCAACAACAAAAAAAGGTCTTCTTGCGACTGGATACCCTCCATATTCGGCAGAGCTCTTTTCTGTAGCATATCCCATGCATGCTCAATCGGGTTCAAGTCTGGCGACTGAGCAGGCCAGGGCAGGACATTGATGTTAGCTGCGGCGAGAGTCTGTCTTACAACTCTTGCGGTGTGCGGTCGTGCATTATCATGCATTAACTGAAATAAGGGACCGATTTGCACTTGTAGAGGAACGATGACGTCTGATACAATCGTCTCAGCATAAATTTGAGCGTTGAATTTGCCTCTGATCCAAATCAACTCAGTTCTTCCGCCGATCCAAATACCCGCCCATACCATGATGGTTCCACCACTATAAGGATGGACTTCCTGGCAGGATTTTAATCGCTGTTGGCGTCCAGGGGTTCTCCAGTGTCGTATACGTCTTGTATCCGGTCTCATACCAAAACGAGACTCATCAGAAAAGCACACGAAACGCCATTGTTCTTCTGCCCAATTTCTGTGTTCAAGAGCCCATTGATATCGAATCCTACGATTGTGCATTGCTATAGGTGGTACCCGTAGCGGTCTTCGGGAATGAAGGTTCACTTCATGCAAGCGGTTTCTGACTGTTTGGTCGCTAATTAAGTTCCCTGAAGAGTGACGAAGCCTCACGGCTAACATCATGGCGGTTATTGTTGGAGCTCTTCGAGTTAAGATTTGAATGTATCGGTCTTGTCTCCGTGTGGTGCAGCGATACCGTCCTCCATGGCGCTCAGCCACGGTACCAGTGCTTCGGTAACGTGTCCAAAGTCGACTGATAACACTCTGACTTGTATTCAGAGCTAAAGCCACAGTACGTTGCCGGGAACCAGCTTCTATCATTCCCACGGCTCTGAGCATTTCTTCCCTGCTTAAATGACGTCGCCGCTCCATAATAACGTTGGTTTTAATCAGTAGTAGGGAAACAGTAGCACTAATAATGTCTTCAATGCGTTGTATGTTTTTATAGGAAAAATATTGACGGCTGATTTTCATCTTTTACTCGAATTTGATTTACACTTCCTGATTCAAATTATGAAATGCACCAAAAAGGATCCATAATTTATAAAATCATAAATTTATTACAAAGCCACATCTCAATCTCAAGAAATCCGCATAAAAATGCTTGATCCCTAGACACTTTTGATGTGTGTATTTCAAATGTGCACATCAAGCCCTTTAATTTGATACCCATGTCGATACTGTGCGAAAAAAAAATTGTTTTCGGTTACGACTTTGCATCCCCTAGAGGGCGCCATATTGGATTTGGTGACACGTCACCTACCCTATAACCAGCGGACAACTGAGACGCTTCTAACGACACCTAATTTGTCATGTAATGATAAGAAGTTTAGTTTTTTTTAGTTAGTTCTCCTTTTGGCTTTGCCGTAGTCTGGTAAAAATTGTGGCTTCACTTCGACTATCTGTGAGATTCAATCAGATGGAACAATAGAGCAAAAACAAGTACCAACCTTATAAAAATAGGTTTATAATAATAACGATCTAAATTGAACTGAAGCTGCAATTTTCTTCAACAGGAAAAGCTTTCATATCCTTCCACCTCCGCACATAATGTGGGAAATGTAATATTCTTCAATGAATCTTATATCTTATAGTATATTAATAGTACCAAGTAATTTAATTAATGATATTGTCCTAAGAAATTATAAGCGGCTTAATGAGAAAAGAGACACCTCTTGAGCTCCTTGAGTTATGAGTCGATTGAGCTACACAAACAAATGCTTGTACTGACTGGACGGGTCTATTCAAATCTGTGTGATTCTTTCTTCAAAAGACCATTTCAGACACTGACATCTCAGAGAGTACATACATGGTCTTTGTATGACATGATCAGTATGTCTGGACTTTAAAAGAGACAGTGATCTCTGAGTTTGTTTCGGCTGTTTCTTCTCAGAGTTGTCTGGTACAAAACACCGGCCTCATCTAGTTTGTAAAAGACGACATGTGAAATTGTTTATAATAACCTTTTTGCAAAAATAAACATTATTTTATGTGTGTCAACTGTGTCGCGATGACTTTTTTCAGCCAGTCGAATGTACCGGACGCTAGAAATTATTTGTTTACACCATTCGTAGTACACTTTCCATAATAGTCATAGTACTTGACGAGGAAACAAAAACACTCAGAGACAAAAAGTCATCTTGGTGGCCTACCATGACGTCTATACTCTCAGTGTAGGAAAGAGAGAGAGCTATACAAGTCGTCTATCGCCACCTCCTTCCCACACATGAATTTTATTACTCTTGCTTTAAGACTTCAGGACACCAGTGAGCGATGGCCTAAGATATTGCTCTCGTCACAATTTTCAAAGATTCATTTCAGCTGTTTGAAATGTTGAGTCGGAAATAGTAGAACAATGCACGACGAGATTGCAAAATGTACGCGACTCGCATAAAACCTTGATTGATTGGCTTGCCTGTTGCGTCGCATACATAATGAATACATTTGTTGACCACGAATTTCTATGACTGTATGATTCTACCATGTCGATTTTCAGCCAGTACGTTTAGGCAACAGCGTTGTGTTAGTTGCTCAGTCTAGTAAAGCGAAAATTGGGGAAAAATAACACTTCATTAGAAGGGCGACGCGTACAAGTATATACGTGTGCGCAATTTTAAAGTTGGTCGCCTGCGTTAATTTGGCGCCCACCCGAGTCAGGCATGCAACTGAAAAGGTTACGGTATACACTTGTTTGAAATGAGGAATAAAAATGTCAAGTGAATTTAGTTCGAAATCAAATAGGTAATGACAGAACAATAAGGGAAATATAATACGGATTTTCTCAGAAACAGTAACTCTGTTTCTGGAAAACTGT
The DNA here is from genome assembly GCA_954870645.1 of Agrotis clavis. Lineage (NCBI taxonomy): Eukaryota > Metazoa > Arthropoda > Insecta > Lepidoptera > Noctuidae > Agrotis > Agrotis clavis. The sequence goes on along the minus strand of OX940917.1, from coordinate 29,287,994 downwards.
CTTTGAAAATAGTACATACAAAGTACAAGTGAACACATTATAGTTTCCAGTGAAACGGAAATGTTTGAAGAAGAAGTGCATTCAATAACGAAACTGGCACTACAATAATTAAAACTCACTTTGTAGAAACTATAAGGTTGGTCTTAAATAGTATTTAAAAAAAAAACAACTTGTAAGCTCCAGCAATCTCCTTGTAGTAAAAAATATTTATTAAAGCTTTGTCTCATACTAGGGACAAATGTCTTGATTGCGTTAACAAATATTTAAATTGACAAATGTATACAAACAGAATCCAGAACAATTACTTGTTGGTCGGTGTAAGCATGCCTTTGATAATTAACTTACTAACCAGCATTTCTGAATTACAATAATTATATAGGTACTAGTGTTTAACCTAGTTTCAATAATTGATAGATTAGATTGATTAGAGAAGAGTTATGGCCCGCGCAATCTTGAACCGACCATTTGGGCGTTTAAAACCGGTTTTTTGAACCAATTCCAAATGGTCCACATTACATGATTTATAAGTAGCCTCCTTGCTGTCAATAAAACTCTTTTCTCCGATAATGCTTTGATATTGTATTGCATTTCTTCTAAGAACTGCGATTACTAATAGTCTTCTTCAAGCTCCCTACGGTACCATAATTTTCAAATGCGGTGACAGATTCATAAAAACCTTTCTCCACACTTGGATTTCTCCTGTATCGTCAGCGCGTTTACAAACATAGTACATACTCACATACGCAAACACCCAGTCCCGCAAGAAATACTTACAAATCATACAAATATTTGTTCCGTGCGGGGATCAAACCCGCGACACGTTGCGCAGCAGTCGATCGCTCACGCTCAGCCACTGCGCTAAAGCTATTGTCAAACAGACAGGCGTGGCGAACGCGAAGCGAGGCGTTTTTGTTTGTAATGTATGCAATTGTTTGAAGCCAGTAACATAGACTGTCGGATCATTTTCGCTTTTCTATGTGACTGGATTCAAACAATTCCATACATTACAAATAAAAACGCTTCGGATCGCATTCGCTTCGCCTGTCTGTTTGACAATAGCTTAACTGTGCCGTCTGTTAGCGGTGCATGATGCAGATGATTTTGCAAATTACAACCATTTCAGTATTTATGATCGAAAAAATGGGTTGTTGTAAGTTCGCCACAAAGATTATAATCCCCTCGAAAAAAAGTTTTGATTCTGTTCTCCTAGAACTTTCTGTTCAGATTCCACATTGTGTTCTCGTTTTCGGTAGTTTTGTGCTGGATTTTATAATTTAGTTGTTCTGATTTCCGTGCGGAAAGAAAAGAGTCGAATGTACAATAATCAAAATTAAAAAAAATAACCTTTGGCTAATTTACACATATACTTTTTTTCATATGGGGAATTATTTTTGTGACCAACCTACAACAATCCGAAAAAAATAAATAATCGTGTATCGGTGATCTGACTTTGGAAAAAGCTTAAGTCCAGTTATGAATCACTTTCCACTGTTATGATGGTAGGTAGAATAATAAAACTATACGAGTATTTTAAACGTTTCTGAATAAAAGTCAACTCCCTGTGTTGCTTACTTCAATACTATATACTCATAAGTTAGTTAATTATTAAACTTTTTAGCTACCGTCTTTTAGTAACTACTGATCACAATTTATAAACTTAGCAAGTAGTAAAGAAAACTTTTTGCTGTCGCGTCCCGCCTCAGACAGCGCTAACTATTGTATTTAAGTTAAACAGCGGATGTTGTGAAAGTTTTCTGTAAAAGTTTGATTTATGTTTTATTTGGGGCGGAGTTATTAAATGTAGTGTGCAGCTGTAGTTCTGTGCATGTTTGTGTAATAAACTCGTCACGTACACAAGCGCGCGCAAGGAGAGGCGGAGCCGCGCCTGTGGGCGGCCCGGCGCGGGAATACTTCACAGTTGTCTATCAATCTGATTGCACGTGCATCCGATATTGCGTGCAGAAACTATCATTGTGATTTAAAACTTTTTAACTGTTCTTGTTTAAGTAAACTAAGACGTTCTGGAATCGTTTCGTGGCATTCTTTAACAGTGTTGCATAAACTTTTACAAGTTTTCAAACAAACTTTTTTATGAAAAATTGAACTTTGCAGTGCAATGGCTAAACTAATTATGAGTAATTATTCTTTGATATTTGTACCTATAGTTTAAAAGCAGAACAACTATTCACGTGGAGTTCCGGGTTTAAATTCCCGGCCTTGATGTAGTGGTTTGAGAAGTTTAGAGTTAGTTGGTTTCACGTGATTTCGTTTCTCGAATGTGGTCTTGCCAAATTCAGTAGCATGCAATCATAACTAGCAAACAATAGTAATCAATCTTGTCTCAAATTTTAACAATCATAGGCACTTACTTCCCAAATTAGTTTAGCGTATGAAGATTGGAATTGCATCTTAATTTTCGTTCACAGAGCCGCGTTCCAACGAATATGCGGAGCTGGGGGTGCCGCTGTCGGAGCGGTCGGCGGCCGACACGGAGGCGGCGCACGAGCTGCTGTCGCTGGCACACAGCCTGCCTCCGCTGCCGCCCGCGCACGTGGTCAGCGTGCTGGCGCCCGACAACGCGCCGCCCGCGCCCCTCGCGCCGCTGGCGCCACTCGTGCCTGTCTACACCTACACGCTGCAGCCCACCAACATCTATATCCTAGCAGAGGACCAGCCCGAGCCAGTGTACCACACCGTGCAGACCGTCACGCCGTTGCAGCCAGTCGAGTTCGTTGACACGCACATCAGCTACGTCGAGTACCAACCGGCCGCAGCGCCGCCACCGCCGCCGCCGCCCGCGCCGCAGCCCACCGAGTACTGCATTGAATACAAAGAGGTGACCCCCGAACCAGATCCGGTACCACCGGCGATCGAGCTCCCGGAGTCCGAGCCGGTGCCCGTCGTTAAAGAGAAGCCTCCCAAGTACGACTGTATGCAGTGTGGCAAGCAATATGCGACATCATCGAACTTATCGCGTCACAAACAGACGCACCGCAGCCTAGACTCACAGGCTGCCAAGCGCTGCGGCGAGTGCGGCAAGGCGTACGTGTCCATGCCGGCGCTGGCGATGCATGTGCTGACGCACCGCATGGGGCACGTGTGCGGCGTGTGCGGCAAACAGTTCTCGCGGCCATGGCTGCTACGCGGCCACCTGCGCTCGCATACGGGCGAGAAGCCGTACAACTGCGCGTCGTGCGGCAAGGCATTCGCCGACCGCTCCAACCTCCGAGCGCACCTGCAGACACACTCGGCCGACAAGAAGTACGAGTGCACGCGCTGCGGCAAGTCTTTCGCGCTCAAGAGCTACCTCAACAAGCACCAGGAGGCGGCGTGCGTGCGCGACGACGTCGACGAGGATGAGTGACGGGTCATCAACGCTGCTAACATCCTATGTTCGATGAAGCGATAATGCAACGAACTATTTCTCTATGAACTTCTTTACACCTTTGTATTACTGAAAGGATGATATTTTATAGGGCAGAAGCTCGTAGTTTCGACGGCGTCGAGTGAATAATAAGCAATAATAATGTACCTAATCTCGTTATGGCTCTTTCCATAATTCTATAAGAAGATAAAATTAATGCAAAGTGAAATTAAAGTAAAACGTATTTTTTCAATTATTAGTCCGGCAATGACGGAAGCAATCGAGTCAATTTTTGGCAAGAGCCTGCAATGTTACAGTGTAGGGTAATGTTTATAATGGTAACTTTAAGTAAGTTAGCGTCGCGAGGGTGGTGCGCGACTTTAGATGTAGTCACGGTGATACGTAGAGACTAAATGAAACCGTCGAGCTGTGGTACAAAGAGAGCAATAAAGTAACGAGTGTAGAGTGGCAGTTAGGTGCACGAATAGCGTGCGACGGTTAGCGTAGAGCGAGCAGAGCGCGCCCGGGAGGACCAAACTGTAGCCGGGCCGCCGCGAGCAGCCGCGCGCCGGGGGCTCCGCGCTGCACGGCATGCAACCAGTGTCACATGAAAACTACCACCCATGCTACTATATCAAGTGACGCCGTCGATGTCCATAACGAAGTTCAAGTGTTGTTCAATTTACTTCTTATTGATGTGTCTAAGTCTACTACATTAGTCAATCTGTTCGGATTCATGGTAATATTTATAATTTATATATCTGTGAATATCGAATTATCAAAATTTTCTATGTGTATTAATTAATACATTGATGTTATTCTTCAAAGAAGATTTGTTAAAAAAAAATATGTGTATCCTGTCGTTCTAAATAAAATTTTTACAAGGTTATTAGTTTTCATCTGTCACTTGTTGAAATTCCCTGCAAAGTATGAGGCGCTGAGTATCCCCACCCGCGGTGTCGACGTAGGAGAATACGGCCGTACTATCAATCTGGAAGCTATTGCGATCTTTTACAAGGAACTAACTGTTAAATCTAGTGTTAATTCATGACCAAGTGATAAATCTAATTGGAAAGTAAGTGATCTCTTTGATAAAAATAGTAAAAAGGTTGTTTATTTTGCTCATGCATAGGTACTTTGAGCAATAAGAGACCACATTAGTACTTCCAATAAAAGTTAAATATAGTCGAATATTACGACGATCACTTAATAATTAACAGTGAAGTTTAAACGAATACTAACAATGGTTGATGATGATATGACGCTACAGGTGTCGCGTGCTCTCGTTAAGGTTCGCTCTGACTAAGGGTGCTTGTACACGGCGCATGTAACCCGCGCAAGTGCCTCAACATGCTCGAGCTACATGCGCCGTGTACAAGCACCCCGCGGGTAGCTTGATCAAGTAGCTTGCGCATGTTACTCGCGCGGGTAACCCGCACCTTTACTTGCGCGGGTTACATGCGCCGTGTACAAGCACCCTCAATATCTCCCTACAATCCAATGTGACAGCGGATTGGAGTGAAAAATGTGCAAACATTTTTTTAAATCCACTTGTAAATTCTATGGAAGTCCGAGTTACTTTGCTTTATAAAAAACTAGCGGCCCGGTACGTGCTTCGCTACGAAGTGTCAATTTGACAGCAAAATCCCCATTAACAAAATGATCCGCCATTTAATGAATTCATTTGCTACAAAAAATATGATAAATGAAGAACCGCTCGACCGTTTTTGTGCAAACTTCACATAAACCATCTACTGAATAATCCGAACGAAGAAACCTAAACGTTTGCTTTGGATAGGTGAGCCCGTTCTTGAGTTATAAAATGACAACGAAAAGTGGCATTGATTTTTATACATATAGATACAACCAGCTGCCTGAAAAGCTAACTGGAATATACAAAAATCCCACACTAAACCACTCACTACGCAGTAGTCTTTGTTATGAACCTAATGATAATTATGGGGTTCTCATTAGATTGTAAATACAGTAGGTTCAATGGACACGCTAATGATGGGAGCGGGCGCTTTTACCTCGCCCGGATTTCAAATAATACATTTCACATTTAATTTGCTAAATGAAACATCAAAACAGTGATGAGAGACTAAATTGTGTTTCCTAGAATTCAGGTATATATAATTTTCCAGCTTTATCACAATAGTGGAAGATTCATGTTTCATTGGGAAAATTTCTACGTCTATAATTTTACGTACTGAACTCGAATATACCTGGTATTTCGCTCAGAAAATACACGAGTTGCAACGTTATACTCGTATTAATTAGTTCCCGGTATCTGTTAATTTCCTGTTCTCGGCATCATGAAAATATTACAAGTAATTTAATTATTTTCATTTTCAACTAAATATTTCTCTTCGCTAAACTTTTGAAGTATCCTTGTAATGATCATTATGTGCCCGCTGCCATTGTGTTGCAATAATTTTAAAATAAATCTTATTTGAATTTGTGGCAAAAGTAAGTTGGTTCTTTGAAACAGAACAAAATAGATACGAGTTGGATTTATAACTAGTGATCAACCACCTAGGTACTCAGTTTATGAGCAAAGTAACATTTTTGATAGTACCACATAGTGTTGCATAGTATGGAAAAGGATTTGAGTAGCCTGAACAAAGCGCACTCCCGAATATTAACAAAAAAGTGAAACAATACTAGAGTTACATTCTCTTTTCACCGCAGTTGGAAAATGTCAGAAGTCCCACTTACTCTTCTCACAATTTTTAAATACCTATTTCTGTAGTATTAAGTGTTATCAGTTTGAAGATGGATAGGGTTTCGTTAAGACCCTGAATGATAAAGCAATGGATGCGTGAATTTGAGAAAATAGATGTATTTTTATAGAGTTACATTTTTATTGTGAATATATTTGATATTTCACGACGTCTTTCGTTATAGTAGTATGTTTATGATAAGATTATCTATAGGTTATTTATATAATTATGTAAGTTAGTTCTCAATAGCCTGCATAGATTTACCTCTAGGAAATATTAAGTTGTTTATTTTTAGAAGTTTCCTACAGTTGAAGCATGTGGATTGTTGTTTCTGTCTTAAAATAAGTTCGTTATAAGTCATAAATTAATAGTTCGCTGAGTGTCTTTTGATAAGCAATTGAGTGAAAGCTAAAACTGTGTTAAGTGTAATTCAAGGTAAAATGAAAATGTGTTTTCTATAAATATGTAATATATCTATGGAACATGAAGCAGATTTATATTATTAAAACCAACAAGCAAGAAATTTTAGTCCTTTTACAATGTATGACTGCTTCATGAGCTATCCCAAACAACAATTTTAAAATTAACAATAATATGACAAAAGTACGATGATTCAACGAAATACTTGAGTAATTAAAAAATATATTCACGTTAAGCATGTTTTATGGAAATTATAACACATATAATTATTATGTTTGCTCAAAATGTATAAATGTAGAATTCATTGATTCTATTTTTAGGCCTGAGTAGGTATAGTCACGGAAAAAAATATTTAAAAAAAGACAAAATATATTGTATGTGACAGTACCCTTAGTATTTAAAACACTTCTTTATAACACGTTTCGTAGTGAATGCACATTATAAAGATAGTTTTACATAATTGTAACTACTCATCTTCACTTATGTCAATTTCAGCCATTTTCGTCAATTTATATAAAATTCTATCATTAAATGGTATGGCTACACTCGTTCTTTCAGTAATAATCTGAACTGGCCATAACTTTTTAATTTAAAAAATACTGCTATAAAATTCAAAACAAAACAAATAAATTAACAAGATCTAGAACGGAATGTATTATTTCCAAAATAAAAAATAAATACTTATAATTTTGCATTTTAACATTGGCAGTACTGTTTACAAAATGAACATTCCTGTGTACTTTACAATATGTAAAAAGCGGCTAACTTACTATGTGTAACTATCATCAGTTTCAGAGGGAAACTGTTCAGAATAAGACTGATAGAAAGAGCGTGAAGTATGGCGTTGTAACTAATTATATTAAAATTGAGCCTGATCTAGACCGGTCAGGTGATGTCTTCCAAATAATATCTCGCACCGGCGCTTAGGAATTATTGCACTCTGAATAGCAACCTTACGCAACCATCACAACATCGTTTTTCATTTGTAGCACATCACACGAATAAAATATAGCAATAATCACATTTAAAGCGACGATTATGCTGTAAATATTGCTCTAGTTAACAGTGTCATAAATACAGGCGCCAGTAGGTCAACCTGCCCGAATCTGTCAAACTTTATCAATCGAGCATTACCTTCCACAATTTGTGATAAAATTGAAAATCTATGAAAAGAAATTTACAGTTTGAGGTAGGTTGATGTGCTGGCGTCTGTACATAATACAAAACATAACCAGCCACTAAAACTGTTGGGACACTATCTGCCTCTGTGTGAGGAGTGGACCGTAATCCACCATACGGGTACAGTGTGGGTTTTAGTAATAGGATATTTTACTGCATAAATAAATTTAAAGTCTGTTTAGTCCGTGAGTTAGAATATTGAAAAATAATGGACACTTTTTTTTTGTTTTAAGCTATTGCATAGCTTATATCGCGGGCTCTAAGCGCGGCAACCGAATTAATAAATTCCCTAACGAAAATAACCTAACACCCCGCATCGTCTAACGTCGTTTCAGTTCGGGAGACTTCGGCAATCATAAAAACATCCGTCATTAGGACAATTTACTTTTTCTTACTGATTCTAAACGGCCAGCTACAAAAGGAGGTTTTCGCAAAGAAACCTACTTCTAAAATTCTCCTACAACAAAGCAGAGTGGCGTAATGGAAGCGTGCTTGGCCCATAACCTGTTGAACATTTTGACCCAGTTTGGAAGAGAGACCTGGGAAGCCTGTATATAAAAGACCCACTTATATCTTCACTAGCTTCCGCCCGCGGCTTCGCCCGCGTGGTGTTTTGATAAAAAGTAGCTTAGGATGTTGTTTTTCAGATTTCAGACTATCCATATCCAATTTTGTAACAAACGGCTCAGCAAATTAGCCGTGAAACAAACATTTACACAGTTATAGTAAATTAATTTGAATATTAAGGATTATAATTGATTGGAACGGTATAGGATATACGGATTTTTTTAAAGTAACGGAAACTATCTTACCTACTATTAACTATGAACTAAAAGATCCCGAAATATTAAGTATGTACAAAATTAATTTACAGGACCTAACTAATAGAAAATACTTACTTAAAAAATGATACGAAACAATAAAATAATTTTACTGGATCGAAAAATGTAATTCTCTGTAGCGCAAATTTCTCTGATCGCATGCGTCCGACAATGATGTCTGCCCTCACGTGTCTGCCCGTTCGGGTAGGCATCTGTTAGATTCGTGCGCTCCCCCACCACACGACAGCGCCGTTGCCTGCCGCCACACTTCGGCGAATGTGCGCGACGGCGACCGACGACCGACGGCAGCGGCGGCGATGCAGAGTACCTATTCGTTAAAAGGAACTTTAACTTCAATAGCCAATTTTTTTTAACTTGATACACCCAAAACTTCTAAATAATATGATGTTCCTAGGTTCAGTGGTTAAAATTTTGTATACAAAAAGTTTGGCTTCGTAGTTCCCGTTCCGAATCCGTTCCGTTCCGTTCGAATTTCGGGAATTCCGTTTGTAGAATTTCACCCCCACGGTGGTAAAAATTTCAAAATGCTAGACAAACGATTTTAAATTTCAAAAACGCTAGAACAAATTGTTATTTATTTCTTATCAAGTTCCTAAATATAAAGTTTCATGGTTTTATCCCCAGAAATGACAAAATCCCATACAAACTTTCAACCCTTACTTCACCCCCTCACTGGTCGAAATTTCAAAACCGCTAGAACAAATGTTTAAATATATCTCATCAAGTGCTTAAATATAAAGTTTCATGGTTTTATCTTTTAAAATTAAGAAATCCCATACAAACTTTCAACCCCTATTTCAACCTCTTCATCCCCTTTTTCGCATTAAAAGGTAGCCTATGTTCTTTCTCAGGGTCTAAAGATTGTCTGTGCCAAATTTCATCAAAATCGGTTGAGAGGTTTAAGCGGGAAAGCGTAACAGACAGACAGACAGACAGACAGAGTTACTTTCGCATTTATAATATTAGTTTGGATGGATTTGTTCTAGCGTTTTTGAAATTTCGACCAGTGAGGGGGTGAAGTAAGGGTTGAAAGTTTGTATGGGATTTTGTCATTTCTGGGGATAAAACCATGAAACTTTATATTTAGGAACTTGATAAGAAATAAATAACAATTTGTTCTAGCGTTTTCGAAATTTAAAATCGTTTGTTCTAGCATTTTGAAATTTTTACCACCGTGGGGGTGAAATTCTACAAACGGAATTCCCGAAATTCGAACGGAACGGAACGGATTCGGAACGGGAACTACGAAGCCAAACTTTTTGTATACAAAATTTTAACCACTGAACCTAGGAACATATTTAGAAGTTTTGGGTGTATCAAGTTAAAAAAAATTGGCTTTTGAAGTTAAAGTTCCTTTTAACGAATAGGTACTCTGCATCGCCGCCGCTGCCGTCGGTCGTCGGTCGCCGTCGCGCACATTCGCCGAAGTGTGGCGGCAGGCAACGGCGCTGTCGTGTGGTGGGGGAGCGCACGAATCTAACTATGCCTACCCGAACGGGCAGACACGTGAGGGCAGACATCATTGTCGGACGCATGCGATCAGAGAAATTTGCGCTACAGAGAATTACATTTTTCGATCCAGTAAAATTATTTTATTGTTTCGTATCATTTTTTAAGTAAGTATTTTCTATTAGTTAGGTCCTGTAAATTAATTTTGTACATACTTAATATTTCGGGATCTTTTAGTTCATAGTTAATAGTAGGTAAGTTAATTTCCGTTACTTTAAAAAAATCCGTCTATCCTATACCGTTCCAATCAATTATAATCCTTAATATTCAAATTAATTTACTATAACTGTGTAAATGTTTGTTTCACGGCTAATTTGCTGAGCCGTTTGTTACAAAATTGGATATGGATAGTCTGAAATCTGAAAAACAACATAAGCTACTTTTTATCAAAACACCACGCGGGCGAAGCCGCGGGCGGAAGCTAGTCAATTATAATCCTTAATATTCAAATTAATTTACTATAACTGTGTAAATGTTTGTTTCACGGCTAATTTGCTGAGCCGTTTGTTACAAAATTGGATATGGATAGTCTGAAATCTGAAAAACAACATAAGCTACTTTTTATCAAAACACCACGCGGGCGAAGCCGCGGGCGGAAGCTAGTGTTTAAATATATCTTATCAAGTGCTTAAATATAAAGTTTCATGGTTTTATCTTTTAAAATTAAGAAATCCCATACAAACTTTCAACCCCTATTTCAACCTCTTCATCCCCTTTTTCGCATTAAAAGGTAGCCTATGTTCTTTCTCAGGGTCTAAAGATTGTCTATGCCAAATTTCATCAAAATCGGTTGAGAGGTTTAAGCGGGAAAGCGTAACAGACAGACAGACAGACAGACAGACAGAGTTACTTTCGCATTTATAATATTAGTTTTAATTTTAAATATATCTTATCAAGTGCTTAAATATAAAGTTTCATGGTTTTATCTTTTAAAATTAAGAAATCCCATACAAACTTTCAACCCCTATTTCAACCTCTTCATCCCCTTTTTCGCATTAAAAGGTAGCCTATGTTCTTTCTCAGGGTCTAAAGATTGTCTATGCCAAATTTCATCAAAATCGGTTGAGAGGTTTAAGCGGGAAAGCGTAACAGACAGACAGACAGACAGACAGACAGAGTTACTTTCGCATTTATAATATTAGTTTGGATTATAATTTATTTTTCTTTATTACAGAAGTGCATCACAAACATTATAAATAAATGAGTTAAATATTCGCGGTAGGCGATAATTTTATGTTAAAAAAAAATGCTATGCAATGGCTTTACCGCGGCAGTCTCCGAGTGCAACACGTATTTTTTTAAATTAATGAATATTGACAAAGATGTAACGTTATAATACTTATAATGCTTGTAAAATACTACCGACCGAGAGACGTTTTGTGAATTTTAGAAGCGTTGTATCTTCGTCAATTTTGATTTACTTAACAAAAGAAAAAATACGGGTCTAATATTTTTTTATAATCCATTTTTCGGACTAATACAATTGTGTGAGTGAAATAGCCTATTGTTCAATGTAGGGTACATTTTACAAGTATGGCTTATTCCAAAATCTTCGGTACGTGCTGACGAATCAATACCCTTGTATTGCACGTCAAACCATCGCAGCTTCTCCCTGGAGCCTGCCTGGCTCGTATGTTATCTATCAAATAAATCGAAGCTACATGAAACGGTGCATCGGATGAAACGCGTGATAAAGATTGAACGGTTCTTTTGTACCACTCATTAATAGCGCTTCTAACATATTTTACATATGCATGCGCGTATATGCATTCATAAAAACGGTCTAACAATTAAGAAAATATTTATTTAGTCAATTATTTAAAAGCCCCAAAAGCTATTGAATGTTATCAAACTACAAGAAAGATTGTTTTAAGGCGATATCATATACTTCAATATTTCTAATATGGCGCCGCCATATTAGAATATCGTAAGCTTGCTTGCAACCCAATTAACAGTTGTTTTTTATCTCGTAGCTATTTGTTAGAAATTATTATGTTCTAGCCTTTTTTTGACTTCAAACAGAATAAAATCTGTTCAATTTTATTTATGTTTGAAATCGATCTGTTATAAAAGTGTATGAATTTCAATAGAGGCACATTCAATTTGTGCCGACTGCAGCAGATTTACTACTAACATTTAAGAAGCGTTTAGTACTAGGACTATGTCACCAAATAGTAATAAGTATGAATTAAATATTTTTCAAATAGCTTAGTAAAGAATAACAAATATAAAACCAGAAAAGCAATACGATTCGTACAATTTTTAGATTTTACTCTTTAAGGCAAATTTTTTACAATAAACTTTTATCCAGTTATTGCGAAAATATAAGTAAATATAATAAAAAAATGTTTACCATTATATAAACTATACGAGTCTATAATACCGAAAATTTAAATGAGTACTAGCATTACAATGTAGTACTAGCAAAATAATTATTCATATTAACTATTAGTAGATTTAAAGTTAGTAAAAAAATAGAAAATATGTAAATATTTAATAATTTTTTACGAATAAATCTCGAGATTCTTGTTATTTTAAGTGTTGGAGTGGGCCTCATGCTAATCTAGACTGACGGACAAAACAAAATAAAGCTTCAAGGCTTAGAACTTCCACTTTCCGCCTGAAAAAGCATTGTTGCCGCAGAATCGGGCTAATTTACATATTTTGTATATAAACACAGATAGTTTTCTTGGACTGTTTCTGCAGTTTCTGTACCTAGTTTCTGCCGACAAACTGTCCTGCAGTTTGGCAGAAGATATGTATTTTACAAACTGTGTAACTATTGTTGAATGAATGAAAAAAAAGAACTTTCATCGAATGTTGGGTAACAATTAGGATTTTAATTTGAAATAAGATTGATTTAGCCTACTTATTTTCATACTTCGATAAATTGAACATCAAACATAGGACAATAAACGAGGTTAAAACAATGTTGAAAGGTTTTTCAATAACACTTTCATTCTTTCAGTGTGCTCACATACTGTATTTATTGCCTAAGCGAACTGAAACTTACGAACCAAAGACTTTGGATAATTTATCATAAAATCTGCTGAACTTGTTTAATCAGTTAATTTTTTTTTTTTTGGACTGAAAGCGAATGTGTAAGTATTAGGTCAGTGTGAAACGTTGCTTATAAAAGTTATTATTGTAGATTAGCTAAAGTTGTCATCAACAGTCGCAAATAGTACAAAAAACTTTGTTTGCAAAATATTTTCTGAAAACATTCAATAACTACGAGTATTCAATTGTAAAGGGGAAAATAGTTGGCAAAGGGGTATTGGCGCCGCGAGCGTTTTTGTCCGAGGCGTGGAGGGTCGCGAGCTGGATTTTCAAATCAAATACAAATGCAATACGTCCGGCGTCCGGATCCGGCAAGTGCCGAGCGCTATCCCCGTCTGTTAGTGACTCGGATAAAAGCCCTTTCACAATAAAACCCTTTAATTGGACGCTTTTTAACGTGACTCGTGCCTCGGAAAGCACGTAAAGCCGTTGGTCCAGGCTGACATTTGTAGATCTTTGACAGTCGTTACTATTATTTGTCAGAAGCTCTAAAAGTCTGACATCCAGTCTCTCCATTGGGTATCGTATTACCCAGTTACTGATGGGTTGTGGACGAAACGACTGGCTATCGGACCAGTCGCTCCATGTGATATACTGATATTCAGCTACATCTGGTTTGATTGGAAGCCGATCCCAATATATAGTTGGGAAAAGGTTAGGTAGATGATGAATTGGACTCTTTTTAAACTTTGATCATCACCGATTCGCTGGCGTTGCAAGATTTATCATTAATGCGATTTCAGTCGTAACATAAAGTATTGTTTCATGAATGCTAGAAACTAATACTTTGTTCTATTGAACAATGTGAGTGTTGTGGATAACAAATATTATTTTATCAAGAACTTTTGTTTGCTGAACTATCAATAAAATATCTGTTACAGTGAATCGTGGAAAGCGGATTATATCGAAATCGATTTCTTGTTTTTGCGTTGTCTGCATTCAACAATAGCGATTTTCCCTTAGTCTCAGTAGGATGAGCACGTATGGTATATTGGATTTGCAGTTTCAAACTTAAGGACTTGAGTAAACTCTTCTGTTCTTACTGTTTTGTGCGCTGTTATCTTATTGCTCGGAAAGGTGTTCTGTTTTGTCGTGCGTTAATTAAATAAACAAAATAAGACTTTATTGCTGTTAACAAAACATACAATTCTATTAAACATTTATAACTGACTATCGATTTCCTCCGTCAACTAAGGCCTCCTTCGAAAACTTCCACCTATCCTTGTCTCTTGCAGTTATTATTATGAAATTTTATAAACGATCTATTTATTTTTCATATTCTATGACGATCTATTAATTTTAATAAAATACTTTTGTACGAAATTTATATAAAACTAGCTTCCGCCCGCGGCTTCGCCCGCGTGGTGTTTTGATAGCCTATGTTCTTTCTCAGGGTCTAAAGATTGTCTGTGCCAAATTTCATCAAAATCGGTTGAGAGGTTTAAGCGGGAAAGCGTAACAGACAGACAGACAGACAGACAGACAGAGTTACTTTCGCATTTATAATATTAGTTTGGATTTTAAGATAAGCAGTTAATTAATAAAACTTTATTTATCATTTACCCTTTCACGTGACATGTACGTATGTTAATTTATATACATAATTCGTTTTTGTAGCTTATAAAACTTTTACATTTCCAATACTTCGGTGAGCACATGCTTTCTATCTTCCAATTGTCTTAACTTACAAAGTTTTGTTTTTTTTTTTATAATTAAAGTATTTAATTAATAAAAAGGCAAGTAATACACCAAAGTACCTACTTTAGTAACTTCAAAGCATTAAAAAAATTATATAGAACATACTCGTAAGTATTTAAAAATATATAGACTATCAACAAAAACAATGGAAAAAAAATACATATTTCCCACTAGTATTTCTTTAAAAATACAACGAATTAACAATATCTATCATTTGATTATAAAATATCGTATGCGTATGTAACATAATTATATTTACCTTAACACCAAGTAAAAACGGCGAATTTAGATTACAACGACTGTTTTACATATAATGAATGAAATATTTAAATAAAAATTATAACCCTCAAGGAAACAAAATTATGATATTAAAATCATGTCTGTAATATTCAATAAAGAAATCGTAAAAACTATTTAATAACAGAACTTTTAGGCATGTGTTAACAAAAGTCCAGTTATATTTTTTTATGAAATTGTCAAAATAGTAAAATTTTATGTACAGTCAGCAAAAGAGTTAGGTATTTAACTGCAGCAAGTTTTAAACAGTTTGCCAATGTTGTGTTATAAGTTTCAACGTATCTGCATACTAAACTGTTTAGCTGCATGTACGATCGGTATTTCGTAGTAAGAAAACTGTTTAAAACAAGCAATCTGTATACTTAATTCTTTTGCTGACTGTACACTCACTACCATCAATATGTATATAGATTGCGTATAGATTGCGTCTTTTAAAAGTGATTTTCTCATATTTTTTTAATTGAAATTGTATGCTACTACCAAGATAATAATTTTGGATAAGGTGGTCTACCATGATATCTTAAAGCGAGAGAAATTCCAGTGTGGGAGCGAGATGGCGCTAGACGACTTGTATAGCTCTGTCTCTTGCCCACAGAATCAATTTCGCTTTAAAACAACATGTTAGGCCACCTGTTATTTGATAATCATGTTTTTGAAGTGATATTGACTCCACAAGAGTCTGTTTATAGAAATAATATTATCATGAAAATGATTACGACTCAATACTCAATTTTTTCCATAGCTTACGTTTTCTTCTCGTTTTGTGAATGAACTTTGTCAGCCTTGCTACAAAAAATTTAACATCTGTTGAACTCTTGTCTAAAAAAAGTGTGACTGCAAAACGGACCTTATTTCAAAGTCATAATCGGTCAATTTTTAGACAAGTGTTCAACAGACGTTTAATAGTTTTTGTGGTAGGACGGTAAATTTTTTTGCTTTGTTTTTATTTGCAACAAGTACTTGCATGTAAAATAAACGCCCCATTACTTAACATTATTAATTACAAAGTTTTAATCAATGTTTCCCGAGAAAATCGCTTTTGAATTTAAAAAGTATACTTAAATTTTAACATTCCTGACTTATTATTGTCAAATTATTATAGAATTTATATTATATTTTCATGAACTTTTATTTAAAAGTTTTGATTAAATATCCTTTGGGTAATAAACACAAAACAATATACTCGTAATCATTATAATTAAGAACAATCAAAGTGAAATAGTGATTGTACTTCTCTTTGCTTTTATAACGATGTAAACGAGCCCTATTTGTAATTAGAAGGCCTATTTTAAAACATTGTAAGTAGAAATTATGCCAACAGACTTTTTACGCAGTTTACGCAAGTTTCACACGATGAAAATAATAATATTTTTAAAGTTTTACACGAGAATAATCAGAAATCTATTACATTACAAACCAGCATTATACGCAAGTTGTATTAGCTGAAATTTTATTATATCTAATTTTGTGTTGATATAAGTTGGGATCAAGTGATGTTTTCTTATATTTTCTTTTACACATTCAACACATATTGGTATAAATAGCCTTCAACAGTGCAATGTTAGAGTCTATAAGTATTTTTCTACAAATAAAAAAAAGGTATGCATATTTTGCTGCCTGCGGTTAAGTACGGTTAGTAAATGTTGTATGAGGAAAATGATCCAAATGGCTATGGTCGTTAAGGTCATATTGACTTGACATATTATGCAGCACAGTCCTCTATGTTTTTTTACTAATTAAAGCATGTACTGCCTCATTGGTCTAAAGCGCATCTGAATTTGGGGTCCAGGGTTCGATTCTAATAACCAGTATCATTGTTATAGGGTGTTTTCTTTACAGATTTTCTCAGTAGCAGTAGCACATAATCTAACACGAAACCCTTGATGTCGCTTTAGGGACTTTACCAATGGCGCGATGCGACGCATGCGATCGATTTCAACTACAAGTGAAAATCAACCTTGCTACTAAAAAATAATGATGCAATTCGATTGATATTTTGTTTTTCATTTACCCGTAGATAACAACGTGTTTTATGTCATATGTCGTAGTGGTAAGTCGCGGTTAATTTTCACTTGTATTTGGAATCGGTGGAATTGCAAACGCGTCGCGCCATGGGCAAAGTCCCTTGGAGTCCTCGCCACCACTCATGACCTGCGGACTATATTTTTTAAAGCCGGAAACACATTATTAACACCCGACGCCACCTGATGAAACGTGATGGGTGTTGAGTCAAATCAAATGTATTGTTTTCTATGACCAGAATCACACTATGAACACCCGATGCGACGACATGCGCTCACACGCCACCCGATCCAGACGTGCCAGGTCGGTGTGTTGCCGATGGTGGGGGTTAACACGCCATCCGACGCATCACATTATAGTGTGTTTCTAGTCCAGACCCGACGCCACGCGTCAGTCGTTCGAAAACTTCGAGAACTATCACAGAGTATAGACACAGAAATCATTAATCCACAGAAAAGTCGGGTTAAGCAGCTCACCTCCTTAGGTTGGCCTGCCAGATGCCACTCACAAAGAAAAAAAATATCCCTATTCTTCAAATTGTCAAACGGAGATTACGCCAATTTAATATACTTGTGGCGTCGCGTGTTGGTTAATGTGCACGGTGCACATCGGGTGTCGACACGTTGCGTCGCGTAGCGTGTTAAATAATGTGTTTCCGGCTTAAATGTAATTTGACGTAATGACGTAGACACTAGCGCCGCGTCAAAATGACTTCAGTCGTGTTATCCATCCGCAATTTGATTTTGAAGTTAGTTACGTTCGTACATCTGTATCCGTTCCCGTGTTTTCGTTGACGGACTAAGAAAGTAGACACCCTGGTTGATGGCAATATGCTCGCCCCTACTACATGGAACATCAACATAACTAAAATTGCGGGTGCAATATTAGGGTAAGCAATAGTCTAATCCTTCGTGGAATATAGCAGGCTGTCATGTAACTGTGAATCCTGTATATTACCTTATGATTTTTCTCGGTGCGAAACAAAGTTTCAGCAATTTATAAGGCCTAACCTATAAGCTTCCATTTTCCCAAAATATAATGTTTATTATTTTATTCCCGTTTTTTCCCATTTTATATTCCTTGCATTTGACATCCCACTATCCAAATTTTAATTAAAAATTACGTTTTCCTAAACAAAACTACCATCTCATGTATTTAATGCCCATACTGGCCGCATTCCTCATCGCATTATCTATCCGTACAGATTATAATGAACCGTTTCATTTTAATGATTATACTTACCAGACTCTCATCACGCTGCAACGATTTGTATCACTGTACCGTGATGACGTGTACCATGCTGCAATGATTTGTACCATTATTGTATCGTGATCAATGTGCTATGTTACTTACTACCTTAATGCAATGAGTTGTACCCCAATACAATGAAATGTACCATTATTGTATCGTTATGCAATGTGTTATAAGTGTTAAGTTGTTATTATTTGTACCATGTAGTAATGAGTTGTACTACAATACAATGAATTGTACCATAGTATCATGATACAATGCATTATACATGCTTCGTTATGATAAATTGAACCTTGTTGCAATGAGACATACATGCCATTTCACGATGATTTGTATATATGTTATGAATCATGTATCACGTTGCACTGGCAGCAATAAATACCATTGCTTTTAGCCGTAGGTTACAAACTTAGCCTGTAATTCTATAAATATACTTGTAGTACACTTAAATGTTGTTTTATTTCATAAATGCCTCCTTTTGTGTTTTTACTAACTCTATTCACTTACACCTAACCATAATATATAGTGATTCATATGTATTAGTTTATTTATAATTATTAGGTATATTAATAGTATGTATTCTATGTTTTGGGCCATAGTTGCCTGAAATAAAGGTATAAATAAAAATAAATAAATAATACCCTATGAATTTAATAAAACTCGGGTTAATCCGATGAATATCTGCCAATTTATAATGACACGAACGAATAAATGCTTTACCAATCTGATGATTTTGCTATACTTATGAGTACGTTTATAAGATTATCGTCAAGTAATTACGGTACGACTGTAAAAAAATGAAAAGTGAACGGAAATTTTAGAAGTTGTTTAAGCATTTTCCTCCCAGCTGGTTTCCCCTCGCTAACCAAACTCCCGAGATCAACATGTGGTAAAGCCACAAGTCGCACTGACCGACTTCGGTTCGTGATGAAATCGTTCAATTATGTAACAAAAACTTTGTGAAGTAAGCCTTAGATACGAATAGCTTTAAAGACACGTGTTTTTATTTAAAAATCACTCGTCTATTAACAAGCACTCCCTTAGGTTCCAGCTTACGTAGCCCGAACCGTAGTACCGTAGACAGAGCAGCTACGCAGTATGCAGCGTAGGCAGCTACGCAGCTACGGCGTAGCGAAACACGTAGCACTTAACATTTATGTTTAAATTCCACAAAAAGTTTTCCTATGTTCGTATTCCTTTTTTCACATAATTACAACAACATTGTTTTTTTATATGTTTTTTTTTAGCGTGGTAAAATCATCAAATGAGTCCTCCCACTCCGAGCAGGGCGGGAGGGACTGTCAGACTTGTACTGACTAAAATCCACGGTGTCCTTCAATAGCCCTTTATGTTCCGGGCTCACGGTAAGGAAATAAATCCCGCGACCAAATAAATCCCGCGACCTGTTTTATATGATAATACTGATCAAACACGTTTATTGATGACCGTGTGGTCAGCGTATCTAATTTGGGTTCAAGGACTGACAATAACAATATTTCAAAAGAATGGTGACATTAACAGCTCTTGAATGTTAAATAAACATGCTGATAACATTGGTAAAATTCTTCATAAATGTCGATTGATTACTTTTTCTTACTACTTCACTAAAATATTATAAATGTGAAAGATTAATTGGGGTGGAGGGTGGACGTATGGAAGTTTGTAAAAAACTAATGAACGAATTTAGGTAAAAGGTATACAGATAGTTTATAAAACTTATCTCAATTTTATGTTCCCGTAGAATAATCATCGATTTGTAGCGGGTGAAGCCGCTGGCAACAGCTAGTGTTATAAATGGCAAAGTTTGTGAGGATGGCTGAATGTTTGTAACTCTTTCACGCAAAAACTTGATTTAATTTTAATAAAATTGGATACACAGATAGTTTTTTACCTGGAATTTTAATATCAATTTTATTATAGGTTGAAGCTTTTTTTTTAACGTGGCAAAATCATCAAATGAGTCCTCCCACCTTGGGACTGTCAGACTTGTACTGACTAAAATCCACGGTGTCCTTCAATAGCTCTTTATGTTCCGGGGTCACGGTAAGGAAATAAATCCCGCGACCCCGGCTGGCTTTGGCCCTCTGAGAGGGGGCCCTGTCATTTTTGCTGACGCTCTTTGAGGCGCGCGTGGAACACCCAGGCATGGTCCATGGTCGGACAGGGAGTTGCCCTTTACTCGCTGTCCGCATGCCCGCGCCTACGGTGGCCGGAGATCGTCTGGCGACGTCCGTCGCCGCGGGCGCCTACCACTGCGGTTGGGGCAGAGGGAGGACGCTGTCCTCTATTTCTCGCGGCCCGCATTTGTCTCTCGGGAGAAAACGTTTTTCACATACTAAATCACGTCCAATCTCTTAGATTCTGACGTCAATCGTTTCAGCATATTATATTCTAGGTTTGTAGGTTTTGCTTTTTTTCTAAAACTTCATTGTTTTTAAAACACAAAGGTTTTATTTCAATGAAGATTTTGTCAAATCAATAGTAACTCTTATGTTAGCCATACACCATCCTGCCTATCGTATGACGCTTGCAATTGTTTCAGGCAGGATGGTGTATGGCATAGGCAGGATGGTGTATGGCTACTATAATAGTAGCCATACACCATCCTGCCTATCGACGATCGATATGACGCTTGCAATTGTTTTGTTGTATTTGATGGCATGACATGCCAATTTGATAGGTCATCAAATCGATTTGACACAACGTCAAATCGGCAGCAGTGATGCATTTGGCTATTATTCGGTGACGACAGCTACAATTTTATAAATTTGTAGCTATCGGTCACCGAATAATAGCTAGATCTAGCTATAAAGTTGCTGAGTTGGCATCACTGCTGCAGATTTGAAGTTGTGTCAAATCGATCGTACGATAGGCAGTATGGTGTATGGTGTATATGGACGAACTGCCAATTTGAAACAAATGCAAGCGTCAAATCGATCGTTCGATAGGCAGGATGGTGTATGGCTACCATTAGGCGCCTGTTACTTTCAAACTATTATAAAATTTGAAAAAAAGAAAACCTATAAACCTAGTTTTTTACAGTGTCAGAAGCATTCTAAAAAATCATTGAGATAGGATAACATTTAGGGGCAGGAAAACGTTTTCTCTTTTAGTATGGACGAGCTCTCGGTAGACGATAGTCTCACGTTAAAGAAAAAAAATCAACATAGAAAAATAAGAAACATAACATCTATTTATGTATAGACGGTGGGTGTAGCATACTTTCAATAAACGTACATAATAACCGTGTTTAACTAATTTTCTAGTGCATTGAAAACAGATAACACGTAACTGCATTGCTCGCTGCGGGCTATTAATAACTTCCAGTACCTACGTTTCCATGGCAACAAGTTAATGGCCCGCGGGAGAGCTATTCTGTTTTCAACAGATATTGCGATTTTGCAATTTTTTTACGCAGTGGCTTTTGTCCCCTCATTTTGAATGTACGTTGGTAAAGTCAGGGAACTTTATTTTAAAGTAATTGCTTACTTAAGTTGGAGGGGCTAACAAGCTGCCGTGACCCCGGAACGTAAAGGGCTATTGAAGGACACCGTGGATTTTAGTCAGTACAAGTCTGATAGCATCACCCTTTGATGGAATAAATTAGTTCCATGTTCGTACACTGCCCTACCCTGGGTGGGTTATTTATGGGTAAAATAATTAAATGAGTCCTACATTTAATGATTTTACCACGCAATCAAATAAAAAAGTGTTGTACGACCAACTAATTTTATCAAAGTAAAATCTATTAAACTAGGGTTTAAAGGCGGTCTGAAAGGACTTTATTGCCTTTACATTTTTATGGCAAACGTCGGTCATTTTCCATAAATATAGAACTTTCAAATAGAAAAAACGAATATTTAAATGTACGATAAATAATACTTAATGTCCAAATATAGATCTCGAACCAGTAGTAACCGAAAAAAGGCGGAGATCTCTCGAGATTCATCTCCCGAAATCAAGACAACGTACCCTAATGGCAAGTGTGGCAACTGTGTGTTTATGAGAAATTAAATTGGGGTACTGGGTAAAACAAACCAAAGGGATTTGACGGCAACTCCATATAATTTTCTACCTATGTATGTTGCAGTACACATATTAAAACTTGACCATCATGTCTTAAAATCTCCAAATAAGGGAAGGTTCATATCTGACGAAACATGCGTCGCGTATTATCGGTCGCGTAACGCCAGAGGCTTTATCATGAGTTTTAATTTATTCTGACGTAAACTGGAACTATGACATTTTCAAATTGACAAACAAGGAAAAACTTAGTTTCTTCTTCGCACACCAGAAGCGCTGTTCCATTTTTCCATACAAGAAACGCTGTAAATACTGGAAAGACGCTGTAAAGTAAAAGAGTGAAAATTCGTGCTAAGGGTACTGTACCCTTAACACGATGAAAAAATGGAACAGCGCCTCTGGTGTGCGATGAAAGAACTACCTAATTTTTCTCTTGAAAATTGTCAATTTGAAATTGTCAAAGTTCCAGTTTACTTTACGTCTCAAATACTGAAAACTCGTGCTAAGGGTACAGAACAGACAAATGTATAGAAAATCACTTGACCTTTCACACTCAACCGATGATACGTTAGTGCGTCAAAAAACATTCGATGATACGCTCGACGTATTTTACGTCAGATCCTCCCTTTTTACCGGTTAATCATCACCTGAAGCATGTCCGGGGCGCTGCGTATCGCACGTTCGATTTCTGCACAGAGCTAATATTTGTATGGCCAACAGGTAGTGGTTCCGAGTCCAACTGTTTGACTATGCGTTATAACAACGAGCAAGCGTGTAGATAAATGTTTGTAAACACAGACGCGATACAGATAAAACTGCAGACATGATTTGACAAAAAAAAAGATTAATTGGATCGGCCTCAACAGGCTCTAAGACCGTTGTATACCACATTAGTTAATGCCCGTGGTTTCTCCTCATAGTTGTATGTATTAAATAGTAGGTACTGAAAACCCCTACCGGGGTCACAAGACTGTCTTAAACTGTTAATGCGGCCCTGAAACGCAAAGGGTAACAGAAAGAACTCTCAGAGTCTGAAAATCCCTTCTGCTTCACACATAGAAGAAGCGGTAGGATTGGTGGATTAAATTTTATATTCTATATGTTCACTTGTCTTAAGATTGTTGTAAGTTTCTTGGTAATACATCTTTGTTTTTATGAATGGGCAAAAGAATCGAAAGGATGACTGAAAAAAGCCATAACTTCGTCAGTAAGATTTAGAAAAAATATTTGACCGTATTTTTCTTAGTTGTTACGTCCTACTAATATTATAAATGCGAAAGTTTGTGAGGATGTATGTATGTGTATGTAAGTATGTTTGTTACTCATTCACGCAAAAACCACTGAACGGATTTGGCTAAAATTTGGTACACAGATAGTTTATAACCTGGATTAACACAAAGGATAGTTTTTATCCCGATGTTATGTTTCCGTGGTATAATTTTCGAGTTGTAGCGGGTGAAGCCGCTGGCAACAGCTAGTAAAGAATAATTGACGAACTGACACTTTTAAAATTCAGCGCGCGGAATTATACGAGTTGTGTAATTTTATTACAACTGAGTTTTAACTTCACGAAGTCCATCACTACCAAGGTAAGTCATATCAAATATTATAAAAAAAAAAAAACAATTAACTATTTTTAGACATTCTAGCAGACGTGAAACTAAGTAAACCCGCAAGTTATTGATGCTGATATCTGAATACATAAGGAATGATAAAATAGCAAGGTCCATTTCATTCTTAAAGTCATTTCCGTCATACAAGTCAAAACATCGCATTGGACAGGTGATCAATCAGAATCGGAATGGCAATCAACGTAGCAAGTCAGCCATAGATCGATTGCAGCGGGCCCACCATCAACCGGCTTGACAATATGAATCAGGATCATTTAGCAAAAGCGTAGGACGTCCACCCATGTGTTGGACAGACGAACTTATTAGTCCGAAAGATAGAATATCAAAAAATATTTGACCTGTATTTTTTCTTTTGTTAGGTACCTAAACCAGAATTGACGAAGATACAACGCTTCTAAAAATCCCGAAACGTCACTTGGTCTGTATAATTTCACAGGCGTTATGCCGTCGCAAGCCCCCGAACTCTGGAATTTCGAAGCATTTTATCTTTCTCAATATTCATTTAGAAAAACAATAAATATTAATTTTTCTTTACTCAACTGACGGGCTCAACAGATTTATGCAGTAAACTACCCTTTTGTGCCATACAAAAGTAAAATCAATACGCGGTCAAAATATTTTATTCAGAATCGTGTATTGAAATAACGGTTACAGTTTTAGCCAATTAGTGGAGTGCCGTAAGGCGTAATTAGAGTAAAACCTGGGAATTCAAGGCCAGTCAATGAATCTCTAATAAATTTCTGATAATTTTTTGAAATGTGTTGTAAACAGCATATAGAAAAATGTTAAAAAAAATTGCCCGATCTCAATTATTTTTAAATTAAAATAAATAATTATTATTCAGAAGACTCTCTTTTAAATTGGCAAAAAAGGAGAAATCAGGATCCATAAGAGATACGAGAAAACTTTCTTGGAAACCTTTTACTATTTTTGATGTTAACAATTATCGCGTTCATAATTTTTTGGTCAAGTGTGAGTTGTCCACAGAAATGAGTGAAACTGTACAATTTTTTTTATGCCGTTCGTCTCTGTTCCATATAAGGATCATTTCATTGTATCGGAAGAAAAAAATCGGGACGGCCGAAGTTAGTCAAATTTACCAAAATGTTTTACAGCATAAAGTCGTATTAGTAGTGGTCAGTATAATTTCATTAGATTTTACCCACTTCTGTTGCACAGACATTTTCCTTCCGATACAATGAAATGATCCTTACATGAAACTAAATCAAATAATTTCATACAAAAATAGCAAGTATTGCCAATTTTATTCGTTCATACAATTTGTATGAAAAAATATTTAAAAAAATTGAAATAGGGCGATTTTTTTAAAACATTTTTCTATATGTTGTCAAAAACACGTTTCAAAAATGTATATGAAGATTCATTGACTGGTCCTGGATTCCGAGGTATAAACCTTACGGCACTTCACTAATTGTCTTTATTTTTTTTTGCACTTTGCCAATATAACTACGAAACAGTTCGTCAAAATATGGCAGAACTGTATATACTTACCTATACATTTTTAACACCTTATTGTACCACCCATGTTTGGAAAAAACTTATTCTATCCATGTAAAAGTCAATTTATAACTCAGCAACCGCTGACTGCACTTAAAGTCCAATTTTACTTGACATGAATTATATTCTATTACTGTATCAAATCTCGTTACATAAATTGCATCAATTCGGATTACTGGCTGCCGATCTCTATATTCCCGATCAGAGGAATCCGGTTCAAGTGGCCGGTTGGGAGAGCATTCCTTCGATCATATTACTGTAATCCAATAATGCTTGCAGTTCGCATTGGCCTTGCGCAGTCCAAGACTCGCGCGTTAGTATTTCAAACATTTTAGAGCTTTCATGTTCTAAAATTTTATTAATTACGTTAAATATGCCTTTATAAATTGACATGAAGGAGATCGTGCCTAAATATTTACAGCCGCACAGGACGATTTTCCAGGTTAAGATGCGCTGGCCGAGGTTGGACTGTGGACGGGTGACCTGTCATAGCCAGTTTCCTCCAGTTTTAACAAAACTATTAAATTATGAAATTGTTTAAGTACATGTATCAAATTATAGATATAAAGATAAGTGTATTTAGTATAGATTTAACAGTATTTTCATTTGAAGCAAATTTTTATTTGTCTTTAAATCCATAAATTCCTAAACAGTATAAAAACAATTTTCTATAAGCCAAGATTTGAGATGTTTTTGAGGAGAACTACTAAGTGCTCATTCACAAAGGTCCGTTTTATTCAGCAACAGTATTTAAAATACTGATCCGTTATAAATTACTTTTTCGACGGGTACGTTAAGGGCCTATGCACACCACGTTTTTTAAACGCGCCGTCGACGCGCGTTTCCGAAACACACGTCGACGGCGCCTTTTTATCAAACAGAGCAGTTTGTTGTCGTTTGTTTCACGTTTGTATCGCGTCAAACTCGCGTCGACGGCGCGCTTTTAGCAAACTTTGTTGTCATTTGTATCGCGTCAAACGCGCGGCACCAGCGCGTCTGTATTGTAATTTATACAGGTCTGCAAAAGTCTACAAGCTGCGTCTGACTTGCGTGCGTATCGCGTCTGTATCTCGCGTATGTTTAAAAAACGTGGTGTGCATAGGCTCTAAGATGGTACTGTAAATGTGGTGTGAACATCACCTAATAGGTACGTATAAACGCTTTGTGTGAATGAGACCTAATGAATCCACAATAATACTGTTCCAATAATGTTCTACGTCGTGTCGAAGTAATTAAATTCTCGGAAGCTAGAATACAATATTATATCCGCTAAAGCAAATTTATTACATCAAGATATTTGCCCTTATATATATATTAAATTACATGCTTATCTTATAACACACAATTTAATCGGGGAACCAGTCGCTTAAAAGGTTATTACGTTACAGTAGATAATCGAATATGCACATCACACAAATCTATCTAGTATACTGTTGTTATAAAGCTGAGAATTTGTTTGTTTGGTTGGTTGAACGCGCTAATCTCGGGAACTGGTCTTTTGTTTATCGTGGTAATTAATAATTAGGCAGTGGTCCGACCGCCGACGATGAACGAGTAACGAGAAGAACTACTGTATATATTCATACTGTATACTATACATATATACATTTAATACTCTAAAAAGAGTTGGCGATCGGCGGGCAGCGAGTGTAGTTTCGATAGTTTTGTACAGCGAGTTGGGACAGCGAGTGTTCAAGCGCGACGAGCGATTACTCGCGCTACTCGCCCGCGGTCGCTTTATGTGACATTTCATTCACTGTACCGAACGCGAGCAACGAGTGAGCGAGCATCGCTGAACGAGTATCGCTGAGCGAGTTAATTTTTGAAAGCTCGTCGCTCAGCAACAGAACGAGTAAAACGAGTCGTCGCCGGCAGTGTAAACAGTCAGAGAGCAACTACTAATATATGCATCTCTTTCGTTTACACGGAATGTACATTTATTGTGCGTTTCTTGAGAGAGAAAATCGCCGAGAGTTACTCTTTCTCTCGCTGTTGGTCGGACCACTGCCTTAAGGAAGTTTATCAAGTGAGTCCTCTCGTCCTGGGTGGAGCAGAAAGGTCAGTCTCATACTGACTAAAACCCCTGTTCCTTCTATAGCCCTTTACGTTCCAGGGTTACGGTTACTTGGAATACGTATTTCGTTCGTTCGTTCCGTTTCTTATTAGATTTGAAATATAATAGTGATCTGGTGGTACTCGAATTAATGAGAGAAGAATGATAACCGAGTCGAGATCTCTGACAACTTTTGAAGTTGTCTGCAATGTAAAGGCGCACGAAGAACACGACGCGCCATCAACCCGAGTATGGTCCATGATCGAACGGCGCGGCGAGTCATCCATTACTCGCTGTTCCCGAACCTACGGTGGCAGGAAATCGCATCCGATACCCTTTGGTTGTCAGACTTTGGAGGTACTAATTACTACCTATTGTAACGATAAAGTACATCCGAAACCAACGGCTTATCGTGTTTAAGGTTACCTGTATGTAGCCATAAAATACATGCTTAAAATTGTCTCATCTCATCATCATCATCATCATCTCAGCCATAGGACGTCCACTGCTGAACGAGCATAGGCCTCCCCTTTTGATCTCCACAGATACCGGTTGGAAGCGACCTGCATCCAGCGTCTTCCGGCGACCTTTATAAGGTCGTCTGTCCACCTTGCTGGTGGACGTTCTACGCTGCGCTTGCTAGTCCGTGGTCTCCACTCTAGTACTTTTCGACCCCATCGGCCATCTGCTCTGCGAGCAATATGGCCTGCCCATTGCCACTTCAGCTTGCTAATCCGGTGGGCTATATCGGTGACTTTAGTTCATCTACGGATCTCCTCATTTCGGATTCGATCACGTAGAGAAAATATCAAATCAAATAAATATCTCATCTAAGTTACACTAATCAATTCAATCTGATAAGGACTTTACTCATGACGCGATAAGACGGGATTCGTCCTATTCCAACTACAACTGAAAATCAATCTTGCTACTACGATATAATGATGCGATTTACTTGACGTCGACGTGGCGATCGTGTTTTGTTTTTCATCTGCCAGTATACAACCACGCATTTTATGTCATAGTGGTAAGGTTGATTTTCACTTGTAATTGGAATTGGTCGAATCGCTTCGCATCGCGCCATGGGTAAGCTCCAGTAATGTGATGTTCCCGACCCACTTGGCACTGAAATGTAGTGTTAAGAGGATTGTATAGCGGCCGCCTTTTCAATAAATAGGTATTTAGAAAAACTCGTGTTGTCCCTCTCGCGCGTTGAAAAAACCATATTATATTCTGGGTTTGTAGGTTTTGCTTTTTTTCTAAAACTTCTTTGTTTTTAAAATACAAAGGTTTTACTTCAATGAAGATTTTGTCATAAAAATAGTAACTCTTAGGCGCCTGTTACTTTCAAACTATTATAAATTTTGAAAAAAAGAAAACCTATAAACCTAGTTTTTTACAGTTTCAGAAGCATTCTAAAAAATCATTGAGATAGGATAACATTTAGGGGCAGGAAAACGTTTTCTCTTTTAGTATGGACGAGCGCTCGGTAGACGATAGTCTTAATATTAACTTAAATCGAACACAAGTGAAACAATAGACAGTATTTTTTGTTCAGATTCCAAGACCCAGAACAAATACTTGTATGTCATACAAACGGGTTGTTGTAAATTTGACACAAAGTTAATTTGCCACAGTTTTTAAAACCTCATACATTGAAAGATAATTCACCACAGCTAAATTTTGTTATTGTAAATTGGCCACATAATATCTTCATTTCACATAATTTTGACCAAAGACAGCGGCACCAAGACCTCCATGATCCTGTTCTCCTAGTACTTTCTGTTCAGATTCCACATTGTGTCCTCGTTATCTGTAGTTTTTTTGCTGAATTATATTATTTAATTGTTCTGCTATCGGTGCGGAAAAAAAGAAATGTGGCGAATTTACACTTAAGGCGAGGTTTTCCTGAGCACCGCAGGCATCCAACGCCTACCGCAGCGTCCGCAAGGACTAGCGGATACGTAATGAATTACGATGCGCGATGACACGCGCGCCAAAAGTTGGGAAATCTAGGTAGTAGTTACAGAGTAGAGCAAAGCAGTAGATCAACTTGAATTGATTAGTATAGGTACGTTTGTATGTATCTTTTTTTTTTATTGCGGTATTATTTTGAAACTATGATATCTCCTAAGATATTAAAGTGTTAATTGAAATCAAATGATGTCAAGGGCAATTTTGTTCAAAATTAAATACTTATGACTTATCGTTTTTATTTGGAAACTAGTGTTTGCCCGCGGCTTCGCTTGAGTTAATTTAGAATTTGAGAAACAAAACGGATCGTGTAAGTGGCGCCATCTGGAATATGAACGTAATTGTTTTCTCGGCAACAGCTCTCTTCTGTTATTCGGGATGAAAAATACCCTATATCCGTGTTTATACTCCTGACAACGTATATGCTAAATTTTGGGACGATCGATTCAGTAATAGGTAGTAATGCGTGAAAAGGTAAAAAACAAACATACTTGCATTTACAATACCTATTAGTTTAGATCAATAATGTTATAGGTAAGTACATAGTTTGCATAGGAAACATCCTTTGACAATTGAGCGACACTAATTTCAAAGATCCGTGTTTATCTTAAACATTAGACTATCATTTTTTGGTCAATTTACAGTATCGCTGCAATTTGTTAACGAAATTAAACGAACGATAGCATTGCTCTTCTCCCTTTAGCATACCGCGTGATTCTTAAAAATTGCTAATTATTTAACTCGATGAGTACAACTTGCCGTCGTTTAAAACAAAATCTATGCACTGGTTTGAGCACCAATTCAAAACATAAATAAACACAAAATAATAGAAACACTGATTGTTTTCGAATCTTTAAAATTCTTACACCTCGAAACAATTACAATTTAAAAAAATATCTAACTTACCTACTACCTACAATTTAAATCAGCGTAAATAGGTATATCCTAGAGAACTATTGAAAAAAAATAGTAATACATTAAAATTGCGAATAATATTGAGATAAAAGTATGCATTTTTTTATTATTTTTATTATTTATAAAAACAAAAAAAAAGAAACAAAAAGTGAAAAAGAAAATTTCAAGATTTGATCTTGAGACCTATTGCACGAAAGTCAAGCGGGTTACCAACCAGACTGGCTGGTTCGCTAACAGTAGATTTCAAATAGCGGTTCTTAAACAAATGTCAACAATGACTGAAAATCAACATATTATAACATTGCTAATCCCCCAAGGGGAATAGCGTAATTATATAAAAATTTTACCTTCGAATAAAATTTGTATTATGTTTCCTAAGACGTCCGAAGTCCATTATGAGAGAGTACACCGTTTCGTTCCGCGAACAGCCGCTAGATGTCGTCACTTTCCGCCTCGTAATCGCGCCACTAGCGACCCCAAACGTCAAACCTGTGAACTACCTTCAAAAACCGCATACAAGCCGCCATGATGAAGTTTTAGATCATTGTTCGGCTCATAATGATGCAAAGGTAGGTATGCACCAGGAAGACCTTACCTGGACTTCGGACGTCTTAGGAAACATAATACAAATTTTATTCGAAGGTAAAATTTTTATATTATGTGTTCCGTTTGACGTCCGAAGTCCATTATGAGAGACGTGTTTGTTATCTCCTGGTGGATTGTATGAATGAAGAGCAACAATGTGAATTATAACCCAATATTAATTTTAATAATATTCATATAAACAGGTTTTATATGAAACAAATTCTAGCTATCAAATTGTTGGCAGTATATAGAATTATTAAATAAAAACATAAGAATACTTGCAATCTGTGCAATATCTTTAATAGTAATTTGAATCATGTCATGAAAACATTGGTTGGTTAATCAATTGGGGACTTGAAATAAAGATAACGAAAGCACCGAGGACATTTCGTTACTTGATCTGATTTCTTTATGATAACATTTTCTGAAAGTTGATTTATGCCTCCAGTTTACTTTAGATAGAATATCATTTAAAGGATAATTTTCTAATCAATTTAATGATGAGACAGCCGATCTAAACTACCTGGAGGGGCCTGTATTTCAACACCAGATAGAATATACGTTTTATGCAACCACCGATTATAGTTGGAGTTGCTGCTCTAACAGGAAATAGTTATTATGAACAAATTTATTAATGAGCCCCGCCTGTCCATTAATAGATTTTTAACCGTGCGGAGTCAAAATAATAAAATAGTCGCCGTTCGCTTAGACACTTCATTATAAACTATTAATGCAAGGGGTATTATCTTGTAAACAAGTTATCAATACCCTGGCGTACCATGTGGGTACCTTAGGCAAAGGCTTGGCAATTGAAATTGCTTTCAAAATGTGATTTACAGTGTGACTAGAAGAAATTCTAAGGATGGCGTCTCATTTTGAGGCGCATTATGGCGGCACGGTCGATGTCTAGCTGCAACATGCTGACCACGACCACTCTGTCAAGAGTGAACCGACGAACAAGAAGAAATTTTAATATTTGAAGTAGTTTCACAAATAGATGCAATAACGGACTCATGCACGAGAATGGTTCTGTAAGCTAACTTTTGATCTAGATCTATATAGATATGCTAGATATTTTGCAATATCTGCTGGATTTGGCGTACAAAAATGTACATTAATTTTGCTACACCACAAAGACCACTTACCCCAAATAGGCGTGTAAGTTTAAGGGTCAAAGTTCGCCAGCAAGATAAAAGATCTTTCTCTTGTGGAGACCCATTTCTAGTCATGGCGTCCCAGCCGAAATGAGCCAGGCTTCCAATTTCAGATCGTTGACATGAGGTTGTAGTAAGCCGGTCACCGTGGCTATCAAGGTCTTTAGGTCTCTGATCTTCTTGGGCCGTGGCATGGTTCGACTCCTCAGGTCTGGTCACCAAAAACGGTTTATTCCACTTGGGTGCTACTATAATGTACCACCCTAATACTGAGTTTAAGTGGTACAGAACTCGTGGAAGCAGCGCCGGTGGTGGGAACACCCATGCTAGGTCGTATTGCCAGTATCTGCTAAACGCGTCGTGATAGCAGGCGTTGGAGTCTGAGGAATCTAGAGAAACGTTAGTTGTAACCACGTGTGTGGTTTGGGATGCCAACAAATCTATGTCCGGTTTTCCCCAAGTCTGAAATATTTTCGAAGTTGCTGCCATCCGTAGGTGCCACTCGCTGCCGACGCGATTTCGCTACAGGGGTCGGCTTCGATGTTGTACACCCCTGGTAGGTGGTGCGGGATCAGTACAACACCAAGGTCGTCCTTCAGAATCAGCAATTCCGTATCAACTCCATCAATCGGCGTGATCTTGTGCCGCCTTTCTTGAACGAGAATGTACGAGACCACTGTTTTGTAGTGGGTCTGGAGAGTTATGCTGGAGTCTCGGAGGGCTCTGAATTTCTGGGACAACAGAGCAATCACATCATACATCTCCTTGAGATTGCAATGCCATTTTTTCTGGTGGGCACCTTGTATCTTGTTGTTGTTGACTAGTGCACCCTATGAAACGTCGGAAGCGTCCGTGATGACAAAGTGTGCACATTTGTGTGAATCGCTGTCTTTTGACTTACATTTTCCATCCACCACTCTAATTCCTTGCGAATGTCTTGTGTCAAATGTACTGCTCCGAGAGGATTTTGACGCAGTACTTTTATGTGACACTGCAGCGCACGGCAATGCATCCTTCCCCGGTGGGTGATGAAGGACACAAGGTTGAGAAGCCCTAAGAGGCGTTGCGCCTGCTTCAGGGTCCAACTGCCCGCTGCGAGTCTGGTCGAGAGGTTCTGTTGAATTTTTCTCACCTTGTCTGATGGCAGGGACTTGCGGTTTGTTTGTGTGTCCCAATCGATAACGAGATATTCGATCGACCTCGTTGGTCTGTTGATCGAATTCTCGTAATTTACACACCAGCCCAGACTCGACAGGAAGCGTACAGCTATGTTTAGATGCGTGCTGAGTACTTCCTTGTTCTGATGGACTAGTAATAATAATAATATTCCACAACCACCACACAACGCCATCCAGTCCCAAGCCAAGCAGAGCCCGTGTCATGGATACTAGACAACTGATAACTAGTAAATAAACGTCGAGAAAAACGCCAAAGCGCAGACCTTTCTTGCGAAGGTATTTTGCCGTCCAGTTTGTTATAGTCGCAAGCATTCTGGGAGCGGCAGCCAAGCCAAATGGTAGACATGTCATCTGCAGAAGTTGACCCCCGTAACTGATACGCAAGAAGCGTCTGTGTTCTGTGCGTACTATGAGGTGATTATAGGCCTGGCTGAGGTCTAACTTCACCATCCAATCACCTTGTTGAAGAAACGAAGGCATTTGTTGATGGTGGAAAAGATGGAAATGTTTTGGCTCGATGTACAAATTTAGTGCATTTACGTTGAAAATTACTCAATTTTTGCCATTGCTCCATTGCTCTTTGTAATTATAAAAAGAGGGCAAATGAAATATGTGGTCAAAGGAGCAGGCTCTAACACTCGTTCTTGAACCATTTTCCGAATTCCTAATGTCATTTCTTCCGAAACAAGGGTTTGAAATTTTGGCAGGTTGCCTAAAGGTAGAATTAAGGGCGGTACCTGATTGAAGGGGATACGAGCTCCCGATATCATTTTTACAATAGTCTTTGTAGGGTTGAAACTATTCCAAATTTCTATGTTATGCTGAAGACAGCCGCCCCAAAAACTGGGTCGCCTCCTGATGTTATCTTTTCTCCCCTCTCCCCTCTTTTTTGAAGAAAAATCGTCAATTTGTTTGTCTTTTTTATTATTCGGTACGCTTCGATTTGTTTTGTCGCGAACGAAAAGTGTTCTCTTGAAAAGAGGTCGAAGGATCTAAGATATCGGGCGACTTGGTCCCGCACTATTAATTTGTTTTTCTAATTTGTCTACAGAATCTACACCCCCAATTTTTAGTAGGTAGTTGGATAAATTTTGAGGATTGAATATTATTCGATCGAGGGTGGAATTTTTTCTATGTTCGCGTATGTATTTGCTTTTTACGTTTTTTAATAACGATCGGCGGCGTGTCTCTATAACTTCAGCTCGTTTACCGCCAATCATTTGAAGAATGTCATGTGATATCGTTCTATGAATCAGCACCTCAGCACCATCTTTGAGTTTATTAAAGAGGGTAGCTGTTTTGTACACCCCTAATCTTGTGTCAGTTGTACTGCTCCGGGAGGAATTTGACGCAATACTTTTATGTGACACTGCAGCGCACGGCAATGCATCCTTCCCCGGTGGGTGATGAAGGACACAAGGTTGAGAAGCCCTAAGAGGCATTGCGCCTGCTTTAGGGTCCAACTGCCCGCTGCGAGTAAGATAATTGAGCGTTGGAACTAGCAGACCAGTCAACAAGGTTTTGTAATGCCGAGTTCACATCTTCATTTTGCGTTAAAAATGCATTTGGGTAGCTGTCGATGTTGAGGGTAGCGCGGTGCCAAAATAATTTGCGTGGCGGGTAGGTGTTTGGTGCTAATGGAGCACTATTTGCCATGATGCAATTCGATAAAACATTATTGACATAACTCACCAATTGCTGGGATAGTAGATCAAACCTGCGATCCAGTTCGGAGTCTAGCGAGAAGGGGCGCCCGCGTGACCGCGGGTGCTGTCTGCGCGGTGCTGAACCACCCCCCTCGCTCTCCGATGACACCGTGTCACTTCCTTTTGATGACGATGAAGAACTCGAACTCCGCGTCCTTTTCCTCGAAGTTTCCTCCGGCACGACAGTTTCACCGTCCATTTTGTTTTAAAAATAAACTCAATTCACGAGACGGAACGTTAATTTTAAATTTTATTAAAATCTAAAACACTAATATAATGAACTTTTTACTTTAATCTCAAAAGTTCTAAAACTAAAAAATATCGTTAATTCGAAACGATTTAACAATCTAGCGGAGCTGCGCACAGTTCGAAAAACGACGCAACAATGATGATCTAAAACTTCATCATGGCGGCTTGTATGCGGTTTTTGAAGGTAGTTCACAGGTTTGACGTTTGGGGTCGCTAGTGGCGCGATTACGAGGCGGAAAGTGACGACATCTAGCGGCTGTTCGCGGAACGAAACGGTGTACTCTCTCATAATGGACTTCGGACGTCAAACGGAACACATAATAATATATCGCACCTTTAAAGTAAAACCGTTACTACACGAAATTATACAATTTTACAGGAGAGCCAAAATTAGAAAAAAGTCACCATTTTTTGTCAATAAAATCTGAATGCAGGGTTCTATAAGACGTATAATAAGGTGTTATTATAGATCTCTGTTTACGTTATAACACGTGATTTAGAAAAGTGTTTAATTTTATTTATTGTATTATTTATTTTAATTTATATTATTATAGTAACACTTTGCCATTAATAATTTTGGTCATTAACACAGAAAACTGTGTTTAAACAAATTGAAACACTTTTCCTATAAAAAAAAAATAACATCTTCATTCATTTTTATGACATTCAGCGCCGTGTTTATCCAAATAATAACAGTTTTACTGTAAACTTCCGTTATCAGTCTTCCATGAACACGTAATTATTGGTATTGACACAATATTGTATTTCGTGAGCCGATCATAATTCGGTTTAGTAACGCTTTGAATTACCGCCAGATGGCGTAAAATACAATATTTTGAAAAAATGACAAGTTTATGTTGAAGTTTACGTATATTTTACATAGATGGCATTGATAACTCAATTCACGAAAATTTTCGTTTAGTAACGGTTTTACTTTAAAGGTGCGATATATTATACATGACTGCATTCATCTAAAGGCATTTCAGCGTCAAGTGTCACATGGGTGTTACCTACATTAGTAGTCGTTCTGTAACAATAAAACAAATGAAGTTTTTGTTGTTGTTTGTAAGTTCAACGGATATCATCAGTAGAATTGTTTTCATTAAGTAGGTACAATATAGTTACTTACTCCTCAATTTTAGGGTTATTCAAATGAACAGGTTGTAAAGTAATACTCTATTGACCTTTATTACAAATGTTGATTTTGATTAGTTCGTAATAATTAGCAATAAATCCTTTATTTTAGTTAAATAAAAAAGTAGAGAAAATAATTTACTCGTTATCCCCTGAATCATTAGTCGATATATATGCGCACTGCGCTTGGCCTGCAGCTGCATTGCTCTAAAAACATTAGAAATCTACGTAATTTTAAAGCTTGGAGGTGAATCAGGGGTTACGGCAGTTAATCTATACATATAATAAAATAGTAGGAAAGTCAAAACTGTACATTGAATATTTTTTGAAAAGAATACTTGGGGTGTGATCTACAATCGATACCGAAGCACAAAAATAGAGTTTTTAGAATTTTTGTCTGTTTATCTGTTTGTCTGTTTGTATGTCCGGGATAAACTCAAAAAGTACTGGACGGATTTGAATGATTTTGTTTTTGTTGTATAGGTATTAAGTCTGGCCAACACATAGGCTATAATTTATCTTGGAAACTTGAACACCTGGTGCAGAACCGCAACGGACCAGCTAAACTATAAGAGATACAAAAATGGTGCGATAGCAAAAATTGTTTCACCTGATGAGCACTCTCTGTTGACGTATAAAAATTGAAGATGCCTTTTCTATTTTATACGTTTTATTTCTATTTCCTATTTCATTTGCTCTAAAGTTTGTTATAGATTCTATAACAAACTTTAAAGTGGGACATCAAGTACCCTCACTTTCTCAACAAATTAAAAAAGAGAATATTAGTTTAGGTGCCTTAAAACCAAATACAATGCGGACGAAGTCGCGGGCAACAGCTAGTAACTAATATTTTCGAAGGAAATGATCATACTGTGTACAATTCTACACTATGACCACTACCTATTTGACATGTGGAGACAGTAAACCATTATAATAAGTGCGTTCGCGGTGGCTTTATGAACTCTGACATAGGGTCTAAATTCAACTGTCTTACATATTTGATGCGGTTGGTAAATCTATTCCGCGAGAAAAATAAACCATTATAGCTTTTGCGAGCGTGACTTCTTTATTCATATTGACATTGGGTTTAAATTCAACTGTTTTACACATATTTGCGGTTTGTATATATATAGGTTATAGTCTAGGAGCCACTGAAACATCCCACCCGTTCTCCACAAAGCTAGATTTTTTTTTAATTGTATTATTGGAAAGTACCGTTGTAGCAGGCATCTATGTGGTTGCATTATCATTCCTCAAAACGGACTCAAAGTCATTTGGTTTTTGCTCTCACAGTATGACTATAATTTTTTAATGGGGATTCAAAATTTAATATTCCTAGCACTTGTAGTAACGAAAAGTCTCATATAAATTATCAACCCCAAAAACAAACCCCTTAGAGATCTAATTTCGCAAAATCCCGCTATGGTGAGCATCTACGCCCTAAAAAGAAACCCCATTCAAAATTTAAAATTCCTAGCACTTGTAATAACAAACACACAAACTATCAACCCCGAAAACAACCCCATATGGGTTTCACAAAATTCTCGTATAAGATATATAATAAGGGCTGCTTTTTTTTGTTGTTGAAATTTTACAGTATTTCAGAATTAAACCCTTAATTCAATACAAATGAAAGAGAATCACCCGACTACGCAGTCCGCGCGTACGCACACAGCGATGAGCAGCTGGTGTGCGTGTATTGAATCTACTACTCTTGAAGAAACTAGTTCACACTTACGGATTTCAGTAAATAGGAAAAATAAAATAAAAAAATACCTACCTATTTTATTGTTGATTTGGGTCGAGAATCATGAGTATAATCACGTCCTTGAATTTGACTAGGTTGCAGATCAGCACATTGTATAGATTGCCGATGCCGATATTAACAGATTTAACCGAGATCATGAGGAAATTTGCAGTTACAATAAAAAGTTACGTATAAGTTTATATTTTTGACATTTACAACTTGACACTTGAGAAAATCAGGGATGTCAGACGGCCACTCAGATTTCCTTGTACCGAGCTGGCTAAAAGCTGGTACTGAATACGAAATACTGGTACATCGGTAAATTGTGTCGAAAATTCAATATGAATGAAAAACATTTTTTTTTCTTTTACTTTTAATAGAGGGCAGTAAACACTAAACAAGCAGTTTTACCAACCGTACAGTACAGTGGATGAATACTAACAACCGACTGCGATTTTTTGTCCGTGTTATATTTAAATTCATGTACAGAAAAAAAAAAGATTTTTTCATAAGCAATTAAATACTCGATTGTACCATAAAATTTTTCGTTTATTCTGTATTGTTGGTCAACGGCCAATCTTGGTATTTTTACGTACCAGGACCGAGTAATAGTCTTGGTACATGGTACGTGACACTGAAAACTGGTATGTATACCAAGAAATTGGTATGTCTGACATCCCTGGAAAATACATGCCACTTACTTTTTAGTTTCTGAGGCAAAGATACAAAACTGTGTACGGCCAAAGGTGACGTCATTTGAAGGGCAAGGAAGGTCAAACGTATTTTATTAAAATATCAATAAAATATGAATATTTTTCCTTTTTAATTAGTCCATAACGATCAGTAACGCTATTCCTCGAAACGGTTTTTCAATCACAACGTATTAAAAAAAAATGCCAATTCTTTGTGGAAAACAGGTAAGTCGGATGGTTCAGTAGCTCTCCTACTATTAGTAAAGAGAAATAAATATACAAAGGAGGTTCTAATAATATTGCCAATGCATCCTTACCTTTTTTGTTTATTCAACCTTCAAAGAGCCGGCGATGACAACTTCTTACTTTTTCTGCCCATTTGTTTACAAAATTATAACCTTATAAAATGAACTATACTACGAGGATTTTGAAAATTAAAATATGTACAGGTATTATTATTTAAAACTAGCTGTGCCCGCGACTTCGTTCGCGTGGATGTCGGAACTTAACAATGTATTTTTTAGTGCAAAGCGCTGTGGGAGGATACCGATACAAATCATTTTGTTTATGTTTTTTTTTAGCGTCATAAAATCGTCAAATTAGTCTTCTCACCCAGGGCTGGGCAAGAGGGACTGTCAGACTTGTATTGACTAAAATCCACGGCGTCCTTCAATAGCCCTTTACGTTCCGGGGTCACGGTAGCTCGTAAGTCCTACGACCTTTGGCCCTCTAAGGGGTTTGGCCCCCGTCATTGTGCTGACGCTCTTTGAGGCGCGCGTGGAACACAACGTTGACGTCAACGGTGGCTGGGTGTGGGTCGTGGGGTGGACGCTGTCCTCTTCCTCACGCGTCCCGCCTCCTCCTTCGCTGGCATGACTGTTTCGCAGAAGGAGGCGACCGGTTTTCACTTTATTTCACGTCAACCAATGCCGAGCGCGAGAGGTCGTCGCCTATCACCGTTGTGAGGACATGTGCGATGCTCTGCCCAAGCGGGGCAATTTTGCACCGTATGCTCTACCGTGTCCTCTGGACGATCCTTGTAGTGGTGACATCCACGCGTTTCTTCCTTCCCCATCCGACACAGGTACCTCCCAAAACTTCCGTGTCCAGTGAGGATCTGCGTCAGATGGTTGGTCAGGACGCCGTGACACCTTCCAACCATTCCTCAAAGAGAGGTCTTACCGCCGCGATTGAGGCGTGCCCGAACCTCGGTTTCGATAGTCGCTCCCTCCATACCGCCACCTACTTTTTTTATAGTGGCAAAATCATCATGAGCCCAGGGCGGGACAGGAGGGACTGTCAGACTTGTACTGACTAAAATCCACGGTGTTCCTTCAATAGCCCTTTATGTACCAGGGTCACGGTTATCAAGTGAGACAGTCCCGCGACCCCGGCAGGCTCTGGCCCTCTTAGGGGGGCCCCATCAGATTGCTGACAGCTCTTTGAGGCGCGCGAGGAACACAACGCGCCGTCGACCCGGGTAGCCTACGGTGGCAGGAGATCGTCTTGCGACGTCCGTTGCCGTGGGCGTTTCCCGTGGCGGCTGCGTCGTGAGGTGGACGCTGTCCTCTCCCTCATGCGTTCCGCCTCCTCCTTTGCTAGCATTACAGCTTCGCAGAAGGAGGCGACCGCTTCCCATTCCGTCTCGCCCCGCAGCATGGCCTCGACCAGTGCCTATCGCCGCTGTGAGGACACGGCGGTGCTCTGCCCAAGCGGGGCAGTCCTGCACCGTATGTTCTACCGTATCCTCCAGGCGATCCTCGCAGTGGTGACACCCAGGCGTTTCTTCCTTCCCCATTCGATACAGAATCCATACCGCCCCCTGAGATGGCGCCGGACCTCTTCCCACCGCGCCTCGACTTGTCTATGCAGTGGGGATTGGCCAGTGCTTCTTTATACATACATGCCGTCGGACGGCAAGCTACCCATTACTCCCCGTCCGTAAGCGGCTGGAATATGACCCACTATTTCCGACGCGCTGGGCGTCTTCAGCGGTGGCTCGGGTGAGAGGTAGAGGGCGCACTTTCCCTCACGCGCAATTATGATAATATGCTCAGTATTGCCCAGGCAGTAATAATTTTGTTGTGACATTATTTTGAAACTATGATATCTCCTAAGATATTCATTGAAATCAAACGATGTCAAGGGCAATTTTGTTCAAAATTAAATGCTTGTGATGATTAACGTATTTATTTTGATAAGGATTAATATCATATTAATGAAAATACCTTCGCGAATAACGCAGAACTTTAAAAAAAAATTGATTTCCATAAAAAAGGTTATAGTGTCTTATTCTTAAAAGATAGATATATGCTCTCGCGGACTTTATTTTAGAACTTTTTATGGGAAATAATTCCGTAGTACATAATTTTTGCGTATCTTTAACCGTTTACGCAGCGCACGCAACGAAAGCTCTCGAAAAGGAATACATTTTCCCGATTTTGAAACATTTCTCATTGCTGCTCCGCTCCTTTTAGTGATAGCGTGATGTTATATAGCCTAAAGCCTTCCTCGATAAATGGACTATCCAACACAAAAAGAATTTTTCAATTCCAACCAGTCGTTCCTGAGATTAGCGCGTTCAAACAAACAAACAAACAAACAAACAAACAAACAAACAAACTCTTCAGCTTTATAATATTAGTATAGATTAATGTTTGTCTCTGTCAGTAATAGAAATTAGCGTGGTGGTGGGTTTGCAAAAAAATTGACGTAAGTCCGACCTCCGACACGGTCCAAGACCGACTAAATGCCAAGGGTCGAGTGTATGAAAAGATGAAATCACCTGATTCTGGACTAAGTGGTATGGTTTCTCATCCTTTCACAATAATACGGCCGCATTCTATCTCATTTTTGATGCTCTTTAAGATGGTATAAGTTTTATTATTCAAAGCCTAGTATAACTCTAATAAAATGGTATCCAAACCATGAGTTGGACCTGTTTTTGCGATTTAATTGGATGCAGTAAAGTGCAAGCAATCGTGTATCGAAGAGCCGCAACCTGTAGACCAAAGACTGAAATATGTAATATGTTTTTTTCAAAATTTAAATCCCTTATAATTAGGAATAAAACACAATACAAAAGGACGGTTTTGCGTCTTACGTCGCCTTAACAAAATTCAAAAAAGAAAAACTGTGGCTAATTTACACATACTTTTTTTAGTGGCGAATTAACTTTGTGGCCAATTTACAACAACCCATACAAATATTTGTTCCGTGCGGGAATCGAACATTTCATTCCATAATCCATCTATATTTTTTCTTTGTCTATTTTACATTTTATTTCTCACCATCCATCCACGTGCAGTGCTTACCCATCACTGTCTTATTCACATGCGTATCATACCTCCTCATCACAATATGTCGGTACCAAGACGGACATCTCCCTTTCAAAACGTCTATTATAGCGCCACTTTTATTTTTGGGTGGCATAATTTTTCTCAAGACAACCTATATTCGGAGAGCAGCTATTTCGTTCAACACTTCTCCAATCTCAAACTTGCCGCTTCTGGGGAAAAGCGAGAAGTAGGATACAAGTATACAACCTATAATTTTTTGTAAATACGATTTTACTGACGGAAAAAATGTCCTTGTGACATTTTGAAGCGCTTTACATGTACAGGTACACATTTTAATTTAGATATAATTTAAGCAGGCATTATTAAATAAATACGCCAAATTATATAATTTACTCGGAATTTAAACCTTGTCTGGTGCTTTCAAAGTTCTTTTTGAATTGATTGACTCTTTATCAAATTCCCAGAATTTAAACCTTAGCAACGACACTATTGAGTGATATGATACTACAGGACATTATGTTGGTTCGATTCCTGGCTTAACCTATCAAATATTATTCTGAAATACAGACAGAATAATCACAATGTCATTCTTTGCATAAATCATAATAGGATTCAGAAAAAGGAATTCGTTTATAACAGTTAATAACATTTACGTTCATCATGTTATTTGTTGTATGGAAATTATCCTACGCGACAAATAAATATTTTATTCGTCGTGCAAGCTCGAATGTTAATAACATTGAAATCAGAGTTACATTGAAAAGCGTGGTAAAAATTGTGGTCCCTCAATATAATTTAAATGGTTGTAAAATGATCATCATTCTCTTTTTTACTGAATATTGTTTTACAAAGTGTGTGAAACAATTTCCCGTAAAAGGGAAATGTAAAATGTCATTCAACAATAAATGTTTTTAATTGCTTTCAATAAATATTAATTTCAATGTTTATCGAAATCAGTTTATACTTTGTTGGAAGTGATGTGTTTTTGTTTTAACTGTTGTACATTTAATGTATGAGATCAATACACACACTCTTATGCTACTGCTCCACCTGGGTTAGCGTTAACGTTAATGATAATGGCCAACTACTCGTTAATTAAGGCGTTAAAAATGCGCGTTGGCTACATTTAGGTTACAATGCCGTTAAAAGTTAATTCTTCGAGAAGTCACGCGTTATTACACACAAAATGGAGGTTAAAGTAAGTTTCTTTTTTAATTCTTCATGTGTCAGTGGAAACGACAAAGACTGGATAACACATCGCCACGCATCAATAACTGCCGAGCGATTCTTATGTGATTGCAGCTTTGGATTCCAAAGGCACGGCTCTGATTGAAAAAGTTCTAAAAACTCTAAAGCTTTCTCATTCGACCACTCCATTCTTGTTCTCGTAAATGCAGTTCCCGCCTAAAACAAAGTCATTCGTCCTTGCTGTGCGCGCGCGTCCCGCAGAATGAGACGGCGTTAATGTAGCCAACATCGCTTAGCGCGCTGAACTACGCGCTAAAACTCTTTGATGTGTCCAAAAAACCGACACCCGAGCTATCGCTTAACGTTTAATGCCATTAGTAATGCCGTTTGTAATTTAACACATTAAAACGCTGGCCACATTTACGTAACGCCTAAATTAACGTACTAATTTACGCGTTAAGACGCAGGTGGAGCAGAAGCATTAGCGTGTATTCACACGTACCACAACCACACCACGTCGCAGCGACAAAATGTGGTCAAGCTGTGGTTA
The DNA here is from genome assembly GCA_954870645.1 of Agrotis clavis. Lineage (NCBI taxonomy): Eukaryota > Metazoa > Arthropoda > Insecta > Lepidoptera > Noctuidae > Agrotis > Agrotis clavis. The sequence goes on along the minus strand of OX940917.1, from coordinate 29,244,033 downwards.
CGTGTGAATAGTGTCTCAGCGGCTTTTTGCAGTTGTGTTGTGGTACCGACAAAATGTCGTTGTGGTTGCGTTATCGCTGTCGTTACGATGTGGTAACCACGTGGTCATGTGCAACTCAGTACACCGCAGAATGAAAGGGGGGAGCGCAGACGACAGCTACGCGCGCGCTGTTGATGAGGTCATGTCGTGGCGATGTGGCCGCGGTGCCGTCGCCTGTGGTGGCGTTGCCGTCGCGATGTGGTCGTATTACACAGGTGGTCGATAACAACGGCAAAATGTGGTACGTGTAAATTGTAATATTCATTTTCAATACAAAATATATGCCCGACCACATGGCGTCGTTGTGGTGTGGTTGTGGTACGTGTGAATTGACCCTTAGACACATTCAGCCTTATTACAAAAACTAAATAAACCTTGGTTTAAACCTGGACTATCAAGTCCAGACTTGTCTGCAGAACCATGGTTTAAATTTCTTATTGAAAACCTTAGATAAATCGTGTACCCGTCATTTGAACCATTGTCTTTGAATAAAATCCGCTATGTGCAATAACAATTAAATCTACCATGTTTTAATTCATTTTGGTTGAATACAACACAAAAACAATAACACAGTGAAAGAGTTTCCGGTGTCGGTCTGTACAAACTTAGAGGGAAGGTAGCTTACTCAATTCTGTCAATAAAATTTTAGCACATGTGGGGTCGGAACCCAACCCCTACTGAATGATAGTAATTTTTGCTTTTTGATCCCTTCTCATGAAACGCGCAAACTGAAAGGACTGCAACTTTCGGATTTAAATAACAACGATTGCAGAAATGACTTATTATCGGGCGAGATGGTGATCAAATGCGAAATTATCTTAAAAAAAAAATACATTGTATTTAATTATTTAATAATTCTATTCTAAATTATTTCATGCATTTAAACTATAACTCCTATTCAGGAATTTATTTATTTATTTAGGATCTCCAACAAAGAATACACAGACAATATACACAACAATGACACAGAGGGTTCTTTTATGTGTGCTCCTTCACTTATAGGAGACCACAGCATGCACATTATCTAGTATAACCAAGTTTAAATACAAAAAAAGACAGATAACAAGATGGAATTTATTTGATATTTGATAACAATGTCTAAGTTGGTGATTCAGACAAATAAACTCAAACGAAAAAAAAAAAATAATAAGTAAACTTATACGAAATATGGAAAAATACAAAAAAAATGGCATCTAACGTAAGGAAGTGGTGGTACATACGATATTGTATCAATATTAGCAGGGATTAAAAAAAAACCTTGATACTACATTTTCCTGTCTGACCATATTGAATGCATCAGCTGGCCTGCCGTCGAAATAATAAAAGCCCATGAATGATAGCTGTAGATAAAAATAAAACAAGCGAAACATTTTTACGTGAATACAAAGTAATTTTTAATGTACAGGCTTGTGCTTCCACCGTGCACTAGTAAAAGGCCCTTTGCTCTTTATTTAATATTTATAGACAAATTTTCGTAATCAGTATTGCGAACTTTGAACACCTAGTAATAGACAAATTGACAACATCAATTATTATTATAATGATATTTACAGTTTCTTTTTTCGTGGTAAAATCATCAAATGAGTCCTGCCGCCCAGGGTGGGACGGGAGGGACTGTCAGGCTTGACTGGCTAAAGTACCAGAGCCACGGTTACCTGGTGAGACAGTCCCGCGACCCCGGCAGGCTTTGGCCCTCTTAGGGGACCCCGTCAGATTGCTGACAGCTCTTTGAGGCGCGCGTGGAACACAACGCGCCGTCGACCCGTAACTCACCGCACGCATGCCCGCGCCTACGGTGGCCGGAAATCATCTCGCGACGTACGTTGCCGTGGGCGTCTCCCGCGGCGGCTGGGGTGGAGGGAGGACGCTGTCCTCTCCCTGACGCGTCCCGCCTCCTCCTTTGCTAGTATGACTGCTTCGCAGAAGGAGGCGACCGCTTCCCATTCCGTCTCACCTCGCAGCATGGCCTCGACCAGTGCTGGGCGCGAGAGGTCGACGCCTATCGCCTCCGTCAGGTTTATCAAAATTCGAGAGTGAGGGCTCGTGACGACAGAAGCAAGTAAAACTGTACTTGCTTGCGGCGTTTTGCCAATTTTAAAAGTGTCGTATCTTCATCAATTTTGTTTTACGAACAAAAAAAGACTAATTAGGTTTTTTCAGTCAAATACCGTATTGAAACTGGATCCGTTGACCAGTGCCGAAAATAGTGGTGTGCCAAAGTGCCCACACACGGACGCAGATCCAGTAGGGTTACAAAAATGGCCAACCCAGGACGCAGTTCGCACTGGGGTCATAAAATCGTATTGTACCTACTGTGTTTTAAGCCTACAATAAATAACTTGTGTAGAGAATATTTCAATAAATGATTATTTATTATTATAAAAGGCTAGTTGATGATCAGAACACTTTCGTAAAAATAACAGACTAGTATAATAAAATGTTAGAACGTTTTTTATGAAAAAATGTCAGGCATTCCGTCTTGAAAGTTTGTTAACCAACATGAACTAACAAACTTCCAACTTGTGAAGAGGTTTTGAAGTTGTCTCTTGCGAATTTTGACTTTCAAAAATGTTATTTTACAGTCTTATTTCCCGCAATAGATTGCAGCAATGAAGGACGCAGGTTTGAGCCGAATATTTCTTTCTACGAAAAGGTTTAAAATTTTAAGTTCCATCTCGACAAAACTTTAATATTAATCTAGTTTCAAGGAAAGCCGTGACCTGTAACAATTTCTTACAATAATTGTTACGAGCTGGGTAAATTAATTAATTAACACCAATTAAAACCAAACAAACTTTATTGACACACGGATCACTAATTACAACAATCACTAAACGCTATTCACTACTAAAACACACTTAAAAGTCACTTCGAGATGTTCGCTTCGAGTTCACTTTCGAGTCGCCTCGATCGTTGTCAAAACCAGACTGACTGCCGGCGGATATCGACGGCCTATTTATACCCCGGCCGGACCCACTAGATGTTTCTAAAAGATGGTCGAATGTTCTGGAAACATCCATAGACTTCTACACATTCCCATACCTTCTAGAACATTCCAGAACCATCTCGAAACATCTAGATCAGGGTAGAATTTTCTAGAAACTTCCAGATCAATCTTCAGTCGAATAGTCGAGAACCTTGTGGAACCTTCGAGAAGCATGTAGATTGGTCTCGCAATACGATCGAGTAACAATATCAAAGGTATAAACATTGCTTCTGCTGAAAATCTGCCGAGTGACTTCACAAGTTGAGACTCATTCACGTTTCATTTCCGCCAGGCGCCAACACTTCAAGTGCCCTGGCCTGTTTACAAATTCGGGACAATTTCCTATTTGTACGCTTGTTCGATAAGGATTCTCGGGTTCGAAGATGACAATTCCTATGTTACCTACAAATGTGACTATTGATTATCTTCATTATCTTATTATCGTTTATCTTGAACATCGTAGGTCCTGTAATAAAGGAATCATTAAGAGAAACCTTTTTTTTTAGCATAGTAAGGGCCCAGGGCAGAGCGTATTGGTTGATTCGTACTGACTAAAATCCACGGTGTCCTTCAATAGCCCTTTACGTTCCGGGGTCACGGTATTTCGTGAGACCTTGGATTTCTTAATCTATAATTTGATGATCATAGTTCATATCCACTCTATAAGAGTTTCGTCTTTAGCTTCCAAAGATAAAAATGAAAGTATTAAACAGAAGAAGAGAACAATAGAAGAATAGATACAATAGGTACCTACGTAATACTTTATTAAACTGCAATAATGTATCTATATACCAAAGGCACTTTATTCCCTAAAAAACAGTATATTAAAAGGCCAACCCTACTCACATTGGTACATACTATAATACTAAGAACTGAGCTTAATGCAAGCCGAAGGTATTTGAACTCCTCTGGAAATAGCCTGACACTGAACTAGAAATCACGGTATTACTGAATGAACCCCGATTGGTTTCACCGAACCAGATGAATGAGCGAATGACATTCATAGTACGCGAAGTTGTAAGTAAATTTTACCACCTATGTTCCTCGTAGTGAGGTATCACAGTTGCAAACTGGCCGGCTTAACCGTTCATTTCACTATTAACTTGTTGAGTTTATATGAACTTTATGCACAGAATTTGTGTTCGCGCTTTCTATTCAACAAAATATATTTCATGGAAATGAATTTTCTAAAATGATTTTTGGTTTGAAACGGGGTTTTTGCCAGATGCGTGCTTCAACTGAAATACAGCAGACGAAGATAATGTATTACTTTATTGAATGTAATATTGACAAGTTACTTACTACACAAACTTTTTGGTTCATTGTCATGTTTTTTCCAATATCTTGATACCAAATGAAGTTAAAAAAATGACATAAAAAGTTTCATAAGATTTTAATTTCACTGTTAAGTCATTTGAAGTTCTTTAATAGTTTTGAGTATACACATCTACTTATATGTTAGACGAATAAAGTAAAAAAAGGAAGATTTTCATCACTCTATTCGTTTTTGGTGGAGCAGTTCTCAATAAATATCTAATAGTATAGTCGATGAAGAATAACTGTATTATAAGGGTTCCTTATCTCTGTCCCGGGAGACGCCGGGGAAGCCTGAGCGGCTCACCATTCATCTTAGCTAACTCGCCTTTATCTCATAATACACGTCATGCTTCATTAACTTGACCTTGTTTTGCTACCTATCCTATACACCTACCTACTTCGTCATAATTCGAAAATGTCCAGTGGAAGGCCACCGTTCAAACGTTTGTAAACTTTAAAAATAAAGACTTCAATGTACCGAACTTTAACAATGTTTGTAATACACAGTGTACAATCAATGACCTCGCAAAATCGCAATAGTTTTAGTTTGGCAAGCTGCAGTTTGTGAGTTCCGCTTTGTTTTACTTATTCAAACAAATTGTTGGGAAGTAAATAAAAGAATTCATTGGCCGGCTCCTATTTTCCTTGTGCTCGGATATAAGCTTATCTGTAGCGCGTAATCGAGGGTAGTCGCGTGTGCACGGAGAGCGTAGTCCACTGGTTGATCGTGTGGGGTTCGGTGCTCGCGCCGTCAAGTGCCGCTCCAAGTTGGTGAGCAAAGTTTGAGCACCCCTCCGCTGTGTGCGATCGAAGTGGCGGCGCGCGCAACACCCCGCGCTCTATATAAAGCGGTACCCTCACACCAGCTCCCCACAACCGCAAGAGGACGCGCGCGATCGCCCGCTAAGCCGCTCGCCCGGGGCGCCGCTCTTTCTCTTTTCTCTCTTTTTCTCTGTTCGTCTGTCTCTCGCTGATGCGGCCGCGCTGAGGCCGATGCGGGCGCCGCCATGCCGCGCTGCCTCATGGCTAAGAAGTGGAAGGTGGCCCCGGCGGCGGAGCTGGCCGAGGAGTCCGACGAGGAGATCGACGTGGTTGGCGAGGGGCGCGGCCGCAGCCCCGCGCCTGCCGCCACCGCCCCGGGGCCTTCGCCCAGAGACCCCGAACCGACGCTCCTCTATAACGGTAAGACCCGCAGGAGCCGGCGCTGGTAGCGCGTGTCAAGGCCCGCGCGGCCGCAACTAGTGCCAAGGTCTCGCAACGCGCGCTCAAGCACGCGACGCCGCGCCGACGGTCAACAACTTCAAATCATTATTTAAACTCACGAACTTACTCCTATCTTGTGCTTTCTGCGATTGTCTCTTTGCGAATTCTTTATGCTCAACTTACGCTACGCGAGCGACTTTTATAAATTTTATTATTTATTTACCTAATTATCCCATTCCAAACATGTAAATATTGTTAATTGATTATCCTATCGTGTCGCAGTAAAGCATAAGCATAGGATAAAGTTCGGAAGCACGCAACAGTCTTGTGTTAGCAAGTAGGCACAAGAAGTAGCAACAGTTGCAGAGCGAAGTCACAAAAGCTCATGGATGTTGGCACGGAGCCACGGCGGAGGCGCCCTCAGCGCGCCAAAAAACACTAATTATGAGCGACGCACACCAAATGCCCTTTTATATTTCAGCGTTGCCAAAACTGGACTGACTCCCAAGTAGGTATACCAGCACTTACATTTACAAATATCTAAAATAACTAACCACTTTTCCATTGTCACGTAAAATACATACTTCCTCACGTAAAATTCATACCACAACAAATCTCCCAAACATTTACTTTAACAGTTTAAAACCACAAAATCTATAAAACACGAACTTTTATTTGATCTCAAAACAGTTAAAGTCACGCGGCTAGCCACCAAACCAATATTTACGAAGTAAACCTGTATTTTCACTCAATTTCATTTGAAAACATATTCATTAACGCCGCGCGTGGCAAAGTAATATGAACTTTATGGCTCTTCCCTTTTCCATGTGTTTTTATTTTATTATTTTGGCACGGCACGCTCTCAAAAATGCCTTTTCCGAAATACATTTACACAAAAATAATTCAGATTAAAACTTCATTGATAGGCGTTGTACAAACGATAAACGAATTTCACTTCTATTGTAATACACATAAAACCATGAATAAACTTTGCTACATTTTTAAAAAAAGACTAAGAGAATAGAATGAAATGGACGGAGCGTTCCCGAGCCAAGCCGCATCAACAGAAACGTAATCCCGTTGGCCTTTTATTGCACAAAAGAAAGCAAGATCTCATTCGTTTTCCTTGCTTTATACTCGTATTTGGTCGTCTACTTCGTGCGGAGCTTTCGTTTGAATAGCTTTTCGTAAAATGCTTTTGAGGCAAATTGGCAAATTAACTCTATTTTGCATAAATAAATAATCTTAACGCATGTTAAAGAATAATAAAACTTGTTTAACAATTAAAAAATTAGGTATTGTCTAATCAAGTTATTTAGGTATAAAATAATTCAACTAGAATCTATGCTATGGCTGTCACTATAATGATTGAAAATAAAACAAAATGTTTTAGAGGATTTTCTCTAAAAGTAATACCTACTTAGGTTGAAGTTTTTAAGACCTTATAATTTTCCAATTGATTACCACCAACCAACTTAGCCACAGTTCATGAACGTCAGGTCGCATTAGTTTAATCAAGGTTTCAAGAACTAAGAAATGAACAAAAAGATTTGTTGCCAGTCATTAATAAAGATTGAGGCTCGTGGGACGCTCACGACTTAATTGAAATAAATTTTAAATGAAGACACATTTAGGTCCAGCTATGTATCAATGAATTAAAAAAAACCCTCATTATCCCAAATAAACAGTCGCATAAAAAGATTTAAAAGTCTGTTTATATATTTTCCTACTGAAAAAGCATGAAACGTCTTCCGTCTGATGTTTCAATTAAAATATCTTTATCTAGCTGTTGCCAGCGGCTCCGACCGCTACAACTCGAAATTTATCCCACAGGAACATAAAATTGGAATAAAAGCTATCCTATGTGTTAAGCCAGGTTATGAACTATCTGTGTACCAAATTTCATCCAAATCCGTTCACTAGTTTTTGCGTAAAAGAGAAACAAACATCCATCCATCCATCCAAAAAAACTTTCACACGTTTATAATATTGGTAGGATCATTGACCTTTAAAAACACAACAAGAAAAATGCATTTCTCATTTAGGGTAGTTTCCAGGGTCAAAATAATTACATTCTATTTAGTCCGTATTTTAGATTATAAAAAAATATTGGACACGTATTTTTTCTTTTTTCGATTAAACAAAAAAGAACAAAGATAATAGCCTATTTAAGTTACCTGTGACGTCACTCTGCGCGAAAAATGCCGCGCATCGTGACGTCACACGTAACTTTAATAGGCTATATCTTTGTCATTTTTGGTCTAATCTACAAATAAAAAAATACGTGTCCCTTATTTTTGAATAATCTAAAAGACGGACTAATTACATTTTTTTAGGCAACTAGCCTGTTATTAGATACACGCGATCCAGCCTGACAAGGTTTTGGCTGACCATTATACTCATTAACTGGTATTGATGAAACCGCATTAAAATTTTAATTTAAAAAAATCTAAGCGTACAGAGGCGGAAAGCGACTTCGTTTTATGATACATAAACATTCTCTGTTTTGTTTTGGCCAAGCCTAGAGATGTGATTTATTGGCTTATGAGGCTAAAAACATTTCTTCATTAGTTAGCCATTATTTTTTAAGGTATTTAAAGTAGATAATAAAAACAATACTGCGGTTCTCACAAAAATTGGACTAAAACAACTTTTTCCGGACTACGATAATTCTATCACCTTCATCAAAAACCAATGATTGGTAAACCATGTAATCAACTAAGACAAATTAGGGGAACAGTGTATAAAACGGGCACGTGAGGTATAATAGGGACATACACTCTTTAGGCATACTTAACACAACACTAACGTAGCGGAAGCGTGTATTCATCCAAGTGATAGACTTGGATGAATATAAATACTAGCTCAAACAATAAAGAAAACTGGCAACTAGATACTGGTAACTAGATCAGAAAATCATTCGGTACAGATACAGTTTCAATAGAACCAGTTGCTAAAGCGATCAAACCATGCTTCGTGTACGAGCAAACCCGTACATTTTGTATTGTTTAGTAATAATGCTGACGCTTGCACTCACGATGCGATGCAGCGCGCCCTATTTGTCAATTTATTACTTTAGTACCAATAAATCCGCGTAACTGTAAACATCGTTTTACTTAATCAAATTCCCTAACCTGGGTCGCGGCGCGTACTCATAACAATTTAACATTAACAAACAAGGTGTAAGGTAACCACCGTACATCTTTATGGTCCTTCGAGCCAACGAGGCGGGATCATTAACGCGAACAATCAGTGGACTTTAGGTCAGTTCGTGTGAGTGGTTCCATATCAGCATCAGCTGAGGAGTTGCAGTTCAGGGAGTAAACAGCAGAATCGAAGTAAGATCTTTCCTTTTTTGCTTGATCTAACAATATGAGCCAAACAATGGAGGATCTTCTGGTCAACCAGAATCAAATCATGGTTGCCATGAACCAACTCTTATCAAACTTTAAGAAGGATGGTCAGGAACGCAAGACTCCTGACTACATCAAACGTAGATTGGATACTTTAGACTCCTACTGGCAGGAGTTTCAATCTAATCACGATCAGTTGAACCCATTTAGCAACAAATCGATTGAGTATTTTGCATTGAATCACTATCAACAAACTCATGCTTTCTATCTTTCGACGCGTGAAGCAATTAAAAGTGCAGGAACTCCGTCTATTTTAAGACCCGCAACACCGTTAGCCGGCACGTCCAAGGCCGGCGTGGAAGAGACCCTTAGGAGCAAGAATCCTGTGGAGAGTGAAGCTACAAGCTTTCTTGAACCACCAAAATTCAAGTCTCAGGGCACCAACAGCAAAGTGGATGAATTACTGAAGAAGCAGTCTATCAACTTTAAAGCTTTCTATCGAACGGTGGCGAACATCAACGTCGATGCCATAACTGAGAAATGGGAGTTTCAAGATACGTTGAAAACATTGGAAACAAGGTGGTCAGCCATTGACATGCTTCACTGGGAGTTGGAAGGTGAACTCGACGGGCAGGATGAATCGTATGAGGACAAGTTTACCTCATATGAAATGACGTACAACAATATGAAAAAATCTCTGAATAGCAAATTGTGGTCCGTATCACACCGGGAACAATCTACACCGAAGATGGAAGTGCCTACGTTTAATGGCCAATATCAAAACTGGGTATCCTTTAAAGACTTGTTCACGGAGGCCATCCACAACAATCCATCACTCTCTCTAGCTCAAAAGATGCAGTTCCTTAAAGCTAAACTGAAAGGGGAAGCCGAGGGCTTAATACATCATCTTCAGATTAGCTCTGAAAATTATTCAACGTGTTGGGAAATCCTTAATCATAGGTACAATAACAAACTGCTAATATTCACCTCACACATGAATACTCTAACCAACCTTCCGGTCATGCATCAACCTTCAGTCTACTATATAAAACGCATCCACGATACAACCATCGAATGTGTTAATGCTATAAAGAACATGGGAGCAGATGTAAGCACATGGGACCCTATAATTTGCTACTTGATGTCGAACAAATTAGATGCTAACACGCATTCCGAATACATCACGTCTCTTAAGCAACCTCGTGAACTGCCCATTTTATCAGACTTTTTGGTCTTCCTAGAAGCCAAGTTTACGAGTATGGAGTCATCACGGCGTAAACAAGATCAGAAAGCTCCAAATTCCACTGCAAAATCATCTAAGGATAACAATTTTAATAACAAAAACATCAATCGTAATTCAAAGCAAACTTATTCAAGCAACAAGAACGTTTCGAAATCGAACGGAAAATTTCACAATAAACGAACTTGCCCATTATGCAAAAATGGTCATGGATTATTCCATTGTGAACAATATATTGGAATGTCTCCAGTCGACAAAAAACAATTTGTCGTTGACAACAAGCTATGCGAAAATTGTCTTTTTAGCCATAAAGGCAAGGAATGCATTTCAACAAAACGGTGCCATGAGTGCGACGGAAATCATAATACGATACTTCACGATGCATTTGTGCAATCGCCTAACCAAGCAATACCTAAAGCTGGAAATTCCCGTACTTTGCCTGAGCAAAATCAGCAAGTTAGTACTCACGTGGCTCAACAACGTGATGTACCGGAAACATTATTGTCCACAGCCGTGATTAACGTCCAAAAATATGATGGATCTTATCTTAACATGCGAGCTTTGATTGATCAGGGCTCCCAAACTTCACTAATCACCGAAAATGCGGCGCAACAATTGGGACTTCCCCGTCAACGATGCAAGGGCGTAATATCCGGTATAGGAGCCAGGGATAATGCCTGCAAAGGAGTTATCAACATAAATTGCTCTTCAAGAAGAGAGTCTTATTCTTTTAATACTGACGTTTTCATTATGAAAACTTTAACCAAAAATCTGCCAACTTATACCTTTGCAAAGCCCACGTGGTCTTACTTGGAAAACATAGAACTCGCAGATCCTGACTTTTATGTCAGTCGTCCGGTAGATATTATATTTGGCGCGGATATATATTCAAACATTATTATGGAGGGAATCTGCAGACTTGAACAAACAACACCCATTGCTCAACAGACTCGGCTTGGGTGGATCCTGTGCGGCAACGTAAACGTAATACAATGCAATGTCGTACAGTTCGATATTGACCAGTTACAAAAATTTTGGGAAACAGAGGAAATTGCAGAGTCCACTTCGCTTTCATCGGATGATCAAGAGTGTATGCAATTTTACAGCTCAACAACAAACCGATTGTCGAATGGAAGATATGTAGTGAGGCTGCCTCTGAAAACAAATGTGCTAGAACAATTGGGCTACTCAAAATCAAAGGCCATAGCACAATTTGGTCATTTGGAAAATAAACTAATCAAAAATGAAAACATCGCTAAAGAATATAAAAAATTCATACACGAGTACCTAGCATTAGGACATATGAAAACAGCTATTTGTAACACGAAACACGAATGTTTCCTGCCCCATCATTGTGTGCTACGTGACGATTCAACAACAACGTCACTTCGAGTCGTTTTTAACGCATCATCGAGGACATCAAGTGGCCAAAGCTTAAATGATATGATGCACAAGGGCCCAAATCTGCAACAGGACCTTCAGTCGTTAATACTTAAGTGGAGGCAGTATCAATTTGCCTTCACCGCGGACATAGAAAAGATGTTTCGCCAAATTTTGGTCCATAACGAAGATCAGAGCCTGCAAAAAATCGTATGGAGAGATAGTCCCAGAGATAAACTACAAGAATATCAGCTGACCACGGTCACATACGGGACAAAAGCGGCGCCTTTCCTCGCAATGATGACGCTAAAACAACTAGCGAACGACGAACGCTCCGATTATCCAGAAGCATCTAAAGTCCTAGAAGAGTCATTTTACATGGATGACCTCCTCCATGGTACTCACAGCGTATCAGCGGCACGCCAACTCCAACAAGATTTAATTGAACTTCTGAAACGCGGAAGATTCAATCTAAGAAAATGGGCTTCTAATGATCCGCATTTACTGCACGATGAAATCCCATGCCAACAACAAAGCAAAAGCTTTCGACAGCCGGAGTCTACAAAAACATTAGGACTTCGCTGGAACCCTGTAAAAGATAATTTTACATTTGAACCAAGAATTGAGTCAACGGTCAACAAAGCCACAAAACGATCAGTGTTATCGGATATCTCCAAGTTCTTTGACCCCTTGGGATGGCTAACACCAACAACAACAAAACTCAAAATTTTATTTCAACGAATTTGGACTTCACAAATTCAGTGGGATGAGCAGATACCTGAAGATATTTTTGAAGAATGGAATAAACTTAAGGCGGATATCGAGCACATAAGTCAAGTTAAAATACCAAGATGGTTAGGTACTAAACCCGAGCAAAGAGTCGAATTACATGGTTTCTGAGACTCGTCGACAAAGGCATACGCCTGCGTTATTTACTGTAAAGTTTATTACGAACAAGCAAGCATTATATTGGTGGCTGGTAAATCAAGAATAGTCCCGGCTAACAAAAACATATCTTTGCCAAGATTAGAGCTTTGCGGCGCTTACTTATTAGCTAAACTCATGGCTAAGGTCAAGGCTTCTTTAACTGACTACAAAATTGATATTTATGGTTGGATTGACTCCACAGCAGTACTGGGATGGCTGCAAGGAGATCCAGGCCGTTGGCAAACCTTTGTTGCCAACAGAACACGATTTATAACGGAAATCATGCCTCCTGCCTGCTGGCGGTATGTAAAGTCTGCCGAAAATCCTGCAGACTGCGCAAGTAGGGGGCTATCGATGTCGCAACTGTTGCAACATCATTTATGGTGGCAAGGGCCATCTTGGCTACAAACTGTCAAATCCAATGAAAGAAGTGAAGAAATAAATTACACAACAACATTGGAAACCAAACTCCAGAAGCAAGTCAACACAGTCATCAAACTAACAGAAAACGACAGTATAATCACAAACTTGTTGAAAAATCACAGTTCTTTTGCCAAGATTGTACACATTTTAGCATGGGTGTATAGATTTTTAACAAGCAAGCAAAATAAATCGCAAACTTCTTATCTCACTCTAGAAGAGATAAGGAAATCCAAAATAAAGATCATAAAGCAAGTGCAGCAGCAAGAGTTTGCGGAAGAAATTAAAAGCTTAAAAGAGAAAGGAAGGCTTAGCAACAAAAGCAGAATATTAAATCTAAATCCATTTTTGGATAGCTTTGGGCTTCTTCGTGTCGGGGGAAGGTTGAGACATGCTCATATTCACGCAGACATGCAACATCCTATAATTATTCCACAAAGAGGACGTTTAACGGAGCTTCTTATAGAACATGCACACAAGCTTACTTTCCATGGCGGAGCCCGCTTGACATCGGGATTTATCCGGCAAAAGTATTGGATTATAGGCGGAAATGAAGCAACAAAAAAGCAAATACGCTTATGCGTTAAATGTAGAAAACTAAGTCCTAACAAGCATAACCAAATTATGGGTGACTTACCTGCAGCAAGGAGCAATCCATCTCGTCCGTTTGAACACACTGGAATAGATTTTACTGGGCACCTACTCCTTAAAGCCAACAAGGGCCGTGGCATAAAAACCTCTAAAGGATATGTAGCTGTTTTCGTCTGCATGTCTACAAAGGCAGTACATCTGGAGCTAGCTTCCGATCTTAGCACCTCGTCGTTCATAGCAGCTTTAAGACGAATGGCAGCACGTAGAGGTACTCCCAGTCACATTTATAGTGACAATGGACGAAACTTTGTCGGAGCCAACAAACAACTTCAACAAGAATATCAGGAACTGCTACAAATATTTAACAACGAACTTTTGGCTGAAGTGACAGATATGGAAATCAAGTGGCATTTTAATGCACCTATCTGGCCTTCTGCAGGCGGTCTATGGGAATCCGCGGTCAAAAGTTTCAAACATCACTTTAGAAGAGTTGTCGGAGAGCAAAGGTTGACTTTCGAAGAATTGTCAACAGTCCTCACGCAAATCGAAGCGTGCCTCAATTCGAGGCCGTTATGTCCTCTCACCGAAGATCCGGAGGACTTAAACTACTTAACACCATCTCACTTTTTGACCGGCGGTTCAGCACTTACCCTAGTGGAAACAGAAAGGGACATGAGGACTCGGTGGCAGTTAACTCAGAAAATTGTCGCTGACATCTGGAAAAGATGGCGCGCTGAGTATCTGACACAATTAACAACCAGGAGCAAATGGCGACAATCTCGTGAAAACATAAACCTAAACGACGTAGTCCTTTTGCACGATGACAATTTACCTCCTGGCAAATGGTCTATGGGAAGGGTCGTCGATCTTCATCCCGGAGCAGATGGATTCGTTCGCGTTATCAGCTTAAAAACAAAGAACGGAATTCTTAAAAGACCAATTACCAAAATATCAATGTTACCTGTAAGCCAAAAGCTATTAGACTCCGATAACGTCCAGGAAGAGTTGAAAACAAATCGCGAACAAACAAAACCTAAAAGGAAAGCGAAGAGAGGTAGTGTAACTACATTATTTACGTCTTTGTTATTATTTATGACAATCGTAACAGGAGGACACTGCGATTTCCAATCAACAAGATTTAGACCTAATCAGAGTCTTTATTTCGATAAATTATCTAACATGCAAATTATACGGGACGAGTGGAAGCTCATTATCTACTACGATATGCAACCATATTGGGAAGGCATAACAGCTCTCAACAAATACACAAAGTCCCTAGAACAATCATGCAATACAGTCCGTAATATTATGAACTGTGATATTATATTATTACAGCTGGTTCAAGGCCTCGGTGAACTTGAGTACTATAATCAGATGTTGCTCGGTCAGCACTCGAACGAGCAGCGCGCTAGACAGCGGCGAGGTCTTATCGACGGTGTCGGATATCTTGCGAATAGCCTCTTCGGGGTATTAGATGCGAGATTCGCCGAACAATATCGCCAGGACATAACGTTACTACGCGACAACCAACGTCATATTGCCTCCTACTGGAAAAATCAAACATCGATTATAGAGGTTGAATATAATCTTCTCAAACGAACGGAGCAATCCATGAACAGACAACACAAAATGGTTTCCCAACATATATTTTCTATTGAAAAGGCGCTTAACCAACTTCAATCGGAAACACAAAACATGTCTATTGTAAACGAGCTGACCGTCGGAGCTATTATAGGGAGTAACATGCTACATAACTTAAAGTCATTGCAAAGCACCTTGCTGGACACTATCACTGACATCTATCATGGTCAGTTTAATCCACACCTTTTGACTCCCGTTCAATTACAAGATCAGCTGAGTACCATCGCTAGTCAGCTCCCTAAGGACGTGACATTGCCTGTAGACAATGTGCAAATTGATTTAAGGAAAATATATAAACTTCTCAAAGTAAAGACCAGGATGCTGAAAGAATTCCTCATCTTTGAAATCAGACTTCCTCTTATCAGTAGAGACACTTTTGAGATATTCCAAATATTTTCCATACCTCAAGTCAAAGGAACTGACATGGTTAGTATCCAACCAATATCAGATTATGTGGCTATAAACTTGAAGAAGGATACCTACTTAACTATGACAGAGAAAACATTAACATCATGTCTAATATCAGATGCATATTTGTGTCATATTCAGAGACCTATTTATCATCTAAACGAGGATAAAGATTTCTGCCAGACCGAAGAGTTTGAGTGTGCTACAAGGATCTCTCCCTGCAAAAACAGCTGGTTTGAAAGTAACACAATTAACAACTACATCTATTTTTGTTGCGATCAATGCTCTTTACGCATTATGTGCGAGGATCAAGTTGCTAGTCATCAGCTGACCGGTGCAGGTCTTGTTGCTATAGACAATGGGTGTATTATTAAAACGCAAGCATTTACTTTGATTGCTCACAGACAACAGTCAAGCCAACTGAACATTAAACCTGATGTTTACACTCCACTAATACCACCGATAAATCATATTATCAACATTACGATCCCACATATGATATCCATGAATGATTCAGAAACTGACCAGAATCAAATGGATTTAGCTGAACTTGGCCGAAAAATTAAGATCATGAAAGATAATGCCGCTTTGGCTGAAAGCATTTCTGTTCATGATATACACCACTACACGGCGATATACATCATCGTCGGCATCGCGGGAGCAGCGGGATTGGTGTACGCGTGGCGTCGCGTGCGCGCCTGGAGCGTGCCGGCCTCGCCCGCGCCGGCGCCGCCGCCGCCCCCAGCACAGGGCGCGCCTGCGCCTCCAGCTCGCAGCAACAACGACAACCCGTGCGTGATTCTCGGTGACCGAGTGTTTTATCACAGTGTTAGTGAGTTAAATGACAATAATCAGAGCAGTGTTTCTAATCTCAATAGTGCGCGAGTGAATAAAGCTACGTCACCTATTTCCGTTCGTTAAAATTAATGATGTGACTAAAGACAATACTTAGGTTAATCATTCATTAAATATTTTTAGCATTTTATTGTATCAACATAATTTCTATACAACATTTATTATTTCTTGTATTTTCTTGAAACATTGTTTCCAAATATTTTGGTCTTTGATCTGATAACATTTAATTTGTATCTTGTTAATTTCTCCTGTTGGGAGTATGTACGAGCAAACCCGTACATTTTGTATTGTTTAGTAATAATGCTGACGCTTGCACTCACGATGCGATGCAGCGCGCCCTATTTGTCAATTTATTACTTTAGTACCAATAAATCCGCGTAACTGTAAACATCGTTTTACTTAATCAAATTCCCTAACCTGGGTCGCGGCGCGTACTCATAACAATTTAACATTAACAAACAAGGTGTAAGGTAACCACCGTACACTTCGTTTCAAATAGAATGTCCGCAAATTGCGCTGCCCGAATGCCGAATGACAGAACGCGTGTCTGATTAATCATTGGTTATAACTAAATGTCGGTTCCCAATATTCGGCTACACCGGCAGAATTTAAACCCATTTTGTAACCAATTATGGTGTTTGAATTTGCTATTAATTGCGACCGCATTGCCTAATTTGCATTGCATACTTATACAGTAAGGACAGGCCCTACCGAACAACGAAAATGGCACCAGTTTTCTGGCCTGCCGTGTACAGTATGTCTATAAAATCATGACAATCGATGAGGGCGCTGCGGAATGTTTTCGTATCATGACTTTATAGACAGACTGTAACATGGCCCGCAACCAATCACGGAGCTGTCGTTCCGGGCTGAAGCAACTCAGTAGTAACGACGTAACTTTGCACGAACGTCATTTTTAGTTTGTAAAAAGAGTATAATTATTACAGACTTACTGCAAGTCATTTTGAATATAATTCTTTAATATAAGGGGTGAGAGTGTTTGGTTATTGTGTGACTACAACGCTACGCTACTTACAACGTAGTTCGTATGAGTTATCATAGATGGCCTACTTTTTGCTTGTATGAAGAAGGTTTCGACAAAATGTTATGAAGAGCGTATTCCTTCCTTTTAAAATCATTGCTTATTTGTATAATCGGTAGTTCAGAGGGGTAATTCGAGCGTGTGGCACATAAATTCTGTTAGTTATCTTATAAAAAGTAATTAAAATTTCTAATAAAAAATACAGTTGAGACATTATTAACATGGAGTGGACAGAAGCCTAAACTAGGGTAGCCCTGTATTTTAAAGAAACTATTGGTGTATTGTAAATCGGGCTTGTGTCTACTACTTGTGTTCAAAGTGTCATAAAGAATGTTAGTTAACAAAGTGGCCATTGAAAAAAAAAAAAGAGCCGAACGTAGGTATATTTGTGTCTATTTGTCGTTGACATAAGGGTCGATTTGCAGTTTCACTTTTTTTAGACAAGTGTTCAACATATGTTTAACTTTTTGTGGTACGACGGTATATATGCTATATACTGCCACAATGTAATAGTTTTTGGCAGGTCTACGTTCTACTAATTTTGCAATATTACTAGTGCTCTTGCCACTATTAAATACGAAAGTTTGTGAGGATGAATGTTTATTACTCGTTCACACAAACACCTGTAGTATTTGTATTGTAACGGATTAAGGTGAAATTTCTGGTACACAAGGATAGTTTTTTCACCATTTGGATGATTTTACCACCATAAAAAAATTAATAATTTTTGGGGTGGTATAATCATCCAAAGGGTCCTTCCAGTCTGTGTGGAGCGGATAGGACTGTCAGACTCTTGACTATAAGTCCACCCTGTTATTTCAGCTGCCTTTTGCGTCCTGCGACACCGGATAAGTTATACCCTGAACAGTACTGTGAAAAATTTACCGAACCTCACGCGGGAAACGTCACGGTCTTAAGCTAGTTATAAAAATATAGAGAATAAGTTATTTTAAACGTTCTTCTTTCTATGAGCTATTTGTAGCTTGAAAAACCTCCATCATGGAAGTATACTCACTGATTAATTTATGCCTTAGTCAGGTTAATGAATCATTGTTTTCTTGACAGTCAATTTATTACTGATATTTTGACGGTCATGAATGTTTACTAGAAAGAACGACCACCAAAATTGAAAACGATAACAGAAATTATTTTGAAGCAAATAACTTCTACTGTTGCTTTATAACGTAAATAAACGTAACTTTTGAGTTAAACTGTACGTCTCAAAACTAAGTCAAAACCAACTAGCCGACCCGACTGTCGTTGTCCGATTACATATTTCAGTAAATACGCAAAATAGCAACCCAACCACTCTAAAGTTAAACACTCAAAAACAATAGAAATTAATATTCAGTTCAATATAGACATAAAAATTTAAAAAGTGTATGTAACATAACACGTACCAAATAAACAGCTGTACCACAATTCATTTAAAAAAAATATTAACTTCGGAAACAAAATAAAGGTTTTTAAAAAATCGCAAACCTATGAAATATCAATGTACATCAACTCAATAATACCTCTCATTTTGCAAAAGGGGTTTAGAATACTAGGTTTTCGAAATTAACCCTTCTATTAGATAAACCCTAGTTGGGTTTGATCAATACATTTTAATGTTCCTCTGAAATACTAGTCAGTCTATGTGCTCAAACAGACTGCAAGCCTAACGCGGTGGCGGCGGCGGGCGCGATAATATTGAATGTATGAAATCGCCGCTCGTGGCCATACTGAAGTGACTAAGGCGGGGGCCTAGCGCGATGGCTACAAGCGATTTTGCGAGCCTAGGCGTTGCTAGGCAACAACAGATATAAAGTGAACTGCAAAACGACATTTCACGTTGATATAAGGGTCATTTTGGAGTTATACTTTTTTTAGATAAGCTACCAATAGATGTTTATCTTTATTGGTAAGGCGATTAAAGTCTAAAACTGATTGCGTTTGCATTGTAAAGAACTGTCAGCAAAAGCGTAAGGTACACAGACAAAATTTTTTAAACGGTTTTCTAATGTTGTGTGATAAATTTCAATGTGTCTGCGTACCAAATTCTGTGATGAACATCGACAAAACATATAGCACACAGCAAATTGCATGCATATAGAATACAGAAAATCTGTATAAAATTTGCAGCCAGCATACCTGACTCTTTTGCTGACTGTGCCTAGAATAACGAACTGATCAAAAATTAAAAAAGATAACCTTTATCGCCGCCCGGCTTGTATCGAAATAAAAGTAATTATTCTCTTTGGGTACAATCTTTATTAGATATATCTCTTATTTACGGTTTTATGACATGTAACATCAAACTCATTTTTAATAACTTTCAAACTATTTTATAGGTCATCGGCCGTTTTAAACAACCCAACGGCCAGTCATAAACAACCCAACTTTATTAAAATTTTATAGTGCTCCTACAGTCATAACGCTCTTAATCCCACGCCATGAAACAATACATTCCTCGTCTATACGATACCCAATTTATATTTTACAGCACGGAATTATAGTACTTATTGTTCTTTGTTTATACCTTTATTAATAAACCGTATGACTAAGCTCCATAATGTACAGAATAACTTTAGGAGTGGAAATATTCATAATTTAATATGAAGCTGGTAGGTCAGTAAATATTAATAATCTTTAAGAGTCAGGAAATTCAAATTTTCTACTTTATAATTTCTTAAAAGAAAGCATTCTTAAATATTTTCTTGTAAAAGTTGGTTTTATTAAATAAAAACTCAAAACTGAATAATTCGTGAAACAGTTTTCTTCTGCCCTTGTTCAAACAATGTCAAAGCCGAACTCAACAAATAAAAGTCACCCCTACGACGGACAAACTCATCGAAAATATATTGGCATAGGGTTTTACAACTACTGGATTCGTCTATTACCGATTTTGAACAAACAAGTTCAACAATTTTTTTTTAATCCAGTCATGCAATCATCAAAATGATCTTATAAATTTGCAAAGCATGACGTGTCTCTGATTATTTGGTATGTCGTTTGGACCCATTGCCATTGCAAAAATATGAAAAAAAAATACACTATTATAATTGGTAAGAAATAGTAAACGAAGTCTCTAGGAAATACCACCAAAATTTCAAATCAATCTGTTCTATGCAAGTTAGTAAAACATGTCATATGCCTTCAAACGGATGAACGAATTTAATGAATTTATCTTGGAAAACTTGCGTTCAAATAAAAATCCGCATTGAAAAAGGTTCATTTGTTTATGAGCTACGGTGCTCTGAATCTTATTACACCTCTCTTTTTCAATCAGGGAATTCAAAAATTATGGTAATTTTGACGTTCAATATCTTTGTTTTTACACCCATCAAAGACTAACAAACACAGTTAGAGCAGTAGCTGAGCGATTGGACTGTTGAGCAGTGTCGCAGGTTCAATTCCCGCAAGGAACAAACATTTATTTGATCTACAAGTAATTCTTCCAGCTCTGGGTGTCTTTAAATGTGAGTGTCTATGTTTTTAAACGCAACTAACAACAAAAGAGAAATACCAATAGTGGGAAAGTTTAAAAAAAATATCAAGATACTCAATGATATTGCAAATGAGGTAACACTTGCAAGTTCTTCTACCACAGAACAGTGGCGGTCTCGCAATGCCCCTTTGGCTCCCATTATACAGCTTACAATGTACCACATGGTTTCACCACACACATGTTGACGATATTTACGTTGCTACGTGACCAAACCACGATATATAAAAGTTTGACATGTATATACCTTATATTTTGGTCGGCAGTTTATGGTTTCACACGAAATTCATTGCTTGTTTAACCATATTTTGCTAGTGAAAGAAATTCGAATTATTCATTTAGTTGGAATTTTATTAAGGTTTTATTGTCAGACTATTTCTGTATTCGATATTTGACTTTATTTAATCTTAATTTGACTCTAGATTAAAATAAGACGTTTGTCATTCAGTGTATGTCAAAAATTTGGTAGTGTGTAATGTTATTTTGTCATTCGTTTTTTTTTTCAAATAAGTACTTTATTACAAATATTTCTTACAAAACAAAAAAGTGAAAATTTTATTTCTTTATTAATTTATCTACTCATATTTTTTGTCTTTGCCTGCTAACTGGCCTACATGAAATAAATTATTTTGAATTTGAAAAAAAACACACCAATATAATAATAAAAAAATACACCCACACGATACAGGAGATATTCAATGTGGGGTGACGCCAAAACGAAAGAAAAAAAAAAAAAGATACTACTTAATTTTCTTTAAAAGGGGTTGCAACAAAGGTTTGTTTCACGTATATATTAAAGCAAAAAAATAAATGAATCTAATAGTTGTTGGTCATTGTGATTTTTTTTTTTGAAGAGAAGGGATGATAACCTATATTCTCCCGCTACTGAGAATAGACTTCTTTTTTTCTTGTTGCCATTCTTCTTTATTGCGTGCCAGTCTCGCCTAGATTTGACTGGCCTGTTGGTCTAGTGGTTAGTGACCCTGACTGCTATACCGGAGGTCGTGGGTTCGATTCCCACCCAGGACAAATGTTTGTGTGATGAGCACGATCATTTGTTCTGTGTCTGGGTGTAATTTATCTATAATATGTATGTATTTAGAAATATATAAGTATGTTTATCAGTTGTCTAGTACCCATAACACAAGCTCTGCTTAGCTTGGGACTAGATGGCGTTGTGTGATAGTTGTGGAATATTATTATTATTTATTATTATTATTATAACTTCTATCGCAAGAATGTCGTATCCCAATCTGCCGCGCCGCACACCCAACATTTTTATTCTAGTCCTTGGATGCCACTTGGTCACGTAAGAAATACTGCCGAGCTATTCCGAGCAGCCAAAATTTTTGATTGACCTTGACCTACAAAAGCCCACTCATTTCCATGTTTTTGGCAAAGAGGCCTAATTTACATTTAAATTCATCTGGGGCTTAAATACTTTCCGATTGGTCGTCGTCGAGTACTTAGTAGTTTTAATTTGGTGTTCGTTAAAGTCTTAAGTGTGTGCATAAATGTTGAATCAAATGTGTTATTGTACTATATTGAAATGATTGTTGATTTTATTCAAAAGATGAAAGTAAACACTCAGTGCTTCTCCTCCTCTCTCCCATGATTATTTTATGCTGTGTCCGACAGGGTCCAAAATTCTGTCGATATTACAATCCACCAGCTAATGTAAACTTACATAATTATGTACATTTTGGAATGCAATAAAAAAATTGAGTATTGAGATAAAAATGGGATTTAAAAAAAAATGGCAAATAATACAACTGCCTTCCAGATGCATTCCAAATCTGTAAAAAAATGTAAAATAATTTAAGCTTTGAGAGACGGTAGTTTTTTGGTAAAAAATAATTATTATATTCTTCTATAGTTGATCCACTTTTCAAATCTGACTCAATAGGTATAATAATCTATATACTCTAATCCAGTTTGACTACATTTTGTATCGAGATAACCTTCGCAATAACGTTTTAGTTGTACTGTATTGTGTTTTAATACCGATGTCAATCGGTAGTCATTTAAAAATTACACGTGAAAACAAAGTAATAAAAACTTTATGTATATACTGAATTAACTAACCTAACAAGAATTAAAATAACCTAACAAAGAGCATACAAAAATTCATCCACATCGCTGTCAATGGGATAAGTGCCCATGAGAACGCTGGCATCATTGCCACGTGGGATGGCAATATTGGCAATGTTAATTCTTTAACCAAGAAATAGGCCAGCCCTCTGGTAACGCGAAGAACAAAAATACTGTATTTTAAAGATAAATTAAACTGTTAAAGAAGAACGATTTTAGCGTAAAAACCTTGAACAGTATCCCAGGCGTCTGCGTCACCTCTACACTTTAATAAAAACGAGCTCCTGAAACTTTGTAAGAGAGCGGGTACCTATTACATATCTTTGAAAATTGCTCGCGTTTTATCAAAAGAAAATAATGGACCTCTGTTCAAAACTAAAAAGAAGTTCTACTTGTTACTAAATTTATTTTCTTGAATGCTGTTGTATGTACAACTGGGTAACATACATAAATAACTCACTTTAATTGATATACGAAAGCATAAAATACAACATGTGGACATTTCAATTTTATTTAAAAAAATAAAAACATGTTTCTAGAATGTATCTGTTGTATGTATAACTAGGTGTTGCCAGCGGCTTCACCTGCTGCAACTCGAAAATTATCCCACGGGAACATAAAATCGGGATAAAAACTATCCTATGTGTAAATCCAGGTTATAAACTATCTGTGTATTAAATTTTAGCCAAATCCGTTCAGTGGTTTTTGCGTGAAAGAGTAACAAACATACCTACATCCACATACATACATACATCCTTACGAACTTTCGCATTTATAATATTAGAAGGATTAGGATATAGACCCCAGCTCTTCAACCTACCTCAATCTGTCAAATTTCTTAATTAAATGTTCAACCTTATCACCACTACAATAGTCGAAGGTATATCATGTTCGATTGCTAAAATTTGACAGATTCGGGTAGGTTCACCTGCTGGCGTCTGTCTGTCTGGTTGACAACTTGCCAATAATAAATAACTCACTTTAACCGATATTTATGAAAGCATAAAATACAACACGTGGAAATTATAAACATTTCAATTTAATTTCATCCCCTGTATTTAGAAGTAGGATACAGTGCTGAAAAAAGTTTTTTGTTCACTGTACCACGTTTGTACCTATATACATTTTCAGTGTTTTATAGTCCATGAAACTACGCAACCGGTCTGCGCAGTACATAATGCCAACCAATCAGGTTGGTAGAAGGGGGAGTAATTAAAGTGTTATCTATATAATTATCACACAATATTCTACATAGTTTCCAATTACATAAAGTAAGGTAAAGGGAAGAATACATAAAGTGCATCTCTCGAATTACATTTCATATTTCTTCTCAGTGGACATTCAGCTTTGTCTTAAATACCTAAGATTGTTGTGGCTTATTGATATCGTCATCAGATATCTTTATAATTAGGTTAAGAGAGTGTTATCATGTAGGTTATAGTTCGCCAACTTTTAGAAAAGAAAGAAAAACTTGTTTTTTCAGCACAAGAAAGTCGTACTTATATTTAATCTAATTCTATATTTATCTCAACTAAACATGCTTGCACTACCTACTCTTATTTTATTTAAACCATTGTATACCATGATTAAAGCAAATAAATGATTGATAATAAATTGCTATTAGTATAGAAAAATACTTTTCATATTGACTAATGTGAAACATTCAACCAGAAAGTTGATTATAATAGAATAAATAAATATCAGCTGTAAACAAAAGTTGAACAAAACATATTTAGTTAACTTCTAGGCAGATAAATATAACGGTACCGAACAATTTTGTGACAACTAACAAATCATTTCAATATTCTCGTTGCAAAAATAAAGCGAAGTACCTAAATGATCAGACTTGCAAATGATTTGATAGCTCTGGTTTTCCTATCGAAGTTATAATTGACTTTAACTATTATTGTCTCCCAAGAGCACTAGCCGACGACGTTCAATGCATATCGGAATATGCATGAAATATGCAAAAATATCCCAATATTTTTCCAGCTACTGGTGTAGTCTAGTAATTAAAACGATTGGTCGGCAGCTCATCTGATTTAGTTTTCCGAGCTAACACTTAGCATATATTTGTTTATTAATTTGCAAATAAGACTGTAAATATTCGTACTACTACTACTACTCTTGTATGATCTTGCATTTTTGAATTGTATCAAATTACCCGACACAAAATGATGTAAGAATGAACAAAAAATGAAGTGAAAAGCTCATTTCATTCTTCAATCATTTTGTAGGCTAGTAAAAGATGTCAAGTGCCTACCGAAAACCAATATCATTTTACGAGTCCATTAAGGAATCCATTTTCCGCTGTTGATTGAAACGTGTCATTTCGAGTGAAAGACAAAAATGAGCAAAAAGCAGAGCGCTTGATATCTGTGTAAGGCCTGGTCTCGTTCAGAGCGGAGTGGAGCGAAAACGAGAGAAGATGTGTTTTGATAACACATCCAATTCCACATCTCTCCGCTTAGGTTCGGTGGAAATCAGATTGGTTATTAAAAACACATCTCTTATCTCCGCCCCTTTCCGCTTTGATGAAAACCGGCTGCGGTTCCACTGAGGCGGACTGGAGCGGTGCGGAGCAGAGCTGTTTCGCGATTCACCAGTCGCACGACACTTTGAAGCGGTCTAGAGAAGAGATGCTGATTTCAAGCCATGTAATTGGTGAATCTCTCTCTCTCGCTCTCTGCACCACTCCGCCTCAGTGGAACCGCAGCCTTATTACCGTGTAGATCCGCCAGCGCCATTTGACAGCTGTCAGAGCTGTGAATAGCAATTCATCGTTCGACAAGTGCCAGACGCGAATCTACCATTTATCAAAGAAAACTTTTAAAGCCCGTGCTCCCGTTCAGTTGATTGATACGACGCGCCGGGGGAAATATCCCTTATTTATATTATTCAATATTTTGAAAGAAAATTTATCTGCATTTTCATTTTTCGTTCGAAAAATAAATTTTTAATCCGAGCTAGAAAACTTTGCACGTCTAAGGTCAAAGAGATTTTGAAGCAGAGTAACTTATTCGTTCGATCTTCAACTTTGACTTCTGATATTCTTTATATTTCACACGAATGCAAAGAAAGTCAGTGCACATCATCATCAGCCTTATAATGTTCCCACTGCTGGGGCACAGGCCTCCTCTCTGTGAGAGGGAGTTGGCTATAATCCACCACGCGGGCCCAGTGCTGGTTGGTAGATGTCACGTCTTCAAATTTTTGGTTCTAGGACATGCCGGTTTCCTCACGATGTTTTCCTTCACGATTTTGAGAGCAGATGGTGATGAAATAAATTACAAAAAGTAATGCGCCTGGCGGGGTTCGAACCCCTGACCTACGATTCGTAAGTCGGGACCGATACCACTGGGCCACCACTGCTCTCCATGTGCACAATGCATGTTAATTCAATTGCAGATACAAGATTCGAATGCCCAAGTGAGATTGTTATATTTGCGCTGCAAATAGCTGTTCTTTGTAATAAATTGAACTGGCGAGAGAAATCTCACCCCCTTTGGCAGTAATGTAACTAACAAAAGGGGGTTTCTTCTACATACCATACAATATTCCTAAAAATTAGTGCTTTGAGGTTGGTATGCGAATAACTTCTAGTTTAGGAATGTTATTTTTTGTCTTATTTGATATTTTTCCCTTGTAAGTACGAACCTGTAGCAAAGCAACAGTGCCAACATCACTTACAGATCCGGTGTCACTAATAGGCTTACTTATACATACAACGTGTAACGATAATAGCGCAAAACCTCTCGTGGGGTAACTCAGCCCATGTTACTGAACAATGTTTGTTCTATAAGACTTTTGGAACTTCTTTTTCATACAAAATGAGAAATTGATCGGGCCCATCAGTATGAAAAATATTTTTTTTTTTTGCGAATTAGTAAAAGTCTTAGAACAAACATTGTTCAGTAACATGGGCTGAGTTACCCCACGAGAGGTTTTGCGCTATTAACGTTACACGTTGTATAATGAAAAAATGTAATCAGCCCGAAAGTTAGATTATCAAAAGATATTAGACCCGTATTATTTTTTAGTTACTTGAACCAAAATTGACGAAGATACAACGCTTCTAAAAATCACAAAACGTCACGCGGTCGGTACCTACAATTTTACAGGCGTTATAACGTCACAAGTTGCCAGTTTCAAAAACAAAAAAAAACTTAAAAAAAAAATATAACCGCCTTCAAAAACAACCACAAAAAAGGGTAAAATAACCTACAAAACTTTTCTTTCGGAAGTCGGTGGTTTTTTTATTAATTTCATTGTTTTTTGCCACCGACTTCCAAAAGAAAAGTTTTGTAGGTTATTTTACCTTTTTTTGTGGTTGTTTTTGAAGGCGGTTATATTTTTTTTTTTTAAGTTTTTTTTTTTAACTCTTTTTAGTATAAATATTCAACCAAAATTCTTGTCAAATACATCATTTTCTTACATATATGTAAGAAATCCGTAGCACCGGTAATAACATCGTTAACATCTCTTTCATTCCTTCCCTCTCAAAAACTACTGAACCGATTTTGATGAAACTTGCAGTATTCCTTAAGCTGAACAATACCTAATACAACATAAAAAGAATTACTTAAATCGGACTTGTAGTTCCGGAGATATGCGAACACAAACATAATTTACTAAATCAGTCGATGCCGACTCCTTACTAGAGGAGTTGTACCTTCCATCATCAGCTCATCCACCTGAGATGATGATTATCATATGCAAATACTTGAACAGCTTTAGAAAATATATGTAAATGGTACTATGTGCCTATAAAATTTGAAGGTTGCCCTCGATTTCCCTGGGATCCCATCATCAGATCCTGACCTGATGATCATGGGATCAATTGGAAAGTATACCCTTTCAAACAAAAGAAAAATTTTCCAAATCGGTCCAGGCGTCGTCGAGTAATCGGGGACCATACATAAAAAAAAAAAAAAAAGATTCCGACGAATTGAGAACCTCCTCCTTTTTTTGAAGTCGGTTAAAAATACGTATCCATAATTTTTCAAACTAAACAGTTTTTCAATTCATTTATGCAGTGAAAATCTCTATTGGAATGAAGTTGAACTTTTCAAAACTTACGTATTTACATTACCTACTAATCTACTATATAAAAATAAGTCGGGTTTTCCTTCCTGACGCTATAACTTCAGAACGCACGAACCGATTTCCACGGTTTTGCATTCGTTGGAAAGATCTCGGGTTCCGTGAGGTTTATAGCAAAGAAAATTTTGCCTGGTGGCGAAACGGAGTTCGCCGGGTATGCTAGTTTAATATATAGAAATCAATGCCACTTTTCGTTGTAATTTTATAACTTAAGAACGGGTTCACCTATCCAAATCAAATGTTTAGGCTTTGTTCGGACTACTTAGCAAATGGTATATTATGTGAAGTTTGCATAAAATCGGTGGAGCGGTTTTTCATTTATCACATTTTTTGTAACAAATTAATTCAATAAATGGCGGATCATTTTGTTATTGGGAATTTTTCTGTCAAAGTAGCGAAGCACGTAACGGGCCGCTTGTGTAAAATATAGAAAAGAGCCAAGAAGGCAGTATTACTAAAAATATAAGCCGAAAGCCAAAACATCCATGTAGCACGCAGCTATACGTAACGGCTTCTGTTTCGGCATACGTTTCCACGGCCACGTCGGGTGCGTATCGATTCCCGACCCCAACCGGATGAGACTAATTAACTATCGCCGTTTCGCTTAGCATGGCAATGTTGGTTTCGTATTAACATGCGTATCATGCGCTTACATAAAACGTAGTTTAATTTTTAAGCCTTTGTCAAACTGACTGGCGAAACGAATGCGTGCCGAAGCGTTTTTGATAGTATGTATGAATTGTTTGAAGCCAGTCACATAGACTATCGGATCGCTTTCGCTTTTCTATGTGACTGGATTCAAACAATTCCATACATTATAAATAAAAACGCTTCGGATCGCATTTTCGCTTTGCCTGTCTGTTTAACAATAGCTTTAAGGCTCGTTACAACAAGCGGGCGGTTGTCGGTTCGACAGCATTTTTCGAAAAATAAAGCCGACCCAAAGCAATTTTTAAAAAGAAGCAAACTAACTAAGCAACTACTACTTGGACTTCGATCGGCTTGTGCCGATTGGGTAATCTATTCGAATCGAGACACCATTAGGTTCGGCAAAATTTTTGGAAAAATAAAGTTCACCGTAAATCGGCAGTTGCCAAGCCGAATAATTAATGTGCGGCGGCCGGTTTGTGGTTTTCGAACATTTATCTGCATATTATTCTGTTTTACCGGCCGGCTGTGCCAATTAATGCCAGTCCGCTTATAGTCCAGTCATTAAAGCCTAAACCCGAAAATAATTAGTAACTTGCTGAAATTTTAAGGGGTTCTTAAGGAAGGTAAAATAAGATACCGGGTGATTTTGCAGCGTTCTGGGGTGTACGGAAAGGGTTGAAAAGGGGTGAAAAGGGGTTTTTTGCTAATAACATTGCCAAAAAAATTAGTAACACGCTGCAAATTTGGAATAAGGTTGTTCTTACGGTTTTGTAACGTGTATTAAATTTGCAGCGTTTTGCAACATACGGAACATTGTTTTTTTTCAAAACAGTGCAATTAGTTAAAAACAGGGGTAAGAAAATTAGTAACACGCTGCAAATTTGGAATTAGGTTGTTCTTACCGTTTTGTAACGTGTATGAAATTTGCAGCGTTTTGCAACATACGGAACATTGTCTATTATTAAAAAAACAATGAAATTATTTTTTTCACACAGGTGAAAAAAAATTGTAACTCGCTGTAAATTTGTAATTAAGTTGTTTTTACCGTTTCGTAAGGGATATCAAATTTGCAGCGTTTTACAACAAATTGAACATTGTTTATTATTAAAAAAACAGTGCGATATACGTTACGAAACGGTAAAAACAACTTAATTACAAATTTACAGCGAGTTACAAATTTTTTTCACCCGTGTGATTAAATAATTTCATTGTTTTTTCAATAATAGACAATGTTCCGTATGTTGCAAAACGCTGCAAATTTGCTACACGTTACAAACCGGTAAGAACAACCTAATTCCAAATTTGCAGCGTGTTACTAATTTTCTTACCCCTGTTTTTAACTAATTGCACTGTTTTTTAAAAAAAACAATGTTCCGTATGTTGCAAAACGCTGCAAATTTAATACACGTTACCAAACCGTAAGAACAACCTTATTCCAAATTTGCAGCGTGTTACTAATTTTTTTGGCAATGTTATTAGCAAAAAACCCCTTTTCACCCCTTTTCAACCCTTTCCGTACACCCCAGAACGCTGCAAAATCACCCGGTATGTTATTTTACCTTCCTTAAGAACCCCCTAAAATTTCAGCAAGTTACTAATTATTTTCGGGTTTGGGCTTTAATGACTGGACTATTATGTATAAAGCGACCCTTGTAATAGTCCAATGGCGGATTTGACACTAAAATTAATTATGAGACAATCTATAAGGACGCGCTCAAAATAGACTCATTATTAAAAAAACTTATGTATGCACCAAATCAGATATTTGTTTTTATTTGTTACCGCTAGGACATTTTTTTTTCAGTAAGAAATATTGAAAATTCAGCAGGTAAAATGTTTTTTATTTTTTTTTTTCGAATACCCATCTCTTTTGCGGAGTACCTATAACTACTTTTTTAAATTGACTCTGAATGATCATTGTCTGGCCAGCATTTTCTGAACTATATTGGGTTCGTCTTTAATTTGACTCTAGTTTCCCAAAAAAAAAAATTATTTTAATCCAGTGCGAACCGTTCAAACCGTTGTTTTATTTAATATATTTTAAAATTTAAAATTTAATTTAAAATTTAAATTCAGTACACAATGTATACGATGTCCTAAAGCCTGTAAAGGTGGTGGTAGAATTGAGCATTCACTTGTAGCAGAACATTGAGCATTCGCCACTTTTTTTTTTTTTTGAACTGGTGGCCTACCATGAACGTCTTAAAAGTGAGTTATTCAGCTGTGAACGAGATGCCGCTAGACGACTTGTATAGCTCTGTCGCTTTGCCTCAGTGGAATCACTCAAGCTTTAAGACGTCATAGTAGGCCACCTGAACAACGAACAACGCCAAACATCGCTACGATTTTTTCTCGATTTTTCTAGCAAACGCTCTAGTCGATGATCTTCAAAAACTTTTCTTCAAGGACATGTCAGACTTGATAGTCGGCTCAGCAAAAAAACTCGCCTAAATGCTCGTTAGAATTAGCGCTAAAACACTCTCGTTTGTCATTCTGTGATCTAACATAATCAGCACCTTGAGGTAAACAAAACTTTATCAATGGAGTTTAAAGTTATTTTCTCAAAAACACGTATTGGTGAAATAAATTGAAACAGATTTAGTTTGAACACTTGACTGTGTTCAGAAAAGCTTAATTTAAACACTCTACAGACTAATATGTACATGAATATATTTCGAAACTATACAACATTATTTTTTGCTTATGCGAAACCCGATACACCAGCTGTCCAATATGTTTGTGACAAGAATCTATGTACAAAATTTTGAGACCGTATCATAAAAAAATCACAAAGTTGCTAGCTTGTATATTACCTGGTTGTCCGTTTAAAAACATATCTACTCATTTCGCGGTACACCCGCGTAAACCGCGTCTTCTGTGTTATACACTCGTGTTAATAGTTTTGCAATAGGTACCTAACCGTACAGTGATTGTTAACTGGTAATAAAATTTAATTAAAATGTTATTGAAAAAAAATATAACATGGTGTAAAAATTATTGGAATCGAATCAGTTACTGATTCTGAAAAACTATATTCAGATTTCGCATATACTAAAAATAATGTTGTATATATTTGGGACAGGTGCCATAAGTGTCTTAAACACTGCTATAGTTTGAATAGTTTAGTTCGCAGTCCCTTGCAAACATGGCATCTGCAACAAACATGTGCTTCAATAAGCGAAGTGTTTGTCCCGGGGGATCGTAGAGGAACTAAGACCGTAAATTGTTTACTTGAAGTTTAGAGTGATGTCTATACAATATATTGTGATGACAGTGAAGTTGTTCGCATATATATTGGGATAGTAAATTGTTTACAGTAATTTTACAATGGCACATTTAAGTCTATTTTACTATAGCATGATGTCTGAAATGTATACCGTTTGTGTGGGATTGATCTTAATTACTAGATTATAAATAATAATAATATTTATTTAGAAACCAAGCATACTAAAAGGTGATTTTTTTTTTCTTTTTTTTAATAGTTGCTTCACACTAGGAATTTCTCCTATGTCGTGGGTGCGTTTACAAACACATAAACTCACATACACAAACACCCAGACCCGAAACAACCACTTGTTGGTCTTACAAAATTTTGTTCCGTGCGGGAGTCGAACCCGAGATACGCTGCGCAGCAATCCAATCGCTCAGCCACTGCGCTAACCGTGCCATCTGGTCGCTAAGGGTGCTTGTACACGGTGCATGTAACCCGCGCAAGTAAGGGTGCGGGTTACCCGCGCGAGTAACATGCGCACGCTACTTGATCAAGTTACTCGCGTGTACTTGTAAATGTTGCAAATGACTGGAGCAAGTAAAGACGCGGGCTACTTGCGCAAGCTATACAGCTTACAAAACACCTAAACCTAACCTATACAACTTGTACATATGTACAAGTTATTTGTTTGTGGTTATGGTCAAGAGCTACATGTGCATGTTATTCGCGCGGTAGCTTATGACTTAATCGAGTCAAGATGTCTCGACGAACGAAAATTCTTTTAAAACATTGTTAAAAATGTAATTTTGCTGGAATTATGAAACTTACGCACGTCTAAAACTGTTGAAGTCACATGCGCGAGCAACCCGCGTGCACCGCAGAGCACGCGAGTTAGTTGCGCGGGTGGCTCGCTTTGGTACATGCTCAAATCGCTGGACCCGCACGTTTTTTAATGGGTGCTTGTACAAATGTACACGGTGCATGTAGCTTGAGCATGTTGAGGCACTTGCGCGGGTTACATGCACCGTGTACAAGCACCCTAAGTGACAAAAAGTCCTTAAAATAAATAAAAAACATCCCTATAGGTATGGTAAGTGGATGGTGTGTGGATTTGAGAAAGAACTAGGTTTCAGCAACGAGTGTGAATGAGTTGACGAAAAAAAGGTTTACGCGTAGTTCGAACCCATTATCCTATTCAAGCATACGTGTTCTAAAATACGAGAAAAAAACGAGTTAAAATTCTTATAATAGGAATCAAAGTAAACTAAACTTCATAATTATAGTACATTGTTATTCGAGAGGTGAAAGTTACTTATTGCAGTCCCGAGACAGGGTTTGGCGCCCGTAACGTAGTGAGGGCGCTACGAGTAACGAGGGACTAAATAAGTAATTTACCCGAGGGAAACACTGTGCTTTTCATTACGAATACGAGAAAAGAAAAATAATAGTAGTTTATGTAACTGGTACATAATGAGGGGTATTACACACGAGTGTGAGTTTAAAAAACGAGCGAAGCGAGTTTTTTAATAGTATCACACGAGTGGTATAATACCTAGTTATGTACAGTTTCATACACTACTTTATCTACTCTCATTGAATACGAACATATCAAATTAATAAAAGATAAAAATTAATTAACACTAATATTCATCCACCGAAATACAAACGTCAAAATTCCAACATTCCTATTTAAAGCGCGCGCAGCCACAGATAAAAAATGAAATAGATGTATCTATGGTCAGTAATCTGTATCAAAATGAAAAAAAAAAAAATTATAACATTGTTTTGTTAGAGAAACAGTGTTATAATTTAATTTTTTAATTTCATTACGAGACTCTATGGTATAAAGTATGTCATTATAAACTCGTTTTGAGTTTTGTATTTCGAATTTTACGATATGAGAGTAGATAAAAACATAAATATTAGCTCAAGAAAAAAATTGTGCTGATCGGAATGTCGCCTACCCGCTTATTTGTTTTTTTTTTCTTATCTTTGTCTGTGGTCGCCCAGCTATACAGACAGTATTTTTCAGGTACGTCATTTAAAAAAATTGCAAAGATTTTGCAGAAAGCTATGTTATTTTAGAGAAATTGTTGACACTAAATTACCTATGTTAAAGCCGTCATATTACTTAACTTTATGTTATTTAATTTTAAGTCAAGCTGTAATTTAGTGGCTGTATAAAAAGTTACAACATGGTTCAGTAGAAATGTCAAAATAGAACAAGTTTCTTTTTTCTTAAATTTGGCAGCTGTCAGTTGAAAGCGATTCTCCCTAGGTCAGAAGGTCCCTAATCAGACATGTAATGACCTACTTTCAGAGTATGAGTAATGAACATGTAATTAAAATGCTAGTTATACATAATTATATACACAACATACTATGAAGTTTTCTTACCTGCCTGCAATACGTACAAAGTTAAGCAATCACAAACTCTATATTAAAATGTCGATTGGCCTGAAATTATGGGCATGTAACAGACGCGGCGGGCGTTTCTCAAAGTAATGACATGCCAATCACATTATTGGATATTTTGAGAGTCAAAGCTCCCGCTCTATAAAAGGGTAGAATCTATCTCTCTCAACGACGATATATTACCTACCAGACTCCGCATGCACGATCTAAGGAACAAAAACTATTCTGTCAACTCGCTGAGGTGCTACGTAAGCGAGGGGGACGGGGTACTGCGTTGTGATTGGCTAACCCAAGGTCTGTTCTGTCTCAACGTATGTTTACGGCTCACAGGAGTGATCGAAATGAGACGGATATAAGACTTTTTTGCCTGATGTGTTGACAGACATCGGTCGCCTGTTATCAGGAGTCTAGTAATATATCGTCGTTGATCTCTCTCTATAAAAGCGTATACCCATGGCCACACCAAATGTTTTTCAGCGTTTCTCCAAATTTTAGCGATAACAATCTTTAAGTATACGTATAAACGTCCAATAACGAGGTAATTAGTGGTCAAACGCGGAAGTAGTATTAAATAAAAAAAATGTGGCATTTCCCGTTAGTGTGGCCCAGTGTACAGGAGGTAAGGCCCAAGACGGGTAGCCCGCCTAAAACGGGTATGCATGTTAAATTACGCGCCGTTCTTGCTAATGAGAATGTGTGCATGCAGGAAACGTCACCTCTCCCTATGAGAAGCCGCGTCCTGCACGCACACATTCTAAATCTTCACATTCTAATTCTTAATTTAAAATGCATACTCGTTTTAGGCGAGCTACTCGGCTTGGGCTTACCTCCCCTAATGATTATTTGGATTCTAGAACATTGTACTGGCTGAATAATCATCGCTGTATTCAGTAGGTAATATTAAAAGCGCATGTAATTCAAAGACTGTCTGTCTTTCGATCGATCTGAATCAAAGAATTTCTTCAAATGCTCGTACATGTCAAAAAAAATATTTAAAAATAAAAGAGTGTAAAATAACTTTTGAATGAAAAAAGAATTCATATTGGAATTTGATGACTTTGATAAAGTTTTTTAATTAACGCTTTTTAATGTACAGGCGTATTATTTTGTTGTATGATTGTGTAAACAATGCATAGCTATCTATATGCGAAAGCAGCAATCGCCGTTGATTTGCTAATTTTAAGTTCTTTAAGTACTGAAAAGAGCTTGAATGTTTTGTAACTATTCGGTATTTCCATATGATAGGAAAAGCAACAATTTTGAACGAAATAAATTCACTTCGTCTTGTCTATATTATCTTGTTTTGTAAGCACACAAAATTGAACCTGAGCAAAATACAAACTTTGTAACTTTAGACCATATTTTTTTAAAATAGATATTTCTTTAACTTTTTCTTACATGGACGTTGCTAAAAGTTAGGATGACTCTACAATATCTTAGGTCGCGAGATATTTATTAAGACTAGGGTTAACTTTGCCCTTTGCTGCAGACCATCAATCACTTTCTAACAATAGCGGGCAGAAAATAAACTCGATACCTAATTACGATCGATAGCATCGAAGACATGTTATGGCATCAATCCATTTTCTTGTTCATTATAAATTCTTGATAAAATAGAGAAGCTTTCACAATAGCCTAAGAGCTGTTTGAAATTTTCCAAAAGTGCTTGAGGCACGAAAACTTACTCAATACTCCTTCAATTATCTTTAAATACAGAAATGCTGAACTGACTGAGGGAAACTGGTTTTGAATGAAGCCAGACGTATCAAGAACATTCGAAAAAAAATCACCAAGCAACAATTTCCCCCGCAAAATTATGGAACACCAATCTTTTGTATAATATTATGACATCTACTAGTAATATTTAAAATTCACAAACATATTCAATTTTTAAACTTACACTGCAAATAGGTAGGTACTGCCTGAATTTGAAACACGAAAATATCACAAAAACGAATCGCCAACAGCCATGTCAAAAATAGCTGTGTGATTTCAAATGCAAAATGAAAAATTCATGCGAATTGCAGTTTGCAAATTAATGGAATGTTCATGGCTTAAGCGTTTGAGTACCTGTGTTTTCCTAACAAACAAGTCAGTTTTCCGAAAATCGTAACTAACTTAAAATTTCCGCGATTTTCGTAGTATTCCAATATTGCTTTTTGAAACTGCAAGTCCTGTTTGTATAACAAGACGAAAAAAAATGTGGATTTCTCTATTTTCCCCGTACGAATTTCTGTACATGTTTTCAGAACTTTTGTTTGTTTGCTACATATGACAATGTCACGATAAGGGTCAATTCATGAATCCGAGACGCCATTAGTAGCATAGCATAGCATATTTTTAACAAATGGATAAAGAAATATGTAGAATTTAACGAATAAGTTAGTTTTTTGTTGATCAAACCACTCGATCTCGCCCTAAAGTATAATGCGACAGTCGTCGTAGTGACAAAAGTTTTCGATAATGTCCATCGACTAGTACTGATTCCGGCGTTTATTTACATATTCACTAAATGTCATATATTGCCGAACAAATAAAGAACATAATAATTATATAGCCGATATCAGATCGATCCTTTAGATATCAGAGGTTTTTCTATCAGCTCAAGGGCTAGCTAGGGGCCACTTTTGATTATGTTCCCCCCCAAACTATGTATCCCAAACAAAGTTACGTAGTCAAAAATTGTGTTCCGAGAATTTTACTCTAGTGAGTGCGGGTAAGATGAAAAACGGGGAAAGATAAAAAAGGTACAATAACGACGAATATTAAGGAAAATTTTTAATGCTGGCTACATCATTGTAGACAACATTTTGTCTTGCTCCGCACCGCAGTCTGCGTCAGTCGCTAAGTGAGAGCATTTGTGTGTTTTTTGACATTTTCCGTAAGGACACCCCGCGAAAATGTAGGAATTTTATTCTTACCCCGCTTGATGCATGACTAAAATCGTATTTATGATCATTACCATAAAGACGATTTTAGTCACTCATTACTTCAATCTTACCCTTTGGGCATTTCGTCTTATCCCTTCATATTGTTTTCCTTATGACCAATTTTATTAGCAGTTTTCTCATAAACTATTCTTTCAAAAAGATTTCTTTCTACATTTTAGCAAAAACTTGAACATGCTTTTTTACCCAAAACATTTTTTTTTTTTTGTATTTGTATTGAATCCCTTTGTGTGACAACAGTTTCGAATCAACACTGTTCATCTCATCAAATTTTCATTCAAACTTACCCCCACTCACCCTAGCTTATTTTGAGCATTCGTTGACTGGGCTATAGTTTCAAGCAACTATATTTAAAATAAAAGGAACCTAAAGATGATTTTAAAATACCTGTTCAACGACATCCCACTTGACATAGTTCATCGACTTTTTTTTTCATTTTGACAATTTATGGCGTCTGGTTGTCGCTGTGGTGAATTTTGATTACTGAAAAATGCCTACTTGAAATCCACTCTGATAAAGTTTTAAAACTACTATGTTCATTAACACTACCTTAACTAAAAACTATTTAGAACCCTTGCAGCCGCCTTAATCATGGATACCAGAAACTCAAAAACAAATTATCAACATCATAAATATTCCGTTTCAAGTTATATTGATTGCGCTCTAATAAAGTTGGGAAAATGTTTAACAAAAAAAAAGTTAAGGCATATTTGATTTAATGAAAGCATGTTAAAGTACATATTCAAACTACGTGTAATATGCGATTCGAACTCAGAAATTACAGCTTCATAGTTCTCCACAGGATCAATAGTAGTTAGTTAAACAGTTAATACGCCTGACCATCGCGTCATTGTGATAAGTTACGTAACTTTAGAACCCAAGTAAGTTAAGAAACTCTCCGTCTTACCACAAAAAAGTTAAACATCTGTTGAACACTTATCTAAAAAAACTCTCAACGTCAAAACGACATTTCACGTTGATATAAGAGTCGTTTAATCGATTTGCAGTTACACTTTATTTAGACAAGCGTTCAACAGATGTTTATCTTTTTGTGGAATGGTAATTTATGTTTGGGTGTTTGTGTATGTGAAATTCTATGTTTGTGAAAGCACCCACGACCCTAAGTAAGACGGGATAAGGGCAGGTAGGATGACACAGAGCGACTGTCCATCTGGCCTTCACAACCCAGTTACTGGGTAAATAACTCTTCAAACATAACCTACTATGAGCTTATTATAATATTGATTAGCCTACTTTTTTTCTATAAAGTAGTATAATAAAAGCCTCTTCATCAAAGAACATAATAAATAGGTAGCTGAGCTCAGTAATACACTAGCAGGGTGGTCGACGGACATCAAATAAAATATTCTACACAACATCTGTAATTATATGGTAGACACGTGTCGGAATACATCACATCATGATGAGTCGCCCCTGTCAGTATAATAAGTGCACGTCTACACGTGCACTGTATACACAGTATACTGTACATGTTACTGTAAAAGAATCCTTATATTTTCTAGTAAAACCAATTCTTTGTGGCAAATGTGTTTTTTATATCGTAGTAAAATCATCAAATGAGTCCTCCCACCCAAGGCAGGGCGGGAGGGACTGTCAGACTCGTACTGACTAAATCCACGGTGTCCTTCAATAGCCCTTTACGTTCCTGGGTCACGGTAATTCGATAAGTCCCGCGACCTACCACCTTTCACTTGGGAAATCTTAGGATTAACATTAAAGGTACGGTAAATGATGACAAAAATCATGTCATAGTTAACAGCGGTAAAACCTAGCAAAATTTATACTGAATTCGAATGGCAAAAGCCCGAAAAAATCGTCCCATTTACACAGAAATACTTACGTTTTCCAACTCATGTCGGTAAATCCTAAGAATCTTAAGATTTTCCGTAGTTTGAACTTTTACAGTAACATATTATACAATGCCCAGTTTTCCCTACGAGACATGGCCGTTCAAACAAGGCCATTTTATGAAAGGTGGCATATTAGACTGCCACTTTAAAAATGGCATGTTAATTTTATACCTTGTCTTTTCTTCTAAGTATTTTTATATATTGAGTGGAAAATTGAAGGTTTTATACCTTTTTGTATGAGAATACCAGGAAAAATAATAACTTTCATAAATATAGTGTGACAGTTTAATAAATTAACCACCTTCTGATAAATTGTTCAGGCAACAGGACAGTTTTGATAAAATAATAAAAAAGGATGTTATTTAATAGGCCCCTGAACATTTATTACACTGAAAAATTTGTTCGAAAATTGTTTAATGATTGGCGAAAAATAAGACAAAACAATATTCGTGTAAACTCCGCCCCCACTTTGGCTAAGCTACGCCTACCACGACATACGCTCAGTTACGTTAAATTTAATACAAAAAAACAAATAGGAGATGTTAATGTAAATAGTATATCTTTATAATACCCACACAAATACATACACAAATTATGCATAAATTAAATAAAGTTTCGAGTCTGAGATTTCACGAAAACGTTATGAACTGTCAACAACACTAAATTTCAGATGAAAATAGAAAACTTCTTTGCATTAACAGTTGTCGTAAACGCGACAGAATTTTATTTTGAACTACATATTTCGCAAATTTGAGATCCAAGTCTCAAATTAAGATAGTTTTTTATTTTCCGAAAAAAATTATCTATTTTAAGCATTACAAAGAAAGAAAGAAAGAAAATTGTGTTTATTGGCACTAAAACTTAAAACTAAACAATACAAATAAAGTTATAAAAGAGTAATTCAGTAAAAATAAAGGAAATAATAACTTAACAATTT
Source organism: Agrotis clavis (assembly GCA_954870645.1). Lineage (NCBI taxonomy): Eukaryota > Metazoa > Arthropoda > Insecta > Lepidoptera > Noctuidae > Agrotis > Agrotis clavis. Next base: position 29,203,917 of record OX940917.1, on the reverse strand, counting down.
AATGCCAAAGGGCCTCAGCTCAGCAAAATGTGGTCGTTCCCAAAGGTCCACGATTCGTTTGTTTTCTGTTTCCCAACGGCTCCATGACATATTAAAATATTGTTTTATTTACCTATAAGAGTTCCCAACGGGTCCGCGAGATTTATAAAAGACTACAGTCAGTAAAAACGATTTCATGTAAGAGAAAGGAAAACATTCACAGTTGTCTTGTTGACTGGTTTAAATGCTTGTGATGAATACTAGTGAAATGAGAATGGCCTCTTAGTAATTACACAATTTTCTATTATGCGATATTTTATAAAAGTACTAGGCTTACATGAGTTCAAACAGGGTGGTTTGTTTTTAAATTATTCTGGGTAGGTTAAAACCTTACCAGCAAAAGTACTAGGGTACCATAAGTTCAAGGAGGTATGTATTTGATTGAACACCTGCACTATACCGGTCTTGATCTTTTGCTATATAAGACTTTTAAAAATTATTAAATACTTTACAACTTAAAATAAAAACCACCTTGAACTTATGCCAGCCTAGTACTTTTGCTGGTTAGTAACATTGTTTCAGTTATTAAGCTTATATATAGCATCTAATAACCAAGCTTTTGTTATTGACTGTATCAAACATTCTCATGGACCCGTTGGGAACAAAAATTTTAATATTTTAAATGTCGTGGACCTGTTGGGACCAAATGTATGAACTTTCAATTTTTGAGAACAATAGACTCATGGACTTGTTGGGAACGACCCGCATAATGCCAGATGGCAACACAAAGTTTGCCACTTGACGCTGATTTTCAGCTGCGGCCCACGAGTGCCATATCCTCGTAAAGAAATAGAATAGAGTCAGTGTGTATTATAAACTACTACTTGTGTGTATAATATACTACTCTTATTTACATTATCATTACCTATTTGTTTTTCCTCACGGGCAATAAGAATAAGTTTATTGTTCAAGAAATTACATTTAATGCATTGATTCCTGGAACTCACACTAGGATTCCCTTTGTCATGAAAACCAGGCTCCCTCTTTCCATTTATTTTTATTTCTAGGTATACATGTAATACTTATGTTAAGGTAACATTAAATTATTTGAGATCTATAATCCAAACTAATATTATAAATGCGAAAGTAACTCTGTCTGTCTGTCTGTCTGTTACGATTTCCCGCTTAAACCTCTCAACCGATTTTGATGAAATTTGGCACAGACAATCTTTAGACCCTGAGAAAGAACATAGGCTATCAAAACACCACGCGGGCGAAGCCGCGGGCGGAAGCTAGTCTAAAATAAAATCTAATATACAACGTGTAAAGTTAATAGCGCAAAACCTCTCGTGGGGTAACTCAGCCCATGTTACTGAACAATGTTTGATCTAAAAATTTTGGAAAAATAAAAAAAAATGATTTTTCATACAAAATGAGAAATTTATCGAGCCCATCAGTATGAAAAATCATTTTTTTTTCCAAAAGTTTTAGAACAAACATTGTTCAGTAACATGGGCTGAGCTACCCCACGAGAGGTTTTGCGCTATTAACGTTACACGTTGTATAATCCCTGCAGCACATGCGTAGATAAATCAAGTAAGGGTAAGTTCGATCAGACGCGATGTGGCAAGACGATACTAGAAATGTGTATCTTATCGTGTAAATAAAAAAGATAGAAGAGATTTTTTTTATATAAAATAATTAAATAGGAATACGAATGTCAAAACACACAGTCTATTTAATACAACGCTGAAAACACTATGTCTTGAGCTGGCGTGTTGATTAATGATAAAATATTGCCTTTTTTAAAAGGAAATAAAAAATAACTCACCCTCTCTCTCTCTTTCTATTGCCGTTTGCGCTCCAGGGCCGCGGTAACCTCTTAAAACATTCCTACAACTCTGGCATTAGGCCCTATTGAGGCCATTCAATAAAGCTGAGAAGCTTTTTGAACTGTGCATTGAATGAGGCGTGGTCCTGATCGGACGGTGAGTTCCCGTATATTGCTCTATACTAACATAACCTTACCGTTTTAAATTATTTTGACGTTATTTTTCCGAAATTGAATATGGACAGAAAGTTAAATTGAACTGTTATCTGTACAACTCGCTCGCTTTTTGTAATAAAAAAAACAGCTGTTTTCGCTCCGTCAAACGTAAAAATAATATTTTAAATACTGTAAGGTTTCCTCGGTCCGTAGCTTCGACGCGAGCCGGTTATTATGACAGTTTCGCAAAATCAATTTAATAAAGTTTTTGTGTCGTCAACTGAATTCAGCGAGCATGGAATCGAATTTCCAATAATGATACTTTTTTTCCGTTTTGTGTTGTTCACGTGAACGTGGGTAGTATGTTGACATAGGGGTAACAAAAGAGTCTGCATTTTATTTTGTACTACCTATAGCTAGCGACTTCACTCGCTACAATTCCAAAAGTTATCCCACGAGAACATAAAATACAGATAAAATTATCCTTTGTGTTAATTTAGGTTATAAACTATCCGTGTACCAAATTTCATTGAAATCCGTACAGTAGTTTTTGCGGGAAAGAGTAACAAACATCCATCCATCAAAACAAACATTTACGGTTATAATATTAGTAGGTTAAGATATAGATATATAAGATATAATAAAAGGAATGATAGCAGGAAAGTAGTTTAAAACGGTTAAATTATCTTGGTAATAAAGTACTGGATAGAAAAGATCGCTTTATCTTATGAGATAAGCTCACGTTTGTGAACTTCATGATTTTATTTATTTTTTAATATGTACACAATAAAGAATGTTTAAATTATGCGTGGAAAGTGAATCTATTTTCTTTATAGAATATTCATACAAAATGTATGAGAAATTCTTTCATTAACATCGGTTAAAAAGTGTATGAATAAGTTTAGGTAAAATACCACCTTGTCATTATCATCCTTCATTTTCAAAAGATAATGAGACAACATTTTTTTTTCAATCAAGTATAATACAATTATTTTGAGAAATATGGCTTGAAAGACTTTCATGAAAATGTCAGTACTTTACAGTGATATACATATTTCCCAAGGTATGAGTAATTTTTAGAACTCATCGGATTTAAATGGATTGAGATGTTCATAAGCTACTAGAAAAATATAACATTAATGTACTAAACGTCGTAAAAATCATGTAAGCGGTTTATGGGGCAGAGGTGGAATATTTTCAAAAAAAATATAAGTTCAATTACTCAAAAACGGTAAGGATTGCGATAGGGTATCCCATAGTAAAATCAGTCAGTATTGGTGTAAATACTACTAAACTCCCTAAAAATCTAGGTCGACTTAATCAGTAACCCTGTATATCAATACTTGCAAATATACTTTTGGCGAATGGTAGAAATGGATGCCGTCCACGAGACACTAATTCCTTGCAAAGCAGCTTTCCGGATTATTCGCGCTCACAAACGCATTACACAAGCCTCCAGCATTTTAATCCTCCTACAATAGTTTCTGACGCCGACACAAATGCATTCAACAAATGACAGAGCAATTACGAGTACAGCAGGGGAGTATTGACAAAGCAAAATTATTTGAATTAGAGGCGACGACGGCGTCTGCAACTAGTCGGCTTCATTGTGGCGTGGGCGTCGCTAAGCGTTTAGAGGAACTATGCAACGCAATTTGCTACGACATTCCGGGGATAGTTTTAATTGTTTCATTTCACAATTTGAAATGTTCTTCATTTTGGTGTCGGTAGGTATATTGATATATCTTTAAAAATATTAATTTAACCAATGATTTGTACAAGAATTTCTACAATATCAAATATCTCTTAAAACCGCAATAATGTTCATTTCGATGATCAGTGTTGCATCAATCTAAACGCATGTGATATTGTCATAGAATGCATGTGAAAAGAAACTTGAATAAAACACTAATGTGTCGTAAAAAATAACAAATGAATGAGTTCATAACATTAACCACAGCATAGTTTGGAAGGCTGTATAGATGTTCGGATGCATGTTAGTTATACATCGATATATAGTATGTATAGATCTATCACACAAAAAAGGCTGAACACGCCGGGCACGCAGATAAATGATAACCTGGATGAACAATACGATATGTTTAACCTCGGTATTACATTCCTGAGGGATAATTTTCGACTTTAAATACATGGGCCAAACCACAGGCAAAAGTTAGTTTAAACATGAATACATGAAATTATCCGATCCTACTTACAGACATTCTTGTAAGTAAATCGTAAATCAAACTCTCATTTTCTAATTAGCAACCGAAATTGTAACCTCAAAACAGTTTACCTCACAGGAGAAAGCAAAACTTCCGTAATTCGAATAGCGACTCTCGCAACAATTCGAGAACAACAGACAATTCCAATTATGAAGTACGAAAGGTGCTCAACGCTATCTAAACTTAACTTTAGCCCAGTATTTTGTGTGCGGTGAAAAGTTTGGACGTTCAAAGCCGTGCAATCGGCCTCTGAATGAATTCCGGCGGCACGGCGGGCGCGTCGGTTGCCCCGGCTGCATAAAATGGCTACCGCCTCGCGTCGATGGATTAGAAAATGGCATTACCGTTTACATTGAATTCTGAGTTCACAAAGGACTGTTGCGAAAGGACGATACGTTATTTCGATTATAGGTACCGATTTTGACAAATCCTTTTGCGAACAACAAAGAGCAAGTTTTGGCTTTGTTTTCGGGTATGTGTAGAATTGACATTTTCCTCTTTGTCTTAACTGTATATTCTGTATTCATACACTTTCTTTTGTCACACTTCGACGTGATTTTTTAAAGAAAATACATACAGCTGCTGAAAACTATTTCACTGCCGTAAAAAAGCTCATTTTATACAAAACCTGTTGGCTTAAAATCTTTTTAAACGAACATTTACCGTGCATTAAATCTTTTGTAGTAAAAAGCTCTTCAAAGTTGGAAAAACAACGATGGTAGTACGGCTAATAGCTGCTGTAGCGGCGCATCCGGCCATCCGGCCAGTAGCTAGTAAACTCTTTTACTTTAATGTTTCCCATTTAACCCTCACTTAGGTAAAAAGCACTTTTAAACGAGTTGTTAACCTGTATACGTGGTAGTATAATAAATACCTCGCTGCGTATAACCTGAATACTCGGAATTCTTGACTTTAGAGCTAGTAGAGAGAACGTTGTTTCGAGACTAAATTGAATAATTTTTCTTTCAATCTTAATAATTACAAATCGACTAAAAGTAAAAAAAAAAACTTAAGAAGTCTTAATTAAGCCCTCTTTCAAATATTTTATCCAATTTGCTCGTATGTATTTTAATGTCTTTGCTCAAATTTTCTTTTTCTCGCATTTAATTTTACGTTTACCACATCTTAGAGAAACGTTATGAAAAGATGCGACCGACAACGCAATAGTGCACGGAAAATACCCATTATCTTTTTGTAACATTCCCAGAGAGAGCTCTCATGTTGTATTTTAAACGCAGCTTTACCAGCTTATAGTATTCATATTAAAGTCCCGAAAGTCCGGCCTAACTGGCTTATCACGTGAGGCAATAAGTCTTCTCCTGACAATCGTCGTATGGAACAGTGAACACACAACTGCCTTTCTCAAACTGAAAAGCGTGCCGAAGCGTTTTTGTTTGTAATGTATGGAATTGTTTGAAGCCTGTCACATAGACTATCGGATCGCTTTCGCTTTTTTATATGACAGGATTCGGATCGCATTCGCTTCGCCCTGTCTGTTTGACAATAGCTTTAGTGCAATCGTAGTTGCGTTTTCCTTTTGTCTGTCGTCCGTGAGCGTCACTCCGGATTAGAACAACTCACGTTCCGACGGCGAAAAATTAAAGTTCTTTGTTCAGATTCCATTGCACATATTCTCCATACTTGCTCCCGAAAATACTACCTAATTGATTCTCCAATACTCTGTTTTGACGAAAACATCAACGCTTTAAAGACGTCAGAATACATCAACGTTCTTCTCATAATCTCAATTTTCCATCAACGACGGTCCCTTGCCAGTGCCATATTTAATTACGAAAGCTATTCCAAGACAGGCGGTAAATTGTAAAGAACAATAGCCAACTAATAACTTAAAAGGTTTTGCCGACAAGCCCTGCCAACCCGATTGAATCAACGCCCCTGAAATGTGCAATTTTGTTGATGTGATAAACTGTGGCTTGTTACATTTTTTGCTGTTAATTAATTAGTTAAATTAATTGTTCATTTAACCAGTTAATCACAAAACTGACTTATTGTTACGCTTCGTTAATCTTCGAGAGAGGGAGAATTACTGGGTGTTAACTTGGTGTGGGTAAGGTAGGATAAACTTGATTACACAATATAATTACACTTACACTCGTAAAAAAGCTACTTTTGCATCATTTACATCTTTATTATACATAGTTTAAACAACATAAAATATCCGAATTTTATCTATTTTCAATGTATCTTCTTGTAGCGAAAACACACTGTACTAATAAAGTCAAGCACAAATTAATCGCGATAACCCTAGCTTTTATAAACTATTTTTGTTCTGAACAGAGCGTCTGTTGTTGGAAATATAAACGATGCGATGTCAAAGTGCTGCAATTACACCTGCAACCAACTTCTCGCGACCCACAATTTGTAGGAAATTGTTTGTAAAACACACCGTGTGTTGGTGACGAGTCGCGGAAAATAAAAGCCACTTGCATTCATTATTATTTCTATGAATTAGGGACGGCATTTTCTTGTTTTTCTATTTTATCGGTACGAATAAGATTTTCGGTTCCTACAGAAAGTAAAGATTTCACTCCTTGCCTTTTATTATCTACTTGAGTACTGGTCGGACAGATCGACTTACCGAACCAAATACTGGCTTTGACTATTCAACTACGAAACACTACTACGGATCTGATTTAAGTTTCGCTTTAAGCGATTTCAAAAGCTGCGAGCGCTGCCGAATGCGACTAGATCTGCTTGATTTAAATTAAATCGAATAGCACTTGCATTTCAATACGTTCCATGATTTAAATATAGTTATCTACATTAGTTTCTTTTTATAAATTGGAATGAACGAATATTGTAACTACAAAAAATCGACTAAAGTCGGAACACGCGGTCTTGACTTTTTTAAACACAACTTGTTGAGTTATAGTCGAACTGGGTTATTTCTTTTAAATAAATCGCTGACAAATACAGGGTCGGAAAACATAATTATTTATGTCGACTCATTATAAATATCTTCAAAGAAAACTCGACCTTTTTCTAGATTTAGTACAATAAACCAAGATTAGTTTCGCCTAGCATTTTCCCTAGTTAATTGGGGTCAACTTCTGATCTATGCATTTGAATACCAGTATTTCAGAGGACATATATTTCCCAGAAACTAAGGTGAGGTTGACTGGCTGTATGAGGTTACTGAGGTGAGTTCAGAGACCTTAACAACCCAGTTTCTGGGAAATATGTTGTTGAAGGTTGATGTCAGTCTGTTGTACTAAAAATAAGCACGACAAAAGAATAAATTAATCGCAAAAATTAGTCCGTTGTTATTAGTTGAATATTGGAAAATAATGTGCTCATTTTTTTTGTTTTTATAGGCAGTGAATATTATATTTACAGAATCGACGTATTGTGAATTTCGTGTCGTATCTGCTACCTAACAAAAAGAAATACGTGAAAAATATCTTTAAATAAAACTAAGTCACGGAATTTTTCGTTTTTTTCAGCCATCTTGCCTATTGTCGAAGATTTACATTATGACGGCCACGATTTCAAAAGTGCTCTCAAATATACATTTATGTATACCTATTTATAAAAACGTTTTTTAATGGGATAATGTAAACAAGAATGAACATTAGTAGCAATACAGATTCATCAACAAATTATATTCATATTAAACTCACAATCCGTTCTGAAACAATTGAGGATCTAGCCAGTCATCTGTGAACATCCACTAGACTGTAAGCGAATCCCCAAATCATAGGCAGATGACTGCCTCGCGACGGGGTGCACGCATTGTTCTCATAATTAGATTATATTAAGTGCTGCCTCTGGGGGTCTAATTTCTTAGCACGAAAACCGTGGTTTCGACCTTAGTTACGGCCGTTTTCTACGTCTAGTGACATCGAGATCGAACTAAGAATTAATGATATTTACGATTAGGCCGAGATAAATAGTCATTGCTAAGCATCTGTCAAAAGTATTACTATGGTTAGTAATACTTTGACTTACCTAAGCCATACATGGATAAGCCATACGTTTCTCGGCATTGCTTGGCATAGTACGGTCAGCCAAGAAAGTGGTGTACCAGTTTTGATTTAGTTTCCCGGTCATCGAAAATTACAACAAGGTTCGTTATAAAAAGATATTACTGAAAGAGACAACATTATCATGACGTAAACCTATGTATTTAGTATTCATACGTCATATGTCACATATAAGTACATGACATTTTAACCTTTAGTATAAATGAAAAGGACATTAGTTTCTACAAAGCAATTGAAATGTTTCCAAACAAAAGTAATAAAAACTATTTAAATAGACAACCGAATTCCATTTGAAAAAGAAAACTGACAATTGACATTTTGTCAAATATATGCAAAAAATCGATATATTTTCCGTGTTATTTTTCAATCAACTGCATATAAAATCATCTCAATGCCTGCCAACTTGACCATTGCCGAAAGAGCACAAATAATTGCCCAATTTAATGAGGGAAGCAGTATCAGTGCGATATCCCGGAATTTGAATATATCGAGGCGTTCTGTCCGCTTTTGGATTCGTCGTGAAGGAGAGGAGGGAAGTTTGTTGGATCACAGAAGAAGTGGTCGCCGGCCTGCACTCTCCAATAACGATAGAGAATTCATGAGACGGGAATATGAAATCAATGGTTTTAAGCCCACAAAACATTTTGCGGAGATGTTCGATGTGAGTGCCCAAACAATAAGGAATCATCTACATTACATGGGGTTGCACCACAGGCATTACGCCAAGAAAATATATTTGACGGATGCTCACAGACTTGCTCGTCTGAACTTCGCCAGAGAGCACTTAGAGTTTGATTGGTCTAATACAGTGTTTTGTGATGAAAAAACGTTTAAATCCAGTCAGCATGGACGTCTTCACCTTTGGCGATATAATTCAACACGGTATAAAGATGATCATGTAATTCCAAATAGAGAATCAGGTCGAATTTCCGTAAATATTTGGGGCTGGATGAGTGCGGATGGTGTAGGAGAATTGTGTTCTCTACCTCCTCGAGCGACGGCTGTAAATTATATCGACGTGCTTCAGAATGCAATGCTACCGACAGTCCGTAATGTTTACCCGGAGAACGAAGTGCCACAATTTGATTTTGTTCAAGATAATTGTTCAATTCATAATGCGAGGACCGTAAGAGCCTGGTTTCGTTCACACACTGACGTAAGGGTAATTCAGTGGCCCTCAAGATCGCCGGACCTCAACCCGATAGAAAAGGGGGGCCTTTGGGGCCTTAAGGTCCAACGATGGTCGCATCAAAATGAAAGAACCAAACAAGCTCTTATTATTATAGTCACTGTAATTATATTTGGGAGGAAATGCGGGGAACCGATATTTGCTCACGGCTTGTTGGTTCAATGAGGTCTCGTCTTTTAGAGGTTATAGAGGCCAACGGCGGTTACACCCGTTTCTAATTTTTTAAAATTTTCAATATCTTCTAAATATTACTATATATGCTATGTTTTTGTTTGTTATAAGTATTTTAAAATTGATTGTAGAAATTTAATAAAAGGATAAATCTATTTTTAGCTTGTTTTTTATTGATATTGTAATTACAAGTTTACAGAAATTGTAGGTTTGTGGATTCGCCTTGTGCCTTTACAATTTTATGTAACTTGTTGATTACAATTCTGAATTTGTAGATACAATTTTGTCATCAAAATCTACAGCCCCCCGCCGTTGATTTTACGACGTCATTGGTTCCATCAAGTTCAAACTAAGAACAGCTGTCACGTTACAAACAGTAATAGTCGTTATCAATAATCAGATAAAGACAGCAATAGAAGTTGTCAGATCGATCTGCAAGCGAAACTAATCTTTATCACCTATGAATCTGCAAGCGATATTCAACCTTAGGGTGGTACACCACTTTCTTGGCCGACTGTACCTACCAGCTCAGTCATAGTTCAAGCGAACTTAATACTTTACTGTCATGTTTCAGAAGCGTTCACAATATACTGAATGATTCTAATTTCATAAACAATCGAATTCGCTTTATTTCATTATTGATTCAATGTTACACTAAACCGGATTTGTCAATTAGTAAAATTAAGATTAATCATTGTGTATGACGTTACTATGGAAATTACTGACATTTGACAATAACAAACACCAATAATTTCAAATCCATACTTAAGCTATTGTCAAACAGACAGCAACGCGAAGCGAGGCGTTTTTGTTAGTAATGTATGCAATTGTTTGAAGCCTGTCACATATAGACTATCGGATCGCTTTCCGTTTTCTATGTGACTGGATTCAAACAATTCCATACATTACAAATAAAAACGCTTCGGATCGCATTTGCTTCGCCTGTCTGTTTGACAATAGCTTAAGGGAGTGCTAAGTTCTCGAAAATCGATACTGTGGGTAAGCGAAGTGCTGGCCAAGGGTGCTGGCTCAGTATTAGGTTGGCTTTCATCGAAAGTAAATACTAAAGAACTGTCTATACAAAATTATTTTTTGTTTATGCGAAACCCGATACACCTGTCCAATATTTTTGTGTAAAGAATCTATGTAGGTACAAAATTTGAAAACCGTAGCCTAAAAAATCACGAAGTTATAAGCTTTTATATTACCTGGTTGTCCGTTCAAAAACATGCTCATTTCGCGGTACACCCGCGTAAACCGCGTCTACTGTGTTATACACTCGTGATTATAGTTTGGCAATAGGTACCTAACCATACGGTGATTGTATTGTAATTAACTGGTAATAAAATTTGATTAAAATATTTTTGAAAAAAAATACAACACGGTATAAAAATTATTGGATCTAAAACTGATGCTGTAAGAAATTATGAAGTGTCTTTTAATTTATACAACGAGTTTACTTTTAAAATAGCTTTTATTGCGGGCTCTGAGCGCGGCGACCAAATCAAGAAATCCCGAAACAAAAATAAACCTAACACCCCGCATCGTCTAACGGCATTGAAATGCCGTTAGACGATGCGGGGTGTTAGGTTTCCGAACTGAAGTTCGGCAGACTTCGGCACGGTGTTCGTCATTCTTGAAAAAAAATTGCATAAAAAATGCTATGCAATAGTTTTACCGAGGCAGTTCCCGAGTGCCACACGTATTTTTATTTTTTTATAAGTAGCATCCCACACGCACAAGCTTCACCACAGTTCTGCCTGCGCAAGCCCGGCCTGCGCGTACTTGCCTGTGTGTGGTTGGGCGTTCAGAGTTGCCGTCCGTGTACAGTTTTCTCATGCGAGAAGCTTGCGCAGGCGTGGAACTGTGGTGAAGCTTGGGTGTGCGGTAGGCCCAGTAGTTTCTTAGTTAGATGCCGTGGGCTTCTAGAGGCGGCTTTTTTTTTTATCGTGGTAATTTCATCAAATGAGTCCTCCCGCCCAGGGTGGGACGGGAGGGACTGTCAGACTGTCAGAGGCGGCTTAATTATTATTCAGAACAGAGGGTAGTGAAATCCTCACACGAAGTAGAAAAACATTTAGTAATATTGTTTAATTATGTGAATTTGATATGCTCCTCAAAAAGTGTGAACTTATGTTTTGTTGATCATCACATTTATGCTTTTTAATTTGGCGTGTTAAAAGTGTTTGTAAAAATCAATTTACATAAAAATAAATATTATTTACCTACTCGATTTATAAAAATAGCCATAATACAAATTAAGTATGCAAATATTGAAATCAGATACCGCTTATGAAATTTAATATTACCATTCCATCGCATCTGCTACATCGGCATCGGAAATAGAAAAATACTTTCAATAAAACTTTTTAAATTGTTGAACTCATCTTTAAATTCATCTCGATGATTGAGAGCCGTTTGACACAAATCGCAACCCCTAAAAATCAACCCTTATCAAAACATTTTTTTTCAAAATTTCACCTTATTTAATTCATTAACTTAGCCATTTTTCGATCAATTACAACCGTTTAAATTTTATAATAGTCTCAGCAACCACCCTCGGATGCCCGAGTTCCGGAGTGGGGGTGAAAAACACTAATTTTAACGTAAAAAATGGTTTTTCGGCTAAAACTCAAAATTTTGTCAGTTGTTATAAAAAAATTATTACATATTCGGCTAGCCTGCGCGGAGCCCGATCCAACGATACCCCGCACGTGCGTCTAGCTCGCAAAAAAATTATGCATAATAATAAATTCTATTTTTTTGGTAAATTTCTCTTGATCTTTATTTTAAATTCTTCTCGAAATAGAAAACGGTATGTTAACAAATGGTTCAAACATTTTTAACTAATTGTTAGATTAACTAATGATCGAACAACTTTTTATTGGGTAATTCTTCTAGCACAAAATAATATAAAAAGTACACTGCAAAAGAAACCCTGACCTATATGTCCTGGTTGAACGTAAATTATTGAGTGGCTTCACTCCATGCCGTATACTACACGTGTTGAAACTTGTTTAATATTGAAAGCTTATCAGTTTCATTCGACAAAATTTCGTATACTACAGTATTGAAAGTTTTCATTGGTTGCACTTAAGAGCGCTATGACATACTGAAAGAACACAGTTTCTGTCAATTTGACATCGTGATGCCCCCCGCATAAAAACAAAACACTAACGAAACAGATATGCCTCGTATACCAGGAAGAAAACAACATGAGCTTTTGCCACTTTTCTTTCGAATAAACAAAGTAAGATCCCGGGCTTCTAGACACTACTTATATTCATAAACGAATGGATAATATGATAAATGTATACCTATCAAAATTAAATAAGGGCCACTCATTATATTACACTTTAAACCGCACATTGTGTCAATCTGCGAAATGGATATATTTGTAATTTACAAAGTGCGCATTTTAAAGATTATTCAATTCCATTCTATAATACGAGTAAATTATCTTGTTATGATATCTTTCAAGTGTTAATTTTGTTTCTAGTGGCTAATTTCAATTCATAACTTATTTAATTAGATTTTTGTAATTATTTAGAACTAGCTTACGCCCGCGGCTTCGCCCGCGTGGTGTTTTGATAAAAAGTAGCTTATGTTGTTTTTCAGATTTCAGACTATCCATATCCAATTTTGTAACAAACGGCTCAGCAAATTAGCCGTGAAACAAACATTTACACAGTTATAGTAAATTAATTTGAATATTAAGGATTATATTAATGGAACGGTATAGATTTAGGTATAGCATTTGGTTAAAAGAGAGTAGGTATGTTTAAAAAAAATATAAAATATCTGTTTACAGTAGGTATAAGGTACCTATGTATTCCATTAAGTGGCAGAAAGTACCCAGGAAAATTTATTGGTCCCTTATGTCCAAGAGACACTTCCAGGGGTCAGCATCACGTTGTGTACAAAAATATTTTAAAATGACCTAACTGAAAACATTTTTGTACACAACGTTTGCTGTTTTGTTATTATTTGTTAAAATGTGGAGATTGTTTGGACTCGACATTCTCTGATCGCATGCGTCTGACAATGATGTCTGCCCTCACGTGTCTGCCCGTTCGGGTACGGGTAGGCAGTTAGATTCGTGCGCTCCCCCACCACACGACAGCGCCGTTGCCTGCCGCCACACTTCGGCGAATGTGCGCGACGGCGACCGACGACCGACGGCAGCGGCGGCGATGCAGAGTACCTATTCGTTAAAAGGAACTTTAACTTCAAAAGCCATTTTTTTTTAACTTGATACACCCAAAACTTCTTAATATGATGTTCCTAGGTTCAGTGGTTAAAATTTTGTATATAAAAAGATTGGCTTCGTAGTTCCCGTTCCGAATCCGTTCCGTTCCGTTCGAATTTCGGGAATTCCGTTTGTAGAATTTCACCCCCACGGTGGTAAAAATTTCAAAATGCTAGAACAAACGATTTGAAATTTCAAAAACGCTAGAACAAATTGTTATTTATTTCTTATCATGTTCCTAAATATAAAGTTTCATGGTTTTATCCCCAGAAATGACAAAATCCCATACAAACTTTCAACCCTTATTTCACCCCCTCACTGGTCGAAATTTCAAAAACGCTAGAACAAATGTTTAAATATATCTTATCAAGTGCTTAAATATAAAGTTTCATGGTTTTATCTTTTAAAATTTAGAAATCCCATACAAACTTTCAACCCCTATTTCAACCTCTTCATCCCCTTTTTCGCAATAAAAGGTAGCCTATGTTCTTTCTCAGGGTCTAAAGATAGAGCCTGCCGGGGTCGCGGGATTATTTCCTTACCGTGACCCCGGAACAGAAAGGGCTATTGAAGGACACCGTGGATTTTAGTCAGTAGAAGTCTGACAGTCCCTCCCGCCCTGCCCGGGGTTGGAGGACTCATTTGATGATTTTACCACGCTAAAAAAAAAAAAGGGTCTAAAGATTGTCTGTGCCAAATTTCATTCAAATCGGTTGAGAGGTTTAAGCGGGAAAGCGTAACAGACAGACAGACAGACAGAGTTACTTTCGCATTTATAATATTAGTTTGGATTTACGATTTGGTGTTTAAAATTTTTCAAACTTTTTCTTTGACTTATACATCAAACAGTCATTTATGCCATCTATTCAGAGACATAATGGACGCAAAACCAGCCCCTTGGGGTGATTACGGTGACATAGATAAGGAGATATAGCCAGAAGTGGTCGGTTTAATGCTCGAATATTTCCAACCAGTGGCAGTGGTACAAAATATTTGAATCTAGTGTCAAAAGAGACGGGTAATATCACCAAACGCCGTGATCCAAGATGAAAGTGAGTAAGGCCCAAGAAGACCATCAAGTTCGTTAAACCGCGTGCAAAGAGAGCGATAATCTACTGTGCGGATCATACAAACTCCATTGCGACCAGCCACAAGCTCCCCTATAATTGACAAGACAATTTCGAATCGACACCATGAAGATTAAAAATATTCAAGAAGATTCTTGGTTCGCCTACAGTTAACTGTGAGCGGATGGTGCAAATCGTTAAACATTTGCAAAGGAAAAAAAATATTGAACTGTTTTGACTGGGCTTCAGTGCTTCTTATACTAGGTTCAAGCTGGTTTATTTTTTTAATAAAGACAGATCTATCAGAATTCAACAGGTTTCAGATCATTTCACTCTTAAAACAGAATGTTTTGGTGAGCTTTAAATTATAATCTCTAGAGGGGGAGGACACCGTAACCCTGAAGTCTGGTAACTTGCTCTACTACCGGGAGGGCGACCAACAGTCCCAAGGTGGTGTCGGGTTTCTCGTTCACAAGTCCCTCGTAAACAACATAATAACCATCGACAGTGTGTCGAGCAGGGTGCTATACCTAATACTCAGAATATCCAAAAGATATTTGCTGAAGGTCATTCAGGTATACGCACCGACCTCGTCACACTCCGATGATGAAGTGGAGACAATGTATGAGGGCGTAAGTAGGGCCATACATAGCTCTAAAACCCACTTCACTGTTGTTCCCATAACTTTAACGCAAAGTTGGGTAAGAAAAGCAGTGATGAGTTGAGAGTGCAACGGAACCCTAGGGGACAGAGGCTGGCCGACTTTCTGGAGAAAGATGAACTCTTTATGATGAACTCTTTCTTCCA
This sequence comes from Agrotis clavis, assembly GCA_954870645.1. Classification (NCBI taxonomy): domain Eukaryota; kingdom Metazoa; phylum Arthropoda; class Insecta; order Lepidoptera; family Noctuidae; genus Agrotis; species Agrotis clavis. The sequence continues at coordinate 29,188,239 of OX940917.1, read as the reverse complement.
GAAGCCGCCTCACAGGAAATGGACCTGGCTGAGTCCCGATGGATTCACGACAAACGAGATAGACTTCTTCATGACCGACAAGAAACGGATATTCAGCGATGTCTCTGTGATCAACAGGGTAAAAACCGGTAGCGATCACCGAATCGTAAGAGGCTCGCTGAATATCAATGTTAAACTTAAAGGGTCCAGCCTAATAAAGTCTACGCTCCGACCTACTCGGCCCCACATTCAAAACCCCGAAAGCTTTCAACTCGAGCTCTCTAATCGCTTTGCTTGCCTTGAGAACATAGTGTCAGTGGACGAGATCAACGACAGGCTAGTGGAAACTGTCCGCACGGTAGGGTCTAAGTTTTTTAGACCCTGTCGTAAAGATAGACCCCAGAAATTGACCGAGCAAACCTTAAACCTCATGGCTGAACGACGTTTGCTACAGTTGCAGTCTTCCGATGACGCGAAGTCATGAAGGCAGTTCAATAGACGGATATCTAAGTCCTTGCGACATGATCTGCGTCTCTTTAATACGAATCGTGTTAAAGAGACCATACAGCGAAACCAAGGCTCTAAAGTGTTCGCAAAGGACAAGTCTATTGGGCAGAGCCAGATGACAAAGCTGAAACGGGAGGATGGCAGCATAGCGTCGACCAAAGCAGAGGTTTTAGGCGAGATCGAGAGGTTCTATGGACAGTTATACACTTCGGTCGCAAAGCCCGTTGACCGCTTGGTAGGAGATCCAAGAGCCAAGCTGTCCCGACATTATACCGAAGATATCCCGGACATCAGTCTGTACGAGATTAGGATGGCCCTGAAGCAGCTTAAGAACAACAAGGCGCCGGGCGACGATGGAATCACTTCAGAGCATCTGAGAGCGGGTGGAACACCGGTACTTAAAGTCCTCCAGAAACTCTTTAATTCCGTCCTCTTTGAGGGCAAAACGCCTGAAACATGGGGTAGAGTTAAAGATGGTGCTGTTCTTCAAAAAAGGTGAAAACAGCCTATTGAAGAACTACAGACCCATCACGCTTCTAAGTCATGTTTATAAGCTGTTTTCAAGGGTTATCACGATCCGTCTCGAACACGGACTTGATGACTTTCAGCCTTCCGAACAAGCCGGCTTCCGAAGAGGCTATAGTACCATAGACCACATCCATACGCTGCGGCAAGTTATACAGAAGACCGAAGAGTATAACTTGCCATTATGCTTAGCGTTTGTGGACTATGAGAAAGCCTTTGATTCAGTGGAAACATGGGCGGTACTTGAGTCACTCCAGCGATGCCGTATTGACTATCGGTACATCGAGGTGTTGAAGTGCTTGTATAATAACGCCACCATGTTGGTCCGAGTACAGGAGCAGAGCACGAAGGCGATTCCATTGAGAAGAGGCGTAAGACAGGGGGATGTTATCTCTCCGAAACTGTTTACTGCTGCAATGGAAGACTTCTGGAATGGCAAGGACTTGGCATCAACATCGATGGCGAATACATCACTCACCTTCGGTTTGCCGACGACATCGTAGTCGTGGCAAAGTCGATGGAGGAACTCAGCATGATGCTCGATGGCCTCGACCGAGTTTCACAACGGGTGGGCTTGAAAATGAACATGGACAAGACGAAAATTATGTCAAATGCCAATGTTGTGCCCACCCCAGTCTCTGTTGGAAACTCGGTACTCGTAGTCGATGACTCATATATCTACTTAGGACAAGTAGTCCAGTTAGGTAGGTCCTAACTAACTAGTAACTTCGAGAAAGAGGTCAACCGCCGAATCCAACTCGGTTGGGCAGCGTTCGGGAAACTGCGCAATGTCTTTTCGTCCGACATACCTCAGTTCCTCAAGACGAAAGTCTTCAACCAGTGATGAGTTACGGCACCGAAACGTGGTCTTTCACTATCGGCCTCATCTCAAAGGTCAAAGGCGCTCAACGAGCTATGGAGAGGGCTATGCTAGGTGTTTCTCTACGTGATCGAATCCGAAATGAGGAGATCCGTAGACGAACTAAAGTCACCGATATAGCCCACCGGATTAGCAAGCTGAAGTGGCAATGGGCAGGCCATATTGCTCGCAGAGCAGATGGCCGATGGGGTCGAAAAGTACTAGAGTGGAGACCAAGCGCAGCGTAGGACGTCCACCAGCAAGGTGGACAGACGACCTTATAAAGGTCGCCGGAAGACGCTGGGTGCAGGTCGCTTCCAACCGGTATAAGTGGAAATCAAAAGGGGAGGTTCCTACGGCTGAGATGATGAACTGGAATGTTTGGGAAGTTAGCAAATCTGAAATTACATTTAATTACCAATTCAGAAAAAAAGCTATCAGAATTATTTACATTATTTTATTATCTACAATTATATCCACATTCGAATATAGTGGGAAAATACAATCAACACATTTATATATTTACATTGCAAACAGATCAAAATTAAATTAATTCAAAATATTAGCTTGTATCAAGAAAGGTAGGTTATGCTGTATTCTTGGCGATTGGGAAAATTACTGGCCACGACTCATGACCTGCGAAAAATTCGAGGTACTAAATTTTTTACATGGAATTTGATGTCATGACAAAGACACTAGCGCCGCGTATAAAGGTTATGAATGGTGGCGTGTATTTTAAAATTTAATAATTACGTGACTAATGTCAAAATGGTTGCGAGCGATACGTCCTCCCTCAAAAGGCGCCCCGCGCCGTCTAAATCAAAGAACAAACCGTTCTTGGTTTTATGTTGAATTTTGTCATTGCTTATTATAATGTTTAATACTATTATTTTACTTTTAAATGAGCTAATTATTTTTTTAATGCAAGCTAAGATAGTAACCTTAGTTATTCAATACTTTTTGATTGAATATTCAGTAAATATTGATAGATAAAAAATATAATTTCGGACGAAAAAATGTCAAATTCTTCCTGTTTTGAAAAATTATTTTTGGTGTATTTCTGAATGAAAAATAAAAAAGTGATTAATGCAGTCCAAATATAATCTTTCAGATGTACCACGGACATTTTCAAATATTATCTTATTATTATACATTCTATGTAATTCGGTACCAAAGTATGACAAAAAGTAGAATTTTATGAAACATCCTTTGCAGAGACAAGGTTTTTACTCATGTATGTAAACAAATCTAAAAATTTGTTTAAAGCACTCCACACAGAAATAATCAAACTTTCTCGAGTATATATCTTTTTTTTATTTGTGGCAATGACATACCCAGAATCAGGTTCCAAAAGTCGCACAAAAACAACGAAACGTGTAAAAGCCCTCTTAAAGAGCTGTTACTTACGTATCTATATTTATGGTAGCAAACCACAGTCTTACCTTTCTAGTTTTTTTGTTCTTTAGAACTTGAACATTTTGCACAAGACGGATTGTTCTCGGGTTTACTGTTTATTTTTTTAGGCTGTCACACTGGGTGGACCGAAAGGGACTGATGGGACACTCTTATAGACGAAAAATGTTCCTTCGATTGCCCTTTTGCGTTCCAGGGCCACGATGCGAGGCCCAAAACGAGTAGGTGAGACTACCTCTATTTATCCTACCAAAGAGCCGGTTGAAAGCATCACCGGAAAAAATAAAAGAAATTGATTGAAATTAAGAAATGTTTACTGGTGATGGGGGAGCCATAACAAAAATATAATTCGTCATTAAAAATAAACATCCACCAAAAACCAAAGAACTCAGTTTAAGTGTTCTCATTAAAGCAAATGAAGATAATGATATACGCGAAAGAGACAATAAAATCAGGGATCCTTGCCGAATGGCGTAAACCCATCGTTTTAATCCGGCTCCTTGCTCGTTTCGCAGACTCGGCTTACGAAAGTATTTCGTTCATCACGATTATCTCATTCTAGAGGAAATTAATTAAATTAGATTTCTCGTAATTGCGTATAATAGAGGAATGAGTATTTTCTGAGAAGAGTACCACGACTTTATGTTAAAAGCACTGTTTGTGAAATTGGTAATATAAAAGGATAACGTTAGATCTCATCACAGAAAGTAAGAAGCTTTATAATTTAACTATTGGCTTTGTTGGTTTCAGTTTCATTCAAAGAATAACTATGAATTAAACTAATTTTATATCTCTTTTTATTTGTACTAATGCAAAAGTTTACAGTGGATGGATGAATGTTTGTTATTTTTTCACACAAATACTACTGTATAGATTTGGATGCGATTGGGTACACAAGCAGTTTGTAACCTGGATACATGATGCTTGATGTTCCCGTGGAATAATTACTGAACTAAACAGTTTTAATCATGATGCTTATAATTCAATGCAACGGTAAAGTGTCTTGGAAGATTTAATAACAACAGAAAAAAACTATAGTTTCGTATAGTTTTATTTTTCGGTTTTCTTTCCGTTTTAGCTCGTTATACCAGGTTTAGATAATTACATAGTTAAAACTCCATCCTGCATTACTTAAACATACAGTATATTATAATAATAATATATAATTTCAAGCTGCCTTTATTTTCTATTCAGATCAAATTGAACCCCATAAAAATACCTACCCGGTTACCGTCATACTTTTCGATTATAAGCTTTAAGAAATAAACTTTGCGATCCAACGGTGAAAGAGAAAAAGTCACACATTTTGTGAGGCAAAAATATCTGATACGGTCCGATCTGTACAAAGCTCAGGGGTATAGAAAAATAATAAAACAGAATGAAGGTTGCGCGAGAAATTCCCAACTCATCCCTGTGTGTGTGCAGAAAATCTAAACCGAGGAAAACTTGGGTATATTTTAAATTTTATTTTAGTTGTAAATGGTTAACAGATACTTTAATCGAGAAGGTTTAACCTATACTATAACACACACGTACATTGTTATTTTCGATGTTTTAATCCGGTTCTAATAGGTTAAGTATTTTTAGTAAGTTATTTTTAGTACCCAAAGGTTAAAACAGGACCAGCTGTTTCTAAGACTCCGCTGCCTGCCTGTCCGTCTGTCACCAGGCTTTATATCATGAACCGTGATAGTTGGACAGTTGAAATATTCACAGATGATGTATTTCAACAAATGCTAAGAAACGAATAATATAATGCTCCCATATAACGCCATATATTAAGTCCGCCTTATGTACCACATTTTGTACATAGAAGTGTAAATAAATAAATAAATAATAAATATAACAGACATGTTTTTTTTGTCGTTTTTATAGATAAAATGGTACGTACGAAACCCTCCGTGCGCGAGTCCAGTTTTAGCGTGTTTATATCCATTAACATTACTGTTCTGTTTTAAAAGAAAGAAATAAAAAGTATAATTGTTAAAATATATTCAGTTAAAATAATGGTATTACAGTCATGTTGATTTTATACATGTTTAACTATTATTCTAGACCACAAACAAGAGAAACCACATAATATATTAGAGTGTATCTACTTCATTGATAGTAAGGTTTTTTTTTCGCAACCATTCTGTGGCCAAATAAAATCCTTTTACATCTCTCATGTTCGGTAAGTAGGTCCTTATTACCCCCAAATGGGGCTTGTAAGTAACCAATTAGCGCTCTAGGGTATTAATGTAGCTAGAAAAGGCCCTAGGGCGGTAAGTAATTAAAAAAAAAGTTTGCGGACATCTAACCATCATATTGGCAATAGACATCATGCATTCAGCCTAATGACAAAAGAGGTCGCTTCGCTATTCAGCCTTGTCTTCGAGTTTAATAGTCATCAATTTTAAATATCGAACGGCGAAGCTCAAATCCCGTTCTTGAAAAAAAAAAGATGAAAAAAGGCGGGAATAATGATGAAATAAACGAAAATCCGTAACTAGAATCCCAACCCTACGCAGCGTGGTACATCCCTAGAGGAGCGGGCAGAGAGAAGTCAGGATGACGTCTGTCAGCGCGGTGTGATTTGACAATACCGGCAAATTCAAGTTGCAAGATGATAATTATATTTTATTAAATAAATTGTATATTCAGTAATGATTCAGTTTTCCATTTAATAGATCAGAAGTGGCATAAATACTTGCGTGCTTATTTGGTCATGAAACATAAAATTGTTGTGCGAAAATTTTGAATGTGAAAAATAATAAAAGAACATCTTTTTTTCTGGTTTTGGTTTTTCGTGGTGCGATCTGATGGTATTTACGTGATAGTATTCGTATTCTTTCCTATTTCGGAAACCTGGTGCGGAGAGGCGATGAGAGTTTGGAAAAAATGATTGTGGTTGGAAACACCGAAGGCAAACGATCGGGCGGTCGTTCAACAACTCGATGGACGGATCAAGTGAAGTCATCGTCCTCTAAATACCACTCGGTTGTAAAGGATGCGCTGGACAGAAACCGGTGGAGGCAGATCATCCGCTCCAGATGCAACTCCGAAGCTGACCACGATCCTCAGACACGAAGGACCGTCTACAGAGAGAGAGAGATTACGAGCTGGATCCATTTAACAGTTGAATTGTCGAGAACCTTGTGGAACCTTCGAGAAGCTTATAGATTATTCCGAATTTTGATCGACGTAACAATTTATGTGGGACACTCATGGAAACTTGGTGAGCTTGTTCCGATTTACCTAACGGAATCTGACTTGAAAAGATGATGCACTAATCAAAATATTATGGTATGGGTTGTTCTCGTGTAATTTAAATGTGAACATAAAATTTAATTCGATGGCACGGCTGGCGCAATGGCTGAGCGATCGACTGCTGCGCGGCGTGTTGCGGGTTCGATCCCCGCACGGAGCAAATATTTATTATCATTTGCAAGTCGTTGTTCCGGGTCTGGGTATTTGTGTATGTGAGTTTCTGTGTTTGTGAACGCACTCACGATACAGGAGAGGTTCCAGTAAAGGGCAACGTTTTTATTTTAAAAAGCAATTGCTGAGTCAGTTATGGGCTACTATGATGGCTGTTGTTTTATAACATTGTGTAATTACTGTGGTTTAGAATATTCTTTTCCCAATATAAATGTGGCTTTACGATAAGAGGTATACTACTCAACTAGTAGTTCTACTTCTGAGGAATTGTAGAAAGAGCATTGTAGTAAAAGGATGAAATACATAAAACGACTGGAGAGGACTGTAGAATAGAGAAGCATTAGAGGGGCTAGTTAGGGAGCTCAGACAAACACAAAATTATCATGCTTCTGAGTCTACACCATAGACAATTACCAACTAGTTTCTATGTCAACATCTTTGGTCGAAGTCAGCACCAGTAGAACCTCTATGGTTCGTAATGTGAGGCGAAATGACATGTTGCCGGAGGTTGTAGAAATTCGAAAAGTATGGCTCTCACGTGTGGTTAAGACGAGAGAACATTAATTTGTAATTTATTGTACATCTGACCTACGCGGGTATGCTATAGGTTGGTTATTGAGACAGCTTTCATAATGATGTGAGCTGGGAATGAACAAAAAAATAAAAATTAAGTCAAATTAGAGATTTCGTAAATGAGGTATAAAAAAAAAACATTAAATTTTATTATGAAAATTGGGTACATTGTATGTACCCAATTTTCAATGACAATGATTATGACAATTTAAATAACAATCATTAATTGTCCTTAGGATGTTTTGCGGAATGTCAGATGAACTGATGGCTTCTGTGAGCCATCATTGGTACTTTAGGTGGTAAATTGGTAGGAATAATATCTGCAGGATGTCATGATCCTGTTTCTTTATTAAAGTATCTGACCAATGTTAAGGCATCAACAGCTTTAGTGCAGCAATTTAACAATAATTAGGAAAAGCTAGACAAACCAAAGCGTTTCACGTGTGGTTTAAAAGGTACATATTATTGTCTGCTCTGATTTTTCGGATGAAAATAGTACAAATTCATAGAAATTAATGGGATAAATGTTAAAGCCTTTTATTGATTTTGGAAGTTCATGCAATAATGAGGGAAGCCTTTAGTAATATTGAACTTATTATTGTAATTGATGATCGTGATCGTTTGGGCTATGGTGATTCATTGACTTATAATAATAATAATGTAATTAATGCACTTTTAAATGTTGATGGTACAGAAAGATACACCCATTTTTTATGTGGTGCCTGACAATATACACAAGTTTGATGTGTTACGAGTAATAGGACATCCATTACTACATTACTGAATTACCATTATATACTTGTTGTGGAAACTTTCATCCATCTTAACGTTATGATAATGAGTTGTGTTTTAAAATATCGGATCTGAGCGCTCAGTTAGGGAAAATCCGATTACATCTCCAAACTAATGTAGTAATTGCCTAGTATTAAAATGATGGCTTCCATTGTAACAGGACTTCTAAGTGAAGTCTGATGAACTCTATGATGTTCCTAGGTGTGAGATTAATATATTTTAGGATAAGAAGTAGAAACTCAAGGTGGGATCAATATAGTAAAAGTTCTGAACTTGAGTCATGAGACTACCATAATGAAGAAATAAATGAAAGTCCTTGAGTTGATTACCAATTCAGGTAAAAGATAAGAAGGAATAAATATACATTCCTTACTGGATGTGTTGAATATAATATAGGCTATGAAACTTCCGCCAGTGAATTACGCCCGTCACCTGTTCAGTGCTGTGAAAAAGTTTGCAACACCATGCAATGTATAATCGACAAAATGGAATCGTGACTACAAATCGTTTGTATCCGTTAAAATAACAAAGATCAAGGTCATTAACATATATATTATTGTTTAATCGAATCTGGACCTGTTTGTATTTGAATGTGTTTAAAAAATAAGCTTATTGTGGGTATTGAGCGTTATTCGAATTTGTCGATTGTACAATAATTTATCAATTTCTGGATTTGGCGAGCTACTTTAGAAATATTATAAAGGGGTTCGTTGTTATAGCTCTTCCTTTAATTGATTGATAAAAGACTAAAGAGGTCAGAAACAGGATGATGCAGTACATATTATACTTTAAAGGCTTAACGACTAATCCGGTACTTACGATGTATTGAGAAACCCAAGTTTATACTGATTCTTCAAATACAAATTAATTTATTGTTCCAAAGCTGGAATGCTATTGCTCGTCAATCAGATAGTCTGCTGGAAGTTGTGGCATATTCAATAAGCACTGGCTGTGGTTTTAAAAGTAAATGTGACAGGAATGAAATACACTTTGGTAACGGACTGTTCTGCATTTCGTTTGGCTTGGTCTAAGAGGGATTTGTCACCTCGTATAACTGGGTGGTGGCTTGAACTTTAAGAGTATTATTTCGAAGTTGAACATGGGCCAGGCATATCGAAGCAACATGTAGATTATTGTAGATGTTTGCTTCTAGTGTTGAGGTAATTGAAGAAAAATAAATTATTGACATTTTATAAGGGTGTTGAAGGAATTCAGGCATTGACGTTAAATCTGAAGTTGGAAGTTGATGCCAACAAGCAACAATAAACAAAATAATGATGATGATGATTATGATGATGAAATGAAAATATATATTTTTTCAAGTAGGTTAATTTCAACACTTTCACACGTCGTCTTTTTTACAAACTAGATGAGGCCGGTGTTTCGTACCTGCCTGCTCTGGGGGGAGGCAACTGAAGCAAACTCAGAGGTCACTGTCTCTTTTAAGTCCAGACATTATATTGGTAGTCATACAAGGATCATGTAGGTCAGTGCCTGAGATGGTCTTTTGTAGAAAGAATCTCACAGATTTGAGTGGATCTGACCAGTCAGTGAGAGCTTTGTCAGTTATCGTGTAGCTCGACTCATAACTCAAGGAGCTTAACGACACATAAACATAAGAAGAATGGGTTATATAATTATACTCGTATAATTATAAGTTGTTTAATGACCGTTTTAGAAGTTTTTGGGTTAAGTAGTGCTTGCCAAGGTTGGTCTGTGGTTGGGTGACCATCTGTCATATCGAGTTTCTGCCGTGCCTCGGAGAGCACGTAAATCCGTTGGTCCCGGCTGTCATTTGAAGATCTTTGACAGTCGTTACTATTAGTCAGAAGAAGCTCTAAAAGTCTGACAACCAGTGTTACCATGGGATATCGTATTGCCCGGTTGCTGGGTTGTGGAGGTCCGATTGGCGGTTGCTTTATATAAAATACTAATGTTCAGCTGCACCTGGTTCAACTTGCAGCCGACACCGATATAGATGGGTAAAGGCTAGACAGATGATGATGGTTAATGACAATGACCGGTTGTATAGAATTACCAAAGCGGGGAATAACCTTGTCTTGCTAAAAGCTGTCATGTGGCATAAATTATGAAAGCCTATAGTATATGACGGTAATGGTCATCTCGGTGTAGAAAGGGTTAAACAAATTTCCTAAAATTATGAATTTTATTAAGAAACTGTATGTTACGAACTGTATTGGGTGTCAATTCAGTGAGATTGACAGGTAAACAACCTGGTTGGTTGCGTTGTCATATGGGAGAGGAACGCGAATGATGGGATGCCTATCTTCTAAATATTCAACTGAGCATTAATAGCTGTTGCGTGTGGCTTTTGTCCACGGTTGGCTGGTGATTTTCAAGGTCCAGTGTGTGTAGAGTTGAATGTGGCAGAGTTGCGCCAGGGGTAACTAATGGAATTGAGAAAGCTGCTTCTTTTATGAAAGTGCGTTTTGACAATAGACGCAGAGAGCTCTGGTTATGGATTATGGTGGAGTGGCCAATTATGAAATTAAGTGTGAGTGGTAAACTAGTACCGTGATATGCAAGACTTAAGAAGGTCACACCAGTATTGCCTACTGACAGGTATGAGGTGACATCTGCTATGAACGAAATTTTAAATGTTGTGGAAAATTATTGGCTGCGATGGAACGAATGGTACTGAAGAGAAATAAGTTCCTCAGGTGAGAAATGAATAAATTATTGACCAAATTTTGCCTAAGGGGCTGATTGCATTGCCTTCGGGGCTGGTTGCAATACACATGGTTTTGGTTGCTTTGCCTACGGGGCTGATTGCATTGCCTTCGGGGCTGGTTGCATTACACACGGGGTTGGTTGCATTGCCTACCGGCTGGTTGCATTGCCTACGGGGCTGGTTGCAGTACACAGGGGTCTGGTTGCATTGCCTACGAGGCTGGTTGCATTGCCTACGGGCCTGGTTGCATTGCCTTCGGGGCTGGTTGCAGTACACACGGGTTTAATTGCATTGCCTTCGGGGCTGGTTGCAGTACAAAGGGGGCTGGTTGCAGTACAAAGGGGTCTGGTTGCATTGCCTACGGGGCTGGTTGCATTGCCTATGGGGCTGGTTGCATTGCCTATGGGGCTGGTTGCAATGCCTATGGGGCTGGTTGCATTGCCTATGGGGCTGGTTGCATTGCCTACGGGGCTGGTTGCATTGCCTACGGGGCTGGTTCATTGCCTATGGGGCTGGTTGCATTGCCTACAGGGCTGGTTGCATTGCCTACGGGGCTGGTTGCATTGCCTACGGGACTGGTTGCATTGCCTATGGGGCTGGTTGCATTGCCTATGGGGCTGGTTGCATTGCCTACGGGGCTGGTTGCATTGCCTATGGGTCTGGTTGCATTGCCTACGGGGCTGGTTGCATTGCCTATGGGGCTGGTTGCATTGCCTATGGGGCTGGTTGCAATGCCTATGGGGCTGGTTGCATTGCCTATGGGGCTGGTTGCATTGCCTATGGGGCTGGTTGCATTGCTTACGGGGCTGGTTGCATTGCCTACGGGGCTGGTTCATTGCCTATGGGGCTGGTTGCATTGCCTATGGGGCTGGTTGCATTGCCTACGGGGCTGGTTGCATTGCCTACGGGACTGGTTGCATTGCCTATGGGGCTGGTTGCATTGCCTATGGGGCTGGTTGCATTGCCTACGGGGCTGGTTGCATTGCCTATGGGTCTGGTTGCATTGCCTATGGGGCTGGTTGCATTGCTATGGGGCTGGTTGCATTGCCTATGGGGCTGGTTGCATTGCCTACGGGGCTTGCTTGCTGTTGCAGTCAGTGACCGGCATTGCTTGACCCATCTTTTTATTTTGCTAATTAAGATGGGTCGTGTAATGAGGGTTACTACTACTATGCATTGCCTGCGGGCTTTGTGCCGTTTCTGTGTGCATGATTGTTTGCAGGTTTCACGGGTTTTCGTGTTCTTTCGGGGGCAATTCCGACGAGGACGCCGGAGAGTCAGGAAGGCCGAACTGATAAACGAAAATCCGTAACTAGAATCCCAACCCTACGCAGCGTGGTACATCCCTAGAGGAGCGGGCAGAGAGAAGTCAGGATGACGTCTGTCAGCGCGGTGTGATTTGACAATACCGGCAAATTCAAGTTGCAAGATGATAATTATATTTTATTAAATAAATTGTATATTCAGTAATGATTCAGTTTTCCATTTAATAATACCTACCCGGTTACCGTCATACTTTTCGATTATAAGCTTTAAGAAATAAACTTTGCGATCCAACGGTGAAAGAGAAAAAGTCACACATTTTGTGAGGCAAAAATATCTGATACGGTCCGATCTGTACAAAGCTCAGGGGTATAGAAAAATAATAAAACAGAATGAAGGTTGCGCGAGAAATTCCCAACTCATCCCTGTGTGTGTGCAGAAAATCTAAACCGAGGAAAACTTGGGTATATTTTAAATTTTATTTTAGTTGTAAATGGTTAACAGATACTTTAATCGAGAAGGTTTAACCTATACTATAACACACACGTACATTGTTATTTTCGATGTTTTAATCCGGTTCTAATAGGTTAAGTATTTTTAGTAAGTTATTTTTAGTACCCAAAGGTTAAAACAGGACCAGCTGTTTCTAAGACTCCGCTGCCTGCCTGTCCGTCTGTCACCAGGCTTTATATCATGAACCGTGATAGTTGGACAGTTGAAATATTCACAGATGATGTATTTCAACAAATGCTAAGAAACGAATAATATAATGCTCCCATATAACGCCATATATTAAGTCCGCCTTATGTACCACATTTTGTACATAGAAGTGTAAATAAATAAATAAATAATAAATATAACAGACATGTTTTTTTTGTCGTTTTTATAGATAAAATGGTACGTACGAAACCCTCCGTGCGCGAGTCCAGTTTTAGCGTGTTTATATCCATTAACATTACTGTTCTGTTTTAAAAGAAAGAAATAAAAAGTATAATTGTTAAAATATATTCAGTTAAAATAATGGTATTACAGTCATGTTGATTTTATACATGTTTAACTATTATTCTAGACCACAAACAAGAGAAACCACATAATATATTAGAGTGTATCTACTTCATTGATAGTAAGGTTTTTTTTTCGCAACCATTCTGTGGCCAAATAAAATCCTTTTACATCTCTCATGTTCGGTAAGTAGGTCCTTATTACCCCCAAATGGGGCTTGTAAGTAACCAATTAGCGCTCTAGGGTATTAATGTAGCTAGAAAAGGCCCTAGGGCGGTAAGTAATTAAAAAAAAAGTTTGCGGACATCTAACCATCATATTGGCAATAGACATCATGCATTCAGCCTAATGACAAAAGAGGTCGCTTCGCTATTCAGCCTTGTCTTCGAGTTTAATAGTCATCAATTTTAAATATCGAACGGCGAAGCTCAAATCCCGTTCTTGAAAAAAAAAAGATGAAAAAAGGCGGGAATAGAAAACTTTTACTTTAAATATATAATATATATTATATTGTTTGTTTTTGGGACTTTTTTATAATTACGTGATAATTAGGAAAAAAACATGAGTACTGCAAGTGATGAAGATTTAATTAAGCTGCACTCCCGAATCAATGAAAATGGAAGCTGAAGCAGCAATTAACTAATAAAATGTTTTATTCTTGCAATGCCGGTTTTTTCTACTTACCTCACAATCGAGATGTAAAGCAGAGTAGCTAGCTCGGGTGTAAGCATCAATTGCACCCTCGAACTATAGGCGCCCTCGCTGCGCTCGTGCGCCTAAATATCTCGGGCTGCAATTGATACCTTACAGCCCTTGGCTACTAATCTACTATTTGAGCTCACAAAAGCTCAGTGCAAACAAGCTTAGAGGCAACTAATATTTTCTTTGGATCATCATACAACATGACTATAAATGTCGGAATCTTCACAGAGATTAGTGATCCACCAAGCCAATTTGATATCTGGGAAATGTAACAAAATGAACAAACTTAAATAAGCTCGAAAGTTTAATTAACATTATCTTCTAATCTTGGATTTTGAAGTTAGTCGCGGTTTCTCAAACTCAGTAATTAAAAGTGAGAATTCTAGGATGGATATATGCGGACAGCGAGTAATTACTGACTTGCCGTCCAACATGTACCATACCCGGATCGCCGGTGTGTCGTATTTAACGCGCGCCTCAAAGAGCCGTCAGCAATCTTACCGTGACCCTGGAACACAAAAGGCCTTTGAAGGAACACCGTGGATTTTAGTAGGTAGGTACGAGTCTGACAGTCCCTTACGTCCTGCCCTGGGCGGAAGGACTCATTCTTGATTTTATCACGATAAATCTATTGGTTATCATTTAATTTGAAGATATGTCGTAAAGAAAGTTTTGAATAGGTATGTGGACATAAGTTATTGATAAAATACATAAGAAATAATAGACGGATTGTTTGAAACACGATACAGCTAGAAAAAGGGGTGGAAATTGAGAAGCCAGCTAATGGTTCACAATAAGGTTACGCCTATTCCAAATAAATACACGCAAGTAAAACATATTATTTCTTTTGTGGAATAGAGAAAAAAGATTTGATACGTTAAAAATGTTTTCCTTCTTTCTTTCGTTTATTTACAACGTACTACTAGTACACACAGCTTGTTAGTCTTTGATATTATTTAAAAGATGAAAGTCGAATATAACTTAGATCGCAAAAGAGGGTCGCGGGATTGTCTTAACAGGCTATCGTGGACCTGGAACGTACAGGACAATTGAAAACCCGGTGGATTTTAGTCAGTACGAATTTGACAGTCAATTCCACTCCATCCAGGGTGGCAAAAGTCATTTAAGTGTAGTCTGGCGACAAAAGGGCAAAAATATGGGGCACCTAATTCCCGAACTTCATAAAGCATAGTTCATTTGTATACACGGCTACCATCAAGCTATGCAAAACTAGTATAAGCTGACCGTTCAATGTGTGGAAAGATCATTTAAAGAGAGTCCAAGACCAACTGGTTTTGTATAGCTTGATGTAGCCGTGTCCATAAATTAAATCATCAAGACGGTCATTAAAAGTAGGCAGTACATTATTTTTATAATAAGTTGATAAATTTACTATTAATTAATAAAATCAAATGCAAATCATTATGAAATTTTGTTACGGCAAAAAAAACATTTTTGCCACCACACAAAACATTTTTGCCGCCGAGTCAACTTGAGGACAATTCGGTGGATATGAGGTGGATCTGCACCAATTTAACGCTCAGATTACCACTCGCCATCTGGTTGCCTTTCTAACATACATTTTGTGTGAAAACGTACGAGTATGTACGGACGATGTATTGACATTAGACAGCATTAATTACAAGAAACTGTTTAAATCACGCAGTTTTAATAGAAAAGTTATATAAAAAAGCGAACCCATCACTAAAGCGCTACTCTCGTAATTGGGGTCGACGTATAGCCACTCCAGGTTGTGCTTAGTCACGGACATCACTCACAAACTGCCTAATGCCGTACAATTTGCTCCCATTACACGCCTGCCCTTATTCTGTCACTTACATTTTGCTCTAGAATTTTTTGTATATTCATTTTTTTATAACAAATGTTAAAGTTCAGGTGTTTGTTACTAATCGCATAATCGGCTGAACGGATTTTAAATCAAGTTAAGAAAATTAGGTGTACGTACAGTCACAAGCATTTTTCAAAACTCCATAGGACACAACTAAGTACTAGTTTAAGAAATATTTGAACCATCCTTTTATCTAAGCACAGTGATCATCTGCCTATGCAGTCATCAATATTGGGGTCTGCTTCTAGTCAAAACTGATGCAGCTGAATATCAATATTTTACATGGAGCGACGGTTGGTCTGTGGATGGATGACCATCTATCAAAGCGAGTTTCCTCCGTGTCTCGGAAAGCACGTAAAGCCGTTGTTCCCGGCTGTCATTTGTAGATCTGTGACAGTCGTTACTGTTAGTCAGAAGCTCTAAAGTCTGACAACAAGTCATACCATGGGGTATCGTATTACACAGCTACTGGGTTGTGGAGGTCCGACAGGCAGTCGCTCCATGTAAAATACTGATATCCAGCTGAACCTGGTTTGACTGGAAGCCGACCCCAATTTAGTTGGGAAAAGGCTAGGCAGATGATGATGATGACATGGAGCGACGGCGCGGCGCCGGCGCCGTGCCGGTGCCGGGGAAGCAAAAATGTATGAAAATTGGCTCGCTTTTGCACTTACCGGCGCCGGCTCGGCTTTGAGTCCTGCCCATACCTACATTTTTGCTTCCATTTCAACGGCTCGGCGCCGGTGCCGTGCCGGTGCCGGTGCCGGGTTGGCTAATGGAAAAACGCCCTATCTAACCACCACAACCCAGTTACTAGGAATACGATTCCCCATAGGAAGACTGGTTGTCAGACTTTAGAGCTTCTGACTAACTTACTAACTTTATCTGGACACAGTATTGATGCAAAAATCAAGGAAATACGACATGAATAAAACTGAACATTCATGAATATCGAGCTTCGTGCACTTGGTGAGCAATCAAACTTTGAAAAAGAGCTTTCTCTTGGTCGTAACAAAATGGCGGCAGACACACAAAGAAGATACATCGCCTTTCTAAAAATAGAACCGCAGTAAAACAAAAGGTCTCGCAAAAAATTGGGAAGCTTGCCTACGAACAATCGCGGGGACAGTAATGTATCTCTTCTAGGTCAGATAGGAGCGATGTAGGCCACACACAAACACACCCCACTTACACCCTCATACATAAAATACACCCCCACATTTGAACAGTAACACACACAAATGGAACTGATAGTGTTCAATAGAGACGATTTTCCGCATAACATAGTTTATAGTCGAAAACATCTGTTGATGTTATGCTGTAGGCGATTGTGCGTTGCCCAACCCTAAAACTGTGTAAAAATATTTTTCTTAAAAAAATGTTTTAAATAGTGTTCTTCAAGAAAATACGATTGAAAAACTAGCACCAGTCGGATACATGACACCATTAACTGCATGATTACACATTTCTACTAACAGTGCTTATTAATTGGTACTTCATTCAAACATTTCCAATTTCATCATAACTTCGTTAGTGACCACACAACCCACTCAGCCGTATAATTTCACCTGCTCACGCGAGTATATTAATCTCATTAACAGACTAAAATGTTAGTGGAATAATCCGGCTACATCAAAACAACATAGTTTGTTGTTTTTTTTTTTCATTTTTTTTTTGTTTTACCTTTGGTTTTGATCTTGACTGTAGTCTCGATCAAAGATGACAGAGACAAAGCCTACAATGGAGCGAGGAGCCACAAGAAGACTGTTCACATAAACGTCTGATTATCATCAAGATGTACAATATGTACATGTAGTTTACTTTTTACGTTTTTCAAAATGCATGTATAAAAAATGTTGTATACAAAACTTGTAGAATACATGTTTTATACCTTGATAAAAGCGGGGAGTTGAATGTTTGAAACAGTCTCAATATACATCAAAAGAAAAAAAAAATTACTAGTTTTATTCCATTTTATTATTTCTTGGTGAAAACTAGAGGTTACTTTGATGAGATTCAAGTTGTTTGTTGATTCAGTGAGTTCCGCTCGTACGGCCAGAAATCCAATCTATACTAATATTGTAAAAAGGTAACATTTGTTTGTAAGTTTGTATGTAGGGGGTAATCTCCGGAAGTAAAGAACCGATTTTAAAAATTCTTTCACTGGTAGAAAGCTACATTATCCGTAAGAGCTATAGGCTATAAAATATAAAGATATTTACTGCCCAACGAAGTGGGCACGGGTCAGCTAGTTTTCCATAAATTAAAATGCATGTCATCAATTAAAGCTACAATCGCAATTATTGCTCTTTCATTTTCAATTATTATTAATTGTCATTTCATTTTTAATCGTATTTAATATTCGGCTAATAAGAGTGGAATTTAACCTTTGTATTAATAGCTCTTTTTCTGGTGACACATGAACGTTATATATTTCGAATTCAGCATTGAAATTAAATCGGAAAAGTGAGCTTTAATAGAGTTTATTCGGTGAAATATAACTGTGTGTATTTTTGCTTATTTTCCTGTCTTCCGTGGGCAGAAATCTACCAATTCCCGAACCTATTGTACTATCAGAAAAATACAGGGGTCTTTTATACTTGCTTAAAATTTGTACCGTTTTAGTGCTGGGAAAACGGAGGTAGGCGAACAGCTGCGTCAGCTTTGTCGGAGAACACGGGAATGAACTCTCCATAGCCCGCAACCTATGTATATAATACCTTCCACCGATTTCGTCCGGCATTTTAGAAGTTTATCGTTTATTTTGCCGCCAGTGCCTATTGTGATTTGAAAGAAAACTGTATGTGTTACATCGATTGAAAGTACGGATTGGGAACTGTTTTGATCCGCTATAAAACCTAAAAAAAAACATCGTGATTGACAAAGGAGTCCTCTCTTACTGAGTGGAGCGGAAGAGACTATCAGACTCGTACTGACTAAAATCCATGGTGTTCCTTCAATAGCCCTTTACTTTCCAGGGTCACTGTTATCTGAGAAGAAAAAATAACAAAAAAGTTTTTGCTGAAAAAAGCATTATTGTCCTCTGTGTGCTACATAGACATACGTGTTGCTTTCGACGGCTAGCTCAAACGATGTCTCAGGATAACAATGCAGTCAGAAGTGGTGTTCCGTTAGTTTCGTGATTGCTCACAGCTTCAATTCAATTGTACACACTGGCTCATCTTCGTCACTATACACCGATATATATCTTTATGTATGTGACTGGTACATGATTTTTTAGGGTTTCGTAGCCAAATGGCAAAAAACGGAACCCTTATAGATTCGTCATGTCTGTCTGTCTGTCCGTCTGTATGTCACAGCCACTTTCTTCGAAAGTATAAGAGCTATCCTGTTGAAACTTGGTAAGTAGATGTATTATGTGAACCGCATTAGGATTTTTATACAAAAATAAAACAAATACAAATTTTGGGGGTGCCCCGCATACTTAGAATTGAAACACACAAAAAAATTTTCGCCTGACCCATACGTGTGGAGTATCTATAGATAGGTCTTTAAAAATAATGTTGAGGTTAATGCTATCATTTTTTTCTAAACTGAACAGTTTGCGCGAGAGACACTTCCAAAGGTGTAAAATGTGTGTCCTTCCCCCCCCCCCTGTAACTTCTAAAATAAGAGAATGATAAATCTTTAAAAAATATAAGATGTGTACATTACCATGCAAACTTCCATTGAATATTGATTTGAACGAGATCAAATAATTAGTTTTTTTTTAATACGTCATAAATCGTAAACTGCAATTTACATTTCAAAGTTACAACCAACCAACTACAAGAACTTGTTACTTTCTGCCACGGAACCCTTTATGGGCGAGTCCGACTCGCACTTGACAACCAAACTGAAATATCAAAGGTGTTTTAAAAACATACAAAATGTAGTATTTTCCGTTGACAACGTAACCTTTTGACTTTTTAAAAATTAAAAGTAACTAATGATGAAAATCCCGACGAACGCATATCTTACCTTAAACATTTAACTTGAGAGCCGAAGTCTGCCAGGGTCACGGCATTCTCTTATCAGGTAACCGTAACCCTGGAATGTAAAGGGCTATTGAGAGAACACCGTGAATTATAGTCAATACGAGTCTGACAGTCCCTCAAGTTCATAATATTTAGTTTAACTTAGGTACACTTTATAATTTTAAAATAATTGAGCCAGAACTAAAATGTTACGTGTGACGTCACGCTGCGTGGCATTTTTTCGCGCGGGGTGACGTCACACGTAACTTTAATGGGCTATATCTTTGTTATTTGCTGTTTAATCAAAAAAAGAAAAAATACGTGTCCAATATTTTTTTATAATATAAAATAAGGACTAAATAGAATTTCATTACTTTGACCCTGGAAACTACCCTTGGGTGTCGGTTCGAAAAAACGTTAGCTCGCAACTTCAACTTGACATCCAGGTTACGGCAAGCTTCAAAGAAATAAAGAAGATAACACTCCAGTAGATATCCAGCCAAAACTGACACAAATATGTGATGGACTGTTTTTTTTTTATTTATTTCCGATCCAGACAAGAATTCATAGCCAGCACAGTGAACGCTAGACACTAGAGATTCATCTCAGAAAGGCTGACTTTGCCAAAAATCAATTGGTTACGCAGTTCACATCCCCAACGTCAACAAGTACCCTATAGAACCCCTCGCGGGGTAGTGGGGTCCGGGGCTCGGGATAGCCCCCTCTGGGAGGGGTGAGATTCAACTGGTGCAATGCGGTGTGCCCGACCTCCCCTGCGTTGTTTTTGCCACTGTCCGCGAAGCATTTGGCGCGCCTTGCTTTTATTTCGTTACGTTATGCTATAGTATTGCTGCATCGCTTTTAATTACTTTCTGTAACAATTGTACTTCGTTTAACTCTTTAGCTGGTGGAATAAAGTTACTAGGAAAGTGTACAATAATTTTGTTTCACACTGCGAGCTGCGTGATCAAAGTTTGACACAGTCATACGCAGGTCATTGACATGTTAAGTTCAAGCAGATCGATAACGTCAAAATTAATTCGCAAAAATGGAATTTTAAAATGAAATGCTGAGTTTTATTGACCCTACAATACGGTAGTAGGAAAAATCATACGATTGACTGGTTCAATTTCCGTTTAACCTCCTAATGTCAGGGTCAAACGAGTGGCGCCAATGAGATTAGCTCGTTAAGCTTGACGTCAGTAAATATTTCACGTTTGCTCTAATGTGGCTGTTCCCGTCGCGGTAAATGTAATTTACTAACCAGTGTACTTGACGTTTTAATTATAAAGTTAATCTACCGACTAAAGTTTAAAATGTTTACGTCTCTGTAGATTTCTCGGCGTGAGGTGTTTTCGATAAAACTGGTTGACTTTTTCAAGCTTATGCAAGGATACAACTTCTTTCTTTTGATTTTAAATTAGAACAAGTAGATGTTCAATTGTTTTATTTTCCATCTCTTCTGTCTACTTTTGTTTATTATCGGTCCAGCCGCTTTCGAGTTTTAGCGAAACTAACCAACGGCAATTGATTTTTTTAATATATGAGATTCAGTTAATTTACATTTTATCAAAAGTTATGTCGTCTATTGTAGTTCATAACGTTTTTCTCATTAGTAACCATGTAGTTTAACATACTCAACAAGATTTTTCTAGTTATCAAAGTTTCCAATAGCTTACTCGAGAAATCGATAGTTGACCTTTTCCTTATCTAATTATTATTGACTGTATACAACGTGTAACGTTAAATGCGCAAAACCTCTCGTGGGGTAACTCAGCCTATGTTACTGAACAATTTTTGTTCTAATACTTTTGAAAATTCGCAAAAAAAAAAATATTTTTCATACTGATGGGCCCGATCAATTTCTCAATTTGTATGAAAAACCAATTTATTTTTTATTTTTTTTCCAAAAATCTTAGAACAAACATTGTTCAGTAACATGGGCTGAGTTACCCCACGAGAGGTTTTGCGCATTTAACGTTACACGTTGTATACAAGATTACACTAGCTAGGAAAGTTGCGAATAGCTTACTTGGAAAAACATCAAATGAGTCCTCCCGATCAGGGTAGAACGAAAGGGACTGTCAACCTCGTACTAACTAAAATCCAGCCTATTCAATGGGCAATTGCTATTGTCATTTGAGTTCCGTGGCCTCGTATGACAATCCCGAAATACTACTAATATAGACGACGCTCATAAGCCTGTGTCTACTACAACGCACGGATCCGATAAAACGATAGTATTTAAGTGAAAATTACGAGCTAATTTAACGCGAGCCTGACGAACCTAATTTAGTGTAAACAGGGCTTCATTGTTCGCCGCCAACGTTGGTCAATCCCGATGAGCCGAACACTGAGACTAAATTGAGTTTCGGTGAGGCAGCATTTTGTATGCAATTCAATTCAGTGCTTCAACATTTGAATAGCCGGCATGATTCAATTGAGTTTCATTCATGTTATTCAAGTTTTAATTAGAAGCACACTTTTTTTCGTATTACGTACATGTGTTCATATTTATTCGTTTTGGTTTTATTTTTCTGAACGGCCTTGTTCTGTGGTCTATTTCTAGTTATCATATTAGTTAATTTAATATTCAGAAGTAGTAAGTTAGTGTGAAATAGGCGCTAACGTTTGCTATGTAATGGATTTATTGTGAGTACCATCTAGGAATTATAAAAATTATGATTCATCTGATACAATTATATCTTGATTAAAAGTTTGCTACAAATTAAAATGTCATATCCAAGTCAGTTATGTGATCTATACTTGAGGAACTTCCTACTTCAGACTCCTTTCTCTATTTTAGATTGTACTTATAAACCAGCGCCTGTAATCATTGATGTCAAGATAAATAAAGATTTTCGAAAACTGGCACTTATAACACTACGATAAGGTTCAGCATTTATCGCACTTGTGCTGAAATAACACGGCTTGTGTGAGTATTATATTCCACTTCAAATGCAATAATAAACTTTCCCCACTTGTATCGAAAAGTACTATTATTGCTAAAGTGGCCAGTTTAGACCACAGGACTTTTTTCCAGTTCCTGCTTTGTTTACCAGTTCAGTAATTAGTACTAGAACGAAGGTTATTCCCGCGCATTTTGTTTGCCTCGTGAATAGCTGAGTTACCCTTATTTTTCGAAGCCCCATCGCGCTGTTGCTTAATCTATACGGATACGATAAAATGAGGGCAAAGAAGGCTGACAATATTTTTTGGCTCGGGAGTTGACTGTGCAGCTGCGTGTCGCACGTTCAGTTTCCGCGACCGGAACAATTTATTTTTGTATGACGTAGTAGTAGTTGTTCCAGGTCTCACTGTCTTTGCATTTGAGTAAACAACAGGTGGGACAACGTTAAATAAATAACACCTTCTCAGACCAACTCGTAGTGATCAAAGTGGAATGGGAATAATAATTAACAAATGGGAGTAATGATGATTTTCATAAAACCGCCTATTCATGTCCCACTGCTGGGCGAAGGCCCCTTCTCATTCAGAGAAGGTATGAGTTCCTAAAAACACTCAGTGGAGCTATTAGGTATGGTAAGCTTCAGAGAAATCTCATCGCCTTTGTTAGTGACTTCACTACCAACAAAAAGGGTGGGTTTTCTATGAAGCTGACTGTACACATGTATTTTTTCACATTACTAGTAAAATAACTAGCTAATTAATCGCGTTTTGTAGTCTTTACATGGTGTTTTAAAATAGCAGTCAGTATAACAAAAACTTTTTTCGAATATACGTCTCATCAGGTAACCGTGGCCCTGGAACGTAAAGGTCTATTGAAGAATCACCGTCAGCACGAGTCTGACAGTCCCTCCTTCCCACACTGGGCGGGAGGACTCATTTCATGATTTTACCACGATAAAAAAGGGTACAGTATCTCAATGAGACTTCTGGAATAATTTTTCCTGATCCGTCTCATTTTGCAGAGTGCCTGAGCGCAGCGAGGCGGCTTACGCGAAAATCTCTCAAACGTTCATCTATTATTTCATGGGGATTAATACTAGTAGATTTTACTTTTGAACTGTTTTCATTATTTTATTCATTCATAGTAGTAGATACGATACGAGAAAAACTTATAATGGTGTCGTTGGCCTTGGAATGGGCACCTACAGTTCTTTTACTTTTCATTATATCATGATTCACAGTCCAGTGGATAAAAAATTTTGACAGCCACCGAAAAGCCGCTACTGCAGAAGTCAGCACCTAACCCTCAATTTTATTATAGTCACTGTACACTATTTAAAAGTTTTTTTTTTGTACTGTCATCATGCAAGGTTTTTTGAAGAATAAGAAAAATATTTATTAAAAGTTAAGAGTCGTCGCAAAAGTCTTTGAAGAACTACAAAATGCTTAAAAAGCGATTACCGTATACCTAGAATTCTAGATCATCTGGCTTCGTTGTTTTATCATTTTAATTTAAAAAGGACGTGTTTTTGTTGCAACGTGTTGCAAAGATTTGGGTTGCAAACAGCAGCAGACGCTAACGAACAGCCAACGGATCCTGCTTGCGTCACGTAATTATTTTACCAACTCAAGATTTCCTTTTATAATCAAAAAGATAACCATAAAGGATTAATAATTCTCACAGATTTAATAAAAAAAAGTTGCGCCTCCCCGTAACTTAATTTTGTCACTTTGGGTAATGCTTTGCCTACCAAAATGTTGCCTACCACTGTTCAACAGCATAAAGTTCGTTGTAGAGTCTTTTAGAGAATACCATAGCGGGACTGGAGGTGATGTAACGTAAGCAATGCGTATTTCTGGTTTCCATGGGGCTTCTTTATACGTTTCCGATTACACGTGCTGTCGCATAAGAATCCGTTTTTAACAATATTACTACGCGGAGTAACCAAGTTTAAAACACAATTTACTAGCAACAGATATTTTCACTGTATAAGGTATTTGTAATCCCGATCAGTTTAATTTAAAGATGTGGTTAGTTTTTAGTGGTTTAATAGTATTTTTTCTTATTATTTGCTGCTAATATCATACATTTTATATTTTCTGTATTTAAGATACGGGTTTAAAATTTTGTATTTTAGTACATTATTACATTAACACTCACCCCCACACGATGAGTATCATGCTTCGAGAAGTACTACGTCGTTTGGCAAGGTAGTTACTGCTCGCTGACTTCGAAGTTTCTGCTTGATAGACTGCAATGTCGCTGGTACGATGGCTGCTAAGTCGCTGCCACGATGGCTGCATTGACACGTTGACTACTGTCGCCAATCCAGAATCTGACGATTAGAAAAACTGTAACAAAAGAAAGACGACTGAAACTGTACATTCCAATACTAGCTTAAGCAGAGTTCGATAATTTTCTTTCAGGACCATTCTACTACGGAAAAAAATAGTTTTCTATGTAAAAATCTAAATCCAAATCACTTCAATATACTTTTTGTGTAAAAATAACAAAGTCCACCACATTCATCCAGCCTCACAAACATTCGCATTTATTGTAGTGGTAAGATACATAGAAAGGGTTCATACTTTCTGAAAGGGGTGTTAAAATATCATTTTAACTATGTATATCATGATTTGCGAGTAAACACATGACCGAAATGGTGTCACACGAACCGCAAGAGCCAATCGCTCAGTCACTGCGCCAATCGACGCGGTTATGCAAATACTAGCAAACATATTCACACAGCCATAGCTTCGTCGACCAGAATAATGGCGCTGCATGAACGCCTACATAAATCAGTTTATTTGACAGCCACCGATGCGGAAACGACGCTCTCAACAAAATATTTGCAAACGGCAAAACACAATTTACATTTATTAAAACAAACCGTTTTATTTGAACACGTTGATTCGATGATCGGATGTTTATCGTGTTAACAACGAGGCAAATAAACATTGCTTTGTAATATATATATATAATAAGTGGCTGAAAATTAAACTCCGTATTCATCCTCATTTAAAATTAAACAAGCAATTGTTACTGATACAAGCAAATTCAAAATTTAACGTGTGGTACTTAGACGATGGAACCTTAGGAGGTGACGTAAGTACCGTTTTAGCTGACCTACAACTTCTGAAAGAAGAATTTAAATTAATAGGCCTTCAATTAAACTCATCCAAATGTGAAATTTTTGTAACTGACGTGACCGACAGACAACCGATTTTAGATAAATTTAATGAAATAGCTCCAAATATCACCATCTTAGATAAAAGCTCCCTGCACCTCCTTGGTGGTTCCCCTATTTTGGCAGAAAGTTTCCCATCATTTATTGACAACAAAATTAAACGTTTTAATGATATTTCGGAAAGACTCTCCCAAATTAGTATACATTCGGCCTTCACCCTAATTAGATATTGTTGTTTTGGTCCAAATTTCATGTATTTTCTTCGTTCATCCCCTCTTTTCAAACATCCACAACTCTTGGACAAAATTGACAAAATTATTCGTAATACATTATCATCCATTCTTAATGTGGCCCTGGATGACCGAGCGTGGCTTCAAGCCACCCTTCCAATTCGTTTTGGTGGACTCGGTATCCGCAAAATTTCCAGTGTTAGCTTACCGGCGTTCTTGTCCTCTGTCCACAGCACTGAAAAGCTGACCAGGAGAATTTTGTCTTTCTCCCTGGTCGACCCTGAGGTGCCGTGTTTGACCGATGCCGAGGACGCCTGGAAAGTGGCTTGCCCAGATACGGATCGGCCCGGTAACCCGTTTTCCCAGAGACAGTGGGATGAGCCGCTCTGCAGGTTGGTACGGAATAATCTCATTAATACGTCCACCAATACTGCGGAGCGTGCCCGCCTGCTGGCTGTGGGTGAATGGGAGTCGGGCCTTTGGCTTCAGGCGCTACCGTCACCCAACATAGGTACTATGCTGGGTGACACAACCTTCCGTGTCGCTACTTGCTTGCGTTTGGGCGCTCCTTGTGGGGCTCCACATCGCTGTCAATGTGGTGAAGTAGTCGACTGCCTCGGGCACCATGGCCTTTCCTGTAGCAGGAGTGCAGGTCGGTTGGCACGACACGCTAGCTTAAACGACATAATCCGTCGTGCTCTTGTCACCGCCGGGGTGCCAGCCGTCTTAGAACCCAGTGGCTTGGCACGCGACGATGGGAAGAGACCAGATGGTATGACCATAATGCCATGGAAGCTGGGTAGGCCTTTGGTGTGGGATGCAACATGTGTCGACACCCTTGCGCCATCCCATCTTCCTAGTTCGGCGTGTTGTGCTGGCGCTGCTGCTGCAGGTGCTGAAAACTCCAAGCGGCGCAAATACATTGGCTTAGCCAGTAGCTATGTGTTTGAGCCGTTTGGGGTTGAAACTCTAGGGCCATGGGGCCCGAGTGCCCACAACGTTTTTAAGGATATCGCCAGGCGTTTAGTCGACTCTTCAGGTGACCAGAGGGCTGGCCTATTCCTAGGCCAACGAATCAGCATTGCCATACAACGTGGCAATGCTGCCAGCGTTCTGGGCACCGTTCCCGTTGACAGCGATGTGGATGAATTCTTTGACGCCCTTTGAATATTTCTTTTATTATTATTTTAAGTACATATTACTAGTTAGTTTTATTAATAGTTTAGATTATGTATTATATTTACTGTTAGTAGGTACTTATGTTTTATGTAATTAATAAAAAACAGCAATTGTTACTGCAGTATTGGTTTTAGACAATTTGATGACAAGCTGATAATTAATTGACAATTTTCAATGTTTTATGTAAGTAATCGATGTTTACAATTTACACTGTTATGCGATTATTCGCTTTAAACGAGCCAGCTACGCGAAGTCTATGCGGTGTATACGTGCAGTATATGCCGCCTCTACTTAGTGCCTGCACTAGCCACCGTCCAGTGCGCAATCACTTTAAGCCAATCGCCATGTTTTATTGTGGCTTCATCTTGTAAATTCAGTTAAGCAAATATGGTCGTCCTCGTGGCACTTTTCTAATTTTTCAATCACCCTTTTGATTCGAACCAAACTCTTATCCAACTTCTGAAACTATAGGAAAATTGTTCAACGCAACGTTCGTGTAGGGATTACCTCGTCTGCAACATGTCTAGCCTATTCAAAGGGCAATACTACGTTCGTTAAAACTTCCCCAGACGGATGCAAGTATGTGAATGCGATGCTAGTACTTTAACAAGCAGAAACTTGGATTTTAAGCTAGTAGGAAACGACGACTCTCAGATTTATTATTTATTCAGCGGCTCTTCGCGACAAATACCCTCGGAGCTAAGTATAATAGCAGGAATGCAAGTCGTGCCACAGGTTGCCCGCCACAGGTTGCCTTTTGCCAGTTATTAACGAACCCAAAATAACTCTTAGCAACCACCCCCTTCTCCCTCAAACAGGGGTGATGTACGACCTCTAGCGTATTACGGGGGAGCTTTGAATTACTGGTTTTCGTATAGTAGGTACAAATGGCGGCCCTCGTTCGAGCAGAAAATATTAAGTAGATATCGGTGGAAGAGCTTTTTTTGTTGGCGAATTTGATAATATTCCTAGGAAAGCCGGAAAGGGCGTCCCTTATTGCTGGTAACATTTTGCTTTAACGGATTTTTTAAGAGTCCGTTTTTTCTCCGTACTAACTTTCTAGTTTATTTTATATCTGGAATAGAATATTTTCCGTTTTTAACTCTGACAATACCTAGCAATATAAGACAGACTGCCTTGGCATAAAGGCCTCGAAGCCATGCCAAAAACATTCCAAAAAAAAAGACAGACTGCCTTGTTAGGTTTCATACTTGCAATATGTAACAGTGCCTACGACCTACAGGTTTATACCATAAAATTAGTATACACATTTGGCGGAAATAAGCTTGGAATATGAAAGCGTGCAATGTTAATATGAAGATAGCGTGCCAGTAAAACTCGGCTCGTACTATAAGTCTTTACTTTTTATACAATCGGAATGAAATTATTACTCTAAAGGGTGTATGGCCTAGCTTGTATGATTGTTTCGTTTGGAAAATCATGTCTACATGAGAAACAGTATGTCAATTCAAAATGTATCGGTATATGGGACAGAGTTTATAATTTTCGCTTTAATTTACTAAAGTCTTCCAAAAAAGATGTAGAGACAAATATATAGATACTAGTGATGTAACGATTGTTTGTTTTTTCACATTCGCGAATGTGAATGCGGGTGGGAATATTCTTTTTCAATATTTATATAAAACGCACGCAAAATGATAGATTGGTTTCAGGTTTGACATTTCATAACAGACATATTTAAACCGAACATTGCCATTGCCATTGCAAGTCGATATAGTAGAATGAATGTAACTTCATTCATTCAACACTTAAAATGTTTCTCTTGAGAATACAATAGAATTAAAAAATGCCATTTAAAAGAATGGAAACTAGTCTATCAAGAGGCTGTAAAGGAGTTGAATAAAAATATCATTATTCAATTTTATTTTATAGGAGCAATAAAGTGCTATCTACTTAATTCCCCTTTTTGGCGAGCGGACGATACTCGATGGAGAGCCGTAAAGAATTCTTGGCAAACGAAATGCCCGCATCGCGCCATTTAGTTAGGAGATTTCGACTTCATGGCTATCTATCTACATTCTTCTACATGTTCATGTGATTTCTCTCAACGAATTCACTCTTCGTTGACGATAGACTGATATTTTTATTATGAAGTGTTTTCTGTGGTTATTTTGAAACCAAAACCTTAGAACATAAATAATAATATACGTGAGTGCAACAAACTAAACTAGTAAAGTTACAATATATTATTTTTGTTCTGTGGATATAATTTATTTATTCAGCGGTCAAATCAGGCCCTACAATCAGTCGCAAAATGTTTTCCATAAGAAAGTTTAAAGATTTTCGTTTTCTTTCGCAGGTTACACCGAGGAACAGCCTTCCACACAGTTCACCGCCCAGCTGCCGAGCGAGGTGAGCCCGGCCCCCGCCGGCCCCGCCCCCGCTCCTCAGCCGGCGCTTCAGCCTCTATCCTATGCCCTTCTGCAACTCTCCGCCTCCGACTCGACAGACCCGCCCTTCCTCCAGGTTCAGCTCCAGTCTTCGCCTGTCTCCCCTCCTCCGCCACCGGCGAGCGGCAAGTCCATCTCCATGTGCTACACCAGCACTGGCGCCATCCTCTCTCTGCCACCCAAGAAGAAAGACATCTACCGCCCGTACTGCCTTGTGGACCGCGCAGCGCACCTCAACCGACCCGAGGAAGACCTCAACGCGGCGCATGCCATCCTCGACCTCAGTCAGCATGTGTTCCTGTCACCGCGCGTGGAGCCCCCACCGCCCGAGACGCAGCCACCTGCACCACCCCCCGCGCCCTCTCCGCCTCCGCCGCCGCCGCCGCCACCGCCTGCACTTGAACAGCCTGCACCAGAGCAAATCGCTGAACGACCGCGAGAGACGATTGCATACACATATGACGCGTTCTTCGTGAGCGATGGACGGTCTAAACGTAGAAACTATGCAAATGCGCCGGTCGAAGCGGTTCCACCACCAGAACCCAAGTCCAAGTATACGTGTAGTGAATGTGGCAAGCGGTACGCGACATCATCGAACTTATCGCGTCACAAACAGACGCACCGCAGCCTAGACTCACAGGCTGCCAAGCGCTGCGGCGAGTGCGGCAAGGCGTACGTGTCCATGCCGGCGCTGGCGATGCATGTGCTCACTCATCAACTATCGCACGTGTGCGGCGTGTGCGGAAAACTGTTCTCACGGCCGTGGCTGCTGCAAGGCCATTTGCGCTCTCACACGGGAGAAAAGCCTTACGGCTGCGCGCACTGCGGCAAAGCATTTGCTGATAGATCGAACCTGCGCGCACACATGCAGACGCACTCAGCGGACAAAAACTTCGAGTGCACGCGTTGTCACAAGACATTCGCGCTCAAGAGCTACCTCAACAAACATCAAGAGTCGGCGTGCGTGCGCGACGACGAAGACGAATCGCCGTCGCCGGAGCCAGTCGCGCCCGTCTGCGCGTCCGGCTAGGGCGATACAGCCGACGCAACTAGGGACCGTAACCACCGCCGAATGGTTTAAACGTAAACGTAAAGTATTAATATGAATTTAGCTTGTTAACTTAATATATTAAATTTACAATATGGAAGAGGAGCGAGCGCGTCGGGCGGGCGCGGGCGCGCACGCCGGACGCGCCGCGACACATCAAGCAACGTTTCGCATACAACGAATCACGTACGACCCCGTAGAGCCGCGGCCACCGCGGTCGCAGGCCGTAGCGTCACACGTCCCGATAGCGGTTAACTTAATAATAAATATGTATATAGTCGTCGATAAAATATACCCTTATATACATAGATGTATTGAAATATGAATGAAAACTAATATCTTTTGTAGGTGATTTTTACAACCGCAAAGTAGGTTAGAGAGTATTAGGGTGTAAGTTTAGCGTCGAGATGCGAGAGCCGAGCGCCGAGGTCATGGGTGGAGGGCAGCCTCCTCCGTCTCGGTGAGGAACTTGCCAAAACTTTCCGTCCGAAGCTCCGCACACACGCCGCCGCAGCGCCGCCGCCGCAGCGCCGCAACGCGCCGCCGCACCGGTCCGCGACAGTGCCTTACCTCTCGCCCCGCCGCACCACCACCCCTGCACGCACGCACCTCATTTCGAAACATCTATTTTAAAAAAACAACCTAACCTATAGCAATAGCAGTCTATTAATCGAAACATTTCAGCGATGTTTGACTGATCAAATTTGTTTATTTTTCCATGCTTAAGTAAACATAACAATATTTAAGTACAGCATTTTGTCCAATCGAGTTTAGTATAATGCTGATTCATGAATAAACTAATACAGTGAAAGTAATAAAATATTGTTGTAACACGTAAGGTGTGTGTAGGGAGTGCGTGAAGGGCGCGGGCGGGGGTCGGTCGCCCTGTGGCGGCGACAGGGCAGGGCCGCGCGCCTCAGCCTGCAAGCCTTTAGTCGAGCGTGTGTCTTTAGGTGACAAGTCAAACGTAACTGGCAATAAACTAACTTAGCTTAAGGTAGCATTAACGTAGGTTAACGAGGCGAGCACGAGGTGCTCGGTCAGAAATGGGTATTCGAAAAGCAATAATAATGTAGGCATAAAGTCGCGCACCGCTGTCAAATAGACGCAGCAGACTATTGTATTAACCCTATAGCGCTCTGTAGCTGTTAGCTGTCCCCTACATCGGCCCCACGGGCGCTACATCGACGTGCGCACGAAAGTAATGCGCCGTAAGTAAAACGCGACTTGTAGGAAATGTAGCAGCTAGTATGTAGTGTATTCATTTGGCAGCGCGATGTTCCGCCCGCGGGCCCGGTGCCCTCCCTAGTCTATTAGTTAGTGCCTCGAGTCAATTCGTCGTTGGTGTTTCTTTGAACCCAGTCAATTAAAATATCTTTCCAAAAAGTTCCTCTATTATAACAAACTTTTGGCAATTCTATTATGTAAACTTTTGAATAAATTTTAGAATACTTTTATTTGAGTGAAAAACCGTTACGGTTATAACACTTTTGTGGAGAAATATACGTGTCTAAAAAGCGATTGTTACGTTGAACACCATACTTTACTAAAATAATAATTTTAGAAATGCGAATTAACTAATTTTACTTTAAAATATTTAAAATAATTTCAACAATAATCGTTACGGTTGGAAAGAGTTTTTGCAGTGTACATGATATGATTTATGAGTTGATGTTGTCAGATTGCTTGAGATTGTACGAATATTTTAATGAACAAATCATTTTCACGACAGGACCGCCTATAGAGGCACTTAACTGAACACTAGTCGTTATATTCCTTCTCCAAGTACATACTCCTACTAGTAGCTGTAGTGCCACATTATATCTACTTTCTTAGATTCTATAGTTCTCTTCCCTTCTTAATAAATTAACCCTTTGATCGCCGACTGATTAGTTTCTGTAAGACATTTAATCATTAATAAATTGAAGAATAATACTGATACCTATTGATAATATATTAATTTTAGTATAGACGATGTACATTCGGGTACATTGTACCAACGCGGCGATCATGTGGTTACAAATTATATAGTTTTATAAAAATAGGGTACGCTAGACAAAGGTGACGCGTTAAAAGCAATATTAATGTAAATCAATAAGCAATATTACTGTAGAAATTATTGGTTATTGATAAAAGAATTAGATTATTAGATATTTTGGTGCTTTGGAGTTATATTGAACTAAATTGAAACGAAATTAACATCGAATATTGTGTAATTTATAAGTGCAATCATTCTTAAGTTCAAAAACATTGAACAAATTCAAGTCTGTTTTCTATGAACCTACTGATTTTCTTAACTTTGAAATTCTTTCTAGTATCTAGCCTTACACTTAGTCTAGTCGATCTATGTATTCCCTCTTATACTCCCTTCTTCGAGGAATTCTTTCGTATTATTCTTCTTAGCTCTCCCTACTGGTCTTTAGTAGAACAAATTGCAAATTAATTGCTTTTGATGATAAAAAATTAAAACGAAGATATTTTATTCAAATATTTATACTAACGTTATTGTAATTGTAGCGATTATACAGATAAGTAACTAACGATTAATATTAACGAAACCAACTTATATTATACAAAAATATATAATATACACTGTAATGTAAATATGTCCCTGTGTACCAAATTTCCCTTCTTTACAATTTTTGTAGATGTAGCATTAATAAATTAACTTTATAATAAAGTATTATACATTTAGTTTAGTGACGGGGCAATCTCGTAAACGTAGATAGTAAGTCCACCTTTAGACTTGATAGTTTACACTCCAAAGTTATCTACCTGTTAAATGGCGCACCTACGAAACGATTATCATTTTTCGTTGGAAAAACAAAACTTCTGTAAAAGCAAATCAACGTGTTCTATCAAAAAGCTCCATTTTCTTAAGTCGAGGAGACACTAGGCATTATACAATTAATAAAATAATATTGTAAAAACAATTTTACTAATGCAAGGTACACACGTAATGTCTCATTTATTAATTCAAAGAATATAAGTCGACAACTTCGAATTGATCAGTAAGTTCCATAAATTAAAGTCAGTGATAAAACCAAAAAATATGTCCAAATTAGCAATACGATGATAAGCAATATTAATTAGGCTAATATTGAGGCTGTAAACGAGGTTAGGCTTAAAATACAATTTAAAGACGAAAAAAATGATTCTATTCCACAGCGGTTGAAACACATGTGTGATATTTTTTTAAGAAATTTCAAAAGATACTAATGAGCCTGTTAATTAAAGTAGTAAATATATTGAGGTCACGTAAATCAGATTTTACCATTTCAAATTAATTAGTGTTTCGCTGGCGCAGCAACACGATTGCCGTCAATTTCAATAATTATTTTCCCACGCCAGTAGCGCGGTTCAGTTTTTAGGTCACGTCAACATTTAATTTAACGCATCAATTTGTGCATGTGAGTGTAGATAGAAAATATTTCACCTTAGAAATGAGTACAACATGGCTGCGTGTTGTACGTTTCGAAAATGGATTATAGTAAAATTGGTAAGTATCTCAGGGCCAATCACACGCTCGCAATGTACTCACAACTCTGGCTTACGATGAACTGGAGCGCTACTGATCTAGTTCAAACTACAGCTACCCCTTTAGCGCAAAATTCACAATACAGTGCACTTAAGTCCTAACATCGTTTACAGACGATAACCATATTTCTAGAAAAAACTATAATAGGATATGGCAATAACGTGACTTCTAATAAGAAAAGCAATAACAAAGCAATATCATTTTTTGTACATTTAGTTGTGGGATGCGGTAACTAAACTCGGCTAAATAAGTAGACTGGAAACAAAAGTGATATGATGTTTTATAAAATTACATTGTTTCTATTGCTTAGGGTAAAAAATTACGAAAAAAAAATAGTTTTCATTTATAAAAAGTTAAAGCAATTACTATTTTTAGAATAACATTATTTTAAATGAAATCGATTCAAGGGAATATTCAATTAAAATGTGGACAATGAAACGAGTATGTATCATCGAGTCTCGGTATAAAAGTTGTACCTATTAGCTAGAAACTTACAAGAGCTACGGACGAGCTACGCCGTAGCAAATTGCTACGGCGTAGCAAATTGCTACTAGTGCTCTATTTTATAGTTTGGTGCATTTTACGCTGACGTGACACAGCAAAATAATGCAGTCAGTATTATGGAAAATGTTTATATATTTATTGAACAGATACCTGTTTAGGAATAAAATGATATTTATATACCAACTTTAAAAAATCACGAAAACGTAAATCGGTTTTGTCGATTTACGGATTCGTGATTTACGTGAGTTTAATTGCGAAAAATGGAAAATGGAATAAACGACAGTTTTATGAATCTTGAATGTTGAAAATAAACTAGAAAGTATTATTATGCACGAAAAATAAAAGTCACATTTGTCAAAAAAAGTTTAAAGATTTTTTTTTATTTTATATTCAGCTTGTAGGAATGTTTTTGAGTAAAACAACAACAATGCGTATTATATTAATAAAGACTGAAATATTAACATGTTATACATACCGAATACAAAAAAAAATGGTTCGTTTCTTCACTATGAATACTTTTATAGAAGAGAAAAAAATGCCTAAACCGAGGCGACGTTTGCACGTAAGATCGGATTAAAAGTTCAATCGGCAAATGCACTTTGTCGTTTGAGCCTTCTTACATAAACTACTTTTGTCCAAGGACTATGACTTATAATACCCTTTTACCTATTTGACTACTAATACTTAAATGGTCTTATAGAATGAATAAAACGTGATTTTGAACATCTTTATATCACGAAAATCAATATTATTGTGATAAACGCTGCGATAAGTGACGTACATAAAAACTCGGCTTTTATGCCAAAGACATTTTAGTCTTTTGATGTGATCCTGAATTTAGTATTTTTAAAAAAAAAACAAAGTTCGTGAAGGTATCGATAAAAATTGACTTTATAATACTCGGTCTGTACTTGACTTAATATCGTACAAAATATGACCGCTTAAAATTTATATGAGAAGATAAATACAGAAAAATATTTACTGGAATTCCAATTAGTCCGTCGGTTCATAAATATCGAAATTTATTGTTATGCATTGACGGAGAGTGTAATAAAAATGATGGTTAACGAATGTTGAGTCCGTTTCGCACTGCGTTTGATAGTATCTCCAAACTTTATAGCATTGTTAACTATATTAAATGGAGAAATATATTATGAACGGACGGACGTAGCGAGTTTAGAAAAAAAAAATTAGACGAGTATTGGATTTAACCTTATAAATATACACTAAGGTATTGAAGACAATGTTTTGGAAATTATGTGGTACAAAATAATTTAAAAGTTCGGACGTTAAGTATGTTGTTATGGACCTCCTTTGTCGTGAATAACGATAAGATTATTTTCGTCCTATTTACTTTTATCTTAACCTTTCTCCTTTAGAATCTAAACTCTGACTAGACTCATTAAGGTCACGACACTGTTACAGAGCCATGACCCCCTTCCAACTATCTGTCGTGATCAATTAATAGTATCAGCTTTAAAGTATTTACTTCCATTTTATCTTGAACAATACGAGTATTAAAAACTTCAATATTAATTATATTAAATATATATATATATATATTAAACGGAATTAACAACGATGATTGTTGCGTCTGTTGTAGGTCCAAAAATACAATTTAGGTCCTATACATTTGTGAATAAGGTTTAGGAACGAAAAGCAATATAAAATTAAAGTGATTACTATCAGCAATATTAATGTTTAAGAGAGTAACAATTATTGAGACAACGATAAATTATTAAAAATCGAAAATCGACAACGAATCGTTTTCATTCGTAATTTATTTGCACAACGAAATTAGAGTCAAAATTATTTACTATCGCTAGCGATTTAGGATATTTAAATTATTCGTATGTTTTAGATAAAAAATACCTAGTCACTTTTGAAGTCGTTTTAGTCTAATTTGAATATACCTACTGTTGGAGGTTGATTTTAATATGAACGAGCCACACAAACAGTACTTTTTTGAAAGCAAGAAAAAACAGTAAACCTAATTAGGTCGATTTAGTTTAGTTATAGTGTAGGCTAATAGTAATCTAGTCATATAATGTAAATGATATAATAACCTTAGCAGTAGAAAGAAAGGTGATTACATAATGTGATGCATCGTAGCGAGTGGGAGAATAGATATGTTAGAGTGAGAAAGTATAGTAAGTATCACTGATGTGATTGATGATTATTACTGAGTTTGCCTTATGAATTTTTGTATAAGTGAGCTTGACGTTCAAAGTAATTGATATATTTGACAAATTACAAGTTATAATTTTTAAAATAAATGTTAGGTTTCTCTGAAAATTGTTACGTGAAAAAAGGTTTTTTTAATAACAAATGAATAGGCGTTCCGTCTTTACTGCTTTACCAAATTGTATGTTCAATACAGTGAACATTGCAACATTCATGGCATTTAATTTTTTATAAATAATCATCAAACTCACTTATGCAATTATTTGAATGAATAGAAAATAAGATCACGATTATACCAAGTTTGAACGTTTCTATGTAATGAAGTCTTATTTTTAGGATATTGATTCCAACCATTTCATTTCTAATAATGACGACCAAATGAATGTCAGTTTTGTATTTCTGTGTAGTTTTCTCACTAAGATTCACTGTTCACGCCACTCCAAGTAGTTGGAGCCTGGTAGTATTCCGCCACGTGTTATAAAATGCCTTTCCTTTACTAAATGATCGAGTCGATGTTCCAGTGACCAGTGATACTTAGACATGACCAATAACTGTGCATATTTATTAAGGCTTTACTCATAATTTTGCTCTAGATTAAATATAATAATTCAACAATATACCCATGCCATTTACCTAGTTATTATTTTATGACCTTAAAATTTAATATAATTACAATAATAAGTGTAGTATGTCAATTTTTTAATTCACGTATTCCTTCCTATTATGCAATTAATATATACCAAAAAGTACCTACAGAGTTAGTTGATAACATTGCATGAAAATATTATTATAATAGCATAGTGTAATGATAAGTAAGCGTATGAACAATTATCCCAAAGTGTTGTATTTGGTGAGAAACGACGAATTTAATTTATATTTCGATTGTTTGTAATGTTGTAATGTCGGCTGCAGTGAACATTACCCCTTCCAAGTTTATTACAATTATAAAGGTTCAGAATAATCGTGAAGTTTCTTCCTGTCCTCACTAATTAAACTATGCAATTACTGATACTTTGAGCAATTAAAAGACAAATATTGTAAATAAAATAAATATATTATCTTGTATATCTAGTCAATCTAACCATAAATTACTATTTTTAGGGAATATCTCTTTTATTTTACCGACATTATGACATTAGCCTAAAATTGTTCCTAATTTTCCAAAATGAGTATTATTGTGTGATTTGACAGCTGATTTAAGTTCTACGTCTAAATGCATTTAATGTAATCTAAGTACCTAGGGTCCACTGCGTTACGTTATATAATGTAGATGTTGCCTATATAAAGGTATTGTGACTTGCTTTTGGAGGCAAATACATTTATCAGAATTAATTTCCCTAGTCAACATTAAATCTCTACCTCTAATACTTCTTTCCCTCATTGCAAAACTTCCAAAATAGATACCTAATAGTTTAAAATCACACAAAAACAAAGTAAATTCTGATAAGTGTTATTTTTAGCTCACCAAAACGTAAAAGGTCATTCCTGAAGTAATTTGTTTTGAATAATGAAGTAAACTGAATACCGTGACTTGATTGTTTCAATTTTTTTTAAGAAAATTAATAGTTTGTTATGTCTTTACGTGATCTTTTTTTTTGTTAAGTTTTTGTAACTTAGTTTATTGATATGCCCATTTTTTTTTCAATGGGTAGGTACGTTTGTCGCTATTGCTGCACAAATGTAATGGTGTAGTCACACAAGATATGACGAACGCAAAAATTGTTACTTTAATGTAATTATGTGAACCCGCTTAACTTATTTTATTTGTGTTGCCTCGTGTGTTTTTGTGTACAGATTTATTTTGACTATACATATAAATTAATTATATTAATTGAAGTGGTTTTATTTCAAATTGCCTTACCTTTTCTATGAGTCAACTTATTACTCTACTCTAAACTATAGACAACTGTTATGGTCAGATATCCGAAACCGAGTACATTTGGCACCATGTTTTACACATTGCTGAGACGATAGCACGAATGACTGACATAAACGTAAAATAAATACTTACTCAGATTTTAGAATTGAAAATACTGGTATCCCATAAAATATTTATCATCATCATCTCAGCCATAGGACGTCCACTGCTGAACATAGGCCTCCCCTTTTGATCTCCACATACACCGGTTGGAAGCGACCTGCATCCAGCGTCTTCCGGCGACCTTTATATGGTCGTCTGTCCACCTTGCTGGCGGACGTCCTACGCTGCGCTTGCTAGTCCGTGGTCTCCACTCTAGTACTTTTCGACCCCATCGACTATCAACACTGCGAGCAATATGGCCTGCCCATTGCCACTTCAGCTTGCTAATCCGGTGGGCTATATCCAATTAGCTATATCGGTGACTTTAGTTCGTCTACTGATCTCCTCATTTCGGATTCGATCACGTAGAGAAACACCGAGCATAGCCCTCTCCATAGCTCGTTGAGCGACTTTGAGCTTTGAGATGAGGCCGACAGTGAAAGACCACGTTTCGGTGCCGTAACTCATCACTGGTAACACACATTGGTTGAAGACTTTCGTCTTGAGGCACTGAGGTATGTCGGACGAAAAGACATTGCGTAGTTTCCCGAACGCTGCCCAAACGAGTTGGATTCGGCGGTTGACCTCTTTCTCGAAGTTGAACCTACCTAACTGGACTACTTGTCCTAAGTGGATACATGAGTCAACAACTTCGAGTACCGAGTTTCCAACAGAGACTGGGGTGGGCACAACATTGGCATTTGACATAATTTTCGTCTTGTCCATGTTCATTTTCAAGCCCACCCGTCGTGAAACTCGGTCGAGGCCATCGAGCATCATGCTGAGTTCCTCCATCGACTTTGCCATGACTACGATGTCGTCGGCAAACCGAAGGTGAGTGATGTGTTCGCCGTTGATGTTGATGCCAAGTCCTTGCCATTCCAGGAGCTTGAAGGCGTCTTCCATTGCGGCAGTAAACAGTTTCGGGGAGATAACGTCCCCGTGTCTTACGCCTCTTCTCTATGGAATCGCCTTCGTGCTCTGCTCCTGTACTCGGACCGACATGGTGGCGTTATTATACAAGCACTTCAACACCTCGATGTACCGATAGTCAATACGGCATCGCTGGAGTGACTCAAGTACCGCCCATGTTTCCACCGAATCGAAGGCTTTCTCATAGTCCACAAACGCTAGGCATAATGGCAAGTTATACTCTTCGGTCTTCTGTATAACTTGCCGAAGCGTATGGATGTGGTCTATGGTAGCCTCTTCGGAAACCGGCTTGTTCGGGAGGCTGGAAGTCATCAAGTCTGTGTTCGAGACGGTTCGTGATAACCCTTGAAAACAGCTTATAAACATGACTTAGAAGCGTGATGGGTCTGTAGTTCTTCAATAGGCTGTTATCACCTTTTTTGAAGAACAGCACCACCTCTACTCCATGTTTCAGGCGTTTTGCCCTCGGAGAGGACGGAATTAAAGAGCTTCTGGAGGACTTTAAGTACCGGTGTTCCACCCGCTCTCAGAAGCTCTGAAGTGATTCCGTCCTCGCCCGGCGCCTTATTGTTCTTAAGCTGCTTCAGGGCCATCCTAATCTCGTACAGACTGATGTCCGGGATATCTTCGGTATAATGTCGGGACAGCTTGGCTCTTGGATCTCCTACCAAGCTGTCAATGGGCTTTGCGACCGAAATGTATTAACTGTCCATAGAACCTTTCGATCTCGCCTAAAACCTCTGCTTTGGTCGACGCTATGCTGCCATCCTCCCGTTACAGCTTTGTATTCTGGCTTTGCCCAAAAGACTTGTCCTTTGCGAACACTTTAGAGCCTTGGTTCCGCTGTATGGTCTTTTTAACACGATTCGTATCAATAAAGAGACGCAGATCGTGTCGCAAGGACTTAGACATACGTAGAGATGTGCCGTTGCCGGCAATATTGCCCAAGGTGGGAATATAGGTGGAAATATTGCCGGCAATATTGCCGGGAGTGGAAATATTTGGGAATATTGCTTAATTTTAAGTCAAAGTGAGTGCGAAAACTATGTAACACACTTAAAATTAGCATTTACAGACCATGGTCTACATTATATACAAAAAAAAAAAAATTATTTGTAAAATTGCCAAAATTGCCGGCAATTTTCGCAATATTCCCGGTAATTTACCGGCAATATTGCCCATTGTTGCCGCACACGACTGTGAATATAAGAAATTACACATACATTTTAAGACAAGAATTGACGATCATTGTTTATAGAATAAGTATTGAATAAAAAGGCATAAATTCGAATAATTTATTTTAATGCTGTAGTTTAATCTAGTCAACGAATGCTCAAAGCATAGAGGGAAATTCTAGAAACACATTTTTTACTACGTAACTTTGTTTGAACTAGTTAGGAGGTGAACATATCAAAACCATGAACTCTGGGGGGGGGGTTGAAGGTACCATTTTTTGGTTTTTCGCTTACATCTCGGAAAACCATGCGTTCTAGCAGCATAGCGTGTGTGAACAAAATAAAAAACTAAATCAATTTTCCGTAAGTTTTACCCAGTAAGCATTTCAAGATCTTGTAAGTTTTCGAGTTTTCATAGTTTTCGAGGTATCCGCTTTTGAAAGTCTGTAATTTAGGAGAAAAAACATTTTTAGTTTCGCGCATTTGGAAAGTTGTATTTGATATCGCCATAGATCCAGAAAGCAGTAGCAGTTGATTCAGACCCTCCCTTCACGACCTGCGATGAACAGAGCCAGCATGCTGCATCTTGAGGTGATATGGGCCTCCGTAGTTCTTAAATTCGGTGACCACCATCAAGCTTGATATGTCTTGTCTTCCCCCACCGAGGGAGCAGTAAAAATTAGCTTAGAAACTCATTTTAAATTATACTAGGTACTTACAGACTAGGTAGGACTGTACTATGTAGGAGGAAATCCGCATCCATAAGAGATGCGGAAAAACTATCTTTGGAAACTTTAGTTCTTTTTTCTTGTAAACAATTTTCAGTAGGTATTAATTTTTGGTCAAGTGTGAGTTGCCCACAAAAACACACGGAGGAGTAGGTACTACAGGGAGAGCCTGAAAAGACTGCTGCTGCTTTCTGGATTTATGGCAATATTAAATAAGTCTTTCCGAATGCAAAAAGGTAAATATGTTTTTTTGAAAACTATACAAGATATCGAAAGATAGCCTTTGTTTTATTCATACAAACCATGCCGCTAGGAGGCATGGTTTCCGAGTTCTAAGTGAAAAATCAAAAAATGGAACCTTTAAACCCCCCTCCCCCACAGCTCAAGGGCTAGTGGCGGGGACTTTTGATAATTATATTCACCTCCTAACTAGTTCAAACAAAGTAACGTAGTCCAAAATCATGTTCCAAGAATTTCCCTCTATAACTGTTCGTTGAGTGGGCTACTAGTTTTTCATGCAAAATCACATAGCAAAAACAACGAGTATAAGTACCTATACAATATGGAAGTATAAATCTCTGTCAAAACTACAAATAATCAACAAAAATAACATTATTTTAATAAATGCATTAAAATAATGTTATTTTTGTTGATTATTTTCGGTAATTTTTACATAATCAGTAAATCACCGTTTAGAGTAACAACTTAGTAGTTTTTATAAGGCGGACTTAATGCCGCAACGTATTATCTACAGTAATATAAACTGCACCTGCAGTAATAATAAAATATACTGGTGTTATTTGACTGGCAACTTTGGCAATATTGCCAAAGTTGCCGGCAATTTTGGTATTTTACCGGCAGTGGCAATATTGGGTATATTGCCGGCAGTGGGAATATTGCCATCAGGCACATCTCTAGACATACGTCTATTGAGCTGCCTATACGACTTCGCGTCATCGGAAGACTGCAACTGTAGCAAACGTCGTTCAGCCATGAGGTTTAAGGTTTGCTCGGTCATTTTCTGAGGTCTATCTTTACGGCAGGGTCTAAAAAACTTAGACCCTACCGTGCGTACAGTTTCCACTAGCCCGTCGTTGATCTCGTCCACTGACACTAAGTTCTCAAGGCAAGCAAAGCGATTAGAGAGCTCGAGTTGAAAGTTTTCGGGGTTTTGAATATAGGGCCGAGTAGGTCGGAGCGTAGACTTCATCAGGTTGGCCCTTTCAAGTTTAACATTGATATTCAGCGAGCCTCTTACGATTCGGTGACCGCTACCGGTTTTTACCCTGTTGATCCTGTGATCAACAGGGTAAAACCGGTAGCGGTCTCTGTAGACATCACTGAATATCCGTTTCCTGTCGATCATGAAGAAGTCTATCTCGTTTCTCGTGAAACCATCGGGAATCAGCCAGGTCCATTTCCTGTGAGGCGGCTTCTGGAAGAAAGAGTTCATCATGAAGAGTTCCTCTTTCTCCAGAAAGTCGGCCAGCCTCTGTCCCCTAGGGTTCCGTTGCCCATACCCAAATTGCCCCAACTTTCAACTCATTTCCGTTTTTCTTGCCCAACTTTGCGTTAAAGTCCCCCATAACAACAGTGAAGTGGGTGTTGGAGCTATGTATGGCCCTACTTACGTCCTCTTACATAGTCTCCACTTCATCATCGGAGTGTGACGAGGTCGGTGCGTATACCTGAATGACCTTCAGCGAATATCTTTTGGATATTCTGAGTATTAGGTATACCACCCTGCTCGACACACTGTCGATGGTTATTATGTTGTTTACGAGGGACATAAAATATTGGCTCAATATAATTGATTTGTTTGACCAAGAGAAATACTTTAAAGCTTTTCGGTAAAAATCGGATCTAAAATTCTAAATGCTACAGTATACCTACTCGTATCTTCTATTAAAAAAACCGACTTATTTAGATGAAGTTTATGTCACCTGACTTTATGAACTCCTGCTATCGCCTCTGCTGATACCAATAAAACAAATGAATAACGCCATAAAATGCAGTTAGGGTGCTTGAACACGGTGCATGTAGCTGGAGCAAGTAAAGGTGCGGGTTATTGAAAATCCTAAATAGTACTTCAACTTTTTTATCCGCAGCCGCAAGGACAATCAGCGACACCTACTGGAATGTATTCACAACTCCAATTGCGCATTCGCTCAGATATTAACTTGGAAACATTTTTAAGTTACTTTTAGGGTCCGTCTTGGAATTATACTAACTTAAGAGCATAAACTCAACATGAACATAATGTTACAAAACTAATCTTGATACTAAAACAGTTTATTCAAGCAGTAGCTAACGATTTGTTTACACGCAATCAGCTGTGAGCTAGCGTCCATGCTAGATTCGAAATGCCCGCAGATGGCAGTGCGATCGCCTCGCAGCTGACTGGGAGGAATCAACGCCGTTGCTAGGCAACCGTCCCTCACCCCACAAGGGCAAATTCCTCCCACTACTTACGGTTGTTACCCCTCGCCCACCTTCTTTGCCACGTGGACGTACCACGTGGTGAAACTTCACAACTAAATGAGCTTTTTAACTATCTACTCATGTGCTTTTACCCAGTATTAAAAAAAATATCAGGTAGATAAGTAGGTATATATACCTACCCACAGTAATGAAATAAAACGGTGAAAGTCGATTGACATTGATAAGCACTTGCACACA
This sequence comes from Agrotis clavis, assembly GCA_954870645.1. NCBI lineage: Eukaryota > Metazoa > Arthropoda > Insecta > Lepidoptera > Noctuidae > Agrotis > Agrotis clavis. Next base: position 29,143,959 of record OX940917.1, on the reverse strand, counting down.
TCATTTGAATTGGAACAAAAGTTATTTAATACCTAATATTATTTAGTTCAACATTAATAGTTCAATCTTTTATTTCTGATACTATGTTACTCAGCAAAAAATAATACTTATGATGAAGCCTTTCGATTGGTATGATAAAACTACAGGGTATTTTTTTTCTCGTGTTGCGGGTTCGATTCCCGGTTTAACCATGTAATTATTTTAAAATATATGAATGCAGTTTAAATTGTTTTTCTAATTAAAATAAAGTCTTCTTTCAGTAAAATGTTCCATCTACAGCTTGGCCAGAACGGATTGAAACGGAACTAAAATTTTTATTTCTGACAGCGTTTTAAAATCTTTGATATTTGATGTAAACAAAGACCGCAGGTTTGTTAGATTTATTATTGTGCCATAAAACTAACGAAATAAGTTAAAAAAAATTAAAATAAAATCATTCAAAGTGCTGGTAGCGCGAAGACAGTGGCGACTTCCGGTTTTCTACATTTTTATGTCAAGCTGTACAATATTTATGGTACTTTCCCTCCATGTGGCAATACCCGTGGGACGCCCTGTATACGTATACCTATTAATTTAGTTCAGGATGGCGGGTGAGTTCAAATTTATCACTGACATGCGATGGACTGTGTTGCAAGTAAATAGTTGTTAACTTACCCACATCCTGACGAGAACTAGTGTGAAGAGTTCTACGTGGCGTCTTCGCAACTGCTTTATTAAACTTAGTCAACAATGCGACTCACATGTCAGAAATGTCTGCGGAGAAGCGAAGAAGTAGAATCGCTATTGGCCCACTGCAGAAATGCCGTCTACGGGTGCAGCTGGTCGCACCTGTGTCGTTTAGCTACACTTTCACAATCACTGGTTGCTGTATATCAAAATGGGTACCACTAATTGCTTGTCTCGGTTCTATAACTTTCCATGGCCTCTAACGGCTATTGTGTGTGTGAAGTGAAGTTGAACTTTAGCCGAAAAAAAACCACTGAGAATTTCTCCTGTGTCGTGGGTGCGTTTAGGGCCGTGTCACACCGAAATGGCAGAGGCCGGCAGCGGCCGCGGGCGACGCCAGCTGCCGCCAGCGTCGCCGCTGGCGGCCTCGCGCCACCTCCAGACCACGCACGCCTGGTATCTTCTTGACTAATTTAGTTTCTACATTCGGCAAGGTTACTCGTGTGTTTGGAGTGAACATGATGGAATTGGTTATTATAGCAATTATTGCGGAAGAAGAAAGTAACAAAGGAAAAAAAGAAAAAGGGAAATCAGCCCGCGGTGCCGCGAGCGGCCTCGCGTCGCCGCTGGCAGCCGCGGGTGGCCTCGCGACCTTTTCAAGCGATACTGGTCTTATAAGTATGTAGTTAAAGTTTAAAATTATTTCACACTTAAAGTGCTCGCCGCGTCACTGCCGGCCGCTGCCATTCCGGTGTGACTCGGCCCTTACAAACATCTATTCACATACACAAAGTATTATACCGGCTAAGCTCACATTTCCTTCGACCTAATTTACTTTGTGTACTATAAACAGTATTATATATTCGTGTATGCATGTAGTAAAAAACGGTTATTTTAATATTTTACAAATAAACACTCCAATTTTATTTATATGTATAGATTATAATATATTATACCTGAAGGAATTTGAAGAGGAACATATTGGGTAGGACAAATTAAAACATAATTCTAGTTTCACGAGAAAAATGAAACAGTAAAATAATTTTCAGCGTCTTTAATTGCAATTAAAACAGAAAAATTATCAGTAATCAATACAGTATTATTACATGACATTTCACGTTTAATATGACTCAAATATATAAAAAACTGATTATTTCACCTCCCAAATAATACAATATAAAAATTATAATAATAAATCAAAAATAAAATTTCATTTTTTATGATACTATTTCATTAAGGCTAGTTTGGTATTAGAACTCTGTATTTAAAACACACGAGATTTTGTATTGAGTGCCCCTACAATATTGGTTCTGCAAAAATAATTTAACATAATTATGTTTACATTGTAGGTGTGAACCTCTTTGTACATTTTATAGCCAATCCAATATTAATTGAAATAAAAGCTGTTTTATGATAAAATACTAACCGTCTTATCACAAGAAATATAAGTTAAACACTTGTTCAAAAAAAACTCATCATCAACGTCAAAACGACATTTCACGTTGATTTGAGGTTCGTTTTGCAGTTACACTTTTTTTAGAAAAGCGTTCAATTGAGGTTTGTCTTTTTGTGGTAAGGCGGTAAAACATTTGCTCATAGTTACATTGTTTACAACATTGTATAACGAATAAGCTTTCAAATGCCTCTATTCTGAACTTGCTCAGCTAAAACTCCTTTCATTTCAATAAAAAATTCTTCACATAATTTACATACGAGATTTGTTTCAAAATGTATAGTTTACGCTGTATAGTACAGAAACAAAACAAAATTAATGTCAAAGTAAGTACAAATACAAAATAATAAATATCAACCAATTTACAATATAAATATCAAATACCTAACATGTATTATGCTTTTCAGTCATATTATACGTTAAGTTCCATGCGCACGCGGTAACTCTTGCATCTCTAATTAATCGCTTCGAAAGAAACCGCCGTAGAAACGGACCGGTTGATCCTTTTCAGTCGAGAATGGGATTAAACTAAACACACGGATACTATCAAAACACCAACGTTTAGCTTTCCTAACTACAGTTAAAAGGCAGTCGTCTCTCGTAATATCATAAGCGCAAGCGCATGTGAACGTCTCATTTTTGGGAGTGAGCGCACGATCAATAGCGATACCTGGCAATAGCCTAGAAAAACGCTAAGATGAATACGAATACAGACAGTATTTCCACGAACCTGCCTGGCAAGTGCTTTGTCTACTTTTACAACGACATTGTAACATAATTGGTATAAAACGAGTTTCCATTCAAGTCATGCGAGGTTCGAACAAGACTATTATTTAAAACTCGGCCTCGTCACCGTCTTTTGTTTAACGCACACACGCCTAGGAAGAGTTCCCGAGCGCGAATTTAGCGGTGAAACACACCTTTAAAGCCGGGTACTCATTAGCGAGCTGTAACCGTAACTTATGTGATGTGTGTTCTAGTGTGTACGCGTTTTACAATTACGGCTCACGACGTCGCCGGAACGCGTTCACCGAGCGTACTCATTTTGCGAGCTGTAACTGTAACCAAACAGATACAGTAACGAGGTTCTGGTGTGTACGGGGGGCGGCTAGCAACAACCTCTCCTCTTGACGTCCATGAGCGCACTGCGAGCGCCCTTGATCCGCGGCAAAAACCGACAATCGTCGGCTCGCTGCGAGTCGCTCGTGTAGCGTTCGTGTCAAGCTAGCGAACCACGTACACATTATGTTTTTGGTAAGTTGTAACGGTTACAGTTACGTGCAACGTTACAGGTTTAGAAATGAGTACGTTGTAAACGTCGGGTCGCTGCAAGCCGCACGCGTACCGCTCGCAGCAGGTTTGCGAACCACGTACACACTATGTTTTTTGGTACAGTACATGCAATGGTTACAGTTACGGCTTGCTAGTGAGTACCCGGCTTAAGGCTGCGATTCCACTGAGGCGGAGCGGAGCAGAGCGGAAGGAAATTCACCAATCACATGGCTTGAAATCCACATCTTTTCTCCACTCAAGCCTTGTGATTGGTGAATCGCTCTCCGCTCTGCTCCGCTCCGCCTCAGTGGAACGCAGCCTAAAGGGTACGCACAGTACGTTCCTTTACGAAAATCTTATCACAATTGTACCAATGCAAACATTACCGCGTGTCACACGTACTGACAAGCCGCAAGAACATCTACGCGGCAAGCAGCGATTACTATATGACTGTTATAACCTCAATTATAGCTATGTTAGCAAAACAATGTAAGCCTATCTAAATTTACATCACTATGTCGATATTTTGACTAGCACTTACAGTCAACGATGGTTCAGGATTAAAACTGGCCAATAGAAACGGAACACGTATTTTAATGTTTACAGATAATTCATGATCTACACTTAAAATACTAGGTTTGCTTGAAAAGTTTTATATCTGTGTAATATTGTATTTTTTTAAATGATTCCTATTTTGCAACTGGATTATCGAATTAACTTCTTGCTACTATTTAGTGTATGACCTATTTATTTTTAATTCCATCCTAGGCACACCACAAGAGCCTACTTCTAAATACTGACATTATCTTTAAAAGTTTGTCTATTGTAGAAACCAGATGATTATTGTTAATGTCTATATGTATTAGCACAACTGTACATCTACTGACTATCATAGTGTAGGTACGAGTAAATTTACTATTACGATATTAAAATAAATTGCAATACTTAAAAAAATATTAATAAATAAACTCAAAATCTTGTAAAGTAGAATGTATTGTGTGTTTGATGGTTATAATATTATTAGTAAGTAGAAATGTGTGCGAAAGCGGGTGTTCACGACTAAACAAGTAGGTCTACACGTAATTATAAACTATAGCCAAACATGAAAGCAGAGGGTAAACTATATTATGTTAGGTATTGCACTTCAACAACGCGTGTCAATCATTCCAAATGATACCTTATTACAACGACATACAAGTCGCATGGCGCGTGTTTTCGAAATGCATTATCTATCATTAGGGAACAAAATCTACCAGCAAAACACCGCAAAGTCAGTTTTAAGTTATAGACAACATCAATTTCAAAAAGGTACACAAATACTACAAGCAATTATCTTCTGAATATTCCACCCTCAACCAGCGTTTGCTGTAATCTTTTTGTTTAATAACTTAATATATTAATTTTATGATTTCGTATAGCACTAATTAAAACTCTATGATGGTTTTCCAATAAAATATGAGTACACGTCGGGCGAAAATTTGTGTTATATATACAAAAATAAATGTCACTTTACATGTGGGATTATTAAATGAATAATATAAATAAGCCTTACGTTACAAGAAACTTCATTTACTTGAGGGTAAGTGACTGTATTGTATCGAAGTAAACAGTATTGTTAAATTATTGAAATAATTAATACATCGGACTTTTTTGTATTAATTTTTCTCTCACACCTTTGGAGTAATATAGTGAGCCGCACTCTGCCGTTTCATGAAACGAGTGCTTCAAGTGTATGACTATATATAGTATTACGAATGTATGTAAATATTGGTGAAGGCTACATTCACATGTGACATAGTGAATACATTAGAACAATATATACCTAATCTATGTATGCACCATTATTAAATTTAATAAAAATAACACCAGCTTCTACTAAAAAGAAAAATAATAAAAAAATAATTTCATAACATTTAAAATGATTCAGTCAAAATAAAACTTTGCTACTTACCTCGCGTGCGGTACTCTTGCGTAGAAATTCATTATATATTTCATAATATACATGTTAACTGTGCTGTGTAATCAATTATTAATCAATTTATAAATACACTTCTCATCAAAAAAATCGAAACACTTTCGTTTTTATTGTTTTTGTCCTAATTTTTTACAAAAGAGAATTAATTCCATGAAAAAAAAACATTACTGTGTAGCTGGCAGTTTGGTCATTACAGTAAGAAGAAAAAAATCAAAATTCGATATAATTTCATTTGTTTATCCTATAAATGAAATTAATCACTGTTTTGAGACAAATGTGTATTTAGGGTTGGAGTACGTTTCTCGTTTAAAAACTAAAAATTAGCGCTTGTCTTTAAACTTTCTGTTTCTTATTTCATTTACTGTGACTTTGGGACGTCTGAAAAAACTTTTTTTTCTAAAACATATGGATACTTCGCCCGCAGAAGCCGCCCAAGTGGTGGCATTGCTGGATTCTGGACTTAGTCAGCGTGTTGTGGCTGCAAGATTGCATCTAAGCTTATCATCTGTTCATAGAGTCTACAAACGCTATCGGGAGACTGGTTCGTTCACGCGCCGTTCAGGATCTGGCAGGAATCGGGTCACTTCTGAGCGAGATGATCGATTTATTGTAACAACTTCTTTACGAAATCGACGCCTTAACGCTTTTCAACTGCAGCAGCAGCTTCGCGTTGTACGAAGAGTAGCTGTAAGTGACTCTACAATAAGAAGAAGGTTGAAGGAACGCGGATTGGCACCGCATAAGCCAGCGAATGGGCCGAAATTAACTGCAGACCATCGAAGAGCGCGCCTTAACTTTGCACGCGAGCACCTAACTTGGTCATACCTTCAGTGGAGCAAAGTACTGTTTTCTGATGAGTGTAAAATTATGCTGTATGGTAACGACGGAAGGAACAAGGTCTACAGAAGAGATGGAGAACGCTTTGCACAATGCTGCATTGAAGAAAAGGTCAGCTATGGTGGCGGTTCGTGGACGGTTTGGGGAGGAATCAGCGCCGACGGTAAGACAGAACTTGCCTTTGTGTCTGGGCCACGGCTGCCTGCACTAAACTCTCATCGGTACATCGAACAGTGTCTTGAACCTCATGTGATGCCCTATGCACATTTTATTGGCAACGACTTCATATTCATGCACGACAATGCTAGAGCTCACACCGCGGGCGTCGTACGAGATTATCTTACCGAAGTCGGTATCTCCATTATGGTATGGCCAGCAAGAAGCCTGGACATGAATCCCATTGAACATCTATGGGATGAATTAAAGAGACGAATTCGAGCAAGAGATCCAGCCCCAGAAACACTTAGCCAGCTGCAAAATGCAATCCAAGAGGAATGGGATAATATACCACAACATGTGATCGTGACTCTCATCCGATCGATGAAGAACCGTATGGAAGCAGTAATAAGAGCTCGCGGAGGGAATACAAGTTATTAAATAAACGTTTCTTACATTTTTTTTTCATTTACGCGTGTTGTTTTACCCATTTCCTTCATATTCCATACAGGGTAAAAATTACTCATTATACAAAATACGAAACCTATGAAGACTTAATTTGAATTTAGAACATTAACATTAGGATTTAAAAACCTCGTACTACTCACTATTAAATGACATTTTACATTTATTCCTAAATATACACATTTTTCTGATAATCCTTATCAAATCATAAACTGCGAGGTGTTTCGATTTTTTTGATGAGAAGTGTAGATCGAACGCAAGCATACCGCGACGCGTCTAAAGTAATAATTTCAACTCATTACATATAAATGTCTAATATTAAATTAAAGTTATAAAATTGTGATGCAGATGACAACCACAGCCCAAATGGTCACATTCCTTGAGAAGATTTATAATAACTATTGTGTATCTATAATTATAAAAATGTTCAATATAATATTCTTTTAATCTAACTAACACTACTAAAACGTATTATTTGGTGGTTACATCTTGTACATAATTTTAATGAGATTAAGCTTGGACCGAGGTGGACATTATTAAAAGAAAACGTGTCTCCCTCGGCCAAACGATTCTTAACATGAGCAATATTAAGGACTATAGCGCCAAGAAACAATATAGCCAAATATTAAGCACACATAGTAACTATATGATGAATGATACAATGTAGTAGTGTATATAACAGAGTTATATATTGCCATGTGAGACAGCGATTGAGACGTGTAATGACGTGTGTAGTGAGACATGATCAACACATTGAGTTACACATTTCTCATCAATTTAGGATATGTATGAAGTGCATATTGCAGGGTTTGTACATCACTATTGACGTGATTAAGAAATAGAGTCGAACACATTGGGTTTTAAATTTAATGATATAGAAATTCATTGGACTATTTCAGATAATAGACTTTTCATAAGATCAATCCTGCATACTGTTACAGTTTGTCATACACACATATCCTATATTAACAAGTAATGCTAATAGGATAAAAATGGATACGAAGGACCAACACATAAATCAATTCCTAATTGCGGTTGCAACCGAACTCGTAAGATATAAAACGTTACCGAAAATACTGATCGACCAACACTTCGCTTATCCGTTTGATTCGACGGTTTGGAGATGTGACAAAGAATACAACACAGAATACAGTAAAAATAGGGTTCAAAATAGATTGACATTAAGCTATTAGATACACACATTCAAGTTCGTGAACCAAGCCTAGTAAACCATTATCCAAAATCACTCTACAGTAACAATTTTGTGACCTCTCAGATCTTCGCATAAATAATAGCTCGATGTCACAATAATTTACAGGATCATGAGGAAATAATCTTAAACGTTCACTTAAACAATAAAGGTAACTGACAAACTAGTATATAAACACAGATTCTAAGTTATTAACAAGTCTACTGTACAATATTGAACTTCATGCACATAATGTAAAGGGGGAAGTCTACGTCCATGCATCTCCAGAACCGTCGTCCTATTCACATCCACGTGGTAACTTACGCGTTGATGAGCGTCGCTGGTTTAGCGGACGTACACACATACACATAGTCCGAATCGGAGTCAAGTCGCACACGGCTGGCCCTGCGTTAGGCGGTCGCGACTTGCCACACTATCAAATGGCTCTTGGAAGCCCGGTCGGCCAAGGAACTGTGTCCGCTTGACGACCCATCCTCCGCAACTACTACACTGTCCTCCATTTCTGAGTCGGCTGCAAATGAAAAGTTACATTGATTATTTTAATATTATAGTTGATCTACGGTTTTTTCCGCCACAAATTCCCATTTTGATGTTTGCCAATGTAACAGCAATGTTTACCTTCAAGAATAACAAAATAATAGTTTTACAATAATTAATTGGATCAAAAATAAACGTGATCAAAGAAGTGGACAGACAACAAAGAAAAAAACAAATATTAAACGACGATGGGGAATGAGTTTAATGAAGACGTCTTTTATGAGGTGCAGTGGCTTTGATAACATAGAAATGTTTACAATAAAAGACTTTACAGGTATTCTTCAGTGGCTGCTAGAACACGTATTGCAGGACGTGCTCTAAACACACTCAACAAACGTGTAGAAGCCATCTAATAATCTGCACTGAAATAATAAACTAACGGTATACTTCTTATGAGAGCTCCTTTCCCGCGTCCTTTCTCCAAAATTTTAGCTAAAACATTACAAAAATAACAATCATAGTGCATATAATTATGTTCCAATGCACAAATAGTTTTGTTTGTTTTAGCGATGTAAAAGCGAAGAGATTATAACACATTCAGAACTGTTATTTAGTTTCTTATACTACAATGTCGTACATTGAACACAGAGACTGCCTGTTAATATTTACATGTCTATATACTGGTATTAGCAATATACACGTTAGCAATGTAATAAGAACATAATTAGTCAAACTATGTAACATCGTGCTCACCTGCCGACGGATGTGTTTCACCGAGAACCAATGTGTTAGTAATGAGTTTAGTGGTATGTTAGAATGAGTCTAATATGCGTGAACTGATGATGGTATGAATGTGAGGTTTTGACAGAATATTTTGACATAGGGACGATTTAGATTGATAACAGTCAGCTACAGTGAGACTAGTTTCAAAATTAAGATTATTGATGAATTAAAAGATTGATTAATATCTAAATGTTTTATTTATTAAGTTTACGAAAAATATAACACGCAGTTTAAACGACGAGTCTTCTACAGACTACTTAAGCTGTCAAAACCTCATTAAAGACCCACTGTTTATCGACAATTAACCGTGAACTACATGCTCATGTTAGCTCGTGTTATGTGTCAGCAAGCGCACATGCTGGTTTTATTCTAAAATTCAACGTACCAGTAATAAATATAAATTAATTATGCTACGTTCAGGTACGTTCAGGACTCTCTTAAAACCTGCCATACAATGACGTGGGAGGCTGTGTCACGTATGTCATCAGCATGCTCTTCTATATCGGCAAAAGAAAAAAACCGGGGAAATTAAAAATCATTAACTGCATTATGCCTATTCAGTACGTATTTTCCACTAAAATTGTGACGTTGTTTACGGAGTTTGTTAAAATATCTTGAAATGGAGCTGTTTAAAACAACAAGGCTTATCAAAACTATATCAATGTTTTTATCGTGATTCTATTATGTGGTCCTCAAGTAGACATTAACTGAATGAAAATACTCGAGTTTCGAAAAGCCTACAACCATTTATTGAATAGGCAAATTAATATTATAAATGTTAAAACACAGTGAACGAAACCTCCAATCCAAGTGTTAGAAAAAAATATGATACAACAAAAATTCAACACATTTTAGCAGAAAACACCTGAAATTCAAATCAAACAATAGGCACAAATCCTTATCATAAATTCTCTAACTTTCAAATAAAACGATATCTTAATTCTATGCGTTGAAGCGTACAAGCGTCATACTAGAGTCTACTATTACTAAGCCAAGCTTACTAAACGCAATGGGGATGAGTTTTAGACTACACTAACGTGCATATTGCTTGTTTTGAGTTTTTAATTTATTTTAGGGTAGCTAGTATGATTGAGTTTCATGGATGTCGTGTGCACGTTTCGGGTTTTAAGGAGTTTAGTATTTAAAATTGTGGCCATTTTGAAAATGTGATCTATTATTCAAAAATTTATCTCCAAGGCAAAAATTGCTATGTTAATTGAGTATAATTTTGAGAAAATCAACGAAGTCTCCTATGGACAGATTGCCAAGATGAAATGAGTATGCAAAATGTGAACACCACATTCCGTTCATAGTTTCTATCTTAGAAAAGCTTGCAGATTGTGGTTCTGAATGTTATGAGGAGATTAGCTGGTCCATTTTTATACTCCACTCCCTTTAGTTGTTTTGAGTTCAATCCTAGAATGCGATCCGCACATTTTGTATTCCTATTTCCATTTAGACTGATAATATAAATACCTAGATAAAAAAGAACGACTTTGTTTAGTTTTTATGATTTAATTTAGAAGCTTGTACCATTTACACTCAACTTGTTTGAAGTGGAATGGAAATAAAATCAGGAAGGCGTATTTCAGAGTCATAGGCCCCTTTCGGTTTAACAGTAATGGGTAAACGGTAACCCTATAGTGTCTACTTTCTCATTAAAAAAATTAAAAGTTGTGTATTATTTAAATATTAAAATGGGCACAATTTTTTAAAGTTTTTTAATATGACTATGACAACTTTTCTGATGCCACAGAATCTACGGATATCTATGACTCACCAGTATCCATGGAACTAATATCTGAATTAATTTATTATTTGTGTATGAATTGTTTGATGTTATTATAATCAAGAAAAAGTACTTCTGATAATGGCTGGGTGAAAACTTAATGTTGATTACACTTCTACAATATAATGACGTAATTTTTTTTTATACTGTTTCTTTCACAAAATAAATGAGTTAAGCAATATCCTAAAATATCGAATACTTTTCTAGCAATACATGATTTATTCATAACTTTTGCTTACTTTTCGTAAATAAAATAAAGATTTACTCTGTTGCTCTCTAGTACATTTGAGGCATCTAATGGTAATTACTGCTAGCACCTGTAAATGTATTGTCTGATAAAGAAGCTATGGACTTAGATCATGTGCTCATCAATATGAAACATTCTCACTGACCTGTGCTGTTAATTGAATGATCAGTTAGTTTGATTAAAATAATTTTAAGATGAAATGAAAGTTACCATATTATTGGAATTTAGGACTTGCATGATTCCAACCATAAATGAACATAAATTAGTGACATCATTCAGTTGGTAAATAATTTTCACAAAAGCATAATTTTGTTCAAGAAAACTGTTTTATTTTGACGAGTACGACTGTTCGGTTGCCACTTAAAACGTAGACGAATCTTTAATTGAGTAATCCGATCTTTCGGACGAACTATCTCCTATTATCATTACCATGTTTCTGAATGATTGAAGTTGTTCTTATCTGCCCTAGACATAGCTTCATAGCAAGCACCTACAGTGCTACATGGTCCATATGGCTTGTGCCAGAGTCGGAACTAACGCCGAACGTCGTCGTCTCTATAATTGAAACCCTAAAGAAACTGCTGCATCGCACACATTCTAGGTATTAAAATATTTGAAACTATGTCTGTCACCAGATCAAAAATAAAATCTCGACTTTAAAACAATAAATCTACAAAACCAAACATTTCACATACCTATTCTGAAGTCAATATATCCTTCGCCACCCGAAATGACCAGCATGGGAGGCATAGTCGGCGAGTGTCGTCGCGGAGATTCGGGCGTGCGCGCCGGCGATCCCGCGACACCTGGTACGGCCACGAAGAATGTAACGGCGTCGCGATGGCCATGGAAGCTTAGCTGGGCATGGGCCATCGAGCACCAAGGGATATTGCCGCTGGGATAAGCAGCTATGGCAGCTGAAAATAGGTTAATGTGTTCATGAGAATTCCTTAAGAAATTGAGCAGATACTAGTACGATGTTAAAAACGATGACGGAGATTACAAAATTGGATTGATTTTTTTATGTTTTGTTAAATTTTGTGTTGTTGCTACACAAAACACGACTAGGCAAGTAGACAGTATCAACAAATTGCAAATACATTAATTTAGACCATAACATTTTTGAAAAATAACGTTCATTTCTTTTTCTATTAAATCAATCAATCAATAAATATTCACAAAGATAGATTAACGCATCAAAACTTGGAAGTGCGGTTCATGACGTCAAGAACTAGTAAAAATTATACTAGAGTGTGACGTATTGTGAATTATTAAAAAACGTCGCAACTTCGTCAATTATGGTTACGTAACAAAAGTAAAAATAAAGGTCAAATATTCTTTGGAAATCTAACTGACGGGCTAATATAATTTTTCTGCTAATTAGCCCATTGTTTCTATCATCGAATCAACAAACATTAGCTTTAAAAAATGTTGTTTATTAACATTATAAACTCACGTTGAGCAGGAGACCGCGAAGTCGACGGCTGAGGTCCGATAGAATCCCGACTGGATCCTTCCGAGAGCGGTACTGATATCACAACTCCATTGCTGGTGCCGATCCACAGCCGCCCCGAACTGATCAATAGCGCTGTGATCCTGACCAGTGAGAAGCCAAGCTTGCCAGTACCCAACATTTTACTGACATAAGGTTCTATGTCGACATCCTTCAAGTGTTGGTATGTATGCGCGTGGTACAAGCGAAGAGTTGAGTCCATCTTGATTGAAACCTGATAGTAAAAAATATTTTAGTATATTACTAGTGAGATGTGTGCGGGAACGACATGGCGAGTTTCTGCCTAGTTACATCAATGATGATATTTTTTTCTTAACTATGAAAACCTTTGATAGGTGATTTGCAAAATTGGCAGACAGCCTAGTACAGTCACGAGCAACAGTATGTTTGTATACACTATGCAGTATTCAAAAGCGTTTTTCTGCTACTATATTGATTAAACTTTTGCCTTTTCATTAGACTTCTATTTTGTAAGCCATACTGTTACGAAATAGTCTTATTTCAAAGTGGAAACCAGAAATTGACGAGTAATTTGCGTTTGAATTATGTTAAGTATACATGTTATTGCTCGTGACTGTACAAACTGGCCATGTCATTTTATTTACTTCAATAATGGAGGCAAAATAAAGTAAATAATAGAAAGAAAATGGAAGCTTTTAATTATTTACTTTATGTATTATACTTATCGTATGAGTTGTCCTGAGGAACCACCTCAACGACAGAACGTTGTTGCGGTCCCTGAGAAAGTGGTGCATAAGCCTAGTCGGTCACTAGTGAGTTATTATCTCAAAATTAAAAAAGAAATGCATGAAGTAATAACTAGAGATGCGCTGACTATGATTTTGGCCGACTAGTCAAGATTAAGCCAAGCCGGTTACTGTGTCATCTCTAATTCCGATCGTGAAAGCCGCAATAAAACTGTATGGTTATATGCACTACATATAAGATATCGCATCGACGAATATAATATTGCAGATAGTAAGCTCTAATAGCAGTATGCTAGTGTGAAGAATTAACTACCTTTATAGCTAAGAGCCTTAAAAGGTCCTATAACCTTAATAATGGTTCGAAAGCCGGTGATCTGAGTACAGTCGAGTTCTAAATAAGTGTGCACTTTGAATCTTATTTAGTCAGAATAAGGATCAAAATTATATAGATATTTTTTAAGTCGTCCCAACAAAAATACAAGGCGACTTTTGGAAAGAGAAAATCGGCACCTGTCACGTTTGTTGCTGGCTGTCGTTTGTGCCACAGATCTCGCGTCAAAATGCAAAAAGACACATACGTCACACATCAAGTGTGTGACAGAGATAAAGCTCTACGTAGGTGAAACTAAACGACTATCTCTTTCCAACAATCAGTGTGTAATATTTTATGCTGGTTCTTGAACTGTGGCTACATTTGACAAAGAGATCTTCGTAAAGCAGTGGACTGAGCTAATATATGAAGGAATTTACTCTACGGCAAAACATTCAAAGAATATACTAATCTGCTCTTTGCAATGCTTCTATTTTTTTTGTATGAAGTATCCAACATAAAAGCAAAAAGTCTGCTTACCCAAACGCCGTCGCCGTCGCAAGCCATCTGTCGCACTTGACTCTCCTGCCGCGGGTGTGCTTCGAGAGAGTGCAGTAGTAGACGTGAACGAGGCTCTATCACGTGTACTTTGTTGCGGTAACCACACCACACCGTGCACCCCACGGCGCTTAGACAACGTACTGTGAAAATTGTCATGATTTTGAACATTATTTTGTGGAAGACACTACGGTTGATCAATCAAAAGTGAGACCGTCGTAGCACAAAAAGTTAAACATCTGTTAAACACAAACTTTATGAAAAAATAGGAACCGACTTCAAAACTAAACATAAAAAAGTGAAAAATAACTTTTCTTTCGGAAGTCGGTGGCTTTGCCATGTTTTTTATTATTATTTCATTGACTATGGCAACCGACTTCCGAAAGAAAAGTAATTTTCCACTTTTTTGTGTTTGGTTTTGGAGTCGGTTCCTATTTTTTCAAAAAGTTTTTATTTTACCCTTTCTAGTTTAAATATTCAAAACTACATTATATTTTCAAAAATCTTCATTTAATAGGCGTTTTTGAAAACCTACAATCCAAGTAATCAAAAAACATCCACATCTCAAAAACTACTGAACCGATTTTGATGAAACTTGCAGTATTCCCTAAGTTGAACAATACCTCGTACAACAAACAATGCGAACACAAACATAAAAACATAGCATACATACGCTTTGAAATTTAGCACATTTGTTCAGACGCTGATATAGAATAGCATATACGAAAACTCACCCGTATGTATGTAATATTTCCAGAACAGCCCGTTCTGGAAATATTACATACATACGGGTCGTATTGATAACCTCCTTTTTTTTGAGTCGGTAAAAAGTGTAACTGCAAAACGACCATTATAGCAAAGTCAAATGCAGTTTTGAAGTTGTCAGTTCTTTTTGACAAGTGTTCAACAGATGTTTAACTTTTTGTTGTAAGACGGAGTCTTTTGACTAAGTTTATATCAGGCAAGTCTGTTTTTAATGAAAACAATGTCCTACACTAGGAATTTCTCCTATATCGTGGGTGTGTTTACAAACATTTTAACTCACATACACAAACACCCAGACACTTAACAACTACTTGCAGATTATACAAATAAATGGTCGCGCGCGGGTAAAAATAGGGGTCCGTAAGACATTTGGGGGTCATTCACAGAGGAAAAGTTCGAAAAACGCGCGGACGAAGTCGCGGGCGAAGTGCTAGTATCTTTAAAAAGTTTACCTGAGCATTTAGGATCTCCTAAAGTGAGCAACCAGTACTGTCCAAAGTCCCACTGTCCATCAGCGAGTCTCGAGAATATCGCAACCGTGCCATCAGCGAGCGCTACGATGCTGCGGGATGCGCATGCGACTATCGACAGTATGGCGTCGTTTAGCTTCACTCTGGAACAAGAAGAGAGGTTACACATGAAATGATATTTATTTTTGCAAGTAGGTTAATATTAACACTTTTACACGTCGTCTTTTTACAAACTAGATGAAGCCGGTGTTTCTTACCTGACTGAAGCTGCCTGCATGAAGGATAGTTTTGCAAAATACCTACTTAGGATTTGTCTTATCGTGAGCAATCCACAGCTCTGCTAGTAGGCAGATAAAAAGGTACCTATCAAAGTAAGTTTATTAAGACTATCGTCTACCGAGCGCTCGTCCATACTAAAAGAGAAAACGTTTTCCTGCCCCTAAATGTTATCCTATGTCAATGATTTTTTAGAATGCTTCTGACACTGTAAAAAACTAGGTTTATAGGTTTTCTTTTTTTCAAAATTTATAATACACACATCAAAAGTGTCTAGGGATCAAGCATTTTTATGCGGATTTCTTGAGATTGAGATGTGGCTTTGTAATAAATTTATGATTTTATAAATTTATATGGATCCTTTTTGGTGCATTTCATAATTTGAATCAGGAACTGTAAATCAAATTCGAGTAAAAGATGAAAATCAGCTGTCAATATTTTCCCTATAAAAACA
Source organism: Agrotis clavis (assembly GCA_954870645.1). Lineage (NCBI taxonomy): Eukaryota > Metazoa > Arthropoda > Insecta > Lepidoptera > Noctuidae > Agrotis > Agrotis clavis. The sequence continues at coordinate 29,127,576 of OX940917.1, read as the reverse complement.
TACAACGCATTGAAGACATTATTAGTGCTACTGTTTCCCTACTACTGATTAAAACCAACGTTATTATGGAGCGGCGACGTCATTTAAGCAGGGAAGAAATGCTCAGAGCCGTGGGAATGATAGAAGCTGGTTCCCGGCAACGTACTGTGGCTTTAGCTCTGAATACAAGTCAGAGTGTTATCAGTCGACTTTGGACACGTTACCGAAGCACTGGTACCGTGGCTGAGCGCCATGGAGGACGGTATCGCTGCACCACACGGAGACAAGACCGATACATTCAAATCTTAACTCGAAGAGCTCCAACAATAACCGCCATGATGTTAGCCGTGAGGCTTCATCACTCTTCAGGGAACTTAATTAGCGACCAAACAGTCAGAAACCGCTTGCATGAAGTGAACCTTCATTCCCGAAGACCGCTACGGGTACCACCTATAGCAATGCACAATCGTAGGATTCGATATCAATGGGCTCTTGAACACAGAAATTGGGCAGAAGAACAATGGCGTTTCGTGTGCTTTTCTGATGAGTCTCGTTTTGGTATGAGACCGGATACAAGACGTATACGACACTGGAGAACCCCTGGACGCCAACAGCGATTAAAATCCTGCCAGGAAGTCCATCCTTATAGTGGTGGAACCATCATGGTATGGGCGGGTATTTGGATCGGCGGAAGAACTGAGTTGATTTGGATCAGAGGCAACCTCAACGCTCAAATTTATGCTGAGACGATTGTATCAGACGTCATCGTTCCTCTACAAGTGCAAATCGGTCCCTTATTTCAGTTAATGCATGATAATGCACGACCGCACACCGCAAGAGTTGTAAGACAGACTCTCGCCGCAGCTAACATCAATGTCCTGCCCTGGCCTGCTCAGTCGCCAGACTTGAACCCGATTGAGCATGCATGGGATATGCTACAGAGAAGAGCTCTGCCGAATATGGAGGGTATCCAGTCGCAAGAAGACCTTTTTTTGTTGTTGCAACGAACATGGGCGGCCATTCCACAGCGTGATTTGGATGAACTCATTTTGAGTATGCCAAACCGATGTTCTTGTGTTGTTAGTGTTCGCGGTAGAAACACGGATTATTAATTGTTTAAGTTACCCAATAAAATTTTAAAGAAAACTGTTATTTCAGTCTTTTTTTCGAACTTTAATGTTAGTGGTTCAAATGTCAAAAATCTCTTTATTAGGAAAATGGCAAATTTCTTTATGAATGCAAAGGTGACTTGGTTTATCGTTACTGTGACAAACGATAACACTTTATTTGATGAATCCTTAAAGAACATTTTAATAAATATCAATCAGGAGAAAAGTTATTGCAAAAATATATGTTGATCCCTAGACACTTTTGATGTGTGTAGTTTGAAAGTAACAGGCGCCTAAAAGTTACTATTTTTATGACAAAATCTTCATTGAAGTAAAACCTTTGTATTTTAAAAACAAAGAAGTTTTAGAAAAAAAGCAAAACCTAAAATATAATATGCTGAAACGATTGACTCCAGAATCTAAGAGATTGGACGTGATTTAGTATGTGAAAAACGTTTTCTCCCGAGAGACAAATTTCATATAAAAAATACTCACAGTCAGTCGCGAGCTGCAACGCGCTCTATCGCACGATCGGGGTTTTTTCAACGCGCGAGAGGGACAGCACGAGTTTTTCTAAATACCTATTTTTTGAAAAGGCAGCCGCTATACAATCCTCTTAAGCTTAGTGCAGTTTCATATTATAGAATCGGAGGTGATGGTATGTCAAGCTTTAGAAGATGTCTTCTTCTTAAGATTCTTTTTTTGTGAGCATTCAACCGCCTCTTCTGACAGAATTAAGCCACTTCTAGGAACCTCACAGGCATAGACAGGCAAGACATGGCTTATTGTGAAACATTACTAATTCTTAAGCATTATCTTTAAAAGGAGGAGCTGGCGGATTCTAGGGAAGGCATCACTAAACTGCACACACTCGCGAGCGCGAATCGCGCGGAATTGGATTAAGCGATTCCATACTTTTAATCGCTTAATCCAATTCCGCGCGATTTTGAGTACCTACTTAATACCTATAGTTAAGAATAATAAAAATAATACCATTTTAAAGCTAACGGATCAATTCCAAGTATGTGATTCCATACTTCTGCTCGCTAGTGCAGTTCTGGGATAATTGTATATAAAAAAAGAACTCCTAAGCTCACCTAGCTAAGCACTTCTTATAGTTTCCGACAGCGGAGTGTATGTACAGATTTCCACTCTTAGTGCCAAGCCACATGGTCGCCATCACAGTTGACATCTTGCGCTCCTGAGTAGCAGTAGTGTCGGGGCGTGGCTCTGCCTTCTGTTGCTGTGCAAAAGCTTCGACGCCGGGCTCAGGAGAGTTCAAATGTCCACCTGAAAACATAGCAAACGTTAACACGTATTTACTTAGGTGAGAACCTACGTAACGTGTCATATTCAGTGTGCTCACTGCGAGATTTTTTACGCTGACGCTTTACGTTTGTCATTCTCATTGGTTGAGAGTTCTCACTACCTTGAAACAGGCTAGTAAGAGCGCCAAATACGGTTATACTATCGCGTTAACGTAAAAAAACTCGCACTAAGCACTCAGATCACCGAACGTAAGTTTAAATACATAATAGAGCGCGTAATACCGTTGACTGGCGTGGAGCTGAGTGGTGGACTGTCAGGATGCACCGGGTCAGCCGCCTCCTCCACATTCTTCACGACCGGTTCTTCGCTCTGTGGCTCCGGAGCCGTCTCCGGTTCGTTCACCGGAGTGCTTGGTGGCGTCAGGATTGCAGCTTTTACCTGTTGAGTGCAACAAATGAGTGTTAATTATTGTAAATGCAGAAATTAATTAAGATAATCATTTTTAGGGTTCCGTACCCAGAGGGTAAATCGGGACCCTCATCTATACATCAATCACAAGTACTTAAATGTTTCACAAAATATCTAAATATTACGCAAATGTTTGTTATCCTGAAAATAGCTTTAATTGTAACGACAACAAAATCCTTTAAAACGTGAAACAGTTATACTTCAAGGCTCGAATAGCCTTGGCCTTCCTAATAGTTGGGGAGCCCAGGAAGGGATTTCTGCTGTGACTCCAGCGCGTCAGATTATTATAAGGGAGAATCCTTGCACCCTTTAAAGTACCTGTACCAAGAATCAACCCTTCATCTGGTGGGGTTTGTTTGGGAGAACCCGTCAGATTAGTAAAAAAAATTGATCCGCAGAAATACTCGAGCGCGTCAGATTAAGAAAAGGTAGATTAATTAAGTTCAGAAGAGTGTATATTTCAATAATCTGACAATTTGAGCGTGGCATTAGGAAATGAGCGAGTACTGAAGTTGTAAAAAAAAAACGTCATTTTGAAATACTCGAGCGCGTTTTATTTTTTTTGTAAATTGAAGGTGACACTGTAAAAATCATACTCACAAATAATCTGACGTTTTCCATGGGGCGATGTCGGTAAAATCGTGGAGAAAAGGTGAACTACCAGTTAGTTCGCAACTATCGGTCGTGATTTAATGTCCGCCATCTTCGATGGCGATCATTGATTGTCAAAATGATCCGCCATTTATTGAATTAATTTATTACAAAAAATGTGATAAATGAAGAACCGCTCTACCGATTTTGTGCAAACTTCGCATAAACCATCTTTATACAACCATAGTTCGAACAAAGCCTAAATATTTGGTTTGGATAGGTGAGCCCGTTCTTCAGTTATAAAATTACAACGAAAAGTGGCATTGATTTCGTGTTATGTGAGGATCATTTCATTGTATGGGAAGGAAAATGTCTGGGCAACATAAGTGGGTTAAATCTAATGAAATACTGACTACTACAAATAAACTTCATGCTGTTAGAAGAAACTTTATTGCACTTTTGACCAACTTCTACTGTCCAGATATTTTCCTTCCCATACAATAAAATGATCCTCACATAACACGAAATCAAATAACATCATAAAAAATCATCATACAATTTGTATGAAAAAATATTTTGCAAAATTTGACCAACTTCCGCCGCCCCGATTTTTTTCTTCCGATACAATAAAATGATCCTTACATGAAACAGAACCGAACGGCATTAAAAAAAAATTGGCCAATTTCACTCATTTCTGTGGACACTGTGGACACTTGACGAAAAAATAAAAAATTCTTAAATAGTCAACATCATAAAAGAGCTAAAGTTTCCTAAGAAAGTTTTCCCGTATCTCTTATGGATTCGGATTTCTCCCTTTTAGCCAATTTAAAAGAAACACCCTGTATTAAGATAAATAAATTTCAGGACTGACCACTGACCTTGGCACCCATTTAGATTTCATTTATTTTGTCCGTGAAGTCAATAAGCAACCAAGGCATAAATCTTGAACATGAACTTGAACTTGGCTCTCATTTCACATTTGTGTTTTTGATGGGATTTTAATGATGCAGATGGGTTTTTATTCGTAATTAATACATATAATTTTATTTTATACATTTTTTATACGTGAATGCAGTTATCTTGTTTATAAATTTCCTTTAAGATGCTCAGAATAGCGATATCCCTCCATATAATTGTCAGATTATTATTCAGGAGCACTATGATATCAACTTGAACCTCCCGCATAAAAATCTGACGCGCTCGAGTATCTCGAGATTACGTTTTTTTTTTACAGATAGAAATATGAATTATTGCTTTGTGCCACATCCAAATCGTCAGACATATTAATACGACACTTTTTAGGGTGTACTTTACATACACTTTGAATATCTGACGCGCTCGAGTAACTTACATTTTTTTGGATTTTCAACCGCTTGCCACGGACAGACCCCTCGAGTTAATCGTCAGATTAATATGTATTGGTTATCAGAAATATAAAGCGCGTTTACACTATAAATATCTGACGCGCTCGAGTATTTCTGTACAACTGTTTTTTTTTTACAGTTTTAAAACTGTTTACACGCTTTCCCCCCCACTAAAATAGAAAACTTGTCAGAAACTTTTTTTCGTTTTAGCACATAATCTTTCAAATCCAATAGGTCTCCATGACGCTCGAGTAACTGCAGATTTAGCATCCTCGGCTCCCCTACTATAATAACTTTAAAGCCATTATCCAGCTTGGTTTGATTGTTACCTTTTTATTTAAATTACGTTGAAGGAAGATTTGTCAACACACAACTACTTTGTCAACAGAATCAACAAACTTACTAAGCGCGTAGTGCCAACGATGACGGCGTCCTTATCACCATTCTCTTCACTGCCATTATTCTTTACTGTAACGTCCACCGAGTCTATTCGTCCCGCACAGAAGATAAACTGCAACAAATTAAAATAGGTTTCTTAATTTAGGATCTACTTATCATTTTGAAGATACAAGAGATGAAATCAAGAGAGATATTGTGATATAGATTAATATTATACTCCTTTTGTCAACACAAAAGGAGTTTTTCAATTCAAACTTGTAGTTATAGTCCATTTAAAGACTATAGCAGGGGGGTGGTAGACCTTACTCATGAAAAAAGAGGATAGTTTCATTGATCTCTTTTGCAGCCACAATGCCGTGGGGTTCGGATCCAGGTATTATTGTTTTATTATTCACCTGGTATCAACTAGCTAGGGCGCCGAGACAAAATTCTAAAACCTGTATGTGCGTTGCGAGCTATGAAAGTTTGGGAACCACTGGACTATAGGCTATGTAACATCACGCTACGCCCAGAAGGAGCCGATCAGCGGTAATAAAACCAAGGGGCACAGCTTGTATGCAATAATTTCTCAGAAGTTGCAAAAGCGCGTGCTGACACATTCATTTGCAAACGGCAATCCATATAAAGACTGAACGAAGAATATGAAGTACAAAAATATGGCTTTGTCAGCATAGTAACACTTGTGGTTTTCCTATCTACTAATGAACTTTGTATTGAGATATGCCTCGGGAGTCTTTTTAGAGCAGTGAAATTATATTCATCGTTTCGATGCCACGACAGTATTTATACTCTACTAGCAAACCCCGGCGAACTCCGTTTCGCCACCAGATGGCTTCGTTTTTTTTCCTGAATTTTCTTTGCTATAAACCGGAGCCCGAGACCTTTCCAACGAATGCAAAACCGTGGAAATCGGTTCGTGCGTTCTGGAGTTATAGCGTCATGAAGGAAAACCCGACTTATTTTTATATAGTAGAAAGACTAGCGGCCCAGTACGTGCTTCGCTACTTTGACAGCAGAATCCCCATTATCAAAATGATGCGCCATTTATTGAATTCTTTTGTTACAAAAAAATGTGTTAAATGAAGAACCGCTCGACCGATTTCGTGCAATCTTCACATAAACCATCTGCTAAATAGTCCGAACAAAGCCTAAACATTTGGTTTGGATAGGTGAGCCCGTTCTTGAGTTGTAAAATTACAATGAAAAGTGGCATTGATTTTTATATACGTACCTATATTAGATATTACCTAAGAACTTCACTACCTCCACGATGTCATCAGTGGCAACTCAAAAGTCAATTTGGCTGATTAGTTGACTAGCTGTTATGACTGCCAAAGGTCTGCAAATGGCTGGGACCAACAGCTTAGTGTGCTTACAGGCACACATCGTCTTACCATACACTGTGTCAAAAGATTGGAGGAATACGTAACGGAAACGTATGCCTTTTCAAACAACCCGTAACAAACCGCACTGTAGTGTGGCCCATGGATTACAGCCAATTTCTTCTCAAAAGTGCGAGGCATGCGTCCCAGCGCAACGGTGGAAACATTATAGACGGACTATGCTTTGTTTGGGGTCACGGGACTTTCTGATCAGGCAACCGCGACCTTGGAACGTAAAGGGCTATTGAAAACAACGTGGATTTTAGTCAGTACAAGTCTGACAGTCCCTCCCGTCCCGCCCTGGGTGGGAGAACTCATTGGATGATTTAACCACGATAACAAAAAATCTAAACAAGGCATTTTTTAATTTTTTGAATTTTCCTTTAGAAAATGTTGACCCTACCTTATGGACTATTCGTTTTTAGAGGCTAGTAAAAACACCATAATATACTTACAGGTTTCTTCTCTGTTAATCCGGCGACTCGTTCTTGGTAGTCCCGGTAATCTTCAGCAACAGCGCCCGGCACGGACGCGACGCAAAGAATGTGCTTGTCCATTACCGGGAACGATTCTATGACCTCCGCCGGATTGTTCGCGTCGATAATCTGTAAATTAATAGTTTTTAATATCTGGCATTTATTAATAACGCTAAGCAGTTCCAGTAATAGTTCTGTACATGTAGTGACGCGTTTGATTACAATCACATATTGCTAGTACAGTCGGTGCCCAACATTATATGGCGGCAGATAAGATGGGTCATATAATGTAAAAAATGGGTCTGCAATGCTGGCCATCGACGTATACAGGGTGAATTTTTCAACTGGCCGTGGATGGCTATATCCGAAAGTATGAGGAATATCGACAGAAACTAAAACTGCATAATTGGCTTTTGGAAAAATCAATAATCCTGGCCACGAATTGAAACGAACCCTATGATTTTGAAAAAAAAATCACACCCTGTATTATTACACTATTCATATGAAATAAAAATGACAGCACAGACGTAGGCACAGATGATACTATCCTTAAAACAAACTTACCATAACGATTCCCTTATTCTGGTTGCTGGAACATATCCAGACGAGAGACGATAAGTTTTTTTCAGTGTACTCGACGCTTTGTGTGGACTGCAGCTGTTCGTTAATTTGTTCCACTTCCGGAGAATGTACTGACTGAGCCTTGCTCATTTCGTATGCTGTGAATATAGATTTTATATTAGTGTGAAACCCATTACTTCTACCAAATAAGCAGTTGAAGCTGATTTAGTTGATGACAAATAAAACTCGCCACCCTACTGATAATAATCACTGTTTACCCTATTAATACACACTAGCTGTTGCCAGCGGCTTCGCTAGCAAAAACTCGAAAAGTAAAATAAAATCGGGATAAGAAGTATTCCTAATCTATCTGTGAACCAAATTTCATCCAAAACAGTTCAATAGTTTTTGCATGAAAGAGTAACAAACATCCATGCATCTATCCTCACAAACCTTGGCATTTATAACATTATCAAAATGTAGTAGTTTGGATGTCTGCTAACGCAAAAAGGCGTCAACTTGGATGCAATTTGGTACGCTAATAGTTCACACCCTAGATTAAGTTATGGTTATATATTACAATCCTACATTTACTAATAAAACTGAAATATGGGCGGACACATCGGAAGCGTCTTCAAAATTTATTCCATTTTTTTATAATTGTCTAAACGTGATGACTGATAGGTCAATAACATTATTTATGAAACTTACCCAAAGACATGGTGTTCTCAGTCTTGTCTTCCGGATTGGCATAGAACACACTTTCACCAACCATGCACCCACCATCTGGAGTGCGACCTCCGTTCAGGTTGACGGCAGCCGCGCAGAGCAGTGTCATTCGAGGCTCGTTTTCTGCTATGGGTCTGAAAATTGCAAGCTTTGTTACTAGCCGGTTTAGATAATATAATAAATGATGAGGAGGTGGCTAGATAAAAACAACCGCACAGGGCGCTCTCCAAAATTAAGAGTCGTTTGCCAAGGTTGGTCTGTGGATAGGTGACCATCTTTCTAAGCTCCTACTTTCTCCACACCTTGGAAAGCACGTTGTAAAACCGTTGATCCCGGCAGTCGTTTGGAGATCTTTGATAGTCGTTACTATTAATCAGAAGCTCGAAAGTCTGACAACCAGTCGTGCATCCAGATCGACTGGAAGCCACCCCCCATAGTTAAAACAGGGTAAATAAACCACGACTTGGAAGATATTACAGTGTACAAGTGTGGACGCAAATTGAAGTGTCTCGCTTTCGTGAGGGGAGATATTAGATATGGTCACATACATGAGAATAGAACTGGAGGGATATTAGGAGCAGGATAAATGACTTAACGTGATTTGCGACACCGTCTACAGTCTCCAACTAACAACCGGAACAACAACAATCGGGACATTTATAATTAAAAAAGCTATAACAATTTTGTAAGCCCGGATATTAAACCCAGGCCACTTGTGACACAAAGGTCCCAAGGGTCCTACTCCCAATTCCCAACTAGTCTAACCATGGGGTATCGTACTGCCCAGTTACTGGGTTCTGGAGGTCCGACAGGCAGTCACTCCATGTAAAATACTGATATCCAGCTGCATCTGATTCGATTGGAAGCCGACCCCAATATAGTTGGGAAAAAGGCTAGGCAGATGATGATGGATGATGATGACTTATGACCCCAAAGGATGAGAGCCAAACAACACGGGCGGCGCGGCGCCGCGCCGCAAGCCATTTCGCCGCGCTGGCGACCACACGGGCAGAGCGGCGTCGCAACGTTCTACGGAGCCGCGGCGGCGCCGCAGCGGCGGTAAAATGAGGGGTTGCCCATCGCTACGTACGAGTCTGTAATAAAAACAACTGCGAGCGGCGCCGCTCCGGCTCCGCTCTGCTACACCCCTCCCCGCCTCGTCTCGATTCCGACGCGCGCGCGGCGCGGCGCCGGAGCACACCGCACGGCGCCATGTGGCTACAATGCATTTTTGTATGTAGAAAACCGCAGCGGCGCCTCTCAGGCGCCGCGCCGCAGCCGCGCCGCCCGTGTGGTCGGGCCGTGACAGTTTGACGTAACTCATAGACTGTTTAAACTTGCGTAAATTAATGGTTAGTTATACCTCATTTACATTCAGCCCCTGCCGCTGCCCCTCGCGCTGCCGGCGATAATTCCCTAAATACTGCTGCAGCAGGATCGAGAGGAGTGTGTATTTACATACTGCCCTACCACTCACTTCGCTTTCAAGTTTCGGCAATGGCAGACGTCGAAATAATTACAGCGGCCGCGCTGTCTCTTTTTGCGATAGATAATTTTGTTCGATATTTAAAAAGAATATCGAATACAAAAAAAGAATGTTCGTCGTAGACGATGGTGGATGATATGTATCCATCGAAACAGAACGTCGTAAGTACCTAATTTTGTTGTTTATCCTTATTATAACATCCCAAATTACTTTTTCCGTTTCCAGTAGTTCTAAGAATTTTATTGTAATCTCATTGCTCCATTCGGACGGCATTTTTGATGATCTGAACGAACATCTTTCTCCTCCAGGGGCTCAGTAAGTACTGAGAGTCGGAGCAGAATGTAAACACGCACTGCCGCTCGCGCTGCCGGTCCTTTGACTTCCGCACAAAAAACCGCCATTTTGGGGAGCGCCGGGCAGCGCGAGTGGCAATGGCAGTGGCATGAGAAGTATCGCGTTTACACACTGGTCCTGCCCACTTCCCTGCTCACTACGGCTGAATGTAAATGCGGCATAAAATGTTCTTCGAAATACCGATGGTGAACTTTCGGTAAGACAAATTCAGACACCATGGCTCGACAGTGGTCGCCGTAAATGTCATTGTCACGTTGCTGAGACGAATAGCGTTGCTTTGTTTTTCACTATACATTTAAGGAGTCATTATTATCTGCGAAAATGGCAGAACTTTTCAATTACGATAACAATAAATTATGGCCACATACTGTATTTACGGTTATGTACGTTTACTGCATTTTATTGTTATAGACCACGTTCATTCAGTTACATTTTCATTAAACTAAGAGCACATTGAAAAACGTCAGTTTACAGGTATTCAACTGTTGTTGTTGAAAAGAAAGTAATCGATCTCACAGTCTCGATTGATATATGGATGCCTATCCTATTCACAAGTTGAGTGCCGAATTCCACTAAATGGAGGGAGGGGTTTGTCTCCACGGATCCCGGTATCAGATTGAATTAGCCACGGATCACGGCGACTTGTATCCACCGATACCGTGATCCGTTTCCAACACAAAAAATAAAAAAAATGTAGCCACCGATCACCGATCATCGTGGCTACAAGATATAAATTGTATTATTTTTGGAAACTGATCTCGATGCGCAGAGACAAGAGTAAAATGTTTTTCAAGCCTTGTTGTTTTTTTTTTCTTGTGTTGTCCTCAATCATTATCTATATATATAAAATTCAAAACTGACTGACTGATCTGACAACGCACAGCCCAAACCGCTGGGCCTAGAAACTTGAAATTTGGCATAAGCCCTCCTTATACCACGTAGGTGAGCACTAAGAACGGATTTTGCGAAATTCGGCCCCTAAGGGGTTGTTTTTGGGGTTGATAGTTTGTATGAAACTTCGCTACTACAGGTGCTAGGAATTCCAAATTTTGCATGGGGTGTCTTTTTAGAACGTAGATGCTCACTATGACGGGATTTTGCGAAATCCGACCCCTGAGGGGTTTGTTTTTGGGGTCGATAGTTTGTATGGAACTTTGTTACTACAAGTGCTAGGAGTCTCTAATTTTGCACGGGGGTTCTTTTAAAGACGTAAATACTCACCACCGTGGTATTTTGCGAAATTTGACCCCTGAGGGGTTGTATTTGGGGTTGATAGTTTGGAGACTCAAATTTTGCATAGAGGTTAATTTTTGGACGTAAATGCTGCCTTATTATGAGAATTTGGTGAACTCGACCCCTAAGGGGTTGTTTTTGGGGTTGATAGTTTGTGTGAAACTTTGTTATTACAAGTGCTAGGAATTTTAAATTTTGAATACGGGTTCTTTTGAGGACGTAAGAGTTACCTATGACGCGATTTTGCGAAATTCGATCCCTAAGGGGTTTGTTTTTGGGGTTGATAGTTTGGATGGAACTTTGTTACTACAAGTGCTAGGAGTCTCTAATTTTGCACGGGGGTTCTTTTTAAGACGTAAATACTCACCACGGTGGTATTTTGCGAAATTCGACCACTGAGGGGTTGTATTTGGGGTTGATAGTTTGGAGACTCAAATTTTGCATAGAGGTTATTTTTGGACGTAAATGCTGCCTAATATGAGAATTTGGTGAAACTCGACCCCTAGGGGGTTGTTTTTGGGGTTGATAGTTTGTGTGAAACTTTGTTATTACAAGTGCTAGGAATTTCAAATTTTGCATGGGGTTTCGTTTTAGGGCGTAGACTCATCATAGCGAATTTTGCGAAATTCGACCTTTAAGGGGTTTGTTTGTGGGGTTGATAATTTGTATGAAACTTTGTTACCTACAAGTGCTAGGAGTCTCAAATTTAGAATGGAGGTTTCTTTTAAGACGTAAATGCTCATCTTTGTTATTTTTTGGACGTAAATGCTACCTAATATGAGAATTTGGTGAAACTCGACCCCTGAGGTGTTGTTTTTGGGGTTGATAGTTGGGAGAACCAAATATTGGATAGAGGTTTTGTTTTGGACGTAAGTGCTCCCTGAAACGAGAATATTGTGAAACTCGATCCCTAAGGGGTTGTTTTGGGATGGTTACTTTGTATAAAACTTTGTTACAACTAGAGCAAGAAGTTTCAAGTTTTGAATAGGGAGTCTTTTGAAGACGTAAGAGTTAACTACGGCGGGATTTCGCTAAATTAGACCCCTTAGGGGTTTGTTTTTTGGGTTGATAGTTTCTATGAAACTTTGTTGCTACAAGGATTAGGAGCCTCGAATTTTGTATGAGGGATCTTTTTAAGACGTAAATGCTTACCAAGGAGGTATTTTGCAAAATCCGACCCCTAACAGGTTTTGTCGAGGTTGATAGTTTCGAGACTCAAATTTTACATGTGAGTTCTTTTAAGAACATAAGTGTTACCTAATACGGGATTTTGCGAAATTCGACCCCAAAGATGTTGTTTTGGGGGTTGATAGTGTGTATGAAACTTCGTTACTATAAGTGCAAGGAGTTTCAACTTTCGCATGGAGTTTATTTTCGGACGTAGATCTAACTGAGACGAGTTTTTGCGCAATTCGACCCCTGACGGGTTGTCTTTGGTGGTGATAGTTAAATTTAATTTAATTAGTCTTAAATTTTGCAGGAGAGTTCTATGTAGGACATAGGTTTTCACTAAGAGAGGATGTTGTAAAATTCGACCCCTAAGGGGTTGTTTTGGGGTTGATACTTAGGAGTTCCAAATTTTGCAATGGGGTTATTTTTAGAACGTAGGTGCTACATAAGACGGGATATTGCCGATTTTGAATTTTTGTTGTATATTGAATCGATTTTCCAATAGTATCCCAAAAAGAGGGTGGCCGGTAGTAGAAATTCACAAAGACAAAGTTCTAAAATCACGCGGACGAAGTCGCGGGCGGAGTGCTAGTCTATTTATATTATGTGGATGAGTTGATAGTTCTGGCAATCGAGTGCAGTCCAGCAAGTGCACTACTCTTCCGAAATTCCATCCTTATGACTCCAGTGCTGGATTATTTTTCAACCTGATTTTATTTTTATCTAATTTCCCAAATCAAAATAAGTAATACTTTAAAAAAATTCTTATTATTCGGATACCGTGATCGGTGGCTACATTTTATATTTTATTTTTTGTGTTGGAAACGGATCACGGTATTGGTGGATACAAGTCGCCGTGATCCGTGGCTAATTCAATCTGATACCGGGATCCGTGGAGACAAACCCGGAGGGAGTGCCTAAACCACCTTCGCAAACCAGCAGTTAAGTAGCATTTTGACCTCTTCATAGTTTCTGGTATTTTAATTTTTTTATTTATTAAAATAAAGGTTCTCGTTTGACTACTATCTCGCCCGATGGTAAGCGAAGATGTGGTCGACGATGAAGCACGCTTGCCTAGAAGTAAACTGTTCACTCTTGACTTGAAGAACCCAAGGCAATACTCGTAGCTGTCGGGAAATACAGAATTCCACTCCTTAGCTGTGCGTACAATAAAGGTATTGGCAAAATGCTTTGTACGTACCGGAGGGATGTCAACCATATATCGATGGCGCATTGCATATAGTTTGTTGGTGATTCATATGTATTAGTTTATAATTATTATATTAATGGTATGTATTATATGTTATAGGCCATAGTTGCCTGAAATAAAGGTACGTCTTGTAGTTCAATGATGGAAAGGGCCGGGTGGAATCAAGTTATGCAGTTCCATCGCACACTCTCCGAAATGTAATCGATAAAAAACCGACAGGCTGGCAACACGGCGTCGATGTTCAAGGCTCTGGAGCTTTGAATCGACCAGAGCATCGTTACCGATTAGCCTCTTGACCCGTTTTTCTATTGACACACGTGCATCTAGTTGTAGTGCATTTAGCTATTCCCTCAAGAAATAACAGTTAGAGTCTACAAAGTACAAAACATCAGCACTGACCTGCAGAACACCGGTACAGGAACCGGTACTCCACCCGAAGACAGCGACGTACATGAGCTGGGACCCTTCGGGCCCTGGCCGGTCTTGCTCGGCAGGCTCCACCCGTAGGCCTGCGTGCGCCCATCCTCCTTGCGAACATGCGCCCGCACCTACACGCACACACGCACATGTGTACGATTTCAACCCAAACAAATAACCCAACATATGCGAATAATCCAAGGTAAAGCGGGTAAAACAAACACAAATATAAACTTACATATTTAATTAGCGATTTAAATCATAAAATGTAACTAAAAATACGTAAAAACACTATACACATGCCTATATTTAATATCACTTAAAGTCACTAGCACTGTTCAATAAACTTGAAATACGTGCCGTCATTGATTCAACTGAAAACAAAAAGAAAGGAAAGGAAATTAGGTACAGGGAGAGGAAGAAATGAAAATAAAACACAAACAGAACACTGGGTACACAGATGGCACACACACAACGAGACAGCACACATGGACGTATGTAGATGTATTGTAGACGGGTGAACTGAGAAGCATCTCGAAGGGAGCAGAAGCTTTGGTGATAAGCTGCAGCCTACGCGAGTGAATGTTCTACTGCGGTGGTGGTCAAGTTTCAATGAGCAGATTTACGGCGTATTATAACTTTTAGAGGCAGTGATTCGAACGTCATCTATAATCGTGATTTTGCTGTAGATTAATTTGAAAGAACTACATACAACCTAATTACTTCTTCTCTGTAAACGCAGCTCTTTGAATGTTCGAAATGATGATGAAAAAGCGAAGTTTTCCAGCTACTTTTCCAGGATAAAATAGATGTAATAATATTTATGCGTAGCAGAACTATCCGAAACCAGAGAAAGATGCATTTATATTGCATAATTTGTGTATTGTTTGTTTAAAATCATGAAACCAAACAAATTCTAAATATTTTTGCCTGACGTCTCTTTACCGAGTTCAAAAAGCTAGCAAATAGCTCAACAGTAATTAACTTAAATGTTTTTAAAAATAAACATTAACATTAAACGGGTTCCTATCATATCTCCGGATTTAAAGAAACGTGGTGGCATATGTATAGCGAATACGTATCTAGTTATATTTATAGTGCAATTAAATTATAAGTAAATAAAACAAATACTTATTATAACAAACATATGGAAGGATATGTGCAGGCAGGTATTGACCGGCAATAAATAATGCACATCGCCCTTCGGAAAGAGATAATCCCGATAACTCTCTCGCACGAAGCACTAACCAACCACAACGAACAACTGCTGGAAGGTAGTGTGACAGAGATAACATAAAAAAGACCAAGTTCCCGATTGTCTCTTTCCACATTTCGATGTGCATTATTTACTGCCACAGTATAGGTTAAATATCCAGTTTCTGATTTGAGTTTTTTAACTACTAAACCGTTAATGATGATATTTCATTCAATAAAATGAAGCTCTCGAAGTTAATAATTTGTTAAACTTGATTAAAGGCCTATCC
The DNA here is from genome assembly GCA_954870645.1 of Agrotis clavis. NCBI lineage: Eukaryota > Metazoa > Arthropoda > Insecta > Lepidoptera > Noctuidae > Agrotis > Agrotis clavis. The sequence goes on along the minus strand of OX940917.1, from coordinate 29,111,895 downwards.
GCACACAACAGTGCCGACACGTTCCGTACCGTACCGTTCCGTGACGTGCTATTCATATAATATACGAGTGAACGAACATCACTGAACGGCACTGACACTGATGAGTACGGGTAGCGTCGTACAAAATGTATGGTACAATATCGATACGGCACTGATCACGTCACGGAACGGTACGGTACGGAACGTGTCGGCACTGTTATGTGCGGATAAGCCTTAACTCAATTCAGATACTGGCAGATAGTATAAGACATTTACAAGGAACGTCTTAAAAGCTTAAGAAACAACCATTTTCAGCATATAACATGCCTGTTAGTAGGAAACCGATGCAAGTTATAAAGGCTGTTCAACAAGAGGCTTTATACATCATTAGGTCCGTATAATTAAACTACAAGCCATGATAGTTACATTTTCCACTAGTTTTAATTACGTCGCAAAAGAACTTCGTAAGGGACATTACCCAAGGCGTGATGCGACGCGACGCGATTTGTGCGACATCGAGTCGATTGCCGATTTAAGTCGCACGTGAACTTCAAAAATCCACCTTACTTCTACGACATAAAGGCGCTGAAAACCAAAGACTAAAGATGTCGCCAGAGACAACAACGAGTACTTTGCGTAATCGAATTTCGAACACAGAATCATGTGTATTGTCATTAGCACGTACATGCAATTCGACATCGAGCAGATCTGTGAGCAATATCGTCAATACGTGCGACTCCATTAGGAAACACTAGCGATTGTCCATACATTTTCTTCGGCCGGACGCTTGTGTGATATCTGATCGATATCGTCAATCGATACAATTCTGTATCGCGTCGCGCCATCGGTAAAGTCCCTTAGTTGGTCTAGACAGTAAATTCATACTGGTCAAAAATTACGTTCATTAATTACATTACAAAGACAGGTTGCTTATTTATACAGACCAATAGTGTGTAAGCGTATAGCACTCTAGGTATTCGAGGATTGTCAAATACTAAAATAAATTCATCCTAAAGGTCCCCTGCCCAAGGCGACCGCTAACGATACGTTCACACGGAGCCACGTTTTGCCGAATCTTATTTTCATCGAATCTGGAAAAACCGAATGTTGTATGCACACAGCACATCTTGCATTGCCGTATCCGACGGCCTCGTATTGAGATCCCTCCACATACCCCTGCGTGTATCGTATGAACGCATGTATTCGATGCGCTATACCACTGAACCGGATACATTACATTACATTTTGCAGTACGGCCGGATCGGTTTGCAGTCGCAAAATCGGATGTCAACTTCAGCAAGATTCGTTTTTTTTTTTGCCGTGTCTTGAAACTGAATGCATGTGTGAACTCATTCATTAAAATACTGTTGCCACTAAACCGAATCCTGCAAAAAACACTCGACGCCGTGTGAACGTACCGTACCGGAACCGGCTGTATGCACGTGCCCCACTGCCATCGATTAGGTAAAAGCTAGCAGCTTGTAACTTTTCAGAGCAACTTAAAACTAATACTCATCAGCTATACGGACAGTTGGCGATTAACTATTAAAATAGATGTATTTCCTACTGTACGTTTCTTTAGCAACGAAATACTCAACAGATTACCACTTTTTTCTCGACGCCGACTGTGGGACAAGTGCTTTATTATGAAGTCTTCCACGAGAAAGTTTTAACATACCTGGCGGAACTGCTCACTCCTCTCGTGTCGTCTATTATGATGAGGGTCGGTCAGCTGGGTCTCGAAGAAGTCTGCTTGAGTCCTCGAGTGACGCAGCGCGGGCTGCGGAGCGGCAACTGCGCGGAGATGCGGCGTTGATAGCGGTCGTTGTGGACGCTCACTGGTACTGCAATGAGTTGGAATTTGACGTTGAAAAACAGACCCTATGCTTTCGGTTGTAGGGTTTGATTATGTTAAGACACAATGAGCTGAGGAATTAGAAGAGTTCCACGTCACTCGGGCGCGTTTTTTAGGACAAAAATAATAAAAAACGTCAGAAGATGTTAATGACGAATGCATTAATGACGTAACAAAACAAAAGCTCGTACAAAATAATGTTAATAATTTGATTCAATGAGTTATTTGGTTGATTATATTTAGCATATATCAAGAATATTTGATTTTTCTCCAAGATCCATCATCAGACCATCGCAGAAATGAATGTTTTTAATTTCGCTTCAAGGCATTTCGCACATAAAAAATCAAATTAACAAAATGCAATAGCTACTTATTTTAGGCCGCAACATAATTAATCATGTAAATTAAAACAATGCTTCTTTCCAAGGACATGTACCAACTTCTAAACATAAGCTTCGTCTTTCAAGCATAGATATCATGGTCCCACATAGTGAAAAGGTACGCTTCAGTGAGGACTTTAATAACTTGAACCCTTTTTATCGCTCATTACGAATCCCATAGGAAACTTCATTTCTGTAGCACAAGCACACACCAATTTAGAAAACACAAGCAAAAAGTAAAACAAAAAGACATTCGCTAATACAATAACTACTTCAATAAAATGAAATCGCTTACGTCTTTGCACTATATCATAACTAGCAGAAGTATCCTCCATTCAACTATAAGTTTGAGTTATATCAGAATTTCCTTCGTACAATACGTAAGCACGTTTAGCAATGCAGGTTGCAAGTGCACGTTGAACAATTTTAAATCTAAATTAAAATGCGAATTTGCTTGTTTGTTTGTTACGCTTACATGCCTAAATTTCGATCAACAATAACAACATTGTTGATCGAAGTGCCTAAATCGCTTAATTATGGTACTCTGGACTTATAGACAATTATTTTTCTATAATGATTTAGGAGCAAATGGGATAGCAAATTTTCTTACTATATCATCCAATTTCGGTTTTAAGAAATTTTATTCTCATAAGAACTTACAGTCCACTTATAATGAGATACAGAGTAATAAGTATGAAAATACAGTACAATTTCCTCCAGAGTATCAGAAGTTACAATGTAGAAACATGTTTTTAAGCTTATTCTTAATTACATTTATGTTATAGCATTCTTCATCATTTCCTTTAAAGGTTTCAGAAATATTTTACAACATTGATTGACCTGATTTTTAATAACGCGAGCAAAACCGCAGACATAAGCAAGTAAAAAGAAAAGCAAGTGTAATTCGCAGCGCTGTGACAATAATATAATTCTGTACAATATTCGCAGTTTCATAAGTCATAGTGGAGTGAACGGTTACTTGACAATAGTCAGCTAAACTCTGGTTAAAGGTAAGCGTCCACAGGTCCGCATCGCACGTATCGGACGTATCGTACGTAACGGATTTTAGTTTGCCTTGTATTAAAACTCATACAACTGCGTCCACTGATCCGCATCGTACGGACGGATCATCGGCAATGCCTACATGCGATGCGTACCGATGACGTCATACGGAATGCCGATCAGTGGACGCGCCCCGCACGCTTACTGAATCATTTGTTCTTTTTCTTTCTTGCATTCCTCTTCTGCTAAAAAACAAGCAATAACAACTTCTGCATCGCTTTTCTCCTTTCTCACAAACACTTTCCGAACGTCCAATCACTAAAAAAATCCAAATGAAGGTGGCATCGGCAATCCGATTGCTGATACTAGCGCAATCCGATCGCTGCCGATACAGAAATCCGTTTGATGCGATGCGTCCGATACGTACGATGCCGACCTGTGGACGCTTACCTTTAATAGTTGAAAAGGAACTGTAGGGCCAACGTCAGGAGTCTAACCCAACGGAAATTATTAGACCATCATCATCACTCTATTTGATTTTTTTATTGAGATTTTCGCACTAATAATAAACAATTCCGTAAAAAAATATTTCAGGCCCGAGAACCCGATTATTTTTTCAAAAACCTGTTTCAGCTTCTTAGTAGCTCCAAAATGAATAATATGTTTGTAGTCAGATCATTCGAGTTAACTAGTTTTTGACGTCATATATGGTTTATTATTGCCATAAAAAATTAATGGGAGCATCGCGTTTCAGCAAAACATGAATCTTACGTTGGCATTTTTAACATACAATATATTTATTTAAAGTCGGCGCAGCATAAATCTAAGCATCTCATTAACAATTGAAAAATTAAAATAATTTGTTTTCAACTAAATTACGTCACTTTCGCAAATATACGCAATGCAGAGTATTATGTTAACTTCGGCAGTAACAATGATTTGAAATAAGCACAGCAAAAGAATCTTAAAAAATACAGCAACAAAAACATGAAAAAATGCATAACTTAAAAATAATTGCGCTTTGCTTCATGAATATAAAGATGGTAATGAATTTTTTAATTCAGGAACGAAAAATATCAAAGACATGTCATTTCTTGTGGTCATAACATGTTTGAACTTCCAAGAATTGTCAGTGGTGGGCATACCTTGCGAGCTTAGCGCTTAGAGCTTTCTTCATAGTCAATTTTGACTTTATGGTCATACATACCGTACCTTACTAGGTTCGTTATGATAAAATACGAATAAAATAATGAGATCTTTTACAAGATTAAAATCCAAGTCGAAATCAGTTACGTTCCGTGTTCATCAATTCTATGATACTTTTGTGATACTTTTTTATATTCTTTTACAAATCATAAAATCAGCTTGTTTTCATGATTCTTAGATATAGGTATCCAATAAAGCTAAATAAAATGTCGCGTTAACAAAGACATCAATGAATTACGTACTTCTTTTTTTAAACAAATACTCACTGTTTTCTGTGCGAAATATTCCGATTATTTAAAAATGTATTATTTTTTTACTAAATTCTCGCCTACTGCTTTATCCATTTATCCACGGTACGTAGTACACCGATGCCATTGAGTTCCACATTATTATTTACCTGAAGAGGTTACTAAAAAACTTCCATATGCTCTGTTTGTTCTTCTTGTCCATGGTGGAGTCGACGCGGCTTGCGCGGACCATCTCCGTCCAGCGTACTGCATCTTGGAGCTCCATGAAACGCTCCTGGAATTCAATAACAAATCCAGTTATTTTTAGTCCAGTTTTGGATTTTTATCGGTTACATTTCGATGAGTTGTGGAACTGCACAACTTGATACCGCCGGGCCCTTTCCAACATCGGACTATAAGACGTCCGGCAATGCGCCATCGATATAATTATGATGGACATCCCTCCTGTACGTGCAAAGCGTTATACCAACACTTTTATTGTGGACACAGCTAAATAGTGCCGGGGTCTTTATTTCCTGACAGCTATAACCTTGGGGTCTTCAAGTCAAGAGTGAATAGGTTACTTCGCCGAAAGCTTATTTCGTCACTTCAACTTTTTGCAAAAACGCATAAGAAATTGACGGACCTGTGCTATTCCCCGGGACTGTCTCATTTGATTTTAAATATTTAGGGCTACAGATTAACTGTAAAGACAGTCATAGATCTACAAATGACAAACAGGGGGCCAAGGGCGTAACGTGCTTTCTGAGGCACTCAGATGAATAGTGGAAACGGATGTTCCCATCCATGCACGTTACTATTGCGTCTACGTAAAAAAAACTCAGTTCTGAAAACACTCATCATGGCGCGAACGCACCTGCGGATAAACGCAAAATTCCGACCTCGGGACTCTACGCCGCCACTGAAACGTCACGTGGTCTTTTCTGGATTTTTAGGAACGATTCATCATCACCCTATAAATGTTCCCACTGCTGGGACACAGGCCTCCTCTGTGGGAGGGAGTGGGCCATAATCCTCCACGAGGGCCTCGTGCGGGTTGGTGGATATCACGTCTTCGAATGTTTGGTCCTAGGACATGCCGATTTCGTCACGATGTTTTCCTTCACCATGTTGTGATCAGTGGTGATGAAATAAATTACACAAAGTAATGCGCCTGGCGGGGTTCGAACCTACGACCTACAACTCGTAAGTCGGGGCCGATACCACTGGGCCACCTCTGCTCCTGGACGGTTGAGTGGAATGAAACTTACCTTGTATTGGTTGCGTTCCATCAGCACGCGTGCCATCTCGACGCGGGTGAAGCGACGTCGCTGCGCCATCGGCACGTCAGCCTCATCCTCATTGTTCTCGCCGCCCGCGTTCGTGCTCACCGTCTCCTGTCACATGGCCACGCAAAAACTAAACATCATACTTATACATGTATATTTATTAATGTGTGTATTAGTGTATTTCTCTTGGTCACAGTATAAACGACTGTGCCAAATGGATAATTCATTTTTTTATGTTCGCGATTGTAAGGACTTTTATGAAATACATATTTATGATACACATCTGGAAGGTCGAAAATTTACACCCGTACGGACTCGGGGCTGGCTGATTTATCGTGAATTACAAAACCACTGCTTCAATACTAAACTAACTAGTTTGTTTTGTCTCACTTCCGGGCAAAGCCTATTAATGTTAGCTTTTACTAACAGCAGTTACTCACACACATCCCACTGTTGGACAAAGGCTTCCTCCCATCCAACTCTTCAGATGAAAGGCAAAAATCCTATAATTAGAATAAAGCTTTTCCAATGGTGGCTCAAATCACCAAGCACTAATAAAAGACGATCAATTAAAATCCAGCCTACCTTCAAATGTCGTACTTCATCTTCCAACTCGGTGACCCTATCACGTAACTTCTCCCTCGCAGAGCTGAGGTTGGCCACCTCCTCCCTGAGGATCTCGAGCTCGCCGGTCATCTCATCCACCTTCACGATCAGATCATCCTTCACCACATTCAACGCGTTCTTCGTTGCTAATAGCTCGTTGTTCTCCAGGATAAGATTCTCCACTTCCTTTCCCATTCCTGTTAAGTGGAGGTACGGATTCAAGTTTTGTTTGTGGCTCGCTTTCAACATATCAAATATTGTTTGAAAGCGAGTGAGTGTATGAAAGTTTTTACTAATCTAAAATACAGAGAAATGGTTTTCATCTTAATTTCAAGTAAACTGATTGATATTATCATTTAATGGATTTAATATTTTCTCAACCAAGTTTACAATAAGACAGACGAATCATTTACTTACTTGCATCTTGCGCTTTGGAAAACGCAAGCGTTCGTTAGGCCCGTCACACACTTCGCCGCATGCGTTAGCAACAACAATTTTATCGCGTCAACAAAAATGTAAGACTATATACTAACAATAATCATACGACTATAGTTGGCATTACATAATTGCAACGTAATGCGACGTAGTGTGTGAGGTGGTCATAATTAATTAGTTAAAATGTTTACTACATAATTACTTGTAATAAACTTGAATAATGTTAGTTATAATTCAATCAATATTTTACAAATTACTTACCGAAATAATTGTCGTTAACTGCAATCATGCGTTGATGCAACATTTTGTTAGAACGCATGGAAAGAACGTACAGTTATTAGTATTTTATGAAAATTTTATTAATGTGGGATACTAGTTAAATGCTCACACACGACGCCACTTTAAGTAGACATAAAATTGCAAAAGAAATAATTGCATATTTTAAACTACATTATTTTTAGGGCTATATATTTATATCAGCTCTTGTTCTTCAAGCACGACTATCATAGAAATACATATTTGCGGTTTTTATTCGTTTATGCAAGCATCATACTTGTGTGAATTTTTACTTATAAATAGTTCAGCGAAACTTGCGTAAACGTCTGAAATCTGAATGTTTTTCTTCACGTTTATCGATTGATCATGACATAATTAATAGGTCAGGGAGCTCTGGCCAGACTAAAAGCAAACTGCATAAGGAAAGTGGGACTAAAGTCACACCGATTGTGTCCTCGAGACGCGCTTTGTCCAGTGAATTCCTTAACAGACTAGGATTCGCCTCAGTGTAGCCAGAGCTTCAAATAATCAGCAAAGTTTCAAGAAGCTAGCGATAATTAGATTGTGTTTAACAATAAAAGCAATACTGACATACATATTGCAACATAACATCAATTTGTGTAGCAAACCACAAGAACATAAAAGTACTTGCATAAAGAGCATGATATTTTTTGTTTCATAAAGAAGAAAGTATGTGGCGTGGTGTGTAAGTAAACATAAAGAAAGATCGATGATTTAAAGAAGCGAAGTTACTTTTACCTTTTATTTTCACAGATATAAGTTGTCAACTTAACTTAGATTTTTCTTAAAGTCACTTTTTAGGGAGGGAAAAGGGGCTGATCCGTCTTTTAAGGGCTTTGAAAGCATCTAGTTCTGGTCAAATATGCTATATCTTTAGCAGAAAACCTAGAAACTTTTTTTTAAATAGAACATTTTGCACAATTATTATAGTAGTGCGTATAGGAGAACTATTATGGAAATTGAAGGAGATCATAATATTAATACTTTATGCTTATAATAAGGCTTTTTGCTTCTTCTTAAATTAAAAATGGTAAAAGTATACCCCACTTCATAAAAAACAGGCGCTGTACAATAAATATCATAAAGTTACAAGTAAAATAATATGAATATAATAATTGAATGCTAATTAAATAACAAGCTTCACAGATATTTACAAGAAAACCAAAAGTTTAACCCAAAATTTTCCAAATCAATTGTTGAAATACTGAATGTTAAACATAGTTTACATAGAAAACAAAGAACCCAAATGAATGACAACAGTATTTTAAAAAGTTAGAATTACCAAGAACTAACTACCTTCCTTTTTGCCAATTTGTTAGACTCAATTTTGAATCAATAATTATCTTAGTAAGATTATGGTTTGAGCCCAGGCTAAAAATCAAAATGTTACTAGTTCTTAAACTGCTTTTTTTTAACAGCCGCTATATTTTAAAAGCCAGTATTAGGCGACTGGCACACTGCATAGTATGACGCAGCGTAGCGCGGGAGTTCGTGTTCGTACGTTACTTGTCAGTAGCATTATTTGTATTGAGAACACTAGTACAACACAGAAAACGCGTTCAGGCGGTAGTGTAGTTCATTACTGCCAGGCGACCCGCTGCGTGATGCAGAGCAGTGTACCAATCGTCTTAGGAAAATAAAAGCTACTATTGTTATTACATTATAAACTATTATCCATTGCAGACAAACTGTTTTTAAGTTAAGATACTAGAATATTCCAATAGTTATAAAGCAGCAGCACTTTACAGTGACAGCTGTTGGTAGAAGCTATATTTTCCATGTGTATTAGCTGCCTACAAAAAACCTTGAAAATGAGATATATGACTGCATAACAAGCCATTTAATAATTTATGCAGCAGATCGATACTACGAAGGTTTAAGCGGCATATTTCTTAAAAACTTTTCTATTTTTTACACGAATTATGTTATAAAATGTTATCACAGGATTATATTTCTCGGTTAAAAAAAATTACAAGCTTACATTTTAATCTCCAGAAAATAATATTTTGTAGCAAACAAGTCACTTAATAAATTTTCCAATGCGTACTGACAGTTTGTCTAAATGGAAAATGTCGACTAGTAACCACATAATGTGCAAAGCACTTACCAGAAGACGCATATTCGCCGGGATGAACCCAACTACCTGTTAGGAAAAGCACACAGTTATTTACTTTTGAAACACAGACACACAATCACGAATAATACAGTGGTACATATATTTAGAACCAAAGAAAGCAAAATAAATATCTATACAGATACACATTTAACTCTGTTTTAATTTCGTGATGGAACGAATTCAAATTTGTTGATTTGATAGAAACAAAATTATGTTTAAATTATTTAGTGCTTCGGGTCATAACTTCGTTTCCACAAAATTAGAGAGATGCAGACGGGTCAATCAAATTATATCATTAATTCTCCTTCCGCACGGCGTTAATTTCAATAATCATTTTAGTGCCGTCGCGTCATCGTCTGTCGTCTCGTCGCTTTAGTAAAATACAGAATTTTAACCAAAATGAACTAAATGTGACTGTTATTATAGAAAACCAAACAAATCAATGAACAAGAATTTGCAACTGTGATTGATAACGTCTAAAACAGTAGAAGTACGGTTGATGGGAGGTTCAGCAACCATACATACTGTGCGACAATATTTACAAGGAAGGATTGATAACGCCATATTGTGACAACGTACACGCTTTTCTAACATTTTCACGCTCTTCAAAAAACAATTATCATGGCAAAGTAACATAAACAAAATACCTAAAGATAATAAAATGTTAATAATATTTTTTGCTCGTTTACCAAAATTGTCGTCACAATATGGCGTCACCACATCTGCCCAGTTAATTTAGTCGCATACTACACTTTTGAAAATCGAATTCAACCGCAAATAGCGACGCCGACAGACCGTAGCGACAATGGCGGCATAGTTTCCACACCAAAACGACGGCGACGTCAGGCTTGTATTACTTGCCGTCTTCGAAACTTACATTTACCCTCTGCCTACAGAACTGTAGCTTCAGGGTTTCACAAACAAGCGGACGGTGACTATGTGAAGTCAAGGTAATCCTACTATTATCCTAGTATCCTTACGTGGCAAAATCATCAAATGAGTCCTCCCACCCCGGGCAGGGCGGGAGGGACTGTCAGACTTCTACTGACTAAAATCCACGGTGTCCTTCAATAGCCCTTTATGTTCCGGGGTCACGGTAAGGAAATAATCCCGCGACCATCCTAGTATCCTTGCTACTAATATTATAAATCTTTGTTTGTTTGGATGGATGGATGTTTGTTACTCTTTTCCGCAAAAACCTCTGAACGGATTTGGATGACATTTAGTACATGGATAGTTAAAAACCTGGATTAACACAAAGCATAGTTTTTATCCCGATTTTATGTTCCCATGGGATCATTTTCGAGCAGTAGCGGGTGAAACCGCTGGCAAAATAATAAGTTTTACCTGTGATATCTCCATCTTCTCCTTCAGCGATCCCTGGGTCCACGTCCTGGAAAGCAAGTTCCTGGTACAGAGTGTTGCCGCTACGTTTCTCGCTCTTGGTTTGCGATTTCCCTGTGTTAGATGCGTTAGGAGGCGCCACTGGAGACGTTGCCTGAAATGATAAAGAAAATTAAGTAACAGAGATGAATAGGTACACGAAAAAGAGGAAAATACGAATTAAAAAATATAATATGCAAAACTTTTCAGAGTTCAGATAACGCTTAATATATTTTAAGTGTAATTAAATAATTTTAATACAGTGTTATTTTTTTACGTTTGCTCTGAATATATTGCTATCGCATGTACACATATGAAAATAATATGAATGCAATAATTGATCATGTTTTGTCATGTATAAAATTAATATTTTAAAGCACGTCGCAAGTCGGCCTCCTATATTATCCTAACAATGAAAAATGATTTAACATTGTATGACATGACACAAAAACATACAGATTTTCACCAATGATTGCCAAAGTTGTTGCAAAAGGATAGATAGAGATATTTCGAGATTTTTTTAAGGATTTTGATTTAAATAATGTATAGTTTTAATAACTATAAAGGGCTATCCACACATTTCCGGGTCAGGGTTATCCGTGTTCCGAGTTGTTCATTTCAGTGTTCCCATCAGGGACGTGCCATTCGTCACCCTTATTCACACAAATCAGCGAAATCGGTTTCAGTGTATTTTCTTTTTTCAGCTGATACGCACAGAACACGATTTCTTATATTATCCCATATTTTATTTATCTTCTTAGAATTCAAATAATGTGTATTTGAAAGATCGTAAAATATATATTATTCTGTCGTCCAAGTTCTATCAACTTTGTGTTCATGTTAGCATCAATGTACCTAGATAAAAAAAATACCCCAGATTAGGGTTGTCATCTCTAAAATATGGAAACCAGGACAAGACGCGTGAAAACCACGGATTTTAGAGTCCAGAACCCGGATATGAGTCGAAGTGCGCGCCGTGGCAACTGCGTAGGAAGGGGTCGGGGACGGTGAAGTGTGCGTGTGTGGCGGGCGGCCTAAGACGAAGAAGAAGATGAATCCCCCCCCCGGACGCCCTCTAAACTAGGACAAATCCGGGGAAACCCGGACGGATGGCAACCCTACCCCAGATACCCAGACAACTTGCACAGTAGGCAAACATTATTTCTTCCAGATGTTGTTTAACATAATTTTCGCAGTAGCCCTATTTTCTAACGACGTCGACCGTTATGTAATGCTAATGAACAAAAGAGCTGAAATCTTAAAATGAAAACCTGAGACATTATATAGCTAAATTAAGTGAGGCAGTTTTTTTTAAGTCTGTTGTATTTCCTCCTTGCATCGAGAAATAATATAACAAGTAACCCATTAGATACAGGGTTAAACTTGCCATTTTATGTATTTGTAAATGTAGATTCTGATAAATTAAGTTCTATGAACTTATATATATGAAATGATTATTGTTGCATGTCAGTGTAACACACTATGCAATTCCGATGGTGAAAAATAAAACATTCAATACAAACATAATTATGTTTCACAACTTAATTGAAACAACTACCTTATATGTATAGCATTTCAGACTTTACTACATACGATGTGTTAAAATTAATGATTTAGAAACTAATTATCATACAATATAAAAACTTTTTTTTTTAATGTAACCGCCTTCAAAAACAACCACAAAAAAGGGTAAAATAACCTAAAAAACTTTTCTTTCGGAAGTCGGTGTTTTTTTTTTATTAATTTCATTGTTTTTTTGCCACCGACTTCCGAAAGAAAAGTTTTTTAGGTTATTTTACCCTTTTTTGTGGTTGTTTTTGAAGGCGGTTACATTTTTTTTTTAAGTTTTTATTTAACTCTTTTTAGTATAAATATTCAACCAAAATTCTTGGCAAATACATCATTTTCTTCCATATGTAAGAAATCCGTAGCACCGGTAATAACATCGCTAACATCTCTTTCATTCCTTCCCTATCTCAAAAACTACTGAACCGATTTTGATGAAACTTGCAGTATTCTTTAAGTTGAACGATACCTAGTACAACATAAAAAGAATTACTTAAATCGGACTTGTAGTTCCGGAGATATGTGAACACAAACATAATTTACTAAACTGTCTCCTTACTAGAGAAGTTGTACCTTCCATCATCAGCTCATCCACCTGAGATGATGATTATCAGATGCAAATACTTGAACAGCTTTAGAAAATATATGAAAATGGTACTATGTGCCTATAAAATTTGAAGGTTGCCCTCGATTTCCCTGGGATCCCATCATCAGATCCTGACCTGATGATCATGGGACCAATTGGAAAGTATACCCTTTCAAACAAAAGAAAAAAATTCCAAATCGGTCCAGCCGTCTTCGAGAAATCGGGGAACATACCTACATAAAAAAAAAAAAAGATTCCGACGAATTGAGAACCTCCTCCTTTTTTTGAAGTCGGTTAAAAATAAGCGAACGTACAATAAAATTGTAGCATTGTGAACACGCTCCCACTTGCCGCCAAAAGCATTACAAAAAAGTATGAATATTGAAAGTTGACAACCAAAAAAGATTCATAGTTGGCTGACGTATTTCAAATTTCGAAATGTCAAATTTCATGCTAATTTGTATAAAATGCGATGTTTATCAACTAATGAAATACTAACATTTATAGTTCTCTTGTCCCAAATGTGTGAAGTGGTATGTATAAAATGTTATCAATGCTCCTCTACAACCACCCGGGGATGTTTTAAATATAACTTGAACAGTGCTCATTTGAAAGAATGCAAAAGCGACAGAGGGGTGCCAGTCTGTAGGTCGCTATCCCAGGTAAATTACTTTTTGCCCGGCCAAGACGTGTACGTACTCAGAGAATGTGCATATGTGTACGAAGAGCCACTAAAATGTGCCCAATCAAAGTTCAGCAAAATTCATTACTCGCAAGCGTGTGAATGTAATGCAGATGGTTGCAACTCAGCGGTCAATGTGAAGCTTTGTTGGAAGATTAGCTTGTGTGCTCTGCTGGTGGCACTTGTTATAAAGTAGCACCCAACGTATCCTTGTAAATATGTACTATTTTAAGAAGTTATAATAAATCTTATCAAATGTAAAGGTGTTTCCGTTTAATTTTTCTTTTTCCTAGACTTTATTTCTTTTTAAATCAAACTATCATGGATGCTACGTAAGATAAACAACAAAATATGGATACTCAATAAATAATTTCCCAATATGTTCAAAGCCAATTATTACTCGGCTTACATCATGGCCTCAATGATTGCCTATAATGCAATATTGATATCATTTATAATGGCCAGAGATGATATTGAATAAATTCAACGAACAATATCGTACAAGTATAATATATTCCATACCCATAATACAAATATTAATTAATTCATTTCTTTGTTAAAACACTTGTTCTAATAACTATTTATAACAAACAGACATTTAGAGAGAAAGAAAAAGAGAGAGATATCCATATCTAATAGGATTATGAAATAATAATCCCAAAAACTTCAGGAATTCCTATCCTACGATCCTACTTCCTACTAATATTATAAACGTGAAAGTTTGTTTGGATGGATGGATGTATGTTCCTCTTTCAGACAAAAACCACTGAACGGATTTGGTTGAAATTTGGTACAGAGATAATTAATAACCTGGATTTGTTAATCCAGGTTATTAATTATCTCTGTACACACAGGATAGTCACATAGGATAGTCTTGATCCCGATTTCATGTTCCCACGGGATGATTTTCACAACTCGAAAATCATCCCGTGGCAGCGGGTGAAACCGCTGGCAACAGCTAGTAAATAATGCACCTACTCTTCTACAGTGAAAAATGGGTTATTTATAATCTATTTACTTTACCACGTAATAATTTTAAAACTTAAATAAAAAAATAATGTCAGTAGCTATTAACATACAAAGAGCGGTTTACTTAGGATAAAAATTGTTTGTCGTTCCTCTTCTCATAATCCCTATTGTAAATGTCAGTTCAAATCATAAAAGTACACCTAATATGAAAGCCTACAGAGCAGAGAATAGAAGCCCATCCATCCGTAATACTTGTAGTAAATTATTTCAGTCCCAATTACAAGTTCTTACATTATATTATATAAGATGTCTTCAAAGTTTAACACTGCTTTGAAGATTACATTGGATTACAGACCGCCACTGCGGTGGCATTTGCGGCAGCTCCACACGGCTAAAGTAAAGTCGGTTTGAATTGAAAACGTCTATGTAACATGGGCATACAGACGATCCTATTCCAACCTTCTCTGTTTGCCTGTATCCTTGAAGAGTTCTTGAACATACCACAGTGTTTTGGGTATCATTGATTATGTATCATGTACATCCTTACACTGCTGAGACTAAGGGCTCCCGCACACGGGCCACTGGCCACAACAACAAAACGCCGCCACCGGCATATTTCTTGTAGTTTTCATACATTTTATATGGACTCGCCGCAAACTGTAGACACCGGTGGCCGCCACACGCGGCGCTCTGTGACCGCTTCTAGCTTCTCGTGGCAGCGTTTTGTGGTTGTGGCCAGTGGCCCGTGTGCGGCGACACTAAAACTATAGGATTATGACCGGTCAGACAAGGACTGCTTGAAGCATTCGTATTGCTTACTTCTTTTCTTCTGCATAGCAAACTACAGTCTTCCTTGTACACAAAGACACGGAACCGCTCGAGCAGTTAACTATTAGGCGATCAACAGCGAAATGGCAGCTGTGACCAATATCGGCCTACAATACACTAAAGCTGGGTAACTTACCGATTGCAAGACTACTCGAGCAGTTTACCAGTGATCAACATACACGGGCTGCTCGAGCAGTCAGTTTATATCCGACAAATCTGGGGTCTGGGAAATCTGGGGTACTAGGAAACCCCAGATTTTCGACGACTGACGAGACAACCACGATCAAATTAAAAGTACCGAAAAAAAAAGGATATCCTACCTGACTCTGTTGCGTGATGGGGTCAGTTTGATGCGCACACTCCACAGTCCTCACTGCTGCCAGATCGGAGCCGGTCGGCGGTGAAGGTGGCGATGAGGACAGGCTGACAGGACTACCGGGCATGCTCTCCGTCTGCTCCACATTGTGCATCGAGCTCTCCAGCGAAGCGAAACCGAAGGATATGGGACCTAGAGAAGGAAATACAATGTTTTTAAATTACAACATATAGGGAAAAACGTAGAAGGTAAAATATACGGACCTTTGTTTTAGTTTTGATTTTTGCGCAATATAAGACCGTCATATTTACCACAGTTAATACAAAGAATACAAGTTACTACACTTGATAAAATGAAAGAGCATCCAGTCATTTCTAGTAATTTGTTCAGGCTTAGCATCGTAAACAAGAGACAGATAGACGCCATCCCGTACAATATGGAGACGTCAAGAGGTAGATTAAGGCCGGGACTCCACCAAAGCGGAGACGAGCGGAGATTTTTTATTGGTTATTCAAACACATCTCCGCTCCTCTCCGCTTTGGTGAAGTGCCGGCCTAAGATCAGAATCAGTCAGCAATAGTACGGGGAAGCCCGTAAACAGTTGCGGCTCCTCATAAATATCCTCTTCCGGGACACTACGCTGAGCCTGCAGAAAAGCTTCCAGCAGGCCACTAGGGAATCGAGAACCGGTCCTTGTTGGAAGTCCCGGGATTTTCGGGACAGGCGTCCAAGGAACCGGGAAATCCCGGGTTTTTCCGGACTTTCGGGACAAAAATGCATTTTTTCCATGGCATTAGAAAACAATGAAAATAATATGATAACTTTAGGTTACAGTATTTATTCTGATTAAAATCATACAACCAACTTATTCGTCGGTCTCATGGACATGGGTTTGCTCTAGCCTCTTTTTAACCGACGAAAAAAAAAGGAGGAGGTTCTCAATTCGACATGTATATTTTTTTTTTTTTATTTTTTTTTTTTTTTTTTTATGTATGACCACGCATAACTTTTCCTAACGTGGTCCGATTTCAAAAATTCTTTTTTTGTTAGAAAGAGTATATCTCAAAGTTGGTCCCATTTAAATTTCAAAACTAAAATCGGCCTCTAAGGGTAGAAAAAAAGGAATTAATTGTCAATCTTCCTATAGAATTTTCAATTATGAACCGATTCTGTTGAAATAAAGTTAACAATTGTAGTTCTGAGGACATATTATATAGCAGAGATGTGGAGAACATAACATGATGGCGTCACCATCATCAGATCAACTCCAGATCCCTGTTATTTTGTGAAGTCAGTCCCAAGATTTCCTTAACAGTTAACAACAGCTATATCGTGTTTGGGCTCATTTCACTCAGCTTGATGAGAACTTTAGACCTAGCTGAGGTATCATTGCCATCGAGGGTCTGAGAATGGTGACGGATAGCAGGGGCAAGAGGTCCTCAACAGTTAACAGCACCTTTATCGTGTTTGGGCTCATTTCACTAGTCTTGATGAAAACTTTATACCTAGCTGGGGTATAATTGTCATCGAGGGTCTGAGGATGGTGACAGAGGGCAGTAGCAAGAGATCCTTAACAGTTAACAGCAACTATATCATATTTGGGCTCATTTCACTCATATTGATGAGAACTTTAGATGTAGCTGGGGTATGACAGTCGTTGAGAGTTTTTAGTTACAGAAATTGACACGAGATAGGAAACTCAAAAGTAAAAAATAAGTCCTTTTTAAAAAAAAAATCAAACCGACGAAACATCTAACTGAAAAGCAAAAAATAAATTTTGAGGCGGCGCCAAAGAAAAAATCAACGAATAGCTACGACGAGCTATTCAACCACGACAACCTATACAACGAGCGATTCTGCTCTTCAAATTGTTAATTTATATGTTTGTTTGTTTGGCGCCGCCTCAAAATTTATTTTTTGCTTTTCAGTTAGATGTTTCGTCGGTTTGATTTTTTTTTTAAAAAGGACTTATCTATTCAGAGGTGGCAAATCTATTCACTCTAACTGTACTAACTATGGAAACTTGCAGTTCATCTAGATGTCCAATACTGAACATTAGATGTAATGCAAGTAGGCCGGTGAAAAGAGGTTGTAGAATTCATGAGTTCGACCTATTTTGGGTCTCATCTTAGCCACGAGGGAACCCAATAAAAAAAAACGAAAAGAGGGTAAGCTTGCGTCGATGAGATGAGCTAAGCTGTAGAGTAACCATCCACCAGTTTCACGTTGCCAATTAGTCTAAGGAGCTCTGCGTTCCACTGGGTCTAGTGCAGTAAGTTGTATTTTATCTGAGCCATCCCAATGATTAAGTTGAGTAAGGTTGCTGCAATACTCCGTAAGAAAAAACATAAGAAACTTTGAATTTCGCGGGCTACTACGACGCAATCACCTTATGCAGAATGGGCTTGCACATAGGCTATCCAGGTGTAAGGTATCGCTTCACTCTATTTAGGATGCCCACGTCAAAGTTGACACTGGATGTCAGCTCCATGCCCAGAAGCTCAAGGTCATCAGTTACAGAAACAGGAAAAATAGGAGTTGGTCCAAATTACTCTATAAAAGATGTAGTTTTGATTTACTCCTACTTCACTAAGGAAATATACGCCTGTATGTTGGTGGCGTTAAAAGAGAGAAGTTTCTTGTGTGAGCAAACAAGAAACTTCTCTCTTTTATGTGATACTAAGTATCAAATCTGTTCGCTCTACCATGGTCTCTCTGAAGCGGTGAACTTCATCCCTACTGGATTTTGCAGTGGCCAAGTACATATGTCACTGAAACAGTACTGTTATCTACCTATCCAACAATACCAGGCTGAAGTGGGTAAGAAATGTGCAGTAAAATAAGAGTTGCAAAGAAAACAGATAACTGTTGAACTCCAGAGTCAATAACCAAAAGCTCAAAGGATCAGTCATCAACGACAACTCTGATTGATCGTTCACTAAGAAAGTCTGATATCCAGCTACAAAAATCAACTGGGATACCAAAAGCAAGGAAGCTTTTTGTCTCGAGACCCTGTCAAAGGCTTTCGAGATATAACCAGTACTATATTATCAACTTTTCTTCTCTGTCAACCACACTTGTATCTGAACATGTTATTCCGTAGGTATATAACGACGAAGTGAATAAATACCTTACATCCAATTTGATTCTTTTGTTCTATAAAAGAATTAACAGGTTTAAACAAATTATTTATACTGTATTTCTGAGTCCCGAAAATCCCGAGTTTCCCGGTTCTCAGTCGCATGTCCCGGGTTTTAAAATATACTTCAAGAACCGGGAAATCCCGGGATTTTCGGGACCGGGATTTCCCGGTTCGATACCCTACAGGCCACCAACTGCCATGGTCCGGTGGTGGTACTGTGATGAAGAAAGGTGCGACTGCGGAACTTCATCACAAACGATGGGGCACCTCCTCACTTGTACTTTGAGCAATTCCACCTGCACTCTAAGGGACCTGTTCGAGGCCATCAACAACGCCGTAAATGTGACAGAGTTTTGATCGAAGCTCATTTAAAGGAATCGTCGAAACGACGAAGAAGAACGCAAGTAGTAAAAAAATTTATTTCGTCTCCTTTGTCATTCTATTTTTAAACCATTGTATTTTAGAGCCCATTTTAAAGTTTCAACTGCTAACCTAGTTTGTTTTGTGCTCGTAACTGAACATCATCATCATCATCATCATCAGCCGGAAGACGTCCACTGCTGAACATAGGCCTCCCCCTTAGACCGCCACGCCGAACGAAAATTCGCCACTTGCATCCATCGGCTGCCCGCGACCCTCACGATGTCGTCGGTCCACCTAGTGGACTTGGCACGTAACTGAACAGTGAACACTAATTATGTAAAAAAAATTAATATTACGAATCGATGTTCACACGTAAGTTTTTTTTTTTTTTTTTAATATAAAATAAACAGAAGGAATATTTTTAATTAACCGTAATGCAGTTCAAAGCATAAAAATACAGACGCTTTGATAAATGTTATCGTGTATGGAGGTTTTAATTAGATTAAGTCGGGACGCTACAGAAATATTCTCTATTAGAACCAATTGGCCTCTGCCTAATTTAGCCAATCAGGGCAATGGTTATCATAATACACAGTGTATACGCAGTAAGCTTCTATACGTAGAAAGTTAGAAATGTACACAGTTCACAATTTCACATGTGAAGTCATGAGACGAGATTGCCTTGCTTGGCAAATAAACGATTTCTTATTTGGATCAAGAATGAAGGCGACCGTTTTCAGCAATGAAACTACATCGTATAGCACTATAGTGCATAATAAACAAAGTTGAAATATGGTTGAAAACTGAAGTATCACAAAAGATCAGAACAAGTTCTCTCTTGATAGTTCTTATGAGTTTCCCGAACCTTTTCGTTTATCTATCAGACCGCTTGTATAAGTCCGTTTTTTTCACCGGGCAACAGACCGTTTTTTTAACAACGTGAACAATTTAAGCCGGACAATTAATGTCCGGTGCGTGTATACACTTTCATTATAAACCATACACCACTGCGATACCGGCGAAAAAACGGTCCGTTGTCTGGTGAAAAAAAACGAACGTAAAGGTGCGTACATACCATGTAACATGTTATATAACACTACAACTTTATGTAAAATGTTATATAACATGTTATGTTATATACTTAGTCTGTGCGCACCGTAAACAACCACCCTGAGGCCGCTTGTATACGTCCGTTTTTTCACCAGACAACGGACCGTTTTTGTCGCCGGATTCGCGTTTGTGTATGGTTTATAATGAAAGTGCGTACGTACATGCACCGGACATCTGCCCGGCGAAGGATACAAGGGTATCCGTTTATTGACGGTCCGTTGTCCGATGAAAAAATCTAACGTTTACAAGCGGCCTGAGAGTCCCCATAAGACGTGAAGTTGCTAAAAAAACACTGTTCACCAACATAATCTACATCTACCTTTCCTTGAAGGATAACAAGACTCACAGTCAATGATCATTTGTGGTCTAGATAACAAAGCTAAATCGCGAAACGGAGCTATCAATTGCCTTCAATTACTGGCTAAGTACTAGTAGCATATACGCGTAGGTACGTCATTTCATACTGCCAACCAGCTGTTTCCCAGGTCGATTTTTCGACCTGTAAACCCTCATATTCCAAATTGAATGGTCTTAAAAGCGGGGGGGGGGGGCGCTAACAGCATGCTGGCCGCGCTCGCGGATAGACTGGATTAAATAACTTTTAGCAATAAAATACTTTGTGTTGTTTATTTTTTAAATGGATTGCACACAGCTTGTCTCCGCTACGCCTCAGTGGAACCGCAGCCTTATCATCTTATCAGAGCTGTTTACTTAGGGTAATTGTTTATTTGAGAGTGCAAGTGTTAACGTAACGTGCACGACGTCACAATATAGCGTCAGCAACTCTCCGTCTTAGTTGAACCGCGTAGTACATTAATGTTTGGTTAAATAACGATTTGAAACATCTCAGTTATAGCAATAGAGCCACGAGTTTAACTTACATTCCACATTATAAAACAGATAGCCAAGGGCAACTGGTTCACCTAATTATTCAAACACCGAAATCAATTGCTTATTAACATTATCAGGGCCCAAAATATAAGTAGCCAATTCTGAGGAATCTTTACTATACATATTACGTTTATCTTAACTAGTTCTTTATATTTTTTGTTAAGAGGCATTCCCCAACATATCCACATCCACTATTAAAACATCTAATAGTATAAAGTTATAAAGCAACGTAAGCTCCACTCAAGCTACACACCCAATTTATCTGGGCATCGCTTTACATGATCTTACTGCACAATTAACGGTCAACTTATACTGGTTTTGCATACCTTGATATGCAGCCGTGTGTAAAACATCTTAGTTCCCGTATTTAAACCAAACAACGGAATTTAATGTTTATTTCGAAATCATTAGAACAATTATTTCGGTAGATTTGTGAATAATATAAAGCGACCATGATAGGGTTGAATCTGTGATTGCGTCATATTTTGAATTCACGCACACTTTTCTAACACTTGCGCTCTTATATAAACAGTACTTAACCAAATGCAAATAATAAAAAAGATAATTAATTTTATTTTAAATTAAAATACGAGGTGGGAGCTGGATAAATTCATTAAAAGACGTAACTTCCGACGCTAGAGATGTTGGGCTAAGCCAATAACCGAGGGCATCGAATAAATCGATATAGTAGGTCAATTATTACTAGCCGCGACGCTGCGCCACATTTCAATAGAGCGACTCAAGATCTTCTGATTTCACTGACGACAGACGACACGTACCTTTAATTTTTATGTGCCACTGCTGGGCAAAGGCCTCCCCCATATCCTTCCAAGTGCTCTTTTGTAGTGCCACTTCGGGCCAGCCATCAAGGTTCGCGTCTTGATCGTCCTGCCACCTCTTTTTGGGCCGACCTCGGTGGCGACTCAAAATTTAACTTCATTTACTACACCAAAAGATACACATTTCCAGTATAGTCGCATCACGTTGCGTCGCGTTGAGCCTCGATGTGAACTGGCCCTTAGCCCCTTCGTACACAAGGCGACGCAAGTCTCCGATACCTAAGGGTGCGTCCAAATCTGGCGAATGTGCCGCGAATGCGCAGCTCGCGCACCGTTTGCCCGATGCGCGCGAGCCCCGCGCGCGCAGTGACGGCAATGGTTTAGTGCGCCAAAAGGCGCGCGAGCTGCACATTTGCGGCGCATTCGCCAGATGTGGACGCACCCACGAATTCGTTATCCAAGCGACTATCGGAATACAAACCCATAGAGGTTCGTACACAGACACGCGACAATGGAAACCAAGTCATAAGATATATCGGAGACTTGGGTCGCCTTGTGTACCTACGAAGGGGCTTAGGCTAACAACTTATCGTTAGTATGTACTTTACTAGCGACCCGCCCTTGCTTCGCATGGATTTTACGACTTGACAATTGAAATGTTTATGCTGTATCTAATTTAATTTAAATATAAATGTACCTACTATGCAATCACGTAAGGGGAAACAGACTGAAAACTTCAAGATCTTCATCTGACAATAGCAGAAACTTGAGTTTAGCAAAAAAAACTAGTTTTCATACTATTTTTATAAGTTTTCATATTATGAATATTTATTTATCTGAGTGTGCAAGTGTTATAACAGCGCGTCCATGACGTCACAATATAGCGCCATCAGTTTTATTCATACCGTGGTCGCATATCATAGCACTGCAATAATAGCTACAGAAATAGATAAATCAATAAAATTAAAACAAACTACTAGGTTTGGACAATTATATCTAAGTAGTCTATTTTTGATCTGAATTCATTGCAGACGTACCTACTCGTATTTTTGTTGCAAGACATTCATCGAATCGAAAATAGTTTTAATGAAATTCACGGGGGAAGTCTATTTAAAAAGTGTTCTATTAGTAAGAATACTAAACAATGCAAAAAAAAACTGGATAACTTTCTGTATTTTATTTATTATTTTTCTAACGAGTGGAGTTTTCAGCGCCCGTCAGACTGCAAATGGATATTTTAAACCCCTTCTACACGGTCAGGTGGTCAGGTCTGACAGAGGTGACCTTGGTCCGGTGGGAATGAAAATCTACCGTGTAGACGTTGGTCGTGCGACCAAATATGGGCGGAGTCAGTCGAGCCTTGGTCGGGAGCGCATCCGTCCCGACAGGCCGCGTCCGCGGTCGAACCCGACCGTTTGGAACGCCGTCGCACGACGGGACCGCGTCAGTGTGCAGTTGTCAGACAATGCGGGTGCACGTCGAATTTTGAAAACCGGCCAAGTGCGTGTCGGGCCAAGCACAGTGTAGGGTTCCGTAGTTGCCCATCAAAATACTTATGCGAACTAACTAAACTGATTCGCTGAATTTAATTTTAAGAAGAAGAATTTTCAAAATCGGTCCAAGCGTCTTTGAGAAATCGGGGAAAATACATAAAAAAAAAATTACCTACGAAGAATTGAGAACTTCCTCCTTTTTTTGAATTTAGTTAAAAATAGTTGAGAATAAAAACCTACCTATCCCCAAAACATACCCACCTATTATAGCTGTAAAAATAAAGTTGACAAACTTACATTTGCAGTTGAAGAACATGTTCTCCGATACATTTTGTTTAGGAAAATATATTATCCAAGTACGTTTTATAAGTTGGTCGACTATTACTCGTAAACTTGTAAAGCCTACTTATTCATGATAATTTTCTTTTAAACTTCGTTATATATACTACTATTGTGATTTTTTTCACACCCTCAAACATAACCGTTTAGCTGGTAGAGGGGGGGGGACACTCGAGTCGAGCAAAAATTAGCACTTTAAAGCTTAATATTTCACAAACGAATCTTTTTATCAAAAAAATGTTAATGGAAACTATCAATATTTTTTAAAGACCTATTAATTGATACCCCACACTAAGGGGTACGCGAGAAAAAAAAAAAACATCCCCACTTTACGTGTACAGGAGGTACCCTAAAAAAAAATATTTTACGAGATTTTCTTTTACCACATTTTCGGCACAACAAATCCGTATATTTACACCAAATTACAGCTTTCTAGTACTGGGCGTCTCTGAGCTAAGCTGCGGACAGACGGACGGACGGACGGACATGGCGAAACTATAAGGGTTCCTTGTTGACTACGGAACCCTAAAAATGGTGAACGCCGGACCGAACTGACAAGTTTTCCGACCGTAGCGCATCCCTCCCGACCGTCGACCGGACCGTCAGCCGACAGGCTGCGTCCGCGGTGCGCGGTCGACCGGACCGTCGTCAGCCGACAGCGTTCCAGACGGTGGGGTACTGTGACACGACCAAGGTCACCTCTGTCAGACCTGACCACCTGACCGTGTAGAAGGGGTTTTAAATCACAGCCTATATAAATTTGAATGCAGTCTAGCTAGAGGAAGAACTTTGCAATTATTTTATTAGTACGAGGTGAGGCAATAAGGCTGCTGCCACATTAAGCAGCGATTAGCAATACGACTAGAATAGCGAATCGAGTTACACACAGTATCGCTGGTGTACGGTGTAGCCATATAGTCGTGAGCATTCATTTATTTGTTTTAATCTCTCGTATGTCGCAGATCAGGAGCAGTGGTGGCCCAGTGGTATCGGTCCCGACTTACGAGTTGTAGGTCGTGGGTTCGAACCCCGCCAGGCGCATTACTTTGTGTAATTTATTTCATCACCACTGCTCTCAAAACGGTGAAGGAAAACATCGTGAGGAAACCGGCATGTCCTAGAACCAAAAATTCGAAGACATGTGACATCCACCAATCCGCACTGGGCCCGCGTGGTGGATTATGGCCCATTCCCTCTCACAGAGAGGAGGCCTGTGTCCCAGCAGTGGGAACAATATAGGCTGATGATGATGATGTCGCAGATCGCATCGCGGCTTAGTGTAGCCTCAACCGAGTAGGAGTAGGCAAGTGAAATTAACTTAACAAGTCTGTTTCATGGACATCATCATCTTCCTGCCCTCAGGTATCTCATTTTACTTGGGGTCATCGCAAACACGTTTTTTTCTTCCATTCTCCCCTATCAGCCGCCACAGTGTCATTTACTCCTTTTTCTTTCATAATTATCATTCCTTAGTTAGACAATCCATCCATCTTTTCTTTGGCCTTCCTCTCCAACGATCAATATTTAAACGATGAGTTTGAATATTGATCGTTGGAGACGAAGGCCTCTTGGAGGAGGAGGAGGAAACTCTCTTAGTCACATGAGTGTCATCCCTCAAGAAAGAGCCGAACGCCAGTATCAGCACGTAAACGTAAAATATTGCAAAATGACATGGTAGGTACCCCAAAGGATAATTTAAAAACTAAACAAGTTCAACCTGCAAGTGATTGTGCACGAAGATCGACCACCAAGCTCAGCAAAGAGACTCAAACTACTTTTAACCTCCATACGCAGTCATCAGACAAAACCCACGATGAATCCACATATTACTTACACAATAAGAATATTTTACAATCTCAACGTACTTATAAACTAGCAAAATCAAATGAACAAAAGAATAAGTTATGCATAATAAGTAGTAATAAATCCAAATGGTCATTGCCTCAAATTGAAGACGTATTCTCGGACTACATTAATTTCTGCCACTACGTCACGCCAAATGGATCCATAAAGGAACTTCTGGGTAATTTAGAAACAAAATTAAAAGATTTCACATTAAATGATTATTGCATATTTTTAATTAGTGAAAATGACATTAAAGCAGAAAGAAATCACATAGACATGATAAACCAAATAAAAGAGTCGTTTCAAAAGGTGACCCATACAAATAAGATTATCTGCTTACCGACATACATAACAGGGGCACCTATATATAATTTTAAAGTTGAAATGTTCAACAATCTAATATATCTTGACATACAACATAATGACTACGCATACCTATTTGACAGTAACAGAGATCTATCCCTCGCAATGTTTTCTCAAAGAAATGGAAAAATTAATAAACACGGATTGAGAAACATATATGAAAACATTCTGACTAATATTTTAATTGATACCACATCATTTAAACAGACCGATTTGAAGAGAAATATTAGCGAACCGTTTGACACCCCTAACATAATGACGAATTCTGTTCAAACCGACGACGATAGCGAAACCGGTACTCGGTTTTTTCTCTGAAAAATATCTACATATTCTGCATCAGAATATTGCAGGACTACTAAATAAATCAGATGCATTATGTATTAATTTGGAGGAACTCGGAGATGAGGGCAAAACTGTAGATGTTTTATGTATATCTGAGCATTTCATGACAGCGGGACAAGAGCTAAATCTTAATCTACCAAACTATATTTTGGCCTCATCTTACAGTCGAATCAATAGCAAAAGAGGAGGAACATGCATCTTACTGAAAAAAGGCCATAGATTCAAGGAAAATTCCGAAATCAGTAAATTTTGTCTTCAGTGTATATTTGAGTGCTGTGCAATCGAACTTATTGACTATAAAATTGCTATTATCTGTTTGTATAGAATTCCAAAACAAAATAACATGTATACATTTTTCAATAGGCTGGAAAATTTATTGACATATATTGCTAAATGTAATTATAAAAATGTAATTATTGCCGGTGACTTTAATATAGATGTTCTAAAAAGTAATAATGTTACCTTAGACTTTGAATGTTTATTGTTGAATTACAATCTAAGGTTGGCACTGCATGAACCGACGAGACTTGCCAGTCGTACCTGTATTGACAACTTTGCTCATAATTTTAACAAGGGCTGTAAAACTGTAATTCTCGAATTAGGTCTATCTGACCATACAGCTCAATTAATTAAAGTTCCAGTCAAAAAGATACCGACTCTTAAATTTTGGCGCACAATTAAACGCGATTATAGTAAAGACAACATCATAAAATTTAAAATGTGTATAAAATCCCTGTCTTTCTCACATATTTATCATTCTGACGATCCGAACATAGCTTACCAACATTTTATAGAAGATTTCAAATTGTTTTATGATCTTTGTTTCCCACAAACTGAAATAAAAATAAATGTTAATAATAAACCAAAATGGGTGTCCCGTGGAGTCAAGATATGTAGTAGAAAGAAAAAGGAATTGCTATGGAATTTCAGATTGAAACCTACGACAGAAAATAAACGAAAGTATGTAAATTATTGCAAATTATTTAAAAAAATTATATCACTAACAAAACGTGCACAAAATAACCATAACATAACAAATTCTAGTAATAAATATAAAACGGTATGGCGTATCATAAATAATTCAAGACTCAATACACCAAAAGATACTATTGGTACCATAAGAATTGATAACAAAGACATAAATAATCCTACAGAAATAGCTGACGCATTCAATAAATATTTTATTAATAAAGTCAACCCCATTCCGGGAGCTGGAAAAGATGCAAATTCTTTAATCAATCATCAATTAAACTCGATGTTTCTTGCACCAAGCTCACCTAATCAGATAAAGGAAATTATAAAAAATCTTAAAAACACCAACAGCGTAGGACACGATGATATCTCTACAAGGGTTATAAAAGCGGTTAATGAAGATATCTGCCACCACCTCAGTCACATTATCAATCTATCAATATCATCGGGCACCTTTCCAAATAATCTTAAATTATCCATTATAAAGCCCTTACACAAAAAAGGTAATAAACATTTAATGGAGAATTACAGACCTATCGCGCTATTGTCGGTGTTCTCAAAAATATTTGAAAAATATCTATATGGTGAAATTAATAGCTATCTCGAAAAAAACAAAATATTATGCAATGAACAAAAGGGCTTTCGACAAAATAAAAACATAAATATGGCCATCTACGATTTTATTCATAATGTTTTATGCCACGTTGACAAGACAACTCCCGTGTGTGCCATTTATTGCGACATGTCACAGGCATTTGATTATGTGGATCATGATATATTATTCAATAAACTTGACGCCTACGGTATTCGAGGCAATGTTTTGAATTTGATTCGATCGTACTTAACCAATCGACAGCAAATAACAAAAATAAATAAGGTAAATCTTAAAACAAAAAAAGAAGAAACATACACCTCCACGGAACACTATGTATCATACGGTGTTCCCCAAGGCAGTGTACTGGGACCGCCGTTTTTTAATATATATATTAACGACCTGCCAAATGCAACTAAACAACCTATGACATTATTTGCCGATGACAGCACAGTTACAATTGCATGTAAGGACATTGAACAGTATAAATTTGACATAAATAATTCTTTGACATCAATAATCTCATGGCTAAATAATAATAATTTAAAAATTAATTTAATGAAAACCAATATCATGCATTTTGGACAAAGAGTGCAAAATTCATTGGACATACAATTGAGTCACGATAACTACATTATAAATGAAGTTACTACCACCCGTTTTCTAGGCTTAACTATTGACAATAGACTTAACTGGAAAGAACATATTGATGTATTATGTAAAAAAGTCAGTAGTATATCATATGCCTTATATAAACTGGCTCCAACTATTAACTTGGATGCGCTTCTCTCAGCTTATTACGGGCTTGCTGAATCCATCCTCAGATATGGGATTATTTTTTGGGGCAATTCAACGAATGTAATCATGGTGTTCAAAATGCAAAAGCGATGTATACGCGCTATATTTGGTATCCCAAATACTGACAGCTGTAAGCCTTTATTTATTCAACACAAAATTCTCACACTGCCGTCTCTTTATATACTAGAAATAGCCTTATTTGTCCGTAAAAATCCTCATTTGTTTCCTCGCATATCTGATGTCGTACCACGAAACCGCCGTGATGACACTAAACTTTGTGTTCACCCTACAAAAACAGCACTGATGCATAAAAGTGTCGTGTGCAGAGCTACTATTATTTATAATAAAATCCCAAAACAAATTAAACAGTTACATACAAACTTTTTTAAAAAAACACTTAAAAAAATTTTGACAGAAAAATGCTATTACAATGTTAATGACTTTCTTAACGACAAATCTCTTTGAGTGAGCTAAATGTGTAATTATTTCAATCAAACTATATTGTTATTCGTTTTGTTAATAATTAATAATGTACCTACCTACTGAATTTATGAATCACTCTCGACATTTGTTATTATATGATTAAATGTATGTAATGTATTAATTTTGAATGGACGTATTACTACCAATTATTTAGTTTTTAAGGATGATTTTTGTACACCAGTCTTGGTCAAACATGTTGATTCAAATTACTATTTTCCAGCTATAATAATCACAATTCTGTATTATTACCTACACATGTTTTTGCAAATAAATTTATCTTTATCTTTATCTTTATCTTTATCTTTATCCTCCTCATCACAGTCTGTTTCATGGACGACATAGCTATAATAGCTCACATGTGCGGTAGAGTATTGAAGGAGACATGCTGCATATCTCAAATTAATTTGGAAAGGCATAGGAGAATGATGCTGGTACCGAAGGTTGGGCAAGCTCAAAGTTTAGAACTTTGAGCTTAACTTAAATGGCACCAAAATAAAACCTACTGAAAAACTGCTTCAAAAACGGTGCATCTCTAAATTTTAATATTTAACTGTTTCTAGTGAATAAATCTTTTACCAAGCTTCAATATAAAATCTAAAAAAGTATCTCTGTAGCGGCTGTGGTTCCCTTGACAACTAAATAATGGAACATGGTAGAGAACAGTAAACGCGTACCACGACAAATCGTTTAGAAGGATTCAATAAGAGAAAAAACTAATCAAACCGGGAAAATGGAGGCTAACAGCTTAATTCAGCATTGAAACCCGTGTGATTTTTAATTTATTACCGTTCTATAAAACGAGGGAGGTATTGGGGCGGTGGCACAAACAGCTCGAGTTTTATTTCTTTTATAGTATCAAGCATGTAGGCCTTTCTAATTTGAATATGTACAGTAGATGGCGCAGTTTAAGCTGCCTTCTTTAAACTCTGTTCTGCCTTAAGCGGCTTAACCAATAAGTGTTAACATCAAGGTGATGTTGAATGTTGACTGTGAGTGAGTAATAACTCAGATTTCACATAGGGATTACCCGAAGTCATTGCTACTGCCAACGGTGCCCGACGCGTCGCGTATCCTTTAATAAGACCTTCGGCAGAGGTTTCAGTTATTTATGCCAGTCAAAAGGCCAAATGTGGTCCGTGGTTGCTACTAAGAAATGGAAAAGCCCAATCAGCAACTACCCGAATGCAACAAACTGTTACTTTTTAACCGGAAACATTCGTACACGGAGCAAATTTCCAGCCTGCTATTGACGGTAGCAATGCACCAGGGTTACGTTACATACCTGTGCATGTAATAAGATAATGGCTTACGCCGGACACACATGTAACTAGCGATGCATGTAACAGGGGACGATGCGGATGGTTCTAGACTTCTAGAGCATTACAGATGATTGTTAGGTTACCAAGCTATCTGCAAATAAAAAATGATAATCCCTCGATGAAAAGCGGCGACACTATTTTTGTGAAATCTCAACGCTTTATAGCTTTTTTCTACTCTGAGGACTACTAGAGATTATCTTCAACACAGACTGTCCCTCGCTGCGTTCTTGATCTGCCTACTTTGGCATTTTCGCTCTTACTCGCGAAAATGTATTGATTTTATCATTGTACAAGAAAAAAAAGAAAACTTCTACAAAGTTTGAAGCAAATTCGACGACGTAATTAGAAGTTTTATACAAAAATAACCCCCCTTTCTTTCTGTAAGCCTAATGCGAGAAAGTGAAACATACAATCAATTACTGTTACTGAAGACTCAGAATTCGTATTTATAATTGAAGTTTCTTTTTCCTCTTGTTACAAAAATAAGCTTTGCGTACCCACGAACACAAAGTACCCACGACCTAGGAGAAATTCCTAGTGTACCACTAAGAATTCTTCCTAGGTCGTGGGTACGTTTACAAACAGACATAACACAGTATATAGGAAACATAGTATACTCGTATCTATAGAATGCAGGTATGTATAGTTGAGAGATTTTAGAACTAGTGTGTAAGGAAATAGCACATCCGGGAAATTGACAAGACTAGGTCGTATAGGGAACGCCAATTTTGACATACTGAAATTAGAATAAGGGTGATAGACTTGTTCTGGTCCGCACATTCGATTCACCAGTGTATGTTGAAAAAAAAACCTGAAGACTAAGATAATATTACATCTATGTTACCGGAAATGTATGATATCTAAAAATTGCATACAACTCCCAGGAAATGTATACAATTCCGAAGCTATTTCAGAAATGAACAAAAAAGTGTTTTTTGGGTTCAGATAGACTGAGCCCTGCTGAGCGGGGCTCTTATTTACACGTGCAAAGTTTAAAGAAACCTAACAAAAGTGAACCTCGGGATACCCAAGAGTTCTTGGTGCCTTTGAACGTTGACGTCAGGGACACCCAAAGGTTCAATTTGGTTAGGTTTCACACATTTTCGGGCGATTTTAGGAATAACATACATTTCCGTTAACATCTAGACGTCATAGGTATTCGATAAAGCCAATCGGAAATTCAGACTAAAACTTAGTTTCGCATGAAAAATCCCAACTTAAAATGCGCCTTTCGAGATTAAGACAAGTCGGCTGTGATTAGCCCATATTTGAATGATGACTCATATAAGTATGTTAGTAAAAAACTGTAGTTATCTAAACGGCCTTCGTATTGAGAACGCTGCTAATTTTCTATCACGCCATTCACGCCATTCAAAGTGCGTTTTTTTATCCCTGTGTTTTGGTACATTGGATTATGTTGATAGAAGAGATTCAAGCCGCAGCGAAGACGGAACTGAAGGACATCCCGAAAAGTGACTACAATCAGTGTTTCGAAGATTGGAAAATCCATTGGCATAAGTGCATTGCATCGGAAGGGGATTACTTTGAAGGGGATGTAATTGATTTGGAAGAATAAATAAAGAATTTACAAAATAAATACAATGTCACCTTATTTTTTGGACACAGCATGTATATCGACCCAACGAAGAAAAGTATTTTTTTTTCTCTAAGTAACGGATAAATGTCGGTATAATTTTTTTTTTTTTAATAATATTACAATCTAGCCTAAAAAGGCTAACTAACTTAATTTGCTAAAAGTAAAATTGTATCTAAGAGCACGTCCATTGCGTTTACTTAGCGTCTGTTATGGGTAAGTCACTGTTGTTGTGTCCAATAAATAGCAAGGTACTTAATTTACTTGCTGTAAAGTCACAAATAAATTACAATAAACTAACTCAAAAGGCTTATAGTTCTTTTCAGCTTTCTTACTATGTTCGTATTATCAAGGTGCTGGATGATCTTGTCATTTAGCTGGAGAGCTACTGAACCCTGCGACTAACGGTCTTCCTGTAAGGTTAGAAATTTGTACACGTAATATTTATAGCATGCTAAGAGCAATAGCGACGACCTGGCAGGCGTCAGCCGTGCACATCATTAGACAATTTAATTTTCAAAGTGTAAAAAAAATTACAGGAGAAAGTTTATTTTTTCTCATCAACTTTGCACTTTTCAATTCGCCTGTCACATACTTGTGCACCTTGTAATCGCCTGTAATTTTTTTTCCAAGATTTACAATAAATAAACTACATCCTGTTAAATTTTTAAGCTTACAGGAACAAGTTTTTTTTTTCAATTTTTTTTACACTTTGAAAATTAAATTGTCTAATGATGTGCACGGCTGACGCCTGCCAGGTCGTCGCTATTGCTCTTATAGCCTAAGAGCCCGTGAACCCCAGACCTACGTTATTTTATAAAGGCTGAAAGTTTGTCAGCGGATGCTCCCAACACTGGTAAGAACGATGACCATTTATGGAGTTTGGGTTATGGTGGCTTTGGCAGGTAAACGGTACTAAAGGTGCGTAAAATATAAGTTTACTTACGTCATAGTATAAAAGCTGATTTTTACATATAATACTCGGGTAATAAGTAGATGACGTTTCCTCATCAGCCAGACACTTATCATGGTGGCAACCCCTTGCCAGACACCCTTAATGTTCACGAAATTGTAAGTTTACTTACGTTATAGTATAAAAGCTGATTTGTTTAAATAATACTTGGGTAATAATATGTAGATGATGTTTCCTCATTAGCCAGACACTTTTGATAGTTCCAACCCCTTGCCAGACAAACATTGTATATAGCCCAGTCAACTGATGTTCAAAACAAGGTATAGAGGGAAAGTCTTGGAACACAATTTTTGACTACGCAACTTTGTTTGGACTAGTTAGGAGGAGAACATATCGAAAGCCCCATTCCCTAGCCCTTGAGCTAAGGGGGAGGGAGGGGTTCGTAGGTACCACTTTTTGGTTTTTCGCTTATATCTCGGAAAGTCGGAAACCATGGTTCCTAGCGACATAATACTTATGAACAAAATAAAAGCTGAATAAATTCTCTATAAGTTTATTTCCAGGTCTTGTTTAGTTTTCGATATATCTGCTCTTGAAAGTCTGTAATATTGGTTAAAATCATTTTTACCTCTTAGCATGTGGAAAGTTGTATTTGATGTCGCCAAAGATCCAGAAAACAGCATCAGTGTTTCAGACCCTCCAAGTTGCGCAGAATGTCATTTTAATTTATATTAGGTACATTATAACTTAAGTAGTATTTCGTTAGATTCGAGTCGTTTTATAAGATTTGACCCAATTCTGTTGCCCAGATATTATCCTTCTATACAATGAAATTATCCTAACATGACACTAAACCAAATAGCATCATAAAAAAATAAATTATTTTTTCATTCATACTCATTTTACACACATTTAGGAGTACTTTGGATCCAAGAGCGAGCGAAGCGAGCTCGGGACTTGGGGCACCACGACTCGGACAGGTTAGGTTCGAAGGGGATGGCGGGGTCTACATACTTTTTATGGACACCTCGCACTTGATCAAAAATTAAATATGCTAAAATTGTTTACATTATAAAAAGCTAAAGGTTCCTAAGATTGTTTTTCTGTAGCTCTTATGGAAGCGGATTTCTCTTTATTGGTCAACTTAGAATCAAAACCCTGTACATGTACCTACCTAATATGTAATTATAATCTAGAATGAGTTTCTGAGCTATTTTTACTGCTCCCTCGGTGGAAGGAAGACAAAAAATATCAAGCTTGATGGTGGCTACCGCGAATTCAAGAATTTGTTATAACTTTGTGAGCACTGTAAGAGACCCTTTTAGCTGGAGGCTCATATCGCCTCAAGATGCAGGTTTCACTTGGCTTAGTTCATTGTAGGTGGAAAGGGAGGGTCTGAAAAGACTGCTCATGCTTTCTGGACCTTTAAATTGGCGATATGAAATACAACTTTCCACATGCTAAGAGGTAAAAATGATTTTAACCAATATTACAGACTTTCAAGAGCAGATATATCGAAAACTAAACAAGACCTGGAAATAAACTTATAGAGAATTTATTCAGCTTTTATTTTGTTCATAAGTATTATGTCGCTAGGAACCATGGTTTCCGACTTTCCGAGATATAAGCGAAAAACCAAAAAGTGGTAACTACGAACCCCTCCCTCCCCCTTAGCTCAAGGGCTAGGGAATGGGGCTTTCGATATGTTCTCCTCCTAACTAGTCCAAACAAAGTTGCGTAGTCAAAAATTGTGTTCCAAGACTTTCCCTCTATACCTTGTTTTGAACATCAGTTGACTGGGCTATATACAATGTTTGTCTGGCAAGGGGTTGGAACTATCAAAAGTGTCTGGCTAATGAGGAAACATCATCTACATATTATTACCCAAGTATTATTTAAACAAATCAGCTTTTATACTATAACGTAAGTAAACTTACAATTTCGTGAACATTAAGGGTGTCTGGCAAGGGGTTGCCACCATGATAAGTGTCTGGCTGATGAGGAAACGTCATCTACTTATTACCCGAGTATTATATATAAAAATCAGCTTTTATACTATGACGTAAGTAAACTTATATTTTACGCACCTTTAGTACCGTTTACCTGCCAAAGCCACCATAACCCAAACTCCATAAATGGTCCTCGTTCTTACCAGTGTTGGGAGCATCCGCTGACAAACTTTCAGCCTTTATAAAATAACGTAGGTCTGGGGTTCACGGGCTCTTGCTCTATTAGCATGCTATAAATATTACGTGTACAAATTTCTAACCTTACAGGAAGACCGTTAGTCGCAGGGTTCAGTAGCTCTTGGACTAATTTACGTGTTATTGCAAAATGAAACTTTTGTTCTTTATTGGATGAATGGTACGATAATAATGCATTTATTTTTTAAATATATCTGTTTATATTTATCATCCTATGAGTAATCTAATTCGATCACAAAATATTTTACTTAACTACGATTATCAATGATGATTTTATTGATTGTTTTGATAATATCATTTTTTGTTATTTCACCTGGAATGCTTTCCACTTGAAATAAATTCATCCGTACTTTTTTTAATAACTGTCTTCAAACTTTTAAAGCCTAAGAGCCTTAGCGAATACCGAACTTAGAGAGACATTATATGGCCTAGGGTATATTAACCCTGGTAATAATATTCCCTTCCCCGTATTCTTCATTGACAAAGCAGCTGGAAGAGGTATTTTATAAAGAAAATAAACTAAGGGAGCTTTCACATGACGCGACGCGACTCGTGCGATATCGTTCGATTGCCGATTCAAAGTCGCACGTATTTGCTAATGGAGTGATGCGATGCAATTCGACCGTGAACTACAAAAATTGCATCTTACTACTACGACATAAAGGCGCTGCAAACAAAATACAAAAGGTGTCGCTAGTGACGAGTAATTGCGCAATCGAATTTCGAACAGAGAATGGGCGTTTTTCCGTTAGCCGGCCCGGCAACGGCACGGCACCGGCGCCGGAGCTTCATTTTTCCACTGCGCCGGTTCCACGCCGGTCGCCCGGTGAGTGATACAGTACTCACATGGACTTCAACATGACCACAAGCAGAGTACAACGTGTAGATGTAACAATAATGTTGTTATCTCTTATCTTTGCATCTACGACGCCAATACCAACGCAAAGACAACGAATTTTGAATTCATCCAAACGAACCACAAACCAAATTCGAGTCTCTCTTCCTCTGTTCCGCATACTCCTACCTCGTCCCGCGTCCTCCTACCCACCCGCTCATTCACTCGTACTCGGCTACAATTCATATACAATACACATACAGATTTGCCGGGCCGGCACCGATGGGAAGCTTGCTGCCACGGCGTCGGTAACGGTAAGTGCAAAAGCGAGCCATACGTTTTCATACATTTTTGCTTCCCCGGCACCGGCACGGCGCCGTCGCCGTCGCCGGTGCCGGGCCGGCTCATGGAAAAACGCTCAATCAATTGCATTGTTATTAGCACGTACATGCAAATCGATATCGAGCAGATCTGTGGGTGATATCGTCAACTCGTGCGACTCCATTAGCAAACACTAGGGATTGTCCACAC
Organism: Agrotis clavis; assembly: GCA_954870645.1. NCBI lineage: Eukaryota > Metazoa > Arthropoda > Insecta > Lepidoptera > Noctuidae > Agrotis > Agrotis clavis. The sequence goes on along the minus strand of OX940917.1, from coordinate 29,075,265 downwards.
ATTTTCTCCGGCCGGAGGTTTGTGCGATATCTGACCGATATGATATCTTCAATCGATGCAATTCTGTATCGCGTCGCGTTATTAGTAAGATCCCTTACTCACCGCTAGATCTCATAGGGTTGAGTCCAAGTCTTCCGCGCACCTCGCCTCGATCACTGGCCGTGCTCATCAGCAACTTGGTTCGCTCCATATAGTCGACATGGGTCTTGAACAGCTCGTTGTATCGCTCATGAAGTTTTGAATACTCCTGCAGACAAAAATGTTAAAACTGCTGTACATTACTAGACTAACTGCCCCGTTGGTTTATTGGTCGCAAGCGCGACTGCTGACTGTAATACTAATACCATATTTTCTTGTGTTGTGGTTTCACCCGCTATAACTCGATTATTATCCCACAAAACTATTAAATCGGAATAAAAACTATCCTGTGTTTTAATAAGCTATCTGTGTATCAATAAAATAAAATACAAAAATAATTTTATTTGAAGTAGTAGGCTTTTAAACGCATTTATTCCTGTATGTCAGTATGTCCCATATGGTTTTTCCTTTTGGCCATGCAGAGCCAAACTTGTATGAGAACGAAATCCATCTCCTTTCACCCAAATCCATTCAGTAGTTTTTGCGTGAAAGAGGAACAAACATCCATCCATCCAAACAAAATTTCACGTTTAATATTAGTGGGAAATAGGATTGCTGAAGCAAAAAAAAATAATATACCATGCTACGGATTGTGTAGCAATTCATATTATGATTCTGCTAAAGTGCCCATCCCCTCCAGTAATACTTGTCGGGTGGTCTTACATAAATCAGACCCAGATTTGCCCTCCAAGAGAACGTTGAGAGATGTTTCACGAAGGTGAAAGGAATTTTGAAATAAGATCGGTACAATAATGGTAGACAATTTGCACTTATTTTAATACTAGCTCTTACCAGTGACTCAGTCCGCGTGTAACTCGGTAATTATACAAGTACAGAAGAACAGGGATAAAAAGTATCCTACGCGTTAAGCCAAACATACAAATCCGTCCAGAAAGAGTAATAAACACCCATCCATCGTCAGAAAGTTTCGCATTTATATACCTAGCTGTGCCCGCGACTTCGTTCGCGTGGATGTCGGAACTCAACAATGTATTTTTTTGTTACTCCTTATTACATCAGTTACCTGCCAAAAAAAGTCCCGTCAAAATCGGTCCAGCCATTTCAGAGATTAGCCATTACAGACAGATAAAATCATAAAAAAAAAATTTTTTGGTCTATGTACCGTATATACATATATATAATATTATATTCATATATGTATATTCATATGCATGTAGTAAAAATGGTTATTTCAATATTACAAACAGACACTCCCATTTTATTTATATGTTATAGATAAGATAAGCACCTAAGAAGTATCTAAGGCGCCATCTCCACGAGCGAGGAAAACGCTGCGAGTCCGTCCTTCTATCGTCGGAGAATCTCCACGATGAGCGTTTATTCCGCCAGCGTATCGTCACGGAAACGCCGCGCGCGCGCGACGACTCGCGACGAGTCGTTGTGCCATAGTTTTATTTTGTTTCGCTACTGGTTACGCGCTCGTCGCGGGAGCGCGGAGATTCCGTTGCGAGTCGCCGCGCGCCCGCCGCGCGCTCGCAGTGAGAGCGCCACGAGCGCGCGGCGATACGCCCTACTAATGTCACACATTGCCACTCGTCGCATCGCCGCGATAATATCGCCGTGTGGAGACGCGTTCATAGAGAGTATATGAAAATACGTGGCACGACGATAATATCGCCGCGATTCGCTCGCTCGTGGAGATAGCGCCTAAGTTCTTACTACTCGTACTACACTCGCGAACAAAAGTATGGAATGGATTACGCGCGATCTTGAGAACTTAATTTAACTAATAGAACAATAAAAATTAACTGTTGAACACTTGTCTAAATAAAAACCGGCCAAGTGCGAGTCGGACTCGCCCATAAAGGGTTCCGTAGCAGCAAGTAACATAATATAAAAGTTCTTGTAGTTGGTTGTAACTGTGAAAGGTAAATTGCGGTTTACGATTTATGAAGATTAAAAAAAACTAATTACTCGATCTCGTTTAAACCAATTTTCAATTGAAGTTTACATAGTAATGAACAATCGACAAAGTCGAATCATGACCCACCATAAGCTTATTTTCTTATAGACTTTCAAATACAATTAGGTCCACATTCGCGTAAACATACATATCCATGGTAACGATTTTGATCTTTGTCAATTTGACGGATTCAAACGATTTATTGTCAAAATGGGTCATGATTCAACTTTGTCGATAGTACATCATATATTTTTTTAGTTTTATCATTCTCTTATTTTAGAAGTTACAGGGGGGGGGACACACATGTCAACACTTTGGAAGCGTTTCTCGCGCAAACCGTTCAGTTTAGAAAAAAATGATGTTAGTAACCTCAATATCATTTTTCAAGACCTATTCATAGATACCCCACACGTATGGGTCAGGCGAAAAAAAATGTTTTGAGTTTCAATTCTAAGTACGGGGGTACCCCCAAATGACAATGGGCAAAAGCGGTCCAAGATCCTCCACTTATGACACTTATGGGAAATGAAAGAACATAGTTGTGACATCATTCTGGCAAAAGATTATCGAAATCTGTCCTGGGGTTCTTTTTTTATTTCCGTTTAAAAGTGACTACCTAATCTAACCTAACCCAACTTTTTTCATTCAGCTATAAATGATGCCCGACGCATACTGAACCAGCTGGGAAGGCGGTTGGCTTGTGTTTGACTTACACCGACTGAAAATACCAATGAGACCTTAAATAGCTAACCTAACCTAACTTTTTTTGTTCAGCTACAAATGATGCCCTACGCATACTGAACCATCTGGGAAGACTTATGTTGGCTTATGTGTGACTTGGACCCACTAAAAATACCAACGAGACTTTAAATAGCTAACCTAACCTAACTTTTTTTGTTCAGCTAAAAATGATGCCCGACGTGTGTACTGAACCATCTGGGAAGGCGGTTGGCTTATGTTTAAGTCAAAACTTACACCGACTGAAAATAACAATGAGACCTTTAATAGTTATTTAAGGTCTTGTTGGTATTTTTAGTGGGTCTAAGGCACGCATAAGCTAACCGCCTTCCCAGATGGTTCAAATTATGCGTCGGGCATCATTTACAGCACAGCAAAACAAGTTAGGTTAGGTTTGAATAGGTAACGTTGGGTTAGTAGTCACTTAAATGGACATAAAAAAGAACTCCCGAACGGATTTTGATAATCTCTTGCCAGAATGATGTCACAACCATATTCTTTCATTTCACATAAGTGTCATTAGTGGAGGATCTTGGACCAACTTCCATACATTTTTGCCCATTGTCCTTTGGTTTTTGTTTTATTTTTATGTGAAAATCCTAATGCGGTTTACATAATATATCTACTTACCAAGTTTCAACAGGATAGCTCTTATACTTTCGTCAAAAAAGGCTGTGACATGAGACGGACAGACAGACATGACGAATCTACAAGGGTTCCGTTTTTTGCCATTTGGCTACGGAACCCTAAAAACCGTCAACGTCAAAACGGCATTTGACGTTGATATAAGGTCATTTTTTTTAGACAAGTGTTCAACAGATGTTTAACTTTTTGTAGTACGAGGGTTAAGGTTTAACTGATAACTTTAAACTAGAGCTATCCGGGATCAATTCCAAGTAATTGATTTCATACTTTTGCTCGCCAATGGGAAATCTGTATGGTTTCTTCCAATAAATTCCAATGGACAAAACAACAAGAGCTAGAACATAGTAAAAAAGTTTTTAAACGGAACCCAAAGACGGTCATGAACTACATAGGATACTAAGTTTCTAGCAATAATAAACGCGGGAAATGTGGTACTCGTAGTATTCGATCGTCAATTTAAGTCGATGAGAAGTATACAGAATGAATTTTTCAACTGGGCGTGGATGGCTATATCCGAAACTATGAGGAATTTCGTAAAACGAGTCTCGAGGCCTATTTTGACGTAAACTAAAAATGCATCTTCCCAGAATTTGACCCTCATCAGTAACACTATCGAATAATACAGGGTGTAATTTTTTTCCAAAATCAGCGTGTTTCATTGCTGGCCAGGTTTGTTGAATTTTCTAAAATCCAATGATGCAATTTTAGTTTTTATCAAAATCGGCCTCGAGACTTCTTTCTTAATAATGCAAAATGTGTATGCCGGTTTAATGCAACTAACTGTTCCCCGTAGTTTAAACTCCGCTGCTCGGCTCCCGATAGTCGTAGTGATGTTATATAGCAATTCGAACTACATAGTATAGTTGGTGCCAGTTAAGATGGCAATAGCGGTCATTGACCTTTACCTAATAAGTCCTCGTATAATGACACATAAGATCAGAATTAGCATTTTTCTGTGAAATGATAGTGTTTACTTATGAGTCTTAAATATAAAAATAATATAAAATCTTAGTTATAGATGAAATATTTTTACCATTTTGATATCTTATGAATACTTAGATACTTACATCCTTACAATATACTTACTAATTTATTCGGTATTTTATAAAAATGCTAATTCTGAGCTTATGTCATTATACGAGGACTTATTAGGTAGGGGTCAAGGTCCGCTATTGCCATCTTAACTGGCACCAACTATAGTTCCTGAGATTAGCGAGTTTAACCAAACTCTTCAGCTTTGTAAAATTAGTATAGATAAATACCATTTGAACTGCCTTGTGAGTCCATGAAATAACTATGACTAAAATCGTGGGCCTCGAGTTGAACTAAAACCGACCTTAAAACAAACTGGCTTTCCCACGTGATGTTCACTAATCAACCTAAGGGAACGTCATTCAGGGATATCAATGTATCCTGTGTTAATCCAGGTCGTAAACTATGTACTTAATATCATCCAAATCAGTACAGCAGTTCTAGTGTGAAAGAATAACAAAAAATCATATTGATTCTCGGTTTGGCGGTGATAAAATAAATTACACTTAGGCATCGGACTGGGTTCGAACCCACGCCTCAACCACTGGGCCACGACTGCTCACTGATAACTCTGAAGCCTAAAGGCGCTCCCTCATTGGGGTCATTCGCGTGTAATGTAACATTATAGATTCGACTTTGAGCATTACATTACAATACTACCTCCCTGACTGACGAGCATTCGCATACATTTAGTAGAGATTTGATAAAAGGTGCGCATTGTGATGCTCGATTGTCTTCCTTCACTGATGAAATGTTCGAATCTGTAAGGTTACATTACAGGTGAATGCTCGCGGTGAGGGATAAGGCGCTCCCTCACCGTGAGCATTCAGCTTACAGAACAAGCTCTAACTAAAATGCTCATTAGCTGTATCAAAATTTTAATTGAAAGCATTTGGAGGTAATCCGAGCCTCATTAAAACCATTCGTAAAATAGGGCAAGCACTTCGCTCTATGTAATACTAATATGTGACCTGGTTTCACCTGCAGTCTGTCCTTATCCTACGATATAAAAACCGGCAAAGTGCGATTCAGACTGGAGCAACAAAGGTTCCGTTGACAATAACAATAAATTACTAATTTCAGTGATGTTTCCTTTATTTTAACTACAAGTTCTCTGTTCTTGCCAAGTTTCATGATTCTGGGTCAACGGCAATTACCTTAAAAGTTTTGATTTCGTCGCGAGTGTCAAACTATGCGACAAAATCGAGCATAAGCGGCCGTATCTATCGCTGCAAGGGATTGCACACCTGAGTTTTTACTAATATTAATTTCAGCTAACAGCTTGCCTACGAGTTCCTGAAAGAAGGGTTTTGACAGACAGACAACAAAGTGATTCTATAAGAATCATTTTCTTTTTTTTTCTTTAGGGTTTAGTTTTTTCTGTTGAGGTACAGAACCCTAAACACGTAGTGGGAATAAAAGTAAACTGTTATTGGATTAAGACAAGAGGATTAAATTGAATGTTTGTCAGCATGCTTGTCTTTTTTCATTCGATATTTTATAGTGTACCTATCACGTGTCAAATCCAAAGCATTTAATTATGCAATAAAATATTTGAATTTTTCGTAGGTATTTTGTAAACCATGCTGATCAGTTACTTTGAAGCAACTTCAACGCTTCGTCCAATACAAATTCTCTCAGTTAAACTACTACGAGTCCAAAAAATGGAGAATCATTTAATTACTTACTGTTATTTTACGAAAAACTACCTGTTCCCCCGCGGTTTCACTCGCTGCTCGGCTCTTATAAGTGGTAGCGTGTTATATAGCCTAAGCAATGCTCGTTCAATGGACTATCCAACAAAAAAAAAATACTAAATTTGAACCAATAGTTCCTGAGATTAGCGCTTTCAACCAAACAAACTCATCAGCTTTATAATATTAGTATTGATAATTAATTTTATGCAGGTACCGTCAACCATAAAGAATGCACGTCATATAACAATATCTCTTTATAAGCACTATCATCATAATTTTCCTGCATTATTAATATCCAAAAATAATTATAAAAGAAACTTGCAAGTCTTCATTAAGGTTTTCCAATAGAAAATAGTGTAGGACGGAAACCAAGCTCCAGTTTAAGAATTGTGTACTTTACAGACACAGTCTACATAATTACAACAATGTGCTGTTACGGCGACCCTCGTCAGCGTAGCGTGCACAAGTATGTAACAAACTACGTTTTGTATAGCTCAAAATGTGCAGCGTCATGAAATATTTAACTGTCTTGCCTCTATTAAAACACAATGCGGATACTTCTTGAAAAATTAGACAGAAAAGAGATAAGAGAACAAAAATGGCTTAAAAATTCTATTAAGTATATCTAAGGAGCAATACATTTTTTAAACCCATATATACATTATTTTTGCCGAGTAGAAGTGGAATCGTATTTGTGATTGCCAGGACAATATTACAGTCATTATTTTATGACATTGTTATTGTATTACCTTTTGCCTTTTCCCCATAGAGAAAAGGCGTCAGTCGGTACGTTTGCATTTATGTAACATTATAGTGAAAATATTGCCTGTTTAAACGCACCATAATAGCAAAATACATTTTATCAATACCTCCGCTCCTAATCTTTAAATAGGCACTATAGACTCAGGCCACTCATGCCAATACAGTAGAAAAAAAGTGGGTTTAGGAAAACCGATGTGAACAGGATTCAATTTGGACTGTATTTATTGAAAACTGAAACAATAGCTTTGGAGTACAAAGAGGACTACCCTGTAGAGAGGGAGATAAAGGGAAATCACGAAGATGCAATTAAAAGAGACGACACAAAATAGAGAAATTGAAAAAAATATTGGGTATGAAAGGGACACCAGATACTCGTATAATTAAAAGAATACTTGAAATACAGATCGATGTATCACTAAAGGTTCTTTCTTTATGATATCTGTCCCTTTTTTTGTTCGTCGTGTAGATTTTGTCACACATATACACTAAACTAGACCGTTCTACCGACCCCCTTCGGCTTCAAAAGGGTACAGTATTACGATTAAGTTATACATATAAAAAATACTTCCTCTTGAATCACTTGAAAACCGCATTAAAATTCGTTTGGAGTTTGAATAAGCGTACAGACGGCGGGAAGCGACTTTGTTTTATTTTATACTGTGGAAAGAAGACTAGTCCACTTTGGTCCCTTAACTACAGTTAAAATTTTTTAAACGGTGACCCAAACTAGGAGTTTTTCCTGTATCGTGGGACCCAGATTCGGAACAACTACTTGTATTTCATACCAATATTTACTAGCAATTAAATTATCCCACGGGAACACAAAATCGGGATAAACTATCCTATCATTAACGACACGGTTGGCGCAGGGGCTGAGCGATCGACTCCTGCGCAGCGTGTCGCGGGTTCGAACCCCGCACGGAAGAAATATTTGTATGATCTGCAAGTAGTTTTTCCGGGTCTGGGTGTTAGTGTATGTGAGTTTCTATGTTTGTAAACACACCCACGATACAGGAAGAAATTCCTAGTGTGGGGCAACAAAAAAAAAAGTTTACTCTGAGATAAATGTTAACATACGGCGTATGGTCTAGTCTAGTCTTTTAAGGAAGTTCTGCCCCATTTTTTTACTGGATAGTGCTTGGTTTTGGGTTCATTCAACTGTTACAAGCGCCAAAGGGGGGCTAAAGCGTCTTTTCTTCGCTTGATATGGGGGCGGGGGTTGTCTGGACAGTAACATCAGCGCTGTTTAATCATTAACTATCTGTTTTTTTGTTATAAAGTTTTAGATTCGTATTCGAACTAAGTTCTACTTACATTCTGTGACAAGGAGGTAGAAATTAGATTTCTGTATGCTGTTAATTTCATTTGAGCTTACGTGATACTTAAATGACTTTAAAAAGCCACTGTAGAGTAGGCTTTATTGCTTAGTACACTACATATTATTAAATAGAGGGTTTTTTTTATCTAATAAATTCATGTGGGCTCTGTAATGTAGTCAAAACCAACTAATTTCTGTTTAAGTTATGTTACAGTGGTGAGTGGAAGGCAGGTCGTATTAAGAAAAAACATATTTTAAATCGTTGAACCACCAGCCAAACAATGCTCTAAAAACGGTGAAGGAAAACATGGTAAGGAAACCGGCACGTCCGAACCGAAATAATTATCAAAGATGTGACATCTACCAATCCGCACTGGGCCCGCGTGATTGATTACGGTCCCAGCAGTGGGAACATTTTTTAATCAAATATTTTTATTTCACATAGGCCCATGAGGGCCATTCATAAAACATCGACAACAGGTGCTCAGTTCGGGTTGGTCGGTGGTGGAGAAGAACCGCAAGAAACTCCATGGCCATGGTTACTCTTATAAAATAAATGTTTTCAGAATTCGGCTTATAAAACTTTTTTTCAGTTCGTCGTCTAATCATCGACGCAATGGTCGAGTGAAAGCCTGTCTTTAGAATGAAACTTACACAGACTCGACTTACCTTCTTCAGCTCATTCTCTCGTTCTTCAAGCCTGCTAGCGTGATCCAAGGAGTTCTTATGCTTGAGCTCCAACATTCTGACGATGCTGTCTAATGCCTCCAGTCTGCCTGTCAGCTCTTTCCTCTCGCCTTCGAAGTGGTCCTCAGCTTCAAGCAACTGTTAACAACAATTTACAATGATTAAAATAAGATTAAGATTATGTATTTCCATGTTTCTGAAACAATTTTTTTAAGTGGGAGGCATTTTATGGATCCTATCGATGCTTAGTGCCATATTTTTTTTAGTTTTATTATTATGTGGTTTACTAAAGGAAGATAAGCTGCTAAAAACTTTTTTACTGTATCTGTAGGTCTAAACACCTAGCCAGTGCTCCTAGTAATGAGGTTTGTAACAGTAAGGTGTTACTGAAATGACCTCAGAAGCGTTTTGTTATCAAAGCCAAATCAAAAGATTACAAAAGCAAAGCAAAGAAAAAATACAAAAAAAAAATGGGTATTAAATACTGAAGCAGATTTTGGCCTAATTTATATGAATTCCTTATGAAAAGTTTTTCTTATTTTGTATTTATAAATTAGTCAAAGTTGGGTTGGTTTATTTTAGTTCAACACTGAAAGTAACTGAAACTGAAGTTACGCAGGTAGGTCAGTCAGACCAACTTTTGCAACATTTACTAGGTTTCAATGGTCTAGTACCGAAATACCTCTGAATTGAATATAATATAGTTCCAACTCACTCATTATGATTCATTTCGCAAGATTTCAGCTGAAATCGTTACAACCTTAATTAAGACAGATTTCCGTATTAAACAGAAACGTCTTGTAGCATGCAATAATATTCAATATCATTTGATTGTAATACTTAAACTTAACCAGACTTGGCGTTGTTTGGGTATTATATGAACCCTTCATTTCAATATTTGGGCAAATGCACAATAAGCAATTATCGTCGCAGCACAGCACGGATTATACCGCAGCTAAGCAGTGAATTGCCAAAAGGCTCTTGTACTAAACGTGCATTATAAATAGATTTTAAAAAATCTAATAACCCACGTTTTTACATGTCCTAAAAATAAGAAAATAACCCTGCGGGGCTGAGAGAGGGGCCACTCAAAACGTGGCGGCGTATATTATTTAAGGGATTATTAATGGGATATATTTACATAACGTGGATAGATCGTAGGTGTAACTTGCAAAGATACGCCCCCACGTTTTGAGTGGCCCCTCTCTCAGCCCCGTAGGGATATTTTCTTATTTTTAGGACATTTAAAAACGTGGGTTTTTTAGATTTTTTTTAATCTATGAATTATTTTATTATTAAGCTATTGCATAGCTTCTATCGCGGGCCTTGAGCGCGGGGATCGAATCCAGAAATTCCGTAACGAAAAAACCTCACGCTCCCCACTCCGACGGGCAAGGTGTGGCTTGAAGGCCGTGCATCGTCTAACGTCGTTTCAGTTCGGCAGTCTTCGACACGGTGTTCTGAGCGGAGCTGAGCGGAGCGGAGCTGAGCGGAGCGGAGTGGAGTGGAGCTGAGCGGAGCGGAGCGGAGCGGAGCTGAGCGGAGCGGAGTGGAGTGGAGCTGAGCGGAGCGGAGCGGAGTGGAGCGAAGCGGAGCGGAGTGGAGTGGAGTCGCGACGATTATTTTTGTTGAGTGTGTACAGGTTTTTTGTAAATAATAAATAATAAAAAATAATAATAAAAATCAATTCTTGATGAAAAAATATCGAGGTTTTCGCTACGGGTGTCGTTTTCATGGTTTTCCAGGGTGTTTAAACCGATGGTGCAGTCAAAATGTAAATCCAAGATGGCCGCTGCATAAATTATCGAAGTTTTCATCATGGGTGTCGTTTTCATGGTTTTCTTAAACAATATTAACTTTTTTTATTTATTTAATAATAGAAAAAATTGTTTTCTTATCGGTCACCACGCTCAAAAAGTGTAACTTGAATTAATATCAAAGAAAAAGCAATACTGCATGAATAAAATAAATAAATAAAATTATAATTGCATAAGTTGATACCAAATGCTATGCAATAGCTTTACCGCGGCGTTCATCGGGTTTGAACTGACAGCAAACCCTTTCATTTTATACCCATATTATGGGGGTGGATTTCAAACAGCCAGTCTGCCATCTTGGACGTCCGCCATATTGGATTTAAGTCACGTGACTATTTTTTCATACTCCTGACAGCAAACCCTTTCATTTGATATCCATATCAAAGGGGTGCATTTCAAATAGCATGTCTGCCATCTTGGACGTCCGCCATATTGGATTTAAGTCACGTGACTATTTTTTCGTATTCCTGACAGCAAACCCTTTCATTTGATACCCATTTCATGGGGGTGGATTTCAAACAACCAGTCCGTCATCTTGGGGAGGCCGCCATATTGGATTTGTTATGACGTTTCTTAGCTAGTCATGTATTGTCATCAGAACTAAGGGCGAAGCCACAACACTGCGTTGCGGCATCGTATCGCAAAAAATTACGATGGATTGCAATATAATTTTATTATTGTCAAAGATTTTTACGATGCGATGCGACGCCGCAACGCATTGTTGTGGCCTCGCCCTAAGAGTGTGCAAAATTTCAGCTTGCTAGCTTATCAGGAAGTGCCTCAAAATTGAGTTGCAAAAGTCCAACCGGAACGACAAACAAACAAACAAATACACAAACAAACAAACAAGAAAAGTGAGTGTATAAAAACGTGGGAACAATGGGACTGCTGTTATGTAGTGCAATTCTCTTAAGCCTCAGTGCCGAACCTACGGTTTGTCTTAGCGGATTTTCAATGTTTTGCTTTAACTAGGGCATGAATTTGAAAATCTATTACAAGCTCGTCGACGAACTCGTCGTAGTGTCTTTTAAAGAATGGTAAAGCTGGAGTATGATTCTCTCTTAGAACAAATAATTTTGATGATTTTGCACCAGCTTTATATCTTTAAGAAAATGTATGAGAAATTTTAAGTGAGGAATAAATTTTAGAGCTACAGGGGCGTAGTACTATTATTATATTCTATGCTACAGGTGGTTTGTTAAGCTCTGAAACCTGACCCACAAACTTACTAAACCCATTAGTTGTTCTGATTTATCTATTTAAATCTGAACAAACTCACTAATGGGTTACATAAAAATAATGAGCAGTCTATACTCTGCTCATTATTTTTATTTCTACTATTTCATACCTTCAAAAATGATAGTATCACAAAAATAAAATATACATTGCAACTGTAACAATGTTTTCAGGGAGTTCTTATTAACCAAGGAATCACAAAAGTATTAAGAACCTAGTGAGTACTTTCTGCCTTTAAAAAAATGGTTGTCAAGTCAAGAAAGACTGATTTAAATACCCATCTTTCGGTAGTTTTTTTTTTTTTTTTTAACAACTATAAAATCTAAAAAAATCTAAATATGATGTATTTAGATTTTTTCTGTGAGCCATAGTGCAAAATGTTTGCTCAGTGGGAGTTAGCTGATCACTATTTTTACCTCCCAGAAACCCTTTTGAGAACAATTATGTTAAAATAATTACATAATATGTTGCACTACACACAATGAAGAATATTAAATAGTGCTTCAATCCACAACTTAGGCCAATGGTCAGGACAAGTTATCAAACTGAATATGTGTATTAGGTACGTTAGAAATACACAAACCCACAGTGGAAGATTTGTATTTCATCTGAAATGTAACAATCCAAATTATATTATAGCTTAGATAAGGAAAGTATTTATTTTAAGCAAAATAGTTTATCAACACCTAAATAGGATGCTATTTTTGTGCCACATAATTTAAGTCAACAATTTTTTTACCCTCAAGGTAGATTCCTTACCATATTTATGCGAACTGTTATAAAAAGGATTGTTTATTCCGATGAAAATGTTAATATGTATGACACTAAAATCACTGAGTGATTACTGGTGCAATACAATTTTACATTGTATTACTACAAGGCAATGATCACGAAACTAAAATATTTATTTTTAGAATACATCACACAGGAAAACAAGGTCTCAGACTATAATTTCAAATGAATACAAATTCATGTTTATTTCCTTTACAATACAAGCATACTAGCATTATGTGATGACACTACAAATTGAATTTGGGAAAAACAAAACCAAATCATCTGTGTAAGATTTGAGATGAATAGTTTCAAAACTGTCATTTCTGTTTCATACCTGTGGATGCTTCGTTCTGTTTTTTCTGTTTAAAAATGAATGATGGTGGTAAATAAAAAAGAACATTCTATATCAACAACAAACTATATCATGGTAATGAATGTTAAAGAAACCATTCTTTACTTTGATGAATAATTTCACTATATGGGATCACCACATCCTGCCATGTGCACTCAAGATAATAACAGATAAGTATTTGTGTGAACAATCTAAGAATATTTTATGTATAAAACATTACATAATGAAAATAGTTAGTTAATGTACTGGATAGTTATAGAATAAACAAATTGGATATTCTAACAACACTGTAAGTATAAATTTCTTACTGGGCAGAACAATAACCCGCGCAATGTTGAACCGACCATTTGGGCGTTTAAAACCGGTTTTTTGAACCAATTCCAAATGGTCCACATTACATGATATAATTTGATTAACCCAATCACAGAAATAATGGTTGACTAGTACATTATTATTTTTGAATTATATCTAATAAGATCATGTATCATTCAAGGTTACTACATACTACAAAGTACTAACATGTTGGCTTTAAATTCTTTCGAGTTTCAACAAAAGGTAAGGCCTATGTTGAGACTGTTTGTTTTTAAAATATTCGAAATTATTCATTACACACATTGTCTCATGCATACCCTTTTTGAGCAATTGGGGCACTCAAAAAGGGCATACAAAAGATAAATGCGTAATCCATAAGTTAGATAGCAATAATGACTAACTACGGTACAAAATATAAAAATAAAACAAGACAGCATTTCTGCTGCATGTTGATTACAAAAGTGTTTTAAAAATACTTATCTGAACAACAAGTATGTAAGTATGTGAGCGTAGATATATTGCAACTGATATTTTATAATCTTATTGGATTCAAAGTGAAATGTAGTTTTTGTGTGTAAAACATAATTATGGAATGTATTTTAGAGGTTTCACTGTCCAATCCTGCTAGGCCCAGCACACACTGCTGGAAACGCAGCGGAGCGCACTTAAAGAAACCAATTTAATATAAACCTTAACTACCTTGACATACAGTCAATATAAGAATAAATTACCACGCTCCCAGTGCTCGGAGCGCCCCCAAGCTACCACAAGAGAATGCGCGCGACCGTATATCAAGGAAGATAAGGTATATATTAAATTGTTATCTTTAATGCGCTCCGCCGCTCCTCCAGCAGTGTGCGCTGGGCCCTAATTGGAAAACAGTCATTTTAAACATAAAACACTATTTATGCACATTCAATTACTCTCAGTAGAAGTGGAACAATGCATCACACTAAGTCAGTAAACAATAAATAAATCAACACAGGTCAAGCAACACACTATTAGTTATGATAAATACAACAAAGTCCTGAACCTTGATACAATTACCAGATGCCTATTTCCTATAATATGCAAATGTTATACGAAATAATCTTGTTTACCTTGGGATTCAGATAACAGAATGGATGGCACATTCCACCAAAAATAACCACAGATCTCGAGCAACTATGAACCACATTAAAACAAATAAATAACAATATGCGTGCATTAAATACTGAGTTGGGTAAACTACTAAATACGTTCTAAGGCAGCCTTGTGATGCAAAACAAAGGAAGGCAGTCAAGGCCTCTTCTTTACAAATTGTTTTGTTAGCTCACCTTCTGCTCTGCGTGCTTCCTCGCCGCCTTCTCGCGCTCGTATTGCGTGACCAGCTGCTCATTGTCTTCGCGCAGCAACTCCAGCTCCACTTCGTGCTCCTGGTTGGTCTGGTACGCAGAATCCAGGCATTCCAACACGTTCACCAGCAGGGGCATGAGCGTCTTAACCACATCCTCGTCGTAGCGCGCTATCATGCGCTCGAACTCCTGGTATATGCTCCCTGCCAGAGACTGGACCTTCTCCGACATCACAACGTGGGAGTCTTCATGGGTTCCATAGATCGTCTCCGAAGAATCCTCGTACATTTTGGAAACAAATTGTAGTCAAGTTATGAAATACGAAATCACTTTATCTACCTCTAGGCAAGGGCGTCTAATTAAGATTTTCTTCAAACATGATTATGTATTGGATAATATTATTTGATGACGCGATCGATGAGTGACTCCAAAAAACTGCTCCATAAGGCAATGTTTTACATTTGAAACGCACGTATCACATTGTACTTCATTTTCTTTAAATAATTAAAGACACTAAAATTCTACAGTCTTTTGACTGCGTAAATACGTAGGAAAAGAAAATAGATTTACATTCACACCATGTCTTGTCTGATTGAGGTCTTTTTGCTGACTGTTGAAAAAAAAAAAGTTGGCGATGGACGTTGTCGATGACAATATTATGGGTTGGTTGGTAGCCCTACATCGTTTCCGGATGTACTACTAGAAGGGACATGCTCAAAGCCTCAGCTCAAAGCAAAAAAATGTTTTGGTGTCAAGCAAGATTTAAAACCGTACACGCACTATACAACAGACAAGTACTGAAGAAAAATGTTATTGGAGAGGGAATGCGATAGTAAATATTATTGTTATTGTACTTTAAATTTGAAAGGACAAAATCTAGGGGTGGAATTTTTAAAATGAACACTGGGCATCATTATATACACTTAATTTAATAACCAAAATACTGTAATTTAAATACGCACCTGATTATTAATTTGCGTAGATTTTTATTACGTCCTCAGATTGTGCAACTTACTACAACATCGACACAAATTGTTTCTTGAACTGAATTATTACCTACTACGAGTACAAAATACCAGTTGCTGAATAATGTTATTTCCTATGTAATAATTGCATAGGGTCGTTGACTGATACATTTCGACGACCTGATTTATTTTTTGCACATTTTATAACACAATGTCTGTGTATTTGTCTGTTTGGTTGTTTGTACTCCTTTGTTTTATATCCAGGCTCGGTTTAGCATACCTATAATTTTTGAAATACGTTGACTAAGGTCATACCTAAATATAAAAAATCATAGTCTGTATCAAAAGATTTGAAGACAAAAATTAGAGTAAAGGTGAAGTGGGGTGCTAAGACAGGAAACCTCCACGTGCGCCCGTGGACTGGAGTTCTCTCTCGGATACGTCTGGGGGGAAGATCAGTTTTTCGGGCCGGTGCACCCTGGGATGCGGGCAAAAACTCTTCCTTAGGCACTGTGTGCCTAAGGGGTCTCTTTGCCCGTATGCGAATAGCCTGTCGTGTGGACGCTCCAACGCGTGTCCCTCTGATCAGCAGAGGGCACAGCGGCGGAGCGGGCTTGCGGACGGTGAGTGATGGGTAGCTCGCCGTCCGACCAAGGACCAAGCCCGGGTCGGAGGCGCGTCGTGTTTCGCGCCAAATGCCTGCTGGGGTCGCGGCTTTTTCTTAACCCAGGATACCGTGGCCCCGGAACGTAATGGGCATCCGAAGGAACACGGGTGGATTTTAGTCAGTAAGAGTCTGACAGTCCCTTCCGTCCCACCCAGGGCGGGAGGACTCATTTGATGATTTTACCACATTAAAAAAAAAAAAAAGGTGAAGTCAACTAGCCCCAACTGGCCCTTTGTTATGTCTGTCAATCATTTATACAATTCGATGGTCAAATAAATCTTTTATAATGAAAAAAAAAAAATTAAGTGCTGAAAACTGTCCAAATGATGTACTCATGCGAAACGGCGGCTTACCGCCAACAATGAGCAGTGAGGGATTTCGATAATTCATCATTGTTCACGTGGATCTACTAGACTGCAATGCAACTCCCGTAACTATACGGCACTTAACAACAGTAAAATCTGAACTTTAAATGCACAATAACCAAGAACTTTAGTAACCAACTAAACATTGTAAACTAGAAAGTATAAGATTTCGGTTTTTGATAAACCTTTTTTCTTTGAATAATTTCAAAGAAAAAAATCTGTTGAATGGTAGAATTATTTATATAAGTAGTGGCAACATTAAAAAAATGCCCCTCCTCGCCCTCTTGTTTGCTTGATGTCACATATTTTGAAAGATCCCACGTCATGTCGAAAATTTCGAATCGCGTCGAGTATTTTTAATGTCGAGCTATATTAAATTTACAGTTACGCAGTCGCCGTGTGTACTTACGTGAATTATTACGTCTTACGATCGCTTTCATAGAACGAAAACCATTTGCGCTAGTAATCAATATTCGGCCTGATTGAATTTGCTCATTCGATGTTCGTCCTGCGTGTAGATTGACACAGTTTAGTTTTCCGATATAGTGGTAAGATGTCCACCATGCCGGGTCAAAAGTCTGTAATTTTTGCCTACTTGCTGTGGTTAACGACAGGTATATTTGGTACGCATCATTTCTATCTAAGGCGGGATCGCCACGCCTTCGTTTGGCTGACCACTTTAGGCGGCTTTTTGGTCGGATGGCTAGGAGAGGTGTTTCGTATTCCAAGGTACGTCAGGGATGCCAACGAAGATCCGAAGCATATGGAGGAGCTAGCAAATAGAATGAGGAAAACTACCAAGGTATGATATTAGAACTGTTCAGTTTCCAAAAATCTGAATAACATTTCTTGTCTTCTTTACTTTCAATCTTAATATACATAATATTATGAAAGCATTCTGATTTTTATTCTTCAAATCTTCTGTTTAATTTATCATGGGTTACTTGAGACTTGGTGGAACACTTTACTGTCTAACTTTTAGACTGCCATTCAATCGGTTAATGCTAGGGGTATGGTAGGTATAGGTACTGACTTATGACTGTACTATGTAAATGTAGTACAGTTGGTGTAAAGCATTATAATACTAAACTGCTTATTCTTATCTTTATGGATTAGTAACATATTTGTTTATGTATAAGAAATTTTACAATTCTGGTGTTATTCTGTAAAATTAACCATTGCGGTCGAACAAACTAACAATTTATTTCTGAATATACATTATACACCGTGACTTATTATTAAACATTATAAATATTAATGGACACAATTGGGGTTTTATTGCAAACCACTTTTCTGAGCTCACTTCTTGGTTAATGTTCTGTCAAAATAAAGTCTTAAATCTAATCAGTATCTTGAAGACTTATATTATGTACTAGTTGAATTTTAACATATTATTTAAATTTATTTTTCTCATATATTTCTAATTATTCTGGTTGTATTCTATTTAAAGACTGACTTGGTGACCTTTTGGGCGACCTACTTGGGTTCATACTGTAAGTATGCATATGTATGACTATGGTTTTGGGTTTTTAAATTAACACAAATTGCTTTGCTTCTATGCTAATATTCCCATTCAGTCACTAATTAAACCAATTAAAAGTTTCCTCAAAAAATTATATATTATTCTTCATAAATAGTGATTAGAGTAATAACTCGTTTTAAGTATGCTTCTAAATATTTGTTCTAAAATAATAATTTTCTACCCTAAGTACTAATGGCAACCTTTACACTGTTACAACATTCTAACACCAAAATAATCAAATAGACAAATCCTACAAATAGTAATGCTTGTTGTCATGTACATAATCTCATTTCCACTTTTCTAAGTACAATTTAAACATAAAGCCTAGATTTCTACATTAATCAAGTATGTATGCCACGGTTTAAAAACTACTTCAGCATGCATAATTTAAAATTATGACTCTTAAACATAAACTAATCAGTAAGGTTTAATTAAAACTTGCAAGTTAGATAAATTTTATGTAGATTTCACTTGTTTTATTGCATCATTCATTGCACAATAAATTAGCTGATGCGACAGTTACATGCACTAATATAATCAGCTTTTCACTTTAGAATTTTAGCATTACCTGCCAATTAATAAGATAATTAAGGCACCAAGCGAATTTTATCAAATAAAATAAAGAACCTACTACCTCAATGAAGTTGGTTATCATACTTATGAGAGTGTTGTGTTTGTAACAGCTTCTACTTCTGCAAACTTTAAATCCTTTTCTTGTGTTTCTCATTACAGCTGTAAATGCACTATTTTTTTCTATAACAGCCAGTGAGCGAATTACCCAATCAGTAATTACAATGTTTTTAAAATAACTTAGTTTTTATAGGGACAGACATTTGAAATTTTGAACTGTCTTAATAAAAATCATCAGTAAATCATTATACTTAAACTTTTGCGAATACTATAATATATCATCTGTAGGTCTAGAAACCTCTAGTCTTACTGAACTGTACAAAATTGTAAATAACAGGGTGGGAAACTAACATATTTTTGGTATTAATCAATTTTCAGTATGATTTTTTGTTGATCAACTGCAGCCAGCAATTTGTAGGTAGCAATTACAGATGTCATGTTTGTTAGGAAAAAAATCGAGGTTAAATGCTACATTTGTATACCTATTGCAATAATTTTGCAGATTATGTAATTTCAAGTATTTTATCGGCTACTTTCCGTGAAGGAGCACCAATTTCTGTATGATAAAGGTGCTATGGAACAGATTGTTGTTTGTGTTGTCATCGAAAAAAGTTACCGTACCCTTTCAATTGGCGTGTTTTATTAAGGGTGTTGGCCGCTTGTATCGAGTGATCGATGCAATCGCGCACGCGTGCATATATGGGTGCGTTCAGCCGATACAAAGACTGGACGGAAATCGAAAAATTCTGACCAGCATTCAGCCTATGCTACTCAGCAGTCGCCATTTTTCTTTTAGTATTTAATTAGTGGGAAAATGGCGACTGCTGAGTAGCATAGGCTGAATGCTGTTCAGCATTTTTCGATTTCTTTCCAGATTTTGTATCGGCTAACCGTACCCGTCTCTTTAGCTGGAGTAGTCCAGCGCGTCCTTGTAGAGTGCTGGATGACTTGTGCTGATACGTGATGACGAGCGGTCATGATCTCTATGTATCGTCTATACGTACAGGTTTTTGACATTTTTCTAGCCACCATTCTCCATGAATCGGTTCACTGGTATGCTGATGGTCGGGTATTCCTGGGCGCAGATGACGATGTGCGCGATACCCCCGGACTTTTGGGGTATCAACATGAAGTACCTCAACCTTCTGGTTCCGTTTGCAACCGGCTTAGGTGAGTTTAATGTTATTGAGTTGGGACGGATTGTGTGAGGAATTATGGGAAAGAAAGGGAATAAATGAATGACTAACATGGCCCATCCAGGCCCGAGTCGAAGGCTTTTGTGATCCACTCGCGCTTTAAGGAGCTGTCAGCATAAAAGGCGCGATAGGTTACTGCAGCCCTGGAAAACAAGGGGCAATTTTAGAAACTGGGTGGATTTTAGTTAGTACGGGTCTGACAGTCCTTTTCGGTTCATCATCATCATCTTCCACTCGTAAAGTCACTCGAGAAGTTTTCTTCCCCATCGGTTGTCAGTCGAGCGATGTGGCCTGCCCATTGCCACTTCAACTTGCAAATTTTAAGAGCTATGTCGGTGACTCTGGTTCTTTGCCGAATATCCATGTTCCGGTTTTTATCCCGCAAAGAAAATCCGAGCATAGCTCTTTCCATTGCTCGTTGAGTGATTCTTACCCCCGTATCTATAAACAAGTAAAAGGTTTTACTTGAGTAAATGTCATTTAATTATGAGACGATTTTTAATAAGTAGTTTAATAATTGCTTGAAGTTTGAACTGTAAGAATATAGAATATACCTTTGCTTTCTTTTACGGTACCCACTTTGTTAAAATTCAGCTCTATTGCTTAAAAAAAAATGCACAAGTAATTGCTTAAGCTAAAGAAATTACTTTCACTTGACTATAGATACGGCTGTTAGTCTCTCTGGAGCCATATGTAACACACACTGGTTAAACACCCTTGTCTTGAGACACTGGGATTCTCGATGAGAAGATATCGCGTAGCTTCCCAAACGCTGCCCATCCGAGTTGGATTCTTCGGGCGATCTCTTTGTCGAAGTTGGACCTACCTAACTGAACAATCTGTCCAAGGTAAGACCGACTTGTTGGGAAACGATACTGAGGTCGCTGAGCATAGCATTGAGGTGCTCCAACGATTCTGCCATGATAACTATATTATTGGCAAAACGATGGTGAGTGATGTATTCGCCATTGATGTTGATGCCGAGTCCGTTCCATTCCAAGAGCTTGAAAACGTCCTCCAACGCGTTCGTGAACAGTTTCAGAGAATTAACGTCTCCCTGTCTGACGCCTTTCTTCAATTGGATTGGTTTAGTGCTCTCTTCCTGAAGTCGGATGGACATGGTGGCATGGATCGGTCCACTCAGAGCAAAAATTGTAATGGTATAATTATTCTATTGCAATACTAAGAAATATAATAGACCATTTTATGAATTTCACAATTCATATTATATTTCTGCTTAATTGGCCTTTTTGCGCCCCCAAGAGTAGACATCCCACCAAATAATATAAGACTGGTGGTTTTAATTGGTAAAAAAAAAACAAATTTGAATATGAGATATGAGACAAAGGAAAAGAATAATATAGCGCTTGTCGAGAACGAAGTGGAGTAAAGGACAAGCAAACTACGAAACAACGAATAAACATATTTCTGCACAAATCTTTTTAGTGGGACGAATGGCACTAATCGAAGAACATATATTCCCATTCGTCCCCTCTTGAATTAGGAGTGGGACGATCGGGAACAAATTAAATATTATTTTTGTAAATTCCCGTTCGTCCCACTAGTGGGACAAAGTCGAGTGGACGAACGAGAATACACCCATTTATTTCCCAAACCAAAAAGACATATCGGCTTTGTGCTAACCGCAGATGACGTGGACTGAGATAAGACTATAGCAAGAAGATAACTGTTATGTTTTCGTTTATTCCTGAGGTAAAAGTAGTCCAGTGCATCTTTTTTTTTAACGTGATGAAATCATCAAATGAGTTTTCCCACCCAGGGCAGGGTGGGAGGGACTGTCAGACTCGTCCTGACTAAAATTGTCGGTGTCCTTAAATAACCCTTTACGTTCCGGGGTCACGGCAATTCGTGCGTCCCGCGACCCCGGGAGTCCAGTGCATCTTAGATCGAAATACACGTTTAATTAATCCGTCGTCCCCTTTTCATTTCTATACTCGTACTGGTACCCTACCGAAGAGCTCGTGGCTAAATAATTATAGCCGCACAGGCCGATCTTCCGGGTTAAGCCGCGCTTGCCGAGGTTGGTCTGTGGATGGGTGACCATCTGTCATAGCGAGTTTCCTCCGTGCCTCGGAAAGCACGTAAAGCCGTTGGTCCCGGCTGTCATTTATAGATCTTTGACAGTCGTTACTGTTAATCATAAGCTCTAAAGTCTGACAACCAGTCTTACCTTGGGGTATCGTATTACCCAGTTACTGGGTTGTGGAGGTCCGACAGGCAGTCGCTCCATGTAAAATACTGATGATATCCAGCTGTACCTGACGACTGGAAGCCGACCCCAATATAGTTGGGAAAAGGCTAGGCAGATGATGACTGGTACCCTACTTTATCCCTTCGTCCCCTTCTTTTCTATAGCACCTACATATTTATTTTTTCTAGGTGTCTGGACTGTGGGTAACATCGGACGAGAGCAAGGCAAGCTGAAGTGGACGCTGATAGGCGCATACCTCGCCTACCCTGTTCGCTACTACGTGTTTGATGATAGCATCTGGTTTACCGCCATGGTGCTTGCCTCGGCCTGTGTATTTGACTCGTATGGCAAGGAGTGGCGGAGGAAACCAAGGACGAAGCGCCATTTTGTCAAGTAAGTCTCGGTTGCTATTTTTGGAAATTTTATGAGTCTTACAAATACTCTATACTTATGGCAGAGTGATGTCCAGTCGTCGCACTATGTTCTAGTCTTGTATTTAGTCACCGAAAACAACGTGTTCTACAAAAATTGCCTACTGATGTTTATTAACCCATACTAGCGAGGAACGTATTGGATTATGGTCCTTTGAAAAGGTGAGAAGGCTCACTGACTGGAGGCTGTGTCCTATCTACCATGTTTCATTGGAATCTGACCCTGACACATATCAATCTATCTTTCTCTTACCCAGGCGTGTTATCATTTTGTCGGTGTGTACTCTCCTGTACGTCTCGTTGTGGTGCAGCTACTTGTACTTCTACGGTACAATCACGGACAGCGAGGGCGATGAGATTCCCGTTTACGAAGCACTTCATCATTTCTTCACGAGCCCGTGGTAAGTATTTATTTGTTGTGCTGCAGTAACACGCTACGACTCGGCTTAACATAAAGTAATGATCTGCGCTGTTTCTTTTGTTTCAAAATATGTGGAATTTATCAAAAGACAATATAATTTTTAAGATCAATTCATATTTGGAATCTGATGACCGTACCACCAATAGCTGAAAAGTACATCAGCACCGTGGTGGACTTGTGTACATAACTCGCGATATACCGACAGGATTTTTGTCGTATATTTGTAAATGCATGTTTATCATCACCTGTTTAGTCTTTTCCCTATGGAATCGGCTTCCAGTCTAACCCGGTGCAACTGATGCATATAAGTTTTTGTGATGATGTGACTATCGAATTTCGTTCTGACCTCCACAATACAGAGGTGGTAGAGTTCACAGCCTCTATGTTGTGGAATTCAGATAGCGAACGCGGACTGAGTACCACGACATCCTTTGCGGACTTCTAATTACCCTTAACGACTGCCAAATACCTATCTATGAATATCAACTAGGACTTAGTTGCATGGCCAACAAAATACAATCATTGTAAATAACTTGTTACATTTCAAGTCCTTGTAAACTTCTAAAACGAAGTAAAGAGTAGTTTCGAGTTCTGCATGGAAATACAGACATTTCTTTTGCATGTCAATGTCTTAAAAACTTCTGTTTTATAAGATTTTTTCTCTTCAGGTGGTTGGATGTAAAACAAAGCTTGTACGAGACATACCAATACGCTCAACATCACGGATGGTACGAGGTGTGGAAACAAATGGTGGATTTATCGGATCCTCACGGAGAACAAAACGCTTATAAGGTAACATCACCATCATTGATACTTTTTTTTTGGTTGACTTTTGTTTGTAACCATAAAACTACATGAATGTAACTGTGAATCCCTAATTATTATTTTAAATTCGAGAATTAAAAGCACTGGTTCACATTCTGCTGAACATTAGGCAGAGAAGGTAGTGATTTAATATCGGAAGTACCTTTAAAATGAATTCTTTTTTGACATTTAACCAAATTAACTCTACTTGCAATAATCTTGAGGTCGGTTGGAAAAATAGAACAGAATATTCCATTTTACTATTAGTATCGCAATTCATGTTATGTTTCTGATAAAGAATATTGTGGCCTAGACCCAATGGTTTGTGAAGCGATATATTTGTAAGGCTTGATTGCAACGACGAAATAATACTAGACTCGTAATAACAGGCGACCGATGTCTGCCAACACATTAGGCAAAAAAGTCTTATATCCGTCTCATTTCGACCAATCCTGTGAGCCGTAAACATACGTTGAGACAGAACAGACCTTGAGTTAGCCAATCACAACGCAGTACCCCGCCTCCCTCGCTTACGTAGTACCTCAGCGAGTTGGCAGAATAGTTTTGTTCGTTAGATCGTGCAATGCGTAGTCTAGTACACCGTGTACCTTTTGTCTGTATAATTATTGTTTTTTTTTATTCTTTAAATGGTCATAACTTGAGTGCACCGCTTTCACATTTATTTACTTTTTTTTTAATTGTAATTTCAAAACATTGTGAAACATTTTTGAAAAAGAGTAAGTATGGAGTTTCTTGCCCATTCTTCTCCATACAACCTACCTTAGCGAATGGGTGTAGAATCAATCCCATCCCTTCCTATTTCCTTTAAATTTAATAATCGACGTTCAAAAGTGCCCCTTTGGTGGCCTAATTGGAATAAATGATTTGACTTTGACTTTGAAAGTATTATATCGTCGTTGCTTGATTGCAAGCTAAGGCAAAAGGCCAGGACTTGAAATCATGAACTGACAGCTTATTTTACACAACAGCAGACTACTTGTAATTCAAATGCAAACTTTATTTTCGTACCCTTAAAACACAAACTAGTAAACCTTTGTTTTCGCTCTTCAAACCCTAAACTTCTGGTATTTTACAGATGCTTCCCAATGTTGTAGCGGGAAATCTGAGCCAATTGGTAATCTACGAAAAATATTTTGCTCTGTATTTGCTACTGTGTTTGAAATAAATGTGCATGGTATGCGTTTTTATAGGTCCTACCTGCTCCTTAATATCCCGTCATTAACTCTATTAACGTCTGGATATCTTCTATCCCACTTGTTAACAGTGTTAAAGAGCGCGACATTTTTTCCCAGTCGTTAACCACTATTCTCTGTCTAGTTTAATTTTGTATGCATTCAGAAGTTGTAGATACCTAATTAAAGCACTTTTTCTGGTTCCGTATATCCAAATGATAAAACAGAGCCCTTTCAATTTCAACCTATCTGACTCTTCAAACATACGCGAGAGCTGAACGATTGGGAACAAAATCACATTCTTCGACACTGTCAACGAGTGGGACGTAAGATTCCCAGTTTTTAATAGTGTTGACAGCGAGGTTTTAAAGAGCGGGAATGATCCGTTTTTTATTGTTGCAAATGTTAAATTGTGCTGTTATGGTGTGTTACTGTCGTACTTTACGTTGTTGATTATTATTGTTTCCAAGGAGTTTGTTTCTTATCTTTCTTTATTATTCAAGGACATTAAGACAACTGATTATTATCAAACTAGGTACACATTTAAGGAACTTGTGGTACGATAAATCATTATATCGGTCGTTTCCTTAAAGGGCTGATGACACTCTGTATAACTATTTGTTGTTGTTGAAAATATTCATTGTATGTTACTAGAGATTGCTTCCTGCTGAATATTGTTTGATTGATGTGCTTATTTGGAGTAAAATTTTGATTTGAATAATAATAATAATAATATTCCACAACTATCACACAACGCCATCTAGTCCCAAGCTAAGCAGAGCTTGTGTTATGGGTACTAGACAACTGATAAACATACTTATATATTTCTAAATACATACATATTATAGATAAATTACACCCAGACACAGAACAAATGATCGTGCTCATCACACAAACATTTGTCCTGGGTGGGAATCGAACCCACGACCTCCGGCATAGCAGTCAGGGTCACTAACCACTAGACCAACAGGCCAGTCTAAATTATATATTTTAACCTGTTAACCTGAAATATTGAATATTGTTAACCTGAAATTTCGTAATCCAAGATTTATATTTAGGTATATGCCAAAGTCCAATTTAATTCGTTTAGCTATGGGGAGCTAGAAACACACAAACATACGCCTCTTTGTGATGCAATACTCTAGGTATGCTCTTTAATATCATAGTAAGTCAATGAAAGTATGATCTAGATTTATTTCAATTTTCACTTTGTTTGTTCTATGTTTTCTATGGGTAAAATATGAGTCGAACCGAGTTTGGAAACCAGTTATCACCCAAAACATCGGTTTTGTTTTATGTGCACCCTGCAATCAAATTACCAGACCTCTGACGATGTTAACTTAATGTAGTTATGATTCATATAATTATGTACTTAGTATCAACTAAAATAAATTATAAAAATTTCAGGTGCTAGGATTGAATCGCGACGCTAGTCAGCAAGAGATAACATCGGTCTGGCGCAAACTGTCCCGTGAGAACCATCCCGACAAAGTGAAGGACGAGATCGCGCGCCGGGCTGCCCAGGAACGCTTCATGGAGATCCAGCAGGCTTACGAGATCCTGTCCAACAGCAAGCACCGTCGCCACCGTCGCAACAAGAAGGATAACTCTGAACCGGCCGCTGTCAAAATCGATTTGTAGGGTACGGCCGATGGCGACGACCCCGGCGCCTTCATGAGCGATTTCTGGCACGACGTCTTCGGAGGACTCTTTGAGAAATTGAAGCGAATTCAGATTAAAGGAACATACTTTACAATAGCTTACTGCTTTACCAAAAAGTTGAAAAAGAAGTTAAATGAACGCCGTATGTTTAACAAACGTCACAAGTTTCATCAACGCCACATGTATGATCAATATGACATGTATGATCACCAGTATTATCAACGTCTACTTTATTATCAACGTCATATGTATTATCAACGTTATATGCAAGCATTAAACATGAAACTTGGTCGTATTTAAATACATAATCGTTTACTTTTAAATAATAATCATGTTTTTAGCGAACCACTTTCTCATTGGCACTAGCTAACCTGATGACATTGAAAGATCCGTCATTGAGTTTTAATATTAATTTCATATTGATTATAACAGATAAAGTGGCAATGCAAATCAAATAGAAATAAGAGTAGATATCAGTTTTGCTCTAACATAATATTTTAAGTATATTTAATCTATGATGCGGGTGAAGCACCAATGTAGTAGATAGTAGGCTGTTTATTTTTCATGTTCACTCAAAATTAATAATCATAATCAATATCTTTAAGCCAGATAGGCGATTGTTTTGCTTTATGATGCTCGGCGAATGCTAAACGTAAGATCCATATTGTGATCCGTCAATATAAACTGTAGATCGTGGGATATTTATTGACTGATCACAATATTTTATCGTTACATTTCTGGATCAAATAAATAAATATCATGAAAGTATCCCAATATTTATTGACTTTTAGCGTTTGCTTAAAGAGCACTAGTAGGTATATAAATATATACGTATTTGATACCCAAGGAACTGCAACTTGAGCTTACTTTTTGCCGGGATATAATTATAATATTATACTGTTGAAGTTTAGGTACAATCGACAAAGTTGAATCATGACCCATTTTGACAATAAATCGTTTGAATCCGTCAAATTGACAAAGGTCAAAGTCGTTACCATGGATATGTATGTTTACGCGAGTGTGGACCTAATTATATTTGAATGTCTTTTAGAAAATAAGCCAATGGTGGGTCATGATACAACTTTGTCGATTGTACCTTCTATACATTATCTGGCCTAAATAGCCATTTGTCTTCCTCTACTTTACATTTTTTTAGTACTTTATTGAATCTTCTATATTTGAATCTCGAATGACTTACCAATTCATTTCTTGATGAGTGGCTCGTAAGTCTAAGACTAATATTTTAATGTCTAATAAATGGGTAAGAAAGAGTTTATTTAAATCTACCCATTATGTTACTGTACTATAGGTACAGTAAATACTTATTATAATGTATAAACACTTATTAAAGTGTAACTATAATGTACACACATCATAGTATGAATATGTTGTACGTAGTAAAATGAATGGTTTTAAATATTAAAATAGGTCAATGATGATAACTGCAAAAATTCCCTTCCGTTAGAATATAATTTTCACCCCAGTTTAGAGATAACTACTTAAATCTCCAAACTAGTTATAATTGTAAACTTCTTTGTTTTTCAATTACGAACTGATTTTAATGTTTTAAGCATTTAATACGCCAAAATTAAAAATTATATACTGATAGGCCTAAGTATTAAAAAAAAATGTGGTAAGCGTAACGCGATGCCGTCCGATTCGGAACACAGTTTCGTAGTAATTTAATCTAGATAAGATTCATGGAACAAAAGACTTAAAAGAGTAACGTTTGGATAAAAAATCCCACTTAAAGCCTGTCACTTGTCAGCTTGAAAAAGGGACTTTACCCATGGCGCGACGCGATTACAATTCCACCGATTCCAACTACAAGTGAAAATCAACCTTACCCCTACGACATATGACATAAAACACGTTGTTATCTACGGGTAAATGAAAAACAAAACACGATCGCCACGACGACGTCAAGTCAATCGAACTGCATCATTATTTCTTAATAGCAAGGTTGATTTTCACAAGTTGGAATCGGTTGAATCGTGTCGCATCGCGCCATTGATAAAGTCCCTAACTTTCAGATGGAATCGAACATGGCAAATCCTGCTTCTTATGAAGTCTTGTTTTGTTACCTTAGCTAATTTATTTAGTGCTCAATATTAAATTGATAGGACTAAAATAAGTATTAGCATTTCAATGTTATTATATAAGTATTTATTCTCTAACCTCTTGTAATTTATTTTTGTTAATAAGGGTTTTGTATAAGGTAACATAATTATGATTATTATGACATTCCGATTTAATGAATAGTTAATTTTATTTGTAAGGTTTTTTATTACCTACTATTTAATGTAATTATTTTGTATTTTTGTAACATTGTGTACTTAAAAGCGTAGATTGTATTATTTCTATAGTATTTTCTGTTCACTTATTTTGTTTCAATGTTTGTATTAATTTTTATGGTGTCTATGATATAATGAAATAAATGTATTACTCTTCAATGTTGTGTTCTTTATTAATTTCCTTTATACGCACAACATGTGGAGTGCCCTCGCTGTATAATGATAAATTTATCTAATAACTCGGTTACACAGACCAGCTGCCCTCATAGATTTGCACTTATTTCTCTACTAGGTACTTAATTCCGACCTCTGGTCTAGAGTTGTTTTAGTACATACTTGCATCGAAATGTTGATTTAATATGGATTTTCCCGGGAGTTCTAATAGAGAATATTGTGTGGAAAATAATCATCATCATCATCATCTCAGCCGTAGGACGTCCACTGCTGAACATAGGCCTCTCCTTTTGATCTTCACACATACCGGTTGGAAGCGACCTGCATCCAGCGTCTTCCGGCGACCTTTATAAGGTCGTCTGTCCACCTTGCTGGTGGACGTCCTACGCTGCGCTTGCTAGTCCGTGGTCTCCACTCTAGTACTTTTCGACCCCATCGGCCATCTGCTCTGCGAGCAATATGGCCTGCCCATTGCCACTTCAGCTTGCTAATCCGGTGGGCTATATGCTATATCGGTGACTAGTTCGTCTACGGATCTCCTCATTTCGGATTCGATCACGTAGAGAAACACCGAGCATAGCCCTCTCCATAGCTCGTTGAGCGACTTTGAGCTTTGATATGAGGCCGATAGTGAAAGACCACGTTTCGGTGTCGTAACTCATCACTGGTAACACACATTGGTTGAAGACTTTCGCCTTGAGGCACTGAGGTATGTCGGACGAAAAGACATTGCGTAGTTTCCCGTGGAAAATAATATATAACAAATAAATAATAATTTAAAAACATGAGAGATAAGACAAACACATTGTGTAAAAGTGAATAAATTTTTATTTAATAAATCACGGGATTTTTCTTCTCTTTAAAAGTAATTCCGGGAATTAGGGGCATATCCACTTTATTCTTACGCTGTCAGAAATCAGTGTAAGTAGGTACATGAATAAAAAGGAGGTGGCGGGATGTGTGAGGCAGAGGACAGCGTCCACTTCCGATCATGGATCACGCCCGGATCGACGGCGCGTTGTGTTCCACGCGCGCCTCGAAGAGCTGTCAGCAATCTGACGGAGTCCAACACTGCCGGGGTCGCGGGACTGTCACCTGGTATCCGTGGCCCTGGTACGTAAAGGGCTATTGAAGGATCACCGTGGATTTTAGTCAGTACAAATCTGACAGTCCCTCCCGTCCCGCCCTGGGCGGGAGGACTCATTTGATGATTGTCACACGCTAAAACAAACAAAGTACCTACATGAATAACCTCTACCTAAATCCGACCTATGCATATTACTGATATTACTAGAAGCTTATTAAGAGAAAGCGCTTTTCAGCTTATTATATATTTGTTAGTTTAAATTGTCACGGTGGGAATTCAAGCTGAATCCCTCAACGACTGAGATTTCAGTGAATCAGCCTAGTTATATATATATAATGGCGGTGATGGTGACCATTTGCCAAATAATTGACCAATAAATAAGAATAACAGCGATGCCCTTGTAATTTTTCCCGATGTTGAAAAAATTAAGTCTCAGTATTGAAGTTTCAGCCAATGTACGCTAAATCTCTTTTTATGGATGGTAAATTCATCAAATTCGAGTCCTCCCGCCTCGGAGGGAGCGGAAGGGACTGCGAGATTTTTACTGACTAACAATCAACCCTAGGGACTGAAGCTCTATTGAAGGACACCGTGGATTTTAGTGAGCACGAGTCTGACAGTCCCTCCCGCCCTGCCCTGGGTGGAAGCGACTCATTTGATGATTTTACCACGATAAAAAAAGGGACCGAAGCTGTTCCTTCAATTGCCCTCTGCCTTCCAGGGTCATGCATGGTTACCTTTACAGACGTTCCCGCAACCCCGTTCGCATGCCCGTGCCTACGGTGGCTGGAAATTGCCTAGCAACGTCCGTTGCCGTGAGCATCTCCCGCGACGGCTGGGTCATGAGGCGGTGCTGCCGTCTTCCTCATGCGTTCCGCCTCCTCCTTCGCTAGCAAGGCCAATCCTTCACAGGAACCTCTCGAAGGGGCCAGGGGTCGTAATTGATTATGATGACCGAATGCGGGAGAAATATATGCTAACACGAGCGATACTTAATTTAAGTAGCGATCACGTATGCTCTAAAAACCTAATGAAACAAGACACACTGATTGTCCTGCGTAAAAAATAGCTGAACTCCAATACATTAACTCTGTCAATTTTATGACACTATGAAATAAGATAACAGGCTTATTATGCACCGTCCCACTTACCTTGGACTTGTTGCAATATCAATTGCTACGAAAATGCATTGTTGCAAAATTTACTGTACCTGACCCAATTAACAAACCTGTTGCTGACTCTATCAAATTGTAATGAATTCACAACTAATAGTTTTAATTTCTGTACGTTATAGACCGAAATGTTGATAAGGAATATCTTGTTTTTTATTGACATTATTTGTCAGAACTTATACTGACTGTTAAGCACAATCTTTGTCTCAGCCAAACACGTTTATTTCTTCCATTCTCTTCCAGGTGTAGGTCTTGTGTGCATAAGTAAATCACTTTTAATTGATGTACAAGTTGAAAATGTTCGTGTTATATTTTCAACTTGTGGATGAGCTTTGAACCTTTGAACCAAAATATTTGTTGAGTTTTTGAGTTACCTGTGTGTATCAGGGATGTATTGCAATAAAACACTGATCATAACTTAAAAGGGGGTTTAATCGAAGTTGGGATCTCTAAGGTAGGTTGATACAATAATTCATTCATTTGGGAAGCTAAGGAATTAGAAGAATGAAGACAAAATAATAAAAACTTCATGATTCATTTTTCAGAATACATGCAGGCCGTCTTAAAAGAAGCCGGTCTTCTGGTTGGGGTTGCGGACACGCGGTTTGCGGAACACTGGTTGGATGCGTAGGCCGCACACCTCGCAGATGCACCATACAGCACCGCGCGGCAGTGGCACCCTGGGCTGTTGCAGCAGCGTCGTCAGCGACACCTCCTTGACAGGAGGAGTCTCGTTGACACCTTCACGCCCCGTTGCTGGATGCATGCACATGGTTGTAGCTGTAAACAGAAAAGGCAAGATGGTAGCATCAAGTCACACAAGAAGCGCCGGGTGCACCTTACAAGAGCTGAGCGCTGGGCTGTTTTTTTGTTTGTTTTCCCCTAGATATTTATTAACGATTTCCAAAAATTATCAAAATGAACACTTTAAGGCACTATAGCTTTCATTATAGACACGCCTCGTCACCAGTGTCGTTAATTGATCTCGCAGACATCAGCAATTTAATATAACTATCAAATTATTTACACGAAAAAGTTCCTCAAATTAGTTGACGCGATCACCGTTCCAGCCACCACTCAGGTACTTGATCACTTGATGGCTTAGAAGGTCAGAAGTTGGTTTCCCGTCCACTGTTGACCGCTCCTCGTCACCGAGTGGCTAGCTGCAGCCTCCGCCCAGCTGAATTACTATCTATTGATTGATGTCCGCTCTTGTCTGCGCAAGTGCAGTTTATAAGTACCTGCCTATTAAACAGTACTCACCTGTATGCGTATGGTACATTAGTTCGAGGTAAACGAAATGATTTATAGCTATAGGTAAAATTTTAGGTAAGTAAAGGCCAAAGTGGGCGACCGTGAGGTGACATTTTGTTTGCATTCTTCGTTAGGAGGGGTTGCACTCTATCTTAAGATGAGTAGGATGCATTTGTTTATTTCTATAGTACCGTTAGTATAAAGGTTGAAACTTTACCGGTTTTTGGTACTTGTGGGTTTTTTAAAGGGTACCTACACTTCTGCTCCACTATGCTTCACAAACAAATAAAAACAGCAGTTTGCTTTTGTTCTAAAGATTATGCTTTACCTACCTATTATTCGTGTTAAATTAACACACTCTGCTAAAATGACTCACTTCTATTATTTTGTGCCTCTAGGCCTCGTTTATTTTGTTCTGTCTTTGTCCTCTAAAAGACAATTTCTAGGCTGCACGCTACATCGAATTCGTCGTCGAGACATAATCTTCAGATATGGTCGCGACACGTCGCTGTCAGTATCCCAGTGAATACCAAACTGTAGTTTCGTACGCTACACGCTAGGTTGCATTGTTAGAGAATTTCACAAGGACGGAAGTGGAAAATCATGTTTTTCCCTACTCCTCTGCTTCTGTTTTCTGATTAATTTTATTACGAGAAGATCCAGACAGTTAAATTCATTCTCCGGGATTTCATTAAGCTTAATAACCTATACAGGATGAATTTTTCAACTGCGTGGATGGCTATTTTCGAATCTATGAGGAACATCAAAAAACGTTGAAAGGAGCCTCTAGGCTAATAAATTTTGAACCAAAACTTATGGAAACTAAAACTTATGGATTTTAGAAAAATCTAAAATCTTGGCCAGGAATCGAACCCGCTGATTTAGGGGAAAAAAATCACACCCTGTAATTAAACCATTCGATAGTGTTGCTGGTAAGGATAAAATTCTGGGAAGTAATCATACACGGCGGTTCGATTCCTGGCCAGGATTATAGATTTTTCTAAAATCCAATGATGCAGTTTTAGTTTTCGTCAAATTCGGCCTCGAGACTCCTTTCAATGTGTTTTGATACTAATCGCCATCCACGCCCAGTTGAAAAATTCACCCTGTATAAGCGTTTTTCTGGTGGTCACCGCTGTTGATTCTGGCTTTCAGGAGGTGCAGAGAATTGGGGACAGAGTGGTCGAGATTATCTTATTAAAAAGCTACAAGATCGAAGATAAAAACAACATTTTTAAAAGTTAGGTATCATGATGGTGGTCCTCAGCCACAATATTCATCCAATCTACGTCTTTATTTAATTCTTTTTTCTATACAAATAGAGCATATAATTGGACCGCACTAGGAATTTCTCGCTGTGTCGAGGGCTTCGTGGGTGCTTTTACAAAAATTTTAATTCACACAGCCAGCCAGACTTGGAACAACCACTTGTAGATCATGCAAGTATTGGTTCCGTGTGGGAATCGAACCTGCGACATGCAGAGCAGTCGATGGCTCGCCTGCAACAAAAAAAATCTCCGAGTTATTAGCAAAATCGATAGAACAGTAACGTCGTATGCATGAATCTTATGATCCTGTTGTTGGAAAAATACTTTATAAACTTTAGCGGTCCCCCGACGCGAAAAAATTTCGAATCGATAGGATTTAGGGAAGTTAGTCACATCCCCTCATGAATTAGAAAAAAGCTGATGCTCTGGATTTTTATAAAACATGGCTAAGAACACTCGGGAATGTCGAAATTAAATTATCTATGGCACAAAAAAAGTTAACGAAAATCGGTTCATCTGTTTGGGAGCTACGATACCACAGACAGATACACAATAAACAGTCACGTTATACTTAAAAAAAAACCCTTCTCTTTGTGTCAGGGGTTAAAAATTGAAACTCACAAACACCCAGACCCGGAGGTAATCAAACCCGCGACGCGCAACTCAATAGTCAACCGCTCAGTCATTTGCGACAACCGCCGTGCCAGCCCATCATAATAGCGGCCTATCCACTAGCTGCCAGAATCTACAATCCTTACGGAATGAACGCTAGTGGATTTGCAAGAGTCCCGTTGGGAAGGACGATGTACCTACGTGGGTTCGGTCACTGAAAGATTGTTTTTCAAGGTGTGTTGTGTTAAAGTCAGGGGGAAGAATGTTGGATTGTAGTATAATTAGTGGCTTCAACGGTTTTATTTTATCCCGTCGCTTTTCTGTACAGTTTGCACAACGGGACAAGTCAGAAGGAATGAACGTGAGTGGATGGGCCGCTATTATCATTCACATTATCATCAGCATCATTTCAGCCGGGATCATCCACAGCGATAGGCCTCCTTCTTTTTTTTGCCATACTTCTTCTCGATTCTATGCGTCCCTCATCTGTTCCCCGCGGTTTTGACGATAATTATGATCCATTTGATTATGCACTTTTCAACGGGCATGGTATTAAATTAAATGTATGAATTCACTATTCACACTAGCAATAGGTAGCTAATGAATTAATTTATAAATTTTGGAATATAATTATGTACACGACCGTGTTGTTTTATAATTATTGGTGATTGGTAACATGTTATGTTTTCATTTTTTTTAACGTAGGTACCTGTTGAGGATATTTATGTGTGGGCTGCGAATGACGACACTGGTTTCGAAATAGGTACCGTACTAGTTTATGACGAAAACAACTAAATGCTAACTTTGGCAAATATTTTCTTACCTACAAGGTATGGTACGTATCATAGAGTACATTTTGTGTTTAGGGGTAGTTATCACACAAGAATTTGTCCAAATATTTAAAAAGGGAAGACGTATATTTTCTATCGACATAAAATATACCTAGTTAGCCTGTACATGACCATCAGACACGGTACGCCATATTAAATACATTTTTCATCCATGATAATGATGGCCTGAGTGACGGCACGGTTGCCGCGTTAGCCGCGTGGTACAGAGGTTCGATTCCCGCACGGTTCAACTATTTGTATGATTGTACAGAATAACCGACGAACCGAGAAGTGACCGTTCGCAAGGGTTAGTGCTGCACTGATTAATGTGACTGCCATTTGACTGAACAGAAGGTCTCACAGGCCCATGTCGGATAGGTACAGCGATTGATCATCAAACGCGAAGTCAACGAACAGCATGCAAACTGCCGTGGGTGGGATATAATAATCAGACTACTGCTAGCATTTAGGATAATGTAACAGATCCGGAGAAAATCAAATTCACGCAATTTACTTTTATAGGGTGGTCCAGGCCAAATGGATATAAAAATTTTTTTAGGTACTCCGTTTAAGGACCTAAAAAAAATGTACCCGCCAGAAAAAATAAAAAATAAAGTTTTTATTTTAATTTTTAAATGGTGTTTACGAAAAATCTGTCGATTTCAAGGAAAGTAATTATTCTTGTATTGATATGAAATTAAATGCACTTCCAGATCAGTCTGATTTTTTTTTCTTTCTGAGTGTTAAGAAATGTCTAAGTAAGCACCTAAAATAAAAATATAATATTATAATTTTAAAAGGAGGTAAATAATAAAAACTTAAAAAAAAATGTAACCGCCTTCAAAAACAACCACAAAAAAGGGTAAAATAACCTTCAAAACTTTTCTTTCGAAGTCGGTGACTTTTTTTTAATTTAATTGTCTTTTTTGCCACCGACTTCCGAAAGAAAAGTTTTGAAGGAAGGTTATTTTACCCTTTTTTGTGGTTGTTTTTGAACGCGGGTACATTTTTTTTTGAAAAAGTTTTTATTTTACTCTTTTTAGTTTAAATATTCAACCACAATTCTTGTCAAACACGAGTACATCATTTTCTTACATGAGCACTAGAATTTTGTAATCCGTAACACCGGTAATAACATCGTTAAAAATCTCTTACATTCATTCCCTATCTCGAAAACTACTAAACCGATTTTGATGAAACTTGCAGTATTCCCTAAGTTGAACGATACCTAGTACAACAAAAAAAGAATTACTTAAATCGTATTTGTAGTTCCGGAGATATGCGAACACAAACATAATTTACCAAATCAGTCGATGCCAAGTCCTTCTAGAGGAGTTGTACCTTCCATCATTAGCTCAGCTACATGAGATGATCATTACCATACGCAAATACTTAAATTACTTCATAAAATTTGCGAAAAACGATGTGTGGGCCTATAAAATTTGAGGTTTGCCCTCGATTTCTCTAGGATCCAAGCATCAGATCCTGACATGGTGACAATGGGACCACTCCTGAAGTATCTCCTTTCGATACAAAAACAAAAAAATAATTTTGAAAATCGGTCCACAATTGGCGGAGTAATCGGGTAACAAACATACAAAAAAAAAAAACATACCGTCGAATTGATAACCTTCTTCTTTTTGAAGTCGGTTAAAAAGCAAGAAAACATTAAGAGTGGTGATATTTCTAAAATTACAAAAAAAAAAACATAAATAATGTTTTGTAAGCTGGTGAGAAGCGATTTTTTTTCCTGGGGGGTACTACAGGTCCCTAAGCCGACTACCTAAAAAAAATTGCCTATCCATCTGGCCTGGACCACCCTGTATAGTTTGCTTCTTAGAGCATTTTTGGATTTATGCTCGTAACAACCACTGACGGTTCGCTAAGAATTTTGTCGACATTGCTAGACGTCTACAAGTAAGCCCGATGCTGCGTTACGCGGATGCCCGCGCGGTTCTATACAAAAGTGCTCCGTCGCGGGGACCCGTGCGGGGACCCGCGCGGGCGTCCGTCGCGGGGAGGTGCACCCCGCACCCACGCAACGGGGCCCGCGCGGAGCCACGCGCGGGACCACGCGCGGAGCCAAGCGCGGGTCTACGCGCGGTGCCTGGCAGCGGTAACACGCACGGGCTTGTTCAGTCAATAAGGGTGCTTATACACGGTGCATGTAACTGGAGCAAACAGAGAGCAATTTGTTTTTGTATGAAGACTTTCGAAAAATTCCTCCGGTGCTGAAATTTGGAATATGGTGAGAGTAGGTGATACAGATTATAGATGCACAATAATCCAACATTTTTTTAGCCGAGAAGTTCTGTTTTTTTACCAAAACATGAAAATTGCTTATAACTCTCTGCGAAAAATTAATTATCAAAGAGATTTAAAAGAAACTATAGAGCGGGCATTGGGAAGATTGTCATACAAAATTGTTGATGCCATGCGTCAGTAGCACAATCTCAGCGTCAGTTCACACCGAGACGCGACGCGAAGCGACGTGACGCAACGATACTTCAAATTTGCTTTTCTTGTAGTAAACAAAGTCAGATTTTGATGAACGACGTGCGCGGCGTCGAGCTGCGTTGCGAAAGGTGTATCTTTTGTCTTTTAAAATAGAGTTACATTTTGAATAACTCTATTGAAAAGTGCGCGCAGCGTCACGTCTCGGTCTGAGCTGACCGTAAGCGTTGCATAGCGACGCGACTACTAAACTGAGGGATTTTTTACCTATTGGTAAAAAGTTTTGGATCACCTTCGTGATGTCCCGTCTATTGCTCGTAAATAGTTTAATGTCTTTGTTAATTAGTCTCAAATTCTTTTTGTAGGTATTTGTTTAAATGAAATAATAGGAAAAAAAAAGTATAAGTTAGAATAGGAAAGTATAAACATCCAACAAATGTTTGATTTCAGTGTCACTCCAAATCAACTTTTTACATATCGCGCTTTAACTTGAAATTGAAATAAAAATCTTCAAATTGAACTAGCGACACTGCGTAAATCGGTCTCCGCGACGGGGACCGTCGTCGCATACCCACGGAAACCAGCCGCGTATCCACGCGCGGGACCACGGACGTGGACCCGTCGCGGGTGCCCGTTTAACGCAGCGTCGGGCCTTAAACATGAACTTACTGGGGTGGATCATCAATTCTGTTGAGGCGTAAACTACGGCATTGCGTTGTAGTTATGAAAGATTCAAAAATTTTACGTGTTGGTATCATCAAATCAGTCCATATGGGTAGGGACTTTCAGTCTCGTACTGACTAAAATCCACGGTGTTCCTTCAATGGGGATGGCAACTGGGAAACGAATGGCGCTAGTATAGCTAGTTACAAGCATCGTCATTGGTTCAAATCATATAGGGTACTACCTCATTGGTCGGATTAAGACTTATCCATGGTCACGCCATCTACATTGTCTTTGATTGACCTTCCCCATTGTCTTTTATGTTTCGGGCTTAACGGTTTCGTGATAAGACGCGTCACGTGACCACGGCAGCCTTTGACCCTCTGACCGCTGTGCAGTGAAGCACTGTGAAACTGATACGGGCATCGAGCCAGTCTTTGAATGGGTCATCATCCTAATGATCAACTAGTTTTAGTTTAGTACATAATTTCCATAGGTAAATGTGAGTATAGAACATAGTCATAGAGAGTGGGCTGAGCTTTCCAATTAAGGTGATTGCGTCGATGTAGCCCGCGAAATTCATTTTTTTTTACGTTTTTTGCAATTTGCAGGCCAGTGACATGTTGTAACTTTATAAATCGATTCCGTCCGTAGCTGCGCTCTGAGGCGGACGTTGCAACACGGTGCATATTATTATTTAATATCGTACAGCGCGGCGCAAGCCGACGCTCGAATTTGATTGTCATGAGTGATAAACTTGTGCCAAATGAACTGCTGGCGTTCCTGCAGCAGAAGCTGGACGTGATGGACGAGGTGTCCGCCATCCAGATCTGTGTCACGAACTTCAGCGAGGACGACATTGCTGCTGCGAAGCTGCTGCTGTTCCGGTCGCTTAATAAAGTAGACCAGATGGTGTCTCGTCGGCGCGACGGGACGAAGAAAAGTGTGCAAGACATCATCACGCTTTTGAAAGCTACCGACCCAGACGACGTGCCGACGTTTGTGGCGAGGGACCTGAACAAGTTACCCCCAGTCACATTCGACCACGTCGACGTTACAAGCCTGTTGAGGGACATAGTCTCTTTGAAGGCAAGTCTGACGGATGTGCAGAGGAAGTTGGAGTCATCCCAGGAAACCGTCGCGGACCTGCGCTCAGAACTCGATGAGTTGCGCAACTCAGTGGCGTTAATTGGGTCACCGGCGGCGCGTGTAAGTAACGTAAATACGCGCCGAGGTGTAGGCTGCCTCGATACATCGGTCACAAGTTTTGCGTCAGCAGTTTTGTCGCCGGCGCCGATTGCTGAGCCAGCGATGAGCGCTACAAGTGTGCCTGACAATAAATGGTTTATTATTATATTATTTATTATTTTTATAAATATATGAGTTGCGGTAGTAACAAGTATAATTTTAAATATAAAAATTATCAAACAATTCGCTCCATCACCTCTCACATAGAAAAGGTGCATCGTAGTTAGATTTCGGAGATTTTAACATGATGCACCTTTTCTATGTGAGAGCTGATGGAGCGAATTTTTGATATTTTTTATATTTAAAATTATACTTGTTATTACCGCAACTCATATTTTTATAAAGTTACAAAATGTCACTGGCCTGCAAATTGCAAAAAACGTAAAAAAATTTGAATTTCGCGGGCTGGTTGGAGCATCCCAATGAATGTCAAATGTGGTCAAATGCCCTGCTTTATAACTAGAAAGAGAAAAGTAACAATGAAATGAAATGAAATGATGTTTATTTATGCAAGTAGGTTATTTCAACACTTTTACACGTCTTTTCATAAAACTAGGAGGGGCCGGTGTTTCGTACCTGACTACTCTGAGAAGAAACATCCGAAACAAACTCAGAGGTCACAGTCTCTTTTAAAGTCCAGACATATAAATGTAGAACACTTTATACGAGGACCATGCAGGCAATGTCTGAAATGGTCTTTTGAAGAAAGAACCACACAAATTTGAGTGGACCTGTCCAGTCAGTGCAAGCATTTGTCAGTTATCGTGGAGCTCAACTTATAACACAAGGAGCTCAGCGACACGACGAACAATACCAAAGAAAGGACTTGTTTAGGCCGCTTAAGTTACTCAAACTGTCAGACAATCATAATGAATAAATAAATAAAAAAACGACAGCTTGGCCCACATAGGTTCTCGCATTCACAATACTAAATAAAAAATAATTAAAACTAGCTTCTGCCAGCGACTTCGTACGCGGGTCCTGTTGCTTATGCCAGCGACAATGGGGTCGTCAAAATCGAAGATCTGAAACGTCTGATGTCGAATTCTTAGAGCCTGGGGACGGGAAAACAACGGGACGCGCATGACGATTCCAGACGTTCCAGATC
The DNA here is from genome assembly GCA_954870645.1 of Agrotis clavis. Taxonomy (NCBI): domain Eukaryota; kingdom Metazoa; phylum Arthropoda; class Insecta; order Lepidoptera; family Noctuidae; genus Agrotis; species Agrotis clavis. Next base: position 29,034,267 of record OX940917.1, on the reverse strand, counting down.
TTTCATTTTTGTAAATCAACAGGAAATGCCCATCAGACTAAACAACTCTTGCTAAGACGTCATTCCTATATGTATATGTTATAGTGTAGCTGGGCTCTTGGAATTCCACATCAGGTGTTCCAGATCTTCAGTTTTTATACGACAACAGGGAGTGCTCATCAGGCTGAATAATTCTTGCTAAGACGTCATTACTGTATATGTAATAGTGTAGCTGGGCTCTTGGAGTTCCACATCAGGTGTTCCATATCTTCAAATTTATTTTCTCAGCAGAAAATGCTCATCACGCGGAAGAATTTTTGCTATGGCGCTATTTTTGTATCTCTTATAGTTTAGCTGATCTATTGCAGTTCTGCATCAGGTGTTCAAGTTTCCAAGATAAATTATAGCCTATGTGTTGCCCAGACTTAATAGCTAAACAAAAAAAAAAAAACAATCAAATCCGTCCAGTAGTTCCGAAGATTAGCGTGTATGGAGTAACTTCTCCCGTTTTCCTAACATTTCCCTTCACTGCTCTGCTCCTATTGATTGTAGCGTGATGAAAAGTATACTATAACCAGCCCAGGAGTATGAGAAATAATTGTACCAAGTTTCGTCAAAATCCGTCAAGTAGTTTTTGTTTCTATAACGGTTATACAGACAGACAGACAGACAGACAGACAGACAGACAGACAATAATTTTATTAATTGCATTTTTGGCATCAGTATCGATCCCTAATCACCCCCTGATAGTTATTTTGGAAATATATTTCATGTACAGAATTGACCTCTCTACAGATTTATTATAAGTATAGATAGAAGATGTCATGTAAAAATAAAGTAATGTCAGTTTGTATAAAAATATAAAATAATCATACATGTCAGTTTGTATATAAAGGAAAAGAAAAGAAAAAATATAAAAAGAAAAAAAAAATATGCATGTCAGATTGTATATAAAAAAAAAATCGTACATGTCAGATTGTATATAAAAAAAAAACAGTAAATAATGGTTTAACAATCGGAAAATTGTTTCGTCAATACATGTGAGAACTATGTAGATTCTTGTATTAAATGGTCTTTTTAAGAAAGAACTGCAAAGAAAAGCTTTAAGTAGACCTGTTCAGTCAGTGCAAGCATGTGTCAGAGAATGGAAGCTCAACTCAGTACGTAAGGAGCTAAACAACCTCTGATACCACATATTCCTCACATTATCAAAAAAAAAAACATAAAAAGTCATTAAAAGTTTATTAAAAGCGATTGACGAAAACTAGAAAAAACTATAATTGATGCTTGAGGGTGCATTGAAGCAGCTTACTCCCAGGCCATTTTGTCATCAAGATATTCTTTGATTTTATAGTAACTTTTTTTACATAGTTGCTGTTTAATAACTGATTTAAATTTGTTTAGGCTTAGTTCTTTAATATGGTTTGGGAGTTTGTTGTAGAAACGTACACTTTGGCATTTAAACGAATTACTAATTTTATGGAGCCTACTCGCGGGTACTTTTAGCAAGTCCTTGTTTCTTGTATTTATGCTATGAATGTCGCTATATTTTGTGTAAAGATTAATATTCTTTTTAACAAAAATCAAATTTTCATACACGTATTGAGATGCAACTGTCATTATATTTATTTCCTTAAATTTATCCTTCAGTGAATGCCTGCTACCTAGGTTGTAAATTGCTCGAATGGCTCTTTTCTGCAGCACAAATATAGCCTGAATGTCGGCTGCATTTCCCCACAGCAAAATGCCATACGACATAACACTATGAAAATAACTGAAATATACTAAACGGGCTGTTTCTACGTCGGTTAAATGACGAATTTTATATACCGCATATGCTGCAGAGCTGAGCCGTTTCGACAATTTTGTAATATGAGGGCCCCATTGCAGCTTCGAGTCTAGAGTAATACCCAAGAAAACAGTGGTGTCCACAAGATCCAATTCAGCACCATGTACTAGTACACTGGTTTTCACCTGCTTAACGTTCGGTGTCAGAAATCTTACACATTTAGTCTTTTTCTCGTTTAAAAGTAAATTATTAACACTAAACCAATGCACTATTTTAGAGAGAGCTATATTTACCTCGTCAGTAACGGGCTGTTGACGTTTAAGTTTAAATAAAAGTGATGTGTCATCTGCAAATAAAACTATATCATGATCTTTCTTTATAAGGCAAGGAAGGTCATTGATATATATAAGAAATAAAAAGGGGCCAAGAATTGAGCCCTGCGGAACTCCCATAGTGACAGTAGAACCCGGAGATCGTTTACCATTAACGTCCACTCTTTGGATCCTATTATCCAAGTAAGAAATAAGAAGATCCAAAGCAGTATTTCTAACACCATAGTGATGTAATTTCCTGATTAATGTGTCATGAGAAACGCAATCGAATGCCTTAGACAAGTCGCAAAAAATACCCAAGGCATCCTGCGAATTTTCCCACGCTTCATAAATATGTGTAAGTAGCTCAACACCAGCATCAGTTGTCGAGCGACCCCTTGTGAAACCGAATTGTTTGCTATTAAGTAGTTTATATTTATTAAAATGTCTCTGCAGTTGATCTAACATCAATTTTTCGAATATTTTACTAAATGTGGGAAGCTCAGAAATTGGTCTAAAATTCGTGGGGTCTGATGTGCTACCCGATTTAAACAATGGTATTATTTTGCTATTCTTCATTAAGTCAGGAATCACACCACACTCAATACATTTGTTGAAAATAATTGCCAATTCAGGCGCTACACTCTCTATAATGCTTTTGGTAATCTCTACGGAGTTTCCCCATAAATCAGCAGTTTTTTTTACATTGAGGGTGTTAAAAGTTTTAATAATATCTTTATCACTTATAAAATCGAAATTAAAATCATGCTTACAGTTTTCAACATTTTCTTTTAATAATGACTCGGCTTCAATGGGTGTTGATTTTAAGAATTTTGTGGTTGAAACTGGAATATCAGCAAAGAAACTTTCAAAAATTGTTGCAACTTCTACATCCTTATCAATTATTTTATCATTAATATTTAGACTAAACTCGGTGCTACGCTTCCTTTCTCTTCCAGTTTCACTATTGATTATTTCCCATGTGGTTTTTATTTTATTCTGGCTATTTTTAATTTTAGAACTTATATACCGACACTTAGCTTCTTTACAGACTTGTTTAAATAATTTAGAATATTTTTTAACATATTCATTAAATTCTTTACTCTTATTATAGTTTTTTTCTTCATATAATTCATAAAGTTTTATTCTACTGTTGTGTATCCCTCTGGTTGCCCATTCACTGAAGGTTGTGGAACCATTTACTGAGATCTGCTTGGGAATGAATGTCGAGTCAAATTCTTTACAATACATGGCAAAAAAAGAATTATACAGTTGATTAGGATCATCACTATAAGGTAAGTAGGGTAATTTACTAATGAGTTTATTTTTGAATTTCTCCAAGCGACCTGCAGATTTAGGAACAACCCTAATACTACGCTTAGCCACATTTTTATCTTGTAAATTAAATGTAATCAACTGTCCACAGTGGTCAGATTCCAGTTGATTTATTATTTGTTTCTTAATAAGTATTATATCTGTGAAAATATTATCTAGACATGTTGCTGAAGTGGCTGTAATTCTGGTAGGCTCTAAAAATTGATTAGTCAGATTGTATGATCGAAATAAATTATGAATTCTTAAACATGTTGGTGAGTCCTCCAATAGGTTGACATTAAAATCACCACATACAATTACATTTTTTTTTAGTTTACCAAGTTTTTGCAAAACATCATCCATAACATTTTCAAAGCAATCATAAACTGAAGATGGTGGCCGGTACACACTCAATACAACATGCTGCTCCAACTACACACAAGCGATTTCAATAGTCCGTTCCACAGATAGGCTCACAATATCTTTACGTTCTTTATATTTAAGATTATTGGTTAATAGAATCAATGAGCCACCGTGTATTGCATTATCTCTACTGAAGGAACTACCAATCTATTTCCTAACGATTTAAGCCTGCGCCTTCCCTAGCCAACTGACAGATAAAAATTAGCCATACTCTAGAAGGAGAGCTCTCTAGAATGGGATAAGCGAAGATGATGACTCTAGAAGGAGAGCCACTACCAATCTCTTTCCTGTAAGAGAAATATAGGACCCGCTTTTTGTAGTAGAGTGGGGTCAATAAAAAGGTCTATGGTTTTTAGTAATTTTATTCATAGTTCCATGCACAGTTCCATGGCTTATTGTTTTGACAGCTTCGGTTTTTATGACGTTTCTATCCATTTTCTCTGTCACCTTTCTCCAAATCTGAAAATGTCAACAGTGCAGTGTTTTGATTGTGAATAATGATGGTAATTGCAATTAATTTCATGTTCCAATTCCTTAATTTCTTTCTCATTGAGTTATTGAGAATAATCTGTTACTAAAATCTTAACAAAATGTCATCCACTAAACGCAAGCGTACAGCAAACTTCAGTGCAAATGAAAAGATGAAATTTCTACACATTTTACAAAAAAAAGGGCAAGTGATAATAAATAAAGTTAATTCAACGGACGCAAGAACAAATCGTCAGAAAGAAGCAGCTTGGAAAGAGATAACAAATGACCTAAATGCATCTGGTAAAGTTAAAGTCCGAAGGTTTGTAGTACCTAACTCGCGTACTAATTACTGTGTTCTTAATTCAACCAATGGCGCTTCACATCCTACAAGTTTCCCATAACATTGATTTGAGAATACCTCTGTATTTAGGAAATGTCATTTCAAATGTTCTTGCTCCAGCATAGTGGCATAAAAAAATAAACTGTACATACATAAATATTTAGCTGTAAAAGAGCGATATCATAAAATAACATTTTTATTATTATAAGTATGTGTGATTATTCTTAAGTCTTTTGCTAAAGATGACACCATTATTTCTGTATCTGTGAGTGAAACATAGAAAAATGAATTCTTTCCCTAGTTGGGGTTGCTCCACATTCTAAATTCCTTTTCAAAGTGGTAAAAGCTAGCCTATCTAGTTCTATTTCTATATTATTATGAAAAGGCAAAAACAGTAATTCAATTTGTGATGGGATGAAAACTGAGCTAGTGTCTGCATACTACCAGTTTATTCTTAAGCTTTTTTGCAAAAGTTGATGCACAAAATGTAAATAACTACACCACAGCCACATGCTACAGTAGTCTCTCTCTGACATTAATACAAAGTTTTTTTTGTGAAAAGTGTGAGTGGATTTTTCAACTGTGTGTGGATGGCTAAATCTGAAACTCGGAGGAATATGGAAAAACAGTGAAACGAGTCTTGAGGCCGATTTGACGAAAATATATATCTTGATTTTGAAAAAAATAAAACACTTCCTACATTATTCAAAGTCAAAGTCAAATCATTTATTCCAATTAGGCCATCAAAGAGGCACTTTTGAACGTCGAGTATTAAATTTAAAGGAAATAGGAAGGGATGGGATTGATTCTACACCCATTCGCTAAGGTAGGTTGTATGGAGAAGAATGGGCAAGAAACTTACTCTTTTTCAAAAATGTTTCACAATGTTTTGAAATCACAAATTTCAAAAAAATAAATAAATGTGAAAGCGATGTACTCAAGTCAAGACCAATAAACCATTGAAAGGATAAAAAAAAACAATTATATACAGCTAAAAGGTACACGGTGTTAGACTATTGAATAGTATTGCTAATAAAAAATAAGTTAAAAATAACTAAAACCCGACTACGAAAAAAAAGCACACTGAAAAGTGTAAAACAAGAACAATATTCATTTGACCGATATTGTGCTAACCATGGTTTTGTGCCACCTAGCTAATAAAGATTGTGTGAAACAACCGCAGGTGGCACCCGACCACGGCTAGCACAATATGGGTCAAATGAATATTGTTCTTGTTTTACACTTTTCAGTGTGCTTTTTTTTCGTAGTTGGGTTTTAGTTATTTTTAACTTATTTTTTATTTACACTATTTTGGGGTTATATTATTAATTATTTGATAAGTATAATAATAAAAGCAAAGTAGCGAGTGAATTTCAAATATAGTCCCACATCAAGCCCTTTAATTTGATACCCATGTCGATACTGTGCGAAAATATTTTTTTTTTTCGGTTACTACTTTACATCCCCTAGCGGGCGCCATATTGGATTTGGTATACCCTATAACCCCTATACCCTGTAACCAGCGGACAACTGAGACGCTTCTAACGACACCTCATTTGTCATTGTAATGATTAGTAGTTTAGAAGTTATGGGGGAACAAACAAACAAACATACATACATACATACCGGTCAAAATCATAACCCTCCTTTTGGCTTTGCCGTAGTCGGGTAAAAAGGAACAAATTCTGGGAAGTAATGTTATACCTACGGCAAACTTAGGTTCAAGATAAGTAATTTATTTTTTTCATTGCAAACCTGTAATTTTTCACAAATTTCTTTCCAGAACTACAGATCATCTTAAAAAATTATGGCAAAAAATGAAAACAGAAGTGAAAAAGATTCAGTTAAATGCCAATAATGAAGCAGGTGGAGAGCAGTCAAAAAAAATACATGATCCTGTCCTTGAATTAGTGGCAGAAATAACTGGCTCTGGAAGTTCAGAAATAGAGTATATTCATTGCGTAAGTACTCTTAGGCCGAGATAAATAGTGGTTGCTAAGCATCTGTCAAAAGTATTACTTCAGGAAGTACTACTTCGGCTAAGCAAAGCCAAGTATGTGATTCGGGATATGTTTCTTTGGGCATTGCACAACATTGTACCGGATAAGTCATAGTTCAAGTAGTTTACTGTCATGTTTCAGAAGCATTCACATTGACATTATGTATAATTCTAAATTGATAAATAACAAAAAATTGATTTAATGTTATACTGAACCGAATTTGTCACTTAGTAAAATAAAGATCAATCATTACGTATAAACATTACAATATTGTAAAAGTATTTTAGTTTAGAAATAAATAAATATGAATTAAGTATATTGAATGCATTAAAAATGCCACTGACGTATGAAGTTACTATGAAAATTGAAAATTAATTTCACAATAACAAACACTAATATAAAATCCATACTTACAGCATCCTAAGTTCCCGAAAATCGATACTACGGCTAAGCGAAGTATCGGCTCAGTATTAGGTTGGTTTTTATCGAAAGTAAATACAAAAGCATTGTACAAAATAACTCTCTATTTATAAGAAATGGATGCTTAGAACGTCGCTAAGCTCTGACTTTGGCTTGGCTGTTGCATAAGCACGAAACGGACAACAAACGGCAAAATAGTTGCACCCTGATTGAAAGCTTGTTCTCTAGTATGACTGTAATTTTAAAAAATCGACTGTGCAATTAGTAAATAATAGCAACTAAAAACAAGTTCTTTTTAGATAGTTGAGATGACTACCTAATATTTTATTTAGGTATGTTTCCTAAGTGAGAAAATAATTAATAGCTAATTGCTTCTTCATTTTTGTGGCACAGGTGTCTAAGTACTTCTTCAATTTACAGGTAAATAAGAAAGAAAATGCGGAATCTGGTTGCAGTCAACCCAAAACACAAAATTGCATTAAAAGAATTTGGCCCACTGAAGTAGAAGTGGAGTCTGTACCACCTGAATCAGAAAGTGATAGACTTTGGCCTACCGAGGAGGAGCAAATTCCTGACCCCAAAACTCACTTAGAAAGAATTAGGCTTTCTAAAGAATCAGATGAAACTGTGCCACCCAACACACAAAGTCCGTTACAAAGACTTAGGCCTTTCAAAGTAGCAGTGGTTAATGTGATACCAAACAAACAGACTCAGGTACAAAATCATTTAAAAAGGCGCTGGCCTATAGAAGACGATAGTGAAGTATCAATGAAAGACAAATTGGATGGGAAATTTGTAAATGAGAGACTCAAATGCGAAAAAGAAAAAGGTGCTCTTATAGAATTGCAAAAGCAGCATATGGCCCAAGAACACGCCTTGAAAATAAAGCATGAAGACTTAAAAACAAAAATATTAGAGGCTGTTTTAAAGAAAATACAAGGTATGCCATAGTAAACTATATTACTATAATGAGAAAAAATTATGTGTAATTATAGATCTTCCATCATCATATCCATAATTTTGATCATGATAATTGTGATCAATTTGTTCTGTTTCTATGTTAAAGTCTGCAAAGTTGATGTCTATTTCATTTGGTGGTAGATCTTCCCTTTTGTCTATGCAAATGTTGTGTAGTATACAACATGCTACAATCAGATCAACTGCTGTCTGGATATTGATTCGCAAGCCAACAGCAAGGGCAGGGAACCGGCGTTTCAACACTTCATGTTGCTTCTCAACTGTATTTCTTGTCATAATTTGGCTATGATTATACTGCTCCTGTGGTACTGAGTTGGGGTATAAATAAGGTGTCAGCAGGTACCTCTGTTAACAAAGAAAAATATTTTGTTACAGATGAGAAACCAGTGAACTCGGACCTGATGAAGATTGTGTCAAACATGTAATTTATAAAACAGATCTGTTTTAAAGTCTTTTTTTAGAAATCTGTAGATATAAGTTAATTTATGAAATTAAAATAAGCCTGTAGTGGAGTTCAATGAAATATTAATATTATAATAAATTAAAAGATACATATAAACAATCTGTATTAAAATTTTATAAATATTAAACGCATTAACACATGCGCAGCGAATTTCAAAGATTTTCTTAGGAAAGAAAAATTCGATCCGCGGGCAGGATTCGAACCTGCGGCCTTCGGATTCAGTACATCCGATGCTCATTTCCAACCGAGACGTTAGAAATGGAAGGAAGAATTCGCCGTGGCGGGTACGATCCTCGGTAGCTCGGTTGGAAATGAGCGTCGGATGTACTGAATCCGAAGGCCGCTGGTTCGAATCCTGCCCGTGGATCGAATTTTTCTTTCCTAAGAAAATCTAATCTGTATTAATTACTTTATCAGCATTAGCCATTGATTTACTGTACCTTAAGTGGGTATTGACTATCAGCCAACAAACATGAGCCTCCATAGACTCCCATCTCAAAATCCCGATGTAATTGACTATTAATATAAATTGCTGCATCATGAGTGGAGCCGGGACGGTGTGCCACATACCTCACTCTCAATTTTGCATCAGACACAGTCTGTAGATTAACAGAAAAGAAGCCTTTTTTATTTCGGAAAATCTTTCCATTGTGATCTTTACCTGTTAAATGAAAACATTAAAAATTAGTCCATTTAATGTAGCCAGAAATAGTTTACAGTTTACTATGTTATGTGTATTCAATATTATGATTTACAAAGTATGTACCTATTACATTTACAGAATTACGAAATATTTAAAAAGTATGCACCTGGAGATTGTATTTTAATGTGAGTGCAACCTATGCAGCCAATAACAAATGGGAACTTTGCAATATCAAAGAACTCCCTCTGGCAATGATCTATTTCCTCTGCAGATGATGGCATTTGGATGTATTTTGGTTGTAGCTTTACTATAGCCTTTGACACTTTCTTCACCACTCTACTGGCAGTGGGCACACTTACTCCATGATCTACAGCTATGATTTGAAGATGCGTGCCAGTGCCATAAAATCTCAGGGCTATTAGTAACTGTTCCACAGGAGCCACACTTTCATTTCTGGAAAGTGATGGCAAAGTATGTTAGTTTTAACAATAGCTGTTTATGTGTGGCATTGCCAAGATCATGATAAAGCTAAACCCTGAGCTATTTTTTTTTTCAGATTTAGGTAAAAATATGTAAATAATTAGTAGATAAAACTGTATTTACCTGTCACTATCGAATTCCAGCTCTTCATTAATTTGATCTAATATGAATAAAACTGTGTTTTTGGTCATTCTGTATCTTTTGAAGAAGTCATTATCATCGTAATTTTTAAAATATTCAGCTCTACGTCGAAGCAACTGTGGTTTAATAGTAGAAGGCAGATCCATATCCGTGACGCTGTCTATAAACTGTAAAAACTTAAACAAATCTTCAGTACTCATTATGTCTGATAAATTATTGTTTTTTATTAATAATCCAGACGTACGAAAAGTGCTGGACGCTGGTAAATAAGTCTGACAGTGACAGTGACAGACAAGTCTGACATAAGATTGACAACTGTTGACAGCTGTCAGGTTTTCTTTTTTAGGGTTCCGTAGTCAACAAGGAACCCTTATAGTTTCGCCATGTCCGTCCGTCCGTCCGTCCGTCCGTCCGTCCGTCCGTCTGTCCGCAGTTTAGCTCAGAGACGCACAGTACTAGAGAGCTGTAATTTGGTGTAAATATACGGATTTGTTGTGCCAAAAAAGTGGTAAAATAAAATCTCGTAAAATATTTTTTTTAAGGGTACCTCCAGTACTTACACGTAAAGTGAGGATTTTTTTTTTCTCGCGTACCCCTTAGTGTGGGGTATCATTAAATAGGCCTTTAAAAAATAATGATAGTTTCCATTAACAGTTTTTTGATAAAAAAATTCGTTTGTGAAATATTAAGCTTTAAAGTGCTAAATTTTGCTCGATTCGAGTGTCCCCCCCCTCTACCAGCTAAACGGTTATGTTTGGGGGTGTGAAAAAATTCACAATAGTAGCATATAATGTAACGAAGTTTAAAAGAAAATTATCATGACTAAGTAGGCTTTACAACTTTACGAGTAATAGTCAACCAACTTATAAAATGTACTTGAATAATATGTTTTCTTAAACAAAATGTATCGGAGAACATGCTCTTCAACTGCATATGTAAGTTTGTCAACTTTATTTTACAGCTTTAATAGGTATGTTTTTACGGTATGTTTTTTGGGGATAGGAAGGTTTTTATCGTCAACTATTTTTAACTAACTTCAAAAAAAGGAGGAGGTTCTAAATTCGTCGTAATCTTTTTTCTTATGTATTTTTCCTGATTTCTCAAAGACTCCTGGACCGATTTTGAAAATTCTTCTTTTTAAAATTAAATTCAGCGAATCAGTTTAATTAGTATTTTGATGGGCAACTACGGAACCCTACACTGTGCGTGGCCCGACACGCACTTGGCCGGTTTTTTTAATGTTTATGGCATGGCTACGAGGCCTTTATGCCAAGTCCATGCTGGCGATCATAGACATAAGTCTATGGTGGCTTTGGCGATACGGGGATGCATATGGGCGATTGATGGTGGCTATATCACACATGGAGCATGCACGCTGTGAGACTGATCCCTGGCCTATAACGTGTGAGCCGTACGTAGAGCACATACATGTATGAAAGTGAAACGAAAAAAAATTAAAAGTGTGTATGCGGCCAGCCTCAGCCGCTGCGCTTGCAGCTGTCTATAATATGCTCTAGTTCTCTCTCTATTAAAATGAGTTTGTTGTAATCAAAACACAACTGGCGTGTTTACAAGAAAGTGTGTTTTTTTAGACAGGACATACCTACATAACGCAATTATGGGTGTGCAGGACGCGTCAACGTGGCTCATCGCAGACAAAAGACGCGTCGCGCTACCGTGGCCAACGGCTTAGGCTGGCCGCATACACACGTTTAATTTTTTTTCGTTTTGAGTACTTACACGTTTTCCGCATTCATTTTCCGTATTCGGAAACCTGACTGCTATACAGGGCGCTCCGCGGCGATGCACATGGAGGGAAAGTACCATAAATATTGTAAAAAGAACATTTCACTAAAAGAAGACATTATATTATTAAAAAAAAAACTGCATTCATAGATTTTTAAATAACTACATGGTTGAACCGGGAATCGAACTAGCAACACGCGAAAAAAAAAAATAACTTGTAGTTTTATTATCTTACCGATCAAAAGGCTTTATCTTAATGATTATTTTTTGCTAAATAACAGTGTCAGAAATAAAAGGAAGACCATGAATTTTAACTTTTTTGTTACAAAATAATCAATTTATCAAAGCTCGAACTCAGTTCCATAATATAACGACAATGATAAAAATAAATCGAAAATACTTGATTTACACTTTTATTTGGGCAGAGCTTTCCCTTACAATTATCATTATAAACTGAACCACCAAAATCATCGCTCCTCGCTTAAAGGTCCTAGGCTTGCGGGCGGATAGCAGCAGTCGGGTCATTCAGTACAATTTCAACCCAGCCTTGAGGCATATTGATGAATTGACGATCAATGTCGTTTCGACTTTATTTGTATGGTAGGCCGTCCCATCTGGTTCCTCCGAATCTGTAACAAGATAAAGTATGCATGTCAATGTTTGGTACCTTTCTAATACTTACCCGATCTCGGTATAAAAACACTCAAAAGCGGTGGAGAACTACGACGTGCGGTCGTATTACAACGTCTTAAACCCCTTCTACACGGTCAGACCTGACCGCCTGACAGAGGTGACCTTGGTCCGGTGTGCGACCAAATATGGGCGGAGTCAGTCGGGAGCGCAGCCGTCCCGACAGGCTGCGTCCGCGGTGGGACCCGACCGTCAGCCGACAGCGTTCCAGACGGTGGGGTACTGTTGACACGACCAAGTTCACCTCTGTCAGGCGGTCAGGTCTGACCGTGTAGAAGGGGTTGTAAACCCCTTCTACACGCCGAGTGAAAGTGACAGAGCCTTCCGCCGAGTGAAAGTGACAGAGCTATACAAGTCGTCTAGCGCCATCTCGTTCACTCACTGGAACCAGCCTGGTTTTAAGATGTTGAAAAAGAACTGTTTTTTTTTTCAAATTTATAAAACAAACAGTTCAAATTGTTTTAAACAAGTGTTTTTTTTTAGTTTCTTGTTTTTTTTTTCAAATTAATTCCACCTTATTTATTGATTTCTAAACGTAATCAATTATGTTTCATTTCTAGACTACATCTTTTCAAATTCGCCCTTTGCATGGACCTAAAAAAAAAGGCGGACGGAACTTCACTAAGAAACGATTGAAGCACCACAATGGCGGCGGCATAAATATGTGTGCGTGTGTATAGGGATGCCAGATGAAGGAAAAAATTACCCATTTTTAAACAATATTTAATTAAGATCTCCCTTGAACTTAAGTTTAATTACAATTTTTTGTGACGGATACCTATTTTTAAAATAAAGGTAAAATAATTTAAGCACATTGGATATTAAAATTTTTACAACTCGTTTAATGTTAATAAAGTTTTACAATCCCTTTTGGTGATTCAAATTTTTGTAGACTTGTCTTTTGCTATCGACACATCTAGAAATCCCTTCTAATTTACTTAAGTGGTGAAAACGAATGTTTAAGTATTTTTCGACTATAAATATTTAATTAAAGCTATTTTATGTTCCATTCCTACACGTCTACATTCCTATTCCATGTCTACACTCCCTTATTATTTTTATACAATCATTTTTCCATGCATCATTTGCCGTGGGGAAATCTGTAAAAATATAGAAGAATACAATAACGATAAATAGTAACATAAAATATAAATCTCCCAATTTTAAAATAATTTGAATCTTAAAATAGTTGCAACACTGATTGATTTCGAGATGTTTATTAAATTTATTGACGTAAAATCGAGAAATAAGCTTCAAATTGACATGCTTAACTATGAAAAGTGATCCCCTGGCTTTTTTAATTGAACTACTATGGTTTAGACAACTTTTTGCAACACATGACGGCATACTTTGATTTTTATTAGACAAAATAACACCGTTTAAAACCGCGAGTGTCGTTTGAAGCGTAATGGCCGACGGCTGACTTACTATGGTGTGAATGTGTGCGTGCTGGCTTGTCCACATTAGCGCACTGACTTACTATGAGTGCTTCAATTGTTTCTTAGTGAAGTTCCGTCCGCCTTTTTTTTTAGGTCCATGGCCCTTTGTAATGAAATTTTTACGAAAAATGATCAATGGAAAAAAACATGTGATGTTTTTTTTTATAATATATATTATTATTTCATTACAATGCCAATAAAAGTTAAAAATTTGACATAGCAATGGCATTAGACTCAAATGGTTTTATGACAAACTATTAAGACTCCAGAATATGAATTTATTTTCATTTTATATGCATTCATCCGCCTTGAAAAGTAGTTGAAACGGGTAATAAAAACACTGTTTAATTTCAACCTGTTTTAAACAGGTGTTTTAAAACATAAAGTGAATGTGAGTTTGAAGATTATCTAAACAACACCCTGCCCTCATTAAAACTTTCTGCTTGTAAAATCTTTCTTCTGTACATAAATGAATTTAAAAAAAAAAAACCTAAAACCAGCTAGAACTGAGAAACTGCGTTACAATAAAAAAAATCTTACAAACCTTCATCATCCATGTCCGCCAGCATTATCTTCTTTTTCCTTCTCTGTTTTAATAATTATGTCACGTCTATCCTGTGTAAAGTGGCCCGCTCCAATGCCGCAGTTGCACGGGACACTACCGCTTGCGCTTTGTCGATCGATGCAGTGTCATGGGGCGCAGGTGCGTTTCAGGAGGCTTGGTAGCGAATATACGGCACTTGTGTCTATCAAGCATGCTCATAATTTTTGATGACCAATACTAAAAGGTTACCTCCGGTATGCTTCAGAGGCTTTGTTATGATATTTCAGTTATTCTGACGCAAATTAAACTGGAACTTTGACATTTTCAAATTGACAAATTTCAATTGAATAAATTAGGGTACTGTAGGTACCCTTAGCACGAGTTTTCACTATTTTACTTTACAGCGTCTTTCCAGTATTAACAGCGTTTCTTGTATGAAAAAATGGAACAGCGCCTCTGGTGTGCGAAGAAGGAAGTAATTTTTTCCTTGGTCAATTTGAAAATGTCAAAGTTCCAGTTTACTTTACGTCTCAAATACTGAAAACTCGTGATAAGGGCTCAGTACCCTTATCACGAGTTTTCACTATTTTACTTTATCTTTTTTTATAACTGAAAACTCATGATAGGCCTCTGAGCAAATCAACCCGCTTTGGTAATCAAACAAAAATCTGTCATAACGAAAATCCGTCAAAAATAAAATCTGTCATAACGAAAATCCGTCAAAATAAAATCTGACGAAACGAAAATCTGTCCTCAACTCCTCACGAAAAGAAGCCGTTTTTTCTGAAGCTTACTGTATGTTAAAGGAAGGTACATATATTTAATATTGATGATAAAACATAATTAATCTCTAAATAAGTAAAAGATAAATTTGTTTTTAGAAATTATATAATTATGTAATTTACAAAAAAAAAATTGAGAACATATTGCTAAATAATAACACCAAGTAATCTATACTTCTATACTAATATTATAAAGAGGTAAAATTTGTTTGTAAGTTTGTATGTAGGGGGTAATCTCCGGAAGTAATCATCCGATTTTAAAAATTGTTTCGCTGGTTGTAAGCTACATTATTCGTGAGTGCTATAGGCTACAAATTATAGATATCATGCATATTATACTGCCCAACGAGGTGGCACGGGCAGCTAGTTTAAGATAAGTTGTGACACAGTCCGGTAGATTGTTGATACTCGTAGTTGGGATGAGCTGCTAATATGAATTAAAAAAAATATATAAAGTAAAATATAATTGGTCCTTAATTTAATTTTTATTCCATACAACGATTACATCTATAACACAACATAATGTTCCTCGGGATCAGCATTTTCGATAGAATGACGCGGTGACGCGCAAATCTCGTGACGTCGTATAGCGTCAAAGAAAATGAGCATTGGATCCTTTTGGCTCTATTTCTTTTTTAACTAAAATATAACGCACCACTGCATTGCAGCACTGGAGAGCAGTGAAGATTTAGTGCAATCCTATTGGTTAATATTTCCTCGTTTCTCTGCTCCGCCAGCTCGCTCAGCATCAAAGGACCAGGCAGCCTAAATTACTGACACTGTTTGAGGCGCGCGTAGAACACAACGCGGCGTCGGCGTCGCCGCCATCGGCCCGCCCGGGCTTGGTCCATTGTCGGACAGCGAGTCGCCCATTACTCGTCGCCCGCATGTCCGCTCCTACGGTGGCCGGAGATCGTCTTGCGACTTCTCAGTCGCCGTGGGCGTCTACCGCTACGGAAAAGCTCAAATTGGCTTTTAAGAATTATTACCAATGTTTTCATTTTCAGACATTTTATATTTTTTTTCTCTCCGCGTGAACCATCCTCGTACTTCAAGAATATTATAAAAAAGCGATTCATTTTAAATCATAGAAGATTAATAAATGTCCTGCATACCGTATCTGAGAAGATGGTTATCGGATTGGTCGGTCTTGTGACCTTCGTTTCGATTCCCGCATCAGGCAAAATATTTGCTATTGGGTTTTTCCATTAGAATTTTTCAGTAACATCCGGTTTAGAAGTTGGCGGTGTAATATCTCCCGTGCTTCGGAAAGCATGTTTGGTCCTGCGCCAGATTTCTCTCCGGTCGTGTCTGCTTGCCGTCCCATCGGACAATGAGAGTGAACATAGGGTGCATCTTGGTCTGCGCACTCGCATTGTGAACTAAATGTTCCGCGGTCAATATCCTCTGCAATTGGGAGCCGTGACCGAAATTGGTCAGGAGGACTATTATAGAACTATTATAATACTTACTTTTGCGTATTATGCGTTAAATGTGAAGTGCTAAGGATTATAATTGGTGCCTGAAATTAAGGCTTTTCAAAGTAAGTACCTACTATTATTTCATTTCTGGAATGGACTTCCAGTCTTACTTATGTCATTGGGTTACCTTTGGTTAGACTTGAAGACGACTCCAAAATAAATATTTTATAAATATTATACGTAATAACGCATGCGTCGCTATTTCAAAGATTTTCTATGGAAAAAATAAATCGAACAGCGAGCAACGTCACCGTGAGACGTTAGAAATCGTTTGAAGAAATATGTATGCAGGAACCTCGGTGGCACGGTTGGAAAGAGCGTTGCATGCACTGAATCCGGAGGTCGCAGGTTCAAATACTGTTCGCGGTTCGAGTTTTCCTTTCCATAGAAAATCTTGGAGACTCCAAAGTAGTTGGAAACAGTTAAGGGAAATTATGATTCCAAAGATTAGTAGAAATAAATTGTACCAGTCTTTGACTTCATTCAGACATACTGCTCCTATGTAGGTACCTATTTTACCTTTACATAGCGTACATTAACATTCTCACTAAATAAATAAAGCTCGTTTATAATTCGATCCGTGTGTTTTCCAATCGCTATATCTAGTACCCGTTATGTATAAGTTATTTCTTTACAATATCCTACTCTTTACCGTAAGATAAAAATAAAAGATAAAGCATACGTGCGTTTAAAATATCAACTGCGCACATAACTCTTTTGTTGATTGTAGGTACTTTATTTTATTAATTAAATTATATGTACAGATGCCAGCAATTAACAATTAACCTACACAGAATTTGTCCAATAGATTTTCAACCCTATCACAATAGGAAGGTTAATGTTCGATTGGTAAAATTTGACAGATTCGGGTCCATTTTCGCAAAGTTTTCTTAATCGGAGTCGAATCGTAATAGGTATGAAGTGCTTTTGTTTATCCCATATCAACTCTATAACATAATAATATAGCTCTGTCTGTAGCTATTGATCAACAAATGGGATGTTTTAGTCCTTTTATCCGTCAGTCAGATCAGAATCTATAGAATACTAACGTGTATGTATTACTGTATGGCCCTTAGCTACATAGGGGAAACATTACCAGCATAAGCTGGCCTCTCATTCTCTTTTAACCTAGACCAGGCCTAAAAATTCAAAGGTGTTATGTTAAATTGGTCGTTACCACAGGGGACAGGCACAAAAATAAACAACCACTTTATTTTTAATTTCATTTATCAAGGTACAAGTACCTACAGCATCGCAATAATACGATACAATATCTACATTGATTGAACAATATGTTAGCCATGTAAATTACAATTTTTAAAATTTTGATTTGTTTAAAATGCATTTGATCAACTACTAGACATTTATTGATTACGTCCACATTAATAAGCGCGACAAAAACATTAAGTTCCTATATTATTTAATAAAAACCTTATTAGTGCACATAATCAATAAACATAATTATAACACCATCTAAGTATATGAATTTTAAATCTATTTCATTTCAATGGCACAAAATAATTTAGAACTTTTGATAAAACATAAAAAAGAACAAAATATAATTACATGCTATGTCATATGCGAGTAGTTGCTACTACAACATACAAACGTAAATTGGAAATAATTAAGTAAAATATATTATATACAATAGCGTATTATTTACATGTTACATGGCAAACGAAGGAGTTTGGTCTTATATGAAACAATAAAACTAAAGTAATAAGAATTTGCATTTTAGTTCAAAGTTGAGCTTAATTTGTGCTAATGGGGTATGCCCCTGTCTTTTAAATATTTGTTTAATAATTATGTAATATGTACATTATAAACAGCTGCAGGCATAGAGTGGAAAGTGGCATAGATGCAAGATGCGGCCATTTGTCACCAGGGCTGCCAACACCAGGAAAACACCGAGAATTTTAAAACAGTTGGTTGGCACCCCTTGCTATCGTTCACAAAAATGGCAAGATCACATGAAGTAACTAAAGGTAATTCGGTTCACAACATTCATTCTCTCTACTTAGTAGTGAATACTTTAAACATTGATTTTGAAATGTCTTTTTCGTATGTAATAATATTTTATATTAAGTGTAGATTAACTTCTAAATGTATATAATATCATGTATTTAATAAGAACTTTTTACTCTAATGTTTTGTCTTTAAATATTTGCTGCCTTATCTATGGTTCCAATCAACGACGATATATTACTAGACTCCTAATAACAGGCGACCGATGTCTGTCAACACATTAGGCAAAAAAAGTCTTATATCCGTCTCATTTCGACCATTCCTGTGAGCCGTAAACATACGTTGAGACAGAACAGACCTTGAGTTAGCCAATCAACGCAGTACCCCGTCCCCCTTGCTTACGTAGTAACTCAGCGAGTTGACAGAATAGTTTTTGTTCCTTAGATCGTGCATGCGGAGTCTAGTAATATATCGTCGTTGGTTCCAATACATATTAATTTGTCTTAATAAGGAATGTGACGAAAATTAAAAATGCTTGTAGGAAAATTTCATTCGCTACAAAAGAACGAGCGAATTGTGACATAGTAAAGTAACTACTAGACATCAATGGCAAATGTTATTCGCAGTACCCACAATGCATGCGAATCTAACTCTACACCCACCTTGGTTGCAAATTATAAAAAAAATTATAACTAATTATCACAGGTATAACGTTAAAATAAACACGCTTTAACATAAGCGCTCGAAAACCTAAAACATAGCCGTCCTTATCGTAAATTAATAAATAACTTATATTTTTGTTAAGTGCATCAGACGTGCACGCAATATAATAATATACAAATTAAAAATAACAGTACCTTTACATTTTAAGTAAAAAATTAACAAACTGTATTTTTATAACTACAATAAAATTCATATCAGAAATTGTTTCAACGATCTAACACTAGCCATCGAATCAATGGCACGGGTCGTGCGCGCGGCACTATTAAGTAAAAATAGTCAATTAAAAGAGGAGATCAGTGGGTTTTGTTGACGTGTGGCTCACACAGTGGTCTCGTTCCGGCGCAGCGGCTGCAGCTCGCGCTGCAGGTCGTTGTAGTACTCGTGGTCCGACATGGACTCCTCCTCCACCGAGCGCTGCGGCAGGTACTTGCTGGTGCTGGGCCGCGGTGTCGACTCGCTGCCGCTGCCCTCGCTCATGCACAGCGACTCCAGCGGAACTGGCTCTGTGGGAATGCCCAACGTCTGTGGCAGCACGTTCTCCTCTGACATCAAGTACTCAGGATTGTCCACACACCGTTTGCCCACAAAACCACTGAACCTCAAATCTTTCATACCCTCCTGATTCTCACCACCTTCACCTATTAAGTCCATGTAAGTGGAAGCATTTTGTGTATGCTGCGGTGAAGGCATCAAGTAGTCGTCCTCGTCAAGCGGTAGATTCAACTTCAGGTTGCCGACCTGTGCTTCTTTGATTTTTGACATGTTCTCGAAGTTACTGTCACCGCCTTCTGGTCGGCCTTTCATTGGGTCGCTGCAATAGCGTGAGCTAGAGCTATCAGATGCACAGACACCGTTGTTGTAGTAGTGTCGTAATTCGGAGGCGTCACCGCATTGGTTGGCTTGATTGTATCTAAGTAGCTCGTGGTCCCACGTCTCAGGTTTGCTCGCCCCGTCGGCTGCTCCTCCCTCATTGTTTGGGGCACCGGACGGCCACGAAGACGAAGGTTGTTTCATTGCATTCTGGTGGATCTCAATAACAGAGATCGTGGTGTTTGCGCTCGGCCCAGATTTAAACTTGGGCTGCAAATATTCATCAGCTTCGACCAGGGACTCCGGACCTTCCATCGCTGATGACAGGTTTCTAATCATTTCTTTCTCATCCTGGAATGTAAATAAGGATTTATTAATTCAAAATCAATTTTATCTATCTATCTTCTTCTATACCTACTTATAATAAATCTGAAGAGAGGTCAATTCTGTACATGAAATATATTTCCAAAATAACTATCAGGGGGTAATAAGGGATCGATACTGATGCCAAAAATGCAATTAATAAAATTATTGTCTGTCTGTCTGTCTGTCTGTATTACCGTTATAGAAACAAAAACTACTCGACGGATTTTGACGAAACTTGGTACAATTATTTTTCATACTCCTGCGCTGGTTATAGTATACTTTTCATCACGCTACAATTAATAGGAGCAGAGCAGTGAAGGGAAATGTTAGGAAAACGGGAGAAGTTACTCCATACACGCTAATCTTTGGAACTACTGGACGGATTTGATTGTTTTTTTTTTCGTTGTATAGCTATTAAGTCTGGGCAACATATAGGCTATAATTTATCTTGGAAACTTGAACACCTGATGCAGAACTGCAATAGACCAGCTAAACTATAAGAGATATAAAAATAGCGCCATAGCAAAAATTGTTCCGCGTGATGAGCATTTTCTGCTGAGAAAATAAATTTGAAGATATGGAACACCTGATGTGGAACTCCAAGAGACCAGCTACACTATTACTTATACAGTAATGACGTCTTAGCAAAAGTTGTTCAGCCTGATGAGCACTCCCTGTTGTCGTATAAAAACTGAAGATCTGGAACATCTGATGTGGAATTCCAAGAGCCCAGCTACACTATAACATGATACAGGAATGACGTCTTAGCAAGAGTTGTTCAGCCTAATGAGCACTCTTTGTTGACGTATGAAAATTGAGATCTGGAACAACTGATGGGTAATTCCAAGAGCCCAGCTACACTATAACATATATATGAATAACATCTTAGCAAGAGTTGTTTAGTCTGATGGGCATTTCCTGTTGACTTACAAAAATCAAAGATCTGGAACGTCTGGAATCGTCATGCGCGTCCCGTTGTTTTCCCGTCCCCAGGCTCTAAGAATTCGACATCAGACGTTTCAGATCTTCGATTTGTCGCTGGCATAAGCAACAGAAGCTAGTTAAGAATAAGGTAATAATGTAGTTATTTTTATTATCACTCTGCTTTGACACTGGCTTAAAATTTTTGACTTACGTGATGGGAGGTCAAAAGAATTTTTTTTTTCGAATACTTTCTTACACCCAAACCTTGTTCTACCATAATTTATAACGAACAAAACAAAAAAGAAATAATCCAATTCGGTGCAGTCGTTAGGATAAGTAATGCGTATACAGAAATACATAAGTGACTTTCTTTCATACTATGTCAAGAATAATCAAGAAATGATATTTCACCTGCGTGGAGTAGGACGGCAGCCGCATGAACTTGTCACCGGGTATCACCAGGTACCTGCCCGGATCTCGTGCCATCTCAGCGAATGTATCAGCGAGCTGCTTGAAAGTAGGCCTACTGTCGGCGTCTAGCATCCAACATGACACCATTATACAATAAATATCTAATGTGCAAATACTAGGTTGTGGTAGTTTAAGCCCGTTCTCAATGAGCTCAGGAACGTTTCGAGCAGAAATCGACTCGTAAGGGCGTGCACCGTAACTCAACAATTCCCAAATTGTAACGCCGAAAGCCCAGACATCGCTCTTGTGGGTGAAAATCCTATGTTGAATGCATTCCAAGGCCAGCCATTTTATCGGCATCTTTCCGCCAGCAGCTTTGTACTCATCAGTATTAACTTCTAATAACTTGGCTAATCCAAAGTCAGTTATTTTTACACAATTTGGCGTTTGAACAAGCACGTTTCGGGCAGCCAAGTCTCTATGCACCAATCGCTTTTCTTCTAGGTAAGACATACCACGAGCAATCTGCGTACACCAATTCAAAAAGGCTTTAGAGCCAATTTTTTCCTTATGTGTTCTGACATAATCAAGTAGACATCCTAGAGGCATCAGTTGAGTAATGAGCATCATTTGGTTGGTCATACAGACTGCTAATAATTGCAGCAAGTTTGGATGTTCTACACTGGCCATAATGTAAGCTTCTTCTAAAAATTCCTTGCTAGTGTTAGCACCCGTTCCGTCTTTGAGCACTTTGATAGCGACTGGTATCTTAACATTTTCACCCTCAGGTACCCACACGCCTTTGTACACTTTACCAAATGCACCAAAACCGAGCATTCCCCCTCTTCGTAATTCTACCTCCTTTACAATTCTTAATTTGGCTAAGTTCGGCTTAACGTTGGTGGGACGAAGAGGTTCATTGTCTTCACATCCAGTCAGAACCATTGTCATTTTAACAGCTTCTTTGTTCGCCTTTGCTTTCTGTCGACAAGTGTATCCTATAATTCCAAGAATCACCAACAAGAGGAAAGCAAGCACAAGTATGATAACTAGTACTGTTGGTATTTTTGCAGCTACCATATTGGGGTTGCCATTTGTGTGTGTAGAACAATAGGGCTCGTCAATCTGTTCGTCACTTTTATCGTCGAAATAAATTTTGTGAGGTATATGAGCAGGGCATTTGTCTGTGCAGTTAAAAAGTGACTGACTATCGGGGTCATCTGGTGATAAAAATATTTTTAGATTTTTGCATTTTACGCAGTCTGTTGACGAAGATCCCTTACAACCCTTGCATTCGGGATGGCACGGCGTGCAGCTCTTGTTAATTTCATCGGTATAGTCATCTGACGGACATTCATCCTCGCATTGGTCTCCTCTCTTGTAGCCGTTACACACTAGGCACACCTGGGTATGTATTCCAAAACCAACGCATTTTTTACACCTGGGATGACATTTTCGACAAACTACTTTTACTTTTCCTTCAAGAGGTTTGACGTTGCCAACCCATTCATTATAATATCCATCGGGACATGGTTCATTTTCACTTAGGCAACTTTCTACAGTAGCTTCGACACTGATAATAGCTTTTTTACAGGAATTACAAGCACCTTCGCCCACCGTGTTATTTGGTCCTGTGCAGCCATTGAAGCAGTTCCTATGACATGGCTGACAAGTAGCATTATCCGATGTGTATCTTGAATCTGGGCATGTACTGACGCAGTAAGGGCCGTCTCGCACGTGTCGGCAACTCGTGCAGTTTGCGCGAGTTGGACCTGCGCAACCATCCTTGCACTCCGGATGACATTCCTTGCAGCTCTTTGGGCCATCTTTGTATAACCTGGAATGAGAAAAAAGATAGTCAATTGAGTTTTTTAAACATCGTCGTTTGCATCATGAATTTAAAAGCAGTTGTCGGTATATCTAACAGAAGACAATGAGCCTGCTGGTCGGAAGACGTCTGTGCTACCACACAAAAATTTGCTTTTGCTATGTTAATAAAACTTTCAAAATTGAGAAAGGCCACCGTGAAGCAAGTTAGGTGAATTGCACTGACGGAATCGACACAGCCGATGGAATGGGTCTAATAATAATTGCATAAACAAGTTTATTAGGTGCACTTTTCCAACATTTACTCACTTTTCCAAAATTTACAATGCAAGTTTTAATAAAAGAAAGTGTATTAAAAACAATGTCGATACCAAAAAACATTTTAGAGATCAATAAATTTAAAGAAAACAATCGCTATGCAGCAATAAACATCATCTTGGAAACAATTATTTTGCAATAATTAAGGAATATTGTGTTATTGCGTTGGTACCCACCCAGGCAAAACACTGCAGTTCTGGAGGCACATTTCACCAAATTGGTAATTTTTACAGGAGAGGCATTGGTCCGGTCCAGGGCCCCAACAGCCGTCCACGGAGCATTGAGGATCACACACCATATCTGCTCTCTCTGTTGAAGATGTATTAGTTAGGAACAAAGCGGTACAAACACAGTCATTCACACCTCCAAGGAGATAATGCTCTAGGGATGAGCATCATCGCGTAGCTGTTTGAGGCAGTTGCTGTTAATGGGTTAGTCTGAGTGTATGTGGACAAAGAGAAAATAAAAATTCGCTTGCTAAGAAGATAAAATCAAAACGAAATCGCATTGGCAAAATTATAACACAAAATGAAATCAAACTTTAATGAGGATCCTCAAGACAAAAACTAAGACGCAAAGCTAACTTACCACAATTCCTGGGGTCTCCGTTGTTTTGTATTATTTGCTTGTGATCTTTCGACTTCACTAATTTATTCCATGCTATCTTGTCAGCGAAACATAGGTATTTATTTTCCATGATAGCTATAGCGCCAGAGTTTACTCGTTTCAAAGATTTCAATCCCAAAGACTTAAGTGATGTCTTGACTATATAGAGGGAGGCGAAGAGGTTCTCGACAACTTGGCGTCCTCCTATCACTTCCAGGTTGCGGAAGTAAGAGAGGCTGGTGAAGTTCGGGTGATGAGCTTGCACGTTCAGATAGCCGGTTACCTCGCGCACTGTGCTGAACACCTCCAGCTTGTGAGGCTCCATCTTAGCATAACGCTCTCCGAACGAATAATCAGGGTTCACGTGCTGAAACCCAGTGAATGTCATTTCTAATATCTCAATCGACCCATCAATGATGGTGCAGTCTTTGAAACTGTCAATATTTCCAGAGTGAATAGGTTTCTCCGCATGGCAAGTCTTCGGACATGTAACGTTACACGGGATGCATTCTCCGTTGACGGCAGTCTTGTTAGGAGGACAGCTTCTCACGCATGCACCATTATCCTTCAAAAGATGCTCAGGGCAGTTGCGGACGCATGTTGCCCCGTAAGCATACTTTCCATTCGGATTTGGCTCCCAAGAATAAGAGGTGGGGTTGTAAATTTGCATCGGCGGGCATTCCTGAGAGCATGTGCCTTCGTCATAGAAATTCCTACAGGCGAGGCATTGACTGGGCAGGGGTCCTGTGCAACCGCCGGCGCAGAACGCATTGCAACAGTCCCGGGGGTTACGCCCGAAGCAGCGGCCTTGGGCACATTGTGGACTGCAGATCGTTTTGGAAAATTTCTGGCAGTTCTCGGGGCCTTCGCCCCAACATCCTGCTTCACAACTGCTGTCACAGCGCGGACACTCTCGCTCTGCGGCCGCGAAGTCGTACACGTAGACATAGGTAGCGTTGACCCCAGTTATGATTTCGTCCCAGTTGATAGTCTTCACGTGGCAGAGGTTGTAGTTGTTGTAGATACCGACGCTGCCCCGGAGCACGTCACGTAGCGCCGGTAGCTCGAGGGTAAAAGCAGAGGACATGGTTACCATTAGCGCAAACTCTTCGTCTCTTACGTTCAGCTTGAACAGCGTCCGTCCGCGAATAATTTGTAGTTGAGGCAATACAATATGTCGTACATTGACATGCGATATCAAAACGTAACCAGTCACTTCTCTTATGTACTTGAGGAACGACAAGTCCATCGTTTCGTTCTTCAGCCATGTCAGCTCCAGGTTCCCGTCGACGTAGGTGCAATTGGTGAATCGATCGCGAAGGTTTCTGTAGTGGGTGTCGCGATTCGATGGCACCGACATCCGTCCATTTGTCCCAATGCATACTGAAAATAAAAGAAAACAATGGTATAAACATACGAGCCATCAAAACACAAGTGTTACTTAATAGGGCGTTTGTCTACTCATGTATTAATAATAAAAACAATGTATTTGTATTGGGTCGACGTTCGACAAGTTAAGAACTGAGCTCGTCTAACGAAGAGGCGTTGCCGTGTGGGCGGACTTTAAAGCAAGTTTCTTCTACTACGCTACAAGCTAAACCGCTATTTGTGATTAATCGATGGAAATAGTTTACAATGCCGTTTCGCCTCAGCGAACGCAACTAACGTTAGGAACTAAACCGCGTATGTAAAGCGAATCGAGCGATAGTTTAAAATTAGTGTCGTTAACCATGTTTACCGTTGACCAGCTTATTTTAATACCAAACACAATAGACGGCTGTTTATTATTATGTACTTTTTGTGTTTTTACAGGGTAAATGTTAATGTATGATTCGGTTTTAAAACAAATTAAAGTTAGGAAATAGTTTTGCAACTTGGAATATGGCACTTGGTTTCCCGGAGATCAAATGTACGTATATTGCTTGCATAACTTTACCTAAAACCACAAAACCTGTGAGACAAGTTTGTCAATAGTTTAGGTTTGAGCCTCAATCCCTGTTGCTTAAGTTCAAAATTGCTTGCAGTTTCTGTGGAGCCTGTAGCTTGTCAACAAAGAATAGTTATTGTCATAGAACTGTATGAGAAATAGGAAGGTATTCAAGAGGCAAGGTAAATTTTACCTGCTCTTCTAAATAATAGTTAGTTTTTTTGGCCCAGCGTGTATACAAGAGTATAATGTTACTGTCATCCGATATATTTTTGGCATTTGAACGTTTCGGAGTGGAATGTGGTGAGGGGGGACCGCGGGTTTTCAAGACTTTTATCTTGAGTTAATTTTATTGCCTGTTCAAATATCCCGCAGTGGTAAGAATTTGATGAATTTTGACTTGAGCAGCATGATGTTCAACTGATTGGATATTAGAGATAGACTATTATAGGTGCCTACTATGATTTAGTAGGTATTGTTAAGCATGTGCACCCACACAAATTTAGCCTCAACTCCTTTTGTTCAGATCATCGAAATCTCCGCAAAATAAACACCAACGAACACGATTTTTCAATTTTTGTTAATTAGCATGAAATTATTTTAATTCGATTCGTAGGTAGATTCAGGAAGGAGGAGCTCGTGGCTTAATAATAACAGCCGCACAGGCCGATCTTCCGGGTTAAGCCGCGCTTGCCGAGGTTGGTCTGTGGATGGGTGACCATCTGTCATAGCGAGTTTCCTCCGTGCCTCGGAAAGCACGTAAAGCCGTTGGTCCCGACTGTCATTTGTAGATCTTTGACAGTCGTTACTGTTAGTCAGAAGCTTTAAAAAGTCTGACAACAAGTCTTACCATGGGGTATCGTATTACCCAGTTACTGGGTTGTGGAGGTCCGATAGGCAGTCGCTCCATGTAAAATACAGATATTCAGCTGCATCCGGTTTGACTGGAAGCCGACCCCAATATAGTTGGGAAAAGGCTAGGCAGATGATGAGGTAGATTCAGGAAAACAAATTTTCGGTTTACTGTCCCCTTATAAACATCATTTTCGAAAGAATCAGTAGAAATTAAGCGAATTTCGTTAGGAAACATTTGGCGAAATCTTTGTAGGCGTTATGAATTTATATACCTAAAAGCAAATACATAATATCATATGTGTATGTATTTCCAATTGCTTGTTTACTAGGACTGCATGAAACGCGTTATTACGTAATTTTATAAAAGCGCATATTGGTAGCCAGTTATATCTACCATATTTATCACAGATAGGTATGTAATTATAAAATCATGCTTGTTTTCCTGTAAGTGTTAGACCTGGTATACAAGACCTGGTATAAAAGTCCTTGGATAATTACACATTTTGCAAAATAATGAAATTAGAGTTATGTCGAAATAAAAATTATGTGAATGAATCATGATGCCGTCATAGTAAATATGGGAATACTTATCACTATAAAATATGACACCTGGTAACTTGGATTTGGAAGAACTGTTTATTATTTTTTCTTAGAATAGAAATACATTTATTCGGTTACAAAAATACTGTCAAGAATTACAGTGCTATACGGAAGATTCTCTAGATTCTAAAATCTTATTCTTATTATTAATACGATAACTAATAATCTAGTGAGGTAACTACGCTTCACTACGCTAATTAGCTTAACCGTACTCTTAATTTTCAACTTGTACTTAAACATTCAAATCAATGGGTACGGTTAGCCGATACAATATCTGAGCATCACTAAAAGAAAAATGTCGAATGCTGAGTAGCATAGGCTGAGACAGCTTGCGAAATGCTTCACTCTCGTCTGAACTCAGCATGGTTTCAGTCGATAATTTAGTCAGCATAGGCTGAATGCTGTTCAGCATTGTCGATTTCTGTTCAGATTTTGTATCGGCTAACCGTACCCAATGTGACGACGTATTTGTCATGGCCGGATTCTGTCAACTTGTTTATCGAGTGGCAGCGAAGTGAGTGCGGTCAGATGAAGTGCTAACTCAAGTTACCTACATACTCAAGGCAAGCGTATTCCTTCACTTCACTGCTACCTCTAACAAAGTACGCACATAAATTACTTTCTCCATAGTTTCAATTACAATTAAACGATCAAATATACATACGTTAGACTCAGACGGAATCATCATTGCAGTTAAGATTTTAAGCTATGCAGTTGCAAGCGGCTAGGGCTCTTTCGGTCAACATAATCGTGGAATCACTTTACTTTAATTTATACTTTCTAAAATGCCATCCGTTAAAACGACAAAATTATGAATCGCTTCGTGCTCAGTGTTGCCCACAGTTGCACACCTATACAATTCGGATGGGTTGCCACCCACGTTTGTGTCTGATTTGAGGTGTAGTCAACTGTTCGACGAGTGAGCATGATTTATGACTTTCATATTTGGTTGTTTAAACTTGCTACCTAGTAACTGGAAGTGATTACAAAACAACAAACCACTTTTCGCTTCTCATTGCGCTGTATATTCGCTGCGTTAACAGTTTTTTTAATTCGAAAGATGCGATGGAATGCTAAATATTGTTTTTAACATTAGAATTTTGATGTGAGCGTGGTTGTAGTGTCCGGTCGACCTAGTTGAACCTGTTGATGACATACGCGATACTATTGAAATGTGCTCACAGATTCAGAGATATAAAAATGTCATCATTTAATGTTCAACTAACAATAATGCGTGGGTCGAACTGGACTGTTGAAATTGTTAAATGAAAGCTTGTTTTCACCGACTGTGGTGGATTCTATGAAGAGGTTTGATTTGATTATGATTATGAAATAATAAAAAATCTTCCTTATAGATTGGTTTGCTAGAAGGCTTGAGTCTCCTGGAGAATAACTAATGTCCATGTGAGATTCTCAACTGGTTTATGACTGGTTGTGGCTCCTGTTTCTCGGTAATATTATTTAAATATTTTTGAAGAAGATTTATCATTATAGAGTAGCTTAATGATAAGTTATTCCGGTGGCATCGCGCGATCTGACCCCCTGCTAGTAATTATTTGTATTAAGAGGAAACACCAAGGGCTGGAGAATTGAAAAATAGGTATTTGTAAAATCTATTGCTGTCGCGCAGTGCCCACAACAGAGTTACAGAGCGCGATAGAGACAACAACAGCTTGGACCGAAAATGCCTTATTAAATGGCACAAAATCAACGATTCGTAGTCCCCTGATTACTCCTCCAAAACTTAACCGATTTCACTACTTTTTTTCTTTAAAAAATAAAGAAAGGCATTGGCCGTGTTCCTATGTTTTCCTTTTTTTATATTATCTCGTCAAATTTTTTTTTCTGGATATATGAACACAGCGGAAAATCTGGCCATTTTTTTAGGATTTTGAATGTTCATATCTCTTTTATTTATTAGTTTATGGAAAAAAGGAAAACAGAGACATGCCAATAGTGGTCATAGATTTTTTGTAAAAAAATTATTGCTCTACTGGCATTATCCAGGGAGAAAACAGGGGACTACGTTTGTATGGAAAAACGGCCGTGGTGTTTCCTCTTAAATTTCTGTCCAGAAACCACACTAAAAGGATTTTTCAAAAAAAAAAAAAACTGCTTTTTTAGCTTCATTTATGTAATCACAAGCTTTTATTAAACCGCACGAGACATGGTTAATGACTAAAGTTTTATTTAAACGAAGTATATCCATGGCAACAACTGCAAAAGGACAACACTGTCATAATAAACACTGATAATGATCTACTGACTTCATTTTAACTATGTATGCACTTGTATTGCTGTTTAATGTAATCGCAGTCAACATTTTAATAGCAAACAAGTAAATTAAAAACAAAGGCTATTATGTAATGATTTGTTCACTTAGTAACTTACTTTACTTGGACACGCTATACTATCTGTTCCCGAAATCCCGACAGATTTTGACCTCGACTGTAGGTACTGGTCTTTTATTTAAAGATAATCTGAAAAGGTTTGCTTCCCTTTTATGACGTTGTCTTCTAACAAACATATTATGAAAACGAGTGTTCTGCATATTCGACGCGTTCAAATGTACCTAATCATAATTTACTAAACACGAAGTGGTGAAATAGGTACCTAGAAGTATACAACTGAAAACGGTTAGGTTGTATAGCGACGTACAACCCGACCAAGTTGGAGAGGAACACAGAACGCTGCGCTCGGCTCGACTGGTTTGTCTTAAGCCAATGTTTTTATCCAGTTACTTGCATTCTGAAGCATTGGAACCAGTTTTGTCCCGCCACCATCTCGTTCTTGTAACACGACCTTTCACTACAATCCATTATTGTATGGTGTGCCATGCCGCGCCCGAGTGCAGTTTCCTTTTATGTTTATGAAGAAATGAGGCATTGGACGTGGTTCATTTATCGATATGACCGATGGGTGGATCAATTAATTGGAGTTCCGAAACCGAACCAGAGTTTCCTCGAAAGTGAAATAACTTTTACACAGGAGTTCCATCGAGTATACAGTTGAGACTAATTAAAGAATTATTTTTTTGATTATCTAGTTTCATACTAGATTCCGTCTCGTTCTTCCCGCAGCTAATGCACTGATGCCGTCTCGCTTTATTGGAGAGAGCTTAGTTAGTCTCTAAAGGCTTATCGAGAGATTATTAAAGACTAGTTTTTATGAATAAGGGTTTAGGTTTTTTATCTCACAACCACTTCAAATGCCCTCAAAATAAAGCTCGGATACGTTCACAAAATGTGATAATAATAAAAATCTTTCATCCTGCTGTACCAGGCGCACAGAGAACACAAGAACGTTGTATAATATAATACAAGGTCCTGACATGGTGAACGAAAAACTTTTATAATAAAATAATTCATTATTACGTGGTTTTATGTAGATATAATCATACATTGTGCTGAAGACCGAGACAAACTACCACATGGATGTATGTATGTAGGTATCCTTGACCCTTTTGAGAATAATAAATAATTGATAGCGTACTAAATATACTGATTTGACCCAAGTGTTGAATATGAAGCGCTATTGTCGTACTAAAAGTATATTTTCAAGTAGAACTAACGTGCAATTATCATAATATTGGAATTTGGTTTTAACATTTTAGGAAAGTTAAACTTTTGTAGGTGGAAAAGGCAGTTGAGAGCCTGAGCACAGGAATGCTTGAGGAAATGTCTTACTGTGACCCTGGGACGCAAGGGGCAACCAAGGGAACAGGCTGGGTTTTTTGTCGGTAAGAATCTGTACCCATACCATGAGTTGTCATTACGATACTCGATCATCGATATCGACCGCGTTTGGCGCTCTCATTGGCCCGCTCCAAGGTTGTATGAACTCTCAACCAATGAGAGCGCCAAACGCGGTTGATATCGATGATCGAGTATCGTAATGACAACTCATGGTAGAGGCTCTAATAGCTCTTTTCACTCCACCCAGGGAGGGTATTACAGCGTCTTAAAACCATGTTTGTTCCGGCGAGTGAAAGTGACAGAGCTATACAAGTCGTCTAGCGCCATCTCGTTCACTCACTGGAACAAGCCTGGCCCCCCAGGGCGGGAAGGACCCATGTGACAATTTTGCTTCCCAAAAACTAAAAACCTGAGCAGGGGAGCAAGATGTTGTGCAAATGTTTTATTACCTTAGCCGTTTTCTTGTTTACTCGGCTATCTTGTGAATACACTTAAGATAGCAACAGGGAAAAATATCGTAATCCATGCAAGGTAAATATTTATGGTTTGTGCAGCTATAAAGAAACAATATTAATTCATTGTCACGAATGAATGTAGTAAAATACATAAACGCAACAGTTATTGCAAGACATAATAAATAAGTGCAGTCATTATTATTTATGTACTATTTAAAGAATTATTTTTTAGAACAGTTGATACCTAAATACTTCATAAATTAGGATTAGCTCTCAAAAGATCAGTAAGTACCTATCTAACTAAATCATAGAGAAGAAAAATCGATTACATACATTGCCTGTGCTTCAACTGGCATTCTATACAATGCCTAGGTATTTTATACATTTCCTAGGTAAAGTGTAAAATAGTTTAAACATTGAACATCATTTCATACATTGCCTGAACGACCCCGGCATTCTATACATTTTCTAGGTATTGTATAGAATGCCTGCATTGTACACATTGCCTATAACATATATAAAACAAAAATATTCCCAAAGAATAAGTTTTCCATGTGAATACGTATAACAGAACGAAGTTTGTTAAATGTTTTCACCTTCACACGTTGTTACACCAATTAGATGTTTTTCCTAGTTCAGGAGAATGTGACTCACAAATTCCGGTTCTTTTAGAATCTTGCCTATTCCGACATTCGATACATAGCGATGGGTCAAGAAACTCGGCATGCATATCATTTAGAACTTGATTAAATTTAGTCAACTTGAAATATCCACTCAGTTCATTAATTCATGGTGATAATTATTATGTAGTTCTAGAGATATATAGAGTTGTTTCATGGCTTTTAAAGCTTTAACGGCTAAATTGCGAGTGTGTCTAAATTTATCTTTTCCAGAGAATGGTGACGTGGACCCGTTCTGTATAAATGTTTTATAAAACAAATTATAATGAAATGGTAATCTGGTTGTGTTTGGACTTGGAGTCAATCCAAAAGTTGGCAAAAGGCTAAACACTACGAACAAGCATTAAGAAATATAGGCACGGGAACATGCCATCCGATAAAACATATTTTTTAAAATATTATTTTATCTGTTAACATAACCTTACAAAGCACATTACTATTCTTCTGTTAAATAGTAGGTACGTGTTCAGTAAAAATAATGTCTCAACGAATTCATGTTCGAAATACAAAAAAATGCACAACCTTTCGCTACCCGCGTTGAGATCTTTCGTTGGGAAAAGTCTTGAATTTTCCGAACGCGTCAGGATAATTCGCGAATAAAATATTATTTTTACAATTCTGTCAAATAATACGAGTAACAGTATTATGGCTCCATAGTACTTCAATATAATCTTACTCGCTCGCACTTGCACGCACCACGCACTATTGCTTGCTCTTTCTTTTAGCTGTCTACACGCAAATCTATTTATTATACGGCGAAAAAAAAGAAAATTCAAAAGATAAATAACATAAGACCTGCTTTATAGTTAGTTCAGTTAGTATAAAAAGTTTCATGATCTAATTTTAAGTATTTTATGATTGCCAGCGGTTTATTGTTCAATTTAGAGGTAACTTTGGGATTTTTTTCTATCGAGAAAATTTTATGGAATCATGTTTTCGCCAAACATAAGACCTAATATTAATCCTCAACTTTACCATATATTTATTTCAAAATTAATGCTGTAGTATTTTCGACGTATCCCAAGATTCTGCTAAGCCATTTGAGGTAGTATGGGCTCTTCAATCTTACATGACCTAGATTTACGTCCTGAAACGAATAAAAGTTTTATAATAAAAATAACACGTGGGACTTATAGCACCAAAAAAATGGAGCCAGGTGGTACGACTGGCATATCATTTGCCACACACGTGCATAATTCCATGAAAAGCGTAGGCGCTTTATTTCCTTCTGTAAGGTCTCAAAGTATACCTACATATAATACTGGATTTTCCTTGTTGGTGATATTTAACAGCATTTTATTGGAATCACTATTGTATATCAATTATTGAGTGTCAGCTTTGTGCGAGTATCTCGGAAGCGTATAAAGTTTTTAATAATTCATTGAGTAATACAGTTTTATGAGTAGAACTTTGATTTCCCTTACGTGATAAAATTGTTTGATGGGAAAGCTTGCGAGCTGTTGGTTTATGGCGCATTTTCTTTGTTCAGATAAAAGAAAGTGAGCTGATCGTCAAGATTTTTCCTTATTTTTCAGCTTGGCTTGGCTTGGCGGGGCTTGGGGTCCGCTTAGACCCCGCCTAGCTACGTCACTGGTCTTCTTGATGATATTAACTTAATCCAATTTCAAGTTGTCAAGCTCGTGACTATGATTGCTGGGCTACAACTTAATGATATGCGTATCTGCAGTGCCCGCTGTAATGCAAATAAATAATCACTGCGCAAAACCGCGATACACCACAGAGTTAAAAATTGAAGCGTTACGTTACGTCAGTGTTAAAAGAAAAAAAGATATATCACACGAAGCAGAGTAGTAACTAAAAAGGTCGGATAGACTTTGGTAAATGCAGTTTTTAAATGTATTTTAAACTTTAAACGGTCTGCCAGCTTGGAAAGTTTGGTAAATCAAATAAACATAACATGATAAAGGTTTTTTTTTATTCATATTATTTGTTTAATACCTGCATATTACTGCAGGCAATTAATAAATAACAAACCCTGGGAACACGTGTGACATAAAGCAAGAGAAATCAGACAAGTTATGGCCACGGCGAATAACTAAGTAATAAAACTAATTGACATTTATTATAAAAACATTAGCAATTTTGCAACACAGCGGATGTGACGCGTTTTAATATCTTGTATTTCTTCTATCTTGTATTTCTTCTGTCTGTCCTTCTCTATTACCATACGAAAGACAGAGTCATAGTTTTTAAGGTACGCGATATTCACGCGATATTGGAGCCAATCAGTGTTGGGAGCAGTGTTGTATGAGTTTTATAGTCTGTGGAATTACAAGATAGTTGCTATAATTTAGACGAAGTCCGTCAAATTGATCGGATGTTACAAATAACACAGGTTTTCTTATCCAGTCAAGCACTAATTTATTTAATGGCCTTATTTTCCCGGTCACTGCAAGGTCTGTTGGTCATGTGACTATATTTTACGGCGAAAAGTTTATTTGTAAGTGTTTTTTTTCCGATTTGTAAGCGAGAGAGTCTCGTTTCAAACGGAGATGACATAAAAATTATGGGAAAAATGTTTGCAACCGCTAACTTACAGCTGTCATCATCTGGTTTGCGTCCTGTTCATGTATTTATCTTGCTAAATATACGTTTTATGTTTGTTTTGAGCGTTTAATGTGATATTCGTGCTTGTATAAGTCCGAAGACTGCTTACAGTACAAATTGAAAAAAAATATAGTTACTAAGAAATTACTAATACTATAAATAACGAGGATGGCAAACATTACAAGCAAAATAAAAATATTTAAAATGTTAGTCTCGGAGCCAAAATCACATTCAATAATTTTGCCTAACCAAGAAGCAGCATCCATTTGCATTCTTTTGAAATGCAGTAAAAAGATGCAACTGATTTCTCCAGTTGTTTTCTCTGCACATTAGGACAATGCCTAAAGTCACCGCTCAAACGTTGCATTTCTTTCATATGTAGATCAGTTACTGTCATTTGTAATTCAAAAGCAGAGGCCACCAAACGGACCACCCTGGCATTTTCTTTGCCTGTAAAAGTTACTTGTTGTGTTTTGTATGCAATTATTAAAATGTGTTAATGATAATTTAATGTGCCATTGTGATGCTGCATCAAAAATAGTAATTAAAAATGTAGGTAGGTATAGCTCACTCTACCAACATCGTTAAGATGGTAGGTAACTAGAGAACGTTTGTTGTGTCTGACAGAAAGATATTGTCTCGCTCACTCATACTGCACATCATATCTATCGTTTCATAAACGACGTAGGCATGGTGAGAGCACATCTATGATTTAAATCTATGGTTTTGTTTGATACATAAATCATTCCATAAATTTTATTAATGTACTAAATGATATAATTATACCAAAACCACGCCCGAAACTTTACACAAAACAAATTGTACGAGTACGTAGTATAGAACTATAGACAATGGAAATGTAGAACAAATGAGTAGGTACCGTTTACACCAACGTTATTTTAAAATGCGTGCTGTTTGTAAGCAAAACCGATTATTTCGACATTTACCAAAATGAAAGTAGGTAATAGATTTTTAACCAATTGGGGTTCTTAATAACTGTGATTTTGCACACGTTACCAGCGTTCGTTGTTACAACAGAAATTATTTGAAAATCGATTTTATCAAAATATCTAGATTATGACAGTATGTAACAGAAGGTTGTAACTGAAAGTCAGTTTAACTGGTGACAGAATAGAGTATCAATGGGGAAGGCAAGTGTCAAAGTGAAAATGACAGTTTGGTCCCCAAAGAACTGTAAAATCAAAGGAATTTTCTGAAAAAAAAAACATTTATTGATGTAAAATGACTAGATGTTGTGTAATAAGCTGTAAAAATGATGGAATACACTTTTCAAAATAATATCTACTTTTCTTTTGGAGGTTATGTACCAGTATTGCATCGCTCGAAAATCGAAGAATTATCACCTGGAACGAGTTTTGTAATAGTTGTGGTGTTAAGAAATTAAATATATTGTGATATTTCTCGAATCTAAATAGAAAAAAAGGTTAAAATTACTGACTTAAAACATTATGATATTTTATCAAAATAGAAAGTCAAAAGCAGCATTATATTCTTGATAAAGGAGAGGACAGGTAAAACATACCTAAACTCAAAAATTGAAACCTCAACTACAAGTAATTGTGGATTTATTACGGTAAAATCAAATGTATAACCACTCAATTAAATCACTTTTTTTCTCTTGTAGATGCGCCGCGGCGTCTTAATTCTTCTTTTAGTATATAGTACTTGCATGGACGAATAATTTTCCATATTTGTTTTGTATTTATACTCAATTTTTATAACAAATAATCTTGTTTGTTTTTTTGTACAAGGTAGACGTGGGGACCAACTATCGCAGCGCCATCTACGATTAGCTTTGAGTTGCCATCCCCATTCAGTTGACAATTTTGTACCTGAACAAACTGCAATTTTTGAATTGAAAATTAATTATACCTGTTATGTACTTAGGTATTGTTGGACAATGTAAATATTTTGGGTAATAATTTAACGGGTTTTGCATCTGTTTAATTGTTTTTGTAATTAGAACGGAACATGACATCAATATTACATGAAAACTATTTTTATTATTAGGTACTTGGATTACTGACCCAACTAACGTTAAATATAAGTTAGATTTTTTTGAAAATAGCCCTTGACTCCTTGTGGAGCTACATAAATATTATCTATAATTTATGAGTAACTTAATTCTTGGTCTCTAATCCGTCAATTGTGGTCTTAAATCTATGCTCAACCCGAAACCACTTGAGTGTTTAACTTCAAGGTTTTTTATCCAGATTAAAGTACATAATTATGAAACAAAACAATGGAGCTTTCAAAGCCTTCGCGGTAAAGCTACAGATTTCTATAACAATTGGTCAAAACAAGTTTAAAATTACGAGCCGTTTAGCCACACAGGCCTTTTAGTTCACGACTGTACTTTTGATAATATTATGAAAAGGAATTAGTACTGTTAAGCAGAAGTTCTAACAAAATATGGCACAATATTTTATGGAAAATCTGAAATTTTATTTAAGTCTATTTAGGTATTTTGGCTGTCCAAAATTAAAATGCTTTTTTGTGCACCACACCTTTGATTCTAAAACCAAAG
Organism: Agrotis clavis; assembly: GCA_954870645.1. Lineage (NCBI taxonomy): Eukaryota > Metazoa > Arthropoda > Insecta > Lepidoptera > Noctuidae > Agrotis > Agrotis clavis. The sequence continues at coordinate 28,996,555 of OX940917.1, read as the reverse complement.
CTTATAGTTCCCAAAAATCCATTTATCGAAGATCTTGATACCATCCTTACTCTGGATCCGCCTCCACTATATAAAGAAAAAAGTCCTTGTTCGAGCGCTCGGCAAACAATATATAATTTTGACAATCCGTCTGTCGTTCACAGGCGTACAAAGCTGCAACCACCAGTCCACCAACCTACAAGTAAAGCGTTTCACAATACGTGCACCTTGCCTTTCATCCCGTAGGATATTGTCCTCATACCCCTCTGGGCGCTCGGAAAACTTTGCCACACAAAATGAAGTTTAATTGTTCATACAGGCAGCCTCTTAAGGCCAGTTCAGTGTACCGTCAAGCAGCTTTCCGCGCTATATAAGGCTACGTTTGTTGGCTCGAGATAAGCTTTGTTTATTTTATTCCAGCGATTAGCTGGTACCGCGTCTTTATTTCTACAGTTTTATGGAGTTCTTTTACGGTCACTGCGTGTGGTTTACATTTAGGTTACAGGTTTATTTCACGTTTACAACTATATCACAGAATACATTGACGAGAAGATTTGAAACTTTGAAAGCGCCGTGGGCGGCACAGCACTTACTTTTTCCTTTAACGAATTCCGAATGTTTGTGTCGTGCGGGGACGTGCGGGTGTTGCCGGTGTCCGCGGTCCCGGTCCCGGTCCCGGGAGGCGACCGGAGTCCCGACTGCGACGAGGCACAAGCACCACAACAAGGCACGCGCAGCGACCATGCTGCGACATCACTCGCGAAGCTACGCACACGACCGGCCGGCACTCACTTCCATCGTGTACTGGCCCGCCCGGTTTGTGGAGCCTCGCTGCGCGGGCGCACCCACAGACACAAGCCTTCTCAGAGCCGACGAGAAGGCTTGCCTTTGGGCGGGAAAAGTTTAGCTTAGGATTCGGGGTTCACTTTGATCATAACTAGCTCGGCCCTGAAGCCTTCAAAATGTTAAGTGCTCTTCAAGTCCACTTTTGAATAAGTACACCAAAACTTTAAATGAAAACAATTGGGAAGTCAGATTAAGCATATCGCGCACGGTCGTATACTCATATCGGATGAAACAATCTATTTACTAACTGAAAGTCCTGGCAATACTGTATCAACTGTCTCAACTCGGTTACTTTTTGGCACAAAACTCACGAATTTTAAAATGCGACACTAGTCTTGTGAGCGTGGCTCCGTCTCACTTGCCGCTTCTACTACTTGTGTCAGTCTACCTCTGTCCTCTCACGAGCACAGGTAAACGTCGAGAAGGACGCAGGTATGCGTCGCACTCAACACGCCGTAGAAAAAAAGCCACGTAACAAAAGTTTTTAATAACGCATTGTGCTCGCCTAGTACAGATACGAACAAATTGTACTGACGGACAGACGAAAATGTAGCTTTTGGACGTATCATGCACCTTTTTTATTCGGATTTAGTAATTAAAGTTTGTGATGTGTTCAATTTTTTATTCGGTGTAGCATCGTTCGGTTTAGCTTTTGTAGGTGCAAGAGCTTCTGCTGTTGTATTTTGAAATATTGCCCTTAAGCTATCAACAAACTTTTTTGATTAATTTAAAATATTATGATGATGTAACAAAAAAAGTTGTGCGACTCCTAGTCTATATTGACTCTATGCACAGAGTTTTCATTACACTGCACTGAAGAACAGGGCTGTCAATCAGCAAAGACAGTTTTGAAATAATTAGCCAAGTTCTTAGGCAACGTTCACTAAATTCTCTCGAGCCAAGCTTGGCCTAAGTGCCGTCCCTAAGTTAAACGCGGCCAGTGACTAATGTTACAGGTTCTCGTGGCACTATAATCGTTACCGTTGCCCAACGTACGTAACTAGGCAACGTTTACTATCCAATCTTTATTTATATCTATTTTATAGGTACAGCCTTTAAACCTTACCTAAGGTTTAAAGGCTGTACCTATAAAATAGATATAAATAAAGTTTGTGTTGCACCTAAGAATTTCCTGAGACATTTAGTTAAGAGTTGCATTACAGTTTATGGCCGATAGATTAAAAAAAATGCTGTCCATGTCCATGTAACTCTTAAATCACCCCTTATTTTAAAACCAGTTTGTGGAAGCTCCCTGAATTTTCATCCAAACATCTTTCCTGTGTCCGGGAGGAAAAAGTCCCATTGGGCAACGTGAGGAGCCGTTCTGGCTAAAGTGTAAAGGTTCTGTACCAAAAATTTAAGGAAATAGATGTCATTTCATATCTAACTAGGAATCTAGGCACACTAAGCTCAGAATTAAATCTTCATGTTAAATTGGTGACTGCACCGACAACTTTTTTTTTAAACCTATAGGAAATACGTAATTCAATTAAAAACTCATACTAATCAAACAGTCATACGCACATTTATTTACGTCTCGTAATCACGCGTTTCTAATAAGCATAATTCATTGAATAAATGATCAAATCCTTTACATCTACAGCTTATTTTTACGCAGAAAATCGAAAACAGGTGCCCAGTCTTTAGTCGGCGTAGTACCTTAACAAGTGTAAAAGGTTAGAAAAAAGTTGAGTATCCCTGATTAAATGATTACTCGTATATCGCATACGACTAATATTGCCTTTAAAATAAATATGACTTTATATTTTATTTTAGTACCAGTTTGTTTCTTCATAATTATTATTTATTCCTCTAGATAGGTACAGACACCAGCACATCAAGCTACGCTATCTGTTGTCTTATTTAATAGATTTTCAACTTTATCTCAAAAAAAAGAAGATTCATGTTCGATTGGGGAATTTTGACAGATTAGTAAAGGTAGGTACTTTTACTGTTGTACAACAGACGTCTGTATCTTGATTCTATTTTTTTATGATAATTAAACTTATAAGTAACAGCAATTTTAAAGAGCTTCATAACTAACGTTTTACGTATTTTCTGAAATAATATAATAATACAGTCGCGTAATTAAAATTATTAATAAATTCAATCCTATTTATTTACTGAATGAATTTATTATAATGTTTGCTCTTAGTACAGTAAAGCAAGATATTTCTCGAGTCCTGACTACGATTGGGTTATAAAAATTGCCTGTACAATGCTCATCTATTCTATACATAATATAATAAAATGGTAGGAAAATCAAAATTACAATACAACCTTATCATACATACATTACAATTACATTGATTTTTTTTTAAGAACACTTGGGTTGTGATCTACAATTTACAATCGACACCGAAGCCAAAAATATAGTTTTAAGAATTTTTGTCTGTTTGCCTGTATGTATGTTCGGGAAAAACTCAAAAAGTACTGCTTGGATTTACTTCGGCACGAATATTATTAAGAAGGTCAACATATTATTATAGGCTACATATTATCACGCTATCACCTACGGGGAACGAGCAGTGAACCTTTATTCCTTCAACGCATTCACGCAGACGACGTCGCGGGCAGCAGCTAGTCTAATTAATAAGAAAAATCGGTGATCGGCCGCCTCTTGTGTTACTTTACTTCACAGTGTTGTGCAAAAATATCCTGTCATACAAACGTGAACTAGTTTGTGATATTTGATACACTATGATAGACCTTATTTACCTTGAAATAAAGTTTACGTTGGTAAAACAACAATTTGACGGCGTGGTTAGCGCAGTGGCTGAGCTGCTAGACTGCTGCGCTGCGTGTCGCGGGTTCGATTCCCGCACGGAGCATAATTATGTGTATGAGCTACAAGTATTTGTTTCGGGTCTGGGCGTTTGTATATGTGAGTTTATATGTTTGTAAACGCACCCACGACAGGAGAAATAACTAGGGTGGGGCAACTAGAAAAAAAAATTAACACTGGAAAAATTTACTTAATACAAATCTTTCATTCCCTAATTTGTGTTAACAGATTCAAAATCTTTGCAAAGTTACAAACTGCTCCTTTACCTAGCGGTTTTGACTGTACGTGTTGCTGTCAACGGCTAATTTTATTAATATTTATCTATAAAATCAAATAAAGCTATCAAAAAACAAATTCCTAAAACGTTTCTAGTAAAACTGCATTTATAAAATACTTGTTTATTCAATGACGTTCTAGTCCACTATAGATAAAAAAACGAACCTGTTAACACGAACACTAAGCGATACTTTAGTTAATGCCTAAATGTTTTTGTACTGTTGGATTTTCAAATTTCGGAGGTGCAGGTGTGCTGAGCGTTAAAATCTTAAGCTGAATACTATACAGCGAACTTGACTTAGCTCAAACTTAGCTAAGTCACTTCGTCTGGGAATCGTCGTTTGATACGATTGGTCAAAGTCGCGTGTAGGAAAATGTACGTTTTCCATTATACAAACAAGGTCTATTTTTGAAGCGCGACAGAGGTAAACTTTAGCTAAGTTTAAGTTGAGCCTGACATCAGACATTGGTTCTAAAAAAAACACAGCCGTATTGAGAACTTTTTCCTTTTTAGAAGTCGGTTGTAGACTTGTATGTACTAAGTCCTTAGTTTTTTAAATGCGAAAGTATATTGTTTGTTTCATTACTTAGAAAAAGAGAGAAGAACCCTCGGGCAAAGGCTAGTAAATTATACTCCAACAGCACTCGTAAAATCTGTTTTCTAATCTTCGTAACATTTTCAAATACATTCCTATTCATCAATATAAAATTATATTACCCGATTAAAATAAAAATTACACTGGCGAGCAATGTGTGCTATCACTTACCTACTTGGAATTTATCCGAGAAATGGGTGTTATGTGGCTACATAAATTATGTTTATGTGTATAGTGTAGCCCTTTCCTTAACAATTTTCTGAATTATTGACATAGCAAGGACCTTGTAACAAATAGTAACATTTTAGGAAATTAAATAAACTTCATATTATTACATAGCAAGGAGACAACCGTCTTCCTGAAAGAAACCTTTGTCATATTTCAGGGAAAAGCGGTATGGGTTTAGAGTAATTATGTTTTCTTTTTATTTAACTAGAACAAATCAAGTTCAGTTAATTTTCATCTTTCATGAGGTATGGTCCCTCTCACAGAGAGCAGGCCTGTGTCCCAGCAGTGGGAACATTATAGGCTGATGATGATGATGATGAGGTATTCTGTAAAAGTAAACCTGGAAAGAAAGAAATATAAAGGAAGCACTCGCTAGAGTAAACCATTGACTCAAGTGTAGCGTGTGATTAACAGGAAAATTTAGAATCTGATTACCTTTATGTACCAATAAATAACAATTAGAAAATAATAATATTAAAAACAGTGTCACGCTGTGTACAAAGTAAAATGTGAAAATCATCAAAATACGGTTAAACCGCCAATTTTAAAAATAAACGATCGCGTCACTAATAGCTCAGTAAATATCATAAACGAGCAGTGGACATTAATTTACACTATTTCTAGTGTAATCTATCAATTACTTTGTTTACTAACTTAGATTATAATGTGGACACAGATAGCAGGCGCGCGTTGAACTCTTTACGAAAGTCGAGATCTGTGGCTTACCACGAAAATCTTACCAACAGCGGTATTCAACAACTTCGCTTTACTTCACATCCATCGACGGATTTATTCGAACGCGGCTTGTAACAAGCTGGTTTCAGCGCGCGATGAATGTGGATCTTAGAAGTGGTCGCGTGTAACGGATTCGCGCAGTGAATGTTTGGTCAGTCGTTACGTCGTAGCGGGTTCTACTCACATTCCTGAAGTATAGAGCCTTCGCAGTCTAGAATGCTCTTACAAATCTCTCCGGCGCCGTGTTCGATGTTGTATCAATGTTGTACTCAGATGTTTATAGATTCATATAATGAATCGATTTAGAATTTTAATCGATATTTATCGATAAATTCAAAATGATTTTTTGCCATTTTGGTTTTCATTTTGTTCGAGAATTTTTGATTAACTATAATATTCTTCTTGGGATAACTGTTTCTTTGAATGATTTTAAACGAAATTGTGGCGGTAATTCCAAAGTTAACGTTGATTATTATCTGTTTATCTTCATTTACATTTATAAAAAAAAACGTAAATTACATTATATTTAAAAGCTATATTTATGGACAACTGCCCTTTTAGTATTATTTCACTTAATATAACCAACACTACGCGTATTCACCATACAACTTCGTTTCCTACTTCCCAGTGAGATATTACCAACATAACTTTGCTTACGTCCTCATCTTTATTACTGAGACATAAAGGCTATTGTTGCATGTGTTATGTGTATGTTTCTACTGGCCCTTAAACTACGCCTACAGGTATATTTACTTCGTCAGCAAGTCATGTCAATAAAATATCGGTTAAACTACATAATATGAAGCGTGTCTTGTTTATTTTGCAATTACTAGGTTCTCGAGTATCGTCCTAAGTATTTATAGTAATAATTGTTTTATTATTATTGGCATGACAATGAAAATGAAATCTTACTAATATTATAAATGCGAAAGTTTGTGATGAAAGCTTGTGACTTACATACATACATCCATGTAAGTGTATGTATATGTAGGTATGTTTGTTACTCTTTCACGCAAAAACCACTGAACGGATTTGGCTAAAATTGGGCACACAGATAGTTTATAAACTGGATTAACACAAAGGATAGTTTTTATCCCGATTTTATGTTCCCGTGGGATAATTTTCGAGTTGTAGCGGGTGAAGCCGCTGGCAACAGCTAGTAAAACATAATCTCACATTTCATCATCATCATATCAGCCGTAAGACGTCTACTGCTGAACATAGGCCTCCTCTATAGACTTCCAGTAGGACCGGTTGTAAGCGGCCTGCATCCAGCGTGATCCTGTGGTCTCACATTTATCCAGGAAAATATAAACATAGAATCAAGAACACCATGAATATAATCTGCTTTGGAACAGCCACAGTTGACTTGAAAAATGGGAATATACTAGGTTAGGAAAAAGTTGTGTTAACTAAATGACCAACATAATTTTGAGTAAAATTGAAAGTTTTATTAATGTTCTGGCTTAAATCAAGCTTAACGAATGGTTAAAAAAAAATTATAATAACAACATAGTTGCCTAACTACTAATCCAACAACTCGCCCTAAATTGTCATGAAAAGTTGTGTAGTTTTCGTGTCGTTTTTTGTGTCGTCCGGAAAAAAGAAATCGGGCGAATTTACACTAAACAAAATTCGAAAAACAAAAACTGTGGCTAATTTACACATGCTATTTTTCGTGATGAATTAACTTTGTGGCAAAACAACAACTTTTCATTTCATGTCTGGTTTTGAAAAGTTTCACAATTCAGCACGTGTTCGATTCGCGACTCCACAAATCCGCATTGTCACAGAGTATCAAAACATTCATAGACAAAGCACAACCTGTCCAATAAAACATTCTGAAACTCTCCAACACGAGTTTCGATACTACGCCATTTTATCCCAAACTCAGCAAACAAAACATTATTATGGATTACTAGTTAAGCACGGGGCTCTACCTGCGTCTGCGCACAATAGTGAAATCAAAGCTCTATTGTGGTGGTACAATGGAGTCAAGTGGTTGGAGTGGCTTTGTTGGCACCGGCCTCTTAAAGTGCCTGTTGCTATACACATAAAAGAATTAGATAGTGTACTTTTTAGCTGCCAATTTTTCGGATGAAGATAGAATACTTGATGTGCATTTTGGGAGCTTTTTTTCCGTTAAGCTGTTTACTTAGCCTCTTCGTACATAAGGCGGCGCAAGTCTCCGATACCTTGAGACTTTGGTATCCAAGCGATAATCGCAATAGAAATCCATACAGGTTCGTACACAGGCAAGCGGCAATGGATGCCAAAGCCATAGGGTAACGGAGATTTGCGTCGCTGTACGAAGGGACCTTAAGTCCTTGAATTGGCAGACGTTACCGAACCAACATTTTCGTGTGTTGGGGCTTTTAGCATAGAGACGGACTATGATATAAAATATAGATGTTACGTAGCGGTATCGGTCCTGACTTACGAGTTTCAAGTCGTGGGTTCGAACCCAGTCAGGCGCATTACTTTGTGTAATTTATTTCATCACCACTGCTCTCATAACGATGAAGGAAAACATCGTGAGGAAACCGGCATATCCTAGAACCAAAAGTTCAAAGACATGTGATGTGACATCCACCAACCCGCACTGGGCTCGCGTGGTGGATTATGGCCCACTCCTTCTCACAGAGAGGAGGCTTGTATCCCAGCAGCATTTAAAGGCTGATGAAAAATGATACCCAATATCTAAAATACTTACCTTTCCCTTGCAAGATTCAGACATATTTATACTTTCACAAAATCTAGAACCAATCCTGGTAGCTTGCGGGGTACCTTCTTAATATCGACAATCAATCATTAAAACCCTAGGAATTATGAAGTACTTACTCTCAATAGATCAAATCTTCATCAACTACACATTTGAAACAGAACGATACTATTCATTTCACATTTCGGACAATTCATAAAATAACAGGTGATTTTATGAGATTTGAGCTGCCAACTGAAAAAACTGTATATTATTTATTATACATAATGTTTAGTATGTTAACGTTCTTGTCTTATCTACTAAATTAGAATTTCACTCAATTCATAAAAAAATAGCTTTTAATAATATACATAAACGTGCAATTAAAATTCCTAAATAAATCAATGTGTCAGTTTGCATTGATTAAGGAAAACTTCACTAACATTTTAAAATTCTTTGGAACTGCCTCGAGTACCCAAGTTTCATATTAATTAATTGTTTTTATTACTTAAGCCCAAATTGCTATGTTAACATTAACACGTATGTTATTTAACAAAATGGTTGTTTGTATTCAGCACGTACCGTCTGTGGGGGAACTACCGAAATCGTCTTGGTAAACTTCAGGGTCTAAAACGGCCATTTCTCAAGAATTATAATATGAATTGCGATAAAAAAATACTCATTTCTTTTTTTAGAATATTCAATATTACGTATTTTATCTCAATTCAAATTGTGACTTTGATACAGGCCTCTTTAGACTTAGTTCTTTCTCTATTATCTACTTTAATGCTTAGTAATAGAATAGTAAATAGTCTATTTTAGGAATATTGTCGTAATCTGTTAGTAACATTGCTAATGTGGTGGTTTTTCGACCCGTTGTTCTTTTTGTACGGGTGTTCCTATAAGTACGACGTACGAAATACTTTAGTGATCAAAGCTCTTCTTGTTCTACATACCAAACTAACCGTTCTTCTGAATGTGCAAAGATTTTAATTATTCATTAAACTGCTTACATTAATAATAAGTCTTTGATATTGAATGGCGGAGGTGAGTCGTCATCAATCTATTACGTCTGAAATCTTATTAATTAAAGCAAGTGAATATTTTATAACAGCCCAAGTAGGTATGTAAGTATATGCAAATAAAATTAATGTAAAATACTTCATTGATTTATTTTTAGTACGATGGCGCCAGCGTTAAAATGCGAATAGATTGTGTTAATTAAAAAAATAATAATATGAGTCTATTAGCCTAGCCTGATGCCTATATCACGACATGTTCAAGATTTTATTCAATGACGATCTTTGCGCAAATGAATTCTAACGAACTTATGAATTAATGTAACGTTTTATAATTTGGCGCCTATAACTTTCCTATATTTAACATAGTAGTTTATTAATGGACTGACATCATAAAGATTAGTATTAAATTCGTGCAAAAGGTTTTACATCTCAAAGTATAATTAAATTAGCAACATTCCTAACAAGATTTTTACATTTAAATTGGTGTCAATACTTGGCAAAAATGCCATAGACAAACCTGTATGTCGCATAATGAACTTTGTCGCATTCACCTGTCAAACCGCAGAAAATTTATGTTTCAATTAAAGATGCATTAATCATCAATTAATTTTTAATAAACAATTGTTGTACATTTTTATTGGTCCATGCACTATTAAGAAACAAGTGCGAATCGGACTCGCCCATGAAGGGTTCCGTAGCAGTAAGTAACATAATATAAACGTTCTTGTAGTTGGTTGTAACTTTGAAAGGTACTCGTAAATTGCGGATTACGGTTTATGACGTACTTATTAAAAAAAAAACTAATTACTTGATCTTATTCAAACCAATTTTCAACTGAAGTTTGCATGGTAATGTACATCATATATTTTTTTAGTTTTACATTCTCTTATTTTAGAAGTTACAGGGGGGGGGGGGGGGACCAACATTTTACCACTTTGGAAGTGTCTCTCGCGGAAACTGTTTAGTTTAGAAAAAAATGATACTAGTAACCTCAACATCATTTTTAAAGACCTATCCATAGATACCCCACACTTATGGGTTCGGTGGAAAAAAAAATTGTTTTCAATTGTAAGTATGGGCGTAGTACTAATATATATTCTGTGGTATGGGGGCAACCCCCAAATTAGTTTTATTTTTATTTTTGTGTAAAAATCCTAATGCGGTTCACTCAATACATCTACTTACCAAGTTTCAACAGGATAGCTCTCATACTTTCGAAGAAAAGTGGCTGTGACAGATCGACAGACAGACACAACGAATCTATAAGGGTTCCGTTTTTTGCCATTTGGCTACGGAACCCTAAAAATGCGTTAAAATTTATTATAGCCTGATGCAATCAGATTTAAAGGCCTAATAACAATTCTCGAAACTAAGGTTGTGTGGCGTGGAAAATAAACAAGAACGAAGGTAAGAGACGGGACCGCCACCTAGACACATTCAAAATTATGCTTCAGATCATTAATACTAAACGTAGAAACTTAATAATTGCCGCCTATTATACATGTTGTAATAAAAAAACGCATTCTTGGATTCCAGCCAGTATCCCACTGCGACGGGGTTGGAGAGTCGAGTTTATGATGTACGACCTTAATTGTCTGACAACCAAAACTGAACTGTCTCTCTTCCACAATAAGACCCAAGTCAACAGGTGTGTGTTGACTGTGCACAAAATACGATGCGGTGTTAATAATAAAGAATAAGTTAGAGTGTTCGAAATGTAAAGAAATCAAAGGGCGAAGCATCTGCCACCCCCGACTGCTCGTCGTAATCGTATCAATAAGTTAGGCCGCAAGTTTATTTTATCGATATCAATCGATCATAATGTCGTGCGTTAACGATACCATCAGATTCGTTTCTTTTGATTTGAAAGTCGAGTGTTTTATAATTACAAACGATAGAGTTTTGTGTTTCTACAAAAAGTTGATCCTTATCAGTGATTTGTTATTTGTGAGCGAACCACAAATTAAGGTACTTAATTATAAATCTATCTGGCAGACGCTTGAGGCGGTTCACACTCGCCTGAATGAGAAATCTTCGAAATTTTTCGAAGCGACAGAGTTCAGCAGTCAATACGATGGTTGCATGGATAATATGCCCCGATGACTAGATAAATGTTGAAAAGAATTATGTGGTTTGAAATTAGTTATCTTTTGAGATATACAAAAGAGAAAGAACGATGCACAAAGCTATGCAAAGATTGCTCAGAATGCATTTGGACAGAAGATATGCATCAGGTCGCTTGCATGTGTTCTGTGAGCATTTCTCATGTTAATGTGTGGCATCCCAGGCATGACGCCCTCGGGGTTTGGGTTTCTGGAGCCTGTTCTCTGAAAGACCAATGGAAAATAAAATACAACTAAATTACTGTTCAAACTGATTTTCTCTTTTGAAGCTACAAATGGTCTTGCTGTCTGCGACACAGTTTTGGATACGAATATTATGCTCGAAGTTATTCAAAAACATATTGAAAACCTTCTATACAAATCATGCTTTATTATGGTTATTTGAGAAACGTTGAAAAGATTTCAAAAGATCAGATTGCAATGCTACAGAATCGCAAGTGTTTCTTATTTTCAACACTACTGAAGTCACGTTCAGGCTGTCTGCTCGCGCATACATTAAGTTTATGACTTGAAAATCAGAGTCCATCGCTTCGCACAACAAGTACGACGATCGCGCGTCGCTGATAAATACACTACTGAAATTATAAACGTCTCGACAGATGCACTTTTGACATAGAGGCGGACAAAGGGCCCGTTCGCACGCTCGCCACAAAACCACGTTTTTTGTAGAAGCCTCCGAACGGAATCTAAACGCGAATCACATTGTGGGATCCTGCCTTCTTATTTCAAATTTTAGTTTTTTTCCCCATGGGCTACTTGGAAATGTTGCCAATGTCTTACACTTAATTTTCTGAGAGAACGATTAAATTAAAATGAAGTTTTTTGATAAATCGACCACAGTGAGAACGGTTTGCACTTAAGTCATTAGAATTTACCGTTATGGTTCCTGGTTTGGACTGCAAATAGCTTTGCAATAAAATAAGACACCTTACCGGAATATTTTGTAATCAGTTTAACAATAAACCGTAGAGAGCTACGAGCTACGGACGCAGTCCTGCGTAGGCTCAACTACAAATTTGGTAAGCTTAGTTTATCGGTGTTTTCTACGAGGAAAACCAGAATTCCAAATAATTATTTTATTCAGGAATGTAAATATTTTCTTTAACATTTCATATAGGGGTCGATATTGGGACAAACCCACCACACTATTCCCAAACCACTGCAACTCCTGAGAGCCAGAATCAACAGTGGCAACCACCAGAAAAGCGCCGAGACAATGAAGCTCGACGTGTCCCGGAGAATGAATTTACCTGTCTTGGATACTGCAACGAAATTAATCAGAAAAGAATAGTGAAGGAGTAGGAAAAATATAGGGGTCGCTAGACGAACGAGCTACCGTGACCCCGGAACGTAAAGAGCTATAACGTTGATACAAGTCACGTCAGTACAAGTCTCAGTCAGTCACTCCCGCCCTGCCCTGGGTGGGAAAACTCATTTAATAATTTTATCACGTAAAAAAACATTTCGTAACAGCTTACAACTTTATTTAAATGCACTGTACAGCCAAATCAGCTCAGAAAAATGCAGCTGACCTATTTTAGACAGTCACTCTTATCGCTTATATTTAAGTTAAGTAAACTCCTTAACGAGATTTTTAATGGTTAGCAACCATTAGAGTTGTGTGCAGAGTATTATCCTCTTATCTCGTCCATCTGAGTTCTGTTACGAGTACAGATAGCGAATTGGGTTGTACTTGTAATTTTTGTTAATTCTGGCAAACAATATCCGATTTCTTAGAATCAAAATGACGTTGGGAATATAAAAATTGCGTATTAGACCCGAACAGTTTCAGTAGGAAAAGTAAGGTAGGTATTTAAAAAAGATAATTATATTTCAGTGTCTCTGGCATGTGACAGACTTAAACATATTCAAGTACCTAAATGGTACCTTTAGAGAGAAGGACAAGAAAGAGCAAAGAGTGACATAAGCACAGCTAAACATTCGCCTCGACTGACAGACGCTCATAAATCGTTGACGGAAAAACGAGCGTTATGCCACACCACTCGACGACCAAAATGGACGATTAAAATCAAAAATAAAACTACAACACGGCATGCTTTTGTCTTACTCGTGTCTACAACAGGCTTTTATCTGTTGGACGCCGGTGTCCGTTCCTTATATTTGAAAAAAAAAAAATTGGAAGGAGCGATGGCGCGCGCAGGTAACTCAGCCTTTGCTTCAAGTTTTTATTGTTATTCTTTTTCAATAATCCGCATGTTTTATGGCTTGTTAGGTAGTTTGTTACGATTCGAGGGTACTAATTAAGTAACGGGAAACACCAGTAGCAGGAAATATTCATTATCAGAACAATTTTTGGGGTTCCGTGCCTCGGGGTACTACGGAATGGCTTTTACTCTCGACGGTTCGTTGAAAAGAAAAATATTTGATAATTAATGTCAGATGAGTAGAAAACTTTCTTGGCTACTAGAATTAGCATGCGAATTTTAGGTTCATATAATCTTTCCTAACAGTAGTGGGTATGCAAATCTAAGAAAAAAGAAAAATTCGCACAGAAGGATCGTTCTTTCTGAAAACCTGCAATCCGCGAGTGAAAAATGCCATAGATGTTTGATTTGACACCAGATCAAAGTTAGGCAACCTAACTCTTCTAATATGTAGACGCCAATAATGATTTAAGCATGATTTCCAATGATAAACTGAAGGCTAAATTCTTTATATCACATTGGCTTCATTTTTTTTCTAAAGATAGCTATTACAATACTATTCTGGGCGTGAAAACGGGTCTTGGTCCAACATACCGATGATAATAATCTAAGTTAATCATTACGTACCTACCAAAAATGCATCCTCGTAACAAACAGGAAACATAATATTTACCTACCGACATTTGTTATGTTAATTTAAAAGTCGCAATGAAAAAAATCCCATTTATTTTATTATATGCGTAATTCTCAATTTCCTGTGATTAAACACGATGTTTTATACTCTGATGAGTAACTCATTAATACAGTTTTATTTTATTGTGACAAAGGTTAGCATACTTTTTATATTTATAAAAAAAAATGAAGGAGCACCTCTAGTTTACGAATAAGGTGCTATTTTTCCATCAAATTAACGTCAAAGTTCCCGTTTACAAACAAAAACGTGAAAAGTCATGCTAGGGGGCAAAAGCCTGCTGGGGTTGCGGGACTGTCTTTGACAAGTGACCCCGGAACGTAAAGGGCTAATATTGAGGGACATCTTGAATTTTATTCAGTACGAGTCTGACATTCTCTGCCGTCCCGCACTGGACGGGAGGACTCATTTGATGTTAAGGGCTTCTGTTTGGCAAGGGAAACTTGATACATATTTTATCCTTCAACATTATACCCTGGGTATTAAGTAGGTTCTGGAGGTCAGATAGGAAGTAGCTTAATGGTAAATAATTTAATACAGCTGCACCCAGCTAGATTTGAACTGGAAGCCGACCAAACATAGTTGGTAAAAGACTAGACAGATAAGAGGATCGTCTACCGAGCGCTCGTTCATACTAAAAGAGAAAACGTTTTCCTAACCCCTAATAGTTATCCTATCTCAATGATTTTTTAGAATGCTTCTGACACAGTAAAAAACTAGGTTTATAGGTTTTATTTTTTCAAAAGTAACTCTTAGGCGCCTGTAACTTTCAATCTATTACAAATTTTGAAAAAAAGGAAACCTATAAACCTAGTGTTTTAGTGTGTCAGAAGCATTCTAAAAAATCATTGAGATAGGATAACATTTAGGGGTAGGAAAACGTTTTCTCTTTTAGTGTGGACGAGCGCTCGGTAGACGATCCTCATAAGTAATTTAGTTTGTTTTCCAGGTGGCCTACCATTACGTCTAAAGCGTGAATCTTTAGGCTGTGGGAAAGAGACAGAGATATACAAGTCGTCTAGTGCCATCCCGTTCCCTGAGCGGAACCACTCACGCTTTAAGACGTAATGGTAGCCCACAAGATTTATTTAAAAAATAGATCTACATATTTAAAGATTTTATTTTATTTTAATCAATTTAATATCTGTATCTTTACAGATTCAATATTAATCAAATCAAATTCGGGAAAGTAAGAAATCAACGCTGTTATCTTTCCTAATCCACTCTAGTTTAAATTTTTATGAGCTAAGAGATAGCATCAGATTAAGAAAGTTTAACTTAATCAGGCACCAACACGATAAGATTTCTAATTAAAACCGTCATAAGTATACTAGATTCAGGCACCTAAACATATTTGGGCACCAAAATCCGGCTTTCTCCTGAACAACGTAGGGGAGGTTGTCGAAATATATTTAAATAAGCGCATAATACGGATGAATGAATGTTTCATGCGTGTTTAGCGATAAATCTATACTTAATAAATTATAAAGGTGAAGAGTTTGCTTTTTTGGTTGAGCGCGCGGCGTTATGCTTAATGTCAGAAGCTACGGATTCAAATTGACAAAAATGTTTTTTTGTTGGATAATCTATTTATTGAGGAGGGCTATAGGCTTCAAAACATCACGCTGCGACCATTAGGAGCCGAACGAAAGCCGCTGAAATTTCGGGGAACAGATAGCTAATGAATACTCGAATAATTTTCATAGCAGAAAACTCATCTCAACAAATACAAATTTTGCGGTCGAAGTCACAGGCAAAGTTTAGCCTTAATTAAATTTTTAAGCCAACAATTAAGTTCTCTCTCATTCAAGATGGCGTCGATTGACCAAGCTAATATTTTCTTTGATTGATTACCGTATGAATGCGGAAGTTGGCTCGTATTGAATGTACACAATATGTACAGATGTTCGCAAACTCTATTATATACAATTCTTCGATAACTTCCACGTTTCCTTTTATGTACTTGCAATGCAACAATCATAATCTTTACATTATTAATTTAATGATGAACTAGTAAGATAGATTGGTGACGTTGGTTCCTGGGTTAGCCAAGCCAATGACATAACCATTTTTCCCTTCGCTGTAGAATATAGATACTTGCTGACCAAATTGTTGTAGAAAATGTGAAGACAGAGTGGAACATGGTACAGAATAAAGATTAGACAGAAGACGAAGGAAGAAGACGCACGGAGTGGAACAGAGCGGCTTACAATGGTGATGATGATCATTATACACACAAGACAAGCTAATGTTAAAAAAACACAAGTAATGCTTTCGGTAAATTCTACCCTGATTTACTTTTATTTGGAAATATGAATTTTTATTATACACTCACTTGGGTGAAATGAGCTCTTGACAGGTCACAGATTCTTATTAATTGCAGACTTAATAAATCTACGAGACCGAGTTTGGGATTAAAACATGAACATTCCGATTGGTGAAATCTTATTTTTATCAAGTCGCATTTTTGAATTCTGTATTAGAATTTATAATCCTGTTACGACGGAAAAAAATGGTTATTCTGGTATTTTTAAAGTGGAAATTCACAGACGAGTATTAAAGCCAGAATACTGGCGCCTGTAGATAAATATCGCTGTCTGAAAGGTTGTCTTGAAGTTACTGACCAGAAACTCTAATGTAATCCTATTTCTGCTTTTGTTCTATTTTATTTCTATGCTATTTGTTCACCATAATCATAGCTTGTTGCCACTTCTGGGACACAGGCTTCCTCTGAGAAGAGGGAGTAGATCGTAAACCACCACGCGGGTCAAGTTGGGTTGTTATATGTCGCTTCTTCGAATTTTTGGTTCTAGGACATACCGTATTCCTCACGATGTTTTCCTTAAACGGTTTGGGAGCAGTGGTGATAAAATAAAACTAACGAGGCGTATTACACGCCTGGCTACTATGGAACTAGTAAGTCGGGGCTTCTACCACCAGGCCACTACTACGGGTCTAAAATGGCCATTTAGCATTATTCTTAATGATTCATCTAGTGAATAAGTAATAGAAGAATAGCCAATGACGTGTTTGGAAATTGACGGAAGAAAATCATTGGTAATATTGCTTAAAGTGGCCGTTTTAGACCAGCTGCTCTCTTTTTGTTTAGACCAATAATGATAGTAAGTTACTTTGTACTTATTGGCCTTGTTTTGTTCTGTCTGCTACTTGCCATGGAGGGAAGTGGAAACATATTTTTCCTACTCCTCCACTATTATTTTCTGATTAAATTCGTTGCAGGATCCAAGACATATAAATTCATTCTCCGGGACACGTCGAGCTTAAATTTCTCGGCGCTTTTCTGGTGGTTGCCACTGTTGATTCTGGCTTTCAGGAGTTGCAGTGGTTTGGGAATAGTGTGGTGGATTTGTCGCAATTAAAAAAATAATCGGGAGTTAGTAAACAATAGGGGAAAACTAGGTAATATGTTACGACGCATAAGACATAGCCCTCGGCCTCAGCCATGTTATACGCCAACGCAGCCACGCGTGTACTCGTAGTTCCAAGCAGTTTTGAGTGCCAGAATGATGGGGCGTTTTGTCAAGGCGTATTACCTAGTTTAACCCTATAAAAAAAATGATTAGATCCTTAGACAAAGAACTATTTTTACTTACCCCTTTCGTCGCGATGTCTCTTCGTGGTGGCTGCATGCATAAATAAACAGACAATGTTAGTTTGTTAGTATTGGAAAATATAAATTATGTTAGTGTTAGTAGTTTTTGTGAACAACTACCTGTAAGCCAAACCGTACGGGAATCGAACCCGCAAGACAGCGCAGCAGCCAATCACCCAGCCATTACGCTTATAGTGCCGTCAAACTTTGGCCTCACTAGAGTCCAAATTCCCCTAATACGATCAGTAACTTTGTCAGATAGTTCTAACCAGGGTCCTAGTCTTCACTCAACCCACAATCAGTCTTAAGTACAACTAGTACAACTGTACAAGAAAGAGGAATCCAGTTCCCCTTTAGTTAGGCGCTTCAAGCCTGCAGAATTTATGCTAATATACCTTGGTCGTGCACATAGTGGTTAATGTCAAATTATTCTCACTGCTCGCTCCCTTCCATTGGATAATCACAGTAAGTGTAGCTACCAAGCTCTAGTGTTGTGCGTGACTCGATATTTTGATATCGATACATCGTAATTTAAACACCCTGTTAATTTAATTAACTGGGCTATTAAAAGGCCACGTAGTAAAATCATGCTAAGTAGATATATTTTTCAGACCTCTGCTGGTAAAATTTCCTTTTTTTTTGAGTATTTAGAAAATATTGCATAAATTCACGTAAGGCATAAAAATGTTTGGTAATACTCAAAGCTAGATAGGAAATGACTGTCTAGCTTTGATTTATCTCATAAGACTTGTTTTTTTTTGTTTTAAATTAGTGTTAGTCCGTCTTCAGTATTAAGTTTTGTTGACGTTCATAATAAATGCTAAATGAAACCAAGTCTTATAAGTCAAATTATCCAGCCTTGCAGTAATGTAAGTATTAGGTATCTTTAAGTTAGTAGTGATTGCACTTACATGGCCTCCAATGCTGGAAGTATGTTATTTCCTTAGCTGCTTGCAAATAAGAAAAATACATAATCATTAATACTGGTTAATCCATCAAAACAAAACTGCGAAACAACAACAGTGACAGAAGTAAGACACTAGAGTGTCACTGAGTATCAGTACTAAATATTATCGATATAAAATGTCAGATAGAGCCCATCACTAGGCATCAAACAAAGTGAGATAGATACATCAAAAGATTTTTGTCGGCATGATGATGGCGCAGTCTCATCGGGTACTTACCTCTCGGCGCTTTGTGGTCGAACAGAATATTATTATTAAATAAAAATATCCCATAATATTAACGACTAGCTGTGCCCGCGACTTCGTTCGCGTGGATGTCGGAACTTAACAATGTATTTTTTATCAAATTGACAAAGTTTCATACAAACTTTCATCCCTTATTTTATCCCCTTGGGGGTAGAATTGATCAAAATCCTTAGCCTTATCCTCTTTCTTAGCGGATGCCTACGTCATAACATTTACCTGCATGCCAAATTTCAGCCCGATCCGTCCAGTGGTTTGGGCTGTGCATTGATAGATCACTATGTCAGTCAATCACCTTTGAGTTATTATATATTTAGATTATAGAAAATATAATCACTTTTCTGTTGATGAAAAAAGTGATGATTATGGTTAGTAAGCATAGCCACAGGATATGCCGGCAAAATTGCAAGTTGTATAGTATACAGAAACCTGTATTTAGGCCCTTTTTATGATTATAAATGTCAGATGATGGTATCATAATTACGAGTAGGTATGTTCCAAAAGGTGGACCGACGACATCGTGAGGGTCGCGGGCAGCCGATGGATGCAAGTGGCGAATTGTCGTTCGGCGTGGCGGTCTAATGGGGAGGCCTATGTTCAGCAGTGGACGTCTTCCGGCTGATGATGATGATGATGATGATGTTCCAAAAGTGGGAATGCTATGGGCTGATTTTTGGCTCGTCACGTTTAATGCACAAATGTTATTGCTGTCAAAAATGTTGGCTCCCCAAGCAGTTCAATTATACCCGAACATATAATATACCTAATATAAATCTTATAATATTTAATTACCTAGTTAAAAATATAAACCATGAAACTAAACAATGTTTACAGGCAACAAATAAAGTCTATGATGAAATGTTATATTTAATTTGGAAACAAACTCAGATGTTTAATTTGATAACGATGCACATATTAAATAAACATAGGAAAGAAGACTGAGTTAAACAAATAAAATGAAAAAGGAAGGAAGGAAAAAATACGTTAGGCCTTCCATAAAAAGAATTAAATGGTATCATAAGCTGCTGAGTTTTGTTCTGAAGATTTTAAGAATGTGGCTACAAATAATAAAGAAAAAAGACGTGTGGCACTCGGGGACTGCCGCGGTAAAGCTATTGCATAACATTTTGTATCAACTTATGCAATTATAATTTTATTTATTTTATTCATGCAGTATTGCTTTTTCTTTGATATTAATTCAAGTTACACTTTTTGAGCGTGGTGACCGATAAGAAAACAAATTTTTCTATTATTAAATAAATAAAATAGAGTCGTACAAACGCACACAACGCCGCGCGCCGTGTCGAAGACTGCCGAACTGAAACGACGTTAGACGATGCACGGCCTTCAAGCCACGCCTCCTTGCCCGTCGGAGTGGGGAGCGTGAGGTTTTTTCGTTACGGAATTTCTGGATTCGGTCCCCGCGCTCAAGGCCCGCGATAGAAGCTATGCAATAGCTTAAAAACTGCAGAAAGATTTAAACCTCATTGTAAACAAGCTCAGAAAATACTGAGGCTTCATCTACGAACAGCGTTGTAGGAACGTCTACCAATTACAAATACCCAACAATACTGGTATCCATAAAATAGAGAGAGGCATAATAAAGGTCTGTCTGCATGAGAAATGGTAGCAGGTAGGGTCTCCGGCGGCGCTTCGTGAGGACGTTTGCACGCCTCGTCACGAGCGAGCCAAGCCCCGAGCCTGTCCTCCATCATCCTGATGTGAGCCACCAAATTAGCCCCTACTAAAACAACAAGTACCACTGCACTTCCCGAAGACACTGTTATTATAGCACGGATCGGGAGTAAGTGCTGCTAATGTTACCAATGTATGATTTCTCATACTTATGTGATTTCGATCTTAAGTAGTTTTGATTGGTGTAAAGCAGACCATTACGTCAAAGTACTGTATATTTTTCTATAAATTTCATCAGACGACTGAATTATTTGGCTTGAGAGAGTAAATAGACATGATGGCTTGGCTGGGAATAAAAATAAAAATTCCACAAATCAATTTACTTTCAACAAAGAGCAATCTCGTGATTTTAGGTGATAACTAATCACCTAAAATCACGAGATTGTTCTTTGTTTCCTAATGTTCAAATAATTATTGACCTTTCCTTTTTTAATTAAACGATTAATTAGTAATAGATTGCTAATGTTTACAAGAATTATAAAACTTGACATGTTAGCACACCTCGTACTAGAATCATTTAAAACCATTTAAATAATTGCTACTACACAGGCAATTGTCAGTAACATCAGCAACATGGTTCGTCTAACACTAGCTACTATTTCTAAACATTTGACTGAAGATGTTATAGAGGAAGTTTTCAAGTTGAAGACAAATAGTGAGGACAATGTCCAAAGTATTGTAATCACGAGAGCCGCGCCCGCCGGGGAAGGCCTCATCAGCGCCGTTTACCGGATCCAAGTGATAGGCAAGACCCATACTGCCAAATTCATTGCCAAAGGACTAGTAACTGATCCCCTGATGCGAAAATCACTTGACTGCCACACATACTTCAAAAGAGAAGCATTATTTTACTCAACCGTTCTACCCATATTGAGCGAGATACAAAAGAATTCTGGTGCAAAAGAGAGGATCCAGGAATACCTCCCGAAATGCTACGATTGTCACCTTGATGGAAAGGACGATTACATTTTGATGGAAGACTTGGCTGAGAAGGAATGTCTGTCTATAGGTAAACATATAACTATTTGCGAAAGGAATTTAATTCTCAAATCTTTGGCGCATATCCACAGTGTGTCCTTAGCTCTGCGGATCAAAAAACCCGATGTCTTTGCAAAGCTTGCCAATGGAGTAAACGAAGTATTTTATAATGATAAGAACAGAATCTGGTATGCCAACTATCTCGCTGAAGCCATTAAAATAGATAGAAAAGTGCTTGAAGAATTTGAAGATCCGGAAAGCGTTTATTATCAGAGATTTAACGCCGTGCTTAACGATGATATTTATGGACAATTGATTCGGATCGTTAACAGTCGAGGTGACCATCCCGTGCTCGTTCACGGCGATGCTTGGTGCCCCAACTTCCTGTGCTGCAAAGATAAAGCTTTTGCCATTGATTTTCAACTATTGAGATGTGCTTCACCTGCCACAGACTTATCTTACTTCCTACTATTGTGTAGCGACTTTTGCCGTACCAGAGAACAATTTCTGGAGGCTGTCGAAGAGTACTATGAGTC
Source organism: Agrotis clavis (assembly GCA_954870645.1). Classification (NCBI taxonomy): domain Eukaryota; kingdom Metazoa; phylum Arthropoda; class Insecta; order Lepidoptera; family Noctuidae; genus Agrotis; species Agrotis clavis. The sequence continues at coordinate 28,974,378 of OX940917.1, read as the reverse complement.
TTTAGAGTATTTTCTGAAAGACATGGGGATCGATGCTACTAATAATTTTTCATTTGACATGTTAAAAGAAGAATTAAAGAAGTACGGTTATTTTGGAATACTAGAATCAATTACATCGATTCCATTATTGGCTAGCGAGCGCTGTGACACCCTAGAATCTCTTGAGAAGAAGTACAGCGGCTATGAAACCATACCGCTGGAAGAGCTCTGGCCATTGAGTGCAATTGAACAAGATGAACAAAAGCTGCGTCTCATAACCGCTGTTCGTGTTGCTGTAGATGTTGGCCTGATCTGAATTCAGTAAATATTAATTGAAATAATAAAAAGGTTCGTTACTATCCCAGTGTTTCTTGTCTATCACGACTTAGCTACATCGCACTTAACGGAACAGTTAAACTTAAAATCATCTTTCAACCGCCAGCCTCGCAAACTGATTTGTGTAGAGATTCTACACAAAAACACCTGTATCTATATAGATAAGCCTTTAGATGAGTCGGCAGTACATTGGAATGTTCGGATTCGTGACCGCTAGACAGCCGAAAACTAATTATCGCGCGGTGTCGAAGTGTTCGGCCGCTCGGACGAGGCGCGTGTGTATCCAATACACTCGCATACAACTTACATTTTAAACCGGCCTATTAAGTTGGGTGTTTTTTTTTGCCTTTCTCGGTTCTGTCGTAAGTAGAGTCGGCACTTATTGCTACCTCGTGAATTAATAAAGGACTTCAATTAACATCCCGTGATAACGATTTAAATCCAGTTTTGAATTAAACGGTCGTTGAAGCAAGTTCCTCTGTCACAGTCACAGATGCACACGCAAATAGAAAGTGCGTTTAAAGTAGTATATTATTTGTTTTAATGTTATTTTAAGTCGGGTTCTAGATAGAGGTCCACTTTCGAACGATCTAGCATTTGAACAAGGATTCTCACTATTATAACTTCGTGCGCAATAACAAGTTAGCATCGACAAGGATTTATGTTCCCATAAAATGCGAGAAACGACCGAATATCACATGCGGATCACATCGGATTCCTAAAACCGTGCAAATGCGTATAAAACTGAATAATTCCGCCGTACCTACATACTGTTCAGAAATTTGTAGCAAATAGTTAGCAACTCTGAATGTAAATGTGACAATTTCGTTGTACTTTATACATATTAAAACTCAATAGGTACTCGTCTTTAAGAAAATTGCTTAAAAGGCAAAGCGGTTGTGGAATTTAAATATGCAAAATTTAAGGTTGGTTTACATAGAAGGGTTCTAAAGTTGGTGTAGCTGACAGGTGATTGGCTCGCAATGTGTTCAGAACACGCGTTCGGCTCTCGATCTCATTTTAATCGTTTCACGTGTGAGGTGCTGCGCAGTTCTAACAGGCAAACACCAATAAACTTGTCTTGGTCGTTGTGATTCATATGGGAAGGAAATATATACCGGTGTGGAGTCCGAAGGCCACATAGTTTACGCAACAGAACGTCGTAGAGTGTCTGTAGAGTCTCCTCATGCCTAAAAGACTAGATATTAATATTATTAGTGGACGTAAAATAAGTCTTATTAACTACTTTTTATAAAGACTCATTCACCTTACTGCGACTTTGATTTAAAATAGCATGAGGTATTATTTGGCGGTTACGAGTATCTGATTGAAATAAACAGGCCATATGGCCGATATTAAATGGACGCTAAATTTTAGAACTTCATGATGATCTTAACTTCATTAAGAGGAACTGATGTATGTATCACATATTAACATGGGTCGCGGGAATGTCGCATTACGTAACCGTGACCCCGGAACGTAAAGGGCTATTGAAGGATCACCGTGGATTTACGTTTGACAAGCCTGAGAGTCCCTCCCGCCTATTTTGATTAGGTTGAGTTGAAGACAGACAAATAACACACGCGGTACCCGAAACCAGTTTCTTACTGAAGTATCTGCCAGTTTCCGGTGACAGCAGCCGGTCTCCAATCTTATCGTTCCGGTTTGACGGAGCCTTATCAAGAAGCAACACTCATTTAGGAGGAAAGTGTTGAAGAAACAATCAATTTATGCAAATCAAAAAAAAATTTGCGATCACTCGGAAAAATCTATATCTTAATTAATTATTGGGATTTGAACCAGCGTTCTCTTCTTATCCAGAAGAAGCGGGTTCAAATCCTACTCGAAGCTAATTTTTTCTATCCTCAAAATTAATCGAAATCTAATTTTTTACGGTAGTTTTATCAAATTATCTATCTATACTTATAATAAATCTGTAGAGAGGTCAATTCTGTACATGAAATATATTTCCAAAATAACTATCAGGGGGTGATTAGGGATCGATACTGATGCCAAAAATGCAATTTATAAAATTATTGTCTGTCTGTCTGTCTGTCTGTCTGTCTGTCTGTCTGTATAACCGTTATAGAAACAAAAACTACTCGACGGATTTTGACGAAACTTGGTACAATTATTTTTCATACTCCTGCGCTGGTTATAGTATACTTTTCATCACGCTACAATCAATAGGAGCAGAGCAGTGAAGGGAAATGTTAGGAAAACGGGAGAAGTTACTCCATACACGCTAATCTTCGGAACTACTGGACGGATTTGATTGTTTTTTTTTTTTTTGTATAGCTATTATGTCTGGGCAACATATAGGCTATAATTTATCTTGGAAACTTGAACACCTGATGCAGAACTGCAATAGATCAGCTAAACTATAAGAGATACAAAAATAGCGCCATAGCAAAAATTGTTCCGCCTGATGAGCATTTTCTGTTAAGAAAATTAATTTGAAGATATGGAACACCTGATGTGGAACTCCAAGAGCCCAGCTACACTATTACATATACAGTAATGACGTCTTAGCAAGAGTTGTTCAGCCTGATGAGCACTCCCTGTTGTCGTATAAAAACTGAAGATCTAGAACACCTCACGTGGAACTCCAAGAGCCCAGCTACACTATAACATATATATGAATAACATCTTAGCAAGAGTTGTTTAGTCTGATGGGCATTTCCTGTTGACTTACAAAAATGAGAGATCTGGAACGTCTGGAATCGTCATGCGCGTCCCGTTGTTTTCCCGTCCCCAGGCTCTAAGAATTCGAAATCAGACGTTTCAGATCTTAGATTTTGACGACCCCATTGTCGCTGGCATAAGCAACAGGATCCGCGTACGAAGTCGCTGGCAGAAGCTAGTATATTATATGACAAATCCGTCAGTAGGCTGTAGGCGTGGCTCTGTTCAGTTCGGCAAAATAAAAACTGCGAATGCTCGATGTTCTGTTAGAATGAATGCTCTAGTGTTTTAGTAAACAACAAAACGCCAAAACAAATTTCCTAATACAATCACTTGGTAACTGGTAATGAACGGAACAAAATGTAAATTTCCTCAAAACAATACAGGCCGAATGTTAAGTGTCACACGAAATAAACTAACTTTGTTTAGTACTTAGTTGCGTTTCAAACGAATTCTGAGTTTTGGTCAATGTTTTAACATACTGAAATGATATATTTTTCAATTTATAAGTCTTTTGAAAACCACCACATTTTGAAATTATAATACATCAATAAAATCTTCCATCTACTTGAGATGATTGAAAACCTGAAAATTTTACAGAACCTAATGGATATGAAACCCATTTTTGGTCCTCATTTTTTCTTGCTTGTAAAATTAAATAAATATTCCAGTTGAAATAAGTAGAGGTTTCATCTTAAAAGGATTTAACAGGCAGCGCATTGAATTAAAATGATAATTATAATTATCAATACACTCGTGTAACGATGCCAACCGTAAAAAGCCGCAGACGATAATACGTTATCAAAGTACCCGTGTTTTAACGACTGTCTGAGAAGCTGCGAGCAAGAAACATCAAATGAAAATTACGTGTTACATGACCAAGCAATAACTTTAAGAACTTTAAGAACCCGACTTCATATCAACTCGGTTACGCAAACTACTTAGCTTCACTGCCTCAAAATACCATACCAAAAAACCATGAGAATTATCCCAAATATGAAACCCGAAAACTGGAAATAAACGGCAATTATTAATAATTTTACATGCCCCATTAAGAGTGACCATGCGGCGACATCTCAAAGAGGGATAAATAAAAAACAACAGTTCACATACGACGAGGCTCTTAAAATTGTCAGAGGGAACTTCTAAAAAGAGATAACGCTTTTAACATTAAAAAAAGTCGAGTCCATTTTGTAAACAGGTTGTAAACGATCGTGTATGCGGTGTCCAACCGAAAAATGGTAGGACAACTAAATGTTTCACTAAGACGACTCATATTTGAATTACGTGTGATGTGGACGAGTTAAAAATATACAATTTATGCTGTCGCTTAAAGTGTGCGAAGTGAAACAGGTATTTTGGCGCTTGTCCGGCGCCGAGGTAGTGAGGGCAGCTCGTAAATATCACGAACTTTTCGTAAAAATCCCATTAAGTTACAAAAATAAGACCTATACTTAATAATTAGCAGTGCACGATAAATAACATTAAAATGTCTTAGCACATAATTTATTTGTTTATATTGCAATAAAAACACTACCTACATTAATATTGTGTTATGTGTGTTCATTGATACGGACACCTACACTGAGCCTAAACGTGAATCATTTGTAACCTAAACGATATTCCTACAGACTCTTTTTAATATTAATAACTTAAGACGAACTTAGGGAAAATCATAAAATACGCATATTTTAAGAAATCTTATCCGTTGACAGCGTAACAAAAATATGGATTTGATTTTGAATCACCTCGTGTTATGGAATACTGGTATTTTATCAAGATTTCTTATTGCTATAAATAATATGTAAATTATAATCAAATATTATTGAATGTCCGACTGTTATGCCAATCTGTGCATACCGAAGCTTCAGTGAGCCATTATTTATTGGAATAGTTCATAGGGAAACGTTCTTCGTCTCAAAGTTATCGACACATTTACACTGTGTCAAATTGTGATTGTTTGTAGTACTAGAGTGAGTGGACCATGTCTACCTGTGCACGTAATAGGAATACTATGCCTTTACGAGCCGACCGTGAAATCGGAGAGCGAAAGAACGTTGTAAATCAACTGGATGGTCGCTGCATTTTTTGCTGTCCTGTTTGAAGGATGACCATGATTACTTTGCTATGAGAGATGGACTAGGTTTTGGAATGTAGCTATGTTTATTATTATTATAATAAGGCAAACTATGGTAGTGTGTTTTTTTAAGAATCAAAGAAGGTTCTAGAACCACAAAGTTGTGTTAGTTATGACTTATGATTGCCTTGAAAAAAAATATTTGTAGAACTATTGAACTCTTTGAAGACCTCAGAAATATTATAAATATATAAATCACCGAATTTACCTATGAACTTCTCGAAAAATAATATTCAAATGAATCACATTTTCTCATGAAATAATAATTAGGTAGAGTAATTTATTACACCAGGTAAGAAGACGCATCAAATCACTCAAAAAAAGGTTCCCTCGCTATGATAAAGCTGTGGTCACATTAGTGAGGTCTCGAAGCTCTTAGCCTCTTAACGTTTATCTAAAAGCGAGGCCACTCTTGTTTGTAATCTTCGTCGAGAAGACGGGAACAAAACATTAGTGCCTTTTAGTTTATCGAACGCTTATGCTAACTAATGTATGAAAGAATGTGATTTGCTTTTAAAATGTCTGAGTCAAATGTGTAATGGAAAAAAGTCGTAACTTGTACAGTTTTTGTTAATGAGTCAAAAAGTCAAAAGTCAAATCATTTATTCCAATTAGGCCATCTGAGGCACTTATGAACGTCGATTTTTAAATTTAAAGGGAATAGGAAGGGATGGGATTGATTCTACACCCATTCGCTAAGGTAGGTTGTATGGAGAAGAATGGGCAAGAAACTCCATACTTACTCTTTTTCAAAAATGTTTCACAATGTTATGAAATAACAATTTAAAAAAATAAAAAAAATAAATGTGAAAGCGATGCACTCAAGTCTAGACTATTAAATCATTTAAAGGATAAAAAAAAAAAACAATTAATTATACAGCTAAAAGGTACACGGTGTTCACACTTTCACAAAATAATGCAATTTTAACTTTAAAAAAAACAATAAAGGCAGTATGTGAGCATTAAAATTTCAACCAAGTTTGATTCTGCTCAAGCCCTACATTGTACTATGGAGCAGATCAGCAGTCAATTACAATTTCTTCAGTTTGATACGAAATAGTCTGATTTATATATGAAAAGCATGGTAAAATTCTGTTTAATCCACTCGGTGGTAAAATGATTCATCGCGGTTTCTTGGGCATCTCGAAAATATCAAGTTACGCGGGACCAGAATTTGATTTTCTCGTTTTATATCAAAAACATCTACAGAAATAAAGTTTTATCATGTTTAATTGATAGTTTTATACTTTCGAAATAAATTCTCAATTTCCTTTTATTAAAATGATAACTGGACAGCGGAACTAAAATGTGTTTAATTAATTTCAACAGTGCATATTTTCTTTCTCGATGTATGACAATGCGCGTTAAATTCAGATACGGATTTAACGCGTCGCAATGTTTGTTAGTACCGCATTAATATACCCAAATATATTTAACGGAAATTTTGACGGGATAAAAATAAAAGAAAGAGCTTTCAAGTAAAATGGTATAACCGACATAAACATAACATCTAACCGTTAGTATAAAGTTTCAACTATTTCAGCCTTTCAAGCTTTCAAGTGTTTTAAATATTTTGTTTTGATGGTATCTCTTTTACCTTCGAAGCATATCAGTTATATTCATCGGAAAACCTGATATTTTTATATAAAACGCGACAGCCGGGTTTTGACACGAGATGGTTAAGATAAAACAAAACGTATCTTGAACTTGTAACTTGAGTTACAATATTTTGTTCTTAGTGGTGATACCAGATACGTTTTTGCATTAGTTGGGTGTTAATTGCATGCGAGAACTTGCGAGCAAGTTTGCCTACATTACAGTATTTGTTTCATCAAATGAATTCATTGTCTATCAATAGCACGCAATTTAACGCAAATCGCGAATAAATGAGGCTTTTTAAGGTTGGTTTTAAAAATCTGTCAAGCTATGAGTACTCTCTAGTCGTAAGACCTCTATTATATTTGTTGTCTTGTGAATGGCAAGAAAATCCGATGTCGCGTATGTATGCATTCTTCCAAATGTCATATCTACGAGCATATTAATATTATGCAGCTAAAGAGTGTGTTTGGTTGAACGCGCTAATCTCAGGAACTACTGGATCGAATTCAAAAAATATTTTTGTGTTGGATTGTTCATTTATCGAGGAAAGCTATACAACATCACGCTATGACCAAGAGGAGCCGAGCAAAGGGTGAATCCGAGGAGAAACCTAGTTTACATTATGTTACATTAGTGCTTGTATGACTTAACGCACTTATGACAGCAGACGAGGCAAAAGAGTACAGTCACGAGCAATAGTATGTACCTATACACTAAGCAGTATTCAAAAGCGCTGTTCTGCTACCATATTGATTGACTGGCCTGTTGGTCTAGTGGTTAGTGACCCTGACTGCTATGCCGGAGGTCGTGGGTTCGATTCCCACCCAGGACAAATGTTTGTGTGATGAGCACGATCATTTGTTCCGTGTCTGGGTGTAATTTATCTATAAATTGTATGTTTAGAAATATATAAGTATGTTTATCAGTTGTCTAGTACCCATAACACAAGCTCTGCTTAGCTTGGGACTAGATGGCGTTGTGTGATAATTGCAAGATAATATTATATTATTATTATTATTGATTAAACTTTTGCCTTTTCATTAGACTTCTATTTTGTGAGCTTCTCGCTTCTATACTGTTACGAAATAGGTCTTATTTCAAAGTGGAAACCAGTATTTCACGATTAAATTGCATTTGAATTTTATTAAGTGTATATACATGTTATTACTCGTGACTGTACATTATGTAAGGAACGTAGCAGATGGTCTCCAGTCTCTGCCCAAGTAGTTAAACGAAGGTAGATAGATAACAATATTATATTGCTTTTTTCCAAAAGGCGCAAGTTGAGGTCAACTTACGATCCGTTATTTCATTTGTCAATTTTGATTTCGAAGTATATAATGACCTCATTACAAGGAGGTAGGTAGGTACTAATCGGTAATCAGTGGGTGTCTATAGTTGCCAGTTAGCAGTTACCGATGACTCCTACCCACGATCGATTGCCCAACATATTATATGATGATGGAGTTATTGCCTAGTATTGTTTGTTTATGTTGCTGTAACATAATCACACTTACGGATTACACTTACTCCTTCTTTAGCGGCCTACGTACGATTTTGCTTGACTTACCTGTAAAAAAAAAAGTTGAAATTAGTTAAGGGTTGTCAAAATTATAAAATTTATTATATACTATAGAGAAGCCTTGCTCATTGAATTGCTTTTGCTTTACATTTTTCTTTTTATTTTGTTTCATGGTCAGCCCACTTAAAGCTGTTAAAGTACCTACTATATTGAAATAAGAAACAGTCTTGTATGATTTAAAATATTATAAAAGCATAAAATTGTAGTTTACCATCACCGTAGTCTGCCCCTACCCTTGCATTGCCCGAAAGGTGATGCAGAGGTGTGTACCTAATATACTACACCCGCATTAACCATACTCAAGCGCAATGTAGAGAGTTTAGTGTACCTACTAGTGATGTTGCGAATATCTGATTTTTGACATTCGCGAATGCGAATGCGGATGCGAATATTCAATTCTAATATTCGCGAATGCGAATGCGAATGCGAATATTCAGTTTTAAATCAATAAATTACGTTTGATAATTTAGAAAATACAAAAAGAAACACTTTTTATTGTGACTTTTTAACTTATTTTTATTTATTTTTTTTACTTCCTGTCTGTAACGAGAATGGAAAAGTATGCAGGGTGATTTTTTTAACTGGGCGTGGTCGGCCCTATGAAACTAAAAGGAATGTCGAAAAACTATGGAGTCTCGAGGCCGATTTTGACGAAAACTAAAACTGCATTTTTACTTCACCAGAATTTGATCCTTGCTCCAGCTGGTTCGATTCCTGGCCAGGATTACTGATTCTGCTAAAATCCCATGATGCATTTTTAGTTTCCGTCAAAATTATTCTCGAGACTCCTTTAAATGTTTTCGATATTCCTCATAGTTTCGGATTTAGCCATCCACATCCCATTGAACAATGCACCCTGTATAAGAGTGGCTCTAAGAATGGCGTCAGTGAAAGAAAGACAGACAGAAACACGTTTATCTTAGCATGGTCATATTTATGATTAATTCTTGTAATTGATTTGATGAACATTAATATTGATGAATGGCGAGATAAAGGCAGATTAAACAAAAGATGAATGGAGAGGACGACAAAAGATAAGAATGAATGGAGTGTGTGGAAGAAGGAGTACCAGATATTGGTATTTTTTAGTCTTTCGTATTCGCAAAATATTCGCATGATTTTTGCGAATGCGAATGCGAATGCGAATGTCTAAAAATATGCGAATATCCGCATGATGCGAATGCGAATGCGAATATTCGTAACATCTCTAGTACCTACTTATATTGGTACCAATAAAGATTTGTGGTGGAGTAGGAATACTTTGGTCGTTCCATGAGACACCAGTCTATTTAACAAGAACCATGAAACTGGTTCCTTTCAAAACCATGTCATAGGTTTTTATAGATGTATGCTTACAACCCATTATGAAAACATTTAAAATAACACATTAAACTCATAACTATTTGACACCAAAACAGTTCAAACAACTTCGTAAAAAAATCAAATAAAAATTAAAGAACTCTAAGTGCTGTTTCTCTCCATAAAAATAATAGAAATCGCACTCCATGCTTAAACCGAAAACTATTTTAATGTTTTTAACATTTATCGACGTAAACTACGCAAGTATTCCTCTGACCAAAGTCACGAGTACCAATTAATAAGATATGAATCCGTTGAGAGGCTCATTTAGGCCTTTGGGCACACGCATTAAGAAGCAGAACTTGTCCGACTGGTCGTTAAAATTCCCTCAGATTGGAACCGGGAGGCGGGAACCTACACGTTGTTTTACACTTTTGCCGCATGTACTTGTTCGTACGGTACGCTCTGATTCGCTTCAGGCTGTCGCGGTGAATGTTGTAACGCACCAAAAAGTTAATTTTAGATTTTTGGTTCTGAAAACTTTTTTTAAATTCGTAGCATATTCGGTAAAAATAAGTAGATAATTAATAAAACGCATTTGCCAACTGTTCGAAAAATATTCCACGAATAGCGAAGCGAAAGCAGCTATCCTTCGTGTTAATTGCGAAATAAAAATGTTTCTGAGGGGGTGTGTGGGTAGCCATATTTAAAACTAAAGTCGATTTTATTAACAACCTTATACAATAAAATTAGACCTTAATACCATGTGGCAAGGCTCTATTTGGATGCCGTTTAAGTTGCTAAGTGATATTTACAACTAGCCCACGTTTCTTTTCAACACTACGAAGCAACAACAAGTGGGCGCAGCCTACATGAAACATTAAAAAATAACAACAACTGAGTCTAGGCGCGAATTCGGCCCTGACGCAACATTCGAAATTTAAATAGTGCCACAGATACAATAGGAACGACTCGAAAAAGTTTTTAAGGTTTCAGAACTGAAAAGATGTTTGAAAGGGTAATTGAGGGGTATAGAAGCAAAGGTGACAATCTCCATGTTTTCTCGAATTATAACTAATAGCGCCATCTAGTTGTTGGGATTCAAAGCCGTCGATCTGTCCAATTGTCACTTTCAAATAAGTCTTTATCCAATAGAAATTTATGGTTAAAAACTAGTGAATGAAACAAACTTGTCTATGTCCTCTGGAGATTGTCGCTTTTGTTTTGACAGATTCTCACAAGTCAATCAGTTTGAAGTTTTCGGTTTGCATGCAAAAGTGAAAAAAATAATAAAATGGAGCTAAGTGCTTGTGAAGTGCCTCCAAACCAAGCTAGAAAAAAGTTAAGAGACCCTAGAAAGTGGAAAAGAACAATCCAGAAGACAGAAAGGTATATTTATGTAGGTACTATTTTTTAAACTTTGTTGTCTGTTACTTTGCAATGCTATTTTTCACTTTCAATACATTCAAAATTTTTCTTTAAAAATGTTTAAAAAAGTTAACGTTTTTTTTACATAACTGTAATAAGTTAATTACATACTTATGAAAAAAATAAAAATATTTTGTTAATTTCTAATAATGCCTTTTATTGAAACAGAATCACCAATATCCATTACAGATTAAAGCAAAGTGAACAAAATCCATATATGATTACAACAAACATAGCAATGTCTACTTGGGAGAAACAAACATAACAATCTCCAAATTTGTAACCTCATTTATTCTGTAACCACCGCGTGAATCTAGCCCAAACTTTCTTGAAATCTTTTCCTAACACTACACTAATAAAGACAAAACATAAAAACTTCAAAAACATTTGTAACTTTTATGATACAAGTTTTTCACGTTTTTCTTAAAATCTGTAAAAGTGGAGATGGTCACCTTTGCTTCTATACCCCTCAATTATTCTTCGTTACCCATTGACGGACGTTTAATAATTACAATTAATTACGACTTTAATTACTTATTAAGCGTCTATCGATAGATACTTCTTTGCGTAGGCCGTTAATGTCAAAGACTTGCTTTTGTTTCAATATTATAATGGGCGGTTAATAAAGTTGGTAATTAACAAAAAATGCAGCGTACTTTAATGAACAACACATAACGTGTTTCTTACATAATATTCGCTTAATAAAGCTTCACAAGGCCTCGATATTGGTTACTTGTAAAGCCAGACTTCCAAAAATTCAATTCTGTGTCAATATGATATTTACTTAAGTCGTTTGTGACCTTACAGTTTCCCGTGTCCTATTTAATAACAGCGGTGAGGTGGAGGCACGAATTACCGGTCGACCGTATATTTTGATGTATTAGTTATTAGTTTTATCCTTGGACTAGTTTTTAAGTCTTGCTAGGTGTTATTTTCGTTAGTCATAGTCTTAAAATATAATAACGAAATAAAATTTTCTTTTATGAAAATAAAGAACATTATTTAGTTTCGGACATAATAACGTGTAGTGTTTGATGATGCCAAATAATGTTTTTTACCAATCATTTGACTTACCCTTTGTTAAAGTAAAAGCGTAAACAAGAAAGCCTTTTTGTGGCTGTTCATGGCTTGTAATTGATTTTTTGTCTAGCCGAAACATTTAAATTAGCTGTCATCCGAGTCTATTCAGGCGGAGCATTCGATTTTTAAATTTAATTTCTGGCATAAAAACTTTTTGGTAATATACAGATAGGTATAAGCCGGAGCATTGAAGAAAGGATTCTAAAATGGCGGCTTGTACTTGCGTTGACAGATAGTACAGTCAGCATATAAGATTTCAAATTAAAGTTTTTTTCAAATTGAAAATAATAAAAACAAGACTGGATCACAATAATTTCTCAAACTTAACCTAACAATAAAACAAAATTAAAACAACAATAATCAACAGGTAACAACGGAAAAATAACAGAAAACTATAGTAAATATTCTTAAAAAAGATCACTGAGCGCGTCAAGACATCAAGACTATTTTTTTTTCTGCTTACGCCACGCGCGGGAGTGAGTATAGACGGCACTAGTGTGCGAGCGAGCGAACACGATAAGCGCTGCCATTTAAGAATCCTTTCTTCAATGAACCGGGTTATACAATGTTTATGAGTTAATCTATCGTACTATGCGGTTCAATTAAGAGAGAGTGCCAATGGTCTCCATCTGTCAAATGTCACTTGCAAATAAAGCTTATCAATAAAATACTTTGTGCAAATATTTTATACCTAGTGTATTATTATCTTGATGGAGTTATTTTCATTATGATTTTTTTTAATTTGAAAGCGTGCAAGTAAATTATATAAGAGGTACATGATGTCACAATAATGGTGTCAGCAACCCTCCTTCTTAGTTGGACTGCATAGTACGTACAGACACCAGCATTAACCTGAATAAAAAAATAACCTTCCTCTATTCTGATAAGTTCTGGTAGGTTGATGTGCTGGTTAAAGTACAGACGTACTTTAGACTGACTGTAAAACCATAGACGAATAAAAAATAACTTAAGAAAAAAAGTTTTGTGTTTTGGTGCACAAAATGAAAACACCAGCCAGTATACAATACAATATGTTTGAGTGTATGTATGTTTGAGTAAATCTTAAGTACCTACATAATAATTAAAAAACGAAATATTCTTTTAACGGCGAGGTTAAATGTCAGTTTCGCCTTAAATAATATCGTCACAAGGTCATACATCAATGCGGATCTTCAAGGATACAAACAAGGGTGTCTTTGTAAATAAATCGAGCATATTCGGGTTATCACTAGGAAACGACGTTTATCGGGCCAAGGAGAATAAACATGAGTTTATTTGCATTATGATTATAACATTATAATAATACTAGCCTGTGCCCGTGATTCTCATGGATTTTGTGACCAAAAATACAAACCAACAAAAGTAGGTACTTACTAGGCTGGCATAAGTGCGAGGTGGTAAGTTTTAATAATTCCGAATGATAAGCTTACCCTAAGTTAAAAAGGGTATGTATCTGAACTACGTAATGGAACTAATGGGATTAGGTAACAAGGTATTCTAGTTCCATGGAACAACTAGGAGAAAACAATCCCAGTAGTTCCATAATGGAACTAGACAATGGAACTACTGGGATACCGCCAAAATGTATCCCATGACTAGAAAAGACTCCGCGGTGTTGGACGCCCACGGCGACGGACGTCGTAAGACGATCTCCGGCCACCGTAGGCGCGGGCAGCGAGTAAAGGGCTACTCGCTGCCCGACCATGGACCATGCCCGGGTCGACGGCGCGTTGTGTCTCACGCGCGCCTCAAAGAGCGTCAGCATAATGACGGGGCCCCCCTCTCAGAGGGCCAAAGCCTGCCGGGGTCGCGGGATTATTTCCTTACCGTGACCCCGGAACATAAAGGGCTATTGAAGGACACCGTGGATTTTAGTCAGTAGAAGTCTGACAGTCCCTCCCGCCCTGCCCGGGGTGGGAGGACTCATTTGATGATTTTACCACGTTAAAAAAAAAAAAGACTAGAAAAGACTGTACGAACTAAGAATATTGAACTAAACTTTGAGCATGCATGGATTTGGAGTCACGTATTGGCTATTTAAAGAATCTAGAAATACGATGCAATGGATTATTTTAAATTCATTGCCCACTTTTTAGGATATGTGGTGATAGACGTACATAGGTTGTGCGTAAAAGCTTATAATTACATATTTTAATAATAGCATAGAAATACAAATGATACCTCCCACCCAGGGCAGGGCGGGAGGAACTGTCAGACTCGTACTAACTAAAATCCTCGGTGTTCCTCAATGGCCCTTTTACTTTCCGGGGTCACGGTGATTCGGTAAGTCCCGCGACCAGCTTCTAATTGCATTAAGAAAAAATATGTAAGTACATAATATTGATCTAGAATCAATGATAACATTAAGGCTGTGCCTCAACAAGGCAATTTCAGACGATGAAAATATTTTGTTAAACAATATCGTTGGTGCAAAGAACGTTCAAAGTCGAACTTTTGGTGTGATCGAATTACAATGAATGTTGTATTTATTTGACTTCTGCGAACCACATACATAAACATTAAATAAAAAGACTTAGGTACGTTAAATACAATAGCTCGCCTCATTGCTCGTTTGAAACTTGGTTGAAGTCAAAAGTCCCGGGATTTTCAAGGTTGGTTTACAATGATTTTATTGTTGTTTTCGACTTTATAAGGCAATTTATTAAAATCAGCAGGAATTTCTTGTTTTAATGGTCCCAAAAGTACCGACTATGTTATCATGAGAGACCAGATTATTTATGAAAATACACATTTGCATATGCAATTGTATTATGACTAGTTTTTTTATAATTGCATATTTTGCTTAAAATAGGCTAATTTCACATTATTTGAGCATGTTTTCTTTAATTTTTAGTGTATCTAACTAAGAAAAATGTATTAGATGGGTTTGTTATGTATGATACTTGCAAGTGGATGTAGAACAAAAGCTTTCAGTTCCTATACCTACTCCGATTTGTAAAGTTTCTAAGAACAAAATTATAACTTATCGAATTGTAGCTACTAGACATAATAAACTATGATAGTAAAAAAAAAATGTTTATATATTTAATTGGACAATATTTCTGATTTTTTTGTTAAGTAAATCCACAATAATTATTGCTAAAATCTGTCATGTAAAATTGTACGTACAGTACTTATAAAAATTTAACATTACATATTTTAGCGATTTAGTTGCATATTTCAGGAATTTATGTTGCATATTTCGCCAATTTATAGTTGCATATAATCCGGTTTCTAGTTATCATCATCATCATCAGCCTACTGCCGGGACACAGGCCTTCTTTCTAACAGAGAGAGTGGGCCATTATCCACCATGCGAATCCAGTGCTGGTTGGTATAGATGTCACATGTCTTCGAATTTTTGGTTCTAGCATGCGGATTTCCTCAAGATGTTTTCCCTCACCGTTTTGAGAGCAGTGGTGATTAAATAAGTTACACAAATTACTGCGCCTAGCCACAGGCCTAGCTGAGTTAGCCCGTGTTAAATATAGTTCTGGCTTCTAGAGTTTAACTAGATACAGCTGAATATACCTATATTCTATGTACTCATATGGAGCGACTGTCTACCTGATCACCAGGATCCTATTAGTACTGCATATGATACAACTTGATTGAGACTTTTGGGGCCATGAATGGTAAAAGTGTTATTTTTTCCATCTCCAATTTTTACGAGTCATTTAAAATCATAGAGTAATTTACGAAACCTTCTCAGTTCCTGAATTTTACATCAAAATACAAACTCTTCGAGAATATATCGATGGTGCTTAAACGTTAATTCAACAATAAACTTAACATGTTTCTTTATTTCTTCTTATACTTTGGAGTCAGGCCTTCATTTGTGGACCTCCATTTATCGTCATTTCGTAACGTGGCACGCGCCGCGGCCCACATGGTACTTTCTTTAGAAAATTTATAATCCAGACCCCCCCTGACCCTTCTCGATGGGGATTATGTTTTTGTATGGTACAAATGACTAGTGACAGCGATTTTGAAGTCCATTAATCTGAGTCAAAATCAAAATTATTTCATAGTCTTAATTCTTCCACTTCGCTATCCTTTATTTTATTAGGGAGTTGTTATTGAGGTGCCTACTTAGGTGCTATAATATTTTTCTACGTGAAATCTGTATACTCGTCGCTCGCAATCATTGTGGATAAGAAGAGCTGGGCAGTGTGTAATTTTTGGAAGCAAGACCTACGCTAAACCAGTAAAAACCATTTGTGGCAGTTTTATTTTGGTTCTACGTGGCACTATACAATTTAATGACACTTCATGTCAATATTTTTTGGTGCTTTCGCTAAATTAACGTATAATCGCTTCCGCTTATAACTTGGCTGGTTGCCCTGCGCCTACGCAGGTCGAAAGTGTGCCCAACAACGTTACACTCAAAACTTTATACTTAGTTATACTCATTCTCGCTCCATTGTGCGCCACCCATACATCTGACCCGTTGACACTTCAATACTACCGGATTTTGTTTGAATTTGGAAGAAAGAAAAAGATGGCGGTTTTTCGGTAGGTATTATTTACGAAGGTTTTATGGGAAAAATAAAATTTTAGGATCCGTAAGGATTCATAAAGATAATTATAATAATTGTTTAGGGCCTTTTGGCCATGAAATGAATAGATCCTATAACTAGGTAGTAGGTACTTAAGCTGCGTTATTTACGATAATGTTAAATTTGTTAAAATATTCAAATTAGACATTTTTTTTTATAATATCTACGTATGAACGAAGACCATTTCGTGTTTTTTTTTATTTCATAATTTTTGAAGATGCTCTGTCACATACAATTTACGAAGTTTGACCCCTGCAGTGCAGCTATTAGTTAACGAAACATCTTCCAATCAACTCAAAATATGAAGAAAAAAAATGGAAAATATATTTTTTATGTGATTCCTTGTTTCCTCTAAGGGAAACAATTGTATGATTAACTCTACACGTAGCAATAAAATAATCTAAGCTAAACAATTATAAATAAACTATTATTTATTTCATAAAATGCATATTTTATGACATTTTGTACAATCAAATTATCCTTTTATGATTAAAGGGAATGGTAATTCTGGCAGGCGCTTATTATTTAATTGGTTTTTTTATTAGTCAATGTTCTTATTGTAATGCTTTTTACCCGACTACGGCAAAGCCAAAAGGAGGGAAGTATGTATGTATGTATGTATGTTTGTCTGTTCCCTCATATCTTCTAAACTACTTATCATTACATGACAAATGAGGTGTCGTTAGAAGCGTCTCAGTTGTCCGCTGGTTATAGGGTAGGTGACGTGTCACCAAATCCAATATGGCGCCCTCTAGGTGATGTAAAAGTCGTGACCGAAAAAAAAAAAATTTCGCACAGTATCGTCATGGGTATCAAATTAAAGGGCTTGATATGCACATTTGAAATATATATACATTATATAGCTTTTATATACATTAATAGCTACTTTGCCTGTTTCTAACAGTGTCAACATGGGTATCAAAATATGAAAAGGCTTAATGAGTACATTTGAAATTTACTCGCTACTCTGCTTTTATTATTATATACTTATCAAATAATATACCTAACCCCAAAATAGTGTAAATAAAAAATAAGTTAAAAATAACTAAAACCCGACTACGACAAAAACGTGCACTGAAAAGTATAAAACAAGGACAATATTAATTTGACCGATATTGTGCTAGCCGTGGTCGTGTGCCACCTGCGGTTGTTTCACACAATCTTCGTTAGGTAGGTGGCACACGACCACGGCTAGCACAATATCGGTCAAATTAATATTGTCCTTGTTTTATACTTTTCAGTGCACGTTTTTGTCGTAGTCGGGTTTTAGTTATTTTTAACTTATTATTGGATATGGAAATACTAGCTTTTGCTTCTGGTTTCGATCGCTCTCTGCACCTAAAGAAGTCATTTGTTTTAAAGTCATTACAGATTCTATCTTCTAAATACTATGTCTGAAATTCGCACGGTGTTTCGTTGAGAATTCGAGATGATTTTACTCGTCAACGTTACAGAATAGCACTTTTTTCATTTTGGGATAACGTCCGTCCGTTACTCATGGTTATAGACATGGAGAAGAACCTCATTGAATATCCGTACGCCAATTTTTATCATAAAGTTACTTTTGGACTGGAAGTTACAGATCCAGAACTAAAATACTAATCTGATCACCTGTAGAAAATTGTATCGTGATCTTTCGTTTATGTTTAAACAAATTTATATGTTCAGTAGTAAAGCAGTGTCACAATTTAGGCAGTTGTAACTTGTTGCGTGGTTTTTTGTGTTAGTTGCTTCTCTCAAGTCAACCTAGAGGCGGTTGTGAGCTTATAACCGGACTTTTCTGTGTGCCCTAAATGATTCTAAGGCCTCCAGCGAGGGGCTTACAACCAAAATCATGAAAAACCAAATAAAAAGTGACCACACGCTAAAAGCACCCCTGTGGGGTACGAATCTCGGCGTTGTGTGAATACCAGAAGTCTAACGCTTTATAGGCTGTGGATAGTCGGTTGATGTTATGCATACATGGAATCATACGAGTAGATGTTGAATGGAAGCTACATTATCAATTAATACGTTAATCAAATTAGCGCAAAATAGAATAAATTAGATGTAAATCTCAAATGTTCACACCTATTCGAAGGCTGAGAAGAACGCACAACTTGATTCCCAAAAGAAACTTGAACGGCTTTGAGTAATCACTTCCTTCCTTCATATGTTATTAATGACATCCCCTTTGCTTCGCCATGACCATACCATGACAGACGTTTCT
Source organism: Agrotis clavis (assembly GCA_954870645.1). Taxonomy (NCBI): domain Eukaryota; kingdom Metazoa; phylum Arthropoda; class Insecta; order Lepidoptera; family Noctuidae; genus Agrotis; species Agrotis clavis. The sequence continues at coordinate 28,955,485 of OX940917.1, read as the reverse complement.
GTGGCCTCACCATATGTGAGACTAGCGCCTCCTTGCTGAGAAAAGACGAAAGATCTTTCACTTTTTGTTTCATAGATAATGTTTTTTTTTTTTAAATTGGAATATTAATTATGCCTGTGTTTTCTTTTTACAAGCTTTTATTTACTTTCACGTGTCCCGTTGCCAATTCTCAATCAATTCTTGCAAGTTTTTGATCCACTTCCCGGTTTCCGATTGAGTTGAAATTTTGCATGTATGGAGCTGGTTTGATGATGGAGATGGAAAGTGGCCATAGGAACTCTGTAATGAAACGCCGCGAACCCATCGAGTTAAGACTTTTTGTATTTGTCTTGACGAGTACTTTGGCTATCGTAAGTATTTTTGTAACAATAAAAGCTTTTTTTAAAAAAAAAGAACAAAGTTTTTTATGGACTAAACTTGTTTTTTCAATTAATTATTAATTTTGTCTTTTCTTATACCTACTACTTGTTTAACATTAGTCTAGTAGTGGTTGTAGTGGTAATCTGCGGAATCTTGCTCTTTCTGTTTTTTCATTATTTAAAAATCTAGGTGCTAATCCACGGTAGTGTGTGATTGTTTGTGGCTCTTTTTAGATCCGTATATATTCTCCTCGTCTCTTTTCGCCTTTACGACTGACAGAAAGTACACAAATACAGACATGTATTTGTGTACTTTGTCATGGCAATTAGACTTTAAACTTAATAGGGCAAAGTAACGCTGTTAAAACATGACAGAAAGTAATCCGCCTACAGATGAAGCCCCCGGTCTTCCGATACACACCTGTTAAAATTGTATAACACTCATTAATGTCTCGTTTGGCAATCTAAAGACCGGATGTATCTTTATAGCCGTAGAAGCAGCCTTTGACACAGATGCATTATCAAACTATCGCCCCCGCACGGTCAAAAAGCCTTTTAATATTGAATAAATACACCTACAGTCCATCGTTGCAATGTCATGTAACCATACCATATCAAAAAGTCACCTACAGTGAACAGTTTCTGCTGTGTTTCGACCTCCTGTATTTAGTCGGTTGATGATGCAGTTGCCTAATACCATGTAGGTTGACGACGGTGTCGCTGGGCGATCATCGCGTCTAGTTTTTGTCTCGACTCCACATGGTAATCTCGACTTTATTTTTAACCTTCCTTGGTCTGTTTTGGTTCAATACAGGTTGATGTACCGTTTTGAAAATGGAATTACGTCGTCAGCCGTTCCACGGTGTCGCAATCGACGCGTGCCTTGGTGCTTGAAGCGTACTACTACTACTATTTTATGCTTAATTATTTGCTGAATAAGGTTGTGATTTGGTTGGTTTTTGTTCTTCACTAAGCGAATTGTATGCAAGTGTGGAGCAAAAGGCAAATTTGTTGGCACGTGGGAAGAACGCTGACGTCATTATAAGAAACGAGCACCATAAAACTACCTTTCGACTTAGCTTGATAAGAATGACTTGGTAATTTATTGTATAATTAGTAAACGTACCTTATGGTGTAGATGTAGATTCTTATTAATAATTCCCTCAGTAATGAGGTCAAGATAAAATAAATGAATAGGAATCACACCATTTAGTAGACAACTTAGTCAACCGAGCAGCAATTCTCATTAAATTGGTAAAGCTGTGTCGCAACATTTTCTTTAATAATAAATTAATCTATAATTTGTTATTAACTGTCTCATTACTGAGAAAAGGGGTGTAAAGTAGCAAGTTGACCGTCACTGTAAAAATCGTAAAGTAGGCCTTTTTTTTTTTTTTTTTTAGCGTGGTAAAATCGTCAAATGAGTCCTCCAACCCCGGGCAGGGCGGGAGGGACTGTCAGACTTCTACTGACTAAAATCCACGGTGTCCTTCTGTTCCAGGGTCACGGTAAGGAAATAATCCCGCGACCGTGAAGTAGGCCTACCATACTCTTTTGAAAAAGGTTGTCTCGAGAATTTGAGCCCGTATATGATTTCATCTAAGCTTTGTACTCTCTAGTGAGTTACTTACAGTCGAAAATAGCATTTCTCGAAGACCGTCCTTCAAAATAGAATAAGTCTTGACTAGCTAGCAACAAAGATTTTTCTAAAACGAAAACATAATATTAAAGAGTTAACAATTTACAAAAACACTAGTAAAGTGCATAGTACACAGAAACAAAAAACTTTACAGTGCTTAAATAACATTAATGTACAAGACTAGTCGTGAAGGTAATCCACTTGACTTTTTGTCTCCCTCACACGTGTGAGAGTCGAATGTGGCTGTCCCTTTCTTGCGCCGGCGCAGCCTCCGCGCCGGGACCTTTTCTTGGAAGTCTCTGCGGTCCCTAGATAGATGCTTATCGGTTGTGTAGTAAGTTGGTTTTCTATGTATCTTTAACTTTTTAACTACCTTTATTTAATTTCTCTATGATATATTTAGTTGTACGTGTTAAGAAAATTCCTATCTTAATGAGATTTTCCTTACTTGGTTTAGAAGAAAGAAGCAAGTATTCACCCTTTAGTGCGTCTAAGACATTTAATTATGGATAGCTTTAGTCATTTTCATCACTACTTCCTCTCAGTATACAAAAGACCAGCAAAAGTACTTGGCAGTAAACATGTTCATATTTTATTTCACATCGAAATAAATATGTTCATATTTATTCAATAGCGACAATAGTCCTGTGACATCAGACTTCGGCCAGTCTGCAAATGCACCGTACTCTAAAGCAAACAGTCCGTAATGACCCAAAATATAATTTAATGTATAAGTAAGTAGATAATGATATCGGACTGAGATTAAGTGTCGTTGACACTGATAACTAACTAGGTAAACTGATAAACGGTAAAATTTTAAAACACAAACACATACTGCGCGCAAGTAGTAGGTAGTAAGCGAACAGCCATTATTGTTTGTGTGCACAAAAACATGAAACGATACGTGACGCAAAGAAAATTGGCGGGAAATCCCATTTATGCCGAAAGTATTGAAATGTAATCGTTCATTGTTAATATTAATATTACTGTTTTTTTGATCGATCCTACAATTAAAGACAACGGTACTAAATATTTCAATAAACAGATCAGAAGTTTGTCAGAAAAAATAAACTTTTCATATTCTAAATATTTTGTTCGAAGCCATTTATTTCATAAATAAATACTAGCTTTTCGTAAAATATGGGATACAAAATGATAATGGTATGGTATGGGCAAAATACACGGCTTTCAGTGCGAAATTTTGTTGATTACAATAACGAAATAGATAAAAAGCGCCCCCATTGCTTTGAGTTGTAACCGTAACATATATCTAAGAAATACACCAATCAAACCAGAACCCATCACTTAAAACCGCATGAAGTTCGGACTAGCAGTTTTGGAGATAAATGGCAACATTGATGTGCACAAAAATCTTGCACACCAAACGCATATACCGTCTCCATACCATCGCCGTTGCGTCGCGGTTTAAAATTAAAATCTAAATAAGTACAGGAAAATGTACGGTATAATATAAACTCGAAACAGGATTTACTGTAATCGAAAGTAGTTATATCGGGCAAATATAAATAGTATATTTGCTTCATTACGTACGCAAGGTATGAGCGATGAATTAGCACTTACTTAATCAATGCTAATCTGTTTAGTTGTAGACCGTTGGCAGGCGATTATATCATAGAATCTACAGCCAAACGCTATTCATCAACGCTTTATTATTTACTTTAAAAAATATCCCTGGAATATTACGAGATTTATAAACCAGGTTCTTGCAATAATAGATCTAGCAATATGCCCCTACTATTAGGTTTTAAGATTCCACCTTATGATCGAGCGATCCCATATTTTTTAAGGTTCCGTACCCAAAGGGTAAAACGGGATCAGCCTCTACCATGAGTTGTCATTACAATACTCGATCATACGCATCGACCGCGTTTGACGCTCTCATTGGTTGAGAATTCATACAACCTTGGAGCGGGCCAATGAGAGCGTCAAACGCGGTCGATATCGATGATCGAGTATCGTAATAACAACTCATGGTATGGGTACAGGCTTTGATTGCCATCGTATCAACCAAATTTTCACAGATGATGAACCTATTTCTGTTGCTGCTATGACAACAAGTACTAAAAACAGAATAAAATAAAAATTTAAGTAGACCGAGACAATGCGATGGCACGCGGTCGCCTCGAGGATTCCGCCGCGTGCTATCGCATTATGCTTTCTGTCTCGGTCTAGCAAATGGCAGTTCTAAGCGACAGAAAGAGAAAGGGCGACGGAAAAAGCCGATTCCGCGTCGATAGATGTGGGAGTACCCTTAGATAACTAGTTGTTCCCCGCGGTTACACTCACTCTCTGCTCCTTTAGTCGTAGAGTCATGTAAGTAGTTACAAGTTACCAAACAAACTCTTCAGCGGAGCAGTGGTGGCCCAGTGGTATCGGCTCTGACTTAGTAGTTGTAGGTCGTGGATTCGAACCCAGCCAGGCGCATTACTTTGTGTAATTTATTTCATCACCACTGTTCTCAAAGCGGTGAAGGAAAACATCGTGAGGAAACCAGCATCTCCTAGAACCACAAAGTCGAAGATATGTGATATGTACCAACCCGCATTGGGCGTGGGTGGTAGATTATGTACCACTTCCTCTCACAGAGAGGAGGCCTGTGTCCCAGCAGTGGGAACATTATAGGCTGATGATAAAACAAATTCTTCAGCTTTTTTCATTAAGTATAGGTGGTACGGAACCCTTCGAGTGAGAGTTTTTAATTTTACATAAGATTTCGGTTATGAGAAATCCCTCCACAACCATTAAAGGAAAACAAGACCCTTTCTCGGATCTGATTATGATCGCCAACTGTTTAAGAGATATCAATCGAGATGCCTTCGATGGATAGGGCTAATTGAAGGAGGCGGCAGAAATTTCGAGAAAGCGAGGATTATTCATTTTTAATACCCTTTATCAAGCCTTATATTATGGTGTTGTTTTAATAAAAACTATACTGTATCTTTAATCTACACACATCAAAAGTGTCTAGGGATCAACATATATTTTTGCAATAACTTTTCTCCTGATTGATATTAATTAAAATGTTCTTTAAGGATTCATCAAATAAAGTGTTATCGTTTGTCACAGTAACGATAAACCAAGTCACCTTTGCATTCATAAAGAAATTTGCCATTTTCCTAATAAAGGGATTTTTTACATTTGAACCACTAACAATAAAGTTCGAAAAAAAGACTGAAATAACAGTTTTCTTTAAAATTTTATTGGGTAACTTAAACAATTAATAATCCGTGTTTCTACCGCGAACACTAACAACACAAGAACATCGGTTTGGCATACTCAAAATGAGTTCATCCAAATCACGCTGTGGAATGGCCGCCCATGTTCGTTGCAACAACAAAAAAAGGTCTTCTTGCGACTGGATACCCTCCATATTCGGCAGAGCTCTTCTCTGTAGCATATCCCATGCATGCTCAATCGGGTTCAAGTCTGGCGACTGAGCAGGCCAGGGCAGGACATTGATGTTAGCTGCGGCGAGAGTCTGTCTTACAACTCTTGCGGTGTGCGGTCGTGCATTATCATGCATTAATTGAAATAAGGGACCGATTTGCACTTGTAGAGGAACGATGACGTCTGATACAATCGTCTCAGCATAAATTTGAGCGTTGAGGTTGCCTCTGATCCAAATCAACTCAGTTCTTCCGCCGATCCAAATACCCGCCCATACCATGATGGTTCCACCACTATAAGGATGGACTTCCTGGCAGGATTTTAATCGCTGTTGGCGTCCAGGGGTTCTCCAGTGTCGTATACGTCTTGTATCCGGTCTCATACCAAAACGAGACTCATCAGAAAAGCACACGAAACGCCATTGTTCTTCTGCCCAAATTCTGTGTTCAAGAGCCCATTGATATCGAATCCTACGATTGGGCATTGCTATAGGTGGTACCCGTAGCGGTCTTCGGGAATGAAGGTTCACTTCATGCAAGCGGTTTCTGACTGTTTGGTCGCTAATTAAGTTCCCTGAAGAGTGATGAAGCCTCACGGCTAACATCATGGCGGTTATTGTTGGAGCTCTTCGAGTTAAGATTTGAATGTATCGGTCTTGTCTCCGTGTGGTGCAGCGATACCGTCCTCCATGGCGCTCAGCCACGGTACCAGTGCTTCGGTAACGTGTCCAAAGTCGACTGATAACACTCTGACTTGTATTCAGAGCTAAAGCCACAGTACGTTGCCGGGAACCAGCTTCTATCATTCCCACGGCTCTGAGCATTTCTTCCCTGCTTAAATGACGTCGCCGCTCCATAATAACGTTGGTTTTAATCAGTAGTAGGGAAACAGTAGCACTAATAATGTCTTCAATGCGTTGTATGTTTTTATAGGGAAAATATTGACAGCTGATTTTCATCTTTTACTCGAATTTGATTTACAGTTCCTGATTCAAATTATGAAATGCACCAAAAAGGATCCATATAAATTTATAAAATCATAAATTTATTACAAAGCCACATCTCAATCTCAAGAAATCCGCATAAAAATGCTTGATCCCTAGACACTTTTGATGTGTGTACTTACTAGAGATTTTACAAATATTTGCATTTGCATCCGCAATATTCGCATATTTTTAGACATTTCATCATCATTTCATTTCAAGTCTGCGAAGATCGCCCGGAGGACACGGTGGAGCATACGGTGCAAGACTGCCCAGCTTGGGCAGAGCACCGACGTGTCCTCACGGCTGCGATAGGCGGAGACCTCTCGCGCCCAGCATTGGTCGCGGCCATGCTGCGGGGCGAGACGGAGTGGGAAGCGGTCGCCTCCTTCTGCGAGGCAGTAATGCTCGTGAAGGAGGAGGCGGGCCGCGAGCGAGAGAGGACAGAGTCCTCCCTCCGCCCCATCCGCGGTAGTAGACGCCCACGGCGACGGACGTCGCTAGATGATCTCCGGCCACCGTAGGCGCGGGCATGCGGGCAGCGAGTAAAGGGCAACTCGCTGCCCGACCAAGGACCATGCCCGGGTCGACGGCGCGTTGTGTCCCACGCGCGCCTCAAAGAGCGTCAGCATAATGACGGGGCCCCCCTCTCAGAGGGCCAAAGCCTGCCGGGGTCGCGGGATTATTTCCTTACCGTGACCCTGGAACAGAAAGGGCTATTGAAGGACACCGTGGATTTTAGTCAGTAAAAGTCTGACAGTCCCTCCCGCCCTGCCCGGGGTTGGAGGACTCATTTGATGATTTTACCACGCTAAAAAAAAAAAAAAAAAAGGGTAACAGTGTATAAGACGGGAAGGTCAGGAATAATGGGGACATATGCTCTTTAGGCATACTTAACACAACACTAAAGTAGCGCAAGCGCCATCAGGTCGTCATTTGCAAGCGGCCATTAACAAATAGCGACCTGTTGGCGCTTGCGCTACGTTAGTATTGTGTTAAGTTTGCCTTATGGGTGTGATTTCCAAACATACCTCACGGCCCCGTCTTATACAATGTTCCCGTACGCTGTAAATAAAAAAAAAATCTTGTGGTAAAGCCTCAGATGTAGCAATAAACGACTCACAAGTCACAACTGACAAACTTTCATCATAATTTGTGTAGGACTTCACCATGTTAACACCATCACCGCCGTACATGGTCAATCAGGCCAGCACATTTGCAACACAGATTTTGCGTGCCGCAAATTGCAGATTTTTTATAATAAAACCCGTTGGAATTAGGCCCGTGCCAAAATGTTGAGGGCACCTATCATTATCCGCATTATAACTGATCCTGCGTGCCATGGATATATATGTTTACATGGATTCTTAGCTTGAGGCATCACTTTCCATTTCTGCATACATTTTTGTGATTCCAAACATTTTGTCTGCCTGCCAACCATTCATGGAAAATGTTTTGGGGTCTTGGATCAAAGTAATCTATTTCAATATGCACATTTTGTGTCACGTTAATGTAGTACATATTTATGAGCAAAAAAGTATGAGACCTCATTTAAAAGGTCCATTAAAATACAGCCGAAACATCCTCAACGGGAAATCGCGCCAAAAATCAAGTTAATTCAGAATTTGTATGTTGATACAATAAAAAAAAACAACGTTCAATAGTTTTTTTAGCATTTGTTTATACAAACCGCGTGTTAATTATTACACATCAAATGACTTAGCGGTTAAATGTGGTACCAAAACCGGACGGAAAAAATGTGTACGTGCGGAAAACTAAATGACTTTTCTAGTTCCTAAACGAAATAACAGGTCCTAATAAAGAGGGTTCGTACAAAACGGGTTCTGGACCGTCCGAGACGCAAAGAACGTGTAAAATTGTTTTAACACGACGCCGTCGAGTTTTCTCCGATACCGCGAAGTGATTATAGACCGGAAGCCAGACCAAAATATCGTTAGTGATTTCTTCTCAAGCCATAATTAGTAGACTACATAAGGGAGTCGGATCATAAAGATTTGTGGAAGTCAGCTGCTGTTCCGTTGGTGGGATAAGCAGCAATAGCCGTTCAAACACGTAGAAAAAATAATATTTTTTTGTCATTTCCTCCCAACTGAAACCTGGTTTATATTGAAGATTACCTTATATCACGAAGAATAAAACCAATCAGCTGTCTGTAACATGGTGGAATACACGTCTGCTGGTCACTCGAACATGTAATTTTTTTTATTATTTTCAGTGATTTCCTCTCGACTCAAATTTTACCTGATGAAAGTTTACATAAAGATATGGATAAAAGCAAACGTCAGCTGGCTGTATCTTGGTGGAAAGATCGTAAAATAAAAAATGAAGAAACAATAATATTTTATTAAATCTGAATAACTAAACGTAATTTATTTATTTGCAATATCAAAACGGACATAAAGGAAACGAGTGTCTGTCATAATAACACAAAGAAGAAGCCATAAAAAAATTTTATTTGGAAAAAAAAACTTGTGTCATCCTTAATGTCTATCTTGTCAAATCATTCTGCTGTCATAAGGTTTCAAATCAATATTAAATGATTTTGTTGTTGTATTTCGTTATTTTGTTCAAGTTATGGAACTGTTCTTACTGGAGTGAATAAGTTATTGACACCCTGATCAAGAAGGTCCGTTAACCGGTTCAACAGAATCAGAAGGATTCCTCCACGATCTTCAATGATGAGACGAGGCTCTCGCTTGGAGATTACGTGAAGAGCTTCTCGATCCGGCTTGCATTATGAAGAAATTCCTATCTTTGAAGTCCGAACTAGCTATCCATTGATATATGTTTCATAACAACATGTTTATTTTGTATTTTTAATTGTTTTAAATGTAATGTAAACGACAATAACATCAAACAATGAATCAAGCAATGATTGGGGGTTTTCTTTATAGAAAAGCTTCTTATTTCTTATAATTGTCACTAATTGAGAAAATAAATCAATAGACCCATATATACGTTTTTTCAAGAGTTCATTATGATCGTTTTGCATATTATTCGTGCAAAGAATGGGCAGAGAACCTTAGGCTCATCACATACGGCGTATTTTAAACGCGCAGAAGACGCGCGTTTCAGGAACGCGCCTCTTCGGCGCCGTAGACGCTGATTTTATTGCGTTTGCATTGATGATACAAGCGCGCGTATAATGAAGCGGAGTAGAGGCAGGGGCGGGGCCCTCACGCCACCACTGCACCGCCCGTGCCTAAACAACTGAAGAAGAGGAGTCTCTGATCTAAAAAACGCAGAATCTACGAGCGACTACAGCGCGTCTGTTTCGCTATATCTGTGCGTATACGTGCAGTAGAGGCGCGATTCACGCCCTGAGTGCTTAAGTTACAAGGTTGCGATTGAATCTCGTATACGCGCGTAATCTGCGCGTTAAAGAACGCCGTGTGGCGTAGGGCCTATGTATACCACGTTTTTTAAACGCGCCGTCGACGCGCTTTTTGTAAAACAGAGCAGTTTGTTGTCGCGACACAAAGCGTCAAACGCGCGTTTGCATTGCATCTGTATCACTACAAACGCGCGTCAACGGCGCGTTTAATAAACGTGATGTACATAGGCTATTTGGGCTAGTCCATACACGGCGGAACCGCGCGATTTCAGAATCGCCTGGAAATCGCGCGAGTCTTATATGTATGAGTTATTAAATAATCGTTCAGACATAACCGCGCGGTTAGTCAACCGCCAGAAAATAGAATCGCGCTGCTACCGCGCGTTTCTATTACTATGGAGTCTTTACTTTGCGTTCAGTTGCGTGGCGGATACCGCGCGCTTAGCACATCACAGCTCGTGAGTTTGGCACGGTTCGTTTCGACACTGAACTGTTTATTGATGAAGTGGAGAAGAGACCTGCAATATGGGATATTCAGTGTGAGGATTACTCAAATAAAACTATCATAACCAAGCTTGGCAAGAGTTAGTGGAGATATTTGGAAATTGTGAAAATACGTTGGAAACTTGGTTGGTTACTTAATATTGGATGCACCCATTTGCATTGCATACCGCATTTTTCTTATCGTTTTTTTAAGGAGCAACAACCACAGAAAATCGATTCTTCGCTGACCTCCTTTTTCAAACGGACGTTATCCCTGCACGATAACCACATATAACCGCCGAGTCTGATTGCATCACAATTTTGCGGTTTCGAACCGCGCGATTCATGAACGCGCGGTTTCCGCAAGTCTGTACTAGCCCTTAGTCCTGCTTGTACAATAATTTTCAAAGTATCAGCTGACGACCTTTTCACCGAGATACAGCCAGCTGACGTCTATTTTTAGCCATATCTTCATGTAAACTTTCATCATGCAAAATTTGGGTTGAGAGGAAATCACTGAAAATAAAATTAAAAATTACATGTTCGAGTGACCAGCTGACGTGTATTCCACCATGGTACCGTCGGCTGATTGGTTTTATTCTTCGTGATACAAGGTAATCTTCAATATTAACCAGGTTTCAATTGAGAGGAAATGACTAAAAAAAAATTTTTTTTCTACGTGTTTGAACGGCGATTGCTGCTTATCCCACCAACGGAATCGCAGCTGACTTCCACGAATGTTCATGATACGACTCCCTCATGTAGTCTGCTAATTATCGCTTGAGAGGAAATTGGTCACGGACATCTGTTACGGGCTCCCGCTCTATTAGGCGCTGGTATTTCTATGAAACGTGCAACCGGCGCATGCGACGCTCAGATGACACTGCTCATAGCTTTCGTATGTTAAATAGACAGTTCGAGACTTTGGATGGTGGTTTTAGAACTATTCAATATTCATGTTCTAAAGACACGCTATGGAGGAATATTAAACATGACAACCTTTTTGGAGCCGTACGTAGACGATGCTGCGTTCATCAAAAATGGCTGGATATTCCTTATTTTACTTTAATGAGAATATAATCATAGTTTCATCATGACGCATAAGATGAGGCCAGGCCGAAACTGTGTGCAAATGAGAACAGAATCAGATATAATGACTTGAAGATGAAGCTTCATTACATCTCGTCTAGCACTGCATTGAGAAATAATCCGCACAAATTGATGACAGAAATATAGACAAATCAGGCTTTTTTTTTACGACTACTGTCTTTAGCCGTCAAAATACATTATAGGTATGGCTATCTTCAATAACCATTCAGGGTCCGTGTCACGATACGACTCAAGTCCTATTGACGTGGTGCTAGGGTGTGTAAAAAATGTAGTAGGTACCTCGAATTTTCCGCAGGTCATGTGTCGTGGCGCGGACTTAAATGGTACCCACATTGGTATATTAGCTTTTGCCAGCGGCTCGGCTCGCACGATTATTGCCAGGACCAAAGCAGCTTTCAAGTGGTGAGAATTTTTGAAATCAGTCCAGTAGTTTCGGAACCTATTCAATACAAACAACCAATCAACTCTTTGCTCTCGATGTAACAGTCAGTTAGATGGGCAGTTTCATATTACTGGTTAGTGTTGTCAAAAATGGCATGGACACTTATGAGGAGGTACAGTTGTGACTAGCCTCGCAAATTCTGTGAGGGATACAAAATTTGCGAGTCTAGTCACTGTACGCGGTGCTTAGGTTATCTTTGTCGACCTCTTTATGTATGGGATACACCATAAATGTCTTAACCCATAAAATTATTTAACGGAAACGAAGTGGGAGATTCGTTTGCCAGATACAATCGACACTGATTACGATTAAATATAAATTACTGATGTTAGTTAAGAACCTGTTAGGCTAATCTGCGCTATTAATATCGTATTAGTTTGTGAACGGACGAATGTTTTGTGGAACTAGCTAATGATACATGGTGTAATTGAAGTATGTAGTAGAAGGAGTAGGCAATGAAACGGACGCGGTGTGAAACGGACACAGATCTTATTATCGTGTCTATGGTCATCAGTGCTGCCAAGCACCAAATGACATGAATATTTTCGTTCAAAAATGTTAAGATATTTATAATGTGGTGGAGTTGTGGCACAGTTGGGAAGAAGTAGGTATTTGTTCAGCAGTGGTATGGGAAAAATACTAATCCCACAGTTTCGATGTCAGAAGATTCTTCTCTAAGAGCTACTAAATATCAAGGATCAAGCCAATAAATTACATGCCAGATGTAAATTACGAAGACATTTTAGTTTAGTATCTTGTTACTTAAAGTTGTTAATTTATTTCGAGATTTTTAAGACTTACTCGATGCACCTAATCACGTCGTTAAAGGCAAAATTAAAATACAAACGTGTTTATATTACGGACATTTTACCCACAAATAATGTATCGAATCCTCGTTTCGGCCAATCATTCCCTTTTACGACTATTCCAAGAATAGATATACCGCACATAGGTAGGCATAACATCGATTTCAATATCTAACTGATAAAATCATCATTTTTTTTGTATACACAGTACCTAACGTTTGGTTTATGTTTATTTCTCGATTCTGTTTGCAATACAAGCATGGACGGGAGCAGTGTTTACTCGTTGATAAGAGATGGACTTATACGTAGCTTATCTTTCCCATATCGATATAAGACCGATCACCGCAAGTTATCGTGAATAACATATTTTAAGTAGATTCTAATAATTTAGGCGTTCGATAAAGGCGCCACTCTAAAAAGCTCGCAGACCACTACATGCGCAATCTTAACGGATTCTAAGCTAAAAATATATCTCTTAATAGCCTGATATTATTACTTGATTTTTGATATCCTATCTTTCCTCTTTCTAGTTCATTTCTCATGAACATATAATTAAAGATATCATCAACAATAAAAATCTTTTACGATCATTTTACTAATTAATAAATTCTCCGAAGCAATAAACAGGACGGATTTATGTGTTGTAAAATGTTATTAGATATAGAATTTGAGATGTTCCATAGTGTTTTTTTTCATTTGTACGATTTTTAAGTACGACTTTATATTTTATATTCAACAATGATATTGCCAATATGAAGTTTTGACATTAAAGAATTAATTAGCAAAGAAAACGTCAACAGCAAAATAAGATAGCGGGGTGCATGGCGCCAAAATAGATAAAACGGAAAACAATTGACATGCAAAAGAGGACCCAAAATCCTCGTTGTTTATTCAAATCGGCGAGTAACAAGAAACGAATGGACAGCTCTAAATACTCGATACGGAATGCGTCACTTGTTGACTGAAGTGTTGTCAAGCGAAATATTATATCATTCGGTACGTGGCTAGCATAAGACGCCGAGGTCCTACATATTTGCATAGGCTAAGTGATACCTGAATATTTATACTTGTGTATAAATGTCGGGTACGCGGAACACCGCCTCGCAACCACTTGATTTGCATAAATATAGTTTTATAAATCTACATTTCTTGCTATCGGTAACGAGACGTTGAGTTTGAATGGTTTCCTCCTGTATTTTAGATTCAGATTTAGGTAAGAGAATTGTTTTTGTTGAATAAGACGTACAGATTTGCATATTATTATGTATTTATTTTGTAGGTATCTCTTATTTTTATATTCTTGTTTTCTTTGAAGAATTATTGGCTGACGGGCGCCGAACACTGTGTCTAGACTTTAGACTCTAAATAAAGTTACTATCTACTTCAGTCAGTAGCTTTTTGACATTTAAGATTCAAATAAAACCGTTGAAATTGTATGATTCTTCCTTCCTTCGTTTTATAATAATAATTGTAAATGCAAATGCTTTTTTCATCAAAATGCCTTACTTTCATGTCAACAATATACTAAACTAACAAATAGCTGTTATTTACGTTTAACATTTACATCGCCCATACCGTGTTCCTTTTATATCGAATTGATGCTTTATTTCTTTATTGATACAGTCTTGTTTCCATTGAGTGTTACAGTTTTAGTCTACGAAGGTGGTAGCCTACAGCGGGCCGAGTTTATGACGGATATACACAATAACACACAGGAAGTTCACGGCCGTACAAGCCCTGCTATGAAAACCTGTTGGATGTTTCACTTTCTATCCTTCACTGGTGGAAACTATTTAATCCAAAGAAATTATCAGCGGCTTTTTAATGCCAAAACTGCCATCGAAATTGGCTTAAAAAAGAGATCAGGCTGAAGATCTACGGAGGGGCAATATACTGTTCTTGCTTGCTTGTGTAATTTTTTTACAAGCTGAAAAACTCATTCATCATATTTTAGTATCTCAGTAACCTCTATTTTCTTATATTATAAACCCACCGACAGTTCTCACAGCTGGTATTCGCCTTATAAATCTTAAATTCTGCAAGAAACCTACGTTATCTAGTTCCAAAGAAATTCTTACGGAAAATTCCTCCGGCAGATTCACGAACGCTATCTCTGTTCGAAATATCGACGCATCGACCATAATAAAGGCAGTATATCAAAATTTAAAAAAGAACAAATAAGGAAGACGTCAGATAGACGCGATATCTTGGGTCGTGGCCGAGCGTCGTCGTGCACTCCGTATCGGCTCATCTCGCTCTCTCGCCGCGCACGACTCAAAACAAAACTAAACAGAGCATTCTGAAGATTAGAGACCACATCGACTCAATCTTGAAATGATGCTCGACTTGCCGACTGACGGTGACGGGGGTTTGATCAGCTCTCAAGTTATGAGCCCCGATTGGGTTAATGAACTGGTAACCAAGATATGGCGGATACTATGTACCTACAGCAAAATCTGGTGAGAAATCCAAAGTAAAGAATCTAAGATATATTCACATAACATTAGAACTTAATATGGGACAATTACCTAGAATATCTGTAGATATTTATGTATTGTGTATACAGCGACTGCTGAAAAAAATTTTAATGTTTATGCCTGGAGACTAGATTAACACATCCAGATTTTTCATAGCACATCATTCCCATCAATGCAGTTCTGCGACAACTCTAATCACGGACTTGAACCTGCCTCGATCTGCTAAACTATCCCTGTGACGAGCGATTTGAGTTATTTACATGGGCATGATTAAAATTTTCCCCTTTTCTTCAAGACAATTCCATTCAAGGATTACCAGTGGATCAAAAAAGGTCATATTAGTAGAATCATAATAGAATTGAAAATTATAATTTATCAACTACTCTATTGCTTAAACAATAGAATAGAATATTCCATTTGATCGTAATTCATATTTCTGATATACTTAGTGGCCTTTTTAGGTCCAGGTGTTTCAAAGCTTTGATTCCCGTTCAACCACCTCCGCGGATGACCGTCCTCTCTGCAGAGGTGGCGACGGATGACGGACGGAAGCAGAGAGCTGCGATGCTAGCCCGGACTATCCCTCCCCGTTGCCAAGACCGCACATGCGCAGTCGACTCCGAGAAAATTCACCGACTTTTACTATACTAAGGGCTAATTTTTCAATACTCAGATAACTTATATCTGAGGAATAAAAATGGCGGTTTGGCAGCTTATCTATAGAAAATTTATGTCAAACCGCTATTTTTATTGCTTATGTTAACACCAAATGGACTATGGATTTTATAGTCAAGCGAACCTAAGAAAATAGATCTTAACTGAATAGAAAAATGATTGAAGCTCGTTGCTAAGGGACTTGCTCCACTTGCTTTTCTAATGTTCAACAAGTTCCTTTCTAATTTGAAAGGTATGGAGGAATCCATGCACTATATTTTGATTTCTTAGGTTTAAAGATACGAATGATGTATGCCTAGAAGTTCTGAAACTAAAGGAGAAATTTAGAGTGGTGGCGGCCCAAAGACGGCTTTTCTTGATTGCCCGAAAATATCTGTAATAAAATGAACACTCCGTGGACACCATCTCTTCTATATTGAGGAGAACTAACTTTGTTGCTCTCTTCATTATTCAAAACACCATCTCCAATAATTTGAGTAACAATTTTTCAGGTCTTTTAACACCTTTTGTTGCTCCAAGATACATTTTCTTGATCTAAATTCTAAACAATTCGTTCAACTTTCCTCCGTCTAAGTTTGGGTGTCATAAATACGTGGATGGAGTGAACTTTCTCGTCTACGTAGACTTAAGTCGTAACCCGTCCCACTAGTGACCCTGCTATGCGTAGGATGGTAAGTAGGTGATGCACTCTTTCATGCTATTCTGCCACTATGTAGGAAGTTTACAGAAACATGTTTAACTTTGTATTGTGACTGTTAACAGTTTCTGGTTCTGTTGTTCCTATAACTTTGGCTGAACTGTTTTTGTGGAATATGAACTGAGCTGAACTTTGTTCATTTGTTCGTACTCGTAGACAAGCGAATGAGAATTGTGTCATAATATGGATTGTTAATGCCATAATTTAGTATCATAATAACACTGGATTCTGAAGAAGGAAATCCGTTCGATCGTGATTTTGAATTTCATCAAGAACTCCTTGTATCTTGCACCTGCATTCAACCCGTCCTGTGCCGAGCTCATTACTTGTTCAATTAGGTAACATACTCTAAAAAC
This sequence comes from Agrotis clavis, assembly GCA_954870645.1. Taxonomy (NCBI): domain Eukaryota; kingdom Metazoa; phylum Arthropoda; class Insecta; order Lepidoptera; family Noctuidae; genus Agrotis; species Agrotis clavis. The sequence continues at coordinate 28,938,696 of OX940917.1, read as the reverse complement.
CCTCATCTTTGTTTCTCATATACAAGTGAAATTCCTTAGTCGTTTGACGTGAGCGTGTTGGGTTAGTTAGTCGACGCACGCGCCGCTCGCCATTATAGTGTTACTTTTGCTCGTATTCCAACTACCGACACAAACAACTTTGTGTGTCGAAATTTTCCTACATTCCTCTTCTCTGCTGACACTGTTAACTTCTTGTGTGTCCATTACAAATCTGGCCTTGGTTGTTTGTTAGAAGTTTTCATAGTGAGTTTAACAAATACCATCTAATACAATTTTTGTTGGAACAACGATATTTTGACCGTATGCATACGTTTCATGTTAATTTTGAGGTGTTGGTAATGAGTTTTGACATATAAAAGGGGTTATTATAGGGTTTTCCCAGAGACAGATGTTCTTACATCAAAGACCGTTGTAGCCCTTACAAAAAAAAACAAACTTAACCACCTAAAAAGCCTAGGGTTATGGTGATAGGCATCAATTTATTTCGTCGTTGCGCCCAAATATACTCTCCATAATTATGGTGGTTGGAACACTAGATTCAGTAATGTTGTGCCCGTAGGATATGATGCATATTCTAAGGTTACAAACATTCCTGTAAAAAATCGAATCCATTATTAACTTTATAATAGGGTCCTTAAAACATCTGATAATAACACACCATGGGAGTTTATTTCGGTCCTTTTGTCCAGAATAACAAACTTCATTATCGCCCACGTTAGATGGTATAGCCTCTATACCGTAGAAATAAGGTTTATAATGGTTTGGTTTTTGTTCTTTGATACGTAAATGGCATTTAGATGTAGAATCATTCTTTGTTCGCGCCGCGTTTGTAATTACAAATCGAAGGCTTTGAAAAGAATCAGAGGATTGAAGAGGAATAGTACGTAGACGTATAATTTTGGTGCTGTATCACTGACATCGAAGAATAAATTCGTGCATTCCTTTTGTCTTGAAATAGTGCTATAAATTGTGTGAATAAGGAGGCTGGACTGCAAGCATAGTATGAATAATTCTTTTCATATTTCAAAAGCGGTAAAAGGCTTGCGAATAAGCAACCGTGGTAGCTAAACAGCATACGACAATAGTATTAACAGTACAACTCTAAAAAATAGTAATCTGGCTAAGAATCCATCATACGAGTATGATTAGTTACTTAAAATTACGAATTTAACAAAAATTTAGTTAGGAAAGGTGTGACTAACAAAGATCTTGTTGAATTCACCCTTAAACCAACATAATCCTGGCATATTTTTTGCCGATAATATTGATGAAAATGAGAAAAGAAAATAAATAAGAAAACCCACTTCTATAGAACCACGGCGATGTTTAGCAGGATTTCAAAGCAAAGCTCCGGGCGCTCCCGAGTCCACTGTCCAAGGCTTTTATTTTTACGAGCACCGCGGTACAAATTTGTAAGGGCCCGACACGAGCCGTGTTCACGCACGATGCTCTTTTTTCTTTTTTTTTTTTTAATATATGACTCGTTTTGTATCGACCTCGGTGTAACTCGAAGGTCGCTCCATGATTGGAAGTTGGTCTTTTTTTAAACTGTCTCAGCGTCTTTCCGACTAGAAATCACTTTATTACTCAAGTGATGAAAGTTCCAAGATTTCTTTGGTATTTGATGCATTTGTTTAATTTTTTTCCAGTTTAATTTTGGGCACTGTGGGTTGTTTTGTGTGATCTGCATAAAGCATTTTTTCCAATGTAAGACTGAAACATTTCCTGCTTTGTGGTTTGCTTTAATGTATTCTTTGTTGCTGCATTTTGCACAATAGTCGATAAGAGAACCTCGCGATTTCATGCAATTAGAAGAACACTTCAGTTCTGAAACCGCAATTGATGTGGCTTACACACTGTGGGAGTAACATATTCATTCTCTACCTATAATTTAATACTTGCACGCAACACCACGCAATGATGAGCCGACATGACATCTCATTTGAGTATCTTCCTTGGTTGCAATACTGTACTTCGGACATTTAGAATTTCGTTTCATCTTCAGGGTATATAAATGTATATTATTACCAAACATTACAATATCAATATAAAGAAATGGAGATTGATGTATTCCAAAATCCTAGACGGACATTACAATTTTATTTATCTGTCTCGACGAATTGCTTACATGATGCGTTTGCGCACTGCACATGTATGATGCATTACGTCTTGTTTGCGTCCATCGCCTTGATATTCATCCAACGGTTACTGCTTAGCATTTCGGTGATTGACACACAGTCAACCATGCTGATACTAACGCGATCGTACCGCGTGCCCAAAGAAGTTTATGAGTAAACACGTATTTCATTAACGGAAAGGTGTTATAAATTGCCAAAATATATCCATACAAGTGGTTGTACTGACTGAGATCTCACAGAAAAAGACAGCAATAAGTTTTTTTTTTGTAATTTTGTTGGGAAAGAGATGATTATAGAAAGGATCATGCAGAGTTGGTGATTTAGAAAGATTTTATACCTATCCAGTAAATAACATTATTAGAATCAAAATAACCACATATAAATAAAGATAAACTATTTAGTAGTGGACACGACACATCGCCTGTCACGACAAATGCTTGTGTGGTCGAAAAAACCAGAGATCTTGAACTGTTTGTGGATCAAAATCAGTAAGAAGCCAAAGACCAGGCTATAGTGGCAAATGTGTAGTTAGAGACTTGACAAAATTATAGGTTTAAAGCAGGAAAATGTGATTTAAAGTAACGTTTCTAGATTATTTGTTGTGGGAAAATAAATAGAGTGATTACGAATTTTAGGGTAAAGACCACCGTGACTTTTTCAAATAAGAAGGTTTATACATTAAATTTTTGTCAAGAAGGCAAAGACTATTGACTTACCTGGTGGTGTAGTGGTTAGTGACCCTGACTGCTATGCCGGGGGTCGTGGGTTCGATTCCCACCCAGGACAAATGTTTGTGTGATGAGCACGATCATTTGTTCTGTGTCTGGGTGTAATTTATCTATAATATGTATGTATTTAGAAATATATAAGTATGTTTATCAGTTGTCTGGTACCCATAACACAAGCTCTGCTTAGCTTGGGACTAGATGGCGTTGTGTGATAGTTGTGGAATATTATTATTATTATTATTATTATTATTGAAGTTCAATCTAAACAGGTTGAACGTGGCCAAACTTTTTTTTACATAACAGGCTAATCTACATTGCTAATGTAACAGCGTTCAGGGATTTGACCCTGCTGGGGTCTTCATTATAATATTAATGTCTTCAGGTGTACAAGTTACTTCAGCTTTCTCATCACCATCTTCCTACCCTTATGCCATTTTTATTGGGGTCGGTGCAACACGATTTCTTCTTCCATTCATATAATCATTTATATCAGCTAGCATAGATATAATTCAGTTCCAAGTAACTTCATCTTAGGTTGACAAACAGGGCCAGTTCAAAATCTTTATTACAGCACAAACAGTGCAATTTCGTAGGAACTATAAGTACATACCTAATGAATAGTCCGGTTATTGCCTATTAGCCCAAGAGCCCGTGAACCCCAGACCTACGTTATTTTATAAAGGCTGATAGTTTGTCAGCGGATGCTCCCAACACTGGTAAGAACGATGACCATTTATGGAGTTTGGGTTATGGTGGCTTTGGCAGGTAAACGGTACTAAAGATGCGTAAAATATAAGTTTACTTACGTCATAGTATAAAAGCTGATTTTTATATACAATACTCGGGTAATAAGTAGATGATGTTTCCTCATCAGCCAGACACTTATCATGGTGGCAACCCCTTGCCAGACACCCTTAATGTTCACGAAATTATAAGTTTGACTAACCTTATAGTATAAAAGCTGATTTGTTTAAATAATACTTGGGTAATAATATGTAGATGATGTTTCCTCATTAGCCAGACACTTTTGATAGTTCCAACCCCTTGCACGACAAACATTGTAAATAGCCCAGTCAACGGATGTTCAAAACAAGGTATAGAGGGAAAGTCTTGGAACACAATTTTTGACTAAGCAACTTTGTTTCGACTAGTTATGAGGAGAACATATTATCGAAAATCCCCATCCCTAGCCCTTGAGCTAAGGGGGAGGGAGGGGTTCGTAGGTACCACTTTTTGGTTTTTTACTTATATCTCGGAAAGTCGGAAACCATGGGTCCTAGCGACATAATACATGTGAACAAAATAAAAGCTGAATAAATTCTCTATAAGTTTAATCCAGTAAACATTTCCAGGTCTTGTTTAGTTTTCGAGATATCTGCTCTTGAAAGTTTGTAATATTGGTTAAAATCATTTTTACCTCTTTGCATGTGGAAAGTTGTATTTGATGTCGCCAAAGATCCAGAAAACAGCATCAGTGTTTCAGACCCTCCAAGTTGCGCAGAATGTCATTTTAATTTATATTAGGTACATTACAACTAAAGACGTATTTCATTAGATTCGAGTCGTTTTATAAGATTTGACCCAATTCTGTTGCCCAGATATTATCCTTCTTATACAATGAAATTATCCTAACATGACACGAAACCAATAAAATGGATCCAAGAGCGAGCGAAGCGAGCTCGGGACTTGGGGCACCCCGACTCGGACAGGTTAGGTTCGAAGGGGATGGCGGGGATAGACCCCGCCAACCCCTTCGAACCTAACCTGTCCGAGTACATACTATATACTGATCAAGAATTAAATATGCTAAAATTGTTTACCTACATTATAAAAAGCTAAAGGTTCCTAAGATTTTTTTTCTGTAGCTTGTATGGAAGCGGATTTCTCCTTATTGGTCAAATTAGAATCAAAACCCTGTACATGTACCTACCTACCTAATATGTAATTGTAATCTAGAATGAGTTTCTGAGCTATTTTTACTGCTCCCTCGGTGGAAGGAAGACAAAAAATATCAAGCTGGCTATCATGGTGGCTACCGCGAATTCAAGAATTTGTTATAACTTTGTGAGCACTGTAAGAGACCCTTTTAGCTGGAGGCTCATATCGCCTCAAGATGCAGGTTTCACTTGGCTTAGTTCATTGTAGGTGATAAAGGGAGGGTCTGAAAAGACTGCTCATGCTTTCTGGACCTTTAAATTGGCGATATGAAATACAACTTTCCAAATGCAAAAAGATAAAAATGATTTTTCACAATATTACAGACTTTCAAGAGCAGATAGCTCGAAAACTAAACAAAACCTGGAAACATTTATTGAATAAAACTTATGGGGAATTTATTCAGCTTTTATTTTTTTCATATATATTATGCCGCTAGGACCCATGGTTTCCGACTTTCCGAGATATAAGCGAAAAACCAAAAAATGGTGCCTACGAACCCCTCCCTCCCCCTTAGCTCAAGGGCTAGGGATGGAGTCTTTCGATATGTTCTCCTCCTAACTAGTCGAAACAAAGTTGCGTAGTCAAAAATTGTGTTCCAAGACTTTCCCTCTCCCGGGCACGCCGCAATTGCGGCGGTAAGACCCCTCTTTGAGGAGTGGCTGGAGAGAAGTCATGGCGTCCTGACCTACCGCTTGACGCAGGTCCTCACCGGACACGGAAGTTTCGGGAGGTACCTGTGTCTGATGCGAAAGGAGGAGACGCCTGGGTGTCACCACTGCGAAGATCGCCCGGAGGACACGGTGGAGCATACGGTGCAAGACTGCCCAGCTTGGGCGGAGCACCGACGTGTCCTCACGGCTGCGATAGGCGGAGACCTCTCGCGCCCGGCATTGGTTGCGGCCATGCTGCGGGGCGAGACGGAGTGGGAAGCGGTCAGCTCCTTCTGCGAGGCAGTAATGCTCGTAAAGGAGGAGGCAGGCCGCGAGCGAGAGAGGACAGCGTCCTCCCTCCGCCCCAGCCGCAGTGGTAGGCGCCCACGGCGACGGACGTCGCTCGATGATCTCCGGCCACCGTAGGCGCGGGCATGCGGGCAGCGAGTAAAGGGCAACTCGCTGCCCGACCAAGGACCATGCCCGGGTCGACGGCGCGTTGTGTCCCACGCGCGCCTCAAAGTGCGTCAGCATAATGACGGGGCCTCCCTCTCAGAGGGCCAAAGCCTGCCGGGGTCGCGGGATTATTCCCTTACCGTAACCCCGGAACTTAACAGGCTATGAAGGACACCGTGGATTTTAGTCAGTAGAAGTCTGACAGTCCCTCCCGCCCTGCCCGGGGTTGGAGGACTCATTTGATGATTTTACCACGCTAAAAAAAAAAAAAAAAAAAAGACTTTCCCTCTATACCTTGTATTGAACATCAGTTGACTGGGCTATTTACAATGTTTGTCTGGCAAGGGGTTGGAACTATCAAAAGTGTCTGGCTAATGAGGAAACATCATCTACATATTATTACCCAAGTATTGTTTAAACAAATCAGCTTTTATACTATAAGGTTAGTCAAACTTATAATTTCGTGAACATTAAGGGTGTCTGGCAAGGGGTTGCCACCATGATAAGTGTCTGGCTGATGAGGAGACATCATCTACATATTACCTGAGTATTATATATAAAAATCAGCTTTTATACTATGACGTAAGTAAACTTATATTTTACGCATCTTTAGTACCGTTTACCTGCCAAAGCCACCATAACCCAAACTCTATAAATGGTCATCGTTCTTACCAGTGTTGGGAGCATCCGCTGACAAACTTTCAGCCTTTATAAAATAACGTAGGTCTGGGGTTCACGGGCTCTTGCTCTATATCGTTAGTACTTTTTAAGTTATGATTTTCACACAGTCATTTAATCGCACAAATTAGGTACCTACATGTGCGAACTGCATGATTATGGAGTTTTAGAAACGTGTTCTTAATTCTAACGAACCTTTAATTTATTTCGAAACACGTACGTTTTCAGTAATAAAATCAGTAACTTTATGTAGTGTCATGTAAATTCTTTGTGAATCTTACGAAATAATTTACATTTTCTGAGCAAAATGTCGTTAATTCTAGGATTCATTTTTAAAAATAACTGCCAAGGAAAGTTTCGCGCCAGTCAACGAGCGCAGGGAAAATTGCACGCGCCATCTTGGAAATCGGACTATAGTGCATGCGCCCTCGACACGTTTAGAAGAAATAAAACCTACGTGGTATACGATAGCGGCGTACAAACTTATTTGATCGGTCGTTCAACCATGTCGATGTTGCGTGTTGCTCTAACGTATGTGTACGTCTCGCTCTCTCGTACCGTTAAGGTGGTATGCCTGAGTTATGGCATTCCGATGTTACCACCACCACTCCGGAGGCTGTGCGGCGGCCTGCGTAATAGTAAGTTACATGTGATTTAGCCTTAGGTACATCCAATGTTTCTTACAAGGTGTGAACGCCCTCTGGTATTAGAAAAGTAATTGATGATTTTTTAACTATTTTGTTGAAAGCAACTTACTTCTAATGGCTGTTACCTATAAACTTGTCTTAGATATTTTCAAGGCATAATTTAGTCCGTTTATTAAAAAATGTAAATAGACCTAGATATTTGCTAGCGTTATCGTTGCTTAAATCCCAAAATCTACAGGCTTAAAGCAAGGTTAACACTGGTTTAGATCTTTTGACCTAAATTAGTCTAGGCTTCGACTCAGATTGTGTAGATACCTATCTAGCTATTATTTTGGTCTTGTACCTATTTATCTCCGAAATCAAATCTAACGTAGGTATACCTACTTACCAGTAGATTTAAGATGAAATCTGTGGCCAAGTCAAACGAAATTCTAAGAAGTTGTTGGCAATCAACATACCTACTTATTACTTTATTCTTTTTATGATGTTGTTAACATTTATTTACATAAATCTTTAATGATGTAGTGTTTCAGTTTATTTCCTACAACATTTAGAAATCCTGGGGAGTAACATCGACATGATGGGGATTTTATATGTAGAAAACTAAAAATAGGATCATGTATTTGACGATTATCTTGAAATAATATTATGAATTATGTTTTGATAGATGTTTCAGATGTAGAGTCGCAGGACTATCTAAGCAGGATACCGTAGCCCTAGAACACAAAGGGCAACAGAAATAATAGGGTGGAGATCTGTTGAGAGAATTGGAAGACTGATTCGATGGTAACCGTCTAATAAAAAATATGTATAATAGATTCATAATATTATGTTGAAAGTTCACTTTACGATGCTTAATTATAATCTTTTTCATTTTTCAACTTTGCATGATTCTGGATAGCATTACAGTACCTAGGTATTGACCACGGATAAATGAACAAAAAATCATAGACACTCGTACAAAAAATGTTGCAATTAAATAATTAATTTTCATACGGAAGAAGGCGGGCATAATTAGTGATAACTAGAAATACCTAATGCCACAAGGTTAAGCAAAACCCATCAATTTAAATAGGCCATCAAACTGGATTGACCATAATTATTTTGAATTGAAAACCCCTTTTTTACGGAAAAGTTAGGTATATTTAATATTTATTATTTAAGTATTAAGTCATGTCACATAGTACATAGAGGACACTACGCGGTGTAGGTATGAAACGGCACGCACACACGCGCACACCGCGGGCGGTGTCGCTACATGTGGCTGCCGCGCGCCGCCTCCGTATCGTAATTATTTTTCTTACGTGTAATCACGTACAAGTAAATAAAGATAATAAAATATGAAGACAAGCAAATACTGTATAACGTTTGGTTGCCTAAACGACAACAGTGATAAAGGCCTCGCGTTTCATAAACTACCGCGTGACGTCGAAAGGTGAAAGTATCGAATGTTTATGATTAGTGTTATTCCCACATAATGTTTATGAATCTAGGGTTAATTATTAATTAACTACCTGTTGTGATGTGCTTATTTATTATGTCATTCAAGTACATACGTTCCGCTGAACTGATCATGGTTAGGTAGGTTACAAGTTTGGAAATGTGTCGAGATACTCGGGGGGTGTGAGCCTACTAGACGACCGAGATAAATAGACGAATATCAAACCTGACATCACTCTCACTTACCTTATCGCTCGGTAGAAAGTAGAAAGATGTTTGCGTTGTTATTTACTCACGTTCAAACTCAGAAAATGGCCACACTATGCATTCAAGGTCAGCGATCGTAATTCGTTGCGCGACTTTTTTTACCATTTACAAGGACTCACAACGCAGGGCCTGTGACGTAGGGATGGCGATCACAGATCGATTAATCGAAAAATTGATTTTTGGAGCCAAAAAGATCGATTTTTTAAATCTATTTAAAGTACTGAATTCAGTGAATCGATACTTCACCCTTGAAAATCGACATTCGTTTTTATTTTTGCTATAAACCAAAAAAGTACCTACTTACAATTAATTGAATGTACCCATATTTTTTCTTGTTATGTTTTTACATTTTTATATTCTAATGAGTTTTTATGCTTTCTATATTCTAATACTGTGTATTTCGTAATTCTAATTTGCATAATTGTCCTTAACCTTAAATTGCAGTAATTGGCTGTTCACACAGCCGTTGTAATTTGATAAATAAATAATAAATAAATTATAGAGTGCTGCCGGTTAAAGGGTTAATTATTCAAAAACTCGCGTGGTGGCTGCATGTTTGGATTCCTTCGCCTCTCTTTAATAAAAAAGTAACGTTTGTTTGTAATCTTTGTCTTTCTTTTTGTATACTGTGACTGACATTTCTTGTTGCGTCATCAGTCATCATTATTCATTAAAATTCATTTGTTTGTTGTTGGTTGTTGTAGAATCTGTGTGTCGTAAAGCGAAATAAATACTGATTTTTATGTAGTGTTTGTTGCAGTATAATAACTACTTATTTGTAAACCAATACATTTAATAAAGGCTTTAAACAATAAAGCCTAACATTTCAAATATTTTTAAATAATATTCTTTTTTGTTTTTGTAAGATGAAATGTTCAAAATATTACAAGAATAGGTAGAAACGATACTATAATTATACATATATTATTATTTCTAACGTAAGGTGCCGTAGGTACTATGTATTAACATTCTGTGCTACCAATCGATAATGTATGTAGTAATGTGTGTAGTATGTAGTAACGAAACCAAAAAGATATAGGCTGATGATAAAAAAAATCCCTGAAGAACATTTATGTTAATAGTGTAATATAACAAATGCATAAAATACACCTACCTACCTAACTGTGCCTTCTAAACTCGCAAGTCGCAACCCTAAGTGAGCTTGACCGGCAGCACACCGATAGCAACATTGTAATGCCGCGGCGTCGGATAAACCAAAATAAACTCTCGCGCGTAGCCATTCAGTACAATTTTGCTTGTGCACGGGAAGTTTAGGCTAATATAAAAGTAGGTGGGCGGTACGGCTGCAAGTTAAAATGTGCTTTATTCTTTCGTGCATAGATTTTACATTTGTTTGATTGTTTTTTGGAAGAGACCGATCTGTAGTAATCTGTGGTCATGTTAGAGTCTTGAAGGACCCAAACTCAGTGTAAGCTTTAGAACCGAAAAACAATCTAGCTAAGTACTTAGTACTACGAAATGACGAGGCAACAACGACGGTAATTAAGTATAGTTACTTTAAATAACGATTTCTATACAATAACTCTCAAACAGACCGATGCGTTCGGATTCGCAAACGATAAATCAATCAAATCGTTAGTACAAATACCGGCCATCGTATCGCCAAATAAGGACAATCGTTCGCCAGACGCTACCACTCGTTTCCTTCCAATGAATATTGAATTATAATCAAATCCATATTTAGTTAGAATCTGTATCTGACCGTAAATTATATGAATCAGTATTTTGCACTTTATCTTTCAACCAATAAGGTACATTAATGTGTGAAGGTGAGCTTGCAAACGAATAATATGCAATCAACCAATGGTTTGTAGCTTGCAACTATGCAAAGTGATGTCATAGATTTGCCGGTAAGAAACGTGTATCAGAACCCGCCTTGAGGTTCTGGCACTTAGTATTACTGTTTTTGCTATGTTCGTCATACATTATCTACGATAAAAAACCTATTATTTGGTAAGTACTTACTGATTGGTTGGCATAGCGATTGGTTGTAAGCAAGATTTCTGAATAAGTGGTTGGTTATTAGGTCCGGCTATCTGTCATTTGATTTTTTCATCAGGAATCTTTCTGAAGCATCAGCTGAGCCTGGATTTGTGGCTGACTTAAATTGCCCTATATTTCTCAGCCCTTATTTTTTTGGGAATTGAACATAATGGGAAAAAGTGGGTGACCATTAGGTACACCTCTATCTAATCATTCAGGGATTACATGCGTGATGTTATGTTTGCTTTTCAAGTGTCGTTGTTTGTTGTTAAGATTGGAGATATTTTTGATATTCTGTCGTATTCAACAGACATAAAAATGCTGTGAGTCTTTATGGAAAGTGTTGGCTGCGTAATTAGTGCTCCTTCAGGCTTTGCTCAAGCGTTTGACCAACTAAAGCACGGCTATAAACTGTGTACTACGAATATTCTTCATACATGCATTAACTCACGTTGTTTTTCAGTGGTTTAATTTCAGTCAGAAACTGCAGAACTCCTAAGCTCCTACTACGATGCATACGCGTCGTCCATGTTCATGACTCTTATACCTACTCTTGAATTCTTTTTCAGGATAAAATCATATAATCTTGAAAAGATTTGATACCTAATCAGAAAAAGTTGTAAATGAGGTAAAAATACCTAGCAGATGAAGCTCTTTGATTTCTCCCATACCCTCATGGAAAAAATTATGAGTTTATGTGTAGTACAGTTTTATTAATTTGAAGATCAATCATTATTACAGGCACTGGTCTATATCTAAAATCTTAAATAGAGAAAAGTGACTGAATGTCCTGAAGTATAGAGGCCTTATCGTGAGTTTTCAATTATTCTGACGTAAAGTAAACTGGAATTTTGACATTTTCAAATTGACAAACAAGAAAAAAATAATTCCTTCTACGCATACCAGAGGCGCTGTCCCATTTTTCCTTAAAAGAAACGTTGTAAATACTGAAAAGACGCTGTAAAGTAAAAGAGTGAAAACTCGTGATAAGGGTACAGAAAAATAATAATGTCATAATTATTCAAGTCGGTGAGGTCACCGACTTGAATAATTATGACATTATTATTTTTCAACGGTTACAGTCTCACAAATCGCTTATTTATTGATTTTTTGGTAACAATGAACACAAATGGTTCGCCGTAAAACACCTTTTATGGCAATTAGTGACTGCGGAGCCAAAAACGCACTATACGTAGGTAGGCTCATAGTGTAACAGATGTTCCATGAATATTTATCTGGACTAGATTTTAATTTTTATAAGTACAGATCACTTCCCACATCCCAATAACTTTGATACTTTTGAAAATCTATGATTTATGTATCCTGGTCCCTCATAATCCTAGCTTCAATGAAATGCAAAAGTCAGTTTGTTTTTTTTACTGCCACATATAAATCACTGAATTGATTTTGATGAATTTTGACACAAAGTCAGATGGACCCGTAGGTTATCTAGACTAAGTACTTCTTTTGCATAAAACACAAAAGAGAGATAGGGGTAGCGAATTAAGCCACGGTTCGTATATGTTTTAGATAAATTGATAGGTACTGTATATCAACCTACCCCAAACTGTCTTTTTTTAATAGATTTTCAACTTTATTATAAAATTAGAAGGTTCATGTTCAAAATGTGAGTAGGAGGATATTCATGGGTTTTCCACGTTGGATGGCAATGCTGATCCTTTGACCAAGAAATAGACCAGACTTCTGGTCACACGAAGCATCGACTAGCTTGGCGATGTCTTTGAAAACTTGGTGGGCACTCGGACCCCATGGCCCTAGTGTTTCAATCAACCGGCTCCAATACATAGCTACTAGCCAAGCCATTGTATTTGCGCTATTTGAGGTTTTCGGCACTTGCAGCAGTCGCACCAGCACTGCACGCAGTACCAGGAAGATGGCATAGCGCAAGGGTGTCGACACGTGGTTCATCCCACACCAAAGGTCTACCCAACTTCCATGGCATTATAGTCATCCCATCTGGTCTCTTCCCATCGTCGCGTGCCAAGCCACTGGGTTCTGAAATGTCATTTAAACTAGCGTGCCGTGTTAGCCAACATGCAATCTTGCTGCAGGAAAGGCCATGGCCGTGCCCAAGGCAATCGCCTAGATTCTAAGGTTTAAAAAAAAAATGTTTTGTTTTTAAGGCGCTGTACCTAGTCAAAATAGGCTTCACAAAACAGTTTTTTAGCCAAATGTATACATTTTAGAGCAGCTAAAAAAATGTAGGTATGTTAATCTTGATCATATTTATGGGTGGACCATTGTGTTCAAAACACGTTTTCGGTAAATTTTCTCGATAAAAAAAGCCATATAATAACCATTTAAATTGAAATTGTAGCAATTGTAACTTTATTATTTATAAACAAATCTTAATAATATTAATAACAGTGATAAATAATAATAAAGGGAACTGTTGTTTTATTTATCGATTGGAATAAGATATTTGTAAGTTATTAAGTAAAACTGCAAAATTTCTAAAAATTTTCTTACAATTTGCCCGCGCGCAGCTACTTCACCTCCGCTACTATCTACCTTTGCTACATAGATCACAGGGGTGGGTACAGCGCCTTGCCCTTATGTTACATTGACCAATAAAATTGTTCTTGTTTTGCGGTTGAAAAATAAAAGATAAATATTATTCACCAATTTGTAAAAAGGTTTGAGAGGATGTAAGTAGTGTCATCTATGAACATAGCTTCAAGTTAGTAAGAGACTACCTTCGCGCCATCTATGATCAAAGCTTTAAGTTAGTAAAACTACGTCCGCGCCATCTATCACATACGCGTGGAACTACTACAGAGTAAGCGTGTGGCGCTGTGCTCTATACGTTCTCGAGTTTTCATCTGGTTTCGTCGATAGTTGTATAGATGGCGCTAGCAGTGTTAAATAACGAATGCTTCTTTTTTTTACATTTCTTTCAAACAATGATCTTTCCGGGTTTTTCTTTTTGTTTATTGGACACTTTCGTCTTTGCATACACTAGAATAGAGTGTTTCTTTAAATAAATTGGCCATTTTGAACAAAATAAAAATACAAATAAATTCGCATGTTTTTATGTTCGACATAATATTCGCAATTAGCAACAAAGCGTTAAGTGCCAAAATGTAAATAATAATTATGTATCTATTTTAACAAACATTACAGTCAAAGTCCTTTTACAATGGATTTGCACTTCTAGACCAGAAGCAAAGCCTCCTCTGCCTTTCTTGAAAATTAGGAAAGTACGGAAGCCATCAGATCAACGTACCCGAATCTGTTTAATTTTCCCAATCAAACATTAACCGTCCACTACTGTGATTAGGTTGAAATTCTATTAAAGAAATTTGACAGATTGAGGTACATAGGATGACGTGCTAGCCCAGTCTGTACGTGATGTATGTAGGTACCTACTAGGTACTTATGATTATTATTACTAGCATATTTTTAATTTGGAATTGGAGCATACGAAAACCAAAACATCTACCGTTATTATAAGATTCAATCGCTTTGCACATAGATTTATTAGAGAAATATTTCTGTGGCTTTGCATAATAAAAAATATAAAGCAAACAATTTCACTGTTTTTGAGTAGCATGTATTGCTGCTGTAGATTGCAGAGATAAGGTCAGAATTAATTTAGATGCATCTCAGAAATCTTACTGATTATAAATGCGAAAGATAAGTGAGGATGGATGGATGTTTGTTACTTTTTCACACAAAAACTACTGAACCTTAGATTTTAAAATGTAAAAATTCCGTGTCCGAAGCAAAACGTTTTTTAGAGAAGTTACTTTTTATAAATGTGTGAGTAAGCGCCACGCACACTTTTCAATTTTTTCCTTGGAGATGTTCACTTGTTTTACGTAGGATTCGAACGACGCCGACGACGACTGGAATTAATTTTTCTATAGTGTTTTTGACTTCCATTTTCAGTGGCTTGCTAGGAATCTGGACATTCTCTAAGTATGGAACTAGGTTTAAATTAACCTATGCCCTAGATTCATCGTGTTACAGTTCATAAACTCATCTTTAGCCATCAGTTGAAATAATCTTAAGTGTGGAGTTTAAATTCTTCAATGGACAAAGAAAATGAATTAAATAAGGAGTGAGCTTACCTATAAGGGAAAGTTTGAAAGTGGCGCCTGTTGGAGAAAAAATGAAAGGGAACCGTCTGTCTTGGTATGGACATGTGATGAGGAGGGGTGACACTCATGTGACTAAGAGAGTGATGAGTATGAATGTTGATGGATGGAGAGGAAGAGGAAGGCCAAAGAAAAGATGGGTGGATTGTCTAAGGAATGATATGAAAGAAAAATATTAAAATGAAGTCGGTTAATTAAATGATATTGTGACGTCTAATACCCCAGAATGGAAGAAAAGAAGGTGTTGTGCCGAC
Source organism: Agrotis clavis (assembly GCA_954870645.1). Classification (NCBI taxonomy): domain Eukaryota; kingdom Metazoa; phylum Arthropoda; class Insecta; order Lepidoptera; family Noctuidae; genus Agrotis; species Agrotis clavis. The sequence goes on along the minus strand of OX940917.1, from coordinate 28,923,375 downwards.
TCCAAGTAAAATGGAATGAGGGCAGGAACACGACAGACGGATGATGATGACAGCGGCAGTTTAGCCCAAGTTGTTCAGCGTGATGAGGCAAGGGAAGAAGTTCTTCTGAATGTTCCAGTATCATCAGAAGCTGGCGCTGACTCATTCAAGGCGGAATGGAAAGAAAATATAACAATACCACTCTGTTTTTATTTTGTTCTTGTTTACTGTCCAACTTTGTATCTATCTGTACGTGTTTTTTTTTTGTTTGATTTGTTATTATTATTTGGGTGTTCTTTTTGCTAACTGATAGCGATATGCACGGGTCGAAACAATTTGTGGCGCTTTTGGTTTTGGTGATTAATTTTCTCTTCTCGACTATTCTGCTAGGAATTGTTTGATTAAGGGCTGGTTTTTTAATAGTCAGTTAACCGTTACCTGAGGAATAAAAATAACGGTATGACATATTTTCCATAGATAAGCTGTCAAACTGCCATTTTTATTCCTCAGTTAACGGTTATCTGACTCTTGAAAAACCAGCCCTTAGTCAAGTAAATACTTAAATTATAAAACTGTAGATTTGTACTCGTCTCCCTTAAAATATTTAGGTACTTAATGTTGTGAATTTAATGATATTATTATCTGGGGGATACAATTCTTAAATTTTGTCTAAACTAGACCAACATCTTAAAAGACACCTACTTGTATTTTCACGATTAAAACAGCGGATTTACTTCACTTCTACTTAAGTACTCGTTTGTTCTTTTTTTTTTTAATTTGGCATGTTTTATCCAATGGGGAAGGCAACTGGGGAACTAATAGCGCTAGCATAGCTAGTTCCCATCATCGTCATGGGTTCCAATCTGATACAAAATTCTAAATAGTACTACCTCATTGGTCGGATTGGGACCTAGCTATGGAAGCGTCATCTACAATTAGCTTTGACCGGCCTTCCCCATTGTTTAAACTTTAGCGCTTGTTACAATAATTTGGATGTTTTTCAAACATTCAAATTAGGAGACCATTCTTGAAAAACTTTTAAACTTACATTAGTTTAGAAAACTTACACTTATCATGGAATGATTTTGGAATGCAGCTTGGATAGAACTTGACCATTAGCACTATCTGTTTTAGTCTGACAACCAAAATTTCTGATGTTAGAACTACTAGTCTTTTACTTTGAACAGAATCCCTGGTAGACGACGGAAAGTTCCCTTTGTAGTCTAATAGGCAATTTAGATGAAAATTGGGCTTGGCTTGGCTTTGTGTTGTTTCTACATACTATAGCTCACGGTTTTGTGGAACTGGTACAGATTTTGACATTCACAAGCTGAGACTGACTCTAAAGGCCCTTGGAAGGTCAGAGGGGTTGTTTGTAGAACCATACCGATGTGAGCTGTTTGAACATCCAATTTCCAATAGCAATGTTGAAATGTCAACCTACATGTTACCTAACTAAGGCAAACTTCGCGGTAGGGCGTCAGAACTGGTCTTTAGGCTGTAATCAAATATCTGACAAGTGATGCATGAAATGATGTGCCGGGTGCAGACCCGGCCGTTGCCCCGCCATGACGACGTGAGGCTCGGTGAAGTGAGGAGCTAATTGGTATTTGTGTTACACTAAAAATATTTCGGCCCCTTAATCAAAAATCACATTAACACTTCTCTACTTTACGAATTTTTTTTCTTCAAATTGCACTTTCGCACAAAGTTTACGATCAGTACTAGTAATTTTTAAAATGGCAAATTCCTATTCAATTTTAATTCATACGCTCGAACAATTTATTGTTTTTGGATGGCTTTTCCCATGCAATTAAAAACTTGAGTTAAGTATTTTTTTTTTGACACAAACCAAACCAACCCTTGATTTGGTTTGTGTATTTGGACTTTCTCTCAACCATATTAGGCAAAACAGTTTAGGTAAATATTTTTCGTCAAAGTAAGCCCTGCGGTACGACAATAACCGTTTAAATTCAAACATAAGGTTATTAAGTGCGTAGCCGCAGGTGTCACCGCATTTTGTGTCCTTAAAAAAAATACTAGTGCCTACCGGTAAATAACTCTACACTTCTTGTATTTAAGTTTATACAAAATCATTTCATATTTATGATTATTTTAGCTTATTCTATTACTAAATCTTTATTTTTGTTCAATATTGCCTATCACATACCTTGCAATTTTTTGATCATAGGACATTTTCTTTCTTTCTAAAAGAGCTATTCGCTAAGGATACTACCTCGTGTGCAGCAGTGCCACAGCGTTGAAACTACAGCTTGGTATTCACTAAGCTACTGACAGGGACATTGGTCAGTAGCTAAGTGAATGTCTGCATCGACGACGAGCTAGATGTAGCTTACAGCCTAGAAATAAAAAATGTGTTTTAGAAAATAGCAAAGCAGGTCTGCGACAACGGACTACTCGATGGATTTTCTTTTTGGTCACTAATCTGATTATTGTTTTATTACGACAGATAAATGTAAAGGCAATGATATTAAATAAATAAAAATTGTGTAAAGGCACTTTTGAATGCCAACCTATATAAGAAAAGCTGCAAGGTTCAAACGTCTTTTCGAGTCCACATTCGGGTTAAGATATAAAAGTTATTCATCAAAGAATTTTACCAATTTAAGTGTCGGAACACTTTGGGTATGGGGAACATTTAATCGGTCAGTCCATTTGTGCCCGTATGCTGTTGTTCATTTAATTATCGGCCCCTTCATGTCAAGTGGAGAGGACAGGAGTGGAGGACGAGTGGGGAGGGGGGGTGTTTCAAACGTAACCAATTACTAATGTTTACATTTGTGTAAAGCCATTGTTTTGAGAGTATATCGGGCAGTGCTTTGTCGGGGGAATAATGCTAATTAATGAATATTGAAACATGCAGATTGATTAAAACGAGATTATTAACAATCATAGCATTATATTATAAATTTATAATACACGAATGTTTAATGTAGAAGTGAATCCAACAGTGCTCCAAATTTACAGTGTTCGTTGAATTGCCCTATATGTTCCAGGGACACGGTAATATGCAGACAGTCCCGCGAACGATAAAAGTGTGGAAAATATTTTAGGAATTATTTTTCGTAACAACGCTAAGGAACATAGAATAGTACAAATAAATAAGTACATTAGTCACGTAGTTCGGGCGTCTAAAGTTTAGTACACATTTGGTATTCACCACATCACGTAGACGTGGACACGAAAATCAATGACAACACAAATATATTCTAAAAATCATCTGTGTTTAATATTAATACATTTTTTATCGAAACAACTCACGTTTGGTAAATAAGCTAACACGGTAAATGATGACAGAATTGTATGCGCGATTATTTTTACTTGTTCGAAGTATTGGCCATAGCTAAAACCTTATATTTGTTTAGTATACATATTATATTATTATATAGAAACTAAACCGCAAACAAGGTTTGGCCGGCTTTTTGATCTTCGTTAGTTATGGCATCTACCTACGAATTACCGTGATCCTGGAATATAAAGGGCCATTGAAGGACACCGTGGATTTTATTCATTACGAGTCTGACAGTCCCTCCCTGCCCTGGGTGGGAGGACTCATTTGTTGATTTTACCACTATAAAAAAAAAACTATCTATTATGATGTCAAACCCAGTGTAACGGAGGCTTAGGTTTTGATTCTTTTTAATTCGGATACTGTTAATTTAATCAGAAACAAAAAATTGCATATTTCGGAAAGCTTAATAACGACCCGCTTAGGCTTCTTACGTATTCTTTGCAACATACCCTGGAGATTTTCCGATTACTTTTACATACAAGCCAATTATGAACACAAGAAAACAATCGTCCAATTCAGTGCAGTCTTTCGTAGGTTATACGCATACAGACTGACCTATGTTAAATATTAGGTATGTATCTTTATAGAATTATTAAAATATGATGGTTCACAAGATGATTTTGTAAAATTCAAATCAAAACTAGGTACTGCTTAACTGACATTAAAAAAATGAAAAATTTATCTTCTGTTAAAATATTTAAGGACGATACCTGACAAAATTTCAACCTAGCAACACACGAAAGAAGCGAAAACTCGACGGTAAACTAAAAATGACATTCGTGGCACTAATATTAGTGAGCTCACTCGAATCCGGTACAAGTTTTACCCGTTTTAATACCAGCATGAATGAATGCCGTGCTTATGATGAGGACAAGAGGACACGACATCATGCTCACATTTGTTTTATTTGCAAGAAACCTGTTCCCCGCGATCCTCGGCACTTTTTATCGCGTATTTTTTAATGTTCCTACATTTGTGGCTCGTATCGTGTATGCAAAGGCGAAGAATGCAGTCCGAGTAATTAAGAAGGCTCGAACTACAAGGTAAAATATTAAATGAAATTTTAGGAAGAGTATTCATATTTTTGGGTTTTATGATAGAGGTTTTTTTGTTGTTTTCATTTTATACCTATACATTTAGCGATACATTATCATACTTTCAGACGTGAGGAATGCTGATGTGATGTTAATATTTTCGAGTATTTATGTGATCGATAAGTAAATTTTTAATTATCATTCGATCCAGTATTAACAGAATTATATACAGAAATATGTTCCAAAAAGTTGTTTTATATCTACACATCATCATTTAATTTGTGGCAACATCAAAGAAATTATACAACCTATATTTACGTTTAAATACGTAAATTTATTGTATAATTACTTTAAATTTTTACAAAATTTTACTTCTGTTGAATCAACACGAAGGTTAATTTCGTACTTATTTATTTTTACAACCTCTCTCAAATTAAAAAAAGTTAAATTTTACGACTTGCATTATGAAATCGGGCGCTTTTAGGTACCGACGACGGTGACGATAAATTGGAAGTCGTTTTAATACAGGATTAAAGTTGTTATGCTAAAAATATTCGAACGAACGAGATTTGCAAAGGTGTCGATTAAAAAGTCATTAAAAGCAATGCAAAAAAGCTGGCTGTGGAACTTTTATTTATGTAGTGGTCGCCCATTGGTCGAAATCAGAATAATTAAGTAAAATTTTAAGATTTAAAACATTTAAAAAATACATTTAAAATATAAAAAATATCCCCTTTTGCATTCCTTCTCCATATAAAGATTAACTGTGCCAAATGTCATAACTCCTCCGACCGCATAGTTTTCGAAAAAAGGGTTACAAAAAGTTCTGCAAAAAACTGTCCTTATATGAACGGTATGAACCTGCCTCTCAATCAATAATATTATTTCCTCTAAAACTCATGGCAACCCTACATCAATGGAGCACGTAAGAGATGCAACAATACAACATTCTATGCATGAGAAAGGGATGACATCATCGAAGCGTGAAAATATCCATATTTGTTACAACTGAGGAATTTTGCAAGTTAGAAATAAAACGTGTGCAAATATTGTGCGTACAGAATTTTAATACTTACATAGAATTTACTAGGAAAATCGATGTTTTGTTCGAGTTCGAATTTCAATAGATTTTTTTATGCTGATTCGTGAATTAATTTGCTTAAACAGCGTCTTTTCAATTCTTTGTGGATATGGACCCCTGGTACTTTTAGAGTTGAATCTAGTAAATCTAGAGTTGTTTTAGTCTAATAGACTTGTACTGGATTCCTGGAGGACCGCAAAATATTTTTTTTTTCAAGTATTTTTCTAAAATAAAAGCCTTATATAAGATACATCAGCTAACTGCCAGTGAAAGTCCCGTCAAAATCGGTGCAGCCATTTCAGAGATTAGCCGGAACAAACTAACAGACAAAAATTGTAAAAAAAGGTTTTTTTGGTTTAACTACCGCATATAATACCGTTTATACATATGTATAACATGCATAGTAAAAAGCAGTTATTTTAATATTAGAAACAGACACTACAATTTTATTTATTTGTCTCAGGGCTGATTTTTTAATAGTCAGATAACTTTTATCTGAGGAATAAAAATGGCGGTTTGACAGCTTCTATGGAAAATATGTCAAACTGTTATTTTAATTCCTCAGATAAAAAATAAATGAGTATTGAAAAATGAGCCCTAAATGTAAAGACAGAGCAGTGGTGGCCCAGTGGTATCGGTCCCGACTTACGAATTGTAGGTTGTGGGTTCGAACCCCGCCAGGCGCATTACTTTGTGTAATTTATTTCATCACCACTGCTCTCAAAACGGTGAAGGGAAACATTGTGGAGAAACCGGCATATCCTAGAACCAAAAATTCGAAGACATGTGATATCTACCAACCCGTACTGGGCTCGCGTGGTGGATTATGGCTCACTCGCTCTCACAGAGAGAAGGCCTGTGTCCCAGCAGTGGGAACATTATAGGCTGATGATGATATGTGAAGATGTTCAAAACATTTGTCTGGGTAGATGTATATCTTTATAACGTTACAAGATCCTAAGCAGTGATACACGACTGTTTACCTCTCAGTGAGATGAAACGTGAAGATACATGTTTCTGGCTCTCGTAGAAAGTCTATAGAACGTGTTTGTCGAGTGTCGTTGCATAAAATTACGACGCGGTTTTTAATCTGGTACTTACTTAGGATGTTGTAAATAATGTGACTTAACAAATTAATTATTTACCGCGTCTTACTTATTGGAAATTTATAATACATATATATTTTTTTAATTTAAAATAAATATTTTTTTTTTATTCGAAAACATAATGTTACAATGTTATACAGTTTTATTATATCTATATTAAAATCAGAAATAAATTAGGTAATGCCAGAACTAGACAGGTGATTGAAGGTAACATGAATTCATTGGATTCGACGTTCGTTCGTAACCAAGCGCAGACCTACTGTCAGTTCTTCTAACAATTTTAATTTAATAAAGTTGTCAAAAGTACTTCATTTGATATAAAATATTCACAAATAAAAAGTGCTACATCCAAGTGACAATCTGTGAAAAAATTGTAGTGATACACCCAGTGGAACTATATGAAAACATCATTTATAAAAAATAACGAACTCATATTTTGTTTAAAAGTGAACGTAAAAGTGAACTTCGGACTGTGTGAATAACGGTACCAACCCATCCCATAACTTCATCGGCGACTCGTTGCAAACTATGTTAGAAGATATCAACAATTTCGTCAACAACCGTAACGAACATTTGGTCTAGTGGTCACCAGTACAACTCTACGCAATCTATCGAGTCCGAGTTCAAACCCTGCGAGCGACAATTCTTTTTGTAGCTTTTTCAAGTCCTGTTTGTGCCTTACAGGAGGTTTAGCATCGAAGTAGGAGTATACCTCCTGATTTTTATCTTGTTTAAATTGTTTTTCTATTTTTTTTTACATTATGGAAAATTCTGAAATAGAAAATATTACTTTTCGCAAACCTCCGAGGGCAAGTTCAATGGACAGTATATTTAACGCTAACATGAGCATAAACACCTCATTATTGGATACCTACAACAATGATGAGTCTGCCAAACACGTCGCTTAATGACAGCGACGCTATACTGAGTCTTAAAGACACAATAAATAAACTAAATATGGAGCTCAAAAGTGCACATATAGAAATAGAAAATTTGAATAGCGAAAATTTTCGACTAAAAATGGACATTGGACAATGTCAGAAAATTATTGAAACTTTTAAAAAAGTAAATATATTAGACACAAAGTGCTTTTCTCCGAGATCTGCGAGGAAACGAAATAAACTACAAACGGACAGTTCCTCTACACCGGCTAAATTGCATCTCTCTCCTTCGGCGACTCACCTACAGGATGCTCTCATAAAAACACCAGCTGATTCTGTGGATGACTCTTTCAACTCAGCTTTGTCAATCGGCAGCTCAGAGGCAATAGTACTCAGGAAGCCACCACCAAAATTGGCACGAAATAGCAGCACAAGCAAAGAGACGGACATGATATTTACCTCCGATACCGAGTTGAAAAATGCAGGTACACAAACAAACAACACCATAAATACATGCCAACCCTTACTCAAAAATCAACTAGCATCCAATGTAGCTGAGGTTTCTAAGGATTCTAACCATAACTTAGAGCAGTTCCCTCAACAGAGTTATAATCAACAAAGAAACATCACTGGAAGACACAAGGTGTGTATCTTAAGTAGTAATAAAAACAACAAGATACTAGCGATTGCAGAAGATTCATTCCCGAACTACGAAATTTGCCACTATTTGTCCCATAACTGTGGGATAAAGAAACTTATTAATAACATTGATCAAAAATTAAAATACTACACAATGAAAGACTTCTGCCTAATATTAATTGGAGAAGAGGATTTTCGACGAACGAACAACTACATCGACTTAACAATTTATATACGAGAAACTCTTGTAAAGATACAGCACACAAATGTTGTTATATGTGCACCTACATTCAAATTGAACAACTTCTCAACAATGTATAACGGAAGAATAGAGACATTTAATAGCCTATTATACCTAGATAATTGCACTCATAATTTTGCGTATTTGTTCGATTCAAACTATTATCTATCTTATGACTTCAAAATGTTCTGGCAAAAAAGTGGATGTGTTAACAATTACGGTATGTCAATTATACTTTCAAATCTTAGTCTAATGTTAAATGAATTTGTATATAGCGATGATGAAAATGGCCTATCAATTGACGTGGAATCAATAGAGGCACCAACTAATAGCAATTTGACTCAACCTAATGAGTTTTTTCTCTTATAATCACTTATACATTTTGCACCAAAACATAGCCGGTCTTCTCAATAAATCTGACCTATTGTCAGTACATATTCATGAATTGTTACAAAAGAAAATAGATTTAGATGTGATCTGTATAACGGAACATTTCATAATAGCTGGCCATGAAAACTTGATCGACGTACCTAACTTTAAGATAGGCGCGTGTTATTCAAGGAAAACACAAAAACGTGGAGGTTCCTGCATTCTAATTAAGAATAACTATGAATACAAAGAATTAAAGAACATAGCAGGTTTTTCAGTGGCGGGAGTTATAGAATGTTGTGCTTTAGAACTAGTTAAACAAAATACTGTAATAATATGCATATATCGTCCGCCTAATTGGTCGAACATAAGTCTTTTCTATGACAACCTAGATTCTCTATTAAAAACTGTTTGCACTAATTCAAACAAAAAGGTGGTTTTGTGTGGGGACTTTAACATAGATACAATTAAAAGAAATAGATTTACTTTGGACTTTGAATCTCTACTTCTCAGTCACAATCTTAAATTGGAGATAAATCAACCAACAAGACTAATGAGCAGAACTTGCCTAGATAACATAGCGCATAACTCTAAGCAGAAATGCAATAGTGAGATAATAGACCTTGCCTTATCGGACCACACAGCTCAAATACTAAAAATACCAGTTAAAAAAACATGTGTTATTAATTCTTGGAGAGTACAGAAACGTAAGTTTACAAAGGAAAATTTGTTAAAATTTAAAAATCATTTACAGTGTCTTACTTTCGCAGACGTATTTGGTACTGAAAACGCTAATGAAGCCTATGACAATTTCATCGACATTTTTTCCTTATTGTACAATCTCTGCTTTCCGTTACAGTGGGTAATTGTTAAACCTGACAAAAAGATTAAGTGGATTTCTCGGGGCATAAGAATTTGCAGTCGGAAACAAAGAAATCTACTGTGGAAGTATAGGCGGTCACCTACGCAGACAAATAAATCTATTTTCAAAACATATTCACAAAGACTCAAAAAAATTATTCGGCTAACCCAAAAGGCCCAAAATAACTATATTATAAACAGTTCCGAGAATAAGACTAAAGCAGCATGGCAAATTATTAATAAAACTAAATTCACTAAAGATCCTATCTTACAAATCAACAGTCAGAATTCCTTAATTAAAAACCCGCAAGAAATAGCTGAATCTTTTAATAATTTCTTTGTAGACCAAATACAAGATGTTGCAAGCGGAAAAACAAAATTAGAAAATAAAACTAGTATAGCCAATAACCCGAACTCAATATTCATGCCACCAGTGGTTCCACAAGACATATCTAGTGCTATAAAATTATTAAAGAATAAAAAAAGCCACGGTTATGATGGCATAACCACTTCTGTAGTCAAATTCGTGGCCGATATAATTGCGGTACCACTAACCTATATTATGAATGCAAGTATTAGCTCAGGTACCTTCCCCAGTAGCCTCAAAAAAGTAATTATAAAACCACTATATAAAAAGAATAACAAAGAAGACATGGCTAATTACAGGCCAGTGGCATTAATTCCTGTGTTTTCCAAAGTTTTTGAAAAAATTATATACGAGACAGTTGAAAAGTTCCTAACTAAAAATAAAATCTTATGTGATGAACAAAAGGGGTTCAGAAAACATAAAAATATTAATATGGCAATATACGATCTGCTAAATAATGTAATGCCAAGTGTTGACAATAAAACTCCAGTGTGCGCTATCTATACTGATATGACGAAAGCATTTGATTATGTAAACCACGACGCTCTGGTTAACAAACTTTACACGTACGGCATCAGAGGAAATGTCTTGAGTCTGATAAAGTCATACCTTACTAATAGAAAGCAGTGTACAGAAATATCGAGGATTTGTGTAAAAACAAAAAAAGAACATAAATATCTATCCCACTATAGAGAAGTCAAATTTGGTGTTCCCCAAGGAAGTGTACTTGGACCTTTGTTATTTATTTTATACAATATTAACGACCTGCCTCGTCACATTCAAAAACCTATGGTGTTATTTGCAGACGATAGTACGGCTATAGTAAAATGCGGCAATAAAGATTACTACGAAACAGACATTAATAATACATTGAAAAGAATAATTAATTGGCTCAATCAAAATAATTTAATCATTAATCTCCAAAAAACACAAATTATGCATTTTCATCAGCGCTTACGTGCTGAACATTATGATGTGGAATTCAATGGACAAAAAGTAGACTCAACAAATGTTACAAAATTCCTCGGTATCTTAATTGATAATAAACTAACTTGGAAACCGCACTCTGAGGAGGTATGCAAGAAGTTAAGTAAGTCAGCATACGTACTATATAACTTATCGAAAAAAATAAACTCTCGCACTCTGCTGGCAGCATACCATGGTCTAGTTGTGTCAGTTTTGAGATTTGGGGTTATTTTTTGGGGTAACTGTACTGAGAGGGAGAGGATATTCAAAGCTCAAAAGCGTTGCATAAGATCAATGACTGGTCTTAATAATACCGACAGCTGTGAACCGGTGTTCAAGTCTCTAAAATTACTCACTTTTCCATCTTTATATATACTTGAAGTTGCAATATTTGTTAGAACTAATAGACACCTTTTTGTCCTAACGGAAGATATACGAACACGGCCAGGATCTGTTAGATCGCAATATAAAAATCTAATGTTCACAGGTAGGTACAAAACAGCATTATTGAGAAAAAGTATTTTGTCAATGGGGCCTGTCATATATAATAAAATACCCCATACTATTAAAGATCAGTCATTAAGTATATTTAAGAAGAAACTAACTTCATTACTTATAAATAAATGCTATTATTCAGTACATGATTTTTTGACTGATAAGAGTTTATAATGTTATGTATTAGACAATCTATTAATTTTGGTGCAAATTAAATTATTTATTTTGTTTATTACTATTTTAGAATTAGATTATTGTTTTATTTATTGTATTCATGCATGAACGATAAATGCTATTACAGCTTATCGGAATTCTTAATATGAATGATTAAGTTAAAAGCGTCTACAATTCAATTGCGATATTTCTTTAATGTTAAATTGTTAAGTAATAATTAATATTGTTAACTTCCCTTCTATTTTCTTTTTTATGTTGTTGTTTGAACTTAACTTCACCCTATAATACATATAGGTTGAAATATTATTTCAACCAAAAAATTTGTACGCCATACCTAGATGGCAAAACATGCAGCTACCTCATAATTTATTATTAAGACCTGAATATTGTATACCACTCATGTTCTATACAAATAAATATATCTTTATCTTTATCTTTATCTTTATCATTAAATAATCACATAATTAGCGAGTAGATACGAGTAGATTAGATTAGTATATCTAATCTACTCGTATATAAACGTGTATAAAAAAATTAAAACTTAAATAAAAACACTAATTATTTAAAAAATGTAAATCAATAACTATATATACAAAAAATATCTATGAATAAGACAGGCTTATGTTCGATCATCATCCTAAGGTTAAATGATGATGATGATGAACATAATAACATAACCACGACTGTGTTCCTGGGTTCGCAGAGGTGTCTCCAATGTTTTAAGTGGTGGAAACACCAGTTCAAGTTAGGTTAGTTAATATCAGGTTTATGACCACGTAGGAGATGGCGGGACGAACTACACACTTACACAGGTTCCTTCTGAACTGGGAGGAGGACACGCACAGTGTCTCGAAAGATGGAAAGAGTGGAGGGAGGCCTTTGCCCAGGTGTGGGTCAGAGAAGACTAGAAAAAAAAATGTCAAAAAAACCCTTTAGATGAAACCATTTCAATATTTTTTTAAGAAAACTGAAATAACTGAACTAAATGATCAAGATAACTTTGTATAATTAATGTTTGTCTGTAAAAAAAAACATAAACTGCTATCAGAAGTACCTACTGCTGCAGTGACACTAACCTTCATAACGAAGCATATTCCCACACTTTATTTCAGTCCTCAATTTTGAACATTTGGTAATACTCGTACTTCACAGTTTTTACTCTAAACTTCAGGATGTGGGAGTTTCACAAAAACTTCGGATATCCTCAAATCTTCAAGAACTAAGCAACATGTGTTCGATGTTACGAATTTTTTGAAAAGTGTGAAAGAGAGAGAGATATGAAAAAACCCGGGTAAGTGCAAGGTGAACTCAAGTGGAAAGGGTTCCGTGTGATGAATTTGTGTTGTGCCATATTAAATACTATAGTTTTCAAATATCATCCTATAGCTTGTATAGGATATTAAATGTAATCCAAGGACGAACAATTTACAATAAAATTCTTCAATACATTCCAAATGCAAATGGAATTATAATTTATTAATTCTGTATTTTATATATTATTTATTATTAATATTATATTTAATTATAATTTATTAATTCTGTATTTTATAGACTTTATACTTTTTATTGGTTTTCCAGTAAAAATATGTAACATTGTACCTACTTATGTTTTGGTTTTGTAGTTTCCTAGGCAAGGGTTTTCAAATAGGTATTATATTTTCTGCCGTTTTTCAAAAATTAAAACACGAACATTTATGGAATGAAAATAATTTTATTGTCATCACAATAAGCCTTTAATTTTATACATAGACGGCATTTTTTTTTAATTTTGCCTTTCCTGTTTTGTATTTATGTTGCAAGTTTGTGTTTAGCACATTATTTTGTATATTTAGAAATAAATATGGAACCCTAAAAAGTTTGCTTTTTCTTTCTTAAGTTTCGCCCCGCCCGGTACCTACAGCATCTGTCAGGGATATTGGGTGACCCGGCGGTATCTTGCGTGAGATGAGAACTGCGACCCAATAGTTTAGATACTTGCTCGTAAAATGTAAGTTATTATGAATATCAGAATTTAATATTATTCGAATAGGTTTAGATTAACACCTATGAATGTTTTGTGCTATAGGCATTTTCTAAATTTTCTCACGAATTTCAGACATGGTTTGTCATGTATCTATTTACTTACTATCTTAATGTTTTCTTTCAGTATTTATAGTACATTTTTGTATTCAGTAATTTCATATAGCAACAAAAGTGATCTGGTGGCATACCATGACTTCTTAAAGCGTGAGTCTTTAGGCTGTAGGAAAGAGACAGAGCTACAAGTCGTCTAGCGCCATCTCGTTTCCTGATCGGAATCAGTGACGCTTTGAAACGTCATGGTAGGCCACCTGGTACCTTTCTGTATTGAAGTTTACTTACAAGTTTTCGGTAATTTGTACGTGGTTATCCATAGAGTGCATATTTGCTTCTTACCTGTAATAAAACAAAACATATAATATTAAGTGGTTGTTTTTATCATTTTTACATTTGACTTAAGTGGGTTCCTACTAGGTACCAAAAAAGAAGTAAGATATGATGCCGTGGAGTTTGATGAGAATTATGTTAAAATAATATAGGAGCAGGAAAATGATGATGTATGCATTTACGAGCATTGAAAAGAGTGGTCATTTATTATATTGGATGGTTTGTACCAATCTTTAATAATAAGTGACCACTCTTCTTCTAATTTTGACTCTTGTATGATGATACAAAACCACTTTATTTTGTGACCAACATCGTAATTGCGAAAGATCATTAACGTAATTACAAATTCAAACTACATTATTAATATTCGAGTCAAAATTCAGTAGGTAGGTACCTATACATCTTTTTGTGAGAATTTACAGAGTATATTATAATACCAATTATAATTATGTTAACGCTGTAGCATTAATTTATAATGTAAAGAAACACGATGTAAAGTTACCAAAACAATAAAATTAAAGCAAACACACTTGAAGTATCAAAACTGTTCCGTCGTCCTATGCCAAGTTGCATGGAACTCCGGTTCACACAGCCCCCCCCATGGCATTTTGAACCTGTTGCCATGAATGTGTGCGTAGCAACAGGTACCTCGAACTAAAGTGTTTGTGTGGGTGTGGCAAGTATTCGCTAGCCTTAGAACTGTCGTTTTTATGAATGAGATCCGAGATACGTTTCTCTTCCATTGAGTGTCCGTAGTGCGTAGGAATTTGAAATTGATTTGTGCGAAATGCGTTGGATTGTGATGTTTGTACTTTTTTAGTTGCTGAATTGTGGTACGCAGTAATGCACCTGCATTCGTATTGCCTGTGTTATTTATTCTTCTTTGGTTTATTTAATTTTAGCAGTCTCAGCTATAGACTATCTTTCTCTTTCCCGTAAAACATTTATAATGTCAGTGGCACTCATTGGTAATGTAAAGGAATGAGATAGATGATCCTATAATTGTATTTCTCTTTTTCTAAAAAAGTACGGTAGCTTTGGACATAAAACGCCCTGTCCATACTCAATGTTTACTGTCTTATCTATCAGATAGAGCTTTTACTATCTGATATTCAGATATTTTTTATGATATAATGGTACAGATACCCATGCTTTAAACTAGCATGCTAAAAGAGCATGCTTATGAGCATGCTTATAGTTTACAATTAAATTAGCATGCTCATTATTAGCAAATGGTTTCGGTACACATGCTAAGTAGCATTTGCTTAAAAGTAGCATGCTCTCGTGCTTTAACATGCTAGTTTAAAGCATGTGTATCTGTACCATAAGTATTGTTTTCATTGTTCAAGTCGAAAGTCTTGGCGTGTACCTATTTGTATTATACTAATTAGGTTGAATGACTAGTTTTTTATCTGTCAGGCAGTTGGTCGGAAAGTTACTAAAAAACAAGTTATTTGCATCTCGTCATTAAATATTCATACAACCTAAGTATACAATATTTGTATTCTATTAGTATATATGTCTCCGTAAATAAGTATTCCTTTTATGTAATTTATGGTCTTGAGAATACAAAAAACAAAATATGAGACTTTGTTGCACGATAATCGCGCGCGATTTTGCCCGATATCTACGTTTCTCGAGACACCTTCAGGTTTTATTAGCACCGACTTGCTTGGATGAAGAGTTACAAAACCGTGACGTTAGTTTGATGGAAGAAATAGTTCGTCGTTAGTACAATCGTGAAACTTTTTCATTTTCCATACAATTAATCCACAAAGTCGTAGGGTCCGGTAATATTTCCCCATCCCCAATGAAAGCGAATCTATCAATCTACGAGCTATTAAACACAATTCAGCTTCAGACAACAATTGTTTCAGACTTTCAGTTGACTTGAGTGGGCGTTTTCTATTCAGCGATCCTTATTGGCTGAAAAAAAATCGCGGTCGGAATGAACTGAAGGTGGCTTAGAGCACGCAAGATTATCTCTGTATTCAATTCATGTTTAAGTCGAGTGTCGTAAGGTCGAAAATCCAGAATAAATTATGCATTAAAGCATCGTTTCATTTTGGGTTATTAGATCTGAAAAAAAAACTGTCGTATTCACTTATTACCATTATTTGAATATGTAAAGTGGAAGATATAAAAAGAACGAATGATCTATATAGTATCTTGATAGCTTCAAGGATTTTTCAGGGTGTTCAGGGTATCAGGCAAAGACCAGTTTTGTAATTTGAAAGAACCGTAACAAAAAAAAAATACTCACCGTAATTTCAATTACTTACGCAAATATCCTTATGGTAATTTTGTATCATTATTAATTAATTTATTTCAGATTCAACAAACATAATTAAATTAGACTTCAAAATCAATAATGACGAAATTAACCAAAATTGAGAAAGAAAAATCTTATAAAATAGTCTAATTACAATACAATAGAAATGTTATTTTGTAATAAATCGCTACAAATTTTCGCAGTCTGGTGCAATATAAATGTTCGCGTCTCCTCCCACATGCGCCTGCGCCGGCTAACGCACTCCCACGACATCGTAACATCGTAGTAAAATTTGTAAATGCCCCCCTTATAAGGCGGCTGACATAATACGCGTAAACGTTTTAAATTACTCAGGTCATTGTAGTAGCCGACCGCTATTGTGTTGCATAATGTATTATTATAAATAAATAGTTTTGTATGATTTGTTTTATATTTTTCAATTTGTTTCAAGAACAATGTGCGAATGATTTTTGTACACATTTTTAAACTGTTTAAACACACCTTTTGTGGTCATTTGTTTTATACACTTTTAAACTAATATGATCAGTCTGTCTTGTTTTTTCTTAGATCCTGGCGTGAAAAATTGGAAACAAATTAATTAAATAATAAACATAGATATTATCCTGTCTTAAGTACATTTTTTTGGTTTAAAGTACAATTAGTATCCCTGTAACTAGAGTCATGATGAGCTCAAAAATGAAATAAAGAAATATTAAATTTAAAAATTATACTTTTGAGAGTAGGTATTTATTATACTTTTACATTGCACATTATTATGCAAGCAGCGTGCTATCATGAGCTAGAACCCCAAGATTGTAACATGTGGTTTGTTATTGGACTTATGTATGGAAAGTCAAGAGTAATAATTTGAATCACGCTCAAAAAGGTATTGGGCTTACTCTGGGCTCCTGTAATTTCACTACTGAATTTATAGACAAAAACAGTACCTTTCCATTTTTCTGTTTATACTTTCTTCCGTATGTTTATCGTAAAGCTCATTACCATATTTGACTCCGCCAGAAAGCTAGCGCGAGGGGTTGGGTTAGAGCCCCTGGGTATTCAGTACGTTTTATGGGTCATTCCGCTCCGCCTCTGAAAATTACCCTTATCTACTCGTTGCCAACGCCCCCGCCTGAAACGCCCTCCTGAAATATTTCAACGCCTCCGATGACCCAAATTCGTGCAAAGAAACTGTATTGTTTTTGTTGTTGGCGCCGCTTTTAAACTGAGTGAAACTGGGACAACGTATACGATATACAACCTTGTCAACGCATACTTTGGTAGGTTTTTCATTAAATATTCAGGTAGGGTAGAGCGGAGCGGGCATAGGGGCTAGTTGGGCAATCGAAATATCTCTGAACTCTGAAACTATCCACCCCACACGTAGACGTTATAGACCAGAAATAAGGAGTAGTGAGGAAGGAACATAATGTGCGATCGCGAGTGGCCGTGCGATGAGCGATTGAAGCACTGTTGGGCATTGTTTGTTTTGTGACCAAAAAGTAAAAAAATATTTTACCGCAAGTTTTCGTTTATACTAGACAAATGCTGGTTTTCAAACAATCAAGTGTTAACCTTCCATACATTCTTCATCTCTTTCTTATTATCTTCTAAGATTAAAGGGGTATTGATGGTTACAAAAATATTTAAGTCGAAGAAACAACGGAAAGACGGAGATGTTTAATTTGTTGACTCCACCTATGGGGTACGTTGAGCATGGTGTTCTTTCTGCATTTAGGTAAACAGCTGTAGCTCTTAAACGCAACTTACAAGGAATAAGTAATAAAGACACTTTTACAGAGGGTTCAATTACTAATCCATCACGTTGCACAACAACCTATTGAGGCTAAGGTTGAAGACCTATATCCGCTCAAGTGAAAAATTGCTGAACTAACCCTAATCAATTCATGTATAATGTACGAACGACTGTGGTTATAAAGGCTACTTTGGCTTGCGTTATGCTGGTACGTGAAGTATCCATTAAGTTTCTGTTTACATCACCTATTATCGCAACTGACACTGCACAGATAGAGAGTTCTCGTCTTTCGAGTCTGAATGAAACAATGCTGAAAAGCGATCCCTGTGCGACGTTAATACCATCACAAGTAATTTATCTGAGTAACTTCAGGAATTTTATATCTATAACGAACGGTGGACGAATTACTGTAGTCTAGTTTGCATAAACTGTAACATAAACAGGTAATACGAGAGAACTATAAATGTGTATATAAGAGCTACATAAATTTCACAGAAAACTATAAGAGCCTTTTAAAGCCAGCTTTTTTATGCGCTGCGTTTAACTCATATACCTAGAACGCTCAACAAACCCCCGACTGACATCACGTTTGCTACCTTTGCACACTTTTGTATCGCTACAAACGCGCTGATACATCACTTTCAAACGAACGCGCGGTAAACGAGCGTAACGTGAAAACATGGTGCGCAAAGGCTCTAAGGCGGTTAAACTAGTTAATAATGAAATTCTAACAAGAAACCTTATTATTCTTACAAAATTTTAGTCAGTCTATGGCCCAATATCATTTTCAAAATAGCTATTCTTAAATACCACAAATGGTCACTCTTCTCTGCCTACAAGAGTACATTACCCAAATCCAATTTATTTGTATAGATCAAATTCCAAGTTGTTTTGTGAGATAGTTCAATGAAGATAGCACATTATGTTGTTTCTTAGAAGTAGCAAGTCACAATGGTGTTGATGTCTCGAAGTGCCGTCGCCAAGGTGATAGTATGTTTTTATGTTTCTTCGAATTATTTGTGTGTGAATGGTGTCTAGCGGTGTGAATCCGGTGTTATGGAAAAATCGGAGCTTATTTACGTTTCTTTGAAATGATTTACGAATTTGGTTATAAATCATTCTTCGAAAAGGAAAGGAAAATTAGGATATGAAGTGAAACGGTGAAACTTAAAGTTTTTCTTTGACTATTTACGGAATTTGATTTTTTCTTGCCAAATTATCAGGCAGCATTATTATAATAATAAAAAGATTTTGATAATATTTTTTTTTGCACGATATGTTTTTCGGTTTTTACGACTACTGATTTTAAAGTCAAAATTAGCATTGTAAAATGACTTTATAAAACCGTAGTATGATTCAGTATAAGGTGAATCGTACAAATAGGTACAAACGATTCGTGAAATAATTAGGTCGTACAAAACCGCAAATTCTACAAAATTGTGATTTTAAGAAGGAATGTTATGAAAACGCAAAGCATTGAAACATTTCAAACATATAAGTAGTTTTGTGAATTATTATATTGGAAATCAATTTAACCATTAAGTAACTACCATGTAAATTATGATTTGAATACAGTCATTGCCTTCAAAATAAATCAATTATTTTGAAATTATACGTTTTCCTTAAGTTTGCCGTAAATGATTACTTCCCAGAATTTCATCCTTATTAGCAATACTATCGAATTGTGTAATAATACAGGATATGATTTTTTTTTCACAATCAGCGGGTTCGATTCCTGGGCAGGATTATTGATATTTCTTAAATCAAATGATGCAGTTTTAGTTTTCGTCAAAATCGACCCCGAGACTCCTTTCAACGTTTTTCAATATTCCTCATAATTTCGGATATAGCCATCCACGCCCCGTTGAAAACTTCACCCTGTATATTATGTATTTCTGTAGAGCTGGCATCGTTGTTCTAGTATGTGTCGAAGTCTATGGTCCTTACATACTTGGGTAAACTGTTTATTGGGAACTTACAAAAGGAATTTCTCAATAGCGACCACGGAGTCTGGCTTCATACCCGGATGATGGAATTGTCTCGAACCTTATTACATAGGATTTCAATTTTGAGTTAGTACACCTCTAGCTTATTCATCGGGGCCTTAAAAACCCAAAACATATCAAAAGTCAGTGTTACCAAGATTGCTATTACAAAATCTGATGTGACCATAGAAAAAAAAACTCATTATTTATCATCTATTCCATTTTCAAAAGGTAAACGAACAGGCGGGCCGTAGATTTTTTACATGCATTCTAAAGTTTAGTAACGGTAGTGACGGAGAGGGTGATAGTGAATCAACGATTAGTGTGAGAGGGATGGGAGATAGTGAATATTTTTTGCTGAAGCTTTCAAAAGACAGTATCTACGGGAACGAAGTTTGCTACTAAACAATTTTGGTCTTGATTGCGATGTATGGTCAATCAGTTTATTATTGTTGTTTATTGGAATAACTATATTTGAATTCTTTTATTTTCTAACACACCTTAGGTGTGTTAGAAATTAGAAAAAAAAAGAAAAGGACGTCTCGCTCGCTAGTCTAATTTGGCCGCAAACGCTTGAGGTCTGGGGTTTGAATCTTAAGTCTGGCAAAATATAATTAGATTTGTCTCGCTCCTGATAAACAGCAAATTGTAGATGTACTAGCGACCCGCCCTGGCTTCGCACGGGTGCAATGCTGATACTAAATAAATACACTACAGAAAAACTGCGCAAACGCTACGTCCCGCAATTTTTAAATCTGTAATATCTTCGAAAATATTCACTTAAATCATACGGTGTAAAGGGCCATATAGATCTATATTAAATGAACAATGTATTCAAGGTATTTAATTGGTTAAGGATTAATACTGTATTGGTTAAAATCGCTTAGAAAATTAGCCATTATTTGTCGTAAAAAGTAAATGACAAAAAAAAGTTATTGTGGGTTATCCATAAGAGATAGACATATACCATCACGGACTTTTCTGTAGACCTTTTCAATGTGTACAATACTTAGTACATTATTTTGATAAAACTCGTAGGGTTCAGCCTGCGTTTGCAATGTAAGCGGAAAAAATGTAATTATTTACGACATCACATTAGAAACCTCAAAAATAACAGTACTTCTCCACTATTTAATGGATGTTATTATACATATAAACCTTCCTCTTGAATCACTCTATCTATTAAAAAAAACCGCATCAAAATCCGTTGCGGAGTTTCAAAGATTTAAGCATACAAAGGGACATAGGGACAGAGAAAGCGACTTTGTTTTATACTATGTAGTGATGTAGAATTGTAGAGTCATTATCATTTGCCTAGCCTTTTCCCAACTATATTGGGGTCGGCTTCCAGTCAAACCAGATGCAGCTGAATATCAGTATTTTACATGAAGCGACTGCCTATCGGTCCTCCACAACCCAGTAACTGGGCCATACTTCATGGTAAGACTGGTAGCTTCTGCTAACAGTAACGACTGTCAAAGATCCATAAATGACAGCTGGGATCAACGGCTTTACATGCTTTCCGAGACACGGAGGAAACTCGCTGACAGATGGTCACCCATCCACAGACCAACCTCGGCAAGCGCGGCTTAACCCGGAAGAACGGATTGTGCGGCTGTAATTATATAGCCACGAGCTACTCATATGTATGTAGAGTCGAGTTCAAAAATATCTATACACTTTATTTAAACTTATGCGACTAAATAATGTTCAAAAGTATATACATATTTTGGAACTCGATTGTACTATATTGTACCTCAGTAGCTCTGTCTACCCTATCGGGTATTACAAGCGTGATGTCCGTGTTTATGTAAAAGGAATTCTTGTTGTAATTTTTTTATTTTGTGCATTGGAAACTCTACCATGTATATTTTTTAAACTAAAATATTAAACTCTCATGTTTCTGTGGTACGCTATTTGTTATAGGCGAGGAGCCACCAATCCTGAAAGCTCCGTGATCACGGATTCTAATATTTTTAATAAAAAATATAAGTTAACGTTTAGACGAACAAGATTTGCTTGGTCGGCGTGGATTTGATTGGCCGGAAATATTTTAATTAAATTTTTTTATTATTAAATTTCCATAATTTTTTTCCGTCATCACGGATTTTGATTAATCTTATATAGAATTGTGTGAAATATTCTGTTCAACAAGAAAAAATCCGGCCGACCAATGATTTTTAGCCGGAAAGGTCACGCATACCTATTTGAATGGTGTGATAAGGGGTAAAATTTATCCATTATCACGGAAACCTTTTTTTTTTTTTAATTCACGCGTTTTAATGTCACATTTATGATTATCTTGGTATGCGTGCTTACAAACTGCCGAAAGTATCGCGCATACCAAATTTTATTGTGTGAGTGAGGATCATACTATTATAGATTTCACTTACTTGATGACATTTCTTTTAGTCTTTCTTCTACCTCTGGTCTCTTCTTCAAGTTTTTAACTATTTATTATACTAATTAATATGGAAAAGAGGAAATACAGGAAAAATTTTATTTGGGTTGATTATATAAGAAATGAAGGTTGATACAAAAAAAATGTTCAATTCAAGTTTATTAATTAATAATCATCTACATCATTATCATCAAAATTATCATTTCTCTCTTCTTCCGATTCTTCGTTTTCTTCCTCATTCTGTTGGCAACTTAATATTTCCTCAACCTTTAACGGTGCTGATGGGCCAATGTACCACAATGGTTCGAGTTTACTGGATTCATTTACTTGCCATCCACATTCTGTTGGATCATATAATGTACAAATGGGTTCAGTAGCATTTTGCCACATTGCGTTTACAAAAATGGTGCGTAATATTTTTTGCGTTAAAGTTTTCCAGCATGGTGGAATATTATTTGAATTGAAATTTATCATACCTTTGTAAAATTTTTCTTTGTTGGTTGTACTTGCAAAAAATTTTAAAAATAATTCAAATCTTGCCGCATTAACATTATTATTTTTTACGTTATACATTTCATTTGTAAATCTTTGGACTAAATCTGTCTTTTCTTTATCATTTATGTCTTCCGGATTTGTCAAATGCTCGAACATGTTCTGATATTCTGACACAATATCACCAAAAAATCAATATCTGTTTAAAATATCAAAAGATGTACAAATATTAGACGGTTTGACAATTTTAAATCCAAATAAAATGTTTTTTTTTTAAATATTCAACAGTGAATTTTGTTAAATTAATAAATATATTTAGAATGCTGATGCGTAGTAAGCTATACAAAATAACGATACTTTTGACAGCTAGGAAAACAGCAGACTAAAATGTCGGAATGATCTGAACCCCCAAAATGCTGTAGGACATCGTAGGTATGCTGTGACCTTTTCGGAGTAAGAGAGAAAGACCTATGGAACTTCAACATAAATCCGATCTTACTCTTATCTCACTTACTCTTGGAGCCGTCTTATGGACTTCAAAGAAATCGGAGTAAGAGAGTTAACACTATGCAGCCCTGTCATAAAACAACCTCACTTTACGGTATTGTGTATCTTTGAGGCAGGTAAATGTTAAATTCGTAGGGAATAGAAAGAGACGAACTCATGCAAGTTTTCAACTTGAACCAAAAATCTGTCTCACTCACTCTTTACAGAAATATAGAAACCGTTAAAAAGCGGAGAGTTAAAATTTGGTATGCGCGATACTTTCGGCAGTTTGTAAGCACGCATACCAAGATAATCATAAATGTGACATTAAAACGCGTGAATTAAAAAAAAAAAAAAGGATTCCGTGATAATGGATAAATTTTACCCCTTATCACACCATTCAAATAGGTATGCGTGACCTTTCCGGCTAAAAATCATTGGTCGGCCGGATTTTTTCTTGTTGAACAGAATATTTCACACAATTCTATATAAGATTAATCAAAATCCGTGATGACGGAAAAAAATTATGGAAATTTAATAATAAAAAAATTTAATTAAAATATTTCCGGCCAATCAAATCCACGCCGACCAAGCAAATCTTGTTCGTCTAAACGTTAACTTATATTTTTTATTAAAAATATTAGAATCCGTGATCACGGAGCTTTCAGGATTGGTGGCTCCTGGGCTATTACTGGCAAGTTGAATTTATGTTCAATTTGTATTTCGGAGAACCCGTAGATATTGAGTTTATTTTATGGAATTGTTCGCGAACATACTATTGTTATTTTATAGTCTAATTGGTTGTTTACTTCGTTACAGAGACTTTAAAAGCCCCCATTTTAGTATTTTATTTTCTCCTTTACGCAGTAATAAAAATTCACTATTTGCAGACTAGTACGCAGCTTCAGGATACTGGTGCGTCCTCCTTCTAGATCAGATGGAACTTGCTCCTTCCAGTTCGTCCCGCCGTCTCCTACATGGCCTGCCGCGACCTCGCCTCTATCTCAGGGCATCAGTTTTGTGCTATTTGGGCCCACATGGCACAATATCAAGAAATGTGAATGGAGTGGATGGTTTTGTACAGGAGTGTGACAGGCTAGAATAAAAGAAACTTAGCGAAGATGGCGGGACCAGCTGCAAGAAACCATCCGCCAGGCAGTCTAAAAGGCCAATTTGTGAGTATCATGATATGGATTGCTCGTTGTATTCGACTTGATCGAGTGCACCTCATTTGGCATTTTTTATCACGGTACAATAATTAAATTAGTCCTCCCACCCAGGGCGGGACTGTCATACTTATACTGAGTAAAAGTCTGAGTAAGAGTCTCCTCAAAGAGAGGTCTTACCGCCGCAATTGCGGCGTGCCCGGACGGTGGCCCCTTAGAAGGCCAAAGCCTACCGGGTTCGAGGGACTGTCTCATTAGGAAACCGTGATACCGGAACGTAAAGGGCTATTGAAGGACACCGTGGATTTTAGTCAGTACAAGTCTGACAGTCCCCTCCGCCCATTTGATGAATTTACCACCTATAAAAAAAGGGCACCGTCGGATTGCTAGGCGCGCGTAGAACACGTCGTCGACTTGGCATGATCCAAGATCGGACGGCGAGTCACCCACCCCTTTTTCCTTCGACTATAATATAAAGCAACCAATCGGACTTATAATAGGTTAGGAGATTCCTCGTATTTCCATTCTATACAAAGCCAAAACGCCCTTGCGTTTTGGCTTTACTTCCAATATATATATAATCGGATCGCGTATATATTGGAAGTCACTTTTTTATTAATTTCTTTCAATTTCAAACCATACAAGAGTACCTAGTAGGCAAATACTGGTGTATACTTCGCATTAACCTAATCAATTACATTACTCCAAAACATACCAATACAAAACGGTATAAGCATTTATTAACTGCAAATAGAGTTATAATAGTATCATTTATCAATTAAACCGCGGTTGACGACGCCACATAGTTTACTCGTTACACAATGTGTACTCGAACACAATAATAAAACTGAAGTCTGAACTAAAAATAACAGAAACCACAAAGACATCATCATCTTTGTAACAATGTTTTTAATCAAATGTGTTGTTTTCAACCACCCGCTAAGCGTGCTAGGTTTAATGTATGTAAGTGTAACTACACCACAATAATAAAAAAAAAGTTACATATGTGAATGCGACATAATTAAACGCGATGTAGGCATCTGTTGCTATTCAGCATGATTATGATTACTTTTTTCAACCAGTTGGTAGTGAATGCAAAAAAGTCATTTTGCGAACTAACTCATTCGAGTTCGGAGAAAAAGCATGTTGATTTTATAGATGGGTTTAGTTAGTGCCTTTTTTGTTATATTCAAAGTCTCTGATCACCGTCATACCTGTCTAGATAGATACTTGGATAAGCCATTTAAATATCTAGTCATAATCTGCAGAATTTATTATGAGAGGCATCAATAAAAAAAAACTTATTAAATTCCTCTTAATATACCACCTCGTCGAAGTCTAACCACCCTCGGCGAAGAAGCAGAATAATAATTTCATAGTTCTTCACGCTACCATGAGCATTTTTTTTTAGGTGGTAAAATCATCAAATGAGTCCTCCCGCCCTGGGTGGGGCGGAAGGGACTGTCAGACTCTTACTGACTAAAATCCACCCGTGTTCCTTCGGATGCCCTTTACGTTCCGGGGCCACGGTATCCTGGGTTAAGAAAAAACCCGCGACCCCAGCAGGCATTTGACGCGAAACACGACGCGCCACCGACCCGGGCTTGTTCCTTGGTCGGACGGCGAGCTACCCATTACTCACCGTCCACAGCCCGCTCCGCCGCTGTGCCCTCTGCTGATCAGAGGGACACGCGTTGGAGCGTCCACACGACAGGGTATTCGCATACGGGCAAAGAGACCCCTTAGGCACACAGTGCCTAAGGAAGAGTTTTTGCCCGCATCCCAGGGTGCACCGGCCCGAAAAACTGGTCTTCCCTCCGGACGTATCCGAAAGGGAACTCCAGTCCACGGGCGCACGTGGAGGTTTCCTGTCATAGCACCCCAAGTCGAGACAATAGAGAAAAACATAAGAAATAAGAAGTAGTACTTAAAGAACAGCGTGACGATTGATACGAGAGAATGGAAGAAAATAAAACGTGTTGTGACGACCTAAGTGTCAAAGCCCCATGACACAAGGGAATCACGGTTTTGTGTACTAGGTTACATCGTCATCACCATCTTTTTGCCCATAATCCGTTCCAGTTGAGGTCGGTGCAAAACGTTTTCTTCTTCCGTTTTCTCCTCTTAGATGTCACAGCATCTTTTATTCCTTCTTCTTTCATGTTATTCCTTACACGATACGTTCGTCTTTTCTTGACCTTCCTCTTCTACGTCATCATTTGGCAGTAACCTGGATGTCACGTCGTCATTTCAGAGAGTTTGCTTTGTAATTTTTGTTACTAAGAGGAAATATTTCATGGTTTTTCCTTGTATTAGGTAGGTATTGACTGTATGTCGTTCCCGATCAGGGTTGTCATATACCGGAATTTTATTTCCGGAACAATTCGAAGGCTCCGAGTTTGGTAGTAGTAAAATATAAGAACGTAGATAATTATAAACATACTATTATTATTGATTTCGCCATATTTAGAAGCGTCTTTCCGTTAGACTTCGCAGAACAGACATTAGTTCAGATTTGATAATATTCTTGGGCATAAATTATTTCACTCTTTCGTCCATAAAATATTCAGAAGGAATAATATTTTATGCACAAAAGCCCTCACAGAGGGTACCTATTGCAGGTTAGAATTGACGATACTAACTTGTCGGATATTGTGATACGCAGACGCAGACGGCGAGCGGTATCTCTACATGTTACATGGTGAAAGAAAAAGCTGGTACGTATTCGAATTCGGGGATTATAAAGTTTAATTCCTAGACACGGGACAAGTTACGAAATTCCGGGACAATTGATTTGGGATATCCGGGCCATCTTGCAACCCTGCTCCCGATTCTTGGTAGATATGAAGTAATGGACCGTGAGGTAAGAGTAAGCCACATAGATCAAGAACCAAA
The DNA here is from genome assembly GCA_954870645.1 of Agrotis clavis. NCBI lineage: Eukaryota > Metazoa > Arthropoda > Insecta > Lepidoptera > Noctuidae > Agrotis > Agrotis clavis. The sequence continues at coordinate 28,896,010 of OX940917.1, read as the reverse complement.
ATATTTATTCAAATTCAAAGTACGCTTTACAGTTCGCAAGTGGTTCCTTTGTGAATGTTGACACACATTATACTTTGTTACAAGACCGGTAACAATGAGCTCGTGTTTTGAAAATCATTTTGCGTTCTGTCTATCGATACCTTATTTATGCATGTTCGGTATTCCAACGTCGCATTACGAATGTAGATACTCTGCTAATATTTCTTTATACGAGGTTTACTTTATTCTAAATTAGTTGTATTTTCTTTGCTTTTAAACGATAAATGTATGGCTTCTTTTAGAGCAATGGAGGCCCAGTGGTAAATACTTTGACCACGACGTACGACTTAGTACTCTTGAAACGGCGAAGGAAAATATCGTCTAAGAACCAAAAATTTCGAAAATATGTTTCATTTACCAACCCGCATTGGGCTAATATTTTATAGTCCTGGGCCTGTGAGGCTGTGTCCCAGTATTGGGAACATTATAGGATGAGTATGTACTGTTTCTGACGATTCTATAGCCTCTTTTTCGGCAATGGTGACCACAACAGATTATACAATTTTTTCTGACCGCTCTTTCATAACCACCTTTAAAATACCACTCTATCAGGACTGATCAAACAATAAAAAATTTCACTGACTATATTTCTATGAAATGTGAGACGGGTTCATAGGGACAGAAAATGGATAGCACTAGTGGGTACTTCAAAGCATGACGCAGTGACCCGCATGAATCTGTGGAATCCTTTGACGGTGAAGAGTTCGTATTCTATGAAGAAGAAGGTTCATTATTCTGTAATTTTCCAAGTATGTAGTGCCATAGTATTTTTCTGAGTTACAGGTATTTTACGAGCAACTGAAGGAAAATGTTGGCTTTCAGTCGGTCAATTCTGATAGTCCCTTTTCACTCCACCTAGGGCATAAAGAATAATATGATGGTTTTCGTTTTTTTCGATCTAAAAAACAAAGGTGAAAGACCGGTGACGATGATGTTATACTGTAAATACTATATAGTATCCGACCGAAACTGATTTTTCAGCCGAAACCGAAACCGAAACCGAACTTTCGGCCTTGCTCTCAGTTTCGGCCGAAACCGAAACTGAAACCGAAACTTTTCTAACACATTTAAAGTTTCGATTATTTTCTGAAATTTACTGGGTTTTTTTAACATTAATTACCTAACACTTTTTTCTTTCGTGACATTTTGGTTTCCAGCACATTTTAGTCTTTTTTTTTTTACGTGGTAAAATCATCAAATGAGTCCTCCCAGCCAGGGCAGAGCAGGAGGGACTGTCAGACTCGTACTGACTTATTTCTTAAGATTTACTCTTGGCAGTAAACTCAAAAACATAACCTCAACTCACGTTTAAATGGACGGTGGCGAACTGAGCCGGGGCGAGCAAGCACGTGTTAGCTACGAATTTTACCGAACGACGCACGAAAATGCACGAACACTTGAGTTTCGGCGGGGCCGATAGTTTCGGCTATATTTTGGCCGAAACCGAAACTAAGGCCGAAACTAGATTTTTTGGCCGAAACAGAAACCGAAATTTCGGTCGGTCACTAGTAAATACACACAATTACTGCATACCCTGTCAAAGAAGTCCCAAAAACACTCGATCAATGATAAAAATAACCGGATCTCGCCAAAAATCCACTTTCATTCACAACAGGAAAACGTAATCTAAATGGCAATAAAATTAATTAATAATTATCGATGGTATCCGTTATACCTACAGAGAGTAAAGAAACTGCTTTTTTGTTTATAAACGCACGGTACAAGCTGCTTCAATTTATTGCACTTACATACAGCCTAGCAGCCAGGACCGTTATGCTGTAAAAAACTGGAGGCTGTCCGAGTATACGAAGTGATACGAACGGTATTACTACAACCTTATTCGGTCTCAGATCTACGTTCCTTTAGCGGGAATGGCCATCTCGTACTTTTACGTACCTATCTGTTATCACTCTTATCTCTTCCTAGATAAAGTTCAAGTAGGTTTCTTAGTAGTCGACGTTATCGATAGTTTTTCTTGATTGTATAACGGGCCTGTGGAATGATTTGTACGAGTATGTGCGTTTCTGTTTACTTTCTAAGAAAACGATTGTGTTGTCGATAAGTTCTATTTTATTTCGTGTTTCTGGTATTTTTTATGAGGTCAAGGCTTTCTTGCATTCGTCATAGTTCGTGCTCTTGAAGAATTTATCGCATGATTTGTCAAAAGCTAGAACAGAACGGCTGGCTTCGACACTTTCACTGGCACAAGAGGCCTTTGCGCAACCTCCGATATGCCTTTGTTACCGAATTCACAGTCTTCGACTTGTTAAATGGTTAGGAATACACAGCACACGACGTGACTGTTTACTTTGATGACTCTAATACACATTGGCATTGCAAATAGACAGATAACAAGAATACGCATTCATATTATTTTTGGTAAACACCATTTAAAAACATCGGACAAGTAGGTATCTGAATTACGCCTTTACATGCTCATTTGTTGATGACCATTACGACGTATGACGAGTCCAGAGAATCGTTCGAATAAATCAAATCGATTGACTCGTCACGTAATTTTTCAACGGTACTGAACGCGTGGGATAGTGTGTATAGGTACTGCATAGACAATCAATTTGAAAATCGTCACAAAAAGCAAGCGAGAGCATGTGAAGTATGGCATGGTGTAACGGCATCCATGTTGCACCGTAGCGGCGTACCACGAAGACACGAAAGGTAACTGCCATCGCATGACGTAGACAAAGAAGAGTATATTATTACCTAAAAAACAGCAAAAGTATCGAGTTCTGCAAAAAAAACGATTCATATCAGTAGGTTCCTGCCTGAACATAAATACGATTAAAATCTTCTCGATTACTTATTTGATTAAATATCTACCCTTTATAGATTTTTTCCCACGTTTTTATACACTCACTTTTCTTGTTTTTTTGTCGTTCCGGTTGGACTTTTGCAACCCAATTTTTTTTTAAGCTCTTTTGTGGCTCTTTTGTGCCCTCTGTTGGGCAAAGGTATCCCCCGTAACGTTCCATTTCTTAATATTTATATCTTTCTCTGGACAATCTCATATATACGTGTCTTATCGTCACGCCTAGGTTTTCTGGCTTTCCCTTGGCTACGCCTGTGTTTTGGCACCCACTGAATTTCAATTCTTTCCCAACGAAACCTTATTTTATCAGATTTGACTCCATTCTCATTCTGTTTACTTTAGGTCTATTGCTGATGTTTAGTAACAAGATGAATATTTCATTTAAATTCCTATCGACAACGTAATATTCAAATGGTAAAGAAACCACAAATGAATAATATAATTATTACGCGAAATTCTCCATCGAAAGCAATACACGTCGATCATGTTGCATATCATATGTGCATACCTTAGGTCTCGTAATACCGATTCGTATAACAACCAGCAATTTCTGAAGATCTTTCAACCAGTACAATAGTTTAATAAAGGCATTTGTTTTTAAATTACAGGGTACTTATAAAAACATTTTTTTTATGGAAGAGGCCTATGTTCAGCAGTGGACGTCCTACGGCTGATATATATGCTGATGATGATAATGATGAACAATATAATATATTTTATGTCGCTTTTTACAGAACCTTAATGAACTTTTGGTAATATACGGATATGTCCGGGATTTTAGCTCTAGGTATCCTCCCGAAAAAATAAGAAATATTTTTTGACGTGTTTGGCAAAATTTTTGATAATTGATAATCGTTCTACAATATAAGCCGTTTTCTATTCAGTCATTGAAAAAGAATCGCTCGAAAGAAAGACAACTCCAGAGTTATGGAAAGTTCATAGTTATGTGGGTCCGAGGACTTACGGGTCGCTGGACTTACCGAATTACCGTGACCCTTTAACGTACGGGGCTATTGAAGGACACCGTGGATTTTAGTCAGTACGAGTCTGACCGTCCCTCCCGCCCAGTCCTGGGTGGGAGGAATCATTTGATGATATCACCAAGACAAAAAAAAGTTCATAGTTATGTTGACAGGGAGGAACTATAAGTAAAGTAAGACATAGTTTCTTAGAAACGTGCCACGGAAAATGTACTGTTTGTTATGTTCGAAAATAAACTTAAACTTAGGGCTTATTTACATCAGTTCAAAACTGGAAACTAAGGGCTACCTCGCATATGGCTGAGTGTCACACTATTTTCAATAATCCACTGATTGGAATAATATTCAAAATCAATTGACATACATATGGACGTGTAGGAACTAATTGATATTGGATATAATTTAAAGAAAACGTTGACAATAATTTGAAAGTGACTAAAATCTAAATCTTTTGATATTTGTGCCCCGGCTCTTTATAATACGAGGAATATATATAGGTACTACACAAGTCAATAAATTGCTATTGTATTGTTATGACAAAAACCTTTCACGCACACACAAGCTTATAAAATGTGTTGAACGTTATAATAATACCCAAAAAGTAAATCAAAATAAAAACCTATCCATGTTATTAAATCACCATACAATAAACACACCATTTCAGGCTTTGACGTATGGCATGGAAATGGAAGGCACTATAACATTATTAACCTTTATTATTAACTTTACTTCACAATTACCATAAGAACAATAAACTTTTTCTCGAAGTATGCATAAGTAATAAGTAGTATAGGTATTAAGTACCTTTTACGATAAATCTTACCGAATGGTAAACGTACTTTTGAACAGGATCCTAGATTGTGCAGAACCAGTGAGTAGAACACCATCTTAGTAAAACGGCATTCAATGAGCACCATTTAAGTTGATCCTAAAATAACTAAAACAATCTGAATGCAGACCGTACAGGGCTTTAGCTCGACATATAGTATTCCATGGGCATGCAGTACAAGCGGTCGCATGCGTGCCTCGAATACCACACCAATTTCAGTGAGCAAACAAATTAACCCACAGCACACAACCTACACCTTATTCATTAGACAATAAAGTCTTTTGTTGTAAAAAAGTGTAAAATAAACTTAATATCGGGAAGATGAATATCCAATAAGTTTAAGAATAGGAGATTTGTATTAGCCAATCATGAAGCAGGAACGTCACATCCTTGGCCAATGGTAGACCAGGGTTTTTATGGGTTCTAGTTATCTGGTATGAGACGGTAGGTCTCCGTTCACTGCATACCAATATTTGCATATTGTAAGCACGATGGTATTCCGTAGGGACAGAAAATATCCAATAAAACGATATTGTTATTGAGAAGGTCGGATCAGAACCTTGTTAACGCTAGCATGAAAATCCTACTAATATTATAAACGTGAAAGTTTGTTTGGATGGATGGATGTTTGTTACTCTTTCACGCAAAAACTTCTGAACGGATTTTAATGAAATGTGGTACACAGATAGTTTATAACCTGAATTAAAATAGGACAGTTATTATCCCGATTTTATCCCGTAGAAGAATTTTCGAGTTGTAGCGGGTGAAGCCACTAACAGAAGCTAGTAATTGATAACTCAAAAATGTTGGAATTATTATAGATTCTTATTACATTGCTCCACAGGTAAACTATTTGGAAAATATAATGGCACAGGGGGGAATACACAGATGTTGCATCCAGCGACTGATTAAGGGTTCTGACCGCCCTAGGCTAATTAGGAAGACGCGCCCCCCTCCTGGCGTGTTACGAAGGACGGCCTAAAAAGTATGTAGTACTCGTAACTGAGTAAATAGTAGTGTGAAAATTTTAAGATGGTCATGGCTCACTATCAGATACTACCTATAAAATCTTTAAGATCGATCTGCAACCGAAATTAACGTATTTTTTAATCTGCATGACATTCAACTTTTTTTTTTCCATAGTGGTAAAATCATCAAACGAGTCCTCCCAGCCAAGGCAGGGCGGGAGGGACTGTCAGACTCGTACTGACTAAAATCCACGGTGTCCTTCAATAGCCCTTTACGTTCCGGGTCACGGTAATGAGATAAGTCCCACGACCCCGGCAGGCTTTAGCCCTCTAGAGGGCGGTTCGTCACAATGCTGACATTCTTTGAGGCGCGCGTGGAACACAACGCGCCGTCGACCCGGGCATGGTCCATGGTCGGACAGCGAGTTGCCCTTTACTCGCCGCCCCCATGCCCGCGCCTACGGGGAGGCCGGAGAATTTTATAAGTAGGTCTGCCGACGTCCGTCACCGTGGGCGTCTACCACTGCGACTTGGGTGGAGGGAGGACGCTATCCTCTCCTCCGCAGCCCGCCTCCTCCATGCACAGCATGACTGCTTCGCAGAAGGAGGCGACCGCTTCCCACCCCGTCTCGCCCCGCAGCATGGCTTTGACCAATGCCGGGCGCGAGAGGTCTCCGCCTATCGCCGTCGTGAGGACACGGCGGTGCTCTGCCCAAGCGTGGCAGTCCTGCACCATATGCTCCACCTTGTCCTCAGGGCGATCCTCGCAGCAGTTACAACCAGGCGTTTCCTCCCTCCTTATCAGACACAGTACATCCTGAAACTTCCGTGTCCGGTGAGTACCTGCGTCATGTGGTAGGTCAGACCACCCGGAGGACACGGTGGAGCATACGGTGCAGGACTGCCCTGCTTGGGCGGAGCACCGCCGTGTCCTCACGCAGGCGACAGGCGGAGACCTCTCGCGCCCGGCATTGGTCGCGGCCATGCTGCGGGGCGAGACGGAGTGGGAAGCGGTCGCCTCCTTCTGCGAAGCAGTCATGCTCGCGAAGGAGGAGGCGGGCCGCGAGAGAGAGAGGATACCGTCCTCCCTCCGCCCTAGACGCAGTGGTAGACGCCCACAGCGACGGATGTCGCGGGACGATCTCCGGCCACCGTAGGCGCGGGCATGCGGACGGCGAGTAAAGGGCAACTTGCTGCCTGACCATGGACCATGCCCGGGTCGACAGACGGCGCGTTGTGTTCCACGCGCGCCTCAAGGAGCGTCAGCATAATGACACAGCCCTGCCGGGGTTGCGGGACATACGTATACCGCGACTCCGGTACACAAAGGGCTACCGAAGGAAACCGTGGATTTTAGTCAGTACAAGTCTGACAGTCCTTCCCGCCCTGCCCGGGGTGGGAGGACTTATTTGATGACTTTACCACGAAAAAAAAATGTGGTAGGTCAGGACGGCGTGACGCCTTTCCAGCCATTCCTCATTCTCAAAGAGGGGTCTTACCGCCGCGATTGCGGCGTGCCCGATGACATTCAACCTTAGGGTGGCAAACCATTTTTTACGCTGACCGTACATAAAGGCATCTACCTCACGCATTATAAGACCAAAATCATGACAAATGACTGCAGGCTACCAAGTAGAAAACCAAATCAATGTCGTGTTTGACCGCATGACTTATATTGGCTTAGTTTCTATAGACAACTTAGTTGCCAATGCCATTGACCATGAGCGTGGTCATCTAGTGCGTGAAGTTGCTTCGACTCGAGTATTTTTTTAAAATATTTACTCTAGAGAAAAAATAAAAATTAAATATTTAAAAGCGCCGAATCGAATAATTTCAGCGCCCCCCCGATCCTCGCGCCCTAGGCTGCAGCCTAATTAGCCTAAGGGTAAATCAGGCCCTGGTTGCATCTCGTATCAAAGGCCTCGAATTTCAACTTTAGGGCATTCTGTGTAGTCTGGTTCTTTCTCATCGATCGTGAAACAAGTCATTGGGTTTATAGAAGGTCGGTTATAGCAAGACTAGTTTGTATGACATAGCTGAGTCCGGGTTTGTATTTTCTATCAGATTGAAAGCATTGAGATTATCTCCATTAATTGGGACTTTACACTTTATCTTTGTCAATATTCATTGTTCTAAAAAACACATTTAATTATATTATAAGTAATTATAAAGGACATTATTCTATATGACAGACTAAACAGATTTTCAAATTATTTACGCAGTAAACTACCTACACTATTAGGTACTCAAAAACAAAAAGTCATCAAAAACAGACCAGTTCAACGACCTATATGTACTAGGCTATAGATCTATACGTCGAAAGTTACACAATAAATAGTTAGGTATACCTTGCAGAGTTGCAGAACAACATTAAAATTCAAACTGGGTTGCAACTCATTAAAACCAATCCAGGTACTATCGACACTAAGTCTACATTATTAAACTATTTAAATGCAGTTTTGCTGAATGTTAATTAATTATATTAAATCGTGTTGCACATGTCTATGTATACTTAATTGGCAATAACGTGAGTCGTCCAAAATAGTTGCGGGTTTTGCGATTTGCGACTAAGTTACAATTTTGCAGTCAGTATTTTAGTTGCAAAACTTACATATTTATTGCTTTATTTTACTTTACATATTATTTGCTTTCATATTTATTTCCCTTTTATAGGAATCGTCTGTATTCGTTTCTGTTTTTTAGTTGCAAAACTTAGTATGCTCGAACTGTTACTTAATTGCAAACATCAACAAACTTGTTAAACGTTGCAAACAAGTAGGAGAAGTTATAAAAGTTGTTTAATATTCGAAATTGTAAAATAAATAGCTTAAAATAAATCCGCAGCGTTACCCGCATGTAGCTTGCAAATTATTCCATAGGAACCATTTCATGCCGGGATAAAAAGTATCCTATGTGTTACTTATCCAGGACTAACTAGCGATGCATCCGATACCGATATATCGGCGATACTGCGGGTTAGCCGATATATGGGTATCGACGATATATGGGTATCGACGATATTTTTATGACCGATTCAACGATACTTTTTAATTTAAAAATATAGTATAAACGAACGTGTTACTCGTCTATTTAGATGCAAACGAGGCACGAACTATGCCAGGGGAATCCTTTGCCAAACGGACTTGTAAAATCGCATTTTTCCGAAAAAAATAAAATTACTATGTTTTTTAATCAGAAATGTTAATTTTAATTACTAAAATGTGTAATTATCTAATAAAAACCTATGTCATTGCTTTTTATATTAAAAAAAAAACTTACTTATTTTTTTATTCACAACAAGCGTATCGGCATCGGTATCGCCGATATTTTTATAAGAGTATCGGTATCGTATCGGCAAAAAGGCGCATCGATGCATCCCTAATATAAACTATCCTAATTTCATTCAAATCCGTTCCAAAGTTTGCTTGAAAAAAATATAGCAAACCAGAATAGCAAGCATTCAACCTCATAAACTTTTACATTTATAAAAGTAGAGTAAGAAATCCTACACGACTTATGTTTTACGAACTGATGGTTCAGAATTGAACAATGTACAGCCGTGTTTATTACTCGTACATGATGCTTATTAATTCTGCATGCGCGTGCGCCTCCATCAGTGAGTCAGTCACGAAGGTCCAACGGGACTCGGGATCAACTCACGACCTTTCCCATAGTCAGACCTCGCGGTAGCTCTACGATAGAGTCCCTTTAGGTACGAACGTGAGGAGGAAAAAAGAAACAGCTAATGAGAGCGAATTACTCAATAATTAATTACTTTGACGTTTCATAATATTATTGATTAACGGTTATGTGAATAGCAAATGAGAATACATAAAAATAAAATTTGTTTAGTTCAAGTAACAATATTCAAAAACAAATAAATATGGAGGTAACCCGTGCTGTGGGGTATGTTGAGTATAATGCGTTCCTATAAGAAGGTACTTGTCTATGGTCAACTGACACTATCATAGCTAAGTAGACTTGACAAGTTCACGAATAGTTGTCCAACTTACAAAATATACTTGGATAACATACAGTCCTGAACAGAATGTAATTTTTTTCCAACTACAACAGATTTCTGTTTGTCGATTTTTTTAGTCCTGTTTTATGAACATAATACGCACTATAAAGGTGTACGAAGGTTGTCTTAACTCACAACTAACAAAGAAGAAAGTAAGTATAGGTATCCCTCATTTTCTCGAGTCATACAACTTTTTTGTTTTGTCATTACAGCGTTTAGATGGCATGCCAGACGTTACTGATCAATTTTGCCACACCAAACTGGCTAATCAATTTTCTCGCAGATTATTCCTGAAAAGCCGGAAAAATTAGCATAACTGCCGGTAGTTGTCACCCGTTAAGAGAAAACAGCCGTGCTTATAAGTTAATTTGAATGATAATATAATCGGTGGACGGTGAGGATGCAGAGCTTGCAATGTAAGCGGCCGAGTGTCCGGGCATCCGGTCCGATAGAACGCCCGGACGACGACCGGATCAGAAAGTGACACGATATGCACATCCCTTTTTGGCTTACTTTTACGGAAGATTATGATTTCCTTATTATAATATTAGAAATTAAAGTGAATTTGTTTTTCTGTACGTGACTGTTTTACAAACGCCAACTAGTTGTTGATGAAAAGAGATAGATGCGACTGATCCGAGAAAAAAGCTAGTAAACTAATAAAATCATTGGTCCGGAATAAAATTGATATATAGACAACTTTTATAACGTAGGCTTCCGCTAAGAAGGAACATTAGTAAATTCAACCCTTAATCGAATAAATAGCTAATATTATAGCTAACAATGCACGCCATATCAAGAAGTACTGCTTTCTGATTCAAGCCCTTGATCCAGCTGCCCGAACAGAGTCTCCTTAGATGTTAGTCGAAGCGATAATCAATTAAGTAATTGATTGATACAATCATCGGCACAAATACTGCTGCAGTCGCATTCCACATAATCAATTTTATTATTAGTACAGATAAGTTAATATGCTTTTGGAACATCATGTTAAAAGGTTCAAGGAACAGGATGACAAGTGGCAAGGGAACCAATCATATCGAGACCTGAACATTTCCTGGAATTAAAATGTAGTTTGCCTTTGCCATCAAGATTGCACTGCATTCATGATGTCGCTACCTGTTCTTGGCAAATTAATATCGGTATGCTTCTAATACGAGCAATTTGTAATGAAAGAAACTTCATACCGCTTCAGAATTCGATTTCTGAACGACGACGAGACGAACATCAAATACTTATTTCACATGTAGAAACTAGGAATAGTTTCTAAGGGAAAACGAAGTTGTTGCTTTTTCTATATTTCTAATATTTGTATCATATTTACTCACCCTTCCCTGGACTTCCGAAAATAAAATTAAAATCTAAAATTAACTAAATCGGTCCATCCGTTCTCAAGTTTTAGCAAGACTAACGAACAGCAAATTATTGGTTTTTATATAATTTAGAATATTGGATGTTAATCATTCGTCTAGAAACGTGAACTCGTTTCAAAATATAGGTAACTTTATTTTTGGATTCCTTGGAAACAATCTAAAATTCTACATTTATTATTCTGCTGAGGAAATGAAATTATTGGCAAGCGCCAATAAATTAGCATGCAAATTAAGTTAGAAATACTGAAAAAAAAACTGAACACAAAATGTCAAACAAAAAAACACTCCAGGAGTGCCGGTAGAAGTGAAAACTTTTTTGTTACTATGTTTTATTTTAAAACTGGAGTAGTACAGATATGAAATTAACTAATTTGAATGACGTCTTACTCATTTTCGATCAGGGTCACGTGACCCTGACGCGAGTTTTAAATTTTTTACCCATTACAGAAAAAGTGTACAACGCCGCTAAAGAAGTTTTCACTTCAAAAATAAGGTCACATTCAAAACTTAACAATAAAAAGCGAAGTATGTCGTGACATGCATAAGGTCGTAACTCGTAAGTCGCGCTCAGCGATGGCGTGAGCGTTCATCGTCTCGCGAGATTAAAGTGCGTTGGCATTAGTTCAACTGCCGAGGAGGATACGTCAATGAAAGTGCACTATTCTTTTCTCATTCATTAATGCGTCTGAGGCTGTGGAGTTCGGAAGCTACGGACGCTATAAGCGGATGTCCGTGCTACAAACTGGATCTTTATCTTAATTGTTGCAACTTCTTTTTGAGACGTGCAACTGTTAATTATAATTAAAACATTTGGGCAACGTGTGATTGATTAAATAACTGATCGGGTAAATTTTTGATGTTGTGCAATTTTCATTTTGATAGGAATCGTCTGTATTCGTCTCCGATGCAATTCGAAGAGGTCACACCGCTCAAATTAAAAAAAAGGTTGCACTCCAGGAGTGCCGGTAGAAGTGAAAACTTTTTTGTTACTATGTTTTATTTTAAAACTGGAGTAGTACAGATATGAAATTAACTAATTTGAATGACGTCTTACTCATTTTCGATCAGGGTCACGTGACCCTGACGCGAGTTTTAAATTTTTTACCCATTACAGAAAAAGTGTACAACGCCGCTAAAGAAGTTTTCACTTCAAAAAAACTATATAATCTGGCCACCGTGATCATCTATCATGGCGAGTTTCTTCCGTGGCTCGGAAGGCATGTGGAGTTGTTGGTTGATATTTGTAGATATTTGATAGGTAGTCGTTACTGTTAGTGTCAGTCAGAAACTTGAAAGTCTGATAACCAGTCTTTCTTCCAACAGCAGTTACTATAATTTATTATTGTGGAGGTCAGATAGACAGTCGCTCCATGTAAAATAGTGATATTCAGCTGTATTCAGTTTGGCTATCCCCTTTGGGGAGCTAGGTAAAAGGCTAGATAGATGATGATGAATGTACACAAACTCATAACATTTTTACAACGATCTCCATTTTAACAAAACATTGCAATGTACCAAACCCTTTTTTTTTCAAAAATATCGAACAAGTCTTTAATAATATTAATACTGAACAAAAACAAGTGCTGCTGAAAAAGGCGACGTTGCCGGCGCAAGATGGCGCGCTTGATTCCCACGCAAGCGCAATGGGAACCCGCGTCGAGCGCACATGTGCTCGTATACGCGGGAAAACTCGCCGCCATAGAGCGATGTTTTTTTTCTCAATTATATTCATGTCAAGCTCATGCCATAAAGGAATTATGTAAACAAACTTGTATTGAGGTTAGATAATAAACAAAGTTTTTGTTATGCTAAATAAAATTGAACCAATTTGAGTAACTTGATGACTATTTATACTCAGTACAAATTGATGTGAACATCGTTCGTGATTAAAAACTGGTACTCTACACTGCACTAGTTAAAAACTATTACAAAGCAAAAGGTGTCGTTTGCATGGTACAGAAAAATAATTATCTTTCAAAAGCCAATTTAATATTGTCGGTAAAAATACCGTTTACTTCCATTTGACAAAAAGATTAAATCAATATTGAAGCATACCTACCACTTTGTTGTATTTGTATCTCAAAAAGTGGACCAGAGGAATTTGATACCGCATTGTCCCGTAATAAATTGTTGCCATACTTTTTAAATCATATTTTTATTCGTATAATTTTGTGGACTATATTTTTATATTGCACATAAATTCATGTATAAAATGAATAATAATTAAAAAGAAACTTAACTTGGTTTTAAAAATACTTTGATTAAAATGCTACCTATCTAGTCACATTTTAATTTCATATCCGAAGTATCTCGAGGCCGGCCGGGCCGGGCATCGAACCGGCACCGTTATGGCAACCTGTTCTCTCTCATTAGTTCCCTGCGGACATCTTACAATGTAATTGCCATTTATCTTTGGCATGTAATGAGTATATATAGTACAAACTTTAACAGGACGTAGTATTTTTTCTCAATCTAACTTTAACTGTTACTTTGGTAGGTGTTTGATAAAATTGTAACAAATATTTTATCTAGTTTTTTTTTTGTTTGATAACTTTACGTTATTCTAAAGATTAACAAATAAAAATGGCTCCAAATCCATCCAACAATATTTTTTAAGTATAAATATAATTATATAAAGTATAATTTTTTTTTAAGTAAGTAGGTACCTATAAATATTATTTTTTTTGGAATGTATGGGTGAGATCAAAATTTTCTCACAATAACTTAATATAAAAACGCATTAAGATGACATTTCAAGTAGCTTTCAAGTTTCAACCCCGACTTAGATTTCTTGGATAACAACTTTTTTTCTCGAAGGATCCCAAGTTGTTTAAGTGGGGGCTCATTTAGCTACGAACACGTGGTAACCCGCATATGTTCTCTTCAGCTTAATTCCGAGCATCTGTGTTTCTGGTAAGATATTACACGACAATTTTATTATGAAAAACAAGCAAATATTAAGCTCAAAAGATAGTTACTGATGACTTTCTAATTTGGCCGCATACTACTTCGCCCGGGACAGACATTCAAGATGTTTCAAGATGCAACCGCGCCGATTTGTAAATGTGTTTTCTTCGGCATGTTCGTGTCATCTATTGAAGCGTCTTAAATTGGTCGGATTGTAATGTTAGGGTCAGTACCAATTGACCCTATGCAGCTGCCGTTGGTAACGGTCCGTTTTCATGCGTAAATACTGGCATTTTATTTGAAACGTGTTTGTATTGATAGAATGTAATGCCTGCGGTGATAGATTTTATGTTTTCCTTGTATTTTATTGACAGGAAAGTAAATTGTCTGCCCTCACTGATTTCTTGTGATGATGAGAGTTTTATCCTATTCATTTTATCGCAAAAATGTCACAATAAGAAATTATACCTAAATCAAGACGTAAATATCATAAATCACATAATTATCTAAGATATTTTAGAACAAAATACAAAAAAATAATCTTATCTGAAACATGTTAACATCACTTCACTGTAAATAACACTAAAATCATGTCTCTGTACCCTCAGCACGAATTTTCACTCTTTTACTTTACAGCGTCTTTCCAGTATTTACAGCGTTTTTGTATGAAAAAATGGAACAGCGCCTCTGGTGTGCGAAGAAAGAACTAATTTTTTCCTTGAAAATTGACAAGTTGAAATTGTCAAAGTTCCAGTTTACTTTACGTCTCAAATACTGAAAATTGGTGCTAAGGGTACTAAAATCTAAAAATAACAGGACAATTATTTTAATTTTAATTATTTTAAACAGGCAAGTAAAACTCGAATATTTATAATTCAACCTAAAACTGATCAGATAAAAAATGGTTCCTTGTCACAGGTACCAACCATATGCAACCTTGAGTAGCCTTCAAAGAACGATGAAACAGGTCAACAGGGAGTTGCAAGGAAAAGATGTCAATATACACTTCAGGATGATACTGAAAACAATTGAAAGCTGTACCCTTAGCACGAATTTTCACTCTTTTACTTTACAGCGTCTTTCCAGTATTTACAGCGTTTCTGTATGAAAAATTGGAACAGCGCCTCTGGTGTGCGAAGATGGAACTATTTTTTTCATTGAAAATTGTCAATTTGAATTGTCAAAGTTCCAGTTTACTTTACGTCTCAAATACTGAAAATTCGTGCTAAGGGTACAGAACGGAGGCATACATTGCTGTCTTTAATAGCACGCCACTTAATCACCGCCCCACCCACGACTCAATGATCATTACTGAACCAGTATGAACTGATTCTGGACCAATATGTGTCAATGTTTTTGAATCATCAGCTCAATTGATGGCGTATATCAATGAGAGGCGTGACACATCGTTCGACTATTTATTTATACTTATAGCATGATGTCGTTTTGTAGTGATATAAGGTCGTAACTGTCATTTCCTTTGTTTTAATGGAGAGGAAGATTTCTGATCGTGTACAATAGGGTTAAATTTATGTTTGTGACGTTATTGAAACAAGCTTGTACTGAAGGTAATCTGTGACTGAAGCCAAGATTGAGCTTTATTGGACTGAAATATTAAGGTTCAAAGTTCTCTGCCACGTCAAGTCAACTTTATATAACAATCTATACTGTCCCATTGTTGGACATAGATCTCCTCCATAATCTTCCACTCTTTTCTCCGAGCAATAATGTCCAGTCAATCTTACCATACCAATATTATAAACACATAAGTTTGTTTGGACGGGTGGAAGTTTGTTACTCTTTCACGCAAAAAGCACTGAACAGATTTGGATAAAATTTGATACGCAGATAGTTTATAACCTGGATAGGTTTTATCCCGATTTTATGTTCCCGTGGGGTAATTTTCGAGTTCTAGCGGGCGAAGTCGCTGGCAACAGCTAGTTATAAACGCGTTTAAAGAATATACAAGAAATACAACAATACAGCAGAATAAACAATATGAATTTACTCGGTGAAGGCAAACTGAACGCTGTCCTTGCTAATAATATATTTTTAATACTCTTAGCTATATTATACCACAACAAACACACTTGTTTGATAAAACTATATTATACCACAACAAACACACTTGTTTGATGAAAGAACCAAGCTAAGAGCTTTGCACACGATTCAACAAACCATTTTCAAGACTGAAGCCACGTTGTTACCTTTGCACACGATCCTTGCGTTTTGTATCGCTATAAACGCGCTGATACATTGCTACAAACGCGTTTTTCCAAAAAATATGTATGGAAAATAAATATTTTATTGGTATGCCATAAGACTGAAGCAGGTGGAACAAAACAGCTGTTCAAGAATTGACTCACTTTAGTACTCCTAATTGTAATTTATGAGTGGACCGACACGTCATCACCAATGATGTTTGACATTGGGGGGATTTTTGGCAAAATTCAGTGGCATATCAATCAGTCTTATCAATGGGAATCGTAATATGGTAAGCTAAAGAAGTATTTAACCCTCTTGAACTCCCCTTGGTACGGCACTGTGTGGTGATATCTCAAAATTTCCTCTTTATAAGGGAAGCGAAGAAATACAGTATTTAAGAAAATTACAAGAAAATAAAATGCCTTTCAAATAATGTTTTATTTTAATCTCCATGCATTTTTTTGTTTGCCTTATTAAAACATGGAATGAGTATGTAAACAAAATATCTAAAGCAAAAATTAGCGTTCGCATAGTTTTTAATTAGTAGGTACATACATAGTTATAAAATTATAGTTCCTGTATATTATTGCAAACACTTGGTTACAAAATATTCTCGTGACGCACATCAAATAATGACCCAGATTTGTTTATTTAATATAATATGCATGTACAAATTAAATACGTTTCTAGAAAAGTAAAAATATGCATTTGCAGAGATTGCCGTCGTTGTTGTAAAAGAAAAATGCATTTAAGTATGTACTTGTTAGGAGATATGTAGAATTGGATCTAAATGCGATGATTTGGTACCTGCAGCTTAGATAGACCTGGATTAATCCATAGGATATTCATAGGATTTACGCGGGCAAAATCGTGGGCATAAGCTACTCATAAGTACTGTAAAAGCGAAAGTTTGAATAGATGGATGTTTGTAAGTCAATCACGTCAAAAAGGCTGAAGAGATCTTATTGAAAATTGGTTCAGAAATAAGTTTTACTCGTAGTATGGTATAACACGTAGGATTTCCTTTAACACGGTATAAGATTCCCGTGGGTTTTTAAACAACACGTGGGCCTAGCCGCTGCCCGCTGGGTACAGCAGTATCAATTTTTTTTTATCTTACATGGAAATGATTAGTTATCATTTATCACCCTTTTGTCATTCAAAACATGAACTAGAAGAGATAATTTATTTGTTTCCTTTCACTCCTATCGAGTTTTATCTAAGAAAAACAATGTATGATGTCCTTAAATTACCCTTTGTATTGTCATTGCTGGTTTAGGACAAAAATTAAGTTTGACGAGTTGAAGACGCATGAAAAGAATATCAAAGAGTTCTCTTTTAAATGTCTGAATTCTAGATAAAATAAAAATTGTATGAACGATGTATGATTTTTAAAATGATTATAGAAGACACCGATGTTTTTATTTAGACAAATGCGATAGACTCAGTAATTGCAAAAATAAAAATTTAATTCTTCGTAAAATAGGTTTTTAAAATGTATTATTCCCCGCGGATTATTTATGTTTGATAGTTTTTAACATAAAACTGCCTCGAAATTTCCCGTAACTTGAAGGCCTTCTCTTGGGCTCTGCTCTTTAGGAAAAGGGTAGTGTTATAAGAAAGAGGGAGTTAGTGTCCCTAAACAGTGGCCGCGTGGTCCCAACCAACAGGGTCGTTGGAACCAATCTGTCACCGCAATGCACTGCCAAAGCAGGGTTGCTTCAGGCACACGATAAACAGGGCCCGAGAAATCGTGCAAAGTATGCCTATATGTGTCTCCAATACTACTCGTACATACTTCCTTTTTTTAAAAATCAAAGGAATCGTCCCTCCCAGTGTGTAGCGGACTGTCACACTCGTACTGACTGAAATCCATGGTGTTTATGTTCCAGGGTCACGTTTACCTATTAAGACAGTCCTGCGACCCCTGCAGACGATTTAAATTAATGGCGAATCTTTTTGAGGAAAATATGGTTCTACTAGAGCTATATTTCCTTTCATACTACAATGCGGAATTCCAGTTTTTATTACCTATATTGCTATTTATACTCGTGGGTGATGTAAGTATTGTTTTATTCTTGATTTATTATTAATTAGGCACAGTAAATGTTCTCAAGTGTTGAAATGCTTAGTAAGTCCCTATTTTTATGTTGCTAAACTAATTTACTCATTTAGGTATTTATGATAAAATTGGAAATAAAACTGCTTTTTTATACATGAATCGAAAGGACTTTTTGAGAGAGGAAATTGTGCTTTTGTTTAGGAAAAATTTAAAGTCGTATCAACAGCAAACCTCCTTCTCAAATTAATTGGTGTCGGAGCATCTTTTATTCTTTTTTATTACACAATATCTCAACAGACCTTTCTAATAAATGATTTTTTATTACCCAATATTTAAAAACAGTATTTGATTAATTAATATGAAAGTAAAGTGTCATAAGAGACTTAAACAATATGCTTGGCTTGACACGCTCCCGCGTGTCTAGATAATTAATAATTTTATTTTTAACTCCATACTATTCAGCCAGTACTGTCGAAAAAAGAATAAATTGTAATCAATTTACATTTCGGTGATTCGATTCTTAAACCTAATCGAGTTGGCGCGATCAAATCGTGATCGCTGCTATTGCGTAAGCCGCTCGCAATCCCCAATTAATTCTTAAGACTAGCGGACGTGTTGCGCAGGCGCTTATTCGTTCACAATGGTCAATCTTTAGGGATTGGACATTGTGCAATTAAAAAATGTATCGTGTTACTTTTTGATATGACGATAAAGCTCTCGCTTACTTTGCTCTACTATTAAGAAGTCAATCCAGTTTTTCTCGGTACATCTTATCAAACCAACTGGTGGATTTCATTAGCTAAGGAGCTTGGTAATCTTTATCTGTGGCGGCTTGCAGTATTACTTGAATCAAATTAAAAAGCTTGTTTGATTACTTGATGTTTGTCGGATTTCCAACCTGCCAGAATGAACTAAAGTCCGCACCTCGACTCAAGTTCCATTTGACGCGGTGCTAGTCTAATGTCAGTACCTCAAATTGCACAAAAATGTAGTACCTCGAATTATCCGTAGATCATAATCATAAGTGGTGGCGCGGACTCTATTATATCTTACTTTAAAAAAACCGGCCAAGTGCGTGTCGGGCCACGCACAGTGTAGGGTTCCGTAGTTGTCTATCAAAATACTTATGCTTAGGCCAACGAATCAGCATTGCCATACAACGTGGCAATGCTGCCAGCGTTCTGGGCATCGTTCCCGTTGACAGCGATGTGGATGAATTCTTTGACGCCCTTTGAATATTTCTATTACTATTATTTGTACATATTACTAGTTAGTTTTTATTTATAGTTTAGATTATGAGTATTGTATTAAATAAGCTGTTAGTAAATAAAAAAAAAAAGAAAAAAAAAACAAAATACTTATGCGAACTAATTAAACTGATTCGCTGAATTTAATTTTAAAAAGAAGAATTTTCAAAATCGGTCCAGGCGTCTTTGAGAAATCAGGGAAAATACATAAAAAAAAGATTACGACGAATTGAGAACCTCCTCCTATTTTCGAAGTTAGTTAAAAATAGTTGTCAATAAAAACCTACCTATCCTCAAAACATATCCACCTATTATAGCTGTAAAAATAAAGTTGACAAACTTACATTTGCAGTTGAAGAACAAGTTCTGCGAAACATTTTGTTTAGGAAAATATGTTGTCCAAGTACGTTTTATAAGTTGGTCGACGATTACTCGTAAACTTGTAAAGCCTTCTTAGTCATGATAATTTTCCTTAAAACTTCGTTATATTTACTACTATTGTAAATTTTTTCACACCCCCAAACATAATAGCCCAAGAGCCCGTGAACCCCAGACCTACGTTATTTTATAAAGGCTGAAAGTTTGTCAGCGGATGCTCCCAACACTGGTAAGACGATGGACCATTTATGGAGTTTGGGTTATGGTGGCTTTGGCAGGTAAACGGTACTAAAGGTGCGTAAAATATAAGTTTACTTACGTCATAGTATAAAAGCTGATTTTTATGTATAATACTCGGGTAATATGTAGATGATGTTTCCTCATCAGCCAGACACTTATCATGGTGGCAACCCCTTGCCAGACACCCTTAATGTTCACGAAATTATAAGTTTACTTACGTTAAAGTATAAAAGCTGATTTTTATATATAATACTTGGGTAATATGTAGATGATGTTTCCTCTTTAGCCAGATACTTTTGATAGTTCCAACCCCTTGCCAGACAAACATTGTAAATAGCCCAGTCAACGGGTGTTCAAAACAAGGTATAGAGGGAAAGTCTTGGAACACAATTTTTGACTACACAAATTTGTTTGGACTAGTTAGAAGGAGAACATATCGAAAGTCCCCATCCCTAGCCCTTGAGCTAAGGGGGAGGGAGGGGTTTGAAGGTACCACTTTTTGGTTTTTCGCTTATATCTCGGAAAGTCGGAAACCATGGGTCCTAGCGGCTTAATATAATGAACAAAATAAAAGCTAAATAAATTCTCTATAAGTTTAATCCAGTAAACATTTCCAGGTCTTGTTTAGTTTTCGAGATATCTGCTCTTGAAAGTCTGTAATATTGGTTAAAATCATTTTTACCTCTTTGCATGTGGAAAGTTGTATTTGATGTCGCCAAAGATCCAGAAAACAGCATCAGTGTTTCAGACCTTCCAAGTTGCGCCGAATGTCATTTTAATTTATATTAGGTAGGTACATTACAACTTGAGTTAGATTCGAGTCGTTTTATAAGATTTGACCCAATTCTGTTGCCCAGATATTATCCTTCTCATACAATGAAATTATCCTAACATGACACTAAACCAAATAGCATCATAAAAAAATAAATTATTTTTTCATTCATACAATTTGTATGAAATTTGACCAACTTCCGCCGTCTTGATTATTTTATTCCAATTTAATAAAACGATCCTTACCTGAAGGAGAGAGTCGAAGGGCATTAAAAAAATTGGCAACTCATTTTTATGGACACCTCGCACTTGATTAAAAATTAAATACATATGCTAAAATTGTTTACATTATAAAAAGCTAAAGATTCCTAAGATCGTTTTTCTGTAGCTCTTCATCATCATCATCATCATCTCAGCCGTAGGACGTCCACTGCTGAACATAGGCCTCCCCTTTTGATTTGACTGTAGCTCTTATGGAAGCGGATTTCTCCTTATCGGTCAACTTAGAATCAAAACCCTGTACATGTACCTACCTAATATGTAATCTATACTAATAATATTATAAAGCTGAAGAGTTTGTTTGTTTGTTCGTTTGTTTGTTTGTTTGAACGCGCTAATCTCAGGAACGACTGGTTGGAATTGAAAAATTCTTTTTGTGTTGGATAGTCTATTTATCGAGGAAGGTTATAGGCCATATAACATCACGCTATCACCAATAGGAGCGGAGCAGCAATGATAAATGTTTCAAAATCGGGAAAATGTATTCCTTTTCGAGAGCTTTCGTTGCGAACGCTGCGTAAACGGTTAAAGATACGCAAAAATTATGTACTACGGAATTATTCCTCATAAAAAGTTCTAAAATAAAGTCCGCGAGAGCATATATCTATCTTTTAAGATTAAGTCACTATTACCTTTTTTATGGAAATCAAATTTGTTTTAGAGTAATGCATTATTTGCGAAGGTATTTTCATTAATATGAAATTAATCCTTATCAAAATAAATACGTTAATCATCACAAGCATTTAATTTTAAACAAAATTGCCCTTGACATCGTTTGATTTCAATGAATATCTTAGGAGATATCACAGTTTCAAAATAATGTCACAACAAAATTATTACTGCCTGGGCAATACTGAGCATATCATAATTTCGCGTGAGGGAAAGGGCACCCTCTACCTCTCACCCGAGCCAACGTTGAAGACGCCCAGGGCGTCGGAAATAGTGGGTCATATTCCAGCCGCTTACGCACGGGGAGTAATGGGTAGCTTGCCGTCCGACGGCATGTATTTATAAAGAAGCACTGGCCAATCCCCGCTGCATAGACAAGTCGAGGCGCGGCGGGAAGAGCTCCTGCGCCATCTCAGAGGGCGGTATGGATCCTGTATCGAATGGGGAAGGAAGAAACGCCTGGATGTCACCACTGCGAGGATCGCCCGGAGGACACGGTAGAACATACGGCACTGGTCGAGGTCATGCTGCGGGGCGAGACGGAATGGGAAGCGGACGCCTCCTTCTGCGAAGCAGTAATGCTAGCAAAGGAGGAGGCGGCACGCGTGAGGGAGAGGACAGCGTTCACCTCACGACGCAGCCGCCGCGGGAGACGCCCACGGCAACGGACGTCGCAAGACGATCTCCGGCCACCGTAGGCGCGGGCATTCGGGCGGCGAGTAATGGGTGACTCGCCGTCCGATCATGGACCATGCCCGGGTCGACGGCGCGTTGTGTTCCACGCGCGTCTCAATGAGCTGTCAGCAATCTGATGGGGCTCTGGCCCCCTAAGAGGGCCAGAGCCTGCCGGGGTCGCGGGACTATCTCACTCGGTAACCGTGACCCTGGTACATAAAGGGCTATTGAAGGAACACCATGGATTTTAGTCAGTACAAGTCTGACAGTCCCTCCTGTCCCGCCCTGGGTGGGAGGACTCATTTGATGGTTTTGCCACGATAAAAAAAAGGGGGCGGTATGGAGGGAGCGACTATCGAAACCGAGGTTCGGGCACGCCTCAATCGCGGCGGTAAGACCTCTCTTTGAGGATTTCATTAATATGATATTAATCCTTATCAAATAAATACGTTAATCATCACAAGCATTTAATTTTAAACAAAATTGCCCTTGACATCGTTTGATTTCAATGAATATCTTAGGAGATATTATCATAGTTTCAAAATAATGCCACAACAAAATAATTACTGCCTGGGCAATACTGGGCATGTCATAATTGAGCGTGAGGGAAAAGGCACCCTCTACCTCTCACCCCAGCCACCGCTGAAGACGCCCAAGGCGTCGGTAATAGCGGGTCATATTCCAGCCGTTTACGAATGGGAAGTAATGGGTAGTAAGAAATGCTTGGATGTTACCACTACGAGGTTATGGGGGTCTAAGGTAGAGCATACGGTGCAGAATGCCCGCTTGGGCAGAGCATCGCACATGTCCTCACAACGGCAACGGTGATAAGCGGCAACCTCTCGCGCTCGGCATTGGTTGACGCCATGCTGCGGGGTGAAATAGAGTGGAACCGGTCGCCTCCTTCTGCGAAGCAGTCATGCCAGCGAAGGAGGAGGCGGGACGCGTGAGGAAGAGGACAGCGTCTACCTCAGGACCCAGCCGCAGTGGTAGACGCCCACAGTGACGGACGTCGCAAGACTATCTCTGGCCAACAGGCGTGGGCATTCGGGCGGCGAGTAATCGGGCGACTTGCTGTTCGATCATGGACTATGCCCGATTCGACGTCCCGTTGTGTTCCACGAGCGCCTTAAAGAGTGTCAGCACAATGAAGGAGCCCCCCTTAGAGGGCCAAAGCCAGCCGGGGTCGTGGGACTTACGAGCTACCGTGACCCCGGAACGTAAAGTGCTATTGAAGGACGCCGTGGATTTTAGTCAGTACAAGTCTGACAGTCCCTCTTGCCCTGCCTTGGATGAGAAGACTAATTTGACGATTTTATGACGCTAAAAAAAGCTTAAAGAAAATGATTTGTATCGGTATCCTCCAACAGCGCTTCGCACTAAACAATCCATTGTTAAGTTCCGGCATCCACGCGAACGAAGTCGCGGGCACAGCTAGTTATAATCTAGAATGAGTTTCTGAGCTATTTTTACTGCTCCCTCGGTGGAAGGAAAACAAAAAATATCAAGCTTGATGGTGGCTACCGCGAATTCAAGAATTTGTTATAACTTTGTGAGCACAGTAAGAGACCCTTTTAGCTGGAGGCTCATATCGCCTCAAGATGCAGGTTTCACTTGGCTTTGTTCATTGTAGGTGGTAAAGGGAGGGTCTGAAAAGACTGCTCATGCTTTCTGGACCTTTGGCGCTATGAAATATAACTTTCCAAATGCAAAAAGGTAATAATGATTTTTCAGAATATTACAGACATTCAAGAGCAGATAGCTCGAAAACTAAACAAGGCCTGAAAACATTTATTGAATAAAACTTATGGGGAATTTATTCAGCTTTTATTTTGTTCACAATATATTATGCCGCTGGGTCCTAGCGGTGGGTCCGACTTTCCGAGATTTAAGCGAAAAACCAAAAAGTGGTACCTTCAAACTCCTCCCTCCCGCACAGCTCAAGGGCTAGGGATGGGGACTTCGATATGTTTTTCTCCTAACTAGTCCAAACAAAGTTGCGTAGTCAAAAATTGTGTTCCAAGACTTTCCCACTATACCTTGTTTTGAACACCCGTTGACTGGGCTATTTACAATGTTTGTCTGGCAAGGGGTTGGAACTATCAAAAGTGTCTGGCTAAAGAGGAAACATCATCTACATATTACCCAAGTATTATATATAAAAATCAGCTTTTATACTATAACGTAAGTAAACTTATAATTTCGTGAACATTAAGGGTGTCTGGCAAGGGGTTGCCACCATGATAAGTGTCTGGCTGATGAGGAAAAATCATCTACATATTACCCGAGTATTATACATAAAAATCAGCTTTTATACTATGACGTAAGTAAACTTATATTTTACGCACCTTTAGTACCGTTTACCTGCCAAAGCCACCATAACCCAAACTCCATAAATGGTCCATCGTCTTACCAGAGTGTTGGGAGCATCCGCTGACAAACTTTCAGCCTTTATAAAATAACGTAGGTCTGGGGTTCACGGGCTCTTGCTCTATAACCGTTTAGCTGGTAGAGGGGGGGGGGGACACTCGAGCAAAATTTAGCACTTTAAAGCTTAATATTTCAAAAACGAATCTTTTTATCAAAAAATTGTTAATCGAAACTATCAATATTTTTGAAAGACCTATTTAATGATACCCCACACTAAGGGGTACGCGAGAAATAAAAAAAACATCCCCACTTTACGTGTACAGGAGGTACCCTAAAAAAAATATTTTAAGAGATTTTATTTTACCACTTTTTCGGCGCAACAAATCCGTATATTTACACCAAATTACAGCTTTCTAGTACTGGGCGTCTCTGAGCTAAGCTGCGGACAGACGGACGGACGGACGGACATGGCGAAACTATAAGGGTTCCTTGTTGACTACGGAACCCTAAAAATCTAGAATCTCTCTCTCTTTCTATGAATGAATTTATCTAACACAAAGTAGATGCAATTGACAACTTCTCAGAAAAAAAAAGATATACTACCTGTGGCACATTGTATTTTTACAAACGACATTGTATAAAAGAGCAGTAATTGCTATAAAAATCTATGTCCATTACAGGTTATTCCAGCACTCGTGTGATATTACACCTCCCTGTAATTTGTACTGGCGCTGATTCTTACAGTTAAAACATCTTGAACTTAGCAACTTGTTATTATGCGTATCCGTTTACATGTTACGAGTGCATCAGGTTTGCGTGTTCCCGTCACGAGAGGATAGTATGTAAGCTGTGTAATTTACCGATTTCCTATTTGCATAATAAATAGTTATAATGTAAATTATAATTAATTATAATATTGCGCCTAAGCCTGAGGCCCATGCGGGCGGCGAGTAATGGGCAACTCGCCACCCGACCATGGACCATGCCCGGGTCGTCGTCGCGTTGTGTTTCACGCGCGCTTCAAATAGTGTCATCAAGATGACGGGGCCCCCTCTAGAGGGCCAAAGCCTGCCGGTCATTACCGTGACCCCAGAACGTAAAGAGCTATTGAAGGACACCGTGGATTTTAGTCAGTACGAGTCTGACAGTCCTGACAGACCTGGGTGGGAGGACTCACTTTTTGATTTTACCACGCAAAAAAAAAGCCTGAGGCCCATATCTCTAAAGAGAACTTAGACTTAGCTTAAGCTTAACTCAGTGACACTTCATTCAGCAATAATCATTGTTTGTGTAAAGTTAATATTGTAGAGAACGAGCGCAGAAAGCTATTATTTTAGTATAATATGGCTTAGAATTACATAAAACACAAAATTACTCATTCTACTTGAAGGTCCACAAATATCAAGTGTCTTACTGAAGTCAAACATCGGAGAGGCGAATCTAATTTTGTATGACCTCTAGTAAATGGTTTCTAGACGTTGAAGGGAAACATAGGGAAAACCATAAATTCAAGAAGCTTCTCTTGCACTCTTTGCGTGGTGAATTAGATACGAAACGACCTGTCTAATCTCACGAAGATGAAGTCTGAGAGCAGGGTAAACCGGACCAGATCGTTCATATTACATTGGATTCTTCTGTAATTATTTATACCAAAACTCATTTTACTATTGAGTACTACACAAAGACTCATTCCATCACAGTGTGCCCGTACAAGGACCAACTATAGACTTCGCTCCGATAAGTGCAACATATACTAAGACGAAAACGCCAAAAATTACTCACTTTCTATAAAAAATCAATCGTTTTATAGTAAAAAGTACGTCAAGTTAGTCGATTAGTAAAAAAAAAGAGCCGTGAGGCCATCTCGTAGGGAACCAGGCAAGCGTGACGGCGCAATGGGGCCGCGTGCGAATTGCCCGCTAGCTGATTACTGTGGAACCGGTCGCTGTATCAAAAATTCTACTACGTTACGTACTTTTGTGACTGCTCCAGACTTTTAATATCTCTACTATTCAATATGATGTTTTACTCAAAAAAAATTACAAGTCCAAAATATAGGTTAGGTTAGATTACTTTAAAAAAAAATATTGGACCCCTCTTTTTTTTGTTACGCAAACTACACTTGACAAAGATACAACGCCCCCAAAAACATAAAACGTCACTCGGTCGGTAGAATTTTATAAACGTAAAGACGTCACAAGCCGACGTCACAAGCCCCTACTCCCGAATTTGTCTTTGTCAATATTCATTGATTAAAACAAAACAAAAAAATTATTTTATAATATTCTATCTGACGGAATAAATAGATATTCAATTATATTTATGGAGTGAAATACCCTTCTGCCACCATTTCCAAAAAGGTTACATAGAAAGACACATTGGATGAAGAAATCTTGATGGATGGCCCCCGCTCTCAAAAAGGTGGAAGGGGTTTGTAAGGGCTACACCACATTTGGCAGCACGGAATCGCCTTTTTCCGTCGCCCTTTCTCTTTCTGTCGCTTAGAACTGCCATTTGCTAGACCGAGACAGAATGCATAATGCGATAGCACGCGGCGGAATCCGTGAGGCGGCCGGCTGCTGTCGCATTGTCTCGGTCTAGCAAATGGCAGTTCTAAGCGACAGAAAGAGAAAGGGCAACAGAAAAAGGCGATTCCGTGCTGCCAGATATGGTTCAACCCTAAGACTCCCACGGATTAAAATCCGAATGTGTTCTTCCGTCTTTCACTAGATCCTCTCTTCTTCGACAGAGAGTCAGAGACGCCACATTTCGCCAGTTTTGTTTAAATCCCCCCTTTTTCGCCACTGTTCAAATGTGAGTGTCCAGAAAATTGTTGAGCCATGGGGAATCTTAAATATACACACAAACAAACTGCGTAGTTGAGAATTTGGATATTATACCTTTTTCTTACAGCTATGTACTTGTACATGGCACTGTACCAATATGTTTGGAGGAAAATCTATCGAATGGATGTACAGACGCCAGCAGGTCAACCTACCCGAATCTGTCAGATTTTACCAATCAAACATTAACCTTCTACTCTTGTGATAAGGTTGAAATTCTAATAAAGAAATCTGACAGATTGTAGTAGCTTGATGTGCTGGCGTCTGTACATCTCAGCTGTTTGGTGGCTGTTATTTAATTAATAACACACTACTACTGGCCTAGGTAGCCTTTTTCGATTCAGCTATTTAAAACTTGGAGTTATCTAAAGCGTTTAACATGCAAACAGGTTTCTGACTAATAAATATGTACATGAAAAATAAATTTAAAATTTAAAACAGAACCAGACTTTGGTGGTTCTTCGAGCCTGATCTAAAAATAGGTACCTAGGTATACTGCAATTAAAATGGCGACGTAAACAAAGAAGAATAAATAACACAAACTTGGAAATTATAGTGTATTTAAACTTTATTCAAATCTTTAAATAATGATGTTGTACTGTTTTTAATAAAACGTTGTTTACGAGTACATCACATTGTTATCTCATCATGTGTGCGCTAGCGCACATGGTCCATGTATGTATTATTATTATTTCATCGTTAGTTTATGTTATATAGGATAATGGTCGACAAACAATCCTATTGTGTTCATAGCGTATTTTTGTTGATATAGTAAGATTTGTTCATTTAGAGAATTACCTAAGTGGCAATGATTTATTGACTTATTGTAAAACATTTCGAATCGTTACCAACGCTGTCACTATGGCAGAGGTCTGATAATGGAATCGTGAACATCAGATAGCAAGGCAGTGGCTGAGGATTATCGTCAATAGATATTGTATAAAATTGTTTGTTTGCTTTTGGTACCACATATACTTTTTGTTTTTTTTTTTTTTTTAATTCAAATTGATTTATTTCAGGTAATTACCCATATAAAATACATTAATGCCATTAAATTCATAAGTTAAATTTATCAAATTAAATTAGATTAAATTAAATTATGTAAAATTATTAATTATTCGATTTTTTATTAGGTATTATAAGTAACAGATGCTAAATTTGCGTGTTCCTTTTTTACTGAAAAGTTTGTCCGTTATTATCCTATTTATTAGTCATACTTCACCATATAAACATTTAGTCAAAGGAACACACGAGTAGGGTGAACATAACATTAGATAAGCTGAGACGTTTCTGTAGCGGAACAAAACTGTCGACTATAAAATGTATCTGCATTGTCTCCATTGAACCGGTTAATTGGTTTATAGTAAGTTCCCTGACGATAAAATTTACTTACTAAGTACCTAATTAAACTGAACTACTGTCAAGTACTGTCTGTATTTTAGGAGATGTGAATCCTTTTAATCTAAATACTTATTTTACTATCTAAATGTAACACCACATAGTATTATTTTACTGTTAAATTTGTAAGTAATCTATACATCTGTACATATAAATAAAATTGGAGTGTCTGTTTGTAATATTGAAATAACCGTTATTTACTACATGCATACGAATTTATATACGGCACATACACCAAAATATTTTTTTTTTAAATTTTTGTCTGTCTGTCTGTTTGTAATGGCTTATCTCTGAAATGGCTGGGCCAATTTTGACGGGACTTCTATTGGCAGGTAGCTGATGTAATAAGGAGTAACTTAGTACTTTATTTTCGAAAGTTCTTTTGATTTTGATTTCCGACATCCACGCGAACGAAGTCGCGGACACAGCTAGTATTTTCCATATAATTTAACTCGAACTACTAGTTCCATCTCTATATGAAAGAAAGAGATGAATGAAAGAATGATTGTTTGTCATTACCGTGGATTTTAGTCACTACAAGTCTGTCAGTTCCTCTTCTCTGGATGGGAGAACTCATTTGACGATTTTAGCACGATAAAAAAACAGGGGCTTGTTATGGGGACTAATGCATTTAAAGGACAACAGAATACTTAGGTATGAAACAAAGAAGATTGGCAATAGTTATAAAATACTCCTTTTCCTTCTGTATTCTTACAGCTGCATCAATAAAAGCCGACCCTGATGATATAATTGATCATTAGCCTTTATGGCCGGAAAAAGCAAATAACTCAGCTGAGAAAACCTTTAATTAACTAACGCATTGCAATGGATGCGACCTCACTTAACCATTGTGCGATTTTTCTATGAAATCATCCCATTTAACGACTTGCCCAGTGTGTCAACCCGTCGCAGAACTGTTCGATCGGGTAACTGTCAGTAGGGTCTAATTCCTAGTACGAAACCCGTAGTTTCGAAGTTAGTTACGGGCGTTTTGACAACTAGCCCGAACTTACCTGAATTATGACACCATTCGATATAGTCGCTACTAAGAATCAGATTGTGGGAAGTAATGACATGCGGCCAACTTTATTTTATTAAGATGGGTTTATAAAATCCTAAGGAGAATCAGGGGGTTATCAGCCCTAAGGAGAATGACAGTCGTAAGACTCCTACGAATTAAAATCTGAAGGATCTGACCATCTGAAAGACGGAGTCCTGGAACATCTTATAGTATACCATTATCTCAAATACTTATTATTTATCTTTCCTACACTGACAGTCATATGTTACCATACACACAAGATATAAAGAAATAAAAATATACATATAAATGGAAATAACAATTAGTATGTAATTTGAAAGATTTCACTAAACCACACTAAATGATCGTCTAATAATTCCTATGATAATAGAGGCCCGTGAGAAACTTTTAAAAATAAACTTGTGAGTCGGAATTTGTTTTATTTATATGAGATAACAGAACAGAATAATTAAATAAAGTGGATCGAGAATTCGAGAGATGTTTTGGTAAACGTCGGTATTATAACTGTTGTTTTTACATCGGAATATGTATGGCTTTTTATTTACCGATTTCTTCAAAATCAAACAATCGCTGTTTTAAGCTATTGTCAAACAGACAGGGCGAAGCGAATGCGATCCGAATCCTGTCATATAAAAAAGCGAAAGCGGTCCGATAGTCTATGTGACAGGCTTCAAACAATTCTGTACATTACAAACAAAAACGCTTCGGCACGCTTTTCAGTTTGACAAAGGCATTAGAGTTTTCTTCCGGAGAAGAATGCGACACAGGTTAAAAGACGACTTTTTATCGACAAAATACTAAAATATTCCGTCGCAGTGCCAATATGATGCAGTTCTTTATATATCACCATAGGCTGTAATTAGGTTCAGGTAGAGTTATTTTGCTACTTGCATCGAAATGTTGATATTAATATGGATCTTCCCGGGATTTCTAACAGAAAATCTCGTGTGGAAAACAGTATTTTTTTTTTTTTTTTTTTAGCGTGGTAAAATCATCAAATGAGTCCTCCAACCCCGGGCAGGGCGGGAGGGACTGTCAGACTTCTACTGACTAAAATCCACGGTGTCCTTCATAGCCTGTTAGGTTCCGGGGTTACGGTAAGGGAATAATCCCGCGACCCCGGCAGGCTTTGGCCCTCTGAGAGGGGGGCCCCGTCATTATGCTGACGCTCTTTGAGGCGCGCGTGGGACACAACGCGCCGTCGACCCGGGCATGGTCCTTGGTCGGGCAATGGAAAACAGTATTACAAATAAATAATAATAATAAAAACATCAGAGATACATTAGACAAATAAATTGTTTGAAACTAAATAACTTTTTACATTATAATAAATCACGGGATTTTTCTGCTCTTTCATGCCTTTGTCAAACTGAAAAGCGTGCCGAAGCGTTTTCGTTTGTAATGTATGGAATTGTTTGAAGCCTGTCACATAGACTTTCGGAACGCTTTCGCTTTTCTAAATGACAGGATTCGGATCGCATTCGCTTCGCCCTGTCTGTTTGACAATAGCTTAAAAGTAATTCCGGGATTTCGGGGCATATCAACTTTATTCTTTCGCAGCGTAAGTACATGAATAACTCTACCTAATTCCGACCTATGATGATCACACGAGTCCATTACAGTTTCTTCGCGACGCAGATGATCATGATTATCTTTATTGGTACTGTCAACAGAACAGGAACAGAGAACTGAAGGAAAAAGGTAGTTGTAGTAGGTAAGTTACAGTCCGATAGTTCCTTTTGTTCCATGTGAGAGTACTAATTTGATGACTTTCCATTCAAAAAATAATCTTCTTACCATGAAGGTAAGAAGATTATTTTTTAGTAGTCATTAATCGTCTGATAAAAAGTCTACGTTTATTATATTATTATCCTTTAGATGCTCCTTACCTCCTCCCTTATCATGAGTTTTCACTATTTTACTTTACAGCGTCTTTCCAGTATTTACAGCGTTTCTTTTATGGAAAAATGGAACAGCGCCTCTGGTGTGCGAAGAAGAAAGAATTTTTTTCCTTGAAATTTGTCAATTTGAAAATGTCAAAGTTCCAGTTTACATTACGTCACAATAACTGAAAACTCATGATAATGCCTCTGCGGTACTATGATTTGGAGGACTCGAGTACGCTGCTTTTCAAAACTGTACCCTATACGCACTCAATCAAATCATAAACAACATTGATTAAACACAATATTGGTCATTCATTTCATCATAAAGTTCTTATTACAACGAGATTGAAGTTCAGAACAACCACCTCTTTATAATTCATCAAAGAATTACTTGTGCAATTACCCTTCTAACTAGACGTCATTACTTCTATTCGTTATAATCATTATGTCAAAGTTGGTCATGGTACAGAGGCGTCACTTTTTGTTCAGTAAAATCATTAACCGCTTTTGTGACAGCACGCGAATGTCCAACGAACGTTTTTTCAATTCATATCAATTACTAAAACCTCGTACTTGAAGGTTAAGAGATACAACTACAATTATTGTAGTATCCTTATTCGTTTTGTTCGATGAAATAATTCCTAAAGCGTTTTATTTCTGCCTGCAGCTTTACTTGTTATTATATAAGGGACTTTTATTATGATCGACCGAATATTAGCACTACTGCATTATTTTGTATAAACTCCTTTATCACTAGTTAAAACAGCGAGACGAGGGCGTAGCTGCAGTCTCATTCAGTTATCAAAACTGTTGGTTAAGTACGGGATTACAGGATGGCATCATGTGGTATCGAGACTGGCGAGTAGGAGACGTCACGCTCAGCTGGCCAGGCGTCACGGGCTACCGAGCTCCCCCTGCGCCCCGCCTTCGGAAATCTTCGGCTGGGTTCGGCGGTCTTCGGCTCCCAGATCCCAATTCCTTAGGTGCGCGCACGCTGGGTGACTCAACGAATTATTGAGATCTATGGATGTAATGATATCACGGGGTCTTTATTGTTTTATTTTGTTGTAATTGGTCTGTGCTCGGCGTGTGATTAGTCATCTAATTATAAGTTCAAACAAATGTTTAGTTCCTGAAGTTGTTTGCGTTTAAAGAAAAACAGCGAACAGCTACTTTTTCGAAGTAAATTATTTGGATGTCGTTAGTTGGGTAGCAGCATTTGTCGTACATGGTTTTGGTCTTATTACTACGCCAACAGTGTCTACTCAAATCATTCGTCCAACATATTACTAAAGGTTTTTATTTAGTGGGCATTGTTCTCTACAGCAATAATGTAACAAAAGATTCAATGTGTGGATCATTGTACTGTGACGTAATAAAAACAAAACTTGAGGCTTGACATTGTTTTAAAAATGGGAGCCCTGTGATCCCATACGAGTAGTGTGGTATGCGATGGGCGTGGTCTATATAGTCATGCACAGGAATGACTTTTGTTTACATTAATATTAGGAGGTGGAAACATGACATAGGATTAAAATGGTTCTGTGGCTTAAGTTAATAGCACAACGGTTACATAAATGTCAAAGTCAAAAAGCACTTGAGTTTGACGTGTTTGAGTCAAAGATCAAGTAAGTATTGTGGCCCTAAACGTCCACAAACGGTTTTTGTTTACCTAGTGAACATTGTCTTCTTCGGTAAGAACTATATTGCTTGGAGACTTGACAAAGCTAATTATATGATATTCCCCGTGTCATGTTTTAGAGCCAACGATCTTCACCTCGGTATCCCAATTAAATATTAGTCATAATTAAACAAACGAGTTCCATCTGAGTTTGTAAAGATCTTGTGGACTAATTTGTGGATGGACAGAACGACACACGAACATACGAGTACCACCTGCTGAAATGAATTGGTCCTTTGTCCCTAAAATCTCTTTGACGTGCATACTCTTACAAATGCAACTGAAAATTGAAATGCGCTTAAGCGTTGAAATTGAAACCACAAACCGAGCGATACAGTTTCATATTTAATGAAACTATTTCAATGTGGAACTTAATTTATATTTTCATTTAAATTCAAAACCTGGAAATGACTAAATATTTTCATCTGCTAGTGTTATTATGAAATGTTCTAAAACTGGGTTTGAATAACTTTAGTTTTGACATAATATGACAGTGTGACATGAATATGGTTAAATATTTTTAAACTGACTTTGAAAAAGGAGGAGGTTCTCAATTCGTCGGAACCTTTTTTTATGTACTCGTATGTTCCCCGATTTCGCAATGATGCTTGGACCGATTTGGAAAATACTTCTTTTGTTTGAAAATGTATACTTCACAGGTTCCATGGTAATCAAGTGAGAATCTGATGACTGGATCTTGGGAAAATCGAGGTAACTCTTCAATAAATTACAGCAAAACCACCGACTTCCAATAATAACTTTAATTAAAATTTTATTTTTAATTTTGTTTTTGTATTTTATGAAAAGTCAGTTTCATTCTTTGTTTTTATGTAGGAGGTATCCAATTAATTTTTGAAAATAAATTTAATTTTACCAATCATTTCGTTGTCATCTTTCTTCTATTATTTTTTAAAATTTAGAGTCTTTAAATTACTTCTTCCATAATCCTATTATGACCATGACTTGATTATTCCGTATTACGATTATTCATTATAGATAATTCGTTTAAAATAAATAAATAAACCCTTTCTTAATCCGAAAATATGAGCTCTTTAGTCCTTTTATAGCAAGTAAATAATTGTTCCATTTCACATGCGGCGACACGCGTAAAACTAATTAGATTATCCTACATCGTGGAAACTGTGTCACTATAATCATTGGACCACGCTAATGAGAGAAACAGAGGCATGTAATGACAAATCTGTATGTTAGTAAATATGGGTTGTTAACCCATAAACGGCATTTAGCAGGAAGATACAAAGGTTGTCGTACAGTTAATTATTTACAAAAATAATTTAATCAAATTGTCACATGAAAAATATTGTTACTCGACCCAAATATTTTCTCGTATAGTATGGTCAGTATGGTGACACGTTTCTTATAAAATGTGTTACAAAAAAGTGTGTTCATATTTCATGTTTTATTGAATTCCGCCATAAATGTTTAATGAAATCAAGTCAATCATTTATTTGCTTAAAACATGGTATTCAATGGTGTAAATATTGAGAGTAAGAAAAAATATAGCTAAAATTTTTGTTTTTACATTGCAAGGAATATTTTTTTCTTATTGGCTGTAAAAATTACATTCATTTGACCACATCAACAACACAAACATGCTAACAAATTTCAATGTTCATGTTTCGAACAAATTATAATAACACTATTAAAGTGTGAAATAAAGAAAAAAAAACTCGAAATAAGCAGAAATTTCAGCAGTGCCGGAGACTAATTTACGTATTTAAGTAATTTTACTGTGGGTTGTCAGCATTTAGTGTAATAGTTTTATAATGTAAACTTAATTCGTTAATACTGAGGAAGACGACACTTGAAAAACCTTCAATTTTGGTATTTCTTGATATTTTACTATTAGACGGGTACTACAGCTGACAGCAAATGAAGATTCACTGAAAAGAAGGACTTTCGTACGAGTAAATAGTAAAATGGTATATGATGGCGACAATACGAGGGTATAATAAAATGGGTTGTTGTAAGTTTGCCACAAAGTTAATTCGCCACGAAAAAAAGTATGTGTAAATTAGTCACAGTTTTTGTTTTTTGAATTTTGTTTAGTGTAAATTCGCCCCATTTCTTTTTTTCGCACAAATTGCAGAACAATTACATAATTAAATCCAGCACAAAACTACAGAAAACGAGGAAACTATGTGGAATCGGGACAGAAAGTACTAGGAGAACAGGATCACGGAAGTGTTGGTGCCGCCGTCTTCAGTAAAAAATATTATGTGAAATGAAGATATGTGGCAAATTTACACTAACAAAATCTAGCTGTGGCGAATTAATTTTCAATGTATGAGGATTAAAAAACTGTGACAAATTAACTTTGTGGCAAACTTACAACAACCCAATAAAATGATAGCAGAAACAACTGCAAGAGTAATTATTTTATCAAGATTCCTGAACACATTTTTGTTTAAATAATCCTATTTTTTATTTTATTATCAAATCGTTTTCTAATGACAAAAGTTTTTAGCATCATTTTGAAATCAGTGAAAGTAAAATGTTGACCGCACCACAGTTGACCGCACCGCAGTGGCTGAACGATTGGCTTGCACCCACGACACAGGAGAAATTCTTAGTTTGGGCCAAAGGTTTTTTTTTTATGAGTACTAGGAATAAGTCCTTT
This sequence comes from Agrotis clavis, assembly GCA_954870645.1. Classification (NCBI taxonomy): domain Eukaryota; kingdom Metazoa; phylum Arthropoda; class Insecta; order Lepidoptera; family Noctuidae; genus Agrotis; species Agrotis clavis. Next base: position 28,859,679 of record OX940917.1, on the reverse strand, counting down.
TTTCTTACCTTTTCATACTGTTGGGCGTGAATAAGTTGCAATGTCGGCTACTCTGCGTCGAGCAGACGATACATCTGGTGTTGCAGTCCTTATAGGTAGTACCTTTTTCCATCAGGCAGGCCGTATGCTTATTTATCATCTTTATGATATAAAAAGTAAAGTGGCCTTATTGGTTTAGTATTGTACCAGTAACCCTAGACTTGTATATCCCGATTCGAAGGACGATAATTTCATAACATTTCATTCACACACCGACACGGATGAGTAAACTTCACCCGTAATACTAATAATTTAATTGAAATGGCAATGAACACGCTGCTCATAGAATATATGTTAGGCGAACGTTTCTATTTGGTAATGTCATTAGGATCTATATTCCATCGCTGTCCATTTAATATGTCTCTCCCATTCATAAAGAAGAGGCCTGTTTCCCAGCTGTGGGAATGTAATAAGCCGATTATTTTGTATCAACCGATTCTGACGTTAGTATTAAACTGTAGGCGTCATCTATTAGGTATTTTAAAGATAGGTGAAATAATCAATATCTTATAAGATCATTGGATTAATCTTTCGTTTGTGCAATTAATTAAATTAGTAAAACAGTAGTTGTGTAAATGGATTAGAGATGATCGTTCGAGAAATGATGTTTCAACTTCCAGATATGGGCTTCGCGCTGTCGATATTTCGAGCTTGTAGTTATTCGAGATTTTGATGCATCGAGGTGGGTGTTTTTCCATTAGACGGCACGGCACCGGCACCGGCGCCGGCGCCGGCGTAGCACCGGTGCGGGGAAGCAAAATTGAATGAACGCCGGGCCGGCGTCGGCGGTAAGTGCAAAAGCGAGCCATACGTTTTCATACATTTTTGCTTCTCCGGCACCGGCACGGCGCCGTCTAATGGAAAAACGCCCATTTAACCGTCGCGCTCATAATTCATCGATTTCCTGTCGAGTTACGTTTTCGAGCAATTTTTATTCGATCATACGTTATTCAATTTCTATTATGGAACCCATTTTTATAATACTGTTTAAATACAGTTGAAATAGTGAAAAAAAAAAATGATAAAGATGAAAATATAGTGGACAGATAGGCTGCGGTTTCGATGCGTCCGCGCTGCGTTATCTATTAAAAAAAAACATTGCAGGAATTCGATGGGGTAGCTGTTGAGGTCGCTAGCGCAGGTCAGACAAATCCGAGTAGAACAAGTGATATTTGAGAACTTTAAAGTATAGAAATTAATTTAAAATGCCACAAAGGCACTTGCTCAGATTCTATGGGAGGAATAAAATTGCTATTCCTGCTGGCACGAAATGCAGCTACATCTTTTTGATCTAAACCAGTGTTTTAAATTTTTTTCATGGCGCGGCCCGTTTAGTTTGAAGAAATATTTCGCGACCGATTCGCCCCTACACGTTGCTATACATTCATGTATTTTATTTTGTAACAAATTAATATTCAATCCAAAATAGTTATTCATTATGATACTGATATAAATAATCATGTCCATTTTCCTAATAAATCTTTTCAAATTTTGTTTTTTTTTACTGCAGTAGTTACGAACCTTTGAGGAGCTCGTGGCTAAATAATTACAGCCGCACAGGCTGATCTTCCGGGTTATGCCGCGCGGGTGACCATTTGTCATAGCGAGTTTCCTCCGTGCCTCGGAAACCACGTAAAGCCGTTGGTCCCGGCTGTCATTTGTAGATCTTTGGCAGTCGTTACTGTAAGTTAAAAGCTGTAAAGTCTGACAACCAGTCCTACCATGGGGTATCGTATTGCCCAGTTACTGGGTTGCCGACAGGCAGTCGCTCCATGTAAAATACTGATATCCAGCTGCATCTGGTTCGATTGGAAGCCGACCCCAATATAGTTGGGAAAAGGCTAGGCAGATGAGATGAGTTACAAACCTTTTACAACTCCCCTATAGAAGCACAAGTTGAAAAACACTGATCTAAACGGTGTGATGAAGCCATTATTTGCATAGTACTTGCTTAAGTCTTGTTTTCTGTCCTGCCCTTGCAGCATCTCATTGTGCACAATTAATAACAGTTGTGGCCGATGTTATCTTCTATGGGAAAAATGCACAAGAGTCGTTAAAACCAACCGTTGATACCTTGGAACTTAGAAGTAGATTCATAATGTTTGTTTAGTATCTATTATTGCATGACTGGGTCACATGGTCCATGCAATCAGGTCACGCCCGACAGCATGGACCATGTGACTTGGTTAAATAGTAATCGGACTTGAGTGACCAAAAATGTTTTTTTTTTTAAATTGCAATTAATCAATATAGAAGTGTTATTTCTTGTATAAATAATTGTAACTTGTTTTTTTTTTAAAGCAAGCTTATCTTATGTTTTTCCCGTAGTAGATGTGTTTATTCAAAACATCAGTAAATTGTACGATAAAACATAATATAATTTAGAATTTATAAATAGAATTCCCAGAGTTCTGAGAAAGATTACCTACTATATTTTATTTAAAATACTTTTCCTCGAAAGGCGATAATGAGAAAAAAAATTGATACTTATTTGTTTTTTTTAATAAATTCTTGTAACCGTCGTCGTTATTATTGTGTCGTATTATGTTTGAGTTCTTATCATTCTCTTAATAAGATGATATGTGTAAAACAAGAAGGCCTTATCAAGACATCCGGTATTCATTCAATTAATTCTGCATCAAAAAATATACCACCAAATTATCTTTCTTCGAAGTAGGTAGTACCTATTCTGAGTATTAACTCCGAATACTAGGTACTAATATTTTGAATGAGGAAAAATATTAAAAAAAAAATGAACTTAGGCGTATAAACAGAAATACTTCACATGACACTATCGAGTGATATTTGAAATATACCAAAAGTTAAAAGCTATTTAATACTAATAATATGAATGCACGTGTTTAGATACCTATTCTATTCAAGTAAGTTTTTTATTTTAATGAGAGAAACTATAAGTATAATCCAACTACTATTTATGATATTTAATGAGAAGGGTTCCTGTAAAATTGATCAAATCAGGCTTTAACATATGATTTCTGTATTTTCTTTACAGCATACTGAAGTATTTACCGATTTTATTGTATTGTAAATTGAAAAAGCGCCTCTTGTGTATAAGTAAAACAGGAATGAATTTGTCCAACAAATTAACGTCAAAGTAGTTTACACATACGTTCGTCACAGAAATTGGAAAAGTCATGCTAATGCCTCTGAAATAATATAGGAGAATGTTTTGTTCTTTACAAAAAAAAAGGTTTTAATATAAGTATTGTATCGCTAAAAATATGCTCTTAACATACGCTATCAAATAAACTTCAAAGTTCCAGTGTAGGAAAGAGACAGAGCTATACAAGTCGTCTAGCGCCATCTCATTCACTCACTGGAACTACGTCATGGTGGGCCACCAGAACAGCCTAGGAATCGAGTGTTCTCAATTAGTGTTGGTTCTAGACATTCTATACAGCTCATATACTGCTCGTTGTGTAAACTGAGCATAAAGCTATGCGCAAACAAAACAAAACATGGTTTACTCTTCTTCCACGAAATGTAACTTGAAATACCTGTTACTAAAGCAATGGCGTATTTTCCAATAGCTCGCAAATACAGCCAGAAATATCTAATGTTGAGTAAGGATTACTCGTATAATTTTCAGGTTAGATATTTATAGTATCCAAGGATATGTTTCTGTATTAGTTCTTACTTTAATATAATTATATCTAGTACATTAATTATTTTAAGTGGACGGAAACAAAGATACATTTTCTATCGAATAGTTATTTTGCGTTTTGAAAATTGCTACGAGTATGTGTATCAACTTGGAATAGGACTGCCTCGGTGCCATTTTGTGATTTCGTGCACGCTTTTCTAATAATTATGTACATAGTACCTACTTACAAACAAATATTCGTACGAAAATAACAGCTAGATGATTCTTTTATAATTATTATAAAAAAAAAAATATCAGATGACTATCTAGCTATTGATATAGCTATAGAAAATTAATGCAGTAAGTATTATTTTACCAAATAATATTATCGTCACAAAATAGTGCCAATATACGTGTCCTGTTCTTAGTTAAAACGAATAGCAGCTGCTAATAATTTCTACACGAAAAAAACCTACATTACTTACAAGGGTTAATATAAAATTCTAGTAAATTAGGATTATAGTCTGAATTTCTTATAATTTTTAATATCACGGAGAAGATTTATAATAAAACCTGAAGGATCAAAAACGTGTTTTTTTTTTATTTAAAATGTCCAGGTAAGTACATTTATTTTTCTTTTGTAAACAAAGTTAAATGCTTATTTCAATTCAAGTAAGTCGACAACAGAATAACGCCTTAATAGATAATATTTAATATGAACATTGTTCACTAGCCAACGTGTACAAGGCCAACATTCATAGATATGTATCTACACTTCAGACTACGTATAATAATAGTATATTTTACAATGAGTATTTTGTGGCATAAAACACTTTATTGAGATCACAAATCCAAGGATTATTTTAAGGTTGGATTGCTCAAGTCCCTGTTTTTTTTTAAGTAGGTATTGCGTTCACGAGCTCAACTCATACAAGTTAGCGCACAATCGAACTCATTTCAACAAATATCATCTTTGATTCTGAACGAAGTAAGTACCTAATAAAAAAAAAATCTAAACATCACGATCGAAAGTCGATCGTTTCGTTGAGAACAGGTTGAGAATAGATTGATGATAATTCGTTTGAAAAAAATGATTTCGATTATATGGGCACGCGTCAAACAATGGCAAAGTAAAGTCGGTATCGGAGACTTGTGTCGTTGTGTACGATGGGTCTTATTATTTACATTTATGATCTTACTAGCTATTGCCAGCGGCTTCACTCGAAAATATTCCACGGGAACATAAAATCGGGATAAAAACTATCCTATATGTTAATCCAGGTTATAAAATATATGTGTACCAAATTTTAGCCAAATCCGTTCAGTGATTTTTGCGTGAAAGAGTAACAAACATACCTACATACACATACACATACATACATCCTCACAAACTTTCGCATTTATAATATTAGTAGGATGAACACTTTGAAAGTTAACCCTGTATTAATTATTTTGTATGTCAAATCTGTCTGACTAATCTTGATGAGACTGTGTGCGCATGATCACAAGTTTGAACCATCAGGTGGCGTTGTTTTTGGTTTACAGAAAAGACAGTACAACGAGGTTGGGTAAGGTAAATATATTTATTTTTTAATGTTTTATACATTACTCACATCAGTTCGTATTTGTAACGAATTCAAGTATTCAAAACAATCGTATCGGCTTATACACATTGTCAAAATATTATTTGTTAAACATGCCATTGGTCCGTGACAAATTTTTCAAGACTTGCATGTTGTCCTCTGTACACTGAACATTGGTTTCTTACTAATCCTACTAATCTTCTTCTTCTATCATCTTTCTTCTTCTCTTCCAATATATGTATAAAAATCAATGCCACTTTCCGTTGTAATTTTATAACTCAAGAACAGGCTCACTCACCTATCCAAACCAGATGTTTAGACTTTGTTCGGACTATTTAGTAGATGGTTTAATATGTAAAGTTTGCACAAAATCGGTCGAGTGGTTCTTCATTTAGCAAATTTTTTGTAACAAAAATTTATTCAATAAATGGCGGATCATCTTGTTAATGGGGATTTTACTGTCAAAGTAGTGAAGCACGAACCGGGCCACTAGTATTTTATATGTGAAAGTTTTGTTTGGATGGATGTCTGCGTTTCTTTCACACAAAACCCACAAAACAGATTTGGATGCAATTTGGGATAGTTTATAACTTGGATTAAGATATAGGATAGTTTTAATCCCGATTTTAACTTCCCGTATAGGGTCACATCCGTCCGGGTTTCCCCGGATTTATCCTAGTTTAGAGGGCGTCCGGGGAGCGTCCGGGAAAAGTTGGGCCGCCCGCTCACCCGCGACACACGCACACTTCACCGTCCTCCCACCCCCCGTGCGCACATTGACTCTCGTCCGGGTTCTGGACTCAAAAATCCGAGGTCTTGTCCTGGTTTTCAAATTTTAGAGATGGCAACCATATTCCCGTAGGATACCTAATTTTCGAGTTGTAGCGGGCAAAGCTGATGACTAATTATCTATACTTAATACTCGTATTATAAAGCAGGAAAGTTTGTTTGTTTGTTTGTTTGGTTGAACGCGAATCTCAGGAACTACTAGTAGTATATATAAGTTGTGTTAGCAGGTGTCACAGTCATGTCTTCGAATTTTAATTCTAGGACATACCGGTTTCCTCATTACATTTTCTTTTACCGTTTTGAGAGCATGACTGGGTTCGAACACACGACCTGAACAACTCGTATCTCGGCGTCGGTAGCACTGGGCCACCATTGCTCTGGTATAAAAGATTATTTTAGTGAATTAAAAATTGTATTCCTTGACACACGCATAACAACTTGTTTTTTCTTCTAGAACGTACTACACAATTCTACGTCAATGATTTTAATCACGAAATGCATATTTACCCGACTGCGCGACGCAAAGTCTATTTAGTATTGTGATTGATTACATATAGGTAGGTACCAAATAAGGGAATAAAAGATTCAGTTTCAATACGAGTAGTTGCAATAGCCTATTTGGTAAGGCGACTGGAGTACAGAAGACGCAGGTTCGAGCCCCGTTCGCAGCTTTTTTCTTTACTCAAAAAAATCTTTACGAAAACGCGACGCACGCGTCATTGCGTATAAATAATTATATCTAATTATAAGCTAGGTACCTAGGTACCTGCAATTTCAATGTTAGCATTTGCTGATTCGCAAAAATGCGTTTAATGTGTTTGAAATTCTTGTTTTTAACTACTGACATTTGATATTGTAATATGATATTTTATATTACATACATTACGGGTGATTTGTAATTCGTTGTAGTCCGACTGTTAGACTTGTACTGGTTAAAATCCACGCTGATCCTTCAATGGCCCTTTGATATGATATGAGTCTTAAGGGGGCAATTTTAGCGCCAACCCTGAATTACCTGGAATGTACGATTCGAAGGTGGCTAGATCTAATCATTAGAAAATAGACTAAAATATGAAAACCGGTCGTCAAGTGAGTGATTTTGAAGCACCATGCGTAAAGAACAATGGCTAACTGCCAGTATTTTGTCAACAATTTTACATTGATTAAACTGGTAATGCTTAGTTAGTTATACTTTTAAACTTGCTACTAGATACATTCATAGGATATACTGAGTACAGAACGTGACGTCACCAAGTATTGTTACACCCATTTTGAAAAACATCATCATTATTATAATCTCTTCATCTGATTATCATTGTTATCAGCATGTTGGAATCGACTTTCAGTGTTACCGTAAGTAGCTGTTGGCCTGGTCGCGGGACTTACCAAATTACCGTGACCCTAGCTAGATCGTAAAGGGCTATTGGGACACCGTGGATTTTAGTCAGTATGAGTCTGACAGTCCCACCCGCCCTTGGGTGGGAGGACTCATTTGATGATTATAACACGATAAAAAAGAAGTTGCTGTTGACCTGCAATTTTAGGGTTCCATAGCCAAATGGCAAAAAACATCATGTCTGTCTGTCTGTCCGTCTGTATGTCACAGCCACTTTAATTTTTGATCGACTACTTATCTGACCCTACTTATCTGAATTAGTACTGGGATATTCCTTGGAAAGACTGACGAATATTTTATTTATTTCTCCGCCATGTGGCTGCGTCTAACGTCATTACAGGACACACCCGCGATACAGGAAGAAATTCATAATGAGGGACAAAAAAAAATTAAACTTAGGTCTCGTACGACTTTAAAAAAAATTCAGCCAGTTTCTGTAACTCGAATTTTACAAAATGGAATAAAAAAGTGCACGCGCACCATAAAAAATCATAGCGTTGAGATATCGTCTCTAGTTAGCTTTGATAACGATAACAATCAACATTCGATACCGAAATAAATACGATATCGATTTCTTAATAGAGAGTACTCGTTCCAATTTTGAGAAAAATCACTGTAATAGATTCAAAATATTCTCTGCAATTAATAACAAAATGATTTAATTATTGAAAATCATTCACATGAAAAATACGTGAAACTGTAAACTATTGGATGTAATTGTGACTGTTTAATTGGGCGGCGTTGTGCAACAATACAAACTTCGTTATTGGAGCATGTGACGAGGGCCATTAAAATAAAACAAACAAAAAGTCATTTCCAGTGTTTCTGCCTTGTCAAGTTTTCCGCGAACTGCAATGTTTGATGATAAAATTAAAAATACCTTTATTGAACTACTAGGTACTACAACTTACTATAATACTTACTTCTCATAGCTAAACTGACTTATGTACATACATAACGCACGGTGCTCTGATAAGAATGACGTGTCATACAACATCTACTGTTGATTAGTGAAGTCATCAGCCCGACACTCTATCACAACAGAAAGCTATATCAACATCGCCTTACACACTAATATGGAGCCTATTTGTTTATAACAAAGTCCATTCTCGTTAAAACAGACCAAGCATGTACGACGTTTTGATCGTTTAATTGTTGTAAAGTGCTGATGCGACGCGGACGCCAACTGCAAAAACAGTCTTGAACGTAGGTATTTTTTGATTGTAAAACAAAGGATAAAATTACATATGTGTTATACGAGTACTGTTTTAGATTGTTCAAATATGATTTTTTAAGTGTAAAGATTGTGTGTTCACAATCTTTACACTTAATGTCACTACGTTGTTACGTAGTAACATTTTCAAATCTTTATCATTTCTTACACGGTTCTCAAAAATGCTATTAAACTGTGTTTTTTATTTTCTTAAATAGGGTCTATTTAAAAAATATCGACTGCTTCTTTGATCAGCATAAAGAAAAAAAAGTAAGCTCATCTTCACCAAGTTTTCATGGTTTTACTCATGAAATATTTTCCCTATTTTCTGAATAGGAGACTCAAGTCGTTAACGGATTTCCATCCCTCCTTCGTAGTAAACTAAATATTGTATACTAATAATATAATCAGTACTAGTGCTCTCAACGAGCTTAACCATTTCTCGTGATTTCACTAAATACTGTATACTAATAATATAGTCAGTAGTCTAGATAAGCTCTCAAGAAGCTTAACCATTTCTCGTGATTTTGCAGTGTTTGCTTGAAGGTCCATATTCCATAACAAGATAAAAAGTGTAATAAGATTTTTTTTATCAACTCATTTTGCCTGCATCTAAAACCTTTACCCACGGTAATCTTTTGTACATCCAAACCTATTGATAGAATAAAGAGCATCAGGAAGAGGATATTAAAAAAATAGACATAAACCTTTCAACTACCCTCAAAATTGAACCCAAAAAACGGACACTTGTGCACGATGCCACGCACCGGGATGCAGAGGGTGTTGCTTTTTTTATCATATTACTTGTGCACCTACTCCCGTTCACTTCCGCTTTATTGAAATGCCGGAAGAGCCAAAGTATATTTTTTGTGGATGTCTGACATGCGTGAATGTTCAGTCAAAAGTATGACTATATTTAAGACACTTTAGTTACGGTTAGGACTTGACAGCTAATCTGACCGAGTAGAACATTAAATGTAGCAGTTTATATTTTTGTTATGATCGACTTTCACTAAAACACCGTCTGGATTAAAAATACAGGGACTTTTCCGTTTAAAAGTGGCTGAGAGCTGTCTGACGGCAACTCAACAAAATTAAAAGAACCTTCGACGTAGTTATTTTAAGGTTGTTAGTTCAATAATCCATAGCCGCAGAAGATAAACCGATTCACTGGAAAAATTGAACATATTCGGAATTTTGTTGTAAAGTGACATTGCCTCGAAATAGACTAATGCACAATTCGTTATGGTGAAGAATATTTTCCGCTGACTACTCCTCTGCTCTTTTCTGCGCCTGATTTAAGTTTTCAAACGGAAGCTAAAAGGTGCTAGTGCCGGCGCATCATGTCTTCTTCTACAATACTTCCAATGGTGTAGCGACACTGAATCTAGAAGAGGCAAAACGCACTTGCGAGGCCCTTTACTTTCATGACGACAAGTATTGGGCGATTTTTTTTTTTAACCTATAGTCCTGGTTCCCCAAGTTATTTGTATTGTGATTGACAGCGACATCTGCATGGCGAGGCCTCTTAGGCTCTTTTAGTTTCCATAAATCGGACACCTCAAGTAATATAAAGTTAATAAGCTTTTCGTTGTAGAAGTTAAGTTTTACTGTTAACTTTTGATCGCCGTTGTCAACATTTTTTTTCCCCGAAGGCGAGGCCCCTTCAGTTGCAAGGCCGGTAGCTAGGGTCCGCTTCGCCCCCGTATAGCTACGCCATTGCATACTTCTATCATCCTGTAGTAGGTGTGGAGTGTAGACAATCCATCTCATCTATTTATCGTTTAATTGTTATTCCTCTCATGAGAACTCCCTAACCTAAGCGTATATTTGGAATTGATATGAATGAGTATGTCAAGTATTTTTGTTAAAATTTGACTGGTCATTATGTCAAAATTGGCATTGCGGGGTGACATTGCAGGGCAGGCTGATTCATTACACCTAAATACAGTACAACGTTTATTTAATCAAACATAAGTAGGTACTGTTGCACTAGTGTTTCTAGCAAGACAAGACTTGTTTGCTAAACACACGTTTTTCAAGATTTCTCTTCCGCTGAGGTTCGATTAAGCTTGCCGCGCCTAGCTTATTATGGAGCCAGTCTAGGATTATTACTAGGTTTTCTAAGAGATGAGACGTGTGCCGTATTAACTCAAGTTACCTGCCATCATTGGTTCTATGGACTTTCGGAGTATGTAGAGAATTGCATTCAACTTTACTACCAGTATTTTAACCTGTCTGTGATCTTTCATCATCTTCATCATCAGCCGGAAAGACGTCCAATGTTGAACATAGGCCTCCCCTTAGGCTTAGACGAACGTTGATTGATGTGATTGATGACTCTCATGATGTCGTCTGATCATTACAATTCAGTTATTACTGGAATATAGGATACCCCTCGGTGAGACTGACTCTAAGACATTCAGCCTACTGACTACCTATCACAACTGTCAAAAATATATTGATGACAGTTGGGACCTTGGAATAAATGGATGGTGATCTTAGGGATGATTGCTAGTCGCAAGTCGAGCCTCGCTTGCCTAAGCTGTGCTATGAGTATATTTATGGATCTGCCTCGGAAAATTTGGCTTATTCTAGAAGATTGGCTTGTTGTGCTGTTATTATTTTACCACGAGCAGGAGCTTAGGAGGAGCTCCTTTTTATGTCATAATGTCCTTAAATATCGAAAAACTAGGAGGTATGTAACTCCTTCTATTAAGACAAACGTCTACGTTATTTTATTAAACTATCTTGTTGAAGCACATTGGATCGAATCTGTTAACTATTATTATATAAATAGCGAACGTCAGTTATATTTTTATACGGATGTTAAAACGACGTTTATAGTAATTATTCTTCAAGCAGTTATCTTATTCAAGACTAGCTGTACCCTGCGGTTTCACCCGCTGCTCGGGTCTTAATTGGTCATAGCGTGATCTTAAATCGCCTTCCCCGATAAATGGACCATCCAACACAGTAATATTTTATTCAATTCAAAACAGCAGTTCCTTAGATTAGCGCATTCAACCAAATAAACTATTCAGCTTTGTCTAGATTCTGGTATCTATAACTATCTGAAGATAAGTTGAAGGAGTGGTGAGGTGCGGTTATTTTAAAAACTTAATGTCGTAAGGAAAAATCGTGAATTCGTGACTGTAGGTGGGCACTATTGACTTTCTACTCACGAAAACAGTAACCCGATGCAAGTTTATATATAATTTTGACTGGCCTGTTGGTCTAGTGGTTAGTGACCCTGACTGCTATGCCGGAGGTCGTGGGTTCGATTCCCACCCAGGACAAATGTTTGTGTGATGAGCACGATCATTTGTTCTGTGTCTGGGTGTAATTTATCTATAATATGTATGTATTTAGAAATATAGGTATAAGTATGTTTATCAGTTGTCTAGTACCCATAACACAAGCTCTGCTTAGCTTGGGACTAGATGGCGTTGTGTGATAGTTGTGGAATATTATTATTATTATTAATATTATTAATTCATGTTAAAATGAAGCAGTTTCAGAGTTGAACCATGAACTGCACACGTAAGAAGATTAGCAGAACATCTATTCAACTGTATTATACAATGCAAACTAAAAGCCTGTACCTAACTCTATAAGCCCGTACACATGAAAAGGATTCTGAAATGTACCGTAAATAAAATCAACGTTCATTTTGTCCAATTTTCCGTGTTTCGGAATTTTGCAAGAGATGCGTTCGTCGAAAATCAAATTAAGCTCGGACTTTTTCAGACCTATGCCACTGCCAATGTCCTCTATGATTTTTTAATTCAATCTATGAGTTCCAATCACCCTGGCGAGGTCTAATATGTAATCTGACAGCTTTCTACTACGAACAGTAATCAGATTATGTCCACCCGAAATATGTGATACGTAAAAGCTCTTTTTCGATTTATTAAAATCTATGCGTCTCGTTCCTCGAATTATATACCTACGATCTGACTATATGTTATGCATGTTATATCAAATATGCATTGTGTTTTTTGCAGTTTTATCAAAATGTGATTTGCGACAATAACAAGTATAAACTTTAAATATAAGAATGATCAAAACATTCGCTCCATCGCTCTCACAAAGATTAGGTCAAAATAGGTTAGATTTCGGAAATTTTACCAACTTGACCAAATCGTTGTGAGCAACAAGACAAGTTAATTGATACATTCGTGTAAAACGCACAAAAATGTCTCAGTTCTTGTATTGCGTTTCGTCCACCATGCGTAGAGTTGGTGTCAGTAATGGCTTCATAACAGCCATTTGAGGAACCATAATGATACGCTGCGTTTTGCACATATACCATATTTGCATGAAAACGCAGTTATTGTCATTTGACATCTCGAATTTATCTCTTTTTTTATCGTTCTATTGTAGGTTGGAATTATTCTTTGTTTCCACCTGTACATTTTTTTTTGCCAGCTGAAAAAACGAACTGAGAATGCAGTGCAGAAAGCATTATCAAATGCATGAAACAAAATGTTTGTGCCAAAAACCTTTGACCAGTCAAATTGTCTGAACTTTATTCACATTTAAAAGTACTAGGAGTATAACTGGTATCTAGAATTCCACAATTATCGTATTTATGAATGAAGTTATTCAATATGACCCTATCTTATAGTCTTGTTTACAATAATAATTTAATCATTAATACAACACTGGCCTTTACACATAAATATCGCATCATAATTGTTTCTCAGTATTCCTAAGGCAAAAAACTTCAATGATAAGGTCGCATGATAATTATTGCTCAAGATTTAACAAACGTTTCATGATTTTTCTCGATTTTCCTTTACAATAATTATCAAGGGAAGTATTGATGGCAAAAGATCTTAAGAAAAAATTACCAGTACCCCAGTAGATTGGCAAACTAGGAAGTCATCGAGACATGAATGGTACTAGATGGTGTTGCAAGTTGTACAGTTACAAGTTTACTAGTCGTTTCCAGTGAATTTGGCCGCGTGTAATAGGTTAGTTTACTGCATAAATAAATTGATTGAATTGATTAAGATTTTTAAACTCAATCGGTTTAAATACTTGTTAAATGACTTGTTTGTATATTTGCTTTCCTGCAACGAGAATCACAAAAATATTAACTTTAGATTTAATTACTTTGTTTCGTAAAAATACATTCCGCTGGACAACCTGTCCACGAAAAGCCGAAATTGAACAATTCCCTTTGGGAGTCATAACTAAGGTTGCCAACTTTTTTTTGTCAGAATATAGTATTTTTGTTACCCACTTTTGTTGCCCAGACATTTTCCTTCCCATACAACGAAATAATCCTTAATAGACACTAAATCAAATAACATCATAAAAAAAGTGATAATTTTTTCGTTCAAACAATTTGTATGAAAAAATATTTTGCAAAATTTGACCAACTTCCACAGTCCCGATTTTTTTCTTGTGATACAATGAAATGATCCTTACATGAAACAGAGTCGAACGGCACTAATAAAAATTTGGCCAATTTCACTCATTTCTGTGGACAACTCACACTTGACCAAAAAATTAAACCGCCAAAATTGTCAACATCAAAAAAAAGCTAAAGGTTTCCAAGAAAGTTTTCCCGTATCTCTAATGGATTCCGATGTCTCCATTTTGTCCCATTTGTCCCATTTTAAAGAAACACCCTGTATATTATAGTACGGTTGGCAACCCTAGTCATAACGCCTTATACCTACTCAAATCCTTTCAGTAGCTTACGTGTACAATAATAAATATCCATCCATAATATCCATCCTTACAAACTGTCTCATTTATATTAGAAGTAATCGAGACTTCCCAACAATTCAAGTTGGATGCAGGTCTGACCACAAGCTGATATGAATGTTCTAGTAGTTCTAGTAGTACTTGGTTTTAAACTTTACAAAGTTGGCAAAATAGTTTGCTTAGTTCTTTCTTCCTTTGCTTTTGATTCGTTTGATATTAGTTCGGACGCTTGCAAAGTTTAGTCCTTCCGAAAGATCAGAATGCTTTGACGGAGTATTATTTTTAACCGACTTCAAAAAGGAGGAGGTTCTCAATTCGGATGTTTGTATTTTTTTTATGTCTATACATATATACATACTCATCCTGTCTTCCTTATATGAATTGATAGAATCACTTCCTTATATGACTGTCAATCTCCATTTATTAACTTTCACATCAACTATCCTAATAACTAATGCTCTTAGTAAAGGCCCAATAGCATCAATTTCATGTGTGATTCCTTTTTTAAATTGGTAACATCATTAAATGAGTCTTCCCATCCCAGGGCAGGACGGGAGGGACTGTCAGACTTAAATCCAAAGTGTCCTTCAGTAGCCCTTTACGTTCTAGGGCCACGGTTACCCGATAGTCCCGAGACCCCGGCAGGCTTCGTTACCGAATCAGAACTAATTATTGTCTCGTTTCTAAGGTTGCGGAATTTGGCTATGAAGGCTTATGCCTCTAACACCGTGCCGGCAAAGCAAGTATTTATAGTCTTGATGTGCATATTCGTAAATGCAACTGTGCTCGATTATGAATATTAGATCTATGTTGATAACGTTGGTTTTGGGATGAGTAAAGTTGGGCTAAGCTCAAGTTTAGCCTATAGATTCGATGCTATAATACCATGTAGATGGTTAAACAAGAACAAAACGAGGTGACCTAAGAGTTTCTTTCAAAAGATTTGGAACTGCAGTAGTAATTTTACGATCCTAACAGTTCGAGACCTGCAACCTTGCAGGCAGGCCATATGCACGTAATTGATATCATCATAGAGTCGCCACCGTGTAATTCATACAATGCATTATTAAATGCGCAATTAGCTGTATTCATAATCATAAACTATACAACGTTCCGTGGCACCACAAAAGAAGTGTACAAAATAAAATACTTAACCATTTTTGTCATCGTAACAGCTTAGGTATTCATTTTGGTCGAAATCTGTACAGCTGTGGTACTGGCTAGTTACCCTGATTTGGTATCTCCTAATTGACGTTTTAAACGTCAAAATTATTAGAAGTTATCCCCCAAAATTCATGCAATTAACCGAAAATTAGACTGAGAAAGAAAACGCGAGTCTATCGCAAATTAAAATTTAAAAAAATACTGGCACAACAGATGGTCATTACGTCTTCAGATGCCAGAACTCCAAACACGATTCAACTGAAGAACTACAAGACAGATCTAAACAAAGAAATGGCAAAACGGAAAACCTTGTAGGATACAAAATGGTAGGAAAGGTTGAATATCAACAGGTGGTACACTTGCTCCAAACTTCAAAGCGGAATTAGAGGGTGACATCACTATACACCCCAACGACGGTGTGTAGACTTTTGTACCTGCCCGCTATTTATCAAAGATTACAATCGCATGTCTGTATAAAAATTTTGGACAGGAAACAAGTGTGGGTCTCATACAGATTTGAGGAACTTGAGAAGATTTTCATAAACAAATATTTTATTGGTAAGATAATTTTGTAACTCTCTGGTGTCGAATGAGCAGTATTTTTTTTACACTCTGGTTGCTGTTTTTAAATACTCAATAACTAACTGTATCTAATCAGGAAAAGAAAAGGAATGTTTTTTTAAGAACACCGACTTCTCCCTACTTTTTTTCTACCTCTATAATCTCGCTAGTTAACGCTTTCGCGACAGCAGACTTGTGAAAATCTGAAGTAATAATATATTATGAAGGCGAAGAATTTGTTTGCTTACTCACTTATCATTTCGAATCTATTAGTCAGATATTAAAAATCTTTATAATAATAGTTTTATTTGATAGCCCATTTCTTGAACGAGGTTATTTAATAGCACGCTTTTGTAGAGCCGATCGGTGAGTGAAACTGCGAAGCGCCGCTAGGTCAATTCAAAGATACAACTCGAACTCACCATCGTTCTTTAGTGTTAACTGTCAACCCTGTTACTGTAGCTAGATTATTCATATGCATCTGTATCTGGAGCATGATCTACCTCTTAAGTTTTTGGATGGTATATCTTGTGGTGGCAATTAAAGAGAGGTCTTGTCCATTGGGTGAAGTCCGGCTGTAGATGCTAAAGATCTTTTGGTAATCTCGTCACATCGATGTAGCTAGTGCAGATCTGTTGAAGCAATTAGTCGACTTGATATTTCTTCTGTAGTTCTAGTTTTGGGTACTGATGAGCGCTTAATTCTTGCGTTGCTTTGGTTAACGGTTATGCACAGGGCCGTATTTTTACTTTTGGAGGCCCTTGGTACATTAGGACTATTGGGGCCATGTAGGATTAAAAAGTGAGCCAAATGAATTAAATTCAGTAGCAACCGCCTCGAATACATTCTGAGTATATCCTTTTTTCTTAGAATACAACCTTGCAGATTGCCGGAGCTAGAGTCGATACTTCACTTTGGTATTCGCTAAGGTACTGTCAGGGACGTATCACTACACTATCTCAAGACTCTTTCTCGACGACAAGATCTGCGTAGATACAGCTTAGAAGTTGTCTTTTAGAGAATAGTTTTGCTGGAAAAAACTGGCTTTTCTTTAAGCCCATGTATTTACTGGAACTCGGGGCCTACGAGGATCTTCGTAATGCTCAGGAGGCCCGAGCACGTGCCCAGAGTGCCCAATAAGAGAACTGGCCCTGGTTATGCAAGTGTTCTAAATCTTTTCTTCTGAGACCAATCGTAGAGATCTAGAAACCGGTTTCAGAGGATTGCATTAGAGGCATTCTATGGTCATAGACTATCTAAAAATGAGAATGTTGATCTATCATGAGAAACCTGGCAATCATACCAAAGGTGCTTGGCTGTAAAGAATGGTTAATACAGTTCCCAGTTTTTACTTGTTGCATTATAAGCGAAACCGTTTTGTAAATTTTGTCAAGTTTGTCAAAAACGTTTTGACATTATCTACTTAAGTACATTCCTTAGGCTATTGATGTTATATGCATCAAAACTTTTGCATTACTTACCGAGCTCTAGGCTGTCTTTGCTGTTGGCATTAGGTCCTACAATGCACCTCTAAAACGTTCATTAACCTAAACTTTGTTATCTTCACAACAAAGGTTAACAACTCTAATCAACAAGTCATAAAAGGCAGGCTCGAAGATTTTCAACAAACTTGTGTACGACTGTACAATAGTGGAGGTAAAAGTTTACTTGAAATCTTGTCAAACAATCACAAAAGATGTCTTCTACACTATTGTTTTCACTTCTACTAAGAGGAAAAGTATTACGGAAACATAACAGCGTTGTACATAACAGTTTGAACTTACTCTCATTAAGTTACCGTAAGTCATAAGACGATTACCATTAAAACAGCAACTGGACTGTTTCGGCGTCTGCGTTTGGCACAAGTTGAGTAAAAAACGTGTAACTTTTTAAAGTGTTAGAACTTACCTCTTTCTTGGAGTTCAGCATGGCATCCCAGGAGGGCAATGAGTGTGAAGAATGTCAGGTTCCACATGGTCACAGATTCACAATGTCACAGTCACATTCACAAAAACACGGCACGGAACATGCTAGCAGTCACAAGTGATGGTTGGCGGGAGGCTTCGAGTACCGCCACGTCCGCTCCGCTCAGAAGCGTAGCCTTATGTGACGTGAACGCGTGACGGAGCTCGTTGCTCGAAGCGCGGTACGCTGTCGGCATTCAACAAATGCACTTTATCGCAGATGCGACATTTGTCTCTACCACACAAACGACTGACACATCTGGTGGTTATCTTGTGTTTTTTTAAATATTAAATTTTATCTTTGTGGTATTTTTGTTGTTGTTTTGTGTGACCGTTGTTGAGTTTGCTTTCTATGAGAGACTGTCATGGATGTGTATTTTTATAGGTTTTTAATGATGATTACAAAACCATTACATTTTAAGGTTTTGTAACTATCGTGTTCATACGTCCTTGAAAAAAGAAATTACTATTTTTCCTAATGTTTTTGTCCTTTTAAAGCTTATTAAGTAAGTATATTTATTTTTAAATATTTGATAAGAAAATAAAACATTTCAAAATACGAAGCAAAAAAAATACTTTCATGCCAACGAAGTAGAGTTCTATCATAATCCGAAAACTGCTCAAAATGTTGTTATTTAAATAATTAACAAACAATTCAATAAAAATATTTTTGATCTGTTCTGTAAATGACTACAGAATACAATTAATAACAAGTCCTCTATCTCAATGGCTGGTCCATTCTGCGTTTAAACGATCTATGCTAACGTAGTAGCGGTTCTCTGAGGCTTAGAAGCGGCGTGCGGCGTACGCGCAGGTAAGCCTCCGGATTCAGCATGCGGCCGGCGGGGCCCGCGGGGTGCGGGGTGCGGGGAGGGAAGGGCTGCGCTCAATGCACTTGCGTCCCGCCTGGGATGAGCTCAAAGGCGTCACGTGTTCAAAGAACTGAAAGGTCCCATTCAAAACCATCGCCCGCCGGGATTATGAGCTACATACATGCATACTTATAAACTTTTATTTAAAATCAGTTTTTGAGATAGCGTGAGTACTGAGTATGCAATGTACGCTGCTATAGCTTATAAGTAGAGATAGAGTCGATTTAATAATGTGTTCCGGGAGATCTTCTTTAAAATAAGTTGGAAAAGAGCTCTATAGGAGCTACGTACTAACTTTATTTGTTTAAATCTTTTAAAACAACCTCAAAAGTATTAATGACTTTCAGAAGTCGCTTTTTTATTTAATTAATTTACTTTAATTAATTGCCAATCTGGTATCCAAAAGCAGTGGTAGCCCAGTGGCACCGGTCCCAACTTACGAGTTGTAGGTCGTGGGTTCGAACTCCGCCAGGCACATTACTTTGTGTAATTTATTTCATCACAACTGCCATCAAAACGGCCAAGGAAAACATCGTGAGGAAACCGGCATGCCCTATAACCAAAAATTCGTAAATAATTATGTGACATCTACCAACACGCGCTGGGCACTGGGCCCGCGTGGTGGATTATGGCCCACTCCCCCTCCCACAGAGAGGAGGCCTGTGTCCCAGCAGTGGGAACATTATAGACTGATGATGATGATGATGATGATTGCCAGTGTAACTCAGAGGCAGAGATGAGACTTATGGTGGAGCGAGCTCACTCGTAGAAACCGGAACGCCTGCGCACCGATGCGCGATGGAACATAGAAGAAACTGTTTGGTTCCGGACTCCGACAGGATGGTGGTGGTGAGGGAGGCGGCCCTGGTGAGGTCTGCCACCGCCATTTGGAGCCGACCCCGCATGATACAAGGAGCCATTGCCGGGTTGGACTTTTTGACCTCGGCACGTAAAACACCCGCTCTCTTCAACATTTTCTTTGTAAATGAGTAATTTACATTTGTATACGTATATACGAGTATGCATATACTAGCTGACCCCGCGAACTTCGTAGCGCCACAGAATCAATACTACTACACTACTACTACATCATTTGTTACAAAAAATTTGATAAATGAAGAACCGCTCGACCGATTTTCTGCAAACTTCACATAAACCAACTACTAAATAGTCCGAACAAAGCCTAAACATTTGGTATGGATTGGTGCAGTGCCGTTTTATCCATAAGGCACTTTAGGCCAGTGCCTAGGGGCCCACTATGACCAGGGGCCCAGCACTCCCGATTAAAAAAATTAAAAAAGGGGATTGTGTGATTTTATGAAACTACGGTAAAGTGAAACTTTTTTTCACATTAAAAGGTAAAAGCTCCCATTGTTAACACTTTATGAGTGATGGTGAATGTCTGAATTTTTTAATTGTATTGAAATTAATCTAACTGTCTTTTTTGTATTAGACACTTTTATTAATTTATGAACTTGTATAATTTATTTTTTATAAACAACAGGAGAACGAAATTTTTCTAAATTTAAATTAATCTAAAATTGCCTTTGATCAACAATGTCGCAAAGCCGTTTAAATTCATTGGCAATAATGTCTATTGAACATGATGTATCAGAAAAGGTCAATTTTCAAGAAGTTTTAAAAGCTATTGTATGAAAAAAAAAAGGGTTTATATTTAAACATTTTTTTTAATCAGTACAATTTGTACATTTTTATTTTAATGTGATGATTGAAGTCTATTGTTGATGATGATGGTACCTACCTTCATTCTATTTCGTAATGTAGACAGTAAGAAATTCCAAATTGCGCTGTTGTGGTATGAAAACCTAGGCCGAAGGCCTAGGGGCCCCGAGATGGTTAATCCGGCCCTGGATTGGTGAGCCTGTTCCTGAGTTATATTATAAAATTACAACGAAAAGTGGCATTGATTTTAAATAATTATATAGATAGATAGATAGAAGAAGAGAAGATGTATCACTATGAATAGTATTTTTTTAAACGTATTTGTTTCATAACTCTAGAAATCTTCCCTGTACACACGACTATATCAAACTATGCAATGCCAGTTTATCGTGGTCTCCAATGATATTATAAAGAAAGATACGCTATCGTGGTCTCCAATAAAGAAAGATACGCCATGTTCAATATGTTCTTACTGAATGGCGTTCAGATATCGTTGCGTTGTTATTATAGTAATTTAAAACAACGAACGCGATAGATAATGCGGAACGTAATAAGATAGAAAGAGATAGCAGATAGCAAAGAGCAACAATTGTCTTACTTTGTCTTCAACAATTTGTGCGTGCTAGTGCGATATCTACCTCTTTATTCATAATATCATTGGTGGTCTCGCTTTCAATGATCGTTCCGCACATTCAACGGTTATCTTGAAATTTTGCATGTACAGACGCCAGCATACCTACCACAATGTGTCAAACTGTAATAGATTTTCAACCTTATCAAGGTTGATGTGGTGGCGTGTCTACTTTGTCAGGTATACAGAAACAGACACATGGACTTATGATTACGAAAAAATACTGTTCCCGAAAAATACAACAATAACATTCATTATCATAATAGGTGGTGCCGTTTGTACGATCCAAATGGACTGTCAAATTTTAAATTAACGCGAGCAAAGTCACTGGCCAAAGCTAGCTGAGTGCAGGATTGGCATGATTAAAACAAGTTGATTTAAGACACCTGTTTAAAACAGTTTGAAATTAAACAGTGTATACTATTACATGTTTTAACTACTTTTCATGGTCCGCCATGAATGCATGTTACAGGAAAATAAATTAATATTCGGGAGCCATATATAGCTTGATATTTAACCATTTGAGTGTATGTCCTTGCTATGTCACATTTTTTTAAGTTTTATTGGCTTGTAATTTAAATAATACTTAAAACATGACCTGAAACATATTTTTTTTTTGTAAATATTTCATTAAAAACGGCGAATTAAAAAAATGTAGTCTAGAAATAAAACATAATAATTTATTTATAAGTTGAGACGTCGACCCATCGACCCAGGTCGAATTAATTTGAAATAATACAGGAAACAAAATTAAACAAAAAAAAAAACACTTGTTTAAAACAATTTGAACTGTTTTTAGGGTTCCGTAGCCAACAAGGAACCCTTATAGTTTCGCCATGTCCGTCCGTCCGTCCGTCCGTCCGTCCGTTTGTCCGCAGCTTAGCTCAGAGACGCCCAGTACTAGAAAGCTGTAATTTGGTGTAAATATACGGATTTGATGCGCCGAAAAAGTGGTAAAATAAAATCTCGTAAAATATTTTTTTTTAGGGTACCTCCTGTACACGTAAAGTGGGGATTATTTTTTTTTCTCGCGTACCCCTTAGTGTGGGGTATCATTAAATAGGCCTTTAAAAAATATTGATAGTTTCCATTAACAAATTTTTGATAAATAATTCGTTTGTGAAATATTAATCTTTAAAGTGCTAATTTTTGCTCGACTCGAGTGTCCCCCCCCCTCTACCAGTTAAACGGTTATGTTTGGGGATGTGAAAAAAATCACAATAGTAGTATATACGGTCAGCCAAGAAAGTGGTGTACCAGTTTTGATTTACGAAAATTACAACAAAGTTCGTTATAAAAAGATATTACTGAAAGAGACAACATTATCATGACGTAAACCTATGTATTTAGTATTCATACGTCATATGTCACATATAAGTACATGACATTTTAACCTTTAGTATAAATGAAAAGGACATTAGTTTCTACAAAGCAATTGAAATGTTTCCAAACAAAAGTAATAAAAACTATTTAAATAGACAACCGAATTCCATTTGAAAAAGAAAACTGACAATTGACATTTTGTCAAATATATGCAAAAAATCGATATATTTTCCGTGTTATTTTTCAATCAACTGCATATAAAATCATCTCAATGCCTGCCAACTTGACCATTGCCGAAAGAGCACAAATAATTGCCCAATTTAATGAGGGAAGCAGTATCAGTGCGATATCCCGGAATTTGAATATATCGAGGCGTTCTGTCCGCTTTTGGATTCGTCGTGAAGGAGAGGAGGGAAGTTTGTTGGATCACAGAAGAAGTGGTCGCCGGCCTGCACTCTCCAATAACGATAGAGAATTCATGAGACGGGAATATGAAATCAAAGGTTTTAAGCCCACAAAACATTTTGCGGAGATGTTCGATGTGATTGCCCAAACAATAAGGAATCATCTACATTACATGGGGTTGCACCACAGGCATTACGCCAAGAAAATATATTTGACGGATGCTCACAGACTTGCTCGTCTGAACTTCGCCAGAGAGCACTTAGAGTTTGATTGGTCTAATACAGTGTTTTGTGATGAAAAAACGTTTAAATCCAGTCAGCATGGACGTCTTCACCTTTGGCGATATAATTCAACACGGTATAAAGATGATCATGTAATTCCAAATAGAGAATCAGGTCGAATTTCCGTAAATATTTGGATGGTGTAGGAGAATTGTGTTCTCTACCTCCTCGAGCGACGGCTGTAAATTATATCGACGTGCTTCAGAATGCAATGCTACCGACAGTCCGTAATGTTTACCCGGAGAACGAAGTGCCACAATTTGATTTTGTTCAAGATAATTGTTCAATTCATAATGCGAGGATCGTAAGAGCCTGGTTTCGTTCACACACTGACGTAAGGGTAATTCAGTGGCCCTCAAGATCGCCGGACCTCAACCCGATAGAAAATCTTTGGGGCCTTATGGTCCAACGATGGTCGCATCAAAATGAAAGAACCAAACAAGCTCTTATTAGTCACTGTAATTATATTTGGGAGGAAATGCGGGGAACCGAACCTTTGCTCACGGCTTGTTGGTTCAATGAGGTCTCGTCTTTTAGAGGTTATAGAGGCCAACGGCGGTTACACCCGTTTCTATTTTTTAAAAATTTTCAATATCTTCTAAATATTACTATATATGCTATGTTTTTGTTTGTTATAAGTATTTTAAAATTGATTGTAGAAATTTAATAAAAGGATAAATCTATTTTTAGCTTGTTTTTTATTGATATTGTAATTACAAGTTTACAGAAATTGTAGGTTTGTGGATTCGCCTTGTGCCTTTACAATTTTATGTAACTTGTTGATTACAATTCTGAATTTGTAGATACAATTTTGTCATCAAAATCTACAGCCCCCCGCCGTTGATTTTACGACGTCATTGGTTCCATCAAGTTCAAACTAAGAACAGCTGTCACGTTACAAACAGTAATAGTCGTTATCAATAATCAGATAAAGACAGCAATAGAAGTTGTCAGATCGATCTGCAAGCGAAACTAATCTTTATCACCTATGAATCTGCAAGCGATATTCAACCTTAGGGTGGTACACCACTTTCTTGGCCGACTGTACCTACATATAATGAAGTTTAAAAGAAAATTATCACGACTATGTAGGCTTTACAGGTTTACGAGTAATAGTCGACCAACTTATAAAACGTACTTGGATAACATATTTTCTTAAACAAAATGTATCGGAGAACATGTTCTTCAACTGCAAATGTAAGTTTGTCAACTTTATTTTTACAGCTATGTATATTTTGTGGGTACTGGGTATGTTTTGGGGATAGGTAGGTTTTTATTGTCAACTATTTTTAACAAACTTCAAAAAAAGGAGGAGGTTCTCAATTCGTCCTAATTTTTTTTAATGTATTTTCCGTGATTTCTCAAAGAAGCCTGGACCGATTTTGAAAATTCTTCTTATTAATTAAAATTAAATTCAGCGAATCAGTTTAGTTAGTTCGCATAAGTATTTTGATGGGCAACTACGGAACCCTACACTGTGCGTGGCCCGACACGCACTTGGCCGGTTTTTGTTTTCATATAATAAAAAAAAACTGTGTTTTTTTCAACCCTGGTTGAGTGATACGAGTATTATTGACGTGTCGGGAATAGACGATATTTTATTTCTTTATCAGGACTGAGCATTCTCAATATCGCTGGATTCAGCTAAAGCTAATTACGGGATAGTATCCAGGAAGTATGTTTGATCGCACGTGTTTATTCCTGGAACCAATTAATTAAGACTGTATGATTTCATTTAGTTATACTTTCGGACCTAAAATAAAATACATAAATCTATTCTCTTATTCAGGTTCGTGGAGTTCCTGGTTGACTATTTAGAAAACATGATTTATATGACGAGATTCAGCGTGGGATGCTCTTGGTAGACTTTATGGCGCTATCAAGATAGGCTGCCCAGCTGATCCGTCAATTCCAATCACAAATTAATACTTATTTAGTATTAGACGGGGAAGTGAGGTATAATGGGGACATGATACACTTTTTAGGCATAGGTACTTAACACAACACTAACGTAGCGCAACCGCCATCAGAAGGCTAATTCACGTAATTTTATGACGCGCCGATGAAGGAGTAGTGCAGTTGCAGTTAAGTTCACGTTCGAGTGATAAACGGTATGTAATCTTTGAACTGCGCGTAAGCTGCGCGTGAACTGCACGTCAACTGTACGACAACCAAACCAGGAGAGAAAAATTATTGCCCACTGAATAATCGAATGGAATCGATTACATTTCAATGAATATGATGATCGAATTGAAACTTGTATACTGTCATTTTAAAACGTCAAACGAATAGTAGAATACCGATCATGTTGCGATCCAAAGATCCAAAACACGCACGCGTGACGCGAACTTGACGCGAGCGTGTCTGACAGCGGTAGAGAATACGAAAAGCGTTGTTTTGATCGAAACTGCACTGCAACAGCACTTCTTTAGTTAGGTACGTGAATTGCCCTACTGGACGTCATTTGCAAGCGGCCATTAACAAATGTTGGCGCTTGCGCTACGTTAGTATTGTGTTAAATTCGTTTTAAGTGTGTGATCCCATCATACCTCGAGTCCCCATTTTATACACTGTTCCCCTACTCTAGTAAAACATAACCCTTTTGTGCCTATTGGCCTTCTTTTGTTCTGTCTCGTGCTTGATATGGAGGGAAGTGGAATCATTTTTTTCTTACGTTTCTTCGGTCACTATTCTTTTCTGATTAAATACGTTGCAGGATCCAAGACATGTAAATTCATTCTGCGGGACAGGTCGACTTCATTGTCTCGGCGCTTTTCTGGTGGTTGCCACTGTTGATTTTGGCTTTCAGGAGTTGCAGTGGTTTGGGAACAGTGTGGTGAATTTTCTCAATAATAAAAATAACATTATTACAATATGCAGCGCCATCTCATAGTGATGGTCCGCCATAAAGTCATAAGAGTGAGGCAAACGAATTAAAAAAATAATAATATATTTATGGAGTCGCATCAATGAAGCTTTTTCTTGGAAATCATCGAGAACAGCGCTGATTTTGAATATTCTTTTTTTAAATAGGTATGTTGCTTTTGAATTTTTAAAATTAAGTAGTAATCTTTAGTAGAAAAAACAGCAACTTTTGTTGGATAATCAGTACCTTTATCGGAGGAAATGATTTAAATCGGTTACAAAATATTGAACTAAAGTTTCCTGTAATGATAGGAAACTTACTAACAATACCTACCTTACTTACCTAACTTACTAACAAAACCTTCTAACAATATTCCTAAACCTTTGTTTATTATCGATGCTAATATTGTCATTTGATTTGCTATCATAATTTTATCATACTTACTTATATTTTGGTCAAGTGTGAGTTGTAGAAACTTAGCTCTATTAAAAAAGTCAATTTACTCATTCTTATTTGTTTTCGTTCTTGAATCCTTGAAAATAGTAAGGAAAAATAAATAGGACATTCAAATTAATATTTCTCTGAATGAAACACGAACGAGAAAATTTGCTCCTATTTAACGATAAGGCGCCACTTACTACTATAATACTGAGCCGAACATTGATGAAAAAATATTTTATTTGACTACTAGCTGTGCCCGCGACTTCGTTTCGTTCGCGTGGATGTCGGAACTCAACAATGTATTTTTTTAAACAAATGAAATTTTCTAAAATACAAGTAGCCTAAGTTACTCCTTATTAAATCAGCTACCTGCCAATAGAAGTCCCGTCAAAATCGGCCTAGGCATTTCAGAGATTAGCCATTACAAACAGACAGACAGTAAAAAAATGTTATTTTGGTGTATGTAGATGTACCGTATATATATTCGTATGCATGTAGGTAGTAAAAAACGGTTATTTCAATATTACAAACAGACACTCAAATTTTATTTAGATGTATAGATGAAAAACTAAAATTATTCATGGTTTTTTTTTGAAACTTTAATTTAATAACAATATTAATCTTTATCATTCACTAGCTGACCCGGCGAACTCCGTCCCGCCTGAGAAACGATAAAAAAAAACCTTTTAAACCTTCCCTGGACTTTCCAAAATAATTCAAAACCAAAATCAACCAAATCGGCCCAGCCGTTCTCGAGTTTTAATCAGACTAACGAACAACAATTTCATTTTTATTTATAAAGAAAGATTAGTAATGAAACGTTGGATATGAATGATGTAGTTTCATTTTTATCTCGAGGCGGCATCTAGCGGAGACATAGCGAACAAAATATCGAATGAACTCATTGATTGTGCTAACGTGCGGAGTTTGCTCTCATGGGAACGTGGTTTACAAAGTAGACTGCAGATGTCGCTTCTATAAAATATAACGTGATCATAACGTGATGAAAAATGTTTCAGTAAAACAAAACTCTCTTAAAATATGTATTAATTTTATCCCAGTACTGTCCCACTGCTGGGAAAAGGCTTCATTGTTTACAGAGAATGGCAGATTGTAAGTCCAGGTTTACTCACGATATGTTCTCCACCGATGTTTGTGATTGATGACCATGAGAAACTTAGAAAGTCCTCAAGATAAAAGTTCCGTCTTTGAGAAGTGGCTTGACGCAGCTCCTCACCGGACAGTCGGATATAATATTATTTTATTGGATATATCCAAATATTGTTTAACCATTACTTTTAATTTTAGATAATTAAATAAATGCCACAACAAACTTTTTGTATAAAAAAAAAACTGATAATAATACAGCGTATGTATATTTTAATTGAGTTCAGAATAATATTTATTTCAGGCATGCATATACCTATAGAATTATTGTAATTTATAATAAGTAATAGCAAAAAATAAATATTAAAACAAAATGATTAACTTTAAATTAATTATTAATATATTATAATAATATTGCTCAATGAAATCATTTAAACAAGTACCTATGTTTCCTAAAAATACTTAGTTATAATTTATTTAATAAAGACGTTTAATTTGAAACAGTTTGCGCGCTTGTGATTAATACTTAATCATAATAATTATGTGAACTTGATACTTGTTTTCGAATGTGTGAAAGTTTTTCCCGAATGTGTGGGAACTCCGGAGTACCTACCTATCTTAAAAAGATACCACGCCCCAGAAACGCAATGTTCAACTGAAAAAACAGGTTGTTGATTGACAAATCAAGTTTCTTACAGGAGACTACTTACATTTAAAGATATTTAAATAAAAAACAAAAAAAAACTTGTATTATTGCAATGTTTTCTATTATTTAGTAGAAGACATTGCAAAATACCCTACATAAAAAATACCCTCTATATTAATTGTGTCACATTGAGAACCCTATTTCTGACTATGTGTTTAATGAAGCCCGTTATAATGCAAACTAATAAAACTTTCGACCGCTAGATATTTATGTCACCTTTTGCGAGCAGCGATTAGACATTGCGAAGAGTCCAAAGACATTTTGACATTTCATCATGTAGACCAGCGGTCGGCAACGCCGCCGTGGCGTTTATTATCCCAGTAGTTCCATGGAACTAGAGTACCTTTTCACTTAATCCCATTAGTTCCATTAAGTAGTTCAGATACATAGACATACCCTTTTGAACTTTAGGGTAAACTTTTCATTCGGAATTATACATATTTAAAAACATACCGCCTCCAATTTATACCAGCCTAGTACTTTTGTTGGTTAGTAACATTCTTTCAGAACAAACAGAATACCAGTAGGTAGTTCTATGTTCTCAATAGTTCCATCGCGAGAAAGTACCATAGTTCCATGGAATTACTGGGAGAAAAAATCCCAGTAGTTCCATAATGTAACTACTGGGATATGGCTGACAATGCGCTGACCACGACCTACCGACTTGCGGCCCGTGACTGTTTATGAGACCAAAGATTTTATTTTATAAATAAGTAGAGTATCTATATTTCTATAGAAAAAAAATCTTTGCTACTTTGTGGCTCTTGCCTACTAAAAGGTTGCCGACCGCTAATGTAGATTATGGGTCTATGGCTACCGACCGCTGATGTAGATTACTTATGGGTCTGGTTCACTGACGAATAAATGCTACTTACCTAATTTATATTTACATAATTATATCCAAACAATACTTTTCAAATCATGTTGTGGTACTTTTTACGTTTACAGGATGCCAAATTCTACTACATCAACATGCTTTTAATTTTATTGGAAGTCTTCCTATGCGTACTTCTAACTTGTTTGATATGCTTGTAGAGCCATAATAAGTTCTTCGTTCGTATTCTAGAGGCGCTTTTTCAGTTTCCATTAAAAATTTTCGTCATAATACTTCGAGTACTCTGTACGACCAAATATGTAGAATTCATGCTAGGGCCGCAGGAAACATTCCAAATACGTAAGTACCTACAATGTAACGGTCTTTACGAATAAAATCATCAAATGGTTAGACTGGTACTGACTATACCCACGGTGTCCTACAATAGACCTTTAAGTTCCGGGGCACGGTTACAACACGACGCGATGTCGAACCGGGCATGTCCCTGATCAGACTGAGAGTCGCCCATTACTCGCCGTCCGCATGCCCGCGCCTATGGTGGCCGGAAATCGCATCGCGATGGAAATTCCGTGGGCCGCAATAAGCCCCTCGGATTAGTTCTGATCTCAATGAGACTGGGAAAATTCAGTAGTATTCCGGAGAATTATTTGACTCGTATAAATCTACTCACACCGTGTCTCAAGAGTTACATGTAGCAAAAAATATATATATATATAGGGTGACTGGTAATTAGTGTACGATACTTAAACACGTGATTGTGCTCATAATAACCAACAACTTTAACTATGGGAACAAACTTGAAATCATGAAAATAATTACCAGTCACCCTTTAAATAAAATGTCACAAAATGAAGCAGTAAAATAGAATTTTTTTTCACTGCACTCACAGTCTAATGCGTAAAGCTAAAGTTTCTTTACAAAGTTCTCCGATATCCCTTCTAGATTCGGAAAATCTCTATTGACCAGCTTATAATAACAAACTGTAAGGGTGTGAATACGAGTAAGAATATGAACAAAGAACATAATCATTTTACACTAATCATCTCAGCTAATTTAGTCAGTGACTGCAAACATGGTCGACTACCGGGTCGACCGTCTACAGCAACTAGGGTGACCGGTTGGCACATTACTAAAACATAACATACCTAAAATAAATATCTCTCCCCTGACTTACAGTGTAAAACAATACATGCGTGTTCTATAAATAACAACCATAAAATGGCAAGCCGCATTAATTATAATGTTCAGTTTATATTTATTTCAAATGATTCATCAGTATAGTTTTGGCGTCTACATCGCTCACGTCGCGTCATGGGGAACAGTGATTATTGATCGCAGACTCTCTGGCTTCATATCGATGATGATCTATTTAACATCGAGGTCTTCGGCATTTTTCTTCCTCATTCTTGTTATGGACGACTGGCTATAGCTTTTGCCGTTGTTTAGCTCAGGCTGAAAATGGAAATTATTTCTGGGGAGCAAATAACAGTAATTTTTTTTTGTAAAATCACGTCATAACCGTCGTTCCATAAAATTAGCGTTAAAAGAGCCGGGGAGAACACCTGGACGTATACTCCGGCAAAGTTCTGGACCCCTTGGATCTCCAAATGATCCATGGTTGAAGAGGCGATACTGGACACTTTTCTACTTTTTGGTGCAGATACTGTCAGGATATGGTTGCTTTGCCAAATACCTGATTACCTGCACAGAGTGGCTACAATGAGGACACGGGCCACGGCCTTTCACTATCGAGCACTGTCTTATTTAGGTGGTGGAGAGCACTTAAACCTAAAAGGACATAAACTAATATCAAATGCACCATAGGCTTAATTTAAAAGAAGTCTGCAGCACCAGAGGCATGCCTACGCGTTGCCGACCTCGTAGAAAATTTTTCACGCCCTTTTTGAAGAACCCCTTGTTCATTTTTAATTTGGAAAACCTCGGAAGAGGGTTTCATTCTACAACCTGATCGTTTTCGGGAGAAATGTCTGTGAAACCGAGATATCTGTTGCAAATATTCAACATATAAAAATCGATAGCGCTCTTCTCACTAATCACCAGGTTACTAAGGAAGCAAACATGCGTAAATAAGTGAAAATAGATCAAACTCGTATGTTTTGAGTACCGTATTAGTTTGACAAGTTTTTCTTGAACCCTTGATCAATACGTGCAAGACCGTTGCACGGTCAATTATTAAAGCAAATGTTTGGCACTCAGCGTGCACCCGTGCAGGTGTTTGATGTCCGAGGTGAGAGTAATTGCAGGTACATAGTGCAGGTATCCCTCTGTTAATTAAATGCAACTGTGATTTAGATTGGTGAATCACTGTGACTGTAGGACCATTCGTGAAATAAGTCAGTCACACTGAATCAGATTTGGTTTTTTGAATTTTGAAAACAGTCCATACTTCTGAGTTTTTCTATGTTTAAATGAAATTTTAACACTCTCGAAATAAGAGGAGTTCATTGTTAAAATAACTCCAAAAATCGTCTGGAACTTTCACACCTACGACAAACTTTAACGAAGTCAAACAAATTGAGAAGCCTTTTGGATCTCCTTCTTCTTCAAGGAACTGTTTGGCTTTAACTTTAGTTTCTTTCTGTGCAATCGTCAAGATAAGGATCTTTTGATTCCATCGATCATTATCATCTTTGTTTTGCCTCACCACAATACCAACCGAAATCAGTCCACTGATGGACATAAGCCTCTCAACTGACCGATGACTCTCATTTGAATGAAGTTGTAGTTAACATTTAAGCTATTGTCAAACAGACAGGCGTGACGAACGCGAAGTGAGGCGTTTTTGTTTGTAATGTATGGAATTGTTTGAAGCCTGTCATATAGACTATCGGATCGCTTTCGCATTTTTATATGACAGGATTCGGTTCTGTTCGCTATCGCCTGTCTGTTTGACAAAGGCCTTAATGCTGGAAACGGCAGCTAACATTTCGTAAGCTATGATTATTTCTGAGGATATCCTATTATCATAATGTACCACCCCCACGTTCATCATCATGATGAATGAGAATGCAGTCTAGCGCTGCAAAGTATTTTAAGGTGGTAGAATCATCAAATGAGTCCTCCCGCCCTGGGGAACCGAAAGGGATTGTATTGTATGACCCTTACTGACAAAAATTCAACACTATTCCTTCGGTTTTCCTTTGCGTTGTTTTTCTTCACCATGTTAAATATTATGTTCAAAAAAAAAATGCTGCATAGATAGAGAAAGAAATTGCGTAAATTGTTGGAGTGCCCCCAGCTAACCCAATTAATGGCCCTGCTACAATTTAAAAGGAATTTCAATAAAATTTCATATTTCAACAAAATGGAAATCTAGGTACCGTTTCTCTGAAATATTATTCACAGGAAACTATGTAGATATTAGATTTATACATACTAGCAATTATCAGTTACAGTACGAAACATATTGAGTTCCAGCAATTGAATAATTAAATTCCAGTGCTTTTGTTAAAACAATATTGGATTTCTGTTTTCCTTATAAACGGAAGCTGTCTCGAATGGATTTTATATGCTGCGGATAGTTTATATTTATTGTTCTAATGCTGAATTTGAGTAAAATGGATGCAAAATAAATTATAACTTTTTCTTATGTTCCTAGTGTAGGTCAGTAAAATATCATTCTGATTATACATAGTTAGCTCATAAGGCTAGCCGTATAGGGAAATCCTAGACACACTGGTTTCACAAAAAGTACCTTTATGCTACACCACGACCACGTAGGTGTTCTCAAATCTCAAGCAGTACATGACCGGAAAATACTGTAAAAGGTTGCTATTCTCCAAATTCAGTACGTATGTTGAAAAAGAATAAAGCAAGATCCAAGATCTAGTCATAATGTTTAACAGTGCTAACTTCAGTTATGAATTTATTTTTCGTATAAGAAAATACACATCTACGAGTATACTTTCGGTCAATTTGTATGGATCAGTTGATTTTTCCATAAATAACTGACGATAAGAAACACGTCCTTTGAGAGTCTATTTCTCCTACACCATGTACACATCAAAAATAGTTTATGATCACTAGCATAAGCTGATTTATTTATCTTGAACTTTGTCAAGAAAAAATATATTTTTTGTTGTTTTATTTGGATAGAAATACCCTGTTTGAAATTAAAAAACACGTTGACGACGTTGATTTTTTTTTTTTAAGAAATCATACCGTATTTACCACTTCGTGTTATGGTCGAGAGGATTTATATCTACCGTACCTAACAAAACAGATTTCGATTTTTCACAGTGATCGCACCTTTTTTTGGTTTGCGTAGGTACAAAACTACTACCTATAGCATAGGTATTAAACTGATAGTA
Source organism: Agrotis clavis (assembly GCA_954870645.1). NCBI lineage: Eukaryota > Metazoa > Arthropoda > Insecta > Lepidoptera > Noctuidae > Agrotis > Agrotis clavis. The sequence goes on along the minus strand of OX940917.1, from coordinate 28,826,164 downwards.
GCCTTTATTTCACAATCAGGTTACTAAAGAAAAAAGTTGAAGCAAAAAAAATATTTAATTACTATTTAGAAAGACATAATTCCACGAGGTTAACAAGAACACTCTTTGGAAGTCGAGAGCTTAACAAGTAGTCGAATACAAAACTATGGAAATGTAGATGCCGAAAATACTCGTGCTCTGGCCTTCAATAGAAATATCTCAGTAAAGTAATAAACAAATAACAAAGCCGTCACAAAATGTTCTCCTGGTTACTGCCAGATACTAAACGAAGACAAAGATTATGTTCAGGTGTGCTAAACGGGGATGTAGGCATAAACATAAAATATAATTAGTTCATTTTACACATTCTACCTAAATGAAAACATAATGAAATGAGCCTTGACATAATGCCCTTTCATTATGTTTTCAGGGCTCATTTAAGATTTTTGAATTGTAATAAAAAATAACATAGGGGAGAAGATGTTAAGACAAGTTGAGTAAGACCCAGCGCGCTTACTCATGACGCAATGCGATGCAATTTGCGTCGCCGACAAACTAGAAGTTTCAGACATTCTTAGGTGCGGCTGTCCAGATAGATCATAAATTCATAATGAACTTAATTTTGTACTAACTACTAGGTGTAGTAAGGATATTTTTCACTTATCGTTGGACGGCGACGCAAATCAGTCGAATCGCGGCATTAAGCGTCCTTGCGATAACAAACCTGTTTATTTTTTCTATCATCTACCCATAGTACAACCGCACGTATTCTATTGACAGCGCTTTTATGCCGTTATAGTTAGGATGATTTTCACTTGTAATTGGTCGGCGACGCAAATTAGTCGAATTGAATCTCGTCGCGCCATGAGCGCTTGCTTACCTTCACATTAAGCTCCCTTAGCGCGCTTGCGCTAAGGGAGCTTAATGTGACGCATAGAAAGTAAGCGATCCGAGTGATAATGAAGAGTCAATTGTCACATCGCTGTCGGCCAGGGCGGTCGACGACAAACGGTTATTTATCAATTGTAGATAATAGAAGTAGAGTTTAATTAAGTACATAACCCTGTAACGAGTAGACATCATACTTTGGGGATTGGTCCAAGTTGCTATCTTGAACCTATCAAAATGGGTATAAAACCAGAAAAAAAGACACTGTTTTCGACCAGGTGTCGATTGATCTATGCAAGGCCGATGTCGGCGCTTGCGGCGGTGTTGCGAAACTCCGTTCGGATGTGGAGCGATCTAAATATAGGTAGCCGAGTCTCGTGCGCGCGCGTCGTTCGGTCGCCAGTTTCCTTCTCATCTTGATCAGTATCACCTGTAATTGGCGTTGTATGAATTCTATGATGGTTCTAAATTATATTTTGTATGTGTCAAGTGCTGAACTCTAAAAATCGACATCCCGGATTAGACTGAGAACCAGGCCTTTTTGAATGACATGTTTGGACTATCAGAAAATTTGGAATAGTCACGTGACTTAATGTTGGTAGATCAAATAATATCTATTATGTTATATATTATAACTAGCTGTTGCCAGCGGTTTCACCCGCTGCAACTCAGAAGTTATCCCATAGGGAGATAAAATCGGGATAAAAACTATCCTATACCAAATACTTATTATCCAAATGTGTTCAGTTTTTGCGTGAAAGACTAACAAACATCCGTCCATCCTTACGTAGGTTTTATTTTAATTTAGGTACTAGTATCATTATGGTTTGATACTATACTCCTGAAAATAAAATATCTGTCACTTTGTCCTTATGTCACAATACCTCGTCCCCTTCTATCCCATAGCGAGATTCCAAGTACGCCTTTCCGCAGCACCTTTCTATAGCACGCTGTGTGACATGCACTCGGTGGGGCAGCTTGACTGTGATAATTTACGTTACAGCTCAGTAAGATAAGATTGGAAGGCACTGATTATACTCCTGCGGCAGAGGCGTCATCATGTATATGACGCTTCCAAAAGCTGCACTGTTCTGGCAAATCCCACCGGCCTCCTTCTACCATCAGATATCTAGACGCACTGCTGTTACCTTCCATACTTAGTTGCAATTCCACCAATTCGTATTAAGCGCTTTCAATCTTCATCATTCAAATTTAGAGGGAACAGGCTTCGTCAAAGTATGCTCGCTTCATCGTTAGCTTTGTCTCAGTCACCGACCTGGACTAGAGTCAAGAACAAACCAATCTCAAATTAAATAAAAATCCGCTCGAAGTTCCACCTTTTTTTTTATCGTGGTAAAATCATGAAATGAGTCTTCCCACCCAGGGCAGGGCGGGAGGGACTGTTAGAGTTGACTGACTAAAATCCACGATATCCTTCAGTAGCCCTTTATGTACCGGAGTCGCGGTATACGTGTGTCCCGCGACCCCGGCCGAAGTTGTACCTAGCTAGTATGTACATACAAGATAGTGATAACGATTTAGAAGATTGAAATATGATGATTTTTTTAAGGGCAGTAAAATGATGTTGGTGATGATATTAAAAGTTCAGTAGACATAGTAAGTACTGTTACGTCGATCGTATTGCGAGACCAATCTATAGGCTTCTCGAAGGTTCCACAAGGTTCTCGGCTGCTCTACTGAAGATTGGTCTGGAAGTTTCTAGAAAATTCTACCCTGATCTAGATGTTTCGAGATGGTTCTGGAATGTTCTAGAAGGTATGGGACTGTGTAGAAGTCTATGGATGTTTCCAGAACATTCGACCATCTTCTAGAAACATCTAGTGGGTCCGGCCGGGGTATAAATAGGGCGCCGATTGGCGACCTGAGTAAGTCTGGTTTTGACTACGATCGAGGCGACTCGCAGTGAACTCGAAGCGATCTCTAAGCGTTTGTTTTAATTATTGATTCGTGTGTCAATAAAGTTTATTTGGTAATTTATCCCCTACCCAGCTCGTAAGAGTACCAAGTTAGATTAAGAAAATATTCTAAGCTCATTGTGAATTTCAAGTATTTACCATCTTAATAAATTTTCAAACTTGCTCTGTCAAACTTGGTTAAAGCTCACAATGCACTTTGAATATTCACCCCTTCGCTGCACGCCTGTCAATTCCATTTTACTCCTGTTCTATTTTAAGACTGGTTCGACTTTCTTTTGCAAGCCTCTTAATTGCGTACTATTTTGATTAGAAGTATTTTCGATTAGGTATTTTGCTGTTATTAATAAACATTGTACACTAAACAAGGTGTTACCCGCGAATTCGTCCGCGTTGCGAAGTTTCACAAACTATCAACCCCAAGAACAACCACTTGGGGGTTGAATTCCGTTTATGTGAGCACCAGCGTCTTAAAAACAAACCCCATGCAAAATTTGAAATTCGTAGCACTTGTAGTTTCTAACAAGTATTTAGGATTGTGTATTTAATTGTAGTGATGAGTGAGTCAATGAGTCACTTTTTACTTTTGTTACAATGTAAAAATCTAAACGGATTATTTTTAAAAAAGCTTTACAATTATTTCAAGGAGAAAACAAGGTATCACGTATGATGGGCTAAACGTTGCTAACCTTTCCTTTATGGCATAACTAGCTTCTGCAAGCTGTTTCACCCGCGCGTCGTGATAGGGGTTTGGCCCTATGGAGAGTCCCGTCAATTACCATGGGGAGCGCGTGGAAACCGACGAGCCGTCGACTCGGGCTTGTCCTTGGACAGCGAGCTACCTATTACTGCCCGTCCGCAAGCAGCTGATAATGACCTCTTGTTCTTCGGAGACCCAGCCATCGCTGAAGACGTCTTGGGTGTCGAAACCCTGGGCGTCTTCAGCGATGGCTGGGGCGTGAGGTAGAGGAAAACCTATAAGATGTTAAAACAAATTTGATTTCCATAAGAAAGGTTATAGTGATTTAACCTTAAAAGATAAGGCATATGCTGTTATGATTTTTATTAGAACTTTTAAGAGGAGCAATTCCGTCATTCATGTTTTTTTCCCGCTTATGCAACATTTTTCATTGCTGCTCTGCTCCCATTGGTTGTAGTGTAATGTTATATAGCCTAAAGCTTCCTCGACAAATGGTCTATCCAAAACAAATAATAATTTATCAATTCGGACCAGTAGTTCTTGAGATTAGTATGGAAGTATAGATTAAATTCTAATAAATGTCGCCTACAAAATCTAAAGAAAAATCTTTGCGTTTTACGATCGTTTTACGATTTTAAGTACAAAGAAATTCAAGTTCGAAATCATAGAAATACAACAAGGAAAATAATTAAAATAATTAATTTACAAAAACTTGTAACTGGATCTTTCTCTCAACCGAAACCAAATGGACTGGTTTGGTGAATTCACATAATAAAGACTGTTTCCCAGCAATATTTTATTCGACAATATTTAGTTGCAATCTCATTTATTAATTAAAGTATAAAATGTCTGTAATGTGTATAATGTGTTCCATAGATATCTTTGACTGGTCACACTAGCAACCTTGATTGTTTTGGTTGTACTAACTAACAGAGATTCTACACACCAAAAACGCTAACAAGCCGACTGCATGTCAACTGATTGCGTAAGAAACACACCGATATGCTGGCTCGATGTTCAGAACGAAGCCTGGGGGCATAACACGATGTCTTAAAGCAAGAGTAGTTCACTGTGGGAAAGAGACAAAATTATACAAGTCGTCTAGCTCCTTCTCGTTCCCTCAGTGAAACTACTTTCATAAGACGTCATCGTATGCCACCTATTCCACCACCGTCACATTTCACGGAATCACCCCCAAAAGAGCTATAGGAAAGATTAAAAATCCAAAAGTTGCTAACAGATGGCTATCATGACGTTTTAAACCGTGAAGTAAAGGCTACCGTGAGTCTTTAGGCTGTGTGAACGAGATGGCGCCAGACGACTTGTATAGCTCTGGCTCTTTCCCACAGCCTAAAGACTCACGCTTTAAGACGTACAAAAAACTAGTGGCCTACCGTCTTTCGTCATTCACTATCGATACTTTTGTGTGCTAAAGATTTATAGGTTCATTGTGTTCGTTCGAATACAGGATGTGCACTTTGACGGTTGCAAAATCGAATTGGACGTGTAGGTATAATTCAAGCTGGATGGATCATAGACTGTCCTATATACTGAAACTTTCCTAGAGGAGGTTAATTTTGTTATCCTCTTTGATGCCCTCAGTGTTGACGTAATCTAATAAAAACAGGATCTTCGACGATAATACGATTAATAAGCAGTATTTTTGTCTCAGTGATCAAGTAGCTGACTTGGCAAATTTCGTACCGCCTCAGAATCAATTTTTATTTGATCATATTTAATTCTTATACCTTTAAAATACCTTACACCTCTTAAACCTTCGGTGGACTTCCAGTAATAATTCAAAACCAAAATTAGCCAAATCGGTCCAGCCGTTCTCGAGTTTAGCGAAACTAACGAACAGCAATTAATTTTTAAATACAGGCTGAATTTGCGAGGACGCTGATGCTATTTACAAATAGTTGTTCCGGGTTACCTTTATTCTCGATTTCATAGCCTAGCGTATGACGATCGGCGCGTCGTGTTCCACGCGCGCCTCAAAGAGCGTCAGCAAAAATGACGAATTATTCCCGTTGGATCCCACTTTTGGATCCCATTTTTTAGGTATTCCCGATGGATCCCATTTTTAATTCCCGTTGAATCCCACTTTTTGACAACATGGGTACATATCAGTAGAAAAGTGTTACCGTTATTTTAAAGATGTATCTTCTTCGTTACTAATTTATGAATTTTACAAAAAAAAAAGTTTACGAGATCCGGCCACCATAGGCGCCGGCGGACGGCGAGTAATGTGACTTGCCGGAACAATTACTGCACATCATACAATAATTAATATTTGTTCCGTGCGGTCGAATACGCGACGCGCTGCACATTACTTACCAGCTAATATATTCTAGGCTAGCATAAGTTTATGGTGGCATGTATTTATGTTATGTACCTGACTGGTACTGACTAAAATCCACGGTGTCCTTCACTTGCCCTTTATGTACCGGAGTAGCGGTATACCTACATGTGTTCTACGACCCGGGCAGGCTTTGGCCCTCTAAAGGCGGACCCCGTTATTGTGCTGACACTCTTTGAGGCGAGCATGGAAAACAACGCGCCGTCCGTCGCGTTGACCCCGGCATGGTCCATGGTCAGACAGCGAATCGCCCATTACTCGCCGCCCGCGCGCCTCGGTGGCATGAGATCGTCCCGCGACGTCCGATGTCGTGGGCGTCTACCACAGCGGCGTGGTTGAGGGGTGGACGCCGTCCTCTCCCTCGCGCGTCCCGCCTCCCCCTTCGCGAGCATGACTGCTTCGCAGAGGGAAGCGACCGCTTCCCACTCCATCTCGCCCCGCAGCATGGCTGCGACCAATGTCGGGCGCGAGAGGTCGCGTCGTCACCTATCGCCTGCGTGAGGACACAATCAAATCAAATCAAATCATTTATTTCAAATAAGCCAATTACAGGCACTTTTGAATTGTCAAGAGACATGAAATAAAACTAGTACACGGCGGTGTTCTGCCCAAGCGGGGTAGTCCTGCACCGTATGCTCCACCGTGTTCTCCGGGCGATCCTCGCAATGGTGACACACATCCGTGTCCGGTGAGGACCTGCGTCAAGCGGCAGGTGAGGACGCCGTGGGGCCTATCCAGCCACTCCTCAAAGAGGAGTCTTACCGCCGCGATTGCGGCGTGCCCGAACCTCGGTTGCGACAGTCGCTCCCTCCATACTGCCCTGAGATCGCGCCGGAGCTCTTCCCACCGCGCCTCGACTAGCGACATGTCGAGGCAGCGGGGATTCGCCCCGGCGCTGCGCCTCCACGCGCCACTCATAGACGCGCTGAAGGGCAGTCGCCTCCAGATCCAAGGGCAGCAGCACTTTTCCACATAGAAAATTAACCAAGATATCCAGATAATTGTAGTAGTTTTAAAATAATACCACAACAAAATAATGACTCCCTGGAAATGTCATAATTGCGGCGGTAAGATCCCTCTTTGAGGTGATTGGGGAGGTGCTACGGCGTGGTCGCCATCAACCTAACGCAAATCTTCCCAGACACGGTAGTTTCGGGAAATACTTCAGCAATTAGGCGGCAGGCGAGAGGATAAGGGAGCAGTCGGAACGCGTGAGGGAAAGGACATCGTCTACCTCTCGCCCCAGCCAGCGCTGATGACGTCCAGGGCGTCGGAAATCGCGGGTCATTTTCCAGCCGTTTCTGGACGGGGAGTCCGGGAGCCGTCCGACCAAGGACAGGCCCGAGTCACGGCACGTCGTGTTTCACGCTTTCCTCAAGGGAACTGATGGAGAATGGATCATGGGGCCATACGCCTAATATGACGCGGGCGAAACCGCAAGCAGAAGCTAGTTTTATGATAGCAATTTTGTCGTTGAAAGTACTCGCATTCAGATTTTTTAAAGCATGTGGGATCCAACGGGAATTGTTTTTGGGATTCAACGGGAATAAAACGTTTTTCTTTTGTTGTGGGATTCAACGGGAATTAATTTTAATTTTTGTGGGATCCAACGGGAAAAATATTCAAGTGGGATTCAAAAGTGGGATCCAACGGGAATCATTCAAAATGACGGGGCCCCCTCTCAGAGGGCTGAAGCCTGCCGGGGTCGCGGGATTTATTACCTCACCGTGACCCTGGAACATAAAGGGCTATTGAAGGACACCGTGGATTTTAGTCAGTACAAGTCTGACAGTCCCTCCCGCCCTGCCCGGGGTGGGAGGACTCATTTGATGATTTTGCCCCGTTAAATAAAAAAAAAAAGCGTATGTCGATTTCTTCTCGCACGCGTACCTTATGATACCGTATTTTTCTAAGCATGAATGTAGAAATGCTTCTACTTTTCTGTAGTCTATGACTCGTTAAATAACTTTGTCTATTTTTACTAGAATTGAGTTAGAATTGGTCATTGGCTTGCAGATAACGAATTTATGATATTTAATCAATGTTGAAAAATAATATTTTCGTATTTCTACCCCAAAATGTTCAGATAAGAATTATCTAACGTAGAATAATATTTTAATGGCAATACCATTCATCTAACACCTATGTCTTGTTTACATTCTTGGCAAGATTATCTGGCGCCGAGTTTACATAACATCACGCTTGTCCCTAACCGTGTAAGCACAGTTACGGATAGCCAAACCACTAATAGAAACCGCATTTAATTTTGGCATAAATATAGAGATCTTTAAATAGATGGAAATTGCATAATTACCTATTGGTTACTATCCCAACAGTTTTCATTGTGGCAGTGATAAAGTATCTAAAATATTTTTTTTTTATAGTTTTGTTTGTTACTTATATTTAAATTAAGTATTTATTTAGCTCTGATATCTTATTTAAAATCCACAAATGCAGAGAATAATGCAAGCATATATTAATGCTTGCATTATTCTCTGCTAATGTAGATAATACAGTAGAACAGTACATAATTATTATACTTACTAATAATAAAAGAAAAATGACCACCAAGGTTACTTTACGAATAGTTCAATAAGTCCATGCCAAAATAATTGAAAAAAAAATAGCATTTTCTTCTAATTTATACTAATAAATCTTCCCAACTCGCTATAATCTGAATTTTGTTCGCATCACTTTTTAGTTTTCAAATACCACGATGGAGGTGATTGTACACCTACGCGGGACTATTTCTGTTCCCCCGGAATGTTTGCACCTTACCGGCGAAGAGGTGAGGCGATCTAATCCGATCTCTCGAATAATAATTCTGTTAATAATCATGTCTAAGTGTTACTTTCGGTTTTTTTTTCGGTTCTAGAACCTTATTTAGGGTTAGAATAGAATAGAAGCATTTATTCGGCAGAGATATGGTCTGTGAGATGGTTTTACGAAGCTGTTATTACTTATGGACTTACAAATTACCGTGACCCCGCAATGTAGAGGGCTATTGAAGGACACCGTGGATTTTAGTCAGTACGAGTCTGACAGTCCCTCCCGCCCTGCCCTGGGTGGGAGGAGTCATTTGATGATTTTACCACGATAAAAAAAAGAAATTGTCTATGAAATGGTCTGACAAAGCTGTTATATGTATTTTATGGGTGGTACACAGCCAACTCACCCGCAGCAGGCATGTGAATATTACAGGCTTTTTCATAGTATTAGATTATATCTTTTAATGAAAAAAACTTGAAGATAATTACAATTATTCGAATGTCACATAATTAAGCAATGATACTGTGATTTATTAAGGAAATTTTTAAAGGTTTAGCATAATGCATAATCAGAATAGAAATCGATGCCTTAGTTCACAATTGCACTAACTACGAAATTGATATTTTTGAGGAGAGAGCTTTAAAGTTATTTTAAGTTTAGACAAGAATAGTACAAAAACCAAGTAAAATAACAAAACAAATATGCATCTATTAATAAGATTTTAGTCCTTTAACTCCATCATATCACAATGTTGTAAGTAAAAGATCTTAAGTAAAAGAGAAATTTTGTGTGTTTGGCATTAAAAAAGTGAAAATTGAATCTTTTGTAATTAGAGCAATTGTGAACTAAGGCACCGAAATGTTCTGGATGGGAAAAAGCTGGGAAACAGACCACCTCTCTGAGTGCTGTAATCCAACACGCGGGCCCAGTATTGGTTGGTGTATGTTACATGTCTTTGAATGTTTTGTTCGGTTCTAAAACTTGCAGGTTTCCTCACGATGTTTTTTTTATACTCGTATAAGTTCGCTAAGATGATTGTTATACATATGCTGTGTGCGAGTGCGGTTGCGGGGATTACCAAATCGATCGTAGTGCATAATGTTAATGAGATGTGATAACTGGGGACACTCGCATACAGACGTACCTAAGTGTCAAGTTAGCCACCACCATAATATCTCGTACCTAAGTGACAAGTTAGCCACCACCATTAAATATTTATGTACTTTTTTGAAAAGGGAGAATTGGCAGATGTTTATTTTTTATGTCTTTAAATAGGTACACATTACTCATTGGGAGGCGCTGTCAGCGATATCACTCGTCCAAGCGGTTGGATGGAGGCTTCGATGCTGTGAGGGCCGCTTCCCCATAAGGTAGGACGGTGTACTGAGGCCTTATCATGAGTTTTCAGTTATTCTGGCGTAAACTGGAACTTCGACATTTTCAAATTGACAACTTTCAAGGGAAAAAATAGTTCCTTCTTCGCACACACTAGAGGCGCTGTTCCATTTTTCCATACAAGAAATGCTGTAAATACTGGAAAGACGCTGTAAAGTAAAATAGTGAAAACTCGTGATAAGGGTATTTCATACCGACAGATTCGCTTCACCACGCGGACGAGCGGTTTCTTGTGGAAACTGGCTAAAGTGGCGGTCACTCTCATGGAAAATTGAAATGCGGTTAATTTTCTCCAATAATTGACTTTGAATGTTTGTATAAACGGTTATCTCTACGATAATAACCGACACGTCGTGTTAGTTAGTGTGACCCCAGCATAAAATAATGTCATAATATTGCCAAATTTTTTATAAGTAGGTACCTATTTCTCCTGTGAAAGTTGATTGTTGCAAATCTTTTACATGTTTTTTGTACATAAACTGTCTAAAATTCAAGTTTATGTCTATTGGTTTGGGCTGTGAGATGATGAGAAATAAAAAAAAACTTACCGTGTTCTTAGATATAAATAAATATATGCGGGATAGTTTCGTAAAACCCACATTCTTTCGTTAGATTTCTAAGAAATTCTTATAGCAACAAAACATTGCTTAATTATGTGTTTCAACACAACGTAGGTATATTTATGTATGCCTTGTGATGGCTACTAACAATAGTTTACCCTTTTCTGAAAACAAGACAACAGATTAGGACACTAGATAATTAGGAAGGGACTCTAAAAAGGCCGCAGTAGAATCAAATTAGGATAAAATAATGAACTGTCAATTAGTGAGCATTTAACGACTTGTATATAACATAATTTATAATGAATTTTATAACATACTAGCGAACCCGGCGAACTCCGTTTCGCCACCAGGAAAAATTTTCTTTGCTATAAACCTCACGGAGCCCGAGACCTTTCCAACGAATGCAAAACCTGAAAATCGGTTCGTGCGTTCTGGAGTTATAGCGTCAGGAAGGAAAACCCGACTTATTTTTATATAGTAGACTAGTATTCTGTTACTTACTGCTCTTATCGCTAGCGCGGCAGTGTTGCTGTTTCACCTTTAAAATTATCCCACGGGATCGTAAAATCGGGGTAATAATTATCCTAAGTGTTATTACAAGTTATAAATATCTGTGTACCAAATTTCATACAAAACCGTTCAGAAGTTTTTGCGTGAAAGAGTTACACATGCAGAAATATCCATACATTCAGCCTCACAAACCTTCACGTTTATAAATATTATCAGTTGGACTCGGAATACCTACTTAATTTGAGACAAATATAAATGGTAGGTATAATTTTAAAGGTTCTCAGATTCAATAACCTTATCGAACAGAAGTTACTAGATAGAACGCTATTTACGCTATTTTATTTAGGGCTGGTTTTTCAATAGTCAGATAACCGTTAACTGAGGAATAAAAATGGCGGTTTGACAGCTTATCTATGGAAAATAATTATGTCATACCGTTATTTTTATTCCTCAGGTAACGGTTAACTGACTATTGAAAAACCAGCCCTTAGGGAAATAAAATAGCGTAAACTTGCAACAACACAAAACATAGTTACAACAGTTACGAACCAGATCAAAATAACGACCTTTACATATTACGACAAAGAACACACTGTCTTCATTACTGAAAGAATGTCAAAGTCGTCTGAAAGCTTTGAAACCACGAGATAATCTCACAGTTTTCTTTCTAACGTTGCCTACGTATTTCTCTGAAACGAAGCAGCCGTGTTGACTCATATATAAATGTTTATTTCAGCATGAATCATCTTTACGCCGGCACCGCTTTTACTTGCGTGAATAATTTCGGTATATTATTGACACTGCGATTACTTGGGTTCTGTATAAGATAAATAAGACTTACTTTTTAAATTATAACTTTGGAGTACTGAAAATAGTAAAAATTTGTAAGCAAACAAACCAGTACGATACTCGTCTTTGAGGTGTTCAATATCAAAATCAAAAATCAAAGCATTTATTTCAAGTAGGTAGTTACAGGCACTTATGAATTGTCATAGACAAATAAAAATGTAATTAAACTTTAAAAAGTTATGGTGCTACAGTCCCAGTCACAAGACATAAAAACTGTGAAAGTACCGTAGGTGCTCATTCCAAAGCGTAGATCTCTAAGGAGAAGAATGAGCAAGAAACTCCATGGACACTCATTTTCAATCGTCAAAATTATTACAGATCTTTTGTTACATCATTCATCATCAGATGGTACATTATGTGAGAACGATGTGGCAAGTTATTAGTGTCCATAGAAAAAATTAAAAAGACAATTCAAAGTAAAGTTATCAATAATTAAAATAGACCGTGGCAGCTAAGGGATGACCAGTCCCAACTGACAGCGCTCGTTCACGAACATGACGCATATATCAGCACCATTCAGCTCAACCATTTTGAAGGTAACTAAATGATCCGACACACGAGCCACTATCAGCGAGACATTTGAGTGAGCATGACATACACTCAACCGCCAGGGTCATTCAAGTCAATAAGAGACGTAGGTACTCAGTGAATGATAGCTCCGAGGCACATAGTACTCACACAATGCTGGGCTATGAAACTATATAATACTAGGAAGATTGAGTCTATACAATGCAAATCCAGTTGTACAGTCTTCAGCAGCTCCAACAAGAATACTAAATAAACGCTATCAATATTATCCTACACTGTCAGGTGGAGCAGGACCAGCATGGAGCCAAGCATTATTATCAGCGATATAATCGCCTAGTTTATAATAAGCCCGCTTACATAGTGTGCGTTAAATACATGATTTAAATTTAGTCTCATTCAATTCAAGAACATTTTGTGGTATTTTATTATAGCACTTTAAACAGTACCCCATAAAAGAATAGTCCACTTTGGCGAGTCTGAAGCCCGGCTGAACTAACTGATCCCTATATCTAGTGTGATAGTTGTGTCTCACCTCTCTTACTTAAAGATGCAGATTTTTCCTAACGCACATTATATTTTCATAGATGTATTGACAAGGTACTGTCATAATGTTAATTTCTTTAAACAGTTCTCTGAGAGAATCGCGTCTACGGAGATTGTATATGGCCCTGATGACTCTCTTTTGCAGAATGAAAACAGATTCGATGTCGGCAGCCCGTCCCCACAATAAAATGCCATAAGACATGATACTGTGAAAGTAACTAAAATAGACCACATTGAGAACCCGCTGAAATAACACCTCAATTCATAAAGTTCCTATCAAATTTTTCGCAGATGGCAGATGTGGAATACCTCGAGTCTTTCTGGAAGAGGAATCAAGACTACAATAAAAAAAGAAAACAAAACAATGTAAAAGACTGAATAACTGAACGTCAATCTGTCAATATTTTTGAGATCGAGCAAAGAGGTTTTACTTATCTGCCCAGTCCGAAACTTTGTGCAAAGTTCCCTGTCGTTTATCATGTCTTGAGCCCTTATCCTCTAAGGTCTAAGGCCTTCTTGGATCCCAAGTTCTTAGGACATGATAACGGAGCAAGTAAGCAAGCAAAATTTCCCTCATCCTTCCTCCACTATCTGTAACCAAGTTTCTGTATAACATGATGATTCGGTCCTTATGTGTTGATACTTGCTTACGCGGTAGGTCATTTGGGTCACTTTCCAGCTGCATTTTAGATTTATTCACGTTCCTCAGTTTGTAAATGTTTTTGAACCACAGGCTTAACTTGCTTCGTTTTGATTCGGATGAATAACTGCATCCGAACGCTACTGATTAACTGCCAAGGCACTTGACCGACTCACTATGTAGCAGACCGTTGTCGAACATTTTTACCTTTTTACCTTCTCAGTGTAAACGTGGTAAGTACGAATTTAGTTGTGTTGGCTGTCGATTCTCCATTTCTGTATCCATTCGTCGACCTTATCAGGGCTACTCGTATTTTACAAGCTGACGAATTCCATGGTCGGATCTTGCAGTATTGTAGTGACATCAGCAAATGTAGCCGTAGTTATCCCTTTTGTTTCTGAGAGGTCAGCAGTGTAAATGGTATATAAGACGAGGCCAAGGACAGATCCCTGTGCAACTCCCACCCGTCATACATAATATTATCTTGAACTGACTGTTCTTTGTGGTTTTACCTCCGCTGCTAGCTCCTATTGGGTATACCGTGATGTTATATTATAGCCTACAGCCTTCCTCAATAAATGGATCATCCAACACAAAGGTATTTTTTTACTCTAAACAGTACTGCCTGAGATTAGCACGTTAAACCAAACAAACTCTTCAGCTTTACAATATTAGTATGGATAACGAACAACTCTCTGTCTACTCTCAACTGGAAGTTTCTGTTTGCCAGGCATCTCGTCTTTTTTTTTATTGCAATACTTCGGGGAGGGCAGCGTCGGAGAATCCTATTTCCAACAATGGACTGATTTGGTTGACACTTTACTGTTCTGGGTGCTTATCCAGACGAACCACAAATTTCATAAAACCATTTACATATCGACAGACTTTCAAGATCTATGCATAATTTAGGTACCTATGTAGGAGAAGAGTTGAAAACAGCTTTGTTTAAAATATTTCTGCATTTACCGAATGTTAGAGAAACATTGTTCGGGAATGGACGTCACACTTATAAATAGTACGTTCCTAACGAAGACACCGGTTTTTTAATACGTTACAATATCACGTTACTAATCTGAAAATGTATTGTAAGGCTTATAATTGTCTAGAGATGGAAGCATTAATTGTGTTCTTCTCCAGATATCTGGCACCGTTTCTTTGGGTATCAATGGCTAAAACGTTATTCCGTTTACTGACGCATGAGGTCTCCAAGACCACAGGGTGACAGGATATTATGCAGCGCAAGATCGCAAGATCGATCTGTCCTGCGGGGCGGCCTGAGATCTCCGAGAGATCTTAGAAAAAATATATTACAGAAGGTGCATTAAAGAAACAACACGAGTGTACTGACTACACAAGGTATATCCTGTGTAGTCATTTCATCATCATCTATGGACAACTAGATGCTGTAGGTATTGTTGTTACAGTTTTAACACACAGTCATGCTCCAAATATTGTTTACCTTAACCGGCCTTGTATTTTTTTTGTAAGTTGGAGAGATCAATAACAAGATTTTTGGTTCAGCGCTAAGAATTAAAATTCTATGGTTTTCTGCAGAAGACTATTTTCGTAACGAATCTCATCCTTCAAAGAAACCCAAATCACTTAACCTGTAAGAATTAAAATTAACCGGGAATATTTGAGCACGTGAAGACGCGCTTCACAAATAAACACTCTCGGTTAAAACTTGCAAAATGTAATGTACAAGAATAGAACGGACGCATGTTTCATTTCACATCACAAAAATACGGTTTGTTGTTGATTTATATTAAAATGACACAAACATCTTCAGATGATTTGTTGAATTATGCCTTCCTGAAATGTATTATTTTTAAGGGATTTTTTGCATTGTTTTGTGGAATTCTAATTTCTTGGGATGTTTTCCTTAAGTTTCAGATTTTATTTTGGTATTTACATATTTGAGTTGGAGAAGAAGTTGTGCCTAAGTATGACTTTTTGTTTTATTGGATTCATTACAAGAGAATACATTTTCGAAATCTTGTTTATCTAAATAAGTCAACAGAAAAAAAGGTTTTTAAAAAGCTTTCGTCTAGTCAGAAACTAAGGACTTATTTTCTGCAGGGTGACTGCTTTATTTTCTACCATTCCCTAATCCTTACAATTTTCCAGTATTGTGAAGTTGTAGTAGCTACTACAACGATTTGAATCGTGGATTGCTGTTCATAATTCCAGTAGTTTAGAATAATCCTATGTGAAATACAACTACAGCAGTTAGTACTAGTAAGTGTCCAACAAGGTGTCATCATTTGTTTGATGTAACTGTCTTATATAAATGTAAGCACGATATTTATGTTTACGGCCGCGGCCGCCGCGTGACCACTGCAAATTCTGAACAATGACGACTTACTCAACTCAACTCAATGTATCGTCGATTTTTCACTATTCATATACAGGACTGATTTTATCCCGTTAAGCTAGCGTTTAGTATATTTTACTTAGGTAGATCTACTAAATAGCTTTTTAGCTTTATTAACCATGCATTTGCTCTTGACTTAGAAGCAAGGATTACAGCTTAGATGGAGTGAGCTCACCAAGAATGAAATAATGAGCTCGCCCCAAAGAGGTTCCTCACAGGCACGCGCCAATGAATACCAAAGTCGTAAGGTATCGTACACTTGCGTCGCGTTGTGTACAAAGGGGCTACCACCACCAGTATGATCGCTCAGCCAAGCACCACGAGGTTACAGTCAGATTGTGGTGCACTTGCCCGGGTGTACCGCTAGGAGCTGGTTCCTAAATAATTTACATTCGTGTCCTATTTGCTCCACATATTGAAAGCCAGCCAATAATGATCCCAGATTAATTGACTAAAGATTAGTAGCAATTTGTTTACTATTTATTAATTAGGATACACTTGCGCTATCAGTCAACAATTTTGCTGCTTCAAATGAGCTAAAAATAAAGTAACTAATCAAAATAATGTAATTACATCATGGTAAAACAATCTTTGCTTAAAAACTCTTATTGCAATATAAAACGTCAAGAGGTAAACCAACGGGCACGTTGCAATAGCGGCGGTAAGACCCCTCTTTGATGAGTGGATGAAGGTGCGCCACGGCGTCCTCACCTTCCGCGGAGGTTCCTGTGTCTGATTGGGAAGAAGAAACGCCTGCGTGTCACCACTGCGAGGATCGCCCGGAAGACTCGGTGGAGCATACGGTGCAGGTCTGCCCCGCTTGGGCAGAGCACCGGCGTATCCTCACGGTGGCGATAGTTGGCGGCCTCACGCATCCGGAATTGGTCGAGGCACAGCATGGAATCGGAGCGAATCTAAAAACAATTAATGAAAGTGTAAAATTGCATAGTTATTGACGTTATAAAAAGTAGGAAATCTCTGGTCGCAAGAGCTACCGCTGACGGTTCTACGCCTGAATAAAGTTATTTTAGTGTTTTTCCATAAAGAATTTGATGCGTGGTCGATGGCAAATAAACTCGTCGTCTATAACGTCTATTACACGGCACTTGGACATAACTGGCGAAATGTAGTTATCTCATATAGATTCAAATCAAACCAACCCTTACAATGATTAAAATAATACTGAAAAAACTCGTTTAGTCGAACCTTCTAGGTTTTAAAAAATAACTAGCGTAGTGTTTGTCTGTTGTGAAGAAACTTGTGCAGAAAAATTGAGGGCATTCTGCTGGGTCTTAAATAGGCTTAGATAAACACAAATCTAGTGCATTCTAGTCTTTTCTTTTTATGTGAGGATGTGGCCACCCTCACCCGCCTCGGAAGCGTATGCAAGCCATGCCAAGCCTGGGCCAAGTCTAGGTTTCCTCAAGATGTTTTCAGTCACCGATATCAGTTATGTCTAAGAACGATTAACTGTACATTTGAATAAAAAGGACACATTGGTACTATCCTGGATTTGAACTCACATCCTCATGCATGAGAAGCGAGGTGCTAAACCTCTGGGTTATTACGACTATTGGTGCATGCTAGTTTAAAATATATTCAAGACACTGTAATGGTCATAATATTCTTATACATATCAATTTTGCCGGTCAGCTGAAAGCCTATTTAAAATTACAGCGAGTACAACTTACCTACTTAATTAAAATGAGCGTGAAGCCACAGATGAATAAACAAATAACGACGTTTTAAACCGGTGATTCAAACGTCCACAAGAGAGTATTGCTCACTCGTTTGAAGCACTAGAAACACATATTTGTAAAAATAGAAATATGACAAATTAAAAGCAAATATTGGACTGTGGTCTATCTATCGCTTTGGATGAAGATAGCGGACATGGTCTGCACGAATCCTTTGTTGCTGTTTTAGCAAAACATTATTTAAAATTTATAAGCATATTTTGGATTTTTCTAAATGAATTCTATATTATTATTTAGTATCAGACTAGAATTTAAATAAATTATCGTGTGTACACACGAAACAGAACATCAAACTACTGTTATTTCTTAAGAAATTTCTTTCAGCAGACCCATTAAAAAAGAAACTTATACGAAGAGATGTAGGAAAAAGACAATATTTTGAATGAATACCTATCTTAACCTTGTTAAATATAAATAAATATATTATGTTCTATTCCATTATCTGTATGATAGAATATAATAGAGGCGATGATATAATTATGATAGAGTATGAAAGAGGATAATCTAAAATTTTGCACCAGTCGGTGTAGCTGTGACAAATGTCTTCAATTTTGTTATCTAGGACATCCCAGTTTTCTAACGTTGTTTTTCTTCATAATTTTGAGACCAGTGATCTGAATTACTAAATTCTATCCTATAATATGTGTGACTAATCAAGAGATTGATTTTATTTTAGTAAGGAAAAAACCTATAGTTTTCTTTCACCACCGCTTTTTGTTTATTACAGTATGATATTTTTTATCATTATTGTATTATTTTTAAACATTATTACTGTTGAAGTGTTGAGTGATCAACTAATTTGTACACCAGGAATAGTGGGGGACCCAATAGGATCCCTGAGGTACACTTTACTGTTATAGGTTGTGTATTTCACGCTTGGTTAGAATATTGTTTTTTTTTTCTTTTTATTATTGTTGCGAGTTATTGTACTCGTAACATGATGTGGAAGTCTACTAATCATGTGTAAGTATTTGTAGGGTATGGTCAATGACATCGAAGGCTTGCGTAATGGCAGTACAATGTTAGTATTCTTGTACTAATTGACTTGACTTTGTAAACTACCATAGCTATTGTCAGTGGTCTGACAGCAAGTTAGACCATCCGTCCACCACTCCTACATGAAAGACACATAATTATATAGATGACATCTGGGACCAAAGACATTCAAATATTTTGGCTGAGACCAACGACTAAAGGTGCATTCACACACATCAGTCACGTCACGTCACCGTCATGTTACCGACAACGGATTTGTGACGGTTTGTGTACTTATCCACAAACATGAGCCACCGACACGTCGTTCGCCAGGCACGTCGCCGGTTTGATTGAATCATTGAACAATAACATCAGTCAAGTTACGGGTTGGTCACACGTGTAGCAATGACGGCAGCACGACGTTGACTGAACCGAGACGTGATGATCCCTGGTGTGTGGGGATAAAAGTATGAAACTTGTATGGAATTATTATTTGACGTGCCTGACCGGTGACGTCACTGATAGTTCACGTGCTGGTGACTGACGTGTGGGAACATTGTCATACTAGAAGTATAGAACCATTTTATATTTAAAACGGGTTGGTGACGTGACGTGACTTTGACTGATGTGTGTGATACACCTTAAACGTGCTTTTCGAGCCACAAAAGAAACTCAATGTGTATTGGATGGTCTCCCATGCACATACCGACCTAGGCAAGCGTGTGTGGCTACATTTTAAAAGATTTGTCTCATAAAATACTTGTTTTTATTATTGCCAGCTATTGATATAGCAGGTTTTATGCCTGGCCGCAATATAACAGTAACATTCACGAAATTAAATTCGTGTTCTAAAAACTTGTGCACAAAATATTTTTAGAGCAGTGTACCTACCTCCATAAATACTTGTATTAGTCATCACAAGTCTAGCTTCACCTGCTGTTAGAGTAACAGATATATGCAGATAGGTTACAGACCACTTAGAGAATAGGTCACCCAGAAATGCGTAAATACAGTCAATGTTGTTATTGTTTCTGATTTGTAGATATAACGACAGGAGAGCGCATGAGTTTTATCGTCTGACTAAGCTTTATATTAGGTTCGACTTCTAGTATGCAGCTGGTTATCAGTGGAGCCGCTGCCTCACTCAGTTACTGGGTATTTTTCCCTTTGGTCACTTTGAACTTTGATACAGATTACCCGTTTTTTTTTATCGTGGTAAAATCATCATATGAGTCCTCCTACCCAGAGCGGGGCTGGAGGGACTGTCAGACTTGTACTGACTAAAAACCACGTTGATCCTTCAAAAGCCATTTACGTTCCAGAGTCACGGTTACCTGATGAGAGAGTCCAGGCCCTATAGCCAAACGGCAAGCGACAATCGCTAACGTTCAGCAGTCGCTAATACATTTTCAACTTTATACCCCATTACATAAAGTTGAAAATCTATCAAAGATTACAGATCGTTTTCGTTTGTTTCGTTCGCTATCGCTCAGCAGTCTTTACTAGATTTTCAACTTTATACGATGGGGTATCAAGTTGAAAATGTATTAGCGACTGCTGAACGATAACGATTGTCGCTTGCCTTTTGGCTACAGGCTCTGGGACCCCGGCAGACTGATTACCCGTAACGACTGTCAAAGGTCTATAAATTAATGACAGCGGCTCAAAAAAATGTGAGAATGAATTCCGGACCAATTGCTTGGCGCCTTTTCTGAGCAGTATCGGATACTCCGTATGAATGAAATGCCATGCATTTACGGAGCTACTGAGACTAACCTAGCTTACAATTGAAGATAGTTTACATACCGGCTATTATTACTCGTAGATGTTATTTTCTTTAGGTAATAATAATAATAATAATTGAAATTACCCGACTTTGGCAGCTACAAAAAGTTATAATAGTACCAATAGTATTATCTACAACAGGAGTCGAGATTTGAAGGACTGGTGAAGTTGCTTAGGTATGACTCCGAGTCATACCTAAGCAACTTCACCAGTCCTTCAAATCTCTTAGCTTACCTCCAAATACCTACCACTTGCTGCAAAAAGCAGTAATACTAAACACCTGCAGACTGGTCAGAAAGTTTCTGCAATATGAACCCGAAAATTTCAATCCAGACTCAAATACGCAATCTTCAATACAATTTTCTCCACAAACCCGCACTTCATCTGTCCCAACTGATAATTCTTTGGCTTAGGCCCGTATTATCAGCACTCTCCGGCTAGCCGAGAATGTGAAATACATGTTCAAAATAATAATAATATTCTACAACTATCACACAACGCCATCTAGTCCCAAGCTAAGCAGAGCTTGTGTTATGGGTACTAGACAACTGATAAACATACTTATTTATTTCTAAATACATACATATTATAGATAAATTACACCCAGACACAGAACAAATGATCGTGCTCATCACACAAACATTTGTCCTGGGTGGGAATCGAACCCACGACCTCCGGCATAGCAGTCAGGGTCACTAACCACTAGACCAACAGGCCAGGTGTTTTTATTGTTTCTTATAAAATAATGTATAGGCAAATTATGAAGCGAGCCATCACTCATAATGTGTTGACCACGACGACTTTCCCAAGAGTGTAGCGACTGAGAAGAATAGGCTATAACTGAAAAAAAGAATTAATATGAATTATTTAACCACCAATATTTCGTTACAAACAGAATATTAAAAAATCATGAACACGGGCGTTGCCGAAGCCGCCCGCTATAAAATCACATAACAACAATAAAGTGTATAGAGGTAAAGTTATTCGAAACGACACGTAAATAACCTAAATTGTTGGCACCAATGCTTACTCCTTTATGACTGTTAGGGACGTAAAGATCAAAATAAACTTTATCGGATGAGAAGACTCCCATGAGTCGCTGACTTACAAATTCTGAATGTATTTAGGACTCGCCACGTCAAATATTCCGGAAGATTCGACTATGCTATGCACATCCCTAGAATAGCGAGTCGATTTATCCAAGTGATTCATCTGTTCTAAGATTAGACTATTGTTTTGATACTTTCACTTTTTGGCTAACATTGGTAATTGTATCACTATTTTTATCATATGATTAAAATATCGGAGACAAAATATTTGATGAGGATAACTTAGAACTTAAAAACGCTAACCTTGAACTGGCATAGTACCAAGTTTCAATAGAAACAGAAGACACTTTGTACCAGTTTCTGACCACATAGCACTTCTCCTAAAAGATTTTTATTCATGTTTTAGAGTAATTTCATCTTCAAATCCGTTTTTTTGTTTACAAGAGAGCGTAACTGTTCCAATGGCATTCTGAAAGCCAAATGCTGAGGCCTTTCATAAATGTACAGTCAGAATACCAGTATGCATAAAGCAATTTTCAAACGGTTTTCCAATGTTGTTCTATAAGTTTCAATGTGTTTGCATATCAAACTCTTTGGCTGCATATAGCAGACAACAAAAAAGTGCATATGTCACCGTAATATTGTGAAAACCGTTCGATTATAATCTATCTCGCGAGATTGTAAGCTGTCGAAAGATTGTGAACTCAACGCACGTACTGCTTACAATTTAACGTAATATTATTAGGTATTCATTAGATTGTGATCTATCGAAGTGAAACCGTCAAATTGTGAAACGGAACGCACCACGCGCGCTGAGGGTTGAACGGCATATGCCCCGCCGCCGCCGCGCCATATTTGTTTGTTAGGTGAGTCAGGAATGAAACACAGGTACCAGTCAAATGAAATTAGTGCACTTCAAGAATTGTGACGTAATTTCATACAACTGTTACCGGCCAAACCCGATTTTAGGACAAAATAATTTCGCCTAGGCTCAACTAGTTCTTGCGAACTCGGGACTTGCTGGCACCCCGACTCCTACAGTTTAGGTTAGAAGAGGATGGCGGGGTCTGAAAGACCCCGCCTGTCGAAGAACTAGTTTAGCCTAAGCAAAACTAGTTTGTCCTCAAATCGGGTTTGACCGGTAACAGTTATATGAAATTACTTACGTCACAATTCTTGAAGCGCGTATTTTTATTTGACTAATACCAGTGTGTTTCATTCCTAAGGGTGCTTGTACACGGCGCATGTAACTCGCGCAAGTAAAGGTGCGGGTTTGCGGTTTACCCGCGCGAGTAACATGCGCAAGCTACTGGATCAAACTACCCGCGGGGTGCGTGTACACGGCGCATGTAGCTTGAGCATGTTGAGGCACTTGCGCGGGTTACATGCGCCGTGTACAAGCACCCTAACTCTATGGACACAGAACGGTCTACCATAAAGCCGACCAATCAGGAACAGCCTTCGGATAGTTGACAATTTGACAATTTTAAGATTGTAATTTGACGGTTTCACTTCGATAGATTATAATCAATCGAATAAAAATACGCTAAATTGTAGCAGTACGTTGAGTTCACAATATTTCGACAGTTTACAATCTCGCGAGATAGATTATAATCATACGGTATTTACAATTTTACGCTGACACATACACACAGCATGTAGAACGCATATAGTACACAGGAAACCTTACAATTAAATTGCTGCCTGCATACATAACTGTTTTGCTGACTTTACCTACTGGTGCGACAGAGATCTTGTAGTTTGTAATATATTTGTCTTTTCTGTGTGCTACAACATGCATACAGGCTATATTCATAAGTTTCCAACTAATCTGTAGATTAACATGTTAAGATTTTTACTAAAAATTGGACCTTCAAAAGCACGATTAACTTTACTTATATATATATATTTTTTTTATTTGGTAAATTCATCAAATGAGTCCTGAACCCAGGACTGGACGGGAGGGACTGTCAGACTTGTACTGACTAAAATCCACGGTGTCTTTCAATAGCCTTTTACGTTCTGGGGTCACAGACAGCTTTTTGAGGAACTCGTGGAATACGACGCGTTGTCGCCGGGTCGACGGTATGACATAGTACATGATCGAACGGCGAGTCGCCCATTACTCGCAGTCACTTACTTACTCTCCCTCACGGCGTCTGCCTAAAAAAGAAAGCCCGAAAGTTATGGGGAGGGCCTTTGCCCGACAGTGGGATGATGCAGGCTAGCAGTATAAGTATGGTCTATACTTACATGGTTTCTGAAAATAACTTTTTGTTTTAGCCGAAATACGATGAACTTAAAAGATATTCAGATTAAATATAGTACCAGGTGGCAGACCATTATCCATAGCAACTTCATGTAGAAGATATTTTGGCAAGAAACTGCTGCAAGTGAATGCCCTTTCGATCTAAATAGATACATTAGGAATTTTTGAGATTTCGTTCAATGATCTGTTTATGTCTGTGTTTTGCATCTTATTTACGATTATTGCTAAGAGCATTTCTTAACGTCGATGCTAAAAGATATATACTGTAAAATATAAAAATTGCCGAAAATTTGTACACAGAAATAAGTGCGAATGAAGACTTAAGAAACAGATTGTTTTTGTATTTTTTCCGAGTATTTTAACAAATCACTTCCCTAGTACACGACACGAAAATTTATTTCTAGTTAAAGTTAAACTGAAACTCCAAACAAAAAAATACACAAAAAAACAACACAGTAAAGTCTGAAATCGATTCACAGCAACAATTCCCCAAACCAAGTGGGGAGACCGATGTAAAAGTCGCAGTCATCTCATTCCAAATAAATTAGTTTGAAGGAAAATAAAGTTAAAAAAGCGGTGCGGCGACGCATAAACACGTTAGAAAAGCTGGCATTAATAATTTCCATCGTGTCCAGCGCGGCTGAGTCATTCGCTAAAGGGGGGGACAGGGAGGGGGGCACGCGGAAAGCGCTCGTTCCACTTCGCGCAGGTACGAATATAACCGAATACTTTCCCACCTGCGTGCAGCGGGGAAATCGGGGCGGAGGACAGCCGTGCACAGATTTTCATGTGTTATTAACAGTTTCATAACTTGGACGCCGTAATTAAATCCGTAATGTAATTATGAAAACGCTTGAGATATGTTTTTTTTTTGTTTTTATCGAAGATTTTTTTAAATAGTTAATTAATGTAATTTGACATAGTTGTATGGACCTAAAAACATATAACTACGTAAAGAAACAGTTTTTGTTTAAAATATCTTTTTACAGACTGGTAAAACTCTCATTGTTTGCACAGTTGCGCTGGCTTTAAATTAAATATTTTCACGCGTTATTTCAAACATTTTCAGGAACATTCTCCTGTATTATTTAATTTTCCACCTAAATTAAATAAATAATCATCTATCACAATCTGAAAGTAGGGTACACACTTTTCGGAAATAAAGTAGATTCATCTTGTCGGAGTCCAGATTCCTCGCTGCACTCAGGATTTTATTAGTAACCTCAGAGTTCTCTCGCTACACTCCTGAGTCTTTTTAAATCGTGGTAAAATCATCAAATGAGTCCTTCCATCGAGGGCAGGGCGGGAGGGACTGTCAGACTCGTACTGATTAAAATCCACGGTGTCCTTCAATAGCCCTTTACGTTCCAGGGTCACGGTAATTCGATAAGTCCCGCGACCCCGACAGGCTTTTGCTCTCTAGAGGGGGGGCCTCGTCATTATGCTGACAGTCCTGAGCCCTAAGGATTACTTTTTGTATTATGTTATAAATGTTTTTGCTTCTGCCCCCCGAACGAACTCATAGAAGAAACTGGAAATAATGCACAACCTCCTACCGGATGGAACTTAGTAAAAATACTTGGCGCTTGGCTCCTATAGCTCAGTGGTCGTAAGGCCTATGCACTGTCAACACAAGTTCCAGGCATGTGGTGCCGTTACCCAGGGTGGAAGAAAGAAGGCTAGAAGCTAGATCCCACCCACACCAATAATCGAGCACAAGGGCCAATTGGTTTATCCTTGTCTTTCAGATTCAACATTTTTTACTTTTATTCTATCGGTGAATAATCTTCTATTAACAACTCGTTCTAGAGTAGCAAAGAATGACTTGAAAACAATTGCTCACGTTCATAAACATTCAAATAATTTCTCAAGCTCGCAATCATGAATTTACAGAGCCCAAAATAAACTTCTCAATTAATTTCATTGCATCTGTTTTGATATTTGCAAGACAGTTTCTCAACGACAGTACGTGGACTAACCAAAATAAATTCATGATTAATATCAGTGCATTAGGACTTATGAGAAAATATCGTTGACATTTCACTCTCGACGACACTGTGCTGCAACGTATGCAGGTGCTCTGGTTCTGAAATATACTCATAGACACACATATACATAAATACCCATAATGCTCCCACCGCTGAAACGCAGGCATTCTTTTCTGTGACAGGGAAGAGCTGTGACCCACAGTGCGGGCTCAATGGCGGTTGGTGAACAACACATATAATATATATCCATACCATAATATCTCCAAAGGCTACAGAAGAGTACGATTTTGCCAGATAATTTGAAGTCTTATGTAGAGACGACCCAATTGCTACCAACCTGGACAAAAACCTATCTCCGGGGTTGCTGCTGAGAATTTCTTTATGGAACATCCCAAATATAATTTATTCATTCGACTTGGAAATTGAAACCAGGATAGATTTATTAACGACCACGATTGCAATAATTTCTTCGAATTTTCGGTTCTAAGAACACTGTTTTCCTCAAGATCTGAAGAATGTATTCCTTCACCGTTTTGAGAGCAGTGGTGATGAAATGAGGAGATTTTAATTTAGCATGCCTGTTGGAGTTAAAACTCAAGATCTATAAGCTCCTAAGTCGCGAATGTCCCGATGATTACCGCAAGGTACAGCCATTGGACCACCGCACAACTGCTCTCGCACACTCATTTATCTTAGCCAACAGATTGTAAAATTCCTATAAAAACAGCTGAACGTGTTAATGTTTCAATAATGATTGTTTACTCAACGGGGTGGTAAAATGTAAACTTCTGTCCAATGTTTAAGTTTCTAGATGCTTCCATGATTTAAAATCATCATTTGCCTAGCCTCTTTTCCAACTATTTTTGGGTCGGCGTCCAGTTTAACCGTATGCAGCAAAATACCAGTATTTTACATGGAGCGACTGCCTATCTGAACTCAATTACCCAGTTAGTACGGGCTACGGGGTAATACGGTACCTTGGTAAGACTTTCGTCCCACTGACTACCTGTTATGTTTACCAAAGATCTACCAATAACGAATTGATTGCACGGTTGGCGCAGTGGCTGAGCGATCGACTGCTGTGCAGCGTGTCGCGGGTTCGATCCCCGAACGGAACAAATATTTGTATGATCTGCAAGTACTTGTTCAGGGCGTTTGTAGTGAGTTTCATGTTTGTAAACGCACCCACGATGCTGGAGGAATTAATAAAGTTGGGCAATAATTTAAGAAAATAAAGCACATCGCAGGCCGCAGCATTGAATTGTTCAACTACTGCGCGAGCGGAGCCGTTACAGGTAACTCAGCTCATTTCTCGGTAACTCGCATCCAGCCGCTACCAGCCAGCCTTCAGCTTCATCTACCTTGTTTTTGGGTGGTAATATCTGCAATTAAATCTTTCCTGTCTTGAGAGTAGCGGCAGGGGCTTTCTGACTCTTACTTGCTAAAAAAACAAGTCCCGGCAGATCCAGATTCCTGCAGGCGTATGGTCCTATGGGGACCCCGGCGCCAGTTTGCTGACAGATTCTTGAGGCGAGCGAGGAACACTACGCACGTCTAACTGGGCAAGGTCGCAGACTGGATGGCGAGCTTCCTATTTGCCCGCAATTTCAGCTCCATCTAGCCTGCTACCTAGCACTTATCATTGATTGCTACTTTTTAGTGTTTCGTACCCAATGGGACCCTACTTATTACTAAGACTCCGATGTACGTCCATCTGTCCGTATGTGGGCATGCGGGCAGCGAGTAAAGGGCAACTCGCTGCCCGACCATGGACCATGCCCGGGTCGACGGCGCGTTGTGTCCCACGCGTGCCTCAAAGAGCGTCAGCATAATGACGGGGCCCCCCTCTCAGAGGGCCAAAGCCTGCCGGGGTCGCGGGATTATTTCCTTACCGTGACCCCGGAACATAAAGGGCTGTTGAAGGACACCGTGGATTTTAGTCAGTAGAAGTCTGACAGTCCCTCCCGCCCTGCCCGGGGTGGGAGGACTCATTTGATGATTTTGCCATGTTAAAAAAAAAAATATGTCCGTATGTCACTAAGGTATGAACCGTAATATCTAGACGGACGTTGTAGTTGTAATTTTCAGTTGAAGTTTTATAGATTGGTACGGACCCACTCGTGAGCGAATTCGACTCACTTAGCCGGTTTTATTTTGATTTATGGAACCTTAAATAGCACAGAGAACGATTGTACTCTTTCTTCATTATTTACAGCCACAATGTCCTTTGCGACTAATCTTGTTTTTATACACGCTGTATTTTTGTCGCGTTCTATAATCGGTTCAATGACTTTATACGAAACATTTGACATTATTAGTATAGAGTGACTTTTCCAACTGGATCTCAACGATACCATCGGAAAGATAATCTTCGTGGTCAATATTCAAAATACCTATAGTCCAACTCGACTAAAGGTGTTTTTAGTGTGGGTGGGGGGTCGCAAAGCTTCTCTAGGGGAGTTGTAAAAAGTTGGGAAAGCTACTGCAGTAACTTTAAAACAATATAGTTAAAAAAGATTTATTAGTAAAAATGTTAACTAGAGGACTCATGGATTGAATGTTAATTTGTCACAAAATGAAGGTAGGAGGTAGGGGGGGGGGTACAAAATTAAAAAACACAACTGCCTGCCTGCCTACTTTTATTACTCAAGCTCTACTTCTGAGGTCAGTTCCTGGGTTATATTCTCTTGTAGCGCGGTGTTATTGGGGCTTTCCAATTTTGTTTATTATGAACCGAGAAGTCTAGATTTTGCCCTATTTGTTTAGTGGGAATATGCTAGCTCCCTTTTACAAACAACATTACCAATGAAATACGGCTTGAGTACATCTCTGCCTATCTCTACGGGAATAACAATCGCTATGATAAGATACGTGTTTAAAAAAAACATTAATTAGAAAGAACAATTAAGCCTACAAATAGTTTTCATCTGCATCAAAGTTGACTTATAAAAAAAATATAGGCCTAACCGGAGTCGCTTGTTAGATAAAAGTAATCTATGATATTCAAATCATGATATAATTACATTATCACGTATGTACCAATGCTGAAATCCAAGCAACAAAGATATTGTCCTTTACAACTTTTTAGTAAATTAAAGATGCCGAAAGGTGTAGCTTCGCACGCCTACGAAGTGCTACGACGCTCCGTACGCGCGTTGCAAACATGTAGCCATATTATGTGCATCTAACAACGGCGGCGGCGTTTGCAGTTCTATGATATCATGAAGAGATAATATTAATATGAAAAACCATGCTCCTAGATCCTGCAATATATGCAATTCCACTAAAACTGTTTTAATATTCACAATTCATGTCTTACTCCCAAGATCAACCGATAAAATTAGATTTAATTAATGTTTGTAAACAGAGAGCAGTCGACGGTTGTTAGGGGTTAATTTAAAGAGTACAAGAAGTTCATTGTTAAGTTCATTCGATTGGTGGCATTTAACGGGGCGCGGGCGCTGCCAGGGACCGACAGGAATCCACCAGGAAACGCCTGGACCCGGCTCTCCGCCCACGACTCCACTGTTTACAACAACTGAGAGTGCGCCGCTATAGCTGCAGCCGCGCGACACCTGCACTCCTGCAAGATAACACAACTAAGGACGTGAAGGGTTTCGCCAAATTTTTGGGCAAAACAAATAAAAGAGAACCGCGACGGCGTTAAGACGGGCGTGTCTATAAAAGGCTGAGAGGGGGGTGCGCGGGGGTGGTAACACGATCCGCGAGCTCCAGCCGGCCGGCCGCCCTGGAGCGCGCGGGCCGCCCGGGGGCAGGGGGCGCGCGGGGCGCGGAGCCGCCGTGGTGCGCGCGCGCCGCCCGCACCCGCTCTCACTAGTCGAACGGTGCCCGACCGGTAACGTAGCGCCGACTGCCGATCGAGAGACGAACCAGCGACAATGTCCGCCATGGCGAAGACTTCCAAGTACAGCTACCGCAGCAGCGGCGGTGGCACCACCGACGTCAACATCGAGTACAGCGCCGACCTGAGTGCTCTCTCCAGGCTGGAGGTAGCGGCCTCGACGACAAAGTGCAGTGCTTGTGAAGTGTTTGCGGACACATGATAGAATATGTTGTATTTTTCAGGACAAAATCCGTCTCCTCCATGATGATCTGGAATCCGAAAGGGAGCTGCGTCAGAGGGTAAGCTGATCGAGAATGCGAAATGTGATACGGCGTGTGCGCCGGCCATACAGGGCGCGCGCGCGCTCAGGTGTAGGCGGGGCGCGCGCCTTCCGCAACACCTCTATTAATACCGCCCGCCCTACGCCTTTGATTGCATTTCCACCCCAATCAGTGCATACTTTTACCCCATTTGACTAATAATTTCACCATTGATTTGATACCCAATCATGATGTAATTTCAAAAAATGTCCTAACTTACGAGTATGAAATCATAATTACAATATTTTTTATCGCATATTAACATTATCCCTCATGTAAAAAAAATAATGTTTTAATTTTATTTAATTTTAATATATTTGAACTACTTCTTGCTCGAAATAATATTTCTTTCAGTATAGAATCATTTTGTGAAAATTCGATTGATAAGAGATTGAAGTGACCTTTGATATTGTGGTTCCTCATAGGTTCATATCCGATATCCGTGTGATAAAGTTCAATATCATAGATAAGAGTGGACGTCATACACAATATGCTTAGATAGTTCGGATAGGCATCTGATCAAGCTTCGCGCATTCTATTTCGGTTGCGTGGTCAACTGCGGTAGAATGGCGAACGCGCGCATGCGTGCTGCAGGCGGTTGCGGCTGCGACGACTCGCGCCGACTCGCGCTAGAGGCGCGCGCCGCTCGCTCACTCTGCGATATATTTAGCTCTATAGCGAAAGCATTCTCTGAGATCTCAACTTCTCGCTCTCCGGTCTCACTTTTGAAACTGGGCCAAATGATGCTCGTTCCCGTTGAGAATGCCACAATATTGAAATATAATAATAGACCGCGGTATGAGTAGCGAAAATATCCGAGTTAGTCAGAGCTGCCGTGAGACATAAACTGTTTCTTATTTTAGATGGGTACAATGCTGAAATATGTGAAGGACGAGTTACCCAGAAACCTGTTATTGCATAATGGTTCAAAGAAAGATTTTTATGTAAAAAGGTACATTTTTAGGAAAGTCAACACTTATGATTGGGGATGACGCACAATATCGTAGTTTCTTTATTAATTAAATCCATATTAATCAAAGTTATGACAGTAGTAAACATGTAAATATAACGAGAACTAACTTAATTTGATTATCATGAAATAACTCTTTTCAAAACAGCATCATAACTTGCCAAGTTTAACAATCATTTTCAAACTAAAATCATAACCAAATAATTCTTGAAGTTAACTTTACAACTTAATACCACTTTTGGTAATTTCCAGATCGAGAGGGAGAAGGCAGATTTAAGCGTGCAAGTTATCCAACTCTCTGAGAGGCTGGAGGAAGCTGAAGGCGGGGCCGAGAGTCAGGTAGATATTCCAAACATCTTTTTACTAATTTTGATAAAAGTAGCCATTAAAAATAAACTATCAAAGTATCGGTAAGGACTTGAAAAGAAGAAAACATGCGTCAATAAGAAAGAAAGAAAGTAACATAACAAAAGAAAACCGAAAGAAACAAAGATAAGCGAGTAACCAGAAAGATAAATTGGTACTGGAAGATAAATACCAGAAAAGATAAGGATAAAATAAATAACACCAACCTAAGCGATAAAACAAATGCAAACGAGTAATGAGAAAAAAAGGAAAGACACAAGAAAAAACCGATTGATTTGAACTTAAATGTAACCAGGAAGAAAGTTTTTAATGAATAAAAAATACAAAAAACCAAAGTCAGAAAGAAAAACGAATTCGTCAAATCTACTAATAATTTAAAAGCTTTGCGAAATTATTTATAAGCTCCATTGCGAACTATTGCTTTGCGATATTTTCTATGTCTTTTAACTGTATCTATTTCAGGAAAAAATGAAACGAATAAAAAATAAAGAATATAATTTTATTTTCATGTTGCATTAATTCTTTTAAAGTTAACAAAGCATTATTTAATCATTACATCATGAGTGCTAATGAAAGTGAAGGTAAATATTTTATTCTATCATACTAGAGGTTTTCACCTGAAAAAAGAATATGTCGATTGGTGCACCAAGTGTCAAAATTTATTGTAAATTTTCTGAAATACAATCATGTATATTTATTTTCACAAATTCAGTAATAATTGTTGCTGATACTTGAATATTTTTATTCAAATAACGCATCGGTGGCTGTGGTTCATAATATTTCAAATGTCCACCCCAAAGATTCCACATTTTGGGGTCGTATTTTGAAATGGTGTCATACATTTTTCAGTTCGAGATCAACAGGAAACGCGACACCGAACTTACCAAGCTCCGCAAGCTACTGGAAGATGTCCATCTTGAGTCCGAGGAGACCGCCCACCTGCTCAAGAGGAAACACCAGGAGATCGTGGTTGACTTCCAGGAACAAATCGACCAGCTTACCAAAAGCAGAGCCAGGTGAGGATACACTGACTATCCTATATATACATCTAGTCATCGTTGTACTAACTTGAATGTGTTTCAATGTTTAGAATTAAGATAATGCTAAGCGAAACCTATTGCGAAAATTGCTGTGCGTCTATTACACCTTACACTAATACATCACTTACAAAACGTCCACCTACATCATATTAAAAATGTTGTTATGTCCTGTAATTGCAACATATATTTCTTTGTCACCAGGGCTGAGAAGGAAAAGTCTAAATTCCAAGCTGAAGTTTACGAGTTGTTGGCCCAAGTGGAGAACGTGACCAAGGAGAAGGTCACCATCTCCAAGACATGTGAGAGGCTCGAGATTAACATCAGTGAGTTGCACATCAAGATCGAGGAGCTGAACCGCACCATTGTGGACATCACCTCCCACAAGCAGCGTCTGTCCCAGGAGAATGTAGAGCTCATCAAGGAAGTTCAGGACCTTAAGGTGAGCTATCATTTCTCTTTGAAACATAAAATAAAAACATTAATAAACTTTGTAGTCCCATGAATGACTCAATTCTTAAAAATACTTATTTCAATCACACAAATCTTCCCACATCCTTTTGTTTTTTTAACTTTTGTCAATGCAGATACTAATAGAACTTGTTTAACTTTCCAGGTGAACATTGAGAATGTGGTGTACCTTAGGAGCCAACTGGCTAGCCAGCTCGAGGACTCCCGCCGCAGGCTCGAGGATGAGGAGAGGAGGCGCTCAATGCTGGAGGCTAGCCTTCACCAAGTAAGACTCATACTATCTTTTCTAGAAGTCTTTTCCCATACACTTCATATTTGCTTAGCTCCGAGGACTTTAGAAATTTAAATTGGGTGTTCTATGATATCAGAAAAAACGAATGGTTCATAATTAACATTCTGCTTACGTATCATGTACAGGAGATTAAGATCAATGAATATTATTCATAATCCTTTCCCTAGGTTGAAATCGACTTGGAATCGGTCCGCGTCCAGCTTGAGGAGGAATCCGAGGCCCGTTTGGACCTGGAACGCCAGCTCGTTAAGTCCAACGGCGAAGTCGCTCACTGGAAGTCCAAGTTCGAGGCTGAGGCTTCTGCCAGGGCTGAAGAGATTGAGGAGATCCGCCGCAAGTACTCCATCCGCATCCAGGAACAGGAGGAACAGATCGAGACCCTAATCGCCAAGATCAGCAGCATTGAAAAGCAGAAGTCTCGTCTTCAGAGCGAGGTATGTAGTCATTATCTTCTAAATTCAGAACAAATGTTCCCATTTTATAAATTGTTCACAACAATCCTATCGGGTTTAAAAATGTAATGGACACATCTTTCGTTACATTAACCTTCCTTATATTCAACACCGTATCAGGTAAATTATTGGTACTCACTTAGCTTCGTTTGTCAGTAAAAATTATGCTAACTTACCAAACCTCCTAGGTTGAGATCCTCATCATCGATCTGGAGAAGGCCAATGGAACTGCTCGGGAGCTTCAGAAGAGGACTGAGCAGCTAGAGCGTGTCAACATCGAGATCAAGTCGCGTCTGGAGGAGACCGTACAGTTGTACGAGCAGACCCAGCGTGACCTGCGCATCAAGGTCACTGAGATTCAGCGTATCTCCCACGAACTCGACAAGACCCGTGAGCAGAAGGATGCCCTTGGCCGCGAGAACAAGAAACTGGGAGGTAAGATTATTTTGAAATATTTAGTATTTTCTTTCCAGTAGAAGCCCTGAGTGCGGAAGATGTGTTGCCTGCCTGTACGGTGTATGTTGTGGTCTCAAGTCTCGTATAGAAATTCACAGATTTTAAGATATAAATACGAGGGCAGTAAACTGGTCCTTTTACCACTGATGTGAATCGTGGCCTGTTGTAAGACAATACCAAATACTAAACAAAGCCAGCCAGTAATCCGGGTGGACGATTTACGATTCACAAAATAACCCAATCAAGCAGGCGAAAACCTTCTACCTCAAAATGTGAAAGGCCATTAACAAGAAATATAAAACAGCTAGGTTTTTCTTTAAAGGAACTTTATGGGGAATAGGGTGTAACTACACACATCAAAAGTGTCTAGGGATCAACATATATTTTTGCAATAACTTTTCTCCTGATTGATATTAATTAAAATGTTCTTTAAGGATTCATCAAATAAAGTGTTCTCGTTTGTCACAGTAACGATAAACCAAGTCACCTTTGCATTCATAAAGAAATTTGCCATTTTCCTAATAAAGGGATTTTTGACATTTGAACCACTAACATTAAAGTTCGAAAAAAAGACTGAAATAACAGTTTTCTTTAAAATTTTATTGGGTAACTTAAACAATTAATAATCCGTGTTTCTACCGCGAACACTAACAACACAAGAACATCGGTTTGGCATACTCAAAATGAGTTCATCCAAATCACGCTGTGGAATGGCCGCCCATGTTCGTTGCAACAACAAAAAAAGGTCTTCTTGCGACTGGATACCCTCCATATTCGGCAGAGCTCTTCTCTGTAGCATATCCCATGCATGCTCAATCGGGTTTAAGTCTGGTGACTGAGCAGGCCAGGGCAGGACATTGATGTTAGCTGCGGCGAGAGTCTGTCTTACAACTCTTGCGGTGTGCGGTCGTGCATTATCATGCATTAACTGAAATAAGGGACCGATTTGCACTTGTAGAGGAACGATGACGTCTGATACAATCGTCTCAGCATAAATTTGAGCGTTGAGGTTGCCTCTGATCCAAATCAACTCAGTTCTTCCGCCGATCCAAATACCCGCCCATACCATGATGGTTCCACCACTATAAGGATGGACTTCCTGGCAGGATTTTAATCGCTGTTGGCGTCCAGGGGTTCTCCAGTGTCGTATACGTCTTGTATCCGGTCTCATACCAAAACGAGACTCATCAGAAAAGCACACGAAACGCCATTGTTCTTCTGCCCAATTTCTGTGTTCAAGAGCCCATTGATATCGAATCCTACGATTGTGCATTGCTATAGGTGGTACCCGTAGCGGTCTTCGGGAATGAAGGTTCACTTCATGCAAGCGGTTTCTGACTGTTTGGTCGCTAATTAAGTTCCCTGAAGAGTGATGAAGCCTCACGGCTAACATCATGGCGGTTATTGTTGGAGCTCTTCGAGTTAAGATTTGAATGTATCGGTCTTGTCTCCGTGTGGTGCAGCGATACCGTCCTCCATGGCGCTCAGCCACGGTACCAGTGCTTCGGTAACGTGTCCAAAGTCGACTGATAACACTCTGACTTGTATTCAGAGCTAAAGCCACAGTACGTTGCCGGGAACCAGCTTCTATCATTCCCACGGCTCTGAGCATTTCTTCCCTGCTTAAATGACGTCGCCGCTCCATAATAACGTTGGTTTTAATCAGTAGTAGGGAAACAGTAGCACTAATAATGTCTTCAATGCGTTGTATGTTTTTATAGGGAAAATATTGACAGCTGATTTTCATCTTTTACTCGAATTTGATTTACAGTTCCTGATTCAAATTATGAAATGCACCAAAAAGGATCCATATAAATTTATAAAATCATAAATTTATTACAAAGCCACATCTCAATCTCAAGAAATCCGCATAAAAATGCTTGATCCCTAGACACTTTTGATGTGTGTACATACTCCATAAAAAATGAGGAGCCTCGCTATAAGTTTTGTCGGGTTGCTGCACATTTGCTTCTCTCCAAATAGCTTTGATTGTGCAATACGGCACTTTAGTTCTTAACTAGCGTCAAAGATGTCGCTACCTTATACTCCGAAGATGAGGGAGGATTCTCCGAACAAATGGGTTTTATATCTAATGGATTATTATTGCTCAACGATTTTAGTTGCTGCAAACACAATTTGTTTTACTACTGTTACTATTTTTTTTTTTGGGTGTACTACTTGTCTCTAAAAAGCTTTGATTGCGCGGTACAGAATTTTGGCTGGTAACAAACGTCATAGATGTGGCTACAGAACCATCTAACCAGTGCGTTATCAACAGATGACCTGCACGACGCACGCGCCAATGTTACGGAGTTGACCCGCCGTCTTCACGAGCTCGAGATCGAGCTGCGCCGTCTTGAGAACGAGCGAGAGGAACTCACCGCTGCCTACAAGGAGGCTGAAGCCGTAAGTAGCTTTTAAACCTTTTCTGCACAGAATTAATGCCTCATTTGATTAGGTACTTCCCAGAATTTGATCAATATTATGAACACTATCAAGTGGTGTAATAATACAGGGTGTTTTTTTTTCTAAAATCAGCTGGTTCGATTCCTGGCCAGGATTATTGATTTTTCTAAAATCCAATGATGCAGTTTTACTTTTCTTCAAAATCGGCCTCAACTCCTTACGGTGTTTTTCGATATGCCTCAGAATTTCGGATATATCCATCCACGCCCAATTGAAAAATTCTATGTATTTATAAGGACAGAACTCTTTGATTATCAAACATGTTAGGGAACGGAGGAGGCCCGTCAATGGCGATGTCTTGTAACAGTCCTAGTTCAACCAATAAGGTCAAACTACATAATTATTATGAAGTATAGAATGGCTTATCGGCAGATTATCAGCTAATGACGCTGTTTGATACTAGCTATACTAATGACATTAGAATCGCAGTTCTTCTCCATTAATGATGTAGACAGGAAAGCTACTCAACATAAAGAACGCTGATAATTATGCAACTCGTCATTTTTATGTTGATGATTTATAGGGTCTTTATAAAGATAGCTATTTGTATAGTACAAAAATGAGCAGTTATGAATCAGGGTCAACCATGGGTCAACGTTTTCATAAAAAAAAACTTTTAAGATCCTAGACCTACTGTTTATCATATCCATCATAAATAACGTAACATAAGGTTCAGAATTATTAAAGATTAGTAAATGAGTACCAACAGAAATTATAATATGTTCAAGTCTTTGATTTTCTTCTTGAAAATTAAACTAGTCTGTGGGTAACGCCGAATACTTATTATGGATCATTACAAACTGGAACCAACAATACACATTCAATTGAAATAGTTTGGGTGGTTTCAGATACAGGCGTACATGAACACTTTGTGACGTGATTACGATATATCAAGATATACCGGGACCAAAACCATCTTTCAACAGATATATCGGATTTCCGCGAACCAAACTCACATAAAAATAACCGCATGCCTAACCAAGCAGCGGCTCATTTGACAACAGTAATTAATAGGTCATTCTTGTAGAGATTGTTAGCAACGCTTTGGCAAGTAATCAGCTATTAAACACGATACCAGCACTTGCCAGGGTTCCGTAACAGCTTAAAATAGTTCACATATATTTAGACAACGAGGACAATAGCCTATTTATATGCACGATATATTTAAAGATATTCACTGAAATTGACAAGTTTTACGAGGTGCTAATGACCGACTGACACAAACAGGGATTCTGGGAAAATTGACAATCGCCATGCAATAAAGATACGTCATAAAATCGCTGACACGAAAACTTGTATTCGCTATGATTTTAAAGCTAATGAAATTAGGTTAGTTAGGATTGACACAAATAAAAACTATACTGATGATAGAGATCCCTACCTTGTACAACAGAGAAATCTATTTTTAAGTAACCTAAAGCGTAGGTGTAAACTTCTGGCAGCTACATCAGAAACCATAAATCAATTATCCAGAACATAATTACCTTTTTCCTGGATCACTTAGGATGATTGAGGGCGACATTAGACTTGTTTATTTGGTACAATTTAATCCGTAAGTTTATGTGGTGCATATCCGCTTGACCATGGTGTGTTTTCTGTACCAGGGCCGCAAAGCTGAGGAACAGCGTGCCATGAGACTGGCCTCCGAACTGGGCCAGTTCCGTCACGAGGCCGAGCGCCGCATTCAGGAGAAGGAAGAGGAAATCGAATCCATCCGGTGAGTTCTTGAAAATATAACAGCTGGACACAGTTATAATTGTATGGTTAGGCTTGAGTATTAATTCTAGAAAAACTCGTTAGTATAGGATCGGTATTTTTTGAGAAGTAAGAACAGGTTCACCAGGAGGTAGCACTTTACTGAGTATAAGAGTCATATAATTTCAAAGGATACTTGTTTTCGAAATCCCGAAAGATAAATTCAAAATTTAGAGACAGAATAAACCAAAAGTCATAATGGGCTCAACGCGAATCCAGCCCGGATTAGCCCTAAATCACAATGTTACATCATAAAACACACTTACTTATAGTTGGATCTGTTGCAATGTTTACACCGATGATGTTCACGTATGACTGAGGCATCATCACACTCCTCACTCGACGAGAGCCAACTCGGAACTACCACCATATCTTTCAACGATTACGCCCCACCACGAGTCCGTGTTGACTGATGGGTGTCATTCAAACACGCAATCACAAATCACAACCATGACACAATTTGATCGTGGATCGACGCCAATAATGAAAGTTTGACAGAGTGCACCTAAACCAATATTTGCAAAAAATATCTCCTATCTAAATTATTCCAATTTACGGTTTAAACGACTTAAAACTAATGGAATCGGATCATGTATAACGTACTTCCGACAACGTCCATACGAACCAAATGCATTAAGTAAATATATTATTTCGAATAATTGGCACGAATTTCATTTATATATAACCGCGCGTCTGATTGGTGCATACTACCGGTGATCACATACGAGCTTTGGCAATAAGTACTACTGAAAATGTACAAAAGACGATGTTCATTTTCTCGCACCCCCAATTACGCAACCTCGGCCCCGGACGGCGCACATCGGGGTGACCGCGTCTCTATCGTACCGAATCTTCGCAACTCGTATATCTTTCATCATGCCGCCGGTTAAAGTGCCTAACTATAATAAGTGGAACAAACCACCTACTGCAATATACGAAGATAATTATGGCTACGGGATTAATTTCTATCAGCCGATGATAGACTACATCAGTGCTAAAGACCAGGGTGTTGCCGCCCAACCTCCGCATCTGCCGTGGAACAACGAACGTGGATTGGACAAATACAGGTTTGATAAGCCGATACGAACGTACTCCGAAGAGGACGTGAAGAGACTTTCTCATGAGGCCGCTGACCAAGCCAAGCGGGATCTCAACACTTTTAGAATTGCAAAACGAACTCCTTTCTCAGTGATCGCTACTGCTGATGCAGCTAATATAGAAAAACATGTTGGAGTTGAAAGTTTAACTTCCAAAACAAGGAAGAAGAAAGAGGAGAGGGAAAAGTACAAGATAGAGAGGCAAAAGAAGAGAATGAACGAAATAAATAAGGAGTTGGATTTATATGAAAAGGAAGTTAATGTAGCTGCCGAACTAAGAGGAAAAGCCAAAATGTATAGAGGTAAATCAGCTAAAGCAATCGCTCAAACTCTTTTAGAAGAGAGTAGACGAAATGTTGCCGAAGATAGACCCACTAGATCGGAGTACCAGACTAGAAGAATTGTTGCAGACAATAGGCCAACTAGAATAGAGATTCGCGGTAAAAGGAGTGTTATTGACAAAAACTTGTCTCAAATAACACAAACGGCGTTATCAAAAGCAGTGGCAGCATCAAGTATTTCAAGTGCCGCGGCTAATCACATTTCAGATAAGATGACTGAAACCATACATAGAGCTATACGTGAAACTTCACCATCTAGGTGTGTCGTAAGGGTTCAGGAAGTGCCGGCCGAGCTCCTCCGAGTTGATGACTCATATGTGCAACCTTTGAACGAACTAAAAAAAACGATTAAACAATTTGATGAACTGAGTTCTTACCTTATGGTTGATTCGAGGTGACGTGGCTTTTAAATACGAAATAGGTAGTTAGTTTTGGAGAGAGAATTCAGCGTTTGAATTTGTAATGTTTTGTTAACAGCAAGCAGACCAGCATCGAGATCGAGCAGTTGAACGCTCGCGTGGTTGAAGCTGAGACCAAGCTGAAGTCTGAAGTCACCCGCATCAAGAAGAAGCTGCAGATCCAGATCACCGAGCTCGAGCTTTCTCTCGATGTCGCTAACAAGACCAACATCGATCTCCAGAAGGTCGTTAAGAAGCAGTCTCTGCAGGTATGTCTTACGCCCTTAGCACAATACTAACTTACCGTTCAAGAGGTAATTGAGAATCAAATTAACAAATAAAAATACAGTGTTGTAAATCCAAACATAAAGAAAACTTACTAATATTAAGGTTTCTAGCGAAAACAGTCCTTTATAATATTATAGGTCTGTTAAGGTTTTCACAACAAACAACAGTTATCAAATCATAAGACCA
The DNA here is from genome assembly GCA_954870645.1 of Agrotis clavis. Classification (NCBI taxonomy): domain Eukaryota; kingdom Metazoa; phylum Arthropoda; class Insecta; order Lepidoptera; family Noctuidae; genus Agrotis; species Agrotis clavis. The sequence goes on along the minus strand of OX940917.1, from coordinate 28,785,571 downwards.
CCACAGTGAATGTCCTACAAAACTCATGTTACTTTTCTAGCTCACCGAGATCCAGACCCACTACGATGAGGTCCAGAGGCAGCTCCAGGTGACGCTCGACCAGTACGGCGTCGCCCAGCGCAGGATACAGTCCCTCACCGGCGAGGTCGAGGAGATCCGTGGCAACTACGAGCAGGTCAGTGCGAAGACCTTCATAATTCATCCTTAAAGTTTAATGTGACTTCCCTATAATAAACTTGGCAATAGACCCGCAGCGAGCAGCGGTATTCTGATCACTAAACTTGAAATAAAAACAAATTAATCAAGATAGATATTATTAATCGAGACAGTTTCAAATGACGTCAAGCAATGAATAGCTACATCTGCTGCTGAGAATTCGAGTTTGCAACATTATAATCCCTGCAGTCACGTCTGCTATTACTTTGTATCGAATGTCATTGTATCGAAGGGATGCCAATAATGATTCACCGCTTGGCACGATCAGGCAACGTTTTCTTATAAAAATCTTGTGATTCACTCAGGCCCTTCGCGCTAAGCGCACCGTCGAACAGTCGTATGAGGAGGCGGTGACCCGCATCAATGAGCTAACCGTCATCAACGTCAACCTGTCCAGCAGCAAGGCTAAGATTGAGCAGGAGCTCGCCGCTGTCGCCGCTGACTATGACGAGATCACCAAGGAGCTGCGCATTGCTGACGAGAGATACCAGCGCGTCCAGGTATGGTTTTCATCGGATTGGTCTAGCTTCTAGATTCTTCGACCGTTGATAGCTTATGATGGCTACGACTTTAAGGTTTCGGTTTATTTTTTTTTCTCTATCTTACAATAAACACCTATAAATATTTAAAAAGACAAGTAAAATAACAAAAGCCTTTTCATCTCCGCTTACAATTTTAAGAAAAAAAACTTAAATTCATGCTTGATTTTTCAGACTGAACTCAAACACACCGTTGAGCACTTGCACGAAGAGCAGGAAAGGATCGTCAAGATCGAAGCTGTCAAGAAGTCCCTCGAGATTGAAGTCAAGGTTTGTTGAACAGATTTTTATGAAAAGTGTATAGAGCTAGTGCCCTCAGTGTACTGAACTAAGTTACTGCCTTAACTTTGAAAGGTAGAAAATAATAATATAAATAATAGTTTTATAATTATTCTTAATATTAGATGCCAGAAAATTATAAAAGGAAAATTAATGCTCGATATCGCATTCTCCAACTCGAAACTCAAACTTTATCCAGATTTCATAATCTTACACTTTTTTTTCATTTATAGAACATCTCTATTCGTCTTGAAGAGGTTGAGGCCAACGCCATCGTCGGTGGCAAGCGTATCATCAGCAAACTTGAGGCCCGCATCAAGGACATGGAACTGGAATTGGATGAGGAGAAGAGGAGGCACGCTGAGACCATCAAGATCCTCCGCAAGAAGGAGCGCCAGCTCAAGGAGGTCATGATCCAATGCGAGGAGGACCAGAAGAACATTGTTCTGCTCCAGGACTCTCTCGAAAAGACCTCCCAGAAGGTGCAAATCTACAAGAGGCAGCTGACGGAACAGGTACGATCCTTTCTATATTAATTTGAAATTCCGTATCAATATCCTGCTATCTGCAATTTTGACAAGTCCATCCAATTCCATTACCAACCTTTCTGTCCATAAGTGATGATCAGTCTATTAATAACTCAACTGTTCTGTCAACAGGAGGGTATGTCCCAGCAGAGCGTGACCCGGGTGCGACGATTCCAACGCGAGTTGGAAGCCGCCGAGGACCGTGCCGACTGCGCCGAGAGCAATCTGTCCCTGATCCGTGCCAAGCACCGCACCTTCGTCACCACCTCCACCGTGCCCGGCTCCCAGGTCTACCTGGTGCAGGAGTCCCGTGCCATCAGCTCAGAGCGTATGTGAGCGCCCCACCCAAAGCCCCACCACACCAGCATTTCTCTTCATCAGTCGATATCGGGGCGCAATTCCGGTCGGGTATAATAAGCCTAGTCGTTCGTTAAGTGATGTACCAGCGGTAGAAGGCGCCAGCGGGCGCGGCCTGACCGCCGCTCACTGGCGCCCTCTGCGCAACTGGCGGCGAGCCGGGACGGGCGCTCGGCGGTACGGCTCGCCCTAACGTTGCCGTGTCTCCGCACTACTTCGGCCAAACGCCGACCGCTCGTCCCAACGGACGTTTTTAATGTAACGCTAATTCAACCAAATAAAGGAACCAAAAACATTAAGCTTTTTTTTTCAATATTTTTCTAATGTAAGGTCACCGGCGCTATAGAATACAATGTCGTTATGTACCGTAATTTAGGTGCAGTAGTTTAAAATAAAAGAATTATTTTATATTATTATTTATTAATGGTGCAATGCATATTGTACGTTTGTAACTGTAACTTTTATTAATTAAAAATAAATGCTATTTATGTTAAAGAAAAAAAAAAAGCAATAAAACTTCAAAAGTAATCTGGGTTTTTATTTCGGCCAGTACGTTCACAAACGTCGATGTGTAAAAGTTATCTAATGAATGAATGTTAACAACTAGAAGTCTGTATTGTTTTAAGATTTACTCAGCCTGGCTGCAGCTGCAGTTAAATACACCAATGGGAAGTAACGGAAGTACAGTTATTTCAATTAAGTATGCAACTATCTTTTAAAATTAAAACTCAAGAGCATTTTCACTCAGATATCAGACGTTGAACAGTCGAGTAGAACTATACCTACTCTTCTCTTCTGACCTGGATTTCTTGTATGAGCATTTTTGTATGACGGAAAGGGCCGGTGCTACATGAATGAATCCATTAATGGCATTATGATTCTCCTGTCCCTTGTCCCGATTTATACATATAGAAAATCAGCACAGCATGCCTTCTTATTCAACACTTTTGTTAGTACTCTTGATATCACCTTTCCAGCCATACAACTTCACACAAAGTTTCTTTCTTCTCTAATAAATGTTACCTTAACTATAAATTTCTCTTGTATCGTGGGTGTATTGACAGACATTGAAACTGGCATCACAAACAACAGCAGCCATTTTACCCTACTCTTAGGGTCATCTTTATACATACTCAAATCAGAATTACCACCACACAATTAAATATTTTTTTTTTTTTTTTTAGCGTGGTAAAATCATCAAATGAGTCCTCCAACCCCGGGCAGGGCGGGAGGGACTGTCAGACTTCTACTGACTAAAATCCACGGTGTCCTTCATAGCCTGTTATGTTCCGGGGTTACGGTAAGGGAATAATCCCGCGACCCCGGACACAATTAAATCTTGCTTATTAAAGATAATTAAGAGCGAACATGGTATTTCGGTATTTCATACAAACTTACACATCTTTCATTTACGAAATGAAGGAACCAATTTTAGTGAATTTGTTGTTCTAAAAAGTTATCAGGGAAAGTTTGCGAGAAATATTGAACTATGATTTCCATTAGAGATTTCCATTTATTCTTGTAATAAGTGTTGGAAATCAGTTTTCTCTGATAACTTTAAAAATAAAATTTCCTGCCTATGCGTATTCGCCAATCTGTAACAGTTTATAAGGCTAGAAGGATTCACTTTATTATAGGATAGAAGGATAGACTATTATTATATAGAAAATACAAGAGTGAGTATAAAACACAGTCCACTACACATTTCAGCACTAAACACACTGTACAGCACTAAACACCTGGGTAAGGCCACAATAGCCCTCAGCAGGCAGGAACCGCAGCAGGAAGGGGCCTCAACAGGCAGGACCGCAGCAGGCAGGGGCCTCGGAAGGCGCGGTCCTCAGAATGAAAATCAAATCATTTTAATTTCAAGTAGCTCAGGTATACGTGAATTTTCAAATGACAAAAATGTTACAGAAAAATATTATGGTGCTACAGCGTCACTACAAAACTTTACTGTGAAAGTACTGGTAGGTGCCATTACAAAGCGTAAATCATTAGCATCGGTTTAGTACTCGTATAATTTCGAAGTCTTCAAAGTTTGTATGAAATGGCGATCGGCCTACAAACTCATAATTGAGCTTGAGTAAGCAAATTAAACCAAGGCCTGGAATGTTTTCGAAGATGTTTCAAACACTAACAGGTTAAGCTTTTCAAAATAGAAAGCTATAAGCGTAATTTACATTTTCACTGATTGGAAAGTAGGCATTAATCACTGGATAAGGCAAATCGTGCTAATGGAATGTTTGACCGTTAATTACTGCCATAGAGTATTCCTATCACTTTATAGGTCCAGTGTTTTTAGCCCGTTTACCGAAAGAGTTAACTCAGCCTATCGCAGTCTCTTGCTGGACATAATAGGCCTCTCCTCTCTCATCCTGTCCTCTTCCTTCCGCATCCAGTCTGTACCAGCCACCTTCTTAAGGTTTGCAGTCCACCTAAATGGGGTCTCCGCCCCACTCTTACAGCTTGCCGAGTAATGAGCTGGATATAGCTAAGCGGGGTGGACTTCTTTCTCATGAAAAAAGTTTGTGTTTCCACCAAAAAAGTGTTCAGTCATCTGACTCCCAGAGCTCATTTAACTCGTCTTGCCCGTTGAGTCATTTCTGCTTGACTCTTTGTTGGTGGAAACACAAGTAAGCAGTTTTATCTTGTGAGGTACCCATCAATCATGAAGGTCCGCTCGCTGTGGAAAGTGAGCTTAAGATGCTCTTCAGAAAGATCAATGCGTGCTGGGACCGCGTGATGCATCCCGTTTCTTCTCATAGAGAAGAGTCCGTTGTGCCCTGTGTTCTACTCACTTCCAGTTAGTATCTGTGGGAACTATGTAGAACACTGAGTGGCAGTATGTTCTAGAGTCAAATATTCGAAGACATTTGTGTGATCCACCACTGCAGTGCTACTGGGCCCGCAAGGATGAATTGTATGCCATAATGCTACGTCACCCTCCTATAGAAGGTAGGCTCTGTCCCAGACATGGGAACATTATGACGATGAAATTACTACGTTTGGCAGAAACACAAAATAGTTTTCTACCAGGTAAAGAAAATGCATGGTCGCAAGTGATGCCATAGTCTCCTTAGGTACTGATACTAAACCAATATCAACCCGTAGCATTATACTTGTTTCATCAAAATGGTACTGTAAAATTTTGATGAAGCAACTAGAATGAATCGCCACATGTCAGGTTCAGACAGTCAGATACATTTAAAAATATTGAATGAACGCCTGCAACACACGAACTGTAAACCTTTTTGTTGTAGAAAGTAAAATGCTTTTTCTAGCAGGATTTGTATCTTTGATCATTCGATTCAATAATTCAGAAGATCTTTACCAACGAGCCACCGCAATACTACTCACAACTTATAATTTACATACTTCATTCCAATCCATCATAAAAAAGTGAAGCAAACATATATGAGGATACCGCAATAATACCGAACAATTCGAAAATAAACAATTTTTCTTCGAATTTTTCGGTACTAGTATGGTTCAATCCGCTGTGGTAGACGCCTGCGGCGACAGACGTTGCAAGGCAACCTCCGGCCTACGTAGGCGTGGACATGAGCATGAGCCTCAAAGAGCGTCAGCACAATGACAAATGAAAGTGTCAAATGTTTTTGATGATTACCAAAAAACATTTGACACGTTTTTTCTTTTGTTACGTAGGTAAACCAAAAGTGACGAAGATACGACTCTTATAAAATTGGCAAAACGTTACAAGCAAGTACAGTTTTTACTTGGTTACGACGTCAGGGGGTGAATTTTGATGCGTTATATATCTTTGAGCAGTGGCCCAGTGATATCGGCCTCGATTTACGAGTTGTATCTAAGTCGTGGGTTCGAACACAGACAGGCAAATAACTTTGTATAATTTAGATACTTCTTTACCACTGCTCTGAAAACGGTGAAGGAAAACACGTGAGTAAACCGGCATGTCCTAGAACCAAAAACTCGAAGATGTGACATCTTACAACTGGGCTCGCTTGGTGGATTATGGCCCACTCCCTCTCACAGAGAGGAGGCCAGTGTCCCCACATATTTTTCATCGTGTTCGTTACGATCACACTTTTTTTAGCGTAGTAAAATAATCTAAAGAGTCCAACCATACAGGGCAGAGCGAGAGGGATTGTCAGACTTGTATGTACAGTCGGCCAAGAAAGTGGTGTACCACCCTAAGGTTGAATATCGCTTGCAGATTCATAGGTGACAAAGATTAGTTTCGCTTGCAGATCGATCTGACAACTTCTATTGCTGTCTTTATCTGATTATTGATAACGACTATTACTGTTTGTAACGTGACAGCTGTTCTTAGTTTGAACTTGATGGAACCAATGACGTCGTAAAATCAACGGCGGGGGGCTGTAGATTTTGATGACAAAATTGTATCTACAAATTCAGAATTGTAATCAACAAGTTACATAAAATTGTAAAGGCACAAGGCGAACCCACAAACCTACAATTTCTGTAAACTTGTAATTACAATATCAATAAAAAACAAGCTAAAAATAGATTTATCCTTTTATTAAATTTCTACAATCAATTTTAAAATACTTATAACAAACAAAAACATAGCATATATAGTAATATTTAGAAGATATTGAAAATTTTTAAAAATTAGAAACGGGTGTAACCGCCGTTGGCCTCTATAACCTCTAAAAGACGAGACCTCATTGAACCAACAAGCCGTGAGCAAATATCGGTTCCCCGCATTTCCTCCCAAATATAATTACAGTGACTAATAAGAGCTTGTTTGGTTCTTTCATTTTGATGCGACCATCGTTGGACCATAAGGCCCCAAAGATTTTCTATCGGGTTGAGGTCCGGCGATCTTGAGGGCCACTGAATTACCCTTACGTCAGTGTGTGAACGAAACCAGGCTCTTACGATCCTCGCATTATGAATTGAACAATTATCTTGAACAAAATCAAATTGTGGCACTTCGTTCTCCGGGTAAACATTACGGACTGTCGGTAGCATTGCATTCTGAAGCACGTCGATATAATTTACAGCCGTCGCTCGAGGAGGTAGAGAACACAATTCTCCTACACCATCCGCACTCATCCAGCCCCAAATATTTACGGAAATTCGACCTGATTCTCTATTTGGAATTACATGATCATCTTTATACCGTGTTGAATTATATCGCCAAAGGTGAAGACGTCCATGCTGACTGGATTTAAACGTTTTTTCATCACAAAACACTGTATTAGACCAATCAAACTCTAAGTGCTCTCTGGCGAAGTTCAGACGAGCAAGTCTGTGAGCATCCGTCAAATATATTTTCTTGGCGTAATGCCTGTGGTGCAACCCCATCTAATGTAGATGATTCCTTATTGTTTGGGCACTCACATCGGCAGGCCATATTGCTCGCAGAGCAGATGGCCGATGGGGTCGAAAAGTACTAGAGTGGAGACCACGGACTAGCAAGCGCAGCGTAGGACGTCCACCAGCAAGGTGGACAGACGATCTTATAAAGGTCGCCGGAAGACGCTGGATGCAGGTCGCTTCCAACCGGTATCTGTGGAGATCAAAAGGGGAGGCCTATGTTCAGCAGTGGACGTCCTATGGCTGAGATGATGATGATGATGATGACTCACATCGAACATCTCCGCAAAATGTTTTGTGGGCTTAAAACCATTGATTTCATATTCCCGTCTCATGAATTCTCTATCGTTATTGGAGAGTGCAGGCCGGAGACCACTTCTTCTGTGATCCAACAAACTTCCCTCCTCTCCTTCACGACGAATCCAAAAGCGGACAGAACGCCTCGATATATTCAAATTCCGGGATATCGCACTGATACTGCTTCCCTCATTAAATTGGGCAATTATTTGTGCTCTTTCGGCAATGGTCAAGTTGGCAGGCATTGAGATGATTTTATATGCAGTTGATTGAAAAATAACACGGAAAATATATCGATTTTTTGCATATATTTGACAAAATGTCAATTGTCAGTTTTCTTTTTCAAATGGAATTCGGTTGTCTATTTAAATAGTTTTTATTACTTTTGTTTGGAAACATTTCAATTGCTTTGTAGAAACTAATGTCCTTTTCATTTATACTAAAGGTTAAAATGTCATGTAGGTACTTATATGTGACATATGACGTATGAATACTAAATACATAGGTTTACGTCATGATAATGTTGTCTCTTTCAGTAATATCTTTTTATAACGAACCTTGTTGTAATGACCGGGAAACTAAATCAAAACTGGTACACCACTTTCTTGGCTGACCGTACTAAAATCCACGGTGTCCTTCAATAGCCTTTTACGTTCTGGGACCACGGTTACTCGTTAGTCCCGTGACCCCGAGAGGCTTTGCCGCTTTAAACTTGGGGGCCGTCTATTATCCCTAAACCCAGAAATGCAGAGCTGGCTGAGAGAAACTGGCATTGAATGAAGCCAGACGTATTTAATTTAAACATGCGATTTTTTTGTTCTCGAAAAATGTTAGAGGCATTTCGAAACCTTGCGTCACTTTTTTTTTTGTTAAAATCATCAAATAAAGGACTCATTCGATGATGTTAACAAAACCCACCTGCAGGACAGGTTGAGAGAGACTATCAGAATCGTATTGACTAAAATATACGGTGTCCTTCCCTTTACGTTCCGGGGTCATGGTAATTCGTGAGTCCCGCGACCCCGGCTGGCTTTGGCCCTCTAAAGGGGAGTCATTATGCTGACACTCTGTAAGGCGCGCGTGGAACACAACACGCCGTTGACCCGGGCATGGTCCATGGTTGGACAGCGAGTCACCCATTACTCGCCGCCCGCATGCCCGCGCCCTCGGTGGCCGGAGATCGTCTGCCGACGTCCGTCGCCGTGGGGTCTACCACTTCGGCTGGGGTGGAGGAAGGACGCTGTCCTCTCCCTCTCGTGACCCGCCTCCTCCTTCGCGAGCATGACTGCTTCGCAGAAGGAGGCGACCGCTTTCCATTCGGTCTCGCCCCGCAGCATGGCCTCAACCAATGCCGGGCTCTAGAGGTCTCCGCCTATCGCTGTCGTGAGGAGACGGCGGTACTCTGCCCAAGCGGGGCAGTCCTGCACCGTGTCCTCCGGACGATCCTCGCAGAACCTTGCGACACTTAGGGCTGGTTTTTCAATAGTCAGATAACCGTTAACTGAGGAGTAAAAATGGCGGTTTGACAGCTTATCTATGAAAAATATGTCATACCGTTATTTTTATTCCTCAGGTAACGGTTAACTGACTATTGAAAAACCAGCCCTTAAGGAAATTAAATTGTTACAGACAATTTCTCGTTTCTTCTTTCACCTCTTTTAAGCCCTTATATAGAGCGCATTATGGACATCCAGACCACAGGTTACAGAGATCGCATTACCAGATCGTTTCGCCGAAACGGATCACGCTCTGTTTGTAAACGCCTTTTCAGACTTAGGCAAACCCATAATTGATATTGATGTAGTTCAGGTAATATTAATTAATCTATTGCCAGTAATGGACTCCACAAATGGATGCTGTATAGCTGTGTACGATACAATCAAGTTGATGCTCTACCAGCCAATTATCAACATCAGTAATTAGCTGAAATTATAATTACATTAATTGAATCGTGGTTGGAAATTGACAAATGGCAAACTACCTGTATGCATGATTATGATAACATTACTTACACCATTAACATTAAATTCCAATTCTTATTACATAAAAATCATGATTTTGTGAATGCTGATTACGTTTTTCCTCACGATTACTAAATATTGTACTTTTAAGGTATTGATCTTTGGCACTTAACAATATTTTTCAACGTTGCCCCACACCAGGGGTTTTTCCTGTATCGTGCAGGGATCCGAAAGGTTTCGTAAAGAAAATCCTAGATATTGGGAAAGCTGTTTAATTTTATACCTTACGATCTTATACCTTACGCAGCTCGTGGCTCAAATAATTACAGCTGCACAGGCCGATTTTCGGGTTAAGCCGCGCTTACCGAGCCTGGTCTGTGGATGGGTGACCATCTGTCATAGCGAGATTCCTCCGTGCCTCGGAAAGCACGATAAGCCGTTGGTCCCGGCTGTCATTTGTACATCTTTGAAGCTTTAAAAGTGACAACCCATTCGTATCATGGGCTACATAGGCACCCAGTTACTGTTAACTGGGTTAGGCTGCCTCTCCATTGATGCGGAGCGAGCCGGCGAAGGAAACGAGGAAATATTAACCAATGGTGCAATCCATTGAAGAGGAGCGGAGATTTAGTGCAATCCTATTGTTTAATAATTCCTCGTCTCTCCGCTCCGCCAACTCCCTCTGCATCAATGGACATGCAGCCTAATACGATGATACAGCCTAGGTTGTAGCGTTCCAATAGACAGTCGCTACATGTAAAATACTGATATTCAGCTGCGTCTGGTTTGACTGGATGCCGTCCCCAATATATTTGGGAAAAGACGATGACTAATACTTCAATACCTTTGGCACTATACAATTTGAGTATTTGCATTATAACTAACGCTTTATATTATGCGAAAAATGATTTTGTTTGACACACTTTCGCGACTAAACTAATGTTAATGAACTTTTCAGAACGTTTGTATAAAACATGAAGGGGGAACTATGAAGGAAGGCGAGTGAGCTAATTAACTTATAAGATAGAATTTCTAAAAAAAAATATATTATATATAGAATCCTCAAATTTTTATTAATTTGCTATGAAATTAATAAATAGTCGAATTACGTTGTGTATAATATAGGACTGTTTTTCAAATTAATAAATTCATTAATATATCGTTACTCTTCTTCTATTTTTGGACTATACAAAACAGCTGTTCTTAGCTTTTTTAACCGACTTCAAAAAAAGGAGGAGGTTATCAATTCGACTATATTTTTTTTATGTTTGATACCTCATAACTTGCGACTGGGTGAACCGATTTTCATGATTCTTTTTTTAATTGAAAGCTGGTGCTTCCCGTGTGGTCCCATTGTCAGTCCCATTTCAGGATCTGATGATTGGATCTTAAAAAGTTTTGTAGGTTATTTTACCCTTTTTTGTGGTTGTTTTTGAAGGCGGTCACATTTTTTTAGAAAAAGTTTTTTTTAGTCTTACTTTTGGGTGAATAAACTATTTACTATTATTTACTTTGTTGTTTTAAAATAACATTTTCTATGCACATACAAGCTACTTCGGATCGCAGCAAAATAGATTTCAATACAAAAAGAGCGCCTGAAGCGTGTAAAGTTTACACAAAATCTGCGAAAGTGAAAAAACTAAAAGTGTCGCAGACTAGTCGTCTCGTCCCCATCCCGTGCGGTGTGAATCAGTCCGTGTCGGGGCAGCGAGTCACCAGACGCCGCCCGCCCAGTCGTCGGCCGCCCGCCCAGTAGCGCACGCGCAGCTCCACGCCACATCACTACAGGTCAGTACCCACTGCATTTTTAACTAAAATACACCCATTTATATCTTCTCGAGCGTCCCAAACTGCACTAAAATGTTCGTCGCGTTATTCGTGTTCATTCAACATAAATTTTATTTTAGTACAGAAGTATATTCGATGCATGTCATCCGGATTGAATGTGTAATTAACCAAAACGGCATTTTGTATAAGCGTTGCAACACTTTTTAGATAAACACGCGTCGCCCGAGAATAACTTGACTTTACAATTTAATGCTGATAAAGTGAATCAGTATTGTTTGACAAATGAGAAGTGTCACGTGGTACTCGGTTTTCGGTGTTCGGTATCCACTGTCTTATTTACTCGTGTATATTTTCTCTAATGGTACTTTTTTATTGTTTCCGTAATACATACATATGTGTGTATTTACTGTATTTTGGTGTAATGACCGATAAAAGAAAATCTAGTTACAGTTTTTTTGCTTACGCTTTTGTACAGTGAACAAGAACATAATATTGACATTTGTTTAACTTTTTGGTCCCTTCAAAGCAAAAAGACAAAAATTAAGGCACCACGTATGCATCACTTTATTAATCATCATTACTATTGTAAGTGTCACGCAACTGTCACTGTTACTAGTAAACTAAAATTAATAAATTCTCAGATCTTAAACCTGTTTTAAATCAAATGAAATACTCTCAAATTGAAATGACACAGTGAACTGATTCAATCTATAAATATTTTGACACAGATTTAATTTATACATAAGTAATTAAAGCCGGTAATTACAGCCAAGTTTTGCTAATGTGTAACTGTACAGACGCCAGCACATCCGCTTATCCCACCTACTCCAAGTTTTTCCTGACGAATGTAAACTTTCTACTTTTGTAAAAAAGTTGAATATCTATTAAAATTATTGACAGATTAGGGTAGGTTGATTTGTTCGCGTCTGTAACTGCACCTATTTCATGCGCTGACTTGAAAGATTATATGCAATTTGCCATAGAACAGAAAAATTAGAATGTTTCATAATATTTGGAATCGAATGTTATGTTCAGAAGTTCATAAAATAATTCATTTCATTATTTAAGTATTTTAATAATAATATATGTATATCACAACAATGAACTGATTTCAAAAACCGATTGTTGTTTTACAATTTATTTTTTGACAACAAGCAATATTTTATCGGTGTTGTAAAAAATGGTTTTATTGATTATTCTAAACAAAATGCACTGAACGAGAAAGATAAATAGTAATAATTTTAACAGTATTAAGTTTTCAATACGATTTTATTTAATCATAGCACCTTAACTTTTTGTTTTTTTTTTTATCTAAAACTTCGTTTTTATTTATTTTTCTTTATGCATAGCACCTTAACTAATATTAAATGATCAATAATAATATGAAAAACAGTTTTACAAAACCTGAAACTTGACCTTTTGTGACACTTATTACTTGACGTTTAAGCACAACTTGACACTTCAACTACTATAATTAATAGTTTACATTTCATTAGAATCAAAGTGATGTATAAAGTCGTACTAATGAGGTAACACACACAATGACATACGTATAAGATAAGTATGTTAAAATTATCTTAATTTTCGTAACAACAAGTTCCTATTGGATTGCAATGTCATTGTAAATCCGCTACTTCATCTATAGCAAATGTAACTCAGCCATTATTAACAAAAGTGATACATTTCACTGTCAAATGTCGTCACTGGTAAGTGCATTGTCAAAATGAACTGTCAGATTATAAATTAGTCTCAGATCATTTTGTTTTATCAATATTAGTGCTTTTATGATGACACATTAGCCATGAGGATCCTTTTCGATAGGGGGTTTCACATACAAGCGCATAACGCAAACAACGTACAAGTGTAGCTTCGAGTGTGTAGTTATATTATCTGTGGTGCAGTGTATGTCAAGTTAATCATACAGTAAATGACATCATGCGCTGGTAGCGCCATCTGAGCTGAGCTTTGCGTGAAACTTCCCATTGGTTTCTGAAAATACGTAAGAGTTGTGTGAGAAATGCAAAGGGTATGGCAGAAATATCATATCGCTTTAGCAACTGAATAAGGCCCATCAGAATAGAAGTAGGCCGTATGGGTAAAAATGTTCACGGTCGTGTATACTTAAATCAATAATAATTATGAATACAAGGAAGGTTCTGAAATACAACATCGTGTTTAGCCAATAAAAGTAAAAAAAAAACAACAAAAGAAAATCTAAAACCTGACATAATATACTGCACAATCCGCAGCGTTTTAAAATCAGATTAGGTTACTTGAAAAAAAATAAGCAGAAAAATGTAGACTGAAACACTAACCGTAGACGCGTTCGGAATTCAAATATTCTTCATCAAAATCAAAGTATTTATTTCAAGAGGTCATTACAGGCACCTTTGATTTGTCAAAAAACTAAAATTAAAACTATAGTTTAAAATAATTATAGTGCTATAACAGTCTCAGTCACAAGACGAAATATGAAAGTACCGTAAATGCCCATTCCAAGGAGTAGATCTCTATGGAGAAGATCGGACAAGAAACTCCATGGACACTCTCTTTCAATCGCCAAAACTATTGCGGAACCTTTGTTACATCATTCATCTATGAGAATGAGATGGTACAAAGTCATACAAAACCATCATCATCATCCACAACCCAACTTTACCATCTACTGGCCCTTTATTTGTTAGTGCTAATCTAAACGTTTCCTCATGCCACATCTGAGCTGTACCCTAATTGGCAACAATGCCATTGCCCATCCCGCTTTACAGAACATTGAACTGTTTTAACCAAAATAGTTGTTGAATATATTATTGTGTTTACACTGACTAGATACGAGATAGTATAAAAACATGTGGCTAGTATTTATAACCAGATAGTATGATTGATTCTATTTCCAAACAGATCGTGAACTCAACTTTCTTGCCAGTAGAATGAACTATGACAACGCCAGTTTTTATATAAATAAACATAGCTGCGGTTGCAACATTATGGCACCGTTCTATGTATCTATGGTTTCAGCGTGTGTTTGCATTATTTCTTATCTTTTCAACAATGTTAGATTAGACTTTTGGGTTACTCTATTAATAAGTATATTTACAGTACTACTGTTTTGCCACAAGAAGGCCACACTAGAAACGTAGCGAAACGAATTTCGTTTGGCTTCGCATTCGCTACTGCATCTTTTTATATTTCAGTAGAGTAAGTTATGCCAGTAAAACCTAGTGGCCTCAATGAAGCGAAGTGCGCTAGTGCTCACCAACTTGACATAGAGATGTCAAGGTGCGATTATTCCTTTTTTTTAGTTTGTTAAAATCGTCAAATAAAGTCCTCCCACCCAGAGCAGAGCAGGAGGGACTGTCAGACTTGTGCTGACTAAAATCCACGTTGTCCTTCAATAGCCCTTTACGTTCCGGGGTCACGGTAATCCGTTAGTCCAGCGACACCGGCAGGCTTTGGCCCTCTAAGGGAGCCTTGTCATAATGCTGACATTCTTTGAGGAGCGCGTGGAACACAACGCGCCGTCAACCTGTGATTGTTTCATGAGAGATTTTATAACATAGTTCCAAAACAGTTTGTGCGCGAAAATCCACTTTAATGTCAACAACTATTATCTGTTGCTGCGTAAAAAAAGAATTATTTACACTGCGTTTGACAGCAGAAACCACACCGCGATTTATCAGCCGCGCTTATGAATACAATTTACATGACTGAAGTAGATATTTGATCGCAATTCATTAATGAAACGTGTCTTATTTATTACTCGTACCGTGGGAATAAGCACGTTTATTAGTCACTATAATTTTGTACATTCCATGCTATTCCGTTAAAGCAAATATTGTATTCCATTGTAATTGATTTTCAGAAATACTTTACCACCTTATTAAGCCTGACCGCATACGATCCGATCCGTTTTTCGAAATTTGTACGGGTAGTTATACAAATGGACGTAGATAACCAAAAAGGATCCACCCCACAAAATGTTACTTTTGAGATAATCGAGATTGAAGTTTATCCTGTGTTTGCTCATTATAGACTTGCTTATGTTTAATGGTTTCTTAAGAAAATATGTGTGTGGCAATGTATATTTTACTCATACAAATAAATTTAAGAGAATTTAGTTTTATTTTTTGAGATAATATTCAACTAAATGTGTGTTAGGATCCTTTTTGATAAAAGCTATTTTCAATTATGTTAACCTCAATTTCATTTAGCAAAAACGATTCAAATTAGCTAATTGCCACTTAAATCGTTAAAAAATGTTCATTTCATTAATAAAACAAGTAGTTTGATATCACCGGGTGCCGACCTACCTTCACCGCGTGGTCGAGGCCTATTTGATGGACAGGGCCGTCATCTATCCCGGCCACCGGGGAGATTGGAAGCGGCGAGAGATGTTGTGCGGCGTCCCACAGGGATCGGCCACGGTCAGAGTCCCGCATAACGGTGGAAGGGGCTTGCATCGGCGTCGAGTCGACGATATAGCTGGGACTCATCCTCGACAGCCAGTGGAGCTTTAAGGAACATTTCCTTCGTTTGGCCCCAAAGCTGAATCGGGTGGTAACCGCCTTCAAGCGACTCCTGCCCAATCTCAGCGGGTCAAACGCCTCCTGCCGTAGGCTGTACACCGGTATCGTGAGGTCCATGGTCCACGGGGTCGGGTACGTGGGCCCTGTGCATGCGGAGGCGATCGGCAAAGCTGACTAGCTTTCTGGCATGCGACTGCATGCCAGAGCGTCATGGCCATACGGAAGATCCAGGGATACCGCACGATCGCCGGCAAATCGGCCAATTTCGTGGCCGGATTGCCGCCTTAGGATCTGAAGGCGAAAGCCCTCCAGTGCGTCTACGTGTGGCGCGTGGAGGCGCAAAGTTGGGGGAATCGCCGCTGCCTCGACAAGTCAGGCTCTGCGAGAAGAGCTCCGGCGCGATCTCAAGGCGGCATGGAGGGTAGTAAGACCCCTTTTGAAGAGTGGCTGGAGAGGCGTCACGGCGTCCTCATCTTCCGCTTGACACAGGTCCTTACCGGGCACGGATGTTTCGGGAGGTTCCTGTGTCGTATAGGAAAGGAAGAAACGCCCGACTGGCCCGTTTGGGCAGAGCACCGGCGTGTCCTCACAGAGGCGATATGCGGCGACCTCTCGCGCCCGGCCTTGGTTGAGGCCACGATCCGAGACGGAATGGAAAGCGGTCGCCTCCTTCCGCGAAGCAGTCATGCTAGCAAAGGAGGAAGCGGGACGCGTGAGGTATAGGACAGAGTCCACCTCAAGACCAGCTACCGCGGGAGACGCCCACAGCAACTGACAGACGTCGCGAGGCGATTTCCGGCCACCGTAGGAGCGGACATGCGGGCGGTGAGTAATGGGTGACTCGCCGTCCAATCATAGACCATGCCCCGGTCGACGGCACGTCTTGTTCCACGCGCGCCAGCAATCCAACGCGGCCCCCTTAGAAGCCAAAGCCTGCTTGAACGTAAAGGGCTATTGATGGATCACCGTTGATTTTAGTCAGTACGAGTCTGACAGTCAAAAATCATCAAATGATTCCTCCCGCCCAGGGAGGGACGGGAGGACCTATTGGAAGATTTTAGCATTCTACACGTTTTTTTATAAAGGCAGTCTTTAGATATTATAAAAATAATGTACCGTCAAAGATTGACTAGTACGATTTTAATGTTACGGTTTTGTCTCCCACAGCAGTCACAAAACATTTGGATTAAGTTTTGTTTTATATATTTAATCAAACACGATCCCACTTCTTGGACGCCTCTACCAGCTTCGTCTTCAATATATAGGTACCTACATAATGACTGTGATGTGTATGGATCCCTTTCGTTGTATTCATCAATACCAACAGAAACACAGAAATGCGTTTAGCGAAAAATATCCACGCGTACTGATTCGTTTTTGTGATTTAACCAGTGCATTTTTTAAATAAAAATTTAGTTTCACAAAAAAGATTCATGCTTTCTGAATCTTTTTAGTGATTTATCTTTTGCAATGATTTGAAGTAAAATATTATAATCTAAAAGGATCCACATGCTTTGGATTCTTTTTAACATTTTAGTTTCGTGTCCGCATCTTAGATTGACCGTTTTACAATATGATCCAAGGGGAATGGATCGTTTTAACGAAACTTAAATAGGGGTTCGCCATACATGTGGCTTGGTAACCACTGTCATTTTAATGTCAAACTATTCATATATAACTTGGATTGTTTTTGCTAATCGAAAATATAGACCTTGATGAGCAGTTTGGTCTACTTAACTCATTTTCGGTCATGTTGTGGGTTGGATCCTTTTTGTTTATCTACGTCCAAATGTTGTATGAATTCACTGTGTAGGGATAGAAAACGGATCAGGAAAACTGATGTATGCGGCCAGGCTTAGACAAAACGTTTGTTCTGAAAATCTAGGAACAATTATTTCAGTATCGTGGGTGCGTTTATAAAGACTAGCACACACGAACAGGCAGACTCAGATTAACGAACTGTACAACCATAATTACTCATATTTTTTGACAATAATCTCAGCAGTCAAACGCTGAGCTACTGCGTCATCAGATATTGTCAATTGATTACCCTGTTATCAGATCATTACTTTGATCTTAGCAAATAATAACCACACTGATCGATCAAAGTTTAATCTACGCTTTCTGAGGTCGGTCTGTGGGTAAGTATCTGTTATATATATTGACTAGCTGACCGGGCAAACTTCGTACCGCCTCGAAATCACCTTTTAAACCTTCCCTGTACTTCCAAAAATAATTCAAAACAAAAATTAGCAAAATCGGTCCAGCCGTTTTCGAGTTTTAGCGAGACTAACGAACAGGAATTGATTTTTATATTACGACGAGTATAGAGAAGAATACCATGAGGAGCTCGTGGCTAAATAATTACAGCCGCACAGGCCGATCTTCCGGGTTAAGCCGCGCTTGCCGAGGTTGGTCTGTGGATGGGTGACCATCTATCATAACGAGTTTCGTCCGTGCCTCGGAAAGCTCGTAAATGCCGTTGGTCCCGGCTGCCATTTGTAGATCTGTGACAGTCGTTACTGTTAGTCAGAAGCTCTAAAGTCTGACAACCAGTCTTACCATGTGGTATCGTATTACCCAGTTACTGGGTTGTGGAGGTCCGACAAGCAGTCGCTCCATGTAAAATACTGATATCCAGCTGAATCTGGTTTGACTGGAAGCCGACCCCAATATGATTGGGAAAAGGCTAGGCAGATGACGATAGAGAAGCAGCATAATAATAATAATAGTATTGTATTTGTTTCAGCAGTCAATTATTACAGGTCTTTGACAGTCATTTAATAGTCTGGTGCCTGAAAGTCTGACTTCCAGTCTTATGAAAGGGCATTTTGTTATTTACCTAGTAACTGGGACTTGAAGGCCAGATAAGCAAAAAAAAACATGGTATTCAGGTGCATCCGGTAGAACTGGAATCCAACCCCAACATAGGAAAAGATAAGGCATATTTTGGTCTGAAAAATTATGGGCAGCAAATACCTCCTAAATGATGAATAACTAGCATACCATTGTTTAATTAATTAATTACTCAACACCGTCAATTTTAAGGTAAATAAAAAGAAACGATCGGCCGGTTCCTCTCACAATTTCCTTCGTACATTGTTACGTTGAAAAATTGGCACGAATCTGTGTCAAGTTCGTGTACATTAATTTATTAATATACAGCTGTAACATACCTACTGGTTCCTGTTTTTTGCAACGATCCGTAGAATTTACGAGCCATATCAGTTGTCGGATCTTGAGCGTATTAAGATAAGCGCACACCAGGGGGTTTGTCTTAGTCCGTCAACGAAAACACGGGCCTGTACGAATGATATCGAAACTTTTGTGTGAAAGCTTCTCCCTTTTAGTTTTGAATTCTGAATTCATAAGTTCTGAGAGCCAGGGCGCATTAGGGCAGAGGATTTTAATAGATTTACAAAGGCTTGCACTCGCACACACATACAGCTCATACCGTTGCATGTTTTCGCATCCCTACGCATGCCGTTACCTATTGTCACATGTTATTGCATCGTAACGCGGCATCCTTTATCGCACTCTCAAAGCCACGAAACGAAGTCACTAAGGTATGATTATGATGCTTTGGCTTTCTATCAACGGACATTGAAATTTGTACCTTGTTACCCTTAGCTACGTATGGATTCAAGTAGTGTAAACATAAAATCTGCTCCTCTCTGCCGTCTCGGGTGTACGCTGGCCTTTACACTGTTTCTCAATTTCAGCGATACGAATTATTTATTTTACTTATACTGGCTAGTTTACTCAATTGTTTTGCTATGTTATGTTCATTACGTTGTTGTGAAAGATGCTTCGTGTACTGTATAATATAAATATTTATTAAAATTTGTTCATTAAATTAGGCAGATATTAAAGCCAGCTATTTAAACACTATCTAAACAGATTTAGTATTTATATTTAAAAACGTAGAGGGTTTTCTGCTGCATCAATTTTATTTTACATCACAGGAAAATGCACAGAATATCCTAAAGTTATTTATCGACATTTTAGTTTATACATAACATAACGCGTGTAATCCGGGGTAGGTTAGTCAGAGGTGTTCCCAGAAAAACATAGTTCCATTCAGTTTTGTTCCAGGCGAGATAATCTGTTAAGATTAGAGATAGGTTTATGTCTAGGGGGGGTATTACAACTTCTTAAAATCAGGCTTGTTCCAGTGAGTGAACGAGATGGCGCTAGACGCCTTGCATAGCTCTGTCACTTTCACTCGCCGGAACATGCCTGGTTTTAAGACGTTGTAATACCCCCCCAGGTCGCTTAACACGACGTCTTAAAGCGTGAGTCTTTAGGCTGTGGGAAAGAGACAGAGCTATACAAGTCAAACGAGAACGAGAAAGGGAACGAGATGGCACCGGACGGTGCCATCTCGTTCCCTGAGGACGTCATGCTAGGCCACCTGGACATTTTAGGCGCGTTAAATTAACGCTCGTTTAAGGGGATTGGTCAGTAAAAATACGGTTTTTATTTTTTACTTTTCTTCGTACATATCTGGACTACAGATCTTACAACTTGGAATATAGTTATTGACTTATGATCTAAATTCTCACAAAGTTGGAAACACGATTCAATGAAATTTTCTCGATACAAAAAAAATGCAAAGTTCGGTCTATGTTTTTTATTTTTTGAACTTTATGGAATAACTACTATGAGTTATTGAAAGGATGTTGTTTTAAATTGTAGAAAATACTAGTATCTACATTCTGTAAAGACATTTTTTCAATTAATAACAATTTTAATTCATAAAAAGACGTCAATATGTTTGGGCACATACGCCGTTTTATTCTGAGCACACATTCACTATCGTCCTCTCATCTTTTGCCTTTTAAAAGTAGTGTCATCACTTTCTTTCCTTAACGAATCAGTCAGCCAGCGTGGCTCTTACAGGTTAGACCTGCGACACTTTTTTTCAGACCGCGGCTGTCAGATTTTCGTAATAATAAAATTGGAAGTGGATAAAAAGATCGAGAAAATAAAAACGAATGATACGTAGGCTTATAGATTATTCAAAACTATGTTTCGCTGTGTTCAATGGGACGTGTTTAAACGGACATGACTGTAAATAAGTCACGTAAACTTTCTATTTTAAAGAACACATTATTTTCATTAATAAATCAAGAATAAAATAAGCCAAACTTACTGAAAATCATCGCAGGAAATTCCTGACGACCCCTACAGAGCAAACAAGGGATATGTTAGAATACGTATGGTTCTATACCTACATTACGAATTGTTTCTATCAATAATAAATTACTCACAGTGATATTATATCAATGCTATCGTGATATCGTACTATTGTTGTCGGATGGTTCGACTCTGTGTCCATCCTCCTCGCGAGAGTGTGTGAGACAAACAGTTGGTGCACAGTGCCTGTGCACCAACTGTTTGTCTCAAAGTGTTTGGCGAAGATTTACCTTATTATCTTTCGGCAGTCGTGTCTAAGACCTAAAAAACTTTTTCAAAAAAAATGTAACCGCCTTCAAAAACAACCACAAAAAAGGGTAAAATAATCTACAAAATAACTTTTCTTTCGGAAGTCGGTGCCTTTGTTTTTTTTCTTTTCATTGTCTTTTTAGCCACCGACTTCCGAAAGAAAAGTTATTTTGTAGATTATTTTACACTTTTTTGTGGTTGTTTATGAAGGCGGTTACATTTTTTTTTAAGTTTTTATTTTACTCTTTTTAGTTTAAATATTCAACCCGAATTCTTGTCAAGAACATTATTCTCTTACATGTGCACTAGAATTTTGTAATCCTTCGCACCGGTACTTTACATCACTCATGTACACAATAAGCTAATAAAATTCCATATCTCAAAAATCACTAAACCGATTTTGATGAAACTTGCAGTATTCTCTAAGTTAAATGATACCTAGTACAACAAAAAAAGAATTACTTAAATCGAACTTGAACTTGTAGTTCCGGAGATATGCGAACACAAAGTAAATCAATCGATGCCTATTCCTTACTGTTAAGGAGTTGTACCTTCCATCATCAGGTCGTCCACCTGAGATGATGATTATCAGATGCAAATACTTAAACAGCTTTAGAAAATATATGAAAATGGTCCTATGTGCCTATAAAATTTGAAGGTTGTCTTCGATTTCCCTAGGATCCCATCATCAGATCTTGACCTGGTGATCATGGGATCAATTGGAAAGTATAACCTTTCAAACAAAAGAAAAAAATTCCAAATCGGTCCAGGCGTCTTCGAGAAATCGGGGAACATACATAAAAAAAAAAGGTTCCGACGAATTGAGAACCTCCTCCTTTTTTTGAAGTCGGTTAAAAATGAAGATTCGAGACTATAATTAAACATAAAAGACCTAATTAATACCTCTATATCTGACTAATGAAATCGTTACAGAGGAAATTTATACTGAAACAGAGTTAAATTCCAGACACTGAATAGACAATTGGGCGCAACATAAGCCCACGCCTTTAGTAATTTTCCACACTCTGTGTAAAAACATCTCTTGTCTTCGGTACATTTACCTTCATTGTTCAAAACAAATAGGTAGATGTAAACTCGATCTTAGATATTTTCTGCTGATTTACATAAATTATCAAAATATCTGTAGAGTTTACTGCTACTGTATGCGCTTTTAATGGAATCGTAAATGCACCATGTGTTTGTTCACTGAAAATACTTAGTTTGACAGTCAAAGGATGTTTTGTTACATTGAGTCTGTTTGTCTATTTATTTTGCAGAAGTTTTCTCTTCATAACTATTTATAGATTTATTTAAAATATACGCAGTATGTCTAGAACTCGAAATTTTAATTATCTTGACTGATGACTTACCACGGTATCGGAAAAAAGCCGTAAAGGAGTCATACCCAATTTTGAGTAGACTAAAGAGAAACTGTTAAGAAACTAACGACTCGTGTTTTAGTGTCATGATGACCTACACATCGCTAACACTTCTATAAAACTTCCAATCTAAATAATTTCACTCAGACGAAATCACGGGCACACTTAGTATAGAAATAAAATTGTCCACAACTTGCAACTTTGAACCCAATAACAGCTGAATAAAATTCAGAATTACAAAATGGGGCACACAGAATAGTTCACGTTGACAGTGTTATATTACAGAAATCTTTGCTTTAATTACGTTGGGTGGCTAATAACAGGAATAGTTTTAGCCGAGTCTAGTAAACGAAAGTACGTAATATATTTAGGATAATGCATGCGCAAGAGCATAGAACTTATCTACAAGTGAAGACAGGATGAATTACAATGTTTACATTTTGAAATGTGCATGCGGTGCATTCTCCTATTCTTGTAAACTTGTTCATGTTAATCCATTGTTTTGTTTATACTTTGTTTCCTTTTTTTGCGCTTTTCATTTGTTTTGTTTACATTAGTCTAAATCAAAGGAATCATTTTGCAACACAGCGAAACAAACGTTTGCCTCGCGCTTGTAGTGATGGGACTTCTCGATACGAATTTAGTGAAACTGTGTTATAGTTGGTGTTCATGAAAGGCTATTTTAAATGTAAACAAAGCCTTAGTCCAAGACAGCGGCCGGCAACCTTTTGGAAAGCAAGGGCCACCTTCGTTTACGAAACCGCTGTCTGAAAAGTGTTGTGAGAACCCAAACTAGGGCGGGACGGGAAGGACTGTCAAACGTGTACTGACTAAATTCCACGGCGATCTATCAATAGCCCTTTACGTTCCAGGGTCACTGTAACCTGATGAGACAGTCCCGCGACACTGGCAGTTGAAAATCTAGGTAAGACCTGTACCCTTAGCACGACTTTTCACTCTCTTACTTTACAGCGTCTTTCCAGTATTTACAGCGTTTCTTATATGAAAAATGGAACAGCGCCTCTGGTGTGCGAAGAAGGAACTAATTTTTTCTTTGAAAATTGTCTATTTGATATTGTCAAAGTTCTAGTTTACTTTACGTCTCAAATAGTGAAAACTCGTGTTAAGGGTACTGGTTGAGAACCGCTGAGCAGGGCAGTTGTGGGTAGAATAAGGTTGAAATTGGTGATGATGATGAAAACACTTTGTTAGCTGAAATTAATGCTAATTGATACTATTCGATTGCAATTAGTAAGGCCATGTTTTCAAAACATAGCTAATGAAGAAATTATCGCAGTAGTTTCCGGCACCGCAGTAATTTTGCGAACTGCCGGCTTCAAATTAAATGAGCAACTAAAGCGTATACGTACGTACCAAAATAATCGGTCAAGGTGAAGCTCGATTACTGTACCGAGTTTTTATAGATTTGTGAATTTCATACAAACTCCTTTTGTTTGATTTAAAATTTTAGATCGACAATTCGTAATATCATGACTGATGACGAATTATCTCGTGTCTATGAGATAATTGATAATGTCCACTGGATATAACAAAGATGAATACAATATCAACATCTTCCTACCCTTATACCATTTTACTTGGGGTCATCGCAAAACACGTTTTCTTCTTCCATTCTCCCCTATCAGACGTCACAGTATCATTTACTCCTTTTTCTTACATCCTTAGATAATCCATCCATCTCTCCAAATAGATTAAAAAACTTTGACTAAACGATTTTTTAGTTTAACGTTGCGGTATAATAATAATATTATATTATGCTATCAATTTTGTTAAGAGGATTGTCTACCGAGCGCTCGTCCATACTAAAAGAGAAAACGTTTTTCTACCCCTAAATATATAAATAATAATAATATATCTCAATGATTTTTTACAATGCTTCTGGCACAGTAAAAAACTAGGTTTGTAGGTTTTCTTTTTTTCAAAATGTATAATAGTTTTAAATTTACAGGCACCTAAAAGTTACTATTTTTATGACAAAATCTTCATTGAAGTAAAACCTTTGTATTTAAAAACAAAGAAATTTTAGAAAAAAAGCAAAACCTACAAAACCTAGAATATAATATGCTGAAACGATTGACTCCAGAATCTAAGAGATTGGTCGTGATTTAGTATGTGAAAAACGTTTTCTCCCGAGAGACAAATTTCATATGAAAAATACTTACAGTCAGTCGCGAACCGCAACGCTCTCTATCGTACGATCGGGGGTTTTTTCAACGCGTGAGAGGGACAGCACGAGTTTTTCTAAATACCTATGTTTTGAAATGGCAGCCGCTATACTATCCTCTTAATACGCTATGTAAAGAAGAGAAATAAAACTTACATCATAATATGAAATTAATGTAATTTAATTTTGTCACAACAAATCAAGTGTTTGAATGAATCATAAACTTGTATTTTTGATGCTTCCTACGACCTACACACATCTGCAATTCATGCAATATTTCGTACATTTGCACTTTACACGCTTGCCAGCACGTTTTATTCTCCTTTATTTCTTTCCTGGGCCAACCAGATCTTCCCCCAATAGCAATGATTTCGCCTGCCCATGTCGCCGCCGGCGCCGATCGGCAATTACTTCTTTCAAATAAGCTGGTTGACAGCATCAATAAATTAGAAATCTAATAGCGTCCGGAATTAATATTCAATCTCAATCCAAATCACGTTACTTTTTTTGATAGTCTCGAAAAAAGAGAAAAAATGATCTATAAAGGACGCAAGAAAATAATTCAAATGGAAATCCCGAAATGCATCAGTTTTCAGAAATGTGCGTTGAAGAATGTATTGTGGAGTAGTCTGCAACGGCAGGGTTGTCTAAAACGACTTCTTGGCAATATTCCTAATGATTCTTTTGGTGAATTTCCTCTTCTGTTTCTTGGCAACTTCATTAGTAATTCTTCTAATGTTGCTAAAATTGTACAAGCAGAATTGCATGTCTTAGATAAACGTGATGGACTGAATCTTCCCTAGCCAAAGGTCAAATAAAATTGTTTTAAATTCCTTAACATTACCAAAGACATTAACAATTTCGTACAAGAAAGAGAGACTGTCCTACATTACTTTTCGCTCTTTCTATTTATGGCAATTTTAACCAGCTAATGAGCAGTTAATACTATAACTCTATGTTTATGGCAAGCAATTATATTTGTGCGTATACCGATTAAATGAAATTTGGTACTGAGGTTGTTGGAAATCCACGAAATGAATTCAGTAGGAATATTGCTAATTGACAGTTTTAGACCCGCTCTCTTGTCCAATCAAGACACGTCTCACCGTAGGCGGGTATCATAGTAACCATTTCTTTATCTTTGTGTGACCTGGCTACTGTTGAGAAAAGACACATTTTTGAACGTACGTCTACTTACTGTTTATAATGTTAGTATTATGGTTCTCTTTTGATAAAGCCGCTTTTGGTACTACGAGTGAATTGTAAATATATTTTTACGTATAAGGTCAAAACCTGGCTAAGAACAGTGAAGACAAACATGACATTCGTTTTATATGTAACACACAGTCTTGTGGCAGTACATTTAGGCCTAGCTATTCTAATAGCGAACTTACATTTTAAAGAAATTATTGAAGAAAAATCAGTTTTTAGGGTAGTAAGCTAGTCTTATCTTTATAGGGACAGAACAGCTCTGCATACTGGACGATTAGAAGAGACTAAACGACACTCAAAAAAGAAGAGCTTTAATTTCACACCAAAATCATGAGCTCCTGAGAAAATCTTGTTAATTAAAATACCTACAAAACCATCATCTAGGACTAACACATTCATACTACAACACTACGTCGGTAATCACCAAAGGGACAGAGGTACCTCTACCTAATAGTGCATTCACATTTCACCAGTTCACATGCATGCCTGCCGGGGTCGCGGGACTAACAAATTCGACCCCGGCAACGAATTTTACCGTGAGACCGGGAAGTAAAAGGTGAAGGCTACCGTGGATTTTAGTCAGTACGAGTTTGACAGTCCCTCCCGCTCTGCCCTGGGTGGGATGACTCATCTGATGATTTTACCACGCATAAAAAAAGTTCACATTCATACAAAACCCCAGAATTCAATATCCAAACAATTCACGCCACTTTAAATACACAAATACCATATAAGACCAAAAATAGTCCCCTAGAGCGAACAATTACAAGTAGGGACCATCCCTAACGGATATAGAGACAAACTGGGATATATAAAAATAATCTGTCAGGAACTCAGGATATCCCATTGAAATCTTAGCTGCGATCTATTTTGAGCTGCAGTCAGAAATCAAGATCCGACCCTCCCGACACGACCGTCGAGCGTAGTGATAAAATTATGTTGACAAGCTTCGTATGTGCGATTGTGCGTACTGTCTTTGTGTACGTGCGCTGTGAATCGTTTTATAATGTACGTCATTTTGTATTGGTTTTAAAGCTTTATTGCAATGCTATCGATCTGCTTCGGCTTCGAAGAGCAATTTGAAAATAAAATATAACCTTTGAATAACGTAGCTTTGTACTGGTGAAATAGAAACAAACTCACAAACTTTACCTCTTTAGAATATGTATTACTATTATGTATGTTAGCTGTTTACCACGGTAATATGAAGTCATAAATCCTACTACTATTATAAAGGCGAAAGTTTGTAAGTATGGATGTATGGATGTTTGTTACTCTTTCACGCAAAAACCACTGAACGGATTTGGTTAAAATTTGGTACACAGATAGTTTATAACCTGGATTAACACATAGGATAGTTTTTATCCCGATTTTATGTTCCCGTGGGATAATTTTTGAGTTGCAGTGGGTGAAGCCGCTGGCAACAGCTAGTAAAAAATAATTTAAAGGATTAACCATGTAAAAGCTTGTTTTTTATGTCACTTACAAACTATTTGTGAAGATGATTTAATAAGAAGTTTAAAATATTAGTGTTTCATTACTATTATGAAAATGCCTGTTCTAGAATGTGATTGTAAATAATTCATGAATTCAATACAAAAACAAAAGTACTAAGCTCTAAGGGCTACTTGATTAATGGGTTCTTTAACTAATTATTGTTAAATTAAGAAATTAACAAATAGTTTAAAGACGTAATGATTGAACAACACGGTCCAAGAGCTTGTGTTTTGATCAGAAATCAAATAAATCAAATCTCTCAGTGGTCCTTGAGTTTTATATGACGTTCTGAAATACGGGTGACTTTAGCTTACAACAGATTACCGAGACCCATTAATCCAGCGTTAATTTACGCTAAAAGTGAGAACAAAAATGTATCGGCTAATCGACGCCTGTCTTAAAACCGATACCACATGCATGAGGTGTTGTATTGATACCAACGAGTACACTAGGTACTAATTACCTTTTATCAAATCTTTGCCTACCATATCTAAACAAAACGTGTTTCCAATTAGTGCTTTAGCTTTCAAACTAATTATTGTAACAGCGTTTATCCTGTTCTTGTATCTGTAAGCGTGATTTTATGTACGTGTATAAGGTCTGAGAATTGAGAACATAGCTTTTTGCGCTTGAAAGCGATTAAAGCGAATTAATAGGACAAGTTTTGTGTTTATTTTTTTCACGAAGTCGAGTCGGTTATTGGTTATTTTACCTGTTGATGTTTTTCTTGAGTAAGTAATTAACGCCTTCTCTTTGCTTCTATTAGATTTTTTTTTGTTTGTGTTTCGTTTTTAATGAGCCTCTACTCTGAAAACAAAATCGCTAGACATATCGGCGGTATTTCAACTATAACGATCGACGTCAATTTTATTAATGGCATCCATCCATCCATCCATCAAGTGACAGCACTTGAAAATTTATTTAGCTAATAATACTTACTTTTTGCAAATTTATTTTCATTTATATTTATTATGATTTCTTTACTAATTTTTACACTTATTTTATGTTTTTAAATATTTTTACAAAAACCTTAATAAAAAATTTAAAATACCTATAGCAGTCCACCAGCATCAGGAACAGGGTCCGGGCTACCGGTGGTCTGGGCTCCTGAGAGAGAAACCTCCTAATAATACTATCGTTATCATTTTGATAATATTATTATTTTCATACGATTATTTGTTTATTATTAAGCATGCAAGAGCATGTAAGAAAGTTGTGCATGACGTCGTAATATGACGTCAGTACTTGTTTAGTAATTCTGATATGTAGTACAGAAAGAAAAGCTTTGGTAAAAACTGACGAGTTCTCTAGAGCTAGACTTATCTAGACCTTAGACTTACCAAACACGAAAGCTGGAAAGGTAACTAGAGTTCAAAATTCTACCATCAGATTAAATCAGTGTTACGGTTATACTAATGTTTTAAAACCCCAGACAGCGACCCACGTTTTCCAAGAATCGCCTTAATTAAAGTTTTCCTATACTGGAAGATCGTAGTGTATATAAGTCTATATAGGCCACTCGGGTACTAGAGCACCACTCGAAAACATTTCACCTCTTACGATATGCCCAGTATTTTAGCATAATATATTTTTGGCATAATTTACTGGCTTTCATCCACACTACGAATGTTTATTGCGTATTTTACGAAAAATTAAAGACTGTTATACGGCCATAGAAACAACAATTTAATATGACTCAGCAGACATTTGGCGTTAAAATTTTAGTAGTAGTCTATGTTTACTATATCTTTATAGTTTATGGTTTGAAGTTATTTATTTGTCATAACATCGTCAATTTATGTGACTGTTGTAATAGATTCGCAAGGTTGAACGTATACATAAATACTAGTCTTTGAGAATTACCGCAAAATGAATACAAACAAAACAGAATTGGAACAACAATTAGATTTAAAAAAAATATATTTTTCCCTTTTTTTATTTTCCAAAAGATTAAATAAAAAAATCCTAAATCTAAAAGTAAAAGAGAACAATTCAAACCTATATTACTCGGGATAATTCATGAAATCTAATATTATATAATTATGTCAAATATTTAAGAAAAATTAGCATAAAAGCGTTTTAGTTTTATCTGAAAGGTTAAATATTGCGTTTTGGGTAAATAAATTAATAAAACTGATTAAAAAGACGTTAAAAATTTCCTTGGAATAAATAAACACACATACACAAATAATAATTTGCAACACTCAAGACTAAAATAAAATTAATAAAAACTACCAGTAAAAAAAAACTCAATACGAGTCCACACTATTCTAAAAAAATTAAACAAAAATCTACCAAATCTCTGGTATAATAGTCATGAGTCAACGATAGCTGGTCACCTTGTAAACAAACTACCACGCGGCTTAATTCCAAAGAGTGACTGTTCACAGTTTCATCACTCTAAATCATCGCCCATTCTTACGTACCAACTATTTTTTCTTTGCCATTCATTTATTTTAGATTTTGAGACTGAGCTGCAGCGTCACCAGCCTCTTTCTCAACTAATTATGTGTCTATACTATAGTTTACTATGTTTGGATCGGATTCCAGTTTATTTCATCTGTTTTTTTAGCATCTACGGACGACCTTGAATCTGGGGATCTAATCTCTAAGCACGAAACCCGTGGTTTCGGCCTTAGTCACCGTGTTTTATCAACGGGGCCAAACTCAGAATGATAAGATTTGACAAATAGTTCTTAAGAGTCCGCGCTACCACTCAAGACCTGTGGAAAATTGGTGGAACTACATTTTTTTAATGCAATTTGATGTAATTACGCTGACACGAGCGCCGCGTCAAAAAGACTTCAGTCGTGTCGATATCTATTATTCGTCCTTTGATTTTTACATTAGTTACGTTTGTACTTCTGTATCCGTTCCCGTGTCTTTGTTGACGGGCTTAGAAAGAAGACCACCAGACTCCCAATGAGAAACTCGAACCCAGGGAAGGTAGACTCATTTGACAATTTTAACAACCCAAAAAAAAAAAAACAGAAAGAACAAGTTTCAGTTTCACCAGATATTATAGTTGTTTAACAATACTGAATAGATATGGCATATAAAATCAGCCTATAATGTTACCCCAGGGACAGAAGCCTCCTCTCTTTGAGAGGGAGAGGGCTATAAGCCTATAATCCACGGCGCGGGCCTAATGTGGATTGGTAAACGTCGCATGTCTTCGAATTTGCTTCTAACACGCCGATTTCCTCTCAACATTTTCCTTCACCGTTTGAGAGCAGTGGTGATAAAATAAATTACACAAATGAATGCACCTGAACCTCTACCATGAGTTGTCATAATACTCGATCATACGCATCTACCGCGTTTGGCGCTCTCATTGGTTGAGAGTTCATACAACCTTGAAGGGGGCCAATCGAGAGCGCCAATCGAGTATCGTAATGACAACTCATGGCATGGGTACTGGGTTCTAACGTGGTCGTTGTTACCACTGGTGCGCCACTGCTCTCAATGTTAATCTACAGATCGAGTCCAGCAGTCAGCATCGTAGTTATCTATCTAATTGGGTGTGATAAGTATTTTATCAATGTTCTATAATTCTTAAAGCATTTTAGTATTCGTCAGTGTAAAGCAATTGTTCCACTCCGCTCTCTACTTTACATCGGGTAACGAGAACTGTTTAATGCGAATTTGAGATTTGTGAGATACAAGTACGCGTAGCCAAGACGAGCCAAGCGAAGCGCAAGGCCTACCTTTTCTCGAATTTTTTTTGAAACCCTCATAGAGTTGGTTCCCGATGTACCAGATAGTTCATATTCTCAGGATATGATGTCAATAATAGACTAAACATACAAAGTTTCAATTGAATAGCTCTAATACTTTGCATTTTAATGATATCTAAAATACACCGATTTCGACACACTGACACACTGATGATCATCAACATGCTTGGCTACTTCCTGAAGTGCTAGAAAGCTTAAATTTGGTATGTGATCTCAGTTTAGTATACAACCAACAAAAAAATTCACAAACTTATAACTTTCGCCCCCATCCCCTAAAATGGGGGGTGGGCGTTATAAAAAAAAAAGATATAAATACACTACCATGCCCCCAGATTCGCGTATACGCGTATAATTATCAATTCTATTTCTATTCAGCCAAGATTGAAATGAAAAAATATTAAAAATATTTTAGTGGTGATTAATTTGATAACCTTAGGTTCCTATCATGACTTTTCCGTTGTTGTGAAGTAATGTAAACGGAAATTTTGACGTGAATTTGATGGAAATACTTAGTTTCTTGTTCGTACTTCAAGTAGGCTGTAAATAAAATACAGAGGCTTTATCATGAGTTTTCAGTTAATCTTATTATGACTTAAAGTAGGTAAACTGATGGAACTTTGACATTTTCAAATTGTCAATTTTCAAGGAAAAAATTAGTTCCTTCTTCGTACACCAGAGGCGCTGTTCCATTTTTCCATACAAGAAACGCTGTAAATACTGGAAAGACGCTGTAAAGTAAAATAGTAACTCGTGATAAGGGTACAGAAATATTGTGACAAGGTCTCTGATGAAGTAGTTCGTATATCCTCCTCTTTCGTGAAGGATCGCATATCCTGTGAGTTTACATTTTACGATTTATTGGTTTTATTTAGCGTTAAGAGAATCTGTGTGTGGTCGGCTTCACCGCTTAAGAGTTAAAGGATAATACGTCATTTCAGTATTTAATATGATTTTGAAGTGGACTGTGACTGTGGGTATCGTTTGTTTGTCGTCGACGCGTGGTTTATGGAGCGGCTCGGATTCGAATGGAGTTTTACTATTAGAAGGGAGGGAAACCGTAAATGAATGATGTCACCTTGTCTTTTAACAGAAAGCCTTTAGTTGTGTTGTGTCCATATTTTAGAACTGGCTATTTGAATCTACTGACCAATAATTCCAAAACACAATTTCTCTAAAGCACGATTTATTTTGAACCCGAAAACTTCCAAAAAATTCTGAAGTTTTTATAGCTCTAAAATCAATAGACAGTAAAATCACCGAGTTCACTAATTAGTGACGTCACAATTTGCTTCTGCATTTTGAAAGCTCATAAAAAGTATGTCAATTGATTGGTCAAATACGTAATTGTAGAGTCCAGCTGACAATTATGGTTTGAATATACTTTCCTTTTTTCATCGGTGGATCATAAGGACGTTAGAGGGGGTTCTAATAAAAACAGGTACAATACATTAATTCTGGGCGATTCATTCTCACTTATCTTGTCTGCTACTTTCAGAGCGATGATTTTGGTTTAAGAGACTGTACAATTTATATTTAATAATCATAAATAGAACATGATTGCACTACTCTAGCCAGTTGCATTTTATGTCTAGAGATTAGATTAAAGTAAATAAATTGTAACAGACTGTGGTCCAATTTGAAGGGTTAGGACAAAAGATTTTCACTTTTTTCTTTGTAGTAGACCACTTCCCTCAGGTCTCGATACTAAAACTGATCCAAATTATGAATAACATCCAAATAACCAAGAAAAGATATTCTAGGTCACCATAAAATAAACTACCTATTTATCAAATTTTCGAGAGAAAAGTTACAAAAACATACCTATTTATTTGCAGATGAAATCTGAACATACAAGATCAAATTTTTGAGAAGATGTAACGTAAATCATAAATCTTGGTGAACATTTAATTATTCACAGCTCATTTTATTGGCAAGTTTCAGTTTACTTTCCGTCGATGGTGCGAAATTAGGTCATCGGGCATTTGCTTATAATTTTGTAATTTACGTACGTGTTTTGGTACTTACTCTAAAATAAAGTGCATGTTATAACCGCACTGGGTCTACAAGACTTGCGCCCTGTGATATAAAATGTAGGAAGGTTTTTTTACATTAAAAGTTATACACAGTGGATTTAACAATAATTAATTTTAATTCAAATTCAAAATAATATGGTATGGTGAATAGTATTGAACTCTGCAATAACCATAAGGTATTGTTGTGTGTTTTTTCTTTATTTAAGAAAACCAAAATTAACGATGTTTTTAAAATTCACTATACGTCAACACTATACGTCGCCGTAATATAACATTAAAGCTATTGTCAAACAGACAGGCGTGGCGAACGCGAAGCGAGGCGTTTTTGTTTGTAATGTATGGAATTGTTTGAAGCCAGTCACTTAGACATCGGATCGCTTTCGCTTTTCTATGTGACTGGATTCAAACAATTCCATACATTACAAATAAAAACGCTTCGGATCGCATTCGCTTCGCCTGTCTGTTTGACAATAGCTCTAGTGCGTACTGGCGTCAGAAGCCCGTTAGTTTAGTTTAGTGTTTAGTAACATTAGTTTTGATACGTTTTATCTTTGCGAATATGCACAAATTAAACACAAAAAATACGTGTCCACAATATTTTAAAACTCTGAGATTTGCAATTTATTGATGTTGTGTGCCTATACTGACGTCTCACTTAAGGAAACTATTGAAATAGAGGACAGTACTATAGAGGAGTGGACAGTGATGTTTATATTATCCTGGTTGGTTGCTTCAACAAAATTTACAGTATAAAGTTCTAATGTGGGTAACTGGGTATTGTGTTATATGTTTCACTAAAGGCGCTCCCTCACCGCGAGCATACACTTCTAATGTAACGTTACAGATTCGAACATTTCATCAGTGAGGGAGGACAATCGAGCATCACAATGCGCACCTTGTAATGATACAAAACGAGTTTACATCAGTGAAGAAGGAGAACCGAGCATTACAATGCGCACGTTGTATCAAATCTATACTAAATGTAAGCGAATGCTCGTCAGTCAGGAGGTAGTATTGTAATGTAATGCTCAAAGTCGAATCAATAATATAAAATTACACGCAAATGCTCCATGTGAGGGAGCGCTTTTAACATTTAAGATGACTTTCTGATAAAAGCCAATAGCCACAATTTTACGAAGTTTCACGTGAAACCTTTATATTAACCAATAGTCTATGCAGCCCACTCTACGAAGCAGAGTAAAGTTTCGGGAAACACATGAAAGTCGAATACAGAAACCGCTTAGCGTTTCCTAGAAATGTCTCATTTACAAGGAAAACACAATTGGAACATCCCAAGCCCTTGCACAAGTTTTCACTTTTTTGACGTAAAGTAAACATGACATGTACTTCGTTAATTTGATACGTCGTACACTAAAGGAGCTTTTTCATCAACCGACTTCAAAAAAAGGAGGAGGTTCTCAATTCGTCTGTATTTTATGTTTTTTACCTAATAACTTACGACTGGGTAAACCGATTTTGATTATTAATTTTTTGTTCGATATAGTATATCTGTCATTTGGTCCCATAAAAAAATATTTAAGTATGGTTCAGTAGTTTTTATATTATTATAAGCATGTCTTATTGTGTACTTGGATGATGTTATTACCGGTACTACGGATTACGTATTTGATAAGAATTTGGGAAATATTCGGAACACCTTCAAAAATCACCATGCACGTTTTTGAAAGCGGTAATTTTATTTTCCTTCCGTTTCACGTCGCAATAGTTCAAGAACAACTACAGTCTATTACGTAGAATAATTGCTTGGGCGTCTGGTTAGAAAATTTCACAACGTATACTGACTAAGGTGTGGTATTCTTAGATCTAATGCATCCCTCAGGTTTGGGCACAGGCACCAGGTTGCACCTGTAAAAACTGATCTTATAAAGTCGGTTGGCAGCAAGGTGTTGGCGGATACCTACGGGAAGCCGATCCGACCCCATTTCGACCGAGGCAACAACCCGCACCGAGCCCAAGTCTTTGACACTTCTACAGAGAGTAGGCCATTTATTTTCGTAATGTACGACAGAAGTTTCGACAGAAATAAATCTAACAGTTCCTATAGCGATTGTTTGGTTCGAGCTCCCGTTTAGTGTTCTGTACCGTATTTAAATAGACGATACGTATATGTACGTAGGTTTGAGTGTATATAGCGCGAAGAAACATAGAGAGAATAAATACTGGGAAAACAAAAAGTTTCATAGAACGAGTTTAATTTTCCATAGCACATTTAAACTGAGGCAATAGACTAATATGACTTTTCCCGTTTTTGTGAGATAAAGTAAACAGTAATATTTTCCATCAAATTAACGTACTCGTTCGTTCACTGGCGTTTTTTAATTTTTCCGTACAATAAACGCTGTAAATACTTCAAGTACCTATACTGAGGCCTTATCGTGAGTTTTCAGTTATTCTGACGTAAGTAAATTAGAACTTTGACATTTTCAAATTGACAAACAAGGAAAAATTTTGTTCCTTCTACGCACACCAGAGGCGCTGTTCCATTTATCCATACAAGAAACGATGTTTATACTGGAAAGACGCTGTAAAGTAAAATAGTGAAAAAAACAAAATCCAGTGCAAGGTCCTCTGTTCACGTGATGTAAAGTTTCTGGATTTGTTACCCACCATTTTAAAATAAATTACGCCTTTTACATTCAATTTATTGTGTAAATATTCCATTTTTTACAGCAAAGTGTTTTTTATCTCAGTTGACGTAAAGAATGTATGCAAAAGTACGACTTCAATGATTTTATTTTTACATCAAATCAGTCTGTTCAACGAAAGTAAAGATTTTAATTAGTCTATAAAATGGCAAATAGTGTTTTAGTTTTATTTTTTTTTCGCCGGATAGATTTTAAGAAGAATACGAATCGCACGTTCGGCGAAATGGTTTGGCAGACTGTTGCGTTAGCCCCTTCGTACACTAGGCGACGCAAGACTCCGATACCTTACGATTTTGGTATTCATTGACGCGTGCTTGTGTTCGAACCTCTATGGGTTTGGATTGCGATAGCCGCTTGGATACCGAAGTCGTAAGGTATCAAAAACTTGAGTCGCCTTGTGTACGAAGGGCCTTACGTGTCGTGGGTTCGATCGCACGAAACAAATATGTGCATGATCTACAAGTAATAAAAATGTTCCAGACGTTTGTTTATGTGAGTTTCTGTGTTTGTAAACGCATCCACGATACAGGAGAAATTCCTAGTGCGTGCGGGGACAACATAACAAAAAAAAAACAAGTTGTCAAAAGTTTGTGTGAAAAGTAAATATTTTATTATAAGAAGAAGCCTAGGCTTCACTGAAAAATGAGAAGATATTCGATACAATATCATAATCGATATAATTATTTTCCCATGATGTTTCTTTATTTCTCTTTTATAAGACAAGATTTAAGTTAGTTGTTGTTCTAGAAACATGTTCAACAACTTGTCAACAACTTTTTTTTGTGTAATGTGACAGATGAAATTGACTGGAGCAGTGACCACGTACTACCAGTTTTTATGAACGTTATGTGGCCCTATAGTGGTTCTCAGAGCGAAATCTTACCGTGAGAGTCGATTAATTGTAAATCTATAAATTATATCGGAGTACCTATGATTTTCTATTTTTATTTGAACTGGATCGATTAATGTATTGTTTACCAGCTATTGGCAGCGACTTCGCCCGCTACAAATTTATTTATTTATTTATTTAAACTTTCACGTACAATTGAGGTACATAAGGCGGACTTAATGCCACAAGGCATTATCTACCAGTCAACCTTTGGGTCAAATGGAGAAGAAGCTGGAATAGGTGCAACTGTACAATATGAAACAATTAAAACTACTACATCTAATTATAAATAATATACTAATACATATGAAAATATATACCTATATTAAATATACCGTTATATATAAACAAATATTTGATAAATAAATTACACATATATACTTAGATTTAAATAAAATATATAACATAAATAGATATAATAATATGACATGACGACGACCATTAATTTATAAATATTAGGAAACCTAAGGAACGAATGTTTTCAAAAAGTATTCCCGAACTTGACGTTTAAAAGAGAATTTACTCGGAGCTTTTTTAATGTCAAGGGGAAGCGCATTCCAGAGTTTAATTGCCGTAACCACGAAGGAATTGGAAATAAAACCTGTACGGTGAGAAGGTATCTGAAGGAGCAAATTTTCAGCAGCACGAAGGTTACGATCGTGGGAGCTACCCAGGATCTGAAAAGAACTTTTTAAATAATTAGGAGCACAAGGATCGTTCAAAATAGAGAAAAGCGAGCAGAGTGATCTGAGGGATCTTCTCTGACGGATAGGCAGCCATTTAAGCTGAGAACGGTAACTGGAAATGTGATCATATTTTCGAAGTCCAAATACAAAGCGGATACAGTTATTCAGAATTCGATCCAATTTGTTTAGAAGATTTTGGGATACATCAGAGTAACAAACATCCGCATAATCAATAATAGGGAGCACAAGAGCCTGGACAAGCAGTAGTTTAGTGCTAGACGGAAGAAAGTGCTTAAATCTATAGAGAGATCGCAGTGTGGAAGAAACGTTCCGACTTACCAAATTGACTTGCTTTTCCCAGCTAAGTCGATCGTCGATATGTAAACCCAAATCCTTAACGTGAGGAGATAAAGGAATAATTGTGTTATTAAATTTTATAGGTACAAGACCATGAATATTGAGGCTACGCATATGGTACACGCTACCTATTACAATGGCTTGACATTTGCTCACGTTGACTGATACCCCGAACTGCCTGGACCAGTCACTAATACTACGCAGGTCATCGTTTAGGGCGGAAATGCAGTCATCTAAACAGCTGACATCGGCTTGAGCGTAAAGTTGCAAGTCATCAGCATACAGATGGTAAGAGCATTTGAGGACGTCAGTAATGGAATTTATGAAAAGTGAAAAAAGAAAAGGAGAGAGTATACCGCCTTGCGGAACACTAGCTAACAGATCATGCCAGTCAGAACATGCCTGCTGAACACGAACCGCCTGCTGGCGACCACGAAGATAAGACGAGAACCAATCCCGTGATGAATCCGAAATCTCAATCTGTGACAAAATAGCAAGAAGAATATCATGGTCAACGGTGTTAAATGCGTTAGAAAAGTCAATTAAAACTAAAACCGTCAACTTTGAATTTTCCATGCCGGACCTTATATCATCAGTGACTTTGAGTAGAGCAGTAGATGTACTATGTCCTGGACGAAAACCAGATTGAAATTGGGAAAGACAATTATTTTTTAAAATGAATGAGGAGATTTGTTTGTGAGCAACTGCTTCCAGGATTTTAGAAAGGAAAGGGAGAATGGAGATCGGCCTAAAATGAGCTGTTAAGGTGGGATTTGGAATTTTTGGAAGAGGAATTATAAAAGCCTGACGCCAGATTAGAGGAAAAACACCAGAATACAAAGAAAAGTTAACAATATGTGTGAAAACGGGAATAACACTATCAAGGATTAAAGTTAGACAAACAAATCGAAAATAATTATCACGGGATGATTGGGATATAAACAATCCTGTGTTAATTCAGATTAAAAACTATCTGTTTACCAAACATCGATAGTTTTTGCGTGAAAAAGTAACACTCACAAACTTCGCATTTATACATACTTAACCAAACCGAACTTCGGGGTGTCCCTGAAATATTGCTAAGTCGAGTTTTTATATTTGGTGAGCATTTGCCCATTTTGGTATACAAAAAAAATATTGATGAGCATTTTAATTGTGTTATAGAATTGTAAACAAGTAAGCAGGTTCAAAAACGAATTTAACTATTACTTTGCATAAATACTGATCAAACTGGCTCTGAACCAGTTGTTCAAAACTAGTTCACATTTTGTGTTTACTCACAAGGAATAATGTAACAAAGGAAGTAGTCATTAGAATAGCAAATAAAACAATAATAGCACCATCAAACATCTGGGGCAAATAATTATTTTCGCAAACTTCAGAGATTTCAAAACCACTTCATAAATGCATACATCCGCACCACTTGCGTATTGAGGGTTGGCTGAAACTATAGATCGCTAATATAAGAAGAGAAAGTAACAAAAAGAAAATACTGTTTGGTTTTTCCGCTTCAAAGAAATCTCACCCCCTTTGATAGTTATATTACTAACAAAAGAGGTGAGTTTTCGCAGTCTTCATTAGATCGTTTGTAGAAAATATCTGTATCCCACCAAAAACATTTCATGTAAAGTGTTGCCAAAACGAGCACATAAGGTGTGCCCTACAAAAAAGATATCAGATCTTATGTAGAACCAAGCTTCTGAATCTACACGGCCTAACTCTACCAACTCTAACTTCACAAATTCTACACATCAGTAAAAAATTATGGCTTCACCGTTTCGCTACCGTCGTGGAGGTGATCTGCTAATATTTAGTTTCTGAAGTAAGTAACGAAACAGCCAAGCCATACATTTTTGCTAATGTGTAGAATTTGTGAAGTTAGAGTTGGTAGAGTTAGGCCGTGTAGATTCAGAAGCTTGGTTCTACATAAGATCTGATATCTTTTTTGTAGGGCACACCTTATGTGCTCGTTTTGGCAACACTTTACATGAAATGTTTTTGGTGGGATTTCAGTTCTTTTTGTCAGATACTAGCATCTTGGATTTATGACGTCAAATTATTTTTCGAGTTGCTCTCTACGAGCACTTTCATATGATACCCATAATGCAGAAGTGCATTAAAAATAACTATTCCGCCATCCTAGATTGTCCGCCATATTGGATTCGTAATGACGTCACATTATTTTTCGAGTTGCTCTCCACGAGCCTTTTCATAGAAAATATCTGTATAGGAGGACAGA
Organism: Agrotis clavis; assembly: GCA_954870645.1. NCBI lineage: Eukaryota > Metazoa > Arthropoda > Insecta > Lepidoptera > Noctuidae > Agrotis > Agrotis clavis. Next base: position 28,745,428 of record OX940917.1, on the reverse strand, counting down.
CAATTTCTGATAGACCGAAGAAAATACCACAACAAATACATTGAAAGAAATACACTCGTTAATAAGACCGCTATTTACGCCACCAAAACACCTATTATGCTCCGCTCTGTCCAACAGAAATTGAGATCTCATGGACGTAGATCAAGCAGACAACAGTTCGCTATAAACCTCTAAGGACACAAATAGCCGTATCCTCACATTGCTGTTAAAATATTATGTAATTACCGTCGCGGTCCGCGGCCAGCATTTGTTCAAGATCTATGGCCATTGTCCCGACTTAGGGCTTTATTACCAGCCAGACATATTCTGCATTATTTAATCTGTATGCTCTTATTAGGTACTGGAATGGCGTGCGATTATTATGTACCTTATAGATGGTGGTTTGTTTTTGGAGGTAGCGAGTTTGGGACTTTTAGCACTCTTAATCATACAGGTTGGGTTAATAAGGTATAACCGCGTGCGGTCTTTCGGACCTCGCCATGCTCAACGTGTATTTCTTTTGGCATTATAGAAAACGTATGCGACGCACTCCGGATAAGGATATTATTCGAGTTACAATCTAACGTTTTTCCGTACCGACACCAATTTGAACGTAGGCAATAGGCATGTAACACCACGCTATTGAAAGAGAGACAAACCAAAACTGATGCGAATGCGAAGTTGACGCTCATTGGTAGTATTGTCATAAATCTGGAACAAATTCAGACTTCGTGGCTGCCGAGAAATTATTACCTAGATATTATTAAAAAAACATTTTCATCAATTATTATTTCTTTGACGTTGTAACATTTAGCAACCCATACGTAGACAAAGAGGCAACAGAAAGGAGGCCTATGATCTGCAAGTAATTGTTCCGGGTCTGAGTGTTTGTGTATGTGAATTCTATATATATTTGTAAACGCACCTACGATACAGGAGAAAATCTTTAAAAATATAATAATAATAGCATACAAGCACAATCAGTCTATACTTAATTGAGACTTATTGAGCTCATGCTAGTATTTCTTTATCCGTAGCATTAGATCGTAAACCCAAAGACACAAATCACAATCAGTCGTTCACAAACTGAAAAGTAATAAAGGAAGCCTCTCAAACATTTTACGACTTATCATCATCCCGGAACTGTATAATGTATATTATTGTAAAACATTCCGCCTTAATCTTGTACGAACGATGGAAATATCCTTGTGAAATCAACAATTGCTTGGATACTGGAAATATTTACCAACGTAGGCAGAACTTAGTCATGGCTGATGTTTAGCCCCTTCGTACACTAGGCGACGCAAGTCTCCGATACCTTACGATTTTGGTATTCATTGACGCGTGCTTGTGTTCGAACCTTTATGGGTTTGTATTGCGATAGCCGCTTGGAACCTAAGTCGTAAGGTATCGGAAACTTGAGTCGCGTTGTGTACGAAGGGCCTTACAATTTGGGCCGTGAAGTCGTGAACAAGCTTTAAGTGTACCTGCGTGGAATACAAAGAAAAATAAGTGACAGTAGCCTTTACTGCTTCTTACCTTTAGCAAAAAGTTGGTATGGATTAAAATAAGATTTTAAAAGCATTGTATAGTTAAAAAAAGAAACCAGAGGCGAGTCAAACTCCCACACTAATGCCTGGGCTACACGAGGCTAGTTTTTCAAGCTAGGATAGCAAGCTAGTGTCATTAAGCTAGCAAGCTAGTACTTCTAACTTCGTGTAGCATCTAGCTTCATTTCTAAGCTTAGAAATGAAGTTAACTAGCTTAGAAATAAAGCTATTTGTGTCTACACGAAGCCAGAAGTACTAGCTTGCTAGTTTACTGACACTAGCTTGCTATCCTAGCTTGAAAAACTAGCCTCTTGTAGCCCGGGCATTAGGGTTTCTTCCTTACAATAACCTTTAAAGTCACGTTAGGATAGCCCCCTTGAATATTAATTTAATTCAGTTTCAACTAAATAAATAATTAATAATTATTTAAATACATTTAGGTTTGATATTTATTAATGTGCAAGTTGAAGTGGCAATGGACAGGCCACATCGTTCGTAGAACTGATAACCGATGGGGAAGAAAAGTTCTCGAGTGGTTTCCACCACGGACCGGAAGACGCAGCGTAGGCAGGCCTCCCACTAGGTGGAACGACGACATCGTGAGAGTCGCGGGCAACGGTGGGTGCAAGTGGCGAATTGTCGTTCGGCTTGGCCGTCAAAGGGGAGGCCTATGTTCAGCAGTGGGCGTCTTTAGGCTGATGGTGTCGATGATGAGGTATATACAAATAAAATACAAATCGTCAAGGATTAAGAAAAACACAATAACAAGATATTATAACAAAATACCGGAATCTCCGAAAAATATTTTCGTAGTCTATATTTTTACGTTTACACCAGACTTAGACAAATTCCCGAATATTTTACACTACCTGTATTTATTTACGGATTCTAGAGCAACATACGACAATTAGGAACGTAAATAAAAACAAGTCCAATCATTGCATCTGTCAGTGTGATCCATATCTTAGTACACCAGAGGCGAAACATGGATCGGAATATTTAGGAAGCATTCACAGACGAAATTAAACTTTCAAAACTAAAAGATAAAGTTTGAAATCGTGGTTTCGAAATATGTGAGGAACTTGATCATCCATCTTTTGTTCATTGACTCAATCGATATAGGTCAGTCCGGAAACTAAAAACGTTTCTATTTTGAAACTAAAAAGAAACTGGTATTTCTTATGCGTTTATAGAATGTCTGTTCTGTTCGTGCGTTTGCGCAAAGGATCTGAATGGTCTTGTTCTGAGATTCTTACAAGCGACTGTGTTCAAACGCAGTAAGTGAAAAAGAACATAAAACTTTTAGCTGTAAGGTTCATTTTCGGATAAAGACTCAACAAGCCAAGTTCGAGCTAGGTTTTAAAATTCTAAGTTTCCTAAGATTTTTTTTTGCCCATCATCAGTCTGACTAGCACACGTGGCTGCGTCACCGCGTGGGCTCACCGATGACGTTTTGTTCTGTCTTCATTAAAGAGGAGACGTTGACTATTTATAGGAAACTTGAGACTAAAAATAGGTCTAGCTTCGGACATATCTTATACCGACTTAGAAACACCCGTTTCTGTATATCGATTTATGTGAGAATTTACGTTTTTGTTCAAAGATCAATAAAATAATTATTCAATTTATCGTTGATTTTCGATTTACCAGGGATTACGATCCGAACCTGCTTCTCAAGGTTATAAGGATTTAATCTATCTATGAATTATCTAATCTGAATAACGGTGAAAATTCCATCGAAATAAGCTGTGCAGTTCAGAAGAACAAACTAGAGAAACAAAACGACTTTGATTTATAATAACTTTATCGATATAAAAGAATTAGTTAGTCCAAATTTACTAAAACGCAATTCAATTAAATTATTCCCAAAAATTACGAAATGGGTAATCATCATAAAACAACAACAATCGGCTTTACTCCGTGACTGTACTAATAATAAAATTAAGCAGTGGGTCCAATTGACCTTATTAAAATGCGATTGGGTTGTGTGACCCTGCGGGTCCATACTGGATAGGTCCAGTGGAGTCTTTGGTCAACTGGGCCCACTTAATATGGACCCGCCTGGAGTCCTGACTCCTGGGGCTAGCTCCATTTCAAGTGCATGTTTAGCCCAAGTTTCGTTTGCATACTTACATACTAAGACCTAAGACCGTCAGTACTGAAGCTTTACCGGTGCTTGCTGGTGTTCTACCAGTAGATCTTGAAGTGCAACGACGCGCTGCAATGTACTTTTCCGCACGGGAGACCACTGACGCTGATTTTATACCGCAACGTGACCGTGATAAGATATCTCGATTATTCAAACCCCAGAGCGACGTCTGGGAGGATCTTTTATCCGAATGGCAAAATAGGTGGGGTAATTCTATCAAGGGACGGCACCTCTACCAGTTCTTTCCATCCGTTCGTGAGCGGCTGGCTAGGACGTGGCTGGAGGTGGATCACTGTGTTGCCCAATTTCTCACCGGACATGGTAACTTTAAAAGTAAATTGTTTTCCTTCAAGCTTGTTCCCTCGCCTTTTTGTCAATGTTCGACACCTGACTGTGAATATGAACAATCTGCACATCATATTCTTTGGGAGTGTATTCTTTGGCAAAACGAACGCAATATTATGTTGGATGCTGTTCAGACTACATCTGGAGTCATTTATTATACGGACCTTGTCGAAACTCGAACAAACTTCCGTGCGTTCAAGCGTTTTTGCCATACCTATTATTGGAATCAAATATAGCAGCTCACAATTTAGGACCCATTAATATTAGTAGTCATTTTTACCCGTGGTGCTAGGCAACTGGGCTTCTCCCAGTTGTAATGTCCCTTTGTGCCTATTGGCCTTGTTTTGTTCTGTCTCCTGCTTGCATGGAGGGAAGTGGAAACATATTTTTCCTACTCCGCCACTATTCTTTTCTGATTAATTTCGTGCAGGATCCAAGACAGGTAAATTCATTCTCCGGGACACGTCGAGACTTCATTGTCTCGGCGCTTTTCTGGTGGTTGCCACTGTTGATTCTGGCTTTCAGGAGTTGCAGTGGTTTGGGAATAGTGTGGTGGGTTCGTCCCATAAAAAAAAAATACTTACATACTCGACCATGGTAAGTCAAGTGAAACAGATTTAATTCTGAACGTAAGATTAAACTTATGGTTTCACTGTGGAATAGGAAATCGACATCTATGTATATAATATATCTATCTAATTCTATAAGGTATATAAAAATCAATTCCTGTTCGTTAGTCCCGCTAAAACTCGAAAAAGGCTGGACCGATTTGGCTAATTTTTGTTTTGAATTATTTTTGGAAGTCCAGAAAGGTGATTTTTAGGTGAGGAGCAGAGCACGAAGGCGATTCCATTGAGAAGAGGCGTAAGACAGGGGGACGTTATCTCCCCGAAACTGTTTACTGCCGCAATGGAAAACGCCTTCAAGCTCCTGGAATGGCAAGGACTTGGCATCAACATCAACGGCGAATACATCACTCACCTTCGGTTTGCCGACGACATCGTAGTCATGGCAAAGTCGATGGAGGAACTCAGCATGATGCTCGATGGCCTCGACCGAGTTTCACAACGGGTGGGCTTGAAAATGAACATGGACAAGACGAAAATTATGTCAAATGCCAATGTTGTGCCCACCCCAGTCTCTGTTGGAAACTCGGTACTCGAAGTTGTTGACTCATATATCTACTTAGGACAAGTAGTCCAGTTAGGTAGGTCCAACTTCGAGAAAGAGGTCAACCGCCGAATCCAACTCGGTTGGGCAGCGTTCGGGAAACTAAGCAATGTCTTTTCGTCCGACATCCCTCAGTGCCTCAAGACGAAAGTCTTCAACCAATGTGTGTTACCAGTGATGAGTTACGGCACCGAAACGTGGTCTTTCACTATCGGCCTCATCTCAAAGCTCAAAGTCGCTCAACGAGCTATGGAGAGGGCTATGCTAGGTGTTTCTCTACGTGATCGAATCCGAAATGAGGAGATCCGTAGACGAACTAAAGTCACCGATATAGCCCACCGGATTAGCAAGCTGAAGTGGCAATGGGCAGGCCATATTGCTCGCAGAGCAGACGGCCGATGGGGTCGAAAAGTACTAGAGTGGAGACCACGGACTAGCAAGCGCAGCGTAGGACGTCCACCAGCAAGGTGGACAGACGACCTTATAAAGGTCGCCGGAAGACGCTGGATGCAGGTCGCTTCCAACCGGTATCTGTGGAGATCAAAAGGGGAGGCCTATGTTCAGCAGTGGACGTCCTATGGCTGAGATGATGATGATGATGATGAGAAAGGTGATTTTTAGGCGATACGAAGTTTGCCGGGTCAGCTATAGTTATCTATAGATATGGACATGTATCCACGTACATAATACATAAATAGATAATTATGTATATGATAATATGTTTCTCGGCCCAGTTTCGACAAATTCCAAAGTATCAGATGCAGTGATGTTCGAAATGCTGTTGGTCATCTACCTTATATAATCCCTTCGTCGACAAAACCCACCCACGAGAAGAAATGAGATGTTCTTATTTTATCCACGATTCACTTTATATCTGTACTCTGAACCATATGACATCAAACAGTGTAATGCTAGTACGATAAATTGTGTTGTAATATTAAAATAGTGATTAATATGATTGCAGAATTCACTCGAGTTGGATACATGTTACGCACCGCCTGATGGAAGAAAGCTGATGTTTTGGCAACATGTCTTTTAGGAACTATGTAAGTATTTTACAACTATAATGTCTTCTATTATTGCGTTTGGAGAACTTTTTACCCGCGCCGTAGAATAATTTAACCTAAACTTCCTCAAGCATTTGACTACCAAATTCAGTATTTTTGAATTGATAGTTTAAAAGAACAGACAGAAAAAAATGGATTTCATTTTAGACCTTGAGTTCTAGCTTCACTGATCTGAAGATCCACGAGTAGCTGGCCAGTCACTTCAAACCACGATGTCACATGAGTAGTAAACATCATAACGAACACTTCTATATCTATACAAATATTATAAAGCTGTAGAGGTTGTTTAGTTGTACGCGCTCATCTCAAGAACTATACTAGTTCAAATTGATAAATTATTTTGTGTTGGATAGTCTATTTATCGAGAAAGGTTGACTAAATAACATCACGCTACGAAACAATACAATAGGAGATGAGCAACGAGTGAAACCGCGAGCAATACTAGTTAACCTAGCGACACGTCCCGGCCTCACATGAGTGCAACTTACATAGAATCATCATCATCCACAGCCCGTCTTCACCCACTGCTGGGTATTGGCCTCTCTTTGCTTGTGCCAAGCTCCACGGTCTTGCGCCAGCCTCATCCAGGACACTCCCGCAATGGCAACAATGTCGTCCGCCCATCTCGCCGCCGGACGACCAACACTCCTTTTTCCATTTCTTGGACGCCACTCTGTCACAGCTTTACTCCACCTGCCGTCACCGCTCCTTGCCAGGTGTCCTGCCCAACTCCATTTGAGTTCCATAACTCGGTTACCAATATCGAATACATTTGTTCGTTTCCGGATTTCGACGTTTGGAACTCGGTCTATTAATTTTATGCCGAGCATGGAACGCTCCATGGCTCTCTGTGCTACTCTGAGTCTGTACACAGCCTCCTGTGAGAGCGCCAACTTACTAGTCTAAAATGATTCTATCCTAATCTCGATCTGAAATCGATTAAGTGGCTCTGGAGATAGTGTATACAAACATGACACGAGATTTTTATTGGTCTGTGGAGTGACCATCAAAGTAAGTTTCCTCTACGGCTCGACGATCATGTAAGTCGTTGATCACGGCTATCGTTTGTACATCTTCCAACAGTCGTTACTGATAGTCAGAATTCTATATAACTGACAACTCACCTTACCCAGTAACTGGGTTTTGGAGATCAGATAGGCAGTCGCTCCATATAAAATAGGTACTGGTATTCGGCTGCATCCGATTAGACTGGATGTCGATTTCAACATAGTCGAGGCCAGGCTAAGAAGATGAAATTATACATTACAATCAGTAGATCCAATAGAGTCGCACAAAATCTTAACTCCTTTGCTCAACGCTCATTTTAATGCTATTCTCATGTACAAATTGGTATATCTGTATTCGCTACTCCCCTTTCTTTTCAGCTCTAGCAGCTGCCTTAGTCTTCTCAAATATTAGTTTACCGCCATCCTTTCCAACCGAGCGTCCTAATTATATATGATATGCAACACATTAATTGTTTATTTGTAAAGCGCACAAAATACGCACCGGCAATTGAGTTGGCGTACTAGACGTCAACGATATATTGTAATGAAAGGCGCAAAAGGAGATGCTCACAGAAACTCGTTTTACTGTTCAAGCCTGTCGTTTGTAATTTCTTATTAAAACAGTTTTAGATTACAGACCTACATGTTTCGTCTTTTTCTTGTTACTGACAGTCACATTCTGCCGTATTTTATTTACTAGCTGACCAATAAGACATTTTACCTGACCAGGTAGCCATCGATTAGATTTCTTTGTTGATGAAACAGAAGGTGAATTCGTTCAATTGTCAGAATAATATGTAAAAAATTGTCTGTGGTTTTTCGGTACCCGATGCTTGATGCTTTTGGTTATGTATTGTTTTCTCTTGTTGTCAAGTTCGCAATGAACAATTAAAAACGACGTCACTTACCTGCGAATGGTACAACCGTGTTGGTTAATTCAAAGGGGAGATTGGAAGAAGAGGCACATTATTTTTGTATTCATAAATATAAATTGTACTGCGATTAAACCGATGAAAAACGCAAAAGTAAAACTTTCATTCCATAATTAAATCTTAGACAGGTTAATGTCCTGCCTATTTTAGAAATTTTCTTAAAATCTCCACTGCTAAACCGTCTGTAGATTCCTCACTTTAGCCCACGATTAATCAGTTTCAGCTCTTAAATATAGTGAATAACGATGGGCTCAATAAAATCCCTCCCGGTATATAATCTTCACACGTATACACGCATTCCCTTCACTATTTATAAAACAGTGAAAGGAACGGCTTTATATGATAGTGTTGAACGAAGAAAATGGATGAACGTTTTGTTACAGCGATGTACACTGTGCGAATATAACGCAGCAAGTGTGTTTTGAAATTCCATATTTAATAAGGATAATCATAAAAACTTTTTTAATTTCAGTATGACACGTCGTCGTACGGCCGAAGTCGAGACTCTGGACGAAATTCCTCGAGCACCGCCACGGAACGGCCGACTACAGTTACAGCGAAGTACCTCAATACAACACCGTCTTACAAGTCGTCGAGTATCCCTGTCTTATGCCCTGAACGCTCCGCTAAGGAAGAAACCCCGATCTCAGCCATTGCTAACAGATACGCGAACTATAGTAAAACAGAGAAAACTCCCAATAAATACGATCCTTACAGCACGTCTAAGACAGAAAAACCTACGACAAAATATGATTCCTATAACACAAGTAAGACAGAAAAACCTGTAACTAAATATGATGCCTACAGCATTAATAAAACAGATAAACCTACAACAAAATATGATGCCTACAGTACTAGTAAAACTGACAAACCGATTTCAAAATATGATTCCTATAACTCGACTAAAGTTGATAAACCTGCCTCAAAATATGAAACATATAGTACAAGTAAAACAGAAAAACCCACATCTAAATATGAAAAGAAAGACTACTCAAAACTTACCGTACCATCAATTAACACGAACAAAAGTAGAGACGTAAGTCCCGTTTCGACATCGAAATACAGTCTGAGCCGACCTTCTCGGCACTTGAGCCCAGAGAGGAGATCAACGAAAACGTTCAAAGATAAAAGCCGGGATCCTAGTCCAGGGGATCACGACAGAGACATTCCAAGTAAGACTGACAAGTCTGCAGGCTATAACAGCCTGTCGAGCTACAAGTTATATCCTCGAACTTCAAATTATTCACGACCTGCGTCTAGAGCAGAAGCTAAACCAGAAATCACCGTAAACAGATACGCTATAGCAAATAGACTGTCCTCCAATTATTTAAGAAGTCCCCCTACGGTGAAAAGGGCATCAGTATCTCCAGTAAATCACAATGATTCCGTTAAGAGTGAATCGGATAAATGTGTATCACAACCTGCCATAGTAGAAGAATTAAAACATCATAATGAAACAGTCGATGAAAGTGAAGAAACTTTAAACTCAAACGAAAATCAATTAGACGAAACTGAAAATGAGACTGAAACCGTTACCATAATAACGCGTCACACTTCGCCTACACCACCTGGATCATCAGCGTACGTCAGAAGTAGAAGGGCGGACATGGCAAAAACTATTGAAAAATCTATTACAAGGGCTAAAAAAAGGCCTGAAATGGTAGATAAGGAAATTCAATCGGATAGATTAGATGATCCAACACGGACGAGTAGATTCGGTAGTACTGCAAGAACAAGTGTGACCAACTGGTCTTATTATACACCAAATTCTACCAGCTATACAGGATACGCAGGTAGATATTCAACACAGTATTCAAATTTAAGAGAAAATTCAAGCAGTAATTCTTACTCCCCTACCGAAAGGACAGGTCGAAGCCAAAGTACAGAGCCAGACAGAAGGGAAAATTCAAGTTGTAACTCTATATCAGAACATAACAATGTAGATAGCAATTTATCCAACCATGTAGGTGAAAATGATCAAGAAATCTTATCGGTTTATGCTTCGGAACAAAATAAAGGAGACGATACGTCGGAAATCATCATTAATGTCAATCTAAAGTTAAAAAGAGCTAAAAGTCCTATGGCATCAACTGAACTAGTTTCACCTGAGATCACAGTTAGTAATAGCCAGTTACCACCACAAGCACCGAAAGCAGAAGGGGTAACAAAGACAAAAAAATTAAAAGTTAAGAAAACGAGTAGTGATTCATCCTCAGATACAGGTTCCAAAAAAAAGATAATTAAAAGAAGAAGTAAATCGGTAAGCTCTACTGATTCAGATCAAGGAAGTGAAGTAAATGAAAAAGGATCACCATCAAAGAATATACAAAAAAATTCGTCAAGTAGTAATTTACAAAATGGACTATCAAAATTGAAACATTCCAAATCGCGAGAAAGTGCCAGCCCAGAATCAAGTATAACTTTATCGACACAATCTTCTATTAGCGAAGATGAAAATGTATCGAAGTCTAAAACAAATGAGGTTTCTAGAACTTCTGCTGATGAATTATCAATACCGACAGACCGGTCAGGCAAGCAATCATCTCCTGTTTCTCCTCAAAAGAATGAAACTGGTACTGAAGAAGCTAAATCATTTTTGATACGCGCACTAGCACCTGTTACCAATCTGTTTAAAATGAGGCATCAAGAAAGCAGCGACAATAGTCGTTGGTTAGAAAATTCCACTTCAGAGTCTACAGGCAAAGATGTTTCTAATATGACTACTGAAAGTGATAGATCAAGTAAAGCTAAAGTAGATACTACTAATATAATAGCATCTAACGATGATAATCTAGTGAAACTAAAAGCAATAAGGCCTCTAGAATCAGGAGAAAAAGCGTGGTGGCTTGATTCTGAATCCGAGAAGAAAAATAACTCACAAAATAGTGAAAATCAAAGATCTCCCTCTGAGAAGAATATTCCTCGAAAGATCCGACACGTTGAGTCAGGCGAAAAGGCGTGGTGGCTTGAATCTAGTAGCGAAAGTAAACATGATAATCAAATGCTACGTGGAAACACATCAGAAAATTCTGATTCTAACAAACTTATGAAGAAATGTAAATTCGCTGACGATGAAAAGCCGTGGTGGCTAGACAGTTGCGCAAATATCCCAGAAGGCATAGAACGACTTAGTCCACCCAGAAAGTCATCCAGTGACAGTGAAAAAAGTGACAAATTCAACTTTTTCAAAGTGAGGCACAATGAGTCTGGAGACCAAAAAGATTGGTGGGTCACAAGTAATGAAAACTCAAGTAACAGCAATAAACCTCAGGAGCAGAGTCCAATGCTGAGTAAATCTGGTTCAGAACGCAGCTTCCCACTCAGGAGAATACGACATATAGAATCTGGAGAACGGCCTTGGTGGCTAGCAAGCGACAAGAACATTCCAGAGGGTATTGAAAAGTTGCCTACTCCCCCACCGCCGGAAGAAAGTGACTCATCCGATTCAGAAGTCCAAGTTTATGTTCCTCCAACACCCATTCCGCCGTTCCCACTACATTTACCCGATGATGAACCCTTAGGAGCCAGAAGAAGTCCTGAGGGTTTGGAGACGCCAAAAGAAAGTGAAGACTACAGAGGGCGTTCGTCACCTTATGAAAATAATCGTCAGTTTAGAAGACCTTCAACAAATTCATACCAGAAAGGCGTAAACAAATACATCTCTCGATACACTGACATAGACGATATTCTTGGTACTTCTGGTCAAATATACAGTCCGTTTATGGACTCGATACTGGCTAGGAGAACCGGACAGCTACCATTTGATGATGAAACGTGTGAAGAAATAGACCCAACGCAAGTCAGAATCCATGACAGCACAGCGCAGCGGCCTGTGATTAAGAAGATTCGTTCCAGGTAAGACATTTAAATATAGCTATTTAAAAACTGACGAAAAATACAAAGATTTTACAGCCTCAGTTACCTACGTGTTTTACCATATAATTATTATATTTATTTACTCCATAAATCCAAAAAAGAAGGTAACCAAACGTAAATTTATTACTAGTACTAGTATTACGAAGGTCATGCCAATCAACAAAAATATCGCATTTGACAAAAACTGTTTTTTTTTTTATTGGTTTGGTCTTGGGACTCTGTTCTAGGTCAGACGTGACAATGAAGAAGTTGAAGAAGAAGTGACTTAACACAGAAGAACCTCTAACTTGATATTAGAATGAGCAGCCCTAACCTAACCACCTCATACCAGTAATCGATATTGAAATCGTGTAGTCTAACATCTGGGTTCCCGCCCCAACATGTGGGATTGCCTTGCACTTAATATGTTAATACAAATTATAGGTTTATAGATTTAAATAAAAAAAATTACAACATCTAATTAACAAAAATTTTCTTTCTATTTCAGAAGCAATATCATCGATTATCGGGATGAAGATCAAGTAAGTACTGACTATTTAATGTTATTTTTAAAGAAACACGGTACCGTACGTCAGTGCAAACGCTTAAGCCTTGAGCTGATTCCAAGTAGTTAGAATTTTCAATAGAACACGGCGCCCGGTTTGAAATTGTTTTGATATTACTATCACAGACGTGCGGTCTTCTGTGCCTTTACACGTAATTTTAGAATAACGGTGCAGACAAAAGGTTAAAATTTGGGAATCATGTTGACCTAAAAACTTGCTTTGACAAGTTTGAGAAGAACTTTTCGACATTTTATGAAACACTAATTTTATCTACATTTTGTAACTTTTCTACAGCCAAACAGAGAGACGAAGCGAATGCGATCCGAAGCGTTTTTATTTGTAATATAATATGGAATTGTTTGAATTCTGTCACATAGAAAAGCAAAAGCGATCCGATAGTCTATGTGACTGGCTTCAAACAATTACAAACAAAAACGCTTCGCTTCGCGTTCGCCACGCCTGTCTGTTGACAATAGCTTTATTTAATTATATCTACTTATATTTCAAGTCGGTATTCGTCAAATCTTGTAAATTCAGAAATCTAACCTAGACCCCGATGACTCAGCCAGATCGTTCGATTGCTCATGAAATCCTAAAACTATTGTTCTTGCGATAATATCTCTTACCTTATTTCTCTAATAGGCTTCCTAGCGGCACTTATCCGACTAGAGTTTTCAACCTGACTACTCCATGAATCATAGATCGTCCCAAATCCTTATATCCTCCAACGGTTTTTCGTTTCCCCACGCTCAGGATTTTTTCTGTATCGTGGGTTATTTATACTGATAATAATTTCCATCGATAATAATCGATTAATTTTTTTTTTTATATTTTATATTCAATTAAATATTATTTCAAAATTTAGATAAAACATAAATGTAGGTACCGTAAACTTTTATTTGTGTCACAATGCTTCTAATCGTTTTATTGTAAAAATTACATTCAGCAAGTTGAGATATAGGTACGCAGAACCCGCAAATCGGGCTTGAATACACATGAAGTGACATTGATAACGTTAATTTTAGTACAAAAAAAATTTCAAGATCTCTGATATTATTTACCTATCTCTTCGAACCCTGAATATGGCGTCCTGTTTACAATTACCGTCAGGTCGGGCAATGTGTCATTAGGCTTTTCCATCAAGAATTTATCAGTCTGTGCAGCGAAACGAACGTGTGAAATATGCAGTGAAACCTAACCTACATAACGTGATCTAATTGGATTAAGTAAATTGAATCAGTGGTTTAAAATTCATCATATGCGGAAAAGCAGAAAAAATGTCATTTCAAAACAGTATCAATTGTCATTGTTACAGTAAATTAAAATTATAAGAAAAAAGTCGCAATATTTTTGTTGACTTTATTAAGTAATTAACACATAACAGCCTTTAGCAAATAAACAATTTTATTAGAGTAAAACGCCTACATTTTTTTTTTTAATATAAGGTCTTTTGTTAAATGTGTTGTGTTTGATTTTAGGAATATAATCACTTTAATGAAATAAAAAAGCTAGGTTTGTTTACTACTGGCAGCTGCAACCAGACAGCGACCCTATACTCAAGAAAATAAAGTTGTTTATAATTTTAACAGACTTGTCAGTTTTAACAACCTATCGACAATACAAGTTTTGACAGTAATGCAAACTTGGGAGGTAAATTACTATAAAAGGATTACGCATTAAGTCTACGAATTGTCATTCCAGTATTTTAGTTACTCAACTAGAATTGAACCCACATAAAAAAGCAATTTTCTGGTTAGGTATAAACCGCAAAAAATTGTATTTTATTACATCAATGGCTAACCTGCGGTTTGTAATCACCTATGCTGTAATAATGCTATATAGACAGTAATAACATTACTAGGAGTGGAGCTTTTTAAATAAAAATAAAAATTATTGTAACTACAAAAAATTACTATAACTAAAGAAAAATTTGGTTATTTTTTAAATTAACTCTTTTAGTATTTTACGTCCACATTTTTCATTCACAGAGGGCGCTCCTATTTTAAAATGAATAGGTACAAATATTTACACAGGCCATTAAAATAAATTGCCGTCGCTGCTAATAACATCAGCTGGCAGTACAAAAACATGTCCAATGTTAATAAAAAAAGTGGGAGCCGAGCAAAGTCGGTTACCGGTCTAATGGAGACGGACCTGCGACTCGTCCGCGAGATCTTACCGTAATTAAAATTTAGCTTTCCTAATTTTAATAATCAATTTTAGTATTTTTTCTCTCTCTAATTTATAACGATGATTAAGCATGTTTACAACATAATTAACAATTTAAAAAAAATGTGATAAAACTGTTTTATTTTTGCTGTTATTGTAATGTTTATGTTATCCTCGAAAATATATGAAGAAAAAACATCGCGAAGCCAAATATATTTATACGAGTTCGGGAAGTATAAAAAACGGTCGGACACTCTTGCGCAGAGTAAGGCTTCAACGCAACAGCGGGAGCAGTGAACTGAGGAGTGCACTGTATCCTTGAAACGGTCCCGTATGGGAGCTCGGCGGCAGAAAGAGACGGTGATATTGTGCGCGTTGCTGACATTTTACATTAATGACGTCAGAGCCAAAGAATATCAATTATGTAGAGAGGATTTGAAGGCGTAGATTTTATTTCCGTGGCTACCTAACTGTCGATCATTTAAAATTTTGATAGTATTTTTTTTTTGCAATTATTAATTAAACAATAAAAAGATAAAAAATAAGGGCAAAATTTTAGAAATTCATTAAAAAAAATCGGTCTTCTTCCTGATTTTAAAAATTGTCAAACATATAAGTTAACAAAGTTGTTGTGATTGACTGCTTTATAGAAAACCAATCATTAAAACCAAATATGACTGTGTTTAACACTAGTATTCCAAGTATGTAACCTCAAAAGGGAGAGATCTCAAAATTGTGTAGCATACTACTGAAGACAGAGCTGCAAAGCATCAAATCGGGCCTATTTTGTGGTACGATAGACCCCATGTCATGTGTGTAGCTGTAGGTACAAGAAGTGTGTCTGGCGAAGAAGCCAACTCCGGGTTGTTTTTTTTTTAATATGCTAGTTTATATTGATTCAACGTTATACGGCCTATTTTCAATTAAAAAAACGTTACAGTAATTTAACAACAATTATTCAAAGACTTATTCTAGAACTGTTTTAAGTACACTAATTAATATTTTTTAATTGAAACAAAACAAAATAACTCATTGCACCATTAAAAAGCAAACTCTCATTTTAAAAAACAACGAAAAAGTTCAACCTTCTTTAATTATAATTATTGTTTGGCTCCTATATGCGTAAACATACCTATTCTATGCGAAGGTTCAGTCATTCACTTTTCATCTCTTTCTTCCTCGCTGGACGATGTGATACAATGTTCTTTTCGATACAACCTTACCATATCTAGTAGGTGGCTATGTCCGTACACCGCTACTGCAATACGGACCTGTTCACTCTAACCGGTTAATAAAGACGTGAAAATTGTACCTGAGGCGACTTGTCTCACAAGCTCTTCAGTAATACTTATGACTCGGTATCGGTATCAAGTCGGGTGTGCCGTTGGTGCCTCCGCACCCTAAAACTTGGAAACAAAACAATGCAGTGAATTTTGTGATACAGATACTGTTTTCTGATCTCCGAAGGTAGTGTCTATTAGACCTTATTTATTCTCTAGTAAAAAATACGCGCAAACTTTTGAGTGTGGAGCCGGTTTTTGAAACTTTTTTTTCTTTTTGTGCACAAGCTTTCTTACTGTAACATCGTGGTATAATTATTTTGCTATTGTGTGTGTTATTTTACTATAAATTTACCAGCATTTTGTGTTATTAAAAGACGAACGGTTATATTTTGCGTCGAACTCGCATAAACAGTTTTTTCAATGAATATTTTTTTTATCATAATCTCGATGCAGTTAAATAATAATAGCTATTAGTAATTAATAGAAATTGATATCGTCGTCTGATTTTTTTTTTCTTTTTTTTTAATCAATAGTGAATAGGACGAATGACAGTTTCGAAACATTAGTTATGTATCAAATTCCTCTTAGGAGCTCTAAGGGATAGTAATAGTATCGATTTACTAAATATGTTTCAATCATAAGAGGTATATCTTAATAAAATTGCTTCTACAGTAAACAAAGAGTATACTATTAGGTTGCAGTTTAACACTGAATCCTGGAATCACGATACCTGTTAAAAATCCCTTTCATGTGTCACAAGAAAAAGTCATCAAGTTCCTCATATTTAGTCAGGTACTTATTTATCAATTCAAACCTAATTGGTGATCAAACATTGGACTGCAACTCCATTTAAAACATTATATTTGACTTTCAAACAAGGAAAAATATTATGCGAAATTTCATTGCTTCGTCGTACGATGGTACCTTTGTATACTATCTTTAGACCGCCATTTTGCTCCCCTTTCCCCTCTATTATGACATATATACCGTTTCGAGGTTTCCATCTACCTCTGTAACAAAATTCATCAAAATCGGTCCCGCGGTTAAAGTTTAAAAGCGTAACAAACAAACGTACATATAAATAAACAAACTTCTTTCGCAATTTGAGGATAGATAGGAATATGTGTTCAACGTACATTTTAATTAATTTCTTTAAAAGTAAAGTACTCAATTAATAAATTATAATAAATTAATTTAAATGTGTGTTCTATGAAAGAAAGTTGCCCGAACTTTTACGAACGTGTGATTTTGTTACCTATCGAAGTATTTATTTATCTAATATCTTTAAACGAGCAATTCTTGTATATTTATTTATATATAATCAGGATCTCGGAAACGGCTCCAAGGATTTTCATGAAAGTTACAGATTAGGGGTTTTTCGGCTCAAGAAATCGATTTATCAAGGTCCCAGGTTCGAGAAAAGCTCGATTCCCAAGATATAGACATTTTGAAAACCGAGCGAAGCTCGGTCAACCAGATATTGTAAATATAATTTAATCAAGGAATTATTTCCTACTCTTATTTGGCAATTTACTGAGGGTGAGAAAACTTATCCTATAAATAAACCTATCTGCTGAGACAGCTACAGTTATAAAGTTTCTTCATGGCTTTGTTTAAACGTAACAATCGGTATCAATCATCATCATCATTTCACAAAATCTTCGGAGGATGATGAGTGTTGCGGCTAAAGGATAATCCCCTTTTCTGCCGTACTTCTTGGATCTGGTGGCCTATCCTGAACTCTTAAAGCGTGATTCTTTAGGCTGTGGGAAAGAGATGGCGCTAGACGACTTGTATAGCTCTGTCTCTTTCCCACAGCCTAAACTGGATCGCGTTAAGAGCTCGTGGTAAGGCGTCGTCCCTCATCCATTTGTTGCCCACTATTTTGACAATATCCTCAATGCTCAATCAATACGAAAAAATATTCTCTCCAGTGTAAAAACAAATGACTGCTGAAACGAAATCATTTTATTTTCCCACTGAATTCCAGAATTTTCAGGGTTGAGAAATAGTTCAAGCCTGCGGCCACCAAGTGGCGGCAGACGAAAGCTTAAAACCGTTTTAATGGCTATAATACTAGTCGTAAAACCATCAAAAGTTTGCAAAATTTGAGGGAAATTGGTACCAGCTCTCTAGATGGTGTTAGTGGAAAAATCAGATCTCGCTATGGTTTCCTTGCACCGCCGGCGAGCATATAAGGCTAGAATTGTAACTCCCACCCAATCCACTAGGGCTCGACGGTCATCATCATCATCAGCCTATGTTCCTACTCCTGGGACACAGGCCTCCTCTCTGTGAGAGGGAGTGGGCCATAATCCACCACGCGGGCCCAGTGCGGTTTAGTATATGTCACATGTCTTCGAATTTTTAGTTCTAGGACATGCCGGTTTCCTCACGATGTTTTCCTTCACCGTTTTGGGAGCAGTGGTGATAAAATAAATTACACAAAGTAATGCGCCTGGCGGGGTTCGAACACACGACCTACAACTCGTAGGTCGGGACCGATACCACTGGGTTACCACTGCTCGACGGTCACATTTCTTGATGAAAATAGGGCTGTGATTGGAGACGTGATGGGGTGTCCACTGACCGTCTTCCTAACGGAGGCTTATTTTTGCGAAATGCGACTGCCGCGCTTCAGTGGATGGCAAAAAACACCATAATATAATATTATTCGGGAAAGGGGCTGTAGATAACCTTTGAATCCATAATTGTTATTCATTCATACCTAATCTCTACTTTTGGGGTTGATTTAATTCATTCAAAACAAACGAAGTTTTTATTCTAGGGATGTAGAGATAATGTTTTTTCATTCCAATGAACCCTTAATTGTTTTATGAGCCTTGTTTGCAAGGGCTTTATTTTGTTAAAGCCCTGTTAGTTATATAAAAAAAAAACATTTGACATTTGCGATTGTTTAACTAATAGTCAAGATTGAATTAAAACTGATAAATTCTAAGTCATGAGCTTAAAAAATTACAATTGCTTTATCCTACTTTGTCTACCCTAAAATTGTAAAATACGCTAATTAGGTACCTGATATCAAAATACTCAGGTAAACAGATACCCCTATACATAGGAAGAACATTGTTCATTCATTCGGGTTTTACGTCCTTCTTCTAGACGTCCTTCGGTCAATTCCGGTCCTTCGAGCCTGATAAGAGGTTTATTGCTTTTACACCTTTGAACAAAGGACCATATTTTATATTTCGAAGTAAGGAAAAATTCCTTCGACCTTTTAAAAAACCACATGTTTGTTGCTGATAACCAAAAACAAAACGTTTCTAGGAATTATGTAGAAGTGTTAAAAGTAAACGGACTTTCCTAAATGTTTTTTAAAGTAAAACAAACAAGTTCTTTTTTCAAACTTTTTTTTTTAATGTCTATGTCGTTGCTTTATAGCGGACCAGTTTTGAGCTCTCAATATTCTAGATATCTAGTTTTTTTTTAATCTGTGGATATACAATACCAAAGTACCTGTTTCAGTTAACAAGCCCAAAAATAGAAAAGACCAGATACCGGGCGCGGGCAGCAAAATGCTTGAAATTCTTACAAGAGTAACCAGTACAAAATAATGTAACATGATCAATAATTTATCTTTTTTTGTGTTTTTAATCCCATGACGTTCGGACATTAGAAGACTTCCTTGGAGTACGCCATCTCATGCAAGTCTTTACCAACGACATTTCAGTGCATCTCTGGTCCAAAATTAATGTAGGTTTACTTTTTTCGCTGTACCGGAACCAGGTTGGGCCCAAAACGGACAGGTTTCGCAACAACCGGTTGCTAGTAACAATGTTCTGAGGACGTTACACCGACATTTACGATGTTTTATAAGTCAACGCTATCGATTGGGCTATTGATTTGTAGCTTTACGTCTTTCGTTTTAATTTTCTTCAGAAGATGCAAATTTGTATCTTTAAACCAGGGGATGACTCATTTGATGATTTTACCACGATAAAAAAAGACTGGTCGCTCTATCACATCACAAATAATAATTTTCTACTTTTTTAATGACGTAAGTTGATCAAAAAACGAAGTAACAACTTTCCTCTTCCCCATACAAAACTACGGACCTACATAAACGATTAGAACAATCTGCTTAGCAATTAAAATATGACACGAGCTTTCCTAATGAATTAACAAAAGATTAGAAAGCCTTAGTTAAGACCGTTTCACTTGCCGCCGGGAAAGTACAAAGGACGAATGATCAGATAGAATAGCTAGTTCGATTCTTATTTTAATTTAAGAGCGCGTATTCTCAAAGTTGGCAACGTCGCAAATAGTTATCAAATGTTAACTAGTATTAATTAATTTAGCAATTTTACTGTATGGAAATAATAAGAAATATGGCTCTGTAGTGCACTAAAAAGTGATAAGGGAATGCAATAAGTAATATCGTAACATCGAATATATGTAGTTTTAGATGTAAATGGTAATAGTGTAATGTAAAAGGTTACTAAAAAATTTAGTAACCTTCCAAATGCCTTTTTTACACCTGAAACGGTGATAACATCAAATTCAGTGTTTTAATTGAATTCCTTTGTCAATTTCTTTGTGCGCTACAGAGCCATATCTCTCTCTTATTTACATACAGTTTTACCAAATTAATTAAAACTTGTAAATATTTGACAGCTATTTGCGAAGTTGCCAACTTTCTGGTTACGCGCCCTTAAACCGTGTTTTAAATATTGGTGCACCAGTCTTACTAGTGACGTACTATCACCAGTTTTAGTCGACTTGTTTAATAGTCGGGTAATTAATAAGTAGCAGTCGAAACGCAGTATTTAAGAACAAGGCCGAAACTATTTTGATAAATTATAATAGTGTTAGCGCTTAACTTGTTTAGTTTATACAACTTATGTTACTGGAATGCTGTGGACTGGAGTGGAGCAATGGTGGCCCAGTGCTCTCAAAACGGTGAAGGAAAACATCGATCGTGAGGAAACCTGCATGTCCTAGAACCAAAAATTCGAAGACATATTGTGACATCTACCAACCCGCACTGGGCCCGCGTGGTGGATTATGGCCCACTCTCTCTCACAGAGAGGAGGCCTGTGTCACAGCAGTGGGAACATTATAGGCTGATGATGATGATGTTACTGTAATAACAAATACGATGATCAAAATTTGTATTCGTTGAGAGTAAATTTGGATTTGTTAGTCTACTGTAGTATATGACACAATCACTAGTGATTATGAATATATCGTTTATATCAATATCAATTTATTCTCATATAAAAGAAAGTGAACGATTGTTAGATTTATGAGGCTGAAGGCTATAATACTATACATTATCTTGTTTTATAACAAACTTTTACCCACGACTTCTGCTGTTGTAATGAATGTATTGCTATCGTGCATGATTTAAGTTTTGTTTTTTAATGATTGTGATTTATGGTTTAATTTTAATGACCCGGATCATTAAAATGAAACCATAAGTCGCAAACGTCTGATAGGTTTGAAACATCAACTTGAACAAACCCATTACAGTTATATTACCGCTAACAATTCTGGCTTCAGATAGCTATTCTGTTAGAAAAGACGAAATATTCTCAATTCCTGACCCATGTAGCTCTAAAGACGATAACCCTAAGAGACAATGCCATGTTTTTATACCAAAAACTGAAATATTTTTTAAAAACGAAGGTGCATTATCTAATGCCCGTCGCGTCGCCCGAGACAATCTAACTCAAATCGAAATAATATAATGGATCTTTAATACCGAGATCGGCAGCTGATACATTCTAAGTTTTTCTTTCGCTTCAATTCCACGCTTGTCATTTTATTACGTAGGTATAATATAATATAATTTCAGATGCGAACGGTCAAGACAGACGGTCGAAGAGACGTTGACCCCGAATTATTGCGACTTAAAATTTTATATCGGGTAATATCGATTCCTCGTGCACTGGTAGTGTAATCGGGTGATGATTGTTAGCCTATAAGGTCCGTTTTTTCGTTGCAAGCCTTGCACCTTCTAACAATAACTTACCTTTTTTTAAAGCAAGTATAAGTATATTGGAGTTCGGGTTACACCTATCAGATTTTTAGCAATGGTTAAAAAGCATCTCTTTGAGATCTATTGCCAAAGGATCATAGCTCCGTTCTGCGTGGGTCAACTTTAACAAATACATCACTCTTTGCCTTGGAAATCTCCACCCTAATCCTCGAAAAAGAATTACAACCTTGTAATTATCGAGTATTCTAGAATACTTTCTCTAACACTTAATTCTATTACTAGATATGCAAACGAAGACTCGTAAAGATTTATACATCTACTTTCAAATACTTTGAGTATCTTCAATCGTTTCTTTGCTCTTAAGAAACGAAGTACTCTGGATATGATAGTAGCGGCACCTAATGGACGTCGTAGTCGTCAAAAAGAGATAGTTTAACTAGCATCATCACTAAAACTGCAAATGGTAGAAATCGTGGATCCGAAACGGAATCAACAAGTCACACTTCTTCTTAATTTAACGATTGTGTAACAAATATTATAATCAACGATAAAGATTAGATTAATGATATAACACCATTTAAGGCAAAAACCGAAACGATTATAAATAAAGAAGACTATATTAAGGCAAATGTAAGCCAGCTTGAGGAAACCCGTTCTGCTAAGTAATGAACAAACAGGATGACTGCTATTATAAATCGATTTATTGGTAATAAACCCAGAGACTTGATCATCGTCCGCAAATATTTAGGACAAAAATGTTAATCTTGGAGAAGAATATGATTAGATTTCCATGCATCTATTGTTTTGTACATAATTGATTTTGAAGAAGATTTCAACGATAGTAAAATGTTGCTAACGCTAGCGTAGCGATAGTTTTATATTCAAACATGCTACTGTGTCAAACGGTTGTCTATGAAGTGTAAAATTACGTAATCTACTTACACAGATACCTATCTACTTGAAGATGTTAAATAAAAACAAATAAAAAGATTTATTTGTTAAATATTGTCGATTATGTGATGTTCAGCGGTTAGCTTGTCGATGATTTCAGAGAACAGAAATAGAATCAAGTGACATTGCGTTAACCATGACTATCAACTTGTACATTTGTATAACTTTATTAATCGCTAGAAGTTTAAACCTCCATTCTGTTTTCATTGATTGACTGCAGAGTATGATATTCTGGTTCCAAACAAAGGTCAGGAAAATTAATGGGTCTTTCCATCAGAAATTTCTCAGTATCAACCACACTATGTAGATTTCCCGTCAGCATATGTTGCCAGTTGATGATAAGTTCGCTATTTTACATGGGAGTTGGCATAACGAATGAAATCTGGGTGAACTATTAGGGATGTGCCCAGCTTTACTCTTTTTCAGGGTCTTCTTTTGTTGGTGTATTCCCGTTCGTCCACTCGACTTCGTCCCACTAGTGGGACGAACGGGAATTTACAAAAATAATATTTAATTTGTTCCCGATCGTCCCACTCCTAATTCAAGAGGGGACGAACGGGAATATGTTCTTCGATTAGTGCCATTCGTCCCACTAAAAAGATTTGTGCAGAAATATGTTTATTCGTTGTTTCGTAGTTTGCTTGTCCTTTACTCCACTTCGTTCTCGACAAGCGCTATATTATTCTTTTCCTTATATCTCATATTCCACAGACTAACAGAATTTCATCACTAGAACAAAACATGGAATACTATTATTATCTTTATGCAAAATATAGCTGTTGATTTATTTTACTATTATGAAAAAACTAATAATAGCACATACTAAGTATCAATCACATTTCTTTTTTTACTTTTAAACAAACGCTTTTGAATAGGAAACCTTATTTAGTTATTAATTTTTAAAATAATTGAAATTTAAATATTAACACTCACAGTTAGTCCGGTCTCATTTGATATTTGTTTTCATCCACATATTTTATGCAGGGCTATCATATTCGCCCTCAATATTTATATAATTCCTATTTCACTGCAAAACCATTACAGCGTAGATGCAAACAATCGTCACACAAAATAACCAGGAATCAACAACGTTCTATTAAGACACTCGAAACGAACTAACATATCGTCTACCTCACAAATCAAAATAATTAACTTTTGGCGGGACGTCCAGCAAGATGGACCGTGAATAAAGCGCCTTAACAAAAGAGTGCCGATAACATTGTGTTATTTGCGTAAATCCTATTGGTTTACCTGACATTCTCTCCCTTTCCTATCCTTAAATTAGACCGGTCGGGTTAGTGTTGACAAAACAATGAAAGTGCACGGGTGTTAATGTAATAATATAATTATATTCGACACGAGTTATTATGACTGATTTTTATTCCAAATTTGTTTTTTTTACCAATTAAAACCACCAGTCTTATATTATTTGGTGGGACCAATAGAACTACAAAAAAGAAATAAATAAATTATTCCCATTCGTCCACTCAAAAAATTTAGTGGGACCATCGGGAAAATAAATAACGAATTCCCGTTCGTCCCACTAGGGGGACGAAGTCAAGTGGACGAACGGGAATACACGCTTTTGTTATCGCTTGTTCTCTATTAACATCAGTATTACCTAAATCACAAACCTGTCTTTCTTTGATTTCCTTTTTCTCTTCACCTTTCTTTCCCTCCCTGTCCTTCTGTCTCTTACTTACTCTCTGACCTGCAGTCGGGTAAAAATGACCGGGAAATTAAAACCACTACGCAGCCACATATAAGGTGATTCAACTTGTCTCATGTAATTAATCAACTAAATGTAGTCTATAATAACCCAGTTTAGTCTATCTGAAATTCGTTCTAGATTTTATGCAAATTGGAAAAGTAACTGTTGATTATAATAGTTGAAACTGTGGGCAGACAATGAGATATTTGTAGAAGAACTATTTATCTTTTTGCGCACCGGTTCTTAAGACATACAAATTAGTTATAATAAAATACATTATGTTTTGCAAATAAGTGAGTAAAAGAAAGATATAAAAGTGAATATTAAGCAGTTTCTTAGTAAAGTGAAGGTGTTTTAATATTACATCATAAGATTAGAATAAAAGTTAGTGGCTACCTAAAAAAAAATGTAGGTAAATAGGAATCGTCAAAGAAAGTAATAGAAGAAAGACGCTAATCCATTACCAAAGGTCTGACTCTGAATGGAATAGAATAGAATATCGTAGTGCTATTCTTTAGATATTCAGCCTTGGGTGCAGCGCAAACGCAGCATCGTTTTTGTTGCTTCTTGTCATATGACATCACTGTCATATTTGTGTAATCGCTTATCTTATTTACTTATTCGTTTCTTGAGCATTTTCAACTAGAAATCTATGTTCATTACTTGTTTGACCATTTTGCGTCGGCGACTTGGGGATCGCAGTAGGGTCACCGAAAGTTTGCAAAGGACGATGCTGCCCGTCCTTCGGTGGCTGGACGTAGTTTAAGGACGTACCCGGGTCCATCATCATAAATCTAACAAAAGTTTTGTCTATTTCATTTGTAGTTTTTATTTTTATTTTTTTAATGGTTATTGAAAGGTTCTCTTTGCTTATCTCATATTGGTAATTTTTTTTATTCTATCCTATCCTACCTACTAGTATCAAAAATTCAAAGAAATGTGACATCTTCCAACCCGCACTGGGCCTGCGTGGTGGACAATGGCCCACTCCGTCTCACAGAGAGAAGGCCTGTGTTCCAGCAGGGGGAACATTTATAGGCTGATGATGATGACATATCGTTGGTCCAATACCGCTAGCGAACTCGCCACGGACAACCAACACTTCTCTTCACAGCCCTTGGACGCCTGTCAGTTATCATCGCGGCTAGTTTATTAGGCCACCTGGCACCAACGTATGCAAAATCGAAGACCAGTCTAGCTAGATTCAGACAAGTCTATTAGAGTTTTTAATAGGAACCGCATATTATGTCGAAAGATTACACACGAGTAGCTTACTTAATGGACTGATACTTAGACTGTTGCACTCAGCCATGCAATTTGAATTAATTTATTATTCAAAATGTTATTATTTGTCACTATGTTAAGTTACCACACTTTTTGGTACTCGCGTGGTAAAATCATCAAATGAGTCCTCCCACCCCGGGCAGGGCGGGAGGGACTGTCAGTACGAGTCTGACAGTCCCTCCCGCCCTGCCACTTATTATAATCCACGGTGTCCTTCAATAGCCCTTTATGTTCCGGGGTCACGGTAATGAAAATAATGCTTGGAGCCGTCCTCGGGTTACCAATTGCAAAGAAAATCGATAAAATTGCAGCAATTTACAAATCAAATACTTTCCTTAGGGCTCGTACACAGAGCATCCGTATTAACGGGATCGTTTTCAACGGATCCGTACTTATACTGGAAGTTGCATAATTTTGTTGCTCACGCTGCATTTACAGTACTGTTTTTACGGATCAGTCGCTACTATTGGATGTATATTTTGTAGGATCCGTATTTTATATTGGACCCGTACCTACTGTCATGTGTGTGAACTATGAACTCTCTCACGAAACAACATTTAGTCCGGGCCGCCAAAGACATTCGCTTAGTAAGGTGAAAAGTTGTGTGTTGCACTCGACAGCAAAGTTATTCTGCGTCTCGTACCTTTGAAAACTTCGCTATGCTCAGAATTCTAGATTCAGGAATCCTTCTCTTGCCCAGTTTTCAATTCAAGTACTCGCGCCAAAAAACAACTTTGCAGCCTTGCATAAGAAATAACTATTTCCGCACGAATAGGAGAACAATTAAATAATACATTCCGGCACAAACTACTGAAAACGAGGACACAATGTGGAATCTGAACAGAAAGTACTAGGAGAACAGGATCAATACTTTTTCGTGGGGTATTATTTTTGTGGGAACTTGCAACAACCCAAAGCGGACTAGTAGGGAAATCTATTAGTATTGTTTTACAAATTTTATTATTATTTCACAATGTTTACTAGTAGGGAAATCTATATTATTAGTATTGTTTTACAAATTTTATTATTATTTCACAATGTTTACTAGTAGGGAAATCTTTATTATTAGTAACAAATTTTATTATTATTTCACAATGTTTACTAGTAGGGAAATCTATATTATTAGTATTGTTATTTCACAATGAGTTTAGAATAAATAAATCCAAAATCGGAGGTGTAAATAGTATTGCTCGCAAAATGGGTTAATAAACAAATGAACTCATAATAAAATAAATGTTCGTACTGGCCTAGTACTACTAATAATGATGGAAATTATTTGAATAGCGAACGCGAAGAGGTTACGGATAATGTTACCAGCAGTAGAATCGAGTTGCACCTGTTCAATTTCACACGATCAATGTTGCCAAGTAAGTTAGGGATCGGTATATGATAAGCAGCCGATAAACAGCAATGCCCTGCTGCATTTCAATGGTTCTTAGTATCTGATGGTATTATTCATGAGCGTAAAGTGTGTCATATTCTTATTCATGTAATCCCGTCGTGTTTTGAAGATATTTTTGTAAACTAATGTATAGCTTCAATGTTATCGATTTTGCATTAAATTTGTATGGATTGCAGAACTATGGTTTGGACTGATCTGATATTTTTTTTTTATTAGATAATGGTATTTGTGTTTAAATGGTAGTTGTAGTTATGTTGTTATTGATTTTTAGTAGTCAACGAGAGAGAATTTTCGAATTATGGTAATATTCGTCCTTCAAGTGTTAAATTGTCCACATGTCATTATGTTAAAAAGTCAAAAATTTTAAAGATCAAGTGACAAAATGTCCATATGACATAAAGTAAGAATGATTTCGTATCAACAAATTAAATTGTTTAACGACATTGGAACGTAAAGGGCTATGAAAACAAAAAAAAAGTAAGTTTGTTCTATTATCTACCGACAAAAAAAATTCAGGCGTCGTTTTATCACAATACCTAGCATTTTGAATCACGTACAATATGACATTTGGACATTCTAACAATTGTTAATTTTTGCAAAACTTAATTCTAACAAAATAGAAATATAACATGAGGTTATTATGACAAGTGGACAATTTAACACTTGGACGAATGTTACCTTATACCGATTTTTCTACGATAAAAGAAGAAACTGAATGGTTTACTGACTTATTGATCAACGCACAGCTGAAGCGCTGGGTCTAGAAGCATTAAAATTTGCACAAACGTTCTTTAAATGACGAAAGTGTGCTGAATAACATTTTAAAAAATTCGTCCCAGAAGGGGTTTCAAAATGAGATGAAGGTTTCTAAAATGAATTTAATTTCATTCAGTTTACTTGAAACTTCAAATTTATACTTATCAACCAAATTGATACTCGTAAAATACATGTTTCAACATTTTTGGAAATTCCAATCCCAAATGCGGAATTGAAAATTATAGGGTACGACGACATAATCACAGTAGAAGTTGCGGGCGGAGTGCAAATAGTAAATAATACAATAAAACCAGCTGGGGCAAACGTTGTTTTGCCATATAAATTATTTCAAATTATTCCTAGTGCATAGGTTATTCACAGTACCTATTTATAAAAAAATATATATATTTATATAAAAATGTTAGAGGTGGACCCTTATCACTTAGGGGTATGAAAAAAAGATAGAAGCCGATTCTCAGACCTACTGAATATGCATATAAAATTGACTACTAGCTAACTAACTAACACTGTGTGACACGAGAATTTTTTATATTAAATAACGGATTATCGGCTTTTTCAATTCTTACAATTTAAACTGCTACACGTCATTACCCGTTCATGAATGAAACAACAATGTTTTGACATAACTGGTCATATTTAAATGTTAACCATATTATAGTACTGGTAACAGCAGGTCATAAAATGCGCAGTGAGTCCTAGGGGAGTGACCACGCATACAAAAGAGGGCCTGGTCCCAAATATACACAAAGTCAGCTGTCCTTCTCACACCACATACAAAAGAACAAGACAGGAAACACATTCTCGGATTCCTTAGCATAAATAGGCAAACGTGGGAAAATAATACTCGGAGTTCTGTGGGCGTCGTGCTAACTATATTGGGACAAGAATTCTCGCAGACAGACAAACCAACAGATTTCTTGTAGAAAAAAAGACCGAAGGATAAAAAAAAATTGAAAATAATACACATTAAAATATAACGGGAAGCAAATTTAAAAAACTTGAACATAACAATAAAAAATGTAGAGAAAATAACTAGGGTAAATACTACATAACATAAATAATCAGAAAACAAAAAAAAAACACTTAAGCGGAACAAACAACCGTAATTAAAGATTTAAACACAATTATTATCAATTGCAGTAGTTCATTAGTTTGATAGATTCAGACATTTCACTCAAATGTATGGCTCACTTGAGTGTCTGATTTCATTTTTGATTTATTACACTTTTTACGAAACCAACAAGATACTTTTAGTGGACATTTTTTAATGTTCTTTTCTTACCCTGAAGATAACTGAAAAATGCCGAGTGCCGAAATAAAACATTTTACGATAATTTCAATAGTGAACCCATCTCTTCTCCATTTTGTGCTCAGACTTCATTCATTAGTATTTCAGCGTGGAATCGTTCACTAGTCACTAGTACTACTGGTGTGTACAGACTCCCCATTCCCTATGCCAAAACTTTGGGTTTAAAGCGTTTCCAGAATTAACTCAGCTTGAGTGAATGATAGACAAAAGCGAAGTGTCTGATAACGACCTTATAGCAAAACGAAGGTATACATAACGTTATGACAATATAGAACAATCTGATATCGCAAATGTTAAGTCTGCGGTAACAAACAATCTTCGCACAATGATCAAATGTGGGCCATCGTCACAAAACATGGGACGTCATACAACCAGGTCTAGGTTAAGTGGACTGTGACAGACAGACTCTATTCATGAAGTGATTCAATGCTAAGTTGCATCGTAACTGGGTGCAGTAACACTTTTGTGGTTATATGATTTTGTAGGTCAGGAATTACTGAGCCATCTTCTTTGTCACCCATAGTTGAGCATAGTGATTGCGTTTAGTAAAGGCTTAACCAACCCGCACTGGGCCCGCGTGGTGGATTATGGCCCAC
The DNA here is from genome assembly GCA_954870645.1 of Agrotis clavis. Classification (NCBI taxonomy): domain Eukaryota; kingdom Metazoa; phylum Arthropoda; class Insecta; order Lepidoptera; family Noctuidae; genus Agrotis; species Agrotis clavis. Next base: position 28,715,364 of record OX940917.1, on the reverse strand, counting down.
TCCCACTCACAGAGAGGAGGCCTGTGTCCCAGCAGTGGGAACATTATAGGCTGATGATGATGAAAGGCTTAACTGTCAACTTCAAATTGGTAGTAAATTATTTCAAAACACGCCATTATTCAAGGAGATATTCCGCATCAATTCCAAGTAAGTGATTCCATACCTTTACTCGTTAGTGTAGTTAAGCGTATCTACACTTTAGACACTTTGAAGGTTTTTTTGTCCACCTCACACCAAAGTTTTATAGGAATGACGTAAACGCATCAGAAATATGTTACGGATTGCAATTTACAAGTTTTTCATCCACAACTAACAACGTGAAGACTTCCGTACACAGCTTAGTTTTTTGAGCTACAAACTTCGTTTCATCCAAAATGAAGTGTGAAATATATTTTACCTTGTTCTAGTCACGATTCAGAAAAAAATTTTGAGATACATCGGACGCACGATTAAGGAATATTTGAATTTTATATTGTCGTGTTATCGTGACCCTAAGATTGTGGTGGCCATATTATGTGTTCCCAGTTCCCATACTATATACTTAGTGCGTGTCATTTGCGTTTGTAATGTTACTCACGACAAAGGCGAACTAAGGAACTCTGCGTGTCTAGCATTCTTATTTACTAAAGCAGTTTGTTAATAAGCTGTTTCGCAAGAAAATCAAAACATTTTTATTGAAATTGTCCAGTTTTTCTAAAATTTGGAGTCACATTCCTAAAGAGCTGCTTGTTTTTTAGGGTTCCGTAGTCAACAAGGAACCCTTATTTTTTAGGGTTCCGTAGTCAACAAGGAACCCTTATAGTTTCGCCATGTCCGTCCGTCCGTCCGTCCGTCTGTCCGCAATTTAGCTCAGAGACGCACAGTACTAGAGAGCTGTAATTTGGTGTAAATATACGGATTTGTTGTGCCGAAAAAGTGGTAAAATAAAATCTCGTAAAATATTTTTTTTTAGGGTACCTCCTGTACACGTAAAGTGGGGATGTTTTTTTTTTTTCTCGCGTACCCCTTAGTGTGGGGTATCATTAAATAGGTCTTTAAAAAATATTGATAGTTACCATTAACAATTTTTTGATAAAAAAATTCGTTTGTGAAATATTAAGCTTTAAAGTGCTAAATTTTGCTCGACTCGAGTGTCCCCCCCCCTCTACCAGCTAAACGGTTATGTTTGGGGGTGTGAAAAAATTCACAATAGTAGTATATATAACGAAGTTTAAAAGAAAATTATCATGACTAAGTAGGCTTTACAACTTTACGTGTAATAGTCGACCAACTTATAAAATGTACTTGGATAACATATTTTCTTAAACAAAATGTATCGGAGAACATCTTCTTCAACTGCAAATGTAAGTTTGTCAACTTTATTTTTACAGTTTTAATAGGTATGTTTTTTAGGGATAGGTAGGTTTTTATCGTCAACTATTTTTAACTAACTTCAAAAAAAGGAGGAGGTTCTAAATTCATCGTAATCTTTTTTTTTATGTATTTTTCCCGATTTCTCAGACTCCTGGCCCGATTTTGTAAATTCTTCTTTTTAAAATTAAATTCAGCGAATCAGTTTAGTTAGTTCGCATAAGTATTTTGATGGGCAACTACGGAACCCTACACTGTGCGTGGCCCGACACGCACTTGGCCGGTTTTGTTTTTTTTTAATTTTTCTGGATCGTTACAGGTGGGGAGTTTTTGCCACCGCTTCTTACTATTTCTAAGGACCAAGAAATTCCTTAACTTTTTTGAGTTGTTGACAAGAAAATTCCTGGATGACTTTTTACCGAAGTTTAAACTTCAGAGCTCTTTTTACATAACAGACAGCATTTTTCGATAAAAGGCGATTTTGAGAATGAGTTAAAGCAATTAAAAACGGTGATAGCAAAAAAAAGTTCCAAAGGTATTTGCCGTCAAATCCTGGAAAATATAAAATAGGTACGAAGATTCAATTATTCAAAAACAATATGACTTAAATAGTGAAAACAAGTGTCAGTGAAAACAAAGTTACTGTGAATTCAGTAAGTAAAAACAAACTAAAAAAAAAAAACATTGTTTAACCCTTAACCACCCACAAGTGTCTCGCGGACACAATTTTGCGTTTGAATCCTAATAAAATCTAAAGTATTTATTTTTGTATATTGATATTTTTTCTAATCTATCATCAATTCTTTACAAACCTAAACCTGCAAGGTTTTTTTTCGTACCGGGAATATTTAAATATTTATTAATAAAAAACTAAATAAGTAACCTATCCACCCACAAGTGTCCAACAGACACAGTAATATTTTGTTTGACTCTAGTTCAAAATTAGATTGTTTATTTACATAAACCTTTATCACACAGTGTCGGGTAACCAATTGCAACTCTTAAGACCTTTGTTTTTGTTACAATCATTGTCTTTGTACTTGCATTTTGTTTGTATCGGTGCTTAGAAACGTTTATTATAATAAAGCAGTTGTTCACTCATACGTTCTAAGAAATGGCTAAAAATCAAACAGCACAGATTAGATTACATAATCTCATATGCACCAGAAAAGGACCGTGTTGTTATTCTTTTTGTTTACGATGCATTATAGCAAAGAAATAGATGCAAGCAATGAGCTATACAAACATAATCAGTATAATGCTTCAATTGCTGGGGCACAGGCTTCCTCTCTGTGAAAGGTGCTGTAATCCACCATGTGGGCTCCATGCAGATTGGTAGATGTCACATGTTTTCGTATTTTTGGCACAAATTGCACTTCAAACAAATCTGAGATGAAATACTAAAACTAAAACCACTGCAAGTGCGTGTCGATACGCTTTACCAGATAGATCATGAGTGTAGGTACGGTGCGACGTAAAACAAATAGACATGTTTATATATTATAAATGTTGTAGGCATTGGACTAATAATTATATGGAAAATCCTGAACCCTGATTAGTACATACGCAAGCAGAATACAAAAAAAAAATTTACGTAAAATCGCAACTAATTTGGTAATGCCTCTTATTATGAGAAGACAAAACAAAATGACGTAACGATACGTTATCATTATCCTCTAGCAGCCATGCAGGATGTCATAGGAACCTACTGCAGCCTCGTCATATAAATCTTCCACGGAAAAGAAGAAGCGTTGCCATAATTTGTACTTCAAAAACATCTAAAACATCTTAGTAAATTTTTGCTATATGAGTCGTAACATTTTCATTGAAAACTTAAAAAAAATATTTTTGTAACTAAAATGTAAGAAAAATATGATTATTTATGTACACATCAATACTACAGCTACTATCATAATATCAAGACACATAATAGTCTAGTTAACTCATTGTATTTTTTACCTAATTCGTTTATTTGTGTAATGTGTCCGATGGACACTACTGGTCCGTTACGTTAGAAAAGCATACTGGGTGGTTAAGGGTTAACCCCGCTCTCGCTTCCGCCTACAGTCGAACGCAAGCTCGACAGTAAAAAACATGACAAGCCCTTTGATAATAGTAATCATCATAACATAGTCATTGTAACAGATTTTTTGCGGCTGCTGTATCAATTAAACTAGTCAGGGATGTCACTCTTCATTATAACTCCGTGGCCTCGTCCTCGTGTTAATTACTCAAGTTTTTTAGTTCCTTCATATAAACCCAGTAGCTGGAGGGTTATACAGCGTGTGTCTAAAAATTGAGAACATATTTATTTAGATACCCATCAAATTTTTTTTTTTCTTTGAGACCAAAATTTTTTTTACTTCTTGGTTTAAGTAAGCCTTCCGCCATTTCTTCCACGTCTCTCAATCGAGTGCTTATTCTTGGTCATTCAAGAATATTACCATAAACCGTAGTCACGTTTTTTTTGTCTAGAAAAAAATTTGCTGTCCTATGCAAAAACTCCACCATACAATTTGATATTCTGTAAAACTGTAACCATTTTCTTTTTTTATCGTGGTAAATCACCAAATGAGTCCGAACCCACTTTCAGACTTGTACTGACTAAAATTTACGGTGCTCATTCAATAGCCTTTACGTTCCAGGGTCACGGTAACCTCATGAGACCCGGGCCGCGACTAACCATACCGTTTATTCAGACCACATTTTGAGGAATTTTTCTCTTGCCTCTAATCTAAGCCCCAGACAAAGACAAAGTCGACCATAGAGTCAGCTTTACTAGAAGAAACCGGTTAAAACAAAAAAAAAAAAAAAATTTTGCTCCACACAAGGAATTTCTCCTGTATCGTGGATGCGTTTACAAACATAGAAACTGACCATACACAAAAACCCAGACCCGGAACAACTACTTGCAGATGATACAAATATTTGTTGCGTGTGGGAATCGAACCCACAACACGCTGCGCAGGAGTCGATCCATAGATATAATAAAGAAGAGTCGATCCATAAATATAATAAAGAAGAGTCGATCCATAGATATAATAAAGAAGAGTTTACTTAGTTTTTTTACTTTAATTTAGATTTTAGCTTAAGTTACCACCTATGTTTGTGAATGTTGGTTCACCTATTATTGGCGACTGTATAAGCCTTGTACTCTTACATAAGTAAACTATTTATTAATTTATATACAGAAGCTGTTGGTGTCCCTTTGTTAATAAATAAAAGAGTCGATCCATAGATTTAATAAAGAAGAGTCGACCCATAGATATAATAAAGAACAGTCGATCCATAGATATAATAAAGAAGAGTCGATCGCATAGCGACTGCGCCAAAAAACTGATCTAAATAAAATAAAATGCTAGGTTTGTGATACACGCTGTATACGGACGACAAAGTGGTGTATTACAGGGATTGTTGTCAATTGTTGACCATCAACCCATGACCCAATTTGTCATTGCAACCAGTGACCCAATTTGACTAAAGCGTAGCGTATTTCATTATTTTAAGTGGTGTGTTCATTGACTTTTTATACACTACGATTGATTTTCTAAGTTAGTGGTTCTAGATTATGACAATTATTGTGAAATACAATGCTAAATTGACTTAGCTAGTAAAACTTCGATAGTCGCTACCTCATCAAGCTTCCACAATCTGTCAAATTTCTTTAATAGATTTTCAACCTTATCAGAATAGTGAAAAGTTAATGTGCGATTGGTAGAGAGATTCGGGTAGGTTAATGGCGTCTGTACATTAATTTTTAAACAAATTGTCATCGTCATCGTCCAGTGTGTACAGATGACAAAACAAAAAATATGACAGCTTTTAAGGTTAAAATCTATAGAAGTATAGATCCTGGTTTATTTCCTATTTTGAAACCTACATTATATAGAAATAACTATTAAAGAAACTAAGCGTCTCATTAAACTGCATCACTCAACTAGAAAAGACACAAACCTTCGAAACGGAAACGAAACAAATCATCTCGTCACACCAATATCAACTTAAAACAGTAACAATAAAGTCAATAATCCTATATAATCACTTAAAAATACAGTAGCGTTACGCCGTCCTTTGATTACAACCTGTCAATTGGTTCCTGAATGGAACATTTTTCCTGTTAATTTCTTAAAAGTAATGCTAGTCAATTTTGAACTCTACAGTTTAACGATAAGGACGATAAAGTAAAATCCAAGTTCAAAGAAAGGGGGTTCGTATTGTGATGCGTAATAATCGGTTTACTGACAGTGCACTGTCTCGACATTCTAAAGGTTTTTTTAAAGTTGGAATGGTCACGGGAAATGCCCACGGTAACTGCGGCGGCGTGTGCGCAGTGCAGCAAGGAACGCGTGGTAAAAAAGAACAAAATGATGCTTACATTGAGTCGATTTTATTATACTTACTAACCACTTTCCCTTGTGTGGTCAACCCGAATACCAAATGTTAAGTTAAATTAAATTATTTGAGTTATTTAAAATTGGTATCGAGAAATTATTGTACCACAGTGACAATGAATACGTGATTAGAGCAAAACTAGAGATGGAGATAGAAATATTTTGTCTTTCTCTAGTAAAACAAAACCAGAGACATTTTGTACAATTGCACAGAATACCTAATAGTAACAATTGAGAAAACAGGCCAACAGTAGGGTGGGGTTTTTGGCGATTGAAAAAGAGTATCCATGGAGTTTCTTGCTCATTCTTCTCCATAGAGATCTACGCTTTGGAATGAGCACCTACGGTACTTATACAGTTTTTATGTCTTGTGACTGGGACTGTAGCACCATAACTTTTTAATGTTTAATTACATTTTTATTTGTCTATGACAATTCATAAGTGCCTGTAACTGGCCTACTTGAAATAAATGCTTTGATTTTGATTTTGGTGTAGGACAAGTTAAATTGTTTAACGACATTGAAACGTAAAGGGCTATTGAAGAATCACTATGGATTTTACTCAGTAGATACAAGTCTGACAGTACCACCCGTCCCGCCCTGGGTGGGAGGACTCATTTGATGATTTTAACACATTAAAAAAAAAGGTTCACAATTGAACTTATTATTAACAAAAGTCGTGTGAATTAAAGGTGCCTTCTAGTCGCGAGTTCAATTCCCACTCGGTACTGAGGCCTTACCACGAGCTCATAACACGATCCAGTTTAGGATGTGGGACAGAGACAGAGCTATACAAATCGTCTAGCGCCATCTCTTTCCCACAGCCTAAACTGGATTGCGTTAAGAGTTCATGGTAGGCCACCAGGTTTGGGTTGGTGTAAGTTCGCCACATTCCCCTCGAAAAGAAGTTTTGATTCTGTTCTCCTAATACTTACTTTCTGTTCAGATTCTACATTGTGTCCTCGTTTTCGGTAGTTTTGTGCTGGATTTTATAATTTAATTGTTCAGCTATCCCCGTGCGGAAAATAATGGGTCGAATGTACAATAATCAAAATGAAAAAAAAATGGCATATTAAACATACTTTTTTCGTGGGGAGTCTGGGTGTTTGTGTATGTTAGTTTATGTACACGCACCTACGGTACACGAGAATTCCTAATGTAGGAAATAACGATAATATTACGAGTATCTTAAAAACACACTTATATTATAACACGCTGTGTTATGATTTATTCACATTTTTCCATTAATTTCTGTCATAGTTTGATCATTTATATTTTAATTCTTCACTAATAGAAAGGTGTACAATTACTCATTAGGCAAGACGTAATAAATCAAATATAAAAAAAAAATCTTTATCACTAAAATTAAACATTTATTATTCTAATTTTAATCATTTATATTTTAGTTCTTGCACTAATAAAAGGTGTAGCTACAATAACTCATTAGGCAAGTGATAAATCAAAATAATAATCATACAATTTGCGGTACCATTCCGTAATTGTGTTTAGTAATAACAAAAGCGGTACAGGTTGCATCACGTACACTAGTGTTATATTCTTATTATTATGCACATCTGCAATCGTAGCGTTGAAGAATTTACGTTACCTTCGGATGCCTATCTACATGGTTCAGTAAGTTTTTACAAAATTTTATAGCAGCAAAAGGCTGCTAAAAAAAGAAAAAAAAAACGTAATGAGGTCGTTATGCATGCAATCGTCGTCGCTGCGCAGGAGTTCCAGTTCCTTCAGGGCTAGCTCGCGCTGCCTTAGGCCTCACCTTTGGGTGACTTGCCGCCCGATCATGGACGGCGCGTCGTGTTCCACGCGCGCCTCAAAGGGCAGTCAGCAATCTGACGGGGGCCTAACTTAGAGGGCCAAAACCTGCCGGGGTCGGAGGTAACCGTAACCCTGGATCGTAAAGGGGTATTGAAGGACACCGTGGATTGTAGTCAGGACGAGTCCGTCAGTCCCTCCCATCCAACCCTTAATTGATGATTTAACACGTAACAAAAGGCCTCACTTTTGCTTTTGAGTTAAATACAGGCCAAGTTAGTATTTAAATATAATTTTAAATATAAAAATTATCAAAAAACTCGCTCCATCAGCTCTCACATAGAAAAGGTGCATCATGTTAAAATCTCCGAAATCTAACTACGATGTACCTTTTCTATGTGAGAGCTGATGGAGCGAATTTTTTGATAATTTTTATATTTAAAATTATACTTGTTATTACCGCAACACATATATTTATAAAGTTACAACATGTCACTGGCCTGCAAATTGCAAAAAACGTAAAAAAAAATGAATTTCGCGGGCTACATCGAAGCAATCACCTTAAGTTTATCCAATTAAAAATAAAGTTAGTAGTAAATTTAGTTTTTCACAAGCAAAAATACATACTATTTATAAAGGTAATACAGCAAACATGTAGTACAGCTTATCGTCAAAAGCTAGCTTAATGCAGCTTCGAGAATCGAGGTAGGTAGGTACCGTACCTACCTGACAGATATAAAAAAAAACCGCCACAGCGTCGGTGCCTTAATATAAAATCCCGAAACACGCGGAAGACTAATCGAACTCAAGGACATTTCAATTTACTGAAATCGGCACAGCAATTTTCGAGACGAGTTCTCACTAAATAAACTCACACATAAAATCGTTCAACCGGAACCAGTTCTTGTTGTCGTTTAAATGCCGATTTATTGCTTACTGCGGACTTCAGGAATCAGGATTGAAATTGTCCCACTAGGTACTACCGGGATAGCGTATACTTTACTAACTAGAGCAAAAACCTGGTTTTAAAAACCTTGAACAACCAAGTAAAGGGGTACTTTGTTGTTCAAGGTTTTTAACCGACGAAAAAAAAAGGAGGAGGTTCTCAATTCGACATGTATATTTTTTTTTTTAAAACCAGGTTTTTGCTTTTCTGTCAATGTCCTTTGCCTGATTTATAAACCGAGTGCTGTTCAAAAGAGTCCTCACGTTCTATGTGAAGCGGATGAGACAGTCATCTAAAAAACACAATACTCCTTCACATGCTTTTACGTTCCAGTGCCGCGGTATGCTGTTCAGACAGTCCCACGAATGATCTAACTCCTAAGTTCCTAACGTAGGTAATTGTGTACTTTTATGCTAATTTTTCCCTAATCTGTTCAACTGTAGTAACAGTTGAACGAGCAGAACTCCTTCCATCCAGTAGGATGGAAGGAGTTCTGCTCCTTCTCTTTCTCCGCTTTCACCAGAGTGAATTATTCTCAAATGTGTAGTAATAATGAATCAAAGAATACGGTTTAAATAAGTATCAGATCATTTGATCACCTGAGTCACAGGTAAGCCATTAACGTCAGTATCGTCACTATATTATTATTTTACCGTTACTATAAATTCGCGGCCATTGTCACATGTCGTCAGTAGAACACTGGTTGAATTTTAAATAAACTATTAAGATGTTTGAGATTATTCTTATGGGAAATTTTTAATTAGGATAGGACGATTAAATTACTGTTACCACATTCCCTGTTATATAGTATTGCTTAACAACAAGGCATTATCTGTCAAAAATGTCCCACCGCTGGGAGACTGGCCTCTTGTCTATAAAAAGCGAATAAAAACAAAAAAACTAATTGGCAAAAAACAAGTCAATCTACACATCAACATCTATAAATTACGAGAATCTTCAGAAAAATTGAAGTATTTTCCTTAAATAAGCTGACTTCAAAAAACACCGAAAAGAGTAGCTAGATCTAGATCGTGTTTAGAAATAACAAGAACAGGAACTAAAGACAAACAGAAAGCAAAAAAACATAAAAACTCGAGTTTAACGGGACTCATAGACAAAGCTACAAAAACTGAAGGAAGTGACACCCGACGACTACATCTGTCACTTTGCTTCGAATTTGAATACATTCATAATCCATAGATTACGGCTTGTAATGAGATAATCGTTAAGCATTGACACATCAAGGCTTCTTCTTCGCAAATAGCGGTATGAAGAATATTTAAATCACGATTTTTTACCGCGAGCGTTTCCGCACGCTTTCTGTTTAAGAACTACCGTGGTACTCAAGGTTATGCTGAATCATAATTATAATAAGAACCTCAATTGAAGAAAATAAAAACGGTCCTTTTTTTTTTAGCGTGGTAAAATCATCAAATGAGTCCTCCCACCCCGGGCAGGGCGGGAGGGACTGTCAGACTTCTACTGACTAAAATCCACGGTGTCCTTCAGTAACCTGTTATGTTCCGGGGTCACGGTAAGGAAATAATCCCGCGACCAAATAAAAACGGTCCTGCAGAAAATAAAGAACAATGTCAAACACGCATTCATCAATTAACAATGCGATTAAGAAGATGCGACATTGTCATCATCTATCATTTTATTAAATCAATAAAATCGAACGATGATATCATAAATGATTGTAATTGATGTAGGTAGCAGCGCTATTGTTCATATTTCCCATGATCCGTTGTTCTAAGGTAAACCGGTATGATGTTTTTAGCATATTCTGCGAAATGAAGAATAACCCGGGGGTCGCGCGCCGTGTAAAACGTGTCATTGTACGGGACTTGAACTGTGATGTCTAGAAACGTACATAAATGTACGGGAAAACACTAAGTTACGACTTGTGACCTAGCTGTACACAGAGCGTCTAGATTGGAAACTGCATAGCTCTTGTACAAACAATTTATTCAGACACTAAAAATTTAATGGCGAATATCAAACCGCACTAAAGACAAAACAGCTGTAAAAGTATTTAGAACTCCTTGTTAAACCTAAATAACAATTATATCGATAAATCGAGATCTCGGTACAAAAATCGATAGCAATCACAGCGCGCATTCGATTCGGAATCTCAACAAAACATTCCCGTTTGTCTGGCTTTGCATTTCGTATACTTCGCGTTAAGCACGGCTTACACATTGACCTACGACCTTGGTTCGGTAATGTTTATGGTACAAGTAATTAAACTTTAGCGATTTGACTATTGCACTTACAATTAATCGTAAGACTCATAAATAATTACCATCTTCCTTCCCCTGTCTACGTTACTTGGAGCAACGCGTTTTTTTTCTTTCCTCTCTTTCCTACCAACCGTCTCTTATTATCTCGTAATATATGGTTGACCGCGCTTCGCTCGGTTTTTAAAATGTCTATATCTTGGGAACCGAGCTTTTCTCGAACCTGGGACCTAGCCTTGATAAATCGATTCCTTGAGCCGAAAAACCCCTAATCTGTAACTTTCATGAAAATCCTTGGAGCCGTTTCCGAGATCCTGATTATATATAAATAAATATACAAGAATTGCTCGTTTAAACATATTAAATAGTTTTACTGCTACTTTGTTAAGGCTAAACTTAGCAAGTATACCAACATTTTGTTCTGCCCTGATTGTAGTAATGTGTGCCGTATGTATAATACATACATTTTTAATTCAGTAACTCTACAAACTTCAAGCAAAAATTGTTGTGCCAATAGTTAGTAAAAAGTATATGTAAAGAAAGCTGCACTAATATTACAAAGCTGAAGTTTGTTTGGTTGAACACGCTAATATCAGGAACTACTGGTTCAAATTGAAAGTCTAGTCTATTTATCGAGAAAGACAATAGGCTATATAAAATCGCTACGTGACTAATATAAGAGCAGCGGGTGAAATCGCGAGGATTCGCTTTTACACTATAAGTCGTGATTGATGACGTAGCTTACGATACTAATCGCCTCTCGCTTATGGCCCAGACCCGCGCAAAGTCACGGCCAATCTCGTTAGCAAGGAACACAGCACACGTGGATGTGGAATAGTGACGTTAACGGAATCCTCTTTGTTGTATTTACTTTTACAATGAAAGTCTCCTAAATCGTAGAAATAACATTTTGTTATTTACTTATTGTAATGTAAAATCACGAGGAAGTTATGAAATCATGAATAATTTTATGTAATCATAAAAATTATTTACATAATACCAATACCCATTTCGATGTGGTTTTAATTTCAAAACGTGTATTTTTTTTCAATTATGTTTTGGAAAAAAAAACACTTTTTGAAATTTTAACACTCTTTTTTACAGCCCCTTTGGTTCGGACCTAGCCATGTTTCATAATCATTTCATTATTTTATTATATTGTGTCTTTAAAAAAAATCTCAATTAGTTAAACTTACTTCGAGTTGAATACAAAAAAGCCTTGAATCTATACAATCAGTTAATCCAACTAGAAGTGCAATTGTCTGACTCTGCAATAATCGCATAAGGAATCGATTTTACGTCCATCCAATTAGTAATTGATGCTGAGATCTAGTGATATTCAGCTGAAGCGATGGCCCTGACTAAGTTAGGATTATCATGCGCCTCGAATGATTATATCATCAAATTTTTATGCCTGCAAAACTATAGATAATAAACTATACTTTATTATACTCTAAAATTGTTATACAACTGTTTTATAAATATTGATAATAATTCTATGCAAATCTATAATGCTCAGTGATTAACACTGCAATTCCTTTTGCTTTCATCTTGTCTAGAAATGCTTCAGCAGACTGTATTTTAAATTGTTTATGAATAAGTCGATCAATTAGAACACTGATAATATTTTTTAATTTAATTTAAGGAAGAATAATTGAAGGCTACATCATTTCCAATGAAAAACTATCCTTACAACTGCTCAATTCAATGATTGAATCAATAACAGTTATAAATATCTTCGGCCTGATCATACTTAACGCCATTCATATAACATTAATGAATGACAGTCAATAATGTTAATGATCTATTGCACTTTATTTTTCAACCGTACAAAATTAAACGGTTTATTTTTTTCCTTTTAATATTAATTTGTCTTATAATTGGTGGCTCTATAAAAGTGTCAGTTATGGGTACCAGATTGTTTGTGATTTTTTTACTAGGCTTCATGTATTTCAGCTGACGTTCACCTGCGGTGTAGCAAATTGCATTACCTACATTAAAGTTCAGTGTAAAATAAAACTGGAACACTGCGTAGTTTATTATATCCAATGTGATGGTTAAAAGTGGTTGAATAATAGCGGTAGAGGATTTTAAACTGTCCATTTAAAATGAAGGAGCTGGTCATGCAGTTGCTAATGACCGTAAGTCTTTTAGCGGACACCTGCAAACTGCTGCAGTAGACGTTAGAATAGAAATGGTTTTCTTGAACGAACCCCTAACACATTACAAACAACTGATACGAGTATACGAATATTTGTCTATAAACTAAGAACACAATTCACTGTTACGCAAAAAAATATTTTGATGTTTTTTGCATAGATTAAGTAACATCTTAACACTTAATAGCAATGATGACATCTCCATAAAGTTTCTGATGTAACCATTGGTTGAAGCTAACTGCATCACTGCCCAAAATAGCCAGTGACGTCAGAGGCGGTATACCGGAAGTATGGTCGTCTGTTGTAAGCAGAAAGTCGTGTAGATATTCTGATCACGGCAACATTACGCTATCGACGTTTGGTGATGCCAATTGTAGGAGGTGATATTACCTGGCGAAGTAGAAAGTTATTTGTAGGATCACTGGATTTTAATAAAGCGTTCAAAACAGGTTCACATCACAATTAAAATACGGGTCATAACATTCCTTTATCTAGACTCGTTTTAGTTTACACAAATACTATAATTATTAGTACTACCTGTTATGGAATCGCATTCCAGAACCAAAAGTGTCATCGAACAAAAAATACCAAGCGTCAAAACGTGGAGTTCCCCAGGGAACTATCCTAGGACCTGTAAACAAATTAAGCAAAAAGAAAACAAGAGTTAACGCATGATAATTATTTATGCCGTGAAATATTTTCGCGTTCATCGAGTTTATTAACAAGGTACATACCGGCTAAGAACGCCGGTTTGCCATACAATTTACACCTGTCTGTCAAGTGGTATGTTCTCACGAGACGACTCAGATGTTTTGTGTTAATTACTTCTCGCGAGGGTTCGAACACACGATCATCTACTGTTAATATTCGAAATAGCAAGTCTAGTCACAAGTGTAAATACACTTTGTAGAGCCGTCTGTGAGAAGCGGTTTTAAATACTAATTTGTATAATACGATAATTTGGGTATGGTTTAAATGAAATCAAGTTTAAGCTAACGTCAGTCAAACTAAGGTGATTAGAAGGACAAAATATAAAATCACTTAGTGACTAAGTTTTATCAGCGGCAAATGCGCCCGCCAGTGTGCTCTCAGCCTTATTAAGAACAGTAAACAAATCGTCGTGTCCCAATGCCAATGTCAAGTTAAGGACTTTATTGAACCTAATTAACGATCAAATGGTCTACGAAGAGCCTTTTTTATTACATATTTTCATCTCAATACTTTGGTTAGATCAGGAGGACAGATCAGTCTAGTTACAAAAATGTATCCTTATGAGTTGATACTTAGCCCTTATAAGTTTGCATTTTTTCAAAATACTCGGTTCGGTTCATCACCATCGTCATAGCCAGCCCTTTTCCACCCATTGCTGAGTATATGCCTAATTTGTTCCTTGGCCTACGCAAGTCTCAGCCTAGTTCACTCATTATCTAGCAGCTAACACTTTACGTGATTCTGGAATCATATGCCGAGTGCTGTTATCAATATTTTTACGATCTTCGTAGATTTGAAACCCAGGTTACGCATACCAATTCGCGATCATTATAATCGCCTGTTCTGTCCCAGTAGCTACTTCACTTCCGATGATTTCATCCTACCTATTATGTTTTTATTCACACAGTTCATTGTCCGTTGCTATAAAATCTACTTGTTTAACATCGCTCACTTCACCTGCTTGTATGTTTCTTTAAAAATGTAACAGCAAAGTTGGTATAACAAAACGTGCAGGTATTCATTATTAATTGTGACCAGTCCTTCGTTGAATAATAATGTATGAAATCGACAATTTGTTTTTAAACAACGTGTCTGTACGGAACGCTCCGATAGTGAACGTGATTTGACAATAGAAATGTTCATACTTCTTTGGTTATGCAACGTTTGACATGTCACATATTAGAAGCAAAGCCTTGTATTTTTGAAGTTGGTTAAATAGGTGTCAATGTACGAATGGCTTAAAAGCCCTCAAAAAAAAAAAAGATTTGGTTTTGAGTTTTGAAACCGATATTTCAAATAGTAAATCGAAAATGCTGCTGGTTTAATTGATTATGCATTCCTTTTTACTCGTATATCAATGAAGCTTTTTCCAAGCTAAGGGACTTCAATAATTTATAATATTGCCGCTGCCAGCTTTTCGATGGATTGCAAAGGAATGTCGATAATGCGAATTGCATACAAATAGTCGAAAATTGATATGCAAGATTATATGTCTAGCGATATGTCCATACGGTTAGAGAATACAAGTGTTCAGTGAGTGTTGTAGACAACTTTCTAGCAAAATTTTATTACTATGCAATGATTTTGTGTAGCAGTATATTTCTTAAGCTCATCTAAATACGAGTATGTATATCAAAATTAAGATTGTTGAATATTGTAGGGATCGGCGTGTGATTTATTAAATAAAAGATTATTTTAGCGAATTAAAAATTGTATTCATTGACACACGCACTTTACAACTTACTTTTCTTCTAGAACGTACTAGACAATTCTACGTCTTTATTTTAATATTTTAAATCATTGAGCGGCTTGATCCAGCCAGCGCTTACAAAACTCGCAGAGGTTAGTCCTCAGAGTAAAACCTCTACATGAGCTACGCCCACCCTTAGAAATAAAAGGACAGACGTAGTTCTCTTAAGAACAAGTCTTTATTTCTTAAATCCGGCCGCTCAAATGCCTACCTATACCTATAACCAGGAGTCCCTATCCTATGTGCAGGTATTTACATGCGGTACGCCTCTTGAAAGGAGACTGAAGTCATGATGGCTGGTAAACAACTTGCTAAGTTATAAAAGTTTAAAGTTACATCATATTTATAATTACGCTGACGTCATCACGCAATAGCCTTATCGCATCAAAAACTGCACAAAAAAATCTGCGAAACATACCGGCTAAACAAAGATATGAAAATTCATATCGCCCAGATGGGGTTGAATAAGTAATAACTCTTTAAAACTTATTCTTTATCTTCATCGGACGCAATTGAGTCGGAGGAAGGGAAAAAACAATATTTACAATTTTGTAATTATCAGGTTTCTAAGAACTGAGGATCGCGGCCTATCTTGTTCATCTACCACTTTTTTAAAGTTTGTTGGTCCAGTCTAATCTAAACTCTGCCGAATACGACTTCCTATCTAACCTCCACAAATATTGAATAAAACGATACTGATAATTAGACTTAATAATTTCCTGAAAAGATGGATTTTACGCAGTTTATAGACCTGTTTTAGGTACTATTATATATTCTGTGGACCTGTGTGAAAACAATCAACCTTAAAATAAGACAATTTTGAAGTTGAACGACACCATGGCTTCTATAGATATTTTGGATCGAGTTATTATCGATAATGACATAATCTAGGTTTTTGATATGCAAAATAGTTCCAGTAAGTTATTCAGTAGAAGTTGAACGATCGACCACGCTTCTTCGATTGTTAATTATACGGACCTAGTAACGTCCAGTTTCACTTCTTTGTTATTTCGAATTTGAATATTAATTTTACGCTTTTTCCATTCTCACTGATTGATGCGTCGTGTTCATTTAGTAAGAAGGAATGTCACGATTTCCTCTAATGATGTTGAATTGAGATTGTTTGTTTACCTAATTTTGTTTTTCGGAAGTATATAATATAATCTTTTCTTGATTTTCTTGTCGGTGTATACCTTCTGTATTTGATCAGATTCACTGAAACTTCAAATCTTTTATTCTACCTATTCGGTGTCAGGAAATTCTATATCAAGATGATCGTTAAAATCACAACTCGGCCCACATAATTCGAGCACTTCCTAATAGTTCACACCTCGTTATTAAATGTGGACTCATTTTATAATTACAGACGCTTACTCAAAGCTGACCTTTCACTTTCTTAAATAGAATCTCAACTTGCATTCTTCAGTATAAAGGTTGTGAAATTAGCCAATATTATAATTAAGAGATCACTAATCTTTATATAATCTTTGAACAATGAGGTTTCGATCACAATAATTGTTTAGATAGAAGTTCTGTTTGACAATCAGGCTATAGTTATTGCATTGTTGAAATTATTGCCTTGGAAAAGGAGAAGACAAAAAAAAAACTATAGAATAGATAGATGGACTGTGTGAAGGATGAATGGTAAAAGGAGATGACTGCTGAGATGAAGAATTATAGAGAAATATGGAAGAAGAAAGAGAAGGGCAAAAGAATTATATTGGTATTGACTATTGTTGTATTAATCGGGAATAAGACATCTTTGCAACAACGTATCCAAGACTGCCACAAACAATATTGCCCTCCTTATAAGCATAAAAGCTCTTGTTGCTATCTACAACACAAGACAGTTATACAACTTCCCTACGCTTGAAGCATGAATAAAGGAGATAGATGATACTGGTGATATAAAGCCATTGGAACAATAACAGTCGGGACGGCCCAGTGTCCACATTTTCGCGGATTGCTCAACTGTTACCTACATTCGTCCCTGCCCACGCGCATCTTACGTAACCGTGTTCGAAATTAGAATAGAATAACCGCCTAATGACGGCTTGTAGCGCTTGTCAAAAGTAATGCCACCTGTCAAATCTAGCTTATAAATGCAAGAATAGGTGCTAAATATGATTTATATTGATTTGTTAACGCTTACGATTGTGTTGCTGCGATGTTTGTTTGTAAACTTGACGTCAAATTTTATCAACACTGTCTTTTTTTGTACATATTGGAAACCGGTTTGCCAGGCTGGTCTGATGTTGAGATGTTTATCGAATGCAAATAATCGAGACCTGTCAATTAATTGCCGATTTGATGGAAATACGGTCTCGGTTTTTCGTGATACGCATCTTTCTGGGGAAGCCACGGTTAATGTAACCTGATAACGTATGCTTGCAACAAAGACAATAAAGCCTCTTGACTGCTCATACGGGCGACTCAGGCTCACGACACATCAATGAAATTGCACTTATATTAGATGAAAATATGACTGACCATTTTAGTTTTGACCAGTTAATGGATCTCTCCACACGCGATTATTTTGATAACATTTTTAAATATTTCTGCTTAATATCAAATTAATTATGAGTTCTTGTTCAATTAAATGGTGTGGGAAATCGTCTAGAACATCCAGCTATAAAAAGGATGGCATAACTTTTCATCGGTAAGTAAAATATATTTATAATTTGATAATATTATGAATAATTGCAGGGCTCAAGCTAAACTGGTTGTTTACGTTTAAGGCACACAAAATGTACACCGCGTTGATGTCTTTTTGAAAAGTCCCTTACTCTCACTAGCTATTTTCAATAAGTGTGTCCCTTTCTATCTGTAGGCATAAATAGAAAGAGACAGATACATTGCTGTAGTGTTGTGACAACTTCGAAACTAAGTCTTTAAAATATTGTCGATAAAAATAACGATGTTCCCTAACTGTAAAAAAGTAACGTTACTTAATGTTTACATTTTAGATTTCCAAATATTCCAGAAGTGAAAGAAAAGTGGATCAATGCTGTCAACAAGGAAAATTGGTTTCCAAAAAAATATAGCGTTGTTTGTTCAAGGCATTTCACGGAAGATTGCTTTGAAACCTTAAGGTGAAACAAGTCAACATTTTTTCCATAGAAACTTCGTTGGGGTTTTACTCCACTATTTGACAAGGTACATCCAAAGTTAAACATGGTATCGTTTTGTCTCATTATAAGTTTTGTCTGTACGGAAGCAGAATTTTGAAATAACAAGCCATTAAAAAGTTACGAGCTTCCAAAGATTCGTTTTTATTGCTAATTTTAACACAACTTTGGGCGTAAATTAGAAATTAAAGAAGCATCAAATTTCCAAAACAAAGTCCGTACCGACACAGCAAATTTATCGAAGAATTCCATGAATTTTATTTGAAATTGATTGATGCAGTAGTTTTTTCATAAAACCCCAACTTCCAAAGGCCGTTTCGTATTTTTTTACGCGAATGATCGTGCATCTCACTGAATAATGTTTTCATCTGTTTTCTCCACGGGGGATGACGCTCGCGGACACATGAACAATATGGCTCGATTTCAGCTGAAATATCATGGTTTTTGACCATGCCTGCCAGTGAGTTAGAGCTCGCGACTAGCGCCGCCTTAAAGAACCGACGCCGTTTATTTAGTTCAGCAACACCGACTCTGTTTTTGTCTGTTTTGGTTTTATTTTACATATGTATTTCAGTTGAATTTTGTATGTTTTTAGAAAAAAAAAAAGAAGTACCTACATGTGAAATAAAAACTTTATAATTTACAGGCTTTACCAAATAAGACGGCTGATCTATGTATACATGGTTCTAATTTACCCGGGCCTTCCCATCTAAATATCTCACAAGTAAGTTGATCTAATCTAACGATGTGATTCGTGATCCTAGGCCGCATTGTTACAATATTTAATGCCTGATGTATAATTACAGGATTTAGTATCAATAAATAGGACAAACTTACGATCAAATACCCCTCCCAGAAATGCAAATTTGATGATCATAACGTACCTGGAACTTCCTATGATAATGTCCTCGTTGTAAGTTAATTTTAAAATAATTGTCTCGTACAGGAGGATCGTCCAACCTAGGCGCAAATATTTTCTTTTGATTTTTTTTTATGATTTTATTAACCTTGATTTCATTTTAGCATTAATTTAAATAAAGTTAAAACAGAGTTACGTAAGTGTTTTATTTGCACCCAGTTAACGCCCAATTACTATAGTTAATAAAAAAAAAGAATAAGCAGACATCGTTATGTTCGATTTTATCGATATTAGGTATTGTAGCAAAACGGACTTGTGCATCACTATGTTTGGAACATTCGTCCTGACATTGTTGCATCGGCCAATCACAACCGCTGTTTTTTCTTCGTCTCCCGACCCGCAGTGGTGAGTCGTGTGCCTAGGCGAAATCGGTCTATGAGCTCTCAAGTGGTTTAATTCTCTTTGGCTTGCAATGACCCATTATTGACGTGAATTTGATTGAATATAAGATGCTCTTTGGGGGTAACTTTAAATAATAAATACCTACTTAAAATATTGTGTTCTAAAAAGTATACTTTAACGACGATGGTTCCCAGGCTCACTACACAATAAATGGGCCCGAGAAATTAAATTAAAGTCAGATTATGATAAAAGTAAACAGAGCACCTACCAACCGAATGAACTGAAGTCGTGATCAAAACTCCAACGCGGCTAGGGTAACCAAATATTATGAAAAACAAACTGAACTTACAAAAACACTTTCTGTAGCATTACAAGCGCCGATGTGAATACTGCATGGATTATTGAATGAGTTCAAAATAAGTGTTAATCTTGAGATGTATTCAAATCTAATAACGCGTTAGAAATCTAAAGCAGTTAAAATACCAAACAAAATAAAGATATGAAACATAATCAAGTTATGTCTTCTTGCTGGGACACAACTTATTCTCTGCAAAAGTAAAATTCGTTAATCCAAAAGTAACTAAAGTACTGTAACTGATGAGCAAAAACTAACCTTATTGTCTATGGCATAAAGCAGGAAAAAAAACTAAAAAATATTCCAGTAACTCCGACAATCATTGATGAAGATAAGTAATAGGATGTTGACATCATCAATAAATTGCAAATTTAATCAGTCCGTTATTTAGAGTTTTGAAAAATAATGGATAAGTATTTTTTCTTTTGTTGAATTATGGTCATATTTACAAAGATACTAGCGGCCCGGTACGTGCTTCGCTACTTTGACAGCAAAATCCCCATTAACAAAATGATCCACCATTTATTAAATTCATTTCTTACAAAAAATGAGATAAAAGATAAAAATGTATATTGAGGACCAAACATACAATTATAATCTAAACCCACCAAACTGCGCAGCAGTTCGTTGGCGGGATTCGCAATAAAAGAACCGTTGGACCGATTTTGTGCTTTGCAAACTTCACATAAACCATCTACTAAATAGTCCGAACAAAGTCTAAACATTTGGTTTGGATAGGTGAGCCCGATCCACGCCGATGCCACTTTTCGTTGTAATTTTATAACTCAAGAACGGGCTCACCTATCCAAACCAAATGTTTAGGCTTTATTCGGACTATTTAGTAGATGATTTATGTGAAGTTTTCACAAAATCGGTCGAGCGGTTCTTCATTTATCACATTTTTTGTAACAAATTAATTCAATAAATGGCGGATAATTTTGTTAATGGGGATTTTGCTGTCAAAGTAGCGAAGCACGTACCGGGCCGCTAGTAGTCTATACAGTCGAAGACTTAAACAAACAATGGATGGTAACACAATCACGACTGCGGCCGGCAAGTTCACCTCTCAGGTCATAAGCCATCACGACACTGCCGATGGTCACTGAGCATCGCACAAAATATTATAATTAATAACATTGAACACGAAACGATTCATAAAAGAGAAAGGGACACGACATGAGCCTTGGACGACTGGCTTTATTTGTTTTTTTTTTTTTTTGGCAAAATGTTTTTGAAAGTCTTCGAAATGCTCGTGTTTATGGACTAAGGATTAAAGAGTCGAATGAGTTTTTTTTAATAGGTAAAACTGTGGTTTTAATTTCGGTTTTCATCAACTACAACCGTCCCCTAAATGAATGCCCATGTAAATAATGACATCGCTTACAAAAGTTGGTTAGGTTTATGTCATCAATTTGGTCGTTGGACTGCTAACACTTTTTCTATCACTCGATAACTCTGTGAAGGCTCCTCATACCCCACTTTCGATTTTCAATTCGATTTATGTGTAATGATTTTTATAAAATGCGAGATTAAGTTTAATTTAGATGCTCATTCAGCCAGGATAACAAAAGGATTTTTAACTAGAATCTAAATCAACAGCCACACATTAATTGCGATAAAATCTCAATCACCCTATTGCTCAAGTACTAGAATATTTATTACAAAAAGAATAATTCAATCGTAATTCATATTATGATACTGCCACAGTTGCCTTTTTAGACCTGACCTCAGCAGATTCAAACCAAAAACCTGAACCTATTTGGCTTTCCACCGCTCTATTACGAAACGATTCTATCCGGAATCAGTAGTAAATAAATTTTTTTTTTATTTGGGTCCCCGAATCACAGGCGTGATGAATCGTAGAAACAGAGCGAACGGCGCGTGCGCCGGGATCATTGACCTCACGTGAAACAATTTCCCGAACAGAAAGTTTGGGAACAGATTCTTGGAGCATTTTTCTTGAGAAATAATTTAATGCAGTAGAGTGTTGGTCAATGCGTTGAGACAATATCGGTCTTATTGACAAAGGATCTAGAACGGAGACATACAATAGACGCAGGTAATGTCCAGTAAAAGTAACGGAATAAAATAAAATAAGTTAGTCACATAAAAACGAATTAACTTCTTTTTATGCATTTTTTGTTAAAAAAAAACATACAATAGAAAAAATACTCGTCAAGACGAATCAAACGAGTCCGAACTCGATGGGTTTGCGGCGTTTCATTATAGGGTTCCTATGGTCACCTTCCAGCTCTACCATCAGATCAACTCCATGTTATCATAATATTGCATTGTCACCCGATATGCATATTCGTGCAAAATTTCAACTGGACTGATCTGAATAAATCTGATATTAAGAGGACCTCTATGCTTCTATTATTTTCTTTTTTGTTAAAAAAATATTTAATTTCTCTGAGAAGCATCTGAAGTCTGAACATGGTGTTAAGAACGGAGCATTTACATGGATTTTTGATTTGTCATATTTTCTTTACTGATTATGTTTTGGAAAATAAAGAAATTATAGAAGAATGTAGTAATTAGGCGTAGATTTTTCAGAAAATTATCATTGCTCTAGCTCTACTATGCACGATGGAATCAGCGGGAGTTCCCTCTCAAGTTCCGACGCTCTTGTGAGGTAACAAGACTGGTAGATCAAGAACGCACAATGACCGTTCACGGTCACGATCACGCCTTGATTTTGGACAATGATCATCTGATCATAGCTTACGTTGCGATCTAAACGTTTTGGAAGAAATTCCGAAAGAGTAGTTAATGATTATATGTATACGAACATTAGATTGAATTGGCATGTTGTCAGTATAAATAAATTACAAAACTAAATAGTCCGTCAAAAAAAATGGAAAAATATTTTTTCTATTGTTAAATCAATGCATTTACATATTAAACAACATGTAACGTAATTAACGCACACCCTCAGACACCCCAATTATAATATTATGTTATAATCATAATACATATATTGAATTTTTAATTTAACATGTAAATGCATTGTTATTAACTAAATTAGTTATTTTGCAGTAAGGTTTATTTTTCTTTATTTTGTATTGAATGACGGAATTTGTATTAATACAAATAAAATTGCACTTTTAAGTCTTGTTGCCTTGTTTACGGTCTATCTTAGTTTGTTTTGACTGTACAGGGGTAATGTGACTATAATTTCCGTAGTTTTAATTATTTTTGATAAAAAATTACCTTTAATAAAAATGATAGAAATCGATTCAGTAATCGATTCTGAACAAACTAATTTCAGGATGTGCGTTAATTATGTTACATGTTGTATAGTACATAGTTACAAATTTGACGCATCAAAATTCGAGAGTGAGATTCGCGACATCAGAATCTAGTAAAAACTTTACTTGCTTGTGACGTATTGGCAGTTTTAAAAGCGTTTAACAAAAAATGCGTCTCAAATATTAAATTTGACAAAAGATGGATTAATTAGGTTTGGACACCTAGTCGATTTATGTAGCAAGGAAGGCTACTAAACTAAACTATTTTTACATCACGCTAGACAATAGGAACCGAGCAACGGGAGTGAAACCTCGGGGAATACTTAATACATAAAAAAAAAATATTGATACTAAAAATATTTGCAAATTCTGGCTACTATTTTTCTTGATGGAAGACAACCACAATACTATGACATATATTTCCAATTTTAATACCTACACAATAAGATGCAACCAAAAATGGTACCTAAAAAAATAATACTAATTATAATAATTATTATTAATATTATTTTATTTTTTATAAAGTGGAGAGTGGAATACCAGCTAGTATGTACTCTACCTATATTGAACTGCCACATCGCCCACATAATAACAAAATCACTAACATCAGACTAAGTTCATAAGTACTCCCATACCTTACTTATTTACTTATCAAGTTCAGACGAAACCGCCTGAGCTTCGCACGGGACCAATTTATATAATGAAGAAAACTTGGTGAGCTATCAACGTATAATGGCATTCTCATAAATATAAACAAAACAAAGTGTATGTTGCTGTCGTCTCCATATAACCAAATAGCTAAAAGTGTCGTTATCCCGATAAAAGGTCACTCATACGAATGTCTACATAATAGCAATGCAAGCTGCGAATGTGAGTGTGTTGAGCGTGTTACAAAATACAAGTACTTAGGATTAGTAATTGATGAGCGATTTGCTTGGGACGCACACATAGACACTGTCTGTGGTAGATTGCGCGCCGTGCTAGGGAAACGTAACAATTTGAAATATATAGTTAGTAAGCGTTTATTGTTTATTCTTTACCATGCACTTGCAGAAGCAACAATAAACTACGGTTTGGGTAGTTACGGACTGCCGTTTCCGGTTCATTTAAATAAAATTAAAATACTGCAAATTAGACTGTTAAAATTACTAGTAAACAAGGAAACTAAAGTTAGCATTAATAAGGAATACGAAAGATTATTCAAAATTTGTGGAATATTAGTAAAGACTTTTTAATCATTATGTATTATGTAATCTATGTCCACGAGAACACTGCCGACAAACTGTCCTGCAGTTTGGCAGAAGATATGTATCTTACAAACTGTGTAACTATTGTTGAATAAATAAATTAAAAAAAAAAAAAGGTTGCACTCCAGGAGTGCCGGTAGAAGTGAAAACTTTTTTGTTACTATGTTTTATTTTTAATTTGAATGACGTCTTACTCATTTTCGATCAGGGTCACGTGACCCTGACGGTCACGTGACCCTGACGGTCACGTGACCCTGACGCGAGTTTTAAATTTTTTACCCATTACAGAAAAAGTGTACAACGCCGCTAAAGAAGTTTTCACTTCAAAAAAAAAAAAAAAAAAAAGGTTGCACTCCAGGAGTGCCGGTAGAAGTGAAAACTTTTTTGTTACTATGTTTTATTTTTAATTTGAATGACGTCTTACTCATTTTCGATCAGGGTCACGTGACCCTGACGCGAGTTTTGGTCACGTGACCCTGACGCGAGTTTTAAATTTTTTACCCATTACAGAAAAAGTGTACAACGCCGCTAAAGAAGTTTTCACTTCAAAAAACGTTTTCCTATTAAAAGATAGTCTTGAAAAAATAGAAAAACAGCTTGAGGTGCTAGCACGAGAGTGAATGTTAAGAAAACACCTTCGATATTACCAAAATTTAAAGAGAAAGTCCATTTAAAAATTTAATTTAATTTGTACCTATGAAGAATACATTGTACATTTTGCCAAAAATTAGACCAACATGTACGTTACGATGAAATGAGCGTATATAGTTTATGATGCTCGTATTTAAGTCACTTACTCGTCCTAGCGCCATCGCCACTGATTCTCAAGTGATGATTCTCTGTACAAATGTGGCAATTGATTAATGATGAATGATTGATGATTGAATTGCTTTTAAAAAGATATGAAGTTATTTCCAAGTGTATTATATTTAGGTATAAGTAGGTAAGTTAAGTAGAATAACAGGTTTTAATGGAAAATCGTAGTTTTGAATCAGCGACATTGGTAATTAAGATGCATTATCTCAACGAGTAAGTTCTAAGGTCTAAAAAGGTCACATAAGAAGAATCATAATAGTTAAGTTCACATTGTTGCGCACATAATTCAAATAAAAAGACGAATAGCAATATCTACGAAGTGATAGAAAAATCAAAAAGTGTATCGCCCAATTAAGATTCCCATGTAGAAAGTATATAGACTGGAGTCTTCATTTTAGCAATTTTTCCTATCTATATTTTAAACACCTCCGTGCATAAGACGATAGAAATCTTTTAACATGTCATTTTGTTTATTTTTCCGTCGATTAAATCTGGCCCTATAGCCAAATGGCAAGCGATAACGTAAACGCTAGGAGTCTTTAATAGATTTTCAACTTTATACTCTACCGCATAAAGTTGAATATCTATTAAAACTTACAGCGCGTTTTTGTTCGGTCGCTATGATCGCTCAGCAGTCTTTAACGGATTTTCAACTTTAGTAGCTTGGGTATTAAGTTGAAGTCCTATTAAAGACTCCTGAGCGTTTAGGTTTATGCCTTGCCGATTGGCTATAGGGGTTATTTTAACGATATCATGCTACGAGCGCTCTTCGTCTTAAATCTCAAAACATTACTGATTCTGTTAAAGTAGCCTTTTTAGGGCCCTTGTTCAGTTTCTGGCCTTACATTTAAATGTTACGTATAGGAAAGTCCTATGCTAATAGCATTTCCCTTTTCTCCTTTGTAAGTGTTAGCACCATTAGCATAATGAAGATGTCATCATCTGTGACGACACTTTCTATTGGTATTCTTACAATTTCCTGGAGGGGTGAAAGTGACAGAGCTATACAAATCGTCTAGCGCCATCTCGTTCACTCACTGGAACAAGCCTGGTTTTGTGACGTTGTAATATCCCCCCAGTGTGCTTAGTGCGAGTTTTTTTACGTTGACGCGATAGTAACGTTTGGCGCTCTCGTTGGTTGAGAGTTCTCACGACCTTGCAGCGGACCAATAGGAGCGCCAAACGCGGTTAAACGTTACTATCGCGTCAACGTAAAAAAACTCGCACTAAGCACACTGGTACTAACATGACGTCTTAAAGCGTGAATAGTTTCGCTCAGGAAACGAGATGGCGCTAGATGACTTGTATACCTCTGTCTCTTTCCAACCTAAACTGGATTGCGTTAAGAGTTCGTGGTAAAGCCTCTGTTCCTTATCTTCGGATGTGACGTCATTGTTAACCGGTGCAATTTTTTTAAATATTGAAAAACGTCCTACGCTGTGGTTTTCTTCCTTATCGTGGGTGTGTTTACAAACACGGAAACTCGTAAACAAACACTAATTCTTATCTTATTACTAGCGACCCGCCCCGGCTCCGCACGGGTGCAATCTTTATAATATTAAAATTGCGACTATAATTTGAGATTTAAACTATCCTATCTCTCAAGTTGGATCGAACTGCACATGGTGTGCGAATTTTATTATAATCGGTTAAGTGGTTTAGGAGTCCATTGAGGACAAACATTGTGACACGAGATTTAATGGATTCGTCGATGTCATGTCGGCCAGTGGATAGGCCACTATCCATACACCTATTTGGTCCTGTCTGTCATTTTGTAGATTTTGGGCCGACAGTGCACGAAAGTTTTACCTACGGGTATTATTCAAATTCTTACAGAGGCCCTAGCATGACTTTTCACGTTTTTATACAAACGGGGACTTTGACGACAGTTTGATGGAAAAAAATAGTTACTCATTCCTACACTAGAGGCACTTTCTCATTTTGATTACAATAAATGCTGTAAAAACTTAAAGTACGCTGTAAGTAAAATACGAAAATCTTCTGCTAAGGCCTTGGGTATCCAGTTACTGACATAAAACAGTAAGGCAGTCGCTTCATGTAAAATATTTTGGATGGACTTGTTTGGATCCAAACTTTCGCATTTATATTATTACTAGTTGCCAGCGGTTTAACCCGCTACAACTAGAAAATTATCCCACCGGAAAATCGGGATAAAAGCTATCCTATGTGTTAATCCAGATTACTATCTGAGTAGGTACCAAATTTCAGTCAAATCCGTTCAGTAGTTTAAGTATGAAAGAGTAACAACCATCCATCCAAACAAACTTTACTTTTATAATATAGGACTAGTAAATGTTCTCTGACTCTATCATCCTTTTCAATGCTATAAATAGATTTCGACAAGTCATTGACATGATCGCAAAAAAAATAGAACATCGACAATTCAATTCCAATAAATAATTAAGGCCCCACTTTCCTAAATAAAGATGGATGTTTCATTCAAATAGTCAATGCAATCAGTTGAATGTGAATCGAATTGATTTCAATTTGTGTAATAATTCGTATGACACTGGTCATAGTAGTCATAATCGGACACATGACCTCGTGTCAATATTGGTGTTTTTAAGAGGACTTCACATTGAAAAACGAATAGCTATCAAAATTCATTGGAAAAGGTGTTTTACCTTGGCTTTACTGCAGTAGCCAATACTAAAAACTAATAATAAACTAATGCAGACGTATTCAGTATCTCATCCATTTCTCAGTTTATAAGAGGATTTCTTTACTATTTTCTTATTGATTTCAACACTCAAGTTGAGAAAAACGTGAATATTAGCATTCTATTAAATTTTTACTCCTTATCCTGGCAAGGTAGGCAGTTGCAAATAGGGAATTAGGGACACGTGGCATTCATCATCAGCCTGTAATGTTTCCATTGCTTGGACATAAGCTTCATCTCTATAAGAGCCATAAGAGCCATTATGCTGTCCCAATACAGGCTGATAGATGTCACAACATCATCATCATCACCATCTTCCTGCCCTATATAATTTTACTTGAGGCCAGCGCCACACGTTTTCTTCTTCCATTCTCCCCTGTCAGACGTCACAGTATCATTTATTCCCTTTGCTATCATATCAATCCTTAGACCAGGGACCGAAAACCTTTATAAATTACGGTACAGGTATTGAAGAATTTTGGTTATTTTTCAGACTTAGGTTACCGCTATCTGGGTAACCAGACCGAAGAAAAATGTAACCTCTATTCTGGTTACCGGTTTAATACCGGTTACCTAAAGATGACGACTCTTTGTCACACACACAGGCGATGCGCGCCCTGTGACTATTGCCGACGGCACGTGTGAAGTGTGCAAGATAGGGGTAATTTTTATTTCGGTAACCGGTATTAATACTGGTTATGTATTCACTTTAATAATAAAGGTAATCTTTAAAATTACCTGTAAAAGAAAAAAAGGTTGTTACCGAAAAAATACCCGTATTGATCATACCGGTTTCGGTCCCTGCCTTAGACAATCCATATATCTTTTCTTTGGCCTTCCTCTTCCTCTTCAACCATCAACATTATATAGATGTAGATGTCACATAACTTAGTCTTCGAGTTTTCTTATGATGTTTTCCTTCACTGTTTTGAGAGCAGTGGTGATGAAATAAATTACAGAAAATAATGCGCTTGGCTGGGATCTGACCCACGACTTCAAGTCATAAGTCGGGGCCGAGACCACAGGGCCACCACTGCTCCACGTGGTATTCAATATGTAGTAGTCTTAATTTACGAGTCACTAAGTAAAGGCGAATATTAGTAGAAATTAAACAAACTCTATTTGGATTTTCATGTAATGTAATGAAGTATGAAATTGCACAGCTTCTTTGTTTTCCATTACTATTACAAACAGCAATGATGTAAAATAGAATCCGTTTATATTTACATTACTTTGTTTAGAATCTGAGAAACCTTGACGTGAAAATGTTTACTCACTCGCTAGCATCAGAGGGGCATACTTCAGTTTTTTTACCTGTCATTTCGCAATAACGGTGCCTTTCAGAAAGAGAATGAAGTTCGTTAGCGTTTGCACCAAACGGACCAAACCACATCCTTACTCGTGCTGTTGAAAAAACTTAATCATAACATCTGGCACGCTTATCGTGGTACTGCCATCAGACGCGCGTGAGCACTCCAGCGCCGAGCACACCGCGGAGTGCAGTCGCCGCGCGCTCGCGATTACGTGCACTGCCAAACACAAAACTGCGCGGAAATATTTAAAATCAAACACCGGCTCCATACCATTTTTGTTCACGTTCACTTCTAAAACGTCTTTTTGCAACAGGTTCGTTTAAGTGTAAAATGTGATTAAAACTGTGATCTTATAAGTTAGTGCATAAAACATGATTGAACTGTTAAAAGTGAATGACAACAGAGTAAACGGAACAATGAGAGATATCGGGACGGATTCGTTCGTGTGCAGAGTTCAGTATCTGGATGACCTGGACCCCTTTATGGAGTACAATGTCCGGGAGCCTCCACGGCCACTGTACCACACCTTCAATACCACAATCCCCCTGTCCTATCAAATAGCCGCCGTACACCGCTTGCTTCAGGCTCCACACCGGGTGAGTGTTACCTGTTATTTATCCTATTTTATTACTTTTTAAATACCGTAAATAGTTTTTATTACTTCCAATATTACGCGTGTACGACCTCCTTCGTTAATTAAAAAACACAATCTCCGATTATTTCGCGTGCTCGCACTCACGCAGAGCGGGATACGTAAATATTGACAATAAAATCAGTCACTGATAATCGCGGCTGTTATCATTAAATGATAGATTTTAAAGAAAATAGGTGACAATCGTTAGTGACGATGATAATTAATAATAACGTCATAAAATAATACATGTTGATAAAGGATTAGACATAGTGTCTCTGTTTCGATAAGCAGCAGAAAAAGAATTATACTACAAGTCTTTGTGTATAATTATACCTACCCTTACATTTATATATTTTGATAAGTATGACGATCATTTGACCTTTGAAAAAAAATATAAGGTAAATGCATCTTTCGTCTTCCTAATGGACAACACACATTCCATGTCCAAAGGCGCATTCACAACAAGCAGTCAGAACGCATGGCGACGATGATGACGATGACAGCTTTACTATTAACAATGAACGTGAACCATGTTACACGATGAAACAGTACATAGAAACATTATGTAGGTACACTATGCATGTGCTTTGTAACCACAACAAGGATGAAGCTGTGACGGTGCTATATTATGACGTTATGGACATTTATCTAACTCGCTAACGCTTTTAATTAAAAATTACCGTAAAAAAAATAGCGATAAAAAAAGCATAAAAGAAAATTAATTTGCATAGAGTCCTTCTTTATTAAAATTAAATTTTCAAGAGACAGTTGACAGATGAAAATTATTGACGTGTTTATCAGTGTCATTGTAGAGTAATAGCGTTCTAAATCAATTCGAAACACCAAGGATCATAACAAATTCATCGATGGATTGTGAAGCATTTTGCCATACCACACAATACATTTAAGAAGCAGTCTAATAATAGTTCAGTGCGTTATTAATGTGATGGGAGTAAACACTATTACTAATACCCGGCGTTACTCATCGCGGTATTTGGCTAAAATTATACGTTCTAAATACGCCCGCTACCTGGCTCAGGTGTTGCTATGACATTAAGTCCCTTCTCGTACCCAGGATAATATAGTAATACTTGTTCCAACGGCATTCTATTCGGACGGCGAGTAGTGGGCAACTCGCTGTCCGACCATGGACCATGCGGGTCGACCCCGCGCTGTGTTCCCGCAGATTGAGATAGAGGTCATCATCATCAGCCTATAATGTTCCCATTGCTGGGACACAGGCCTCCTCTCTGTGAGAGGGAGTGGGCCATAATCCAACACGCGCGCCAAGTGCGGGTTGGTAGATGTCACATGTCTTCGAATTTTTGGTTCTAGGACATGCCGGTTTCCTCACGATGTTTTCCTTCACCGTTTTAAGAGCAGTGATGATGAAATAAATTACACAAAGTGAGACAGAGGTGACTTACTGTAACTATGACCCATAAACTCACATTCAACACGCACGTCACAAACACCTGTAAAAAGGCCATAAATGTATACAAGCAACTTGCAAGAGCGGCAAAAGTAAGCTGGGGCCTCCATCCAGAGGTTATACGAACGATATACACGGCGACCGCCGAACCTATTATTCTATACGCGGCGAGCGTCTGGGCACCGGCAGCTGGGAAAGTAGGTGTGCAAAAGCAGCTTGGAGCGGTGCAGAGGGGTTTCGCACAAAAGATGTGCAAAGCCTACCGCACGGTTTCTCTGAACTCTGCACTGGTTTTGGCAGGGTTACTCCCACTTGATCTTCGTGTACGCGAGGTAGCCTCGCTATACAGGATCAAGAAGGGGGAGGCCCTGCCCGAACTGGGAGACAGGGAAATCGAGCGGAGGCTGCCGGCGACGGAAATACCACACCCGGCAGCATTTGCAAATCTCCAGCTGACTTGCCTAAAGGACCAACGGGACGTGGACGCAAGCGTGGACTGTGCAGTAAAAATTTTCACGGATGGCAGCAAAGTAGGCGGGAGGGTCGGCGCAGCGCTGTCCCTGTGGGAGGACGAAGCGGAGACCAAAACCGTCAAGCTTAGTCTGCCGAGTTACTGCACAGTCTACCAGGCTGAGTTGCTGGCAATTTGCGAAGCCACGAGGCGAATCAAGAGGCACAACGCATCCACGTTCGGAATCTACAGCGACTCGATGGCAGCACTACAAACGGTGATCAATCTCGGTTCCCTCCACCCACTAGCGGTGGAAAGCCGCGAGAACATAGCCAGCTCGTCTCGACAGAGCAAAGTTATAAGTTTGTTCTGGATAAAAGCACACGCGGGTTTGGAGGGAAACGAGAGAGCAGACCAACTCGCTAAAGAAGCCGCCGCTGCATCGAGCAAACGAAAGCCCGACTATGACCTGTACCCCGTCTCATTCGCGAAGCGACAACTCCGACAGGACACGGTTCGCGAATGGGACGAGAGATACAGAGCGGGAGACGTGGCCGGAGTCACAAAGCTGTTTTTTCCGGATGTGGCTGCAGCGTTCAAGGTGACCCGAAAGTTCGAACCTACAGGTCTGACTACCCAGCTGCTAACCGGCCATGGGGGATTCTCCCAATACTTATGCCGCTTTAAGTGTAGGGAGAGTCCCTCATGCATTTGTGATCCCGCTGTGGAAGAATCCGTACCCCACATAATACTGGAATGCCCAGTATATGCAGTTGAAAGATATAAGATAGAACAACTGCTGAACACTAGACTGACGAAGGAAAGTATTGGTCAAATAATGATAAGTAAAGAAAGAGAAGAGTTTCTAAACTATTGCCTAAAAATAATTAAACCTGTAATAAAAAGAAACAAGTAATAAAAGGTATGATGACCGTGTATTATGATGATATACAGTACATCATACACGTAGACTCATTAGGTAAACAATGTAATTAGTTGAAATAAGCTTAGTTTAAGAGACCCTAGTTCATATGCATATTAAATAGGTAAATACTGTGTAATGTCTTCAGATAATAAATTGTAAGTTTTGTAAAGCCAATATTCGTGCAGAATGGTGTAGATATTAAGAAGCCCCAAAAGGGAAAATGTATAAAAATTGTACTTTTAGAATTATTAATAAATAGAAATAAGCACCCTTACAATGAATAATTATGTTAAAGTAGATGATAAGAGCAATACTGTAAATTTAACTGGGCCTACCAATAAAGACAACGTGTATGTGTTAACCCGAACCCTAAAAATAAAGATACAATAAAAATAGCAGAATAGATTAAGATAGAAAACCGGAATCCCACCGGGTAAGTCTGAAAGAGAAGAATGAAAGAAAGAAATAGTATGAAGAATAAAAGTGCGAGAGGCATAAAAGATAGAACTGGAGTGAAAGAGTAGTTAAGATCAGAATAGGCTCTGACGATTGTGTCGGAGGAAGAGCATAAAAAAAAAAAAAAAAAAAAAAAAAACTATGACCCATTCTTTGGCGACTGCTTTTAATTGGACATTTTATTTTTGAAAATTATCCAATGAGTCCTCTCGCCCAGGGCTGGACGGGAGGGACTGTCAGATTCGAACGGGTGACTAATATATATAGGTGTTCTTTCAATACCCCTAAACGTTCCGAGGTCAAGTTTTTCTGGTAAGATAGTCCCGAGACCACGAGGGATTGGACATCTATAAGGCCCGGTATCCACCAAAGCGGAGAGGAGAGATGTGTTTGAATAACCAATCAGATGTCCACATCGCCTCTCCGCTTAGCTTCAGTTGACATCTGATTGGTTATTCAAACACATCTCCTCTCCTCTCCGCTTTGGTGGATACCGGGCCTAAGACTCGGATAGGCAAAAAAAGATAATTGGTTACAGACAAAGATCGGGATCAAGATTGCGACCGAGATAGTCTATTCACGCCTTAAATGGATGTGTTGAATAAGATTTTAAAGTTATTTAAAAAAAAACTTTAAAACTAGGAGTAAATCTTTCGGCCATCAAGAGTTCTTACAGCCTCATTTATCCAGTTGAAGTCTATACCATGGACCTTCCAGAGACTACTGCCGTAAATGGATCCATCAATTTTATTGGTCACTAGCACTCAACAATGTATTTTTTTAAGGATTTTTTCTAAAATAAAAGTAGCCTAAGTTACTCCATAATACATCAGCTACCTGCCAATAGAAATCTCGGCAAAATCGAACCAGCCATTTCAGAGATTAGCCGTAACAAACAGACAGACAGAAAGACAGACAAGATTGTAAAAAATGATATTTTGGTGTATGTACCGTACTTATATATATTCATATGGAAGTAGAAAAAAGCGGTTATTTCAATATTACCAACAGACACTCCAATTTTATTTATATGTATAGATGTATAAATAATCGCGCTTAGCTTATTGGCACTTTTTACAGACAAGATGACGGCGACGCTGCTCTACCTTCAAACACGTGTGATGTCATATATTAGTCACACTTTGTGACAATTATTACAGCAGAGTTGATTTTCTGAAGACTCATGTGACTAGCTCTTGCCAGCGGCTTCGCCCGCGACAACTCTAAACACACGGGGAACATACAATCGGGATTAAAACTATCCGTAGTGTTAATTTAAGATACAAATTATCCGTGTACCTCACGTTCAGTAGTTTTTGCGTGAAAGAGAAGTAAGATATTTTGATAAATTTTGTAGTAATGTTAGTGTGAATGGGCCCGTAGTTGCAGTCTATTGCAAGGAATGCTTTTTTTTTTTAATTTGATCTAGGTACAGATAAATATTTGTCATAAAAATGTTCTCAACAGACACACAAACACACACAGACACTTACAAACAGTGCATTTCTTTTTGACTCATTAGCTGCGCAAGAGTGGAAACATCCACTTTACCACAACTAGCACAATAATACCCACCACTTAAATCTGTAGTGAAACATTCATTACCTTTAGACCTAGTCCGGGTTTAGAACCAGTTTTCATTGTCCTACCACCTGTCCAAACTCGTTCACAGTACATTCTCGATTACACAGATTAGCGAAATTACACTCTAACCACGTACAGATACCGCACATCAACCAACCCCAAGCTGTCAAAATTTCTTTAATACATTTTCAACTTTAACACAAAACTAGAAGGTTCAATTTGACTGGGGTAGGTTGTTGGTGCTGGCTTCTGCCTGACGTAAGTCACAGGATGTGTTAAAGAACGAAAGCACAGAAAATAGATCAATTAAAATTACTTTAATTATTATTTTGTGTGCAGTAAAGTATCATACTTATAATGCCCACTTAAGTCTTTGTAGGTGCATATTATTATGCGCTCTATTTTTACGTAAATTAAGGCGTTTTTTATGGCTTTAACCATTGCAGCGGTTAGCCAATCCGCAGTCTAATCATGTAACTGCTCTTTAATTAACTTCTGCCAAATAAAAAAAACACAAATAAATAATATACAATTTTTTCTATAGCGAAGCTAAGGCAGGAGACCTCCACGTGCGCCCGTGAACTGGAGTTCCCTCTCGGATACGTCCGGGGTAAAGACCAGTTTTTCGGGCCGGTGCACCCTGGGATGCGGGCAAAAACTCTTCCTTAGGCACTGTGTGCCTAAAGGGTCTCTTTGCCCGTATGCGAATAGCCTGGCGTGTGGACGCTCCAACGCGTGTCCCTCTAATCAGCAGAGAGCACAGCGGCGGAGCGGGCTTGCGGACGGTGAGTAATGGGTAGCTCGCCGTCCGACCAAGGACCAAGCCCGGGTCGGTGGCGCGTCGTGTTTCGCGCCAAATGCCTTCTGGGGTCGCGGGTTTTTTCTTAACCCAGGATACCGTGGCCCCGGAACGTAAAGGGCATCCGAAGGAACACGGGTGGATTTTAGTCAGTAAGAGTCTGAAAGTCCCGTCCGCCCCACCCAGGGCGGGAGGACTCATTTGATGATTTTACCACCTAAAAAAAAAAAGCGAATGCTTATGTCTAAAATGTCATAACAGACTTTTTTTCTCGCAAAACCAAAGTTTACGTAAAAAATAACTAAACTCATTTAACTAAATATTTATGACTGTATTACTCACTAGTTTTATATCTTTCTTTTCCTTAATGCATTCGTCAGAAGTTTATTAATCATGTCCAGATGTTTATTAAACTTTATCTTTGTTTAAAATCACAAAAGATACCCAAGGAAAATTTCCTGAGAAAATTAATTTCATAGATTCCACAGTATCCCTGAAAAATAATACTTTTATATTGAATTAAATGAAAATATGTAAATAGAGTGGAGAAGTTGCTGTGTTATGAAATGAAAAGGTTAAACATTATTCATTACTTATAATAATTTACTCTCAGAATGCAATTACAGAAATAATTTCTTTAACCCTTTTAATAATGAACTTTAGTATTTTATAAACACTGCCTGTCTTCATGGTTTTTCAGAATTCCATCAGTTATTGGTGTAATTCTGAAAAGCCACCAATACTAAGTGAAACCTTTTCACAATATAATAATGAATTACTAGCTGATGCTAGCGGCGTCGCCCTCTAAAACTCAAAAATTATATATACTTAATATATGGGAACGAGAGCATGAAATCGTGATAAAAAATCTTATGTGTTAGTTCAGGTTATATACTACCTACCTGTGTATCAAATTTCATTAAAATCCGTTCAGTAGTTTTTGCGTAAAGTTGGAACAAATATTCATCTCCAAAAATTATCATGATTTAAAAAAATCCAAGTCAGAATCACTCAAGTGGTTCCCTCTCATCCTTCTGACCTGTCTTCCTCTGTTGTGACATAATATGTGTGTCATCGCATTACTAGATCTGCCAAAAATAATGTGGACTGCGCGTGCGCGTTCCAGGAAACGGTCTGTGAACGTGCGTGTGATGTTGCACTGCTAGCATACGATGCGTCAAACAAATGTGGGTCGAGTAGGCCGGATCATTTCCAGTTTATTTCTATATCTTTGTTTCTTTTATTACTCTGTTGAAATTTAGTCAAATCACCACATATTTGTAAACAGCGAAGTAAAACATCGTGAGAAAACCGGCATGTCCTAGAACCATAAATTCAAAGACTTGTCATCATCATCATCAGCCTATAATGTTCCCACTGCTGGGACACAGGCCTCCTCTCTGTGAGAGGGAGTGGGCCATAAACCACCACGCGGGCCCATTGCGGATTGGTAGATGTCACATGCCTTCGATTTTTTGGGTCTAAGACATGGCGGTTTCCTCACGATGTTTTCCTTGACCGTTTTGAGAGCAGTGGTGATGAAATAAATTACACAAAGTAATGCGCCTTGCTGGGTTGGAACCCGTAACCTACAACTCGTAAGTCGAGGCCGGATACCACTGGGCCACCACTGCTCTCATTACAACACACACACACACACACAAATACAAATATATTACCCTCTTTATAATATCAGTGTAAAATACTTTATTTTTTCATATTTTTTTTGTGTGGTTACCAAGCAATAAACATAGATAGTAATAGTAACTTTAATATACGAGTAATATAGTAGATAGCAATTTGAGATAAGTGCAACGTTATCACCTCATAACGTAGGTATTAATAAACTGATATAAATCAAAGTCGGTTATTTCACGATGACCTGGCCTGAGAGAAATGTACTGATAAATAAATAGGTGTCTAGTCTAATTGGTAACTTACTACACTCGAGAGCAATGAATCCGGGTCACTTAAAGAATGTTAAAAATCTCGGAAACTAAAAATGATAGGTTAATGCAATAAATTGTATTTAATAGACAATGTAATACTCCTTAAACGAAAGTAAAAAAAATATGAGTCACCATACATTTTATTAACACAAAATTACATAAAGAAAAAAATGCTGATCTCTCCTTAAAACAAAAATAGGAAACATGAAATTTTTGAACTTTATTACGATTTTCTTGAATTTTAATACTTCGTATTGCCTCCTCGTGCTTCCATTACTGCGTTTACGCGGTTTGGCATGCTGTACACCAAGTTCCTTATACGATTTTGGGGAATATTCTCACATTCCTCTGTGAGAGCAATTTTGAGCTCACGAAGCGTGATTGGGGGAGGGTTTCGTTGTTTTACGCATCTGCCTAGCTCGTCCCAAGCATGCTCGATCGGGTTGATATCCGGGCTGCGCGCTGGCCACTCCATACGAGTAATGTTCATCTCTTGAAGGTAGTCATTCACAATCCTACCTGTATGAGGTCGGGCATTGTCATGCATAAATATAGCATCCTCACCTAAATTGACCATAAATGGACCAACGTGATCATTGAGGATTTCTTCCACATATCTTACGCTAGTTAAAGAGCCGTTTTCTATGATCACCAGCTCTGTGCGACTTTCAGAAGAAATTCCGGCCCACACAAGTACAGACCCACCACCGTAGGCTACTTTTTCTTCGATGCATGCTTGCTTGAATCTTTCCCCTGGTCTTCGATACACTCTATGTCTTCCATCGTGCTTGTAGAGCATAAATTTTGATTCGTCGGAGAACATAACTTTTGACCAATCTTCAATACTCCAATTTACGTGGCTCTGGGCATATCTTAGTCTTGAAATACGATGCCCACGCTCCAGTTTAGGGCCATTTGCAGGTCTAAGGGGTTTTAAGTTAGATTCAGCAAGCCGACGTCTTACTGTCCATGCACTTGGGTTACTTCCTCCGAGGCGTCGAAACTGATTGGTGAGTTCAGTTCCTGTGAAAAGCGATTTCGAAGCATGGTGTTCACCAAGTATCGGTCTTCTCGTGCTGTGGTACACCTGGTTCTGCCCGTTCCTGGTCTGCGTAGGTTAGAACCAGTTTCTTCGTAACGTCGGAGAACTCTTTGTACTGTTGACAGCGACACACCGACAGTCCTGGCTGTATCGCGCTGACCGGTTTCCAGCATTGTAAGTATTCTGGTGCATTCTTCAGGCGTAAGCGACATAATTTCAGCTTGAATAATGAATATAGAGCACTATCAACATGGTTTATGTACCCACATAAATGACAGATTACAAACAAAAGCAAAACCAAATGCTGTAATTTCGTAGCTCCATCTTCGAAAGTGGCCCTTTTTCAAATTTGATTTTTTTATGATATAACTTTACAATAACTAAGAAGTTTTAATACCTTCATTTAAGGAGTATTACATTGTCTATTAAATACAATTTATTGCATTAACCTAGCATTTTTAGTTTCCGAGATTTTTAGGATTCTTTAAGTGACCCGGATTCATTGCTCTCGAGTGTATACCCCGCGGCGTTAATCGCGTTAAGTTCGAAAATTAGCTCACAAGAATTAAAAAAATCGTTAAATGTCATACCAGAGGTCTTATCACAAGATTCCTGTATTTTATTTACAGCAACTTGAAGTTTTTACTGCGTATATTGTTTGGAAAATCGTAAAAAGAGCCTCTAGTGTTCGAACGACGACCTATTTCTTTACTGCCAAAATCGAATTGGTCTGTCAGTTTTATCAGCTATGTCTTAAAATATTTGACACGTATTAAAGGGCTTCACACACAGCAGCTTTAATGTAAATATGTACATTATAGCACGATACATCTCATTACATCTTTCCATAGAGATTCGGAGATGTAAAAATATACATTATAGCAGTCGTGTGTGGTCTGAAAACTCTCTCTCTCTCTTTCATGTAAGATGTAATAAGATGTATCGTGCTATAATGTACATCTTTACATTATAGCTGCTGTGTGTGAAGCCCTTTATTCTTTTGTTATGTAAACTAGAATTGACGATGATGCGACACTTTTAAAATTGGCCAAGCGTCACAAGCAAGTACAGTTTTTACTTGCTTCTGACGTCACAAGCCTGCTCCCAAATGATGCGATATATTTTTTCTAAATATGCATTGTTTCAACGAAAGTTCACGTTTACAGTTACGTCACAAAAAACGTAAAAAGTAATTCTAGGGCTTTTTCTGACGTTGCAATTTCTAATTGCATCGTCGTCTAAGTAAGGTTCATCATCAGCCTATAATGTTCCCACTGCTGGGACACAGGCCTCCTCTCTATGAGAGGGAGTGGGCCATAATCCACCACGCGGGCGCAGTGCGTGTTTTAAATAAGGTTATAATCTATCTATACATCCACAGAAACTTTCACATAAACATATAAATTATAATATTAGCAAAATAGTGATAGCAGAATGTAAATTATCATGCTGAGCTATCATGATCGTCATTAAAATTAACTGGGGTAAAAGATTAGTATTGCAAACATACTGGTAATTAATTCTGTTCACGAGATGCTGTAGGTGGATATTAATTAGTTCCAAATCTTATATTAGCCCAAGATACTTTGAGTAAATTGCATCATCCTGGCTCTTTAAAATAACTAGTGAATTGGAATATAGACAAGAAACCAAATTATTTAGAAAGAAAAAATGGAGAAATCCGTCAGTTGTTAAGGGGCTGTCTATATGACTCTTAAGTCTCAAAGAAAGGAGACCTGTTAGCAGGACTCCTTTAAGCCTCCTGTAAGCCGAACATTTTCTGATACTAAATTCAGAGCACGTGTAAAATTGGTCAACATATTAGTCTATTTAAGGCTTTTCGTTTCGTCTCCCCATAGTTTAATTATATGGCCAACAAAACATCTTATACTTTCGTCAAAACGAATGGCCCTATATTATAAAATGACGGCCAGGGTCGCGAGTCTGTCTTCACAATTTTCCGCAGCAACATTGATGTTACATAGCCTGAAGCCTTCCTAGATTATCCGACACAAAACATTTTTCAATTAGAACTAGTAGTTCCTGAGATTAGCGCGTTCAAACAAACAAACTCTTCAGCTTTATAATATTAGTCTAAAGGTAGTATAGATAAGAAGTAATTTTGTCCCGGTCATATAAGGATTTTCCCTATCGTTGTTCACGAAAGTCCTGGTGGCCTACCACGACCTCATAATGCGATCCAGTTTACGCTCAAGGAACGAGATGGCGCTAGACGACTTGTATAGCTCTTTCTCTTTCCCACAGCCTAAACTGGATTGCGTTAAGAGCTCGTGGTAAGGCCTATGATCAGGTGAGTAATTACAAATACGAAGGTATGTGTCCAACAATGGAGACACATTGAGTTTCCTCTGAAGAATTACTGGGGAATACCGCTTTAAATATACATAGGCTCTTATTCATAGAATAAATTAAAACGGAGCCGGAATGAACTGAGTCACGCAGACAATTGACAATGAGATATGGAGAAACCAGTGTAATCTTCTAGCAGGAGGGAAACTTTATAGCCAGTTCCTAAAATTAGAGGGAATTTCCAAATTTTTTGATAAATGATACGGTCTAAGTGAGTGTGAGTAAAGCATACATTGTACTTAATAAAAATAATACAAATTGTAATGTCCAATTCAAAATCATTATTGGTAGCCCTATTTCACCCACGACTGAGCTACCTCCTCCTGTCTGTTCCATGCTTGTGCTGTGTTCAAAGCTAGGCCTTTTAGCTTTAACTTATAATGTCAGACCGCGCTTAAGGACCCGCGGGGCGGCAAGAGACGCGGGCTGCCCGAAAGTCAAAAATACAGCGATGCATATAGTGCGTTCACGGAAAATCGGCAACAAAACAAATTTGAATCGAGCAGACCGCCTCGCCCGACGCTACGCCAGACGCGCCGCGAATTTTTTAACGAGGCCTTATGAATATAGTAAGAATTTGGCGGGAGTGTGCAGTATATTTTCAATATCCTCGATGGCTACTCGAGTATCCACTTATCAGTTTCAACAATACTCTTATATGTAGATACGTATTAAAGGATTGACGTCAATATGATTTCGGTAATCATTATATGGGTACCTACTTATTATGTTGAATTTGAATTTAAAATATTAAAACTATATAATACTGCGCATTATGTTCAGTTATGGACGGTTAGATAATATAGCAATTCTTATCGTTTTTTACGCACAACCGGTCTATGTATGATAATAGAAATGCAAATTAATTTTGTGAATCGCCAAATAGTAAAAGTGTGAAACTGTTTCATTTTTTACCATCAATATTTTAGTGAAAGGTGGAAATTATATTTTCGAGACGTTTGGGGTAGAAACTAAAAAAAGGGCTGTGTTCCGTTTTGTGTGAAAGAGAAACAAACATCCATTCATCCATTCTCACAAAGTTTCGCATTTATAATGGTAATAAGATCTTCAGTGGTATCTATCAGTAGATAGTTGGATTTCAAAAGCATTATTACGGTTGTAATCCTCAAAGGGATGGGCAGAGTTGTACCTAATAGTAACAGAGGGTAGGTCTTAAACTGGACACAAACCCAGACTTCAGAACTATATTATTAGCAAATTCGAAAAGCCCAATATCACTTGGTCAGCAGTTGCGCTTGCGACTTCTAGACACCTACGAAACAGAAGTTTTTAAACGCGCATTCCCGAGGAATTACTTTTCATATTTCTGTGACTTAAGGTAAACGAGAACTTTGACATTAATTTGATGGAAAATATTCTTCGTTCGTACTAAAGCTGAAGCCAAACGAGCGTAATTTTTGAGTTGTGACACGCAGAATTTCGATCGCTTTCATAGTCGCTTTTGCGTCGCGGAAGAAGCCACCGATATTCTGCGACTCACGACTCAAAAATTACGCTCATTTGGCCTCACCTTAAACGCTCTTTTCATCTTCCGTACAATAAACGTAGTAAATACTTCAAGTACGTAAGTAAAATACGGAAATTTTGTGCTAAGGCCTCTGTTAATTTGTTGTGAAACCACGTGGCATAACAAGCAACAGCTTAGCACATTTCTAACGCGTTTAAGATTTATTTCAACAACTCATTCTGTTTCCTACCACCTACCAACAGGTAGATATATTTTGGACGCTTGCCAAAGATCACAGTGAGGAAACGAAAATGTCTGTACACACGGATGCACATCAAG
This sequence comes from Agrotis clavis, assembly GCA_954870645.1. Classification (NCBI taxonomy): domain Eukaryota; kingdom Metazoa; phylum Arthropoda; class Insecta; order Lepidoptera; family Noctuidae; genus Agrotis; species Agrotis clavis. The sequence goes on along the minus strand of OX940917.1, from coordinate 28,672,545 downwards.
TCATAAAAAACCAGTATAAGCTGATATGTAGTTCGTTGTAAGCCCCTGGCTGGAGGCCTTAGCCCCTTCGTCCACTAGGCGACGCAAGTCTCCAATACCTTACGACTTTGGTATCCACTGTCACTCATCATCATCATCAGCCGGAAGACGTCCACTGCTGAACAAAGGCCTCCCCCTTAGACCGCCACGCCGAACGACAATTCGCCACTTGCATCCATCGGTTGCCCGCGACCCTCACGATGTCGTCGGTTCACCTAGTGGGAGGTCTGCCCGCTGCGTCTTCCGGCCCGTGGTGGCCACTCGAGAACTTATCTTCCCCAACGGTTGTCAGTTCTACGAGCGAGGTGGCCTGCCCATTGCCACTTCAACTTGCAAATTTTATAAGCTATGTCGGTGACTCTGGTTCTTCGCCGAATATCCATGTTCCGGATTTTATCCCGCAAAGAAACTCCAAGCATAGCTCTTTCCATTGCTCGATGAGTGACTCTTAGTCTCTCTAAAAGGCCAGCAGTCAAACTGTCACTATGGAGTTGTATTGCGATAGTCACCTGTATACCAAAGACGGTTTCGGAGACTTGCGTTGCCTAGTGTACGAAGGGACTTAGAGTAATTTAAGGCATCCACAGAAAAGTCCGGCAGCTCACAACCTCCTCTGGGTTGACCAACCAGATGCCAGCACTCAAAAAAAAAATTGCTTTTGTGCGAAAAGATCCAGTGAAGAGAGGCTACGATTAACTGGTTTTTAGAGCTTGATGTGTAGCTGTGAATACACACGATATCTAGGAATCGACATTAATATGTCAATTTGTGTTTATTTAAGGCTATGTTTAGATTTTGTAAATATAGATTCGAGTATTGACATTGAAAGTCAGCGTTGTATGTTTGTATGTATTAGTTTTAATTCGATCATAATTATGTATGAAGTTTATAGTTAGTAAGTTATGAATTATGTTACTGCCATGTTAAGTACCTATTACGAAAATTATAATAATGTGACTACGATATCTGACTTTTTAAGATGGTTACCTATCTAAAGCCTACATTTTAGTGAGGTCTCAGAGCTCAAAGTACTTTATATGCATAGTATCCTACTTCTTATCTTAATGAATTTACTCGTTCCAAAATAAGTGAATTGCAGTGCAACTTACTTAGTTTTTATTTCTCAGTTTTTGGAGAAATATGTTATTTATGAATACTAACAACATTTTTCATCTCTTAAAAAATACATAACGTCTTCACTAAAATGAAGTAGGTAATATTTCTTTTTAAATGCCGGAGAAAAGTTATTCATTTACTGATCTTAATGAAGATATATGATTATTATTCGAACTTCTTGCTTTTTTATATTTCCGGGAAGCTTCTTTTAGTCATTCACTGTCTAGTCTTACGATTAATATTCAGGATGATGCCTTTTTCTAATAAATAATCAGATAAACTAAGTACCTAATTAACTTTCTTTGATTTACACTTTAATGAATTATTCCCGTTGGATCCCACTTGAATATTTTTCCCGTTGGATCCCACAAAAATTAAAATATATTCCCGTTGAATCCCATATCAAAAGAAAAACGTTTTATTCCCGTTGAATCCCAAAAACTATTCCCGTTGGATCCCACATGCTTTAAAAAATCTGAATGCGAGTATTTTCAACGACAAAATTGCTTTTATTTTAGAACTTTTTTTATAAAATTCATAAATTAGTAACAGAGAATAAATCTTTAAAATAAAGGTAACGCTTTTCTTCGGATATGTACACATGTTGTCATAACGTGGGATTCAACGGGAATTAAAAATGGGATTCATCGGGAATACCAAAAAACCGGCCAAGTGCGTGTCGGGCCACGCACAGTGTAGGGTTCCGTAGTTGCCCATCAAAATACTTATGCGAATTAACTAAACTGATTCGCTGAATTTAATTTTAAAAAGAAGAATTTTCAAAATCGGTCCAGGAGTCTTTGAGAAATCGGGGAAAATACATTAAAAAAAAAGATTACGACGAATTGAGAACCTCCCCCTTTTTTTGAAGTAACTTAAAAATAGTTGACGGTAAAACCTACCTATCCCCAAAAAACATACCGTAAAAACATCTTCTATAATATAAAAATGAATCGCATAATGTGTTGGTAAGCGCATAACTTAACAACGCCTGGACCAATTTGGCCAATTTATTTTTTAAATGTTCGTTGGAGTTCAAGGATGGTTTTTATGGCGAAAAAAATTCGAATAATTGCCGGAAAAACCCTTAAAACAGCCCTTTTCTTTTTCCCCATACAAACGTTTTCTAACTAAAACGTAGTCAATTTGAGCTTTTTTTGTTGTATAGGTATTAAGTCCGGTTAACATAATTATAGGCTATAACTTATCTTGGAAACTTGAACACCTGATGCAGAACCGCAACAGACCTGCTTAACTATAAGAGATAGGTACATACAGAAATGGTGCCATAGCAAAAATTGTTCCACGTGATGAGCATTTTCTGCTGAGAGAATAAATTTGAAGATCCTGGACACCTGATGTGGAACACCAAGAACCCAGCTACACTATGACATATACAGGAACGACGTCTTAGCAAGAGTTATTCAGCCTGATGAGTACTCTCTGTCAACGTATAAAAATTGAAGATCTGGAACACCTGATGTGGAACTTCAAGAGCCGAGCTACACTATAACATATACCTAGGTACACTAAAGACGTCTTAGCAAGAGTTGTTCAGCCTGATGAGCACTCTCTGTTAACGTATAAAAATTAAAGAACTGGAACACCTGATGTGGAACTCCAAGTGCCTAGCTACACTATAACATATACAGTAAAGACGTCTTAGCAAAAGTTTTTGAGCCTGATGAGCAACCTCTGTTGTCGTATAAAAATTGAAGATCTGGTACACCTGATGTGGAACTCCAACAGTCCAGCTACTTTATAACATATATAGGAATGACGTCTTAGCAAGAGTTGTCCAGCCTAATGAGCACTCTCTGTTTACGTATGAAAATTGAGATCTGGAACATCTGATGTGGAACTCCAAGACCCCAGCTACACTATAACATACCTATATAGGAATGACGTCTTAGCAAGAGTTGTTCAGCCTGATAAGCACTCTCTATTGACGTATAAAAATTGAAGATCTGGAACATCTGATGTGGAACTCCAAGAGCCCAGCTACACTATACTTAATATACATACATAGGAATGACGTCTTAGCAAGAGTTGTTTAGTCTGATGGTCATTTCCTGTTGACTTATAAAAATGAAAGATATGGAACGTGTGGAATCGTCTCGCGCATACGTTGTTTTCCCGTCCCCAGGCTCTTAGAATTCGACGTTTCAGATCTTCCGCGATTTTGACGACCCCGTCGTCGCTGGCATAAGCAACAGGATCCGCGTACGAAGTCGCGGGCAGAAGCTAGTATCTAATAAAGCTGTAAAAATAAAGTTGACAAACTTACATTTGCAGTTGAAGAGCATGTTCTCCGATACATTTTGTTTAGAAAAATATGTTATCCAAGTACATTTTATAAGTTGGTCGACTATTACTCGTAAAGTTGTAAAGCCTACTTAGTCATGATAATTTTCTTTTAAACTTCGTTATATATACTACTATTGTGAATTTTTTCACACCCCCAAACATAACCGTTTAGCTGGTAGAGGGGGGGGACACTAGAGTCGAGCAAAATTTAGCACTTTAAAGCTTAATATTTCACAAACGAATTTTTTTATCAAAAAATTGTTAATGGAAACTATCAATATTTTTTAAAGACCTATTTAATGATACCCCACACTAAGGGGTACGCGAGAAAAAAAAAAACATCCCCACTTTACGTGTACAGGAGGTACCCTGAAAAAAAATATTTTACGAGATTTTATTTTACCACTTTTTCGGCACAACAAATCCGTATATTTACACCAAATCACAGCTCTCTAGGACTGTGCGTCTCTGAGCTAAACTGCGGACAGACGGACGGACGGACGGACGGACGGACATGGCGAAACTGTAAGGGTTCCTTGTTGACTACGGAACCCTAAAAATGGGATCCAAAAGTGGAATTCAACGGGAATAAATCCTTCTAATTAAGTATAAATAAACAGCAAATTAATATAATTAAATCACTTGTGATCTGAATGTTCCCAGTATCTAATTGCGTGTTTCAATATGTAATCAACGCAACTGGATTTACATAAATAGTAACTAGTTGTTCCCCGCGGTTCCACCCGCTGCTCGACTCTTATTGTTTGTAGCGTGATGTTATAATATAACCTATAGCCTTCCTCGACAAAAGAGAAAAGTATCCAAAAAAAAAAATTAATCGAACTGGTAGTTTCAAGTTTAGCGCGTCCAACTAAACAAACACTTCAGTTTTACATACAAAATTACCTATTTTTTGTTTATGCGAAACTCGATACACCTGTCCAGTATTTTTGTGTAAAGAATCTATGTAGGTACAGAATTTCAAAACTGTATCATAAAAAATCACAAAGTTATGATCTTGTCATGTTACCTTTATTCGCGTTGAGGCGCGAATTTCGCGCAATTCGCGCCTCCTGTGTCGTTTACTCATTGATAACAGTTTGAAAACAGGTACCTAACCGTACGTAAACAGGTACGTAACTAACTGATGATAAAATTTAGTTAAAATATTTTTGAAAAAAAAAAATGTATAATATATAATCTAAAGTAAAGATTATTGGAATCGATTTAGTTACTGATTCTGAACAACTTACTATGTTCAGGTTTCGCATAAGACTAAAAATATTGTACGAGTATTCATTTTTCAGTTCAAAAATCACCCATTTAACATTATTCAGATGCGTTTCTTTAGCCTTTGTTATAACTTTTGTGAACTGAATCTGTCTATTTTCTAATAATTCATGGTAATCTGACAGAAGTCGGTTAGTCTTCATGATTTTCACCAGAATTAGAACGTTCCGTAAATTTAGACACAGTTCCAATGAAATTACACGATTTTTTTGTGAAATCATGCGTAAAGCGTGCGAATCTAATGCATGAAACGCTTACATTACGCGTCTAACGTGACGTTTATAGAAAGAAACTATACAAGTGATACAAAACAAATGTAACCTCGAAGGAAAATGGGTCAAATAGATCCAAATGTTACTAATCGATACATAACGAACCAGAAATATTGTTTTTATGTATACTAATACTATAAAGCTGAAGAGTCAGTTTGTTTGTTTGGTTGAACGCGCTAATCTCAAGAACAACTGGTTTGAATTTGAAAAATATTATTGTGTTGAATAGTCTATTTATCGCGGAAGGCAAAAGTAAAACACGGGGAATAGGTGGCCTACCATGAATGACAGTTATTTAAGATTTAAGCATATTTCTTTCGATTGACTTTTAGGAAAGTTTGTTTATTTTATTGACGCCATTTTTTTCTTTTTCAACGTAACCAATCACAAAACAGGGACATACTAGCTTAGGTACGGATACGGGACACCAGTAGATAAACCTATCCTAATCTACACTCGAGAGCAATGAATCCGGGTCACTTAAAGAATGTTAAAAATCTCGGAAACTAAAAATGATAGGTTAATGCAATAAATTGTATTTAATAGACAATGTAATACTCCTTAAATGAAAGTAAAAAAAATATGAGTCACCATACATTTTATTAACACAAAATTACATAAAGAAAAAAACTGCTGAGCTCTCCTTAAAACAAAAATAGGAAACATTAAATTTTTGAACTTTATTACGATTTTCTTGAATTTTAATACTTCGTATTGCCTCCTCGTGCTTCCATTACTGCGTTTACGCGGTTTGGCATGCTGTACACCAAGTTCCTTATACGATTTTGGGGAATATTCTCCCATTCCTCTGTGAGAGCAATTTTGAGCTCACGAAGCGTGATTGGGGGAGGGTTTCGTTGTTTTACGCATCTGCCTAGCTCGTCCCAAGCATGCTCGATCGGGTTGATATCCGGGCTGCGCGCTGGCCACTCCGTGCGAGTAATGTTCATCTCTTGAAGGTAGTCATTCACAATCCTACCTGTATGAGGTCGGGCATTGTCATGCATAAATATAGCATCCTCACCTAAATTGACCATAAATGGACCAACGTGATCATTGAGGATTTCTTCCACATATCTTACGCTAGTTAAAGAGCCGTTTTCTATGATCACCAGCTCTGTGCGACTTTCAGAAGAAATTCCGGCCCACACAAGTACAGACCCACCACCGTAGGCTACTTTTTCTTCGATGCATGCTTGCTTGAATCTTTCCCCTGGTCTTCGATACACTCTGTGTCTTCCATCGTGCTTGTAGAGCATAAATTTTGATTCGTCGGAGAACATAACTTTTGACCAATCTTCAATACTCCAATTTACGTGGCTCTGGGCATATCTTAGTATTGAAATACGATGCCCACGCTCCAGTTTAGGGCCGTTTGCAGGTCTAAGGGGTTTTAAGTTAGATTCAGCAAGCCGACGTCTTACTGTCCATGCACTTGGGTTACTTCCTCCGAGGCGTCGAAACTGATTGGTGAGTTCAGTTCCTGTGAGAAAGCGATTTCGAAGCATGGTGTTCACCAAGTATCGGTCTTCTCGTGCTGTGGTACACCTGGTTCTGCCCGTTCCTGGTCTGCGTAGGTTAGAACCAGTTTCTTCGTAACGTCGGAGAACTCTTTGTACTGTTGACAGCGACACACCGACAGTCCTGGCTGTATCGCGCTGACTCCGGCCGGTTTCCAGCATTGTAAGTATTCTGGTGCATTCTTCAGGCGTAAGCGACATAATTTCAGCTTGAATAATGAATATAGAGCACTATCAACATGGTTTATGTACCCACATAAATGACAGATTACAAACAAAAGCAAAACCAAATGCTGTAATTTCGTAGTTCCATCTTCGAAAGTGGTCCTTTTTCAAATTTGATTTTTTTATGATATAACTTTACAATAATTAAGAAGTTTTAATACCTTCATTTAAGGAGTATTACATTGTCTATTAAATACAATTTATTGCATTAACCTAGCATTTTTAGTTTCCGAGATTTTTAGGATTCTTTAAGTGACCCGGATTCATTGCTCTCGAGTGTATGTTCGACTGGGAAAATATCGGCGTTCGGCTTTCTGCAACCGCTTCAGGAATTGTTTATGTTATCTAAGTATCTTTAAATATAAAATACATATTTTCAGCATGTTTTACCTACCTTCATTCTTCGTAAACACACCTTTTCGCGCATAAAGTTATTTGGTTTGATATTTTTAACAAAACATCGTGAATTTTAATCATAAAATAAACAGTAGATTTTCCAAATCGTTACAGCGGACACGGTTTTATCAATTAAATTAGTTGCTACCTCGTTAAAATACGATTTGATAATCCCACTAAAGCGTGGAATGTACCTAATAATACTTGATAAGCTGGACGATTCTTATTTATTTTGGACTTGGATTTAAAATGTCCTATCTATTTATTATTATCTGGCAATACCACTTCATCGCTCGATAAGGGCGTGGACTTTGCAAATAAGTATGCACTTTTTATCACAAAGATAATTGTGTTTTTGATAGGAAATTCATACTTTGAATCCATGTTTTTTTAATTGGGTTGAAAACCTCTACACCCAGCGCCATCTATGCGTTGTGGCAGCAACTTGATTAATCGAGAGTTAAGATTCTGCGTGAGTAATGTTCAGAACGACGCATAGGTGGCGCTTGTACATAAAACATGGCGTAATGCATGGGGTAAGCAGAGATGGATATATTTTGTTAACCCTTAACTACCTAGCACATATTATTGTCACACAACCACCTAACATACGTCTGTGGGACCCCCGAGTTAAATAATTCACTATTGTTAAAAATATTAAGGAACGGTATTGTTTTTAGTAAAAAATCTATATTGAACATTATTAAACTCTAATATTAGAAACAAAAGGCACATGAAATTCAACATTTTATATTTTTAACACCCAATCATTGTTGCAAGCTCCTATTTTAGGCTTACTTACTAATACGTTTGGAAGTTGAGATCTGCAAAAAAAATTTTCAGCAACAGAAAATTCTTATTAATTTTTTTGTAATATTAAATCAACGAGGAACATGGAAAAAAATAAAAATTCTCATTAAAATAATAAATTAAACAAAATTGCAGACTCTAAACTTATATCTTTTCATGACATCGAAAACATCTTATTTGAGCATTCAAGAAGAATTAGCGCTTTTCATTCGAAACACATGACATGTATTTTTTTTTTTTGCGTTTCTTAGTACAGTGGCAAGTAGTACCTACTGTTTTTACGAATTATCAATCGCTCTTCAGCACTGCTGGTGCTTGGGACAACTGCTAGAGGGTTCACGTTGTTCTGGAGGATACGTTGTATACCGACACGTCTCTTACGGTGAAATTTCACATTACTTTCACGACGTGTCATATGCATTCAGCTCATTCCGGTATGCTGTATTTATACCTTCTCTTTCCTCCACTATATTATGTTATAAAATTTGCGATCGCGAAGAGGTCGAGGCTGATGACCAACGAAAGCGATTATAAAATATCTTTACTTCTTTTTGGCGGAACTTCCTCCAACAGCACATCATCCTCAGTTAAAAACACTTGATCAACACCATGTGAAGGAATGTCACTGTGTGATAGTGTTTAGTTGAACTGTATCTGGCCATTCGCATTCGGAATCAAACGCGCAACTATTTTCCAGAACGTGGTTTGTATCAACATTCTCCGCATCACTATATTGGTCGTTTGGTATATTATCGTCATGTGATAATTCTTTTTAAAACCAGCTCTTAATAACGGACTGTCTATGTACTATTATAACAAAAATAATAAAGAAATACACAATTTACAATAATCACGTAACCACCTAACATACGTCTCTCAGACCCCAGCTTGTATTTATTTGCTCACCTGAGGCAAACGCGCAACCGTCCAACCCCGACAAGCCGTTGCACAGTATTGAGGGACGCTGGGAAAAGGTATAGGAAGGAACAAGGTGGTACGACACTCCCTCGCAAAAATATTCACGATTTTAAACCTAACAGGGTCTGTGAGACGTATGTTAGGTGGTTAAGGGTTAATGATATTGATGTGAAATAAATACAATATCTAAGGGACAATACTGATGACCCGGTCATTAAATAAAATTCACTGGTCTAGAATAAACCAAATAACGAGTAAGAATATACTTTAAACATTTAGCAATAGGTACTATTATCCAACGAGCCAGTTAACAAACGCGCCTGAATGTCAGAATTTAACGGAGCTACCGTTCATGACTTCATGTGACCTCCGCCAACCCACCTCGGAACGGTTGTCCGATACATGGACCAGACAAGAAGCCTCGCCAGAGACTAATCTGATCTAACTTCACTTAACTTTGCAGGTCGGTTATCGGCAACAAAACTGGATACTATATAATACTACGTAAATACGTATATTTAATACTGTGATTTCTGACGATTTCTGTCATAGCAGCAGTTCCCAACATTAAAGACTGATTATGGCACGCGGATCAAAAGAGAAATGGATACTTTTTTATCAAAGTAATAAGTTTCTAATGCCCAGTGATAATGATTTAGCATAGCTTCATCATGATTATTTGATCCCGTGTTCACCTACAGCTGGGTATAATAATAATAATAATTCATTTATTTCAGGTCTTTGACCCATATAAATTTAAACAAATAATAATTATACAGCCGTTATGCTTACACTATGTCACATTCCATTAAAAATTACAAAATAATTACAGAAATTGTATGTATAGCCCTGCCCCTGCTTCTTTGCGTCTCTCATCCATATTTTCCTTAAACAATAACTTAATTCCATAAAATTCCATCTAAAGTTGGCATAGAAAGACCTCGAAGTAAATACTGTTTTTCTTGTTACAGCTGGATGACGCGACACTCCAGGTGTTCAAAGATGGTGACTACGGACCTTACCTGGACCTGGACTCCACGCTCGGCGAGCAAGAGGAGGAACTCGAAGGTCTTCAGGACAGGTATCTATCTACCTACTTCTTTGATTTATTATTTTCTAGATGTCAGTCATAGAGGGGAGACATTCCTCCACCACATAAAATGTCAATCTTACCGAGAAGTATTTATTACTACTGGAAGATCAGAGGCATCGTGTAACGTAAAGCAACCAGTTAAATAATACCCTGACCCCCAACTTCAAGGAAAAGTTTTCTACCTCGCAAGCAGTTCGTTAGTCAGACCGTGGTATTACAACGTCTTATACCGGGCTTAAACCGGCGAGTGAAAGTGACAGAGCTATACAAGTCATCCAGCGCCATCTCGTTCATTCACTGGAACGAGCCTGGTTTTAAGACGTTGTAATACCCCACCTGCGCCTACGACAAGCGAGAATAGTTTCACTATGGAAATGAGATGGCGCTAGACGACTTGTATAGCTCTGTCTCTTTCACCTGTGGAATTAATAGAAAAACTGAAGTCTCGACACGCATTCTTATGCATTTACTGACAACAAGTTGAGATATCCACATGCACGATAATAAATCCGTTCATATTGTATTGTATTATAATAATAATAATATTCCACAACTATCACACAACGCCAAGCTAAGCAGAGCTTGTGTTATGGGTACTAGACAACTGATAAACATACTTATATATTTCTAAATACATAAATATTATAGATAAATTCCACCCAGACACAGAACAAATGATCGTGCTCATCACACAAACATTTGTCCTGGGTGGGAATCGAACCCACGACCTCCGGCATAGCAGTCAGGGTCACTGTCATATAAATATACAGCTGGAACATCTGGCCTTCTCTTTGAGAGAGGAAGTACCTAAGCTATACGGGTCTATCATACGGGTTCAGTGCTGGTGGTTTTCTGTAGCCTGTTCGAAAAGTCGTGGTTTGAAAACAAATACCTTATACTTAGTACTTACTAACATTCTGCTATTTTAAAAAAGTTTCCAAAAAGGTACCTACGAGTAACGGCAGCCAACTGCAGACAGCAGCACCAAATGAATGTGTCCATGTGACACTACTTACTGGTTTCTATGAAGTACCTTCCGCAGCTCATCGCCAGAGTACACGTTGCATGTTTGCGGACGACATCTACGCATCGTCTGATTGCAAATCAGTGGCCGTTTTAGACCCTCTGGTTTCTACCATTTGTGAGCAGATTGTAGTCTACTGCTGCTTAGAGTCGGCTGCGAACTAACCCCTTATAACGCACCATTGATAATACCGATTTCCACCGGCTGTAGTTACCACGGTTAACCACCTTCTTGCTTGCCACTTTATGCCATAAAAGTGACTCAAGCATTATATTAAAATGTGATATAAACTATTTAGGGTCCGAATGAATAAGCGTCATTGGTCCTTCGCCGCCGTTTATTGCTTCGTTCCTGTACAGCTCCCCCTCGGTTCCCATATGACTTAATACGGACAGAGTCTAACATCCATTGGGAAACAATGCTCTTATGATTGTATTCAACATGTGCATGCGCAAGCGCAAGCGCTTTATTATGAACACTGTACTGTGTACTGACCAGTGCCGGATTAGCCATATAGCAGGAGGCAGCAAATGCTACGGGCCCCGCGCATTGGGGGGCCCCGCGCCTGTGCCCAAAAAAAAATCACAAATATGTAATACACCTTGGCTATTCTTAAAGTGAGCGATTGGCCACACTGTCACTACTAACGCCTCGTTACAGTCGTCTCCTCAAGACCTTAATACAGGATACGCTCTGTATAAATCATTACATGGCTATATCGAAGCAATGCAATCCACATTGAGGCATTTCGTATTGAGAGTTTTGCCCCAAAGCCTCCAGCGGCCGCCCTCAGGCTACTCCTGCCCAATCTCAGTGGGCCAAACGCCTCATGCAAGGAGGCTTTACGCCGGCGTCGTGCGGTCCATGGCCCTCTACGGGGCCCCCCTGTGGGCCCTGATTAGCATCCGGACGCGACCATTAAAGCTGGTCGCAGGCCAGGGGGTCATGGCCATGCGGATGATCCGGGGATATCGCACGATCGCCAGCGAATCGGCCAACCTTGCCGGATTGCTGCCCTGGGATCTGGAGGCAACTGCCCTCCATCGCGTCTATGAGTGGCGCGTGGAGGCGCAGCGCCGGGGTGTATCCCCGCTGCTTCGAGAAGTGAAGGCACGCCGGGAAGAGCTCAAGGGCGATCTTAGGGCAGTATGGAGGGAACGACTGTCGCAACCCAGGTCCGGGCCCGCCACAATCGCGGCGGGAAGACCCCTTTTTGAGGAGTGATTGGATAGGCGTCACGGCGTCCTTACCTACAGCATGAAGTTTCGGGAGGTACCTGTGTCTGATAAGGGGGAGGAAACGCCTGGGTGTCACCACTGCGAGGATCGCCCAGAGGACACGGTGGAGCATACAGTGCAGGACTGCCCCGCTTGGAAAGCACCGCCGTGTCCTCACGGCGGCGATAGGCGGAGACCTGTCGCGCCCGGCATTGATCAAGGCCTTACTTCGGGGCGAGACGGAGTGGGAAGCGGTAGCCTCCTTCTGCGAAGCAGTCATGCTCGCGAAGTAGGAGGCGGGCCGCAGAGGACAGCATCCTCCCTTCACCCCAGCTGCAGTGACGGACGTCGGCAGACGATCTCCGGCCACGGGCACGTGGGTGGCGAGTAATGGGCGACTCGCTGTCCGACCATGGACCAGGAATCGACGGCGTGTTGTGTTCCACGCGCGCCTCAAAGAGTGTCAGCATGATGACGGGGCCCCCCTCTAGAGGGCCAAAGCCTGCGGGGGTCGCGAGACTTATCTCATTACCGTGACCCCGGAACGTAAAGGGCTATTGAAGGACACCGTGGATTTACCGCAAAAAAAAAAGGCAATGGATCATCGTACGGTACGGTTACAACAAGACGTAGTTAGAAACGCTCCTCAGAAACAAATTGATTTTGGTGTTAAAAGTGAGTCTTTGGACGTAAAAAACAGTGACAAGTGATAGTGGACGAACACTGTATCAGTGAGTAGACAAACCTGTAACAAAGTGTGATTAATTAGAATGTAATCAATCAAAACCGATAACTAATTCCGCAAATTTTTAATCACCTACCCAACCACACATTATAACAGAGCTTACGGTTACAACGCGTAAGCGACGCCGATTGCCCGGCGCTTACGACCTTTTGGTCGCGACGTTCCGCTGTTTCTCATCCTCACTCAACGAGGGCATTTATTAGTGTGCGCTTTTAGCACTGAGCCTTTATTAGAGTGCGATTTAAAAAATATGAATATTACTTGTAATAAAGAATATTATAAGTATTTATTTTAACCCAGCATACACACTCTAGTTGCAATGGCTGAACCAATACCAATAATGTGGAGCTGCTGCTCCTCTCTGAGTGTTAACAACGGCAAGGGCTCCGTGGGGTGTTCAGTTTGTGAGAAAATGTTCCATTGCAACTGCCTCGAAATCGATACACCGCCTGACCCGTCATCGTGGATTTGTTCTTCATGTAACCCAAAGACACCTGATGCAAAAAATGCTGATAGCGCTCAAGTATACTTCAAAACGAATGTTACTATGCGACCGAATAAGAGGCAAGCGCTGCAGTCTCCCCCAGATGAAGGCTTCATTCCGGTGGCAGAGGAAAGAGTACGTGGCATCATAGAGGAGGTGATGCAGTCGCAATTGGATCGTCTACTAGAGAAGATGAACTTAAATATGAAAATGCTATTAAACCAAGAGTTAAACTCCATGCGAGAAGAAATAGCGGGATGTAGGAAATCGGTTGAATTCATGAGTAAACAATACGATGATATAGTCAAGGAGAAGAAAGAAATCGATGGACAAGTAAAAGATTTGCTGAATAAAAACAGTGAAATGTCTACAGTGATTAAAGATATGACAAACCGAATCAATACGCTCGAACAACATGCACGCGCAAAAAATGTTGAAATTCAATGTGTCCCCCAAACCAAAAACGAAAACCTCATCGAAATTATCAAACAATTAGGAACTACCATTAAATGCGATGTCAAGGAAGAGAATATACTTAACTGCACTCGTGTTATGAAGGCTAATAACAACAATGAGCGACCAAAGTCTATAGTAGTACAATTTAATACGCCCCGTTTTCGTGACACTTTCATGGCATCTGTCATCACTTTTAATAAATTGAAGCCTGTGGGTGAAAAGCTAAACACGACTCATGCAGGAATCAAAGGTGCGAAATCACCTATCTTTGTGAGCGAACATTTAAGCGTAAACAATAAAGCACTTCATGCGGCTACGCGTATAAAGGCTAAAGAAAAGGGATACAAATATGTTTGGATTAGAGGAGGGCGCATTTTTGTGAGAAAAACGGACGATTCCGATACTAAAGTCATTAGAGATAAGGATTCTCTAGACTTGATGGTCTAGGTTTATATTACCTTACGCATGTTATTGACATTTTACAAACGAAATTCGCAGCATTCAATATTTACTATCAGAATACCCGTGGGCTGCGTTCAAAATCTCAAGAATTTTACTGTAATTTAGTATGTGCTAACTACGATGCATTGGTATTGACAGAAACTTGGCTCAATAGTTGTGTTCTCAGTAGTGAACTTTTTGATCAAAGATACAAAGTTTTCAGGAGAGACAGGGAAACAACTGGTTTCCATAAAAATAAGGACGGAGGTGGGGTTTTAATTGCCATTGATAGAAGGTTCACGACTGATAGACAACAGAACTGGGAGAGTAAGTGTGAGGACTTGTGGGTGACGGTACAGGTGTCATCACATTTTAAAATAGCTATATGCGCAATATATTTGCCCCCACCCGTACGAAGCCCAATACTTGAACATTTTTTTGAGAACTTTAATCACGTAGTTGAAAAAATCGACTTCCGAACTGTTCTAATAGGCGACTTTAATATGAGTAACATTGACTGGAATTTAGTGCACAATAGAAAAAGTTCTCCCACTTATTCTTACCGCCCATGCTCTTTACCGAAATTGGGACAAGAACTAGTTGATTTTACAAATATCAATAACCTCACCCAATATAATAACGTTTTAAATGTTAAAAATAAGATTCTAGACTTGGTTTTTGTTGATAGGCCTGATTGTGATGTCATCGAAGCCTCAAGTAGTCTGACTAAGATTGATCCTTATCATCCTCCTCTTGAAATTGTCCTAAAATCTGTTACTACTGATAATTTAAAACCCAACTTAACTAGCAGACTAAATTATAAAAAAGCCAAATACTCGGAAATTAATGCAGAGCTGAGCAAAGTCGATTGGCGGGAATTATTTTTTGACACTAACGATCCTAATAATATGCTTGATATTTTCTATGAAGTTATTAATCAGTTAATTAAAAAATTTGTCCCCATAAGTACCGTTAAAAATACTAACACAAAACCCCCTTGGTATAATAAAAAACTAATGAAATTATTGCGTGAAAAGGAGAAATACAGAAAACGATATAATACGTACAAAAATCCGATGGATAAAATATCGTTTCGCTGGTGTTGTAAGCATAGCAGTAAACTGGCTAAAGAAAGCTATAATTCATATATTAGTGATATAGAACAAAAAATATTAAAGAACCCCAAATTTTTCTGGTCGTACATAAAAGCTAGACGAAATGAGAAGCAGGCCTATCCCGCTTCGATGTCAAATGGCTTGAATTGCACTAATGATGGCAACGACATGTGTAATATGTTTGGGTCCTATTTCTCGTCAGTGTATTGCCAACATACGACTGCACGCGACGTTACTAAAACTTCTCCCTTTCTTAGCAACTTAGCTAACAATTCTGATTGTCTCTCTAGAGTACGTCTTACCAAGAGTGAGGTAAAAAAACATTTTAAAGGCTTGGACATTACAAAGGGATCAGGCAGTGATGAGCTTCCTGCAATTTTCGTAAAATCTTGTGCGGATGAGCTAACAACACCCATACAAATGATTTTTAATAAGTCTCTCGAGGTTGGGATATTTCCTGATCGTTGGAAAATTGCTAAAGTAGTCCCAATACACAAAGATGAATCCGAAAGCGTAGTTAGCAACTATAGGCCAATCTCAATACTTCCAACATTGGCAAAGGTTTTTGAGGCAGTCATCTGTCCTTACATTCAAAGCTTCCTTAAGAAATATATTTCTGACGCTCAGCACGGATTCACGGCTGGTAGATCAACGTGTAGCAATTTGGTGTCTTTTGTCGAAGACGTAGTAGACGCTGTAGACTGTAATAACCAGGTAGATGTTATCTACACTGATTTCAGCAAGGCCTTCGACAAAGTATCCCACGAAGTGCTCATTCAAAAACTAGCTGTGTACGGATTTGCGGGAGCTTTTCTTAAATGGCTAAGCTCCTATCTATCAGAAAGATCCTTTTACGTGGTTGCCAATGGATACAAATCGAACACCTTTAGAGCAACCTCTGGTGTCCCGCAAGGAACGCATTTGGGACCTATTCTATTTAACGCTTTTATAAACGACCTCCCTGATTGCTTTGTGAACTCAAAACCTTATTTGTTTGCCGATGATTTGAAGATGGCCCGAATTATAAGATCGCAATCTGACACATTATTGCTCCAGGAGGATATAGATAGACTTATGGAATGGTGCATTAACAATGATATGGAACTGAATGTAAAAAAATGCTCCCAAATCACATTTACACGAAAATCGAACCCTATCAAAACTGACTATAAGATGAATGGTTTGTGTCTCTGCAAAACTGATGTTGTAAAAGATCTGGGGGTGTTTTTGGATGCAAAAATAACTTTTATCCCACACGTAGATAACGTCATAAAAAAGGCATCAAAGTCACTAGGATTTATCATTCGGAACGCAAAATCTTTTCGTAGGCCAGAAACAAAAATTTATCTTTATAATTGCCTCGTCCGTAGTTTGCTCGAGTATTGTGTTGTTGCTTGGCGACCACACTACTCAACCCACAGCCTGAGGATTGAACGCATCCAGAAACGATTTTTAAATCATTTAGCATACTCAACTGTGAAACGCAAAATCCCTAGTTACACAAAACGTTTAAGCACCTTTAATATGGTATCCCTTGAAAAACGAAGAGATGTTATTGATTTAATATTTTTATATAAAATTCTACACAGCAAGATTAATTCTCCTCAACTACTAAATAAATTTAAATTCCATATTCCGCACTATTATCCTAGAAATTCCATTGATCTCCTGTATCCACCGTTTCGCAGAACTGTTTCAGGTCGTAACTCTGCAATCCCTAGGCTTAGTCGACTACATAATAAATTCGGTAAAATTGATATCTATGGCTCTTCCCTTCAGTATTTTAAGCATCAGTTGTTTCTTACAATAAATTAGTATATATTTATTGTCTACGACAGTCTTAACTCCAATTATGTAATCTAAAATCACTTGTAATCACAATCACATTTACTTTGGCATGTATTCTTGTTATCTAACATAGTATTAAAAAATTGTTTCCGATCTTTCCTTATATTGTTTTTGTTTTGTTATTTTTGCATGTAGTGTTTACCGCTTAATATTGTACATCTAGTATTAATGTTATGTGTTCTATTTAAGTATGTATGGATGTAACAATTGTAGGTAAACCAATAAAATAAATAAAAAAATAAATAAATAAATAAATAAATAAATAAATAAATAAATGTAACTCTAGGGCCCCATGGTTACATTTGCTACGGGCCCCGCACCGGCTTTATCCGGCACTGGTACTGACCGTTAAGTACGAATCATAGATACACGATTTGATAAGAGTTGGTACTGTTTATCAAATATTTTTGGCTTTAGGTAAAACTGTACAAAACTATTTAATTAGGTACCTATGTAATTTATTAGTAGGTTTGTGATTTTTGAATTTGTATGTAATGGGTAATGTCCGAAACAATTTTTTTTATCGTGGTAGAATCATCAAATGAGTCCTCCCAGCCAGGGCAGGGCGGGAGGGACTTTCAAACTCGTATTGACTAAAACCCACAGTGGCCTTCAACAGCCATTTACGTTCCAGGGTCACGGTAATTCGATAAGTCCCGCGACCAAAAACTAAACTATCTTAAAACTATCTTCAAAACTATCTCATGCTATATTTGAATTCAGTGACCGCTCGGCGACTATTCGGCCAATAAATAGCTCCTTATAATCGACTCAGGTGATTAATATTAATTAAAAAAACCATATCAGAAAAAAATATAACCATATGGAGTATGCGATCTAATGCATTTATTGTAACGTACTTATGTAAGCGACTAAGCTGTACATGAAACGTCACAATCATTTTGGATAGCCCCTGAACTTTACCGACAATAAATGATCGAATTGCCAGACCATAATTGGACCAGGTAGCCAGTTGGCGAAAATCATATTCTGCACATCTCTAGGTACTAACAATAAATATTATGTGCGCAAGTTAAAATAGTCTACAGAGAAAACTTGTTCCGTTTGACAACGATAGACTGGATAGACTAAGTGTGTTTTATCTGGTCTGCGCATATCCCCAAGGTCTTCTGGCAATCAGATGCCAATGACCACTACACTGAACACGTCATGAGCAAAATAAAATTAATGTTGTTGCTGAATATACGAGCGTGTGGAAGAAAATTTGCATTCAGCAACAAAACAGCTTCTACCAGAATGGTTGCTAAAGAAAAAAGGGTGCTTCAAACGACTGCCTCTAATGCGAAAAATGTTTCATAATTTTATGCCGGAAAAAGTACCTATTTGCATTGCCCGTTAAAATTAAATATTAACCATTCACTTTGCTCAAGGAAACTATTAAAAGCTTTTTTCTTGAAAACCAAATCTAAAAATCGCTTTAGCAAGAAATCAGGGACACCCCGAAGTTCGGTTTTGTTAGGTTCCTTTCAACCCTGAAAACAGAAATGGAAGCCTCGCCAAGCGAGGCTTCCTCGAACCCACTTAGGTCGATTTTTTTATTATTACAGAAAATATGTGTATGTTATTTTAGGAAACGTTATTTGGTGACCATTTATCCATTTTGGTAACCGTTTAGATTTTTTTGGTAGTAAAATAGGTACTTTTTTGGGTGGTGTTTAAACACAAGCCGTTAAGATTTGAGCTATTTATTCATTTTAGATCGAGTCTTCTTTCGGATTTTCTCCATCATACTTTTTACCTTCCAAACAGGTACCTAATCTGTAAAGGTTATTTCCTCTACGAAATGTAAAAAGACCCCCAAAAGTAACCATATTAAAAATGTTTACATCTCTTTGAGAAGGTGACGTCAATCTAAAGGTATTTCTGACTAATAAATTTTGATCATGGGTTCGTATAATAATGATACTTAGAACGAAAGTTGAAAGGATTAAAATGTCATAAAATTAAAAATGTATAAAAGTTTTTTTGCAAGTGGATTGGGGTCTATTTCCTGCATGATGATTGACAAGCGACTGTAAATGCAGAGGTTTGCAAATCTGTATAAATGAAAAATGACAAATGATTAAGGTCGAGACTCCACCAAAGCTGTGTCTAGCTGTGCGGAGTCGAGACGTGTTTTGAACAACCAATAGAATTGCGTTATTGACACAGCTCCACTCCGCAACGCAATTCTATTGGTTGTTCAAAACACGTCTCGACTTGCACAGCTTTGGTGAAGTCTCGGCTCTCTTACAGGGTCCTTAAGCGGCTCTCTTTCAGGTTAATCTAGATCTAGCCGAGAAGCAAAGATGGGGCCTTTTTTTCACGTCCACGTTTTTTTTTCGTCCCGCACTGGGTGGGAGGACTCATTTTACCACGATAAAAAAAAGAGTTCCGAATTGACAAGGTTTCCTCTGTGTTCATTTTGACGGATGAAATTAAAGAAGAACTCAAATCTTTTAATTTAATATTAAGCTCTATTAATAAGCTTTTCTCCCACATGTAAAAGGTTCAGACTAATTAATAATCGTCCTCTCAATTATGTGATTGATCATTAAAGGAAAATAAATACTTTTAGTTTTAAGGGTTCCGTACCCAAAGGGAAAAACGGGGCCCTATTAATAAAATTCCGCTGTCCGAAGGTCTGCATGCCTGTCGGTCTGTCCGTCTATCACCGGCTACATCTCATGAACCGTGAGAGACAGTTGAAGTTTCCACAGATGATGCATTATTTTTATAGGGTTGTTTGCCTCCTATATCAACAAATACAAAAACTGGCCAAGTGCGAATCGGGTTCACGAACGAATGGTTCCATCCATCTTTATCTATAAAACGGAAAATAAAACACGTTATTTGCATGATACAACAGACATGTTTTTTTTTGCCTTTTTGAATAGACTGGAATGGTAAGGAACCCGACGCACGGGTCGACTCAACTTGGCCGGGTTTTTATTGGGTTTCATAAATTAATTAGGTATAAGAACAAGTTCGCTGTATTTTATTTCTTTATAAATTTTCCAGTATTATCTACCTACTCATGAAAAAATATCAAGGGTTGGCAATCGGCATGATTGACGCAGTGACTGAGCGACTGACTGCTGCACTATGTGTCTCGGGTTTGATTCCTGCATGAACAAAAAAACTTCTTACTTAAAACTTGATCTACGAGTTGTTGCGAGTCTAGGTGTTTGTGTGTTAAGATGAAAACAAACACATAAGCCCTTTCGGAAGGGTTCATAACTGACGAAACATCCGTCGAGCGTATCATCGAATGTTCTTTGACGCACTATCGGATCATCGGTTGAGTGTGAACGGTCGATTGTTTTTCTATACATTTTGTCTGCTCGGATGTTCCGTCAGATATGAACGTTCCCTTAGTCTTTTGTGGGTGGGGAAATCCTTGGGTGGAGCGCAATGGACTGTGAGACTCGTACCGAGTGAAAAACCACCATGTTCCCTTTCAATTTCCTTTTGCGTTCTTGGGGTTTTTGTATGATTGTCACAAAATTTTGATCCTGTTCTCACTTTCTGTTCAGATTCCACATTGTGTCCTCGTTTTCGGTAGTTTTGTGCTGGATTTTATAATTTAATTGCTATTGTCGTGCGGAAAAAACGAGTCGAATGTACAATAATAAAAATAAAAAAAAACGAAAATGTTTTGGCTTATTTATTATAAGTACATACTGACTTTTTTTTAATGTGGGGAATTATTTTTGGCATTATTTGTGGCGAACTTACAAGCAACCCCGTTCTTGGGCGCTTTCCTTTCCATTTTAGAGTTGTGTAGCTCAAATAGGTTCGAAACTCTTGGTGTTAGACTTGTTTTGGGTGTTTAATCATCAAGTGAGTCCGCTCGCCCGAGCTGGAGAAGAATTTAATGATTGGCAGACTCTAACTGAACCTAAAAATCCATCATGTTCCTTCAGTAGCCCTTTGCGTTCCAGGGTCACGGATACTTTTATAGACGGTCCCTCGACCGCAGGCTCTCACCTTTTCCTAATCCGTTTGACGTTTGATAAATGGTTTTTATTATTTAATTACTTGTCACTTGCCTAAGTAACAAAACTTATATTTTTCTTGTTGTTTAGTTTTTTTAATAATTAGGGATCCAGTTATTTCCAAAGGTCGTCGCACTGTTCTCCATAGAGCCAAAAATAGATCAGTACCGGATTCGACACATGTACATTTATTTAGGTTACTGTTACACTAGTAACCGGGTAAAAGCGTAGATTCGCGGTTTTACGAGATCGTGAATTTGATCATTTGTTTACTTTTTAATTGAACATTGTGTATTATGTTCTTCTAACTTTGCTTTAAACTCACCTCTTGTTCTCTTCAACGTAAACATGAACTGAAAGTGACATCCTTACACATTTCTTGCCATGCCCACGTTAATTTTTATTTTTTGTTTTCTTTCAAATGAAACAGAGTAGGAGTTATACCGTCGAAAGATCATTGAGGTTGATTAATTTCTCGTAATAGCAACATGTCACTTTATATCGTCGTGGTAGAAAGTATGGGTATTAGCAACGAGCGAAACCGACCATGTTTTGTTCATCTAGTTTTTTCGATTCTGTTTTAATCGCGATGAAGTCGAACGTTCACAAAAACCTAGTCTCCGTTTAAACAATGAACTAATACTGCGAAAATTAATACACAGGCTGTGGTAACTTTAAAGGGAGAAAATGAAACTAAGTTGAAGCGCTGGAGACATTTCTAGGCCTGCAAAACATAGCTAAGACTATATTCGCCTTTGTTTAGTACACTATTTTCGGTCACTATATTGAAAGTGGGTCACTGTTTTAAAATGATGAAAATAAAGATCATGTTTTGACACAAAAACAAGAAAACTCTGGCACACTGAACTGAATGACACAATTCTAGGTCAGAGATCAGACAACCTGATAATTTTTGAAGAGGAAGAAGGAACAAGATCCTGAAGTGGAATCATGTAATCATTGAAAATTGCCGGACATTACGTCAGTGTGTTCCGTGAAGTTTATCCCAAGTACGTTGTCCGGATAATTATATTATCAACGCCGTACCCTCAGTCTGCATCAGGGAGCGATGGGAGACGCAAGTCCCAAAAAATGCTGACCTAAAAAACTTGATACTGTGATTAAAAATAAATATTATACCGATGAAGAATAATGTCGCGATTGAATTAACGAATTTTGTGGACGGGTTTAAATTGTTTTAAATTTTTTGAAAAATTCCGTGCTGTTTTTTTTTAGTTAAATTGATACCGTGTATCTGTTATCATATGGCACATAATAGAAAATTAACGAAAAGCTGAAGTGTTTTCAACTAAACAACCTGTATACAAGTTGTGAGAGAAAAATGGAAGATGACATGCGAAGCTTCACACGATCCGTCTTGGTCGAGGGAAATGCACATCCCGAGCGCGCAGTACCGAACAGAAAATACAGGCAGGCATCACTAGATTCTGGTATAGCTGATGAGGAAGAAGCTACTGTGAAAATCTGGAACTTTAACCTGGAATGGGACTTTGACATGACGGAGGATGAAGACGAAGATGAGGACCTGCTTGATGAAGAATTGTGAGTCGATAACTGTTTTGTTCTGTTTAGGGAGGATTTATTATTGTTTTTTCAATTAGTTCTACAGGAAACATACGTTTGTAATCAGTTATATGCCTGCATCGTTTTAACGAGATTTTATTCAATTTGCCTGAATGTCTTTATTCATTAAGTACTCCGTTTAATCAAAAAGCATTTCATTCGAAAGAGTAGCCGCTGATAAAGCCGTTTATACTTCGAAAAATACTAATTCATCGGGTTTTTTTTTTTGGTAAACAATTTTTGAAAATACGACTTTCTAATGTGCGCATTATTTTGTAGCATTATCTTTCTTCCGTGATAAATAATGTTTTACTAAGTTATAAACAATCTTATAAACAGTTTACCAAATAAAAATATGAAGTATTCTTATATACCTATAATTATAGTCTATCACAATCGTCTAAATTTGATATATAACACTTTTTCAAAGAATTTAACTGTTTTCAAAAACCACTTAAAAAGTGTAAAATAATTTTTCTATTGGTAGTCTGTAGCAAAATTCTCCATGATAATTAATCAAAGCCAATTCGACTTCCAAAAAAAACAATAAGGAATTGAAATCTACGTTTCTATGGTGGTTTTATAAGTCAGACAATTTTTTAAAGTTTACAGATAGGTAAATAAATATTAGGTACCAACATCAGCTACCTAGTCCAGTACCAGTATTAGCAGCTTCCAATCTTACCCTGACTAATGTCCACAACCCAGTTACTGGGTAAAACTGTACCATTATGTAAGACAGGCTTCTAACCGACAGTAACTAAGGTCTCCCGGACCAACGACTAAGCAGCGACAGGTTTAGCGCAGTAATCAAGCGATCGACTAGCGCATTGCGTGTTGTAGGTTCCATTCCCAAATATTTGCAAGGAGCAAATATTTGTTTGACCTACAAGTAACTGTCTTTAATCTAGGTATCAACAATCATACAGGAGAAATTCCTAGTGAGACGACGTTTTTTGAGTTAGTGTCGCTTGAACCACTATAAATATGTATATAAGTAGGTATGTGTCAAATCATAATCAATCTTAAAGTGCTAAGCCGTTTCTGCTTGTATCACAAACATAGCACAATCTCCACCCCAAGGGCGTTCTTTTTTAGCGTGGTTAAATCATCAAATGAGTCCTCCCACCTAGGGCAGGGCGGGAGGGACTGTCAGACTCGTACTGACTAGAATCCAGTCGCGGCGGTAAGACCCCTCGTTGAGGAGTAGCTGGAGAGACGTCACGGCGTCCTGACCTATCGGATGACACAGGTCCTCACCGGACACGGAAGTTTCGGGAGGTACCTGTGTCGGATAGGGAGGATAGGGACGATCTCCGGGTCAACGGCGCGTTGTGTTCCACGCGCTCCTCAGAGAGTGACAGCATTATGACGACGCCTCTCTGTAGAGGGCTAAAGCCTGCCGGGGTCGCGGGACCAACGAATTACCGTGACCCCTGAATGTAAAGGGCTATTGAAGGACACCGTGGATTTTAGTCAGTACGAGTCTGACAGCCCTGGGTGGGAGGACTTATTTAATGATGTTACACACTGAAAAAAAAAAACATACAAAAATACAAATCTTTCCTCTTCATAATAGATATTAGGAGTCTGAAAAGTGTTGGTATGGTGGTACATGAACTGTTGGTACGGTGAATCCCCGCTGCTTCGACAGGTTTAGTGCGGGAAGAGCTCCAGAGCGATCTCAGGGCGGTATGGAGGGAGTGTCTGTCGCAAATGATCTCCGGCCAACAGGCGCGAGCAATGGGCGAAAACTGCAGTTTTGATTTACCATATTTATTAAACACAATGAATGAAGCTATACGAATCTATGCCTTGCTTACCTTTAATATTCATTGAGAAGCGATGACTACAGAAATATCTACCTACATTTTGTACCTGGATGTGTATTTATGAGTCATGTTTCACCTGAGCGAAGCCGGGTTTTCATCTAGTACCTATTTATTTGACGGTAGGTATACGCGTATCTCCACTTTTATTTTTAGTCCCATATCAATACTCGTACCTCTTCTGTTATGGCATATTTAAATTTTCAGCAACCAGATTTTTTTGCAGTAAAAAATATTTTCGTACATTTCCCACATTTTTTCCGTGATTGAATCGAAAAAAGAGAAATAAGGGAATGTTTGTATTTCATACCATTTTGTAATCCTAGTTTTTTATTCTTTTGTAGATACTAGGTTCTGTTTTGTATACCTGTTCGATTTCACGTGAGCGCTCATGAACACGAATGCGCCGCGCCGCGCCGCGCGCCGCCGCGCCGTCGCCGCCAACGCGTTCGCGCCTCTTGATTTTACAATACCACTAGAGATTTGTTGGATATGGGTCCATATTGGCTCACCTAAAGTTGTTTACCCGAAATTGTTCTTCCTAACGGTTTGTAATCCGAATGATCACTCTTCCTAAAATTTTTCATCCTAAAGTTTTCATTCATACTTTTTGTAGTGCTACCGGCGATGTTCATAACACTCATGTTTCCGAATTTTTTTATCAATAATATCGTTATTGTAAATATATTTAAACTCCTACTGTTTTTTATCCTAACGTTTTTATCCCTAAACATTATTACGATAATATTTTTAGTTAGTCAGAAAAGTCGACGGAGCACCGCTTCGCGGTGCTCCTACTTCTGGATGGTTTAAAAAAAAATAACCACGAAGGGGATGGCGGGGTCTTTCAGACCCCGCCATCCCTTTCTAACCTAACCTGTCCGAGTCGGGGTGCCCCCAGTCGTTTGGTCAGAGTGTCGTCTTGGGAGCACTATGAAAAAATGCCAACAAAATGAAACAAAATAAAAAGAAATCTAAACAAAAAAGATATGACTTTGAATAATAGTGTAAAAGAAGGTTATGTTGAGAAAAAATAGGAAAACAAATAATAGTATAATAGATGTTTATTGCTACTGACATTATGAAGTCGAATGATTCGGAATTATGAAAATTAGTGACAGAGCAATTAGGACTTGTGATTATTAGGGTTAAAAATGTTAGGAATATAATTTTCGGGCTTCCAATGATCGGAGTTAAAATTTTAGGTGAACTTTGGCGCGCCCGTTGGATATACGTAGCTAGCTGGTTCATAAACGACGAAGTTACCGCGAACAAATATAAAAAACGTAATTTTAATATACGGTATAATTGAGAAACCTCCTTTTTTAGAAGTCGGTTAAATAAAAATAAGCTTTTTAGCGTGGTAAAATCATCAAAATGAGTCCTTCTACCCAGGGCAGGGTAGGAGAGACTTAGGGTTAGAGACGTAGGGTTGTACTGACTAAAATCCACGGTGTTCTTCAATTGCCCTTTACGTTCAGGGTCACGATATTCGTTAGCCCCGCGACCTAAACGAGGCGCTTGACGATAATTTGTTAGATACGTAAATAGTTCCTCGTTCGTACTCGTACCTCCTCCCTCCATACATAGGAAACTAGAAACACGTGTCAAGTAGTTTTTTTTATTATTTATGCAAAGAACTCATGTACAGATCTATGTAAAGCATATCAACCTATCGCAATCTGTCAAATTTCTTTAATTGATTTTCAACCTTATCACAATAGTGGAAGCTCAGATTATAGAAAGTGGAAGGTTAATATGTATATCGATCGATAAAATTGAATTGTAGGTTGACCTGCTGGCGTCTGTACACAGAATCATCATCTGCTTAGCCTTTTCAGTATTTTACATGGAGCGACTGCCTATCGGACTTCCAAAACCCAGTAACTGGGTAATAAGATACCCCATGGTAAGACTGGTAGTCAGACTTAAGAGCTTCTAAATAACAGTACGACTGTCAAAGATCTACAAGACAGCCGGGACCAACGACTTTACGTGCTTTCCGAGGAACGGAGGAAACTCGCAATGACAGATGGTCACCCATCCACAGATCAGGCTTGGCCAGTGGCGGATTAAGAGTTTCCGAGGCCCTAAGCACAGAGCCTGTGTAGGCCCTCTATTGCTTAAATTGGGAAGGTAGAAAGTTTAAAATGAAAGTTTCATCAAAATAGAAACTGTAGTAGGTATAATTTAAAACTTAAAACATTTTTTTCTTTTCTATTATCTTAGAGAAGACAATTTTAAATTTTTGTAGAGCAAGGCAAGATTAACTAACATTAGAAGCATTTGCTATTGAAAAATGAGCTATCAAAAACGAAGCCATGAAAAGCGAATGTCGACCTTATTTGAAGCGCGAGCGAAGCGAGCGCGAAAATTTTTAGCTTTTTGGAATAGGACACGGCAATTCTTCATAGAAGAGCGAACGCAGTGAGCTCTAAAAGTTTAATGTTTCCGGACTTCAAGTTTTAATTTAAAAGTGAGATCAAACATTTGAAGTCTTTAGTAGGTACTTAAACCTAATCCTAATAAAAATTAGTTTTGGTTTTTTTTTCTTTTTTTTTTCTGGGCCCTTGGCTTTGGCGCCCCTAAAGGATGGCGCCCGTGTGCATTGCACACTTTGCACATAAAGTAGCGGGGGCCCTGCATACACTTATGAAATTTTGCACATTTGTTCAGACGCTGATATAGGCTAACATATCCGAAAACTGGGCAGTTCTGGAAATATTACATACATATTACATAAGGGTCGAATTGATAAGCTCCTTTTTTTTGAAGTCGGTAAAAATTAAACGCCAGCAGAGGATGGAGGCCCCTGGAGAACAGAGGCCCCAAGCACGTGCTTGTAGTGCTTATACGTTAATCCGCCACTGGGCTTGGCAAGCGCGGCTTAACCCGGAAGATTGGCCTGTGCGGCTGTGATTATTTAGCCACGAACGTCTGTACACAGAATGTATCATGAAAAATCACAAAGTTGTTATCGGGGCTGCTCATGGGCTGCAGCTGAAAATCAGCGTCAGGTGGCAAACTTTGTGCTGCCATCTGGCATTATGCTGATATTCACTTATTTTTATTGAATTATTTTCTTTTTTTATCATGTTCTTAAATATATCCAAAATTCGCGCGCGTCTTTAAATCATTTCCATCCGGTATATTAAGAAAAGTTGATGACACAAATAAAAAAACAAATAGTTTTAAAATTAAATAAACTTTTTCATTACCCTCCATCTTAATTACATTTTTCATTGTTTCAGCCGCAAGAATGCCTTGGTCCTTCGAACCCAGTTATCAGTGCGAGTGCACGCCATCATTGGTAAGCTATCCGTTCAATATCAACTTAAAAATCTTTCAAACTTTTCTCAAGTTACTCCAAGACTCTAACCCAAAAAAACTAATAATATTGGCCTCTTTACACTGCAACGTCTATCTTAGTAATTAGTTCCTTTGAATTTATTAAGATCATAATCAATGGTGAACCTGTTTTTTTTTGGGAGGTAAATGTTTCACTTGTTCCCTTACGCGCTAGGTGGAGCGGAAGGATACAAACAGACTGTACTAAACGGACTGTTCCTTCAATTTTCCTTTATGTTCCAGGGTCCCTACCTTTACATAAAGTCACGCGACCCAAAAAAAAAATTTGCGGTAAGTTGATCATTACAGCAGAGGCGATATTGGTAGCACAAGCCGTAAGGCGAGTGCTATAAGAAAGCAGAGGCTGTAATTATCAAACCGCACGTATGTCATACGACGTTTTATAACACATTTGTGAGTAAATAAATAAAATCATTACATCGAAAAGGAAAAGCAAGCGGAATAATTTTTACTTTTTCACAAATAGCGATCCGCGCGCACCAGCATCTTTTGTTTATGGCAAAGGCACAAAAAACAGCCAGTATTATTAATAAAGTAAATTAATTCTTTTGTGGTTTTATTACAGATAAATGGTTGTAATTAATTGTCAAAATTAATTAAATTAAAGAATAAAATGTTTATTTATTATATTTCATCTCCCAAATTTAATTTTAAAAATAAAATGTTGACCGCTTTTCTAACATAAAAACTCTTTGCTAAGATTTAAAAAAGTACCGTTCGTTTTAGACGGAGCATCTTGATAAACCGTGCGATTTACTTTACCATTACCGCACTAGTGCGTTTTACTTTACCATTACGCACTAGTGCGTAATAAGATACATTACGATACTGAAATAGGTGCAGTAAGAGACCTTTTACGAGCAAATGTGTTATAAAAAAAATTACAGTCGATAGTCGTATTATTTTGAAACAACTGACGAACTTTCATAATTTTATGACTAACTAGCGGCCCAACCCGGCTTCGCACGGGTTCACATGATGTGAAGCATAAGTTACTCAAGGTAGCTTTCTAATGCTGAAAAAAAATTTGAAATCGGCTCAGTAGTGTTTGAGTTTATTCATTACAAACATACACACACACACACATAAAAATACAAATCTTTCCTCTTTATAAAGTCTACTTTCCCCAAAAATAATCGTGTCAGCAACGGGCAATACTGGGGTGTTTCCATAGTCACCGCTTGATTCCAGATTATCGAAGTACACGTTGTTATTGACATACAAAAAATACAAAACTGCCGCTCGTGTTTTTAACCTTTTGCAAAAAGCCGGCAAAGAAAAAAATATTAAAATTTACCAGATTAAGTTTAATATTTGTCCTTCTTTGTTCTCCACAGAGAGATTACTGCATTCTCAAGGCCGTGAGCTACGCAGGGCGCTTTTCACCCTCAAGCAGATCCTACAATCTGACAAGGACCTAGTGCACGAGTTTGTCGCCAACAAAGGCTTGGACTGCCTCATGCAAGTCGGCAATATGGCGGACCACAATTATCTAGATTACATTCTTCGAGCTCTTGGACAGGTAACAATAAATGCTTATAAGTTCCATATTAACACCTATCATCTTCTCGCCGTTATCACTTTTTCCCTGAGGTGGGAGCAACACGTTTTCGTCTTCCATTCTCTCCGCTACAACTTATTTTTCTATGTTCTTATCATTCGTTCGTTATTAGTTTGTGTATTCGGTGGTCTTCCCGAAGTCCACGGAAGGGGAGTATTTCTTTTATTTCAGTTTAAAAGTTTATGAGTATATATCTGCAGTCGGTTCTAAGTATGTACATAATTATATCTAGATTACATGGCACTTCCTGACTTTTCAATCCTTTAAGTGCAATATCGGAATGAACACCAAAGTTTTTAATTATTTAGTAGTCATATTTTAAATGTTTCCATCTTAAATTTACTAAAGTTGTTACTTTTTGAAATGTTGAAAGTAGGATACGTGATAAATTCAAAGTTTGGTCATCCGTGAACTTATGTACGCCAAATTTGTGTTAGACACGATTAAATAACAAACATCCAGAAATACTTTCGCGTTACTCTCGTAATAATGAAATACTGTATCTCGGTCATGTTTGTCTAAGATGAAATAAAAAGTATAATGAACGAAGTTATTCAAATAATATATCAATAACAAAAGGCATAAATAAGCCCACTGAATAATAGATTCTTTTTTGTAGACTATAGAATACAAAATTAGTGCTGTACCCAACAATACTTGCTCTTTACTGGACTTTAATGTTACCGTCCAGTTTTAAGCCTACACACGCCCGTGGTGTTTTATTAATTTCCTTACATATTTAACCCTTTAATTTGCACATATGATGACGATTCATTATTCTCCTTACAGATACTCCTATATGTCGATGGTATGCACGGAGTGATGGCCCACAAACGCTGCGTCCAGTGGTTGTACTCTCTTATCGCCAGCAAATTCCGCCACGTCGTCAAAACTGCTCTCAAACTACTTCTAGTCTTCGTCGAATATACTGATAAAAATTGTCTTCTCCTCATCGACGCCATTGTCTCTGTCGACGGCTCCAATGGCCGACAGCCTTGGTACAACATCATGAAGATTCTTCAAGACTTCGATGCGTCTGACACTGAACTCCTCATATACGCTACTACCCTGATCAACCGATGCCTGAATAATGTTCCTGACAGAGACACTTACTATGACCAAGTGGATGCCCTGCAGGACCAGGGGATAGATGATATCATCCAACTGTATATGTCGAAGCAGGGTACGGATTTGGATTTATTGAGGCAGCTGCAGATCTTCGAAGCAGTTCTGCTGTATGAGGATGGTGATGAGACTGGAACTGCACTAAAGTGAGTTTTTTAAGATTATCTTGAATGTAAAACACAACAGTGAGTTGATTTTTACATCAAAATTTAAACTATTTTACAAAGTGAACCTCTACTATTCTCTTCTATTACTATAAATGTTGAATTAAAAAATAACTAATAATTATAACATTAAGATAAATAGGCGATAAATCTTTAAAATTTAAATTATTCATAATTTCAGGCAATTGGACGACTCGGTAATCAATGCAATACGCCGTCGAAGCATGAACTTAAGTTCTGACAGGCGGAAATCCAAAAAACAACAATGCAAAGAGAAAGGTATTCAAAAAAGTGTTTTAATTCCCGAGTTACTACTCAGTTTTCTGCATGATAAGGCAGTTCATACCTTAAATACCTATACGAAGCCATTTAAAATTACCTAGTACATTTTATGCCTAATCAATGTTTTCTTTTTCGGCCTAATGTTTTTGTGTGCAGATTTCTTTATATGCAATGTTGTTTATAAAGCACAATTGAACTTCTTTTTAGTTCTTGAGAAGAAGTCTTTTAACTTTCGATCATTTCCGTAATCATAAACCAAGTGCTTTTTAAACAACATTCGTTTGATGTTGTTTTCTTTATTTTGTGCCATTTTTCACTAACAACAGCAAAACCATCAGTCATCAATCATACTGAAACAGACGGCATATCAAAATTAACGAATAACCATCGCTCACAATTTTTACCGTCAATAACTGATCATAATAAAGAGAACAAAGAACTGAGCTCAGCTTTAAGAAGACGACGAGACAGATACGCGAGACAGGCACACCATATCATCCAACAACAGGAGATGTTAAACCATTCCAGTGATATCTACAATGGACTATTCCCCAACCAAAACGGAAGTTTCGCCAGTACCAATGGAAGTTTCACAAGCCCAAACGGCAGCTTCTCCAGCCTTAATGGAAGTTTCACAAGCACCAATGGCAGTTTCGCAAGTACCAATGGCAGTTTTGCAAGTAACAATGTCAGTTTTACCAGCACTAATGGCAGCTTTGCAAGTACCAATGTGAGTTTTCCAAGTTTAATCGGAAATTACACAAATACAAATGGGAGTTATACCACCACTGTTGCGAACTACACCAATGGTACATACACGAATAATAAGAGCTACTCAAGTGTCAATGGTAATGCTAATGGTAACATCAACGGTACAAGTCTACCGAATGGAGTCAACGGACATCAGGAAGATGAAGAGAAATATGTTAATAGGACAACTAAGAATTTTAACTTAGCAGATGTTTTAAAGAATGGTTTGTGCTTTGAACTAACACACTACTAATTCTTTTGTCACCCGCTTTGTTCTGCTTTTGTTTTGCTTGTAATTTTTAAAATACCTTACTTTATGTTTTTTACTTGTTACTCAATATTAAATGTAATCATTGACTATTAACAGGAAACCAAAGATATACATCAGGTCTAAAACAGAGGATCCAAAATGGAACTCTAGGTCACAGTGTGAATGCTGTTGATGCAATAACCGTAATGCGACAAAAACAGACTGATCCCGTCCCTGAAGTGAAAGATGATCGGGGTATCCTGCTGAATAGGGAACACAGTATCAAAGATCTGGCACAAAGACTGACCAGCCCAGTCAGTCCTACTACCGAAGACAAACCTTTAAGGGTTTCTGATATGGCAGGAATTGTGTCAAAAGCCAAAGAGGAATTAGCTAAATCTCAATCAAAAGGTTCATTTTATTTACTTTTGTTTTACTTTTAATCAAAATTATTTTTGGACATTACTTGGTTAATATTTTAATATTACTTTTATTTTTTGGTGTAGATAGCCTTAATTAATTTTTTAAATAGTATTTTAATTAAATCTATGAAATTGTTACAATGCTCATAATTATTATAAACTATTGCTTTCTGTTCCACAGAAATTATAAAGAGCCCAACAATAGAAAAATCACCAAAAGTGCACGAAATAAAAGTGTCAGAGAATGACTTGTATTGGGAAGAACTAAGGAAGGGATGTCTTCACAGAGAATTCCATCTATGCGACTTGGACTTCTCGGAGCTCCGCGAAGACTCTGATGACGATGTGTCATCGCCTGCAGTGAACGCAGCTAGCGGTCCACCCCCTCCGCCTCCTACCATGTTCCCACCAATCGGAATACCTCCTCCCCTACCCGGTTGTTTTCCAATGTTAAATAAAAACAACGTACCTATTCCACCAAAGCCAGCTCTGTCTTCGGAGATGTCAAACGATTCAGACAGTTCCACAATAAAGAAGAATAAGAAGACTGTGAAGCTGTTCTGGAAAGAAATACAAGAGAACCCTACGCCAGTGGCGATCAGGCCGAAGGTTGGAGGGTTCATATGGGATGACCTACCTGATGTCAGCGTGGATACAGCTATGTTGGAGCACCTGTTTGAGTCCAGGACAAATGACTTGATTATCAAAGTAGGTTTCAATTTTTTTTTTTTATTTTGATGCAAAATAATATGACAAATAAAGTCAGGGTAAAGTAATTTATAATATGTTAATCAATTACTACATATTTATCTTATTTAAATATTTTATCCTATTTCTAGATTACTATTTAGTCCCATGCTCCTCTGCTCGCTTCAATTGTAAAATGGTAATTGATTTACGAAAATTACGTTCGAACCAGATTTAATCAAACATTTCAGAATCTTGTAGTATAGTCATATTAAGTGTAAAGTGTATTATATATCTCTTTACTAATAACGTAATCTTTCTTTTTTTACATGCACACCTTCGGACATCTTCAGGAAGTAAGTATCACGGTTTTTGGAACATTAACTTAACCGTAATTCTCAATTTCAATCTGATTAATTCTTATCCTAGTCTATAAAGCTCAATATCATGTGAATATGAAGAGTAGGGAGTTAATTTCCACGTGTCTAATTTACAGAAACTAATGGAACCAAAGAGAAACCTTATTTTAGATGCTAAAAGATCTAATGCTATCAATATAGCAATGAAAAAACTACCAACACCCCAGACTATAAAAGCCGCTATTATGAAAATGGATGCCACGGTCATCGGCAGAGAGGGGATTGAAAAACTGCTGACGATGTTACCGACTGAGGAAGAAAAAGTAAAAATCCAAGAGGCGCAGGTATGTACTTAACGGCCTATTAAGAATTTAATAATCACGAACGTCCATACGAATTTCTTTCTTATGAAGTGGTAGTTCTATGTACCTAAACTTAATGAACATAATCTATGTATTTCAGTACGCCAATCCGGACTTACCGTTGGGAAGTGCTGAGCAGTTCCTGCTCACTTTGGCTTCTATCAACGAACTCTCATCCAGACTCAAACTTTGGGTATTCAAATTGGATTTTGACAATTTAGAGGTAAGACCTCCGTTATTTCTAATAATATTTCTTTTGAAATAAAATAAATGAACATCAATATCCAAAATCTGTTTCTTCGATATTGCAGAAAGAAATCGCCGAACCACTGATGGACCTGAAGCAAGGAATAGAATTGTTGAAAGTGAACAGGACCTTCAAAGTGATCCTGTCGACGTTGAGAACGGTCGGAAACTACCTGAATGGTAACTACGCTAAAGGATTCCGGTTGGAGTACTTGTCCAAAGTCGTGGAAGTCAAGGACACCGTGCACAAGCATCCATTGTTGTACCACATCTGCGAAATGATCATTGAGAAGTTCCCGGATAGCTCCGACTTTTTCAGTGAAGTTAGTACACAGTTTGTATGTATATTTTATTTGTTGGTGATGGGCTGAAAATTCCTTGTACTGTGTGTCCATAATTTGACGTTATGTAGAAATACCCTGAAAATACGAATATATGCAATGCAAATTTTGTTACCTAAATTCCCTTCTTAATAGTGACACTCCTTACTTTCAGGTTGGTCCAGTCATCCGAGCTTCCAAGGTAGACTTCGATGTCCTCTCAGCCAATCTCCAGAAACTGGAATCAGACTGCAAAGCATCCTGGGACCATATGAAACGCGTCGCCAAACACGATAGCTCACAGATATTCAAGACCAAGATCAACGAATTTCTCACTGATGCAGCAGAGAGGATCATTTTACTCTCAGTCATTAAAAAGAGAGTGATGAGCAGGTAAACACACTTTGATAATGCAGCTAATCATTTTGGTCTGAGAGACCCGCAAAAGTATTCAGTCGAACACACGTCAGTAGAACTTGAGCTGGTCTGGTGTAGCACAGAGTTTAGGTACAATAAAAAACCAGTTTATACTAGTTTTATTAATTGTCCCACATAATGCACGTACTAAATTCTTAGCTAAATTGATTTGTATAGAAAATATATTAATCTAAATGCCTATGCGGTTGTAATAACATTAAGAATGTATAATGCAATGCGAATAAGCCCAAGCGAATAAAATATCAATGTTTTAAACATGAGATAGAGAGAACATAGAGGCTTTTGCTTGTTACAGATTCAACAAGTTCTTGCTGTTTCTGGGAGTCCCTCCCTGCGATATACATAAGACCAAGCCTGCCGAATTTTTGAAGGTTATTGCAGAGTTTTCTCTGGAGTACCGAACTACGAGGGAGAGGGTGCTGCAACAGCTAGAGAAGAAAGCCAATCATAGAGAGAGAAACAAGACTAGAGGCAAAATGATCATAGACGTAAGTCAACCACCAGATTTAGTTATACAAGGATCCTTCAGCAGTTGTCAAAATCGGAACTGCACCTGCCATTCAAGCGATAAAAGATCCTTTTAGGGCATGGAATATATTTCAACGAAATAAAATTGGATCTGGATAACGTAAATATTAATATTTTATTGTTTTAGGTGGGCAATTATTCACAAAAGAATAGTGACCACACCGCAGACAATGCTCTGAAGGAACTGTTGAAGACGGACCCTGACACCGATAGCCTCACAGATGGCAGGAGGAAGAGTCAGCCGAACAGCAGGAGAATTCTAGTCAAGTAAGGAAAATGCTTTTTTTTATTGGTGGTTGCAAAACCTGCCGCGGTCGAGGAACTGTCTAAATAGATAACCGTGACACTGAATCGTAACAGGCTATTGAAGAAATACCGTGGATTGTAGTCAGTACGAGTCTGACAATCCCTTTCGCTCCAACTTGAGCGGGAAGACTCATTTGATGATTTTAATACGCTAAAAAAATGACGGTTGCTTAAATGTACAGATTTTTTGACTTTACTACTTTTAATGATGTTATTTCGCATACTTGCACCAATTGAGTCTGATTCATTCCGACTAGTTCTTACTTCTTCATTTTATCGTGTCGTTATCCACTTAGTGATGTATCATTCACTCATTGTGAGAATATCAGAATGTCTAATTTGCTCAAAAGACGTTACCCGCGTTCATGTTGAGGGAGCCCAGCTGCGTGGGGCTCCTATCCTTCTGCCTGCAAGATTTAAAGGAACCTAACCAAACCGAACCTCGTGGTGCCCAAAAGTTGGGTCTGCTTTTTAGGAAGCGGCTAGCCGTAATACAAATGCTCAGATGTCCATAAATACATCGAGAATAAAAAATCATACGCTACCCATATATGTATTTATATTGAATCACCCATGTAAACCTTATTTAAGTGGGTTCTCTCGTAATTGTGCGCAGTACAGTTAATAGGATTACCTGTTATGTGTCATGTACCGTAAAGCTTGAAACTGTGTTATCGGTTTCTGTTTAAATATTGCCAAACCAGGTTAAATACCTGGTTATTCAATTTTCGAACCAATAAAGTTTCTAAATTGATTTCAGTTTCTATCGTACAGGAACTGATGTAGAAGCCGAATGAAAATAAACTTTAGCAATAACTTTAATGTTCTATTTTTAGTGGAGACTTATCAGCGGATGATGAGATATTGGAAAGCCTGGTGAGATCAGCCACATCTAAGCGCAAGCCAGTCGCCAGAGAACGCAGAAGGAATAGAATCTCGGACAGGAAGAACTGTAAGTTACTAAAACTGGTTTAGCTATCTGCTATATATATTATTTTGCAAGGCAACTTGTCAATGCAATGCAAAAGTCTTGGACACAATTTTAGTCAAACTGGTACGAAAAAATTTGCAAACGGAGCTCTGGAGGTCTAAAATGGACTAATTTAAGAAACAATAAATTTTATCGCAAATCATATTATGAATCTGCTAAAGTGGCGTTCTTAAACTTCCTGGACACTAACGCCTCCACTCCAACCACATATCCAGTATCCTTAGCTGATCCGCAAATTGTCCGAACCAGTTCGGCTAATGCTTGATTACCCCAATGATACCTACTCCAATCCAATTAAGTTGTGTGTGTTTTGATTATTCATTTAACTCACAAAAACAAATGAATACACAAAACAAATCATGTTCCGAACTTGAGTTGCTCGTAATGTTTTTGACTCACAAACAAATGAACATCTCAACTTCAACACTAACCGTGGTACCACAAAAACTTTTAAACGTCTGTTGAACACTTGTCTAAAAAAATGTCAGATTATGACGTTGAAATAAAGTCCGTTTTGCAGTCACACTTTTTTTAGACAAGTGTTCAAAAGATATTTAAGTTTTTGTAGTAAGGCTGTATTGGTCTAAATATTATTTTCTTGTGTAAATTGACTTGGAAGCTCAGCTGTGCGTCCAATGTATCAGTAAATCTTTCGAAAGTCACGCTACGATGGATAACCTGCCGCATTCTGGCATACAAATGCATTATCTACCTGAGAATCAAAATGTCTACCTCATAATTTTATAATGCGATTTAAAATGATAAAGTAATCGTCTGTATTCTTTGCTGTGCGATTTTATGTTTTCTTTAATGCTGCTGTTAAGGTGCAATGTAAGATATTGCTAGAAACGTAAGTTACTTGTGGATTATAATTTATATCCAAGTTTTAGATTCATTCTTTCCGTGTTAATCGAAGCCGAGTTCTCCTTGATACTGTGCTTTTCTATACTAGCAACATAATATATTCGTATATTCTAGTACAGACATCGTAGTAGTAGCTAGTAGACGACGACATTCTTTAATCCGAATAAGTATTTAAGGACTTTGTTAATAAGTTCTACCTACATGGATCAACAATCAACTATTGCGACAAAGTCATTGATCTACCAACCCGCAATAGGTCTGCGTGGTAGATTGGGCCCACTCTCTCAAAAGTCAGAAATATGAGCATAATCACAGACCTGGGTCACAGGAACCCCATGTTTGGAGGTCTTGCATTCAAGGCACCACAGGATTGTCCGGTTAAGCAGCACACAACCTCCTCTAGGTTTATAGGTAAGAAAGATGCCACTAAAAGAATAAACAGGTGGGACACGGGTCCTAACAGTGAAAATGTAGTATTATAAATGCTTCTATTAATAGACAATTTTAGTTACAAAATGTTGATTTACGACATTTAGCGTAATAACTGCTGGGCTATTCTGAGTGAAGTTGTTTAACTGAGTTTATTGATTAATATGTTTCTTTACAGTGAACAGGACTCTGGATGGAAACCAGTCATGACGAGAATTACTATCCCCGGTACGTTTGTAATTTTATTTGTCTTGCCACTATTTGTATTGTCCAGTTAGGGATGGTGAGTTGTGGTGTGCAGGTCAAATAGCCACTCCAAATAGACTGCAAGCCAACCACAACGATGTGAGGAAAAGGTTAAAGCAGATGATTATGATGTTTTTGATATAATATTTTGCTAGTTAAAAACAGCATTTACCATAACCCTAATCACCTTCAATCGAGGTAAGCAAACGTTTAATGATAAAGTCAAAAATGAAATGGATTGCAGGAAGCTATCGAAAATCATGCAATAATCCCGTTGAAAAACCTTAGAAGAAGAAACGTGAATTGAAGGCGATCGCCACTTGCACTCTTTGATGCCTTGACAATACGCATAATGTTTACTTATTCATACCATCACTTTTGTTGCAGATTGAAGAACAAGCTTTATCAGCGGGAATTACAAAAAGGCAGTACTAAAGATCCTGATAGACCTAACATAAAATTGAATCTCATACATTTATAGAATCCCAGTTTTTATTTTGTAGATATTTAGAAACAGTCTCTAATTGTGGCGACTTTTTTCTTCATGCGATTTTAAAAATAAAAGCACTTGGATAGGGATGAGTTTATCAACAGCACTGTTGGGTACTATAGAGCGAACCTACTGAGATAAAAGCATAGTAGCAAGGTGTCCCAGAGACCCCACCTCATTGGTAGCGTAATGCAAAGTTCCAATGGAATTTGAGGCCAGCTTTAGCTGCATGTATTTGTATTTCCTCTTCGCTTTATGGTTTCGTTCTAAAGTGTTAAACCAAATATTCATACTCGTCACACTAGAATTCGTAGGTACTCTCAATTAATAGTTCTGTATTTTAATCAACATTTAAATCATTTAAGCACATT
Organism: Agrotis clavis; assembly: GCA_954870645.1. Classification (NCBI taxonomy): domain Eukaryota; kingdom Metazoa; phylum Arthropoda; class Insecta; order Lepidoptera; family Noctuidae; genus Agrotis; species Agrotis clavis. The sequence continues at coordinate 28,633,258 of OX940917.1, read as the reverse complement.
CATTAGTCTGTAAAATAATGATTTTTCTTTTATTCAAGTAATAAATTAAAATATCATTGTTATCCCATGTAGTTTAAAGGCACCGTGTAAATAACACACGAAATAAACATAAAATGTAATCCAATGTCATATACCTATAGAACCTAATTGAATTTTTTCTAGTTCTTGATGCTTAGAAATGTGTTTTCTATGCGAATAGTAGAAAAACACTGCATTTCTATTTCTGCTTTTCCTAACTGGCTATGGTGCAATTTTCTTTGTAATATTATGTAGATGAATTGAATAGCTTCCAAAAAAAAAAAACAATTGAATTCGATATTGTGGAAGGTGTACTACCACTCTTTGTCTCTTTTTAATATTCCTAAAGTAGGTGAGTACAAAGATAGTCAAGATTTCGCTTGGCAACCATCATAAGCGAAACATCAATTTGTATTTTAAATGTCTCATTTAAGTTTCACGGTGGCATAGCCAATATTTGCTAATTTAAATCAAATACTCTAAGAATTTATATATTGGATGATCTCCTCGTATTCTTTTTAATGTTAAGAGTCTTCTGATGCTGTGCTGTAATTATTTATGTCAATTTCATCAAGTAAGTTATCTCTTTTGATAGTTATATGACAATTTGACTTTCTTCTTATATTTTCAACTCTCTGTGTTTATAGCATAAGGTAAATAAGACTTAGTCACAGTAGACACCGAGGCCGTATGCGTTATGTATTTTCCAACTCATCATGCAAATCTATTGCATACATGATGTGGTATTCAAATGGAACCGCCTTATACAGAGTGCGCTCATTGGCCTCTCTGTGTACACCGATCTTCTGTGAAACATATCGACTGCTGTATGTCCCGATTTCGATAGTGTATTTATGTAAATAACTGATGTAAATAGCCTCTAACTATGTAACTGTATTTTGTGGTTTTTGCGATTTTATGAATCTTAGTAGTAACATTATTTCTCAATGTTTAATAGAATGTGACTGGCACCTAACCGTCTTTCAAGTTTCAGCACGTATGTCGTTAAAAAAACTGCCCGGTAGTGTGTGCAAGCCAAGTTTTCTAACAACGGTCACGCATACATCGTGCAATTTTTATATCGAAGCGAAATTTTTAAATAATAAAAATTACTTCTGGATGTAATAGATACGTGTTTTTCAATTGTTTACCTTTTTACCTGCATGTCGCTAGCACGACAGTATATGTGTAATTATATTTTGTTTACCAATATCTTGTTTTCAAATAATAATTCATAACTATTACCACATTTTTCTCAAACCATTGTAGCGTGATTATGTTTATTTTACGTACTGTAATTACTGTATTGTATTCGTTATAAACTAGATAATTTCTGATTCACTATAGTTATAGCTGTAATAAAATATTCACAAATCATTCCGTGTTTTATTTCATTCTTTATGAACCTGACGAGTTATGTTTTACCGTTTTCCCATTCTATCAATTTCTCTTATATCGTGGATGCATTTAAAACATTCAAACGCACATACCCGAAGCAACTATCTGTGGAGCGTATAGAAACATTTGTTCTGTGCGGGAATCGAACCAGCAGTACTTGTTGCAGCAGCCACCCAAGTACTACGTCAAACATACTGCTTACATTTAACTTGTCACTCAGAAAAAGTACAAAGAAAGACTTAATGTTCCTGTCAACTAAACTGGCGAACACAAGACATAAGATTCATTGTTTTATTATTAATATTTGTTACGGAATTCAATTCAATAATACGAAGTAAATAGCGCAACCCGCATGAGGCTACTAGTCTATACTAATATTATAAAAGGTAAAATTCCTCCGAAACGAATTATCCAATTCCAATTTCTTTTTTTTTTGCAGGAATCTTTATTCCTGATTGATATGTAGACTATTTTTTATCAGACATGTTTATTTACCAAGCTATAAAAATATTAGCGTGGCTGTGCAATAAGATGCGACGCTATGAGTTAGGACTCCCGCACACGGGCCACAAAACGCCGCCACACGCCACTCGCGCGATTCCGCACCCCTCTCTCTCTTACCTCAGTAATGCATTGGTTAAAAAAAGAAGCAGCCAACAACCGCTAGTGTCGACCACCGGCCACAAATGGCTGTCGCGCGCTTCAGCTACCTCTATACCCGCTTCTAGCTTCTCGTGGCGGTGTTTGTGGCTGTCGCGAGTGGCTCGTGTGCGGCGACACTTAGAAGCTGAAACCTAAACTGCACACGAGCCAAGTCGCGGGTAGAAGCTAGTGGAAAAATAAATTTAGAGAAACACTGGTCTTTAACGAGTCGTGAACACGGAACCGCGAACATGTAAAACCTTTTAATGAATTGATGCCTATGTCATTTATTCAGATAACTACGTCACTAAAGGAAGTGCCCCATTTAGGAACACGTTCAATACATAACGAACAGTGAATACGTGATGTAAGAATAAGTACATAAAGTAATAATGGATTGTGTTCAGCATGGCGACTAATTACTCTTGTCTTTGAAACGCACTTGGTTTTGCTGACACATAAACACAATACCAAGGTCCTGCGTTGTAACCCCCGAAGAGTGACAGGCCTGCCGCACCAGGGTCGCAGGACTGCCTAAGAAGGTAACGGCGACAATGGAACTGTAAGGGCAATTGAAGAAACACGGTTAATTTAGTCAGCACGAGTATGCCAGTTTCTTCCGCTCCTCCACACAGGGCGGGAAGACTCATTCGAAGATTTTAACACCTCAAAACGGAGTAGGTACGTTGATATAAATAATGAGGCGTTAACATGACCGTTCCAATTTTTCCAACGTTTTTAAACACTCACTTTTCTTATTTGTTTGTCGTTCCGGTTGGATTTTTGCAACTCAATTTTGAGGCACTTCCCGATAAGCTAGAAGGCTGAAATTTTCAGGATAGCTTCAACCGATGACATGAAAATACGAAAAGATTGTAAGTGAATAAATTTCAACAACAAAGATAAAAATAATAAAATAATTAATAGATTAAAAAAATCTAAAAACCCTGGTTTTTAATTAATGTCCTAAAAATAAGAAAATAAGGTGTAACTTGCAAAGATACGCCCCCACGTTATGAGTGGCCCATCTCCCAGCCACGTAGGGATATTGTCTTATTTTTAGGACATTTAAAAACGTGGGTTTTTATTGTGACGTAAAGTTAACTGGAGCTTCGACGTTAATTTGATGGAAAAATTAATTCGTATTTTACACTAGAGGCGCTTTTCAATTTTCCATACAATGAACGCAGTGAATACTTCAAGTATGCTGTAAATAAAACACGGAAATGTTTTGATAAGGCATCTGTATAACATATTATATAATCAACTCATCATCATCATCATTTCAGCCTATTGCAGTCCACTGCTGGACATAGGCCTCTCCCAGGGAGCGCCACAGCGCACGATCTTCAGCTTTTTTCATCCAGCCACTGCCAGCCACCTTCTTCAAGTCATCGGTCCATCTTGCCGGGGGGCGTCCCACCCTACGCTTACCTACACTACGCTTACCTATATATAGGATATAATCAACTCGGGATTTATTATTTGCAGTGAGTTTTGTTTCATACAATTCCCTTACGGCACAGAATTCTGCGGAAAAAATAGAGCAAATAAAATTAGCTATGCATGGTCCACATATTTCGCCAGATATTATACTAGATATTTAAGTCTCTTGGGAAAAGGGCCGAGCATTGCAATAGCAATGACACAAGTACTCACCACTCGTGCTACACGATCGGACGATCTCAAAGCCGCCTTGTCGTAGATAGAACACATCATAGAGTTTTTTTTTTTTATCGTCGATTAGTTTGGCTAGGTCAGGGGTGACAAAGAGCAGGTCGACGATGGAGCGAGCCTACCCAGAAGAAGCCCGTTCGCTCTAAGTTTGAAGAGATTAGGGATTGTATGTATGCGTTCGGAAACACAGACGCAGGCAGAGAGTTCCACTCCTTCGCTGTTCGCATTTTAAAAGACGTTTGGAAACGCTTAATGCGAATTGGTGGAACAGCAATAAGGTAAGTATGGTAATTTGCCGTGAGTCTAGATAGAGTGAAGCAATGAGATTTTATACATAGAATAACATAGCTGGGTCCATGTTTTACGGCTGTTCAAAAATAGCAACAATCCTAACTTTATAGCAAGTATTTTCTGCATAAACTCAGTATTTGACAATCAAATTATTTACATAGAATAGAACATCAGCAAGTTTTTTACTGGGGAATTTCAATACACTATTCTCGTGTAGTAGTAGTATTTCTTAATAAAACGCGACGAAAGTCATGTTGTAAATAGTCAAATGGCAACAAGGCTCTACCGTTCAACGTGTTCATCGAGGCATAGATAAGCCTGGATAGATGTGTCAATATTGAATTGACAGCGGAAACAAACCTTGGCTTCCTAAAAAGCGACAGTTGCAGTTGCGTTTGAGTGGAATCCAAGAATCGGTAAGTAATAATGGCTCACTGTCGCATCGGCGGGACGGCAGTGTGGGTATATTTTCTCATTGTCAACATAAAACTTTCATGCAAAACTGAGCTCTATTCCAAGGATAATTTCTACAGATTTCTCCTACATACCTATCTTGATGCACTAAATAGGTATGTGTTAAGGTGCATTCACACTCGTCAGTCACCGTCAGGTCACGTCACCGGCCCGGTTAAAATAACAAAATGTTTCTATACTCCTAGTATGACTAGGAAGTCGAATATACTAGGAAGAAGAAGTAGAAGAAGTAGAATATACTAGGAAGTATTGACACGTGAGTCACCGGCCAGTCACCGGCACGCATGATCTATCAGTTACGTTACCGGTCAGGCACGTCAAATAATATTTCCATACAATTTTCATACTTTATCCCCACACATCCGGAAACGTCACGTCTCAGTTCAGTCAGTGTACGTGTTCAATGATTAAGCCAATCCAGAGATCACGTCTCCGGTTTGATGCTGACGAACGACGTGACGGTAACTGGTGACTAGACAAACCATTACCGATCCGTTGTCGGTGAAGTGACGTGACTGATGTGTGTGAATGCACATTTATGCAGTCAAGATAAAACATAGACAAATGAAATATAAAATATTCAGAATAATTATATTAATCATCTCACCTTTGATCCATAACTCATTGAGAATTCTTCGAATTTTTACTTTAACAGTCAATTCCTAAAATATAAATAATAAAAGATATAAATAATTGCTGCTGGTTCTAAAGGTGCGTACAGCCCATGTAACATTGTTATATAACATTGCAACATAAAACAATACCGTACACACTACACATTAGTGTAACAATGTCATATAACAATTGTCGCTTGTCGTTCTTCAGTGTTATCCACAATGTTATATAACATTTTGTGTCCACATCATCTGAAACACGTTATATAACAATGTTATAATATAACATGTTATATAGTCTGTACGCACCTTAACATCCACAGATTTCTTAAAACTAATACAAAAACTTGTCCTTCGTCTGTTTCTAAAGATATTGATGCCAGTCCGGTTTTGGCAATATTATATTTAAAAAAAAAACTACTTGTATAAGTTCAAAGGTGACACAATAGAAGCAAATCAACTGCATAGACCACTGACAGTATCTAAAATTATACCTTGTTGTTTTCTTACTAATGCTTAAAATCGATTGCATCGTTTGTTGAAACGATATTTCTTCATCTTTGTAATTATGAATGGTTTTTACTTAAAAATGATTCCGATTCTGCGAGTTTATAATAAATTATTTAAGCTTTCAAATTAGTCTCCAATGTTTTGTTGATTGTGAATTGAATGAAAATTTCTGAATATTTTATGCATTCATTCGTCGAAGGTTGGCCAATAACCATGCGGCCCACTTGATAATAATTTTTCATTGTTGCTTATATCAATGTACTTACAGGAGCATTTCATAATCCTTTTAACTACAGCACAACATAGGAAGGTCACGAAAAATCGTTTCGCGTGAAATTAATTCATGAAATTAATGATTTTTTGGCGATTTCAGTGTAAGACGAATAAAAAGGGTTTCTTAATGATGCGTATGACCCTCAAACACAATTCTAATTATCTTTATCTAAACTTATGCAATAAGTAGTATCTTTAATGTACAACAACTGTGCGCGACGCACCTTTTTACAGTTTTATTCTTTTAGTATATTTTTGTACAGTGTTTTTTTATATTTCGAATGTTATTTTTATTTGATAGTTTTTGTTCTGTTTTGGCATTATTAAAATGAGTCTTCGACCGAGCACCATCGCCGTCTTTTTCTTGACGTTAAAAACAGTCCCAGTGTCCAGCACTGGTGATACAGGTCCAGTCCGCTTTAACAACGTTATTTAAGTCTGTCTGTACACGCATTACTTCTGAATGAGTGCAGCAAATTGGATAATTCTTTTCTTAAAATCAGAAGAAGATATTTATGTAAAATGGTTTCGAAAAGCCAGCAGACCGGTCGATATTTGAACTTGTGCGAAGCCAGGGCGAAATATTAATTGTATTACCTGATAAAGGAGATACTAGATGCATGAGTGTTACGATAGAAAGCATCCGGTCGTAAATGTCTACTTTTTAATTGGAAGTAAATAACACACCTAGGTTCTGATTAAGAGAATTTCGCAAGTATTCATATAATTCTGTATTTAAAAATAGAGAGATATACAAAGAAAAGATTATAGAAACCTTAACCCAAAATGTGAAATTTTTGCACCATAATAATTATACGTAACGTATTAATGACTGGCCTGTTGGTCTAGTGGTTAGTGACCCTGACTGCTATGCCGGAGGTCGTGGGTTCGATTCCCACCCAGGACAAATGTTTGTGTGATGAGCACGATCATTTGTTCTGTGTCTGGGTGTAATTTATCTATAATATGTATGTATTTAGAAATTAGAAATATATAAGTATGTTTATCAGTTGTCTAGTACCCATAACACAAGCTCTGCTTAGCTTGGGACTAGATGGCGTTGTGTGATAGTTGTGGAATATTATATTATATATATTATATATTATTAAGGAAAAGCAAAACCAGTTTTTTTGTTACAATTCATCTCCTTAATATCACTTTCCTTTGTCCATAAAAATAACTTTTACTATTTTGTATTTCTTTTTGCTACTTTTTGCGGTCTTCTTAAATCCGGGTAAAACGGGGTGAAATGAATAGGGACGCAGAGGTGAATCGGGACAAAGCTTGAAAAAGATTCTTACGACAAATTATAATCGGTATTTCATCATCATTCATCGGAAAATTAGAGACTAGAGAGAGGTATTCCTCGTAGCGCTCCCGTTTTGAAGCGCTCCCATCTAAGCGCTCCTGTTTCATTACTATTCATTATATTTTTATTCACGAATAAAAATATTAAAATTTATTTCCTCGAACCGCTCCCACGTTCAAAAATAGGGAAAAACATGAAGTAAACGTAATGAATTATATCGATTTTTTTTTTAAACTCATGTGTGCAACATTGACATCGAAGTTGCTTAACCAAATTACGAAATTGAGAGAATAATATCATTTTGCTTTCGGCACTCTTATGTGTATGAGCGCAATACGTTACTGGGTCCCGGCTCAAAGCGGGTGATTTTAGTCAGTAGGTGGTTTTAGTCAGTAAGAGTCTGACACTCTCTCGCCCCGCCTAGGACAAGGAAAGTCATTTCTACCATTGATGTAAACGATAGACAACTCATTGCCATAATTCTACGAAAAACTTCCGACAAAACATTGAGGTGTGCGGGGAGGGGGGTAATAATGGGAAACATAATGGAAAGAAATCATAAGCTTTCTAAACAATAAAAAAATATGAATAGATACATATGTCGGCAGATTATATTCATCTATTTGGTGGACTAGAGCAGGGTTTTTCTACCTTTTTCATGGCACGACCCCCTTAGTATGAAGAAATATTTCGCGACCCCCTACCCGTTGCTTTTTTCAAGCATTCAATTTTGACGGCACGGTTAGCAAAGTGGCTGAGCGATTGCACTGCTGCGCTGCGTGTTGCTGGTTCGACTCCTGCAAATATTTTTATGATCTACAAGCAGTGGCGTAATTTAAAATTGTCGGCGCCCTGGGCCTGTACAGCATGCCGCCCCAAAATTTGAATTAAAAAAAAACTGTCTAGTGCGAGTAACTGTGCACCGACATTTCCACACCGCCTTCTAGAAGAAAAACTTAAAGCAGGAGTATACACTCATTTTGTACTACAAATATAAGTTTTTAAGTTCGTAAACGGTAATAGTACGCTCGCTGCGTAGTTCATTTTCAATAGTAGTTTCCACAAAAGCATTATTGAAAAATGAATTATGTATAAATATCGAGGTCATTAGGTCATGGAAACTTAAAACATATTTTCAAGAGCGAGCGCAGCGAGCTCGAAAATTTATAGATTTCTGGACTATGAAAAGCCAAATCTGCAAAGAAGATTGAACGCAGAGTACTCTAAACGCGCTCCTTTTGGGAGCGCTTGGAGGAATGAAACAGGAGCGCTTAGATGGGAGCGCTTCAAAACAGGAGCGCTACGAGGAATACCTCACTAGAGATGCCAATGCATTCTTCACGATTTTTCGCCAAATCATTTACAGTCGAAGCAGTACGCCTATGGAAAGCCTTGCCCTTGTCAGTAAGGCACGCATGCAAACCTTGTCCACGTTTAAAAATCTGGTAAAAAAGCACTACTTATCTCCTTAAACATGTGGCTAAAATGTTTCTTTGTTTTATGTTTGTTATTTTTATATGTAACTATTATGTTTTGTATTATTATATTTATTTATAATGTTTGTATAATTATATGTACGTATTGTATGTGTAAATAGCACACCACTGTCTACCTACAGTATTGTTGCTCCCTTCACTTCAAATCCATCCAAAGGCTGTCTTGAAAAAATCGCTTTTAGCGATAAGACCGCCCATTGTGTCACCCTATGTATAAGGTACTCTGTACCAATAATTTGTATGGTGTGCATAATAAAGTGTATTCTATTCTATAATGATATGTTGACACGAAGGTATCATAATAATGAAGTATTCTAATTGAGTAGTTGTCGGTAACCCATCATGTTAATTCAATGTTAAAATCCCTGTTAAAGTTTTGTCCCGTTTCACCCAGTTTGACGGTTCCTGTCATTTTAAACCGACTTCAAAAGGAGGAGGTTCTCAATTCCGTTGGTATTATTTTTTGCACATCTGGATACCAGTTCTGATGTTCTCCATAAAGGTCACATTTTTTACTTAATTGCTTGTATGAACTAACTAGTTTGTAAGAATGTAAAAAGTACAAAAAAATACTAAAGATAAATAATCTAGTTTATTTTAAGGCATGTTGTACCGAAGACATTGGCATTTACGAGCAATAGTTATTTAAGACGCATATATGGATATTCTTTAATCACTTTTTGATCGAAAAGTGATGAATGACACAATCTTGCTTACCTACATGAGTTTTGAGAACGAAGCCCGCTTTTGACTTCAGATCAATACTCGTGTTGTGATCTAAAGGCCAATTTCATTTATTTCGACAGGCCTGTTGGTCTAGTGGTTAGTGACCCTGACTGCTATGCCGGAGGTCGTAGAGGGGTTCAATTCCCACACAGGACAAATGTTTGTGTGATGAGCACGATTGTTCTGTGTCTGGGTGTAATTTATCTATCTGTACATATAATAAATTTGTAGAAAAGTGGTGTCTGTAGTACAATGAAAATATACAAAAAAAAGTAGCAGGGGTTGTTATTTTATCGATGCCGAACCCAAAACTGTAATTAATTTTTTTTTTGTCTGTTTGTCTGTTTGTCTGTGTGTTTGTGCACGCTAATCTTCGGAACTACTGAACCGATTTGAATGATTTTTTTTTGTTGTATAGGTATTAAGTTCGATTAACATATAGGCTATAATTTATCTTGGAAACTTGAACACCTGATGCAGAACTGCAACAGACCTAAACTATAAGAGATACAAAAATGATGTCATAGCAAAAATTGATCCACGTGATGAGCATTTTCTGCTGAGTGAATAAAATTGAAGATCCTGGACACCTGATGTGGCACTTCAAGAGCCCAGCTACACTATAACATATACAGGAATGACGTCTTAGCAAGAGTTGTTCCGCCTGATGAGCACCTTCTGTTGATGTATAAAAATTGAAGATCTGGAACACCTGATGTGGAACTTCAAGAGCCCAGCTACACTATAACATATACAGGAATGACGTCTTAGCAAGAGTTGTTCAGCCTGATGAGCACCTTCTGTTGATGTATAAAAATTGAAGATCTGGAACACCTGAAGTGGAACTCCAAGAGCCCAGCTACACTATAACATATAAGGCAATGACGTCTTAGCAAGAGTTATTCAGCCTGATGAGTACTCTCTGTCAACGTATAAAAATTGAAGATCTGGAACACCTGATGTGGAACTTCAAGAGCCCAGCTACACTATAACATAATAAAAAAATTAAAATTAAAAAGTTTTATTTTGGAACAAAAGAAAACACAGTTGACACAATACAATATTTAACGATGATAGCTGCAAAAGTTTTCAACTGTGTCGCAGCTATCAGCGCCCATCCAGACAAGAATTTATACTTGGCAGTTCAAGACTTAACTAAAAATTAACTAAAAATTAAACAATTATTTTAAAATAGGATAGGAGTAAATTTAAAAAAAAAAAAAGAGAAGGGGTGTGTACGTGTAGGTTGGAGTGGGTGTGGATGAAGGGTATGTAAGCGAGTACGAGTGTGCTAGTGTGTGATATACAGTAAAGACGTCTTAGCAAGAGTTGTTCAGCCTGATGAGCACTCTCTGTTGACGTATAAAATTAAAGAACTGGAACACCTGATGTGGAACTCCAAGAGCCCAGCTACACTATAACATATACAGTAAAGACGTCTTAGCAAGAGTTGTTGAGCCTGATGAGCAACCTCTGTTGTCGTATAAAAATTGACGATCTGGTACACCTGATGAGGAACTCCAACAGCCCAGCTACTTTATAACATTATATAGGAATGACGTCTTAGCAAGAGTTGTCCAGCCTAATGAGCACTCTCTGTTGACGTATGAAAATTGAGATCTGGAACACCTGATGTGGAACTCCAAGACCCCAGCTACACTATAACATATAAGGAATGACGTCTTAGCAAGAGTTGTTCAGCCTGATGAGCACTCTCTATTGACGTATAAAATTAAAGAACTGGAACACCTGATGTGGAACTCCAAAAGCCCAGCTACACTATAACATATACAGTAAAGACGTCTTAGCAAGAGTTGTTGAGCCTGATGAGCAACCTCTGTTGTCGTATAAAAATTGAAGATCTGGTACACCTGATGAGGAACTCCAACAGCCCAGCTACTTTATAACATATATAGGAATGATGTCTTAGCAAGAATTGTCCAGCCTAATGAGCACTTTCTGTTGACGTATGAAAATTGAGATCTGGAACACCTGATGTGGAACTCCAAGACCCCAGCTACACTATAACATATAAGGAATGACGTCTTAGCAAGAGTTGTTCAGCCTGATTAGCACTCTCTATTGACGTATAAAATTAAAGAACTGGAACACCTGATGTGGAACTCCAGAGCCCAGCTACACTATAACATATACAGTAAAGACGTCTTAGCAAGACTTGTTGAGCCTGATGAGCAACCTCGACTGTTGTCGTATAAAAATTGAAGATCTGGTACACCTGATGTGGAACTCCAACAGCCCAGCTACTTTATAACATATATAGGAATGACGTCTTAGCAAGAGTTGTCCAGCCTAATGAGCACTCTCTGTTGACGTATGAAAATTGAGATCTGGAACACCTGATGTGGAACTCCAAGAGCCCAGCTACACTATAACATATACAGTAAAGACGTCTTAGCAAGAGTTGTTGAGCCTGATGAGCAACCTCGACTGTTGTCGTATAAAAATTGAAGATCTGGTACACCTGATGTGGAACTCCAACAGCCCAGCTACTTTATAACATATATAGGAATGACGTCTTAGCAAGAGTTGTTCAGCCTGATGAGCACTCTCTATTGACGTATAAAAATTGAAGATCTGGAACACCTGATGTAGAACTCCAAGAGCCCAGCTACACTATACTTAATATACATACATAGGAATGACGTCTTAGCAAGAGTTGTTTAGTCTGATGGTCATTTCCTGTTGACTTACAAAAATGAAAGATCTGGAACGTCTGGAATCGTCTCGCGCATCCCGTTGTTTTCCCGTCCCCAGGCTCTTAGAATTCGAAGTTTCAGATCTTCCATTTTGACGACCCCGTCGTCGCTGGCATAAGCAACAGGATCCGCGTACGAAGTCGCGGGCAGAAGCTAGTCTATAATATGTATGTATTTAGAAATTGGCGAATTGTCGTTCGGCGTGGTGGTCTAAGGGGGAGGCCTATGTTCAGCAGTGGACGTCCTCCGGCTGATGATGATGATGATGATGATTTAGAAATACATATTAAGTATGTTTATCAGTTGTCTAGTACCCATAATACAAGCTCTGCTTAGTTTGGGACTAGATGGCGTTGTGTGATAGTTGTGGAATATTATATTATATATTATATTATATTTATCTAAAATATTAAAATCAACTAAAACATAAACATCGTATTGAAATACCTTAGCCCTCTTTCTTACGTGATAAAATCATCAAATGAGTCCTTCCACTTAAGGCGGGACGGGAGGGTCTGTCGGACTCGTACTGACTAAAATCCACAGTGTCCTTCAATAGCCCTTTATGTTCCGGGGTCACGGTTACCTGATGAGACAGTGCCGCGACCACTTTTGTTAGCCTTAAGTATTCTCATTGACAAAATTGCCATTTCTATTGACAAAATTTTATTTCCTACTAACTGACCGGGCAAACTTCGTTCTCCAAATCACGTTTTGAACCTTCCCTAGACTTCCAAAAATTTTTATAATAAAAAGAAAGAATACTAAACTGAACGTAAACAGCTTTAGTTACCTACAAGTTTCATAAACTGTCAATAAATAGGGCAATTCCGCAGCTTCTATATATATTATCGTAATGTAATTAAGACTGGTGTTTTATTACTGATAAAAGCGGATTTGTGATAAATGAACCTCTTTTAGAATAGCCCTTGCTAAGCACTCTCTAGCTTCTCCGTGGAAGAAGAAAACGAAACGGAAGAATATCCTGTTGTATTATTTTTTTAATAAAAAAAATTAAATCACAATATTCGGGGGTCATTCCTAGCCGTAGATGAACTTTATTAAGGGTGTTACGTTACACGCTGCTTCGTACCTAATTATTCCACAGATTTTTAAATCAACTGTTAAAAATAAATAATAAATATAATATAAGAACTTGAGCGAGACCTTTGGCAGTAGTGTGAGTCAGACAAACAAAAGTACCTTGTATTCATTTGAAAGCAGAAAGGCAGTAGGTACGCTTTTTTACAGTTAGTGTATTCAATAAAACGTGTGTATTTTATAAAACATTATGTTTCTGTTAGTTTATATATTTTTATACATATTTTTAAAACATTTATGACCGATGCTGATCGTTTTATATCGTTTTACTTTAAGCAAAGTTTTAAATAGTAGTTGTTAATTAATCACAATCTTCGGTTAATGCTCGAAAAATGAACCACATAACTATAAAAGAAATAGAAAGTAATGTACGAGTACAAACCAAGTGGAGTCATTAATTTAAAAATAAATAATGGATACTATAGCGCATTAATCTTGAGCAATAATGGGTGTGGGATTCAATGGGTCATTGTTTTTCAACACCAATAAGGCGCCTGAGGTAAATAAACATCACACACAAGCCTAAATTAGCAGACAATATTGTACCTATATTATGTTTACGCACTATTGTTCTCATTTATCAACAATTCAGGTTTATGAAAGCCTAGTCATCAAAAGCATCAATCAATGGACAAAATTTCATAATATTGAAAATAAAGGCGATTCGTCACTTCGGCGTTAAGTCATCCGCTCGTGAAGTTGTAACACCCGCTATCTGCGCCACTCAGTCTTAACGCAGGTGAGGGGAAGGCTTGCGTGAGCGGGGAGGACAGGCAGTGCTGCGACAGACACCATCTTAGGTGCGCGCGAGTGTTTTAGTGTTGTGATTATTATTAATGTTCCATCCAGGTTTGTAACAAAACTCTTTACTTACAATATTTGTGTTAAACTCTTCGCTTCATCACTTACCCAGTCTCTTTAACTACAACCGTTTAAAATTACGTTATAACTTAAACCGGTTAAGTAATAAACCACTTTTACGGGCCGACCGAGTTAGTCAACTACTGGATTTTAAGTTCGCTATATTTACTTATGTAGTACATTGTAAGAGCAATTTCTTAATCGGTGTACCGTTTTGTATGTGAAAATTTGTTTTTTATTCTTTTAAAATTGGTGCTTATGTGAGGATTTTGAGAGGTTGTTATTTTCTGTGACGTCATAGTGCAATATTTTTTTAGTGAATGGAACTGGTTTGTTGATCTGAGATGAGTTGATTGTTAGATTACTATTCGCTACTTAGGTGTAGCTTCTGAGTAATAAAAAGTAAGATAAAAAAACACAGATAGGTATTAATAACCAAAATAAAAGGAACATGCTTGTTGCTCCAGCTTCCCTTGCGACTGATGTTATCGCGAACCAGATTCGATGTCGGGATAAAAACGCTTAGTGTGCGCGTGAATCGCATGTGTTACGTGTATGTGTGTACGTGTCCTAAAATAGACTGTTAAGTCCAGATCATGATTCATCTCTGTTGCAAGTTTCACCGGAATCTGTTGAGGCGTTTCGGAGTGATTGAGTAATAAACATTTAAACACGCTTTCTGATTTATAAGTACTAATAAACAAGCATGTAGTAATAGCTTTAAAGTAGGAATGAGTCAATCTTAATAAGGTATGTTTTTGTGGTCCAAACGTTACCAAAAAATCGTGTTGGAAAACGGGATATTCTTTTGAAACTAACTTGGGTATTTTCGCCAACTTGTCCTGATTTCAGACCATAGCTTGAGATGAAAAGTCTGTTAAATACATATAATCTTAACAATTCCAAAAAAAAATTAAAGCGTATAAAAGGGTCATGTTCAAAAATAAGTCGTTCTAAGCAACGACGACTGTTATATATATTTAAATATTGTTAATATTTAAATATTACTTTAGGTTTATTTCCATAAAAAACTAAGAGAAATTGTGATTTTAACGATTTAATTAAATTAACAATGGCTCGCTAAGGCTGCAACGCCCGTGGCGTGGGTGGGATTAGCATTATTTTCACTTAAAAGGCATTTAATATGTATTGGTTACAAATGTTAAGGCCAATGCCAACTTTGGCAACACTTCAAGTGGTATATGGACTTTAAAGAGTCTACTATATTCTTGCCAATTAAAAAAAAAAAAGAAGAGTACTATATAGGTATGTATGCTATGGGTATAGAACTCTCAAAATGAATACAGAGAATTAAGTCAAGAAATATTTTACAGTATTGTTCTCGACGTGAACTAGTGAGTTGTCTCGATCTGTAATGGTACGTAATCATATTGGTACATAATGAAGATCAGCATAATAGACTATTTGGCTAAGCAATGCTCTTAAGATACAAGTATAATAAAGAGGAATGCGTGACATGATAATCCGCGAATGCTAGAACATAGACGTCGTGATAGTGAGTCAAAAAAAAAATTGTCATCACCTTCCTTCCCCTTAACCATAGTGGGTTCGACGCAATACGTTTTCTTCTTCCATTCTACCCTGTCAGACGACACGGCATCATTTACTCCTTCTTTAATAATGTATAATCAATCCTAACTCCTAACGAAATCCATACATACTTTATTTGGTCAAAGTCTAAATTAGTAATAAGTCTAAAATTCAACTGCAGTTTTACCCGCCATTGATGTCCATAACGTCCATGAAGAGATTATTTCAATACTAGTTCCCAATACGAAAATTTCGTAACCTAAAAGACTGAGAAGCTTTCTTACCCAGAGGTAAATCTTGTAAGTTGGGTAATCCTAGTAACTACATTTTGAAGATCCGAACCGACTAACTATTCACTCACAACCTATTCTGAATAGACAGTCGGTCCTTGTAAATTATTTCATCATGTATTTTATTGGTATTCAGTACCCTTAGCACGAGTTTTCACTCTTTTAGGCTGCTTTTCCACCAGAGATGCGCTATGTAGCTGTGCTGCGAGAATGTAAAAGCTAAGCTACGAAACTGTGTGACCGTTTCCACCGATGCTACTCTATGTAGCTGTGCGGTAAGATGTGCTATGGAGGTGGGTAGCTGCGCTACGAAGATGCGCTGTCACAGGGTAGCTGCGCTACAAAGATGCGCCGCCACAAGGTAGCTGTGCTATGAAGATGCGTAGCTGCGCTATGAAGATGCGTAGCTGCGCTATGAAGATGCGTAGCTGCGCTATGAAGATGCGTAGCTGCGCTACGAAGATGCGCTGTCACAAGGTAGCTGCGCTATGAAGATGCGTAGCTGCGCTACGAAGATGTGCTGTCACAAGGTAGCTGCGCTATGAAGATGCGTAGCTGCGCTACGAAGATGCGCCGCTCGAGCTATGCGATGTATCGATTGTAGGGAAAACGACCCATAGCACGAATCCATAGCACGCAGCCATAGCACGCAGCCACAGCACGCAGCCACAGCACGCAGCCATAGCATGCATCTTTTCATATAAAAAACACATCTTAGTTGAATACGTTTCCACCAGTGCTGTGCTATGTAAGCCAATGAATATGATTGGTGGATATCAAACGCATCAGCAGCAACGTAGCATAGCGCATCTTGGTGGAAAAGCAGTCTTACTTTCCAGTATTTACAGCGTTTCTTGTATGAAAAAATGGAACAGCGCCTCTGGTGTGCGAAGAAGGAACTAATTTTTCCCTTGAAAATTGACAATTTGAAATTGTCGAAGTTCCAGTTTACTTTACGTCATAAACACTGAAAACTCATGCTAAGGGTACAGTTGCAACCAGTTAACCTAAAAACGCGCAGACGCGCAGCGTTTAATGTCCACCTGGGAGGTGGACAGACGATCTGATGAAGATCACAGTATCGCGCTGGACGCAAGTGGCTTCCAACCAGTCCTATTAAAAATCTATGGGGGAGGCCTATGTTCAGCAGTGGACGTCCTACGGCTGATGTAACGATGAATCCAAAAGCCGATCCAGCTGAAAAAGGCTAAGTAGATGACGAACAAGGAGACCAGTTCTGGCCATTACTAAGCTGTTCAAAAGAATAATACCGGTATATATATATATATATACAAACTTGACCTTGGTCAAGTTTGTAACTTGCGGAAGTACAGCAGGATCTTGGTGGAACGCCACAAAGCGATGTTAATGGTGAAAAGTGTTAGAACCAGCTGTGTTGAACCTAGGATTTTACAAGTCGAACTGATCTACAAAATACATTATCTAATATCTATAAAAAATATGTATTAGGTACAAAAAAGAAAATATTTAAAAAGTGGCAATTTTCCTTGTTTCTGAGCGTAGATAGCTGTATTCGAAACTATGCGGGATATCGAATAAAAACTTTTTCAAAAAAAATGTAACCGCCTTCAAAAACAACCACAAAAAAGTGAAAAATAATCTACAAAATAACTTTTCTTTCGGAAGTCGGTGCCTTTGTTTTTTTTTTCTATTCATTGTCTTTTTAGCCACCGACTTCCGAAAGAAAAGTTATTTTGTAGATTATTTTTCACTTTTTTGTGGTTGTTTTTGAAGGCGGTTACATTTTTTTTGAAAAAGTTTTTATTTTACTCTTTTTGGTTAAAATATTCAACCCTAATTCTTGTCAAGAACATTATTCTCTTACATGTGAACTAGAATTTTGTAATCCTTCGCACCGGTAATTACATCGCTCATGTACACAATATGATAATAAAATTCCATATCTCAAAAATTACTGAACCGATTTTGATGAAACTTGCAGCATTCTCTAAGTTAAATAATACCTAGTACAACAAAAAAAGAATTACTTAAATCGGACTTGTTGTTCCGGAGATATGCGAACACAAAGTAAATCAATCGATGCCTACTCCTTACTCTTAAAGAGTTGTACCTTCCATCATCAGGTCATCCACCTGAGATGATGATTATCAGATGCAAATACTTGAACAGCTTTAGAAAATATATGAAAATGGTAGGTACTATGTGCCTATAAAATTTGAAGGTTGCCCTCGATTTCCCTGGGATCCCATCATCAGATCCTGACCTGATGATCATGGGACCAATGGGAAAGTATACCCTTTCAAACAAAAGAAAAATTTTCCAAATCGGTCCAGGCGTCTTATAGAAATCGGGGACCATACATAAAAAAAAAAAAAAAGATTCCGACGAATTGAGAACCTCCTCCTTTTTTTGAAGTCGGTTAAAAATACTGAAAGGAGTCTCGAGGCCGATTCTGACGAAAACTAAAACTGCATCGTTAGATTTTAGAAAAAACAATAATACCTACTGGCTTTTTTTACTTCATATTCTGGGAAGTAATAATATACGGCAAAACATCCTCTTATGAGTATTATCAGGGAACCAACAATTTTATTAATAAGATTGTTCAGTATTAGGTTTCTATCAAAATCTTTCACAAAGTAAGGACACCGCCGCTAATAAAATAAATATAACGAATCGTATTGAAAGATTACTAATGAATATTTTTAGCTCAATCTTTAGTCCTTGACTATCACCGACATTTTAGATCCAATCGCAACACTTTCAAATGATTCAGATGGAAGTAGCAAGAAATCATTAGATCAATTTTATGAGAGGTTTTTTATTTGATCGAAAAAAAAACGTCTAATTCAGTATATTTTGATGTCTCTGAACGAATTTTCAGCAAAACAATATGAGGGTTAAAATGATCAGCAAGAAAATGATGATGAGATCACGTACGGTAATGACTTCCCTAGAAAAGCATTAAATTAGCTCTTTGTAGTGGAAAAGGGGTTGTTTGTTTGGGCAAGGAAAAAATAGAAGTTTCTAATTGAAGTAAAAAAACTGTTGATTGAGATGAATTAAAAATATACAGCCGTGCGATTATAAACTTAACAGGGGAATAAAAAGCACACCGATCTTTAACTATCGTGTTAATGGACGTTTATAAAAACATGTTAAAGACTTATCATGAAAAATAACGGGAAATAACATTAATGTGGGCCCGCTATAAGTTAAGAACTATCTGTAATTATACCTTTTTACTAACTTAACAATCCGGGCGGCGGTAAGACATACATAAATCCGATACGATTAATTAATCGCACTAGTAACCACTGGCAAACATAAAAGAAGTTAAAAACACCTCAATGCAATTATTACTTAGCAAACCATGAAGATAAACAACCGTTATATAGCTAACAAGTCGTTTATAAGCAGTCTAATACTCTGATATATTCCTGATTAGAAACGTTATATCAAGCAAGTCAAATTAATAGAACTCTCGACGATTTTTTATTGTGGTAAAATCATCAAATGAGTCTTCCCACCTAGAGCGAGACGGGAGCGACTTTTTTTTTTGTTTGGGACAAACTCACCACACTATTCCCAACCACTGCAACTCCTGAAAGCCAGAATCAACAGTGGCAACCACCAGAAAAGCACCGAGACAATGAAGCTCGACGTGTCCCGGAGAATGAATGGGATCCCTGTCAAACTTGTACTGACTAAAATCCACGGTGTCCTTCAATAGTCCCCCCCCCCACTCCCTTGGTGATATACCTCCCACCCCCCTTTCTATATCACGTGTATTTATTAGTACTTACCTAAAAAAAATTGTAACTACATATTTTTAAATACTCATAAAATACAGGTTTGGGTAGGTATAATCTAATTTTATTATAGGAAGAAATCTACCCAGTGGCTTGTGAAAAAGAAAAGTGTATTGTACGCGTGATGCCGCTTTTCGGTTAAGTATCCCGAAAAAATAAATACACGTGAGATATTACTACAACCCCCCGCCCCCCCTGTGATATTTCGTGATTTTATATAGACCCCCCTCCCCCCCCATTTTGAACCTCACATGATTAATGGACGGTCCCTTTACGTTAAGCTCAGCCTCTACCATGAATTGTCATTACGAAAACTCGATCATACGCATCGATCGCGTTTGATCGCGATTGGTTGAGAGTTCATACAACCTTGGAGCGGGTCAATGAGAGCGCCAAACGCGGTCGATATCGATGATCGAGTCTTCGTAATGACAACTCATGGTATTCATACTGATAAGACAGTCTCGCGGCCCCGGCAGGAGAACTCTCGACCTACAAATTGAAAGGTCAAACAGAAAATATTTGTACAGCTGTTGAAGGTTTGTACACATGTGGCATCCACAACTGGGTCTTCGTAAAGCCCTGAGTTCCTCATATTATTAATATGATGTAGAAAACGTGACTTATCCAGGGGATTCCATTTTTGAACTTGCTTTGCAATTCATTAAGAAACAAAAGCTAAAAAAGGGTACAGGTGCATTTGCATAAAGAAACACCCGTAACATTTAGAAGAAAATCTTACGACTCCCACCTATATGATGTTGCCTATTATACTAAAATGGTCAAAGCGTCCCAGAGACGAGCCAATTGGCCTACTTTCGTCTAGTAGTCCCAGTGTGGGAAAGAGACAGAGCTATACAAGTCGTCGTAGTCGTCTAGCGCCATCTCTTTCCCACAGCCTAAACTGGATCGCGTTAAGAGTTCATGGTAGGCCACCAGGTACCCGAAAAAGAACTATATTATCGGTTTATTATGCCAAAAAGGTTAAATTCGATTGAAACCGTAGTAAGTTTGCTTTCGTGTTGACAAAAAATATTTGCGATATATTTGATCGCCCCTTGACAATGAAAGAGTTAAACAATAGTGTAACAGTTCACATAGTGTATGAATGGTGACGTTTCACGTTGTAGCTAACATCCGGTAGACTGTTTATGTGTGTGGTACGAGGTATTGACGACTGCGATTGCATAGAACAAGAAACGGACGCACGAAGATGTATAGCGTCTTTTCTTCGTCAGAGAAAAACCAGAGTAGGTGACTTGTGGAACATGAACTCGGCTATCAATGAACGAGTTGATGTTATAATCAGAAACCTATAGCCCTACAGATATACACGGATAAGCAACAAAATTAAGGACATGATTAAATAACTAAGTAATTTTATAAATAAGGGTATTCCCGCACGCCCGTGCCCGTGCGGGCGGTTAGTTATGGGTGATTCACCGTCCGATCATGGACCATGCCCGGGTCGACGGCGCGTTGTGTGTTCCACGCGCGCCTCAAAGAGATGTCAGCAATCTAACGGCCAAGAGGGCCAAAGCCAGCCGGGGTCGCGGGACTGTCTCACCAGGTAACCGTGGGTCTGGTACGTAAAGGGCTACTAAAGGATCACCGTGGATTTTAATCAGTCAAGTCTGATAGTCCCTCTCGTCCCACCCTGGGCGGGAGGACTCATTTGATTATTTTACCACGATAAAAAAGGGTATTCCCGCAACATGTTTATGACAGCAAATCTTCAGCTCTTTACCCGCGATCGCTTGTGGTTATACCACACAAGTGCTGCACACATCAATGCGGTGGAGAGTTGAACAACTGGGTCGGCAGCGCCGCCGGACGCAGTAACGCGGTTTTCTTTACTTTCATTATGTTTAGCAAAACACCCAAGAAAATCTTCACGTCTGTCTAAAATTATGATAATTTGATGATTAAAGCTGGGATTATAACCATGCTTGACTGGCTTTATAATTTGTAGAAACTAGTAATAATGGATTCGTTCGGAGTTCTAGTGAATTAGGGATGTAGAGGCCGAATCTAACGTGAGATGACATGACATGACCTGACATTGTCAGGGCATGGCATCTCCATTGCTTAGTTTGAAACTGTGAAGGAACACTAACTATACTATAACCGATTTTTCTAGAGTAGAAACTACATATATGGGCATGCGAGCGGCGAGTAATGGGCGACTCGCTGTCCGACCATGGACCATGCCTGGGTGCGGCGCGTTGTGTACGTAAACGGCTATTGAAGGTCACCGTGGATTTTATTCAGTACGAGTCTGACAGTCCCTCCCGCCCAATCCTGGAGGACTCATTTGATGACTTTACCACGTAAAAAAAAGAGTAGAATCTACCTATATGCTAGAATGAAATGGGAGATAAGGTCTCCCATTTCATTCTAGCATATAGGTAGATTTGGATGCTTGACAGGAAGGTTAGGATGCTTTAGGAGGATATTCTAGGGGTAGGTTGTTGCAATAATGTAGAAATGTGATGCATTCTGGGCCCAAATCATGGATACAGCCCATATCTACTTATAGTTTCACCAATTTTCTGTTTCAATATTTGTGTGTTAGTATCTCCATCACAAAGGGCTGACATAAACAAAGTGTTAGTATTTCCGAAGAGTGAATTCTAGAACACACTAGTAAGTCCTTCAGCACACTCTGGCAATACTGTTGATTGTAATCTATTTATGCACGAACAGCTCTTCGAAATGCTTATTCGTTTGGTTGTAAAATGTTGCGGTACAATAATACCTTTACCTGCTTTACATAAAATTCACGTCCAATAAAACATCATTGTTTTCGAACCGAAATCGTAGTGGTTATAAGGTAAGTAGAACTTCGAGCGGTACTAACAAAATGACGGCGCGGTACTTAAGAGGCACGTTCAGAATAAAATATTGGGTTTGAAGAACTCAGTAGTAAAGTCGCGAAGGTCAGTGGCCTGTCGTCAAGACATCAGGTACGGTGAGCAATCCGTTACCCTCAGTTGACTTTTACATGACGAAATATTTGTTTTTTTTTATTAAAATAAAATGTAGTCAGCCAGCATCATACAAAATAGTAGCAAAGTGCTTAATGGAGCTAACAATTTTGCAATAGTTAAAATCAATCAAGCTAAAGAAGACATTACAATTAATGTTCTTATTATAAAATAAATAACACTTGCAAATGAGTGTACGAAACGATGAAGCGATCCTTCATTTAAAGAAATGATAGTTGGCAAATTAGCTAAAGATAAAGAAATTATTAAATGATCGAGTGTCCAAGTAGACTATTATATTACCTATGGGACGGCCAGCCACGTTGACGAAGAGTCAGAGACATTTGGAGTCATTTTGACAGGTCTGACAAATCCAAAAGGGGTCCCAAGTAGGGCAATACAAAAACGTGTAAGGGCAATAGTTTTATCTCACGTACAACCACCTCTTGAAGACCCAACGGTCTCCTTATCCGAGGTCTTCTTCTTTAAGGCATCTGCGGACGGCGATACACAGCGTTGGATCCATACAGTAAATACTACTATTAGTACACAGAGTACCGCAGTAGATTTTGCGATAAAACCCACTTTAATCTGATTCATTTATTATAGCCATACCTTAAGTGTTACAAATTAGTTAGTTCACTTTCACTTGTAGCGATAATTTATATTGCATTATTGGTACATATTATATTACGCAACTTCAAAAGCGTAACAGACCCGATGTCGCTATCTCCAAGAAATGGCCGCCATAACTTTATCATAGTTACTGGTACTTACAACACTGATTTGAATGAAAATAGTTGATGTATTTGTGATTGTAATGTTATTAATTAATTGATTTTAACTATCATCTTCCGTTGCATCTATGTGCAATTGAACGTGTGTTAGTCTCTTTTCATTACTTCATTGTTTTTTATAGATTGCTAAAAAATTGTGTAAAATAATGACATCGTGATTTAATCAAAGGCAACCCTAATTTATACAATTTTTGGCTAAGATGATGATGATGACAATAATTGAATAGCAAGCTTAATACTTACTAGGGCATACCAACATGGCCAAAATCAAAAATAACTTGTTGAAGATTAATTTCTGACATATTCTTGTCGAGAAATAATGAAACTCTATTATAAAGCTAAATAACTTGAAACATAAAGTTTAGGTAATCACAGCGAAACTTGAAATTAATGTTGTCGTGAATTATCGAATAACAAAAATAAATAAATCGAACGCTCACACACACAACGAATTTCAGATTCGTAATGTTGTGACGAATTAAAACTTCGATGTAGTGGTAACTGAAAGTTAATTTAGATTGTCCTTGCACGCTTTTTATGTCAAAATCGATTAAAGCTAATGTTCCAATGATTTATAGTACAACAAAATAAATGTTTTAGGACATGCAGATGGTAAATGGCACGTTTATCTGTTTATTAATGGTTGAAACATTTTATACAAACACCTGTAGAGCAAACTTAGAATTAGCTTAGTTGCGCTTCATTTAAAAATGAATCTTATTTGTAACAGTATTGTTTACATAATCGTATAATACACTTGATCACAATCACTTGAATGCATAGGAATTTAATTTTATATCGACTAATAAGTTTAATTTTCGGATGAAGCGCGACTAAGCAAAGGAACACAGAAAACTTGTCTAAGTCGTACGTACAGTCGTTTTTAATGGTATTTTTGGGAGATTTGCATAACTTTTGAACTGATACTTTGTATGACATTCAATCTAAGATAATTTGAAAATTACCAATAAAAAGCTATTGTATGATATACATTTTCATTCTGGGTGTTACTGGGGCAGTGCTCCAGGATACTACTTTGGGCATCGTCCTATAATGCAAAGATGACATGCCACCTCATTATTTTAATGTAATAAATGGCAACAAGATAGCCCACGTAATAGAAAGCATATAAAGTCGCCAATATCCACCTGTTAAATAGTTGGCACGGTTAGCGTAGTGGCTGAGCGATTGGACTGCTCCGCTGTGTGTCGCGGGTTCTATTCCCGCACGGAGCAAATATTTGAATAATCATACGTAGTTGTTTCGGGTCTGGGCGTTTGTCTTTGTGAGTTTATATATTTGTAAACGCATCCGATACAGGAGAAATTCCTAGTGTGGGGCAAAAATTAAAAACAAGGTGTCGATAAGTTGCCAATTTAGGAGACAAAGTGAAATCTATATCTGTTTATGAAATAGAAAGGCAAAAACTTTAAACCTCTTTGTAAGAACATTACGCGGGCGGAAGAGTATGAAATTTGAAATAGATCAAATATTGGAGAAAAAGTGCAGAAACTAATATTTTCTTATTTAAAGATGACGCCGTAAAATGTAGTCATAATTAAGCCTCATTTAGACGATGCAAGAACTCGCACGCGAGCTGCGTTACATTTGCGGACTTTATAGGTGCAACGAATTCAGATGATCAAACAAATACCGCAACTTATTAGTGAAACTCGCATGCAAGTTCTTGCTCCGTCTAAATAAGGCTTAAATGCTATTTCAGAGACAACGACGACTGAAGTAGGAATGATTTTAGACACATTACGTCCAACATTGCATATTTATGGTGCTGTTGCCAAACATACTACGAAAAAATCATCATCATCAGCCTATAAATGTTCCCACTGTTGGGACACAGGCCTCCTCTCTGTGAGAGTAGGTCATAATCCACCACGCGGGCCCAGTGCGGATTGGTAGATGTCACATGTCTTCGAATTTTTGGTTCTAAGACATGCCGGTTTCCTCACGATGTTTTCCTTCACCGTTTTGAGAGCAGTGGTGATTAAATAAATTACACAAAGTAATGCGCCTGGCTAGGTTCGAACCCACGACCTACAACTCGTAAGTCGAGACCGATACCACTGGGCCACCACTGCTATACGAAAAAAAAGTATTGAAAAACAAGGCACTCAAATCTAAAACATGCATACAACATACATATAAGTTTCTAAACAAACATAAATAGCGTATTATTTTTAAGACGTACTAAGAACGATGTTTAAAACGTCAATCGCTCCGCTGCGCTGCCGTGCTATTCAGGGCGAAATATCTACCATAAGAGATGAACATGAAAACTTTTCGGTCAATTAAATTCTTCAACGGTACAACTAATGTTGATACAATGATACTCGATCTATTTTAAGGGGTATGATCCGTAACGCTTATATTAGAAACTAGCTGTTGCCAGCGGCTTCACCCGCTACAACTCGAAAATTATCCCACGGGAACATCAAATCGGGATAAAAACTATCCTATGTGTTAATCCAGGTTATAAACTATATGTGTACCAAATTTTATCCAAATCCGTTCAGAGGTTTTTGCGTGAAAGAGTAACAAACATCCATACATCCATACTTACAAACTTTCGCCTTTATAATAGTAGTAGGATGAGAAAAATGTTCATGTACTTAATTTAATTTACGTATTTACGTATAAAAGTAGTTGTCGTCATTGTTGTCTGTGTATCATGTGTTCATACTCAAAACATAAATTAACTTAAAGTTTACTTTTTTTTGAAGTGAAAACTTCTTTAGCGGCGTTGTACACTTTTTCTGTAATGGGTAAAAAATTTAAAACTCGCGTCAGGGTCACGTGACCCTGATCGAAAATGAGTAAGACGTCATTCAAATTAGTTAATTTCATATCTGTACTACTCCAGTTTTAAAATAAAACATAGTAACAAAAAAGTTTTCACTTCTACCGGCACTCCTGGAGTGCAACCTTTTTTTGTTATATATTACTATTATTGGCATATATTTACATAATTATATACAGAATTAACAGATATTATCCCATAATACTGAAGATGCTAATTATAATTTAAAATATGTAGGTACAAATACAAATACTGAACTACAAAAAAAGCTCTTGACGGTTTAAGATAGTTTTCAAAACAGTGAAAGTTACACATAAGGTAAAGTAGGTTTCCAGATTTGGTCTAGTAAACAAAATTAATACGATATGGGAGGCAAATGTTTTTTTCAGTTTCGTTTAGGGTATTTTTGCACCCGTTATGTATAAGTATGGGGGTTCGTTGAACCTCGGCGTTTCTCTATAAAGGTTCCCCCACACAGGCGCGTTATTATAGGTCGATAATATCGCATGCGGTATTGCGATAACCCGCGCAATGTTGAACCGACCATTTGGGTGATTTGGGCGTTTATAACCGGTTTTTTGAACCAATCTCAAATGGTCAACATTACATGGTTTAATGCGTTGTGTGCGAATGCACACAACTGCGTTTTTATCGTCCGATATTTCTTACGAGTTTTCTTAGTTATTATTGCAGGTGTGTGTACATTCTAGAACTCATATCGGAATATCGCAGAACGGAGAAACGCAACGTCCTACTTCCATTGCGGCGTTATTATCGCAGCAGTGTGTAACTACATGACCATCCTAATACAAAATGTACTGAAAACAGATATCGCAGTAACGCATGCGATATTATCGACCTATAATAACGCGCCTGTGTGGGGGAGCCTTAACATCGCGCATGCGCCAGACGACGTCGCGCGTGCCGTGTGTCTCAACAACACGGCAACCCCGACGAGTAGTTCCGTCAGGGTAGGTTTACCCCAGGCCCTGAATGGACGGCTTGGGATAAATCTATCCGCGTAAGCACTGTCCATTATTGAATTTAAATAAACGTATTTTGCTTTTGATTTCATTTTATTTTTATTGACTGGAGTGGGTACTGGAGATATTTTTGTTACAAACTTATATTTAAGAATTGGTTTTATAATTAGGAATGGATTTAGTAGTTTTTGATCATCTTTGTTTGAATCAATTGGTTTACTAGTTTTTAATAGAAACGGTTATTATTAAAATTTTAATATACTTACTTATGTATCAATTCTATGTATTGATGAATGTATTTTGCTATCGATACTGGTAGTTATCATATCTTCTTTTTTATATTGCATCGCTTAACTCTCGATGGGAGAAACATTTGAAACGAAGATATTTTTTCGAAAATATTTTTTTTTTAAATAGATTTTGTTATTGATCTTTCTATGATATCTGGCGACTTTGGCACTTGTAGCAAAACTATGAATTGGAGCATTATAACCTTTGTTTTGAGATATATGTAAAGTCTGTTGTACGAGTACCTACCTACTTGAAACTTTAGCTAATTGAATACCCTTTGTCAGTAATGCAAATACAAAAGAAAGCTTACTTATAAAAGACATCAACGCGTTCGATGATATAACATTGTAGTACATAATATTTGGAATTCTTTCTTTTTGAACAACTGTCGTATGAAAGGAGAAATAAAGGCTTTGGTCCTCTAAGGGGGACCCGTTATAGTTTTAAACAATCTTGATCATGTTTTGATATTCACTTAAACTGAAAACATGCCCCCAACCGTGACCTTACACATACTCGTACACATTGCGAAAGTGTTTTTATAAAAAGTGGAATCCCATTGAATTCTGACGTTATTTAAAATTCATTTTCTATAGTAAAAACAAACAATACACTGTGATTTCCAATGGAATGAGAGAAACCTGCGGTTACGCTCACAGTTAAGTTAACCACTTGGTGGTAGAATTTGTAATGGTTAGTAACATCAGCCTACGTTCAGCCATTAGGCGTATCAGAGGCCTTATGGAACTTTGACATTTTCAAATTAACAAATTTCAAGGAAAAAATTAGTTCCTTCTTCTCAACGACGATATAATACTAGACTACGCATGCACGATCTAAGGAACAAAAATTATTCTGCCAACTCGCTGAGGTACTACGTAAGCGAGGGGGCGGGGTACTGCGTTGTGATTGGCTAACTCAAGGTCTGTTCTGTCTCAACGTATGTTTACGGCTCACAGGATTGGTCGAAATTCGACGAACATAAGACTTTTTTGTCTAATGTGTTGGCAGACATCGGTCGCCTGTTATTAGGAGTCTAGTATTATATCGTCGTTGCTTCTTCTTCTCACACCAGAGGCGCTGTTCCATTTTTACCCGACTACGGCAAAGCCAAAAGGAGGGTTATGATTTTGACCGGTATGTATGTATGTATGTATGTATGTATGTATGTATGTATGTATGTTTGTCTGTTCCCTCATATCTTCTAAACTACTTATCATTACATGACAAATGAGGTGTCGTTAGAAGCGTCTCAGTTGTCCGCTGGTTATAGGGTAGGTGACGTGTCACCAAATCCAATATGGCGCCCTCTAGGTGATGTAAAGTCGTGACCGAAAAAAAAAATTTTTTCGCACAGTATCGACATGGGTATCAAATTAAAGGGCTTGATGTGCACATTTGAAATATATATACATTATATAGCTTTTATATATATAAAAAGCTACTTTGCCTGTTTCTAACAGTGTCAACATGGGTATCAAATGAAAAGGCTTAATGAGTACAGTGCCGGTTTTAGCACTACCAGCGCCCTTGGGCGAGATTTTCTACGGCGCCCCCTTACTGCAAGGGCGGATCCAGATTACATCAGGGGGGGGAGGGTCACCATGTCGTGTTAGCTGTACTTTTTTATCGTGGTAAAATCATCAAATCAAGGACTCATTTGATGATTTTACCCACTCAAGGCAGAGCGGGAGAGACTGTTCTTCAATAGCCCTTTACGTTCCGGGGTCACGGTAATTCGTGAATCCCGCGAACCCGGCAGACTGTGGCCCCGTCATTATGCTGACACACTGGCATGGTCCATGGTCGGACAGCGAGTCAACAACGCCCACATGCCCGCGCCGAGAGTGGCCAGAGACCGTCTGCCGACGTCCATCGTCGTGGGCGTCTACCACTGTGTCTGGGGTGGAGAGAGGACGCTGTCCTCTTCCGTACGCGGCCCGTCTCCTCCTTCGCGAGCATGACTGCATGGTAGAAGGAGGCGACCGCTTCCCATCCGTCTCGCCCCGCAGCTTGGCATCGACCAATGCCGGGCACGAGAGGTCTCCACCTATCGCCGTCGCGGGTCGTGACGACACGGCGCAGAGCAGAGCACCACGTTCACAACACATCGTTTAATGGCAGATCCTGGCTGAAGTCATCATCTGCCTAGCCTTTTCCCAACTATATTGGGGTCGGCTTCCAGTCAAACCAGATTTAGCTGGATATCAGTATTTCACATGAAGCGACTGCCTGTCGGACCTCCACAACCCAGTAACTGGGCCATACCATACCCATGGTGAGACTGGTTGTGAGAATTTAGAGCTTCTGACTAACAGTAACGACTGTCAAAGATCTACAAATGACAGCCGGGACCAACGGCTTTACGTGCTTTTCGAGGCACGGAGGAAACTCGCTATGACTGATGGTCACCCATCCACAGACCAACCTCGGCAAGCACGGCTTAACCCGGAAGATCGGTCTGTGCGGCTGTAATTATTTAGCCACGAGATCCTGGCTGAAGTCAGTTTAGAAAAAAATTATCCTTCCTTTTCCATAGCTTATTTATCCATTTACACTCATAAATCACGTTATTTCGATGAAAAATAAAACTGAAGACTTTTACTTCCGTTCGATCAAACAGAATGAAAAAGTTCAGAAAAAGTTCAACTAACGTGACTCTGTCAATTTTGCACAAACGTTCCTTGAATTTATTGTGTAAGTTTTGTGTATTGTTTAGACGGGTTTTGGGTTTATCCCCTAAAAATGTGATGAAAGAAATTGGGAAATTAACGAGAAAGTAGGGCTGCGGCGCCCCTTCGTATTCGGCGCCCCTGGGCGGTCGCCTAACCGCGCCTTACCCTAACGCCGGTACTGAATGAGTACATTTGAAATTTACTCGCTACTCTGCTTTTATTAAATACTTATCAAATAATTAATAATATACCTAACCCCAAAAAAGTGTAAATAAAAAATAAGTTAAAAATAACTAAAACCCGACTACGACAAAAACGTGCACTGAAAAGTATAAAACAAGAACAATATTAATTTGACCGAAATTGTGCTAGCCGTGGTCGTGTGCCACCTGCGGTTGTTTCACACAATCTTCATTAGGTAGGTGGCACACGACCACGGCTAGCACAATTTCGGTCAAATTAATATTGTTCTTGTTTTATACTTTTCAGTGCACGTTTTTGTCGTAGTCGGGTTTTAGTTATTTTTAACTTATTTTTTTTCCATACAAGAAACGCTGTAAATACTGGAAAGACGTTGTAAAGTAAAATAGTGAAAAGTCGCGATAAGGGTACAGTATGACAGGAAATGGGCTGTGTACCAAAGAGATTTAAAAGAACCTAGAGTGGGCATTGGTAAAATTGTCATACAAAATTGTTGATGCCGTGCGTCAGTAGCGCTATCTAAGCGTTGCATAGCAACGCGACTACTAGACTGAGGGACTTTTTACCTATTGGTAAAAAGTTTTGGATCACAAATTTCTTCGTGATGTCCTGTCTATTGCTCGTATATAGTTTAATGTCTTTGCTGTGTACTAAGTAATCCATTCGGGCAAAGTTCGGTATGTTAGATGTCAGATTGCACTAAGTACTGCCACCTTTTTGAGAGGCAAACAGTACAAAACCAGATAATTATGTACGTATTTATTTTTTGGAATTCCAGTATGTTTACCTCATACTGCACGGAACCTTTATTGTTTTATGAACACGTAAGTGTGCACTTAGAACGGATTTTAAGAGATTGAAGATGACTTTAAGAATCAAATGGAATAAAAATTTATATGAAAACTAGTTGACCCCGCAAACGTTGTTTTGCCATATAAATATTTCTAGTGCCACATTATAAAAAATAAAAATAAAAAAAAATCTCCAAAAAAATTTAAAAAAAATGTTTGGGTTGGATAACCTTTATCACTTAGGGTGTGAAAAATAGCAGCCGATTCTCAGACCTACTGAATATTCATATAAAATTTCATAAAAATCGGTCTAAGTCTTTTCAGAGGAGTAGGTATGGTAAGTTACCATACCTACTCCTCTAAAATTCTCGTGTCACAGTATTAGTTACCATTGGTAACTAACACTGTGACACGAGAATTTTATACATATATTAGATTTTGTATAAAAGATGTATATTTAACTTTCATGCGATTTGCTTGATATTTCGAGTGTAAACCCATCAACCAAATTGTTGAAACGAGTTTCATCAAGTGATAAATCGCCGCGGGCGAATTACAAGTGTAATAAAAAGCTATAAGATTGCTTTAAAGTAGACGAAGCAAGAAGGAATGGAGTATACACGGAATGAAGAATTGCACCAGGTGGCTTTCTGTTCTGCACGGATAAAATGGATAAATGTATTTTATGTTAAAATATAATTATGACTTGGATCGCAAGCTGCTAATTCGCGCTGCCATTCACATTGCCTGAGTTCGCGAACGGATCATAAATTCGGCAATCCAACTATCCTACTAATATTATAAATGTGAAAGTTTGTTTGTATGGATGGATGTTTGTTCCTCTTTCACGCAAAAACTACTAAACGGATTTGGATGAAATTTGGTACACAGATAGTTTATAACCTGGATTAACACATGATAGATAATATTTTATGTTCCGCTGGGATAATTATCGAGTTGTAGCGGGTGAAACCGCTTGCAGCAGCTAGTGTTCAGATACTTCGGTTACCTCTTACATGATCTAACTATTTCAACCTACTAACTACGTATGAAGCGTGCAGCAATTAAATTCATCCTTATTTCTTTACATTTAGAGCAACGTAATAGAAAAATGCCCATTCCATGTCCCACTTGCTGCTGCATCCCGACGACGTGTACCAAACAAAAGATGGAAGAATCTGCTCACAGGTTCAACAATATCTATAAAAACACTTTCCCTCTTACTACAAAAAAGTTAAACATCTGTTAAACACTTGTCTAAAAAACTGTCAACTGTTAAACATCATCTGACGTTAATATAAGGGTCGTTTTGCAGTTACACTTTTTTTGACAAGTGTTCAACAGATGTTTAACTTTTTGTGGTACGACGGTTTATGTCTTGTCTTAACACTTTTTACTTTGTTGCTCATTATTGTAAAATCTATGACAATACCACATGGACGTACACACGGCTACACATCAAGCTATACAAAACTAGTATAAGCTGACTGTTCAATGTGCGAAAAGATCATTATAAAGCGAGTCCAAGACAAACTGGTTTTGTATAGCCTGATGTGTACACACACCAGTGTTTCCCAAAGTATGGGTCGGGACCTCGCGAAAAACAGCGTGTGCGAATACGCGTGCTATGTCAGGCGGAATTTTCGGCTTTTGAGTAATATATTACGACTAAATAATAAAATTTGTTCAATTAATTGAGATTAAAAATAGGTAAAAAAGTTACATAAGCTGTAACTACAAAATACAGAAAACAAATTCAGATTTCTAATTAAAATAAGCAATCGTTAAACATTGTCGATTGGACTTAATTTGTTTTTTTTTTTTTTTTTGTTTGAACTGGTCTTCATACAAATACCTAGTTATGCTTCTTAATGAAACATAACAAGTTAGTATCGGTTGTTAACTCAACTTTGGAAATCATTACCATAGACACTTATTAGGTACCTAGTAACGTTGCACTACTTCACTTAATTTTCCCTTATTCTCTGCTGTATAGGATGGGTTAACTAATGATGGTACAAGTATGGCACTGTCTGAGGGTCTAAAACGGCCACTTTGGAGTGAATCAGTAGAGCCACTGTTCTATGAACCTGACCGTATACAGTAGCGTACTGAACTAACGCACTTAACCTTTCCGAAGATCATTAACTAAAAGGTCATTGTCCTTGTAAGGTAACTTCCTAACACGTATGTTAATTCTGTCGTAATTGTTGATTCCGTATACACGGAGCTGCGTGTTGTGCTAGTATGAAGTTATACTCTAAGTACAAGTTATTCAAAATTATACGTCCATGACCACGATAAGAACGAAACTGTGATTGCGCCATTTTGTGACGTCTACATGCTTTTCTGTGTAACACTGCAACCCTATTTAACAAACAATTATCGTATGAATGTATTTTTACATTAATCTACTATATAAAAATAAGTCGGTTTTCCTTCCTGACGCTATAACTCCAGAACGCACGAACCGATTTCCACGGTTTTGCATTTGTTGGAAAGGTCTCGGGCTCCGTGAGGTTTATAGCATATAAAATTCAAGAAAAATTTCAACAGAAAAGCGGGAAAATCTTTTTTCACATACAGAAATGTTACGAGTACATAAAACGAAGCCATTTGTTGGCGAAACGGAGTTTGCCGGGTTTGCTAGTATGTTAATAAATATTATATGAAAAAATAACTTGCACAAAGAATTTTTTTGCTATTAAACGTAATTTTCAAATGGCAGTTGACAGATGAAGGTCATCCTTTTTCCTCTTATGGTGGTCGCATGGTAGAGTCATCGCCACGACTAAAGATTGACGCGGCACTAATATATCTATGTTTTCTTAGGTTTTGCTGTACTTAACTAAATGAAGCTTTTAAACTCCTCAGGATGACGGATTACGAGCGCATCAAGCAGACGTGCCTGGAAAAGGCGGAACTCTGGGAAGACCCCGACTTCCCCGCTAATCAGTCTTCTGTGTTTTACTATCAGACTCCCCCTTTTCATTTCGAGTGGAAGCGTTCAAAGGTATGTTTACTTGATTCTTCTTTACTTTCGTAAGTGTGCCACTACTGCTCCTATACTATAGACCAGTGTTTTTCAATCTTTTTGATAGCGCGACCCGTTTACGGGTTGAAATATTTTAGTGACCCCTTGTGCCACAGACAGGCAAAGAAAATAATAGGTTTAAATAAAAGGCTACGTCAAAGATTTTTCGATGTACTTTAGATGATAAGAAGACAAGAATATACAGAGCTGGCAAGGGAAGCTCTTAATTTCTTGGTGCCATTCGCCACTTCATATTCATGTGAAATGACATTCTCTGCAATGGTGGACATCAAAACAAAAAAGAGAAATAGACTTCAATTAAAGCTGATTTGATAGTTAATACTTCAAAAATAGCACCACGATTTGACATACTTTTAGAAAATAAACAAGCCCATCTTTCTCATTAAAATTGTGTTTTTATTGTAGTGTAGAACTTTGCCTTTTTCATTTTGCCGGCAATCCACCAAGTTAGGCTTCGCGACCCCCCCCCCCCCCCCCCCTCCAGAGTCGCGACCCACAGATTGAAAAACACTGCTATAGACAGGGGCGTAGCTACCGCCGTATCTGCCGTATCAATTATACGGGGCCCCCGGGCCACAGGGGCCCCCAACATGCATAAACAAAAAATTAGTAAAAACTTAATGATTTAGTAAATAAAATAGTTATTTACTTTTACACTTTATTTGTCTAATCTATCTCTCTGTGTTTTTAATATTATTATATCTATGTACCTAATACTGTTTTAAGCACGAGATTGTCTATTAGAAATCTCGGGAAGATCCATATTAGTATCAACATTTCGATGCAAGTACTAACTCTACCTAATTCCGACCTCTGGACTGATCAGCCGCATCTTGAATTTTTTTGATGACCTTTGTCTAATTTTTTGTTTATATTTCGGCGTAGATACAGAGAAATGCATTTTTTTTCTTGAGTGATAAATCTTTACCCTACCTAAGGGCCCCCAAACAAATTTTTATACGGGGCCCCGCCAAGGCACGCTACGCCTCTGGCTATAGACTACGGGAACTGAAAATACTAGTGTATACGTAGAAGGTATATAGGAACGTTGGGCAACGACTGTGCAGCTTTTAACCGCGTGGGTGTACTTATGTATCTTATTGCAAACTGGACACATTAAACGCCACGATAGTGCCATAAGATTTCGTAGTGGCAAACTATTTTATCATAATATGAAGGTACTTTTACCATTGTCATTTATTGGAGGGCGTGGAAAGCCAAATAAAATATAACTGTATGAATTGTGTGAGGAATGATATGAAAGAAAAATTAGCAAAAAATACCGCTTACAAAGGAGAATGGACGAAAATTATGTATGAAAAAATGTACCGTCGAACAAACGAATACAGTGAACTTCTCAAGAAAGTGCCACCATCAGGGATTGTTGTACCTACATTTGCCACAAAGTTAATTTGCCACAGTTTTTTAAAACTCATACATTGAAAGTTAATTCGCCACAGCTAGATTTTCTTGTTGTAATGTAAAGTCACATATCTTCATTCCACATTGTATCCTCGTATTCTGTAGTTTTTTATTATTTAATTTTTCTGCTATCCATGCGGAAAAAAATATGGGGCGAATTTACACTAAACAAAATTCAAAAAACAAAAACTGTGGCTAATTAACACATACTTTTTTTCGTGGCGAATTAACTTTGTGGCAAAACAAATTGTCCCCATCAGCTGTTGCAACGGGCAAAACTGGAACTACAGCCGCCAATTTTAAAAACGTTATTCCGCTGCCTGCCCACCAAATTCTCCACTATCAATGGAACAAGTTTCGAGTTCTGACGTGTTTGTGACGTGAAGTAAATGGGTAGTGAGGAACAGGTCACCCCGGATCTCACAACTCAGACGCCGCGGGGAGACGCCCACGTCGACGGACGTCGCGAGACGAATTCCGCGGGCATGCGGACGAGAAGTAACGGGTGACTTGACGTCCAATCATGGATCTTGCCCGAGTAGACGGCGCGTCGTGTTCCAGGCCTGCCTCAAAGATCTGTCAGCAATCAGATGGGAGGAACCCGGAACGTAAAGGGCTGTTGTAGGACACAGTAGATTTTAGACAGTTAGCACGAGTCTGACAATCCCTCCCAAATTTGATGATATTACCACGTAAACAACGTAAAGAGCCTAAGCTAATTTGGTGGATCTGTAGGTCTATAAATATTATTATCACCATGTGATTGAATAACTTTATGACGTCACAAGGTTGCAATACTCAAATCTATTGCCAGCATAACAGATAACACATGTAAAAATTACCTAAACTTTACACAAAAGAGTACAATAATCATGACGTCATCAAAAAAAGAATCTCGTTTTGAAAGCACGCGATTGTAAAGAACCCGTTAGGATTTATAATACTCCAAAGTTATGTGGTGCGTAGAAACTAAGAGTGGTTCGTAGTAATCGACCTCTTGATTCGGTGGGGTTATCGCTTTGGAACTTTGTGCTGCTAGCATGTTTATAAGCGAAGCGATTTACGCTTTTAAGGATTTCAGAAAGGGTCCCTCCTTTTCCCAATTGTTTCTTTTGAACCGACGATTATAAGGGGGAGGTTCTCAATATGACATGTCTTTGTATAGCTATTTGTTTTTTTTATGCATGTTAACGCATAACTTTACCCAAGATTGTCCGATTTCAAAAATTCTTTATTTATTAGAAAGAGTATAACTCCAAGATGGTCCCATTTAAATTTCAAAAGTAAAATCGGCCTCAAAGGTCAGAAAAAAAAGAATTAAGTAGGTATACGTGTCAATTTTCCTACAAAATTTTCAGTTGTGAATCGATTCTATTGAAATGAAGGTAACACACGTAGTTCTGCGAACAATACTAAGTATACCTATAGCAGAGATCAGGAGAAGATAAAATGATGTCATCCTTATCATCAGATCAACTCCAGATCCTTGTGAAGTCAGTTTCAAGAGGTCCTCAACAGTTAACAACAGCTATATCGTGTTTGGGCTCATTTCATCATCTTGATGAGAACTTTAGATCTTCTTTAGAGAGAAAAGCAATAAATTAATTTTGAAGTGGCGGCGCCAAAGAAACAATTAGCGAAAATCAACCTAGCTCAATAAATTCTTCGCTTCAACTAATCAATTAACATGTTTGTTGTTAAAAAGGTTATATTTATAGTTTTTTTCAAAAGACTTTTTCCCAAAATACTAATTAATAGGTAACTGATTTTAAAGTACTAGAACAACTACATCTATCTTCTATAGGTACTTATAATAAATCTGTAGAGAGGTCACACTAACAGGGGATGATTACGGATTAGATATGAGTGCCGATGGCCAATTCCACGGCGGCGGCGTCGCGGCGGCGCGTCGCGTCCGGCCGTGTGCCTTAGTTTTTTTTATTAGGGAGAGATTTCTTAAGAAGAAATATTAAGAAAATCATGTTGTTGTTAGGTTCCAAAAAAGGTTTTATAAAGAAACGTATTAGTCCAGTCATTAAAGCCCAAACCCGAAAATAATTAGTAACTTGCTGAAATTTTAGGGGGTTCTTAAGGAAGGTAAAATAACATACCGGGTGATTTTGCAGCGTTCTGGGGTGTACGGAAAGGGTTGAAAAGGGGTGAAAAGGTGTTTTTTGCTAATAACATTGCCAAAAAAATTAGTAACACGCTGCAAATTTGGAATAAGGTTGTTCTTACGGTTTTGTAACGTGTATTAAATTTGCAGCGTTTTGCAACATACGGAACATTGTTTTTTTTTAAAAACAGTGCAATTAGTTAAAAACAGGGGTAAGAAAATTAGTAACACGCTGCAAATTTGGAATTAGGTTGTTCTTACCGGTTTGTAACGTGTATCAAATTTGCAGCGTTTTGCAACATACGGAACATTGTCTATTATTGAAAAAACAATGAAAAAATTTAATCACACGGGTGAAAAAAATTTGTAACTCGCTGTAAATTTGTAATTAAGTTGTTTTTACCGTTTCGTGCGATATACGTTAGTATATCGCACTGTTTTTTTAATAATAAACAATGTTCAATTTGTTGTAAAACGCTGCAAATGTGATATACCTTACGAAACGGTAAAAACAACTTAATTACAAAATTTACAGTGAGTTACAATTTTTTTTAACCCGTGTGATTAAATAATTTCATTGTTTTTTTAATAATAGACAATGTTCCGTATGTTGCAAAACGCTGCAAATTTCATACACGTTACAAAACGGTAAAAACAACCTAATTCCAAATTTGCAGCGTGTTACTAATTTTCTTACCCCTGTTTTTAACTAATTGCACTGTTTTGAAAAAAAACAATGTTCCGTATGTTGCAAAACGCTGCAAATTTAATACACGTTACAAAACCGTAAGAACAACCTTATTCCAAATTTGCAGCGTGTTACTAATTTTTTTGGCAATGTTATTAGCAAAAAACCCCTTTTCACCCCTTTTCAACCCTTTCCGTACACCCCAGAACGCTGCAAAATCACCCGGTATCTTATTTTACCTTCCTTAAGAACCCCTTAAAATTTCAGCAAGTTACTAATTATTTTCGGGTTTAGGCTTTAATGACTGGACTATATTTGCTAATTACAATTTTAGTCTTCTATAATTACAGATTACGTTTACTAAAAACAATTATTGTTTCAGTATTTTAAGATGCGAGACAGAGTTTTTAATCAAAGCACATTTTTTTTATGTGAAATGGGTTTACTCTTGACCCTAGTTTTTTTTTTATCGTGGTAAATTCATCAAATGAGTCCTCCTACCCAGGGCAGGGCGGGAGGGACTGTCAGACTTGTACTGACTAAAATCCACGGTGTCCTTCAGTAGCCCTTTGTGTACCGGAGTCGCGGTATAAGTGTGTCCCACGACCCCGGCAGGCTTAGACCCTCTAAATGGGAGGCCCCTTCATTGCGCTGACGCAATTTGAGGCGGGCGTGGAACACAACGCGCCGTCGACCCGGGCATGATCCATGGTCGGACTGCGAGTCTCCCATTACTCGCCACCCGCATGCCCGCGCCTACGGTGGCCGGAGGTCGTCCCACGACGTCCGACGCCGTGGGCGTCTACCACTGCGCCGTGGGCGAGGGTTCTCCCTCGCGCGTCCCGCCTCCTCCTTCGCGAGCATGACTGCTTCGCAGAACGAGGCGACTGCTTCCCACTCCGTCTCGCCCCGCAGCATGGCGGCGACCAATGTCGAGGTCGTCGCCTATCGCCTGCGTCAGGACACGGCGGTGCTCTGCCCAAGAGGGACAGTTCTGCATCGCATGCTCCACCGTGTCCTCCGGACGGTCTTCGCAGTGGTGACACTCAGACATTTCCTCCCTCCTTATCCGACACAGGTACCTCCCGAAGCAATCGTGTCCACTGTCCGGTGAGGACCTGTGTCGAGCGGTAGGTGAGGACGCCGTGGGACCTATCCAGCCACTCCTCAAAGAGGGATCTTACCGCCGCGATTGCGGCGAGCCCGTTGACCCTAGTCTAGATCATGAATGACTAAGACAAGGTTGACGATACCCAGAAGTAGGAGCCCCGCTAAGCGTGGCTCCGTCGATTTCTCTTGTGAAGGAAGAACTAGTTTTGCCTAGGCCAGACTAGTTTATCCTGAAATCGATTTTGGCCGGTAATTTATACACTTGACTGTGTAGAGCCGACTATACACGTACCAGTATACTTGTACAAATCGAGACTTGCACAAACATAGGACAGTGACCATGTTAGGGACTTTGACCATGGCGTGATGTGACGCGATTTGATCCATTCCAACCACAAGTGAAAATGAACCTTGCCACTAAGAAATAATGATGCAATTCGATTGACTTGACGTCGTTGTGTCGTCCCTTAGAAAGTGCAAGTATCTTCCCACACACGTTTCAATATACTTGCGCAAGTCTGGATTACCGCAAGTATACTGTAAGTGCCTTTTCACACGTTCCGGTTGCCGGGTAGCGGGTGCCGGTATGGCAAATTACGCCGGTACGTATGAAAGCTATAGTACATGCCTTACACTGCGCCGCCGGCTACCCGGCAACGGCTACCCGGCAACCGGAACGTGTGAAAAGGCACTAACGTGTCTGGCATAAGCTACGTAGTGAGTGTAGCAAAAGAGGCTAGATCGAACAAACGCCGAATGCCATCAGGACGCGCGTGCGAGTGAGAAAGCAAGTTGCGACTCGTCGTGGCGGCGCGCCGCGCGTTTCTTTCGGCGGCGGCGCGCCGACCGAATTCACGGCGACGGCGGCGCGCCGGCGCGGCGCTCATATCTATTACGGATCGATACTGATGCCAAAAATGCAATTAATAAAATTACTAGCTTCCGCCCGCGGCTTCGCCCGCGTGGTGTTTTGATAAAAAGTAGCTTATGTTGTTTTTCAGATTTCAGACTATCCATATCCAATTTTGTAACAAACGGCTCAGCAAATTAGCCGTGAAACAAACATTTACACAGTTATAGTAAATTAATTTGAATATTAGGGATTATATTAATGGAACGGTATAGATTTGGGTATAGCATTTGGTTAAAAGAGAGTAGGTATGTTTAAAAAAAATATAAAATATCTGTTTACAGTAGGTTTATGGTACCTATGTATTCCAATAAGTGGCAGAAAGTACCCAGGAAAATTTATTGGTCCCTTATGTCCAAGAGACACTTCCAGGGGCCAGCATCACGTTGTGTACAAAAATATTTTAAAATGACCTAATTTAAAACATTTTTGTACACAACGTTTGCTGTTTTGTTATTATTTGTTAAAATGTGGAGATTGTTTGGACTCGACACTCGCGAGCAGGCCACGTACAGTTGGCCATGCGAAAAACAGTTTTTCTCTAAATGGACACCTGCTACTTTAAGTGTTTGCCCTTGCGCTTTGTTAATGGTCATTGCGAAGGCTGGTTTGAGGGGAAACTGGATTCTTTTAAACTGAAAAGGTAAATCTGTAGGGATCATGGGTAGGTATACGGGGAATTAAAACTTCTTCATCTTTAGCTATTCCTGTCATTATAACTGCTCTAATAATATTGCGTCCTAGCTGCGTAATTTGCAATCGGGTCCCGTTGCATAGTCTCGGCGCTTCGAGATTTCTCATTAACAAAACTGGAACCCCAACTTTCAGTCTCAGCTTATGAGACGGCACTCCTGACAGCTCTAAAGAGTTTAGAAAGTCTGTAGGATAAGATGTCACCTGTTCACTGTCCATGACAATATCTACTGACAAATATTCGACAACATCGCCTTGCACATGTGACATCATTCGTTCATTGATCTGTCCCACGATTTCATTGGTCGGTGCCAATATTGCCATGATGTTCCTAGGTTCAGTGGTTAAAATTTTGTATACAAAAAGTTTGGCTTCGTAGTTCCCGTTCCGAATCCGTTCCATTCCGTTCGAATTTCGGGAATTCCGTTTGTAGTATTTCACCCCCACGGTGGTAAAAATTTCAAAATGCTAGAACAAACGATTTTAAATTTCAAAAACGCTAGAACAAATTGTTATTTATTTCTTATCAAGTTCCTAAATATGTAGTTTCATGGTTTTATCCCCAGAAATGACAAAATCCCATACAAACTTTCAACCCTTATTTCACACCCTCACGGGTCGAAATTTCAAAAACGCTAGAACAAATGTTTAAATATATCTTATCAAGTGCTTAAATATAAAGTTTCATGGTTTTATCTTTTAAAATTAAGAAATCCCATACAAACTTTCAACCCTTATTTCACCCCCTCACTGGTCGAAATTTCAAAAACGCTAGAACAAATTGTTATTTATTTCTTATCATGTTCCTAAATATAAAGTTTCATGGTTTTATCCCCAGTAATGACAAAATCCCATACCAACTTTCAACCCTTATTTCACCCCCTCACAGGTCGAAATTTCAAAAACGCTAGAACAAATGTTTAAATATATCTTATCAAGTGCTTAAATATAAAGTTTCATGGTTTTATCTTTTAAAATTAAGAAATCCCATACAAACTTTCAACCCCTATTTCAACCTCTTCATCCCCTTTTTCACAATAAAAGGTAGCCTATGTTCTTTCTCAGGGTCTAAAGATTGTCTGTGCCAAATTTCATCAAAATCGGTTGAGAGGTTTAAGCGGGAAAGCGTAACAGACAGACAGACAGACAGACAGAGTTACTTTCGCATTAAGGCCGCGTGTCAAAGCGAAAGCGTCGTTTGATGAGTCGGAAAAGTTGCCACGCACCGCCACCAGCAGGCGCCAGTATCGCGAAATTAACGCAATCCAAAGTTTTATGTATTTCATTTCGTCAACTTCTACATTTCATAAAGTGTTCCCTTTACGCAAAATACATGTATTACTATAATAGAAATATTTTAATATAAGGATATCGAAACATTTACTAAAACAAAATGATAGAAATACTTATTGATGTGGATAAATATATTGTAAATATTTTTATCATTCACAGTCTTAAATTTATTTTATAACACTTTGACACAGATTTTGACGTCCCGAGATAACGAAAAAAACTACTATTTGGTAGAAAATTAATAAAATTGGCATACCTTGCGAAAGTGACAATACCCAATTATCTATTAAGCCCCAAACACACGCGCGCACGGGCATAGGCATGTGAGTTGGGTTGTTTTCAGTATTCTTTAGAATATTTTACCCTAGAACGTAAAGGGCTATTGAACGACATCGTAGATTTTAGTAAGTATTACGAGTCTGACAGTCCCTCCCGCCCTACCCTGGGTAGGAGGACTCATTTGATTATTTTGCCACGCTAGAAAAAGCCCCAAACACACTCCTTTTATTAACGTCCTTTCACAAAGCTGGTTGCGTGATATCATTATATCTTTATTATGAGAGTGGAAAGCTAAGGGTGCTTAACACCCTGTCCTCCACCACCTGGTGTTGGTACTAATTTTTGATGCATTTTGATGTAATGACAGACACTAGCGCCGCGTAAAATGGACATTAGTCGAGCCGCGGCGTGGATTTAGTGGTTTTTTACTCATATGAGATACAGGTACAGTACAACAATTGTCAGTAACCTCTTTATAATTAAAGTAATCTTCATTCTATACTATCTTATCCACAGTATTTTTTTTTGGGACAAGGTTGTAATATTATCACTTTTCTGATAAATGAAACCCTTAGATATATTAGCTA
Source organism: Agrotis clavis (assembly GCA_954870645.1). NCBI lineage: Eukaryota > Metazoa > Arthropoda > Insecta > Lepidoptera > Noctuidae > Agrotis > Agrotis clavis. The sequence continues at coordinate 28,589,823 of OX940917.1, read as the reverse complement.
TCGACTCCAAAAGCATGAGCCCAGTACTGATCTTTTTTCACTCCAAAGCAATAAATAGAGCGAGAAGCAACTTGTACCGAACACGCGGTGAGACAGCAATGACCACTGATTTTTCATCGTAGTCGCAGCATTATACTATAGGCGATATTTAACAGGGTGGTGGGTGCTATGCCTTATTTGTAGTTGACAAGTAATTTTGAAGTATTCAAAATGACAACAGCAGTTTTCATTTAATTTATTTTAATCCTGTTTTTTCGAAATTGTTATAAATCTGTGACGAAACTAAATAAATAATAATAAAAGTGAAGTGCTTCTTATCCTATATCGCAGTTTGATACGATTAGAAGTTGTTTTCAGTAACATATTGTCTCAAATTGTTGACTGCAAATCAGTGCATTTATCATTAGTTCATGTGAAATGGTATTTAGATGCATAAAGATTACATGGGAGGAGAAAGATTAGATGGACACAGAGGAACCATCCGACAACAATAGTACGATACCACGATAGCATAATAGCATTGATACAATATCACTGTGAGTAATTTATTATACATATTGATAGGAACAATTCGTAATGTATAGAATCATACGTATTCCAACATTTGCCTTGTTTGCTCTGTAGGGGTCGTCAGGAATATCCTGCGATGATTTTCATTAAGTTTGGTTTATTTTATTCTTGATTTATCAATGAAAATAATGTGTTATTTAAAACAGAAAGTTTACGTGACTTATTTACAGTCATGTCCGTTTAATCACGTCCCATTGAACACAGCGAAACATAGTTTTGAATAATTTATAAGCCTACGTATCATTCGTTTTTATTTTCTAGATCTTTTTATCCATTTCCAATTTTATTATTACGAAAATCTGACAGCCGCGATCTGAAAAAAAGTGTCACAGGTCTAGCCTGTAAGAGCCACGCTGGCTGACTGATTCGTCAAGGAACGAAAGTGATGACACTACTTTTAAAAGGCAAAAGATGAGAGGACGATAGTGAATGTGTGCTCAGAATAAAACGGCGTATGTGCCCAAACATATTGACGTCTTTTTATGAATTAAAATTGTTATTAATTGAAAAAATGTCTTTACAGAATGTAGATACTAGTATTTTCTACAATTTAAAACAACATCCTTTCAATAACTCATAGTAGTTATTCCATAAAGTTCAAAAAATAAAAAACATAGACCGAACTTTGCATTTTTTTTGTATCGAGAAAATTTCATTGAATCGTGTTTTCAACTTTGTGAGAATTTAGACCATATAGTCAATAACTATATTCCAAGTTGTAAGATCTGTAGTCCAGATATGTACGAAGAAATGTAAAAAATAAAAACCGTATTTTTACTGACCAATCCCCTTAATAATATTAGTTTGGATTGTCTGTCTGTCTGTCTTTCTGTCTGTATTACCGTTATAGAAACAAAAACTACTCGATGGATTTTAACGAAACTTGGTACAATTATTTTTCATACTCCTGCGCTGGTTATAGTATCTTTTCATCACGCTACAATCAATAGGAGCAGAGCAGTGAAGGGAAATGGAAAACGGGAGAAGCTACTCCATCCATACACGCTAATCTTCGGAACTACTGGACGGATTTGATTGTTTTTTTTTGTTGTATAGCTATTAAGACGTATTTAAATATGAGCATAAACCTGGAATCGATCCCTGGGCGGATAAAACGTGGATGATTTCCACCAAGATTCTTTCCCATCCAATAAACTAGAGAGATTTTCTAATATCTATGTACCTACGAGTACCTCGATGTATTACGCAGACAACAATAGTATTCAATATTTCAATCTTACCCAATCCGCTTAAAATGTAAAATGACAAAGCCTGTTGATTTATATTGTTGAGTAAAAAAACCTACGTAATGTCAACATTTTTAAAATTGCTCACAATGGGCATTGTTTGTGGACATTACCAAAATATTGTAAAACTCATTTTAATTGTTCTTTGTACTATAAAATAAACATAAATAGTTAAATACAATACCCACCGTTACACAATATTTAGGTAGATATACCTGGTTTTCCACATTTTCACATTCTATGGAATGCACAAATAAATTATGTAAATCTGTTCAGTCTATGTTGTTGAATAATCTCTAATAACTTTCTGTTTCACTAAGACGATATCGCTTTTTTGATACAACTAAAATTATATATCTATACTAGATAATATAATATTATAAAGCTGAAGAGTTTGTTTGATTGAACGCGCAATCTCAGGAACTCCTGGTTCGAATAGAAAAAATATTGTTGTTTTTGATAGTCCATTTATCGAGGATGAGGAGGAGGCTATATGTATAGCCTATATACTTACTCGACGACCTTACTGAACCCACGGAACACTGCATAAATAATATCTAAGGCGGTGAAAGATGAAATTCCAACAATGCAATACAATATCCAATAATCGGCATTAATTTATGTAGGTACCATTTAGTGAAAACTGGCATAAAAATAATATTTATGTTAATTATATTGGCAGCTTTGCCCTTGCATCCGGTGAATTCCGGTTACAGCGACAATATTGCGTCAAACACATAAAACCAGGTGATAAACCAGTCAGACTTGATTTCGAAATGAATATTATATATATTTTCTCTTATAGGACTAACAACTATGATTAGAAATGCGCCAATGATATTCAGGAATTAGGTAAACAAAGTTTGTATTTTATTTAAAATAAGCTTATTGTCTCTATGAATTGACCTCCCAGAGACTAAAATTATAGAATCAACATCTCCTGAGGATGCCTCGTGGAGGGGCGAAACACGTGTCGAGTATAGGTTTGATTGTATGGCATGTTTTTCCGTTTTTCTTGCACGTGTGCATAAGCATGTGGCGGGAAGGTAGGTACTCCTTTCCTGCATGTGATATGCACGAGAGCGGGCGGGTGGGATTGCATCCTGCATCAAGCCTGGATTTTTGTCGCGGACGACTAGTGGACGGTGAATGTTTGATTGGTAAAATTTGACGGATTGGGGTAGGTTGACCTACTGAGGTCTGTACATATTTCAGTTCTCTAGAATGAAAACAAGTTGTTGTTATTCTACTTAATAAAGTCTTGAACAAACTAACAACCACACATTGCAAGTCATCTCATGTTTTTGGCCTATTTAGTGGCCCGGACGGATAAAAACTTTTAAGAATACCTGCTTTTGTACGAAGACTTATTCCAAAGTCAGTAACTACCTACCTTTATTTAGACAAGTATCGTGTTTCGGGCAAGCTTATACAATTCACATTAAGCAAAAGTCTAAAAAAGGATCGAAGACTTAAATCTCTACAATTATTATTGGCTGTTTGACTGAAAAATTCTAGTTATCTAGTCTGCCAGTTAGTTTTTTTTTTTTAATATTTCACACAATGCAACACACACTTCTCATCACACTACACACGTCACGCTACGAGGAACGTGTACCTACTTACATTTAAAAAAAAACAGTTTTTTTTAAATATCTTTAGTTTTTTGTATTTTTAAAAGTAGCCTTAAGAAAGATATCTGTATTGTTATGGAAGAGCGGAGCCCTAACACAGGCATTGTCTGCCTAAAAGGAGGCTTCAAATACAAAGTAACAATATTCTGATTGTGCCCAATAAACTATTTTTTTTTTTTAATTTTGACCCGTGTTTTCTTTTGTTACGTTAACCAAAATTGACGGAGAAACGAATCTTTCAAAATCGGTAATGATTGATGATTTTACAAAAGAAATAATTTGTGTCCGTTAATTTTCAAAACACGAAATGACAGACTATTTATAATAGATTTGTAATTTATTTATTGATACTGCCAAATAGCCAATTGCTTCAAATTAATCAAAGATTATACAAACTTAGGTTCAGTCAGTCCTCAACATCCCACTGCTGAGACTCTGTTCTCTTTAACGCGAATTGAGCCACAATGAATTTTGATCCTAGTACATGTTGACCGATGTCACACACTTCTTCGAATATTTGTATTTGGGATATACCAGTTTCCTTACGATTTTACTGAGCAATGGTGATGAAATAAATCAATCAAAACAAACTGCCTGTCTGGTCTCAAACCCAATGGTCGCAATTCCAGCCGTTAATCACAGCTTTTTTCCGAAAATCGACCTCAATTTGACCTTTAAAAACTGCGCTACCTACACGTTTTGAGCAAGATAATTTATCTTTTCAGTTATGCCATCACCAGCTGTCTATAGCTGCACAAAGGCGGTAGGCCTTTGTGCAGCTATAGACAGCTGGTGATGAACACCAAACGACACTTCACCACTTGCAACAACAACAGTAATGAAAATGATCCTATGATTTTAGGATTTTAACATTAGTCTTCTAATCTAGATCAAAATGTGTGTCAAAGCGAAAGCATCGTTTGATGAGTCGGGAAAGTTGCCACGCACCGCCACCAGCAGGCGCCACTATCGCGAAATGATTGCAATCCAAAGTTTTATGTATTTATTTCTTAAACTTCAACATTTCATAAAGTGTTCCCTTTACGCAAAATACATGTATTACTCTAGTAGAAATATTTTAATATAAGGATGTCGAAATATTTACAAAAAAAAATGATAGAAATACTTATTGATGTGGATAAATATTTTGTAAATATTTTTATCATTCACAGTCTTAAATTTATTTTATAACATTTTGACACAGATTTTGACGTCCCGAGATTACGAAAAACTACTATTTGGTAGAAAATTTATGATAATTGGCATACCTTACGAAAGTGACAATACCCAATTATCGTTAAGCCCCAAACACACGCGCGCACGGGCATGGGCATGTGCGTTGTGTTCCACGCGCGCCTGAAAGAGTGACAGCACAATAACGGGGCTCCCCCTTAGAGAGTCTACCTGGGTCGCGGACTAACGAATACCGTGACCCCAGAACGTAAAGGGCTATTGAAATACATCGTAGATTTTAGTAAGTATTCCGAGTCTGACAGTCCCTCCCAGTCCGCCCTGACCTGGGTAGGAGGACTCATTTGATTATTTTACCACGCTAAAAAAAGCCCCTAACACACGCTCCTTTTATTAACGTGCTTTCACAAAGCTGGTTGCGTGATATATATGTTCGAGAGTGGAAAGCTAAGGGTGCTTGACACCCTGTCCTGTGGTGTTGGTACTATTTTTTGATGCATTTTGATGTAATGACAGACTAGCGCCGCGTAAAATGGACATTAGTCGAGCCGCGGCGTGGATTTAGTAGTTTTTTACTCATATGAGGTACAGGTATAGTACAATAATATAATGTCAGTGACCTCTTTATAATTAAATCTTCATTTTATAATATCTTATTGTATTTTTTTTTTGGGACAAGGTTGTAATATCACTTTTCTGATAAATGAAACCCTTAGAGATATTATCTATCGACTCCAAAAGCATGAGCCCAGTACTGATCTTTTTTGACTCCAAAGCAATATATATAGAGCGAGAAGCAACTTGTATCGAACACGCGGTAAGACAGCAATGACCACCGATTTTTCATCGTAGTCGCAGCATTATACTATAGGCGATATTTAACAGGGTGGTGGGTGCTATGCCTTATTTGTAGTTGACAAGTAATTTTGAAGTATTCAAAATGACAACAGCAGTTTTCATTTAATTTATTTTAATCCTGTTTCTTCGAAATTGTTATAAATCTGACGAAATCTGATTTGACGAAACTAAATAAATAATAATAAAAGTGAAGTGCTTCTTATCCTATATCGCAGTTTGATACGATTAGAAGTTGTTTTCAGTTACATAAATTATCTCAAACTGTTGACTGCAAAACAGTGCATTTATCATTAGTTCATGTGAAATGGTATTTAGATGCATAAAGATTAGATGAGAGGAGGATGGACACAGAGGAACCATCCGACAACAATAGTACGGTACGATAACACGATAGCATTAACATATAATATCACTGTGAGTAATTTATTATATTGATAGGAACAATTCGTAATGTATAGAATTATACGTATTCTAACATTTCCCTTGTTTTCTCTGTAGGGGTCGTCAAGAATTTCATGCGATGATTTTCAGTAAGTTTGGTTTATTTTATTCTTGATTTATTAATGAAAATAATGTGTTATTTAAAATACAAAATTTGCGTGACTTATTTACAGTCATGTCCGTTTAATCCAAAGACATTAAACTACATATATACGAGCAATAGACGGGACATCACGAAGAAATTTGAGATCCAAAACTTTTTACCAATAGGCAAAAAGTCCATCAGTCTAATAGTCGCGTTGCTATGCAACGCTTAGATAGCGCTACTGACGCACGGCATCAACAATTTTGTATGACAATTTTCCCAATGCCCGCTCTATAGGTTCTTTTAAATGTCTTTGGTTTAATCACGTCCCATTGAACACAGCGAAATATAGTTTTGAATAATCTATAAGCCTACGTATCATTCGTTTTTATTTTCTCGATCTTTTTATCCATTTCCAATTTTACTATTACGAAAATCTGACAGCCGCGATCTGAAAAAAAGTGTCGCAGGTCTAGCCTGTAAGAGCCACGCTGGCTGACTGATTCGTCAAGGAACGAAAGTGATGACACTACTTTTAAAAGGCAAAAGATGAGAGGACGATAGTGAATGTGTGCTCAGAAAAAAACGGCGTATGTACCCAAACTTATTGACGTCTTTTTATGAATTAAAATTGTTATTAATTGAAAAAATGTCTTTACAGAATTTAGATACTAGTATTTTCTACAATTTAAAACAACATCCTTTCAATAACTCATAGTAGTTATTCCATAAAGTCCAAAAAATAAAAAACATAGACCGAACTTTGCATTTTTTTTGTATCGAGAAAATTTAATTGAATCGTGTTTTCAACTTTGTGAGAATTTAGATCATATAGTCAATAACTATATTCCAAGTTGTAAGATCTGTCGTCCAGATATGTACGAAGAAAAGTAAAAAATAAAAACCGTATTTTTACTGACCAAGCCCCTCCTACTTTTTAACCGACTTCAAAAAGAAGGAGGTTATCAATTCGACGGTATGTTTTGTTTTGTGTTTGTTACGCGATTACTCCGCCAATTGTGGACCGATTTTCAAAATTCTTTTTTTATTCGAAAGGAGATACTTCAGGAGTAGTCCCATTGTCACCATGTCAGGATCTGATGATTGGATCCTGGAGAAATCGAAGGCAACCCTCAAATTTTATAGGTCTACACATAGTTTTTCTCAAATTTTATGAAGTAATTTAAGTATTTGCGTATGGTAATCATCATCTAATGTAGCTGAGCTGATGATGGAAGGTACAACTCCTCTAGTAAGGACTTGGCATCGACTGATTTAGTAAATTATGTTAGTGTTCGCATATCTCCGGAACTACAAGTCCGATTTAAGTAATAATTTGTTGTACTAGGTATCGTTCAACTTAGGGAATACTGCAAGTTTCATCAAAATCGGTTCAGTAGTTTTTGAGATAGGGAATTATGAATGTAAGAGATTTTAACGATGTTATTACCGGTGTTACGGATTACAAAATTCTAGTGCTCATGTAAGAAAATGATGTACTCGTATTTGACAAGAATTGTGGTTGAATATTTAAACTACTCGTAAGTACTCGTAAAAAGAGTAAAATAAAAACTTAAAAAAAATGTAACCGCCTTCAAAAACAACCACAAAAAAGGGTAGGTAAAATAACCTTCAAAACTTTTCTTTCGGAAGTCGGTGGTAAAAAGACAATGAAATTAATAAAAAAAGTCACCGACTTCCGAAAGAAAAGTTTTGAAGGTTATTTTACCCTTTTTTGTGGTTGTTTTTGAAGGCAGTTACATTTTTTTTTTAAAGTTTTTATGAATTGTAGTTAACGGTATTTGAGTATTGAGTATTACAGAGTCTCCAACAAGATAGAAACCGAGGTAGATTATTATGAATTTTCAGCGTAAACCGCACTCACGTTTCACGTTTTTAATAATTGTGGTAAGGTAATGATTTTCATGGTTACAGTTTCAACGGCGAATATCTTTCACAACCCTCACAACCCTGTATAATATCGACTTTCAAATACTTACCTAACATTTTGTCAACCTAACCTGAAATTCTCTTTAGTTAGTCATCAAAACATTATAGACCGGTGAGGCGATTCTTCATGCTTTTAGAAAACTTGTCTTTCCATATTAAGTTATACTTCATTAAGCTCGATTAATTAGTGGTTTGACCAAATATTCCTCAAAGATGTCTGAGGTATGACTAAAGAAATTATAAATATCAAACACGCTCAACCACAAAACCGATTTCATGTTTTTTCTTTTTTTTTGTAGACTTTGATCTTCGAACCTGTACGGTGACGCCATGCCATGATAGGGTCGAGTAGATTTTAGACTTTAAAAACCAGTAATTTGTCCCTAATTTTTGTGGTTGCACTCCTAAAAAGCTCGACCGATTTAAAATAAAGACTTTTTGTACATTTGTTAGGTTTGAGAATAGGTCCTAAAGTATTTTCACCATACTAAATCAAACACCTTTAAAAAAAAAACCGGCCAAGTGCGTGTCGGGCCACGCACAGTGTAGGGTTCCGTAGTTGCCCATCAAAATACTTATGCGAACTAACTAAACTGATTCGCTGAATTTAATTTTTAAAAGAAGAATTTTCAAAATCGGTCCAGGAGTCTTTGAGAAATCGGGGAAAATACATAAAAAACAAGATTACGACGAATTTAGAACCTCCTCCTTTTTTTGAAGTTAGTTAAAAATAGTTGACGATAAAAACCTACCTATCCCCAAAAACCATACCTATTAAAGCTGTAAAAATAAAGTTGTCAACAACTGCAAATCAGTTGAAGAACATGTTCTCCGATACATTTTGTTTAAGAAAATATGTTATCCAAGTACATTTTATACGGGCACGCCGCAATTGCGGCGGTAAGACCCCTCTTTGAGGAGTGGCTGGAGAGAAGTCATGGCGTCCTGACCTACCGCTTGACGCAGGTCCTCACCGGACACGGAAGTTTCGGGAGGTACCTGTGTCTGATGCGAAAGGAGGAAACGCCTGGGTGTCACCACTGCCAAGATCGCCCGGAGGACACGGTGGAGCATACGGTGCAAGACTGCCCAGCTTGGGCAGGGCACCGACGTGTCCTCACGGCTGCGATAGGCGGAGACCTCTCGCGCCCAGCATTGGTCGCGGCCATGCTGCGGGGCGAGACGGAGTGGGAAGCGGTCGCCTCCTTCTGCGAAGCAGTAATGCTCGCTAAGGAGGAGGCGGGCCGCGAGCGAGAGAGGACAGTGTCCTCCCTCCGCCCCACCCGCAGTGGTGCACGCCCACGGCGACGGACGTCGCGAGACGATCTCCGGCCACCGTAGGCGCGGGCATGCGGGCAGCGAGTAAAGGGCAACTCGCTGCCCGACCAAGGACCATGCCCGGGTCGACGGCGCGTTGTGTCCCACGCGCGCCTCAAAGAGCGTCAGCATAATGACGGGGCCTCCCTCTCCGAGGGCCAAAGCCTGCCGGGGTCGCGGGATTATTTCCTTACCGTGACCCTGGAACAGAAAGGGCTATTGAAGGACACCGTGGATTTTAGTCAGTAGAAGTCTGACAGTCCCTCCCGCCCTGCCCGGGGTTGGAGGACTCATTTGATGATTTTACCACGCTAAAAAAAAAAAAAAAAAAAAAAAAGTACATTTTATAAGTTGGTCGACTATTACTCGTAAAGTTGTAAAGCCTACTTAGTCATGATAATTTTCTTTTAAACTTCGTTATATATACTACTATTGTGAATTTTTTCACACCCCCAAACATAACCGTTTAGCTGGTAGAGGGGGGGGACACTCGAGTCGAGCAAAAATTAGCACTTTAAAGCTTAATATTTCACAAACGAATCTTTTTATCAAAAAATTGTTAATGGAAACTATCAATATTTTTAAAGACCTTTTTAATGATACCCCACACTAAAGGGTACGCGAGAAATAAAAAAAACATCCCCACTTTACGTGTACAGGAGGTACCCTAAAAAAAAATATTTTGCGAGATTTTATTTTACCACTTTTTCGGCACAACAAATCCGTATATATACACCAAATTACAGCTCTCTAGTACTGTGCGTCTCTGAGCTAAACTGCGGACAGACGGACGGACGGACGGACGGACGGACATGGCGAAACTATAAGGGTTCCTTGTTGACTACGGAACCCTAAAAAACAGGTCAGCATTAGGTAAATGTTACGTTTTAATAAAAAAAATATTTGTACTGTCACACACATACTGGGAAGCGGTCGCCTCCTTCTGCGAAGCAGTCATGCTCGCGAAGGAGGAGGCGGGCCGCGTGAGGGAGAGGATAACGTCCTCGCTACAACCCAGCCGCAGTGGTGGACGCCCACGGCGTCGGACGTCGGCAGACGATCTCCGGCCACCGTAGGCGCGGGCAAGCGGGCGGCGAGTAAAGGGCAACTCGCTGTCCGACCATGGACCATGTCCGGGTCGACGGCGCGTTGAGAGAGTTGAGAGAGCGTCAGCATGATTTGGCCATCTATAGGGGGACCCCCCCTATAGAGGGCCAAAGCCTGCCGGGGTCGCGGGACTTATCTCATTACCGTTACTCCGGAACATAAAGGGCTATCGAAGGACACCGTGGATTTTAGTCAGTACGAGTCTGACAGTCCCTCCCGCCCTGTCCGGGGTGGGAGGACTCGTTTGATGATTAAAAAAAATAAATCACACACATCAGTGACTGACTGAAGTGTAAGTATTTAAACATGTCAAACTTAATTTTGAAGACTAATTGAGTAGTTTTTAAGGTTTATGTGTTTATTTTTTCATGTAAACATTATACAACTAAAAAGTACTGCCTCCCCGGCGGGGGATCGAACCCCGGTCTCCCGCGTGACAGGCGGGGATACTTACCACTATACTACCGAGGATAGTAATGGATAAACCGAAATACGGCTTTACTTAATTCCACTAAAGTCAATAAACGTCAAATTATCCAGCCATTATGCAAGATGGCAGAAAAGGTAACTCATTTTTAGGTAAAACCTTTGGTTTAATTTTCTATATACGACATTTTATTCATTTCTCCTGTGAATCCGCGAATGCAGAGCCATCAGCGAAAACTTTGGGAAATCGCAAAACGCATAGTCAGCCGCATATCTCAAAAGTTTCTCTGTTGCACGCCAGATCGTGCAGGGGCATCCCATTTACTCAAAACTGTACCATGTTAGCAGAAGAACATGTTCGAAAATTGCCTGGCAAACCAAGATTTATTGGTTTCGAAGCCGAATGTAGATGTCAGGGTGTCTAGTTTTAAAGCCTAGATGATTGCAAATTAAATTGTAAACTGAGAATAGATAAACTTTTGCTGAGATCACCTGAAAGTCAAGTTCAAGTTCAATTAGGCCATGAAAGGCACTTTTGAACGTCGAATATTAAAATGACGGGATATGGGATAGGATTGATTCCACACCCATTCGCAAGAGAAGATTTGAATGGAAAAGAATGGACAAGAAACTCCATACTTACTCTTGAAAGTTTTGCTGTCATACTTACTCCTTTGTTAAACTAAAAGCATTTTTTAAGCTTTTGGGACTAATCTTAACGTAAAACGATCACGAAAAAAATACAGTACTTACTTAGATATACCTATCATCATCATCATTAGCCTATTATAAATGTACCTACTTCTGGGACACATGCCTCCTCTCTGTGAGAGGGAGTGGGCCGTAATTAGGGTATCGAACCGGGAAATCCCGGTCCCGTAAATCCCGGGATTTCCCGGTTCTTGAATTATATTTTAAAACCCGGGACATGCGACTGAGAACCGGGAAATTCGGGATTTTCGGGACTCAGAAAAACAGTATAAATAATTTGTTTAAACTTGTTAATTCTTTTATAGAACAAAAGAATCAAATTGGATGTAAGGTATTTATTCACTTCGCCGTTATATACGGAATAACATGTTCAGATACAAGTGTGGTTGACAGAGAAGAAAAGTTGATAATGTAGTACTGGTTATATCTCGAAAGCCTTTGACAGGGTCTCGAGACAAAAAGTTTCCTTGCTTTTAGTATCTCAATTTTTGTAGCTGGATATCAGACTTTCTTAGTGAACGATCAATCAAAGTTGTCGTTGATGACTGATCCTTTGAGCTTTTGGTTATTGACTCTGGAGTTATCTGTTTTCTTTGCAACTCTTATTTTGCTGCACATTTCTTACCCACTTCAGCCTGGTATTGTTGGGTAGGTAGATAACAGTACTGTTTCAGTGACATACTTGCCCACTGCATAATCCAGTGGGGATGAAGTTCATTGCTTCAGAGGGACCATGGTAGAGCAAACAGATTTGATACTTATTATCCCATAAAAGAGAGAAGTTTCTTGTTCGCTCACACAAGAAACTTCTCTCTTTTAACGCCACCAACATACAAGCGTATATTTCCTTAGTGAAGTAGGAGTAAATCAAAACTACATCTTTTATTACTATGTGTTTTTTTTATATTAATATGTTTTCTGTTATTTTTTTTTATTAAGTATTCATTTTATGTTGTTGTTTTGTCCTGTGTGAGTCCAATAAAAACTTTTTCTTTCTTTCTTTCTTCTTTCTTTCTTTCATTATAGAGTAATTTGGACCAACTCCTATTTTTCCTGTTTCTGTAACTGATGACCTTGAGCTTTTGGGCATGGAGCTGACATCCAGTGTCAACTTTGACGTGGGCATTCTAAATAGAGTGAAGCGATACCTTACACCTGGATATGTGCAAGCCCATTTCTGCATTGATTGCGTCGTAGTAGCCCGCGAAATTCAAAGTTTTTTTTATGTTTTTTCTAACGGAGTATTGCAGCAACCTTACTCAACTTAATCATTGGGATGGCTCAGATAAATACAACTTACTGCACTAGACCCAGTGGAACGCAGAGCTCCTTAGACTAATTGGCAACGTGAAACTGGTGGATGGTTACTCTACAGCTTAGCTCATCTCATCGACGCAAGCTTAAGGACTTCACACACAGCAGCTATAATGTAAAGATGTACATTATAGCACGATACATCTCATTACATCTTTCCATTGAAATCGTCAGGAGACCACACACTGCAGCAATAATGTATATTTTTACATCTTCGAATCTAAGGTACTGAGCGATACGAAAATATACATTTATATTTCGATACACCTATACATCTCAATACATTTCCGTATATCTCTCTTCGAAAAGGATGTTATGAAATGTAGGGAAATATACATTACATTACCTGTTGTGTGTGTGATACATTAAGATAATTTAAAGCTATACATCCCGGGATGTAATGTACATTAATATACATTATAGCTGCTGTGTGTGAAGCCCTCCCTCTTTTCGTTTTTTTTTATTGGGTTCGCTCGTGGCTGAGACCTAAAATAGGTCGAACTCATGAATTCTACAACCTCTTTCCACCGGCCTACTTGCATTACATCTACACATAATGTCCAGTATTGGACATCTAGATGAACTGCAAGTTTCCATAGTTAGTACAGTTAGAGTGAATAGATTTGCCACCTCTGAATAGAAAAGAGGCTAGAGCAAACCCATGTCCATGAGGCCGTCGAATAAGTTGGTTGTATGATTTTAATCAGAATAAATACTGTACCGTAAAGTTATCTTATTATTTTCATTGTTTTTTAATGCCATGGAAAAAATGCATTTTTGTCCCGAAAGTCCCGAAAATCCCGGGATTTCCCGGTTCCTTGGACGCCCGTCCCGAAAATCCCGGGACTTCCAACAAGGACCGGTTCTCGATTCCCTAGCCGTAATCCACTACACGAGCCCAGTGCGGATTGGTAGATGTCACATGTCTTCGAATTTTTGGTTCTAGGACATGCCGGTTTCCTCACGATGTTTTGTTATGAAATAAATTACACAAAGTAATGTGCCTCGCTGGGTTCGAAACCACGACTAGTCTTGGGCTTAATAGTTCGCAACTGAGATCGATCAGTTTAGGTCGCCGATCCCAAATGAACTAGTTCGCTCTATTAGTTCGTGTTTCAATCCCAACTTTTCGCTCTTCTCAGCAGGAGCAGTTTTCAATGAACGAACGATCTGCTTTATACTTATTCGTTCGCTCGTTTTGAAAGAACTACGTAGCGGGAAATGTGGGATTTAGTTCGTGTAGCTCACCTGTGGGAGCAGTTCTTTCGAACTAGTTCGTTCGCGAACTACGCAACACTACACACGACCTACAACTCGTAAGTCAGGGCCATATACCTCTAGGCACCACTGCTCCTCACTACTCTAAACTACTATTGGTACTTTACCTATAGGTACCTTTGAGAAAATTCTGAGTAATACCTACATTCTTTATTATTATTAGTTACCTAAGGCAGATGTAAAACATGTGTATGTTGAAAACGTGTATTTCCTTTTCACATTAATTTATAAAAGCTTGTTTAAAAAAACGTAAAGTACAGTCGACTTAAAACGTCCTCCTTTTTTGAAGTCGGTTAAAAAGAACATTAATTACCTACACCCTTTGAAAAAAAAAGAAAATGACGTGTAATTTCGCAACATCCTCATAAGGAACAGTTAATTTAGTAATCCGCCCAATAGTTGCGTGGTATCAATGAACCGGCACGATGAGCACCTTGTCTACAGGTGGGCAGGAAGGTCGACAGCCACCCACCACATTGCAATACACCTCTTACTTTTCATACATTCCTTTTGCGACACATTTTTATTAACAGGTTTGACGTGTGCTAAACTCAGTCTCAGTACTGACACGGAAAGTGTTGCTATGTTGCTATGATTTATTACCGGTTTTTGCAATCAATACGATAATTAAGTTAAGGACCTTGATTTTGAACGAAATAACACTGGCCCCGTCCCGGTACCAGTGTCTGCAGTCCAGGTGAATCCCCCTCAAAGGGATTTTGCTAGCGTCACCGCAAGTGCGCCTGGCGCTCCTCGTAAGCCCGTGCTTGAAAAGGCGGCGAAACGGGCAGTTGATGATGATGGTTTCGTGACGTTGCAAAGGAGGAAGCGCCGTCAGCGAGCCAACAAGAACCGCTGTGGCAAGGCTCCTGCGGAGCCCAACACTATACGTGCTGCCCCATGCCGAACACTCCGGTGTATATCTCCCGCCTACACTACACCACTAAGGCTGAGGACATCGTCGAGAACGTGCGCCAGGAGACTAGGCCCTTCGTACACAAGGCGACTCAAGTTTCCGATACCTTACGACTTCGGTATCCAAGCGGCTATCGCAATACAAACCCATAGCCCCCATAGGTAATGATAGAGGTTCGAACACAAGCACGCGTCAATGAATATACCAAAATCGTAAGGTATCGGAGACTTGCGTCGCGCGTCGCCTAGTGTACGAAGGGGCTAAGTATACACGCCGAGAGTGCAGTTATTGGAATCGCGATTCGCGCCGAAACGTCAACTTAAAGGCGTTCGTGGTGCGTGTACCAACGTGTTTTCTGCACCTCGTCATGGAGGAGGACTTTTGGCCGAAGGATGTGGTGTTCCGACGCTTCCGCGGACAAGTGCCACCAGAACGCACAATGACTAGTGCACAGTGAAGTGAAGTGTTTACTAACATACCTAGGCTTAAGTTTCTTTATAATAACACAAGTTGTTTTTATAAAATTATTTATGTTTTGTTCTTCATCTTTGTAAGGGCGTATTCAATTTCTGTAATCGTTATATCTGGCACATCTTCGGAACCAACGTTCATAACAGTTCTACAACACAAGTTGTTTTTATAAAATTATTTATGTTAGTTTGTAAGGTATAATTATGTCGACTATGGGCCAAAGTTGCCTGAATTTAAATAAATAAATATCTAACGGTCATAGTGCAAACAGCATTCCTGCCTGACCATTTTTTTAATGTGAACGAAGCGAAAGGGTTAAGAATTATTATGAATCGTAGCAGCCGGCTTGCTGTGGTTTCTGCCCATACCTACCTATGGGGAAAAGGCGTGGACTCGTATTATATCTACATTTTTGAAATTTTGAATTTCGAGTTTTAGATTACACAATATTGCTCCTCGCGGTTTGCACCCACTGTTCGGCTCGCATTGGTCGTATTGTGATGATACCGCCTATATCCTTCCTCGATAAATGGACTTTATCCAACAAAAAATATTATTTCAATTCCATACAAAGTAATTCAGATAAGTGCGTGCAAATGCAAATACAAAAAGTTAAACATCTGTTAAACACTTGTCTAAAAAAAGTGTGAATGCAAAATTAACCTTATAGGTACCTAATGCCGACACTTTTTTCAGACAAACTGTTCAACAGTGTTGCGTATAATATGTCATAGGCTTACCTACATACATACTTGCAAACTGAGCTTGCAAATACGTTTTATATTTTTGTTTTCAATACTGTTAAATATACCTATTTTGCTGTTGGTGTACCTTTATATAAATGAGTACACTACGATTAATAACGATAATACGAAAAAATTCCGAAACTCACAAATACGATTTTCAAAATACTTACCGTCAACCTCGGAATGGAAGATACTGCTGGACACTTCATTTAGAAGTTCTGAAACTACTATCAAAACTTACAAAAAATCTCTTGTTTTTTTAATAAATTGTAGGTAGGTAACTGTTTATGTATGTAGGTATTTTGTTCTTTACCTATTAGTTTTGGTGCATTGCCAATTGCCATCGCAAACTTGTTTTAATCTTTGTTTTTAAACGTGTTATAAAAACACGGTTTAAATTCAAACCGTTTTAACATGCCAACCCTGGTTTATATCCCAGCAGCCGGATGCTAAATGATTGAAGGAAAAAAGAAAGTTTTTTTTTATAACTATTTTATTCACCGTTGAATAAGACCAGTTTATTTTTAACAAAAACTCCTATTTTAATATGCATAATAAATCCTGGTATATGTTAAAAACAGATTCCGTAACACTAAAATAGTACTTTTTATGAGCTGATAACAAAATACTTATGAATTAAATTCGCGGATAACTCACACTTGACCAACAAATCTACCGATTTGTTTTTATATCTCTTAGGTACTGATTCAAATTCCTGTATATTAGTATAACATGTAGAATGTTTGTTTAAAAATAATTATCAATTTTCATATATTGTCGTACTGACCAAATTGCCCGGGAAATGTAATGCCTGAATCTGGTATCCCTAAATATGCCCTAAACGTCCAACTTGTTTCGCAAAATGTTGTTGCTGGCCTTGAAAAAACCGGTACGAGCTGAGAGATTGAGATAGGTATGCTCTGTCCCTTTACTTCTTATGCGATTTGTCGATTAGTTTTTCTTTCTTGAGGGAAGAAGAAAGTATCAATTTTTCTATTCCTCACGTTTGGCCCTAAGCGTTGCCAGTTTAGGATACCTTTACTACGAAAGCAGGGAAAATATTTTTAAATACGTAGGTCTAGGTATACAGCTTGGCAAATTAGAGTAGAAAACCGGAAGTCGCCACTGTGCTCTCGCTACCAGCACTTTGAATGATTAGTTTTTTTTTCACTTAATACGTTAGTTTTATGAAATAATAAATCTTAAAATAAGGAAAATGTCTGGGCAACAGAAGTGGGTTAAATCTAATGAAATACTGATACTATATATATACTACTGATAAACTTTATGCTGTTAGAAGAAACTTTACTGTTCTTTTGACCCACTTCTGTTGCCCAGACATTTTCCTTCGCATACAATGAAATGATCCTTAATAGACACTAAATCAAAAAACAATCATAAAAAAAGTGATAATTTTTTCGTTCAAACAATTTGTATGAAAAAATATTTCGCAGACCAACTTCCGCCGTCCCGATTTTTTTCTTGTGGTACAATAAAATGATCCTTACATGAAACAGAGTCGAACGGCACAAAAAAAAAATTTGGCCAATTTTACTCATTTCTGAGGACAACTCACACTTGACCAAAAAAATAAAAACGCCAAAACTGTCATTGACATCAAAAAAGAGCTAAAGGTTTCTAAGAAAGTTTTGCCGTATCTCATGGATTCGGATTTCTCCCTTTTGTCCCATTTTAAAGAAACACCCTGTATACCCACTTACTCGTACAACGTCAGAAGTCCAGAACGAATTTATTATTAACTAGCTTCCGCCCGCGGCTTCGCCCGCGTGGTGTTTTGATAAAAAGTAGCTTATGTTGTTTTTCAGATTTCAGACTATCCATATCCAATTTTGTAACAAACGGCTCAGCAAATTAGCCGTGAAACAAACATTTACACAGTTATAGTAAATTAATTTGAATATTAAGGATTATTATAATGGAACGGTATAGATTTGGGTATAGCATTTGGTTAAAAGAGAGTAGGTATGTTTAAAAAAATTATAAAATATCTGTTTACAGTAGGTATAAGGTACCTATGTATTCCATTAAGTGGCAGAAAGTACCCAGGAAAATTTATTGGTCCCTTATGTCCAAGAGACACTTCCAGGGGTCAGCATCACGTTGTGTACAGAAATATTTTAAAATGACCTAATTTAAAACATTTTTGTACACAACGTTTGCTGTTTTGTTATTATTTGTTAAAATGTGGAGATTGTTTGGACTCGACATTCTCTGATCGCATGCGTCCGACAATGATGTCTGCCCTCACGTGTCTGCCCGTTCGGGTAGGCATAGTTAGATTCGTGCGCTCCCCCACCACACGACAGCGCCGTTGCCTGCCGCCACACTTCGGCGAATGTGCGCGACGGCGACCGACGGCCGACGGCAGCGGCGGCGATGCAGAGTACCTATTCGTTAAAAGGAACTTTAACTTCAAAAGCCATTTTTTTTTAACTTGATACACCCAAAACTTCTAAATATGATGTTCCTAGGTTCAGTGGTTAAAATTTTGTATACAAAAAGTTTGGCTTCGTAGTTCCCGTTCCGAATCCGTTCCGTTCCGTTCGGTTCGAATTTCAGGAATTCCGTTTGTAGAATTTCACCCCCACGGTGGTAAAAATTTCAAAATGCTAGAACAAACGATTTTAAATTTCAAAAACGCTAGAACAAATTGTTATTTATTTCTTATCATGTTCCTAAATATAAAGTTTCATGGTTTTAACCCCAGAAATGACAAAATCCCATACAAACTTTCAACCCTTATTTCACGCCCTCACTGGTCGAAATTTCAAAAACGCTAGAACAAATGTTTAAATATATCTTATCAAGTGCTTAAATATAAAGTTTCATGGTTTTATCTTTTAAAATTTAGAAATCCCATACAAACTTTCAACTCCTATTTCAACCTCTTCATCCCCTTTTTCGCAATAAAAGGTAGCCTATTTTCTTTCTCAGGGTCTAAAGATTGTCTGTGCCAAATTTCATCAAAATCGGTTGAGAGGTTTAAGCGGGAAAGCGTAACAGACAGACAGACAGACAGACAGAGTTACTTTCGCATTTATAATATTAGTTCCTAAATATAAAGTTTCATGGTTTTAACCCCAGAAATGACAAAATCCCATACAAACTTTCAACCCTTATTTCACGCCCTCACTGGTCGAAATTTCAAAAACGCTAGAACAAATGTTTAAATATATCTTATCAAGTGCTTAAATATAAAGTTTCATGGTTTTATCTTTTAAAATTTAGAAATCCCATACAAACTTTCAACTCCTATTTCAACCTCTTCATCCCCTTTTTCGCAATAAAAGGTAGCCTATTTTCTTTCTCAGGGTCTAAAGATTGTCTGTGCCAAATTTCATCAAAATCGGTTGAGAGGTTTAAGCGGGAAAGCGTAACAGACAGACAGACAGACAGACAGACAGAGTTACTTTCGCATTTATAATATTAGTTTGGACTAGCTTCCGCCCGCGGCTTCGCCCGCGTGGTGTTTTGATAAAAAGTAGCTTATGTTGTTTTTCAGATTTCAGACTATCCATATCCAATTTTGTAACAAACGGCTCAGCAAATTAGCCGTGAAACAAACATTTACACAGTTATAGTAAATTAATTTGAATATTAAGGATTATTATAATGGAACGGTATAGATTTGGGTATAGCATTTGGTTAAAAGAGAGTAGGTATGTTTAAAAAAATTATAAAATATCTGTTTACAGTAGGTATAAGGTACCTATGTATTCCATTAAGTGGCAGAAAGTACCCAGGAAAATTTATTGGTCCCTTATGTCCAAGAGACACTTCCAGGGGTCAGCATCACGTTGTGTACAGAAATATTTTAAAATGACCTAATTTAAAACATTTTTGTACACAACGTTTGCTGTTTTGTTATTATTTGTTAAAATGTGGAGATTGTTTGGACTCGACATTCTCTGATCGCATGCGTCCGACAATGATGTCTGCCCTCACGTGTCTGCCCGTTCGGGTAGGCATAGTTAGATTCGTGCGCTCCCCCACCACACGACAGCGCCGTTGCCTGCCGCCACACTTCGGCGAATGTGCGCGACGGCGACCGACGGCCGACGGCAGCGGCGGCGATGCAGAGTACCTATTCGTTAAAAGGAACTTTAACTTCAAAAGCCATTTTTTTTTAACTTGATACACCCAAAACTTCTAAATATGATGTTCCTAGGTTCAGTGGTTAAAATTTTGTATACAAAAAGTTTGGCTTCGTAGTTCCCGTTCCGAATCCGTTCCGTTCCGTTCGGTTCGAATTTCAGGAATTCCGTTTGTAGAATTTCACCCCCACGGTGGTAAAAATTTCAAAATGCTAGAACAAACGATTTTAAATTTCAAAAACGCTAGAACAAATTGTTATTTATTTCTTATCATGTTCCTAAATATAAAGTTTCATGGTTTTAACCCCAGAAATGACAAAATCCCATACAAACTTTCAACCCTTATTTCACGCCCTCACTGGTCGAAATTTCAAAAACGCTAGAACAAATGTTTAAATATATCTTATCAAGTGCTTAAATATAAAGTTTCATGGTTTTATCTTTTAAAATTTAGAAATCCCATACAAACTTTCAACTCCTATTTCAACCTCTTCATCCCCTTTTTCGCAATAAAAGGTAGCCTATTTTCTTTCTCAGGGTCTAAAGATTGTCTGTGCCAAATTTCATCAAAATCGGTTGAGAGGTTTAAGCGGGAAAGCGTAACAGACAGACAGACAGACAGACAGAGTTACTTTCGCATTTATAATATTAGTTCCTAAATATAAAGTTTCATGGTTTTAACCCCAGAAATGACAAAATCCCATACAAACTTTCAACCCTTATTTCACGCCCTCACTGGTCGAAATTTCAAAAACGCTAGAACAAATGTTTAAATATATCTTATCAAGTGCTTAAATATAAAGTTTCATGGTTTTATCTTTTAAAATTTAGAAATCCCATACAAACTTTCAACTCCTATTTCAACCTCTTCATCCCCTTTTTCGCAATAAAAGGTAGCCTATTTTCTTTCTCAGGGTCTAAAGATTGTCTGTGCCAAATTTCATCAAAATCGGTTGAGAGGTTTAAGCGGGAAAGCGTAACAGACAGACAGACAGACAGACAGACAGAGTTACTTTCGCATTTATAATATTAGTTTGGATGGATTTTAAAATTTGATTCAGTACTTCGATCCAGTAGTTTCGTGGGTTTTAAACTCAATAACGATCTTAATCGTAAAACGCCTCAAAAAAGGAAACTTAATAATAATATGAGGGGTAATTTTACAAGTCAGGCGCTCTGTCTGGCTACGCATCTGGCGACACTTTTTGCTAGCTACGTCCATGCTCTGTAGCTACGTTGCAGATGGGCACAGACTACATAGCACAGACAGTTAAGGTAAACGCAGACTTAGCCGCACCGCAGTCTCCGCAGTCCCCGCATTACGAATTCTTTGTATGAAGTTCTATGAAACCTCGCACACTCACCCGCATCGCAATAGCCGCAGAAGCGGTAAGAAAACGATGACTGCGGGGACTGCGGAGACTGCGGTGCGGCTAGGTCTGCGTTCACCTTTACGCTACGTCAACGACGTCAAGCTAGGGTCACCGATAAAAATAATGCACACAC
This sequence comes from Agrotis clavis, assembly GCA_954870645.1. Classification (NCBI taxonomy): domain Eukaryota; kingdom Metazoa; phylum Arthropoda; class Insecta; order Lepidoptera; family Noctuidae; genus Agrotis; species Agrotis clavis. Next base: position 28,567,940 of record OX940917.1, on the reverse strand, counting down.
ATTAAACCGCTGGCTCGATATTAAATAGTTTTCTTTTTGTTTGCAGGAAATATACCCGAATCCTTCGTTCATACACGACAGAAACGAAGTTTTTGACGTAATACCTGGGAAATTAGGTGAGTAAAATAATAAAGCTACGCGAAGAAACATGATGAATAGTGACGGGATTGTGTTTACCTACTCCTAAAATAACTTTACAAACTAAATCAATATGATGTGCGAATTTAATGAACACTTCTTTAGAATAAGGCTGCTTTGAGTAAACATAGGCAAGTATTCAGCTTTGGAATTAATGTCTTATCAACTTGTTAATTGCTGTAGTGCTTAATTATTGCACGACCGAAAGTAAATAAAGTTATCTCACTTATCAAGTTATCACGTTACACACTTGCAAATGCGAATAAATTAATCTGTAACTAAAATGTTTTAACTCTAGTTTAAATAAGTCCAACTGTGATATAACATAAATAATTTTCAATTCCTACCTTCCTGTATTTATTATAAATGCGAAAGTAAGTTTGTTTTTTTGGCGTCCACCTGTCGACAGTTGGTCTACGTCGTGCGTTGAAACAAAGAAGGCAAAGGTGGACATCAAGGCAAAGTTGCAGCGTTTGACCTGAGGCCTTACCACGAGTTCTTAACGCGCAGTTTAGGCTGTGGGAAAGAGATAGAGCTATACAAGTCGTCTAGCGCCATCTCTTTCCCACAGCCTAAAGACTTACGCTTTAAGAGTTCATGGTAGGCCACCTGTACCTACACCAGTAATTCCGAAATCAAATTAATATTGTACAAATAACAAATCTAAGGTAGATGAATAGATTGTTCTTATATTTAACTAGCTTCTGCCCGCCCCGGTTTCACCCGCGCCATGTTAGGCGTTGGCCCTATGGTCCCGTTCCCATGAGTTCCCTTGCGCGTGGAACACGACGCGCCGCGACTCGGTTGTCGTCGTGGTCGGACGGCGAGCTACCTATTACTCCCCGTCCGCAAGCGGCTGAAATATGACCCGCGATTTCTGACGCCCGCCCTATGGTAGAGGATGCCCTTTCCCTCACGCGTTCCAATTGCTCCCCATTCCCCTCGCCTGTTGCCGAATCCCTGGCGTACGACTCGAAACAACCGTGGCCGGGAGGACTTCGGATCGAACTTCGTCAGGTTGAAGGTGAGGACGCCGTAGCCCGTAGGGCCTCTCCAACCACTCCTCAAACAGCGATCTTACCGCCGCAATTGTGACATTCCCAGGCAGTCATTATTTTGTTGTGGTATTATTTTGAAACTATGATAATGGTGATAATTGAAAGGTGTAAATAGTTAAAAAACTCCGAAATCTAACTTACAAGCTTGGCCAGAAAGAATTGAAACGGAACTAATCTTTTTGTTTCTGACAACGTTTTAAAATCTTTGATATTTGATGTAAACAAAGACCGCAGGTTTGTAAGATTTATTATTGTGCCATAAAACTAACGCAATAAGTGAAAAAAAATAAAAAAAATTCAAAGTGCTGGTAGCGAGAAGACAGTGGCGACTTCCGGTTTTCTACAGTTTTTTGCCAAGCTGTACATGCACATTTTCTATGTGAGAGCTGATGGAGCGAATGTTTTGATCATTCTTGTATTTAAAATTATACTTTTTATTGCCGCAATTCATATTTTGATAAAGTTACAACATATCACTGGCCTGCAAATGCAAAAAACGCACGAAAATTTGAATTTCGCGGGCTTCCAACCAGCCATTCACCGTTGAAGCGTTAGAACTAAACAAAGTAGTACTAGTACGGTCAGCCAAGAAAGTGGTGTACCAGTTTTGATTTAGTTTCCCGGTCATCGAAAATTACAACAAGGTTCGTTATAAAAAGATATTACTGAAAGAGACAACATTATCATGACGTAAACCTATGTATTTAGTATTCATACGTCATATGTCACATATAAGTACATGACATTTTAACCTTTAGTATAAATCAGGTCAGGTAATCTTCAAGTAAAATATCTCAACCTTATAGTCTATGGTTCACGTATTTCATCTGACACTTCCCTAACCCCCCGCGTACCCCTGCCTTCCGTTTTCTGTCAGCCATCTTTGTTAAGAGTGTTACCAGCTTAAAATCTAAAATAGGCAATTAGAATTTATTGACCAAGGACATCCAGTTTTATCAAAGAATAGAATAGAATAGAATAGAATATGCTTTATTGTACACCAAATTGAATACAAACTTACAAAAATTGATAATTTTAAATGTACAACGGCGGTCTTATCGCTAATAGCGATATCTTCCAGACAACCTTAGGATGGACTTAAAGAACTTTAATCAAAACAAGAGGGTAGGCAGTGATGCACAACAAATAACAGATAACCTATATAATATAATATAAATACAATACACATAAATGTTAATTGTAAAATAGAATACACATACACATTTAAATACATAATTATAAAGATATATACCTATATACATACATATACATTAAAGAGAAAGGAAATGATTAATGACTAATTTTTTAAAAGAAACCAGTGACTGGGCTTGTCTTACTGACAACGGCAATGCATTCCACAAACGGACAGCCTGGACTGTGAAAGAATCATCGTAAAATTTTGTGGAGTGCACAGGCATCAATAGTATCAAATTTTCCGATGACCTCAAACATCTAGTGTGTGCATCGTGCAGGAACTTAAAACGCTCTTTTAGATAAGAAGGGGTAGCGGATTTAAAAAGAATGTTAAAAAGCATTGTTAAAATGTGAGTATTCCGGCGAAGGCGGATAGGTAACCACTTGAGTTTTCTGCGAAATTCTGAAACATGATCATATTTACGCAAACCAAATATGAATCTTATACAAAAGTTTTGAAGTCGCTCAAGCTTATCTAACTGTGCTTCTGTGAGATCTGGATAGCTGGCATCGGCATAATCAAGGATAGGGAGAAGAAGGGACTGGGCAAGCGCAGTCTTAGTGGCAGTTGGAAGAAAATTACGCAACCTTCGCAATGACCCTGCTGATGCGAACAATTTGCGACTAACTTCTTGTATCTGGGGAACCCAAGAGAAGTCTTTGTCTATGTAGATGCCCAGATCCTTAACCGTATCGCTATAAGGGATAGAAGTACCTTCAAATGCAATCTGAGGAAGCTGTAGCCAATTGATTCTTGAACGCAGACGCGGGCTGCCAACAACAATGACTTGCGTCTTCGCTGGGTTAATTTTTAAGCCATAAGCGGTACTCCACTCAGAAATGCGTGCCAAATCCTTATTGATCATACTAACAGCCTCCGACAATTCGTCTAAGGGAGCTTGAGTATAAATTTGCAAATCGTCAGCATATAGGTGGTAGTATGAAAGAAGGTCATTGGAAATAGAATTTATGAAAATTGCAAAAAGAAGAGGAGATAAAACGCCACCCTGCGGTACGCCGGCAGAGGTATTGCACCAAGAAGACGACATGCCTTCAATACAAATTCGCTGCCGGCGGCCACACAGGTAACTACGAAACCAATCAATTGCCGTTGGAGATATGTTAAGAGAGCAGAGTATGCCGAGTAGGATGTCAAAATCTACGGTGTTAAACGCGTTACTAAAATCTAATAAGGACAGGACCGTCAGATTTCCATTTTCCATACCCGACCTTATATCGTCGGTAATTTTAACAAGTGCTGTCGTAGTGCTGTGTCCTGCACGAAATCCAGATTGGAATGAATTAAGGAGACTGTTTTTACAAAGGAAGGAACTAAGCTGGTTATAAATGAGACGTTCTAGGACTTTGGATAGAAACGGTAATATGGAGATAGGACGGAATTCAGAAAAAGACACAGGATTACACTTTTTAGGGAGAGGGGTAATTTGGGCTTCCTTCCAAGAAGAAGGAAAGACACCACAGGATACGGAATAATTAAGGATATGGCCGATGGCAGGAAGGATTTCATCTAGGATAGGAAGGATCATCTTACGACTGACACAGTCACTACCAACAGCATTTGAAGTGATTGATAAAATGCTCTTCTTAACATCACAAGCCGAGAACTGACTAAAAACCAAGGGAGAGTAATCGGGAGTAGGAAGAGATGAAAGATTATCAAGAGTTTTGGCTTTAATAGCACTATTAAAATTAGAAGAAATTGAGAAATGTTTGTTTAGTTGTTCAAGATCTACATCCTTAGGAATAGAATCTTGGCGTGACTTTCCAACTCCCATTGATCTAAGAAACTTCCAGACTTTTGCTGGATCACCATTTTCAACAGAATTATGAACATAGCGGCGTTATGCATCCCTACAAACCAAATTGCTGCGATTGCGGATTGCAACGTATTTCTCACGATTTAAATCGTTAGGTGTACGCTTGAGTCTGGCCTTTGCTGCCGCCTTCCTGTGCAAAATATCTTTTAAATCATTTGTTAACCACGGCGCTGGAAGATGTTTAATCTTTACTGGGCGTACAGGTGCGTGGATGTCGTAAAGCTGGATTAAACGAGAATTAAATATATCAAGCTTTATATCAATCGAATCCGCATCAATTAGATCCGACCAGTCAATGTTGCCGGCATCCTCACGAAGGCTTTCAAGATCCATACCACCAAAACTGCGCTGCAACAAGGTTTTAGGCTTACACTTGGGAGGTCGGATTTTATAAGAGAGGAAGATGAGATCGTGATAGGAAAAAGCGTCAGCTGAACATTGACCATGCATAGCGACATGTTGATTTGAAGAAACGAAAATGAGGTCAAGTAAGGAAGGAGTACAGTTGGGAAAATGGTGAGTAGCAGTTAAAGGCAGAAGAGATAAATTGCAAGATTGTGAAATGGAGCGAAGTGAGGAAGAACGAGAATCTTGTTTAAGAAGACAGGTATTAAAGTCTCCCATGATTATGGAGTGCTTGTAAGAAGGCATCAGATTTACAAGGAGAGTTTCGAAAGAGGAGAAATAGTCTATACGCAAGGAAGGGCAATAATAGACACCAAGCAAAATCTTCGAATGATGAAGATTTATTTCTAAAAAGAGATGCTCACCAGCATTCGGCGGCGGTGGCTGTGTCGACATATCGATAACAGAAAAAGGAATACTTGCACGAAGATATATGGCAACACCGCCACCACCGCAACCTATGAAAGAATATTACTTATTTTTTTAATTTTCTATTTTATTTCATATTATCGTCTTTATTAGAAGGTTTTCCAAGTAATAGGGTTGATTTTAGGAGTTTTGACCTAAGTTTTAGGGATAAAAATTTCTGAGAGTTGGTATCACTGTTTGTTAATCTGTCAAACAATTTCACGAAGTTTTGTGAATTAGTGTTTAATTTATCTAATTTCGTAAATAATCCTCCATATCTGAAGCTGTAAACATGTGCAACATGTACAAAAAGTGCAGTGGTGTGTTGGAAGACGAAAGGTCGTCAGTTTTCAAACGCTTCCAAGAAAAAAACGAAGAGAAGATGCCGCATCATACTTATGAAAAACAAGTTTTAGCCACATTGATCCGGGAAATGTTTCGGAGTCATCAAAAAAGAAGCAAACAAAAACTTAGAACATCGACCTAAACGGATTTCTAATATTAGAGGTATTAAAAATCATATTAAATATAAGTACTTGTTGGAATTCATTGGATGCTGTTTCAGAACTCGTGTTTAATGGTTGAAATGTTATTAATAAAATATTAAAAGGTACAGACGTGTTCCCACTAGAGAATAAACAGTTAAAAGTTTTTAATAATTTTAAAATAAAAATAAATGAAACTAATAAGATTTTTATTATTCCTTATATCCCTTTATGACTTATTACAGCATATCTCTTCATATAATTGCAATGTGATTGCAATTATATGAAGAAATATGCTAACATTAACCTCTTAGGTCCCGATATACCGTAAGTGGTTCGAAAACGTCAGTTGCCGTTGAGCCCCGTAATACCGTATGTGGTATCGCGCGTACAAGCCAACTTCAACCTTATTTATATAATACACTATGGCTCAGAATCGCTTGAAAAAATTCATCCATAGAGCTAGATATTATTCGATTATTATGGTACCAAATTCTTACTGAAATCAACTGGGTGTCATTATAAAAAAAAAAAAAGCATCGCATCTTTGTCGATGTCAAAATGTCAAGTTGTCAACCACTTGAAATGTTGTTTATGTCTTATTTTTTCCATGATAGGACTATAAGTGTACTGAAATTGATAAAGTATCGTGTTTATGTTAGATTTCAACTAAAATTTTAATTGGAAAACGTAAATTATCGAGTAGAAATAGGTTTTTGTCCCTCCTATAGGCATATTCGGTTGTCAACAATGTATTTCTAATACCATGGAATTTCCGTTGTTTATTTTTTCGATTCAAGGTTAGTAATCAGTTGAAGAAGGTTTATGTAGTATCCTAAAAAACATTTTATAGTGATACCTGTTCATAATAACACGGATGATCGTTTACAAAGTCGTGCATTGAACTGCGCATGGAAAAATTACAGCTCCTCCTAAATAAATGAATTTTAGAGTTGGAATCTTATAGGAATAGTGTATGTGAGAATTTTTTTATTAGAATACTTATGTATTCGTTATATTAGTTCTAAAGTTTCGTGTAAATTGATTCAGTAGTTTTATCAAAAATAAATAAGGTACGTCAACAGGTCTAGTTACGGCTGTGGTTACGGCGAGAACTTTTATCTACAGGATATTTTAATTCCGAAGTACTTATACAAGAGGTGTTTATATTGAAATACAAAGTCTCGTTACTAAGGAACACGAAACTTTTACCGTTTGAGATAGAGTCATTGTATCTCGAGTGATTACAATTATTGTGAGCGTCGGCCAGTGTTGACAGTCGCGCAATATTGACAAATAATAGCTCCACGTAAGTTGAATTTTGAGTTGGAATCTTATAACATTATATGTTGGAATTTTCTTATTAGATTACTTATACACACATCAAAAGTGTCTAGGGATCAACATATATTTTTGCAATAACTTTTCTCCTGATTGATATTAATTAAAATGTTCTTTAAGGATTCATCAAATAAAGTGTTATCGTTTGTCACAGTAACGATAAACCAAGTCACCTCTGCATTCATAAAGAAATTTGCCATTTTCCTAATAAAGGGATTTTTGACATTTGAACCACTAACATTAAAGTTCGAAAAAAAGACTGAAAGTTTTCTTTAAAATTTTATTGGGTAACTTAAACAATTAATAATCCGTGTTTCTACCGCGAACACTAACAACACAAGAACATCGATTTGGCATACTCAAAATGAGTTCATCCAAATCACGCTGTGGAATGGCCACCCATGTTCGTTGCAACAACAAAAAAAGGTCTTCTTGCGACTGGATACCCTCCATATTCGGCAGAGCTCTTCTCTGTAGCATATCTCATGCATGCTCAATCGGGTTCAAGTCTGGCGACTGAGCAGGCCAGGGCAGAACATTGATGTTAGCTGCGGCGAGAGTCTGTCTTACAACTCTTGCGGTGTGCGGTCGTGCATTATCATGCATTAACTGAAATAAGGGACCGATTTGCACTTGTAGAGGAACGATGACGTCTGATACAATCGTCTCAGCATAAATTTGAGCGTTGAGGTTGCCTCTGATCCAAATCAACTCAGTTCTTCCGCCGATCCAAATACCCGCCCATACCATGATGGTTCCACCACTATAAGGATGGACTTCCTGGCAGGATTTTAATCGCTGTTGGCGTCCAGGGGTTCTCCAGTGTCGTATACGTCTTGTATCCGGTCTCATACCAAAACGAGACTCATCAGAAAAGCACACGAAACGCCATTGTTCTTCTGCCCAATTTCTGTGTTCAAGAGCCCATTGATATCGAATCCTACGATTGTGCATTGCTATAGGTGGTACCCGTAGCGGTCTTCGGGAATGAAGGTTCACTTCATGCAAGCGGTTTCTGACTGTTTGGTCGCTAATTAAGTTCCCTGAAGAGTGATGAAGCCTCACGGCTAACATCATGGCGGTTATTGTTGGAGCTCTTCGAGTTAAGATTTGAATGTATCGGTCTTGTCTCCGTGTGGTGCAGCGATACCGTCCTCCATGGCGCTCAGCCACGGTACCAGTGCTTCGGTAACGTGTCCAAAGTGGACTGATAACACTCTGACTTGTATTCAGAGCTAAAGCCACAGTACGTTGCCGGGAACCAGCTTCTATCATTCCCACGGCTCTGAGCATTTCTTCCCTGCTTAAATGACGTCGCCGCTCCATAATAACGTTGGTTTTAATCAGTAGTAGGGAAACAGTAGCACTAATAATGTCTTCAATGCGTTGTATGTTTTTATAGGGAAAATATTGACAGCTGATTTTCATCTTTTACTCGAATTTGATTTACAGTTCCTGATTCAAATTATGAAATGCACCAAAAAGGATCCATATAAATTTATAAAATCATAAATTTATTACAAAGCCACATCTCAATCTCAAGAAATCCGCATAAAAATGCTTGATCCCTAGACACTTTTGATGTGTGTATATTCGTTATATTAGTTCTAAAGTTTCGTGTAAATTGATTCAGTAGTTTTATCAAAAATAAATAAGATACGTCAACGGGTCTAGTTACGGCGAGATCTCTCCTATCTATGGGATATTTATAATACCAAAGTAGTCACACAAGAATTGTTTATGTTGTAATACAAAGACTCTTTATCAACGAATACGAAACTGTTTACAGTTTGTAATTTGAGTCATTCTAACTCGAGCGATAACGGCTAATGTAAGCGGCCGCCACTTGAGCGCTCGTAAATGTCAAGGACGGGACGGAGTTTACGATACGCGAGCGCGGTACCTGAGAGGTTAAACTAAAATTTTAAATTCCTAGCAAGAAATACTTTCAAGGCTGAATCGTACATGTCTTTGCCTATAAATACGCGTCGGACGGAGCGACAGATAAAAAAAAAAGGTTGCACTCCAGGAGTGCCGGTAGAAGTGAAAACTTTTTTGTTACTATGTTTTATTTTAAAACTGGAGTAGTACAGATATGAAATTAACTAATTTGAATGACGTCTTACTCATTTTCGATCAGGGTCACGTGACCCTGACGCGAGTTTTAAATTTTTTACCCATTACAGAAAAAGTGTACAACGCCGCTAAAGAAGTTTTCACTTCAAAAAAGCTGTCATTCATGATATGTGAACCTTCGGGCATGTCAAATTTGCTATAAGAGAGTGCCCTGTCTGAACCTATCTAGTCTGTGGTATAAATGAAAAGGACATTAGTTTCTACAAAGCAATTGAAATGTTTCCAAACAAAAGTAATAAAAACTATTTAAATAGACAACCGAATTCCATTTGAAAAAGAAAACTGACAATTGACATTTTGTCAAATATATGCAAAAAATCGATATGTTTTCCGTGTTATTTTTCAATCAACTGCATATAAAATCATCTCAATGCCTGCCAACTTGACCATTGCCGAAAGAGCACAAATAATTGCCCAATTTAATGAGGGAAGCAGTATCAGTGCGATATCCCGGAATTTGAATATATCGAGGCGTTCTGTCCGCTTTTGGATTCGTCGTGAAGGAGAGGAGGGAAGTTTGTTGGATCACAGAAGAAGTGGTCGCCGGCCTGCACTCTCCAATAACGATAGAGAATTCATGAGACGGGAATATGAAATCAATGGTTTTAAGCCCACAAAACATTTTGCGGAGATGTTCGATGTGAGTGCCCAAACAATAAGGAATCATCTACATTACATGTGGTTGCACCACAGGCATTACGCCAAGAAAATATATTTGACGGATGCTCACAGACTTGCTCGTCTGAACTTCGCCAGAGAGCACTTAGAGTTTGATTGGTCTAATACAGTGTTTTGTGATGAAAAAACGTTTAAATCCAGTCAGCATGGACGTCTTCACCTTTGGCGATATAATTCAACACGGTATAAAGATGATCATGTAATTCCAAATAGAGAATCAGGTCGAATTTCCGTAAATATTTGGGGCTGGATGAGTGCGGATGGTGTAGGAGAATTGTGTTCTCTACCTCCTCGAGCGACGGCTGTAAATTATATCGACGTGCTTCAGAATGCAATGCTACCGACAGTCCGTAATGTTTACCCGGAGAACGAAGTGCCACAATTTGATTTTGTTCAAGATAATTGTTCAATTCATAATGCGAGGATCGTAAGAGCCTGGTTTCGTTCACACACTGACGTAAGGGTAATTCAGTGGCCCTCAAGATCGCCGGACCTCAACCCGATAGAAAATCTTTGGGGCCTTATGGTCCAACGATGGTCGCATCAAAATGAAAGAACCAAACAAGCTCTTATTAGTCACTGTAATTATATTTGGGAGGAAATGCGGGGAACCGATATTTGCTCACGGCTTGTTGGTTCAATGAGGTCTCGTCTTTTAGAGGTTATAGAGGCCAACGGCGGTTACACCCGTTTCTAATTTTTAAAAAATTTCAATATCTTCTAAATATTACTATATATGCTATGTTTTTGTTTGTTATAAGTATTTTAAAATTGATTGTAGAAATTTAATAAAAGGATAAATCTATTTTTAGCTTGTTTTTTATTGATATTGTAATTACAAGTTTACAGAAATTGTAGGTTTGTGGATTCGCCTTGTGCCTTTACAATTTTATGTAACTTGTTGATTACAATTCTGAATTTGTAGATACAATTTTGTCATCAAAATCTACAGCCCCCCGCCGTTGATTTTACGACGTCATTGATTCCATCAAGTTCAAACTAAGAACAGCTGTCACGTTACAAACAGTAATAGTCGTTATCAATAATCAGATAAAGACAGCAATAGAAGTTGTCAGATCGATCTGCAAGCGAAACTAATCTTTATCACCTATGAATCTGCAAGCGATATTCAACCTTAGGGTGGTACACCACTTTCTTGGCCGACTGTACCTTTGGTGCCCTATATAGTTTGTGCTTTGGTGCCACCGTTTTTGATAAGTCTGTAGATGGCATGGATTTATAAATATTAAGGGATCGAAGGCTTGTGTAACATTAAAACTGTGCCTAATTTTTTAAGAAAGAGAGGCACACAGCTTGGAATTTTTCTCCTTCTGGCATTAATAAGTGTTTACACAAAATAACAACATTACCAACTTTTTAAATGCATACTTGGACAATTATATTACATTCTTTATAGCTGTTGATATTTTTTTTATATTCTGTAATGTATTTTAGTTACTCATATTTTTAAGTAAAATGAAAAAAAAAATCACGAAACTCCAATGATGTTTCTCGAAAAATTAGGAGGTGTACAGCTTGGCCAGAACGGATTGAAACGGAACTAAAATTTTTATTTCTGACAGCGTTTCAAAATCTTTGATATTTGATGTAAACAAAGACCGCAGGCTTGTTAGATTTATTATTGTGCCATAAAACTAACGTAATAAGTGAAAAATAATAAAATAAAATCATTCAAAGTGCTGGTAGCGCGAAGAAAGTGGCGACTTCCGGTTTTCTACATTTTTATGTCAAGCTATATTTAAGGCTGCATATTCTGAAAGTTGGCAACGTCGCAAAAAGCTGTCAAATAATTACAAGTTTTAATTAATTTGGCAAATTTTCTGTATGAAAACAAGAAATATCGCTCTGTAGTGCACTAAAAAAATGATATAGGAATGCAATTAAAACACTGAATTTGATGTTGTAACCGTTTCCGGTGTATAAAAGACATTTGGAAAGCTTCCAAATGCTTTTTCTACATATAAAACTATGTATTCGGTGTTACGATATTAATTATTGCATTCCCTTATCAATTTGTTAGTGCACTACAGAGCCATATTTCTTATTTTCATACAGTAACAATGCTAAATTAATTAAAACTTGTTAATATTTGACAACCATTTGCGACGTTGCCAGCTTTCGGAATATACGCTCTTAACGTTCAAAATGGCAACCCTATGATGTTGTCGTTTGTAGGGTGACCAATATAAACTGGCTTCTGAGATTAATCGTTATGTTAATTAACTTATTCGAGGAATAGTTTTATTTCGATATATGGTATCTATATTATAAGATGTTTATGAAGGACTAGGCTAGATTACTGTACTGTACACTGTAAATATGAATGTGACATTTTTCTTACCGTTTTTCTGTAGGTATTCAACTTCCTTATAGAAAACTTCATTATTCTTTATTGTACACACATAATATAATTAAAATAACATTTAATTTAAGGGTAAGTTATGCACAAAAGCGAGCTTAGCCCACAAAACTTCCCCTTGCATACTCGGGCACCATTCTGCAATATTTGCTCTCGTTTTAGAAGCTGATGTTTTACAGTACCATTAAGTATTCTGTGGTGGTGGTTTTTTAGGCGGTTACTTATTTTGGTGAAAACTTTTTTACCATTTTTAGTTCAAATATTCAACCCGAATTCTTGTCAAATAAGTACGTAATCCGTAATACTGGTAAAAACATCATCCAAGTACACAATAAGAAATGCTCAGCTCATTCATCAAAAATGAAAGAAATATTCATCGTACCAAATGACAGGTATACTTCATGGAACAAAAAGAGAATTATCAAAAAAAAACTTTTTCAAAAAAAATGTAACCGACTTCAAAACTACCACAAAAAAAGTTCAAAATAACCTACAAAAAAACTTTTCTTTCGAAAATCGGCGACTTTATTTTTAATTTTTATTTTTTTTGTATTTTTTTTATTTTTTGTAGGTTACTTTGAACTTTATTGTGGTTGTTTTGAAGTCGGAGTTATGCCCGAACAAACCTAAAAAACATAAGTCCTTTTTAAAAAAAAAATCAAATCGACGAAACATCTAACTGAAAAGCAAAAAATAAATTTTGAGGCGGCGCCAAACAAACAAACATATAAATTAACAATTTGAAGAGCAGAATAGCTCGTTGTATAGGTTGTCGTGGTTGAATAGCTCGTCGTAGCTATTCGTTGATTTTTTCTTTGGCGCCGCCTCAAAATTTATTTTTTGCTTTTCAGTTAGATGTTTCGTCGGTTTGATTTTTTTTTTAAAAAGGACTTATTTTTTACTTTTGAGTTTCCTATCTCGTGTCAATTTCTGTAACTAAAAACTCTCAACGACTGTCATACCCCAGCTACATCTAAAGTTCTCATCAATATGAGTGAAATGAGCCCAAATATGATATAGTTGCTGTTAACTGTTAAGGATCTCTTGCTACTGCCCTCTGTCACCATCCTCAGACCCTCGATGACAATTATACCCCAGCTAGGTATAAAGTTTTCATCAAGACTAGTGAAATGAGCCCAAACACGATAAAGGTGCTGTTAACTGTTGAGGACCTCTTGCCCCTGCTATCCGTCACCATTCTCAGACCCTCGATGGCAATGATACCTCAGCTAGGTCTAAAGTTCTCATCAAGCTGAGTGAAATGAGCCCAAACACGATATAGCTGTTGTTAACTGTTAAGGAAATCTTGGGACTGACTTCACAAAATAACAGGGATCTGGAGTTGATCTGATGATGGTGACGCCATCATGTTATGTTCTCCACATCTCTGCTATATAATATGTCCTCAGAACTACAATTGTTAACTTTATTTCAACAGAATCGGTTCATAATTGAAAATTCTGTAGGAAGATTGACAATTAATTCCTTTTTTTCTACCCTTAGAGGCCGATTTTAGTTTTGAAATTTAAATGGGACCAACTTTGAGATATACTCTTTCTAACAAAAAAAGAAAGACCACGTTAGGAAAAGTTATGCGTGGTCATACATAAAAAAAAAAAAATAAAAAAAAAAAAAATATACATGTCGAATTGAGAACCTCCTCCTTTTTTTTTCGTCGGTTAAAAATACAAACATCCGAATTGAGAACCTCCTCCTTTTGGAAGTCGGTTAAAAACGGTACAACCCAGTCGTAAAATATGAATATCAGGTACCAAGCATTAAAAAAATACAGTCGGATTGTGAAAATTTTGTCTGCCCGTGCCCATATATATATAAAGAGAAAAATACACATTTCTTAATACTATAAGTACCTACTTTCTGTAACACTATAATCATAATATTATCCCCAAAATACCGTATCATGGACACTATTAGAAAGAAACAGATTCCCAAGCTTTTGATAGCCTTTCATTCGTTTCAAGGTCACCGATTTGGGATCGTTTTTCTAGTAAGAAGCACTAACTCCAGTACCTCCATGGTAGATGGTGATAATTATACACATTATTAGGCCTGAGTAAAAAAATCCTAGTTTAGGTGTAAACAGTTCGCTAAAAAAATCCTATTATGCTGTAAGTGTAAACGGTTCGCTATAAGCTATTTCTACACTTGTATAAGTAGACTACCACTTTTTTAGCACTAAAAAGAAATGCAAATAGGCAACACTGCTTTGGGCGCCGTTTGCAAAAAAGAGGGATGATGTTGCGGATGTTGCGTCTGTCAAAAACAAAAAATAATAATCAAGGTGAAAGAACGCGCGCGAGTGCACAGCTCACGCAGCTGAACATTTTGTTTTATCCTATTATTTTTGGACGAATATACATAAAAATGACGCAACAAGTTGAAGAAGAAAGTACAAGACTGACGGTTCAAATGTCCAAGTTAAATGTCCATGCTCAGGAGTTTGTGCCGGGTATGGCTTTCTCAGCCAGTGTTGCGGGACCGTCAGGTTTGAACTGCCCCGAGTATTTTGCTGGTGGGATAGCAGAGATTGCACCAGCTTCGTCATGGTTGCCACTTCCAAAGCACACAGTGTCGTCACCTGAAGAGTCTAATCCTGAACCTGGACCATCATCAAAAAATCGAACAAAAACACTAAAAAAGGAAATGGTTAAAAGAAGAAGTGAAGATGTGAAACCAAGCAAAGAAAAATTAACGAAAAAAAAAAAGTACAAAGAATTCAAAAGTCTAAAAGAACATTTAAGTTTAGTATTTGTTGGCCATGTAGATGCTGGTAAATCTACCATTGGGGGGAAAATTTTGGCTTTAACGGGAATGGTTGACCCAAGGACACTTAAGAAATATGAAGAAGAAGCAAGAGAAAAATCCAGGGAGTCCTGGTATTTGTCATGGGCACTTGATACTAACCAAGAAGAGCGTGACAAGGGAAAAACTGTGGAAGTTGGTAGAGGATATTTTGAAACAGAGAGAAAGCATATTACTATTCTTGATGCACCTGGCCATAAGAGCTTTGTGCCTAATATGATTGGCGGAGCAGCACAAGCTGATCTAGCTATTCTTGTCATCTCTGCCCGTAAAGGAGAATTTGAAACAGGCTTTGAAAGGGGAGGGCAAACAAGAGAACATGCTATGTTGGTAAAAACTGCGGGAATCCAACATTTGGTGACACTCATTACTAAAATGGATGATCCCACTGTTGATTGGGATGAAAATCGGTATACTTATTGCAAAGACAAGCTCACAGTATTTCTTAAAAGCATTGGTTTTACCCCTGACAAAGATTTATCTTTCGTACCTGTATCTGGCCTTACTGGACAAGGTCTGCTGGAAAGAGTACCCCAGGATATATGCCCCTGGTACAAAGATGTTTCATTCATAGAATTATTAGACCAACTCCCACCCTTAAACCGCCTAGTGGATCACCCATTTGTCATGCCTATTGCAGACAAGTATAAAGATATGGGCACAATCTTGATGGGCAAGGTGGAAGCTGGGGCCACCCACAAAGGTAGCACTCTACTCATAATGCCAAACAGGGTACAAGTTACTGTTGATCAGTTATATATTAATGATTTAGAAGTAAAAACAGTTTCATCAGGTGAAAACATTAAAATTAAACTAAAAGGCATTGAGGAGGAAGAAGTGTCTTTGGGATTCATACTATGTGATATTGCTGAACCAGTTACCACAGCAAACATATTTGATTGTCAATTTGTTATACAAGAGACAAAATCAATAATTTGTGCTGGTTACAAAGCGATCATGCATGTGCACTGTGCAGCAGAAGAAGTCACTGTACAAAGACTTATCTGTCTAATTGACAAAAAAACTGGTGAGAAGTTCAAATCCCGGCCACGCTTCGTGAAGCAAGGTCAGGTAGTCATCATGAGGATGGAATGTGCAGGTGCTATATGTATAGAAACAGCTCAAAAATTTCCACATTTGGGTAGGGTTGCATTACGTGATGAGGACAAGACTATAGCTTATGGAAAAGTGTTAAAAATAATTAAATAGACTACTTAATTAACTGTTGGTCCCCCTAATTATTTAAAAGTGGAGACAGATAAGCAAATGAACTTGTGCGTTGAATAATGAGTTGAGTGCCCACAAAGTGTGTGTGTAACATGTGTATGTGATGTCATGTAACTTGTAAAAGTTGGACTGATTAAGTGTTACCTAATTTATTATTATCTAAAAGTAAGCGTCTTTGGAAAATAAGTGATGGGTGAATGATTATTTATAAAATTTACCTTTAAAAGCAAATCAAGAGCTTTAAGACTAATTCAGTCTCTCTAAAAACATTTTAGCTTATGTACTTTGAGTACCTTATTATATTTATTTGAAACTAATGATCTCTAAAGAAGTAATGTACCTCTACATACATGCTTCAATAAAATCAAAAAATTATTTAGATATTTTGAAGTATCAACTTTTTAATATTTTTAAATTAAGAAATAATATTCAAAAACCATTTTTGATTATGACTCAAGAATTTTAAAATACCTCCATGTTAAAATATTGGTATTCAGCCACCTGGTTACACTGGAAGCGGAGCCCAACATAGTTGGGAAAAGGGAAGAATGATTATTATGACCAATAATAAAAATGTATAGTTGTATGCCATAATTGTTTAATCATAAACTATTAGAAAAAGATTGATGTGTATAGCAGGGTGTAATTTAATAACTCAAAGCATAAGAAATCAAATACATGTAATGTTTTTTGGCAGCTTTACATTATTGGGTTTTTCCTATTTATAAGATTTATTTTCTATATAAATAAAGATTAATTTAGTGTTAATACCTAACATAAGTAATGAGAATACAGGAACCTACTTACTCATTATACCTAAATAAGTACCTAAGTTGAAAACCGGTCAAGAACCCCAGACCCTAAACATTTTGCAAGTACCTACCTACATATAAGTAATTAAGTAGGTATTATCGATTTTACTCTTGAATCTAAACAAATATAAAGGTAATATATATAGGTATATAAATATAATAATACCTATATTTTTAAGAAATATGTGTAGGTAATATTTTAGTCAAACCTCACTTATTCTCATGCTTTATTATTATCATTAAAAACAGATCTCGATGTTGTGATAAACTTACCACACGCTACATTACATTAAGTAACTACCACTTTATAAGTATGAGTATGTACCTACTGAATAAATGTAGGTATTACTCGTACAATGTCGGTATCTTTATCTCTGTCATGTCACTCTAAAGTATGCCATCCACTATCCAGATTATTGAATGTAAGACAGCCCTAGCAAAAAAACAAAAGCTAAGGAAAAATCAAAAAAGGCAAGATGGATAATGATAATTACATTGACATAGGATGAATTTTTCAACTGGGCGTGGATGGCTATATCCTACGTAATACATATAACTATAAGGAATATCAAAAAACGTTGAAAGGAGTCTCGAGGCCGATTGAAAACTTAAACTGCATCATTGGATTTTAGAAAATATAATATTCCTGGCCAGAAACCGAACCAGCTGATTTCGGAAAAAAAAAACACATCCTGTATGTGTATGTATTAATACCTACACCATTGGATAGTGTTGCCGCTAGTATTATTATTATCTTTGGTGTTGCTAATAAGGATCAAATTCAGGGAAATAATGAAACGGCAAACTTACGCTTAGTTGAAAATTCATCCTGTATACGGCTACACAATCATCAAGCTATAGGTACGAGTATTATAACCAGTTTATTGTGGTCACGCTTTGTACGATCTTTATGCACATTCAATGGTCAACTTATATTGGTTTAGCATAGATTGTATGTGTAGGTATGCATGTACCTACTATTGTTTATATAGGTATTTAAACATAAAATAAAGGTAATGTAATCATCTTTAAAGACTGATGATAACAAAATAAAAATCATTTTATACCTAACTTATCAATGGTTTATTTTAAAGTTACCTCTCTCTATGTAGGTACATAACTAACAAATTGCCAACACTAGGTATTTGCAGAGTAGGTAGGTATTTAACTGGATAGAATAAGTTTTGATTACCTAGTAACTTTTATTTATCTACTTAATTGGTACTTACTGCATCTGAGAAAGATTTAAGTTGAAGGATAAAATTAATGAAATTAATATCATGAAACACAATGTGAACTTTCATAATTTTCGTCAATTTTATTATTAATATCATTTTATTTGACGAATTAATTGAGTTAATTCTAACAATGTTATGACTGTTGTTACACCAAAGCATAGAATAGGTATATAAAAGTGACATTTCCGAAGTCAACATTGAAAGATTTTTTGTGCTCCAGCTACAAATAGAGGGAGGTTTATTTGAGAGCGATAGAAGCGATAATTTGAGTCTACTTTGATTCTGCTTAGACTTGAATCCACTTAGCATGCTTCTAGGACCTCTACCGTAAAACCGGCCAACATTGCCCGCGTTTTTTCTTATTTTTGAGATTACGAAAAAAATATTGATCAGAGCTCGTAATCAAGTACACCATGGTAACAATTACTATTATAGGCTTCAAATCACGAAATCTGGAGCTTCTAGCTTTAACAGAATCCGAGAAAAATGCAATTAAAGAGCCGGACAAAATTATACGCACGACCGTCCAACATTGCCCACCCTTAATTTCTCTAAAACTATCAGCTCTAAAGCTTTGAAAATAAGATATGTTTTAGTCAATCATGCAAAGTTGCCATCCTTCGTGATCAATATATCAAAAACGTTATATTTTTAATTTTACTGAGGTGGGCAATGTTACACTACACACCAGCTGCTTTTTCATACAAACTGAAACGGTGGGCTAGGGTTGCCACACACTAATGTAATAAATAATAATCTGCTTTTAAATAAAATCTTTTGTAAATAATAAATCAGTCAGGTATAATAGTTATAAATTGCACGTATTATTATACTTAAGGTTAATATTAAAGATTCTAAAACAAATCTTACACAGAAATCTTAAAAAATGGTATAACAAAGATTACAAGGAAAAATAGTCATTGCAAAGCATGCCAGGTAGACATTGTAACGTAAAAATATAATATTTACTTGTCGCAGAATGAGCACAGAAGCACAATAATTTAGAATAACGCCATCTATTATCATGCTGCGGAATCAAAACAGAAACAATTTGGTATCTCTATTCATTATTGTTAATTTAGAATAACGCCATCTATTATCGTTGGCCTGGAATCAAAACCGATACGCATTTTAGAATCTCTATTGATTATTGTGAATTTAGAATAACGCCATCTATCTCTCATTGGAGTAACTATTAAGTTAGAATTGACAGATTGTTTAGGAGCGTCAAATTAGTGATAATTTGGAGATGGTTAGCATGGGGAGCAAATGGCAACACCGAGCGAATAGTCGAGTCAAATGTCGATTCGGAAGTTTAATCAGCTATTCGAAGTTGACAGGTAGTGACGTTGACAGATGTTGGCTAACCTGTGTGGGGTAGGCCACTTGGGCGGACAGTTTAGTGAAGTGAACACTTTGAATCGGTCCGGCAAGCTGGGTAGACATCTTGGTTGCTCCGCCATGTTAAACTTCTCGCGTTCCTAAGTTTTTAATCGAGCGATATCTCGGACATCCTTAATTATTTTGTATTCAGTGTGTGTTAGCAAGTAATTAAAAGTGTTAACGAAGATATTCTGAATGTTATTTCCGATATCCCGACCCCTCTGATAACGATTCTCCGTTATCAGAAGTGGGATTGGACCACGACGACCCACGTGTTCGAAATGAAGACTATAGTGATGAAAAATGGATGTGTTTGTTGGAACCGCAATTTTCTGACACTGATTCAAGCCGTGAAAACACCTACTACGTCACCACATGGCTTTCGTTTACCGAATTTCGATCCTGAGGAAAAAAATGTGGATGCACGTGCTTGAGTGACGTCTACAGTGATGTGCTTTCGTACCAAGATCAACATGGCGCCCCGCTTATGGTCGCTATAAGCCGCGCCTTGAAGGGAGGAGCTTCTTTCTGCCTGGCTGCCTACCGTATCGTTTCCTGGTATGACGTGGACTGATTTTAAGCGACTTTTTATTGCAAGACACGTGGCCAGCTACAACAAGAGCTGCAAGCGTTTCTTTTGTGAAGAAAAAGCGAAAAGTGTTGTGAAACCTCTGAAGTGTTTTACCTGCTGCAAGCCTGGTCATGAATCCATGCACTGCTACCGCATAGACGTGAAACAGGATATTCGAGCTACGCCGAAGCACCACAACCACAGCGATGGCAACGAGAGGGGTCCATCGACAACTGCGAAGCCTCATGCATCCGGGATCACCTGCTTCCACTGCCACGGCGACATGAGAGGAGCGGCGCCGACTCCGGGGCGTCGAAGCCTGTTAATGAGGAGAGGTTTGACCTGTGCCTCCTGAGCGTGTTAGAAATAGGATGTATATTCTGTTATATTTATATAAATATCTACTTAATTATCAAGTTTTTAGGTATCAGGATGGTTAATGTTATTTATTTACTGTATGTAAATAATATCTCCAAGGACTTATTAATGTTTATAAATGAAAGCACAAATCCAGATTAGCTATTTATTACCAAAACTACCTCCTTTCGCAACCCTAGGTCTTCGTGGAGAAGAAAGGAGAAAAGAAACTCCACGGCAACATAATTTATCCGTTCACATTATAAAAATACATAATTTACAGGAATATTCTTATAACATAATAAATATCAAATAACTTACATTTTTATTGTAGAACAGTATGACACACAATATAACTTTCAGCATCACACACTTGTATTCTCTATTATTACATCACATTAAATAACCAAGACACCACTTCAGACACGTCTTATCTCTTTGAACAGTTGAATAATAATGACTACCAAAGTGAGGGTACATCTACTTTTATAAACTTAGTATTGTACCACTTCCATCAAATATTACCGCCATTATTGACCAATCACAGATCGTCAAACATTGTTGTTAAATAATTAATAAAATGGGCAACAATAAACAAATCCTGTTCAGTAGAACCATTTTAAAACTTAATTAGATAATTTACAAATTCAGTAAGTATTTATTTGCAACCTTATCTTGATTCGATTTAAATTTGAACATCAACTGATTTCGTTCTGAAATCAGTTGATCGCTGTTAATATATTACTATTATTACTTAGATATATCCTATATCTATCACGGCCATACTGACAAGTACTTCGCTCTCGAAGTACACGGCCATACTGACAAGTACTTCGCTCTTGAAGTGTATTATCCCTTTTTTTCTTTCCTTTATTTCCTTTATTACATTTTTTTTTGTTGTTTGTCAATTGCCTAGACGTGTCAAGTCCCTTCCACCCGCTGCTCGTGGGATAGACTTGCACCAAGCAAATGACCGTCCAGCAGAAACAAATTTCTGTTTTGCCAATTGCCTAGACATGTCAAGTCCCCTCCACCCGCTGCTAGTGGGATAGACTTGCAACAAGCAAATGACCGACCAACGGAAACAATGTTTTCATAACTTCAATGCCCAGTTTATAATGCCAATACTCAGTTCATAATGTCAATACTCAGTTCATACTGTCAATACGCAGTTCATAATGTCAATACTAAGTTCATAATGTCAATACTAAGTTCATAATTTCAGTACTAAGGTTCATAATGTCAGTACTAAGGTTCATAATGTCAGTACTAAGGTTCATAATGTCAGTACTAAGGTTCATAATGTCAGTACTAAGGTTCATAATGTCAGTACTAAGGTTCATAATGTCAATACTAAGGTTCATAATGTCAATACTAAGGTTCATAATGTCAATACTAAGGTTCATAATGCCAATAGTCAGTTAATAATTACAATAGTCAGTTCATAATTGCAATAGTCAGTTCATAATTGCAATAGTCAGTTCATAATTGCAATAGTCAGTTCATAATTGCAATAGTCAGTTCATAATTGCAATAGTCAGTTCATAATTGCAATAGTCAGTTCATAATTGCAATAGTCAGTTCATAATTGCAATAGTCAGTTCATAATTGCAATAGTCAGTTCATAATTGCAATAGTCAGTTCATAATTGTAATAGTCAGTTCATAATTATCGACCTCGCTGGTTAACAATAGCCTCTGGCCTTGACATATCAGTCTTATCACCTGCTGCGCGTGAATTTCAGAAAGATATCAGAGCAGTGACCGACCAGCAGTTTATAATCCTTACAATCTTACTTATTATAACCTTACTGGGCAAATCAAACACCCCACCGTCGTCGGTGAAGTTCAATCACCCACAGTTAGTGAATATCATACCACAGCTAAGGTTTTAGTTATTCTTCTTTATCTTTATTCTTTATCTTTACATTATAATGAAATCGTAGAGCTGTCATTTCTGTACATTGAATTTTTTTTTTGGTATTTTTTTTCGAGATAAAGGATCGATTCTGATGCCAGGTCAACTTTTTATTTTTTTTATTTTTTTATGTTTTTTTTTGTTTTGATCTATCTTCAAAACTACTGTAAAGTTGTAGATCAAATTTTCCTCTAATATTCCTAATAATATGCTTCTGTTAATAGGCTATGTATTATTACGCTATTATCTCATGTATGTTTTGAGTTGGAAGCGAAACCACTGGATATTATTTATTCGTAATTTATTGTTTCGAGGAGTAGGAATTTTAAAGATTCGAAAACAAACGAATCTTTATTATTTTGTGTTTATTTGTTTTGAATTAGTGCTCAAAGCAGTGCATAGATTATGTTTTAAACGACAACAAGTTTTACTCATCGAGTTAATTAATAAGTTATTTTTAATGTATCACGCGGTATGGTGAAGTTCCCCCTTCAAAGGCTATGCGCAATGCTATAACAAATTGCAGCGATACTGTAAATCGAACAAAAAATGATAGTCTAGTGTTTAAGATAAACACGGATCTTTGAAATTAATTTCGCTCAAACAAAGACGTTTCCTATGCAAACTATATAGGTACCTACGTATAACATTATTGATCTAAACTTTATTATAAATGCAAGTAGGTATGTTTGTTTTTTACCTTTTCACGCAAACTACCTACTGAATCGATCGTCCCAAAATTTTGCATTACTTTGTTAGGAGCATAGACGGATATAGGGTATCTTTCATCCCGAAGAAAGAAGAGATCTGTTGCTGAGAAAAAAAAAATTACATTCATATTCCAGATGGTGCCAATTACACGACCGTATTGTTTCTCAAATTCTAAATTAACGCAAGCGAAGCCGCGGGCAAACACTAGTTTAAAATACATTGATGTCTTTAAACTAATACATCATACAAACGATAGCAAAATAACACTGATTTCACTAAATGTCTAGATTCAACTAAAGTGATCGTATATCAAGTAGGTACAATATAATAATTATTATGATGTCTATCACTTGTTCATTTTTCATTTTCTTTTGCATATTATTGTGTATGCTCTGTGTCTGTACCAATAAATATTATATCTTTCCTTTTTTTTTTTGGCTACATGATTTGCATTATATTTTTAAAAGAAATTCACGACTCGGTTATTCTGACAATATTATTATTATTGCAAATAGTACTTTCAAGTCGAGACCTTTTCAAAACCACGTTTTTTTTTTTTTTTTTTTTTACCGATTTACTAAACTATACTTTTAATAACTAAGACTAAGATTCAAATCGTATTTCGGTTCCTTCGATCAAATACTAGTTTTCACATAATCCAAGTCCAGTCTTGTTCCATCCCATCATATTTAAGTTTTTAAGACAACTTTTTAAATAGTCATAATTAAAGCACCTTTTTATTTTGTAACAACTCTTGCTTTTTCTATCAAAGGTTAAATATCTGTAAGTTTAAATATTACTTTAAGAAGACCATTCGTCATCATTGTGAGAGGCGGGACAGTTTTTTTTTTTACTTATTTTTTTAAACAAACCGTATTAATCAAATTGTTTAAAATTGATGTTTCATTTCTAGACTAGATCTGTTATTTTTTTGACTCGCAATAGTAAATAAAATATTTACAAAAGCCGATCAAAAACATTTTTGTATGCCGCGTAATCTCTTCTAGTAGTATCGGTTCTAATGTTGATTTTTACACTAAATGGCATAGGGACTTGCCTAGAGGGACCAGCGGGGATTTAACTTTGTACTAAGAATTCTATTCTATGAATAGAGAAAACACCAACATAACATAATCTTCCATACTATAGAAATGGATCGCCAAATGTGTTGCTAATGTGTAGTTATGAGCTAACTCCAAAACGGCTGTACCCATTCGGCTAATTCTTTTTTTCTTGTGTTTGTAACTATCAGGGCCAGGTTCTAGAGGACGAATATATTTTCTTTTTTTTTTAACTCTGTATGTTATTCGTCATCTGTTTTTCGTTCCAACTAATGTATCATAAGAACGTCTATTTGAAGGTTATTGACAGCAACGACCATTGTCTAGAGGCTACACGACTGGACCGATATATCTAGGGTAGAAGTTCAAGTCTTAGGTTGGTAGGTATTATCTTTTTTTCTTGTTTTTATAGCGTTTAGCTACTTTCACCCTGAGTAACATCATGTTCACCCATGCGAAGCCGGGACGAGCCGCTAATATATTTTAAAATGAGGGGAATTATCACTAATCCATCATCAGTCGAAATTAAGGACCACAATTTTGATTTCGTAATAACTAATGTTTTTTTTATTAATCCATATATGTAGTTATACATTTGATTGTATAGAAATTTAAATTGTCATATGCTAATGTTTCAAAAATAGGCGTTACATTGTCCTGTTACTAAGCTACTGTACCTGGTAAATCCTGGTACTAAGGCATTTGTTTAACTGAATAAATTAGATACTTATCCCAAAAATAATGTTTTATTTAAATACAGTCCCAATAAAAGTTCAAAAATGTGACGTAGGAACAGCATAGGTTTTACGTCAAGCTATTCATACTTTTAAATATTAATTTATTTTCATTTTATATCTAGTCATCTGCCAGAAAAGGTAACTTTAGAACTTTTTCTTTTTTGTTTTCACAATGTTTATAGCTTGTTTTAATCTTTGTTTTTAAACGTGTGATAAAAAAAAAACACTGTCGAATGCAAACAGTTTTCAACCTCTTTTCAAAGGACTTTTTTTAATCATGCCAACCCTGGTACTTTTTAAATGAAAGATGGATTAGAAAAACAAAAATGTAGTCTCAACTCTCATCATTTTTTGGACCAAAAGTTTTTTTTGTTTTTTTTTTTTTTATCTCGTTTACCCAGTTTACTTTATCAAGCAACAACTGGATACCGTTTTTTTTTTTCTCGTTTAGCGAATTTATATACTTTTATGCAAAAGAAACTTTATTTGTCAATTTTTCACTGCTGTATTATTGTTTGGCCAACAAACAATTTTGTTGGCCCTGGCACATTCAAAATTAGATGTGTTTTCAATTTCCTATTAATCGATACTTCTTTTCAAATACTTAACCACTCAAGTTGTTATTGCTTTAAAGGTCACCTTTATAAAATATAGGTACACAAACTGTTTCAGTGTGTGACTATATAACAGATGCTGCAGTTTCATCAACTGACATCAACTGACCATTTTTAATTTAAACAGCCATTTTTATAAATAAAAACATCTAGTCTTTTTTTTTTTTTGCAACTGCCCAACATCACTTTGTTTTGATGTACTTATTTTCTATTCAATCTCGTTACCATGTTAATAAAGATTAACCTTTCACGATCTACATCTAGGATCTTTCCATCTCACTTTTTTGATTACAACGTTTAAAAGCAGAGCCTCTGGAGGCCTTACCGACATTAGCCAATAATTTATACTGATGTGGTGCAGGAGTTCTCGTTCCGTTATCCTCAGCCTGGCTTCAATCCTTTTCAGCAGCGTCGCAGTGCCGCTGTTCGAGATGGCAGCACGTTGTCATCGCCCTTCTACAGTCGATTCATCCACCCGATGACGCAGGGGTGCGGCAGGTGCAGCAAGGGTGTGCTGATTGATAGCTCCAACGTTGATTATGAAAAATACACAAAAAAGTTCATTAGAAATTATAAATAGGTTAGGGACTTATCCCACTTCTGATGTTAGAAATAGGATGTATATTCTGTTATATTTATATAAATATCTACTTAATTATCAAGTTTTTAGGTATCAGGATGGTTAATGTTATTTATTTACTGTATGTAAATAATATCTCCAAGGACTTATTAATGTTTATAAATGAAAGCACAAATCCAGATTAGCTATTTATTACCAAAACTACCTCCTTTCGCAACCCTAGGTCTTCGTGGAGAAGAAAGGAGAAAAGAAACTCCACGGCAACATAATTTATCCGTTCACATTATAAAAATACATAATTTACAGGAATATTCTTATAACATAATAAATATCAAATAACTTACATTTTTATTGTAGAACAGTATGACACACAATATAACTTTCAGCATCACACACTTGTATTCTCTATTATTACATCACATTAAATAACCAAGACACCACTTCAGACACGTCTTATCTCTTTGAACAGTTGAATAATAATGACTACCAAAGTGAGGGTACATCTACTTTTATAAACTTAGTATTGTACCACTTCCATCAAATATTACCGCCATTATTGACCAATCACAGATCGTCAAACATTGTTGTTAAATAATTAATAAAATGGGCAACAATAAACAAATCCTGTTCAGTAGAACCATTTTAAAACTTAATTAGATAATTTACAAATTCAGTAAGTATTTATTTGCAACCTTATCTTGATTCGATTTAAATTTGAACATCAACTGATTTCGTTCTGAAATCAGTTGATCGCTGTTAATATATTACTATTATTACTTAGATATATCCTATATCTATCAAGCGCGTCAACTGGGATTATCCGGTGAGCAATTTTCATTTTGTTAAGACTGGTGCCTTGTGTTATTTATTAAGAGTCTGTAGCCTATGGATTTGGTGGAAAATGCCTGAGGTTCAAGTACCATTTTGAAGTAGAGGCTTTGAGTTGGATGATAAGTGTGGAATCTTAGATCGGCTGGTCAGACCGTACCTGCTATTTCGTAGCCGTAGTCCGTATCTTATTGACATCCCGGCGGTGTCCATGGATGCGCGGTGTGCGGGTGGCACTGGCGGAGGTCGTGTATTGTGCGTTCATGATGAACTGTGTGAAACAAACAGAGCTTTGTTGGTGGGGCTAGTGTTACCCAAAGACCACGAATTTGATTCCTGCTTTTTGATGATTAGTTTCTTGCATTGTAATGGTACAAATTGCAAAGGTACTTGGTTGCTCTAGGATTTTCGGTCAGTCTTAATTGTGTTATGTTTAGTGTTTGAACTTAAACTTGGCTATCGCTGGTTAAGCGGCAGTGATGTTATCGCTGGTTAAGCGGTAGTGGTGTAATCGCTGGTTAAGCGGATTACGCTGGCTTTCGCTGGTTAAGCGTTAGCTGTTGAATCGCTGGTTAAGCGAGTTATGTTGACTATCGCTGGTTAAGCGTTAGTAGTGTAATCGTTGGTTAAGCGGATTACGTGGGCTTTCGCTGGTTAAGCGTCAGCTGTTGAATCGCTGGTTAAGCGAGTTGTGTTGACTATCGCTGGTTAAGCGTTAGTGGTGTAATCGCTGGTTAAGCGGATTACATGGGCTTTCGCTAGTCAAGCGTCAGCTGTTGAATCGCTGGTTAAGCGAGTTGTGTTGACTATCGCTGGTTAAGCGTTAGTGGTGTAATCGCTGGTTAAGCGGATTACATGGGCTTTCGCTGGTTAAGCGTTGGCTGTTTTATCGCTGGTTAAACGAGTTGAGTTGACTATCGCTGGTTAAGCGTTAGTGGTGTAATCGCTGGTTAAGCGGATTACATGGGCTTTCGCTGGTTAAGCGTCAGCTGTTGAATCGCTGGTTAAGCGAGTTGTGTTGGCTATCGCTGGTTAAGCGTTAGTGGTGTAATCGCTGGTTAAGCGGATTACATGGGCTTTCGCTGGTTAAGCGTTAGCTGTTGAATCGCTTGTTAAGCGAGTTGAGTTGACTTTCGCTGGTTAAGCGTTAGTGGTGTAATCGCTGGTTAAGCGGATTACATGGGCTTTCGCTGGTTAAGCGTTGGCTGTTGTATCGCTGGTTAAGCGAGTTGAGTTGACTATCGCTGATTAAGCGTTAGTGGTGTAATCGCTGGTTAAGCGGATTACGTTGGCTTTCGCTGGTTAAGCGTCAGCTGTTGAATCGCTGGTTAAGCGAGTTGTGTTGGCTATCGCTGGTTAAGCGTTAGTGGTGTAATCGCTGGTTAAGCGGATTACATGGGCTTTCGCTGGTTAAGCGTTGGCTGTTGTATCGCTGGTTAAGCGAGTTGTGTTGACTATCGCTGGTTAAGCGTTAGTGGTGTAATCGCTGGTTAAGCGGATTACGTGGGCTTTCGCTGGTTAAGCGTTAGCTGTTAAATCGCTGGTTAAGCGTGTTATGATGTGGGCTTTCGCTGGTAAAGAGTTAGCTGTAAAATCGCTGGTTAAGCGTGTAATGATGTAGACTTTCGCTGGTTAAGCGTTAGCTGTTGAATCGCTGGTTAAGGGTGTTATGTGTGCTTTCGCTGGTTAAGCGTTAGAGGGTTAATATCGCTGGGTAAGCGTTATTATTATCACTGGTTAAGTGATAGGATTTGTTACGCTGGTTAAGCACTACAATGTTAAGTACCTACTGGTTAAGTACTTCAGTGACTAGGTAAGTAGTGATGCATGGTGCTGGTTAAGTGCCGTGGATATGTTTGGTAGAGTCATAATGCTTTCTTAATTTTGTGCCAATTTCTATTATGTGCCTTATTCTTTCATTTTAGTTTGTTTTGTTTTGGTTTGGCAGTAGTCAACTTAACATTTAATGTATCTAGTATGAGTTTTCTTATAATCTGTAACGTTATTAGAAAAATAAGGTAGCATGTTGAACAAACCTTCTTAAAAATATTTTGATAAAGGCTCGAAATGATTATCTTGATGGTGTTGTGTTTG
Organism: Agrotis clavis; assembly: GCA_954870645.1. Classification (NCBI taxonomy): domain Eukaryota; kingdom Metazoa; phylum Arthropoda; class Insecta; order Lepidoptera; family Noctuidae; genus Agrotis; species Agrotis clavis. The sequence continues at coordinate 28,538,926 of OX940917.1, read as the reverse complement.
TAACCGGATGGAGGTTACGTTTTGAAGACCGGATGGAGGTCGATAGATTTCATGCTTATGACCGGATGGAGGTTATAATGTGTGATGATGAAGACCGGATGGAGGTCAGAGTATGAGCACTGCAATATTTTAATGAGTTCCCTTCATTGAATGAGTATGGGTGTTGTTCGACATGTCAGCTTTGAGATAAAAAGTTTTTTTTTTGTGATTTTTATTAGACCCTGTAATTATTTTGATGAGAATACCTTTTCCATTTGGGTCAGGAATGGCCGAACGGTTAGAATGATTACTGTTCGAGATCTTTTCTCATTCCAGATTCCTCACACGAGGATGTGATGTCTCACACGAGGACGTGTGAATTGTCAGAATGGCCGTGTCGCAGAATGAGCACAGAAGCACAATAATTTAGAATAACGCCATCTATTATCATGCTGCGGAATCAAAACAGAAACAATTTGGTATCTCTATTCATTATTGTTAATTTAGAATAACGCCATCTATTATCGTTGGCCTGGAATCAAAACCGATACGCATTTTAGAATCTCTATTGATTATTGTGAATTTAGAATAACGCCATCTATCTCTCATTGGAGTAACTATTAAGTTAGAATTGACAGATTGTTTAGGAGCGTCAAATTAGTGATAATTTGGAGATGGTTAGCATGGGGAGCAAATGGCAACACCGAGCGAATAGTCGAGTCAAATGTCGATTCGGAAGTTTAATCAGCTATTCGAAGTTGACAGGTAGTGACGTTGACAGATGTTGGCTAACCTGTGTGGGGTAGGCCACTTGGGCGGACAGTTTAGTGAAGTGAACACTTTGAATCGGTCCGGCAAGCTGGGTAGACATCTTGGTTGCTCCGCCATGTTAAACTTCTCGCGTTCCTAAGTTTTTAATCGAGCGATATCTCGGACATCCTTGACTATTTTGTATTCAGTGCCTGACCGCAGCAGTGTGAAGACATCCCGAAACTGTACTCGATTCGTTGTGCCCAGTATAAGTGTAGTGAGTGATTAAATTAAAATTGTGTTTGATTTAATTTGTGATTTAAATTAAAATAACCAAGTGAACCGCACCCAGTGTATTTTCATTGCACGAGACCCAAACTCTGCCCACATGATGCCTGAATCTGACGGAAAAATACCGGTGGCTCCGACATACTTTTAAAAAGAGTTTTAACATAGGAATTATAAAAACATTTTGGTTGATAAAACTGAGTTAACTCTTACTAGATATAATGGGTGCCATCCCTAACACTATTTTTGCTGTGGGCAATGTTGTCACTCCTATGTTCACGCAAGCTCGGGAATCATTGCCCACTGCATTATCTTGAAGATTTTACGTTTTATTGGTCTCAAACTAGCATAGAAATGAAGCGTGGTTCTTTTTATTACTGGAATATTGAAATAACTTACCTGAGAGATGTCGTACGCTGTCAGTGTGTAAAAACGTAAAACAAGATTTTGGCACCACCTCAGACTAGTACTACTTTAAACATGTCTCGCCGACAACTGAGTGAACTTAGCGAAGTAACTAATATTTAGTTTTGTCAGGAAAATAGTCTAGTTTACCCTAAAGATTAAATAATGTTGTCAGCTATTTAAATTTATTTACAATTCAAGATTTTAGTTATTTTTCGTGTTTGGGCAAAGATATCCGCCAAGGGCAATGTTGGCCGGTTTTACGGTACCTTAAATCAGACCTCCCTTACGTGAGTGCGCTGAAATTCTACGCTTCCACAGTAGTAAATTAGCTGATGAAGATTTCAGCCATTAATATGGGAATATGTTGTGAATAAATGTGCGGTCATGCAAGTAAGTCGAGGGGAGATTTTGGAATCTATGAGAACCCAGCTGTGGCTGTATGTCCCCTAGAAGTATGGAAGTTCAGGCTTTTAAACGCTAATACTCCACAATCGCGAGATAAGCGGTCTCAAGGAAAACTTCCTACTTATAAGTCGAGGTAGAGGTACGCTCAGAGGGAGGTAGGTAATACGGATCCTGAAAACCTATAGGTAGTGCTTGACACTAACAATCGCAGGGAGGTATGGCAGAGCAAGGTGCTTCATGGATGTTTTTTTGGGCCCTGCATGGGGCCAATGTAAAGTTATCAGCATAGGTCGGAATTAGGTAAAGTTATTTTGGTACTTGCATCGAAATGTTGATATTAATATGGATCTTTCCGGGATTTCTAAAAGACAATAATATCGTGTGGAAAACAGTAGGTATTACAAATAAATAATAATAATAAAAACATCAGAGATAGATTAGACAAATTAATTTGAAACGAAATAACTTTTTCTTTAATAAACCACGAGATCTTTCTGCTCTTTAAAAGTAATTCCGGGATTTCGGGCATATCCACTTTATTCTTTCGCAGCGTAAGTACCTACATGAATGACTCTACCTAATTCCATGTGCATCTGGACTGAGAGCCCGTTTTTTTTTTATTGTTGGATCAACTTGAAACTTACAGGGGTTTTAGTTAAAAATAGTAAAAATTCGATGCCGCAAAGCATAAATTTCTTAAACGTGAAACAAAGCTGTTATAGGCAAATATCTATGGCCCTCAGTTCAGACGCTCGCTAAAAACGGCTTAACATAAATCTCAGAAAGTACTACCTCTGTGATAATAATTTTTATTTTAGATTTTAGTAAAGAATTTCTTAAAGATTTTAAGAAATTTTCAAATTCCTAGAATATAGCATTACTGATTTATAGCAGTTTTACTTAGGGCTCTCAGTTCAGACGTTTATGAACTGAGAGCCCCACTGAAACATAGCTTTAAATGAAGAAATACATACATTTTCTTCTTTTACCATATAGTTAAACATCCCAATGAATTTCTTAAAAAGAAATAACGATATAGGAAGTAACGGTTGAAAGGTAAATTGCAATCGAATTTTCGGATAACGTCTGGACTGAGAGCCCTTATATTTTCGGTTTTATCGGCTATGTGCGGGCTCCGAGTTTGAAATAAATTAGCTGAAAAGTTTTAAGAAATTTTTAAGTAAAACTGAACATACGGTTTTTTCTTTAAAATGCTGTACTTTACGAGAAAAACCATTTTTTAGTTTTTCATGCGAACAAGTTTTGTAGGGTAACCATGATTCAAAAATCTCAAACGTCAGTTAGTTTCAAAGATGGCAGCACATGTGGGGTTGCGTTCGGAAATTTAATCAATATAAAATTATGTGTGACGTCTTAGACTAAAACCGAGACCACAAATATGTTTTCCTAATCATCTTCTGACAATGCAACGACAAGAATAATATTACAGTCGAACTTCAATTACGGTTAAGGTCGATTGAGTATTCAGATTATGTTAAGACTCTACTACATGATTCGAGCCTATTCTTGTCATAACCCCTTTACTTTTTTTACTTGGTAATAATCATCAAATGAGTCCCAGGGAGGGACGGGAGAGACTGTCAGACTTGTACTGACTTAATCCACGTTATCTTTCATTAGCCCTTTACGTTCCGGGGCTACGGTTACCTAATAAGACAGTCCCGCGACTCCGGTAGGCAGTAATGGGATCAATGTACGATCATGGACCATATGCATGGCCGGGTCGATGACACGTCGTGTTTCACGCGCGCTTCAAATAACTGTCAGCAATATGACAGGGCCTCCCTTAGAGGGCCCATTCCTGTGGTACTGAACCCGGTTACACAGCAGCGGCTCCAATGACCTATGCTATCTGAAATTGACCTCGTGGATTTTGTAAATGACAAAATCAACGAACAAATATTTTACTATTTTGATTATTATTTGTAAGTATATAATGTTATCAACTATCAAAATATGTAATTACTTTTTTTAACCGACTTCAAAAAAAAAAAGTAGGTTCTCAGTTCGACCTGTATGTATAGTACAGGATCCGTATATAGAACGACCTTCACCGATCGAGTAACCGGACGAAATGTGTTTTTTATGAAATAAAATATGTTGAAGAATATAACGGTGATGGGTTGCCTCATAAAATCCTGTCAAGGATATTTTTAATTAATTTTATAAAAGGTAATTTTTTTTGTGTGGTCCTCTGCGGCCGGACCACAGTTTAGTACTCAGATGCTATAGTTCGAAATAAAAGCTACCTAAAGTCTACTTTCATCGGAATATAAATATATTTTCAGTACCTCAATAGATATCTTTTTAATTAACAATTTATGTGGTCCGGCCGCCAAGCAGTGCTCTCTGGCCGCGCCACTTCAAATTCAATAGAGTATAATGAACTATTAATAAATCAATATCCCTAAAAAAAGCTACCTAAAGAGTACCTTGCATACGACAAATATGGTCCAATAAATCCCTTTAGATAAGAAGTTATTGGTCATAGGGTGTGGTCCGGCTGGGAGGTATACTCTGCAGCAAGTCAATTTTGCAAAATTTAATATTAACTATCCGTAAATCAAGTGATCTAATGGTACCTTTTCTCTACTCTTCGGTGATACTTTTTTCTTTCAAGAAACTATTCATTTTGATTAATTAATCTTTAAAGTATGTGGCGCGGCTAGGGAGGAATACTTTCAGCAAATATAACGAAATATGCTTTATTTCTTTATGCCAACGATAACAGCATAATAAGTACTTTATAAAAAAACCTGGACTTCATCTCATCATGTCTTTAAACATTTTTTTTTTTTACTAACAATTATTTTGAAAAAAAAAATGCACTTTTTGGTTTTTGTTTACCTACCTATCTACCCAAGAATAGATAGCTAATTTGACGAAGTAAATGATAATTTTGGTTTAAAATAAACAATAAGTATACGAATAACAAATATATTTTCATAATCAAATTTAATATAAACAATAAAAAAACCGGCCAAGTGCGTGTCGGGCCACGCACAGTGTAGGGTTCCGTAGTTGCCCATCAAAATACTTATGCGAACTAACTAAACTGATTCGCTGAATTTAATTTCAAAAAGAGGTGTCAAAATCGGTCCAGGCGTCTTTGAGAAATCGGAGAAAATACATTAAAAAAGATTACGACGAATTGAGAACCTCCTCCTTTTTTGAAGTAAGTTAAAAATAGTTGACAATAAAAACCTACCTATCCCCAAAACATACCCACCTATTATAGCTGTAAAAATAAAGTTGACAAACTTACATTTGCAGTTGAAGAACACGTTCTCCGATACATTTTGTTTAGGAAATTATGTTATCCAAGTACGTTTTATAAGTTGGTCGACTATTACTCGTAAACTTGTGAGCCTTCTTAATCATGATAATTTTCTTTTAAATTTCGCTAAGTACATTATACTCCCCACCGTCGTATCTCCACGTTGTCGTCGTGGTGGGGCTTGTGGTTTCAATGATCTTTGGGCATCTGCGCTCAGAGGGAGAAACCAAAACCAAGAGGGATACACCGGGGAAAGGGGGGGGGAAAGGTTCACTTCCGGTACGCGTCTAATCTTTAGACGTAACCGTGAAGTGAACCAGGGGAGGGAAATTCGGGGAGTAGGGACAGAGGAACTCACCTCTTTAAAAAAGTGAAAAAACAAACATGAAAAAGTGCGGTAAAGAGTTATTACCCCAGGCGGGTACCAGCTGCTCAGCAGCTGGAGAATCCCGCACCGGCTCCGGCCGGTCAGTCCCACCGTACTCTGGGGGGGACAAACAACACTTTTATCCTGTTTTTGCTCCGGCAGTCGCCGCAACGAGCCAGGGAGGCTCACGTGCCCGTGAGGAGGAGTCACTGGACTTGTCCAGTACGTGCTCCTCACCGGCACCAACCAACGAGCGGGCACAGGGTGCCGCTCCGCGAAAGGGGGGGGCGATGGTGCTCGAGTCGGACTCCGACTCGGGATCCGACGCCACGAGCTTCCAGAGCGTAGGCTCTGGGAGCGTAGCGAGGAGGAGCGAGGGGAGCGCCAACAGGAGGACCGAGTTCCTCAAGCGCCCCCGAGAAGAACTATCCTCGTCTGAGGAGGGTCCTGCCTCGGGCCCCAAGATCCCGACAAGTGTTCGGGGTAAAGGCCGAGGCGGGACGTGCGGCAGAGGGAGGGAGCTTGATCCCTCTGTCGAGGTGGAGAGGCGCGTCCAAGACGCCATCCGTACCCTGGGCCGACATGGCGGGCCCGGGAAAAAGGGGACGAAAGATAAGGCCATGTTGAAAGCCAAGGCCACTATCATGGCGGCGGTGGCGGACAACCTCAGCCGGCCTCCTCCCGCATCGACAGCAGCGGACGAAATGTCCCAAATGCGGGAGGAGGTCGCCAAGCTCACGGCGGCGATGGATGCTCTCCGTAAGGAGAACATCCAGCTGAAAGCGGAGCTGGCCGGACTGAGGAAGGGGGGCCGCCGAGAGGAGGTCCCGCAGGCGCAGGCGCGAACGCAGACGCAGGCGCAGACGCGACAGAGGGAGCCGCCGGCGAAGTCCGCACCAGTAGAAGACAGCAACGCTGTCCTAAATCTGGTGCGGCAGGAGCTAGCGGCCTTCAACCAGCGCTTTACAGCGCTGGAAAACCGTGTCTTGCGCCCCCCGCTCGCGTCCTCCTACGCGGCCGTAGCGGCTTCCGCGCCGCCCAGGTCAGCCCCGGAGAAGCGGGCCGCGGCGAAACCAGCGGCGAAACCACCGGCACCGCCCAAACAGGCCAAACAGGCCACGGCGGCGGCGGCACCGGCTGGGGCGAAGGCGGCCCCGCAGAGCTCGGCTGCCTCAAAAAAGAAGGGTGTTCCGGCGGCGGCGGCGAGTCAGCCGTCCCGACATGTCCCGCCTACGCAGCCCTCGCGTCCTCCCCCAACCGATGCCGAATGGCAGGTGGCGGGAGAGAGCAGGGCCGCAAAAAAGAAAAGGCGGCGACAGAGACGGAAGAAGCGAACCGTCGCGGCGAAACTCCGCGCCCCTAAGACCGCGGCTGTAGTAATTACTCTGCAGCCGGACGCGGTCAAGAGGGGCGTGACGTACCGCGACGTGTTCGCGAAGGCGAAGGAGGCAGTGAACCTCCGAGAGCTGGGAATCGACGGGGGCCTCCGGGTGCAAGTCACCGCGACGGGGGCCAGGCTGCTGTCAATTCCCGGCGCCTCCAGCGGCCCTACCGCTGACGCTCAGGCCGAACGGCTAAGAGCGTCCTTAGATGCGGAGGAGGCCCGAGTGTCCAGGCCCGTAAAGCGCGCAGATCTGCGCATAATGGGCCTGGACGACTCCATCTCGGAGGGGGACGTGGTGGCCGCCGTTGCCAGGGCTGGGGAATGCCCTGCCGACCAAGTCAAGGCTGGCACCCTACGCCCTGACTTCGCGGGGCTGCTCTCGATCACGGTGAGCTGCCCCGTGCCGGCGGCCAAAAAGATTGGGGAGGGCCGAAGGCTCTTGGTCGGCTGGGTGTCCGCGCAGGTGAAACTGCTGGAACCCAGGCCTCTGAGGTGCTTCCGCTGCCAAGTGGGTAACCACACGGCATGCAAGTGCACCTCAGAGGTGGACCGCAGCGGCGACTGCTTCCGCTGCGGTCGGCCCGGTCACAAGGCCGGCTCCTGTAATGCCCCGCCGCACTGTTTCCTATGTGCGGCGGCTGGTAAGCCGGCCGAACACCGGGCAGGGGGCAAGTCCTGCGCCCCGCCCGCCAAGACCAAGAGCAGAGGTAGGCCCTCTGCCACCGCCGTCCCCGCTACTGCCGCCGCCGCCGCAGCTCCTGCTGCCGCCGCCGCCGCCGCCACCGCCGCCGCCGCCGCCGTCGCCGCCGCCGCCGCCGTGGCCACGCCCTCGAGGAGGGCCCTGGAGGAGGCCGCAATGGATTCAGATTAATGTCTCCATTGCGCTTCCTCCAGGCGAACATCAACCACTGCGCCGCTGCTCAGGATCTTTTGCTCCAGAGCATGGCGCAGTGGTTGATAAACGTCGCCGTGGTCGCCGAGCCGTTTTTTGTCCCGCCCAGGAACGACTGGGTAGCGGACCTGGACGGCTCGGTGACCCTAATTTCGTCGACCGCCGCCGGTACCCCGCCCCTCGATCGCGTACAGAGAGGGCGCGGGATCGTCGCAGCCCGGTTCGGGGAGATCGCCGTGGTAGGCGTTTATTTCTCCCCGAACCGATCTATCGCCGAGTTCCAAGACTCCCTAGTGGAGCTGGGAGACGTCGTCGTCGCCCTCGGTTCCCTCCCCGCGCTCGTGCTCGGGGACTTCAATGCCAAGAATGTGGCTTGGGGTTCCCGGTACACGGATTATACGCGGGGCAGGATGCTCGAGCACTGGGCCCTGGCACATGGCCTGGTCATCGAGAACCGGGGTTCTGTCCCCACGTGCGTGCGGATGCGGGGAGAGTCGGTGGTGGACATTACGTTCGCCACCGCCGACCTGTCGCCGCGCGTCACCGACTGGCGCGTTGTGGAGGAGGTGGAGACCTATTCCGACCACCGGTATATCCGGTTCGACGTCTCCGCCCAGACCTCAGACGCGCCGGCCCCAAGTGGACGGAACCCAAGTGGTCCGCGATGGGCGCTGAAGCAGCTGGACCGGGAGCTATTCCTGGAAGCCTCGATCGTGCAGGCCTGGGTGTCACCACCGGACAGGCCTGCCGACATAAACGACGAGGCCGAGTGGTTCCGGGAGGCCATGTCGGAGATCTGCGACGTGGCCATGCCCCGGGTCCGGCAAGGACGCGCCCGGCGTCAGCTGTACTGGTGGTCAAGCGAGTTGGCAGCGCTGCGCGAAGCGTGCGTTGCCGCGCGCCGCCGGTACACCAGATTCCGCAGGCGCCGCACCCGACCTCCGGACGCGGCGGCTGTGGAGGCGGAGCTGTACGAGGGCTACAGGGCAGCGAAGACCGTCCTCCGCGACGAGATCTGGCGGGCCAAGGAATTGGCCCGCAAGGAGATGCTGGAGTCTCTGGACGTGGACCCATGGGGCCGCCCCTACAAGTGGGTGCGAGAAAAGCTCCGCCCCTGGGCTCCCCCGTTGACGCAGAGTCTCCAGCCTCAGTTCGTGGAGGACGTGGTGAGCGCCCTGTTCCCATCGCGAGGGGAGCACACTCCCCCGCCTATGGCTCCGTCTCCGACGGAATCTGACAGTGAAGCTGGCGCAAACGCGGACCACAGCGACGACGACGTCTACGACGCTCCAGAGGTGACCGAGGTAGACCTGAGAGTGGCGGTACAGCGGCTCAAAGCCAAAAATACCGCCCCGGGACCCGACGGCCTGCCAGGAAAAGCCTGGGTCCTGGCCTCGGGGACTCTCGGGCCTCGACTGGGGGGGCTCTTTAGCGCATGCTTGGAGAGGGGCCAGTTCCCGCTTCGTTGGAAGACGGGGAAACTGGTCCTGATCCAGAAGCCCGGGCGCCCTGCGGACTCTCCGTCCGCATTCCGGCCCATCGTGCTGCTCGACGAGGTGGGCAAGCTCTTGGAGAGAGTAATTGCAGACCGCCTCGTCGGGCACCTGAACCGGGTGGGCCCGAACCTGTCGGAGAGCCAGTTCGGCTTCCGCAGGGGGCGCTCGACGGTGGACGCCATCATGCGCGTGAGAGCCCTCACGACGGGGGATGCAGTGGCCCGGGGCAGGGTCGTCTTGGCGGTGTCTTTGGACATCTCCAATGCCTTTAACACCCTGCCCTGGAGTTGCATCAGGGAGGCACTCCGGTATCACCGGGTGCCGACCTACCTCCGCCGCATAGTCGAGGACTACCTGACGGACAGAGCCGTCATCTACCCCGGTCACCGGGGAGAGTGGAACCGGCGAGAGATGTCGTGCGGTGTTCCACAGGGTTCGGTCCTGGGACCGCCCCTGTGGAACATCGGATACGACTGGGTGCTGCGCAGCGACCTCCCTGACGGCGTCAGCGTAATATGCTACGCTGACGACACGCTCGTCCTGGCACAGGGAGAGTCGCACCAGGCGGCGGCCGACGTGGCGACGGAAGCGGTCGCGACAGTCGTCGAAAGGATCCGGCAGTTGGGACTCGAAGTGGCGCTGCACAAGTCAGAGGCCATGTGTTTTCATGGCCGTCTGAATGCGCCGCGGTCAGAGTCCCACATAACGGTGGGAGGAGTTCGCATCGGCGTCAAGAGGACGATGAAGTACCTGGGACTCGTCCTCGACAGCCGGTGGAACTTCAGGGAGCATTTCCTGAGTTTGGCCCCAAGGCTGAACCGGGCGTCGGGCGCCCTCAGGCGTCTGCTGCCCAATGTCGGCGGGCCAAACGCTTCCTGCCGTAGGCTGTACGCCGGCGTCGTGCGGTCCATGGCCCTCTACGGGGCCCCTGTGTGGGCCCTGAGCATCCGGACGCGACCACTGAAGTTGGTCGCATGCCAGAGGGTCATGGCTATCCGGATGATCCGGGGATACCGCACGATTGCCGGCGAAGCGGCCAACCTCCTTGCCGGATTACTGCCCTGGGATCTGGAGGCGACTGCCCTCCAGCGCGTCTATGAGTGGCGCGTGGAGGCGCAGCGCCGGGGCGTGACCCCGCTGCCTCGTGAAGTCGAGGCGCGGCGGGAAGAGCTCCGGCGCGATCTCAGGGCAGTATGGAGGGGACGACTGTCGCGACCGAAGGCCGGGCACGCCGCAATTGCGGCGGTAAGACCCCTCTTTGAGGAGTGGCTGGAGAGACGTCACGGCGTCCTGACCTATCGGATGACGCAGGTCCTCACCGGACACGGAAGTTTCGGGAGGTACCTGTGCCTGATAGGGAAGGAGGAAACGCCCGGGTGCCACCACTGCGAAGATCGCCCGGAGGACACAGTGGAGCATACGGTGCAGGACTGCCCAGCTTGGGCGGTGCACCGACGTGTCCTCACGGCGGCGATAGGCGGAGACCTCTCGCGCCCGGCATTGGTTGCGGCCATGCTGCGGGGCGAGACGGAGTGGGAAGCGGTCTGCTCCTTCTGCGAGGCAGTAATGCTCGTGAAGGAGGAGGCGGGCCGCGAGCGAGAGAGGACAGCGTCCTCCCTCCGCCCCAACCGCAGTGGTAGGCGCCCGCGGCGTCGGACGTCACCAGATGATCTCCGGCCACCGTAGGCGCGGGCATGCGGGCAGCGAGTAAAGGGCAACTCGCTGCCCGACCAAGGACCATGCCCGGGTCGACGGCGCGTTGTGTCCCACGCGCGCCTCAAAGAGCGTCAGCATAATGACGGGGCCCCCCTCTCAGAGGGCCAAAGCCTGCCGGGGTCGCGGGATTATTTCCTTACCGTGACCCCGGAACGTAACAGGCTATTGAAGGACACCGTGGATTTTAGTCAGTAGAAGTCTGACAGTCCCTCCCACCCTGCCCGGGGTTGGAGGACTCATTTGATGATTTTACCACGCTAAAAAAAAAAAAAAAAAAAAAAAAAGTACATTATACTACTATTGTGAATTTTTTCACACCCCCAAACATAACCGTTTAGCTGGTAGAGGGGGGAGACACTCGAGTCGAATTTGCACTTTAAAGCTTAATATTTCACAAAAGAATCTTTTTTTTTATTAAAAAATTGTTAATGGAAACTATCATATTTTTTTAAAGACCTTTTTAATGATACCCCACACTAAGGGGTACGCGAGAATAAAAAAAAAACATCCCCACTTTACGTGTACAAGAGGTACCCTAAAAAAAATATTTTACGAGATTTTATTTTACCACTTTTTCGGCAAAACAAATCCGTATATTTACACCAAATTACAGCTTTCTAGTACTGGGCGTCTCTGAGCTAAGCTGCAGACAGACCGACGCGACGGACGGACGGACGGACATGGCGAAACTATAAGGGTTCCTTGTTGACTACGGAACCCTAAAAAATATGCAATGTACTGTTTTGACTAAACATAACTTACTAGCTGTTGCCAGCGGTTTCACCCGCTACAACTCGAAAATTATCCCACGGGAACATCAAATCGGGATAAAAACTATCCTATGTGTTAATCCAGGTTATAAACTATATGTGTACCAAATTTTATCCAAATCCGTTCAGAGGTTTTTGCGTGAAAGAGTAACAAACATCCATACATCCATACTTACAAACTTTCGCCTTTATAATAGTAGTAGGATTTTTTTTATCAACGTGTTTATTTTTAATTTAGTCCTTGCATTTAAAGTTGGAAAATAACTTTAAAACTCTTTTATTTTTGTATTTAGTTAACTTTATTTTTAAAACATGGTTATGGCACACTCTTTTTTTTTGTTGTTATTTCTTGTTTAAAGGGTTAAACTCTTAAATGTAATCTATTGATTTTAGTTTGATAAATAAAACACTTTTCCGTCAGTTACAATACCTTGCATAAACAATTGTATTTTTTTTATTATGTAAATATATTTGTTCTTCGTTTACTTATTGTTTATTTTAAACCAAAATTATCATTTACTTCGTCAAATTAGCTACCTACCTATTCTTGGGTGGATAGGTAGGTAAACAAAAACCAACAAGTGCATTTTTTTTTTCAAAATAATTGTTAGTAAAAAAAAATGTTTAAAGACATGATGAGATGAAGTCCAGGTCTTTTTATAAAGTACTTATTATGCTGTTATCGTTGGCATAAAGAAATAAAGCATATTTCGTTATATTTGCTGAAAGTAATCCTCCCTAGCCGCGCCACATACTTTAAAGATTAATTAATCAAAATGAATAGTTTCTTGAAAGAAAAAAGTATCACCGAAGAGTAGAGAAAAGGTACCATTAGATCAATTGATTTACGGATAGTTAATATTAAATTTTGCAAAATTGACTTGCTGCAGAGTATACCTCCCAGCCGGACCACACCCTATGACCAATAACTTCTTATCTAAAGGGATTTATTGGACCATATTTGTCGTATGCAAGGTACTCTTTAGGTAGCTTTTTTTTAGGGATATTGATTTATTAATAGTTCATTATACTCTATTGAATTTGAGGTGGCGCGGCCAGAGAGCACTGCTTGGCGGCCGGACCACATAAATTGTTAATTAAAAAGATATCTATTGAGGTACTGAAAATATATTTATATTCCGATGAAAGTAGACTTTAGGTAGCTTTTATTTCGAACTATAGCATCTGAGTACTAAACTGTGGTCCGGCCGCAGAGGACCACACATTTTTTTTCAATACCTTCACCGATAGAGTAACCAAAGAAAATTAACACCAATTGAAAGTCCGAAGTCTATAGAATATGTTAACGTAGGGTTGCCTACCTTTTTCTTGTCAAGGGTATAGGGTTGCCTAATTTGAACAGGTGATAAAAAAATGCTACCTTCACCGATCGAGTAACCAAATAAATTATATATCAAAATAAAGACATTTTTTTTACGAATACGATGGTATACGGTTGCCTATGAAAAACTTGTCAGAAATTAGGGTTGCCAAGCGTTGAAGTTTGAAAATTTTAGACGGTTGGAAGCACATGAGTAGATAAACGGACTAAGCTTCTTATGAACGAGCAAAATTGTTACCTATTTTGGTAGGGTTGTCACAATAGGGTAGACAAATTAAACAAAAATATATTAAATAGCTTTATTATTCAGTATGATAGAATCGAATCAAATAATTTAATTCAACTAAGCCAATTACAGGCAATTTTGAATTGTCAAAAGACATTTTTAAAGGTGTTTGGTCACCAATATATTAGAGACCAAACACCTACCTTCAAGAGGGCGCGCGTTGTCAAATAGACCGCGCTTCGTACCACTTTATATACCGCCCGTTCTTACCTTATAGTAGCCATACACCATCCTGCCTATCGTACGATCGCGGATCGATTTGACGCTTGTAATTGTTTCAAATTGGCAGTTAGTCCATATACACCATACACTATACTGCCTATCGTACGATCGATTTGACACAACTTCAAATCTGCAGCAGTGATGCCAACTCAGCAACTTTATAGCTAGATCTGGCTATTATTCGGTGACGACAGCTACAATTTTATAAAATTTGTGGCTAAACTTTTTAGCTACTTTTTCTAGCACCATTTCATTTGTATTTCCATACAAGTACTGACCAGTAAATAGGCAACGAAGGATGAATAACAGACCGAACAGACCGAATAATTTTCGACCTTATCGACATTTAAAATTTAGTTTGTTTTTCTCACATTCTCGTTAGCTAACATTGCTCCTTCATTAAAATCCGGTGTTTGCATATATGTCAATAAGGTCGAAAATCGCTTGAAGATCGGAAAACATTTGCTTAACGATAGCAAGTTAAAAAACAGGTGCAAGGGATTTTCGACCTTATCGACATTTAAAATTTAGTTTGTTTTTCTCACATTCTCGTTAGCTAACATTGCTCTTTCATTAAAATCCGGTGTTTGCATCAGTGTCAATAAGGTCGAAAATCGATTGAAGGTCGGAAAACATTCGCTTAACGATAGCAAGTTAAAAAAAGTGGTGCAGGCAATTTTCGACCTTATCGACATTTAAAATTTAGTTTGTTTTTCTCACATTCTCATTCGTTAACATTGCTTCTTCATTAAAATCAGGTGTTTGCATAAATGTCAATAAGGTCGAAAATCGCTTGAACCTTTTTTTAACTTGCTATCGTGGTCCCTTGACACCTCTCAAGTTTTCAATCGTATTTTGGTTTAAAATAAAATGAATAACACTTTTTTTATAAAAAAAATCCTAGACCTAAAACTATTAAAGTTAATCATCATCATCATCAGCCGGAAGACGTCCACTGCTGAACATAGGCCTCCCCCTTAGACCGCTACGCCGAACGACAATTCGCCACTTGCATCCATCGGCTGCCCGCGACCCTCACGATGTCGTCGGTCCACCTAGTGGGAGGCCTGCCTACGCTGCGTTTTCCGGTCCGTGGTCGCCACTCGAGAACTTTTCTTCCCCATCGGTTGTCAGTAAACTATTAAAGTTACACAAGAACAAAAGTTTGATTTCACAAAAATTGCAATAACTTGAAAACTACTAGACCGATCTTCATGAAACAACTTGTGAATCTATTTTTGTAATGAAACACAGCCGTTTTAAATACTTTAATTGAAAAACATACATAAACAAAAAAGTGAATTTTCAAGTTACGTAATAATCTAGGTTTTAAACTTTTACAATTTTCCACTAAAAAACTTATCTAATTAGAAACTAATAAGAACGTACAAGATAATCTAATAAGAATCGAATATATACACAACACAATCACTGGATTCTGATTAGAAAACACTTGTCTTAAAAAAATCACCTTACAAATCACACTTGCACCCCTTGTCGTTGCGTGGGTCTCGTCGCCGACGATCACCTTCATCATATGCCAAATTTCAGTTCCAGAGGAGGAATTTTTCGGACCACATATGCCTCGTTGACTGGACTATTGGAATGGGTATCTACGGTACTTTCACAGTTATTATTTCTTGTGACTGGGCACCATAACTATTTTTGTACTAACTTTATTTTATGTCTTTTGACAATTCGAAATTGCCTGTAATTGGCTTAGTTCAATTAAATTATTTGATTCGATTCTATCATACTGAATAATAAAGCTATTTAATATTTTTTTGTTTAATTTGTCTACCCTATTGTGACAACCCTACCAAAATAGGTAACAATTTTGCTCGTTCTTAAGAAGCTTAGTCCGTTTATCTACTCATGTGCTTCGAAACCGTCTAAAATTTTCAAACTTCAACTCTTGGCAACCCTAATTTCTGACAAGTTTTTCATAGGCAACCGTATACCATCGTATTCGTAAAAAAAATGTCTTTATTTTGATATATAATTTATTTGGTTACTCGATCGGTGAAGGTAGCATTTTTTTATCACCTGTTCAAATTAGGCAACCCTATACCCTTGACAAGAAAAAGGTAGGCAACCCTACGTTAGCATATTCTATAGACTTCGGACTTTCAATTGGTGTTAATTTTCTTTGGTTACTCTATCGGTGAAGGTATTGAAAAAAAATAACCTTTTAAAAAATTAATTAAAAATATCCTTGACAGGATTTTATGAGGCAACCCATCACCGTCACATTCTTCAACATATTTTAATTCATAATAAACACATTTCGTCCGGTTACTCGATCGGTGAAGGTCGTTCTATATACGTATCTTAGACTAGTATGTATGTATGTATGTTTGTCCGCGATTATCTCGCGTTTGGCTGAACGGATTTTAATGCAGTTTTCAGGAAAATGTTCATTACATTCTGGAGAAGGTTTTAGTATATAATACTAATAGATATCCCGTGACGTTGCCCGCGTGGATCAGTTTTCCTTACTTGGATCATAGATTTTCAGGGACGATTGCATGTTAGTCCGCGATTATCTCGCGTTTGGCTGAACCGATTTTGATGCAGTTTTCAGAAAAGTGTTTATTACATTCTGGAGAAAGTTTTGGTATATAACACTAATAGATATCCCGTGACGTTGCCCGCGTGGATCCGATTTGCTTACTTGGATCGTAGATTTTAAGGGACGATTGCATGTTTTTCCGCAATTATCTCGCGTTTGGCTGAACGGATTTTGATGCAGTTTTCAGGAAAGTGTTCATTTCATTCTGGAGAAGGTTTTAGTATATAACACTAATAGATATCTCGTGACGTTGCCCGTGTGGATCCGTTTTCCTTACTTGGGTCGTAGATTTTCAGGGACGATTGCATGTTAGTCCGCGATTATCTCGCGTTTGGCTTAACCGATTTTAATGCAGTTTTCAGAAAAGTGTTTATTACATTCTGGAGAAAGTTTTGGTATATAACACTAATAGATATCCCGTGACGTTGCCCGCGTGGATCCGATTTGCTTACTTGGATCGTAGATTTTAAGGGACGATTGCATGTTTTTCCGCAATTATCTCGCGTTTGGCTGAACGGATTTTGATGCAGTTTTCAGGAAAGTGTTCATTTCATTCTGGAGAAGGTTTTAGTATATAACACTAATAGATATCTCGTGACGTTGCCCGTGTGGATCCGTTTTCCTTACTTGGGTCGTAGATTTTCAGGGACGATTGCATGTTAGTCCGCGATTATCTCGCGTTTGGCTGAACCGATTTTGATGCAGTTTTCAGAAAAGTGTTCATTACATTCTGGAGAAAGTTTTGGTATATAACACTAATAAATATCCCGTGACGTTGCCCGCGTGGATCCGATTTGCTTACTTGGATCGTAGATTTTAAGGGACGATTGCATGTTTGTCCCCAATTATCTCGCGTTTGGCTGAACCGATTTTGATACAGTTTTCAGAAAAGTATTTGTTACATTCTGGGGAAGGTTTTAGTATATAACAATAATGGATATCTCGTGAAGTTGCTCACATAGATCCGTTTTGCTTAATAGGATTGTAGATTTTCAAAGACACCGATTTTATGAAGATTTTTGTTGATTATCTCAACTAAAAAAAGGGAAAAATAAAAAACTTTTTTAAAAAAAGGGAACCGACTTCAAAACCAAACACAAAAAAACTATAAAATAACTTTTCTTTCGGAAGTCGGTGGCCATATTCAATGAAATATAAAAAAACAAAGCCACCGAAAGGGCTATTGAAAGACACCGTGGGTTTTTGTCAGTACAAGTCTGAAAAAGACTTTTGAGATTTTTAAATCATGGTTACCCTACAAAACTTGTTCGAATGAAAAATTAAAAAATGGTTTTTCTCGGTAAGTATAGCATTTAGAAGAAAAAGCCGTATGTTAAGTTTTACTTAAAAATTTCTTAAAACTTTTCAGCTAATTTATTTCAAACTCGGAGCCCGCACATAGCCGATAAAACCGAAAATATAAGGGCTCTCAGTTCAGACGTTATCCGAAAATTCGATTGCAATTTACCTTTCAACCGTTACTTCCTATGTCGTTATTTCTTTTTAAGAAATTCATTGGGATGTTTAACTATATGGTAAAAGAAGAAAATGTATGTATTTCTTCATTTAAAGCTATGTTTCAGTGGGGCTCTCAGTTCATAAACGTCTGGACTGAGAGCCCTAAGTAAAACTGCTATAAATCAGTAATGCTATATTCTAGGAATTTGAAAATTTCTTAAAATCTTTAAGAAATTCTTTACTAAAATCTAAAATAAAAATTATTATCACAGAGGTAGTACTTTCTGAGATTTAAGTTAAGCCGTTTTTAGCGAGCGTCTGAACTGAGGGCCATAGATATTTGCCTATAACAGCTTTGTTTCACGTTTAAGAAATTTATGCTTTGCGGCATCGAATTTTTACTATTTTTAACTAAAACCCCTGTAAGTTTCAAGTTGATCCAACAATAAAAAAAAAACGGGCTCTCAGTCCAGATGCACATCCTAATTCCGACCTTTATGCTTTTATGTATGTAAATATTTATTTGGATTAATAGATAGTCTACTAATTCAAATATTTATTAATTCGTTCCGAAACGGACCCATGCTGGAAAACCTTTATGAAATCAAACCTATCCATAACTTCTACCGTACAAATAGGTAGATATCGTCCATATCTCGCTGTCTGATTATTTAGATGACCTGCGCCCTCAATAAATCAATATTCATTGTCCCCGCTACCCCACCTCGTCCTGCCGACCAGTCCTGAGTGCAACGCCAACTATTGCACTCTCATCAGTCAATACTTATATACCCCCTTCTCATATTATACCTATACCCTGCCTCGAACAACGCAGTACCCCCACCGTGGGGTGACAAAGGCTCAAAAGATGTTTGTAGCACGAAGACCCACGAATGCCCGGTGGCGCTTGTGTAAGCGAAACAAACTTCTGTATGATGACGTCGGCGTTCTATGTAAAGTCATGCCTTTTCAAAATTGCTCGCAAACGTTGCAATTATATGTTACTTAGCGCTAAACGTCGTCATGTTCATAATAATATCACTTCTACTTCTCCATCTCTCCTGCTGATATTTGGAATTTCCTTGGTAGGTAGGGTAGGTACCTAGTTACCTACTCTAGGTATTGTGAACATCAGACTAATAATTTGCTTGGACGATCTAAATTTCCATTTTTCCATTGTCCCCTCTCTTCCCGTTTGCGATTTGCCTTCACCCCAGTCAATTCGGGAGAGACTGTTTATAGGACTGGGATCGGCTTTTCTTTGCAATATTCAACTTCCCTTTCCTTTCCCTTTACTCCCATTGTTTTTTCTTTGGCGGGAAAGCACATGTTCGCCCGTATTATTCACACATATCGGTTACATTTCAAGATGACATGGACAAGTGGAAGAAGAGCCACGCTAGACAAACATAATTTATGGGAATCAAAAAACAGGTGAACGTAGACATACCTAGGTCGATAGATATCCCACCCACCTCCCCCTCCTTCAGTCTGTATTCGCCATAACTTTTTTTTCTGTTGTGATTGTTACTTTGGTAGACTACTTATAGCATAATAAATACACTGTAAAAAAGTAGAAATGCTTGCTGTGGGAATAAAAATCTTGTAGCAACGGCAAACATGTCACATGTTTTTTAATTAAAGAAAACCCGGCCTAATATAGATTCATAGTCAATTTTATAAAGTACTAGCCCTGCAACTTAGCTTAGCATTGGTACTACTAGCAGTTTAAAAAACAAGCTCACATGGTGGGTACCCAGTATTCTGGCTCTACTTATAAAAGATTCAATGACCACTTAAGCGGTTGTAGGAAATAGGTAGTAAAAAAACTTGGATCGTTTTTGGATTCATCAATCCTTTTATCTTTTTTGTAAATCTTAACTCTCAGGCATCTCAGGCCACGTTCACAGAGATGGGCAGCGTCAGACGACGGCGGCGCGTTCCGAGCCGCCGAAAAATAAAATAACATTAGGCGATGTGTAGGGAAGAAACGGCAAAAATCGAGGAAAAATTACACGCGCCTCCCGACGCGCCCCTTGCCATTGAATGAAGCCTTAGACAAAATAGTAAATTTTAATTTTCGTTTGAATCCGGCTACCCACCCACCCCGTCCGCTGCAAGAGAGGAATGGGGTGGCGGGATATCCATGGTAACCATCAGCCAAATGAAACCTTACTCTGCATTCTGTGGGCGGAAGCTTTCCTAGAAATAGATTTTGCTATGATGAGCTCTACCGTCTACCCCACTCAAACCAATCGATGCACGTGTATGGCATTTCGATAGGGACATAATTATATCATATACTTACCTAGGTAGGTATAATAATTGACTTAGGATTTTCTATTGTACATAGGTACCTACCTACTTTCAGTCCCGTGTGTAAAGCAAAACTACCTATTTGTTAAGAACATAGGATCATAACAAATGGAAACTTACATTACTTAAAAAAAAAGAAAAACGTATATGTCTCCAGCGTCATTGGGCATTTTTGACCACCGGGTCAAAGAAACCACATTTCAATAATGTTCGTTTAGGTACCGACCTAAACGACCATTATTGAAATGTGGTTTGTTTTGAAGGTTTAAGGTGTTCACGAAATACTTTCATTTTGATCCAAATGCATGGCCTATTGGTATCGGCCTCGACTTAAGAGCACTACATCTGGGCCCGCGTGGTAGTTTACGACCCACTCCCTTTCTCAGTGAGGAAGCTTTGGCGCACTGGGAAAATAATAGGTTGATGAATGATGATGAATCATGATGAATGAATGAAATGTATGGGGGAAAAAAGATGTGTAAGTATCAACGCAAAACTTATTTTTATGGAAAATTTATTTCTTTAGATTAGATTAATGCTAGGTTTAGATACTAAACAAACCTTTTCAATCAAAGTATTTTCCAAATAGGTTCAGGCGTCAGTGTGAACGAGAAATTGTAAACATACCTACACAAAAAAGGTTTCGCCGAATTAAGAACCTTCTCGTTTTTTCGAAGTCGGTTAAAAATAAACGAACTGCAACCTCATTTTGGAAGTCGCTTAAAAAATTAATTAATTTTGGTTTACTAATTTGTGCCTGCTGATATCCATGTAAAGGTTAAAAATAGACAGGTAAGGGAGGCTGACCGGCTGGCATAATGTTTCATATTCAACGAGTGCAGACCTTTTGTCAATAATTTGATTTCTGATCTCCCCAAATGCAACCCCTCGTCAACCCCCTCGTGGCCCACGTCGCCTCGTCGCGGTGTTACCTGTCTGTTTACTATATTATTACAGATTTTGGCATTCATGTAAAAGGTTGAAATTAAACTATGGAATTTAAATAAATCCTAGGTTTATACGTAACATAAAAAGCTAATTTGATTTAGGTACGAGACTACATAATATTATGCACCTGATCATTATTTTTATTACGAGTAAAATGTGATTTAACAAAAATAATCCCCATGCGTCGCGCCAAGACATGTGTAGTTGATAAGATTTGCCCGGTATTAATTTTTCAAACTTACAGCCTTACTTACAGAACTGAATACTTAAACCTCCAAAAATGGTAGAGGTGTTAAGTTTGATGTCATCGTCGTTTTTGATCAGTCATTCCAAGGTTTTATAATCTCTAATCACTCCGACCACAAAAAATAAATAGACAAGATCAGTATCTCTTCGAAAAACTATCTGTGGTCACTTAGCCAATAAGCGAACGGAAATGTTCAATTTATAGCGTGCCACATGACAAGGCAGTGTTTAGAAGTGGTGCGATGTTTTATTTTATCATACTTAATATTTTTTTATTACTTATTTGGTTAAACCCAACACACTGCCTATTCCCAAAGTACTGCAACACTTGAAAGCCAGAATCAACAGAGGCAACCGCCAGAAAAGCAACGAGACAATGAAGCTCTACCTACTTGTCCCGGAGAATGAATTTACCTGTCATGGATCCGGCCAAGATCCGGCAAAGAAATTAATCAGAAAAGAATAGTGAAGGAGTAGGAAAAATATGTTGCCACTTCCCTCCATGTCAAGCAGGAGAACAAATCAAGGCCAATCTGGCCAATTGGCACAAAGGGATATTACAACGAGAAGAAGCTAGCCCAGTTGCCTAGCACCACGGGTAAAAATGACTGCCAAGGACATAATTTTATTAACGGGTCCTATATTTGATGGAAAAACGCTGAGCTGAAAGTACGGATTTGTTCGAGTTTCCACAAGCCCCGTATAGTAAATGACTCCAAATGTAAGTAGTTTGTACACTATCCAACATAAAATTGCGTTCCTCCTGCCAAAAACTACACTCCTATAGAATATGTGCAGAATTGTTTATATTCACAGACAGATGAGGATAACATTGACTAAAAGGCGAGGAAATAAGCTTGAAGGAAACAAAATATTATAGCATCTAGGAACTTTAACGTTAGCCCTGTTTCTTAGATTCTAGTTGCATAAACAGTCGGTAAGTACTTACTTAGCTCCTGTCTGCCCTCTACCCTAAAATTATCTCCCTATACTAAAGGCTACTAGACAGGGGTGCTGTGTTCGATCCCCAAAATACAAACGAAGATTAATTTGTTTTACAGTTAGCATGTAGATAGGCAGGTAGTGTAGGCACATTCCGTTTTGAATTATTACGTTTTTGATATAATAATATGGTTTGTTGTAGTACTTAGTACTTGAACATTTGAGTAAGATTGTTGTCTTATAAAATTTTGTGGTATGTTAATAACTTCAAAATTATTTGTTGGAGTACCTACTGATTAACGTTTTACTACAATTCGATATTTATATTTTTGGAAGGTCGTAGCCCTCTATAGTTCGTCTTTGTCGTTCTTCTTCTTCATGGTCGAATTTCAAAATCAAGTTGCGCTTGCCCGGGTCTGTCTATAGATGGAGGACCTTCCATTTCATCCTGATTTTCCTCCTGTTTCGGAAATCACGAACGGTTGATTTTTGACAATAGTTGCTGGTAGTAGGGTTACCAACTGCCATGGCGTAAATAAAAGACCTAAACCGCTGATCGCTGCGGTAGAGGTATACTGATGAAGCAGGGTGCGACTCTGGCACCTCATCACAAGCTATAGCCCTTCTTCTGTCCAGTACCCTGAGTTATTCCTCCTGTACTTTAAGACCTATCCGAAGCCACTACCAACGCCGAATGGCATATTTGCGATCGAAGCTAAATGGCCGCTGTGTCGATGATTCCTTATAAGAAATCATTAACACGAGCAAGAAGTAGCCCGCATGCCTAACAGCCAATGCTGCGAAGGGGTATTGTATTACCCAGTGCTGACTGGATTGTGGAGGTCAGATAGGCAGTCGTTCGTGTTATTCAGCTGGTAAGACTGGAAGTCCACCCTGAAATAATTATGGAAAAGGTTAGGTAGATTACTGAATTTTATACTTTCTAGGATTCTTAAGATTGTAAAAACACTTTAGGATGAGAATCACAATAGTATCCACATTACTAAGAAGTTTATCAACTACATGTAACTAAATCGATGGTGTGCTCATACTGCTCACATGCACGCAATGTGCGAGAATCTCTCTATAGAAGATTGGTTAGGGTTACATTACATAAACCACAAGCGAGCACATGAACGAAAACTACAGCAGATTCGAGCTGAAGCAATCGCCTGGGCCGAAATTGGTGGGATCAAATCATCGTAATATTATTATAAAGTTTAAATTAGTGTTCAGAAGAAGAAACAATTTAGCATCTTATTTTGTCATAATAATTAGTATCTACTTGTAAAACCAGGATAAACACATCAGAATGGTGCATATCTTTTTTTTTCCTAAACAATAAAATCAATAGGTAAAACATCAACTGAGAGCTGTCTGTTGCTTTTCGGATCCTAAAATTGATTATCTGCACATGTAGCATCTAGACTTATCTATATGCATCGCGTCATGCGCATTGCGCGTAATAACTATCTAAAGAGATGGGGAACCGTTCAAAATGTATCGATACTTTTGGACTTTAAAAAAATTGGCAAAGACATACGTTCAAATCAAATACTCAATCTAATTCGGTAAAATTTTGGCTTTTAACTCTCCTATTTGTGACAGTCTCCACTGATATGCTAAGCCATGTAGCTGTGCGAGGATAATGAGCAGCTTAGCTATGCGATGTAGGTATGTATAAAATTGCACAGATGTACGACTCGCGACTCCAACCAAGCTACGTTTTTATATGGTAAGATGCATGCTATAGCACGTGTGTTACCATTTAAAAACGACGGTTTTGTTCAGGTAGTCCCACGGAAATAATTAAATTTAATGACACATCGTTTTGTCATTAAATGCTCCCCTCATCTGTGCGATTGTCACCGCCCAAAAAAATACCGCTGCTGAAACAAAGACCTGCCCTACCTAAAGGCTGATTTACATTGAGTCAGTAACTGACGCCAGTCTACTGACGAGTCAGTGCTGACCTGGCACTGCTATAGTGTAAATTGATTTCAAGTCAGTACAGTACCTACCTACTGACGACATACTGACTCCGTATAAATAGCACGAGTCAGTTTTCGGCGCCAGCACTGACGTCAGTTACTGACTCAATGTAAATCTGCCATTACCCTCTGTGTAGTCGGGTAGGCCGTAATCGACTTACTAAATGTCATATTTCTCATAAATTTTCGGTTCCGCTTTTCTCACTGTGTTTTATTTCAGCATTTTGGAAGTACTTGTGATGAATGCAATTATTATACGTTATCCAATCAACCATTCGCTTTGAGATATGTTAGAAAAAAAGGCTAAAAAGAATATCGATACCCTAGGTCCCCATTCCTAGCACCCCTGCCAAGTGAACTGAGGCTGGCGGTGGGCTACGATCGCCGAGAGTTCGCTACAGCCGGCAGACAGGTTTCATCCCGCGCTCCGAGCGGTAGCGCGAGATGAAATCTGTCGGTAGAAAATCCCATAAACTAACATAGAAAAGTAAGCAAAGTATTTGCAATTTTCTTTTCTGGTATTTTGAAGACCGCTGATACAATGATAATAACTAGGTATGTCTTGATTTTTGAAAATTAAAAAAAAAAAAAATCTGCGTCTTTGTACTAGCAGTTCCTTATGATCTTCACCACACTAATCCAATAATATGAAATATCGATCGCCATTTAGGAGTTCTTTGGGAGATCTTTAAAGTTTTTCATCTATTTGCCCCTGATTGATAAACTAACTGGTAACTCCATATAAAGTCCACCACAATAACCAATTTACAATAAATGTGCTGTTGATCATTGAGGAGTTCCATTAGATATCTTTGAAATCTATCATCCCTTAGCCGCTGTCCAATATACGGAGAACAAACTCTCTGAGATCTTCAACACGCTAATCTGTTTAAAATATGTGTGCTGTTCACGATTTAAGAGTTTCATGGATTTCCTTTAAATTCCATTGTTTCCTGACCACAGACCACTGACCCGTACTTCATGAGTAAACTACTCTTGCTTGACACCACATTAACCTATGTAGTCTATGTGTGCTGTTTGCTATTGAAGAGTTCCATGAAGTACCATTGAAGTCCATTATCTTCCGACCGCTGACACGTACTTTACCAGCAAACGCCATCAAATCTTCACCATAAAAACCCATGTGATACGTATGTGCTATTCGCCATTGAGGAGATCTATGTATGATATCCTTGAAATAAACTCTCTTGGCCACAGACTGTCCGTATCTATCCTCATTCAAGACGTGTGTGCTGTTCGCTATGGAGGAGTTATATGATACGCACTTGAAGTTTGAGTTCCCAACATCTCTACAAAGTCACAGTCTTACAATAATATTTACATTATTTTACTTTATTTTTAATAAATTGTATTACCTATTGTTTGTGCAGCGCGCTGAAGGCTTTTCTTGTCGCTTTCATACTTTTACATTACTTATCAGTTTAATTTTCAGCCCGATAATTTGCTCCCGCTTCTATTCTTATTGTCTTTACTGTTAATGGTGATATCATAATATGATTAAGTAAGAATTTATAATAGGACTCTGTTACAATCATGCAAAATTATACTCCGAAAGTACGGACTCGATGTTTTTGCTATACCGATACGAAACTTGTAAGACCTAAGTACAGCCTATTTTATGTTGGATTTTCAATGCACTATTTTAAAGGGAAAGAAAGTAAGTGAATTACAGTGCATCGGGAAGTGCATAATTACATAACAAACACCGTTGTGCATTCTCACGGCCTACTTGCGCCGGCGTCGGCGCATGCTTTGAATGGCTATACAATCTAGTCTGCGAGTTACGGAGTTACCTAGCGAACGATATTTGTTTAACGGTATTAGTTTATTAGGTCAGCAGGAATATTTCCTACAATTCAATGGAATTGTAATGCAATGCAATTGTCATAAAATGTGAGATTAATTTATTTGCACTACTGCTTCCTACCTATAATGTACACACATCAAAAGTGTCTAGGGATCAAGCATTTTTATGCGGATTTCTTGAGATTGAGATGTGGTTTTGTAATAAATTTATGATTTTATAAATTTATATGGATCCTTTTTGGTGCATTTCATAATTTGAATCAGGAACTGTAAATCAAATTCGAGTAAAAGATGAAAATCAGCTGTCAATATTTTCCCTATAAAAACATACAACGCATTGAAGACATTATTAGTGCTACTGTTTCCCTACTACTGATTAAAACCAACGTTATTATGGAGCGGCGACGTCATTTAAGCAGGGAAGAAATGCTCAGAGCCGTGGGAATGATAGAAGCTGGTTCCCGGCAACGTACTGTGGCTTTAGCTCTGAATACAAGTCAGAGTGTTATCAGTCCACTTTGGACACGTTACCGAAGCACTGGTACCGTGGCTGAGCGCCATGGAGGACGGTATCGCTGCACCACACGGAGACAAGACCGATACATTCAAATCTTAACTCGAAGAGCTCCAACAATAACCGCCATGATGTTAGCCGTGAGGCTTCATCACTCTTCAGGGAACTTAATTAACGACCAAACAGTCAGAAACCGCTTGCATGAAGTGAACCTTCATTCCCGAAGACCGCTACGGGTACCACCTATAGCAATGCACAATTGTAGGATTCGATATCAATGGGCTCTTGAACACAGAAATTGGGCAGAAGAACAATGGCGTTTCGTGTGCTTTTCTGATGAGTCTCGTTTTGGTATGAGACCGGATACAAGACGTATACGACACTGGAGAACCCCTGGACGCCAACAGCGATTAAAATCCTGCCAGGAAGTCCATCCTTATAGTGGTGGAACCATCATGGTATGGGCGGGTATTTGGATCGGCGGAAGAACTGAGTTGATTTGGATCAGAGGCAACCTCAACGCTCAAATTTATGCTGAGACGATTGTATCAGACGTCATCGTTCCTCTACAAGTGCAAATCGGTCCCTTATTTCAGTTAATGCATGATAATGCACGACCGCACACCGCAAGAGTTGTAAGACAGACTCTCGCCGCAGCTAACATCAATGTCCTGCCCTGGCCTGCTCAGTCGCCAGACTTGAACCCGATTGAGCATGCATGGGATATGCTACAGAGAAGAGCTCTGCCGAATATGGAGGGTATCCAGTCGCAAGAAGACCTTTTTTTGTTGTTGCAACGAACATGGGCGGCCATTCCACAGCGTGATTTGGATGAACTCATTTTGAGTATGCCAAACCGATGTTCTTGTGTTGTTAGTGTTCGCGGTAGAAACACGGATTATTAATTGTTTAAGTTACCCAATAAAATTTTAAAGAAAACTGTTATTTCAGTCTTTTTTTCGAACTTTAATGTTAGTGGTTCAAATGTCAAAAATCCCTTTATTAGGAAAATGGCAAATTTCTTTATGAATGCAAAGGTGACTTGGTTTATCGTTACTGTGACAAACGATAACACTTTATTTGATGAATCCTTAAAGAACATTTTAATTAATATCAATCAGGAGAAAAGTTATTGCAAAAATATATGTTGATCCCTAGACACTTTTGATGTGTGTATGTTTGTTTTGCGACTTTTTTGTATACATAACATACTTTACTTATAGCTAGGTAAATGCGTATTTTTTGTATTACTACTATTTTACCGATGTTACAACTATTTTAAACCATAATATCTGTTTTGTGTTGACCCCAGTTTTTGTTTACAGGTGACAAATGGATGGTTTCGTGCCTTGGTGTCCTATATCTCACGAAGGGTCTTTTCTACCGAGTTGTGCCTGCAGATCAAAGGGTGGACGAAGCTTATGCTGGCGTGTTCAGGTATCAGACGATGACTTATTCTTCCTAATCTCATAATTATTTGCACTACCTTATATTCGGCAGTGGATCGAACGTTACACACCGTTTCTCACACCTTGCTCGTCTTTCGTAATCAAACTTCCTCTCTGTGGACGTAGATATGCCCATAATAATCTTCACTTTTTTTTTTTTTTTGGGACAAACCCACCACACTATTCCCAAACCACTGCAACTCCTGAAAGCCAGAATCAACAGTGGCAACCACCAGAAAAGCGCCGAGACAATGAAGTCTCGACGTCTTGGATCCTGCACGAAATTAATCAGAAAAGAATAGTGGAGGAGTAGGAAAAATATGTTTCAAATCTTCACTTTGACAAAGAAGGCCCATGTAGGTACGCAATAACCAACGTATGCTATGCATGCATCAGCGAAACTTTAGGAACGCCAACGCCAGTATCCCAAACCTAATTTCCTATCCCAACCCTAACTAATATGATAATTGCGAAAGTAAGTTTGTTGTTACCATTTTACGCCAAAACCACTGATCGTCATGAAATTTTGCTTGTCAGAGATTCCGTCTCCACGTGATAAGATAGGATAGGGTACCTTTCATACCGAAAAAAAGTACTGTTTCCAAGAAAAACAACAATAAACGTTATAATGATAACAGAAGGCGCTACTTAAACAATACGAGTTGTTATCAAATTCCAAATTATCGAAAAGGAAGACACGTGGAAAAGCTAATAAAACTCTTAGCAAGTCTCCGATACCTTACGACTTTGATGTCCAGGCTACTATCGCATTACACATCCATAGAGGTTCGTACAAAGGCACGTGTAGGCATATTATGTACCAAAGTCGTAAGGTATCAAAGACTTGTGTCGCCTTGTGTACAAATGGGCATAAGATTCGTTAGTTCAACGATCACTAACCTAAGGTATTCTCACATCAACCGCATGTATAATTAAGACCACATCCGACGGTATTTTACATTTGCAGGTTTCGACTATGGTGGTGTGGACAATGGCTGGAGGTGCTCGTGGACGACCGCTTGCCAACTGTGAATGGCAAGCTGGCGTTCCTCCAAAGTAACCACACAGAACAGATGTGGCCAGCATTACTGGAGAAAGCTTACGCAAAGTGAGTGTGGATGTACGTTTCAATAAATTAAAAAACGGCCAAGTGCGTGTCGGGCCACACACAGTGTAGGGTTCCGTAGTTGCCCATCAAAATACTTATGCGAACTAACTAAACTGATCCGCTGAATTTAATTTTAAAAAGAAGAATTTTCAAAATCGGTCCAGGCGTCTTTGAGAAATCGGGGAAAATACATTTAAAAAAAAAGATTACGACGAATTGAGAACCTCCTCCTTTTTTTGAATTTAGTTAAAAATAGTTGACAATAAAAACCTACCTATCCCCAAAACATACCCACCTATTATAGCTGTAAAAATAAAGTTGACAAGTTTACATTTGCAGTTGAAGAACATGTTCTCCTATACATTTTGTTTAGGAAAATATGTTATCCAAGTACGTTTTATAAGTTGGTCGACTATTACTCGTAAACTTGTAAAACCTACTTAGTCGTGATAATTTTCTTTTAAACTTCGTTATATATAGGTACTACTATTGTGAATTTTTTCACACCCTCAAACATAACCGTTTAGCTGGTAGAGGGGGGGACACGCGAGTCCAGCAAATATTAGCACTTTAAAGCTTAATATTTCACCAACGAATCTTTTTATCAAAAAATTTTTTAATGGAAACTATCAATATTTTTAAAGACCTATTTAATGATACCCCACACTAAGGGGTACGCGAGAAAAAAAAAAACATCCCCACTTTACGTGTACAGGAGGTACCCTAAAAAAAATATTTTACGAGATTTTATTTTACCACTTTTTCGGCACAACAAATCCGTATATTTACACCAAATTACAGCTTTTTATTACTGGGCGTCTCTGAGCTAAGCTGCGGACAGACGGACGGACGGACGGACGGACGGACATGGCGAAACTATAAGGGTTCCTTGTTGACTACGAAACCCTAAAAATGTGCTGATTGGTCGTTAATGCCGTCTAATCACTACTTATTAAAATTTTGACACACAAAACTTCGTTCACTGTGTTTTTATTTAATTGTTTCTTGGAATGTCAAAATAATGGTACATTCTAAAACCAGTAGGTATAGAACCAGTTTTGCTCGTAAATGAAGAAATGAAATGATGGAATACAAATTCGTTAAATAACCGTGAATAATTTTCTATAGTAAATGTAATTTACTACTGTGAACTTCCTCTACCTCACGATATCAGTATTAAATAAAGGTTTAGTTTAATTTACGCACTTTATTTGCAAAATGCGCTTATTTATTCTTTACAATTTTCAGACTGCACGGGTCCTATGAAGCTCTGAAGTATGGGAGCTTGCTTGATGGGCTTGCAGACCTCACAGGGGGCATTACCGAGTCACTGCAGATGGCTGAACTGGCTGATGCCGAAACGCTGAGGAACTTGCTAAAGAATACAAGCCTTGTTACTGCACACCACGTGGCTGCTGTAAGTTTTCCCACCAACGACGTTAAATAGATGAAAGTAGTCTACCAAAGAGATTAGCCAATCTCTTCCAATGTAACCCCAGCAAAGGTAATCATCTACTTCCTTAGCAGGCGTACTGTGTGCAAATGCGAATGCTAAATCCATATTTTCTAATTTAATATCCAAGTATATGCATATTCATCAATACATGGCTATATTTTTAAATATTGGTTGTGAATAAGTCTTCTCATCAATGATACCTATTCTACCTATATGATCCGTTCGCAAAAGTGACATATTTTTGCTCTCGCTGGAAAAATGTAAAACACAGTCGCAGGCCCGAAAGCGGGCTTGTGTCGCCCAAAGCACATTAGGATCATATTTTACTTATTCCTCAATTTGATGTTAAGATTAACTGAGTGATCAGCTGTTGTGGTATGGGTTGGGCTATGATTCAGTCTTAGAAAATAGTCGTATAGGCCTTATACGATTCAATGTTCAAACTCTGTTTAAGTATTTCAAAGTGCGGCAAAAATTCTATAGAGTAGATAATTTTTGCACAAACAATGGTGTCTGTTTTGTGTTTCTTTTCACAATGAAAAGCCTGCACTCTGAAACTATGACTACGCCAAATAAGTTTCTCTTTTATACTTCTGTGAAATTATTAAAAAATTAAATTTATTAGTTTATAATGTAAAATATAAATGCTGAGCTGTGTAGCAAAATTAATTCTACAATTTACAATTTCAGGCACCTGAAGACAAAATTCCCGAGCTTCAAACGGAAATGAATTATGTCGTCTTGAATGTGGAACAGGTAATGACAACATTGAAAAATAATAGACGAATTAATAAGTATTTTAAATTCCTTTATGAATAAACTACAGGAGTACGATTTTAGTGGCGTGTGATCACAATTTTGAGTAGTGCAATACTGAGAAACTACAGGTTCAAACTAAATTGTTTTTTTTTTGTGTTGGACAGTAGTTTAGTGACTTTATTTAAATTGCAATCTCTAGGCATTTGGTGGCCTATCTGAAATCTGAACATGAAACGTGGTCATAACTTTGACCGTAAAAAATAGTACTGTATGTCTCAGAGGTAAAAATATTTTAAATGACCACTCGCATGTCCTTGTTCAATTTGATCCACACTTCCCGAGACACCCCCTTTATAAAAATATTAAGATTTTACGCAACATCTTCATTTATAAAAACCGTGCCTTTCACACTCCTCCGTTCGCGTAAGTTTCGTAGAAGGGTACCTAAATAAAAAGTTTTTGCTTCACGTATTAACATAAACAACTTCTCTTGTTCAACCTTAACAAGTACCTAGTCTATTATAAATTGTGCTTCTCAATATTACAGGTAGAAAGCACAAAAGGACCAGTGCATGTCGTCCGTTTGCGTCGACCACTTGGCATTGGAGAAGTGCCAGTACCCTACATCGTATTAAATTCAGAATCGTAAGTTTATTAAGTTTATACTCGTACAGTAAATAAAATTGTAAATCGACACCTGCAAGCAATAACATCGTAACTCACTTTTTGGCGATTTTGAGTTACAATCATATTCTTACTCTACAAAAAATGTAGAATTTTTTGCACTCACTCCGGTGCCCAACGACTATATATTACTAGACTACGCATTGCACGATCTAACGAACAAAACTATTCTGCCAACTCGCTGAGGTACTACGTAAGCGAGGGGGACGGGGTACTGCGTTGTGATTGGCTAACTCAAGGTCTGTTCTATCTCAACGTATGTTTACGGCTCACAGGATTGGTCGAAATGAGACGGATATAAGACTTTTTTGCCTAATGTGTTGGCAGACATCGGTCGCCTGTTATTAGGAGTCTAGTATTATATCGTCGTTGCCGGTGCCTATATAATAAAGATGTTTTTTTTTTTAATGTAAAAACAGAAGAAATAGTGATACAATTCGATTGACTTGACGTCGTCGTGGCGATCGTGTTTTGTTTCTCATTTACCCGTAGATAACAACGTGTTTTATGTCATAATATGTCTTAGAGGTAAAGTTGATTTTCACTTGTAGTTGGAATCGGTCGAATTGCAATCGCAGCGCGCCGTGGGTAAAGTCCCTAAAGAATATGTGCTCAAAAAACACTTACAATTCTCAACAGCTGGCACTCCATCCCCCAACAAGAACGAGACCGCTTCATTTCAACGCCAAAAGGCATCTGGATGCTCTTCAGTGAGTTCCAGCGCGTCTTCACCCGCATAGAAGTAGTTCACTTGGACTCAGAGACCTGTAGAGCAGAACCCTTCTTAGCAGATAAGGTGAAATGGCAGATGAAGATGCACCAAGCTGGATGGAAAAGAGGAGTGTCAGCTGGCGGATGCCGGAATTACGTGCGTAAGTACTTTTTTAATAGCATATTCTGTAACCCAGTCCTGGGTAAAGGCCTCCACTTACTCCTTTCAAACCTCTCTATTTTGGTTAATAGTTTATGAAACGTTATTATACTCATACGTAGGTAATGCTTGCCTTTTTCCTTGAGGTTACTATTCGTAACTAACTTCGTCCGTATTCATGCACTGAGTAAAAACATGAATAGGTACTGTGCAGTCTACATTAAACTTTTCCCGATCCCCCGTAAAGCATTGTGAATCAAGACATTCCATGACCAAACTGACCTCGTTGAGCCCTGGTCCACATGCGCTGGAAAGTTAACAGCTGTCCGCACACCCAAAGGCCTCTCTATAACTACGTCGTTAAAATTTTCTTGCATTTTCACCACTGTGGAAAAAATATAATACACAAGACGGATCCGGGGTGAATTTGTGCATGTATCATTTATCAGCCTGATGTACTCACACACATCGCTTTCTTCACAGTTTTCGCTTCCTTATTGCCTGGAAAACTAAATTTTCATTACCAAAATACTCTCTAATGAACTACAGTTACCTACAATTAATATCTATTTATTTTATTTTTATCAGTAGTATTCCGATGGCTAGGTTTGTGTTCAGTTGATAGCTCTGTCTGCCTACCATTTTAATGAGCAAGTGTCCTGTAAACTGTAAGTTTTTATTTCTTTTCAGATTTCTTTCACACAAATCCACAAATACAAATAGTACTGACCGAACCGGACACAGTGATCATATCGCTGAACCAACACTGCATTATGGAACCCAAAGTTATCGGGTTCAGCATTTATAAAATACCTTCGCCTTTGAACGAGACTGCGAAAGCCCTGTTCTTTAGGAAAGTGAAGAGTACTATTAATTCACAATACACAAATAGTCGGCAAGTTACTCATAGGTACGTAAAAGTTGATATTTAGATTGAAACTCGCTCAACTCCGCAGAATTGAACCGAAAACCTAACTGTTGTTTTTAGCGACAAACAAAACATTAGGATTGATAATATTCTCCACTAA
Organism: Agrotis clavis; assembly: GCA_954870645.1. Taxonomy (NCBI): domain Eukaryota; kingdom Metazoa; phylum Arthropoda; class Insecta; order Lepidoptera; family Noctuidae; genus Agrotis; species Agrotis clavis. The sequence goes on along the minus strand of OX940917.1, from coordinate 28,505,155 downwards.
AATGCACTCCTACCATTTTCCAGATCCCCACTTGAAGCTAGCTCTTTCATAATAATGCCAACAACATTCGAGCCACGAGATGAAGCCAACTTTACATTAAGAATATTCTCGAACAAACCGATCAAGATGAAAGTGTTAGATAATCCACCGAAGATGACGAAGACAGCATTAGTGAAGGCGCCTCCCGTGGTAGAAGTAAATAGCTTTGCGCAGTACGAAGCAGTGTTCCTACAACTAGCAGATGAACATAAGACTATAGACCCATTTGAACTACAAGAGCTACTCGACGCGTGCCTCCCGAATGATTACATCAAGAGCTGTGCCTCGATAGATACTTGTAGACAAATTGTTTTGTCTTTAGATGTATCCTTTTCAATTATTGTTTTTAATTCGACTTACTGCGAGTCATAGAAAAAAATAATCGAGCTTTATATAGTATAATATCAAAAACAGGACAATCCATATATTCAAACTACTGTTGCTGTAGTTATCTACTTTTTGGATTAAGATCGATTCCCTCTTATAAAACGGGGTCTTTGATATAGCAGTCATGGGGGGACATTATAGGTTGATCGAAAGCAATATCTGTAAATGTAGATTTTGTGTTTATAGATCGCAGCTCCTAAAGCATCAACCTGCTAGTACCTACCTAGTATCAATATAATAATCCTGGAGGATGCTGCTAAAGCCTCACGTAACAGCAAAAATCGTGTCGCAAACCTCTAGACCAGTACAACTTCAATTGAGTATCTATGATAATGTTGATCCGTAATGCGTTTCCTTAACATTTACCACAGAAAAAAGGCACAGGTCGCATATCGTTATCAGACTTCAAAGACCTCATGTGCAGCTTAAAACACTGGCAGCTTGTATTCCGGACTCATGCCAGAGAAAAGATGGGGGTCCTCAGAGCCGAAAGGTTCCGAGATGCCCTACGTGACGTCGGATTTATAGTTCCAGAAAAAGTGATGAACCTCCTTGTTCTGAGGTACATGAGGAAAGATGGCATGCTCAGGTTCGGCGACTTCGTATCAGCTGTCATGCATCTGCATCGGGCGTTTGGTAAGTGAAAGGTTTTTGTTTTATAATTGCACCAGATCCTGGTTTATCGGCATTAGCATTTCGAAAATATAAAAAATCGACTTGGTAGTTTAGGAGTGCATCCATTACAAATAAGTCTGGCCAGTGAAAGCTGTCTACGAATAAAAGGCGAGAATTTAAAAAATCAAGAGCTGCTGTCGCTGTTTAAACATAGTTGGTACTACTATTTTATATAATATTATTATCGTTTAGGTATTACGTCTTGGGTCATAAATAGTATCAATTCCGGCTAAGCAACGCTATACGTTGCGTTGCTTAGCCGGAGTTGATACTAGAAAGGGCTAGCAGATCTTGATTTTTTGAATAGGTACACGACTTATCTATCGGACAGCTTTTGTTGGCCAGACTCTAAACACACACACAAAAAAATCTTTTCACACCACTTGCTCGTAAATGTCACATTATAAGTCATGCAAACTGGCCGTAAAGCAAGTCATTGTTCCCCACACTCAAACCAGGGAATAATATATGTACTGAATTTCATTATTCCCTGGGAATAATGTGATTTGAATTTGGAACCTCAAACAAAACATAGTATGAAAACTTGGAACGAAGGAATTGAAGCAGCGGCGGCTGCCCCCCGGCAGTCCCCACTGCAACAGCTGATCGCTTGCTGAGGTGGGCACCACAGCATGCTCACGTTCGAAGGTTGTCGTACCACATCAAATTTCAAAATTCGAATTTATTTCCTCGCAGGTGGTGTGAAAAGCAGAGTACTCACCTCAGGAATAAAGCTGCCTTTGTCTTGGGCTAACTTAAATCCCTCTCTGCACTAAGGATTCTTATCTTAATTCCCTCGTTTCACTCGGGAATTAACACTTGAACCTCCTCGCTGCGCTCCGGAGGTTCACCCCCAGAATCCTTAGTGTCGCTTCGGGATTCAATACGCCCGTGACGTAAGGCACTGCTTTATTCCCTTGGTGCGTAATCTACTATTGTTTTTAGTAAATACTAAGACGAATATTTTCTACTTCCAGAAATTTTTCATAAAAGCAACAGTCTTCGAACGGAAGGTGTACAAATGAATCTCACGGAGGTAAGCCTTTTTAGAAATATAATGGAAACTATTGTATAAGTTTATAAAATAAAAAAATGATCTTAGGTACTTTTAGATGTCGGTAGAAAATGTCTCATATTCAGATTCTTGAGTCGACAGCGTTTTTAGATAGCTTAGGATGCAAGATTTTTCGTCCTTAGAACAACATTTTTTATGTGTTACATTACAAATTACAATCCAGTTCTACTAAATGAAAATATCACCTACTTTGTTTACAATAGGAAAGTTACTAACTTAATATTATTTTGTTCACAGTGGCTCAAGAATGTATTCATGTGCTAACGAGACAAGACTATCATTGTTTGGATAATATCTACATAGTAAGACCCACACTTAAAGAGGGTTCGAACTCAAAAACTTGGACTGATGGACTGATGGTAAAAATAAAAGTGATCAATTCTATAATGAATTTCTCCATCAAAATAGTGTATAAGATCTAATTTCCGATATATTTAAATTACCAGTGTTGAGGCAATTATGCCAGATACCTCTTAGTTTGTACTATTACAACGAGCAGTCGATAAATACACAGAATTTTATTTTTTATATTATTTAGAACATTAATACTCGTAGCTAGCTCACTTCACGGTTGTGATACAATTTTGAGAAAATTAAGTGTAAAAATATGTTCGATCTGAAAATGACGTGACTTCTAAAGTTTGTTAATTTGTTTTATTTAATTTTTTTTTGACATGGCCTCGTGCAACTAGCCTACCTATATTAAAAAAAAAAAAAAAGTGTCACTACTCTATTTCATAGACAAAACAAAAAGCTTGTTTTTTTTCTAATTATGTTGTTACTAATAGTTTTCTTTAAGCTACACCATACTCTTCATTATTTGTCTTAATAGTGAGTTTATCTCTACAATATAAATACTCAGTGCATTTAATTGTTATTCTAGTAATATTAGTTATAAAAATTGTGTTCTGTAGCGTTATTCTCTAAAGACTAAGCGGCATGGCTGAAGCTGAGCTGAAACTATAGTTTGTCTTTAGTGAATTTTCAACTTTATATTCTGGAACATAAAGCCGAAAATTTATTGGAACTTTGTCGTAGTCTTTTAGAGAACAGCTAATCTGTAGTCGGTTGGTTTAAAATACAATAATTGCATTGTATTTTTGACACTGTGTTAGTATTATAACTACAAATAAAAACACATTGTGTTAGACATGATGTGGCCAATAATTAATGTTATGGTCTGGAAAAAAATAGTGTCTTGGCTTGGCACAGGATTACCTGTATTTAGATTAACAAACAATATTAGACACGTATTTTTCCTTTAGTTAAGTAAACCAAAATTGAAGAAGATATGACGCTTTTAAGTGTCTATTCACACGTACCACAACCACACCACGTCGCAGCGATAAAATGTGGTCAAGCTGTGGTTACGTGTGAATAGTGTCGCAGCGGTTTTTTGCAGTTGCGTTGTGGTACCGGCAAAATGTCGATGTGGTTGCGTTGAGGCTGTCGTTGCGATGCGGTAACCACGTGGTCATGTGCAGTTATACTCCGGCTTTCGTAGAGGAAACACGGCTTGACTGAACGTAGTCATGGAGGAAATATTGTTGTTGCGATGTGGCCACGGTGCCGCCGCCGGTGGTGGCGTTGCCGTCGCGATGTGGTTGCGATGTTGTCGTATTACACAGGTGGTCGATAACAACGGCAAAATGTGGTACGTGTAAATTGTAATATTCATTTTCAATACAAAATATACGCCCGACCACATGGCGTTGTTGTGGTGTGGTTGTGGCTGTGGTGTGGTTGTGGTACGTGTGTATTGACCCTTAATAATACGTCACAAGCAAGTACCTACAGTTTTTACTTGCTTCTGACGTCACCAGCTCCTTCTCTTTGAATTTTGATGCGTCATATTTATGTAAACAATCATTAATTTAACAAAAGAAAAATACGAATCCATTATTTTTGAAAGCTTTACTGACGGACTAATAAGAATTGCAATTTACGTATTGATACTTTCAACATGCCAATTACAATTTAAGTACTTTACTTAAGCACAAGTTACGGTACTTAAGCTTATGAAAAACTAGCGGCCCGGTACGTGGTTCGCTACTTTGAAAGCAAAATACCCATTAACAAAATGATCCGCCATTTATTGAATTCATTTGTTATAAAAAATGTGATAAATGAAGAACCGCTCGACCGATTTTGTGCAAACTTCACATAAACCATCTCCTTAATAGTCCGAAGAAAGCTTAAACATTTGGTTTGGATAGTTGAGCCCGTTTTCTTGAGTTATAAAATTACAACGAAAAGTGGCATTGATTTTTATATATATTAGATAAATCTATGTCTACACATCGAGTGTGTACCTACAGGTGTGCTTTGCAGCAGCCAAAGGGTAGAGGATCAGTGGAAAAATAATATACTTTGTATAAAATAAACCTGATCAAACTTTCTTTTTCCAGTCCATAATTTTGTGTAACTTAAAGCGTGCTTTTAATGGACACAAAATATTACTGCAACGATCTCGCTTGACTCAAAATAATAAATAATTATTATAGGTAAATTTTTTTTTAAATATTTAGTTGTAAATAGTAGAATCGTAAATCCACCGAGTCGGTACTTACATTAGTGTATTTGAATCACAAAAGTTAAAGCGTTATAAATCACATTGTTTGTTTTTGTATTATGTGAAATATATTTTGGTTGTCGAATAAAAATAATTGATTTGAAACCAACGACGATATAATACTAGACTACGCATTGCACAATCTAACGAACAAAACTATTCTGCCAACTCGCTGAGGTACTACGTAAGCGAGGGAGGCGGGGTACTGCGTTGTGATTGGCTAACTCAAGGTCTGTTCTGTCTCAACGTATGTTTACGGCTCACAGGATTGGTCGAAATGAGACGGATATAAGACTTTTTTGCCTAATGTGTTGGCAGACATCGGTCGCCTGTTATTACGAGTCTAGTATTATATCGTCGTTGTTTGAAACCTATTCTGAAGTTTTTTTTATTGGGCTATAAGTTATTGTGCGAAGTCCATGGTGGGGTCTACCAAATCTATTTTTTTTTAATGGCTTCACGCAGCTCAACGTAGAAGGTTTAGATGCCTTAAATGACTCTAAAGGCGCTCCCTCACCGCGAGCATTCACCTGTAATGTAACGTTACAGATTCGAACATTTCATCAGTGACGGAAGACAATCGAAGATCACAATGCGCACCTTGTATCAAATCTATACCAAATGTACGCGAATGCTCGTCAGTCAGGCAGGGATCAAGGGTCAAAGTCGAATATATAATGTTACATTACACGCGAATGCTCCCGGTAAGAAAGCGCCTTAAGGCCTCCAGCTAAATCGATCGCAGCGCGTGTACTTTTATAGGTTTTATGAAAATAAAAATCTTCATCAATATCTAGTTGGGAAGAGTTTTAGTGGTTCGTCTTGTACACAGCGTATCGGGCGCCACGAAAAACCAGTAACCCATCGCCCACACGCCCAGCCACTTCAGAAGCAGAAGGAAGACATCTGCAGCAACCTCATCAACACAGAAGACATCACTCCGAGCTCCGTTTATTTTCTTTTCAAAATTCTAAAAGGACATCATCGTCCCTCCACTACTTTTGATGACTATTTTGCACCTAAATAATTTTATAAGATAAATACCTAATAATTATTCTTTCAGTTTTTATGAGATCACGTAGTTTGTTGCAAGTAGTATACCTACTACTACTGCGTGTTGCAGAGTTCAGAATTATAATTATAATGCGTTTCAACTAAGGACAGTTGATGACGCCAAATTGAGACGTCATGAACCCTTTTAAACACTTATGCTTTTAAGTAATCAACTAATCAATTATCATTTGAAAATAAGTCTAATAAACACTATTAAAAATTAATTAGTGCAGAGCATTTTATTGCTAAACGTTATTTTCAAGCAAAGACATTAAAATAGACGGGACATCACGAAGTAAGTTGTAATCCAAAACTTTTTACCACTAGGTAAAAAGTCCCTCAGTCTAGTAGTCGATTGCGCTACTGACGCACGGCATCAACAATTTTGTATGACAATCTTCCCAATGCTCGCTCTATAGGTTTTTTTAAATCACTTTGCTTTCAAGTGACTTTTGCCCACAAACACTGATCTTCTTAGTTGAAACGCACTAAACCTGTAAGCAGTCGAATGTTCGACTATCGTATATAAGTCTTCGGTAGTATAGTGGTAAGTATCCCCGCCTGTCACGCGGGAGACCGGGGTTCGATTCCCCGCCGGAGAGAATTTTTTTGTGTATGCTCTTTATTTTCGAAATGGTGGCTATTTTCAAAATAATATTTTACTAAAATAGTTCACTTGTTAAGTTTTTCCACGGATTTAATACTCAGGGTATGAGTTTTATAAATCTATTATTTTGCTATTTGGCTCGAAAGGGCTGTAGGCATTTTTTTCTTTTTACAACATGTTTTACTATTATTACCGACAGCTCATAACAACACGTAATTACCAATTATTTATCTACTTATACTTTGAACATAGAGGATAAATGATACACATAACATTTTTTTAAGTGTTCTATTAATTTTCTTTTTTTTTAATGTTTTCACTACTTACAAATACCTAGTACAAATTCTACTTATAATACTATTTACATCCAATTAATAATCAACAAGCAAATCACAGAAAATACAGCAAACTACATAATATTAAAAAGAGGTAACAAGATGTTTTAGTTAATTTTACACAAAACATGGGTTCAACAGGATTTCAATTTTCTTAGATTTTCGAATTTTAGATTCATGAATTTCAATCATTGTTTTGTTGCATATTCCATAGCACAATAATTGTGATTGGTCTCAATAGCCAATGAATTTTAGCACAGTAATAGACTATTTTTTTCTATCGTGGTAATATCATCAAATGAGTCCTCCCACCCAGGGCGGGGCGGAAGGGACTGTCAGACTCGTACTGACTAAAATCCATGGTGTCCTTCAATAGTCCTTTTACGTACCCCATCATACGACACTCTTTGAGGCGCGCGTGGGACACAACACGCCGCCGAACCGGGCATGGTCCATGGTCGGACAGCGAGTAGCCCATTACTCGTCGCCCGCATGCCCGCATAGTAATAGACTTTTAATTAGAGTTTATTGGCTGACTTGGAAATCTATAAATAAACTTTGTACCCAGGTAGGCCGAAGCAAAGAAAATCTGCTCAGGTGGAATTTCATTGATAACTCTGCTCTGGAGTGTAAGTGTGGTGCTGCTCCACAAACGATGAGGCACTTATTATCGTGCCCTGCCGACTGTTCGTTACAGGAGCTGATGGATTGTTCGGGGAGCGCTAAACTCGTGGCTCAATTCTGGGCAGAGTCAATTTGGATTGTCATTGACACAATAAGAAGAAGAATTAGTTTATGGGAATCAAATACTACATAACTTTTCATTGAGGATCATATTATTACTGATTGAAGGTTTCAATGAAAATCAATTAAAGAATGTTAGAATTTGTCATTATTGCATATGCTGTGATAGCATAGCATATATCAAGTAAAAATGCTGAAAGAAACAGTGACAAAACAGTGCACTCAACTGTTTGCACTTCCTGTGTAACACAGGACCAACTGGTTTCTTAGCGTTGAGTTTAGCAGACGCATCACTGTACTCAATACAAGTAAACCAGGCATAACATCTGTTGCTGATGCCCCTGTTAAGAGGGAAAAAGCCTGCCAGGGACACGGGGCTGTCTCATCAGGTTCCCTAGAACGTTATAGGCTATTTAAGGATCCCTATGGATTTTATTCAGTACAACTGTACAAGTCTGACAGTCCCTCTCATTTGACAGTCGGACTCATTTGATGATATTACCACAATAAAAAAATTACTTACATCTGTAAGACAAAGTAAGTAAAGATATTCTTATGATAAAGTGCAGCTGCACCAAGTGTAGTCCAAAACAATACTATCGGTATAAATAGTACCATTACTTTTTTATAGTTAAATCTAGGACTAATTTTAGAAATTCAGCTCAACCCGTGGAGAAATAAGTTAGAGATACTCAACTAAGATTATTATGACAATCATTTCTTCTCTCCTTTTTCAACTTTTTCATCATTGGTGGACTCTGTGGCAGCTTTATGCAGTTCATATAACTGGACAATCTGTTCATCTGTCATGTGATCTAACAGTTGCGGGTCCAAGTATTCCCCAACTTTCTTCTTTTTCACTTGTTGTAGAGGTTTCATCTGCTTTGCTAGTGTTATTGCATAATCCTGAAATTTGAATGGTATGGTATGAGTTTGGGAAACAATCTATTTGAATATGGTATGACAAGTGGCTAGGAAACCACTAATATGTAAAAGGGTAAAGAGAAACATGACTATGTATGTGGTACAACTTAGTTGAACAAATCATATTTAATGTTGCCTTTATTTTGGTTGCTCTAGTGATTTATTGAGAAACCTAAAATATGAGTTACCCAACTATTATTTATGAGTCAATAATCAAGACCACTTACCGTCCATTCGTTGAGAAATATCTTAGCTTCTTCAGGGTTGCATTTTTTGTGTCTTTTGAATTCATCTCTTGCATAGTTGTCACCCATTATTCGTAGTTCCGGCGGGAGAGCGCGGTGTACACGGAATATCAGCTTGTAGAGCCTACGGACTCGGGAAACATGTTCCACTGGGAACATTCTGTAAAATGGTTTTAACACATTAGCAATGATATTTTAGCACATTAGGTATTTGACGTGACACTGAGATTAATATTTTGTTATAGTGTTCCTAAAGACTGTTAAAATAACAATCACCATTGACAATTAAAAGCAGTGGAAATGGCAAATGAATAGCATTATCTCTATAGATATTGATAATATATAATATTGAAATCAAAACATTACATACATAACCTATAAATTGAGGTGCTAATTTTAATGCAATTACAGATTACCTACTTGACAGACCAGTACGTTCGTTTTATATTGACTTAAAAAATGTAATTAGCACTACTTTTATTTAATATTTTAGGCTAAATTTTAATCGACACAAAAACAAAACAGACTATTTTTGACATATTGTCGACATTGTCATTGATTGTCATAGACACAGGCACAGACTACTTAGAGTTGACCATGAAGGTATAGATAAAGCTGGAGACCAAATTCCGAATACCTACCTGAAGCTAAAATAATGGATCGCTATCTCGCTTTCTGTGGTTTCGCTATCTCTTTCAAAGTAGGATGACCCACACTAGTAGGAAAGAGATAGCGAGACCACAGAAAGCGCAGAAGTTTTGTAGGTATTTGACTCAACCGTTTGTACCGAGTAGGGATGAGCGTTGAATCAACGAACTAGTTGAATCAACCGTTGATCTCCTTTCAACGTATTAACGTTAACTGTATATGAATCAACTAGTTGAATTCGTCAACGGCGTTTATGAGTTAATTCAACGAGACGAATGCAACGAGTTCAACTCGTTCGTCTCGTTGAATTAACGATTTGCGTTCTCGTTAATTCAACGAGACGAACGAGTTGAACTCGTTGCGTTCGTCTCGTTGATTCGCGCAACGAGCTGAGCAATTTACAAAACTTACGTTGATTTCAACGTTGAGTTTTTTGGTTCGTTATTTTTAACGTCATAGATTGAGACTTTGCGAGCGGTTGAAAGAGTTGATTTTCGAAATATTTATTTTAAGAATAGTAATTTGGTGCAATTTGTTTACATAGGTTTACCACAGATACAGATACCTAATCCCAATGTATTATTTGAAATGTACTATTATTTAAGACGCAAAGGTATGGCGAACTCTATGAAAAATTGAAATAATAACTTTGATTTCACACAATTTTATATGTTAGTTTGTATATAAAAAAAAATTACGTATACGTTGCAAGTTGACAGTTAAATTCGTCAACGAGACGAACACGTTAAGTCGTTCAACTCGTTGACGAATTTAACTAGTTGATCAACTAGTTGACAACGTTAACGTTTCGTTGACGGAAAAACCGTCAACGACCCATCGCTAGTACCGAGTTTTGTCTCCAGGTTTTATCTATACCTTCATGGAGTTGACACAGGTTAAGTTTTTTTGTCTCTAATGTTTTTGGCATAGCCTCACGGTCTTTGATTTTCATATTTGTTCATCGGGTGGTTCATCATCATCGACTACATGGATTAAGTCTCCATACGCACGAGCGCTTTATTTACAGGCGGCAGAAAAGCGCCGAAACTGAAAAAAATACATTCCCTGTTCACACGTCAGCGCTTTTTTCGAACTGTATTACTGTCACAAAATAAGTAGATTACTGTGCGGTGACAAGTTCAATTCACCTTTTTGTTCCACTCATGAAGGTATAGATAAAACTGGAGACCAAACTCCGAATACCTACTTGAAGCTAAAATAATGTATCGCCATCTCGCTTTCTGTGGTCTCACTATCTCTTTCTAATTAGGATGACCCCTATTATACCATTTTTCCCAGGACATCACTAAATAATAAATGAACATATAAATGGTTAATTCAAATAATTAGATATTCTACTGACCTGCAGTGCTATTCTCTACAAAACAGCCTGTTCACGGCACGGCCGCAGCGCTCACACTAGTTACACTACCATGGGACTAAAGTTCGGTAAGCCACTCGCGTTAGCGAAGAAATCGAAGAGCACATCGTAGATTCCAGCGATGAGATTTCTTACAGAGAATAGCATAACTGTGAACTTCTAAGACCTAGCCCCAAATTTTATAATTATGTCGTATTCAGAAAACTAAAAATAAAACAAATACTTTCTGTTATAAAACATTTATTAAATTTTGTTTTACACATGACTGAATATCTTTGCTCTGTGAAGTTTTTGTCTCTTGCCACGTAAATCACCTAGTATATTTTCGGTAAGTCTTTAAATCACCTCGTATTCGCATTTAAAAAAATGAATTACCTAGCTATATTCATAGTTATAATAGTTTCATGCAAATCATTGCAATAAATTGAGTCCGTGACAGGATGGTTAAACATTTCTTGCAGCAGAGGAGTAAAATGTTGTGATACGACATTAATTAACATGTTTTCGATGTTATTTGCCCTAAGTTGGCTGGCCCATCAAATTAGCTTGTTGAAAAACTGTGTCACAATGTTTTACAATTTTACAGGCTGCCACCGAAGAAAAACAAAGTTTGCCTCGGTTAACACATGCAGAAAAGTCTTTGCATTAACATTATCTTCACTACTGAACTAAGAACACAAGAAAACATTGTGAAATCAATACAACATTTTAAGACTACGAATTAATTTAGTCGATTCACTAAAAAAAGATTCAGTTGAATTGAGAACCTCCTCCTTTTCTACAAGTCGGTTAGAGATAGTTACGCGGCTCCACCCACATTCCCCTACTCCTTTTGGATTGTAGCAGTAGATTAATAATTATGAAATAATTTAATCCTTTCAACTAAATAAGCTTCATAAATCCTACAATGCAGATATTCATCTCCTATATGTTAATATGATTAAGAAACGTATAATTACAGCTTGGCAAGAACGGATTGAAACGGAACTAAAATTTTTATTTCTGACAGCGTTTTAAAATCTTTGATATTTGATGTAAACAAAGACCGCAGGTTTGTTAGATTTATTATTGTGCCATAAAACTAACGTAATAAGTGAAAAAAAAATAAGATCATTCAAAGTGCTGGTAGCGCGAAGACAGTGGCGACTTCCGGTTTTCTACATTTTTATGTCAAGCTGTAGCTAATGTCCCACAGACAGTCCCAGAAATTTTGTCAATGTGGTCACACTACTTCAAAATGGCTTCATGTAAACAAAAAAGATAAAAATGCAATAAGTCCATAAAATTCAATGTAAAATCTATTTTAACTTCAGATTGTGATAAGAATATTCATTTACTATTTATGTTGCTAACATTTGATACGCGTTTTGCCAACTAATTAATTGTAAAAACAAAGGAATGTGTTTACGATTATTTAATGTAAGAAATGACGATTTAAACACTTACGCGTGAAAACATTTATAACCTCCTGGACACCACGTACTGCCGCAACCACGCACTATACATGTTTGCACCATTTCTTTAATTATAAAGCTAATAAAAGACAAAAATTGCAAAACAAAGCTGTGAGCCACAAAGTAAACAACCGCCATATTGGCGACATTTTTTTAACGTCAAACATTCAATGTTACCACTTTACCAAACCCTAATAATATGGGATTTATTACGAACTCGTCAACCATGAATAAACACCTACGTGACCAAAAATTTCAAGTTTTTTAATTTAGATAATCGTTGTTTAATTACGACACTTAACAAATAGTTTATCACACTACTTGACAGTGATCAGGTCTGGATTTAGTATATGTGGTGACTGCTTTGAAGAGTTTTCGGGGAGTTTATTAGAAGGAGGTAGCAATACTAAGGCCACACTAGAAAGAGAGGTTAGACCACAGAAAGCGAGATAGAAGTTTTGTAGGTATTTGACTCAACCTTTTGTACCGAGTTTTGTCTCCAGTTTTTATCTATACCTTCATGGTTCCACTTCAGCGCTTTTACGCTCGTGCGAAAAAACGTTCGTGCGAATGGGCGCTTAAGGTGATTGCTTCGATGTAGCCCGCGAAATTCAAATTTTTTTACGTTTTTTGCAATTTGCAGGCCAGTGACATGTTGTAACTTTATAAATATTTGTGTTGCGCAAATAACAAGTATAATTTTAAATATAAAAAATATCAAAAAACTCGCTCCATCAGCTCTCACATAGAAAAGATGCATCGTAGTTAGATTTCGGAGATTTTAACATGATGCACCTTTTCTATGTGAGAGCTGATGGAGCGAGTTTTTTGATATTTTTTATATTTAAAATTATACTTGTTATTTGCGCAACACAAATATTTATAAAGTTACAACATGTCACTGGCCTGCAAATTGCAAAAAACGTAAAAAAATTTGAATTTCGCGGGCTGGTTGGAGCATCCCCCTTATGGTAGCCATAAGCATATATTAGTAGTCTATGCCATAAGCCATTAGACCATTAGCACGAGCGCTTCATCTGGGCGTTAAAAAACGCTGTTTTATCAAAAAAGAAAATTGAACTTAACTGTCACCGCTCATTTAAAGTTAAATGCTGTTTGAAAAAAACGCCGCGCTTTAAAAGCGATGACGTGTGAACAGATACAAATAGGAATCTGTGACGGGAATGAATTTGTTCTATTTTCGGCGCTTTTTAAACGCCGAGAAAAAATCGTGCGGATGGGCACGTAGTGTTAAAAATATTTGGTATGCCTTATATTCTGTGTGTACTAAATAAACATAATTATTTAGCCAAATGATAGATTATGTCCAAGATAGAAATTGGAAAAATTTGAATACCATCATTTTCGTCTTTGTTAGATGGATCCTCGAGCCTCCCTTATTTATTCAACTTAAAAAAAACTTTTTTTAAAAAAGGGAACCGACTTCAAAACTAAACACAAAAAAACTATAAAATAACTTTTCTTTCGGAAGTCGGTGGCTTTGTTTTTTTATATCATTGACATATGGCCACCGACTTCCGAAAGAAAAGTTATTTTATAGTTTTTTTGTGTTTAGTTTTGAAGTCGGTTCCCTTTTTTTAAAAAAGCTTTTTATTTTTCCCTTTTTAGTTGAGATAATCAACAAAAATCTTCATAAAATCGGCGTCTTTGAAAATATACAATCCTATTAAGCAAAACGGATCTATGTGGGCAACTTCACGAGATATTTATTATTGTTATATATTAAAACCTTCACCAGAATGTAACAAATACTTTTCTGAAAACTGTATCAAAATCGGTTCAGCCAAACGCGAGATAATTGCGGACAAACATGCAATCGTCCCTTAAAATCCACGATCCAATTAAGCAAATCGGATCCACGCGGGCAACGTCACGGGATATCTATTAGTGTTATATACTAAAACCTTCTCCAGAATGTAATGAACACTTTCCTGAAAACTGCATCAAAATCCGTTCAGTCAAACGCAAGATAATTGCGGACAAACATGCAATCGTCCCTTAAAATCTACGATCCAAGTAAGCAAATCGGATCCATGCGGGCAACTTCACGGGATATCTATTAGTGTTATATACTAAAACCTTCTCCAGAATGTAATGAACACTTTCCTGAAAATTGCATCAAAATCCGTTCAGCCAAACGCGAGATAATCGCGGACAAACATACATACATACATACATACAGGTTGAACTGAGAACCTACTTTTTTTTTTGAAGTCGGTTAAAAATAGGAAGACGTTTTCATCGAAAATTACATTTTGAAATATTTGACGTGGCTTGAACCCTCATCTTGTAACAGTTATTTCTCCTTCGGCAAATGCAAAATTTCTTTGGCCGAAGGTGATCGATGCTGAACATTCAATAGGACGATAATAATATCCAATCTATGTTGAACAAAAACTTTAATCACATGTTGCTGAGGGTAAAAAACAAACACACTTGCACAGTTACAATATTCTTATGTTTTTATTTACTTCAACTGTATAAAGTTAACAATAATTCCTTTGCCTCATCAGTGTAAAAGATAAAAGGAGAAACAAAAATAACATTAGAATTGTTACCTAAATAATTTATTCAACTTGCTATGTAAGTTCAACAAATGCGTAGCGAAGTAGAACTGTAAGTAAGTACACTACTTGTACAAGAGTACAACAATGACTTGCGCTACTTTATCCAGCTTCATTTCCCTAAACGATAAAACTAAACAGCAGTTACAGCAGTGTTTATATCCATTTAAATAGGTATAACATACAATCTTAATAGTTTTAAATATGGGTATAACTATTTACAAAATCAGCTACTTGGGATGTATCAATCATTATCGCTAGGTGACTTTACTTAGTAAAATTGACGACTGATTTGGAAGGTTTTAGCAGTTGCTAAAGTTAGAGAAAAATAATGTATAGGAATAATATCAAAACAAAAGCACAATCTTCAGTGGTGCCACCTAGCACCTAATCACCTTAATTATAAGTTATTGATACATGGTAGGTATACAATCATTATAGTGACGAATCGCCAGTGAGTTTCGGTAGAATTACATTGGAATACATTGAAATACATTATTAATAGACTACAGGCCCATGTCCAAAATGGGTGGGTCATATGAACCACCAGGTGACATATATAGGACGATTTATGAGCATAAATAATAAGATTCAGCACTATGTCGTCACTTGTAAGCTGTCCAATTCGTGTTGCGGAATAATGGATAAGAAGCTGTATTGAAACAGTATGAAACTGAAGTGATGCCGTGAATGAAATTACCAAATTTACCCTAGAAATTGTCAGAAAATCAAGAAAATTACCGACTTTGTGCCGCACCATTTTTTACTGCACTGCGCGCTTGTTATTATTTTTCATGGAACTATCGATGGTAAAAAAGCCGTACAAAAATATAACGATTTGGTCATGTACTCACTATACCTTCACTTTTAAATTCTCACCAGCACTCAGTTGGACAGCTTAAAAGTGACGACATAGTGCTGAATCTTATTATTTTATGCTCTTATACCATCCTACATACGTCACCTGGTGGTTCATATGACCCATTCATTTTGGGCATGGGCCTATAGTCTAGTAAAATACCGCTTTTAGTAAAATATTCGTATTTGATAAACAACAGATTAAGTACTACAATTTATTTAACCCTTCGTTGCAACTATTTAGATGATAATTCATAACAACGCGTCTTTGAGATTTCATAAAATTGTCACACTAACTGCAACAGGTAAAATGCAAATCCCATTAACATTTATTGCACTATTCTATTTAATTCTTTAGACAAAAAATGCTCAGAAAGTGGAAGTTCATGGTGAATCACAACTTTTGGAAAACAGTAGATAAACAGACAGACCATGGTGATGTATGGTTGCACACAGATTACACTATTACACTTTTGATGAATAAATGAAAACTGTGTTATGAATGTATAATTTCCTACACCAATCCAATCTTCTCCACTTTTTAGGATAATTGCACATTTAGATTGAAAGGATTAATAATATGATATAGTTCATAGAACTCATAAGTTCTACAACCCTGACCCCCACTTGGTCACCATTTCCCCCAACTGTTTCAAATTATCTGCTTTGCGTATATGATAGACAGCATCTATATAATGTCCATCTCAAGGATTTAACTGCTCATAATATGGATCAATTACATCAAAATAACGTTCGGAATTAAAACCTATGTTTCGGTCACTCTTAATCTCCAAAAAAATCTAATTCATATGCATGCTATCTATTCTGTCTTTCTTACATAAGGGTATATTATAATATCTGTTCACATAATTAATATTTCGCAAAATCGTTCTTTAAAATGGTTCATTACTCGTATAGAGCAAGAGCCCGTGAACCCCAGACCTACGTTATTTTATAAAGGCTGAAAGTTTGTCAGCGGATGCTCCCAACACTGGTAAGAACGATGACCATTTATGGAGTTTGGGTTATGGTGGCTTTGGCAGGTAAACGGTACTAAAGGTGCGTAAAATATAAGTTTACTTACGTCATAGTATAAAAGCTGATTTTTATGTATAATACTCGGGTAATATGTAGTTGAAGTTTCCTCATCAGCCAGACACTTATCATGGTGGCAACCCCTTGCCAGACACCCTTAATGTTCACGAAATTATAAGTTTACTTACGTTATAGTATAAAAGCTGATTTTTATATATAATACTTGGGTAATATGTTGATGATGTTTCCTCTTTAGCCAGACACTTTTGATAGTTCCAACCCCTTGCCAGACAAACATTATACATAGACCAGTCAACGGATGTTCAAAACAAGCTATAGAGGGAAAGCCTTGGAACACAATTTTTGACTACACAACTTTGTTTGGACTAGTTAGGAAAAGAACATATTATCGAAAGTCCCCATCCCTAGCCCTTGAGCTGTGCGGGAGGGAGGAGTTTGAAGGTACCACTTTTTGGTTTTTCGATTAAATCTCGGAAAGTCGGACCCACCGCTAGGACCCAGCGGCATAATATATTTATGAACAAAATAAAAGGTGTATAAATCCCCATAAGGTTTATTCAATAAATGTTTCCAGGTCTTGTTTAGTTTTCGAGCTATCTGCCTTTTTGCATTTGGAAAGTTGTATTTCATATCGCCAAAGGTCCAAAAAGCATGAGCAGTCTTTTCAGACCCTCCCTTTACCACCTACAATGAACAAAGCCAAGTGAAACCTGCATCTTGAGGCGATATGAGCCTCCAGCTAAAAGGGTCTCTTACTATGCTCACAAAGTTATAACAAATTCTTGAATTCGCGGTAGCCACCATCAAGCTTGATATTTTTTGTTTTCCTTCCACCGAGGGAGCAGTAAAAAATGCTCAGAAACTCATTCTAGATTATAATTACATATATTATTAGGTAGGTACATGTACAGGGTTTTGATTCTAAGTTGACCGATAAGGAGAAATCCGCTTCCATAAGAGCTACAGAAAAACGATCTTAGGAACCTTTAGCTTTTTATAATGTAAACAATTTTAGCATATTTAATTTTTAATCAAGTGCGAGGTGTCCATAAAAATGAGTTGCCAATTTTTTAATGCCCTTCGACTCTCTTTCAGGTAAGGATCGTTTTATTAAATTGGAATAAAATAATCAAGACGGCGGAAGTTGGTCAAATTCAGCAAAAAATGTTTTCATACAAATTGTATGAATGAAAAAATAATATATTTTTTTATGATGCTATTTGGTTGTTTAGTGTCATGTTAGGATAATTTCATTGTATGAGAAGGATAATAAATCTGGGCAACAGAATTGGGTCAAATCTTATAAAACGACACGAATCTAACGAAATACAACTTAAGTTGTAATGTACCTAATATAAATTAAAATGACATTCGGCGCAACTTGGAGGGTCTGAAACACTGATGCTGTTTTCTGGATCTTTGGCGACATCAAATACAACTTTCCACATGCAAAGAGGTAAAAATGATTTTAACCAATATTACAGACTTTCAAGAGCAGATATCTCGAAAACTAAACAAGACCTGGAAATGTTTACTGGATTAAACTTATAGAGAATTTATTCAGCTTTTATTTTGTTCATACATATTATGCCACTAGGACCCATGGTTTCCGACTTTCCGAGATATAAGCGAAAAACCAAAAAGTGGTACC
Organism: Agrotis clavis; assembly: GCA_954870645.1. Taxonomy (NCBI): domain Eukaryota; kingdom Metazoa; phylum Arthropoda; class Insecta; order Lepidoptera; family Noctuidae; genus Agrotis; species Agrotis clavis. The sequence goes on along the minus strand of OX940917.1, from coordinate 28,486,866 downwards.
TTCAAACCCCTCCCTCCCCCTTAGCTCAAGGGCTAGGGATGGGGAATTTCGATATGTTCTCCTCCTAACTAGTCCAAACAAAGTTGTGTAGTCAAAAATTGTGTTCCAAGACTTTCTCTCTATACCTTGTTTTGAACATCCATTGACTAGGCTATTTACAATGTTTGTCTGGCAAGGGGTTGGAACTATCAAAAGTGTCTGGCTAAAGAGGAAACATCATCTACATATTACCCAAGTATTATATATAAAAATCAGCTTTTATACTATAACGTAAGTAAACTTATAATTTCGTAAACATTAAGGGTGTCTGGCAAGGGGTTGCCACCATGATAAGTGTCTGGCTGATGAGGAAACATCATCTACATATTACCCGAGTATTATACATAAAAATCAGCTTTTATACTATGACGTAAGTAAACTTATATTTTACGCACCTTTAGTACCGTTTACCTGCCAAAGCCACCATAACCCAAACTCCATAAATGGTCCATCGTCTTACCAGTGTTGGGAGCATCCGCTGACAAACTTTCAGCCTTTATAAAATAACGTAGGTCTGGGGTTCACGGGCTCTTGGGCTAGTACATATCGTTCAAGGAATTCATAACGCAACCATGCTCCACTCACGCTTTTTCCCGTATTTAAACTAACATGTCTGTATTTACTTACGTGGAATAATAATATTCTACACACGTCTTTTGTATTTGTTTGACCTACCCCGCCAGACCGGAGTAGGTCGAGGGTACTGTTAGATTTTGTCTTGTATGAATGGATGTGCGAGGCAATGGTTGACGGAGGCCCTCTTAGCGGGATCTAGCATGAGCATGCGTTCAAGAAGATCTTTTAACTGAGCGATTTTCTTTGCTTCGGGAGCGGCGATGCGGTGATGGGGTGGCGCGAGCTCGGCTTGCAGGTCCCGCGTTGGTTTTATACTCGATATTATTACAATCTTTTCCTGTAAGAAAAAACAACATTAAGAAGTTTAGCCTAATCAGTGTTTTTTTTTTTCGCTGGAAGTTAAAATCAGTTCTGTACACCCTTTGTTTTTTTTTCATATTACGTTAACAGTGCGACATATTACGGGCTGTTATTACATTTTAAAATACTATAAATTCTATCAACAACATTTAACAACATTTACTTCATAATTACTAACAAAAATTAAAGTCAGGGAAAAATCAACACTCACCCTTTCAGTAATCTTATCCAGTTCATGATACATGAAATTACAATTTAGATCAAAATGCTGCTCTTTAAAAAAGCCTTTCTTGATAATCTTATTTGGAATTTTCCCCTTTAAATCCATGAAATATTTTAACATTTCATTGTTTGATTTTCCACTAAACATGATTTTGCCAGTAGATAGTTCGAATATGGTACATGCAGTTGACCACATGTCTATTCCGTAGTCATAAGGGACTCCAAGAATGATTTCTGGAGATCGGTAGAATCTTGATACAAGGTAAGGAGTGATTTCGTTATCAGAAACGTGGCCAGCCGCGCCAAAATCACACAGTTTCAGCATCAGTTTGTTTTCATTTACGAGTATGTTGTCGGGTTTGATATCTGAAAAGGAGCCGATAACAAAATTAGTGAAGAACCTATGCAAAAGTGATAGAAGAACCAAGGCAAGTTATCAATTTTCAATATAGCCTCAACAGCATTGTCATCTCAGAGGCAATGCTGAGGGCTCGCAGGACTGTTTAAACAAGTAACCCTGGAACGTAAAGGGCTATTTATCGTGGACACGAGTCTGGCAGTGCCTTCCGCTCTAGTCCGCACCACCCAGGGCGGGAGGACTCATTAGATGATTTTACAATGCTAAACAAAAAAAAAAGTGCAATGCTGAAATGTCTCATGTACCCACTCTCTAGCAAAAAACCTTCTTTTATTATTTCCCTTACCTGCATGTAAAATTCCAGTCTTCTTTAAAAGTTTGAGAGCCAAAAGCATCTGCTGAGTATAACTTCGAACAGCCTTAATGTGGATGCCACTGTTTTTGCCGTACTTCTTGAGAACTTCCCTGAGGTTCATGGAAAGAGGTTCCATGACCATACACAGATGCCTCTTGTGAAAGAAGTGGCGGAAAAGACGGAGGCAGTGGAACTTGTCTTCTGGATCAGCATCGTTTAGGCGTTTGAGGATCTCCAGCTCTCGAAGACCTGTCTTATGCCTGTAGAAAGAGGAATCCAGTTATTTTCTGGTGTGTTTTAGCACGCAGGTCTAAAATATAAGAAACCATATATTTCACTTGACTCTATATATATGAACAAAAGGTTTGGGTTTTTTCAGGGTTCCGCAGCCAAATGGCAAAAAACTGAACCCTTATAGATTCGTCATGTCTATCTGTCTGTCTGTCCGTCATGTCACAGCCACTTTTCTTCGAAAGTATAAGAGCTATCCTGTTGAAACTTAATAAGAAGATGTATTATGTGCACCGCATTAGGATTTTCACACAAAAATAGAAATAAAACAATTTATGGAGGTTGCCCCCATACTTAAAACTGAAACTCAAAAATTTATTTTTCACCGAACCCATACGTGTGGGGTATCTATGGATAGGTCTTTAAAAATGATGTTGAGGTTACTAACTCCGCGAGAGACACTTCCAAAGAGGTAAAATCTTGGTCCCCCCCCCCCTGTAACATCTAAAATAAGAGAATGATGAAACTAAAAAATATATATGATGTACATTACCATACAAACTTCAATTGAAAATGAACGAGATCAAGTAATTAGTTTATTTTTAATACGTCATTAATCGTAAACCGCAATTTGACTTTCAAAGTTACAACCAACTACACGAACTGTTATATTATGTTATTTGCTGCTACGGAACCCTTAATGGGCGAGTCCGACTCGCACTTGGCCGGTTTTTAAATTAACGATTTGTTCGCGATTGACCACTATCACGCCTGATGGTAAGAGAAGATGTCGACCGTTAAGCACGCTAGTCTAGAAGTAACCTATTTACTCTTGACCTGAAGACCCTAAGGTTATTTAACTTCATAGATTAAAATCTTAGTCTTGTTTTCCCCGGTAGTCTAAAACATGTTTCTTAGCAAAACGAAGGACAAAAACATACGTGGTTTTGGTCGAGTTTTACGCAAGCCACTTTCTCCTCAGACGGAGGTCATCAGTTACCTATCGAAAAATGTTTTTTTTTTCTCATACAAATCGTTTCTTTAACGTCGAGAAGTCAAGCAAAACTAGTAAGTATTAGAGTACTCACATGATCTCATTGTTCCTGATGATCTTGACGGCCACATCTGTATTGTTGCGAGCTTGGTCCCGGGCTCGCACTACGTTGGAGAAAACGCCCTGTCCCGTGTACCCGTACACTGTATACCGATTGTCAAGCATCTCGCCGATACGTACTCTGAAGAAAGAGGTTTGATATTAAAAGATATTGCCAAGTTCCCTTGAAGCCTCGGCCCATTAAACCAACAAAGATGAACTATATATCATGCAATAGGAAAACAATTATAGAATTTGATGGTATAATTAGTTTTCCATAAGAAGTACACCGAAAAAAAATGTAGACGTATTGAGTATCAACGCCATACAAACATTTTTTTTGTCGGGTTTTAATTTTTAAGTTCACTAAGAAACTTTTAAATAATTAATTAAATTCATGATATTTTGCATAATATATTCTCTTATTATTATTTGTTTTATGTTATGAATTATCTATTATTATTTAGATTTAGAAGTTCACATCATTAATTTTTTTTACACAACATGAATCGGGCCGACTCTTGTCATACACTTTTATATAAAAATAAGCTGTCATTTCTCAGTTTACAAGAACCGGGCAGCTGCAATAATTTCAAGGTACAATTTCTATGAGAAACAAAACAGGTTTGGAAATAGATATTCATCATTTATGCTATGAAATTAATTAAATAGTCGATTCTTTGAGTAGGTAATTTAGTGACGACCTCGCAAACTTCGTACCGCCAAAAATCACCTTTTAAACCTTTCCTGGACTTCCAAAAATAATTCAAAACAAATATAACCCAAATCGGTTCAGCCGTTTTCGAGTTTTAGCAAGACTAACGAACTACAATTGATTTTTATAATATAGATAGATGATGAGACTTCTAGAAAAATATGGTTATTCGTTCCCCTGAATAGCAGAAAAAAATCTATAAGATGGATGGGTCTTGTAGTGAAGTGCATTGACCTAACTATTAATACGTACCTATAATATCCTTCTGCGTCATCCCAATTGTCAGTCAACGAGGGATTGTCTATGGCATTCTTACTCTTCGGTTTTCCCGCTGTGGGCGTCTGTGACAGCGAAATATACGAGTAATTGTTAGTATTCCGACTTCACGAGGTGAAGCTCGAAAACTTTGAAAAATATCAAGTTTGGAATTTCAAAATTACATTTTCATAGGGTCACGACACGGTCTTGTGACTGTCTTTTCAGGTAACCGTGGCCCCAGAACGTAAAGGGCTATTGAAGGACACCGTGGATTTCAGTCAGTACAAGGCGGACAGCCCCGTCCCGTCGTGCCATGGGTCCTGGGTGGGAGAACTCATTTGATGATTTTACAACGGTCCCTTTCATTTTGAAAGGATCAGGACTCGTTGTTCGACCATGTTCAACGGTTTGTCCAAATAAAAGAGAAAAATACACGTATTGGTCACAGTAACAGCGCTATAAATTGAGAACTTATCATAATAATAATAGCGACATAAATAATAATTGAACCGTCACTCACGTCCACACTGCCAAAGTCTTGATCAGCAAACATGTCCCATTCCCCACTCTTTATAGACTTTTCAAGCTTGATGTCAGTCTTTGACTCATTTTCGATATTTTTTATTAGGTCAGTAGAAGTCTTCTCCGGCTTTGAATCTTTGGTGGTCTTCTTGTCTTTGTTGTCACTATAATCTGGACCTGCAACTGTTTCTTTACTACTGCTCTGACTGACACGGACTTCTGGAGTATCAGAACCAAATTTGTTGGTTTTAGGATCAAGTTTCGCTTCTAATTTTGGTGGGGGTGATTTCATTTGTGTGTCGTCGATCTTAGGAGGCGGAGGATTGTCGCTGCCGAGCCGCTATAAAGAAAATAAAATAAAAAAGGAAGTAAGTTATTATGAAAATTCGACAATTACCGGTTCTGCTGTAAGTAAATTTGGAATTTGGATGTTGTCAAATTAGGAATATGGTAGACATTATTTTATTTGGAAAGTCTAACTTACTGTACCACCAATGATTTGCAATTATACACAATTGACAGGGAAATGGTAGACTCTTTTAGAAATTACTATTTCTTTTATTTTATATATATTATTACGAAAACGACTACTAGTCAGACAAAATCTTAATTGGTTTAATGTTACAACTGATAAGGTGCTCTTCCGAAGACGACGGTTGTTATTGCAAGCAGCAGGCGAAACGTCAGATCCAATCGCAATGACAAGACCGCAAAGACAATCGGGTTTCACCATAACGCTGTTGTATAGATGGCGAAGTTGCCGACTGTTGTTGCGGTCTAGGCTTCGTTGATCGCAAACTATGTAGAAGTCCCATTGACGTAGGTACTAACTGCGACCACATGTTTAAATTTTACTTTAGACAAATAACTGTTGAGAAACGGTAAAAAAATAATACGCGTTTAAAAGAATACGTCATTGTTGACGATTGAACGCGGCTGACCCTGGAGTTTGCGGTTTTAGTTGCAGGAAGAGCACTTTAACACATACGGCCTGCCAGGCGACGAAGGTATTCGCAAGCCCACATTTGCACGACTAATAATGACGTCACTATGAGTCGTGCAAATGCAGGTCATGTGAGCATCCTGTAACAGAGAGGTATTACCCAAAAAAATGTTCTAGTGACTAGATAATACAACTCCTACAAATATCCATAATAGTCATACGGTCACTAATTCATTGTGATAATTCCTTAGCTCACTGCAACTCTCATGCAAACAAGTATGGCACTGATCGCACACAGCATCCTCGTTTGTGTTTTCTACGATATTATCTGCACATACATGAATCTCCGGAGTACAAGAACTGCAACTTATGACACTGGCTTTAGGGTTGAGATTGGCGTCTGGTATCGGTGGAGGCAACAAACATGACGTGTCGTCAACTGCAGTAGAATTATCGCAGCATTGTTGCTTTAAAATGAAAATAATAATTATTTAAAAAGAGAATGACAACTAACTAACACGCATTATTTGTGCGTGTGTAGTCCGGAGTAAGTAGATTGATTTGGGGTTATAACCTGAAACGTATATAGGGTGACTGGTAATTAGTGTACGATACTTAAACACGTGATTGTGCTCATGATAACAAACAATTTTTATTATGGGAGCAAAGCCGAAATCGTGAAAAAAATATCAGCTGTTCAGTACATTAAGCAAACATAAATGTACTGAACAGCTAATTTTTTTTTCTCGTTTTCAGGTTTGTTCCCATAGTAAAAGTTGTTGGTTATCATGAGCACAATCACGTGTTTAAGTATCGTACACTAATTACCAGTCACCCTATACATAAATATGGATGGGATTTTAAAGAGATTGTTCCATAATTATAAAATTGTTAGGAACATGTAGGATGAGGACATACAATAAGCACTCGCTGTTGCCCGCGGCTTCGCCCGCGTGCATTTCAAAAAAGTGGAGTTATGGTTATTCCCGTGGAAACTTTAATTTTTTTCAGGATAAAATGTAATCAATGTTAACATTTAGATTATATTTTATCCTGAAAAATCCATCAGGGTATAAGCCATCTTTATTAGAAAATATCAGCCAAATCGGTTAAAAATTCCGTAAGTACTGCAATGAAATCCCGGGAAAAAGGCTTATCCATGTTATGATTTCTATGACAGTTCGTGATACAAGAAACATAAAATCTATCTAAGTACTCTGGGCTATGGTTATGTAACATATTACAATTGATATTTTGGCATAGACATGCATCCTAATCAGCCTATAATGTAGACACAGCTAGGAAATTAGTGATGTTATATGTTTCCATATTCTACGGAAAATGACGAAGCTGGCTTCTCAATACAATGAAATCTCATATTTAGTTCCTTCTCCGTACGATTTTGAAGCATTCACACATAACGTTTATTATTACTAAAGGCTCGCAAAGTACCTACGGTAGCCACAGTGGTAGGTTTGAATTAATGTAAAATATGAATACGAATGTGCTGTGTTAAATGCGTACTTTATTGTACAATGTTATTTATTTTTCCATATTAGGTCAGTTCTGCGTTAACAGCATTTTAGTTACGGTATTTGAAACAAATAATCTGTGCAAAAAGTAGGTAACCTTATTTAATGGAATGCTGGTGTTAAGAATACAATGCCTACATACTCCCTACTAGAGAAAACTACATCTATTCACACGAATTTCTGTTTGTTAAGAACACAATTCTAAATCTCACAACGACTGTAAACAATCATGTTACAAGACTAATCAACCACAATTTTTATCAATTATATATTTAATCAGAATGCATACTTTCTAAAATGATAAATCAAGTGAGAAAATTTTAATATTAGTAAGTAAATACTCGAGTTAAAGTCTACTAGAACTAGTTCAATTACTTTCAATATTAGGTACAATAAATTGATATGTGTGGAGGTGACAACTATACAATCCTAAGTTCTTTCGGCACAGTACTACCTATAAAAATATACAAGTGATTTACTTAAAGGCAATGTGGAGCTTACAAAACCTTACGTTGTACGCTTCTCGACCAGCATACTTACAATTGGGCTTCCACACTGGCACTGCATTTTCTAGTCAAGATTGAATTATTTATAGATAGACTTACTCGTATAATTCATTATTAATTGTTTGACAATTAAATAAATGAGCGGTCTCTAAATCGCTAAGGAAAAGCATTACTATCGCAGACGGGCATTATATGTATGTATATGGTTACTGCATCTTGCATCCAAGCCTGGAGTTTTGTTGCGGAATTAAAACTATACAGGGTGAATTTTTCAACTGCGCGTGGTGGTTAAGTTTGCCGTATTTGATTACTTCCCAGAATTTGATCCTTAGTAGCAACACTATCGAATGGTGAAATAATACTGGGTGTGTTTTTTTTTCTAAAACTGCGGTTTCCTTTCCTGGTCAGGATTATTGATTTTTCTAAAATCCAATGATGCAGTTTTAGTTTTCGTCAAAATCGGCCTCGATGCTCCTTTCAACGTTTTTCGATATTCCTCATAGTTTCGGATATAGCCGGATGGCTATATCCGAAACGAATCGAATACGCTGGGCGTGGATACGCCCAGTTGAAAAATTCGACCTGTATATTTTTCATAACATTGATTGCTATAGAGATTTATTAAGGTGGACGGACTGAGCTGGTCCGTCAAATTCAAATGATCTTATGAATTTGCAGTTCAGATATCAGAGAATATCATTTACGTTAGTTAGTAAAGGGACAAAGTATGAACAGAATACACATCGGAGCGAACAATCAGCTGTAAGCTGCGGTTTTACCAGGCGACATGTCGCAGAGACATGTTTCGTGGATATATCCTTAAGATATTACCGGACAATGTCCACACTACTCAGTGCAAGTGATTGAGATGTCGTCCGAGGAGAAAATAATAAATGATTTCGCCTGACAATACAAAGCGACATACATCAAGCTCACGTACACGTAGGGAAGAGTGTCTCGTGGCAAGTCAGGCGATCCGTAGATGTCGCAAGCGATGACAGGCAACATCGCGTGGCACATGTATATTTCATGACGAGCAACAAAATCCCTATTGAAAACGCGGCTTTACCTAGTCAAAGAGAACAAATGGCGTTTTTAATTTCGCTTCTCTGCTCGAGGCGACTTAACGTCGATAAGTTGGTGGCCACTACCTAATTATCCACGACTTTCAATCGAAGTCTGAATTCAGACTAGCCCTTCTAACTAACCTTCATAAGCTGTTCTCTTTGCTTCCGCCGCCTTTCAATGATCTGCTCTTCAGTTTCCTCATCGTCGTCAGTATTAACGGATATGTTGAGTTCCTCATCGCTTGAGCTTGGTACTAACTGCGGCACCTCGTTAATTGGATTCTGAAAAAAAAAAAAACATTAAATGTTAGAATTGTGGACGTAATAATTACTTTTGTAGTAATTCTGGCCGAATGGTGTCTGTGTTGTCTTCAAATTGCAAATACTTTATGAAAAGTAAGAGATAATTAGAATGAATAGCTTCCAGTTTTACAAAATAGTGGTTTTCTTTTCTGTACCTTAGCAGCCCGGAAATCAGGCCGCGAATATTTGTCCCGTCTGTCCATTAGACGTTCGCGGGATCTACGCTCTCGGTCCCCGGGTCTGTGATCGCGTCTCATCTGCTGAGGAGACCGCTCTCGCGACCTACGTGTTATTCTCAGGAGCTCTCTTTCCCCGCCGCCTCTTCTTCTCATCTCTATCGACCGACGTTCCTTATCTCTGTCTCGCTCCCTTTCCCGTTCTCTGATCTCTCTATCCCGCTCCCGTCTCTTTTCACGCTCCTTTTCTTCCAGCTTTCGACGCTCTTTTTCTTTTTTGTCTCGACTTTCCCTTTCTTCTAACCGACGCTCCATTTCTTTTCGGCTCTCTCTATTGATTATTTCCCTCAAGTCCTCTTCTTGCCTCTTAGGCTTGTATCTGTCTATTTCTGTCGAGCGGTCTTTACTCGATTTATGTCTACTGCTTCTTTTATGCTCGTGATCTTTATCTTTTTTCCGTTTCTTCATAATGGGTGACCTTGTGTCGTCGTTAATACATATTACAACTTCACTAGACTTTCCTCCTTTCGTTTCGTCATCACTCTTCTCAGAGGTGTAAGCGCAGAGGCGAGCTTGAAGTAGCTCTTTTTGCTTCATTAGTTCCTCCAGATTTAGATCATCTTCTATTATCGTCAGTTCAGGACTCGCACAGTCTTCTTGGTAGTTTTCAGTCTCGGAGTTGGAAGATATGATTTCTAAAGTTTCTGGTCTTTCTACTGTTCTTGTAAAGGTAGTTTTAGTATGACTCTTGCTTGTAGCGTCGCCATTTTTAGCTTTGGGCGTTATAATGGGTGGCCGTTTGACCTCGATTGGTAACCGTTTGATCTCCACGGGTGGTCGTTTGACCTCCAAGGGTGGGGGTCGTTGCCTTCCTGACTTCTTTATCAAGTCCTCTACGTCTGATAAAGAAGTTTCGCTTTCTGGTTTAGGGCTCTTATGTTTTTCTTTCTTTACTTTTTTCTTTTTTTTATTTGTCTTATCGACAGGTTCCTCACGTTTGTGTTTTTTGTGTTTCTTGTTCTTCTTTTTCTTCTTAGTTTCGTCGTCCACACTGTCACCATTCGTGGATTTCTCCACTTCTGCTTTCTTTCTGTTAACAAAGAAACTTGTATATACTTACTATATCTACACTCTCGTTAGCTTCCAAGTCTTTTCCATTCACAATATATCGAACAACTCTGCAACGTTAGATTAATCATCAGCAAGGCAGGGGCGTATGTTTTAAGGTTAAACTCAGTTGTGGGTTACGATGCAACGACGAACATTGCACCATAACAGATTATTACATCAATAGTTGACGTCTATTAAGAAAAAAGCCGGCATCATCAAACAAGAAATTAATTTTATGAATGAAATGCGCTGAAACGAAATGCTATTTAATTCTAGCCATGATGTTAATGAGGGTCAGACCAATAGAAGGAAGCAAAAATGTATTTAATCGTTCGTATGAAATCGTTCTCTCCAGCTTTATTTTCAGTCATTACTCGTTTTGCTTTAGTTTTTCAACTGCTGGGCATAGGTCTCTTCCCAAGACTTAAAGTGCCTCCTCTCGTTGCTCGTAACCAACAAAAAGTTTAACCTTGGTTCATTACTTGGGGAATCATTAAATTCAATAGAAATATTTATGTTGATAGCTGATTGCATTGCTAGGTGACGATTGTGCAAATCATGATTTATATTTTTATTTTAAATCAAAACTGTTTTATTTACATCGCTAAGTTTCAAATGACAGAAGTTTGTCAAAGATGACAGAAGGTACACAATAACAGACAACAAATAGTAAATAAAATGATATCCAAAGTCTAAAGAGGATGGAATATTAATTTCAAACAAAGTGTATGAAGCCGGCCTATACAGTGTGTCCGGGCACGAGTTAGCGATATTTGAAGGGGATATTCTAGGCTCATTTTCATCGACAAAAATGGTTTAAAAAAAAATCTTACTTTAATACTTCGCGAATGGCAGCCATTTTAATTTTTTAATCCGTCGAACTGGGGTATGTACAATAAAATGCAAATATCTTGGAATCCAAGAGACCTCCATTCATGAAAATGACTTTATTGCAAAGTTAAACGTTGATGCTTATCAAAAACTTACGAAAGTTTTCTAAATAATATGTAAAAATAACCAAAAAACATGGGCAAACACGAAATTGTACACAAAAATTACTGAATAATTTCACATTTTTAACTCTAGCTCGATAAGTACCCCTGAATTTTGATAGGATTTTTGCAATAAGTTAAAAGTGTTTGAGTCAGGCTATAAAATTATATCAAAATGATCACTCTACGTTGAGTATCTTAGGAGTTACTCTCACTTGAACATCACCCTTCCTTAGCGCATGTACCCCAATATTACAGGCGTCGCATTCTTTGGGCGAGCTAAATCGTTCCAACGAATATTTATCAGCTGGCATTATTGACCACCATAATCCATAAACTGAAATGGTACATTTTTTTTATTATATGAAACCACTTCTAGGAATTTTTGCTGCGGGGCGAGACGGAAGGGTGATGTTCAAGTGAGAATAACTCCTAAGATACTTAACGTAGAGTGATAATTTTGATATCATTTTATAGCCCGACTCAAACACTTTTAATTTAATGCAAAAACCCTAGCAAAATTCAGGGGTACTTATCGAGCTAGAGTTAAAAATGTGAAATAATTCAGTATTTTTTGTGTACAATTTCGTGTTTGCCCATGTTTTTTAGTTATTTTTACATATTATTTAGAAAACTTTCGTAAGTTTTTGATAAGCCTCAACGTTTAACTTTGCAATAAAGACATTTGCATGAATGTAGGTCTCTTGGATTTAAAGATATTTGAATTTTATTGTACACACCCCAGTTCGACAGATCAAAAAATTAAAATGGCTGCCATTCGCGAAGTTTTGGAGTAAGAATTTTTTTAAAAGCATTTTTGTCGATGAAAAAGAGCCTAGTATATCCCCTTCAAATATCGCTAACCCGTGCCCGGACACACTGTATAACTAGTTTCCGCCATTCTTTTTTCTTTAAATAACAACCAGATAAAAGAAGGTCCTTCGGACACAACGTAACGCAAGTCTGTGATAACTCGGGCACGCCGCTATAGCGGCGGTTAGACCCCTCTTCGAGGAGTGGCTAGATAGGCGTCACGGCGTCCTGACCCACCGCATGACGCAGGTCTTCACCGGATTCGGAAGTTTCGGGAGGTACCTGTGTCTGATGAGGAAGGAAGAAACGCCTGGGTATCACCACTGCGAGGATCGCCCTGAGGACACGGTGGAGCATACGTAGCAGGGCTGCCCCGCTTGCCTATTTCCAAAGCCTATACTATTTCAGTCACGAGTCAGACTATAATCAATGAGCTTTTGTTTGTGCATATTTGTCAACGTTTTCTGACATTTTACTTAGTTTAATGAAATGACATGATCTCTGACTTTATATTAGTATTTTTTGTCATAATTATCACTAGATACTTTTTTAACCTAACCCAACCTAACCTGTCCGATTCGGGGTGCCCACAGTCGTATTTACGATATTCAAGTAGTTCAAGTACTCTAAAATTTAAGAAAAGTTAAATTCCGAGATAAAGGACATTGTCCATTCTTGTATGGGACTTGGTCCAAATGCTGCCCAGGAATGGGAGTACGTGCACTGTGTTCCTGGCACTAATGTCTGTCTATATACGAAATATTTTAATAATCTGCCCTTGGGTTCCTGATTTATTTACATTTTTAATGTTGATGACTTTAAGTTTGTCTCCATGTTTTTTTTAACGTACTTTACACCTGTGCAAATGCTACCCAGGAATGGGAGTACATGTGCTGTGTTCCTGGCACTAGTGTCTGTCTATTTACGAAATATTTTTAGAATCTGCCCTGGGGTTCCTGATTTATTTACATGTTAATGTCGATGTTTTTATTTTTGTCCCCATGTTTTTTTATCGTACTTTATACCTGTTCAAATGCTACCCAGGTATGGGAGTACGTGCGCTGTGTTCCTGGCACTAATGTCTGTCTACATTCGAAATATTTTAAGAATGTACCCTTGGGTTCCTGATTTATTTTCATGTTTATGTCGATAACTTTATTTTTGTCTCCATGTTTTTTATTTTATTGTATTTTACGCCTGTTCAAATGCTGCCCAGGACTAGGAGTACGTGCGCTGTATTCTTGGCACTAATGTCTGTCTATATACGAAATATTTTAAGAATCTGCCCTGGGGTTCCTGATTTATTTACATGTTTATGTCGATGACATTATTTTTGTCTCCTTTTATTTTTTTTTATTGTACTTTACACCCGTCCAAATGTTGCCCAAGAATGGGAGTACAAGCGCTGTGTTCCTGGCACTAGTGTCTGTCTATAAACAAAATATTTTAAGAATCTGCCCAGGGGTTCCTGATTTATTTTCATGTTTATGTCGATGACTTTATTTTTGTCTCCATGTTTTTTATTTTATTGTATTTTACACCTCTCCAAATGGTGCCCAAGACTAGGAGTACGTGCGCTGTATTCCTGGCACTAATGTCTGTCTATATACGAAATATTTTAAGAATCTGCCCTGGGGTTCCTGATTCACTTACATGTTTATGTCGATGACTTTATTTTTGTTTCCTTTATTTTTTCTTATCGTACTTTACACCCGTCCAAATGTTGCCCAGGAATAGGAGTACAAGCGCTGTGTTTAGAAGGCACTAGTGTCTGTCTATATACAAAATATTTAAAGAATCTGCCCAGGGGTTCCTGATTTATTTACATTTTTATGTCAATGAATTATTTTTGGCCCCAATTTTTTTTATTGTACTTTATACCTGTTCAAAGTCATTTCTACTAAAGATCAAATGACAAAAGAAATCAACGTCAGGATAGCTACTGGATGGAAAAAGTACTGGGCGCTGAAAGAAATCATGAAATCCAAAGACCTTGGCATATCAACAAAAAGGAAGACATTTAACTCTTGCGTACTTCCCTGTCTAATTTATGGATGCGAAACCTGGACACTCACAAAAGCATTAAGACAAAAACTTGCCGTAACGCAGAGAGCAATGGAGAGGAGTATGACCGGATATAAACGCCAGAATAGGCTTAGAAATTGCGACCTTAGATCAATAACAAAACTCACCGACATACTTACCCGAGTTGACCAACAGAAATGGAGGTGGACAGGGCATATGATGCGTGATAAAACAGGGAAGTGGAGCAGGGAAGTGACGGAGTGGTACCCTAGAGACGGAAAAAGGAGTCCAGGGAGACAGTACGCTAGGTGGGAAGACGAGATGAAGATGACGGCAGGCCCAAACTGGAGAAGGGTCACCCAGGACAGACAGCAGTGGAAATTGTTGGAGGAGGCCTTTGTCAACAGGCACGCCGAAATCAGAGATATCTTATAGTGAAAAATTTGTAAATCGTATATTTTTAATTTCGGAATAAAGGGCTTTATTATTATTATTATTATTATACCTGTTCAAATGCTGCCCAGGAATGGGAGTACGTGCACTGGATTCCTGGTACTAATATCTGTCCACATACGAAATATTTTAAGAATGTACTCTTGGGTTGCTGATCTATTTACATTTTATACGGTTTAAGACATTTATTTTCTCAAAAGATTTACAATCACTTACAGAGAAAATACAATATTATAATCTTATAAATAATTTACATTTTATGTTAATGACTTCCTACATTTTGTTTCCAAAAAAACCCATCCCTGGGTAGCGTTTGAACAGGTGTAAAGTACGACAAAAAACATGGTTACAAAAATGAAGTCATCAACATAAAAACGTAAATTAATCAGGAACCCTAGGGTACATTCTTAAAATATTTCGAATGTAGACAGACATTATTGCCAGGAATACAGCGCACGTACTCCTAGTCCTGGGCAGCATTTGGACAGGTGTAAAATACAATGAAATAAAAAACATGGAGACAAAAATAAAGTCATCGACATAAACATGAAAATAAATTAGGAACCCCTGGGCAGATTCTTTAAATATTTCGCATATAGACAGACATTAGTGCCAGGAATACAGCGCACGTAGTACCATTACTGGGCAGCATTTAGACAGGTGTGAAAAACGATAAAAAAATGGAGACACAATGTAGGAAGTCATCAACATACAAATGTAAATAAATCAGGAACCCCTGGGCAGATTCTTTAAATATTTCGCATATAGACAGACATTATTGCCAGGAATACAGCGCACGTAGTCCCATTACTGGGCAGCATTTAGACAGGTGTGAAAAACGATAAAAAAATGGAGACAAAATGTAGGAAGTCATCAACATACAAATGTAAATAAATCAGGAACCCAAGGGTACATTCTTAAAATATTTCGAATGTAGACAGACATTAGTGCCAGGAACACAGCGCACGTACTCCCATACCTGGGTAGCATTTGAACAGGTATAAAGTACGATAAAAAAAACATGGGGACAAAAATAAAAACATCGACATTAACATGTAAATAAATCAGGAACCCCAGGGCAGATTCTAAAAATATTTCGTATATAGACAGACACTAGTGCCAGGAACACAGCACATGTACTCCCATTCCTGGGTAGCATTTGGACAGGTGTAAAGTACGTTAAAAAAACATGGAGACAAAATTAAAGTCATCAACATAAAAATGTAAATAAATCAGGAACCCCAGGATAGATTTTAAAAATATTTCGTATACAGACATACATTAGTGCCAGCAACACAACGCACGTACTCCCATTCCTGGGCAACTGTTGGACCGCAGTTGGGCAATCTCCTTTACTCATATAGCTAGTGAGCCTCTACTCGAAAAGGTTTTGTTCGTACGTAATGTTTAAAAATTACTCGCCAAAAGTCTAGCTATTCGAGTGATATGAATTATATAGAACTAGATTTTGTCCGTGCATTTTCTTTGAAAATATAAAAACAAAAAGCTAATCTATTTGAGTCAAGTTTTTTACTGAGATAGATTAGGTATTGGTGGTATTGTTGAGAAAAATGCACAAACAAAAGCTCATCGATTAGAGTCCGACTCGTGACTGAAATAGTATAAGCCTTTGGAAATACGCGCCCCGCTTGGGCAGAGCACCGCCGTGTTCTCACGGCGGCGATAGGCGGAGACCTCTCGCGCCCGGCATTGGTCGAGACCATGCTGCGGGGCGAAACGGAGTGGAAAGCGGTCGCCTCCTTCCGCGAAGCAGTCATGCTCGCGAAGGAGGAGGCAGGCCGCGTGAGGGAGAGGATAGCGTCCTCCCTCCACCCCAGCCGCAGTGTAATCTCCGGCCACCATAGGCGCGGGCAGGCGGGCGGCAAGTAATGGGCGACTCGCTGTCCGACCATATGGACCATGCCCGGGTCGACGGAGCGTTAATTGTATTCCACGCGCGCCTCAAAGAGCGTCAGCATGATGACGGGGCCCCCCTCTAGAGGGCCAAAGCCTGCCGGGGTCGCGGAACTTATCTCATTACCGTGACCCCGGAACATAAAGGGCTATTGAAGGACACCGTGGATTTTAGTCAGTACGAGTCTGACAGTCCCTCCCGCCCTGCCCTGGGTGGGAGGAATCATTTGATTAATTTACCACGCTAAAAAAAAAAGGAAAAAGTCTCCGATAACTTGCAACTTTGGTATCCAGGCGATTATTTATCGCAATGCAAATTTCTAATGACGCATGCTTGTTTACGCGCGAAACTCTATGAATTAGTATTGCGGTAGTAGCCTGCATTCCGAAATTACGAAGGGCCTAAAATCTGTATTAATGACCTGAAATCCATATAATTATGTAGGTATCGTACCTATTCTATTCTATCAAAATTATAGTCTTGCTATCAATACAACTTAGATGGTTTATATATTTATTGTCTGATACTGATATTGAGGGGATTTATTATTAAATTCACAGAATGGAGTTAGGTAATTGGTCATCATCATCATCATCTCAGCCGTAGGACGTCCACTGCTGAACATAGGCCTCCCCTTTTGATCTCCACATATACCAGTTGGAAGCGACCTGCATCCAGCGTCTTCCGGCGACCAAGTAATTAGTGAGGGTATTTAATTCGTGACATGTATACTATCGCAATTAGGCGTAAAGACCTCTTTGAGTTATCGTCGAACGACCAAGCCTATCAGGAATTTAATGGGAAAAATCTAAACGAAGAAAATTCATAGCATACTGAAAGATTTTCATCCGTTTCCGGGGAAAGCTACGGTTGAGTGGCATACTTTCTGTAAGAAGAGTAGGGACTCACTTTTCGTCTATGACCAGAACTACCGGGGTGCTAAGACATTAGGGGTGCTCAGACACGAAACCTCCACGTGCGCCCGTGGACTGGAGTTCTCTCTCGGATACGTCCGGGGGGAAGACCAGTTTTTCGGGCCGGTGCACCCTGGGATGCGGGCAAAAACTCTTCCTTATTAGGCACTGTGTACCTAAGGGGGCTCTATGCCCGTATGCGAATTGAAAAATGCGTGCCCCTCTGATCAACAGAGGGCACAGCGGCGGAGCGGGCTTGCGGACGGTGAGTAATGGGTAGCTCGCCGTCCGACCAACGACCAAGGCCGGGTCGGTGACGCGTCGTGTTTCGCGCCAAATGACTGCTGGGGTCGCGGCTTTTTCTTAATCTAGGATACCGTGGCCCCGGAACGTAAAGGGCATCCGAAGCAACACGGGTGGATTTTATTTATTCATTCAATAATCATAAAATGCAAAAGTAACTGAAATTGTAAATAAAAAACACTTTGAACCTTATGCGAACTTAAAATAACTCCCTATTAGAAAAATAAGTAAAATGGCGAAGTTAGGGAAGACCAATGATATTATAAATAAAAAGAGGTAGATATCGCACTAGCGCGCACAAAATGTTGAGGAGAATGTAACACAATTGTAGCACCCTTGATTTAGTCGGATTACAACAGCGAGCGAGGTAAAGTACTCACTTTACACTTTTGCGCGGCGTAACAAAAACGCTAAGTTGTGTCTTCAGAAAGTGCAGAAACTATGGTGCCAAGAAAAATAAGAGTTGTGGAGTGACATACCATAAGCAAGTCTATTAAAAATATATCAATTTTGTATTTTTTTTTACGAGTTATTCCTCATTTTCAAATACATTTCGTATTATTGACGTAATGGTTCGAAAAGGATAGATAATAGGATGGCAATCTGCTGCGTGACAGAGACAAATAGCATCCGTCATAAGTCGGGTCATAGATTATTCAAACAGAAGCGAAATGGTAGGCACAATTATAGCGTTGCGCTTTAAATTTTTTATGATTAATGTTATATAGAATGAGGTTAGTTATAGTTACAAATTTATAGTTATAGTTATAAAGTTATAGTCATAAATAGAATTCAATTTTATTTAAAACATCATTCATTACCAACTCAGTACCAATATAAGAAATCTACTTATTCTCACAGGCGCTAGTTTTGAAGTATTTATTAATTATTAAAATCCTACACATTTATTTCATTTTTATGAAAGTCGCCAATGTAACTAACAGCTATTACGTATTCGACTAAACTATAAATATAAATCAACTGTCTTCAGAAATTTGATACAAATATTTGACAGTATTTAAAATATAATATATATTGTAAAAAGATAAATTTTCCTTCGCAGTACTTAGTAGCTGTACATTGGTAATCGGCATAAAAATAATAAATAATTATACCAAGCGCGCACCCCACGCGCTTGCCTATTTGTTATATTCAATGTCTCTTCTGTGGTGAATAGAGATGTGCCGTTGCCGGCAATATTGCCCAAGGTGGGAATATAGGTGGAAATATTGCCGGCAATATTGCCGGGAGTGGAAATATTTGGGAATATTGCTTAATTTTAAGTCAAAGTGAGTGCGAAAACTATGTAACACACTTAAAATTTGCATTTACAGACCATGGTCTACATTATATACAAAAAAAATTTTTTTTTTTGTAAAATTGCCAAAATTGCCGGCAATTTTGGCAATATTCCCGGTATTGCCCATTGTTGCCGCATACGACTGTGAATATAAGAAATTACACATACATTTTAAGATAAGAATTGACGATCATTGTATATTGAATAAAAAGGCATAAATTCGAATAATTTATTTTAATGTTGTAGTTTAATCTAGTCAACGAATGCTCAAAGCATAGAGGGAAATTCTAGAAACACATTTTTTACTACGTAACTTTGTTTGGACTAGTTAGGAGGTGAACATATCAAAACCATGAGCTCTGGGGGGGGGGGGGGGGGTTGAAGGTACCATTTTTTGGTTTTTCGCTTACATCTCGGAAAACCATGCGTTCTAGCAGCATAGCGTGTGTGAACAAAATAAAAAACTAAATCAATTTTCCGTAAGTTTTACCCAGTAAGCATTTCAAGATCTTGTAAGTTTTCGAGTTTTCATAGTTTTCGAGGTATCCGCTTTTGAAAGTCTGTAATTTACGGGAAAAAACATTTTTAGTTTCGCGCATTTGGAAAGTTGTATTTGATATCGCCATAGATCTAGAAAGCAGTAGCAGTTGATTCAGACCCTCCCTTCACCACCTGCGATGAACAGAGCCAGCATGCTGCATCTTGAGGTGATATGGGCCTCCAGATCTTTATCTGGAGGCCCACGGACATTGAGAGAGACCCCCTCGGGTCTCGTAGTTCTTAAATTCGGTGACCACCATCAAGCTTGATAATATGTCTTGTCTTCCCCCACCGAGGGAGCAGTAAAAATTAGCTTAGAAACTCATTTTAAATTATACTAGGTACTTACAGACTAGGTAGGACTGTACTATGTAGGAGGAAATCCGCACCCATAAGAGATGCGGAAAAACTATCTTTGGAAACTTTAGTTCTTTTTTCTTGTAAACAATTTTCGTATAGGTAGGTATTAATTTTTGGTCAAGTGTGAGTTGCCCACAAAAACACACGGAGGAATAGGTACTACAGGGAGAGCCTGAAAAGACTGCTGCTGCTTTCTGGATTTATGGCAATATAAAATAAGACTTTACGAGTGCAAAAAGGTAAAAATGGTTTATTGAAAACTATACAAGATATCGAAATGGTTACTAAATAAAACTTATAGGAAATTTATTCAGCCTTTGTTTTATTCATACAAACCATGCCGCTAGGAGGCATGGTTTCTGAGTTATAAGTGAAAAATCAAAAAATGGAACCTTTAAACCCCCCTCCCCCACAGCTCAAGGGCTAGTGGCGGGGACTTTTGATAATTATATTCACCTCCTAACTAGTTCAAACAAAGTAACGTAGTCCAAAATCGTGTTCCGAGAATTTCCCTCTATAACTGTTCGTTGAGTGGGCTACTAGTTTTTCATGCAAAATCACATAGCAAAAACAACGAGTATAAGTACCTATACAATATGGAAGTATAAATCTCTGTCAAAACTACAAATAATCAACAAAAATAACATTATTTTAATGGTTTTGTTTCGGTAATTTTTACTTAATCAGTAAATCACCGTTTAGAGTAACAACTTAGTAGTTTTTATAAGGCGGACTTAATGCCGCAACGTATTATCTACAGTAATATAAACTGCACCTGCAGTAATAATAAAATATACTGGTGTTATTTGACTGGCAACTTTGGCAATATTGCCAAAGTTGCCGGCAATTTTGGTATTTTACCGGCAGTGGCAATATTGGGAATATTGCCGGCAGTGGGAATATTGCCATCAGGCACATCTCTAGTGGTGAATCGACAAACTCTATGATACTCTAGTGTAGTGTGGACTATACTTCAAGCGCAACACACTAAAACTAGCTATCTCTTTCTATCTTATACGTTCCGTATTATCTATCGCTGTCGTAGTTTTAAATTACTGTATACATTTAAGTTAGTACTTATAATAACAACGCAACGAAATCTGAACGCCATTTAGTATGAACATGGCGTATCTTTCTTTATAATATCATTGGGGAAGACGCTGAATTTAAAATCAGTTTTGAAAGTAATGAAAATAGTTTTGTTTGAACACATATACCTACTCTAAAAATAACAAACAAAGTCATTTAAATAAAAGCTCGTAAAGATACTTAGATAAAAGTTTCACTTACTCTTTTCCCATCTTCTCTGTAGTTCCTAGTAGTCTTCACGCACTATCTGTAATACAGAGAAAAAATATTTAATTCTTTAAGTTATTACATTTTTTAAATAATTATAGGGTTATTAATAACATCAGTCTTAGACACAAATACCGGAGAGGTGCTCAGCTCTGAATTCCTACAGAACATAAGTCCTGCCAGTGCTAAAAGTTTTGTAGGTGAGAAATGTTCCAAGTTTGTCACCCTAGCCTCTCCAGACACTTTTGTTCATTGGCAACGTGACTTTACGGTTTATTATTAGCCACTTTTACAAAATAGGGAAAAAATATGCTAGGTACTCAAGCCAGCTGTGGTTTGTTTAAAAACAATCCATTATTGCAAAGGTTTCCTTTAACTATTTTGCCTGTATTGCCCTTTTTTTTATGCCCGCCATTATTTCTTAAAAGTTTAGAAAACCTTATTTATCTTGCAGTTCTCATTTTTAACCTGTTCGGGAATTGAACATAGGTACTAATTGCGCAAGTCAGACGCTTAGCAAATGAGTGTACAGAGCGACAAAAAAAAATTGGTATAATAAATCGACATGTTCAAATAGGTACTGCAGTGGGATACGAAATGGCTTTCGCTTTGAATGTAAGCATTATTCACTTTATTAACAATAACGCGATCTTCACACTCAATAAATAGATACTCGTGTCTCAATAAGCGTAAATAAATGAATGGCGTCACCCTTTACTACACTGTTTCCCATCTGCCAATTTTTTTTACCAACCCGCATGACGAGAACCTCTTGAAAGCTGAAGAGAAACAAATTGAATAAATGGACTTGGCGCGCGAGGTTATCGCCATGTGGTATGAGAGCTGGCTAATTGTTGTAACGACCAAGAGCCTTGATGAACATCTTTTAAAGTTTTAAGGCTCTCCGTAAAAAAAAAAAAAAAAAAAAAAAAAAAAAAAAAAAAAAAAAAAAAAAAAAAAAACAATAACCAAATCAAAGATTCGTCCAACCATCATCAAGATAGACATCATAAGGCAGCGAAAGTCAACTTAAATCCTCTGAACCAATCTTCGGATGATGAGAATGAGTGGCAATCTATACCCATACTACGACAGTACAAAAAGAAATCCCTAAGTGCACACACTGCTCAGACTGGTTGGGCTATGCAAAATAGCCGCAAAAGAATGAGATTAAGCCCCACTCCATCTCCGGAAAAAATTCCAATTCAAAATAGATACTCGGAACTTAAAGTAGATGAAAACCAAGAAACGGTACCAAAAGCAAGAGCTAACAAGCCTCCACCACTTATGCTTTATGGCATTAAAGACGTCACTAAGCTTAAAGATTTGATTGAAGAGGTTCTAAACATAACTCACTTTTCCTTCAAAATTGTAACCAAGAATCAACTTCGTGTGATAGCTGATAGCATTGATGCTTACAAAAAACTTATGGTACTAGTCCGGGAGAAGAAATTGATAGGGCACACGTTCACCCCAAAAGACGAACGACCATACCGCATCGTCATCAAGAACCTTCATCCTTCGACACCCATGGAAGCTATAAAAGAGGCAATAGAAAGTACTGGCAATATAGTGAAAGGTGAAATTATAAACGCCAGACATGGGCAAACAAAAGCACCAATGTCAACCTGGTTCGTTAATATTGAGCCAGGCCCCAACAACAGTGAAATAAAAAACCTGAAATACATCTACCACACATCTGTCAATATTGAAGACCCCAAACGTAAGAAAACCATCCCTCAATGCAAGAGGTGTCAGCAGTATGGGCATACGAAAAATTATTGCATGCGTCCATATAGATGCGTTAAGTGCGCAGAAAATCATAACACGCTAGAATGCCCTAAGACCAAAGATGAACCAGCAAAATGTGCACTGTGCCTTGGGGACCATGCGGCCAGCTACAAGGGATGCAAAGTATTTCAAGAAATTCAGAAAAGGAAGTCTAATTCAAGAGTGCAAACAAGACCATTGATACAAGTTGAAGAAAAAGACTTTCCAACTATCGGAAACATACCAACCCTGTCAGAAAAACCATCTACCAACACTGAATCAACCAAAACATATGCACAAGCCATAACAGGAGACTCGACTATCCTAGAAAAAATTATTTCAAAGCAAGCGGAAAAGCTAGACCGTCTAATTGACCAAATGGGTACGCTTATGTCCCTCTTGACAACAATCGTCCATAAACTTGTTCGTTAAAATGGCTCTAAGGATAGCAAGCTGGAACATAAATGGTCTGCTGGACAGAAAACAAGAACTTAAAATACTTTTTACAGTACAGAACCTTGATATAGTGCTTATATCCGAAACACACCTTACAGATGAAAAATCATTCAACCTAGACGGATACTGTACATACGTTACAAATAACCCAGACAACACAGCGCACGCTGGCACTGCAGTCATAGTAAGAAGCTGCATTAAGCATCAACTAATCCCCGAATACAGAACTTCAAAAATACAATCCACTACAATCATGGTGCATGATAGCCAAGGCTCTATCCTAATATCATCGATTTATTGTCCGCCAAAAAAGAGAAGAGGACACGAAACTAGTGAGGAGGATTTCAACGACTTTTTCAAAACTCTAGGCAACAGATTTATTGTTGGTGGAGACTGGAACGCTAAAAATTCTCAATGGGGATCAAGGCTGACACTGACTAGAGGCCGCAACCTTAAGAATAGCATCGACAAACACCGTATAAATATCCTCACAACATGTCAACCAACATATTGGCCCGCAGACCCAAATAGACTGCCTGACCTTTTAGATTTCTTCGTCTACAAAGGGGTTCCATCCTACTTCTTGGAAGTTTCTAGCTGCCACGACAGCTCTTCAGATCACTCGCCAGTAATTGTTACAATGAGCACATATGTAATAAATCGGTCAAGAAATCAATACTTATATAACAACCATACAGACTGGGAAGCCTTTCAGCAATACCTCAATGACAATCTAGACCTCAAGATTCCTCTTAAAACCGAAGAAGACATTGAAAGTGCTACTTCCTACATAACTAAATCAATACAGAAAGCGGCATGGACTTGTACTCCATCTGATATAAAATCTACCGAGATTAAAACTCATCGAAACTTGCCGCAGGAAATCAAATGCCAAGTCCTAGAAAAAAGACGACTTAGAAGGGTTTGGCACTGTAGTCGACACCCTGCTGACAAAAGAGCGTTCAACAAAGCAGCAGCTGAACTTAAAAAAAATCTAGTTGAGATGGAGAATGAAACAATGCAACAACACCTCGAAAACTTAACGCCATCAGCCCCTGCTAAAAATGAGTACTCACTGTGGAAAATTGTAAAATCCAATAGAAAACCGCAACTAGCACAGCACCCGCTCAAAAAAGTAAATGGTGAATGGGCTAAAACGGATGAAGAGAGAGCAGAAGCGTACGGAGAGTTTCTTAGCAGCGTCTTCACCCCAAATGAGGACCTAGGAACTGAAATTACTGACCGCGAAGTGAGCTCATATCTTGAAAGTGACCTCCAACTAAGCCCCCCTCTCCAATGCTGCACGCCTGCAGAAGTGCGTCGCACCATCCTTGATTTGGAACTCAAAAAAGCTCCAGGTTTTGACCTTGTGACAGCAGAAATATTGCGAAACTTGCCGAAAAAAGGAATAATGTTCATCACCTCCCTATTTAACGCTATTCTAAGAACCTCGTACTACCCCAACATCTGGAAAGTTTCTCAAATAACTATGATCCCTAAACCGGGAAAGCCACCGCACCTTACGTCTTCATACAGACCAATAAGCCTGCTCCCTATACTGTCAAAGGTCTATGAAAAAATAATCTCAAAACGGCTTAGTAAATACTTAAACGAAAACGCTACTATCCCAGAGCACCAGTTCGGATTTCGAAGACGACATGCGACAGTAGAACAAGTCCATAGAGTGTGTGAACATATTAGAAATACTCTCGAAAGCAAAAAATACTGCTCAGGGGTGTTTCTCGACGTACAGCAAGCTTTTGATAAGGTTTGGCACCCTGGGCTGCTGTATAAACTGAAAAAAGCATTACCACACAACCTGTTCCTGATATTGAAATCTTACCTGGAAAATCGTATATTCTTTGTTAAAATTAATGATGCCGTCTCAGACTTTTATGACATAAGAGCTGGAGTCCCACAAGGCTCTGTCCTAGGGCCCCTCCTGTATCTGATATACACAGCAGACGTCCCTGAATCGGAAACTGTAATGACAGCCACTTTTGCCGATGATACTGCAGTGCTGACATCTGACGCCAACCCAGAAGTAGCTTCCAGTAAGCTACAGTCGCACGTGGATAAGCTTTATACCTGGATGAAGAGCTGGCGCATCAAAGCTAGTGCAGCTAAATCCAACCACATCACATTTACCCTTAAACAGGGAGACTGCCCTGCTGTGAAACTGGGTAATGAGCAGCTACCACACAATACTGTAGTAAAGTACCTGGGATTCTACCTCGATCGCAAACAGACGTGGAAGACCCACATCCAAGTAAAGCGCGATGAACTCAATCACAGATGGAGAACACTGGAGTGGTTATTGGGAAGAAAATCTCGACTCTCTGTCAATAACAAAGTACTGATTTACAAAGCAGTTATAAAACCAGTCTGGACTTACGGCATACAGCTGTGGGGATCAGCAAAAACCTCAAACACTGAAATACTCCAGCGGTTTCAAAATGGCGTGCTTAAAGCCATAGTGAATGCCCCATGGTACACAAGAATGGATGAAATCCATGATTATCTGAAAGTTCACACCATCAAGGAGGAAATCAGAATTATGACAAAAGCTTACAGAGAGAGGATAATAAATCACGAAAACCGACTTGCTCAGGCACTAAGTAAATCGCTGCCAACAAGACGTCTTAAAAGACTGCACACTTGGGATAATATACACTGAGTAAAGCAATATACAAAGGCAGCCTAACAATGGGAGGGCAAGCCTAACATGCCAAACACTCTTTTAAAACAACTGCTTATGGTTCAAGAACCGATCGCATGTTTGCAAATAAATATTAAAAAAAAAAAAAAAAAAAAGGCTCTCCGTAGGTGGTTGGATCAAGGGCCTGATTCAGGTTTACTCCTTGATACAGCTCGCATTCTGAAGCCCTAACCACCTGGTAGCTTTTCCTAATATTATTTTTTTTACTATTTTAATTTTTTATTTTTATTTTGCAATAAATATTTAAAATAATGTAAGATAAATAAACAAAATTTTGCTTATTTTTATTATTATGAATGAAATGCTTGTGTTTCAAGTTAGACCTCCAATGACAATAATATGTATGTATCACAATCGCAAGAGCTTATTCTAGCATTCTGTTTTTTTACACAAATATGATAATAATGATTGAAAACTAAATTTTAACACACATAATATAAGCAAACAAAAGTGACACAGCATTTCGCAAATAAAAGCATTAGCGACATCGCGACAGGGGCCTAAAAGGGCCACTTAAGCAGAATTATTACATGTATTACGATGAAGTTCATACCAGGGCCTCTAGAACAAGTGCGACCAAGCATTATTAAGTGACAAAGCATGTATACATATATAATTATATAGCTTAAGTGAGATTTGCTATCGGAATACTGATATTTAGCTCCATCTGGTTACATTGGAAGCAGACCTCAATATACTTGGAAAAAAGCTAGGCAAATGATGCTAACAGGTAACTGCTAAGATGATGAGTAAAAGATGTATAGAAGAAGCCATGTTCTGCTGACCCAATCCAAATCATAGGGCAGGAAAAGAAGCTGATTGCTATTTCTAATATATATTTCAACGGTCCGTATGTTCAAACGGACATGTCGAAAACCGAGGTTTACAGGAGCGGTTTTTGACGTTCAAACCATTTTAGAAATAATTCTATGTGCACAAAGAATAATTGCTACAGAGGTTTACTTCAATCGTTTTAGAAATAATTTTATGTGCACATAGAATAATTGCTACAGAGGTTTACTTCAATTCTTTTTACACATAGAATTATTTATATGTGTAAATATTATTTCTATCTATGATATTAGTATGTTCCTAATACAGATATCATGGGCCAAAACAAAATGCCCTACAATCACTGTACACTGTAACAATGATTTATAGCAGAACAAGCTACCCCGGTACAACTTGACAGATTCATTGTAACAACGGATGGGAAGGAACTTTATACTATGAAGAGAAGCGTGGTCAACAGTTGATTTCTGTCCAATTCACCATTCAGT
This sequence comes from Agrotis clavis, assembly GCA_954870645.1. NCBI lineage: Eukaryota > Metazoa > Arthropoda > Insecta > Lepidoptera > Noctuidae > Agrotis > Agrotis clavis. The sequence goes on along the minus strand of OX940917.1, from coordinate 28,459,364 downwards.
AAATATACATATTACATGGAAGTTCCAACTTACGAGTATTTTTAATTATTTACATAACTATTATCAACTAAGATTATTTTTTTGCAAAGAGTAATAAATAACAATAATATTCCAAAACTATCACACAATGCCATCTAGTCCCAAGCTAAGCAGAGCTTGTGTTATGGGTACTAGGCAACTGATAAACATAATTATATATTTCTAAATACCTAAATATTATAGATAAATTACACCCAGACACAGAACAAATGATCATGCTCATTACACAAACATTTGTCCTGGGTGGGAATCGAACCCACGACCTCCGGCATAGCAGTCAGGGTGACTAACCACTAGACCAACAGGCCTTTCAAAATCTAACTATATTTGTATTAGCTGCTCCGATAACTGATTTGAACAATCAAAACCTTTTAGATTCCTATGATGATAAGCTGATCAGCAACATTGAATATAATGTGTGTTTTGAAAACAGCATTGTTTTCAGTTTTAGAAAGATTTTACCACACATTCTGTCTCACACCTACTAATTTAATTTTCATAATTTTACAAAAACAATTTTACCAGTTAGAGATCAGGCTGAATGACGACAATTTACAGTGCTAGTCGCTGGAGGTAGAATTAAAAAACAGATCTTAATCATCAACCAAATCACAAATAAGATTTGGTTCTCATAAGGAATCATGATAATGCAGCTTCCTAATCATTGACCATACTTGGCCCAGGTCGACTGTCCGTATTACACTGTAGCATGTTATAAATAACATTGTAGCCAAAATTCAAATCAAAGCTAACTTATTTTATATCCATGTTCTTGAAGCACAGTTTCGTCAATTGGTATTATTATACACAGTTACTGTTTCCTGATAATTAATTTGAATAAACAAATCTCAGTTTTGTGTGCTATGCATCTACATAATGCCAGTTTTGTGTGCTCAATTTGTATGTTCCCTTAACAATTTTAGTAGAGATAGTAAAATACCATAAGTAAGATAGGTATATTGTAAAATTCATCAATGGTGACTTCATGCTTTGAGGAGCACCTCAAAGGCTGAAGGCAAGGATAGTTTGGTAAGATAGCTAGATAACTTATATTATTGATTATTTGGTGTAATGTTCCATTTTCAGGATACAAGTAGAAACCGCCTTAATGATAAAAACTTTTAAACATGAGAAAAGACACAGAATAAGTATAACATTACCTCAAAATTTAACCACCAAATACCCAAATTTCTTACGAAGCATCATAGATTCTAATTGAAGAACACACAACAAGATCAACTAAGACGTTTGAGGTTATATTTACTGAGTATTTGAAATGCTATACAATAAAATAGGAAAATTTTACCAAATATTTATGGTAAGTACCTCTCAAACGAAAATGGTGTTTTCTACCGGAGGTTCGCCGCCGGCAGCAACTACGATATAAAATAATGAAGGAAATCTTTTTTCAACACTACACTCAACTTTGGGTGATTATGAAATTATTTAATCGGAAAATAATAAACGTGACATTACTTCTCATCAACCCACGAAGAACTTGAAGAACTTCACCAAGGCGCGTTGTTTGTGAATTTGGCAAAGGACAAGTGTCAGAATGCCAGAAGTGAAAACTACAAGCTTGACATAAAAATGTAGAAAACCGGAAGTCGCCACTGTCTTCGCGCTACCAGCACTTTCAATGATTTTATTTTAATTTTTTTCACTTATTACGTTAGTTTTATGGCACAATAATAAATCTAACAAACCTGCGGTCTTTGTTTACATCAAACATCAAAGATTTTAAAACGCTGTCAGAAATAAAAATTTTAGTTCCGTTTCAACCCGTTCTGGCCAAGCTAAAAATGAATGATTTTCACAAGGGTTCTTCGGTGATTAGATAATGATTGGAAAATCTTTTGAAAAAATAAATTGTGCACACAATTAGTAATCGCAGCATAATCGCAAAACATAGTTTTTTTCATCTGTGGTACACGCCATGGCACATCCGCCCTCTATAATCTTTGCTTCATTAGCTGTCATGCATGTCATACTTGTCAATATGTATTTGTGTACTTGTTTTTAGAATTTAGATTTACAAAAAATCTAATAAAATAAAGTCAGTAAGTGACCACATATCTCTGTATACTTGTGTAATAATCAGTTAAAGGCAATCAAGTAAGTTTGACAAGGATTATATTCTAATTTACCATTGATTTTTATATTCCCTATTCCATGAATATTTTAATGAAATTGAATATTAAATTCAGCGTGTTCTATTTACAGAAATGAATACCACAAATCGAGGTCCTGTAAGGAGATTCTGCTTCGACGATGAGACTGGTGAAATTGTTACATACGATATAAATGACGAGACAGGGGAACCGTTAATTGAAAATAAATTGCCACCTGTTGTAAATATGCGAGAATCTCTTGATGCTCGGGAACCTGAGGCTAAGTACATGCAGTTCCCTCGCGGTTACATGAGCAAGACAAAGAAGTTCCAGTTGTTAAAAGCGAATATTATAGCTGGTTCCAATAAAATAAGCTACCGCTTGCTGCTGATACCATCACTTATGATGTTCCCGGGCCTCTTCTGCGTTATCCTCATGGTAATGGAGGTGTTTCTACATGTTCGCTGCCACAAAAAGAATAAAAAGCTAGAAGATCCTAATTTGTATTACCGCAGCCCATTTCATGTGATCACAAGCACATTCTGTGGTGTGTGCCGTGATTGTGACACTGCTTCTAAGATTGGCCAGCTACAGGATCAGCGCCGTAACCGTTATGACTACTTCAGGAGTATAGCAATCTAATTTTTATTATTGTGCTAAATAGAAAAGGTTATGGGCTATAATTTAGGTTTGAATTTTATTTGATGATCTCTAAAATATAAAAGACTATTGTGCTATAGGCAGTACTTCAGCTCATCATGACTAAAAGAATTGAACCAAACTAAATGTTTTGACAAGTACAGATATATAAAAGTGAGATATCTGTGATTATGTAAGAACAAAATAACTATGTTCTGATCCATATAGAGCATAGATGAAGTAGTAATTTTTGGACCTTGATTATTTGAAATAATTGGAGCAATACTAATACAAACTTGTAACTTTAGTAATTTTTTTTAAACTCTCTGACAAATAAAACCATCAAAAATCAATTAGAATCTACTTGTAGTAGTAAAAGTAATCTCAAATAAAATAACTATACCAAGGGGGTGTAAAACCGAGATGACAAGGCAATGTGTTATTCCGGATTATAGTCTACAGCTCTGTGCCAAAATTTCATCCAGATCCATTCCATTTGATAAATTAACAATACATTTATCCTATAATTTTCGCATTTAAAATGTTAGTAAGAAATAAAATAAATAATTTTGTTCATTTTTAAAGTATAATTTTATAAAAGTAAATTGGTTCTCCTTAACTCTTTATGTTTGAGTAAGTTGTGATCCTAAATAGTACCTAGCATTGTGGGCACTGTTTTCTTTGTTCTTGCCAAATAATTTGAATTCTGAGTTTGTGATTCAAACAAAAACAGTGCATACGGTTATCACAGTTCCGTTTGGTGGGTTTGCTTGTTTTAAGCTCTTAGCTCTGTCTATGATGAGGGAACTTGTGTTTAGTCGAACTAGTGTAACTGCAGTCTAATATTTTATTTTTTTCCCTAGAGACACAAATACATCAAAAATAGAATCGCAAGTCAATGTATTTATATGTATTTTTTGGTGATTGAAGAGACTGATATATGACAAATAAAGGACAAGTTAAAAATATATTTATAATATAGTTACTAGTCCAGTTGGACAAGGTTAAATCTGATTTATACGCTTTATTTACTTAATGAAGCATTTACCTTAGATATTTATTTTTATTAGAACGAGACAACTGCTGTTCATTGTCTCATAAGTATTTATAAGAAAAATTATATATTGGTGATGGTACTTTTTATCAAGATTATATTTATTTACATGGTTATTTGGTAATAAAGGTTTGTTTTGTAAAGATTTTTTTTTTATTCTACCTACCCATTGTCAAGATTTACTCATAGAAGGTATATTTCGAGTCTGTTCAACGATTATGGAATATCTAAAAAGGTAAAGATTTTTTTGTTAGTTTATGAATACCTAAGTAGGTATAGGTGAAATAAATGATTTGACCATTTGACTTTGACTTAGGTACTTACCTTCATTTTGTTGACCTACAAAACTTAGTAGGTACTATCTAAAACTAAGGTTTGGAGTAATTGCAGCGTAGTAATGTTAACTTATTTATTGGGTACCTATCGTTAGGAATTGATTATTTTGCGATTCGGTGGTTTTGTTTGAGGTTATAAAAATCTATCTAGGTAGGTAATTAGGTTCGTCATATTGCTGTGCTATATGTAGGTAAGTGCTGTCGAGGGAGGCTGACAGATCAATAAATCCCTCACACCACTCTGGTGCTCCCAATAGGAAACTCCCCCGCGGACCCCGCTCATAAGTCCCGCCACGAGCTTATTAAAATCTGTGTAAAGGCCGTTTCAGATTAGAAAATGTATAGGTAATAATCTCGTCTTTGAAAGTACGCGTTGACTTAGACGCGCTTAAAAGTTCGTTACCTACCATGTCGACGCGTTAGGGCGCTCCTTCACCGTGTCCCGCGAGCATTCACCTGTAATGTAACGTTACAGATTCGAACAATCGAAGACAAAGAGCATCAAATTGCGCACTTTTAAGTAACATTACAGGTGAATGCTCACGGTGAGGGAAGAGCTTCTTATCCGACGAAAAAAAGGAGGAGTTTCTCAATTTGACATTTTTTTTAAGTATGACCACACACGCATAGCTTTTGGTAGTGTGGTTCGATTTCAAAAATCTTTTTTGGCCCTCAAAGAGATTTAAATAGTTTAATGTCTTTGTTGGCCCTTTTTAATTTCAAAATTTAAATCGGTCTGTAAGGCTAGAAAAAAAGGAATGCTTTGTCAATTTTCCTACAAAATTTTCAGTTGTGAACCGATTCTGTTCTGAGAACACTACTATATACATATATCAGAGATCTGGAGAAGATAAAATGATGGCATCTCCAGCATCACATCAACTCTGTTTGGCGTCCCGCCTCAAAGTTGATTTTTGCTTTTCAGTTGGATGTTTCGTTCGTCGGTTTAATTTTTTGTAAAAAAGGTTTTATAAATGAATTTACTAATTTTAATTGGGTGCTAATTAAGGCAGCTTCTTTAAAATGTCATTCTCGTCTGCAAATATATTTAGTTGTCAAATGAATTAATAGGTCAGCGACAAACTTTTAGCGTCTAATAAATGGTTTATAAGCGACCATATATTGTAAAACAAGCTACTGTTAATATGACGCAACATGGTGATAATTCTTAAGCAACTAAATTTGTGATATGTCTACTCATTGCCAGCTTCTAATAAGTGTATCAACTTCATCTATAAAATAATATCAACGTACTCTAATTTCATAGAGTCACCGTTATTTTTACCTAATTTTGTCTGTGTTCCACCAAATATACTGAATGTGCACCAAAATATGTTCATTAAAATATGTCATAACGAGGTGTAATAAAAAAAATCTACCTAAGCAGGGTCGACGAAGCCCCGCTTCGCGGGGCTTCTATTTCTGTGTACAAGGTTTAAAGGAACCTAACCAAACCGAACTTCGGGGTGTCCCTGAAATCTTGCTAAAGCGAGTTTTAGATTTGGTACTGATTTGGTACAATATATAAAGTAGCTCACTTACAACATTAGTCGCTGAGTTATCAAATCAGAAGTAAATATATTTATCGGTAGCTCGGAGTCATATTAATTTACGCTCGTAAATTGACGCTGGTTTCTTGATATTTTGTTGGAATAGTAAAGATGATGAATTAATATAATTGAAGCTGTTCTATTAACTCGTCGCTCACATATAAAAAAAGACGCTAGGTTGCAGGTGCTAAAGAAAACTTTTGTTGCCGCACATATAATTTCCCATTTTAATTGATACTAGCTTCTGCCCGCGACTTCGTACCTACGCGGATCCTGTTGCTTATGCCAGCGGCAACGGGGTTGTCAAAATCGAAGATCTGAAACGTCTGATGTCAAATTACTATAAGTCAACAGGAAATTCCAATCAGACTAAACAACTCTTGCTAAGACGTCAATCCTGTATATTTTTATTAAAGTGTAGCTGGGCTCTTGGAGTTCCACATCAGGTGTTCCAGATCTTCAATTTTTATACTACAACAGAGAGTGCTCATCAGGCTGAACAAATCTTGCTAAAACGTCATTACTGTACATGTTATAGTGTAGCTGGGCTCTTGGAGTTCCACATCAGGTGTTCCAGATCTTCAGTTTTTGTACGACAACAGAGAGTGCTCATCAGGCTTAACAACTCTTGCTAAGACGTCATTACTATATATGTAATAGTGTAGCTGGGCTCTTGGAGTTCCACATCAGGTGTTCCAGATCTTCAGATTTATTCTCTCAGCAGAAAATGCTCATCACGTGGAACAATTTTCGCTATCGCACCATTTTTGTATCTCTTATAGTTTAGCTGGTCTGTTACGGTTCTGCACCAGGTGTTCAAGTTTCCAAAATAAGTTAGAGCCTATGTGTTGGCCAGACTTAATAGCTATACAACAACTAAAAAGTCTTTCAAATCCGTGCAGTAGTTCCGAAGATTAGCGTGCACAAACACTGCTTTTCTACAATTTTATTATAATTATTATTAATTATTATGTAGGGTAAAACACCCAACTATTGACCCCTTAAGCGGTTTCCCTTGCTTCTTTCGCAAAATAAACTAATGTACGAGTTGCAAGTGGAAATGAATGTTTTCGGAAGATAAAATAAACATTGGAGAATGTAACTAAAACATTATTTCCAGTCATGCAAAGGTAAAAAGTGTTTTTTTTCTCTAGTTTAGCAAGAACAGGCCATTTGACCAGTTATCAACATGCTTGTACCAAATTTTCATCATGCAAATGACCAATTTTTTGACCTCCTGTAGTATAAGACTAAACTCAAATATTATTTATTATGAATGTGATACGAGGTTTTATTTGATAAAAAACAAACAAAGCTAGTCTTATAGTCCTTCTCATTTTCTTTTTTCACACTATTTAGGTCTTCAGTCTTCAAACGCCGTCAATAATATTCTTGCACTTATTTTTGAAATTTTGTAGTTTTTATCACTTTTTGTTGTAGTTTTTATCACTTTTTGTCCAATTTTTCTTCTTTATTAGTAGTTATTTCACTGTTCTGTATTATGCAGCAGATATAAAAATACTCGACGGCAAAATATAAATTGAAATAACACGGCTTTAGTTCTACAAAGTGAGTTTAAAAACCTTTGAATTAATATTTTCCTAATTACATAAGATGGTTTTAACTTTTTAAACTTATGTAAAAGACCTCACAAATGAAGAGAACATAGATACAAATAAAAAACTAGCTCACACTTTGCCTCGGAAATGATTTAAGTCAGTTTGTTCAAACATGCAGGTTAGGGTATATTTTGTCATTTTATACATTAAACCAACCTGTGGCTGAGGCATTGCTCGTGTTATATTCTGCAATTGTCCCACGGGATCATATACCGACATAAAAAGTATCCTGCGTCCAGGTACACCCACTTAACCAGGTTTTAAAATAATCTGCTTGCCAAATTGTGTCAAAATCCATTCAGCCGTTCACTTTTCCTATAATATTAGTAAGCCTAAAAGTCTAAGGCCGCTTTCACATTAGGGCGTTAGCAGCGCGACAGTAGCGCGGCAGAAGCACATTTCTTCACATTTTATATGAACAGCCGCGCATAAGCAGCGTCTGTCGCGCGACTGTCGCCCAAATGTGAAAGCAGCGTAAAATATTCAGGAGGATCCAGAATGTGACAGTAGACCGAAAATTTAAGTACCTCACTCAAATTATGCTAGGTAGTCAGGTTACTACGTACGGTATTTTTTGTTTGTGATTATGCAGATACACACCTTTAGGGGTGCCAACGCCCATGGGCTTAATAGTCTAAGATACATATATAGAACGACCTTCACCGATCGAGTAACCGGACGAAATGTGTTTATTATGAATTAAAATATGTTGAAGAATGTGACGGTGATGGGTTGCCTCATAAAATCCTGTCAAGGATATTTTTAATTAATTTTTTAAAAGGTTATTTTTTTTCAATACCTTCACCGATAGAGTAACCAAAGAAAATTAACACCAATTGAAAGTCCGAAGTCTACAGAATATGCTAACGTAGGGTTGCCTACCTTTTTCTTGTCAAGGTTATAGGGTTGCCTAATTTGAACAGGAGATAAAAAAATGCTACCTTCACCGATCGAGTAACCAAATAAATTATGTATCAAAATAAAGACATTTTTTTTACGAATACGATGGTATACGGTTGCCTATGAAAAACTTGTCAGAAATTAGGGTTGCCAAGCGTTGAAGTTTGAAAATTTTAGACGGTTTGGAAGCACATGAGTAGATAAACGGACTAAGCTTCTTAAGAACGAGCAAAATTGTTACCTATTTTGGTAGGGTTGTCACAATAGGGTAGACAAATTAAACAAAAAAATATTAAATAGCTTTATTATTCAGTATTATAGAATCAAATCAAATAATTTAATTGAACTAAGCCAATTACAGGCAATTTCGAATTGTCAAAAGACATAAAATAAAGTTAGTACAAAAATAGTTATGGTGCCCAGTCACAAGAAATAATAACTGTGAAAGTACCGTAGATACCCATTCCAATAGTCCAGTCAACGAGGCATATGTGGTCCAAAAAATTCCTCCTCTGGAACTGAAATTTGGCATATGATGAAGGTGATTGTTGGCGACGAGACCCACGCAACGACAAGGGGTGCAAGTGTGATTTGTAAGGTGATTTTTTTAAGACAAGTGTTTTCTAATCAGAATCCAGTGATTGTGTTGTGTATATATTCGATTCTTATTAGATTATCTTGTACGTTCTTATTAGTTTCTAGTTAGATAAGTTTTTTAGTGGAAAATTGTAAAAGTTTAAAACTTAGATTATTACGTAACTTGAAAACTCACTTTTTTGTTTATGTATGTTTTTCAATTAAAGTATTTAAAAGGGCTGTGTTTCATTACAAAAATAGATTCACAAGTTGTTTCATGAAGATCGGTCTAGTAGTTTTCAAGTTATTGCAATTTTTGTGAAATCAAACTTTTGTTCTTGTGTAACTTTAATAGTTTACTGACAACCGATGGGGAAGAAAAGTTCTCGAGTGGCGACCACGGACCGGAAAACGCAGCGTAGGCAGGCCTCCCACTAGGTGGACCGACGTCATCGTGAGGGTCGCGGGCAGCCGATGGATGCAAGTGGCGAATTGTCGTTCGGCGTGGCGGTCTAAGGGGGAGGCCTATGTTCAGCAGTGGACGTCTTCCGGCTGATGATGATGATGATGAACTTTAATAGTTTTAGTTCTAGGATTTTTTTTTTTTTAAAAAGTGTTATTCATTTTATTTTAAACCAAAATACGATTGAAAACTTGAGAGGTGTCAAGGGACCACGATAGCAAGTTAAAAAAAGGTTCAAGCGATTTTCGACCTTATTGACATTTATGCAAACACCTGATTTTAATGAGAAGCAATGTTAACGAATGAGAATGTGAGAAAAACAAACTAAATTTTAAATGTCGATAAGGTCGAAAATTGCTTGCACCAGTTTTTTTAACTTGCTATCGTTAAGCGAATGTTTTCCGACCTTCAAGCGATTTTCGACCTTATTGACACTAATTCAAACACCGGATTTTAATGAAAGAGCAATGTTAGCTAACGAGAATGTGAGAAAAACAAACTAAATTTTAAATGTCGATAAGGTCGAAAATCCCTTGCACCTGTTTTTTAACTTGCTATCGTTAAGCAAATGTTTTCCGACCTTCAAGCGATTTTCGACCTTATTGACATATATGCAAACACCGGATTTTAATGAAGGAGCAATGTTAGCTAACGAGAATGTGAGAAAAACAAACTAAATTTTAAATGTCGATAAGGTCGAAAATTATTCGGTCTGTTCGGTCGTTATTCATCCTTCGTTGCCTATTTACTGGTCTGTACTTGTATGGAAATACAAATGAAATGGTGCTAGAAAAAGTAGGTAAAAAGTTTAGCCACAAATTTTATAAAATTGTAGCTGTCGTCACCGAATAATAGCCAGATCTAGCTATAAAGTTGCTGAGTTGGCATCACTGCTGCAGATTTGAAGTTGTGTCAAATCGATCGTACGATAGGCAGTATAGTGTATGGTGTATATGGACGAACTGCCAATTTGAAACAATTACAAGCGTCAAATCGATCCGCGATCGTACGATAGGCAGGATGGTGTATGGCTACTATAAGGTAAGAACGGGCGGTATATAAAGTGGTACGGTAGTGTAGTGTTAGTGGTACGGGTGGTCTATTTGACAACGCGCGCCCTCTTGAAGGTAGGTGTTTGGTCTCTAATATATTGGTGACCAAACACCTTTAAAAATGTCTTTTGACAATTCAAAATTGCCTGTAATTGGCTTAGTTGAATTAAATTATTTGATTCGATTCTATCATACTGAATAATAAAGCTATTTAATATATTTTTGTTTAATTTGTCTACCCTATTGTGACAACCCTACCAAAATAGGTTACAATTTTGCTCGTTCTTAAGAAGCTTAGTCCGTTTATCTACTCATGTGCTTCCAACCGTCTAAAATTTTCAAACTTCAACGCTTGGCAACCCTAATTTCTGACAAGTTTTTCATAGGCAACCGTATACCATCGTATTCGTAAAAAAAATGTCTTTATTTTGATATGTAATTTATTTGGTTACTCGATCGGTGAAGGTAGCATTTTTTTATCACCTGTTCAAATTAGGCAACCCTATACCCTTGACAAGAAAAAGGTAGGCAACCCTACGTTAGCATATTCTATAGACTTCGGACTTTCAATTGGTGTTAATTTTCTTTGGTTACTCTATCGGTGAAGGTATTGAAAAAAAAAAACCTTTTATAAAATTAATTAAAAATATCCTTGACAGGATTTTATGAGGCAACCCATCACCGTCATATTCTTCAACATATTTTAATTCATAAAAAACACATTTCGTCCGGTTACTCGATCGGTGAAGGTCGTTCTATATACGGATCCTGTACTATAATACAGATGCATTAAAGTTAAGCTACCTCACCATTAAAAATGAACTATACGTACACACCGTGGTGTCAGTAACTGGTATTCTCGTACATTTGGTTAATTACCAGCAATTGACATGCCATGTTAAAAAAATGGTTATTCATACATTTGAGTGTAACAGATATTGACCTCATCATTTTAACAAGTTAACGCTCATTAAAACTTGAAAATCATGTGGAAAAGCATTGTGTCTGTCTTAAATAACCAAAAAATACCAAACTCTAAGGAATCTATCGTGTAAAACTGAAATAAAATGACATTGAAAACAACCGTCAGCTTAGCAAATTGTTAAATTTCTTGATGATTTTAGGAGGGTATTTTGTTATCATAGGTTTACGGACGCAATATTGCTTTATTTAAATTTTCTGTGACTCCAATATATTACAAGATAAATTATATTTCATTTTCTGTATTCTTTATGCAGCACTGCAAGAAGATTTATTATTATTTTTGATAAAAACTGTTATGCGGTCAATAGTTGGTGGGAGGTCAGCAGTTGGGTACTTTACCCTATTATTTATATATATGAATTTAAGTTTTTTTTTTTTATATTGCGGCGTTATTAAAAGGTGCAAGTTGCGCCAAAAAACAATACCCACACAAATTAGCTCTTCAACGAAGTTATGGTACAGCTATTGAACAACAGAGGGCATTTACTGTAATAGTAAAACATTTCTAGAAAAAAATTGTAAAAATTACTGTGCCTTTCAACAAAGTATAAGAAAAAGAGAGAAAAAGTTTTTACTAACGCATCTTCAAAGAAAAAGAGCTGAACTAAGTTGTAATAACTCAATATTTTAATTAGTCTTTCCGCTACTCACAGCTAGATGACGCTACTGACGCTCCAGATCAAAATAATTTTATCACAAATTCAAAATACATTAACTTTTTACATATACATTCTTCTTGCTCTATCTAATTCATTCTATTATTCATTCTATTCATTCTTCTTGCTTCATCAATGGGCCTCTCACATTATTCGCACGAATACGCAAACCCACAAGTGTAGTACGACATTTGCAAATGATTGTGCGAAGTTTTCGTTGCATTCGTGGTTTTCCAAGCTGTGTCGGTTTTTTAACGCACACCAACTCACACTAATCCAGTACGGATAGCGTCGTCGTATATGAATAGCACGTCACGGAACGGTACGGTACGGAACGTGTCGGCACTGTTGTGTGCGGATAGGCCTTTAATCCCGTGGATCGAGGGTCGATTCGGTACATGAAACACTATCGATTTGTAAATATAAAATTAACTGAGACATTCGTAAGCAAGTGTAGGAGGAAGCGCAAACAGTTTCGCAAATAGAGTACCTACCTATGCGCACCCATTTGCAAATCCGCTAAGTTTGCGGATGAATGTCTAAAGGCCCTTCTTTGCGCGCATGTGAGTGGTCCCGGTAAACGTAATTATTATTTGAATGCCTTTTTAATCGTGGTTTAATAATCAAATAAGGCCTCCCGCCCAGGATGGGCAGAAAAAACGACGGTGTTCCTTCAATAGTCCTACGAATTTTTAATGCCTTCAATTTCAATCCTGATTTAATAGAATTCGTGTGTGTGGAGTGTGCGTCACCACAGATAGATATGAAAATCCTTTGTCTATGTGTACCTATAATGCCTTAGTTGCCTGAAATAAAGGATAAAATAAAATAAAACACGATCCCAAAAGACCGCATAAATTACCTTTGCCCCCGAGCAGCCCTGCCAACAAAGGGTCACTGGGTCACGTTCAAGGCTAATAATGACTGTGGGGCACTCAGTTCATTGTCACGAAATGCTTTTACTTTGGAACCAAGCCAGAGATAGTAGATTGCGAACATTAGGAAAAGTGGTTCACAATTATTTTCGCCAACGGGTGTGCAACGTTTCTTAACCTTCAGACATGAAGGTTGGAGGACGGTTTTATGGTTTACTGAACGACGGTTATTTATAGAGGACCTTAACTTTTCTGGAAAACTCTTCTGGAACTCTCAAAATTCGGGGATGCGTTGTGGAGACCACAGAATTCGCATGCTGCCACGTTTAATTCAGATAGGTATACGAGTAATAATGTAGATATACTTTTATTATTTTTAACAGAACAGAGCTCATAAGGTCATTATACTCCAGTGTTGTAGAGGTCAAGGTTATATTTAAGTTTGGCAGCAAACAAAACACAAACAAAAACAACAGTGAAGGTCAAAGGTCATCGTATCGATTTTCTTAATGCCCTACATCGAAAAAAGCTTGTGAGATGCGGAACCGTGTCGCAAATTATTTCAAAACCGATTCTGCTCTCAGTGCTACTAATCCTGCAGTCAAAGTGCCCTCTGTTCTACCACCTAGAACAATGGGGTTCTGGAGAAGCTCATTAGATAGGGTCATGCGCTCACGCTATACTCATTTATGTAAGACAACGATCACATGAGGTTATCTGACTAAACTGCGCGTTATCGAGCGGCTGCTCTTTCCGAGCCGGCAAAGGACTTATCCTTTCCCGAACTCGCATAACCTTGACCTTGTGACGTCTCGTTGGGGTAGAATAAGTCCTACCCCAACGAGACGTCACAAGGTCAAGGTTATACGAGTTCGTTAACGTCAGTTAGACTATCCGTTACAGCGTTGCGCACCGATCGAGATTACGTCATCCGACGATCCGAGTTTCAAGGTCATAACTTTACAAGGGTTAGATAATAAAATATGTCAAAGTACCTAAATCAGGAACGACGTTCGCCAATGAGTTGCTTGTACCTAGTATAATGGAGCTAACATAAGTATTTTGAAAACCTGTGACATCTACTAAACAGCGATGGGCAAGAGTTTAATTTGAGTGAGAGGTTTGTAGGTATCGAAGCAATGTGAATCTTAAATGTTTATAGGTAAATAAACTTCTGCTTTCATGACTAATATTATGCTTAGGGCTAGGAGACGTTGTAAACTTGAGATCAGCATCGATTTCTTCAACCCCTGGCAAAGAAAGTGTTAAGCGTGTCAAGTTTAGAGGATCGATCGCTTAACAGACTCCAGGACGATCATACCTATGTTTTGCTTTAGTTCGCATCGTTAACTTTAACCTCTCGGAGTGTAGGTCAAGGTCAAAAGACCGATTGTAAAAAGAAGACAAATAAGTGAAGAAAAAACAACATAGTATATACGCTTAGTACCTACACAGAGTGGTAAAATTATGTAATAAAGATTTATTTAATTTCTCTCAACAGGTTTTAAAAACGCAGCTAAAAACTTCCTGTTTCTTGACAGTCTGTCACTAATTTTAAGATAGACTCTGATCCTCTATATCGTTGTCGTATCGAACGGCCATACTTTGCAGGGGCGCGCATCGATTGCTTCAACCCCTACGAGCTAGACGGTTCACGGTCAAGGTCAAACAGGGTCGTTAGCAAACACGAAACGACGTAAATCAATAACAAAGGTCAAACGCATTTTATTTTTTTCTATAGACTTACTATTATTTTGTGAAGAGTTTCACCTTAAGCAACTACTGGTTTGTATTGAAAAAATATTTTGGTGTAGGAATAGTACATTTATCGAGGAAGGCAAATAAAATTACGAAGGCTGTAGCCGGAGGATGAAAAAAATACAAAATACATATAAACTTTCCATTTAATTATAGAAATTACAATGAAATTATTTAAGTAAGATGTCGATAGTTGACCGATGCTGTGCCAAAAGTGACGATTTCGCGAGGGTTGCGATCTCCGGTGCCGGGCTGCATCACTTTGAGCTGCGTCGGCGACTCGTGTCTCCGCGGTTGCTATCCGCGGTAATTAGGATAACGCGCGATCAGCGGTTCTCGTATTACGCGAATATGTAACAGGCATGACAACAGGGTAGTTTTCTGCATGTACTTTATTGAAAAACTGTTTAGGCCGTCAGTTAGCTGTTAGAGTATTGAAAAATAATGACTAGGTATTTTTTGTTATATAAAATCAATAAATATTGACAATGATAAAACGCTTCGAAATTTGGGAGTACTTGTGACGTGATAATGCCTCTAAAATTATACCGACTGTGTGACGTTTTGTGATTTTTAAAAGCGTTTTATCTTCCTCGTTTTACGTTTAAGTAACAAGAGAAAAAATACGGGTCAAATATTTGTTGATAATCTAACTTTCGGACTTATATTTTTTTTGAGTAAATGGCCTATTGCGGCGATAAGATCCTTCCTAGAGGAGTGATTCCCCAAGGGAACTGACGGACCTCTATATGGCCAAATGCCTAATTTGATGCGGATGAAGCCGCGGGCAGAAGCTGGTAAATGATCACTGAACTCCTCATACGGGTGCATCGATTATAAGTTCTTTGAGAGGGTCGTTGGCATTTACATTTAATTTTTAACCCGGTAGATGGAGTTGTCTATTGGTGCAAGCAGTGTGTGAAAATTCTTCAGCAATATTTGAATTTATCTCGTGACGGGAGACTTCGTTTTTTAATTAGTATTGATATCGAGTCAAATCTAACCCCAATTTGGTTGTATGCTAAATGTAGGGTCCCCGACCAGGTTGGTCACGTGGTTTGCAATTTAAACCGACCGTGCGCGGAAAGAGCAAACGAAGCAAGCATTTATATCGGTTGTAGTAGGTACCTACTTACCAAGTTAACGCAAAATAAAGAAACAGTGTGAATGTGCCGTAAGAGAGTATTTTTAAAAGTTTACTGTTACTCATTGATACTTCTAAGAACGTAATTTTTAACCGACTTCAAAAAAAGGAGGAGGTTCTCAATTCGTCGGAATCTTTTTTTTTTTTTTTTTTTTTATGTATGTTCCCCGATTTCTCGAGGACGCCTGGACCGATTTAGAAAATTTTTCTTTTGTTTGAAAGGGTATACTTTCCAATTGGTCCCATGATCACCAGGTCAGGATCTGATGATGGGATCCAAGGGAAATCGAGGGCAACCTTCAAATTTTATAGGCACATAGTACCATTTTCATATATTTTCTAAAGCTGTTCAAGTATTTGCATCTGATAATCATCATCTCAGGTGGATGACCTGATGATGGAAGGCACAACTCCTTAACAGTAAGGAGTAGGCATCGATTGATTTACTTTGTGTTCGCATATCTCCGGAACTACAAGTCCGATTTAAGTAATTCTTTTTTTGTTGTACTAGGTATCACTTAACTTAGAGAATACTGCAAGTTTCATCAAAATCGGTTCAGTAATTTTTGAGATATGGAATTTTATTAGCTTATTGTGTACATGAGTGATGTAAGTACCAGTGCGAAGGATTACAAAATTCTAGTGCACATGTGAGAGAATAGTGTTCTTGACAAGAATTCGGGTTGAATATTTAAACTAAAAAGAGTAAAATAAAAACTTTTTCAAAAAAAAATGTATACGCCTTCAAAAACAACCACAAAAAAGTGTAAAATAATCTACAAAATAACTTTTCTTTCGGAAGTCGGTGGCTAAAAAGACAATGAAAAGAAAAAAAACAAAGGCACCGACTTCCGAAAGAAAAGTTATTTTGTAGATTATTTTACACTTTTTTGTGGTTGTTTTTGAAGGCGGTTACATTTTTTTTTGAAAAAGTTTTTTGTTAATGCAGAAGATTGACCAAACGTGATCTGACGAACGAAATTCGTTATTACATATTTACCTATATTTGCAAAGAAATATCGATTTCGGTAAAATAAAAAGGATTTACAGTTTAAAATCTATTGAACTCTCGATGGATAAGTTCAGTAACAATTAAAGTCGTATTTAATTGATTTATTACGATAAATACTTACGATAAATTTTATAGCGTGAGTACAGTCTGAATAGTCCATAACAGAAAAGGGGGTTGCTACGAGCCACCCACAAACATACATAGGTGACGTAGTTAGAAACTGCACTTGCGCAGTAGGCTGACATGCAGCCACCCCAGTGTTCGGGTGTCCCTTTTCCCTGACGGCTGCTGCAGCGAGCGGTTGTGGCACGCGCTGTAGCTGCCATCTCTTCTTCTTCTGCTGTCTAAGAATTTCTCAGCACATCCGAGGGAGGCGGACGCAGGCAGGCCCTGGCATGCAGGCGGGTACGTACGACTGTGTTTGCATTGTTTTCAAAGTAGGTTTCGCGTTGAGTGAGATGTGAAGGTCAAGGTGTCTAGGTAATTACTTGCGGAATATTTTTTAAGTGTTCGATTGCGATAGGATTTATTTTGGTTTGGGAGTGTCGTAGGGCGTGTGTTCATTTTTTGTGTGGGTTTATTACTTATTAATGGGTGTGGCAAGAGACACGAGGCGGGGGAGGAAGGGGGAGCTCGTCCTTATGGCGGCCATCTTGTTGGGGCATGGTTGCCCTGCCCAAGTGTGTCGCCGATTTGTGCGTTATTTTTACGCTGTTGGCTAGTTTGGCTAGCGATCGCGCCCGCTAGCGACAGTTGATAGTCATATATCACAGTGCCATTGCAAATATGGAAAATTCTCTTATCATTGCGTGTTTAATGATTATTTGTGCTCTGCTGCACGCTGCGCTGCGATACATGTTACGTTTTGACTGGCAGACAGTTGCAAAGATGGAATAAAATCGTGGAGTACTTATAAAGCGTTGATTCAACGACAATTGATTAGGTTACGTTTGCGATATTGCGGGTGCGTATTTATGTATCTCCCTTTATACTGTTAGACTCATTAATTTATGTGAACTGGCCGCCGCTGGCATTAAAACCCGTTTATTATGAAGAGATCCAGTTGTAAAAGTTGAGACGGCCTCATTTAAAGTTATTTTGTTTCATTTTCAGTTATGGAGCTGCTGGAAGTGCCTGAACGCGACCGGCCTCCTGAATGCGCGGTCAATAACATCGACCCTCAGACGGGGCGGCTGCTGAAGGATCCCTGGTCAAGTCTCTGCTACCGCCGACATGTCTACACGACTGGAAAGAAACCTTGACAGCGCCTTATTTACTTAGTACATTTTTCAAAATCCCTACGTCATTGCTATCCTTATGATCCCAGCTATGCACAAACGGACTACCTGAAATACCACATGGTTTTATTCGTTTATTCATTTTTATTATTTTTGACCACTTTTCTACTTATTGGTTCCGGGTATATGGACATATGAGATTAGTTTCCATTTGTTTAGATTTATTAATGTAATGTAAACAAACAGCTCCCACGACTTCTTTGTAAGAAGGTACTTATCAATTCCAATTGATAAAATTACTTTAAAAAGTGGGTTTACATTACTGATAATATAATCTAAACAAATGGATGCCTTTGGGCGAACGGTACTTTGAATGCGACCTTTTTTTAATTATTTTGCACTGTTTTGTGTTTTATACAAATTAATTTTGTGTGAAATACAAAACCAGTCTAGGTATATTTTGATAATTTATTATTGTGAAGATAAAAAATGATTTGATTAAATATTTTTACATTCATTTAATTCAATTTTTAAATGAGCTACGTTACAAGTAAGCTTATCGTTTACTCTATTTTTATTTATTTAATATATTTCTTATAAAATTTTATTTTAAAAGTACTTTTTGTTGTCTAAATGTATAATTTTGTAGCCTGAATTGAAGCTGGAGATGGAATATTTTACCTGACAGAAATATTAATCCTTCTGGCAGACAAAATATTAAGAAATCCACATTTTTCTACCTATTATTTTCAAAATTATAATATCCTAAAATACACCAGAGGACACCTATCTTCTCACCATCTATTTCGCTGGTAGTTTATTTAGATCTTTAGTGAGCCTTAAATAAGTTTGTTTTACATTTTCTATTTTATTAATGGAGTAGCTACCATACCATCTGGGACTTAAAATTTTTGCCATAACATCTCGGTCGGTACCTTTACATGTTTTTTATAGACTAAAATAAAAAATAAGGTATTATTAGAAATATTGGAGTGCGAATATTTGGGATTGGTATTATATTATAAATACGCGGGTTAGAATTGTTAGACTAGTTATAATATAAATGTTTTCACGTAATCACTTTAGGGTTAAGATCATTTGAGAATGTTATAATCAATAACCACGCGGGATTATTAATTTAAACTAAGAAGAAATTAAAATAAGAAGGTATTTTTGAAACTCAAAATTTAAAAAGGACTTTATTATTTTTAATTTTAAGTGGGTAAACATTAAACACGCGGGATGGAAATAAATAAATGTATTTTTAAATTACGTGTATTTTAATTTTAAGGTTTAAATTTAAGGTTTCTAATTTAGGGTTAAGATTATATGTTTGTTTTTTAAAATAATGTATTAGGTACGCGGGATATAATTAAAATTGTATATTTTATTAGTAATGATTATTTTTAAATCAGAATTAAAAATAAGCATTGTTATTAATTTGAAGTGGAATAATATTAAAGAAGCGGGAGCGAAAATCAATTAATATAATTAATTATTATTAATATATGTATAATAAATTATGTGTATTTAGTATTAAGAAATGAAGATTGGTTTAATACTCAAAACAAACACACGGAGATGGATTATATCATTGTAAAAAAAAATTGTATTTACATTTTTCAATTCAAAATACATACACGAGTGCACACGCGGGTATAAAATAAATACCTATAGAGTATAAAATGAGTATTTTGGTCTGTGATAATAAGTTTGTCAAATATATAAACACGCGGGACAAGACATGTGTTTTATTTTTTTTTTCACCCCAAAAGCTAAAGCTGACTTAGCGCGTTTTTTGTCTAATGTTGACATCGGACGGCAGGTGACTCGCCGTCCAATTATGGATCATGCCTGGGTTTTGGGTCCGGCGCGTTGTGTTCAACGCACACCTCAAAGATCTGTCACCACTTCGACGGGGCCTCTATAGAGGGCCAGAACCTTGGGTTAACCTTTACCCTGGAACGTAAAGGGCAATTGAAGAATTTCGGTGTATTTTAGTCAGTATGAGTCCGATAGTCCCTGTCTGCCAACGCAGGGCGAGAGGACGCATTTGATGTTTTATTAACTAAAAAAGAAAAAAGATATCTCATATGAATGTGATTTAGTCGATTCCATAAACAATTTGCAACGACCTTTATTAATATATACATATATTAAAATTCATCAGGTATTTATTAATATGCAAGTAGAAACTACACATTAAATGTAGCTACCCACATAACTAGGTACACTTAATTTAAATGTATTAATTATATCAACCTGTGCTGTCATCGTTTAAAACTGCAATAGCGGGTCCATACTATAGGTAGTAAAACTTTTATAGATAAATTGATCAATATAATTGTGGGAGCGAAACGGCGTCATGAATTTTCCATTCGTTCTGAAAGTCCATTTAATGAGAAGGGTTGTTAAGCAATAGGTTAATTCGATTGTAAAAAATGCATTAGTCTTGATATAAATATGGAGATGCAAATATCTTTTCCGTTCAATTTTTGAGATCATCGAATGAAAAACAATGTTTTATCATTTAAACTTTATTTTATTCGATTTTAGGCATTCAGTGTTGACAATCGTAAAAACTGCACTAAGGTTGTGGTGCAGGGGGTGTGATACGCCCCGATCGATAAAATTGGGGAGTACATTGAACATCATCAGAGGTTTCATTGAGTCTTATTGGTTTGAAAGTATAATTGAGTCTTCCGATTTGTGACGGCTAAATAACCTTTATTGGTAAGTACCTTCACCGTTCATCAGTTTAGAAAGATATTAACTTAGAATGTTTGGTTTTCTTTATTTGGCGCTTTTTTTATTCTCTTTATATTCTTCAATAAATTACTTGTGCAGTTTACTAAGTACACAGCCGGAATTATTAATAGGGTATGGTCGTAAAATAAAGGCAGTATTCTAATTCATTGTTTTTCATCCGAACAAAATTAGATGCTCAAGTTCTGATCTCGGATGCTTGAGTGGGTTAAAAATGTAACCTTAGTAAAATATAGGTCATTATATTTTATCGCTAGATTGGAGTACAGTGGTAATACAAATCAACCGTACCACCATTTCATTCTTTGTTACACACTCGATGGTCTGACAACCAGTCTTAGCAAGGGTTATCGTATTACCTAGTTACTGGATTGTTGGGGACAGATAGGCAGTCACTCCAAGTAAAACGCTTTTATTCAGCCGATATAAGCTGATACAAGCCGACCCTGATATAGTTGTGAAAACACAACAAAGCAAAACACGATGATGATGTTCCGACAAAAAAATCAAATGGCATTCAAAAATGTCAAGATATGAGACTTTTTTTTACGTGGTAATATCATCAAATGAGTCCTCCCACCCAGGGCAGGGCGGGAGGGACTGTCAGACTCGTACTGACTAAAATCCACGGTGTCCTTCAATAGCCCTGTACGTTCCAGGGCCACGGTAATTAAGTAAAATTCCCGCGACGCCGGAAGTTATGAGACTTGCACAAAATTGCAACAGGCCGGAGATTACGGCTCAATCACATTTAAAGAGAAGAGGCCTGGGTCAAAACCGTGGGAACTTTACTTTTTCTAGAATTTACTCCTTCCATTTGGACAGCGAATGATATGCTGTCATATACCCGTCTTCCACTTGCATGTGCTAACTTTTATCATCTTACAAATTCCAGGTTGCCGAGATGTCTGAAGATTCAGATTCACTATTCCGTCTCGACGCCTTCCGTGAGTGGGAGGTGCAGCACTTCATCGACGAGGGTGATTCGGACGACGACCCAGAAATTGAAAAGCTACCAGTTCGCATTGACGTGGATGTGCGTCAACTGGCGTCAGAATTCTTCTCCACGAACACTCTGCTCGACTACTTGCGCTACAATTCTTTCTTTTACTTCCTCATCGCTTTCGTTCACTACTGGCTGCGTAACTGGCTGTTTTAATTGATTTTTATCACTTTTAATAACATTCGTTGAGAAAATGTAACGTAAAAGGGCGGAAACATACTTATGTGTCGTGGCGTGTCGTGACGCGTCAAAAGCAACTTAGTTTCAGCCACTTTTTAGTATAGTTGGAAGCACATTTTTGAATGTCGTGCACTAAATGTGGCTTCTCTTCTCTGGTGCGTCACGACACGACACATAAGTATTGTTTCCATTTTAACAATAAGAAGAGACGCAGGAACAGAGAAATTAGAGTTTTAGGGATTAATTGTGTAATTTTAGTTAATTTGTGTTATCTTTTAAGTTATATCGGAACCCTGCCAGAGTTTTTGTCCATCATCATCATGACATTCCCGCTGATGAGACACTGGCCTCTTATGTGTTTTTGTATAATAATTATTAATTAATTTTGTTTGTATGGCAACAACAATTTTTCATATTACTCTTTAGAATAAGAATAATTTAATTGTGACTTTTAATGCGATACGCTTGTAATCTTCGGCGCGATTTTTTATGATTGTTGAGAGTTGTCCTGATTTTCATCGTCTGAATGTCGTGTTAGAATAAAATACTTACATACATTTGGTATTAAATAAAATTTAATGTTGTGAAAATCTGTGTTTCATTTTAAGTATCATTTAACCAATCACACATACTTTATGCGTCACACTCTGAGAAGGTTGACAAAATTGATAAAAACAAACACTTTTTAAAGATTTAAGTGTTAATTTTCAATTGATACCAAATTCATTCAAATCACTCCATTATTTAAGGAGTTATCCCTGATCAATTCCAAGTAAATGATTCTATACTATTGCGCTTTTTTGTAGTTTTTCTTATATTTCTCAAACAAAGACTATTCCATATCTACGGCTTAAATATTACTCCTTAAATGGTCATATTTTTACCAGAACAGTGACTTTTGGGTCATTCTATCGGTCTATTCTATAGGAAGTGTTCTGAATGTGACATTATTTGTGTCTAATAAGAGGCGGACTGGCTAATTTATCACTAAAGGTACACAAAAGGACGTGAAACACAGAAATGTAGCTCCTACGGCAAACTCAAAAATATTGAAATGCGATCAGTACCCCTAGCACGAATTTTCAGTAATTTTACTTTACAGCGTGGTTCCAGTATTTACAGCGTTTTTTGTATGAAAAATGAAACAGCGCCTCTGGTGTGCAGAGCAGGAACAATTTTTTCAGTAAATTATGAGAACGCTGTGTTTGGGACGTAAATTTTACAGTGATCCCATACAATATGCAAGTTTACAGCTGTTTACAGCAAAAAATGCTAGCACGAGCATTCAGCAATTTACTGTGGAGTACGTTACTGCAAAAATTCTGTAAAATGTCAATGCTATCTGTCACGTATTTATTGTGACAGATGTTATTCGAGATAATAAACATGAAAATACTGTTAAAATAAAAATAAATCCGTTATAATGGATATATTTCGCGTCTTTGTCAATTTTATCCAGCAAGCAATGAGTCAAAACATATACGGGACGTCTGGTAAGTTATATTTGTACAATGTTTGTAAAAGTTGTTGTTGCATTTTGTATTCTAGTTTTTCCTATTTTTTATTATTAAAATCCCTATCTTACTTACAGAATAAGCAAGCGCAGGGCCATATAAACGCAACCAAGTACTTTCAATGTGTTGAATCCGTGCAAAACCGAATTTAAAACAGGATTTCTACTAACAGAAAACGACCAACTTTATGTATGCTAAAAAGCAAACTACTACAGTTATCAGCTTACTACTACCATAAGTTTATGCAGGATGTGATGATATGCATCAACTATCAAATGCAAAACCGTCGCTTCATTCATTCATATGTTATCAACCATTTGATTACGTTTATTGGTGAAGACAGTCTCACGACCCATTTCTACCCCTTTATAGGTACTGTTAGATTAAAAACATACCTATATGGTGTGCACTTTTGTCCGAATCTGTCACACTATATAAATTAACTGAACTACAATTCACAAGCAAGGGCCACCACCACTTAGCCAGCATCTTCGCTGTACTATTTTAGTTACAAGTCTTTTACACTAGAAAAATGGGTTAATTTAATGGTAATTTCTTTATGTTTACAGATTATTTTATCTTTGGACAGTAACTCTACTGAGAGCAAGGATTACTCTCAATTTCGCTGCTACTCTGTGAATCATGCAAGAAAAATACACTGAATTATATGACAAATATGTAGTAGTTTACCTAATATTAGGTACATTTTGTGTTTAACCCATTTTTAAAATAAATACTGAAATATGAATAGTTACATTTTATTTACAAATCTTAGGCCGTGCGCTGCGTTAGGCGGGCGCCCGCGTGGCCTCGCTGTTTCATGTAATCTCATAGACCAGCGCTGCGTGCAGCGGGTCGCGCGTCGATGAGATTACATGAAAACAACACGCCACACGGGCGCCCGCGCCGGGCGTCCGCCTAACGCAGCGCACGGCCTAAATAACTCGTCGTCTTATCGTTCTCCTGCCCTTATTCTAATTCAACCGTCTATTTTTCTCTACTCACTATGTAATAATAAATAATTATTATATTTATTTTGCTCTGACAGAGCTGCTTAGCTTTTACAATTAAAATCATATCAAAATGAAAGTCGTTGGTATAATACTTTAATTATTTACATTCTGTAAGTTATAACAGTTTGTCACTAAATAGCTATTACTAACAACAATATGGAATATGATATTAGAATAATTTCACTTCACTGAGATGTAACATTGCACATTTTTTGTTAATCAAAGTACCTAAATCCATGATGAAGAATAATTATACGTTGATCCAATGGCTCTCAACTTTCTGTATCAAATTGTTTGCATGAAGTAATTAGGAAACATTTGGATCATACAGTAGTGGTTTCACACTAGGTATATCACTGTGTCAGCTGGTTTTATCTTCCACTTTATTCATGTCTGAAGAATGGCAGGTTCTACGATTATTTTGTGCTGATCCTCTTCTGCATGTCGATGGCAATCTAAATTGAGTCGGGCCAGAATTGGACCACGAGTTTTCCAGATAATAATATTTTTCTATAGCTGAGTCGTCGATGATTTTCTCCCTTAGGTATCTACGCTTCTCGATTTTAGTGAAACGAACCACACAACTTTATTTGTTGAATTTCATAGCGTATTTTAAACATTTTTTTTATGTTTGTTTATTTACGTACACATCTTTGGTACACATTGATTGATTTAATTGAATATTCGTTGTCATAGTTACCATATTGTCAGCCTCTGATTTTAGATTTCCGCGTATCCTTGTGAAAAATGTAACTGATTGTTTTCTCGTTTTTATATAAAAATTAAATTTCTCCTTAAAATCAACTTTGTTTTCGTGTATATTTTTTAAATTCTATCAGCCTGTCTGATATAATTCAAAAATGGTACACGGCAGCCCCCCAGCCAGCAATAGGATTGCAGTGATTTGAAAATTGGTTTTTGGGTAGTTAATTTCATAAAGACCTCCTTAGATTTATTATTTTCTTTTACAATTTTTTCGCTAAAATAATGAGTTGTCATTATTTGAAAGGACCCCCTAACCCTAAATAAAGGGAACATTTTATAAAGTGGGAACACTGTCTTATATTGCATGTGCGCATGTTAGACATGGTGCGTTTGAAAACGTTTGTCCACTACTTTATATGTGAAATGAAATGCGGAAATTTCTTGTTTAGTTTTTTAATTCAAATCTAATAAATAATTAACACTTTTTGTACAAATATTTTCTTATTTAGTCACTGAATTTAGATTAGAACTGGGTATTTTAAAATTAAAATAAATATTAGTCAAAAAGTCGAGTTTCAGAACGATCTTATGGAGCACCCATGCCACCACTCATGACCTTTAGACGTGGCGCTAGTGTCTATTTCATTACATCAAATTGCATTAAAAAATTAGTACCTTGAAATTTCCGAAAGTCATGAGTGGTGGGTCGGATTTTAGTGACTTCTCAGTGACGTCAGTTCGGCTGACAATAATCCCAGTATTTTTTACAGAAACTTTGCAGTATTTTACTTTACAGAGTCTGAGGTAGCACGAGTTAAACAGAGAAATCGCAGTATTCCATCAAATTTACAGCAAAGTTCCAGTTTACTTTACGTCAAAAAGAGTGAATATTCGTGCTAGGGGTACAGAAATGACAAAGAGCAGCAGGCTACGGCGTAGACGCTACGGCGTAGCTGCTACGTCGTAGCTGTGCAAAGGCCAGTGGGCTCATGAAGGCTTTTACAGTGATTATGATTCTCACACTCTACGTATCAACGTCAGTAGCTGATCTCTTAAGGCCGAGACTCCACCAAAGCTGTGCGAGTCGAGACGTGTTTTGAACAACCAATAGAATTGCGTTATTGACACAGCTCCACTCCGCAACCCGTGCCGCAACGCAATTCTATTGGTTGTTCAAAACACGTCTCGACTCGCACAGCTTTGGTGGAGTCTCGGCCTAAGGGACCTTCAAAAATGTACCGCATATGGTCAGATGAGCACCATTTTTTGAACATCTCATTCTAAGAGCGAAGATCGTAGATTTTGTCATAGAGCTAAACAATGCAAAAGAGGTGAAAAATACGACATGATACAAATGTTGAAATATTTTCATTGGTATAGGAATGCATTTTATTAAAAGATATTTGAAAAAGGCGCCTTTTAAAAAAATATTCATAGGTTGTCAATGGGTGATGTGGTTCAAGGTAGTCTTGGATAACTGATGTGGAGTTATGTGACACATGTAACTAAATTAATAACTAATATGAATGATAATGGAGAGGAAGAGCAAATAAATCCAGGAAACATTTTGAGAAAAGGTTAACAAAAATGAATGAATTAGATTTTACGCCACAGACAATTAATTATACCGGGATAAAAGGAACCTTTTGTGTTATTCCAGACTATAACCATCCATTGATCCACACTTCCAAAATTACACGCTTATAATATCAGTTAGATTTACAGAGTTATATTGATAATTAATGTAATATTTTACATAGGTATTAATACGAATATATACCACAATACTAAAATTATAAACAAACTATAAATAAAAACTTACAAGTAGTATGTACAAAAAAAATATTCAAAGGGCGTTACAGAACATTGATAATTAATTAAATAATATTTTAAAATGATTCAATTTAGCTTTTTTTTAATTTCTAGTTATGTTATTTAGATACCTAAATAACATAACTAGAAATTAAAAAAAAAAACTAAATTGAATCATTTTAAAATATTATTTTGTAAAAAGTTTTAAAGATTTAGTTTTCTAAAAAATTACAGGCTTGTTTGCACGCAAATTAAAATAATTTTTTGGCTTCACAACTGTCTAATTAAAGACCAGAAGATGGTCACATCCTCACTTGTAAAACAGCCATGTGGTCAAGTTAACGGGTCTATCAGCTGGCGTGACGCGCGACGCGGGGCTGTCAAAACAGGTAAGCAGAAAGAAACCTGGAACGAAACCCTGCCTACTTCTGTGTTTCCGAACACATACAACCCCAATCTCTTCAAAGTTAGAGTGAACAGGCTTGTTCTGGGTAAGCTCGCTCCATCGCCGACCTTGTCTTAGTCACTCCTGACTTCGACTAAGGTCAAGAGCAAACCCATTACACATAAAAAAGTAAAGCACTATTAAAGAACCAGGGTGGAATTTAGTAAACACGAGTCTGACAGCCACTTACAAGTGGAATACCAAATGAGTCCTGAGTGGAGTCACTCTGGGCTCGACACATCTGGTATTCACCACTTTAAAAAAGTGAAATATCTACCTCAGCCAAACTCCTTTAGTCGATTCTCATTTATTGAACTTATCTAGGAGTATCATACGAGTACTTATACATATAAGTATTTATGAAAATGATTTCAACAAAAATAAAGTCCTTAATTCACAATTTTACCTCAATAACTTTTATCGAGTTAAATAATCAGTGTTGCAAAAGTAAAAACTATAAGACGACGGTAACTGCGGGTCGATAATATCCAGGGCCCACATATCATTGAGTTTGGACTCGTACTGATTTATTGAGGTCTGTGTTTTCCGAATAATATTTAAAAGTAAGTAACTTGAACATTCATTTTATTTTAAACTTATTTCGAATTTCAGTTTAATTGTCAATTGTTCAATGAAATTACGGAATTCAGCTATTCATTTTTCTTTGTTATAGAAGACAGTAACTTGTCCTCAACCATAATTCCTTTCTTCCACTGACGCCATACAAAATACAGAAACAGTGTTAAAAACCGCATCTAATGTCAATCAAAAGTCAAACATCATAACCACATCATAACATAAATATAATGTGCAACAGTTGTTTTTTATAAACAACTGTTGCACGATTAGACGCGGAAGAAAAAAGACGCAACGGCAATTGAAGATGCTTTCTGACTAAAAGCTACCCTGTTGACTTGTAGTCACAAAGTGCATATCGCTCCTTTTGACCACCCAGAGCAGGCAAAGCTATTTGATGACGCCTAACCACACCCAAAAAAAATCCTGTGTAATGTTTTTTCTCATCTGCCTAGCCTTTTCCCATCTATGTTGGGGTCGGCTTCCAGTCAAATAGAATGCAGCTGAATTCCAATTTTTTATATAGACCGACTGCTTATCTGACCTCCACCACCTAGTAACTGGATAAAACGGTACCCCTTGGTAAGACTGGTTGTCAGACTTTCGACCTTCTGACGAACAGCAAAGACTGTCAAAGATCTAAAATTAACCGCCGGGACCAGCGGCTTCACGTGCATTCCGAAGCACGGAGGAAACTTCCTATGATAGATGGTCACCCATCCACAGGCCATCCTTGGCAAGAGCCTAAAATCCGTCTTGTTATCTCTTTCAGGCTGCCAATATGTCTTCAGATGGAGAGACCTTCAACCGTTTAGAGCGATTTCGTGTACCGGAGCTAGAGGAAGATATTGAAGAGGAAATAATAAATGAGGAAGATGATGAAATATTATATCCACGCGTTTTCTCCAGGCGTACTCTTCGATTTTATCGAACTGTGATGCCTTATGCCATGTACACTTCCATCGTCAACCTTATAATCCTACTTGTCATTTTATACTACAACTCACTCTAACTTACCTCAGTGATATTTTCATTTGTACATTATTGTACAGATCCCCTTACACTGGATTTGATACCATTTTATATGTTTCGATGAATTTTTAATGTTACATAAATTGTTAATTGCTCAAATTAATTATATCCTGCTCAATTATTTGTAACGAATTTCTTAATAATTTTTCGTATGGGTATCGGACAACGATTATTTATGATTAACTCTTTTGATATTTGTTTTTAATAAAATACTATCCCCTAAATGTGATTATTGCAATTATTTTCCTAAACACTTCTCAAAGAGTTCTTCAACAAAACCTATTGGTTTAAGATTTGGTGGTGAGTTCAAAACAAAAGTGAACTGTACCCTATCAGCCTGTGCCCTTCATAATAAAGGTTGGTAAGAAAAAACTAAATTAAATAATGACAACAGACCCAATGAGGCACAATACGAAGGAGTACAGTAAAAACTGTTTGGCGCCGGACACCGACAGGATAGGAGGTAGCGAGGCAGGCGGTCCTGAAGACCCCTAGAACTACCCGCTCAGCCGTCACCGCAAGTTACAGGAAGCCTTAGCGAAGGAGGAGGCGGGACGCGTGAGGGATAGGACAGCGTATTCTATAGGTAGCCTGTGGTAAACCGGTAGTATGAAGATCCCACCACTAACCCAAAATTGATTACGCTGAGCTTCAAGGAAAATTTCTAGGGAGCTAGAAACTCCCATGATCTTTGGGTTAGCCTGGAAATCTCTAAACAGAATACTAAACCCAGGTGAGATCCTACAGGGACAAGGGTTTTTTTGTCTAGGTGCTAATCTCTGGATTGTCGGATCCGAAAAATTCTTTTTGGATTTTATAGCCCCATTCTTGGGGAAAGTTGTATGGTAATTAACATCAGGCTATGAATAGGAACCGAGCGGAAAAACTGAAACCGGTGGACATAGCTAGTATATGAATAATGAAGTGGCTACAAAATATATTGATATTGAAAAAAAAAGGAAGATCCCTAAGCCACGGGATCTTCCTTTTTTTTTCAATATCAATATATTCACCGTGGTAGTCGAATAAAATCGACTCATAAAATGCAAGACGAGTAGTTTTCATGACAAAATCATACATTTTAAAAGATGCTTGTATACCGTAGTTAATTTTACTCATTTGAAGGATTTAAGCAGATATTGTCTTTGAAAGTATTTTTTTAGTACATTTATGGTTTAGTTCTTGTCTCTGGTCTCCCTTGCACGCGGAAATGCAAATGCGATCGATATTATGAGAGTGTTATTCCGCCGCTACTGTCCATACGAGCAGGTGATTTATTGCCACATTCGTATAACGAGACTTTCTGGTAAGTGATACTCTTTTGTAATCAATTCCATTTCTTTATTTTTGTTTAATTAATAGTGTTCGATTATCGTGAGTATTATTCCACACTCAAAGTTGTGACTGGGGCGAAAGTGATACCTTTCTTTGTCTTATTGATATAAAAAATGACAATATTTCCCCGATAACTTGTGAGTTCTAAGTAGGTTATTAGGTTTTTAAAAGAGGCATCGTCTGTGCATAAAGCAGTCGGCTTTGTGTTTTATGTCGTAAAAGGACGCAAAGAGCAACTAAAGGAACCACCCTGTTTGTTCGATCGTCGACGAAGAACACTAAGAAGCATAGGACTGAAGGGCCCCATAAGGCCAAATTACCTGCCAGGGTCGTAGGCCTGTCAGGTCACAGAAACCTTGAAAAGGAACTAAAGGGACAGGGAACAATTTTAGTTAGTTAGAGTCTGTCAGTCCCTTGCGCTCCACCAGAATGAGAGAGAAGTCGTTTGTAGATGTAATCATCCCAAATAAAATCTTAAGGAATCTACCTTTCCTTTTCCTTAGTATTTTTTATTATTTACTAGCGGCCCATCCTGGCTTCGCACGGGTGGCCTATGTTACTCAGGGTGAATATAACTTTCTAATAGTGAAAAATTGATTGAAATCAGTACGGTAGTTTTTGAGTTTATTCATAGCAAAATACACACACACACAGAATACACACAAAGAAAAATCCAAATCTTTCCTCATTTTAATATGAGTTTATATTTATTTATTTAATACATTTAGTACAGCTTAAAATGCCATTAAAAATAAGTGAAATGATCCTTTCATTTTGTCTCCTCACTGAAAAATAATGAGTATAATCCCGAGAATGCCAATTTTTTAACAACAATTATGTCTCTTTACAGGTGTGCCCAGAGTCAACCACACGCACGGTCCACTACAATGTCCACTAAACCCAATTCAACTTTACTCTTGAAGAAGCTGGGGGGGATGGGTGAGATGAGTACCCAGAATGCTGGGGACGTACCCCGCCTCGGGTTCCGCGAGTCTAATCTCCTCAACGACATTCTCAATGACTGTGGTCAACAAAACCAACGTGTCAAATAAATATGTTCCCGTTCTATCGTTGCACCACTAGGGTGCGTCTGATACTATGTATTGTGTGTTTAAATGGCGTACCCCATGTCTGCAAAGATTTGTCTGACTTTTTCTAGCATGTTTTTAATTTTTGTACGATTTGTGAAAAAAAAGAAAATGAAAAAAAAAAATGATCATTATTTTATATCTACCATGTACCTACTGCTTTTGTGTGTGATGCAAAAATAAATGTGTAAAAAATGTTGTGTTTGTCTTTCTTACCCTGAGGTATTCATTTGTTTATAGTAATGACGTAGTTGCTACGCCGTAGCAGGTACTACGGCGTAGGCGTTGCAATTACGTGCCTGATGATGTTTAGTTTATGACAAACATAAATGAACTGTTGTGAGTATATCAAGATTAAGATTATTATGACGTAACTACAGTAAAAAGCCTACCCTTATCACGAATTTTCACTTTTACTTTACAGCGTCTTTCCAGTATTTACAGCGTTTCATGGAAAAATGGAACAGCGCCTGTGGCGTGCGAAGAAGGAACTAATTTTTTCCTTGTTTGTCAATTTGAAAATGTCAAAGTTCCAGTTTAATTTCCGTCAGAATAACTGAAAGCTTATGATAAGGCCTCTGATTGTAAAGAAACAGGATGTAGCTAGAAAATTAAGAAACGGGATATTGCCAGAAAGTGAGGAAGCGAAGCCGGAGCCCTTGGTTTCGCTTCGTTTAAAGGTTTATTTCGTAATTATAATAACAAGCTTTCTACGTTTATCTTCACCTCTTGATACATTCAGATATAGCGATAACGCAGGGTGTTGTCATAACAACGATTGAAATGGCAACACCCTCCATAATAAAAAATATTTGTTTCTAGTAATTGGCTGTTCATGAATTACCAAAAATATTGGAGTAATTGTTCTAAATGCATTATAAAAAATGAACTCAGTCTATCGCAGTCCACTGCTGGACAGGCCTCTCGCAGGCTGGGCTACAATCGCCTGCCTCCGCCTTCCGCATCCAGTACTACCCAGCCAGCATTTTATGGTCGTGGTCGACGGTCTATCTAGCAGGGGGGCGTCCCAAACCTCACTTGCCGGTACCAGGCCTGGCGCACTCCGCGGTGTAGCCCCGTCCACGGCGCACTGCAATCACACGCGGACGTACCATGGACAGGTTTCAGAGTCGGCTGCTTTCATCAAACTCAGATTATATTTGGGCCATGAACTTCAACAGACTTTTCGTTTCATCGCCATTTGGTTGAGACATAAGTCTATGGAACATAACTACGTCCAATCGGTTCAACCTCAAGACATTAAAAAAAATATTTCTTAAAGACTCCAATCGAACACAATCCATTAATAAGTGCTGTAAACTTCAAATAGATCTATGCAAACAGCACTTCAATAATTTTAATCAATTAACTTTTTCAACTAAGAGGTATAACATAAAATCGCCTGGATTTTATTAACGGTGTTCAAACTTAAAACAAAAATAATTATATTCTGTATAAAATTATACATTTTAAGAAATACTTATTAAAACTTTTTTTTTACTAATTTTAAGGATATCAGCAGAAAAATAGGTTGAGGATTTGTCTTTGATTTAAGTCCTGCATTGCGGAAACAAATCCGATCGATATTCTGAGGGCGTCATACCGCCACTACTCTCCATACGAGCTGGTGATTTATTGTTAAATTCATAAAGCGAGTTTTTCTGGTGGGTAAACCTCCTTGTAATCAGTTCCCCTTTCTTTATTTATATATTCCTTTTATTATTTATTATATTCCTGAGTGTTTGTAGAGCGTGAAGAATATATTTACACACACACAGGCCTGTTGGTCTAGTGGTTAGTGACCCTGACTGCTATGCCGGAGGTCGTGGGTTCGATTCCCACCCAGGACAAATGTTTGTGTGATGAGCACGATCATTTGTTCTGTGTCTGGGTGTAATTTATCTATAATATGTATGTATTTAGAAATATATAAGTATGTTTATCAGTTGTCTAGTACCCATAACACAAGCTCTGCTTAGCTTGGGACTAGATGGCGTTGTGTGATAGTTGTGGAATATTTATTTATTTATTTATTTATTTATTTACTGCGATTCTATTCCGACATTTCTCTGCCTTCTTGAGAAGAAAAATGGACACCTTTGACGAAGCAGTATCTAGTAAGGTTTATATGCAAGTCTCTTTCTAGTGAAATAATTGAATTAAAAAACAAATAATTAAATATAATCCAAACTAATATTATAAATGCGAAAGTAACTCTGTCTGTCTGTCTGTCTGTCTGTTACGCTTTCCCGCTTAAACCTCTCAACCGATTTTGATGAAATTTGGCACAGACAATCTTTAGACCCTGAGAAAGAACATAGGCTACCTTTTATTGCGAAAAAGGGGATGAAGAGGTTGAAATAGGGGTTGAAAGTTTGTATGGGATTTCTTAATTTTAAAAGATAAAACCATGAAACTTTATATTTAAGCACTTGATAAGATATATTTAAACATTTGTTCTAGCGTTTTTGAAATTTCGACCTGTGAGGGGGTGAAATAAGGGTTGAAAGTTTGTATGGGATTTTGTCATTTCTGGGGATAAAACCATGAAACTTTATATTTAGGAACATGATAAGAAATAAATAACAATTTGTTCGAGCGTCTCTGAAATTTCGACCGGTGAGGGGGTGAAATAAGGGTTGAAAGTTTGTATGGGATTTCTTAATTTTAAAAGATAAAACCATGAAACTTTATATTTAAGCACTTGATAAGATATATTTAAACATTTGTTCTAGCGTTTTTGAAATTTCGACCAGTGAGGGGGTGAAATAAGGGTTGAAAGTTTGTATGGGATTTTGTCATTTCTGGGGATAAAACCATGAAACTTTATATTTAGGAACTTGATAAGAAATAAATAACAATTTGTTCTAGCGTTTTTGAAATTTAAAATCGTTTGTTCTAGCATTTTGAAATTTTTACCACCGTGGGGCTGAAATTCTACAAACGGAATTCCCGAAATTCGAACGGAACGGAACGGATTCGGAACGGGAACTACGAAGCCAAACTTTTTGTATACAAAATTTTAACCACTGAACCTAGGAACATCATGGCAATATTGGCACCGACCAATGAAATCGTGGGACAGATCAATGAACGAATGATGTCACATGTGCAAGGCGATGTTGTCGAATATTTGTCAGTAGATATTGTCATGGACAGTGAACAGGTGACATCTTATCCTACAGAGACTTTAGAGCTGTCAGGAGTGCCGTCTCATAAGCTGAGACTGAAAGTTGGGGTTCCAGTTTTGTTAATGAGAAATCTCGAAGCGCCGAGACTATGCAACGGGACCCGATTGCAAATTACGCAGCTAGGACGCAATATTATTAGAGCAGTTATAATGACAGGAATAGCTAACCCATGATCCCTACAGATTTACCTTTTCAGTTTAAAAGAATCCAGTTTCCCCTCAAACCAGCCTTCGCTCGCAATGACCATTAACAAAGCGCAAGGGCAAACACTTACAGTAGCAGGTGTCCATTTAGAGAAAAACTGTTTTTCGCATGGCCAACTGTACGTGACCTGCTCGCGAGTGTCGAGTCCAAACAATCTCTACATTTTAACAAATAATAACAAAACAGCAAACGTTGTGTACAAAAATATTTTAAATTAGGTCATTTTAAAATATTTTTGTACACAACGTGATGCTGGCCCCTGGAAGTGTCTCTTGGACATAAGGGACCAATAAATTTTCTTGGGTACTTTCTGCCACTTAATGGAATACATAGGTACCATAAACCTACTGTAAACAGATATTTTATATTTTTTTTAAACAAACCTACTCTCTTTTAACCAAATGCTATACCCAAATCTATACCGTTCCATTAATATAATCCCTAATATTCAAATTAATTTACTATAACTGTGTAAATGTTTGTTTCACGGCTAATTTGCTGAGCTGTTTGTTACAAAATTGGATATGGATAGTCTGAAATCTGAAAAACAACATAAGCTACTTTTTATCAAAACACCACGCGGGCGAAGCCGCGGGCGGAAGCTAGGGTAAATATAAAATAATAAGTATAAAAAATAAATCAATATTAGCGTTACCAAATTGTGCCACTGTAGCCATCTCGAAATCTTAGATAATTTTTGGGGTGAACCCCATGAACCTCATAACCCCATACCAAATAGTGGTGTCCATTTGGAGTGAAAGAATGGATACTGTATTAGCAAAATGTGCTACAATATCCAAGAGTTACCTTACCCAAGAAGTCAACCCCGGCAACCCCATAACCCCATTGACGACATGCAAGACAATTTGTACCAGCATGTTTTTATAATTGCTCTTTTACTCTTTTCAGGTGTGCCCAGTCATACGCTCCAGTTTTCGCAATGTCTTCAGACGTTAATACCGCATTACGTAACATAGAGTTCCTTGAAGGCTGCGTGGTGTTCAACGCCTGGGAAGCTGCAGAGATTTATCGTCTCGGGGCGTTTCTCCGGCGCCAAAATCGCAACCGCCAAGTCCGCAATGATCAACCGCAACGGGTGAATTGAGCAAATCGTCGTTCCGTATTGATGTACTGCTTCAGAGAAATCTCACCCCCTTTGGTAGTGATGTCATTAACAAAAGGGGTGAGTTTTCTCTGAAGCTTACCATACCAGGTGCAGCTGATACTCTGTGGCTGCCTAAACGGCAATTCCAATGTCCCCGCAAAGTTCTTTCTGTCTTACGGTTTTTCTTAATTTTCTATTTTACGGTATATTTTAATTTGAGTATAATGTGAGACACACGTCCTTCGCCAAATCATACAGCTTTTGTGATCCATGATAAAACAAATGTGTACAAAATGTATGGTTTGTCTTTTATTTTTTCCCTGACGTGCATAGAGTTGTATCTTATAATAATCATACACACTGATTACATACATAAGAACAAACCAGTACTCTTAGCACGAGTTTTCACTCTTTTACTTTACAGCGTCTTTCCAGTATTTACAGCGTTTCTTGTATGAAAAAATAGAACAGCGCCTCTGGTGTGCGAAAAAGGAACTAGTTTTTTCCTTGAAAATTGTCAATTTGAAATTGTCAAAGTTCCAGTTTACTTTACGTCTCAAATACTGAGAACTCGTGCTAAGGGTACCGATAGGTGACACAGTCAAACATGAAAACT
The DNA here is from genome assembly GCA_954870645.1 of Agrotis clavis. NCBI lineage: Eukaryota > Metazoa > Arthropoda > Insecta > Lepidoptera > Noctuidae > Agrotis > Agrotis clavis. The sequence continues at coordinate 28,422,774 of OX940917.1, read as the reverse complement.
GTCAATATTTTAAACCTTGAAACTCATATTCTGGTTTTTATGGTAATGTTGAACACTTTAACTTTTGTGACATTTTATTTTCGTGGTAAAATTTATCAAATGGACCTCCCACGACGAGAGGGATTCTCAGACTCATAATGACTAAAATCCACGATGTTCCACCAATAGCCCTTTACGTTCCAGGGCCACGGTTGTCTGGGAAGACAGCCCCAGGACCCAACTTTGTGATTTAGTTTCAGTCATCGTTATGGTAATGGCTTATCTCATCGATATCATGAAAAAGTTTTCATGTTATCGCTACGCCGTAGTCGCTATAATACGCTGTAGTTGCTACGCCGTAGCAGCTACTACGTCGTAGACATTAAAAAACCCAGCTGATCATGTCATGTTTATGCTGTTGTGAGTGTGTCAAGTTTGAGGTTATTGCAATATAATGAACACAGAGAAGTTTTTGTTTGAGGTGGTCGAATTATAAAAAAAGTCCTCCCGCCCTGGGTGGAGCGGAAAGGACTGTTCCTTCAATAGCCAGTTTGGACAGTTTTTAGATCCCTTCAGGCGTTTGGCCCTCTATGAGAAGTGATGCCTGATTGCTGACCGCCTCGCCTGTATTTTGTTATTAGTTAGCCTTTCGTTTGTGTGTTCTACTGGTGGGCAAAAAGTATCAACTTTCTGCTTCCAAACTTCCCTGTTTTTGGGCCACTCCTGCGACCGTATTACAATGTCTTATAACCAGGCTTGTTCCAGTGAGTGAACGAGATGACGCTAGACGACTTGTGTAGCTCTGTCAGTGTAAGTTTGAGACGACTCATAACATTGTTTTATGAGCCGTCCACTTCTGGACATAGACTTCTCGTAATATATGGGTATATATTACTGGTCTCAGGTGCCTTTCGCATTTCGTCCCTAAGATTTTAAGATTTCATTCGGAAACTTCATTATAAATTAAATTTCATTTTTATCACATCCGTTCGGATAGGTACTCTATGACAAGCATAGACACCAAAATATCAACTATTGAATCCAAACAGTTTTTTGATGTATGTATTTTTCATTTTCCAAGAATAAAACTATTTCACACAACATCTTCTGGATTTTATTAAAACATTGTACTACTCCAAAAAAATTAATTATGATCATATTTTATCTTAATACTTGTAAAGGTACAGATTACATTTGATTATTTTTATAGTAATGTGACACCTACAGTTAATTAAGTAAGATATAGAAAGTTACATTAATTTTATTTTGAATATTTTAAAAGGATGTACTTTTTACATTTTTGCGTGTATCCGACCATGGATGTACAAAAAAGAGTGGGTGCAACATCGAATCGATATTTTAAGAGTTTGACACAGACGTCACCACTCCCCAGTCGAGCCGGGCACTAACTTATTACCGCGTCCGTAAAGCGAGACTTTCAGGTGAGTAATACTCTTTTATAACCAGTTTCTTCTCCTTATTTACGATCCTAAGTGTTTTTAGGGCAAAGGGATAATGTTTATTGCGATTGTATTCCAAGTTCATGATTTTCCTTTGTCTTACTCGTACTTAATCTGAACAAATGTACCCTAAGTACCCACGGGTTGGGCATGGGCCACCCTTAGAGTGCCTAAACTTGCCGGGGTCGCGGGACTGTCTTATCAGGTATCTGTGACCTTGGAACGTAAAGGGCTATTGAGGGATCACCGTGGATTTTAGTCAGTACAAGTCTGACAGTCCCTCCCGTCTCGCTTGGGCGTAGAAATCATTTGATAATTTTACCAGGATGAAAATACCACCCACGGATTACACCCGAGCTTCACCCAGGTGGTGAAACTAGGTGAAGCAACTTCTCAGTATTCATCATCATCTGCCTAGCCTTTTCCCAACAATATTGAGATCAGCTTCCAATCGTAGCAATGCAGTTGAATATCAGTACTTCACACGGAGCGACTGCCTGTGACTTTCACTCAGTAACTGGAAAATATGATACCCTCTTGTCTCATACAATGAGAGCCGGAACGCACAGCTTTACTTGTTTTCCAAGGCACGGAGGAAACTTGCTATGTTGGTAATGGTCACCCATCTACAGACCAACCTAGGCAAGAGAGGCTTAACCCAGAAGATTGTTCTGTGCGGCTGTTATTATATATATATTTCTATTTCTATTATGTAATAGGGAGATAAAAATATGAACCCCTTCGAAGTGAGTAGTCCAACTAAATAATTTAATCTTTTTTTTTATATATAAAAACGTTTGCTCCACACTAGGAATTTCTCCCTTATCGTGGGTGCATTTACAAACATACAATAGTTATTTGTTATGCAAGGCTGCAAAGTTGATTTTTGGCGCGAGTACTTGAATTGAAAACTGAGCGAGCGAAGGATTCTAAGATTGAACCGCGAGAGAAACGAGCGGTTCAAATATAGAATCCTGAGCGATGCGAAGTTTTCAAAGGTACGAGACGCAGAAAAACTTTGCTGCCGAGTGCAACACACAACTTTTCACCTCACACAGCGAGGAAATGAAGTGGGGGCGGCTCGCCTGTCAATGTAGGAAATAATTGAATACAAGGCGTGTTCGAATTTTGAACAACACTTTGTGCTCTAGAGCACAAAATGGAGTTTTGCGCTCAGATTTTGAATAAGAAATAGAATCTTTCCGAGCGTGTGAGGTGAAAACTCACATACACAAACGCTCGGAACAACTACTTGTGGATTATTATATATTAGCTCCGTACAGGAATCGAACCCGCAACAGGCAGCGCAGCAGTCCAATCGCTCAGCCACTGCACCAACCGATTTTTTACCTCACCCGCTCGGAACGATTCTATGTCTCATTCAAAATCTGAGCGCAAAACTCCATTTTGTGCTCTAGAGCACAAAGTGTTGTTTAAAATTCGAACACGTCTTGTATTCAATTGTTTACTACACTGACAGGCGAGCCGCCCCCTGTTTTTCTGCGTCTCGTACCGCTCAAACTTCGCATCGCTCAGGATTCTATATTTGAACCGCTCGTTTCTCTCGCGGTTCAATCTTAGAATCCTTCGCTCGCTCAGTTTTCAATTCAAGTACTCGCGCCAAAAATCAACTTTGCAGCCTTGCATAACAAATAACTATTGTTAACTTGTCGCTTTACTATCTTTACAGGTGCATACAGAGACAGCCGATCAAGCTCACCACGAGATGTCGTCTGACATAAACACAGCTCAGCAACACCTGGAGAAGTTGGGGGACACAGCAGTCTTCAACTACCAGGATGCTATGCATCTTCGCCGCCTCGGGTTCTATAACAGAATCAATATCCTTAATGCCCAGGCCAGGCTACTGGAACAACTCCATCGCGCTGGCCAATAAATATGCTCCTTTCACGTATCGTTGATCCGCTAGGACGCAACTGTCGTCTGCTTAAAAATCCCTAATGTTCCCGCAAAATATTACTGACTCCCGTTAATTCTTGATTAAAAAAAAAAAATGTGTCTTTCTCTATTTCGCTCAATCTACTGCTTTTCCGAACAGATGACTAAATAAATGTATTTGAAAAAAAAAAATGATTTCGTTTTGATTTCTCAGTTTTGTATTTTAATACATATACCTACAACAGAACACACAAACAAAAAAATACTCCATGTTTAGTGTGTTGACTTGACTATAATATTACCTGAAAAAAAATACACAATAATGCCATGAATACTGACCGCGATCCAGTTTAGGATGTTGTAAAGAGATGGCGCTAGACGATTTGTATACCTCTGTCTCTTTCCCGCAGCCTAAACTGGATCGCGTTAAGAGTTCGTGGTAAGGCTTCAGTAACTTATTACTTATTCTGTCAAGTGTTCAAGGTTCTGTAAGGTTCAATAGACTCGGTCATGGTCAAGGACATTTACCGCGAGTCAATCGACAACTTGAACAATGAACCCTTGTGTCGCTCAGACGATTTTTGAATTATCTAGTGGCGTAGCCGCTACGTCGTAGCACGGTCTACGCCGTAGGCACTACTACGACGCAGCTGATCTTGGTTTGATTTATTAATTATACTGTTTCAAATCTTTTTCATGAAATTACTGGAAATAATTTGGAACAGATTATTTATTACAAATCTCCAAACTCAACTTGATTCATCCGAAAGCCTTTTAAAAGTACACGGCGGATATTCTTTGCGTGGTGTTATTACGAGGTAACGTCAAACGAATTTGGCAGTTGTTACTTACTCAATAAAGTCCTCAATTGCTGTGAAAATACTCGCAGGTCACAGTAAGCCTCTGGGGCCACGTTGACGGTGAGTTTTTTCCTTGAAAGTGTCGTAAACTCGAGTAAACACAATTATTTTAGTGCTCGCTCGTAAAATTGACCGATAATAAATTATTGTACTACGACTTCTGAACTTAGCTATATTAACACTGTGTCGACGTCCATTACCAAACTTGTTTTAGATCTGCTGGAAAAAAAAAACTATTAATATAAATAGAAACTTTGTTTTCTGCTCCTAGGGAAAATCATAAATCAAAAATAGAACTTAGTCGATGTTACCATCGACAATGGGGAAGGCAAGTGTCAAAGTGACAAGTGACAGTTTGGTCCCAAAAGAACTGTCAAATCAAAGGAATTTTCTGAAAAAAAAAAACGATCTAATGATGTAAAATGACTAGATGTTGTGTAATAAGCTTTAAAAATGATGGAACATACTTTCCGACAATTCACACTATCAAGAAATAATGGGTAGCTGCTGTGACTGCCTTGAAAATAAAAAATTGAATTATAACTAAGGAAAAGCTATATAATAAACAAATATCCAGCCTTGCAAAGCCGAGACAGGCCGTTAGTTGAGTTTATTAATGAAATTCTATGATTATACCATTTTTTTTTTTTTAGCGTGGTAAAATCATCAAATGAGTCCTCCAGCCCCGGGCAGGGCGGGAGGGACTGTCAGACTTCTACTGACTAAAATCCACGGTGTCCTTCATTAAGAAATTAAAAATATTGTGATATTTCTCGAATCTAAATAGAAAAAAGGGGTAAAATTACTGACTTAAAACATTATGATATTTTATCAAAATAGAAAGTCAGAAGCAGCATTATATTCTTGTTATAGGAGAAGACAGGTAAAACATACCTAAACTCAAAAATTAAAACCTCAACTACAAGTAATTGTGAATTTATTACGGTAAAATCAAATGTATTAGCACTAAATTAAATCACTTTTTTTCCTCTTGTAGATGCACCGCGGCATCTTAATTCTTCTTTTATTATATGCACTTGCATTGACGAATAATTTTCCATATTTGTTTTGTATTTATACTCAATTTTTATAACAATAAATCTTGTTTGTTTTTTGTACAAGGTAGACAGTAATCTGACGTAGGGACCAACTATCGCAGCGCCATCTACGATTAGCTTTGAGTTGCCATCCCCATTAGATGACTTATATCCTCAGTTTCCAGACGCCGATCAGTGTGGACACAATAATAAAACTGCAGTTTGCAGCGATCGATACCTTTACGTCAGACGCCATTCTGTCGACACTGCCCGAGTTTCTCTGTGTCTTTATCCCTACGAGGCTAGCTTTTAGGTAAGTTAAACACTGTTAATCACCTCTTTAACCCACCGTATTTGAATTGCGATAATACGTTTTGTTCATCATCAATTATAACCGCCGACACCCTCTGCCTAGCCTTTTCCCAACTATATTGGGGTCGGCTTCCTGTCGAACCAGATGTAGCTTAATATTACTATTTTAAATAGAGCGATTACCTATCGGACCTCCACAACCCTGTAACTGGGCAATACGATACCCCATGTTAAGACTGACTAACAGACTTGCTTTTTATTCTAAGGACATTAAAAACACCATTATAATAATGTTGCTGCAAACTGTCTAGCCCTAGGAGGGAAATCGTGATGTTTCAAAAGTGTATGATTGTACCCAAGTAACACAGTCTGGAAGTTTTAAAACCAATCTGTCTATAGACTGTCTATTCAGGGTTAATCTTTAGATACGGGCTTTCTAAAGATGGGTTTGATAAAGAACATTTAATCTTATAGAGTTTTTTATCTAAAGCTTTATTATTTTAAGAGCATTTGTTCTATAGAACACTTATTTTAAGTACGTTTATAGTTACAACGAATGTTTCTAGATAAAATGCTCTACAAATAGTTAAAAAAGCCTAAAGGTACCTATTTTGAAGTAGTTTTATAGATAAAACGATATATTAAAAGACAAAACTTTCTACAGATATTCTATTTTAGCTAATGGTACTCTTATCTTTTTTTTCTATAGATACTTCAGTCTAGATAAAATATTTTACTAGATATTTTTAAGTTTGTCTAGAAAACTGATAGAGAAGTCGTGTTTTTAGAGTTTTTATCCTTAAAAGTGGCTTAGTTAAGTGCATTTGCACTAGAAATTTAAATTGGATGAGTTTATGCAATGGAGAAGATGAAACAAATTAAAAGATCTTGTGGTTTTCGTCGAAAAATCCGCAAGTATTTAAAAAGAAGAAAAATGAAGAAGAGTCGACCGAAGAAGAATCGAAACTTCCTAGTAACTTCCTCCAAAACGTAGAAAATTGTTGATGATATATTGGTATCAAAAATGAAAAGGTTTGCTGTCAAGAGTACGAAAATCACATGACTTAAATCCAATATGGCGGACAGGCTATTTAAAATACACCCCCATAATATGGGTATCAAATGAAAGGGTTTGCTGTCAGGGATACGAAAAAAATGGTCACGTGACTTAAATTCAAGATGGTGGACTGGCTGTTTAAAATTCACCCCTATGATATGGGTATGGGTATCAAATAAAAAGGTTTGCTGTCAGGAATACGAAAAAATAGTCACGTGACTTAAATTCAAGATGGCGGACTGGCTGTTTGAAATCCACCCCAATGATGTGGGTATCAAATGAAAGGGTTTGCTGTCAAGAATACGAAAAAAAATTGTCACGTGACTTAAATCCAATATGGCGGACAGGCTATATAAAATCCACCCCCATGATATGCGTATCAAATGAAAAGGTTTGCTGTCAGGAATACGAAAAAAATAGTCAGGTGACTTAAATTCAAGATGGCGGACTGGCTGTTTGAAATCCACCCCAATGATGTGGGTATCAAATGAAAGGGTATTAATGTAATTACAATTATAATTATTATTTCTCACATTGTTTATACTTAAATAGATCAGAAATACTTTTTACTCGGGTACCCTCTTGTATTGATTAATAATTATATTGGTTTGTTACTGCATAAAATGGTCTTACGTTCACAACACATGAAATTACCTATTCACTGAAGAACGTCTAGAAATACTGTGACAAGTTAAAAAGGAATACAGAGTGACAGTTACTAGATAATTTTAAAACACTCTTAAATCTGTTTATTCTCTCACTAGATAGTTTAGTATGTAGTAAGTAAAATTATTCTAGAGCCATACTACAAAAAAATCTCTAGACTGTTTGTTCTATAGAAATCGGTTTTCTAGTAAATTTTATCTGGACGCCATTTTTATTGCCTATTTTTTGCTTCAAATAATTTTTGTTACGTATTTTAATGTTTTTATCATTAATTCATGTGTAATTAGACATTTGATATGTTTTAAATTACTATATTTTAAATAAAATGAGTATTTTAAGCATTAAAATGTAAATTCGAAAATTTGCTTATACCAAATAATATTCATATTTTGAAAAAAAAATGTTAAATCTTACATTTACAGCGGGCGCTCTTATTTTACAAGAGTTTTACATAATATTCAACGATAGAATTTCAATCGCATATTGATTTGCTTGTTTACCCATTATTAAAACACAAATTAATAAAAAGTAATAAATTTGTTACGCCATGATGCAAATATTATTAAGTAAAATAACTCTTGTAAGTTCCACGCCATTATGCGTCACTAGTAAAATGTTACTTAAAGTTGTTAGTCTTAAGATCATTTGGTTTTAAAACTTGACGAGCAATGATTCCTTTAAAGGTCTTAACTCTATCTATAAACTATCTACTAGTACGCTTCTAGATAAACGTGCGGTCTATAAACGGTTTAGAGAGACACTAGAAACATCTCTTAAGTCAATTTGATCTGAACTCTATCTAGTCATGTTTTCTTAACTCATTCTTAAGAGAGGGTACAAGAATGTGCCCACTTTTACTAAACTCTGTCTATAAGCGTTCTAGAAGATTGCTTATAGATATTTTATTCTTATGGTAGACAATTCAATTTAATTCTATAAGCTATCTAGTAGTACGTTTCTAGACACGTTTGTGTTACTTGGGTAGTTACTTATAAGAAGGGCTAAGTACCACATGTTGACAAAATATTTGAGGAGGGGATATACATAGTTCCAGTTGAGAATTTGTGTTATAAAGTATACCTCTTCATATTCAGATTACTGTTCAAAAAAATATCTTGTTTTGTATTGGTAATGTTATTACTAGACCAGTTAGGTACCCCTACCTCCGAATGCATGCTCTCGTTTCATAAACACAAAGCAATTCCCTGACTGAGTTTTGTTCAGTTGGAATTTATCACTGAGTAAATAAAAATCTAACAGTGCGATTTAAATTAATCTTCATTCAGGTTTTCATCTTTCATGTCATAAATGGTTCAGTAAACAAATTGTAAGCATTGCTTTTGATTTCAGCCACGCGAAATTGAAAGGAAAGGCTGACATACAAAATGTCGTCCAATCCCCAGTCTGTGGGCATTTACGAAAAATTCCGCAACCCTGCTGCGGAGAATCAAGTCATCGGCCTGGGGTTGAACCTTGATCGTCTGCACTTGCACAACAATGACGACGAGCGTGACTTCCTCCGCCGTCTGGGCGAGTGGGCCTTCTGAATCAAGCAATCAGCTGTGCCGCTGAGCTGCAGTTTTTAAATTGTGTTGCGTTTGTGATGTGTGTTTCATTTATCTGTGTCTATTTAAGTGAGCAATCCCTGTGTGTCGCGTTTTTAAAGTACCTGCTATCTTTTCCAACTATGTCATTTTTTTATGAATTTCATATAGTCTCATTTGTTAGGTTACTGTTCTTATGATTGTATACTTTACTATTTCACATATTTTATAGTTAAGTATTATAATTTCCTATTTCGTCTGATAAGTTTCTCGTTTCAAATAATTATTACAGGTTACTTTGCAAAATGACTGGTAATTTTAATGAGAGAATTATGTGGTTAATTTGTAGAATACTTTTTAGTATAATTATGGTTTTGAACTAATTTTTTTACTTCTTAATATCAAATAATATGTTATATTCTAAGTGATATTTTTAAAGAAATTCTGTATTTAACTTGTCACTTGTCAAAGCTTTGATGTGCTTCAAATAAATATATCTCATTTAATTACTTGATTTTTATTTGACTACAACCATTTAAAATGCAATTCATTGTTATACTACATTGCTTCTAAGCGTATTTTTCCTTTGTTAAAAACAACACATTATTGTGGCCTCGTTTTCCGCGATCTGTAACAATGTCAATAGGGGGTCACGGGGGAGAATTTTTCGATTGGTTCATTCACCCCATGTGGTTAGCCCACGTGACTTCCTTCATTTTCGTTCGGAAAACGTGACCACTCATTTCGTAATAGAACTTTGGGGTTCATGGTTTCTTTTGTTTACTACCTGTTCCTTGCGGTTTCAAGAGCGAGTGGTAGCATGATTTTCCAAGAAATAAAAAGGGAGTCATAAAACTTAAGATGAGAATGAAGGAGGGCCGTAGCCTCCAGAAAAGCTGTTAGACATTATGATAATGTTGATATTCATTTTTAAGTTAAAAAAAAAAACATCAATACAATTTTGAGGGCTCAGTGGAACTGGTACTGACATATTTCCATATGAATAATTACTGCAGTACCTGACTATGCCTGGTAATCTCAGTTAGTTTGAAAGAAACCAGTTTGACTAATCCAATGGACGTTACCTTTTTTTTTTATAAAAACCCCCCTAGGAATTTCTCTTGTATCGTGGTGAGTTTACAAACATTTAAATCTACATACACAAACACCAAGACCGTCAACAATACAATAAAATACAGCGTCCACCGCACAGACCAGCCGCAGTGGAAGACGCTCGCGGCGACGGACGTCGCAAGACGATCTTAGGCGCGTAATGGACGACTGCATGCGGGCGGCGAGTTATGGACGACTCGCTGTCCGACCATGGACTATGCCCGGGTCGACGGCGCGTCGTGTTCCACGCGCACCTCAAAGAATGTCAGTACAATGACGGGGCCCCTTTGAGAGCCAGACCAGAGCTTGCCGGGGTCGCGGGACTAACGAATACTGTGAATCGGGAACGTAAAGGGCTATTGGAGGACACCATGGATTTTAGTCAGTACAAGTCTGACAGTCCCTCCTCGCGCTGCCCTGGGTGGGACTCATTTGATGATTTGAACACCCTAAAAAAAACCGGGAGCCATTACTTGTAGGTCTGACAAATGGGGATGGCAACTGGCAAATTAATGACGTTAGTATAGCTTGTTCCAAGCATCGTCATTGGTTCAAATCTTATAGGTACTTCAAAATAGTACTACCTCATGGTCGGATTAGGACTTAACTATGATCGCGCCATCTACAATTAGCTTTGACCGGCCTTCCCCATTACTGTTTGGCGCAGGAATCAAATAACGCAGCACTAGTCGACTCTTCAGACTCTGCGCCAACCGAACGCCCAGCTCACTAAACAGCAACCCTCTGCAAAACTGTATCATAATCATAATCATAATCATAAATTGTTTATTTGCTGATCAAAGGTTTACATAAAGTGGTGTTAACATTATTTACAATATTGTTCTCCTTGATCTACCGTACAGGCATGCCATTCATAAAAAATAGAAATAAAAAATAAATTAAAATCAAAACATCAATAAAATAATAATGAATAATTAATGTCATCACAATCCAGTATTTCAAAATATTAGTTATAATTTAATTTCAACAGAGCCATGTCCATAAAAAGAAAATATATAGGTAAAGCGAATAATTATGTAACTATAATAAAAACAATTAATAGTAGATTACGCACCAAGGGAATAAAGCAGTGCCTTACGTCACGGGCGTATTGAATCCCGAAGCGACACTAAGGATTCTGGGGGTGAACCTCCGGAGCGCAGCGAGGAGGTTCAAGTGTTAATTCCCGAGTGAAACGAGGGAATTAAGATAAGAATCCTTAGTGCAGAGAGGGATTTAAGTTAGCCCAAGACAAAGGCAGCTTTATTCCTGAGGTGAGTACTCTGCTTTTCACACCACCTGCGAGGAAATAAATTCGAATTTTGAAATTTGATGTGGTACGACAACCTTCGAACGTGAGCATGCTGTGGTGCCCACCTCAGCAAGCGATCAGCTGTTGCAGTGGGGACTGCCAGGGGGCAGCCGCCGCTGCTTCAATTCCTTCGTTCAAAGTTTTCATACTATGTTTTGTTTGAGGTTCCAAATTCAAATCACATTATTCCCAGGGAATAATGAAATTCAGTACATATATTATTCCCTGGTTTGAGTGTGGGGAACAATGACATGCTTTACGGCCAGTTTGCATGACTTATAATGTGACATTTACGAGCAAGTGGTGTGAAAAATTAATTTATCAGGGCTATGTCAGTACACAAATTTACAAAATCAAAAAAATTAAATTACAAAATTACATTATCAATATATTTATATAAGTCAACTATAAAATAATAATAATATTTTAATCTTATCATTTACCTTCAAGAAAATCATTAATTCTATAATAGGTTTTACTAACTAAATATTCAAGTAAACGCTTTTTGAAGAGATTACCATTTAAGCTTCGCAATTTATCCGGTAACCGATTATAAATTGTTGGCGCCATGCAGTATACACTCTTACGCAGTAATGCTGTTTTTGCTACATTTAAACGTAATACATTTTGTGTGTTCTTTCTCCTATTACGAGTGACTGTATCTGCCAGAGTCTCAAAAAGATCTGGGTTTGATTTTATAAAAGTCGCGATTTCAAAAATGTACATACACGGTAATGTCAGTATTTTATATTGTTTAAAATATGGTTCACAGCTATCTGTAGTTTTAAGATTAAACATCGCTCTTATGCACCTTTTTTGGGCTTTAAATACCAGATCTTTATTTGTCGAGTTGCCCCAAAATATAATACCATATCTGAGGTATGAAGCAGTTGTTCCATGATATGCTGTTAGTAGGGCATCAATATTAAGCGTGAATCCAAGTTTAAATAGAGCATACGCTGTACTGCTTATTTTTTTACAAAGTTCTTCTGTATGCGTTTTCCAGTTTATGTTAGTAGTTTATGTATGTAGATTTCACGACATTGTTATGTCATTAGACCCATTAGGAAAAAAAACGTATTTCATCATCATCATCATAATTGGCAGCCCTATTCCACTCACTGCTGATTATAAGCCTCCTCCCTTCTGTTCTATATTTCTCTGACCAGTGCGACTCTTAACCAGGTGTTGGTCTGTGTTAACGAGGCCTTACTCGCGATTTTCTCAATACCTAAAATTTATATTTTATTGGAGATGTGCCATCGGTGAAGCGTCGAACTGAATTGTGTCGATTATAACTGCCGCGCCACCTGTATCGCCACCTCGTAGTTTTCTTTACAAGATAATCTATTCAATTAAAGACTTCAATGTGTAGTTTATTTATTTAACCCGTATAAGTCACTCCAATCCGAAAGGATTTACGTTTTTTAAGAAGGAAATGTGCCTTATTACACTTTTCAGTTGTATCTGCATCATGAGGCCCTCTTTTATAATGATCGCGTTCCACACACTTTAATTTTATTACATTATTTTGATTGATTTTTAGTTAGAAGACCTCAATAGACTTTATCAGTGACCTCAGTATGCCCGATTTGGGGATCCTATATCCTCCCCATTTTCGTTCATTGCCCATAAATTAACTTCTGGTCCTTTTCATATACTTACCAAAACAAACCCCAATGTCAGAAATTCAGTTGACTACAAGAAACAAATTCTGACAGTGACCTGAAAACACTTGCGCAATGTTACGCACAAGTTTCTCCTTGACTGTTAACGTAAAAGTTACTGTTCCAAAGTAAATCAATACAGCAGAACTATGTTGTCCCTTCACTCCAAGCATGCTAAATGTTATTCCTCACCCTCTCTCTCCCGATTCCCTCCCTTTCCTTCGCACAGAGCATAGTGATCTAGAAGAATTTGGGATCATGCATGAACGACATATTTTTTTACAAAATAGTCACATGCTTTGTAACTAGATTTTTTATGTTGATTTTTAGGTCTAAGAAATACCAGTGTAACTAAAAAAATATGAGTAAAATCAGGCAGAAATGAAGGAAAGAGACTTCCCAGGTTTTTCCTAGTGCACCTGTGGCAGTGCCTACGGGCGGACTGAACTGCAGATGCAGTTTAGAAATATTAAACTTTTGAGAGCTGCAAGAAGCGTTCTTTTGGGTTCATTTTCTTGCAGAAGATTAGTAATGCTTTGGGCACATTCTCAGTAATCAATACTGGCCCAAATAAATTCTCACGACTGCGCACAAGGGTGCTGAGCCTGCTATATCGGAAGCACCCCAACGGTTTCCTACCACCGTGGTGCATTATCACAACCGTGGTCGGAAAGTGTTGGTGTCTTTTATACAATAGTTAGGTACATATAATATATCTACGTAACATGTTATTCTATACGTCCTGTACATCCTCCAATTATGAAATTATGTAAGTAATCTATATTATTTATTTATTTTTTCTTAATGCTTTGCGTACAGTGCATAACAATTTTGTAAAATGCGTCATTTTGTTAACTTTTTGTGATTGAATCACAAATAGTTAACAAAATGACGCATTTTGAAATTTTATTAGTTAATGAAATTTCGACACACATCATTATATTTGTAACACATTATTTGTATATATTATATTTGTATACTATGACGTATTGAGATATTTATTTTTATTATAAAGTATAGGTACTCAGTAGGGTGGGTGCAGTTATGATGCTGTGTGGTGAAGTTTGGGGTAGCAATGAAACATCGTACTGCACCACTGACATTTATTCTACTACAGAAAATCGGAATAGGTTACAATACACATAAATTACATTTATTGAGAGACAAATATCTAGGTAACACAAATGATAATATAACTATTATTTTAATAAAGTATTATAAAATAAGTACAAAAGAAAAGAAAATAATAAAGTAAATTAGGATAAATAAGTTCTTTTTTTTAATTAATGTTTTAAATTAAATTCACTCTTAAATGGTACAAAATAGCAAAACAAAACACTTAGAAGTATTGATTTACTATTGGGTTGTGTTAGTTATATTATTTCATGCGAATTTTACTAATGGCGATTGTATTTTTTTATTTTAACTGGCATAAGGATACCAATTGTACAGCGCTCATTTTGTTTCTGCCTTAACTCTAATAGTCAGGTCTATTACTTAGGTGCTTAAGTAATGCTTATCATCGCTTTGCGCCGAAACCCAAAAATAAAATATTATTGATTACCAGCGGCCCGGTACAAATGAAGAACCGCTCGACCGATTTTGTGCAAACTTCACATAAACTGCATCTACTAAATAGTCCGAACAAAGCCTAAACATTTGCTTTGGATAGGGGAGCCCGTTCTTGAGTTATAAAATTACAACGAAAAGTGACATTGATTTTTATATATATAGATAATAATATAATAATATTCCACAGATATATTAACGTACCTTTTCTTCCACCCTCAGAAATAATGATTGATAAGGAAAATATTTACGGACGACCTCCTTCACGGGGAGCAAAAGTGATACTAATTGGATCTTAATAAAAATCACAAAAAAAAAATTCCACATAACCTGACCTTGCTCCTCAGACTGTTTACCAAAATAGACCTAAGATCCGATTTCATTGGAAGATTACTCCTACATATAATTTTTTTCTATTGGAATACCAATAATAAGTAAATGAATATTGTTAAAAATTGTTTCTTATAAAGTATATATATATTCTGTCCATCAAAATTTATTTAATCCTACTAATATTATAAATGCGAAAGTTTGTGAGGATGTATGTATGTGTATGTAGGTATGTTTGTTACTCTTTCACGCAAAAACCACTGAACGGATTTGGATAAAATTTGGTACACATATAGTTTATAACCTGGATTACCACATAGGATAGTTTTTATCCCGATTTTATGTTCCCGTGGGATAATTTTCGAGTTGTAGCGGGTGAAGCCGCTGGCAACAGCTGAGTATTATGCCTCTCAAGAATTATTCATAATTAAAATGGGCTTTTTATTGAATCTCGTAAGTGTGTTACATAATTATTAATTAAGAACTTAATTATTAAAAAAAATACCTATACATACCTACTCGTACATACTACATTTAAAAACTAAAATATTTACAAAAATGACTAAATTAAAAAAAAAATGTTTTTAAAAAATACAAAAATTATACATATTTAAATATTAGTTACAATCAGTTTACGAAAACTCTGATCTTTTTCAGTTTGTGAGATAAATACTTGTGCATTGATGTAGTTTTTCCTTTTTTATTATTAGTTTTATGTTCAAGTGTTTGGTGCTGGTGGGACATTTTGTTAGGGTTTTTTAAGGTCCCAAGTCAAGTCAGATCAAGGTTATCGTCATCAGACTGTAGCAGTATATGATTACCCGTAAAAAGAGTAGTGAAGAGTAGAATAGACTAAGACAGATAAACATTTAATTTTTCGTTTCAAAGCGAAAGAGTTACATGAGTGAATGATAGATACCCTGTGCGATTGTCGCTTCGAGGTTCCTCTGTTGCAGACAGCGCAGGGCCATGGAATGTTCGCCATCGTCCATGCTCCGCATGACCTGGGCCATAGCCTCGGGTATCTCTAATGCCGTATTCTTCATGGTCGGGTTCTCGATCAATATGACATTGTCTCCCATTCTGCACAGACTTAATGATGACTCCCTCGGCTCAGGCCTGCAATTCCCATGTCGAAGGTCCTCAGCGTTTACAAGACTGGCAAGTCGCTCCTGTAAATGTTAGGAGTCAAATGTTAGCTTTAAAGGATATTAATTCTTTATAAGTATGAATGGTATGTTATACAAATAATATCTGGTTGACCGAGCTTCGCTCGGTTTTTTGAAATGTCTATATCTTGGGAATCGAGCTTTTCTCGAACCTGGGACCTTGATAAATCGATTCCTTGAGCCGAAAAACCCCTAATCTGTAACTTTCATGAAAATCGTTGGAGCCGTTTCCGAGATCCTGATTATATATAAATATATATACAAGAATTGCTCGTTTATGGACGTATTTACATTATGAAAGAACACAGTTTCTGTCAATTTGCCCCACGAATAAAAACAAAACACTAACGAAACATCTATGCCTCGTATACCAGAATGAAAACCACAAGAGCATTTGCAATGTTTTTTACGAAAATTTAAACAGAGTGAGATCCCGTGGCTTCTAGACACTAGTTTATTTTCTCAGTAGGTAACGAATGGATAATACGTTATGTATTTGTAAAATACTGCGTTCTTGCCGCAGTTGGATAATTGACCTATTCAGAAATATCAGACGAACCATGGCCGGTTGAGCGCTTGAACTTGCCGATGCCGAGCCGCCAATCTAGTCAGGATCAATGCTGCTAAGACCAAGGCGTGAGTTTCTCCGGAAAAAAGAGGCAAATCCACCCGGTTCTATCTTTTTGAGGTGGAACAGTAAAAATTACGGACCATCGTGGCCATGATTACTCGTTAGTCCCGCGATCCCGGCAGGCTTTGGCCCTTTTGGTAATTTATTCAGCAGCTTGGTAGAAATTTTGGTAGGCTTATCTATCTGTTGTATATGAAGCCTACAGAGGTGTTGATGCAAATACAGTTAGATTCACACTTGTGTATTCGACGCCGCCGTGCCGTCTATTAGTATGTGGCGTAGCGTAGCCATATATCTACTTATAACTAGATACTGAATCCGTGAATTCTCGGCACAATACCGACACTGATCGGGGAACAGGCACGAACGCGCGTGAACCCCGCGAAAACCATCCACATTCTCGTTCGCGCCTGGTCACGGGGGTTTACGGCACTAATGTGGAGCCGCCATCACAGTGTAAAGCCGGGTCCAGACTGGTGTAATGTAACGCGAATCCACCGTGTAATGTAACGCGAATTCTAGGTGTGGACGGCACTGCCAGCATTACATGTAACGCTCGCGGCTGATCCATCGGCTGTCGGTTTTTGCGCGAACACAAAGGCGCACGCAGTATTCGCGTTCTCAATTTGCTTTGAGTTCGTGTGCCGTCCACACTTTTCATGCAGATTACACGTAATCGTAAGATTCGGGCTACACCAGTCTGGACCCGGCTTTAGTTACCATACTCTTCCGAAACGGCTTGACCGATTTCATGAAATTTTATAGGCATATGGAATAGGTCTGAGAACGACTATTTATTTTTTATACCTCTAAGTGATAAGGGCTATACATCCACACCTAAAATTCTATTTTTATTTTTAGGACAATTTTTTAACATGATATTGATCCTTATCCACATTATTCATTAGAAGCATTTGAGTTTGAACAAAATTGCCCTTGACTTCATTTCATTTGAATGAATATCTTAGGAGATATCACAGTATCAAAATACTACCACATACTAACACAAAATAATGACGGGTTGGACAGGGCATGTCATGATTGCGGCGGTAAGATCCCTCTTCGAAGAGTGGTTGGAGAGGCGCTACGGCGTCCTCACCTTCAACCTGGTGCAAGTCCTCCCGGGCACGGTTGTTTTGGGAGGGATTCGGCGGCAGGCAAGGGAATGGGGAAGAGTCTGAACGTGTGAGGGAATGGACATCCTCTACCTCTTTCCCACCCACCCCTGCAGACACCCTGGGCGTTGGAAATCGCAGGGCATTTTCCAGTCGCTTGTGGACGGGGAGCAATGGGTAGCTCGCCGTCTGACCAAGGTCTAGGCCCGAGTCATGGTGCGTCGTGTTCCAGGCGCTCCTTAAGGGAACTAATGCGGACGAGGCCATAGGGCCCAACGCCTAATTTGACGCGAGTGAAACCGCGGGCAGAAGCTAGTATTTATATAAGATGTCTCTAGGAACATAAATCAAGTCGAATTGGGGCATGGACGAGATCGAATCATTTTCAATCTTTTTACTTCTGATAATGTCGGTGCGAACTTATACGGTAAATAAATTACGACCACTTTTCGGGTTCAGGTAAACAACCAATGCCTCTAGATGGAAATTAATTAAATTCTCTAACTTTGAAACTAATTAGAATTAACGATTGATTGAAACCTCTTAGTAGCAGTGATACACAAATCTCTAAGTGTTTGTGTCCGCGAGAATACTCATTGGTCGAGGCCATGCTGTGAGGCGCGACGGATTGGGAAGCAGTCACCTCCTTCTGCGAAACAGTCATGCTATTGAAGGAGGAGGTGCGACACGTAAGGGAGAGGACAGTCTCCACCTTACGATCCAGCTACCCCTAAAATCGGCAGCATAGACAGGCTTCTTCCTAGGTGGACCGACGACATTGTGAGAGTCACTTGCAACCGATGGAAGCAAATTGTGAATTGTCGTTTGGCGTGGTGGTTTAACGGGGAGGCATTTTATGAGTCTTTATAAATAAAAAACAAACATTTTTGTATGAAGTGCTTTTCCTGTATGCTCTCAATGATTGGGACCATAAAAGACTTTTTTTATGATCGTTTACTCCTGCATGCATTTATGTACAATCGACAAAGTTGAATTATGACCCACTATAAGCTTATTTTCTGACAGACATTCAAATACAATAAGGTCCACATTCGCGTAAACATACATATTCATGGCAACAACTTTGATCTTTGCCAATTTGACGGATTCAAACGATTTTTTGTCAAAATGGGTCATGATTCAGCTTTGTCGATTGTACTTGATATTGCAGGTTTTCTTTATTTTTTGGTTGCTTTTGGCATTATACGGTGGAAGCTGTCCTCCTCCTCCCTTACGCGTCACGCCTCCTTCGCTAGTATGATTGCTTTGCAAAAGGGGGCAACCGCCATACCGTCCCATACCGTCTCGCCCCGCAGCATGGCCTCCACCAATGCCGGACGCGAGAGGTTGCCGCGTATCGCCGCCGTGAGGACACGGTGGTGCTCTAACCAAGCGGGGCAGACCTGGACCGTATGCTCCAGGCATTTCTTCCTTCCTTATCAACACACACAGGTACCTCCCGAAACTTCGGTGTCCGGTGACGACCTGCATCAGGCGGTAGGGCAGGACGCCATGACGCTTATCCAGTCACTCCTAAAAGAGGGGTCTAACCGCCGCGATTGCGGCATGCGTGCCCTATGGAAGTCAACCCTTAAATTAGGTTACTTAGACGCCAGGTTCGCGCGACGAAATTACAAAACACTAGCTGACCCGTGCCCACTTGACTTCGGGCGGTAAAATATACATGATATCTTTATAATTTATAGCCTATAGCACTCGCTAATAATAATATAGCTGTTGACAAGTGAGACAATTTTTAAAATCGGTTCCTTACTTCCGGAGATTACCCCCTGAGTATAGATATTATTCGTGTAAATCTTTATGGGTGTAAATACGGAAATAACATTTTTTTCCAGACATGGAACATTTACCTAAATTGATTTTTCGTCCCAATAAATCCTTATACTTATTCCAAATTTCATCGTAATCGTCGGAGTCATTTTCGAGAACCGTAAAATATATTTATTTTTATGCGCGTTTAATAGTATAGGATAAGATACAGTTATATCCGCATTCAACACATTGATAAATTTACATTACAATCAGATCAGAATCAAAATAATTCAAAATATTAATTTGTATCAAGAAGGTTGGTTACGCTGTACTCTTTGCGATTGGGAAAATTCCTGGCCACCATATTCATGACCTACGGAAATTGGTTACAAAGAGCTCGCTGTCGTGAAGAGTGGAAAGAGTTGAAGGAGGCCTACACCAAAATGGTAGAGAGAGGCTAAAGAAGAAGAAGAAGATTTTTAATTTTAATGATTACGTGACTAATGTCAAAATGGTTGCGAGCGATACGTCCTCCCTCAATAGGCGCCTCGCGCCGTCTGTCTAAATCAAAGAACAAACTGGTCTTGGTTATAAATTGAATTTTGTCATTGCATTATAATAATTGTTTACACTATTATTTTACTTTTAAATGAACTAATTATTTTTTTGATGCAAGGTAACATAGTAACCTTAGTTATTCAGTACTTTCTAATTAAATACCCATTAAATATTGATAGATAAAAAATATAATTTCTGACGAAAATTTGTCAATATCTTCCTGTTTTGCGGAATTATTTTTGGTGTATTTCTGAATGAAAAATAAAGAAATATTCTCTAAGACTTAAAATAGACTATATTTGCCTACTTTCAATAGTTTTAGGAATGTTAAAATATGTTATTTGTAGAACAAAAAATGTACCTAAACACAACACGATATGGTAAACATGGCAATGACAGATTGTTTTTAAAGTATTTAAAACTATCATTTTCAAGAAAAACGTCTCTATCATGGGAAGATAAAGAACCAATCTGTTTGTATTCGTTATTATTTTTATTCGATTTGATTGAGTTTAGTCAGAAAATGTACCGAAAAAAGGCATAATTTTGTGTCAATTGCAAACGCGTCCTTAAAGATATTAGATACTTTCAATTTAAATAAGTTAAATAACGGAGGTTAAAATTTAAAAGGGACTGTTAATTATATTTTGGTAACTATATTGTTGAAATAATATATGCTGAATTGAAAGAAAATCATTATACCTATTTATTTTCACTGCCACAATAATTACATAGTTTATTTTTACTTTTTGACGGTCTGGAATTACTTTTCTTTTATTTTACTTGTACATATTATTAATATTTCATTTAATATAATTTAGTATTTCTTGAATTAAAACACAACTATTCTTAATATAAAATCTGATCCTGCCGGGGTCGCGGGACTGTCTAACCAGGTAACCGTGGCCCTGGTACGTAAAGTGCTATTGTGGGTTCACTGTGGAGTTTATTAAGTGCGAGTCTGACAGTCCCTCCCGTCCCACCCTGGGCGGGAGGACTCATTTGGTGATTTTACCACTGTTAAAATTTTCTTTTTAAAAAATCAAAAAAATAAAAATTAAGAAACGAGTTATTTTAATTTTTATCACTGAAACACTCACACAATATTTACAAGCAAAAGAAATGACTATGAATTCAGGATAAACTTAAAAAGGAAGAAGCTTGAATATAAAAAAAACACTTGAGAATTATAAATTAAAATGATCCATCTGTTAACAATATTTAAAGAGCATCTATGCACAATGAAAGTAAATGGGCGTAATTAAAAAAAAAATGATGGATGTGTCTACTTACCGCCGCTGTTTGTACTTTCGGAACACGTTTCCAAGGTTGAAAAAATATGGTAAAATACATGTTGGCGGCTTAAACTGAGCTTAAAACTTGAGACAAAGACTGATATTAGCCGAAATTCTTCGTTTTAGACCAAGGTGTCCGCCACACGACTCGGAGAGCTATTTGCAATTATCGACCGGTTTTGTGGCGCCTTGTGCGCAAGTGCAGTTCCAACCCTACCTACGTGGCTACTTTTTTATTTTACTTCGCATGTATCCACACCACACCCCTTGCAAAATGTTGCCATCAATTTAAATCCACTTAAAAAAAAAGTTTCAGTAAACTTTTATACCCATTGATCTAAGATTCAAGAGTTTAATCAAACCGAACAATTTATGTGATTTTATATTTCGTGGGCTAAGTACGAACATCTTGTACCATAAATACTTGCATTTATTTCCCACATAAATGTTTTTTTTCTTAAATAGCATTGGGTTTTAACAGTATGGAAAATAGGATGTTACCTTGTGATCGTATTTTACTATATTTTAAAGTTCATCCGAAACACATGTACTTTGTCTTAATGTACAGTTGGACACAGATCTTAGTGCGGTGAAACAGAGGACTAAACTGACAAGCACTGGTTTTGACACGGTTCTGTCACTTTTTTTGATAAGCAACAAGTACCTCAATACAACCTTATTTTTAGTAGGTATATGCGAAACCTGAATTTAGTTTGTTCAGAATCAGTAACTGATTCGATTCCAATAATTTTTACACCAACTTATATTTTTATTTTTTATATTTTTATTAAATTTTATTACCCGTTAATTACAATACAAACACCGTACGGTTAGGTACCTATTGCCAAACTATTATCACGAGTGTATAACACAGTAGACGCGGTTTACGCGGGTGTACCGCGAAATGAGCATGTTTTTGAACGGACAACCAGGTAATATACAAGCTTATAACTTTGTGATTTTTTATGATACGGTTTTAAAATTTTGTGCGTAGATTCTTTACACAAAAATATTGGACAGGTGTATCGGGTTTCGCATAAACAAAAAATAATGTTGTATAAATGTTCGTTTAGAAGGAGCTGTGCTAGACTGTAACTTTTACTATTTTTACATTACTTAATTTAGCAGACCAACATGCACGTTGGTAGAAAGATAAAATGTAATGAGATATGGTGCTTCCTAAATAATTATATATTCGGCTAGTAAGCCAGTCAAGATCAAGAATCCACCGATTAGGGAACTAAACAATATAAATACTTTTAAAATCAGACTTAAACATTTTATTATAAGTTCGCAAATTAATTTTGAAAATATTAATATTGACAAATCATTTATTTAGATATTTAAAATATATGAACTGTATATTTTATTATTATTTACAATTTTTAATATCACTTTATGTAATAATTTAATATTTGTCGGCGCGCCTCATTGCTTTAATCTTCTTAACGAACTCCGAGCACTGGTGAGATGGCCATTAGCTATTACGTCAGTTTTGACAGTGAAGTAAGATAAACTGGACACACAGGGGCACATTACCACGTACTCGGCGGACGTTATTTCCAAAAGTGATAGTTACAAGTGAAATCCTATAGCATCCTTAAAACTGTGATGACCAAGCCTTCAACATCCCTCACCCACGCCCTGCACGCAGATTACATCCCTCTCCTACATTTGCACGAAGATTCCCAACAAAGTACCTGATATTAGTCGAAAGACTATAAACTTATTTATTCTCTTCATAATATACAAATAGCAATGCTGCCCTAGCACTCGTACTAGAATAGCTATTGCATTATAAATTAATCACCAATTTTATGTATTCAATATTTACAATTATTTTAATTAAAATATAATTTTATTTGGAATGTAATTAACTAGTGAATTTATATGTAAAGGTAATGTTCTTATTTATTTGAATTATTAAATTTTGTAACTCACCATAAAAATGTGTACCTAATGCTAGGTAACGAGAGGGTACGAGCTGGGCTTTATGTGGTGAGCTCGTTTGGGCCTGTGTCTGTCGCCGGGAACCATAATGATTGCACTTTCACAACTACGAGTATAGTCTTTCCATTTTTCCAGAGTGTTAGATATAACTGTGTTTTAATTAGCTGATAAGAATTTGTTAACAACCTATTTTCTTAAAAAGCGGGGTATTAGGTTAGAGTCCAACCTACGGCAGCGAATTTGTTTGAACTGTTAAATTCGTGAGAAACTTATTAAGCGCACACGTTTTGTAATACTACAGAACTTCTTATTTAATTATTTAATACACTATACGTATCCCTACACTCATTTCTTATTATTTATTTTGTTTTACTATATTATTATTTTTTATAATTTATTTCTTTGCCTACCTTCGTCCGGTTGTCACTGCGTGGTGCCAACTGAAAACCAGCGCTGGGTGTCTTTCGCCCAGCAAATGCTGAGTTGGTAACCCTTTTGGTGCGGACATGCTCATCAAAATTCTTATTGTATTTTTAATTTTATTATATATCATTATTATTTTTTTGTGTGTGTGTCCTAATCAAATAAATACTTTTCTATTCTATTCTATTCTAAGAATAAATTCGAAAAGTATTAATTCGGTATCCAATTGACCTACAAAGCCCGGTTGGGCTTGATTTGTCACAAATTTAATACTTAATATACACAAAATTATTAGCTTTCGACGAAAAATGCATGGATTACGAGTTATAGAGCAGAATCTGAAAAAGTTAGTGCTTTTTGGTGTACTGTACAATATTTTTCACCACTTTTTGAAAGTTGCAACCTTGGGTATACCTGAACAAGTACAACCCCAGCAGGAGAACCTACCCGAATCTGTCAAATTTTACCAATCCAATCTTTCACTTTTGTGTTAAGGTTGAAAATCTAATTTAGATTTGAAATTTGACAGATTGAGGCAGGTTGATGTGCTGGCGCCTGTAAGTACCTACATAATGGGTTCAAGTTTTAGCTAATTTAGCTACATATTGTGTCGATTCTGACTGGTCTATACTGCATAGATTTGGTTTAATTAAAAGCATATTATTTTCGAAAAACGGGAACATAAAATGTGCTGATGGGCTTATTTAGTGAGGTACGAACCCCACACTATCTGGTCTTATATCTCTCACAGAGAGGAGGCCTGTGTCCCAGCTATGGGAACATTGTAGGCCTAGACAGTAGTGCGTTCACACACAAGCTTTCAAACATACACTTATTTACTGTATATAGCCACAGGACCTTAACCATATGGTATACCTTAAAGTTCCACAAAAAAAAAACCATCCATTTGCCTCATTATCATCAGATTTCGAGATACTAACGTATAAGAAAAATACCAGGGATTTGTAACACGTTAAAAAGACAACTTTTCAAGTATTTTTATTGTCTAATTATTAAATAATTTAACTTTTCACTACCTAAATAGACACTTAGAAGATTTAACTTAAGTAAAGGCATAAGAAATAAAGTCAGACCTTAAAACAATGACATAGAAATAGTGGGCACAGGTGTATTATACATAAGTGATGAGCTCAGAATAGATAACCAATCTATTCTTAATTTTAACCTAACATTAATTATCCTAATTATAATAATCTTATGTCTTTTTTATTTTAAATACTCATTTTATAATTTGATGGTATTAAACAAGATATTGTAATTACATTTGAATCATCAGCTAGAGAAAATTTGTGTAATTTTAAATTGATATGATTGTCCTGTCAGGGACAAGGTTAAGTTTATTTTCTAGCCCTTGTATGTTTTTCTCATTGCCTTGTGGAGGCAGGTGGCATGTCAAGATCTCGTTCTCATGAGCCTTAGGGTCGTATATGAGGCGTGCAAACAGTTGCTTCATTTCGTCGAAGCACAAGTTCCATCGATATGGCGACTTTTCCAGCTCGAGCAACTCTACGTCTTTATGTTTTCGCCTTTGCTTCTTTCTGTCTTTGCCTTGCGGAGGCAGGTCACCGGGTAAGGCTTCCTTTTCTTGAAAATTGGAGTCGTGTATGAACCATACAAAAAGGTAATTTAGTTTTTCAATGTTCGAATTCCAAAAGAACGGCGGCTCTTCCAGCTCCATCAGATCCATTTCTGTAATAGAAATTGTTTCCAATCTTTAGTAGGTAGTTTTATAGTCAAGTTACTTTTCACTGAAAGTTTGTGTATGAATTGGAAGTTCTTTATATATGTTTCTACAACTTATTGATATTTTTTAAACCAGCTGATAGGTAAGTTCTGTCGAAAGGAAACTAAAAGTTGAAAATCTAGTAGGTACACCCAATAAAAATATAAGCTGTACAGCAAAAAAGGAGGTGATGAATTGGAAAGGAGAAAAGAACAAGAAGATAAAGATGTTACACTGAGTCATAGCCGTCACCCCAATACTGAATGTAGGTCAGTGTTAGTAATGGCGTCTCAAGTGACTATCACAGGGGAATTTGCATGAATGGTTTTATGCAATCGTTCAGCTTTCTATAGAGCTGAGTATTTACTCCACTATAGTGATGGTTTGCAAATAAAATGTATTTATCATCCCTTGTTATTGTCTTGCTCATGGGAGCAAGCTACACAGTTCGGTTTTACTACTCATAACTAAATGGATAAATCCGATAATTAATATACAAACTTTATTCTACTTACTTGAGTGAACCACGATATTACAATACAACAAGATAGTTACAGTAGTGTTGAAATTTAGATGGTCGGAACGACAACGACATCCGCTGAAGCAAAATATGTCAAACAAGGTATTGATTAATGCCGCCCATAAAGTTTGATGCAGACTATGGTCATGATAGACTACACAAAAGTCCAAATCGGTCGCTCAACAAAAAAAATAAACTTTTCCCACTGTTTTTAATTTCTTCAAAACCACGACCAATAATTAATGTAAATGATTGTGATTTGGAAAACTAAAAACGTAAGTGACTGACATATGGTGGAGTTCCAAGAGGGTTTTAACCTCGCATTTCCGTTCCAGTATAAGTGAATATTATACATATATGTCATGGGCCAAGTGATTAATGCGGGCAGTATTCATAATGCCCAGCCATATCGGGCCAAGTGATTAATGGCACCCCGACTCGGACAATTTAGGCTAGAAGAGCTCTTCGTGGTTATTTTTTTTAAACCACCCAGAAGTAGGAGCCCTGCAAATCGGGGCTCCGTCAACCTTTCGAAGAACTAGTTTATTATTCACATTAATCACTTGGCCCGATATGGCTGGGCATTATTCATACTGCCCACATTAATCACTTGGCCCATAACATATACATTTCAAAATGCTGGCCGGTCGTGCGGTTTATGGCTCTTTATGAGACCCGTGTGAATATTTCCTGGAACACCCCTCTGGCTGGTTTCAGTGCCAAAGGGTCATGGCCATTTGGTTGATCTGCGGACACCGCACGGTCTTCGGTCAGGCGGCTATATTGTCATCATGTGATCTGAAGGCAAGTGCCCTCGCACACGCGCATGAATGGAGGCGCCAGGGTGAAACTCTGCTGACGAACTCAATCTATTTTTGAGGAGTGGTAATAGAGGTGCCACAGCGTCCTCCACTTCCGCCTGACGCAGGAACTCACAGGACACTGTTATTCGGGAGATTCATGTTCAGATCGGGCGGGGGTTCTCCACTTGGACGGTGTACCGCTGTGCCTTCGTGGAGGCCATCGTTGGCGGCGACCTCTTGTATTTGAATCTGGTCCAGGCATGGTAAGCCGTGTATGGGAAGCCGTTACCTCCATCTGCGAAGCAGTCTACTCTCACAACCAGTCTGATTATTGTAACAGGAGCCCTAGTGTTACCTGGGTCGTGGGACCGTCTGTAAAAGTAACTGTGAACCATAAAAACCAAAGAAAAGTATTACCACCTGATCTGTCAAGTGACAGATGCTGGAGGTATGGGGACATTTTTTTTTAGCGTGGTTAAATCATCAAATGAGTCCATGACCCAGGGCAGGGCAGGAGGGACTGTCAGACTTGTACTGACTAAAATCCACGGTGTCCTTCAATAGCCCTTTACGTTCCGGGGTCACGGTAATTCGTTAATCCCGCGACCCCGGCTGGCATTGGCCCTCTATAGAGGGGCCCCGTCATAATGCTGACACTCTTTGAGGCGCGCGTGGAACACAACACGCCGTCGACCCGGGCATGGTCCATGGTCGGACAGCGAGTATCCCATTACTCGCCGCCCGCATGCTTGCGCTTACGGTGGCCGGAGATCGTCTGGTGACGGCCGTCGCCGTGGGCGTCTACCACTGCCGCTGGGTTGAAGGGAGGACGCTGTATGCGATAGCAAATAGGCTATTGAACCATATTTACGTATTGATGATGATCATCGTACGAGTACTGGGAAATCTTAAGATTTACCGTACTTCGGGCATTTCCAGTAACATATACATTAAAGTTTAATTATAAAATACATGTGATGTGTGGTTGTAATAGACAATTTCGTTATAAAGATCAAGATAATCGATCTTTAACATACTTACGTATAAGTGTGGCTAGCACTGATGTTCTAAGCAAGTTGGGGTAAGCCTCTCCATTAAGGCATAAGGTTCTGATGCAGAAGTAGGACTAGCTAGGCCTTACTCAATAAGGCTTTCAGATACATACTAAGTCTATTTAGAAATAGGTATAATGTATGTTCCACTAGCAAGTTCCAGCCATTTGCCTCATCATTATCAATGATAGCTATAGTCCATGAAACTAACGTATTAGAAAAATACCATAATGACGTATTACAAAAAAAAACAGACACATTTTAAATATTTTTATTGACTACAATGCTTGATTATTGATTGATTACATGTTTTGAATATTATGTTGATTAAATAGACACTTAGAAATTTAAATTCAAGTAGGTAAATGAATAAGAAAGTCAGAGCTATAAAATATAATAAAAAGTGGGCACAGGTGTATTGTGCATCAGTGTTGAGCTCAGAACAGATAACCTATCTATCTGTAATATAAAAAGATGTCCAAATTATCTGTAGATATAAAATAAAGACTAACATATTCGACCACAGACAGTATATCTTAATAAAAATAACAACATACACATGAACAGTTCTGACTAGAAGCATAAACTATGCGAAAATCATGATCATCATTTGGCGCGAGGAGTTATCGTATCCTGTCAGTAACTGACAAGAGCAAGAAAATATTGACGTCATTTTAGATTGATATGAACGTCCTATTAGGGTCATAATGAAGTTCATGTTCCAGCTCTAGTTCATTCTTGTCCTTGACTTGTGGTTGCAAGACGCTGCTCCACATCTCATTGTCTTCAGACTTGATGTCGTCAATTAACTGCAGAAACACGTACTTCAGTTTTTCTATGTCCATAGTGCGCACGTAAGGCGACTCGTCCATTTCGATATTTTTAATGTTTTCATGTTCCAACCTTTTTTCATTTTTGTCTTCAACTTGCGGGGACAGGTCGCAGTTCGAGGACTCGTCGCCCTCAGTCTTGACGTCGTCAGTTAAACACTGCAACACGTAATTAATGTCTTCGACGTCCAGAGTTTTGCGGGGCTCCATTTCTGCAATAGAAATTGTTTCAGGTGTTTAGCACTTGAGGTTCAATGATCAAAATAATATATTGGAACGAAGTTCCTTATCGCGCGTTGTGAAAGGGGGCTGGACGTAAAAAATTCTTACGAAAAGTTGGCACGACACTTTTATCCGACTGCGCGACGCAAAGGAGGGTAATGTGTTTATTACCATGGAATGGAATGGAATGGACTGGACTGGACTGGACTGGACTGGACTGGACTGGACTGGACTGGACTGGACTGGACTGGACTGGACTGGACTGGACTGGACTGGACCGGACCGGACCGGACCGGACCGGACCGGACGGGAGTGGAGTGGAGTGGAGTGAAGTCGCGACGATTATTTTTGTTGAGTGTATACAGTAACTTCGTTCCATCCAGGTGTCCCTTGACACCTCTCAAGTTTTTTTTATAACATATTATGTTGTACTGAATGACCTTTTTTATTTTTTTAACGTGTTAAAATCATCTAACGTTTCGCCCCGCACCATGGCTTTGTTAATAAATTGGCATGGAGAAGACGGCGAGGATTGGATGGACAAATATGACTTTAAACACACTCATAGTCGTGTCGCCCCAATATTGATTACAGGCCAACAAAAGGGAAGCGTCGGTAATGGCGTCTCAATTAATCTCAAGTCTCAATAGTGACTAACACTGGAATATTTGTTCTATTTATATTTTGTCCCCTAATCTTTCTATTTAAGCTCTAGGGACGATTAGCGAATGTTAATATTTAGTCTCTAAGTGAGTCTGTAACTTAGTGAATGTACGAGTATTGTTGAATTCCATTATCCAAGGGCGGAGCTAGGCATTTGCATGCAACTGAATTCATTACTAAAATGTAAGGCTAAATCCAATAGTTCAAGAGTTTTTCTACTTACTTGGGTACACCACGGTATAGAACAGGATATTTCGTCAAGTGTTGATGTGCGGTCGAACTGGGCGGCGACACTCCCTGAAGCAGAATATTACAAGCCACTTATTGATTGCGTAGAGCTTGACTGAGTCTAGGGTTGTTATTTAGTCGAATTCTGAATAACGAAAAAGTGCCCAACGACGATGCAATGTTTTTAAGACTTCATATAATATCACTGTGTGTGGAATATACTCGTATTTTAATTAACTACACAAATATCTTGTTGTTAAACATACTTTTAACACGTTGACTGTCCGTGCATTACTTGTAACGCATTCGCCAAAGGCAACTGAACTGCGTTTTCTGAGCTGGACGAGTGAGCTAGAGCTATGATTTTCTAGGGACGTACGAACAAAAAATAAAACTATTGGACGTACCACGAAATCATCCAAAGTAGACGGAACTGTTAACGTGTTAAGTAGAGCTTATACCGATTCTTCTTCTATGATTCTGTAACACTCATCATCAATTTCTTTGCTATTCCTCTAAAATAGCTACCAGAAAACGTTCAGAGCTATATGTTCTTCTTTTTCTACAGCACAACACTATACAACTTTACTATTACTGGCGCCATTTATTTTGCGTACAATTTAAACTCAAAACCACTGATTTTAAAGTAATACAAACTTTTGAAAGCCATGAGAAATATTCACTAAGATTATTTCAATCCACAAATATGTCGCTCGATTATTCCATCACTCAAACTGAGTACACTGGTGACAATGATGACTTATACAGTTTGAATAGCAAACGAAGACCCCTAAATACGCCCATCATTGAAGTATTTTCCTTCTTTCTAATTTCTTTACTCTTATAGCAATTCAGCTGAGACAGACAAGAACAAATATACATTTGAAAGCTCTCTCTTTTGCTCGATATACTAAACGTGATATTAGTATATTAGTCCTTGGCAAAATCAAAATAATATGTTTATTTGTAAAGCAAACAATTATTTTGTTTCTTGAATTTAATATGTGCTCATAAAAGATGGCGCGCGCCTACGATGGCCGGTGATCGTCCTGCGACGTCCGTTGCCGTGGGCGTCTCCCACTACGGCTGGGTCATGAGGTGGACGTTGTCCTCTCCCGCAAGAGCCCCGTTTCTTCCTATGCTAGCATGACTGCTTAGCAGAAGGAGGTGACCGCTTCCCTTTCCGTCTCACCCCGCAGCATAGACTCAACCAATGCCGGGCGCGAGAGACACGGTGGTGCTCTGCCCAAGCGTGACAGTCCTGCACCGTATACTCTAGCGTGTCCTCCGGGCGATCCTTGCAGTGGTGTCACCCAGGCGTGTCCTCCTTCCCTATACGACACAGGAACCTCCCGAAACTTCCCTGTCCGGTGAGGACTTGCGTCAAGCGGAAGGCCTATCCAGCCACTCTTCAGAGAGGTCTTAGCGCTGCAATATCGACGTGCCCGATGGCTGGTGACTCTTAATATAAATTTACAGTTCGCAATCCTTTTTTTTGGGTGGAATAATGCTAAATAAGGTTAGATTCTCAGGGTATAGCAGGGATTTTCAAATTCGTACCGAAAAAAAACCATTGTGTTCCTTCAGTATTATTGCTACTGAGAAGAGTGAGTCGTTACGGGTAAAAAATTACAGCCGTTACGATGCTGGCGACATCTTTTCAAAAATCCCAAGACCCAACTGAATACTGAGCGATATTGAGTCGGGTGACCCGAACTTGGTTTGGGACCCGACCAAGATCTGAAACGCTGGTTTAACTAATAAAATTCAGGTCCTAAAATAGCATTTACTTAATTAGCAGGGCCCCCAAGTAGTATTAGCCCACGGCCCCACAAACTCTCGGTCCGTCCCTGCGCCACTCCGGCAGGCTCCGAGATAGATATCTTTGGACCCATAGACTAAGTTTGTGTCATTGTTTGGATTATGGTGCCAAGAATGAGTGTGTCTGTGTGAATGTGATAATGTATATATGTGACGAAGTATTTACAAAATTGACATCAATCATCCCAAAGATTTACAATGACGATCAAATAAATGATATTCGTTTATTTCTGCAACGTTACAATCAATTTAAAACCTGATGTAAAAACTAAAGAGGTAAAAATACTCAATAAAAAACAAAAGTTGAGTTTTTGAATTTTTATTATTAACACCAAAAAATATCCAAATCGAGAAACTTACATTTACAATAAATAGCCTTACAAACTAGGAATAATAGAAGCTTACAAACTAACACATTATTGAAATATGCTTCAATCCAAAGTAATGTTATAACTACCAGTGTTGGAACATCAAGATTCCAATATTATTCTAAGTCCAATAATTATAATTATGTTGACCTTTTACGAAGTACATGAAGAACTGTGATATAAAGCAATATTAATTTTAACTCGCTGTTAAAATATTCTAGTACACCTTAGGTATAATATAGCATTACTGTTAATAATATTACGAATACAAAACCTTAGACCTACAAATAGCTTTAAATATGACAATGACAAGTTAAACATTAAAGATAATTAAGAGTGTGACTTGTAATAATAACTACATGATTATACGCTAAGACTTACAAAGTTTATAAATGTTATATGTTAAGGGTACTTATGTCTAAACATATTAGAGTTACATGATGAATATGAAAAATCGATGCACTAATAAAAAAGGGAAGTACCGAAGTACAGTGAGGATTTAGATTGACATAATGATGTAACCGAAATCCAAGCGCGTCAGGTCGGGCTGAGAGGCGGGCAGCGGGCCGGTGTACTCGCGGCCGTCGCCCCCGCAGGCGGCCACCACGCGCCCGTG
Source organism: Agrotis clavis (assembly GCA_954870645.1). Taxonomy (NCBI): domain Eukaryota; kingdom Metazoa; phylum Arthropoda; class Insecta; order Lepidoptera; family Noctuidae; genus Agrotis; species Agrotis clavis. The sequence goes on along the minus strand of OX940917.1, from coordinate 28,390,188 downwards.
GCTCCCCAGCTGCGGGTCGCTCAGCAGCTCGTCCGCCAACTTCTGCATATCCTCCATAGTGTAGTTGTAGGTCGCCTCTTCAGGCGGCTCAGGCGACTCGTTCATGCCTGAAACATTATAACATAGCAATAAGAATCGGTGAATTCGAAAACTTCATGACGTCGTACAAGTGGTTGTGAGCGATGCCATTTTTTTCCTGCATATAATTTTCCGGAGGCCTAACTTTTGAAATTAAATCTCATTGCTAAAAAAATTGAGGCAAAAATATACGTCGGAAATTGTACCTGTATCTGAAACTTAGGTATTTGTATCAATGTTTACGATCGTTTTTAGTGCTGGGGTCATATTTACGGGAAATGCCTTTACAACGCGATGATAGACGTATTTACGATCGCGATAATTAACGGTATTTCCCGTGAGTGTGGCCCTCGCATTAGTGGTAGTGGTGGACATGGCGTCATTGCTCTTGTTATGACATCGGACAAGGGGGCGTGGCATGCCCGCGCCATTTTGTGTAAGCACACAGATTTCCCAGAAAAATACATTTCCCGCAATTAAAGAACACGAACCGGAAACAGGCCCTTTTACCCTGCGAGATCATTACTAGTAGTTTTAAAGATTATCCTAACATGCACCGGTGCATGACCTACGGAAAACACTAACGTACGATATATGAGAAAATTTGGAAAAATAACACTGGATTTGTATGTTTGTCATTCAATTAATATTATTCTAACCTTTTACTTGTAAACAAAACAGCAAAACACGCCTACGTTTTAATGAAAATAGGTAGTTTACTGACCGGAAAACTAAACTGGAAATTCGCCAAAATTTGGAAAAGCCGTAAGGTTCCCTTCCCTACTGCTCACTTACCTGCGGTGGTGCAAGCACCCTTAGACACCGTACACTGAATTTTGATGCAGAAAGATACTCTATCTCAAAGTTCAATTGGAGACGTCTGCTCAGGTCCGCTGCCCAGGAACGAAAGGCCGAGGACCGCTATCGATTCACGGAGCACCCCTCCGGCCCTAACACACACATAGGAATTACTGTATGCACTAACACTAAGCTTTCTGTGGCGCCACCAGCAACCCTACAGTCCCCGCCCCATAGAGCTTTCAAAGTACATTGAAGCTTTGAAGCTTATTTTAAATGGCTTTCTTCCTTCCCATACTTATGCAGCAATGTACGACAAAACTTATGCAGCAATGTACGACAAAACTCGGTGCTGGTTTGGCAAAGGTGTTAACTATTATACCATTTGGATGTGTTTCAATAAAAATTTCTATAATCTTAATTACATTGAACAAAAAAAAATCTTTCAGTTTTTTTATTAGATACCTATTTAAAAAAAATAACAGCAAGTTGGCGTGTTCGTACAGATTTTCGAACGAAAAATATCAACTTCCGTTTTCAAGAACCCTTTGGTTTGTTGTGATTGGTTGCGGCATATTTTGGATGACCAATGACATTGTTTTGATATAAGTGTGGGGTCTGAATGCCTAAACTCCACTACAAACATGTTCACAACCACTATTTCGCATTAAAAAGTTGTCATAGTGTGTGTGTTTCACCCAATTTCCTTTTTCGATGATTTGATAACAAGTCATTTAGCTTATTCATTGCAAAAAAACATTTTGTAACAATGTTTATTAAAACTAAATCAATTATTTTCTTTACCTTAAAGTCGGAATTTTGGAATAGTTTTTAGCTTCATAAAATTTGCCTTTTTTTACTTGGTAACTATGGACATTTTCATACTTCATCCGCAAAATTTTTCAACAGTTGCCCGAGCAAAAAAACAGTAATTAAACCGGAAATCGTTCAAATTCTGGTTTCTACAAGCTTCGAGAATGTTCTAGAAGCCGGAAGTTCTCCCAATATTGTGATTATCTATACGTGTGTGAGTTGTAACAGAGGATTTGACTACACACATACTCAGAAAATGAAAACGCACTCTAATACATGGTGTGTGTATTTAGGGTCCCAGTTTTCATTTGCACGAACATCATCATCAGCCTATAATGTTCCCACTGCTGGGACACAGGCCTCCTCTCTGTGAGAGGGAGTGGGCCATAATCCACCACGCGGGCCCAGTGCGGGTTGGTGGATGTCACATGTCTTCGAATTTTTGGTTCTAGGACATGCCGGTTTCCTCACGATGTTTTCCTTCACCGTTTTGAGAGCAGTGCTGATGAAATAAATTACACAAAGTAATGCGCCTGGCGGGGTTCGAACTCACGACCTACAACTCGTAAGTCGCGACCGATACCACTGGGCCACCACTGCTCTCCCATTTGATTGAAATATGACACAGATATCCTGAAATTTTATTCTCGTATTACTTTCCTATTAGATAATTTTCTCCTTCCACACGAATAACCCGTTTTGTTTATTGTGGTAATACATCAAATGAGTCCTCCTACCCAGGGCGGCACGGGAGGGACTGTCTGATTTGTACTGACTAAAATCCACGGTGATCCTTCAATAGCTCTTTACGTTCCAGGGTCAGGTTACTTTAAGAGACAGTCCCGCGACCCCGGCCGGCTTTGTCCCTCTAAAAGAGGTCCCGTCAGTCAGAGGGGGGCCCCGTCAAATGAATGAAGCCGTAAGAGAAAACTTGTTCAAAGTGATAATAATGCAATTAATAATATAATAATAATATTCCACAACTATCACACAACGCCATCTAGTCCCAAGCTAAGCAGAGCTTGTGTTATGGGTACTAGACAACTGATAAACATACTTATATATTTCTAAATACATACATATTATAGATAAATTACACCCAGACACAGAACAAATGATCGTGCTCATCACACAAACATTTGTCCTGGGTGGGAATCGAACCCACGACCTCCGGCATAGCAGTCAGGGTCACTAACCACTAGACCAACAGGCCAGTCAGAATTACTTATACTTTAATTTAATGTTCTGAGTACTGTTATAAAAGTTGACCCTTTTTACTTGAAAGTATCAGTACATCTGCCCAACTGGCCCACAGATTACAAAATTTGCCAAACAAGAAACTTCTAGACCCTACTGAGTTTTTGTAAAAAAGTATTTAAATAAAGAGTTCTTTATTCAAAATGTATTTAACATTGAGTAACCGTTATTGAGCAGCTGTGTGGTCCAGACTTATTGACCCTTCCATTTGATATTGTCTGGCCTGTAATATGATTCAACACTGATTTAAAAAAAAACTTGTTGCTCTTTTGAAAAGAGTGAAGTTTTGAAATTCATTCATTCCCTTTCTTATGAACGAGCTACATCCCCGATTTGGGTCAAGTTACTATCTACGCGTATTTAGTGTTGCAGAGAACGGATCTTTAACTAAATACGCTACAAAAGTAAGATTTATACTTTTTTAAATACCTATGCGAAACTAAATAAAATCCAGATATTTCATGTTTTATCTATATAATTATCTTAAAAAGAATTTACCGTTTTCTAATTAGCAGCTTTGATTATTTACGTTCCAGCTTCGATGAAATAGCAAGTTTAGCACAAAACGCCCCTCATTCGATCAAAATGTTGGCCTATCTTCGACATACATTGACGGATTGTCGACTACTGCGAGGGCCGATTTGTATATGTTTGGAGCGATGTATGTCCATCATAAACCAAACAAAGACATTGTGTGTCTCTTTTATGCTAATGAGTAGTAATAAAGCATGAAGAGCAAAGGAATATTTTGTGTTGCTCTGTTTTGGTATAAACACGGATAAAGTTTCAGGCAAACATTGAAGTTTGTAGCAAATTTTGTTTCTCCCAGACCCTGGATTTATCGATTGATTGTCAGCCCTTGTATAACTAGTTATGAATCTTTAATAGATATTCTTGTTTCTATAAATAGGCTGTGGGACTGTGAAGGAAACTTTTGAAAGTTTTCAAACTTAGTTTTTAGTTGAACTTTGACTTTGACGTTTACCCTTTGTTCTGAGTTTATGCTGTCCCACTGCTTGGAAAAAGCCGCTTTAAATTTACGAAACAGCCTGATCTTGTGATCACTCTGAACCGTCGTTTATCTCTCGGCGCAAGACATGTTTGATTTATTCAAAGACATTCTATATTTGTGCTAGCATTTTTGTTAAATCAGAGAACTTTTCGAATGTATTCGCTTGTGCGCGAATATCTACAGAAAGTTCTTTAATTAAGTTTTTGATTGATTAAGACCTGGGTTTTTTATTTATCTTTATTCACGCACAATATTGTTGCTACGATAAGTATATATGTGTAAACATTGTGAACTTATTTACTAGTAATACCAACATTGAGTAAAATTTCTAAGAAAAATACCTTCATAGAAGATTTAAAATTAATTTGATTCTTTTGATATGTAAATAAATTAAGCGAAACTTAAACTAAACACTTGAAAATACAATTCAAAATAGCTTACAAGTTTCGTTGGTTTTAAATCTAAATTGTGAAACAGATTAAAGTATATAAAACCATTTGTGCTCCATTGCTGGCTAGTGGCGGACTGGTCCTTTTCTTTTTGCTACGTCTTTTGCATAACCCAAGATGTTATGCCTACTATCCGCCACTTCATCAAGTGTCTTAACTCTCCAAATGAATACAATCGTCTTACACTAGTCCGGCTCTTCTTATACGGCCAGAAAACATCAACACGACACAACATCCAGTTACATCAAAGGAATTCATGCCATGACCCAATAGCATTTGGAATCATGTAGAATGTAGGACATTGAAATAAAACCTGCTTGAAAGCATTTTCAATTGTTTCTAACAAGTGAACCCTGAATTAGATAGACTTTTTTTTAAAGTTACTCGCCAACTTCTAAAGATTGTGAAATCCTCAATAAAAGGTTTCATCTAAATTCCAAGTTTTCGTTTCAAACCGTAGCTAAATTTACAGTAACAATTTTTAACTTTAGAGTGTACAAAAACGGTGTGCAAAATTGGCTATCTATCAACAAGAACTTGATTTTGAAAAATAACATTACATTTTTGTGATTTTTTGACGAAGTGGGATGGGGTTTACATTGTCACAACACCAAGAGAGAGTAATTTAAAATTTGAATTGGTTGTAAGAGGTCTTGGCACGTTTCTCCTCCGGGGGGCCCATGTGGATGTCATCGATCTTGGTGGACTCGTCACAGTCGCGGCCGGTGCAACAGATGGTGACGAGCTGGCCCCTGTTCAGGCCGCAGGGGCAGTACATATTGAACTGCTCGCCAGCGGAGCCGTCCTTCGGGCCCGACTGTGTGCCGTCAGGGGGGTGCAGCAGCGTGAACGGTGTGGCTGAAACATATATATAATCTATACAAACATGTGTCATCCACTGATCAATTACGAAAACAAAAGACTTATTTAAAATAAGGATGTGTTATTACCTGGTTCGTGCATATATTGTTCGGGATATATATGCTCTATCTTGGTCTGGTTACAATCGGCTTGATCACAGCAAACAGTGGCGCCCGCTAGCACCTGGTGGCCGGGTTGACCTGGTTGGCCCGTTTGAGATGGTTGGCCTGGTTGGCCCGATTGGCCCCGCAGGCCGAACTGGCTTTGCGAGCCCTTCGAGCCGGGCTGGGCCTGCTGGCCTGCTAGTATTGGCCGGCCCTGCTGGCCCTGGAAAGCGGTTTGGCCCGCCGGGCCCTGCGATCCTTGAAAACCTGTCTGGCCTTGTTGTCCATGAAAGCCTGACTGGCCTCGCTGGCCTTGATAGCCGCCCTGTCCCTGCTGGCCTTGGTAGCCCGTCTGGTTCTGCAAGCGGATGTTTAAATACTTCTGCAGTACCGACTCCTTAAAGATGTCTTGCACATTGAGTGGCATCGGATCTGCTGGTTTGATCAGCATTTCGTTGCGCAGTTCGTTGCGCAATTCGTTTCGCAGTTCGTTACGGAGCTCATTGCGCATTTCGTTGCGCCAATTTTGAGACTTAGAGACACCTGATGCGTTATAATTACTCATCTCTGAAATTGAAACGAAGCGAATGTTAGATTAACATACCTGACCCAGATTTAACACTTAGCGTATATGAAAGTGTTACTAGTGAGATGTCTGCCTGACTGCAATACGGATTGACCATGAAGCATTTTTGAGTCACCTCATATGGATGTGTCGTCACCTGCACGAATCGACGAAAATGCATCGCGTCACTCCGTCGATCGTCCCGTACGTGCGGTAGAGACTACGTCACAGGTAGATCGGACTGCTCGCGTAGGTTCGCCTATTCCTAAACGTGCCTACGCCGATATCGTAACCAAGGGCAAGCCTGCTGAGTCGCAGAAAAAACAGGACAAAGGGGGTAAGCAGAGCCGCTCTGTTTCCAATAAGGAATTGAAGCAGCGGCAAACGGATGAGGATGGGTTCATCAAGGTGGAGAAGAAGATGAAGAAGAAGCCTCAGAAGAGTCTGAACCAGTGTGGTTCCGCGCTGGCTGGGCCAAACATGCTGTTGCGTCCTGCAATACCTACGACGCTTTTGTATGTGTCCCGGCTACATTACTCCACGAAGGTTGAGGAGGTCATGGAGTATTTGCGAGTGAAGACCTCCTGGAATTTGAGGGTCGAGAGGTTGGAGCCGCGCCATGAAACCAACTTCAAGTCTTTTGTGGTGCGGGTACCGACTCATTGTCTCGAGAGATTCCTCAAGGATGAGTTCTGGCCGAAAGGTGTCGTGTACCGGCGTTTTCGAGGCCAGCTGCGCGGCACCAGTCAGCGAAACACGACGCCGCCTCTTCGTGTGCAATAGTCAATAAGTTTGTAGGTGATTCATATGTATTAGTTTATTTATAATTATTATAATAATGGTATGTATTCTAAGTTATGGGCCATAGTTGCCTGAAATAAAGGTATAAATAAAAAAAAATAAATAAAAAATAAAACACTGTTAATTGAGAAACAAAAAAAAACTTTTCGTTTTTTGCCACCGACTTCCGAAAGAAAAGTTTCGTAGGTTATTTTACCCTTTTTTGTGGTTGTTTTTGAAGGCGGTTACATTTTTTTTTGAAAAAGTTTTTATTTAACTCTTTTTAGTTTAAATATTTAACCACAATTCTTGTCAAATACATTATTTTCTTACATATGCACTAGAATTTTTTAATCCGTAACACCGGTAGTAACATCGTTAACATCTCTTTCATTAAAACCTTATCTCAAAAACTACTGAACCGATTTATATGAAACTTGCAGTATTCCCCAAGTTGAACGATACTTAGTACAACAAAAAAAGAATTACTTAAATCGGACTTGTAATTCCGGAAATATGCGAACACAAACATAATTTACTAAATCATTCGATGCCGAGTCCCTACTAGAGGAGTTGTATCTTCCATCATCAGCTCATCCACCTGAGATGATGATTATCAGATGAAAATACCTGAACAGCTTTAGAAAATAGATAAAAAACCGGCCAAGTGCGTGTCGGGCCACGCACAGTGTAGGGTTCCGTAGTTGCCCATCAAAATACTTATGCGAACTAACTAAACTGATTCGCTGAATTTAATTTTAAAAAGAAGAATATTCAAAATCGGTCCAGACGTCTTTGAGAAATCGGGGAAAATACATAAAAAAAGATTACGACGAATTGAGAACCTCCTCCTTTTTTTGAAGTTAGTTAAAAATAGTTGACAATAAAAACCTACCTATCCCCAAAACATACCCACCTATTATAGCTGAAAAAATAAAGTTGACAAACTTACACTTGCAGTTGAAGAACACGTTCTCCGATACATTTTGTTTAGGAAAATATGTTATCCAAGTACGTTTTATAAGTTGGTCGACTATTACTCGTAAACTTGTAAAGCCTACATAATCATGATAATTTTCTTTTAAATTTCGTTATATATACTATTATTGTGAATTTTTTCACACCCCCAAACACAACCGTTTAGCTGGTAGAAGGGGGGGACACTCGAGTCGAGCAAAAATTATCACTTTAAAGCTTAATATTTCACAAACGAATCTTTTTATCAGAAATTGTTACTGAAAACTATCAATATTTTTTAAAGACCTATTTAATGATACCCCACACTAAGGGGTACGCGAGAAAAAAAAAAAAAACCCCAATTTACGTACTGGAGGTACCCTAAAAAAATATTTTACGAGATTGGATTTTACCACTTTTTTGGGTCAATAAATCCGTATACTTACACAAAATTACAGCTTTCTAGTACTGGGCGTCTCTGAGCTAAGCTGCGGACAGACGGACGGACGTATAGACGGACGGACGGACGGACGGACATGGCGAAACTATAAGGGTTCCTTGTTGACTACGGAACCCTAAAAACGGTACAATGTGCCTATAAAATTTGAAGGTTGCCCTAGATTTCCCTTGGATACCATAATCAGATCCTGACCTGATGATCATGGGACCACTTGGGAAGTATACCCTTTCAAACAAAAGAAAAATTTTCCAAATCGGTCCAGGCGTCTTCGAGAAATCGGGGAACATACATAAAAAAAAAAGATTCCGACAAATTGAGAACGATACGTAAGATACGCGAAAGATTAAAGTAGAAAATGAGCTAAAGGAAAAAAAACAAAGGAAAATACTAAATTCTAATCTCGCTAATATGGTCGCTTGTTTTATGCATAACATTAAGGAACGTCGCTCGTCGCTGACACTTATGATCTAGCACTTGCCTTCAGCCTTCCTTTTATCAGGTCTATAGGTATACGGCATCTTACTATGCAGTAGAATTAAATCAATCAATAGCAGGGACACCGCCTTAAAAGATAAAAAATATATGACTAAAAATATGCAAATTGCGACAAAATTACTTGACAATAAACTAGGGCAAATGCGTAATTAGAACACTGTTAAGAATTTTAAATCACTTTTCGCAAGAAATGGAGCCGATCGATGACCGCTGATACCGCTAGCGGTGCTCATGGAATCTCCGGATCGAATGGCCCGTTCACGTATAGGTTGTTGAAAGTCTTACCTCTTAGCAAAACCCACGCTCAAATTATTTAAAGCAATAAATCTAATTAACTGAAACCTGTATAAATTTTATTAGGACTCCGCACTGAGAGCTCCGGCCGGGCCGGCCGCTTGATGAACTGAAACTTATTGATTATTCAAGGCCGGATTGCGCAAGTGCAATTTCCCGCGTTCACCATGGAGTGCTTGTTGCTATGCAGAATTTTAAAAGACACTTCCTATGAGCTTTAGAGAATACAAGTGGCGATTGCTTCAAATAATATAACATCAACTCCTAGTTAATAATTTGCTACTCACTGTCATAAGTTAGCACATTAGACTACGAGACTGCATTAAAAATTTAGCGTATGCACCAGCAATAATTTAATTTATTTATAGTTACTAAACACAATATTATAAAAATATAATAAATATTTGAAGAACTCACTTGCAGTGAAATGCTTCGAAAATCGCCGCAAGTTATCTCGTAAACAAAACAGTCGCTCGAAGTTGTGTGCACCTTATGAATGAAGCCTAACCATAACTTTTTAATGGAGCCATAGGCAATAAATAATTCGCTCGGAAACGATCAATCTTTGGCATTTACGTAAAATATACAAAAAAGTTATGACAAAAAGAATTAATAGTAAGTTAAACGCAGTTTTACATTAAAATAAATAAGCAGAATTTTTTAAATAGGTACTGTAAACTATTTTTTACCTGATGACCTCCAATTAATTAATATTACAAACAGAGGCTTAGGCGCGCATAAAAAAGGAAACACTAAACTCAAATTAATTTGTTTAAAAACTGAACAAGGAGCACTTTCTAGATCGAAGCATTACAAAGTTAGTCATAATTAAACGCACTCACGTAACATAATTAAGTACTGCACAGTTCCCAATCCCTAACCCTAACCAATTCAGCTCAAACTTTTTCTTTAAGACATCGTCTTAGTCCTTAATACTTCTTGTTCACTAAAATTATAATTCTACAGTCAAGACAGGAGTGCATATTTCTACTGCCAAAGCACCATTGCGTGTACTCATTCAAAGGGTTACGTAGATTCCGCTCAAAGTGGAGCATATCCCCCTTCCCTCTATGGTAGGGAGCGCATCGCATAATATACGTGTTGTAGACGTCTATAGCTTTATTTTACAACAAAAACTCTCTGTTTTACAACTATATTGATCTTAAGAATCGTAATCAGGACACTTGGGCAATATGTGATTTCAAAGAAGATAGGGCACACCCCACGCCAGGCCATTTCGACGAAAATAAATTGAATCTAATGACATCTGAATAACAGAGATTTAATGTACGTTTAATATTATTAATATTTTTTTAAACCTTCTGCCCCAATAGGGGGCTGAAATATCCCACGAATTAAAAAGTATTTTTTAAGTTTCTGGACTAAACAATTTTTTTTTTTCAAAAAAGCTGGTAACCCAGAGGGGATACGCCCTGTTTGCACATTGCCCGCTCTCCGGGCATTTTACAATATGCCAACTTTTTAACATAAGCAAAACTCTGAGTATGATTCTAGGGTGGAGTTGAATGATTGCAAACACAGAAACCTTACGTTGTTGAAGTTCTTGAACTTAAGATTGCTTAAGTACTCGTAATAAAGAAAACTTTGCTACAAAACGTTGTTTGTAGTTAGGTAAAGGTCAGGCAAAAATGTATAAAGAAGAAATCTAATATTAACTGTGAAGGTCAAAGGCAAGAAAGATTGTGACTGCTGAGGTGATGAGTATTTAAGATACTTCTTCAGAAGAAGTGAGAAGTGATGCTGCACCGACCCGACATTGACGATGATTATAAAGAACATGATTGAGACCTACGAGTAATTAAGGCACTGTTTATTTTATTTTATTTGAGACTAGTTGTTCCCCGTAGTTTAACTTTATAGCCTTTCTCAATAAATAGTCTGTCCAACACAACAATACGAATCAGTAGTTCCTGACATTAGCGCGTTCAACCTAACAAACAAACTGTTTTGCTTTAAATATTAGTATAAACAGAAGGGTTTTCTGATAACTCTAGTTTAGGTCAAAGGTGACAGAGACAAATCCCACGATAGAGCGAGTTTACCCAGAAGAAGACTGTTCACTGTAACTTTGAAGATATGAGAGACCAAGACGTCAAAAATGGCGTTCAGCTCAGTTTTCAGAAACCACACAAAGACTGTTAAAAGGTTATTATCTTCACAGTATTGGCTGTTTATGAAAGAATGACTAATGTTTCGATTTTTGGGTTGTGAAGTTTTTAGGATTCTGCAACCATTCACCGACGACCGGTTCATCATTGGACTTTGCACTGACAGGACGATTCATTTATTACCGTTTCACCGATAAACACTTTTAGTCTTTATAGATGCAATTATTATTCGTTCGCCAGTCATTCAGTTAGCATCACGCAGCAAGTTCAAATCACGTCATCATCAGCGTTTCGAAGGCCTGTGTATTAGGAAGACTTGGGTCTTTAAACAGTGTGTTTTGCCAGTGATGACATAAAATATATGGTATTCCGACTTGGTCTCTAACTGTTGGCCTTTTATAGAGAGTAAGAGACTAAGATTAACCCAACAAATCATGGAAATAACTAAACTCGGAGTTTCTTTTCATTATAAATTCGGAAAAGAGGATGTTCGCTGAAGAACCAGAGTTACTGACATAGCTCTTAAAATTTACTAGTTTCGGCAATCGGCACGAAACGAAAGATTTAGCGAGACACGGGCAAGTGTTGGATGCAAGTGGGAGATTGTTTGTCTATTGGTGCCTATGTTTAGGAGTGGACGTCTTCGGGCTGATAATGACGATGACGTGTATAATAAAATTATTATAATACTCGTATTATTTCAGCCCATAGTGTCCCACTGCTAAGCTAAGGCCTTTCCACTTCTCACTCTCTGCGACTGATGTTTAGTCTTTCATGAACGGGACAAGTCATCTCGCCATCTTCCCTTGGGCCTGCCACGACGTCGTGTTCTCCCTTTTGGCACCCAATCTAATATTTATTTTGCCCAACGATTGTATAGCATTTGACATAAGTGGCTTGCACAGTCCCATTCAAGCTTGGCAGCTTTTACTCCTACAGTTTGAGTCAAAGAAATACTGCGTTCCATGCGTCGCTGGCAAACTGAGAGTGAGAACTTCTGAAGATTTGTCAAAATAAGAAAATTATAAAGGTATACTAAAACATCAAATAATTACATACATAACATTTATCACCACATAAAAGGACATCAAATACCTGTAAACTTAACCTACCTAAAGATAAAAACATCAACGTTTAAAAAGTTACAATAACGTTTCAAAAACACACAAAAATATTTAACTGTGACTAGACATTTATACATAAAAACTTCTTTCAGGAAATGAACACCAGTATCTTTGAAAAATTAACACTACAGGGTGGTTCTTTAAAAAATCTTAAAAAATACATAATATATTTTGTAATATTAATACTTAAAAGTATATGAAAGATAAAGATAAGATAAAGATAAAGATAAAGATATATTTATTTTGTAAAAACATGAGTGAGGAAAGAAAATATTCTATGTCATGCTGCACCTACTTTTTCCTTTCTCTGCATCACCCTAAGGTAGACTGGTAGAGAATGCCTATCTATGGCACTAAGTCCGCCTTTGTACCTAATCATTTGTGCATACAGATTTAATAATAAAAAAATCTTATTGTTTATATCGTTGTACCAAAATCTGAGAATTTTTAATGTAATTATAGTTTTCTACTTTAAAAGTATTAAAGTTATAGCGGGTCTAAAACGACCATCAGAAATATTGCAAATGATTAACTTCCCGAATTACATAGCCAATGATGTTGCGGAAAATGCACGAAGTACCTAAATCATTAGGAATATTGCTCCGGGCACGCCGCAATTGCGGCGGTAAGACCCCTCTTTGAGGAGTGGCTGGAGAGAAATCATGGCGTCCTGACCTACCGCTTGACGCAGGACCTCACCAGACACGGAAGTTTTGGGAGGTACCTGTGTCTGATGCGAAAGGAGGAAACGCCTGGGTGTCACCACTGCGAAGATCGCCCGGAGGACACGGTGGAGCATACGGTGCAAGACTGCCCCGCTTGGGCAGGGCACCGACGTGTCCTCACGGCTGCGATAGGCGGAGACCTCTCGCGCCCAGCATTGGTCGCGGCCATGCTGCGGGGCGAGACGGAGTGGGAAGCGGTCGCCTCCTTCTGCGAAGCAGTAATGCTCGCGAAGGAGGAGGCGGGCCGCGCGCGAGAGAGGACAGTGTCCTCCCTCCGCCCCACCCGCGGTGGTGGACGCCCACGGCGACGGACGTCGCTAGACGATCTCCGGCGGGCAGCGAGTAAAGGGCAACTCGCTGCCCGACCATGGACCATGCCCGGGTCGACGGCGCGTTGTGTCCCACGCGCGCCTCAAAGAGCGTCAGCATAATGACGGGGCCCCTCTCTCGAGGGCCAAAGCCTGCCGGGGTCGCGGGATTATTTCCTTACCGTGACCCAGGAACAGAAAGTATTAGTAAAGTCAGTAGAAGTCTGACAGTCCCTCCCGCCCTGCCCGGGGTGGGAGGGAAATCATCAAATGAGTATTTGATGATTTTACCACGCTAAAAAATAATAATAAAAGGAATATTGCTCAAAGTGGCCAATTAAGACCCGCAGTACTATCTTACATTGGTATTTAAATTTCTCTTTTGGGCTGATGTTTTGATCAGCTGAGGAATAAACGTATACTTCTTATAAAAAGATGCTACAAAATTCTAACCTCTTACCAAATATTAAAAAACAACTGAATCTGCTCTCATTACTTATACTCTTTTAGAACTACATTCTAGATAGATTTAAGACCCTAAAATTTTCTTTTGAAAAGAATAAGAACTGCAGCAAGTATTGAAATATATTTGTGACATAGCTTAATGACTAGTAAAAGCGCCTTGCTGTAAGAAGTCCGCATATTTCATCCCTATTTTCTCACATACATCTACAGTAAAATAAATCAAAACAAATGGAAGGTTATTACATACAAGCTACTTGCTTGTTCAAGTGTGGAGTGTATAGACTGGTGACAACAATCATCTTATTTATATTTACAAAAACAGAGATTTAAACATGAATTAACTTTTATTAAGATTTTGTAAAGAGTCACCCATTATCTTAATTAAATCGGCTCTAAAAGCATTTGTTTCATAATACTAACTAACATTGTGCATTGACAGTATCTTTAAGAATCTTCGTGAGATTTAAGTTTTAGGAGATAATTTTTATTTTACCAAAATTATCACTCATTATGAGTGGCCTTAACAGTACATTTGATAATTGAGGAGTTTAATTATTTATCTATATTTAACAAATTTTAAAAGAGGGCCCAAAAGACGGTATTCTCTTTTAAAAATAAACAAGTTAACCTATGTAGGCGGAGATATGTGGTAACATTAGACAATATACACAAAAAAAACTCCTATTCCAAGTCGGTAAAAAATCGACTCTTCAGTCTTAGTAATTAGCCATTAGTTAAACAGGTAGGAGATAATTTGGTGTATAGGAAATTACCCGTGGGCTTGTAAAAGTGCGAAATTCTATAGAATATGATTAACTAACATTTATAAAAGTACTATAACGTGACCGCAAACAACTGTTTTGGTTAAACCCTTCTTTCTTCAGTGTCTTCAGCTTCATGAAGACATAAAAACCAATCGTTTAGTTGCAGTACCTCATTGGTAACACCTGCTTTACCAATGTGGTTTGAGATCGTGATCATCTTCAGAGTAACCTCTTTGAAGATACGGCTAAACCACCGGAATCCTGCATCTGTCGTAACTTATCGATACTGGTGCAACTTGTTACATCAGCTAAACATGAGACGTCAGACTCCAGAAGTTTGGCCACACCTGAACATGAAACATTTGTCTATATTTCCGCACCGTTTTCCCCTTTACCCTCGACTTTATCGTTGGTTTTCTCAGGTATTGTTATGCAGATAGCTCGTTCGGTCTTGCTGGCTGTCACCAGACCGTGGTAGATCCAGTAGGTGTTCTTCATATCCATCAGGAAGGGATCTATGCATTGGACAGGTTTCCTATAGTTGCAGTACTTCAGGCAATCCCGACACACGCAGTACAGGTGTGTAGTCACGATGTCTTTGCTGTAATCGAGGCCTTTACGTGGGTCTTTCAGCTTCTGCATTGCATGTTCCTTGGTCCGCATTTTACCGCCTGAGTCTTGACGTTTGTTCATTTCTGAAAGATAGACATTCAAAGTTAAAAAATATGCAAGCTTTACATCAAGCCAAATCCGTTAAGTCAAGTTCAACCGTTAACAAACGAATAAACATCATATTAGTTATATTCACATGCCCTTAAACCCCATCTACACGATCAGACCCGACCGCCGACAGAGGTTACCTTGGTCGCGTCAACAGTACCCAACCGTCTGGAACGCTGTCGGCCGACGGTCGGGTACGACCGCGGACGCAGCCTGTCTGGATGGATGCGCTCCCGACCAAGGTCATCCAAAGGTCGATTAACTCCGCCCATATTTGGTCGGCCGACCAACGTCTACACGGTAGATTTTCACATCAACCGGACCAAGGTCACCTCTGTCGGGCGGTCGGGTCTGATCGTGTAGAAGGGGTTTTATTCAGACAAAATGCAAACTTGTACGTACGAGCTTTTATAGTGGAAAGGTTTTTATAGTGTCAGGGATCCGAGTTCATACTCTATGAACTCCCTGACACTATAAAAACCTTTAACTGACAGCCATTTAAGTGTAATTTAATTTTAAACAATCTCATATTTAGTGCTCTACATTCATCTGGTATCTTATTGCATACCCGGACACACATAAACATGCAGCTGTAGTCTCAGGAACTAAAAAAATTCGAATAAAAAAATATCATGATTTAAATAGCTGTCTCCTTGTTGTTTCACCCCCGCTGCACGGGTTCTATCACCCCGATATTAAAGACTCATTTTCATCGACAAAACTGCTTATAAAAATTCTTAACCCATCGCGAATGGCGGCCGTTTTTGTTTTTTGACCGGTCCAACCGGGGTATGATACAATACATGCAAATGATGCCTTTATTGCGAAGGTAATTTTTTAAATAATAAGTGAAAGTACCAAAAAACATGCAGGGAAAACACAAAATTGTACACAAAAATTACTGAATATTTTCACATTTTTGATCTAGCTCGTAAAGTACCCTTGAATTTTGCTAGCGTTTTGTATTTAAATAAAAGTATTTGAGTCAGTCTACAAAATGATAACAAAATAATCACTCTACGTCAAGTATTTTATATTAGTTTTTATATATTTAGGAGCTATTTTAATTGAACATAAACCTTCCTTGGCTTTTTTTAGCGTGGTAAAATCATCAAATGAGTCCTCTCACCCCGGGCAGGGCGGGAGGCTGTCAGACTTGTAATACTGATTAAAATCCACGGTGTCCTTCAATAGCCCTTTATGTTCTGGGGTCACGATAATGAGATAAGTCCTGCGACCCCGGCAGGCTTTGGCCCTCTAGAGATAGGCCGCGCGTGGAACACAACGCGCCGTCGACCCGGGCATGGGCCATGGTCGGACAGCAAGTTGCCCTTTACTCGCCGCCCGCATGCCTGCGCCTACGGTGGCCGGAGATCGTCTTGCGATTGCGACGCCCGTCGCCGTGGGCGTCCACCACTGCGGCTGGGGCGGAGGGAGGACGCTGTTATCTGCCTCACGCGGCCCGCCTCCTCCTTCGCGAGCATGACTGCTTCGCAGAAGGGGGCGACCGCTTCGCACTCCGTCTCGCCCCGCAGCATGGCCGCGGCGCGAGAGGTCTCTGCCTATCACCGCCGTGAGGACACGCTCTCACGCTCACGCTCTGCCCAAGCGGGGCAGTCTTGCACCGTATGCTCTACTGTGTCCTCCGGGCGATCCTCGCAGTGGTGGAGATTGGCCGAAACCCTTCCTTGGCTTAGGAATTGTCTGATAATCAGTTTTGTCGATGAAAATGAGTCTATAATATCCCTTTCAAGTATCGGTAATCGAAAATCAAACACACTGTATAGCCTATATGATAAATAACATCACGTCAGCATATATGTGTTGTTCAGCCAGTAGTATGTGTTGTTGTATTTTTGTTCAGTCAAGTGTGGTCCCTTTGACCACACTTTACTCAACAATAATTAAGACAAATTAGAAAAAAGTACTTCCTTATTATGATTATTGCTTCTTAAGTCATAAAATAAAATTCATAGCATTGCACATTTGATGAACATACGACAATTTTTCTTAGCGGAATTTGCGTAGCTTATTTAGAGTATGAGTCAAACGAATATAAAACAATTTGCCATCGACACTCCAACGAGCTATTGCATTTGCATCAGTAATCCCGCGAGCCCTCATAAATCTAGAATTTCACTAGACTAGCTTTGTGGTCAATGGTCATCCTATACCTTCGCAAATTATAATTCATTAACACCTATGTTATAACAAAAATTATGTTTCTTAACATATGTAGTAATAAACGGACCAGATAACATTCATCGTCACTACTGCCATAAAATAAATGATTCGCATAAACGAGTATAGTAAATAATTCGCACCTACTTGCCCCCCTTATAGCCCTCTTATTATGTAAACATGCAAACAAAGCTGTCTAACTATTTTCCATAACATAGATAATAATTTGGGTAAAGTGTCAATCTCAATACGACGTTAACGCTGAATTTTGTCTACACTGTCTTTCTCGTATTTGCATTCTGACATAATAACGAGTATATCGCCAAACACTGATACAAATGCTTTAATAGATGTCATCGGTGGAATAAGGACCAAAGGTTGTACTTACGTACCGCCGGCTTCAGCTAAACACACGATCAACAGGTTGCTTCTTGATACACTACTTTTACAAATGCCACAATTATTAGTAGAATCTAAAGCACAGCTCCACCCGATAAGGCGTTAGGAAATAATTTATTGATTTATGGCTATGCACTAACTATTTGTGCGCAAGTGCAAATTATTTCCTTGTTCCACAGACTAGGTCATGTGGAAATCCTCCCAGTCTCAACGTCCTGAAGTGTGGAGGAGTAATGATTTACTACTGTAGGTACATACTGGATCTAGACATCGCGCCAGGTTAAACAAAGGGATTTGTCGACTAAGGACATTGATAACGTCCTACACAAATATCTATAAATAAAACCTTTGATAGAACAACCTTGTCATCCAGTCCTGGCAAGATTGAAATTTTATTGATTATATTAATCGGGCGTCTTAGACGTTAACAGATCATATTTAAGTGTTTTTTTTGAATTTGCTATATGAAAATTGTAGCCTTTGTTTGAATACAACATATTTCTAGTCACTATGCGACTGTCA
The DNA here is from genome assembly GCA_954870645.1 of Agrotis clavis. NCBI lineage: Eukaryota > Metazoa > Arthropoda > Insecta > Lepidoptera > Noctuidae > Agrotis > Agrotis clavis. The sequence goes on along the minus strand of OX940917.1, from coordinate 28,371,928 downwards.
ATAAGAAATGCAACTTGTATCATAACGCAGTAGTTTATTAATAAGCCTGTTCTGTCCCACTGCTGGGCAAAGGCCTCCTTCCAACGCTCACCTATGTGCACCACCTCCTTCCAATTTTCAAGGAAGACATCCAGTTCGTCCTGCCATCGCCTTCGTGGTCTGACGCGACCCCGTGTCACTGTTCCAGGGCAACAATCTTGAGGTCTGCGGCCTCATAGCTCAGACATCCATGACAGGCAGTATCCCTTCCTTTCACTCTCCTCAGTTTCATTTAAACATTCAAAAGAATGTTGACCATCATAAACATTAAATGAAACTAGTAGTGTAGGTAGGTGTTAGATATGCCTGTATAGAGTAAAGTACTCGCCACTATCTGAAAGGGTTGGTACCCTTTGAGTATTAGGATCAAACAGGGGGCAGAAAACTGTCACTTAAGCAGAATCATATCGGGATAATATTATGATTCTAATTACTATTTATAGTTCAAAATGTTGACCGCTTAAAATTCATCACACGCCATTCATCGTATTTTACTTACGTGATTATGTTAAAGTGCCCTTTTTAAGTCCCCAGATTAAGGCATAAGGTTTGATAAAATAAAATACAGATGATTTTTACAATTTTAATCTACTCACATCTAGAATGTGAGTCCATTCCCATACTACTTATATTTTAAGAACAGACGAAACGTACACGCCAACGCACTGAACATTTCAAACATTCCGATGTTTTTATTCAATCTTAACCTCTCCAATAAAAGAGTAGAGTAGAAGTAGACGGTGAAGACAGTAAGACAGATGACAGCAAATAAATTAACTCAGGAACGGCTTTGAAGGACACCAACAGCTTAGTCGCCGTTGCCTTTAACTCGCTGTACATTGGGGGCCATCGCGTGGTCGCGACTGGCCGCGGTGCTCATGGGATCGCCGACACCGGCACTCAGTAACAATCCGGTGACCACCGCGCGAGGCTTGTCCCTCTCCGCCGTCAATTCTGCGACTTGCATGACTGACTAGCCACGACCGCGAAACTCCTCCTCCTCGTCTTCCGTCGTGCAAGGGTCTCCCTGGAATTGATACAAGACCAATGTTAATATTATGGTAATTCCAATGGTTATAAGTTGGCTCAGTAATACGTGAGTCAAACTTATTGGCTCAGGATATGGTTCGCTGGATTGAACGATTGTGACGTTGTCCATAGCGAATGAGAGAATAGCTGTCCAGTTTTTTTAAATTAACTTTCCAACGAAAAATGTGACCAAAATTATATTGAATTAATTGAATAATCGCTGGGTTTCAACTAATTTATTATTCTATCAAGTGCTAGTCTCTGCTCCGAATTAATCGGCAGCGGGGCGGGCGCCATCTTGTAATGCGGCTTAAACGCCCCTCGCCTCTTCCTCCCCCGCATATTAGAAAAAAATGATTAAAAAAATATCACTGAATTGAAAATAGCAATTACTTTCATCAGAAATATTAGGGACGATCAATCTTTGTTGTGTTTTATATTTTTAAAGTCACGAAGGTACGTTAAAGTCTCCAGATGGTTTCCTGATGATGATTTTCTTTGATCCTGCAAAAGACTTTTAAATAATGAAGTTAATGTTACTCACGTCGCCGCTACCGCAAAGACAGGGGCCGTTAGATGTTGCTGCCGTGATGGAGAAAAACCCGGACGTCCTTGCCCGGCCGCTGCTCCCGAAAGTAGACGCTATCGATCCGGACCCGGAGACTCGCTGTAGCACAGCCTCCACCCGTGTACCAACTACACAAGACAAAGCCAGTGCGGAACCTTTTTCGAAATCTACTAAACTCGTAAAAATCGAGCTCGTTTAGAATCTTAAAACCGTATGATATGGTGCTTGTTATTGTTCACTTTTATTTTGGTTTATCCTGTGAGAGTTTCAAATAATTAAAAATAATTTTATGCATACAGTCTGTCTATAAAATCATGAAAATCGCTGAGGGCGCTGCGTTCGTGAACTTAGAAACCCTGTATAGTTTGACTAAACTGGTCTTAATACTAGGACTTTATTTTGTGCTAGAATAACAAACCTGCAGTCTTACTCCCGACATCTCAATTGAAATTGGAAATTGGGATCGAGATCTTGTCATTTGGCACTCTTGAATGTGACACTAGCTCACGATTGGAACAGTATTGGGCGGATTTTTTTGGAACTAAATGATATCGACTTTACTCGAACGAAAATAAATATCAGCACACATTTATTTATTGATTTATTGAGTAATTCAATATTTTTAAATTTAGTAATTTTAACGTTTTCATTTGTATGGCCACCCCATGACAATCAGTGTAGGTGTAGTCAAACATGCAGTCGATTCAAATCTCAATCTCGACTTCGTTCAAGAGTGCCAATTTTCTGAATATTGGAATTGAAACTGAATCGAATTGGAATACGATCGAGATTAGGATTGATTTCAAGAGTAAGGCCCCAGGGGCCTCACTCTTTTTACAAGACGTTTTTTAAATGTAGACATACAGAAAAGGTAGTCGTAAAACTGATCTTAATATTTGGCTAAAACGATCAGATACCATAAATCAAGTCAATCAATTACATTGAGTAAATAAAAGACAAGTATTCACATACAGAATTTATTGTTTTTTATTTTATTTTTAATTAAAAAAAATATCCCCCAAGAATTGTAAAATTAATATTGGGAGAGTAAAATACTGAAATCAGATGATAAAAGTAATAATTAATTATTAAAATAATAAATTTTAGTTCTTCAAACTGAGTTTTCATTACTTTATAGACAGACTGTAGCCCCCTTTGGATAGCACAAATCTTTGGTCTCTGTCGTTCAAATAAAATGAGTAAAAAGAAAAATGTTGATACATATTTTGATTTAATATTTGAATTTAAACTTTGTTTTAGTAATAAAGAAGGAAACGAATCTTTTCTCCAATTGTACGAGTACACAAATGTTGAAGTCATCCATTTCTTAAGACGGCATGATCTGAGTTTGAGTTAGTTTGCCATAATTTTATAGCCTTTATAGTCTAAAATAGACCTCATAGTCCAATCAACGAGAATGTTTGTTGTATGAAGGCTTCCGAAAAATTCCTCCAGCACTGAAATGGCATATGATGAAAGTAGGTGCTACAGATTATAAATGCACAATAATCTAACTTTTTTTTTTCAATAAGTTAATTATTTTATTCTTTACCAAAACATGAAAATTGCTTACTAACTAATTAACTCTTTGCTTAAAATTCCTCAGCCTCAAATACTTCCTGTATATATATAAATTTATTAGTTAGAATAGAGAAGTATATTTAAAAAAAAAAACTAACAGAAAAATAGTTAACACTTTTCCATTTCAGTCATGAAATAACTTATTACTGACTAAAAATCCACTCAGTTCCTTGTTCTTTGCGCTCCAGCGTCACGGTTATTAATGGAACCATTTTTTTTATATATATAAAATTTATGTGTGATTCATGAATATGGTCCATCATCATCATCATCAGCCTATTATGTTCCCACTGCTGGGACACAGGCCTCCTCTCTGTGAGAGGGAGTGGGCCATAATCCACCACGCGGGCCCAGTGCGGGTTGGTGGATGTCACATGTCTTCGAATTTTTGGTTCTAGGACATGCCGGTTTCCTCACGATGTTTTCCTTCATTGAATATGGTCCGCTAGATACCAATTCAGTTAAGCAGGTGACGAAAAATGGAATTAAATCTAGTACTCAATATTTCCGTTTATCTTAAGAATCTTTGTATGGAACGTTACTTTCAGCTGCAAAACCTGTTGGGCGAACTGTTTTTATTTCATTTTCTTGCCAGCATTAAAATAGAAGGTTAGCCAACAGTCCACTAAATCGTCGTAACTAAATCGTCTTTTATGGCTGTCTTGCAATAATTAAACTAAAGCCGTATTTAGACAATTCAAGAACTTACATGCAAGTTTCACCGTTTTTGTTGAATAGTCAATAATGTAATGCAATTTCTTGCATCATTTAAAAACTTTTTCAAAAAAAATGTAACCGCCTTCAAAAACAACCACAAAAAAGCGTAAAATAATCTACAAAATAACTTTTCTTTCGGAAGCCGGTGCCTTTGTTTTTTTTCTTTTCATTGTCTTTTTAGCCACCGACTTCCGAAAGAAAAGTTATATTTTTGTAGATTATTTTACGCTTTTTTGTGGTTGTTTTTGAAGGCGGTTACATTTTTTTTGAAAAAGTTTTTATTTTACTCTTTTTAGTTTAAATATTCAACCCGAATTCTTGTCAAGCATTATTCTCTTACATGTGCACTAGAATTTTGTAATCCTTCGCACCAGTACTTACATCACTCATGTACACATTAAGCTAAAAATTCAATATCTCTAAAATAACTGAACCGATTTAGATGAAACTTGCAGTATTCTCTAAGTTAAATGATACCTAGTACAACAAAAAAAGAATTACTTAAATCGGACTTGTAGTTCCGGAGATATGCGAACACAAAGTAAATCAATCGATGCCTACTCCTTACTGTTAAGGAGTTTTACCTTCCATCATCAGGTCATCCATCTGAGATTATGATTATCAGATGCAAATACTTGAACAGCTTTAGAAAATATATGAAAATGGTACTATGTGCCTATAAAATTTGAAGGTTGCCCTCGATTTCCCTAGGATCCCATCATCAGATCCTGACCTGGTGATCATGGGACCAATTGGAAAGTATACCCTTTCAAACAAAAGAAAAAAATTCCAAATCGGTCCAGGCGTCTTCGAGAAATCGGGGGACATACATAAAAAAAAAAAAAAAGATTCCGATGAATTGAGAACCTCCTCCTTTTTTGAAATCGGTTAAAAAAGGGTTTTGTAAAATCTAATTTAGATAACTTGACAAGATAAGAGATTATGATAATCAAAAATGTGACTCATGTGTGGTACAAAAATTTTTGGAAATTCTTTCGGAAACGTTAATATTGATTATATTGAAATCCGTTAAAAAATATGAAACGCTTTCTAAGCGATTGCCAATTGCATACTTTGAGAGTCTGTATTTCAAATTTATTGTTTTCGTGCTTAAAAATATTAATACGTTTTCAAATAAATACAGCTTTATCATAATTAAAAATTAAACATTTACATAGTATGAAAATAATAATAGAATTTATTTCTATAAATTGCGAAATAGAAAATTTCAAAAATAAAACATGTTTTGAAATTACATACACATTCCAAAATATTTAAGCGTACGTCCCAATCTAAATTCTTACTGGAGAGCATATCATAAACTCCGTTCTACTTCTTAAATTTCCTTGAAAAAAAACTAAGGTGAAAAACGGATGTTTCAGTGTTTTAGGCCTATTCCTTACTGGGTAGTTTTTAGTCAGTACGAGTATGACAGTTCCTTCCGCTCTAAACAGGGAAGGGAAACATTCTTCCATCACAAAAAAGCATTACCTTGAACCTTAGCTTGATCGAGTAAAGTCTCCATAGTGATCTATTTCTAGTTTTTTCTCTCCATTCTTAAATGTTTTTCTACGTCATTCAACGAACTACACCGGTCTAGATGAATGATAAACTGGAATCATTCTTTCTATTCTTGGATCCTTCTTTTTAATCTAGTCAAAAAACATTGTTGATAACCAGCATAGATCGTCTTTATGGCAAAAACTTAGGCTGTTGCTGAATCCAGAACTCTTAGAGGGGGTTTCAAAAATCAGTGTACGACTAAACGCTGACAGACACTGCGCCGGCGGCGGCGGACTGAGCCCCGACGGGAATTTGCTTTGACGGGACACTTCGCCAAGGGCTATCATCGATTCAACAAAAAAAACTTTTAGGAGGGTTTAAAGGCACATGCCGATCATTCTGGTTTAGGAGGAACTCGTGACTAAATAATTACAACCGCACAAGCCGATCATTCTTGTTAAGCCGCGCTTGCCGTGGTTTGTCTGTGGATGGGTGACCATCTGTCATAGCGAGTTTCCTCTGTGCCTTGGAAAGCACGTAAAACCGTTGGTCCCTTGTGTCATTTGTAGATCTTTGACAGTCGTTACTGTTAGTCAGAAGCTCTAAAGTCTGACAACCAGTCATGGGATATTATATTACCCAGTTACTGGGTTGTGGAGGTCCGACAGGCAGTCGCTCCATATAAAATACTGATATCCACCTGCATCTGGTTCGACTGGAAGCCAACCCCAATATAGTTGGAAAAGGCTAGGCAGAGGGCAGATAATCAGGAGGGTTTAAAGGAACCTAACAAAACAGAACTTCGGCTTGTCCCCTGATGAGCCCTGTTGGCGAGGGTTCCTGTCGGCAAAAAATCACGTCGACGTGTATTTTTATCGGTGTTGAGTCTGTCGGCGTTTAGTCATAGGGGAGATAAGCCTAAGACGGGTAGCCCGCCTAAAACGGGTATGCATGTAAAACTACGCACCGTTCCTGCTAATGAGAATGTGTGCGTGCAGGACGCGTCGCCTCTCCCTATGACATTCTTATTAGCAATAACGACGTGTAATTTAACATGCATACCCGTTTTTGGCGGGCTAACCGTCTTAGGCTTACCTCCCCTACACTATTTATACATGAATCTAAATGTGATCACTTCATCCGGACGGTGTCCAAAAGAAGAGACTCCAGTTTCAATAGTGATGTCATCTCATGACAGTGACTTTCAACACGGTTACATTGTGCTAATCGTGTTCAATGCAAACATTACCTTCATATAAGTGTTACCGTCATGTTTTCTTTTCAGATGTTAGTTACTTGGGACACATTTTGACAAGGTTTAATGAAACACAACATGATATTTGTTTTTTTTTATTCCAATCTATTTCTACAATAAAAAACTGAAGTGTAAAAGAGTGTGCATCTCAACTCAAAAGACATCCTTGTAAAAAAAATCTTATAAAATTCTAAAAATGTAAAAAAATAGGTAGATATAAAAAGTTTCACAGCTTCAATTCACAGATCGGTATAGCTAAACTATTCGTAAAAACGTTAGTTTTTGATAATTAAAATTATAAATTAAATAAATAATCTAACCTAGCAAACTATGGATTGACCCTGATTTAATATGCAACATGAAAAATACATGATGTGTCTTCAAAATGACGGAGTCGAGCGTCCATTCAGTTGTAATTATTGCCCATTCTTCATGACACCAATTTATACAAAAACGATGAAGATACGAGTAGAAAGACAGGATACACGTTCGTACACGCAAATGAATGAAACAAGGGAATGCTTTGCATGCAGCTCGTGGTGATGAGTGCTTAGCCCCCGTCGGCGGCAGCCCGCTGTCCAGGCGGCAGGTCTTCATCATCATCAGTCTCCACGACAGCGACGATGCAGATTGGCTCGTCAGTATATTCATCATTCAAAGTAGTGAGGAGAAAGCGTACTTTCTTATCTTTATTTTTGTTGATCGAATCAGTGATTTCTTTCAGAGCGTGATACTTATCAGGTGGCATTATTTGCTCGTTCGCCTTTGCACAGGCCGAGTAGAATAGACCTGGAATAATACAAAAAAAAACTTTGTTAAAGAAGGAAATAATGTGCCACAAAATTATTGACATCACTGTGAAATGGGGGATTTTGACAGGGAAACATAATCCCTCGTACCATGTATTCTTGCATATGATATTGCACACACAGAATGTAAAATCGCTCTTCGCACAAAATGAAAAGGTTTCTACGTTCGTAATATTAATTTTGAATGTCACTTACCTCAAAACAAGTGATTCCTGAACACTACAAGATAACGAGACGCTTCGTCAGACCGCTGCTGCTCAAAATCAGACAATATTGATTGAGAGGCGGAACTGAACACATCCCAGGGTTGCAAATCAATAAATTATACCAAATTCGCAAAAAATGAAACCCGAGAGATTTTTCCGTTGAACTCAATGACCCTAAAAAAAGTATACATATACGAGTATATTATTATCAACTTTTGCTGTGAACGTTTCGGAACGTTTCCTTAAACATGATTGCCACATGGTAATATACTGTACTGACACCAATTTATGACGGAGGGTGATCAAATAAGCGAACTACGCATTAAGCATTGAATTTGGCCCCTGGATCTGTATTTTCCTTTGTCCAAAGCGCCCCTCTCAACTGCAAATACATTTTGTGGCCGTTTTTGGGTGACCAACATTTTCGTGTTCCATTTTCAATAATAATTAAATTTAAATGATATCTCTTGAGTAAGAAAGAAATAAGAAAAAAAAAACAATGTTAGGAAAAATAAATAAAACTAATAACAAGATCAATTTCGAGATTTATTATTCAGCGGCTTTAAAAGAATATTTGTCTTTGTACAGAAAATGAGAAAAGTACAGGTTTTCCAAAAGTTACTTTTGAGATTTCATTTTATTTCAATTCTTAGTTATCATTTCGACTGCTTACGAAGTTACGACATTAATATTCAAGTGGAAAAGACAATTTTCGTTTTTTTTTAACGTTTCGTGGGACGTGACTTTTAACGGAAGTGAGGTAATGGCGTCCATCCCGATTTCATTCAACAGGCTGCCGTCGCTTTGGGGTGGCACCACAATCTTCGCGAGTGTTATCATATTTGACTGTGTTTATAACTTCCGGGAGATCTTTCTAGAATGTTCCACACTCACGTCAATCGGGAACACCAATCACTGTCCAGAAAGGAGTTTTATCGAGTGCCGCCCCGTTGACGTGTTTGGTCGTGATTTGTCGGTCTATTAATAGTAACGATGCAAAATCATTATTTTCTTTACATAAACATAACTAGTAACCAATACGTGTCGTTCACTTTGTTTTGATCTGTCGATCATTTCGTGTGAATCGGAAAAACTAGCCGAACGTGAAGCTGTCGAAAACTCATAAATTGTACTGACAAATGGTGGCTTCTGAACAGTGTTGAGAAAAGAAGTTTTTACGCTGTTAATTGTTGTTGTTAATAATTTACGCTAAAAAAGTCTGTTTCTGGACCACATCTTCATCTACGGGGACTTCAACTCGCTATAAATTGTGACTAGAGTGCTTGAACAGTCAGCTTCTTTCCATACGGCCGGCGCACTTGTAGCAGACTTCGAGTCTTCAAGGTCGAAAGCTACGAGGCATCAACAAGCGTCCAGTCCTGGCTCTCTTCAGAGTCAGGAAAGACCTATTTTCACCAGCAGTGCTCTAAATCCGTGACTACGAGTCCCCTAAGTGTCCTCGTGTGCATCCTCAGTGTACTACTTGAAATTTCTGTGGAATCTTTACTGTGGGCGTTTCATGTTTACTACGTTTTGATACTACCTCTGGCTAATATTTTGGGTGACTTGCTGTTACTGTACTTATTCAATCTTTAAATTTATAAGTAAAAACCAAGCTGTATTTATACCTCAAAATGGTGTTTATTCTTGATAGTATCATTGAATATTTTACTGATAATCCTCAGGATTTTGAGACACTGATCGTTGTGGCAGGAGTATGTCTATTCCTATTTGGTTTAGATTTGATAATAGGTGCAGTATTTACTTCGAAGCTATTGGAGCTTCTTGCAGAATTGATTGATCCGTGCAAATAAAACAGAACTAAACTGCAATGTCTCTTTATTATAATGTATTTTTGTGGTTGTGTTGTTACATTATTCTTCTTATTTTATACCTGAGGTGCGCTCCATGTTTTATATTTCATAATAATTAATCATCTCAATCTCATCAGATTAAAAACTGATATCTATCATTATAACAATGATGTAAGTTTTTATCCAGGTAAATAAGGATCTTACTTTTTTTCAAAATGTTAACTTTAAGTTGCATAAGATTATTATAATAAGGTTTAAGTTACAAATAAGTATATTTTTAAGTTTAAGGTCTATCTTTTTATCAGTAATGTAAGTTATGAGTTGTATAAGTGTACATTTGTAATGAGACATAATGTAGTCTTTATTTATAACAAAATTGTAAGCTTTATTTTGCATGATTACATTACTTGGTGTAAGTCTGCAGGAACTCTTATCAGATTAATTGTGAGTAATTCTTTTTTTTAAATAGTCAGCAATTTACATAGTATTAGTCTCTATAACTTTTCAGAATAATGTGGGTCTTTGTTTTTATTAAAAAGGTCAGCATGAAAGGTATCAGTGGGTTTTTTGCATCAAAAATAACTTGTGTATCTGAATATTTCAAATTCAATAAATGTGTAGAGTAGGTACCTATGTGTGTTTATTTTTTTGTATCAAAAATATAAACTTTTATCTTGGTGTGCTTAAATGTCAGTGTATGTGTGAGTGTATTTTTTTTTATATTTCTACGTAAACTTATAATTATCTAGGTATTGTGTGTTTAAATCTTCATCGATGTGTTTCTTTACATTAGACTATAAACTGATATTTCTGTGTGTTTCATTCTCAACGAATGTGAATATGTGTGTTTCTTTATTATTTATATAAAAATATAAAAACTTTGGTCTCCGTGAAATCTTTAAATGTATTAGTAGTCTGTTTTCTAACAAAAAAAAATGAAATAACTGTCTTTTCCCGCCTAATAACTGTCTTTTCCCGCCTAATAACTGTCTTTTCCCGCCTAATAAATGTGATTTCTTCCGTGAAAAGCGCGTTTGTTTGTTCCCCTGCGTATGACAATGTATCTATAAAGATACTTAACGGGCGACTCGCTGTCCGACCATGGCCATGCCCGGGTCGACGGAGCGTCGTGTTCCACGCGCGCCTCTTAGAGCTGTCAGCAGTATGACGCGGGCCCCTTAGAGGGCCAAAGCCTGCCGGGGTCGCGGGACTATCGGGAAACCGTGGCCCTGAAACCTTAAGGACATCGTGAATTTAGTCAGTACAAGTTTGATAGTTCCTCCAGTCCTGCCCTGGGTGGGAGTACTCATTTGATGTTTTTTAACTTTTAGATACAAATCTCACATCACCAAACCATATCTCAGTTCATCATCATCTAGTTAGCGTCTTTCTAACTCAAAAGACTTCTACTCTTACTGAATGAAACATAATATATAATTATTATAATATGACAAATGGAGCATGTGTCCATCTAACTGGCCATCTAAACAACAATTTAAATTAAACTTGACATTAAGTTAAACCACTCATTTTAGTAAAGGCTGACTTACGTTGTAGCTGGATCCAGTGTTACTGGATTGAAAAATAACTCTATTACTGGATTGCTGGATTAGTACAGACACAGTATAAAAAATTAAGACTGTGGTACTGTACTAGACCGAAACATATTTACATGAATCCAGTGCCAAGCAGGATCAAGTGCGCTGGTATCAGGAGACAATGGAGCAATGTTAGTCAGTAAGCCATTATAATTCACTATAGAACACAATACCCTCTTTTTTAAGGTGGTTATATCTCCAGTCAATGGTACGACGACGAAGAATGATAATTAATTGTCGTGCCAAATTAAACAAAAAGAAGCCAAATTATTTAATCACTAGCTGTTCGTCGCGGTTTCGCCCCCGTGCTCTGCTCTTATTAGTCGTAATGCGATGTTATATGTATAGCCTTTAGCCCTCATCGATAAATGGACTATTAAACATCAAAAGATTTTTTCAATTCTAACCAGTAGACCGTGTCCTCGTGTTCAGAGAAAAAAAAAGAATAATCTTGAGAAAGGCGATCACAAGTTTGCAACCAGTCAGTAAAAAGATGAAACACATTTGGTGTAGATGACTTGGAGGAATTAAGTTAGCAGCGGGAATGAAAAGGGCCTCGCAGATGCGTCCTGTTGCTCCCTCCAAGATTCGCTACGCCACTGAGGAGAAGAAAACGTGTCAAGCTGACCCCAAGTAAAATAAAATATAGGCAGTAAGATGACAATATGAGAGTACCATCATCTCCCACTGCTGGGACACAAGCTTACAAGCCTCTCTGTGATAGAGAGAGAAGAATAATAAAAAAATAAACAAGGTTTTTAGGGTTCCGTAGCCAAATGGCAGAAAACGGAACCCTTATAGATTCGTCATGTCTGTCTTACTGTCTGTCTGTCCGTCCGTGTGTCACAGTCACTTTTTGACAAAAGTATAAGAGCTATCCTGTTGAAACTTGGTAATTAAGTGTATTATGTAAACCGCATTAGGATTTTCACACAAAAATAAAACAAAAACCATTTTGGGGGGTACCCCACATATCTACTTAGATTTGAGACTCAAAAAAAAATTTTTCGCCTGACCCTTACGTGTGGGATATCTATGAATAGATCTTGAAAAATGATATTGAGATTACCAACATCATTTTTTTCTAATCTGAACAGTTTGCGCGAGAGACACTTCCAAAGTGGTAAAATGTGTGTCCCCCCCCTGTAACTTCTAAAATAATAGAATGATAAAACTAAAAAAAATATATGATGTACATTACCATGCAAACTTTAATTGAAAATTGGTTTGAACGAGATCGAGTAATCAGTTTTTTTTTATTACGTCATAAATCGTAAACCGCAATTTACCTTGCAAAGTTACAACCAACTACAAGAACTTTTATATTATGTTACTTGCTGCTACGTAACCCTTTATGAGCGAGTCCGACTCGCACTTGGCCGGTTTAATTTGCTCTATCAGTAATCAATTTATAACAAGTAAACAAGTTAACATGAATTTAAAAACATTTTATTCAAATATAAGACCCATAAGAAAAACATTATTATTGCACAATATTGACATAGGATACAAAATATTTCTTCCAACAGTCATACAATGTTATTATAAAGAGATAAAAAGTTGCTGAAGCATTTGGCTTCTAACTGTATACAATGAGTCATAAATCCATTACTATTGATTATGGAAGTTTTGCCGGTAAAATATTTTGTCTATCATAGAAAATTACAGTATATTTAATTATTAAAAAAAAAAAATAGTACACAAACATATGTAAAGGTTTGCTCTCATAACTTTATCTATTGTGAATAATTGTTCAATAAAATTATTCACAGATTAAGTAATTAAATAGCACCGGTGCCCATCACTACAGATCATTATCACTTCAAACTTTGAAACAATAATTATAGACAGTCCTGTTTGTAATTATTGCTTATAATTATGGGGACCACACCATCATTTCATACAATTATCTTAGACTTATGGCAGTTAGTGAATTAATCTATAGTAATACCTATTTATACTTATCTATCAAAGCCATCTATCACACTTTTTCCCCTTTCTGATACAAACATACGTTTAAAAACATACAATAATAATTTCATCGTTTTATTATACAACATTAGTGTTTGTTTATGCGAAACCCGATACACCTGTCCAATATTTTTGTGTAAAGAATCTATGTACAAAATTTTAAAACCGTATCATAAAAAATCACAAAGTTATAAGCTTGTATATTACCTGGTTGTCCGTTCAAAAACATGCTCATTTAAACCGCGTCTACCGTGTTATACACTCGTGATAATAGTTTGGCAATAGGTACCTAACCGTACGGTGTTTGTATTGTAATTAACTGGTAATAAAATTTAATTAAAATATAAAAATATAACTTGGTGTAAAAATTATTTGAATCGAATCAGTTACCTACTGATTCTGAACAAACTATATTCAGGTTTCGCATATACTAAAAATAATGTTGTATACATACAAATAATTAATATTATACATATAATTGAAATCAAAACCCTCTTTCTAAATCAGTCTTACTAGATGTACGACACGGCCTTCTTATCTACTCAATAAAAAAATATAAATTACACCTTTGAAACAAAACAATACTAACAACTTAGTAATTATAACAAACATTGCTTCAATAAAACATAACATTAAAGTATTTAACAAATTGTTTTAGTCAACCATATTTTATTTCAGTTAATAAGTATTTAATAACGCCCGAAATTAATATTCTATCTCAATATAAATCTCGTTCCTTCATTTTTAACAGCTGCTTCTAATTGGACATATTATTAATGGTTCAGATAAAAAAAACAGTCGTTTTTTTAAATTAAAATAACGTTGCCCCCCACTAGGAATTTCTACTGTATCGTGGGTGCGTTTACAAACATATAAACTCACATACACAAACGCCCAGACCCGAAGCAACTGCTTGTAGATCATACAAATAATTATTTGCTTCGTGCGGGACTCGAAGCCGCGACACCCAGCACAGCAGTCCAGTCGCTCAGCCACTGCGCTAACCATGTCGATGATCGGGAATAAAATACCATCCGAGATAATTTACTGATTTCCAACTTTAGTAAACAATGGCAGTCATTTATGGAACTTAATCCAGGATCGCTTTGTACTAACCAAAATGACACTTAGCACTTACGTCGCTTCTGTTTCGGTTCTACATCATTGACAATAGGGTCTGATGTCGCAGTGTTAGGGTCCACACGAGTGCTAGCCGTCTTGCTAGCAGCCACAAGTCCGCGGTAGATCCAATGAGTGTACCTCATGTCCATTAGATAAGGATCAATGCATTTAATGGGCTTCCCGTAGCAGCAGTACTTGATGCAGTCCTTACAGGCGCAGCAAAATGAAGTAGTGGTGATGTCACTTCGGTAACTGAAGCTAGGGTCCTTAAGGGCATCCTTATTGTACTTCATTGCGTATTCTCGGGTCCGAGTGCACCTGGTCACGTTGACCTGATGTTGAATTGCATCCACAGACATTTCTAGAATAAGACAAAAGATAAACTTTAACTAAAGCTTGAAAAAGGGTTTCGTTGACCCGATCTCTTAAAAAATTAAAAACAGTAATTATATTTTATTCCCAAATTATTACGGTAAATTTAAATGACCCTGATTAACTTTATACCAGTAATATACATGTTCAAATTCAAACTCTATATCAACAAATTCATCAACCTGTCTTCATGCCATCACAAGAAACTTGCGTCTTATCTTTCAAATTGAAATCCCCAAAACTAGACTGAAGTGTTATGAAAATTACAACAACATAATGTTATCATTTAGTTGAAAAAAAAATAACCATAATAAACAACTGCGTCAAAAAATAAAAAACAATTACAAATATACTTACAAAGCGTGGTATTGCCTATGTAGATTCAACAGGTAGGCAATAAAATATAGCACTTCACTGAAGCAAGGCTTTCCTAGAAACTCAATTAGCGAGCTGATCACCACGACTCCCGGAACTCGACTCTAAGCTTCTTATTGATTGATGCACATAGTTTGTGCGCAAGTGCATAGCAGGGCTTTGTTTACCTGACTAAGGACACACCCACCTGCCGCTGCTCCTGGCCTGCTAGTAAAACATAGCCTCTAAACTAGAAATTTTATGACACGATATTTTTTGTCTGTATCATACTGTCATAAGAGATTCCCTTCAACAGTATTGAGAGAAAGCGGTATTAATTTTGACCCCGTTTACGATTCACATGATCCAAATATTTCTATTCAACATTTTGTCGATATGGTACAAACAGTGACAAGGAAAAAAACATTTAATAAAATAATACCTAGAAAGCATAGTAACATTAAAACATGGATAACGCCCGGACTTGTTCGCTGTATCAGACATAGAGATAAACTTCACCAAAAATCAAAACATGCACCAGATGATTACTACTTTCAATTGTTAACAAGCGTTACAGAGCACCCATTTTAAATTCCTTTCTTTTTGTTTCAGATGCTGGTTTTCTCAAAAGGCCTTATCATTTCTACTACGACAAGTGACCTGAAATACACGCTTTAAGGAATGCTGATGGTATTTAAACACATGAGATTTTTCAGCTTTAATTGCACCTGAATGCAACCCAATCGCTCTCACAGAGAGGGGGCCTGTGTCCCAGCAGTGGAAACATTCTAGTCTGATGATGACCTATATATAAACCTAAGCCTCGGTTTCTTCTTGTTGAATTAATTTGACGCCCCTTCCTAGATTTAAGGAACAGCAAAGGATTGTCCGGGTTAGCAGCACCTAACCTTTTCTGGGTTAACCTGTGATATATTATTTAAAATAGAAAATGACCTTAACAATGTAAAGTCATTAAATTACTCCTCTGGCCCTGTATAAGGCGGATGGGTCCGTCAGACTTGAACTGACTAGACTTCCTCCCCCATTTCTTTCAGTTACTATATTTGCGTTTCAAGGCCACGTCAACCTATCCCTGTGACCCCAGGAGGCATTTTGTCCTTTTTGGACCCTATCAGTTGACAGCTCTTTGAGGCACTGTACGTTTCAGATATTTAAAAAATAACTTTTATATTGACAAATCGATAGATTATTTCCTTGAAAAAGAATTAAACGCGTTTTCATGAAACCATCATAAATGTTACTCTTCAACTACACTACCAAAGCGTCGACCGTCTTCAAATATTTTATAGTCTAAGGCCCACTTGCACGAACCCGAGTTATCTTTTAAACTCAGAGTTAGTTGCTAACACGAGGTTAAATTGACAATATTGTTTGACAAACTGTCAATTTAACCTTGTGTTAGCAACTAACTCTGAGTTAAAAGATAACTCGGGTTCGTGCAAGCGGGTCTAAGGCAGGATAACAACCCCCTTTTTACCGACAATTATTTTACCTGAAACAACAACCTTATTGCTTCGGCATTAAAGTTCATAATGATTTTAATTAGGGATACAAAAACAATTATTTACGGTTATTTTTTTTGTTTTTTAGATACCTACGGCGTTACTAGTCTTAATCTAGAGCCAACATAACGAAATGAAATCATTGATTTTTCACATGAGGTTAGACAAAATCATAAACTCTAACGCCAAAAATAAGTTTAGTATCTCAATCCAAATTCTGTTCCGATTTCATTATATACATGATTGAGATAAGACTAGGTTAGGCAAATACGATCGTTGATTAGTTACAGGCAAAGATCGAGATCAGGATTGCGACCGAGATACATCATTAATTTCCAGCTTAAATCAATGATACATAAAGGCAGACTGTTTGATGGCTTATCATAATTTCGATTCGTTCATTTCGATATTTTCAGGTTTCGTTTCTTTTCAGGATGAAACCTTATGTTTTCTGGTCTCATTAGTAAAAGGTAGCCATTTATAAAATACCGAATGTAAGATGAGTTTCGGGACAAATATAATTAGAAGAGGAAAATAATAAAATCAATGATTCGTGCTTAGCAACAAAGCCGGTTGAGGCCTTTAGGGGTACATCAACAAGATTGTAAATATAAGATTTCAAAAACGAATTTGTGTAGCGAGTATTTATTTGTACTTATATGGTATATTTTCTTCGTTTACTAATAGCAGATGTAGAAATTGATAGTCAACGCTGCTAGACATCTAAAACCTACCAACAACATATCAGAATTATATTAAAAGTACTCTGCGTATAAAATAATTAGGACAAAACAAAAAGCTGGTCAGTTTCTGACTTCATTTTCAAACCCTCGTCACCACGTTGTGAGTCAAAGTATGTAGTAGTTTCACTGTCCACCTTCTGTGAAGCAAATGAGACCACTCATCCATTTTTAAAGTGTGTAAGATTTAATGACCTTTGTGAAGGATTTTCACTGTCAACTGTCTACTTTCGGTCTCTATCATCAGACATTCACCTCCTCACCAAGTTTAATGTATAGAACTTGTCAGGGTCAGGCAAATGAGTCCACTGTTAAAGTGTGTCAGAGCGTAACTTGCACTGTGTGAAAGAGGTCCACTATCTACCTTTATCTCTATCATCAAGTTGTCGCCACCAAGTTTAATGTAAAGGACTTGTCATTACCAACCAAATGAGTCCATTGTCAAAATGTAACTTACACTGTATGAACGGTCACGCCGTCGCGGGACTGTCTTATACGGTAACCGTGACCCTGGAACATAATTGGCTATTGAAGGAACACCGTGGACTGTATTAAGTACGAGTCAGACAGTCCCTCCCGTCCGGCCCTAGACAGGAGGACGCATTTGCTGATTTGACCAAGATAAAAAATAAACATTGTATGAATGAATACCAATGTCCCATTGTCCACCTTCTGTATCTATCATTAGACTTCAAATTAAATGTCAAGGACTTAATTTTCATTCCTAACCAACCAAATGAGTCCACTGTCAAAGTGTATAGCTTATACTGGTTGTTGGAGTTCCACTGTCCACTTTCTGTTTAATCATCGACTCTCGTCACCAAGTTTAATGTAAAGGACTTGTCAAAACTAAGCAAAAACTCTAGGGGGCTATTACCAATTGTTAAAAAGTTTCACTGTCCACCACAGTGTTACTGTTTGAAGGGTAAGAGAAAGCCTATTTATGAGGAATACTACATTGTCTGTATGACAATACATAATGTCTCGGCTAATTAGATCTGTGAAGGTTTTGATCATCAAAGAAGTCCTATGTGGTAACTAGCGATTGCCAAAAATCAAAATAAATAGGGTGTCCAATAAAACAACCTATATTTTTCAAGAATTTTAATTCACGACACATCCTCAGAATGGGATATAATTTAAAACATCAATGGGTATAATTTCAAAGAAATAGAAAATACATTTAAATTAATTGATTCCTTCCTTTCCTTACAAATACGGCACTCTTCATTCTTTTAAAAATTCTTAGAGAAAAATTTGGCCTCAAAATTTCATAGACTTACTAACTTATAAAAGGTATTAATTACATTAGATAAAATAAGCTCTGTTACTAACTGAAGAGCGTAACTAGAACTTGAACGTGACTCTTTGATATTTAAACCAGTATTTATTGACCAACAGTTTAATTCTACTTACGCACTCTAGCTAGTTTCTAAAACTAAACTATTTTTAAATTTGGTCCTAAAAAGTTTTTTTAAAGCTTTTGAAACTAACTATGAACTAACCGTTTGACGGTGAGTAACAAGAAAAAAATAACTATAGTTTATAATAAAATCAGTCAAACTACTGCCTCTCTCAATTATCAAAATATATGAATTTTAATAAGAAGATAAAAAAATAAGGTTATAGGGGGACACGGCTACAACATCACAATTATAAGCTTTGTTCTACGTTCAAAGTGTAGCTTTCCTATCTATTTTAATTATGTGACATACCTAACGAGCGAAACTCAATTATGGAAATCTATCTAATGCAGAGCCAATACGGGAAACCCCATTGAAAACATAATATTAGAAGAGTATGTCACATCCTTTGCTGCCGTCAATGAATTTACTGACGGCGGCGCTTCATGGTCTGCCGAAGACCTTTCTTTTCAGGCTGATCCCTGGGCACTCTCTCCCTTTTCTGGGCGTGTAGAGTAATCGCTACCCTCACTGCCTCGCGTTGGGCGCGTAGCTTTTGCTGGAGCTCCTCCTCGCGCTTTTCGGCCGCGAGGCGCATGTTGTTGATCAGGCCCAAGTAGCTGTACCGCGGCGGCGGCAGCAAGGCGCGCGAGTCCACGTACCTGATCGAGGTACCACGACCAAAAAACATGCGACAATCTTGACAGCCGCAATAGAAGCAGTATACTCCAACAGGGTGGTCATGAATTGGCATATTGACCAAGCTTAACACAGTAACCGGCTCTACGAGGTACGGTAGTTGCGGAGTGTAGGACATCTTAATTTCGCTGGCTCCAGCGGATGTGACCATACCTGTAATAAGAAGGAAAAGTTGTATCAGACATACTTGTCATAGAAACTCCCACGTGCCTAAAGCAAGGCAGTAAGGCTCGATGCTGACTGACCAATTACTACTAATTCCTATTAGTAGAAATCTATTCTTGAAATAACGATGGTCAGCAAAACCTGTCCTTATTATTTGATAACTGGAGCCACCCACTGCTGGGACCTATGCTCATTGGGCCCCTTCTGCCATACTACGTAACACTTTATGTGAGTCAAGATAAAGAAAGGGTTCTATTTTATATATTCTACATTTTCTTTAATTTATAGCACTGCTTCTGTCACTGATCTGTACCCAACATACCAATACCGATAAAAATAATGACAAATTGTCCATAGTTTATCGTTAAATGGGTTATGACCCTGAATTCTGATCAATGATCTAAAAACGTTGAATAGCGATATAAATACTTATATGGTACTTACAATTGAGGAATCCTTGAGGCTCCTTTGGTCGCGAAATGAGGCACAGAATCTATTTCCGCGTACCGGACAAGCGCCACAAAGAGACTGGACAAGGCGGCCCTCGATCTCAATGTATTGATTAACGGTGGTGGTCAGTCCTGCGCAAGTGCAATTCTTTTTTTCTCTAAACCTGTTTTACCTATGGACCTAGATTTGTCTGTGATTACGTCTTACATGTTATGTAAACCATCCAAACGAACCTTCAAATTTTGAAGTCAAATCAAATTATCTTTTATGAATATTATTAAAATATTTATTATTTATGTCCTTAAAGTAACTACAAAAATTGTTCTTATTTAATCTGCAGGACTACGACTCGCAAAGACTCCTTAAAATAAACGTTTCAAAACTTTCTGCAAGTGTACAATCAAGAGTTCCTCAAAGAGTGTCAGCACAATGACGGGGCCCCCTCTAGAGGGCCAAAGCTTGCCTGGGTCGCGGGACTTACCGAATTACCGTGACCCGGAACGTAAAGGGCTATAAAAGTACACCGTGGATTTTAGTCGGTACGAGTCTGATAGTCCCTCCCGCCCTGCCCTGGATGGGATGACTCATTTGATGATTTTTCCACGATAAAAAAAAAGTGTGCAGTCAAACGAATTACTTGCAATGCATGCAAAAATATATTTCCACTAGACCAACATTATTCGTTTTTGTTTGAATTTCAACCATAGACATACAGAGAATTTTATAAAAAAAATGACTATTTCGCTCAGAACAGTCACAATATTGTTCAAAAGTAATTGTGAGATAGCTGACCATACCAAATAAACTTTTGGTTGAAAAAATGTGACAAAAGTTTCAAAAGTTGGACGGACATTAACTATTTTCTTGAAAATATTTGTGTGACCTGAATTACTTTGCTTATTTCAGTTGGGATTTGAGGTCAGACTATGAATACTTAGGCTTATTAAAGATTAATGATGTTTTTTTTTTTTAAATACTCAACAAGACTAGAAGTTACCTTTACTTTTCAATAGTATATTGGTAGAGGGGGTTGTTGTAAGTTCGCCACAAAAATAATTCCCCACAAAAAATAGTTATGATCCTGTTCTCCTAGTACTTTTTGTTCTGATTCCACATTGTGTCCTCGTTTTAGGTAGTTTTGTGCTGGATTTTATTATTTAATTTTTCTGCTATCCGTACGGAAAAAAGGAATGAGGCGAATTTACAAAATCAAAAAAAAAAGTTTTGGCTAATTTATACATACTTTTTTCGTGGGTTTAATTTGTGGTTAACTTACAACAACTCGGTAGAGGGGCATCATTCTTCTTAAAATACTTACTACTTATATCATATAATAATCACTATAATTCTTTTCTGATGTTCTGCAATTCACGTAGTTCGAGGCTGCACTTGCTGTTTTTTTTTTCTTCAATGTGATGATGATTATTTAAGGACCTAACTTTGAAATTCTTCTTAAATCACAGTACAAGGTTTATGAGGAAACATAATAATACTATTAAGAGCCCTAGCTGTGTTGGATAACATTCCTTTTCTTTTTCCAACTTTCGGCATTTAATATTATAGTTCACCTTTCAAATAGACCTCAGTTCATCACCACCTTTTCTTTGCTGTACGTACGGAAAATGTACAGGTGGTAAGAAATTATTTTACCAATTAATAAATTAAAGTGTTTTTGTAAGGACCTAAGGGAAGCCCAGTCTCGAAATTGTCAATCTTTATTATTCAATCTTCCACTGACTAAATTCTTGTGTATCAACAGTTTTATTCCGATGTCTCTATCTTCTATTTATTCCCCGTCTGACAAAATTAATCGGTTAATTAATAATTTTAATTAATTATAAAAAGTGTTGTTATCTATACAAAATAATAAAATAGTAGAGCTGTCATTCATGTGCATTGTTTATTTTTCTTTTTTGAGATAGGGGATCGATTTTGAAGCCACATCAACTATTTTTCGACTTTTTTTGTTTGTATGTTTTGAACAAACATACAACAACAGAAGAGGGCTGCTGCCGATAAAAACAACAATTACGTTGATATTCCAGATGGCGCCACTTACACGATCCGTATTGTTTCTCAAATTTGTTTGTTTATCATTTGTTCTGTGTCTGGGTGTAATTTATCTATAATAATATGTATTTAGAAATATATAAGCATGTTTATCAGTTGTTTATCATAACATAAGCTTTGCTTAGCTTGGGACTAGATGGCGTTGTGTGATATTTGTGGAATATTATTGTTATTAATTCTAAATTAACGCAAGCGAAGCCGCGGGCAAAAAATGGTAGGTAAATAAAAGACAACTCCTTAAAAAAACACGAGACAGAAAATATGCCAATTTTGTTAATACATTAAATACACAATAGACAACCTTGTAGAAATAGTAAATGGACAGGTACGCAAGAACATCTTAACAAAATTTTAAAAATTCGTAATTTCTTTTTGAAAATTAAACATTTCTGAAATTCACATTGGCCATTTAAATTAAAAATTTAAAACGCACGACATTTTACACATAAATCCATTTAGCACAAGAATTATTTTAAATAGTACTAACCTCAAGTATAGGTACATGAGCGAATTAAAATTGCAAGCTTCCTTCAAAGGGGTCTTTTTCCTAGTAGTCCTTAAATCTACCACATAAACGTCTATTTTTCAGTACACCCAGAAAATAAGGAACATAGACCAAATGTTTGTAAGAAAATAACTTTTTTACTAGTGATTCCCTAGAAGAGCATTATGCCATAGTAAAAATTGTTTTTAAAAATAGTGATACAGACTTCTAACGGGCAGTGTTAGTTCAATATTATTATTTAGAAACCACTTTCGAATTTTAGCAATTTAGTATACAATACAGGGGCCTGACCACGAGCTCTTATCGCGATCCAGTTTAGGCTGTGAGAAAGAGAGAGAGCTATACAAGTCGTCTAGCGCCATCTCGTTCCCTGAGCGTAAACTGGATCGCGTTAAGGGCTCGTGGTAGGCCACCAGATGACTGATTTTCTGGTATATTAAAATTAGTCGTGCATAGTACAGTCTTATATTTATATTTCCAATACCATCATTATATATTTAGGCGGACTGTTTCACCATCCCCTGATAACTGTTCGTTACGTTAATAAAAACCCACAAAATATGTCTTGAAACAAATCCTTGTCTTTTTTATCCCAGCATGACATGCTTTTCAAAATATGTCTCAATGACGTTCATGTCATGTTTTATTAATTTTAAATCATTTCCTATAGTAAATAATGTTTATTTTATATTGATATTGAAATCTAATAGCGCAATAGCTTAAACACTATTATATTGTGCATAGTTTTGATATGTAAACTAGTACATTAGTTCATAAACTCATATAGAAATGGATATAAACGCAAGGTTAATTCTAGCGCCAAGGGATTGTGAAACAGGCCTCAAAATTCCTAACATTTACTTAGGAAGAAATAGTTTAAATACAGTGATCATGACATAAAATCATTATTGATGTATGTATTGAGATTAGCGAATAGTTATGTTGAATATCGAACCTGATTCGTTAAAAAAAAAGATCTTCGATTATGGGAAAGAAATTTCTGTGTCTAATTTCTCTTTTAATCTTAAAGAAAGATTTTTATATAGGTACTTTGAGACGCTGCGGCTGTTATAGAAAAGCTGATTTGCTGAACATGTCTCAGTGGAACTTTATATATAAAATTACATATTTTATAAGTAAAACATTTCTTTTATACATAATACATAAACTAACACCAATAGGTTAATTACCACAAGTATATCGATGATGGTCGCTTAAACCCATCTAGTTAGAGGTCATTGCATCTTTCAAACAGTTCCCGAGAAAAATGAGGGCAAAAATGACCGACCTATTTCTGGTACAGAACAGCCTAGTCATTTAGCGTCGCGAAAGAGTTTTCCATGAAACCGACCGAAATTACGCGACTCACAATTCAAAAATTTACTTTTATCTGGCTCCAACCTTTATGTCGGTGTATAAAATGTTTAGATTCATTTCTATTTTGTTATTAGAATTCGTTTTTCGTTTTCGTAGTACGAATAAAAGTTGACACACCTATTATAACTAATTAACAGCTTTTTTTAGCTGGGCAGTTGTCTGAAAGTTTAAGGATATTTGATTTAATTATTCGGAATTTCAAGTTCGTGTAACCTCAATAAAGGCTTTTTAGGCTACTTTTACTTTATGCTTATTTTATGAATTGATATTTAAATATTTTTTTGCTGACAGTTATAAAACTGTGTTATTTCTGATCATATAAGATTTCTTATCATGTAATTTTGTCTTTTCACGCTCATTTGAAACTTTGCCTGATAAAGTTATTATCTTTTTACTGTGCTCAATTGAAGGAAAAAAATGTTTATGCTGACGACTACTAGCAATTTTAGTTTTACTGGTTAACTACTTAGTTGCTTCGTATGTAAACATTAAAATATTAGGACCAAGTAACTCAAAGGACATTAAAACTGGGTCCTTGAGTGTATATCATTACTTACGATGCAGTTCAACTATGAAGGAGAGTTGCTAACGCCACATTGTGACGAACCTTTTAATAACACTTGCACGTTTTTAAAAAACAATTATCATATCCAAATGGCTCTAAAAAGATAATATACCTACACTATTAAAAATTAATTTACTCAAAGTATTTTTTATTCCTAAACTTTATTTTCAAGTGACAGTTGACAAAATGGAGTTCATTGACACTCTCCTTCTTAATTGAACCCCAATAAACTTACAATAAAACATTCACAGAATGTCACAGCTAACACTTATCCACGTTAAATAAGTATTGATAATAAATATGTAGTTTTAGCCTAAAATACAGTCAAAAATCACAATTTAGCATATGAAGGAAATATCCTTCTGTTCTACAACGACTAAGCAAAAAAATGCCATCCCTAGTAAGCTCTATTAGGTACATTGGACATTTAACACCTATTAATATAACAGCTACTACAAAGACTGTAAGCACAGTCTCAAAATTTTCACAAAATTCGATTGAGATGATCGATTCCTATCAAAAAAGAGTTTAAAAAAAAAGATCCATCCAGCTTTAAAGAACAGCGTAAAAATATACTAAACTTTCACTCTTGATGAATCTGTGCTGCAAAAACCTGTACCTATCATCTGAAGTATATATTTTGACAGCCTTCAGGAATCATTTTAAAAGGGGATTTCTACCACATTTAAACAGTTAGCAAGAAACATTTACTTATTTTGACGTTCTAATGAACGAAAAAGTTTTGAGAGTTGCGTGATTCCATTGTTTTGAGTCCGGAACTTTTCAATCCAACCTGTAAATTAAAAAAAAAATACTTTTACAATACACAATAAAAGCCACATTTGTTACTAGAAAACCAAATTAGAGATTAAATGTGCTGTTAAATGCAAAACTCAAGAACAGCTGGCCCAATTCAATAAATGGTTTGTTTGAACAAGATTTGTGTTAATGAAAATTTCTCATTTTCCAGATTAGTAAATTACACCCGGGCGAAGTTTAGATGGTTTAGATACGTCGCTAGTTTCAAATGATTATAATATTATTATATTTTATGACGTTATGCTTAGTTCACAAGTCGCGTAAGCCCCTTCGTACACAACGCGACGCAAGTCTCCGATACCTTACGACTTTGGTATCCAGGCGACTATCAATACAAATCCTTGGAGGTTCGTACACACTACACACACACGCGTCAATGAATACCAAAGTCGTAAGGTATCGGCGACTGGCGTCGTGTTGTGTACAAAGGGATTAACAAAACGCACCGCGACGCGCCAGTCGTGCGCCCAAGCCTGATATTTAATGTAAAAAATACATAATTATAATATATTTATTAACACGCGCCAGGCCGCGCCGCGTTATGACATAAAACTGGTACTATAGTTGGTGCCAGTTAAGATGGCAATAGCGGACATTGACCCCTACCTTTTTTTTGCGACTTGTCTAAGGCATTCGATTGCGTTTCTCATGACACATTAATCAGGAAATTACATCACTATGGTGTTAGAAATACTGATTTGGATCTTCTTATTTCTTACTTGGATAATAGGATCCAAAGAGTGGACGTTAATGGTAAACGATCTCCGGGTTCTACTGTCACTATGGGAGTTCCGCAGGGCTCAATTCTTGGCCCCTTTTTATTTCTTATATATATCAATGACCTTCCTTGCCTTATAAAGAAAGATCATGATATAGTTTTATTTGCAGATGACACATCACTTTTATTTAAACTTAAACGTCAACAGCCCGTTACTGACGAGGTAAATATAGCTCTCTCTAAAATAGTGCATTGGTTTAGTGTTAATAATTTACTTTTAAACGAGAAAAATACTAAATGTGTAAGATTTCTGACACAGAACGTTAAGCAGGTGAAAACCAGTGTACTAGTACATGGTGCTGAATTGGATCTTGTGGACACCACTGTTTTCTTGGGTATTACTCTAGACTCGAAGCTGCAATGGGGCCCTCATATTACAAAATTGTCGAAACGGCTCAGCTCTGCAGCATATGCGGTATATAAAATTCGTCATTTAACCGACGTAGAAACAGCCCGTTTAGTATATTTCAGTTATTTTCATAGTGTTATGTCGTATGGCATTTTGCTGTGGGGAAATGCAGCCGACATTCAGGCTATATTTGTGCTGCAGAAAAGAGCCATTCGAGCAATTTACAACCTAGGTAGCAGGCATTCACTGAAGGATAAATTTAAGGAAATAAATATAATGACAGTTGCATCTCAATACGTGTATGAAAATTTGATTTTTGTTAAAAAGAATATTAATCTTTACACAAAATATAGCGACATTCATAGCATAAATACAAGAAACAAGGACTTGCTAAAAGTACCCGCGAGTAGGCTCCATAAAATTAGTAATTCGTTTAAATGCCAAAGTGCACGTTTCTACAACAAACTCCCAAACCATATTAAAGAACTAAGCCTAAACAAATTTAAATCAGTTATTAAACAGCAACTATGTAAAAAAAGTTACTATAAAATCAAAGAATATCTTGATGACAAAATGGCCTGGGAGTAAGCTGCTCCAATGCACCCTCAAGCATCAATTATAGTTTTTTTCTAGTTTTCGTCAATCGCTTTTAATAAACTTTTAATGACTTTTTATGTTTTTTTTTTTTTTTGATAATGTGAGGAATATGTGGTATCAGAGGTTGTTTAGCTCCTTACGTACTGAGTTGAGCTTCCATTATCTGACACATGCTTGCACTGACTGAACAGGTCTACTTAAAGCTTTTCTTTGCAGTTCTTTCTTAAAAAGACCATTTAATACAAGAATCTACATAGTTCTCACATGTATTGACGAAACAATTTTCCGATTGTTAAACCATTATTTACTGATTTTTTTTTTATATACAATCTGACATGTACGATTTTTTTTTTATATACAATCTGACATGCATATTTTTTTTTTCTTTTTATATTTTTTCTTTTCTTTTCCTTTATATACAAAGTGACATGTATGATTATTTTATATTTTTATACAAACTGACATTACTTTATTTTTACATGACATTTTAATTATTTATTTTATTTAGTATTGTGAATGCGAGAACCTATGTGGGCCAAGCTGTCGTTTTTTTATTTATTTATTCATTATGATTGTCTGACAGTTTGAGTAACTTAAGCGGCCTAAACAAGTCCTTTCTTTGGTATTGTTCGTCGTGTCGCTGAGCTCCTTGTGTTATAAGTTGAGCTCCACGATAACTGACAAATGCTTGCACTGACTGGACAGGTCCACTCAAATTTGTGTGGTTCTTTCTTCAAAAGACCATTTCAGACATTGCCTGCATGGTCCTCGTATAAAGTGTTCTACATTTATATGTCTGGACTTTAAAAGAGACTGTGACCTCTGAATTTGTTTCGGATGTTTCTTCTCAGAGTAGTCAGGTACGAAACACCGGCCCCTCCTAGTTTTATGAAAAGACGTGTAAAAGTTTTGAAATAACCTACTTGCATAAATAAACATCATTTCATTTCATTACCTAATAAGTCCTCGTATAATGACATAAGCTCAGAATTAGCATTATTATAAAATACCGAATAAATTAGTAAGTATATTGTAAGGATATAAGTATCTTATAATTCATAAAATATCAAAATGGTAAAAATATTTCACCTATAACTAAGATTTTATATTATTTTTATATTTAAGACTCACAAGTAAACACTATCATTTCACAGAAAAATGCTAATTCTGGTCTTATGTCATTATACGAGGACTTATTAGGTAAAGGTCAATGACCGCTATTGCCATCTTAACTGGCACCAACTATACGCCTATAATCTAGTGTAAACAGTTTTTTTAAATGTAATAATTGTTTGTTTCACTATTTCTTAAAAGACATTTATTAATACATAATTCTTTGAGGCATATATAATTATGTTAATCGCTTATAGCATAACATCACCAAAGCAAAGGGCGCTATTTTTATGGTCAACATTTGTAAATTCAATTTTAGCAACGCTTTTAAAGATTCTTCTGTAATTATCATAGGTATTTTGCTGTGCAGGGCAAAACCGCGTTCGCTTATATTAGAAAAAACAAAACTTCTCGAGCGCACACATTAGCAATACCGAGCAATACATGTTTTTGCAAAACTGCTAACAGTACTCATTATAAACATTCGCACAAAATAAAACACAGATAATAGAACAAAACAAATCGCTGAAGAACAATTAAAATAAATTGTGAAGAGGGAGATGAAACGTTAGCTTTATCTAGGTGCATGGCAAGATCGAAAAATTGAAGCTAAGGAAAACAAGTGCGTGTCGGGCCACGCACAGTGTAGGGTTCCGTAATTGCCCATCAAAATACTTTTGCGAACTAATTAAACTGATTCGCTGAATTTAATTTTAAAAAGAAGAATTTTCAAAATCGGTCCAGGCGTCTTTGAGAAATCGGGGAAAATACATAAAAAAAAAAGATTACGACGAATTGAGAACCTCCTCCTTTTTTTGAAGTTAGTTAAAAATAGTTGACAATAAAAACCTACCTATCCCCAAAACATACCCACCTATTATAGCTGTAAAAATAAAGTTTACAAACTTACATTTGCAGTTGAAGAACATGTTCTGCGATACATTTTGTTTAGGAAAATATGCTATCCAAGTACGTTTTATAAGTTGGTCGACTATTACTCGTAAACTTGTAAAGCCTACTTAGTCATGATAATTTTCCTTCAAACTTCGTTATATATACTACTATTGTGAATTTTTTCACACCCCCAAACGTAACCGTTTAGCTGGTAGAGGGGGGGGGACACTCGAGTCGAGCAAAAATTAGAACTTTAAAGCTTAATATTTCACAAACGAATCCTTTTATCAAAAAATTATTAATGGAAACTATCAATATTTTTTAAAGACCTATTTAATGATACCCCACAATAAGGGGTACGCGAAAAATAAAAAAAAACATCCCCACTTTACGTGTACAGGAGGTACCCTAAAAAAAATATTTTACGAGATTTTATTTTACCACTTTTTCGGTACAACAAATCCGTATATTTACACCAAATTACAGCTTTCTAGTACTGGGCGTCTCTGAGCTAAACTGCGGACAGACGGACGGACGGACGGACGGACGGACATGGCGAAACTATAAGGGTTCCTTGTTGACTACGGAACCCTAAAAATAGGGTGGCAAATTAGACTATGTTCACAGAACATATTTTTATTGTAAATTGTTGGGAACAAATAAATCAAGTGTGACCCTTATCACGAGTTTTCACTATTTTACTTTACAGCATCTTTCCAGTATTTACAGCGTTTCTTGTATAAAAAAAAATGGAACAGCACCTCTGGTGTGCGAAGAAGGAACTACTTTTTCCTTGAAAAAAAAATCTGTAATGTGGAAGATAAAATGTGCATTCGCCTCTTTGTAATCGACTTTTAATGAGTGCTCTAATTGGTACGGACAGATTGTGGACAGTATATATAAGAACGGTCATCAAATGCTGTTAGATCTTCATCATCAGAATATTTGAGATTCAATCTGGTACTGTGTTAAAGCCCCAAGCTTTTTTTTACGTGGTAAAATCATCAAATGACCCAGGTCAGGGTGGGAGGGACTGTCAGACTCGTACTGACTAAAATCCACGGTGTCCTTCAATAGCCCTTCATGTTCCGGGGTCACGATCATGGACTCGACCAATGCCGGGTGCGAGAGGTCTCCGCCTATCGCCGCCCTGAGGACACGGCGGGCGGTGCTAAGGCCTAGCACGAGATTTCCATATCTAACCTATTAAGCGTACTTGAAGTATTTACAGCGTTTATTAGATGGAAAATGAAACAGCGCTAGAGGCGCTGTTTCAGGAGACGAATGGGAAACTATTTTTTTCGTCCAGCTAACGTCAAAGCTACCGTTTGCTTTCGTTTTTTATCGTTCACACTTACGTGTCAAAATAATCCGCTGCCAGCACTTGTTTGGTGCAGGTAAAGCAGCCACGATCCATGAAGAGATCCAGCATCTCTGAGAGCTACAGGTTAACCCCGGGACCAACAGGAGCCGGCAGCTTCTCAGGTATCTCGGAGCTCGGCTCCGGCGTCTTGGGCTTTGGGATCCCTGGGGCCACGAGAGGAGCCAGCTCCTTCTCTTTCACTAACTTGTTTGACATGGCTTTGTTCATCTCTGAAATCAGTTTTGGTTAATGTTAGCAAATATCTGTAGAACTTTTTTTTTAAATTGTTTTTTATGATAATAAATCTAATCACATAATTTGACGATAACAACACTGCGAGATCTGTTGGTTATGTGTATATGTTATTATATTAACACATCCCAATCAAAATAAATGCTTACCACTCCCGAGCAACCCCGCTTAGCTACTGGCTGGAATAGTAACAAATGCGTGAAAACTTCTACTACTAAGGTGTCTGTTTTATAAAGTCAGCTACACGACTTTTACAAGAGATTCGAATGAAGGCAAACTGGCGAATCATCTTATAAAATATCACAAAGGTTTTTTTTTGAACTTTTGACTGCTGGGAAAACCTACCCCTCAAGGTTTCTTTTTGAGCGCCACCCCGACTGTACAACAGTAAGCCCCTGCGTACCCAATGCGACGCAAGTCTCCGATACCTTACGGCTGGTATCCAGGTGACTATCGACAAACAAATCTATAGAGGTTCGTTCATAGGCACTCGTCAATGGATGCCAAAGTCGTAAGGTATCGGACACTTGCGGAAGGAGATAAGGCTAATAAAAAAAAGCAAAAAGTTGGGTATCGATACTGAAGGTGGGGTCATAATGATGAGCTACCTGAAAAAGTAACTGACCTTTCACACGTTCCTGAGGGTTCATGAACTTGCTATCCTGGCGACTGCAAGCCTTGTTGTCAGCCTCGCGTTTCTTCAAAAGCTGGCTATCAGTAATCTTCTTAATGATGTTGTTGAGCTTCTGCTTCCTGATGTTCACGTCGTCACTGGCCATTGTCTGAGAACAGATCACCTCTCAAGTAACGTACAATAAATTTTTCAGGTGACGTAAAATGGCGTCCCGTTAAAGAGGTCAAGGTTTATGTCCCACGTACTAGAAACCGCACGTACGAAGAATCAGGTTATTTATATGTTAACACACAAGTACTTACTGCTAATTCTTTGTTAGTTCACAAATTCAACAGGTACACTCGCGTGACGATTAGAACTTCGGTAGGGAAACGCGGAAACGCGTTCGCTAGCTCAGTTTATCACTGCAGGGAACTCGAATTACTTATTGATTGACGAACTCCTGAACTGCGCAAGTGCAGTTGGTACGTAGTTCAGACCTTTGCGATTCACATGTTGTTGTTTCCCTCCCCCAAAAAACAAACGCGTCAATTTATCGTCCGTCCAATGAGAGGTGAACACGTATCACATAATTTGCGTTCGAAAACTTTGAAAAGCTGAATTTTAAAGTGGTTTTAGGCTTGTCGAAGTCAAGTTTAAAATTCAATTGAAATTTACATTGTTGAAATGTTTTGAACGGCCTTTGCGTATTGATTTTGGTCAATACGATTGACGAGTACGCTTAACATAGTTAGACATCTGTTTACGTTTAAATTTAGCCGCCCTAAGCCGAATCATAGTGGCTGATTCGATTTTCTTAACTTATTCTTATACCGTTTGTACTATAATAAGCAAACCTTATATCAGGATCAGTCACATAAGAAGAATACAGTTTTATACCTGTAAAAGAGTTTTCAAAATCAGTTCAGAAGTTCCAGATATTACTTTCTGCAAACATAACTCATAAACTTATAAACATACAAGCTTTACCTCTTTATAATATTAGTATAGATAACTTACACATATAAACTCACGCTTTTTACTTAAGGGGCAACCAGAAATTACAGATACCACCGGCTACAATCCTGACTACTGAAAACAACTGAAAACTTAAGTTTGTCTTCTACAAGTTGGTACGGAACTCTTGGTGCGCGAAATCGACTCGCACAGGCTTTTACAGTCCTAGGGCGCTGAATCTTAAAATACGAGTACGCCACAAGTCGCGTACCTTATTTCTAAATAACTCATCATCATCAGTCGCTCGTAATTATTTAGCTCGTGTCTAAATAATTACAGCCACACAGGCCGATCTTCCGGGTTAAGCCGCGCTTGCCGAGGTTGGTCTGTGGATGGGTGACCGGAAAGCACGTAAAGCCGTTGGTCCCGGCTGTCATTTGTAGATCTTTGACAGTCGTTAATTATTAGTCAGAAGCTCTAAAGTCTGACAAATCGTATTACCCGATTACTGGGTTGTGGAGGTCCGATAGGCAGTCGCTCCATGTAAAATACTGATATTCAGCTGCATCTGGTTTGCTTGGAAGCCGACCCCAATATAGTTGGGAAAAGGCAAGGCAGATGATGATGACTCATTATCATCAGTCTATAATGTTCCCACTGCTGGGACACAGGCCTCCTCTCTGTGAGAGGGAGTGGGCCATAATCCACCACGCGGTCTCAGTGCGGGTTGGTGGGTGGTTACAGGAACAAGTTTTTTTTTTCAATTTTTTTTTTACACTTTGAAAATTAAATTGTCTAATGATGTGCACGGCTGACGCCCGCCAGGTCGTCGCTATTGCTCTTAGCATGCTATAAATATTACGTGTACAAATTTCTAACCTTACAGGAAGACCGTTAGTCGCAGGGTTCAGTAACTCTCCAGCTATCAGCAGTTATCGTTAACTAATTTTCTTAATCAGTTTAAAGTGGGGAATAAAGTAAATTCAATATTATTTAAGAATAAGTACTCGTATATGATGGTTTCTGAGAAAAGGGCGGCACATAGTGTGGGGCCTAGAGCGGCTAGGACTACAAATCCACCACTACGGTGAACGGAACTCGCCTCGCGGTCTCCGACGCTCAGTTCGTCTCCCCCTGCGACTGGGACATGAGAAGGAGGATTGCCTCTACCACACGCGTTCCGCCTCCTCCTTCTTTTACGTTACTGTTTGAATAAAGAGGTGGCTGCTCCTAATTCCCCTCGCTTGATATACTAAGTATATGTGACCGAGATAACCGATTCAGCTTAGAAGTCTGGTTGTGTAGTTTTTAATGTTATAGGCCGTCAAGACTTTGGCAGCCGCTTGATTGCAAGCAATAATAACTTACATTACAGTACAATATTGCATTACATTTTGTAACTTTTACCTTTATCCTAAAAATCTAAGTTCTTCATATAGGTACTAAGTGTATTCTTTTTGCTGAAAGCTAAATCTGACTGCGAGCTGGATTCGAACCTGCGTCAATTCGGATAAGATCTCCAGAAATACGCAGTAATTATCCACTAAACGAAAAAAGCTTTACAAATCTCAAAATTGGTGAATGGTGCATGGTACAAGGTATGTTATGATGAATAATTAGGAAAATGATTAGATACGTATATTGTAAATGTACTAAGAAAATAGTTTTTATAGCTTGTATTGTTGTAATTCTCAGTTTTGTAACAATTTCTCAGTTTCGTTACGTCTCATAACTCATTTTAGTTACGATTTCTCAGTTTCGTTACTCAGTTTTGTAACTCAGTTTAGTAACTCAGTTTCGTTACTCAGTTTTGTTACTCAGTTCAGTTACTTAGTTTTGTCACTCAGTTTCGTTACTCAGCTTCATTTTGTTATAATTACTCAGTGTCGTTGTTTAGTGTTGTTATAATTAATAGTAATAAGTAATTTAAAAAAAAACAATAATTTAAATAACTATGTAGTTCGTAGTATTCAGATAAATAAAATTATACTAAGATAACCTAAACGATGAAAGTTTGAATCTTTCTTTTCATTTAGTTTGATTAGGATTTCTTGGATTCATTAGTCATTTTAGTTACGATTTCTCAGTTTCGTTACTCAGTTTTGTTACTCAGCTTCGTTACTCAGTTTTGTTATAATTACTTAGTGTCGTTGTTCAGTGTTATTACAATTAATAAGTGATTTAAAAAAAAACATTAATTCAAATAACTATGTAGTTCGTAGTATTCAGATAAATAACATTGTACTAAGATAACCTATACGACGAAAGTTATCTTTCTTTTCTTTTCGTTTTTATTATTATAGTTCTTAGTTTGATTAGGATTTCTTGGATTCGTTACTCATTTTAGTTATGATTTCTCAGTTTTGTTACTCAATTTTGTTATTCAATAGTGCAACTTTTTTTCAGTATCATCACTTATTGATTTTAGTTTCGTTTGTCAGTGTTGTTATAATTTCTCAGTATTGTAACACCATATTATTTCGATAGCCCTTTACGTTCTGTGGTCACGGATTCCCGTTTGGAAAGTTCCACGATCCCGGCAAGCTTTATCCCTCTATGGGCGACCCGTCAGATTAATAACACCTATTTGGGGAGATTATGTAACGAAATATTATAATAGACGTAAAAATAACCGAGGAATATCAGTCGGGGGCTACCTTCTCCATATGAAATTTCAACAAAAATTTAATCATACTCATAAGTGTATTTTATGTCGTCGTTGAACATCTACAATTCTTCAATAATTGTGTTCACGTCACCAGAAAACCTTTAGCTGTTTAATGGCAGCCCCCGACGGATATTCCTCGGTTATTTTTACGTCTATTATAATATTTCGTTACATAATAATTGGGTTAAATCGGGGGTTTTGAGTTATTTTATTCCTTTTCAATTAGATTTTTACCGTCGTGGGGTTTTTTTGGGGATCAGAACGGAATAACTCACTCTCTGTGTGGGCGAATGTGTTGTATGTAGTCCACCACGCGGGCCCAGTGCGGGTTAGTAGATTTCACATGTATCATGTATCAAGGGATATTACCACTGCTCTTAAAAACATTGACACACAAGGTCAATGTTTTATATATGTTTTTAAGAGCAGTAGTAATATCCTTTTACACAAAGTGATGCGCCTAAATTGATGGGTTTGAACCCACGACTTACAACTCGTAAGTCAGGGCCGATACTAATGGCCCCAGTGTGGAATGGCCCCGGGTGGGGTGGTATTCTATAACCCTTAAATGCATAGTGTATCGTTTTGGCAACATACCCAATATTATTTCATTAAAAATAAAATAAATGAAATATGTTATTATATTATAAACTAGCTTCTGCCAGCGACTTCGTACGCGGATCCTGTTGCTTATGCCAGCGACAATGGGGTCGTCAAAATCGAAGATCTGAAACGTCTGATGTCGAATTCTTAGAGCCTGGGGACGGGAAAACAACGGGACGCGCATGACGATTCCAGACGTTCCAGATCTTTCATTTTTGCAAGTCAACAGGAAATGCCCATCAGACTAAACAACTCTTGCTAAGACGCCATTCCTATACCTATATGCTATAGTGTAGCTGGGCTCTTGGAGTTCCACAACAGGTGTTCCAGATCTTCAGTTTTTATACGACAACAGGGAGTACTCATCAGGCTGAACAACTCTTGCTAAGACGTCATTACTGTATATGTAATAGTGTAGCTGGGCTCTTAGAGTTCCACATCAGGTGTTCCATATCTTCAAACTTATTTTCTCAGCAGAAAATGCTCATCACGCGGAACAATTTTTGCTATAGCGCTATTTTTGTATCTCTTATAGTTTAGCTGATCTATTGCAGTTCTGCATCAGGTGTTCAAGTTTCAAAGATAAATTATAGCCTATAGGTTGCCCAGACTTAATAGCTATACAACAAAAAAAAACCAATCAAATCCGTCCAGTAGTTCCGAAGATTAGCGTGTATGGAGTAACTTCTCCCGTTTTCTTAACATTTCCCTTCACTGCTCTGCTCCTATTGATTGTAGCGTGATGAAAAGTATACTATAACCAGCGCAGGAGTATGAAAAATAATTGTACCAAGTTTCGTCAAAATCCGTCGAGTAGTTTTTGTTTCTATAACGGTTATACAGACAGACAGACAGACAGACAGACAGACAGACAATAATTTTATTAATTGCATTTTTGGCATCAGTATCGATCCCTAATCACCCCCCGATAGTTATTTTGGAAATATATTTCATGTACAGAATTGACCTCTCTACAGATTTATTATAAGTATAGATAGATAGAAGATATAGATAGAAGATAGATTTATTAATTATTTAGGGTATTTACTGATTGGAGGGGGTAATTTTTCAAATTTTTTGCTTATTTACTCATTTTTAAGAGAAATTTAAGCAAAAAAATTTTTTTTTATTTTTTCAGCAATGTTGGAATCATGTTTTATTATTTGAATAACTTTTGAATAAAATACAAAACATTATGCATTTAAGGGATAAAGGCACCTCTTAAGGTAGGTCAAAAGAATATTGAAGAAAATAAGGCAGAACCCTTTCTCCAGTGGAAAAATATAAAATAAAAATAGACTCCACTGCAATGGTTTCGTGAACGATTCAAATTACTGTAGTAGTGCCATGAGTGAAATAATTTGATCTTGGTCCTTGAGAAACATTATCTTCCTGCCCTCATCCCTTATTAAATGGGGTCGGCGCAACACGGTTTTTTTTTTCATTCTCCCCTAGGCCCTATCAGACGTCACAGTATCATTTACTCCTTTTTCCTTCATATCATTCCATAAACAATTCATTCATCTTTTCTTTGGCCTTCCTCTTGCTCTCCATCCATCAACATTCATACTCCTGGTCCTTGAGGTACACAAGACATAAAAATCCACTCAACTAGCCGTATGGTAATGTCAATAAAAATCTTTAATATGTTACCAGAATCCATTAGAACTGAAAAAAAAATCTTCTGCAAATAAATAAAAAAAAACTACTAATTAGTAAATGTTACTACAGTGAAGTACAGTGTCGACGAATACTTAAATGATAGATCCTTAAAAGTTATGTAAAAATAAAGAATAATGTTTTAGTATAAGCACAGGTATAAGTTAGAATTATAAGTAAGATACTTTGTTTTTATGTAATTATGATAAGTCCTCATCTCCACATAACATTATGTTTCTTTTGCTGTGCCCGACAGGGTCTACAATTGTTTCTTGTTTCTTTTTGAAAAATGTTTACCACCTAAGCCTACATTGTAGAATGCAATAAAGATCTGAGTATTGAGTATTAAAGCAGTAACAATTGGGATGCTGTTGCTGTTGCCGTTGACGGAACCACAAGTGCGTTGTGGTGGCCTACCTTGAGGTCTTAAAGCGTGAGTCTTTAGGTTGTTTGAAAGAGACAGAGTTATACAATTCGTGTAGCTCCATCTCGTTCCCTGAGCGGAACCACTCATGCTTTAAGATGTCATGGTACTACCTGGGACGGAAGTTCCATACGTGCTTTAGCAAACATAACGAACGAGAAACACGGCCACGAGCGGCAGTCATAAAACAGTATCATCATCGTTGGCCTCTATAATGTTACCACTGCTGGGATACAGGCGTCCTCTGTGTGACAGGGAGTGATAAGAGTCATTCATTTTCAATTTTAATTGTGCAATATCTTGGACTCTGTCCGTTATGCTATGCATGTACATACAAATTACAATTTTAATTTTAATTTTTTATTTAAAGATTTGTGTAAGGTGCGCGTTTGACCACTATCTCGCTTGATGATACACATTTAGGTACTAGAAAATATTTGTAATTTGAAATTAATACAGACATACAATCAATATAAACTATCGAAAAAGAGCTATAGAGTAGAATCGGCCAGCGAGATCTTGACTTCTTGAGATAAAACAATATTGAACGTGAATCGAATATTTGATATCCTACTAATTTAACAACATTGGTTGATGCTACTATTTCTAAAAACTCAAACTTATAAATATTACAACACAAATTAAATCTAAGTATTTATTTCAATTTGAACTTAAAAAGCACAGTTCAAATAATAAAAAATGGTTATTATTAGTTGATACACTTCTCCCTAACTCATGTTATTATCCTTTACTCCAAATGGTTCAAATAAATAGGTATTAGAGCTCCTGCACACGAGACGGTTTTGCGCTTGCCGAGGTTGGTCTGTGGATGGGTGACCTTTTATCATAGCGAGTTTCCTCCTTGTCTCGGAAAGCACGTGAAGCCCGGTCCCGGGATTTGTAGATCTAGGACAGTAGTTACTATAAGTCAGAAGCTCTAAAAGTCTGGCTTACCATTGGGTATCGTATCACCCAGTTACTGGGTTGTGGAGATCCGGTAGGCAGTAGCTCTATATAAAATACTGTTATTCAGCTGCATCTGGTTCGACTGGAAGCTACCCAAATTAAAGTTGGGAAAAGGCTATTAGGCAGATGATGAAGGAGCTCTCCCATATATCTTCATAGTCCAAAACTCACCTTACATAAACTCACCAGCTATTGGCTAGCCATAATTAAAACATTCGCTATGGCTATGCTATGGGCTCTTTCGCATGAAGCTTGTATAGGATTACATCCACGATTGACTGCGTGGCGGATTTCGCCTCAATTTCTGTCAAAGAAGCAGGCTTCCCCAAGAGAGACTCCGGGGACACAAAAGTGGGAATTTTATGTGGACTGATTATGTGTTAGCTTATATTATCTACTCTGCAATACAAAGTTGACATTATTGTCACGTACCTAATGATTTCTTCAAAACCCTCCATGTTGCTCGGCCGGAATGAAAGTCAGCTTTGGGAGAAATAATGAACACAACACATTATATTTTTGCCATTACATTTATTCATTTCACACAATAAAGAGATTTGGACATCACGAAACATCTCAGGTTACACTCACAAGATAATCACCATTGTCTATCCAGATTTATTACAAAACAAAACATTTTTTATTTCCAAAAGTATATCCAAAATAGATCCAAAATCAGTTTTCTTCATCTTTCTCACAATAGTAATAGTAAATACTCTACTATAAATCAAATATTTGGCATCACAATTTTAATTTTTCGGCCTTTTTGAGGCTTGTTCCGTTCTTTACCTTAACCACAATTACCTACAAGATAGTTCACCCTGCCAAATTGTTATTAGAAACACTCCTTGAGTTACAATACTCGTACTTTGAGACTGAAAATAACACTTGACTTATTTGATTTTAATGATTCGTTTTGGAAAATAATATCTAATTGATGATTTTCTTCTTTCTTGAAAT
The DNA here is from genome assembly GCA_954870645.1 of Agrotis clavis. Taxonomy (NCBI): domain Eukaryota; kingdom Metazoa; phylum Arthropoda; class Insecta; order Lepidoptera; family Noctuidae; genus Agrotis; species Agrotis clavis. The sequence goes on along the minus strand of OX940917.1, from coordinate 28,332,478 downwards.
GTATTAAATATGAGAGTTGATAGATTATAGCACAGGATGGGGAACACACGATGGACACATAAACACAAGTGGCACATTTAGAACACAGAGAGTAGGATTGATTTACTGATTAGATTGGAATGGATTAGGATGGTTGGCGGTGCGAGCAGGTTGCTCGCTGATGTGCCAGTTGGCGACTGCAGCAGTTATATCGTCAGTGGAGTCGGACTCCCGCCGAGCCTTGGCCAGCACCATGGCCACCACGACGCTGAAGACGCCGCGTCTGTACTCCCTAAGCTCGATGCTGCGCTGGTCAGTACACATCGGCGACACAAGCACCGCACGCACCGGGGGAGGATTCTGGTGACTCATATCTGCAAATATAATATGCAGCGAATGAGCAAATATAACTGCGACGACTTTTTAGAGAACGCGATCTTGCCTACCCTGATCTTGGAGTTTGAATGAATGGCGTGTGTATGGCATGAGCTGGAATAAAAGCATTAGAACAATGTGTGTAACTTTGCCACACCCTGAATGATGATGGAAAATATGTTGTATCATTATTATAATAATACCAGGTCGAATTTGAAGACGTCCTGAATATTACCTACTTTGAAAATAACATGGAGACTGCTTATTATTTATTAGTTTGGTAAATATTTTGTTTTGCCAAAGGTCAAATACCCAAAATGAAATCTGACTTAAAATGACTGCCATGAAAACTCCTCTCCTGCCTGCCTGCTGCCTCTATATTAAAAAAACAAAAAAATTAACTACATAATTTGTATTTAATTTCATTCAAACCCACATTTCTGTACCTACTGATAACACAAATTAAACACCCAATCAAGAATGGACATGGAAATGGTATTTGGGTATGAACATAATTAATTTAATGTTGAACCCTCTCCGTATATTTCGACAGGATATGTCTGGGGACGAACACGAACGTGAGACAAGATGCTCCAGTCACCTACTTATTCACATGACCCTAAGACCGAATTCGCTAATCTAGGGGAGCTCCTCGGGGACACGCACAAAGGACACACACTACACGTGTTCACAATAGTAGGGGTCAATTTTGAATGACAAAGGGTTAAATAGCCCACTTACCTCCTACTTTCAGGGGTTTTGATAAAACCGGAATATTGCCGACAGATGTGGAGCTGAAGACCGGTTCACCGGGAGCCGCGTCCCAGAAATTATTGATTTTGCTAGTCGAGGGACTGCGCAAGTGCAAGCTGGCCCCGGGCACAGATACTATATTAAATGGACCCTCTACTAGTAAAAATAATAACTGATTGATGAGTGATTTATTTTTCAAATTTATCAAAACGTTATTACATCAAATTCGATAGTATAATTTTTTTAACCTGCTGCCACTGTATGCACATTAAGGTCAAAGTTCATCAACCTATGTAGTTCTACGTGGCAGCACTAGGAGCTACATAAATTATTATATTTTGATATTTCTATCTTAATAGTAGATACATCTCCTAACTAACCTACCCATGTCTTCTTAGTAGTTTTCGAAAAGCAGTTACAAGAAACTTTAAATTAATTTGAAACTACTCTACTATGTTGGTAAAGAAGTTAGGTAACTACTTAAAAATCATAAATACATATACATCTTATAGGCAATCGCCGCTGTAACATAACATGAAAGATTTTGGTGATAAACTGTAATTTCTAAAATACAAAAAATATTGCAGTTTGCAGGGACCGAACTTGCAACGCTAGGTTCTTATTTATTAAGGTATGATTTGCTTCAATTTTCGAATATTACGGACTTACTTATGCTATAAAAATATGCCGCAGGAATACCTTCAGACCTCTGAAGGATCTGATAACTCTATCGTGGCCCTGGAAAACCACAATGGACAATTGAAGGAAGAGGATGGTATTTATTCTGTGAAGTCTGAAAGTTCCTTTCGATCCAATCAGAGCTTTTTCACAAAAAAAAAAAGTTCCAAACACCTCCTTGCTGCAGTTTCTCGCTATTACAGCAGCTTATGTTAACCGATCTGATTTTTCGTAATAAAATCCTACATTAAATAAAATTCTAGAGATTTGGCGACTGGTAGGCAAACCCCAGTTGTAACTGATATAAAATTAGATATCAGTGGTGTTGTTCATAATTTTTACTTATTAACCTACCAGCAAGCTTTCTGTTTCCCTTGAAAGTTAATTACTGAGTACCAGTAATTGATTTGATTTAATTCAATTACATCACAAATCATATAGAGGCGACATTGTATGTGAAACTACAAGTGTAAAATCTAATCTCTTCGACCGCAACACCTCATATAATTATGATCGAACTTCACTAACATAATGTTGCATTTCTGCGACCGCACAGCAGTTACGATTAAGTGCATTTTTTGTGAAAGACAATCCGAGCGACTCCGCATAACTGCAACGTCATTGAGAAAAGCCAAGACCTCGAGTGATAAAAATGATACCTATACTTTGCTAACAAGCCAGCCTTTTATTTTCATATCTTTCAAAATTACTGAACCGATTTTAATGAAACTTCATACGCATGAGCAGGACACATAATTACATTAACAAGAACATAAGTATAAGTAGTACATTTCCGAACATAAGTAAAAACATTTGCAATAGCAACAGATTGGATCGGTTTCCTAAGTTGCCTTTTAACCGCGTGCTCAATTTTGATGACCGAGCAAGCGAAGAATTCTAAAATTGAATCACGAGAGCAACGAGTGATCGCTAGTGAGAGTGCTCGGCGTCAGACCTACTCCTCAGACCTTCATAAAATTGTAGTGCTTTAAAATCTATACATATAATAAAATAGTAGGAAAGTCAAAACTGTACATTGAATATTTTTTGAAAAGAATACTTGGGGTGTGATCTACAATCGATACCGAAGCCAAAAATATAGTTTTTAGAATTTTTGTCTGTTTGTCTGTTTGTCTGTATGTATGTCCGGGATAAACTCAAAAAGTACTGGACGGATTTGAATGTTTTTTTTTTTTGTTGTATAGGTATTAAGTCTGGCCAACACATAGGCTATAATTTATCTTGGAAACTTGAACACCTGGTGCAGAACCGCAACTGACCAGCTAAACTATAAGAGATACAAAAATGGTGCGATAGCAAAAATTGTTCCGCGTGATGAGCATTTTCTGCTGAGGGAATAAATTTGAAGATCTGGAACACCTGATGTGGAATTCCAAGAGCCCAGCTACACTATAACATATACAGGAATGACGTCTTAGCAAAGTTCTTCACCCTGATGAGCTTTTTCTGTTGACATATAAAAATTGAAGATCTGGAATACCTGATGTGGAACACCAAGAGCCCAGCTACACTATAACAAATACAGGAATGACGTTTTTGCAAAGTTGTTCAGCCTGACGAGCACTCTCTGTTGACATACAAAAATTGAAGATTTCTGGAACACCTGATGTGGAACACCAAAAGCCCATCTAAACTATAAATATATGTATAGGAATGAAGTCTTAGCAAGAGTTGCTCAGCCTGATGAGCACTCTCTGTTGACGTATAAAAATTGAAGATCTGGAACACCTGTTGTGAAACTCCAAGAGCCCAGCTACACTATAACATGTAAAGGAATGACGTCTTAGCAAAGTTGTTCAGCCTGATGAGCAGTCTCTGTTGACGTATAAAAATTGAAGAACTGGAACACCTGATGTGGAACACCAAGAGCCCAGCTACACTATTACATATACAGGAATGACGTCTTTGCAAAGTTGTTCAGCCTGACGATCACTCTCTGTTGACATATAAAAACTGAAGATCTGGAACACCTGATGTAGAACACCAAAAGCCTAGCTACACTATAACATATAAAGGAATGACGTTTTAGCAAAGTTGGTCAGCCTGATGAGCAGTCTCTGTTGTACGTCACTAACAAAGTAAGATGCGTAATTTTTTTTTTGTTTTTTGTTGTTTAACATCCCATTTGACTAAGACAACACTGCAACACTCAACGTGTTCGTAGTCATGAAACTGTGACAAAGCAAAGGTGTTTCAGGATTGTAATGTAGTCGTCTTCCCCTGGAGGCGACGGCCCTCCACCGCGTCTATCGAGGCGCATCGCCAGGAGAATGATCATCTCATCCGCACGCAAAATACGCGCATATGACGTGGAGTTGCGGATACCAGCCCGCTATACAATACAATACAATCGCCAGGATGAATCCCAGGAAAGAGCTCCGGCGCGAGGGCAATATGGAGAGAGCGACTGTCGCAACCGAGTTCCGGGCACGCCCCAACAAGGGTTGCCAACATTTTTTTGTCAGAATATAGTATTCTTTTTTAAAAAGCCATAAAAAAATATAGTACGCTTCAAAAATATATAGTATTTTAGTAGGGAAGAATAAAAAATAGACTAAAGTTATATTTTTACTTATTTTTTTTTTTTTAACTATATTTTTTTGCACTTCTTCCATATTTTTTAAAAACGTGTTCGTAAATTGCAGGAAGTTTTTTTATTTTACTAATTTTAGTAATGAAATAGAAACGCAAAATATAAACATTTAGCTATTGTACGGAAATATAGTATTTTCGAAAGTATATATTAAGGAGACCCTAAATATAGTACAATAGGTACTATAAATTATAGTACGGTTGGCAACCCTAGCCCCAACCGCGGTGGTAAGACACCTCTTTAAGGAGTGGCTGGATAGGCGTCACGGCGTCCCGCCTGACCTACCACATGACGTAGGTCCTCAACGAACACGAAAGTTTCGGAAGGTAGCAGTGTCGGATAGGGAAGGAAGAATCGCCTGGGTGTCACCACTGCGTGGATCGCCTGGAGGACACGGTGGAGCATACGGTGCAGGACTACCCACTTGGGCAGAGAACCGCCGTGTCCTCACTACGACGATAATCGGTGACCTCTCGTGCTTAGTATTGGTCGAGACCATGATGCTGCGGGGCGTGACAGAATGAGAAACAGTCGCCTCCTTCTGCGAAGCAGTCATGCTAGCGAAGGAGGAGGCGGGACGCATGAGGGAGAAGACAATGTCCACCTCCAGCCCAGCCGCAGCGGTAGACGCCGATGGCGACAGACGTCGCTACACGATCTCCAGCCACTGTAGGCGCGGCCATGCGGGCGGCGAGTAAGAGTGCACGTTGTGTTCCACGTGATGTATTGCCACGCTAAAAAAAATGTTATCGTCTGAATGTACCAAGTCGAACAAAAAAGCTGTCGAGGCCGTGGACAGAACACTTTGAGACATTCGCCATGATGATAGACCCATGGACAATATCACGGTAGGTACTGTTCTCCGGAAAATTCCGGCAGACACTGCCCGTTGTAAGAAGAATTAATAAGTTACGTATTCGGAGTCCCGTCAAGTATATATAACACTTCAGGAAAATTCTTGGCTATTTGATCGTGCGATACTAAAAAAATGACCGAACCGCTGCAATAAATGAAAACATATTAGCCGATATTGTTGAGAATGATGTGGTTCACATGTCATACAATAACGTCGTCAATCAGGATGATGCCAGCAACTACCCACTCGAGATTTTAAATTCATTAACTGCCTGTGGTCCTCGAGCTCATAAAATAACCTAAAAGTAATAATAATGCTTCTAAGAAATCTAACTCCACCAAAATTGTGCAATGGAACGCGACTAATAGTTACTGCATTATACAGAAATTTAAGCGAAGCTCAAATTCTCACCGGATGTGGCTCAGGGGAAACTGCATTGATACCGTGAATACCATTCATCTCCAACAATTTCCTTTTCCAGTTCAAACTCACACAATTCCCGGTAGCGCGCTTACTTCGCGATGACCATAAATAAGTCCCAAGGACAAACCCTGAAGGAAGCTGATGTCGACCTAAGGTCCAACTTTTCAGTAATGCTGACCAGCTTTTTATTTTAGCACCAGAGGGAAAAACTACCAATGTCGTATAATATATAAAGTGTTGTGTCTGGAAGTTTTCATTTCATTTGCTTTAAAGTTTGTTATAGATTCTATAACAAACTTTAAAGTGGGACATCAGGTACCCTCACTTTCTCAACGAATTAAAAAAGAGAATATTGGTATAGGTGCCATAAAACCAAATACAATGCGGACGAAGTCGCGGGCAACAGCTAGTACTTAATGAAAAAACTTACAAACGCACTAGACGCCCCTACGATTTCTGAAAGTACTCCTTGATTTCTCTATCCTGCCTTCATCAAACCCTGATTTCCATCATGATTATCATGGGACTACCTTTGAAATAATTATCTTCTTTCCAACAAAAAAAGAATCATCAAAATCAGTTCATAAATGCCGAAGTTATCCGCGAACAAACATAAAAAACATATAGGTATACGGTCGAATTGAATAACCTCCATTTCTGAAGTCGGTTAAAAATCAAAGATCTTAAAAATTTAAGTCTTGTCTTTCAGGCTTCATGTTTTAGTTTCTCTTAGTTCCTGAAATGTTCCGTCAGGCAGCGTCCTGTGTGTTGCTCCTGGGATACCTGCGCACCATTTTTCTGAAGCCTGCCTGTGTTCTACAAACACATAGATCTATACAACCACCGAGAAAATTAACACTATTAGCGAAGGGGAATGTTTCATTTCACTCGTTAACATGTGTTGAAGAATGCGACATCTTTTTCCCAATCGTTAACTTTCGCAATTTATTTTATGCATTAAAAAGTCGTAGTAATTGGTAAGTAAGATAGAAAACGTATCGAACGAACGTAAGGTCAGTGGCGTATTTACCCTTAGGCCAAAAAGGCAGCCTGCAAGGGGCGGCGCAAGCCACACCTCATTTTTATCTTCGTACGCATAAAGCGGCTGAAGAACATAAAAAAACCTACAAAAACCTAGGTTAGACATTAAGACGTGGGAATATTGTATTAGAATACTGTTGGTTCGGTGGAGGGCAGCGTACCCTCGCGACTCGAAAGTCGCAACTAATCGGGATGTTGCGACGCGTTGCTCGTATCTCCAGGGCCGTCGCTAGCGGGCGTGCAAGATGTGCGGCGCACTTAGGCGACACGTCCAGGGGGGCGGCAAATCAAACGACCACATACTACCTACTACTACCATATGTAACATTTGCAACAGTGGCGGCCTGTATTGTAACATTAGATCACTGTCATCTGATCAGATAACTACATACTATCGTGATTACGTATTAATGTCAAGAACAACCAAGCAGTGGCGTAATTTTTGACTGTACTATACGCCACTGGCTATAGCCGACGGCGAAAGACTGCGAGAGGCCCTCCCTTCCATACTAGCCCTAGGTGTATTCTGATATGCCACCCCCATCTTTAATAAAAAACTTCAAATATCCTAGTTCAAAACCTTACATTTGTCCAAAAACCTAAAACATTTCGCGCTCGCTTCGCTGGCCCTTTAAATAAAAATAAGATTGACTTGTCTTCACCTCGATTTTAATACCTACCTATTTTTTCAATAACAAATTCTTCATGTGTTTGTTAGTCTCGTGGTCTAGTCCTCGAAATTTTGAGTTTGTTTTCTACAAGGTGGTATGGAACTCTGTGTGTGAAGTGTGAGTAGCACTTGACAATATTTTTTTTGGGTTTAATATCCAGGCGGCAATCTTTACAGGCCCAGGGCGCTGAATTTTAAAAAACGCCACTGCGTAAGGTAATAAAAATAATTTGGCTGTGTAAAAATATATTAGTTTAGTCTTAGTCCGTCACTTTGATTATCAAAAAATATTAGATACCTACGTATTTTTTCTTTTAATACGTAAACCAAAATTGACGAAGATACGACTTTAGAACTGCCAATACTTCACAAACAAGTACAAGTGGCCTACCATGACGATGACGTCTTAAAACTAGAGTAGTTCCAGTGAGAGACCGAGGTGGACCAGTTTTTACTTGCTTCTGATGTCACGAGCCGGGTCTCGAATTTTGTGCGTTATATCTTTGTAAATATGGATAGATTTAACAAAAGAAAAAATACGTACCTACTTACTCATTATTATTTTAAACTCTTACTGACGTTATGCTGACGTTCTAATGAGGTTTGTATTAAAGCACTCTTTCTTAACCGATCCGACACTTAATTGAGATAGACGCAAGGGGTGAATGATTCATCATTCCAATTAATACTGTTAACGACGGGGTATGAATGACCCGGAAATCATAATACTTAGTCGTTTCATGGTAAGTTTACGTCTGCTGATACCAAATCTTTATCAAAATATCTCAGGTCAAAGAAATAGGCAGATAGAGCGCTCAGAACACGCGAGTGTGACCAACAAAGCAAATACAAAATCAAAAGCGAATACAAACTCGCGACTAACCAAGCTGCGCGTCGTAACAAGCTCCGCATCGTTGCTGTTGTTTACCAAAATATGCCGTCTCGTGTCTTTAAACATTGTAAAAGTTGTTCTCAAGAACAAAGAAAACAATGTGGAATGTAATTCGATTTGATTTTGTATTTGCTTTGGTGGACACACTCGCGTGTTCAGAGTCTATCTGCCTATTTCTTTGCAGAATATAAACACTATTATTTTACAGTTGCGTCACTGACAGCAACCGTTCGTTAAGCAACCTTTTAGTACATACATAGTAATGTACGTTCACTTCATTTAACACAAACTAATGAAACAGTCAGCGAACAGAACAGCGCCAATGAAGTGTTTAAGTGGCGGTATCCCAGTAGTTCCATTGTCTAGTTCTATCATGGAACTAATGGGATTTTTGTCCCAGTAGTTCCATGTAACTACTTGTATTCTATTTTTTTGAAAGAATACTTATTACTAACCAACAAAAGTACTAGGCTGTCATAAGTGCGAGATGCTATGTTTTCAATAATTCCGAATGAAAAGCTTAGAAAAAAAAGTATTAGGTAACCTTAAGTTAAAAGGGTATGTATCTGAACTACGTAATGGAACTAATGGGATAAGTTGAAAAGGTATTCTAGTTCCATGGAACTACTGGGAGGAAAAAATCCCAGTAGTTTCATAATGGAACTAAGTATTGGGATACCGCGATATAAGTGGCGTTACGGTAGCTCTGGCAACCACTAGTTAGCAGTAAGTATAGTCCAGACAAAGAGGATTTTTTTGTATGAAGACTTTCGAAAAATTCTTCCGGCGCTGAAATTTGGCATATGATGAGAGTAGGTGATACAGATTACAGATCCACAATAATCCAATTTTTTTAGCCGAGAATTTCCGTTTTTTAACCAAAACATGAAAATTGCTTATACTGTCTGCGAAAAATTCCTCAGCCTCAAATTCTTTTTGTATTTGTTTAAATGTATAAGTTAGAATAGGTAAGTATAAAAATCCAACAAATTTTCGATTTCAGTGTCACTCCAAATTAACTTTTTACATAACGCGCTCTAACTTTTAGTAGAGCAAGAGCCCGTGAACCCCAGACCTACGTTATTTTATAAAGGCTGAAAGTTTGTCAGCGGATGCTCCCAACACTGGTAAGACGATGGACCATTTATGGAGTTTGGGTTATGGTGGCTTTGGCAGGTAAACGGTACTAAACGTGCGTAAAATATAAGTTTACTTACGTCATAGTATAAAAGCTGATTTTTATGTATAATACTCGGGTAATATGTAGATGATGTTTCCTCTTTAGCCAGACACTTTTGATAGTTCCAACCCCTTGCCAGACAAACATTGTAAATAGCCCAGTCAAATGATGTCCAAAACAAGCTATAGAGAGAAAGTCTTGGAACACAATTTTTGACTACACAACTTTGTTTGGACTAGTTAGGAAAAGAACATATCGAAAGTCCCCATCCCTAGCCCTTGAGCTGTGCGGGAGGGAGGAGTTTGAAGGTACCACTTTTTGGTTTTTCGATTAAATCTCGGAAAGTCGGACCCACCGCTAGGACCCAGCGGCATAATATATTTATGAACAAAATAAAAGGTGAATAAATTCCCCATAAGTTTTATTCAATAAATGTTTCCAGGTCTTGTTTAGTTTTCGAGCTATCTGCTCTTGAATGACTGTAATATTTTGAAAAAAAAAATCATTTTAACCTTTTTGCATTTGGAAAGTTGTATTTCATATCGCCAAAGGTCCAGAAAGCATGAGCAGTCTTTTCAGACCCTCCCTTTACAACCTACAATGAACAAAGCCAAGTGAAACCTGCATCTTGAGGCGATATGAGCCTCCAGCTAAAAGGGTCTCTTACTTACTATGCTCACAAAGTTATAACAATTAATTCTTGAATTCGCGGTAGCCACCATCAAGCTTGATATTTTTTGTTTTCCTTCCACCGAGGGAGCAGTAAAAATAGCTCAGAAACTCATTCTAGATTATAATTACATGTTAGGTAGGTACATGTACAGGGTTTTGATTCTAAGTTGACCGATAAGGAGAAATCCGCTTCCATAAGAGCTACAGAAAAACGATCTTAGGAACCTTTAGCTTTTTATAATGTAAACAATTTTAGCATATTTAATTTTTAATCGAGTGCGAGGTGTCCATAAAATTGAGTTGCCAATTTTTTTAATGCCCTTCGACTCTCTTTCAGTTAAGGATCGTTTTATTAAATTGGAATAAAATAATCAAGACGGCGGAAGTTGGTCAAATTCAGCAAAAAAATTTTTCATACAAATTGTATGAATGAAAAAATAATTTATTTTTTTATGATGCTATTTGGTTTAGTGTCATGTTAGGATAATTTCATTGTATGAGAAGGATAATATCTGGGCAACAGAATTGGGTCAAATCTTATAAAACGACACGAATCTAACGAAATACGACATAAGTTGTAATGTACTAATATAAATTAAAATGACATTCGGCGCAACTTGGAGGGTCTGAAACACTGATGCTGTTTTCTGGATCTTTGGCGACATCAAATACAACTTTCCACATGCAAAGAGGTAAAAATGATTTTAACCAATATTACAGACTTTCAAGAGCAGATATCTCGAAAACTAAACAAGACCTGGAAATGTTTATTGGATTAAACTTATAGAGAATTTATTCAGCTTTTATTTTGTTCATACATATTATGCCGCTAGGACCCATGGTTTCCGACTTTCCGAGATATAAGCGAAAAACCAAAAAGTGGTACCTTCAAACCCCTCCCTCCCCCTTAGCTCAGGGGCTAGGGATGGGGACTTTCGATATGTTCTCCTCCTAACTAGTCCAAACAAAGTTGTGTAGTCAAAAATTGTGTTCCAAGACTTTCTCTCTATACCTTGTTTTGAACATCCGTTGACTGGGCTATTTACAATGTTGTCTGGCAAGGGGTTGGAACTATCAAAAGTGTCTGACTAAAGAGGAAACATCATTTACATATTACCCAAGTATTATACACACATCAAAAGTGTCTAGGGATCAACATATATTTTTGCAATAACTTTTCTCCTGATTGATATTAATTAAAATGTTCTTTAAGGATTCATCAAATAAAGTGTTATCGTTTGTCACAGTAACGATAAACCAAGTCACCTTTGCATTCATAAAGAAATTTGCCATTTTCCTAATAAAGGGATTTTTGACATTTGAACCACTAACATTAAAGTTCGAAAAAAAGACTGAAATAACAGTTTTCTTTAAAATTTTATTGGGTAACTTAAACAATTAATAATCCGTGTTTCTACCGCGAACACTAACAACACAAGAACATCGGTTTGGCATACTCAAAATGAGTTCATCCAAATCACGCTGTGGAATGGCCGCCCATGTTCGTTGCAACAACAAAAAAAGGTCTTCTTGCGACTGGATACCCTCCATATTCGGCAGAGCTCTTCTCTGTAGCATATCCCATGCATGCTCAATCGGGTTCAAGTCTGGCGACTGAGCAGGCCAGGGCAGGACATTGATGTTAGCAGCGGCGAGAGTCTGTCTTACAACTCTTGCGGTGTGCGGTCGTGCATTATCATGCATTAACTGAAATAAGGGACCGATTTGCACTTGTAGAGGAACGATGACGTCTGATACAATCGTCTCAGCATAAATTTGAGCGTTGAGGTTGCCTCTGATCCAAATCAACTCAGTTCTTCCGCCGATCCAAATACCCGCCCATACCATGATGGTTCCACCACTATAAGGATGGACTTCCTGGCAGGATTTTAATCGCTGTTGGCGTCCAGGGGTTCTCCAGTGTCGTATACGTCTTGTATCCGGTCTCATACCAAAACGAGACTCATCAGAAAAGCACACGAAACGCCATTGTTCTTCTGCCCAATTTCTGTGTTCAAGAGCCCATTGATATCGAATCCTACGATTGTGCATTGCTATAGGTGGTACCCGTAGCGGTCTTCGGGAATGAAGGTTCACTTCATGCAAGCGGTTTCTGACTGTTTGGTCGCTAATTAAGTTCCCTGAAGAGTGATGAAGCCTCACGGCTAACATCATGGCGGTTATTGTTGGAGCTCTTCGAGTTAAGATTTGAATGTATCGGTCTTGTCTCCGTGTGGTGCAGCGATACCGTCCTCCATGGCGCTCAGCCACGGTACCAGTGCTTCGGTAACGTGTCCAAAGTCGACTGATAACACTCTGACTTGTATTCAGAGCTAAAGCCACAGTACGTTGCCGGGAACCAGCTTCTATCATTCCCACGGCTCTGAGCATTTCTTCCCTGCTTAAATGACGTCGCCGCTCCATAATAACGTTGGTTTTAATCAGTAGTAGGGAAACAGTAGCACTAATAATGTCTTCAATGCGTTGTATGTTTTTATAGGGAAAATATTGACAGCTGATTTTCATCTTTTACTCGAATTTGATTTACAGTTCCTGATTCAAATTATGAAATGCACCAAAAAGGATCCATATAAATTTATAAAATCATAAATTTATTACAAAGCCACATCTCAATCTCAAGAAATCCGCATAAAAATGCTTGATCCCTAGACACTTTTGATGTGTGTATTTAAAAATCAGCTTTAATACTATAACGTAAGTAAACTTATAATTTCGTGAACATTAAGGCCCAGATAGCATTTAAATTTGCTGCAAGTTTGTTCTTTATTTGATATTTAGTTGTTACGGCAAACTTGTTGTGGCAAATTTATTGCGAATTAGCTGTAAACTTGTGATATTATTAATGATATGGCAAGTTTGTTTCGATACTGTTGCAATCTTGATATGTAAGGACAAGGTAAACATGATCTGTCAAGTTTGATCCAATAATACTGTAAACTTGACACGATACCCGAACTGGAATCATCAATAGGTAACAACTATTTTAAAAGATCTCACTTTATTCCTAGTGGATTTTGTGATGTAAAATTGGTGTAGTTTTGTGTCTCAAGAGTCCACGCCCCTGGAAAATACGTGGAATAATTTTATTGAAACAAAGCGTGATATTAAGTGGAGTTGAGAATTTTATTGTAGTTACTACCTCATAGACACTTACCGAGAAGGCCGAATCGATTTATTTGCTGCCAGATAGGTACTCCGATAACCATTAGAATGTGTTACATCCGTATTCTAATGTAAAACAATAAAAATTAATACCACTGAAGACTAGGCTGCATGGGCTAGATCCCTTTGCCTGTTCCGAAAGGAACGAATTTAAAAAAAGTAACGACGTAGCTGTCAAAAAGTGGCGGCATTTGTTTAACTTCATTGATTGTTTCGTAGACAGAAAAGTTTGTTTGTTTCTTTCCGTTTCTTTCCTCGATTTGTGAACGTGCTTCTCCGTGTTATTTGTGATTGTGATTTATCGACGACTCTGGCTGTGATTTTGGATTTCTCTTACGTTTGACTTTGGCTGTGTTACTGGACTCGATTGGATTGCACTCTTGTTGGACTAATTAAATCGTCTTGATAAAATATCGGATATCCCTACTGACGGTAAGTTTGTGGGCTGTTGCTAAAAATGTTGTTAACAATTTCCACGTAAATTTGCTCCATTCACCCATATTTGTGTGAGATAAGTTTTTGAAATCATACATCTCTTAATTTTGTAGGTTAGTACCTACTTGGCAAAAATGTCTCGAAAACCGTTTGTACAAATGTCGAGACAAGGTCGGTTAAAGAGAATTAAAAGAGAAAATATGACAATTGCTTCAGCAACTAGAGGTGACAACCAATCAGAAGGAGAAATATCATACTATCATCAAGAAGCTGCTGGGACAAACAATCTGCCCTCCCCTATTGTTCCTCACAGCTCCACTTCCCCTCCAACACAAATGCCATGTCATGCTGATAATAATAATCCTAACACCATCTATGAGAATACTCTGTCAGATTCTGACCGTGAAGAATCTCATAGATCCGATTCTCCGAAAACTCAACTGCCATGTTATGTTGAAAATAATAATAATTCTGTTTTTCATAATATCATCAGTGAAGATCCTCAGTCAGATTCTGATCATGAAGAATGTCATACTCATGACAATGACATATTTGTAGATCATTTAAGAAATTGGGCTCTTAAATACCAAGTAACTCATACGGTAATATCTGCATTATTACTTATATTGAAAAGCCACACCTCTTTAGAGTTGCCAACTGATGCCAGAACTTTACTGAAAACTCCAATAACAGTAATCACTCGTCAAGTTGAGCCTGGACAGTACTCACATATAGGTTTAGAAAAACAATTGAGAAATATATGGGGTTATGTTACTGAATCTGTAAATGAGTTGTGTTTATTAATTAACATTGATGGTTTACCTTTGTTCAAAAGCAGTTCTACTGAGTTCTGGCCAATTTTAGGCTTGGTTTCTAATATTCCTTCAATAAAGTCAATAGTCTTCCCTATTGGCGTTTATTGTGGCACAAAGAAGCCTGTTAGCTGCACTTCATTCCTACAGGAATTTGTGACTGAGGCAGTTCATTTGATTAACAATGGCTTAGATGTCAATGGAAAAAATATTAAAGTTATTGTCAAAGGTTTTGTTTGTGATGCTCCAGCAAAGGCTTTTCTATTAGCAATTAAGGGGCACACTGGATATTATTCATGCACAAAATGCAAACAATCTGGCGTATATATGCATAGTCGCATGACATTCCCTGAAATTGATGCACCCCGTAGAACCCATCAAGAGTTTCTAGAGATGCATGATGAGGATTTCCACAATTCTAGAACCCCATTAACTGAAATCCCTGGAATAAATTTTATTAACAGTTTCCCACTAGATTATATGCATCTTGTGTGTCTCGGAGTTGTGCGCACTCTTCTTTACTTGTGGATGTTTGGACCAGTACCATTAAAATTGCCTCGTCAAATTTTAAATTCAATCAGCACTGACCTTGTTTCTTTTGCTGGACATATACCTTCAGAATTTAACAGGAAACCTCGTTCTTTGGATGATGTTAGAAGATGGAAAGCAACTGAATTCCGTCAATTTCTTTTATACACAGGACCGGTAATACTTTTAAAGTTAAAGTTAAGTTATTTATCACATTATAATAACTTTCTTTCCCTAACTGTTGCAATGACTATATTGTTAAATCCTGAATATTGTTTTGTGTACAATGAGTATGCAAAAAATCTGCTGAAACACTTTGTTAAGACTTTTATGGAATTATATGGTCCACAATTTGCAACACATAATTTGCATGGCCTCACGCATATCAGTGATGATGTAGTTGAATTTGGTGCACTTGACTGCTGTTCAGCCTTTCCTTTTGAAAACTTTTTACAGGTTTTCAAAAGAAGTATCAGAAAAGGCGACAGACCTCTCCAACAAATTATTAAAAGGTTTGGGGAAATAGCAAACACAAACCAATGGATTAAAAATGCATCATCATGTAATTCCAGCTTGCCATGTTTTGGAAAACCCCATTCAAGCGGTTTAATTATGCCAGGCTGTGATGTTTCCCAACAGTACATGTCTGTTAAATTTCAATCATTTGAAATAACTACAACACACCCTAATTCTTGTTGCTTTTTAAATGATGGGACGGTTGTAATAGTGCGCAACATTATATTTTCAACAATTAAAAATAGTATGGTCATACTTTGCCAAGAATTTCTAGTGAAAGAAAACTTCTTTAGTGCACCCTTAATAGATAGTTCCCACATAGGTATTCATATAGTAAAACAATTGTCAAATCTATGTGAAAGACCGCTTACTGCCATAAAGGGAAAGGTTGTGTTGCTTCCTTTCCAAAATAATAGTCATGTTGCTATAAAACTGGTCCATTTATAATACTTCACCTAAATCCTGCCTTACCCTGTCCCTCTATCCTGTAAATAAAAAAAAAATCCATTCCTTTTTATTTTGTTTGCCATCATCAAGCAGGTACATAATTATTGTTTTGCAATTATTTTAAACACTTTTTCAATTTCAATTGTTTCCTGTTACGTAACTAAAGTATTTTTTCAGAATGCGGATAATGGAAGAGGACTTTAGATTTGTCATTGTCACCTTTGTGGATGAAAATAATGCTCCTGGCATTGTTGCTTCCAATTGGATAAAAGAAGATAGACATACTTGCTTTTATCCCAATGTACGCACTGAAGAAATGAAAGAAAAGCTTTTGCGGAAAATGGCTGCACCTGGCGATATGTGGCAACAATATAAAATAAAAATTCTTAAAGGATATGGTATGCAATAAATTCTTATTTACAATAGGTATGTATACCTAATAATCTTTATTGTTGGCTGGTGCAAATAATTCAACTTTATTTTTCTTTAGAAACTTATGGGGATGCACGACTTCATTTAAGAAAAGCAGAAGAAACATCAAATTTAGATTCCGATGAAGAAGTAAAAAAGAGAAAAAGGAAAAGGAAAATAAATGTTTATCTACCAGAAGACTCTGAAGATTCTTCCGATGAACAAAACCATCAACCATCTACAAAAAAAAAACTTGATGCCGCAAGATACCCATCTCCCCCGAAACCTAAAGCAGCAGAATCTTCAAACACTAATATAATAGATGACAACTTCATTGCGCGACGCCCACCCAGCCCAACTGTAATGTTTTCCAGCCCAATTGCATCATCATCTCGTGCCCATCTATCTGTGGACAGTCCAGTTGTTACCAATCAACCAAAAATGTGTCCATCTGGTAATATAATTTTAATTTATTTATGCAGTATTCAGGGGATGTTAATGATATTTTAATTTTTATATTTTTGTTACAGACTGTGCGACAAGCAAACAATTGGCAATACAGCAAAGTCATCTCATCCAGATGGTGACTGACCTGTCGAAACAAGTGTCAGAAATTTATAGAAAAGTGGACCTGATTTTAAGACGGCCAGAAGAGCCATTGACTCCACAAAGGCAAGATCCTTTTTCACTGCCACAGTTTTTAACAAACCTGCCAGTAAATGACGATGACAGTTTCTGTCATTTAAATGAACAAGTCAAAAATAGTGACAATAAACAGGCAATGGTAAGGGCAATATTCTATTAAATATATTACCAGGCCATAAAATTCCATATACTATTGTTTCAAATTAATAGTCATCTATGTACAGACGCCAGCACATCAACCTACCCCAATCTGTCAAATTTGCCCAATCGAAAATGAATCTTTTGCTTTTGTGATAAAGTTGAAAATCTATTAAAGAAATTTGACAGATTGTGATAGGTTGATGTGCTGGCGTCTGTACCTACTATTTACCCATGAAGCACAGACTTGCGTTAACTTACTTCAGTAGTTGCACAGCTATCAATTGACTTTGTATTCTTTGAGCTTATATAAGAAAAAAAATAATCAAATTAAGATGCACCCAACATGTATATAAGTACAGACGTACCATATTATTATGCCATTACCTACATTAAACATATATAGTATTTCTTTTTTCAGATACAATTCCTGGCAGGTATTGGCGGTAAAAACCTCCGTTCTTTCGCCACAAACATGCTTAGAAGAATACTGCTGGATGAAGTAGCTGAGCAATATTCTCTGACGGGGAAAAAAATGAAAAACTCAAGCAAGAAATCATTTCTTGACACAGAAACTTGCAAATTAATATTTCGTAAGTACTATTGTAATTCTGTTTTTTTTTTATTATTGTTTTTTATTGTTTTAATTCCTACATAGCCAACAGTCACATTACGAAACATGCCGCTTAAGGTCAATTATAGTACATTACTTTAACTGTTTTATTTATATTTTCAGAAATATGTAAAAAAGTGCATGGAACAGCCACCGACGATAAGCTGAAGGAGATAATCAGTGACTGGCTAAACCAAGCCAAAGTAAGATTGTCAAGAAGGTAAAATAACTCTCTTATAATAATAGTCTGTAGAGCGGGTGTAGATATAGTCTAGTGGGGCCTACTGGTACTGGGTTCGAACCCCGGCGTTGATCAATCAAATCAATCAAATCAAATCAAATTTATTTTCTCACCACAATATACATAAATCATTTGACATTGTTCAGGTTCCACAAAGACACAATTCAGACAGTATATATTGTGGGAGACTGGTGCCTAAGCTAGGCTCGTGGCCTGTGTTTCAGGACACCAGGATCCCACCCCTTTGCATTTTCATTATAAAATTATGTGTTTATTAACCGCGCTGAAAGTATATAAATTGATCATACGACATTTTTGTGGTTACTTTAAATATAATATAATTTTATTGCAACGAAGAATATTTATACTTAGGTTTAGTGTTTTTAGTATAATGTTAGTAGATGTATAGTATTGGTGTGTGTGTGTGTGTGTGTGGGTGCGTGGTGTGTGGGTGTGGGAGTGTGTGAAATTACGTGAGCTTAGGTTTGTGTTAGAAGGTTTTCAGTATCATTATAGTTTAATTTGAGTAGCCAGTCAGTTAACTTTCCTTTGCATTTATTCTTTGTAAAACTAAATATATGAAACCGCCCATGAGTTTTATTGTATAAGTAGCCACCTAGATAGCAGAAGAACCGCCTTGCGAAAACAGTTCTAAAACGTAGATGATGGCGCTTAACTGGGTCATAACGTCTTTTTCCTCTGGACAGCGTTGAATTATAATGCAAGAGGCTATGTTGTTTCAACAGTACGTGTAATATAAATAGTTGACGCACCGTGAGGACTTGCTTTTCTTTGTATAATTGTTCGGTGGGATAGCGATAAGGAAGAAAAGACGACACCTTCAGTATAGCTCTTTGGGCCCTTTCAATTTCTATTAGAGTAGTTTTTGGGGCCCCGCCCCATGTGGTGATGCAGTAACATATTATAGATTGAGCCAAGGTGTAGTACACTGATTTCATAATGTTATTATCGACTACATGTCTCAGCGTTTTGAACACGTATATGAGTTTCCTTAATCTGTTACTAAGAGTGGATACGTGGTCTTGAAATCTTAGATTTTTGTCGATTGTTATTCCCAGGTATTTTACACTTTCAGCTTTGGTGAGTGGTTCGCAATTACAAGTACAGGTGTTTGAGTTTGTGCAAGAGTGAGCCACAATAGTATGACCTAATGTTTGGGAGGATGCATTGTTTTTTATGGAAAAAGCTAGGTATTTGGTTTTGGTTACGTTCACTCTCCGAATCAGCAAACATTAGTCAACAAGTTTCTAACACCACTAGCCTATTTCATGAGTTGGTTTGTACCTCATCAAAATTAGTGTGTGAGCCGGCTGTAACAATTGATTTAACTGGTGATGACACCATGCCATTGTGTCCTATTATGACAAGTCACAATAAAATTAAAAAATATATTAAAATAAAGAAATTAATAAAACGGTCACAAAGGTTAATTAAAAAACAAAACCTTTTAAAGTTAAATATTTCATTAAGAAAGGAACGTGTTATCCTGACAAAAAATCTTAATATTTGCACTAGTGAGTTAGATAAATGCAGGAAAAAGTATGATATTGACACTCAGCTGCTCCATAATGATTTACTACACAAGGAGTACTTGCTGAAGGATATTTTTGAAAAATATGAAAGATCACAAGAACAGTTAAGTGACCGTCTGTTTGAAGCCGGGGAATTGCTGGACTTGGTGAAGTACAATGCTGAGCGGTATGAGTCGCTTACAAATAGCTTCTCCTGCAGCTGTACCAACCAACAACCACCTCGTCAACCCCAGCATGACTTATTGCCTCTTCCATCAGAAGAGTGCAGTAATTTTCATAAAAAAAATAAAACTATTTTTTTTTGTGACGAATTAGGTTCAGGCTTTGGAAAAATTCTACATAATTACCTAAGCCATAGTTTTACAAACCATTCTTATCACAATATAAGTTTTAAACAATTAATAACTAGAATTACTCATTCCAACTTAGAGGACTATTCTTCAGTGGTTCTTCTATTAGGGAATGGTATAGGTTTGTCTAGAAGGGACATAGTGGATGGTGTGGACGCCTTATTAAAATTAAATGTAGGAAAGCTGATGTTGTGTGCTTTTCCTTATTCGAACAGTTTTAGTGACACTGAAAACCACCGTATATATAAGCTGAACAGTACTATTCACATGTTGACATGTCGTCATAGTGATAAATTATTGTACTTTGATTGTAACAAATTTGTTAGTAGTTTTTTTTTGAATCGGGGATCTTTATCTTTGTCCCGGAAATGTAGACATTTCATTGCTATGTTGATAGCATTTAATATTAACCATGTTGTTGGGAATGTATTAGACTCTAGGTTAAGTAGGTTAAGTAGTAGTTTAAGTGACGAGTCTGTGTTGTTAGGTTGCCCTAACAACATAGTGATACAATGTTCTGTACCTGCATGCTGTACGAAGGAGGGTCTACCTAATATACCACCTGCCTTGGTGACCACTACTACACAGGTTGGGTATACCCTTCCTGCTGGTACACTAAATGGTCCTGTTTTGGAGATCACTCCGGATATTAGTTTAAACTAGATTGTAAGACAACAGAAGAAACCTCTGCAGTTAGTAACTCATTATTAGTGAACGATAAACAGGTTTCTTCTAGCAAATTAGTTAAGTATAAAATATCAAGTGGAGAGCAACACACTCTAAAATTGTTTCATCAAAATATTCAAGGGTGCTCTTCTAAATTACTGGAAATAGAAATGTTTTTGGAATCAACCAGGTTTGATATTGTTTGCCTTACAGAGCATTGGCTAAAAGATCATCAAGTTATGTCTATTTGTTTTGATAATTATTACGTAGTTAGCAATTTCAGTCGTAAATGTATGATACATGGCGGATCATTAATACTTTTAAAGAAATCGATTAAATCTAAAACTCGTAATGACATTGTTGAAATGTCAGTTGAACATACCATTGAATTGTCCTGTGTTGAGCTTGATAAGCATGTTATAGTATGTGTCTACAGACCCCCAAATTACCAGAATCTACCTATGTTTGATTCTATAATGGAAAACGTTTTAAATAAAATATGTAATAAAAGTAAATCTATCATCATTTGTGGTGATTTTAATATTAATTTATTAGAAAATAATTCAAATAGTATCAGACTGTTGAGTCTTTTTAAATCTTTTAATTTGTCACATGTTTTTATGGAACCAACCAGAGTGACCGCTTCTTCTGCCACTTGCTTAGATAATGTTTTTTCCAATTGTGATTACTTACATAAAGAAATTGTAAATAAACTGCCATCTGATCACAGTGGCCAAACAATAACGTTTTGCGCCTATACACCAATTCAAAAAACTCAAATAAGGTATAGGCCAATTACAGGTAAAAATTTAGAAAATATGAATAATGCAATAGCAAATAAATTATGTGATCATAGTTTTAATAATGTAAGTGACCCAAATGAGTTTTACGCTGAGTTCTTTGCAATTTTAAACACACAATTTATTAGTACTTTTCCACTAAAAACTAAAACCATAGTTACAAAGTTCTTATTTAGTGATTGGGCAACACCAGGAATTCGAAAAAGCAGAGAAAAACTTTTCGAACTTTATGGTCTTAGGAGTCATAATATTAATAATATTAGTTTTCATCAGTATGTTGCCAAATATTCAAAAACTTTTAAACGTGTATGTAAAACAGCTAAGGCTCTTTATATTAGTAGTAAAATTAAATCGGCTGATGATAAAATAAAAACTACTTGGAAAATAATAAATAATGAAACAGGTAGGAATAAGAAGCGCAATATTGAAATAAACTTAGAAACTGCACATGGCCCTATAAACTCAGATGTGGAAATTGCTCAGGAGTTTGAAAGGTTCTTTTCGAACATCCCTCTTAAAACGACTGAATCTTTAAATTCGTCACCCGCACTCTCTGCTGCCTTACTTAGAAAGAATGTAAAGGAGTGCCCAATGGAGTTTAGGTTTCAGCACACAAACCCCCAAGCTGTCATTAAAGCTTTTAAAGATCTAAAAATTAAGTCAACAGAAGATCTTTGGGGAATGTCCGTGAAAGTCTGCAAATCTTTTATTGAAACCGTTGCACCTTACTTAGCTTTTATATTCAACACTAGTGTAGACCAAGGAGTGTTTCCAGATCTCATGAAACATAGTAAGGTAGCTCCACTTTTCAAATCGGGGGATTGTAAAGAACCTAACAATTATAGGCCTGTGTCCATTTTGCCGGTTTTTAGCAAGGTGTTTGAAAAGTTAATGCTCGAACAAATGTTATGCCACTTTAATAAACATTCTATCTTCCATGATCAACAGTATGGTTTTACAAAAGGGCGTTGTACAACTGACGCGGGTGTTACCTTGTTAAAGAACATTTTTAACTCCTGGGAGGAAGCACAAGATGCCATAGGAATTTTTTGCGACCTCTCAAAGGCATTCGATTGCGTAAACCATGAAACACTTTTGCTGAAACTAGAGCATTATGGAATTAAAAATAAAGCCCTGGATTTACTTAATTCATACCTAAGAGATAGACAGATAAAAGTTCAAGTTAACGGTATAAACTCATTAGGGTCTGAAATGACAATGGGCGTTCCTCAGGGTTCTATTTTAGGTCCGTTCCTCTTTTTAGTTTATATAAATGATTTACCCCATTTACTCAAAAATCAACCGAATATGGTGTTATTCGCGGATGATACGTCGTTAGTCTTTAAAATAGACAGACGTTCGCAAAACCTAGATACTGTTAATGATTGTATTCTTCAGGTACAAAATTGGTTTACTTTGAACAATTTAGCTCTTAATGAAAATAAAACAAAATGTATTAGATTTACTTTACCAAATGTTAAAAGTAGCAAATGTGACATTATGCTCAACGGGAAAAAACTCGAATTTATTAATCAAACAGTTTTCCTGGGAATC
Source organism: Agrotis clavis (assembly GCA_954870645.1). NCBI lineage: Eukaryota > Metazoa > Arthropoda > Insecta > Lepidoptera > Noctuidae > Agrotis > Agrotis clavis. The sequence goes on along the minus strand of OX940917.1, from coordinate 28,309,453 downwards.
ACTTTAGACGATAAATTACAATGGGGCCCCCATATAGCATCTTTGGCGGGGCGTCTAAGCTCAGCCGCTTATGCTGTTAGAAAGATAAGACAGTTAACAGATGTTGAAACAGCACGCTTAGTTTACTTCAGCTACTTTCACAGCATAATGTCTTACGGCATTCTACTCTGGGGCCGGGCGGCGGACATTGAATCTATTTTTATTTTGCAAAAGAAAGCCATCAGAGCAATTTACAATTTAAATCGTCGCGAATCTCTCAGGGAACTATTTAAAAAGATTAATATAATGACAGTGCCCTGTCAATTTATTTATGAAAATATAATGTATGTTAGGAAAAATCTTCATCTTTTCAAAAAAATAAGTGATAGGCATAATTTTAATACTAGAAATAAAGATAAAATTGATCAACCTTATTTTAGATTGTCAAAAGTACAAAAATCTTTTATGGGGTACTGTGTTAAATGTTACAACAAAATACCTAGTGAGGTCTTAAACCTAAATGAAAGAAAATTTAAAACTTATATCAAAAATTCTCTAAGTAAACAAGCATATTATAAATTAGAAGATTATATTCAAGATAAAAATGCTTGGAAACATGCTGGTCCTGCTCCATAGTACAATGTAGGGCTTGAACAGAATCAAACTTGGTTGAAATTTTTAATGCTCACACACTGCATAAATTGTATTTGTATAAAGTTATAGTTGCATTATTTTGTGAAAGTGTGAACACCGTGTACCTTTTAGCTGTTTATTTATTGTTATTTTTCCTTCAATGATCATAACTTGAGTACGCCGCTTTCACATTTATTTATTTCTTTAAAAATTTGTAATTTCAAAACATTGTAAAACATTTTTGAAAAAGAGTAAGTATGGAGTTTCTTGCCCATTCTTCTCCATACAACCTACCTTAGCGAATGGGTGTAGAATCAATCCCATCCCTTCCTATTTCCTTTAAATGTAATAATCGACGTTCAAAAGTGCCTCTTTGATGGCCTAATTGGAATAAATGATTTGACTTTGACTTTGACTTTGGTTGTATTGAGAGTCAACAGATTGTCGCGTAACCAATTGGATACTCTATCGAAGCCTCCCTGTGCATGCCCATAAACGCCTTCCCATGAACTCGCGCTGAACAGGAGGGCAGTGTCATCCGCAAAGCTTATAATTTTTCCATTGGGGATAGTGAGCGTACCCAGATCATTGATATAGATGAGGAAAAGCGAAGGTCCGAGGACACTACCTTGAGGCGTTCCGTAGCCGCTAATTATTTGTTCCTCACTGATGAATTCATCTATTTTTACCCTCTGGGTACGCTCACTCAGGTAGTCTTTAAAAAGGTCCAGTGGGAGTCCTCTGATTCCCAAGTTTTCCATTTTTCGTAGAAGAATTGGGACAGAAACCGTGTCGAAAGCCTTAGCAAGATCGAGAAAGATAGCTACAACCTTATCCCCACCATCCATGTTTGTGACCACAAAATCTGTCAACTCATGGACCGCATCAGAGGTGGATTTGCCTGAGCGAAACCCAAATTGTGCTGGTGCGATGAGGTTATTTTTTTCCAAGAAGTTCACAAGTCTGCTGTTCATTAACCGTTCCAGTATTTTGGAAAAAGCAGTTAGCACAGATATGGGTCTATAGTTATCAACACGGCTCCTGTCCCCACTCTTATAGATGGGATGAATTATGGCCTTTTTAAACACGTTAGGAAATTTACCTGTGGAAAGAGCGAGGTTACATATGTACGTTAACGGAGGCACAACAACGGCTGCATGCTTTTTTAGGAGGTCACCAGATATCCCATCCCAACCCGCGGCACAGTTATTGCGGAGTGACATTAATATTCCGGCTACCTCCTTCTCATCTGTTGGGAGCATCACCATGGATTGTGTTACGGTTGTTAGGTTTCCCTTTGTAACCCTTGTTTGCGGACTCTTTATGTTTTTTGCAAGGTTTTCACCTATTTTTGCAAAGAACTCATTGACATGGTTTACAGAGTTTTGTGGTGTACTTAATGATGCTAGTAATTGAGATGAAGTGTTGACTTTTCTTGTCGATCTATTTGAGATATTATTTATAGCCGACCATAGTTGTTTTGTGTTTTTCCCAGCATTCCTAATCTCATTTTTTTCAAATTCTATTTTTAAATTCCTCACTAGTTTATTGCAATAGTTTCTGTACCGAATAAAAGTTATTTTTAAAATCTCATTATTAGACGCCTGTTTAAATTTTCTATGCAAATTGTCGCGATGCCGCATACATCGAAGTAAACCAGGAGTGATCCATGGCATTAATATTTGTTTACGATTTGGTGTCTTACGAGATTCAGAATTTGAGTCTAAGACGTTTTTTATAAGTCTAGTTATTGTTTCACCTGCTACATGAGGATCTTGGGTCTTGTATACTTCACTAAAGTCTAGATGTTTTAGGTCTTTCTCTATATTAACATAATTAAAACGAGTACATGTTTTGGTAATTATTTTAGGCATTCGTTTTGACAAAAATAATATTACTGTGTCATGATCAGTTAGAGAAGAGTGTGCAACTAAAGTAGAAGCAGGTAGTCGAGTTTTTAATATGACGTGGTCAAGACAGGCTTGTTGTCGCGTAGGTATTGTATGGGCAGGTAAAAGGCCATGAGCAGCCAATAAGTTTAAGTATGTATGTTTAGTGGAATCTTTAGAGTTATCATGTATATTAATATTTATGTCTCCCGCAATAATTATAGTCTCGTAATTTGTTAGCTTATTTAAGGTAATATCTAGGGAGTTTAGAAAATTGTCTAAGTCTTTGTAACCTGGCGGGCGGTATATCGCTAAGAGAACAGTTTTTTTATCGATTTTTAATAGGAGACAGTTTGCATCTAAGAATGACGGCTCCTCTGCAACTAGTTGCAGATTTTTATGCACGTACAAAACTACACCTTCATTTTGTGTGTAATTATTGTTGGTAAGGTAATAGTTATAATTAATCAATTCGGGAATATTATGGGTGTTAGGGAGCCAGCACTCGGTTAATGCAATTATGTCCCAGTCAAGTTTAGTTCGTGCGAGTGTAGTCATAAAGCCTGTTATATTTTTGTTTATACTTCTAATGTTCTGTGTTATGATTTTAAGTGTTTGATTAGGTCTAAAGTCCGGCGGAGTACAATTTTCAAGGTCACAAGTCGAAGCAGCTGACACCGAGACAGCATCTAGGTTATGTAGGTTGATTTGTGTGTTATCGAATGTTAATGCGGGTGATTCCCATCTTGACATTTATGTTTTAAACGCTGCTTATTAGCATAACAGCCATGATCGAAACACTGGTAGAGAGTACATACGATAAAGTACATATAGTTGGCTTTGTATATATAGAATGTATGTCGACCGATTAAACTTGTGTGTGTGTAGTGGAAGTGGAGTGCTAGTAATGTGACTGTATGTATGATTTGTGTACTGTGTTGTGTATGTATAAGTAATGTTAGTAACAAGCCTATTTGTACTGAGAAATGGTTAGGGATAGTTATTAATGAAATAGTATTTTGGACTATGGTTAGTGGAACTGTAATAACAAAGATAAAGAATAGTGGAAGGTGCAGTGCCAGTCATTTTTTCTTACGGAGCTTCTCGAGGTCTTCGTCAGTTTTAATGAGGCGGCTTGACATTCCGTCTTTTTCACGAATATACACCTTGCCGTTAGCCACCCAACATTGATGATAACCGAATTCCTTCGTTATTTCTCTGGCGAGATAATGGAGACGTCTGGTCATAGCTGTGAGCACTTCATTTACATATAAGGGTTGTCTAGGTCCGTTTTCTACTAGATGGGATGTGTTCAGGCGATTTTCCTTGTTGTGCTTATTAAATTCTCTGGTCGACTTTAGAAATCGTTCTTTGATGGTTGTCGACGTAAATTCCACTAGGACTGGACCCACCGCTTGAGTCTTGCTTTTATAACGGAAGATGTTTTTTATATCAGTTGCATTCAGGGGATGGCTAATGATTTGACCCAATTTCTGTACTGCACCCGTAAGGGAGTCACTAGTTTCAAGAGTTGACGACGGCAAATTTTTAATTTCAAGCAAAGATGCTTTTTGTTGTTTTTCTAGGAAGTCGACCCTGGTTTCAAGCGCCTTTATAACCTTTTGGTTATTGCTACATTCCGCCTTTAAATCGCCTATTTCCACCAATGCATCATCATATTTTTCTGATAAAAAATCTATCGTCTCTTTGATTTTTTCATTTTGTGTTCGTATTTCGGAGTTTTGCAAGCTGATCGCAGTATTTTGGGACCGTATATCATCCAGAGCCAATTGTAACAACTTCATTTTTGCATTTTGCTCATTCTGTTTCGCAACCATTTGAGAAAACATTTCATTCATTTCTTCCATCATTTCTTCTACACTGCGTTTTCTTTTCCTTATATTGAAATCGTTGTCTATACTCGATGTCAGGTTTGGTTCTGATGCCGAGTGAGGTGAGGCAGGTGGAGGCGTGCGTTTAACACCGGAGAGCATGTTGGGAATCTTGATGCGCAAGAGTGATCGCTATTTGTTTGTATGTAAACACGGCTCGCGGCGTATGCTTGGTCTTTTTTGTTCCACAACACAAACGAATCCTTCCGAGTGTTGTTGATTTGAAGTTAGAGTTGATACCAATGACTTAAAAGTTGTAGCATACATTTATTTATTTCATAACAAGATGGCTCGTTCAAGGGTGACTAATTTATTATATTTCAATGGTACCATTAATTTGAAAGTTAGTTTTGCAGGTGTTTATTGACTAATAACAGCCATTTTATTTCGTTGTTTCAGGGTCGAGAGACAAAACAAAATCAATCATGATGGAGTCAGTCTACTAGAGTGAACAGGCATCTTCTGGGAACGCTCGTTCCATCATAGACCATAAGGTCTGAAGCGATGGATAACCATCGCTTTCCATCAGGCGTGATCAAGACCAAGAGCAGGCCCAGTCACCAATAAAAAAAATCCCTTTCTGTACTACTTTTTTATACATTTTTTTTCGACGTCTATTATATGATTGTGTTTCTATAACTTTATTATATACCCTATAAGTGCAATGGTGAAATAAACCTATTCAATTTTAATTGATTTCATTTCGTACTTTAATTTTTTGATTCTTCATGAGGCCTACTCGCAAACGACGGCACAATTTTTATTATTTTTGTCGTAGTGGTTCGCGTTCGCGAGTAAACCCCCTTAAAAAACACCAAAACTTATCGCTTTGTTGCATATTATTGATTCTGAAACATAACTCCGACAAACGTTTCTCCGCTGAACGATTCGCCGACACAACGATTCATTCCTGGACGGTTCGACGACAGAACCTTTCCACGACGAACGTTTGGCCGACAGAACGATTAAGTCATGAGTATTGTGTTTCATGAAGTATAAATGAAGCCATTTAGACAAAGCCCTGCTGCGCGCCGGGCTTCTGTTTGTGTGTTCAGTTTAAAGGAACTTAACTAACCGAACCTCGGGGTGCCCCGGATTTAGTTACTAGTATTATTATGTCAAACCATGTCTTTGTCGACGAATCGTTCTTCGGTGAAAGATTTTGTCGTCGAATCGCCTATGAATCAATCGTTGTGTCGGCGAATCGTTCAGCGGAGAAACGTTCGTCGGAGTTGTTTCAGAGTGCATATTAATAAGGATCTGTCGTAGCAATAAACCATTGTTGATTACAATGTATGCAACAAACAAGCAAGTACCTATGTGACAACATTGTAGGTAATTTGTCAAGACAAAGAGTTGGCAAGTTGGCATTGGCACACATTATACAAGTTTGATGGGCGGAAACTAGACATTTGATATAAGTTTGATATAAACTTGCCACAAGTATGTCCTTTGCCTCGTCAAACTTTATGCAAACTTTCACATTTGATATTTAAAACTTACTGCAAGCCTGAAACAAGTTTATATTGCTATCTGGGGGGTGTCTGGTCACGGGCTCTTGGGCTGTAGTGAAAAATAGCTGTGCCGATTTTTTTTTTTTTTTGTGAATTCTTATCCATAAACAACATTATTTTTAGTATATGCGAAACCTGATTATAGTTTGTTCAGAATCAGTAACTGATTCGATTCCAATAATTTTTGCACCAAGTTATATTTTTTTTCAAAATTATTTTAATCAAATTTAATCACCAGTTAATTACAATGCAATCACCGTACGGTTAGGTACCTATTGCCAAACTATTATCACGAGTGTATAACACAGTAGACGCGGTTTACGCGGGTGTACCGCGAAATGAGCATGTTTTTGAACGGACAACCAGGTATTATACAAGCTTATAACTTTGTGATTTTTTATGATACGGTTTCAAAATTTTGTACATAGATTCTTTACACAAAAATATTGGACAGGTGTATCGGGTTTCGCATAAACAAAAAATAATGTTGTATACATAGGTTTGTTACGTAATCCAAAACCATCCAAAACTTTTTCCTTTTTATAACAACATTTTTTGATGTCAAATCAATCAATGACGTTTGAAAATGAAAAAGGTAACAAACCTATGTATTTAAGGATAAGATAACACCTGGATAACACATAAAAAAATAAAAATCGACAGTGCAATTTTTCACTAGAAGTTAGAGCGCGATATGTAAAAAGTTGATTTGGAGTGACACTGAAATCGAGTTGGATTTTTATACTTACATACCTATTCTAACTTATACATTTAAACAAATACAAAAAGAATTTGAGACTGAGGAATTTTTCACAAAGTTATAGGTAAGCAATTTTCATATTTTTGTCATCTCGAAAAAAAAAGTTGGATTATTATTATGCATCTACAATCTGTATCGCCTTCTTTCATCATATGCCAAATTTCAGTGCCGGAGGAATTTTTCGGACCACATTATGCCTCGTTGACTGTACTAGTAGAGCTAAACTTGGGCATGGGGTCGATTCCCAACTCGATCTAAGAGTACCTAATGGGAAGGCAACTGGGGAACTAATGGCGCTAGCATAGCTAGTTCCCATCATCGTCATTGGTTCAAATCTTCAAAAAAAAAACCTATACAGGAATCAAAGGCGCCGATTACGCGATTGAGTTTATCAGCGGAGAAGTCTTGAACAAGTTATCAAATTGCCTCAAACAGCTAAGTATTCAAACATCTCAGCCGGCTCTAGGGGTACGAAGGTACGAAGTAACGACTAGTCGAACTTACAGTTTTTCGAAATTGAGACTGTACCAAGGTATCCTTTTATGAAATGAACAGCGCCATCTAGCGGTGAGTAGAATGTACACTTTACAACATGATGGATATCTCGCGAATAATGAACGCTAGCGCCATGATGTGTGACGGAATAACTGTTACTCATGAAATGTTCTAAAATAAAGTCCGCGACAGCATATGTCTATCTTTTAAGATTAACTCACCATAACCTTTCTTTTGGAAATCAAATTGGTTTTAAAATAATACATTTCTTGCGACAATGTTTTAATGAATATAGTATTGATCCATATCCAAAAAAATGCTTTAATCATTACAAGCATTTAATTTTAAACAAAATGCCCTTGACATCATTTGATTTCAATGAATATCTGACGTGATATCGTAGTTTCTTCAACGGCAGGTGTTGGGGCGCCCGGCGCAGTCGGAATACGACGGCTCTGACATTCAGCTCTGTCGTCTGTACGTATTTTTTTTTAATCGCATTATTCCGCTGGAAAAAATAGTTGTTGTGTTGTAAACTGCAAGAATACTAGCAGAAATAGTAAATTTAAGTTTTATTGATTCCCAAGCGGTTCTTGGAAAGATGAACAATGCAGTTCTTGGAAAGTAAAACACGGCAGCTAACCATCTGTTAGCTGCCGTGAAGAGAAAAAGTGAATAACATCATAACCCTAATTTTAATCCTATATTTGATATTTTTCTTATAGAATACAAGCCTATGCTTATTTAATTTTGTTCAGTGCCAATGAATCGCCATGGAATCCAAAACCAAGTGATTTGTTAAAGAATCTGATTTCAATTAGAACGGTCAGAGCCTCTAAAGTTGCGAACGCTAGGTGGCGCTGATGTCGTGCACGTTCTCAATAGGCGATGATGATGATAAAATAACTCGATAACTTTGCTATGTGCAGTTTGTTGAAATCGCGGGACTCACGAATTACCGTGACCCCGGAACGTAAAGGGCTTATTGAAGGATACCGTGGATTTTAGTCAGTACGATTCTGACAGTCCCTCCCGCTCTGCCCTTGGTGGGAGCTAAAAAAATTGTTGTTTGTTGCTTGCAACACTCCGACAACCTTCATACTCCAGCGCGTCAACTCTATCTTATACATTAGTTGCCAATCGAGCAAGAACCATCTTCTTTGGTGGATAACTTTAGAATGGTGGGATGATATCGGAAATAAAAGACGATTTATAGAAAATACAGATTATTTATAATCGTGTATACGTCTAAGCTGCGATACAGAATAATAATAATACAAATCACACAGACAATTCAGTGATGACAGCTGTTATTAATTAAATTAACCATATATTTATTAGACATCATGCGGTTTAGTAACGCTTAATTTAATAATCATGTAATTATGTATCTCCGATTGGTGCTCTGACCGACCGTATGTGTGCATCTACATAACAGTATTTCCCCGTTTCATTACAGCGAACATTACATTATCACACACACACACAATAGACACATTGTATTGAAAACTAAATTCATCATGCACCTTATCGTGTTTCTTTTTTTATTTTATGTACTTCGGAAACGATATGAGTATAATGATGTTGCTTCTGAGATCGAACATTCTATCGTGCATATTCAGACATATCATGGAGTAGAAAATAAAAACAAAACAAATAAATAAATTAAGATTGTGTTAGATCTGCAGACTTTACAATTTCGACCCAAAGTTAAGGCTAATTCATAAAAAATATACGAGCTTGGCCCACATCTGTAGTCTTCCAGTGCCTTACATGCTAATCTCTAACCAATCATATTTTAGACCACACCACTATATGTTAGACGACTTCGAGGCCTGATACAGACGAAGGCGAGGTCGCCTTGGTGTTCCAAGCGGCAATCAGTCACTGATTCACTTCTGCAATGTTCGATCACCTATGTAAATAACAAGTATCTTCGAAACAGTCTTATCGCAACTCTGCCCAGAACAAAAAAGAAGTGAAAAAGTTCCTATCTCATATACTACCACATACTCATCATTGTGCCTCAATAAAATATTAACATGAAATGTTAGCATTTCCAAATAAATAACAAATTCAAATGGTAACAAAACAAACTGAACAAGTACTCCACCACACCCAACAATGTTAGGTGACGAAATATTTCAATTTACCTTAATTTACTTGTAATAGTTCAAAAGCCTTGTGAAATACATATATCATTGTTTATGAAAGTATTCATAATTGCAATGATATTTTAAACTAAATGAAAGAAAATTTAATTAAAAATACACTTTGTAAACAAGCATAAATATCACAAATTATTATTCAAGATAAAATGCTGGATTTTCTAGACAAGTCAATCTAGAGAGTCCGTTTCCAAATTTAATTAAAAAATTTACTACTTGTATCGCTTTGCCTGCTGTAGTTACTGACTCAACAAGTAGGTAATCCATTTTTAAATAAAATATTAAGAAAAAGTTTATATGGTCACAATATTTTCAAATAGGTATGTGAAAACCAAAAATCGGTAATTGCAATTACTTCAATGCTTTGTTACTCTTGTTTGAATATAAATTTTATTCCGCATATGTAGCTAGTCTTCACATATAATTCATTTTTTTTTATAGTAAATACCTATAATTAGTATATAAAACTTAGATTTTAAAACGTCCAGATTGATAATAATAGGATAGACAACTGAAGACAGACTGACAATTGAAGCCTTAAACATGGGGTAAAAATTTCCCGCGGCGGTCGATTCCTACGTAAAACAAGTGAACATCTCCTGGTGTGCGTGGCGCTCAATCAAACATTAGTAAAAAAGTGGCTTCAATTAAAACGTTTTGTTTCGAACACGGAAACTAGACATTTTTTAATGAAAAAGTTAAAAAAATTAAAACAGTATGAACAGTTTAGCCCATTGTTTCCCTTTGCGAATGGGCAATTAAAATCAGTTCTATTTGTTAACTTTGTCATTCAGAAGTCTTTTAATGGCCTAATTGAATAGTTGGTATAATAAAGTATTCAACATTCGCTGACGATTACATGCATGTATAACAAAATTTCTGAGTACAATTAGCGTAAATAATAAAAATGTTGTCTGTCATAATAATGAGGTCTTTAGACGCAAAACCAAACACAACACGATTTGTTAAAAGGGCCGCTACAGAGGTCGAGAAAATGGGGCAGTCTCAGACCAAACACAGTATTTACTCAAAAATGCATGTAATGTGGTCATTATTTTGACAACCTTGTTTGAAAAATGCATGTAATCTGGCCGCTCTAACAGGCCGGCAAAACATTGCCGGCAGCTATTTTGACGTTTCAACGTTTTAAAAAAACAAATGCAAAGACTTTATTTAAAACACAGCTGTTTGTATATAAAGAGATAGGTACAAAAAGATTTTATTCCATATTTGGCTGTATAGTTCCAACTACCATTGCTAAAAAAAAACAAAGAAGTAACAAAAGCGCGGTTCAGCAAAAATTTTATTTTTATTTAGTGACTTTTTTGCTAAAAAGTAGCTCTCAAAGCGAAAATTCTTCCGATTCAATGTGTTTGACACCGCCAGACATTACAGATGAAGCTAAATTAGTGGTTGAAAATTTAATACCACGAAACTCAAAGGAAAAATATACGCTTGCATAATTATAATTCAATTTCTAGTTAATTAATATATGTTTTACTTAAATTACTTGCTGGTTTTATTTAGGTTAGGTACTTGCATTTTTGAGTAAAGCACTATACAAGCCTTGGCCCACTATGACTGCTTCGCTGGTCACGCTATGATTGCCTCGAGCTAGCCTAGCTACGCTCTAGACCTTCCAGCTTGGCCATCATTACAGCCCTTGCTGTCCTCGCTGTAAAGTCGTCGGCCTGGAGCTGCGCTACGCTGTGCTGTCGGCCATCATCAGCGCGACCAGCAAAGTAGTCATTATAGACCGCGGGAGTAATGTACTAAATCTTGTCGATCCTAATATTTGAAAAATGGCGTCTCTTTTTTTTTAAAATATTATTATTTACACCTTCGTGTTTTATTAATTTACCTAAACGCAACATATTTACTTTTACAGCTAATTGCAAACAGAATTAACAAAGTTTTTGCCAACTACACAATAAATTTTTAAAACTTAATACAACTACGAATGAACGGCAGCCGCCCGTAATAAATGCATATTCTATATGCTTAAAACATTATAATAATCTGTATTTTATACTAAGTGAAGGCACCCCCTTGAACAACACTAAAACGTACTAAGCAGTGTATTTAGAAATGTTTTAGTGTTGTTATGGGGCGCGTTCAACCTGCAAAAAGAAAACAAATAAACAATGGCATCAGTAAGAAAACGTTGAATGATTAAAATGGTTGTTTCCAAAGCTTCACAGTTTAGTTCTGAGTATATTACTCTCTTTTCACTCATCCTGATTTTTATATATCATTCATAATTTATCCACAATTGAATTAAATGTTGCAGCATTCTCTCAACAAGCATTATTTTGAACTTATAACTAACACTGTTTTAATTTTTCCGTAAAGTGGAGTACATAACTATACTCCAACACAGTACCTTTTTTAAATGACATTTATTTTTATTATCATTACACGTTTTTTTAATTATTATTTTTTTGTAAAATATCAACGAGGAACGTTATGTGGTTTAACTTGAAGGATTTGGGATGAATAACAACACATTATGATGATAAATAAGTCATAAGAATAAGAATAGTAGCTATATTTAATACTACGATTTTAAACAAGATGAAATACATAATTGGTCCATAAGTTCTATTATTTGATTATTATTCAGTTTATCTAATCTGAATATTGTTGTCAATGAGCTGTTAAGCACAAAGTTTGTGTTGAATTTCATACACAACAAGTTTTAAGATATATTCTACACTAGCACAGAATAATTAGGCACCAATGGTTAACAAGTGTATTGTAATTCAGAACCATGTTGTTAATCACCCCAAATTACCGGAATCCGTTGTTCATTTACAACAAATAATATAAAAACAACATCTGTTTATGGCTCAAATTGTCATTAAATTACTTAATCAAGGCCGAACGTTACTTTGGGCAGTTGATGTAATAAATAATGTAAACAATACTTATTTATTCAACTGTAAAGCTCAGTCGTTTCAATAAAATGATTTTGGCTAAATGCTAACGCAACCGGTGAGGGTTCCGTACATTCTAGCTGAAAATTCTAAAGAAGCGTTTCCATGAGGTAAATGTTCGTCCTTATTAAATGACAAGTAAGCAATATGCAATGATATGTACTACTTTTACTTTCAACCGTCGCACAGTGTTTCGTCTAGTACAAGCTAGCGAGACAAAATTATTTTTTTACTTATTTTAATTGTTTACGTATATATAAGGTGTCTTACGTCGTTCTGTGTTCTCTAAGTCCAAAGGTGTGCATGCAAGATGGTCACCAAATTTCCTACTTTTGTTTACTAATATCCTTGATTGTTATAATTCGCTGCGCAAGGCACTATACACACATGGTATAAATATATAAAAACAAAAATGTCTAGCGGTATTTAATCATTAAAATCATAAATATGTGTAAAATGGTAAAGGTTTGTAGGTTATTTTACCCTTTTTTGTGGTTGTTTTTGAAGGAGGTAAAATTTTTTTTTTTTTTTAAGTTTTTTATTTTACTCTTTTTAGTTTAAATCAAATTCTTGTCGAATACATCATTTTCTTACATGTGCACAAGAATTTTGTGATCCGTAGCACCGGTATTAACATCGCTCATGTACACAATAAGCTATTTAAATTCCCTATCTCAAAAACTGCTCAAGCGATTTTGATGAAACTTACAGTATTCCCTAAAGTGAGCGATACCTAGTACAACAAAAAAAGAATTTTGAAAATCGGTTCACAATTGACGGAGTAATCGCGTAACAAACACGCAAAAGTAAAGATCATCATGTCATCCAAGTAACCGAAATTAATAAAAAAGCTCACAAAATAAAAAGTGCTGAACCAAATTGGATGAAATTTTTATGAGACTAAATGGCAAGTATACTGCATCGAACAAAAAAAGAATCACTGTAATCGGGCTAGAAACCTCGGAGTAATCGATGTACATACATACATTTATCATAGCTATGGCTCGTTCTGAAAGAAAGTAAATTACTTTATCTGCGGGCAGTTTCGGGAGCCAAAAACTAAAGAAACCTACGCCTGAATGTTTCATTTATAACATATAGAAAAATCTAGCCGGATACATTGGGATACAAAAAGTTGCAACCCTTTAAAGTTTGAAGTTAAGAAAAAATATGTGGGATTATTTCAACATACTTATAAACTCTAATTTGGGCAAATAAGTACATATATTTTTTTTAATCAAGTCAAAATAGTAAGTACATATCCTCAATAGTACAATCCATCACAAGAAAATCGTTTCAATTTAATATCAATTATTTGAGATGGTGTCACAAGTGTGCTAAAAATGCAACTTAATACAAATGAAAATTGCGCTTCCTTTATGATGAACATTAACCCCTCCACAAAATTACTTGTTGAAGTAACAAACAAATGATTTCTTTGAATTCCTTACCTGGGAAGGGTTGTTTACAAGTTGTTATCACGAATTCCTGGAAATGACGTCAAGAATTTTGTCCCGCTAGCTTGTACTAGACGAAATACTGTGCGTCGCTATCAATTTCTATACAAAAACAATGCTTATATTATCTTGAAGAAGACTTGCTATATGTATATATGTTTTGGTCAAAGTAATAAATGCAATTGGTATCAATAATAACCCTAGTAATAGATTCAGTTATAATCACTTCAATCGGTTATTATTAATAATATCTTAACAGGTTTTGATAAAGCAATAAAACATGAAAACCGTACAAAAATAAATCATCCACTGCCTATACCTGACATAATAACATCCTTTTTGGAATTGGGGGAGAATGGGGGTCATGATAATAATAGTTTCTATGACCGTAAACATATATAGATACAACTACAATTTAAATATATTTTCGCTAAATTAACATGACATTAATTAACATAACATGATATTTTTCAACGACCTTTAAAATACGGAACCCAACTAACTACACACAGGCTTTGTTTAAATTTTACATAATTCAGGAATATATCCAGTTCCTGATTTTACCATATTAGTAATAACTGCAGTGTAAACAACAATGTGTGAACCGAGGACCGAGACAAATGTATCTTTTTTGGAAACACTGATATTGTTACTTCATAATTCAATTTTATTTCGCGCTTTCCCTCTAATTTATTTCCCAACATTAGTCAGTAAAATAACGATAGGAAAAATGGTTACAGTCAGCATTAACGCATTCACTCCATTATATTACAGGAATAAACAAATTCTTGCTGTTCATCCCTCTCTATTCGCTCAAATTAACTGTCAACTGACTCATGAATTCATGCAGTATGACATTAGATTAAAAAGTTGTATCAAACCCGCTAGTTATAGCTTACCTTTTGAAAATGATGTAACAAAAAGAACATTTAAAAACAAAGTTGAATCATATCTTTTGTCTAACTTTAGTGAAAATCTGAGCAATTTTTTTGTAATTTAAAATTGAATTTTGACAGTTTAACATGGTTGTTTTGTAAAAATATTTTGCAGTAATTTGGTTGCCAGTTGCGGTCATATTCCTTTCGTAAAATTATGTTAATGGAAATGTGAACGTACATACGTTAATATTGAGTGTATCGTGGGAGCTACGTTTGCCAACAAACTGCTCTGTAGTTTGGCAGAAGTAAAATGTACTGTATTTGACTTAATGTTCCAAATAAACTTTTTTTTCATTTCATTTTTTTAGTTATAAGACACAAAAACTACCATTTCATGCACTAAAACGAGGAGACAGATATGAGTCATGGAAGCAGAAACAACTGATAACCTTCTCTTCATTAAATCTGCTTTAATTAATTAAAGAAAAAAAAAACAATTAACTAAATATTATAAATTGCTAACATTCAGATATGAAGTACAATATCAGTATTCAAATATATTGAATATTTACAATGTGATAATCTATTTAACTATCAGGCCTTCCAAATTGACTGTTATCATATTTCACTTACGGATCACTCTGTAAATATTCAAAATATTTGATAGAACCGTCTCATTTAATGTGTATTCGAAGACAGGCACACTTGCAATATATGCTCCATTATTGATCAAGCCACTGGCTCAAAATAGGCCTTTTTACATTAGCCTAAAGCCTCACTGGGAATTTAAGCCATGACTAGCCTATTGAAGAAGTTACTGGCATGTTTTATACAAAAGAGATAATTAATTATACTACTTTCATAACTACACAAAACAAATAGAGCCCTTAGGCTGCTTTTCCACCAGATAGTCCAGTCATTAAAGCCCAAACCCGAAAATAATTAGTAACTTGCTGAAATTTTAAGGGGTTCTTAAGGAAGGTAAAATAAGATACCGGGTGATTTTGCAGCGTTCTGGGGTGTACGGAAAGGGTTGAAAAGGGGTGAAAAGGGGTTTTTTGCTAATAACATTGCCAAAAAAATTAGTAACACGCTGCAAATTTGGAATAAGGTTGTTCTTACGGTTTTGTAACGTGTATTAAATTTGCAGCGTTTTGCAACATACGGAACATTGTTTTTTTTCAAAACAGTGCAATTAGTTAAAAACAGGGGTAAGAAAATTAGTAACACGCTGCAAATTTGGAATTAGGTTGTTCTTACCGTTTTGTAACGTGTATGAAATTTGCAGCGTTTTGCAACATACGGAACATTGTCTATTATTAAAAAAACAATGAAATTATTTAATCACACGGGTGAAAAAAAATTGTAACTCGCTGTAAATTTGCAATTAAGTTGTTTTTACCGTTTCGTAAGGTATATCAAATTTGCAGCGTTTTACAACAAATTGAACATTGTTTATTATTAAAAAAAACAGTGCGATATACGTTACGAAACGGTAAAAACAACTTAATTACAAATTTACAGCGAGTTACAAATTTTTTTCACCCGTGTGATTAAATAATTTCATTGTTTTTTTAATAATAGACAATGTTCCGTATGTTGCAAAACGCTGCAAATTTCATACACGTTACAAAACGGTAAGAACAACCTAATTCCAAATTTGCAGCGTGTTACTAATTTTCTTACCCCTGTTTTTAACTAATTGCACTGTTTTGAAAAAAAACAATGTTCCGTATGTTGCAAAACGCTGCAAATTTAATACACGTTACAAAACCGTAAGAACAACCTTATTCCAAATTTGCAGCGTGTTACTAATTTTTTTGGCAATGTTATTAGCAAAAAACCCCTTTTCACCCCTTTTCAACCCTTTCCGTACACCCCAGAACGCTGCAAAATCACCCGGTATCTTATTTTACCTTCCTTAAGAACCCCTTAAAATTTCAGCAAGTTACTAATTATTTTCGGGTTTAGG
This sequence comes from Agrotis clavis, assembly GCA_954870645.1. Lineage (NCBI taxonomy): Eukaryota > Metazoa > Arthropoda > Insecta > Lepidoptera > Noctuidae > Agrotis > Agrotis clavis. The sequence goes on along the minus strand of OX940917.1, from coordinate 28,292,880 downwards.
CTTTAATGACTGGACTAAGAGATGCGCTATGCTACGTTGCTGCGGATGCGTTTGATATCCACCAATCATATTCATTGGTTTACATAGCACAGCACTGGTGGAAACGGATTCAACTAAGATGTGTTTTTTATATGAAAAGATGCATGCTATAGCTGCGTGCTGTGGCTGCGCGCTGTGGCTGCGTGCTATGGATTCGTGCTATGGGTCGTTTTCCCTACAATCGATACATCGCATAGCTCGAGCTGCGCATCTTCGTAGCGCAGCCACCTTGTGACAGCGCATCTTCGTAGCGCAGCCTCGCATCTTCATAGCGCAGCTACCTTGTGACAGCACATCTTCGTAGCGCAGCTACGCATCTTCATAGCGTAGCCACCTTGTGACAGCGCATCTTCATAGCGCAGCTACCTTGTGACAGCACATCTTCGTAGCGCAGCTACGCATCTTCATAGCACAGCTAACTTGTGGCGGCGCATCTTTGTAGCGCAGCTACCCTGTGACAGCGCATCTTCGTAGCGCAGCTACCCATCTCCATAGCACATCTTACCGCACAGCTACATAGCGTATCATCGGTGGAAACGGTCACACAGTTTCGTAGCTCAGCTTTTACATCCTCGCAGCACAGCTACATAGCACATCTCTGGTGGAAAAGCAGCCTTAAGGCTGACTGTGCACGTTATCATGTATTTCCAAAGCCAATAATTATTGAATTCAATTTCATTACGCTCTGTCATTTATCGTAAATTCTTATATTATTACTATATCTTTATTTCAGACGTTTCAGTGCCAAGCTGTTTTGTACTGCATTACTGCCATGTTAAAACGTATAACGAACAATTTAGAGCTGATATAATTTGATTTGAATTCCACATAACTAAGCATCGTATCGGAGGATATATTCAAGTGTGATAAATGTTAACGAGAATTGCAAAACATTAGATTTACGATCCGAACTTGAATTTGGTTGGCACTTGCGCTGGTACGGTGAACATGTAGCCTGTAAGTAAAATTATAAATAAGTTTCGTCGTATAAAACTTAACTTTTTAAACTGTGCGAAGAGCATAGAATGCTACATACCTCCACTCTGTTCGATACGCTTACTGTCTTGTTGAGCCTTGCGTTGGTCGGCAAGAACGAACACGGCGTTCAACTGTTTCTGTTGCGCCTCGTTTAGCCCGCTCGTCAGTGCGTGGTACAGAGCCGGCTCGCTCGTCGCCAGAGCTATATGATCGTCGACAGAGTACTCATTACAATTTTTTATATACATCCCGATCAAGCAATAATCATTTGGTTTTAGAAATATGTATCAAGTGTAGTGTAGCTCACAAATGTGGGTAGTTTGTAAACAATGATAACATACAAATAAAATATATAATAATCAACTATAGAATAAAGGAAAAACAAAAACCAGTTACATACCATGCAGTGTGCTCTTGAATTTGATGTACTCGTCAACGACGCAATCTTTCTCATCAAGAGGTGTGGTGTAGCATTCTATCGCTGTATCTTCTGCATCGTAATCGTCGTCATCCTGGCAACAGAACGTTCAGACTTCTATTGTTAACCTATACCAAACTACATGACTCTGGAATCAACATTTTACTCATGATTGATACTAATGTATGAGAAAGGTCCTCATTTTTCTAAATTAAAGAAAAAAAGTAATCTACTATAATGTATCTGTATGGCAGTAAGCACTTTTACACAATGCTTCTTGAAATATTAAATACTTGATCATTACTAAAATTACATTACCTATTATGTGAGACTAATACCTCAGCGAATCTACTTTTGTTTTATCATAGTACATAATGCCTTGCCTTGATGGGACAAAAGGCATGATACTAAAATGGTATGAATACTAAATACTTGAAAAATCTTAAAATCGTCTACATAAAAAGACGAGTATTTTGTAACTCTTACAAATTCATCACACGGTTGATTTTTCTTGGACTTTGCAATTGCTGAGTGCTCTGCGTTTTTCTGTTACGACATCCGAAATTATTGTTTCAGATCATGTAGCGTACCTAGCCTGCATCTTACATGATATGAATGATTACTAAAATTCATCTAAAAATGGTCTTTATGTCTTGGTATTTTACATTCAAATCCAAAATCAAGAACCCTTTACCAATAGTTAGTGTTACATAAAGGAAATGCTCACTTTGTTAGGGCATTTTGGCTTAGTGTGGACATTAACTATAATATTTAATGACTGAGGATTTTAATAGTTTATACCTCAAAGAAACGTATTATTGTAACAAAGTTGCAGGAGACTGTAAAAATGGTTCACAAAAACATGTGTAAGGCAAAATCTTGTCGCTGAAAAAAGTTACAATTATGAGTACTCCGGGTCCAAATTAAAGGATTTACCTTTATTATAATGATGTTCCCTTACTTCGAATGCACTTTTAACACACATCCTGATGTAATTGTAACAAAAAACAACATTCGTAGTACACAAAAGCAAAAAGAATGGTTTTTTTTTCACTGTTTGTCATTATTGACAGTTGGTAAGTATTGCCAGTTTATAAATATAAAACGATTTAAAACAATCGAATTATTATTATGATCGATTCTAAATGATTTGCAGGCCAAACTCGGTGATTGTAGATATATTTTTTTGTTTGTTGTTGATGTAATTAAAGAAAAATAAATATAAAACCTTTTGAAAATCACCTGATAACAAATTCTCGCAAAAATATATTATATCTTACTCATATGTAGCAATCGATTATAATCGTTCTAAAAGATTGTAATCACAAATGTTATTAATATGGCAACACAGAATTAGCCTGTAATGAAAAAATGGCGAAGATTTTTGAACTCAATCGGTTTAAATACTTGTTAAATGACTTGTTTGTATATTTGCTTTCCTGCAACGAGAATCACAAAAATATTAACTTTAGATTTAATTACTTTGTTTCGTATAAATACTTTTCGCTGGACAACCTGTTCACGAAAAGCCGAAAATGAACAATTCCCTTTCTAGTTGTTAGTTTGCGGTAAGCATGTTAGACACAAACAAAACTTAATTACTGCAAGTTTACAAACAACACATAAAAAATGTTTATGGAATGCATACATAGACACATAGGGCCAATCTGACCCGAGATCGAGATCAGGGAAGGCTGACCATAGGATTACTGTAAGGTTTCTGTTGAGTCAATCCATTGCCACAGAGTGAAAAGCAGGAAATCCATTGAACAAGGTGCAACAGCCAATTTTGGCACATTAAGGAGTAAATTTTTTCATGCAGTGTTTTTTTTAAAATAATTCAACCAAATTGTACGGATTATTTGTGTTCTATAAGTTTTAATTTATTTTATTTCATATCATTGACAAAAATATACGATATGATGCCTGGTTACTGTTTTGCACCAGCTTATGTACTTGTGGACATAACAGATCACAATAAGTATCCAGAAGCTTCTTAAACTTGCACTAATTAAATTATAAAAAAGATTGAATGAGGGAAAATATTGATACTGAAACACATAGTACTCACATTTCTTGGTCATGGGTTACCAACACTTTTCGAACAGCATTTTGATGACTGGTGTTAAAAAATGTTACTTACGGCAATCGGCTATACCAGTATTTCCGCATGGTTTTGCAGTCCACCTGCCCAATTCCCAAAAAATCTTGACGCCAAAACACATACTGTGCTAGAAGCAAGGTTATACTAACTAGTGGACTCACATCGTCACTCTCTTCGTAATCCTCGATTTTGGCTGTGAGATTTACGCCCTGCTGTGCGCTATTCTTGACAGCCATCCGCGCTAAGTTTTTGAGGTATTCATTGTTCATTTCTTCTAAATCATCTTCATCACTTGATAAAACTTCTGAAATATGACATGGCTCACTTTAGTAATTACCGTGATGGAAAAGTAGTGGTCTTAATTAGAATGGAAAAGATAGGAAATTAAAAAAAAAAAAACAACCGGTTTCCAAAAGAAAAGTAATATTTCACCTTTTGGTGGTTTTGAAGTACCTACGTTTTTTTTTTTAAATTTATTTTTATTTTACCTTTAATAATTAAAATACATCATTTTCTTAAATGTGCATTTGTAATCCATAGGACCGGTAATAGTATCGTCCAAGTACACAATCAACGAATAATGCCCATATATACAAACTACTGAACCAAACTGTATGAATTTTTTATAGACCAAATAGCAGGTACGGTCAGCCAAGAAAGTGGTGTGCCAGTTTTGATTTAGTTTCCCGGTCATCGAAAATTACAACAAGGTTCGTTATAAAAAGATATTACTGAAAGAGACAACATTATCATGACGTAAACCTATGTATTTAGTATTCATACGTCATATGTCGCATATAAGTACATGACATTTTAACCTTTAGTATAAATGAAAAGGACATTAGTTTCTACAAAGCAATTGAAATGTTTCCAAACAAAAGTAATAAAAACTATTTAAATGGACAACCGAATTCCATTTGAAAAAGAAAACTGACAATTGACATTTTGTCAAATGTATGCAAAAAATCGATATATTTTCCGTGTTATTTTTCAATCAACTGCATATAAAATCATCTCAATGCCTGCCAACTTGACCATTGCCGAAAGAGCACAAATAATTGCCCAATTTAATGAGGGAAGCAGTATCAGTGCGATATCCCGGAATTTGAATATATCGAGGCGTTCTGTCCGCTTTTGGATTCGTCGTGAAGGAGAGGAGGGAAGTTTGTTGGATCACAGAAGAAGTGGTCGCCGGCCTGCACTCTCCAATAACGATAGAGAATTCATGAGACGGGAATATGAAATCAATGGTTTTAAGCCCACAAAAAATTTTGCGGAGATGTTCGATGTGAGTGCCCAAACAATAAGGAATCATCTACATTACATGGGGTTGCACCACAGGCATTACGCCAAGAAAATATATTTGACGGATGCTCACAGACTTGCTCGTCTGAACTTCGCCAGAGAGCACTTAGAGTTTGATTGGTCTAATACAGTGTTTTGTGATGAAAAAACGTTTAAATCCAGTCAGCATAGACGTCTTCACCTTTGGCGATATAATTGAACACGGTATAAAGATGATCATGTAATTCCAAATAGAGAATCAGGTCGAATTTCCGTAAATATTTGGGGCTGGATGAGTGCGGATGGTGTAGGAGAATTTTGTTCTCTACCTCCTCGAGCGACGGCTGTAAATTATATCGACGTGCTTCAGAATGCAATGCTACCGACAGTCCGTAATGTTTACCCGGTGAACGAAGTGCCACAATTTGATTTTGTTCAAGATAATTGTTCAATTCATAATGCGAGGATCGTAAGAGCCTGGTTTCGTTCACACACTGACGTAAGGGTAATTCAGTGGCCCTCAAGATCGCCGGACCTCAACCCGATAGAAAATCTTTGGGGCCTTATGGTCCAACGATGGTCGCATCAAAATGAAAGAACCAAACAAGCTCTTATTAGTCACTGTAATTATATTTGGGAGGAAATGCGGGGAACCGATATTTGCTCACGGCTTGTTGGTTCAATGAGGTCTCGTCTTTTAGAGGTTATAGAGGCCAACGGCGGTTACACCCGTTTCTAATTTTTAAAAAATTTCAATATCTTCTAAATATTACTATATATGCTATGTTTTTGTTTGTTATAAGTATTTTAAAATTGATTGTAGAAATTTAATAAAAGGATAAATCTATTTTTAGCTTGTTTTTTATTGATATTGTAATTACAAATTTACAGAAATTGTAGGTTTGTGGATTCGCCTTGTGCCTTTACAATTTTATGTAACTTGTTGATTACAATTCTGAATTTGTAGATACAATTTTGTCATCAAAATCTACAGCCCCCCGCCGTTGATTTTACGACGTCATTGGTTCCATCAAGTTCAAACTAAGAACAGCTGTCACGTTACAAACAGTAATAGTCGTTATCAATAATCAGATAAAGACAGCAATAGAAGTTGTCAGATCGATCTGCAAGCGAAACTAATCTTTATCACCTATGAATCTGCAAGCGATATTCAACCTTAGGGTGGTACACCACTTTCTTGGCCGACTGTACACTGCGTGGATTCTCGGAGTGATATTTTTACAGTAAATCCACATATCTAGCAAAAATAGAAACAAGAGACATACCCTCATCTTCTTCATCTTCATCTTCTTCAGAAGACGTCTCTTCGTCGGCCTCGGCCCTAGCCTCGTAGGCTCGCTTCAGTCCATCAAACAGCACCAGGCAGGAAGGCAACAGCTTCGGCACGATCTCATCGAGGTTCGGCCTTTGTGGGCCCATCTCCAACAGTGTGCAAATACCGAGAACGCACAGTTTTCTATCATGCAATCTGAAATAGCGAAGTATCATAATTATATTTGACATTCAGTTGAAGAAAAATTCCCAATTTTCCATACAATTTATGACATTTCACGAAAGAGAGATCAGGTAAAGCACTGATAAAATATGAAATATGCCTTACCCCATAAAACAGTTAGTGTCGTGTATCCACTGTTTGATGAAATGCTGTGTGATGGACGCGTTCGGTACTGACTCCTGTAGCTTGTCGAGGATCGTGAATAGGAGGTGAGGATTGCAATACAAGATAGCTATTAGAACCTGTAAAATAAAATTATAACATTACTAGCTATTGCTAGTGGCTTCGAAAGTTATCCCATGGGAACGTAAATCCGGGATAAACGATATCCCGATATATTCCAGTCGTGTTCTAACGTGATTGCGTTACATACATCCATCTATTCTACTGGTATCTACCGAGCAACTGTCCACCCCTTGTGGATGGCAGTGATGCAGTACCATTATAAATTTACTGGTTTTTGAACGAAAACATCTGCTTAGTCAAAAGTTTATCTACAGTTCCCATGGTCTTCAAAAATCATACAAGTTAAAGTGCCTCGAAATGAAATTGAAATGAAATGAAATTATTTATTCTATAAAAAGGATGTGAATGTCACTTTTACACGTCATACATCACATCTAATATCTATAAACGAGCAATTCTTTTATATTTATTTATTTATATATAATCAGGTTCTCGGAAACGGCTCCAAGGATTTTCATGAGAGTTACAGATTAGGGGTTTTTCGGCTCAAGGAATCGATTTATCAAGGTCCCAGGTTCGAGAAAAGCTCGGTTCCCAAGTTATAGACATTTTAAAAACCGAGCGAAGCTCGGTCAACCAGATATTTTTAAACTAAGACTAGATGCGGTCGACATTTCATATCTGACTACCCTGAGAAGAAATGGCGAAACAAACTCAGGGATCAAAGTCTGTTTTAGAGCATGTATAATATGTTTCATGTTTAACAATAAATTAAATAATAATTTGAAAATACTAAATACCTACAATAATAATAAATTACAATGTCAAATTTACATGTCAAAATTTGTAAAACAAAAAGGAAGTTTGAATCGGCAGTGACAATCGTTTCTTACCTGCAACAACATAGTTCTCAGCTCGGAAGTCTTGACCTTCCTCGTAAGCCTATTCAGCACCAATTCTACGAAGGAAGGCAGACAGTTGTCGATCTTGCCAGAACATTGGAGCACCATCACTTCCAGAAGTTTCGCCGCATAGATCTCGGATTCGTCTTCGGCATCGGAGTTCAGTACCTGGCGTAACGTTATTGGTGATTAATTCACAAACGCAAACGAAATTTTTGTTCTGTTTTTTTTTTTTTATGTTATTACATACCTAATTAAAATGTTGATGTAATTTCGTAAACTATATGTGTAAATTATCATTCAGATCATCAGTTACGCAAGTGATTGTGACTTACAAAAAAAAGCGAGCAAAAGCTTAGCACACATTTAGCGATCAAATTAAATTCGCATTATGAATTCATGACCTTTGCATTAGACTAATGTTTTTTTAATTATTAGTCTTCGTCTCTCAACTACTTTTGAACACGCTAGTTTTCAAAGCGATACCAAAGGTACCAAGGAATCGCACACAGCTAAGTCAAAGAAAAAAAAAATACAGTTATCTCAACACGTGAGGATACAAAAATATTACAATCTATTATGTAAGTGGTAAAAATCAATAAATTTACGTCTGATATCCATAGAAACAGAAAACAGTAGTCAACTCTTACGGGAGTTTCGAATTATTCAACGTTTTTTATTGATATGCGCACAGCTCTTTACGAATACAGACCAAAACCAATGTAATACAGTCTAACCAAATTCATGAGAAAACATCGAACGGGATTCAAAGGAGATTGCAAACATTGAGATAAATTGAATGGCTTAACATTTTATGGAAATCTGTCATCATTCGCTTTTCCCATCTGGAGACTCATTAAAGATTTTACGATCAATAAAAAGCAATAATGATGGTATTGGTTTTTTTTTGTAAAATCATTAAATGTACGTGCCTGCACGGAGAGGAACCGTCAGTCTCATACTGATACTGACCAAAATCCATCTTATTCCTTTGGTTACCCTTTCCGTTCCAAAGTCGAGGTGTCTTTTGTAGGCCATTCCCGCGACCCCAACATTTCAAACTACTGGTGCCATTTTGATAAGTTCTAATTTTCAGTAGACAGTTTAACTACCTTCAATCATTTATTTTAAGACTAGCGTGTCGTATTTACTGCCATAACGTTTATGTACGGTAACGATAAGCAACAGCCATTTACCAAAGGTCAAGGTAAGGGAAGCTAATACAAATATAATTTGATGTTCGATGCAGTGAAATATTTAGAGTCGGAATTTTCTCTGGCATATGTCTGATTGTGCGATTCAGCCAGTTTCGGCCACATTCGATAGCTTTTCAGGGTTGCTGATTAGCTTTTGGTACATTGTTCTTTCAAGTAAGACCCCATGAAATACCAAAAGCTCTAACTATTGACTTGCTTATCCAATTTTATACCATATGGGAAGCGGTCGCCTCCTTCTGCGAAGCAGTAATGCTCGTGAAGGAGGAGGCGGGCCGCGAGAGAGAGAGGACAGCGTCCTCCCTCCGCCCCAACCGCAGTGGTAGGCGCCCGCGGCGTCGGACGTCAGCAGACGATCTCCGGCCACCGTAGGCGCGGGCATGCGGGCAGCGAGTAAAGGGCAATTAACTCGCTGCCCGACCATGGACCATGCCCGTTGGAGCGTTGTGGCCCACGCGCGCTTCAAAGAGCGTCAGCATAATGACGGGGCCCCCTCTCAGAGGGCCAAAGCCTGCCGGGGTCGCGGGACTTATTCCATCACCGTGACCCCGGAACATAAAGGGCTATTGAAGGACACCGTGGATTTTAGCCAGTACGAGTCTGACAGTCCCTCCCGCCCTGCCCGGGGTGGGAGGACTCATTTGATGATTTTACCACGTTAAAAAAAATAATCTAATGTATTATTCAAAAGAGTTAGTTTATAATGTATTTTTCTATTTTCAGACACTGTCACATAAAATTGGTTTCTGAATGAGACTTTTAAATGACTAAGAATTAATTCACCTGAACTCTATAAGTACAAATATGGATGAATGTCGTACGCAGATCCATACACATTGTAGGCAGAAAATAAGTTGTAAAAACCAGCTGTCTATGAAAGTAAATATTTGTCTCGAAATATATGCCTTAGCAGATAGATTTAGCTCCGGTACTTTAACTTAGAGGATAAATTGTTATATCTGAATTGGACAGACTAGATTCTTGTTAAAGTAATTATACGCCTTATTAATAACACCAGAAAGCATATATCCCGATAAAAGCGTACATCCTCGACTTGGCCGCGTTCCAATAATATTAGACACCGAGTTCATTAACACAAAACATTCGCACTTCGTAAATGTGTGACATTTTCACAGCACGTGAATTTCAAGCCGCCTTATAGTTATGACACGAGCAGAAATGCTAGCAGAAGCCTTAAATTAACCTCTGAAACATTCTTTGTACAATTTGAAAATAACAGTATGTTACTCAAAAAAGGCGTACACTATACTAAAAATACTGATTCATCAGTGAGAAATAAAATTAAATTTATGTGTGAATATCATTTATCTGTTGATGCACAAATAGACATGTGCTATTAGTTCTACTACATAAACGTATTATACAACATAATAGGCAGATAAATTGTTAGCAGACGCATAATAAAAAAAATAGTAATCGCTTGTGCTATCAGCAAAACGCACGTGTTTACATAAAAAAAAAATCGCAAGACTGCTTTACAAGTTGCGTAAACTCGAATAGAATTGTAAAAAAAAAAAATGCCTACCATGGGTAATGTTTTTTTTACTGACAAGTGAAGTAAGTCACACTTGGCCAGTCCACTGTTATTTTGAAATTTTAAAGCTAACAGTTAAAATGTATCAGAATAATAAATGAACTTACTGCTTTAGCCATGTTGAACATAGCAAGGATATGGTTCTCATTAGAGAGGAACGCGTTGGTGTCCACAGTGATGTAGTTGTGAAGAACAGGCATCATATCCGTGAAGTAATCTAACCCTTCCTTCTCGAACACTTGATACAGCATCTCTAGAACCTTCCACATGTCTTCAGATATGGTTTTGGCGGTCAAATTGCAGAGCAGCGTCATCGCTTCCTCATAGTATTCTGTGGAAGTGAATAAATGTCATTTGGCTGACAATAATACTCTACATTCGTTAGAAACAAGTTGAAAAGATCACGATCTATGTTACCAGCATACAAAACTTTAACTGTTAGTAGAACTGTTATATTTCCAGCAATATTATTTCAACACAGAACGTGTTTTTCTATAATTTAGTGTTACTTTTGTAAAGAATCAATCAAGCGTCTAAAGATCAGACCTTCGCAAATTTACACGAAAACTGATATTATACTTTAGAATTTGTGCAACAAAAACGAAACGACAGGCTTCATTACGTCATAACAGTACTCTGTCTCTGCTTAATCAGTTATCAGAAGATCATTACAATTTTATTGGTCAATTATCAATATCATTATCATAGCATACATACAAAGTTTTAGTCAGAACACGAATATTTATGGCATTGAAGTAGTATAGTACTCCGTTCAGTAGTAAATATTTATACTACTTGCGATATTATTTATATAATATAGCTGAGCAGATGATGAGGCGATTTAGCAGCAGGCAATGAAATAAAATTCCAAGCGAGAAGCGACAGAGTTATATTGCAAGCAGAAAGTAATAAGCAGTAATCATCTTACATACAAAATACACAGATATTTATACTAAGACTCTAAAACTAAATAATAATAAAGGTTCGTGCAAATTGACCATTTTGCACGATCGTCGACGCCCCCTCGTTAGCATGAACAAAAGATGCGCGGGCGCCATGATCCGGAAGGCGGGGTCAAGGACGAATGAGGCCGGGAGTACCGTGAGGTACGTATGTGGCAGGTGGAGCTTTAGGACCGGTTTTTGCACACGGCCCGCTCTGACGTATAATCGTATGATTTTGGTGCTGTGTTGAGTTGTGCGAGTAAACTTGCCTACTCGCCACACTACTCCCCCGGTGAGACCGTGACTACGGTCGATAGTAGTCAGGAAATCTTACTGTCCTGCCGCTTCTAGTCTTTCTGACTGTGTTACCAGATATGGCTGGATTCCGAGTTTGGGTTTGACTTCGACCTGGATTTAAGTCTTCTCTCGCCATGAATGCTGGTTTAACCCGGTCAATCGTCACCTTCTGTCTCTTCCCATGCACTTCGATGTCCACTGTCTTCTGGTCACGAGCAAGGACTTTAAACGGACCTGTATACGGGGCCTGCAGGGATCTTCGATGAGGGCCTTCACGTAAGAAGACGTGGGTTGCTGTGCTCAGGTCTTTCGGGATATAGAAGGGACGGCTGGAGCTCGTATGCCACGACGTTGGTTGTGGCGTCAGTTTCGTCATGTGTGCACGCAACCTGTCGACCAGGTCACCCATGTCCACGACGTCCTTTGAGGCTTCTGTGAGGAACTGTCCAGGCAAGCGGAGTGGCTCGCCGTAGACTAGTTCAGCTGTTGTTGCGCCTAGGTCTTCTTTCCATGCACTGCGAATGCCTAGTAGCACCCATGGAAGGACCTCTGTCCAGTTTGAGCTCGTATGGCACATGATTGCGGCCTTCAGCTGGCGGTGCAGTCTCTCGACGAGTCCATTAGCTGCGGGATGGTAAGAAGTGGTTAAGTGGTGAGTGGCGCCTATGAGAGCGGCCAAGCTCTTGAAGGTGCGGCACTCGAATTGCCTCCCGCGGTCAGTGGTGATGTGCTGTGGGCAACCGAACCGGGCAATCCACCCAGTGGTGAGGGCTGCGGCGCAGGTTTCTGCAGTGATGTCCTGCAGCGGGTACGCCTCAGGCCAACGTGTTGCGCGGTCGACGATCGTGAGGCAGTACCTGTAGTTAGAGGACAATGGTAAGGGACCAATCAAATCAAGGTGTATGTGTTGAAAACGTGCCGATGGCGTTTTGAATGCCTGCAATGGGGCTGAAGTATGGCGTGTCACCTTACTTTTTTGACACGCTTCACATTCCTTTGCCATCCGTCTGCAGTCCTTTCTAACACCTGGCCAAACAAACCTTTCGGTGACCAACCGAACACTTGCTTTTCTCCCAGGATGACTGAGGTTATGAAGGGAAGTGAATACTTGCTTGCGGAACGATCTTGTAACAAATGGGCGTGGAGTACCCGTTACGTCGCAGTAGATCTCGACATTTGATTCGGGTAGTTTCACCTTCCTCAGCTTCAGAGATGATCCATCTTTCAGCAAGCTCTGTAGTTCGGGGTCGGTTTGCTGTTCCTTGGCCAGGGACTGGTAATCTAAGGGCAAATGAAGTTCATTAATGCGCGAAAGGGTGTCCGCGACTACATTGTCCTTACCGGCTATGTACCTGATATCCGTCGTAAATTGGCCTATATAATCCAGGTACCTAAATTGACGAGGAGGGCAGTTGGCGCGTGGTCTTGCGAAAGCATACGTCAATGGCTTGTGGTCCGTTGTGACGTGGAATACGCGTGCCTCGACCATGAAGCGAAAGTATCGTATCGCTTCGTATATTGCCAACAACTCTCGATCGTACGGGCTGTACTTTTTCTGCGAAGGGCTGAGCTTCTTCGAAAAGAATGCCAGCGGATACCATTCCGACTTGCTCCGCTGCTGCAATACAGCTCCGATTGCTGTATCAGAAGCATCTGTCAAAATCTTCAGCTCCGCACACGGGTCTGGATGCACCAAGAGTGTTGCTTCTGAAAGGCTCTTTTTGCAGTTGTTGAAAGCTTCTAGCAGTTCTGGTGTCATGGTGACTGGATGCGATCCCTTGACTTTAGGACCTGCAAGCAAACTGTTGAGAGGTGCCTGTTTGGAAGCTGCTTCTGGAATAAATCGGCGGTAAAAATTAATCATTCCCAGGAATCGCCTCAATTCTTTGACCGTCTTGGGCACAGGGAAGTCTTGAATGGCCTGGACTTTGCAGTCAAGCGGCTGAATACCTGATGCAGAGACTTTATATCCTAGGAATTTCATCTCTGCTTGGCCGAAAACACACTTGCTGGTGTTTAACAGGACACCGTACTTGACCAATCTCTCGAACAGTTGCCTGAGGTGCTGCTGGTGCTGCTGGATATCCTTGCTGAAGACCAAAATATCGTCAAGATACCCGTAACAGAAGGTTAAGTCCCGAAGAACTTCATCCATAAACCTCTGGAAAGACTGAGCTGCGTTTCTAAGTCCAAAGGTCATGAAGGGGAACTCGTACAGACCAAATGGTGTTGTTATCGCTGTCTTGGGTATGTCCTCTTCAAAGACTGGGATCTGATTGTAGGCCTTCACCAAATCTATGGTAGAGAAGATGGTACTGCCCGCTAACTCGAGAGTGAAGTCCTGTAAGTGTCTGATAGGGTAAAGATCAGGGATGGTCCGGGCGTTCAAAGATCGGTAGTCCCCACATGGACGCCACCCGTCGTTCTTCTTAGGCACTAAGTGAAGCGGTGAGGACCAGGCGCTTTCGGAAGGGCGTGCTGTTCCATTTTGCAGCATCTCCTCGAACTCCTGTTTCGCTATCTTGAGGCGCTGTGGGTCTAAACGACGAGGACGGCTAGAGACTGGAGGACCCGGTGTGGTGCGTATATGATGCACCGTGTTGTGCTTTGGTACAACTGGCTTACCAGCGGGACGAGTGAGGTCAGGATATTCCTTCAAGATGCGGTGGTAGTCACTGTTCTCAGCTATGGTGCGGACAGACGATATGACCTCAGCAGAATTGAACTGTGGTGCCTGTACTGCAAGTGACGTCAGGTTATCAATGAGGCGCTGGTTTCGGCAGTCGACGATCAGATTGTAGTAAGCTAAAAAGTCGACTCCTATTATAGGCTTGGTGACGTCAGCGACTATGAATCTCCAAGTAAATGCACGGCGAAGTCCGAAGTCCAGTGAAAGTGGAATAAAACCGTACGTGCTGATGGTTGATCCGTTTGCTGCGAATAACTGGTACTTTGTTCTAGTGCGTGGCTCCCGAACAGCGGATCGTGGAAAGACACACAAGTCTGAACCCGTATCTATAAGATATTGTATCTTCGTACAGCGATCCGTAATGAACAGGCGGCTCGATATTGCATGGCAGTCGTAAACCGCCCTTACTGGCTGCCTTGGTGGTTTAACGGCTTCTTTGTGTAGGCGCACGGTTGTGTACATCTGCGGGCGTTATCACCAAACCGGTTATGGTAGAAGCAGTACCGATTGTCTCTGTTGTTGGAGCGGGACTGCGATCGGTGACGGTTCTGGTTGTACCTGCCTCTAGACCGTGAACGTGACGACCTGTGACGTAACTGCGCACTCATAACGTCCAGTTTACGTGTCAGCTCGGCTACAGTCTGGGTCAATGCTTCAATAGCGCTACCTGGTTGATCCGTTGTAGACTGTGAGCTAGCTACTTGCCCAGGCACTGGCGTGCTAGTAGCGGCAACTTGCGTGTTTACTGGAACAATGTCGTTAATCCGGTCGACCAATTCCGCTACCTCTTCTAAGGTGGAATTTGCTTGCATTGCGACTATTGTTTGTAGGTTTGCTGGTAGCCTGCTCGACCAGATGGACCTGATGAAATCGGTTGGTACAGTGGGACCAGCCAGCTGCTGCAGGTGACGAAGAAATTGTGTGGGTTTCCTGTCTCCCAACTCCTCATGCATGAGCAGCTGCTTGATCTTGCGTTCCTGTGAGGCAGACAACCTCTTGATTAACTCTGCCTTCAGCTTCTCGTATTTGCCAGTGGTGGGGGGGTTTACTATGAGGTCGCGTACTTGTGCTGAATGTTGATGTTCAAGCTGCGCCAGTACGTAGTAAAACTTCGTGCTGTCTGTGGTGATGTTGGAGAGGACGAACTGACCCTCCAGCTGCGCGAACCATAATTGAGGATCATCAGCATTGAAGGTTGGAGTCTTGACACCCACTCGGTATGCCATGAAGAAGTCTTTGTTCTCTTCCGTGCTGCCATCCATGTCTGATGTCTATTCCGGCTTCAGGTTTCTCAACTTCAATCCGGAACGAACGTCGGTGGTCACCAGTGAAGTAGTATAGTACTCCGTTCAGTAGTAAATATTTATACTACTTGCGATATTATTTATATAATATAGCTGAGCAGATGATGAGGCGATTTAGCAGCAGGCAATGAAATAAAATTCCAAGCGAGAAGCGACAGAGTTATATTGCAAGCAGAAAGTAATAAGCAGTAATCATCTTACATACAAAATACACAGATATTTATACTAAGACTCTAAAACTAAATAATAATAAAGGTTCGTGCAAATTGACCATTTTGCACGATCGTCGACGCCCCCTCGTTAGCATGAACAAAAGATGCGCGGGCGCCATGATCCGGAAGGCGGGGTCAAGGACGAATGAGGCCGGGAGTACCGTGAGGTACGTATGTGGCAGGTGGAGCTTTAGGACCGGTTTTTGCACACGGCCCGCTCTGACGTATAATCGTATGATTTTGGTGCTGTGTTGAGTTGTGCGAGTAAACTTGCCTACTCGCCACAGCATGATGTTTGATTTTTATTTAGCTGCATCATTCAATCACATCTGATCCGTATAGACGTATTGACGATAAGAACGCGCAAAAAAAAAAACACGACAAATGGATGCTGTAGTCAATTGAATAAATACAATAGTCCTTACCAATGATATTGTGATGCAGTATGTGTCCGACGACGCGCAACACTGTCTTCTCTAGCTGAGCCATAATCTCGGGGTTGTCCTCCATCACGTTGAGAACCGTTTCCATGGTGTTGAGAAGACCCATCGCTGTGATTGCTTTCTCGTCTGTACCCGAATCCGTTTCGATGACTTTACTAAATGTGGTGGCCAGATGATCGGTGATCTCAAACGCCATATGCATTAATTGCTCAGTGTACATAGGAACTATCTTTTGCAGCACATTCGCTATATTATCATTCTCAGTCTCACGAATTACTTTCAGCAGTTCCGTGGTAACAGCCTTCACTTGTGGTTCCAAGTATTTGTGTACTTTTTCTTGTGAGGATAACAGCATTTGAATAGCTATGGCTGCTTCGACTTTGACGGGAAGTTCAGCGTCATTGAGGAGCGCCGTGACGGTCAAGCGGACTGCTTCCATAAGAAGCTGGTCGTTCTTGAAGCGGACGCAGGCGAAACAGTGGAGCACCCAGCAAGCCCTAGCGCGCATATACCCGAGGGGACTTTGGAACTCGGGGAATACATATTGGCTGAGGAGAGAGTCAATCTCTTCTTTGTAGAACTTCTTCTTGATAAGAAGATCATTGAGAGTACCGACCATGTGCAGGGCTCCATCGCGTTGACGGGCACCGTACTCGCCGTTCTGGCTTGTCAGCACTTGCATGCAAAGGTGCATAGTGCGTCCTAACATGTCCTTGCGCTTTTTGCAACACGAAACGAGAAGCGTCTGTGCAGCTGTGACGGGTGACACAAAGTCCTCGAAAATGTCTAAAAAATAAAATTACACATCAGTAACTGAAAATAGTTTGGTGTAAATGTTCTGGTTGGAAATCGTATAATAAATAAGGTAGTTCACTGCATAAATAAATTGAAAAACTGTTTAGACCGTCATTTAGAACATTGAAAAATAATGGACACGTATTTGTTGTTTTTTTTTTTTTTTAATGAATATT
Organism: Agrotis clavis; assembly: GCA_954870645.1. Taxonomy (NCBI): domain Eukaryota; kingdom Metazoa; phylum Arthropoda; class Insecta; order Lepidoptera; family Noctuidae; genus Agrotis; species Agrotis clavis. Next base: position 28,275,824 of record OX940917.1, on the reverse strand, counting down.
TACAAAGATAAAACGCTTCGAAATTCGGGAGTGAGGGCTTGTGACGACATAACGCCTGTAAAATTATGCCGACCGAGTGACGTTTTGTGATATTTCGAAGCGTTGTATCTTCGTCGTTTTTTGTCGATAATCTAATAACAAATAGCCTTAGATTAAAGAATGTCCAGATTGCGTGTTCGAAACAAAACGAAACGATCTAAATGAAGCGAGTTTTTTATAAATGTGTGAGTGAGCGCCCCGCCCCGGAGTGTATTACGTATCGGATTTGCGTTTGTGTGCAATGTGCGTGTAATACCAGTGGCGGAGATTACCCTTAAAATGTGGGAGATTTTCAGTATTTTACGTTAAGCGTAAAATATATCATTTTTATCATAACGGTTGATGAGTTTAAACATTATTTCTTTAATTTGTGTAATTTGTCATTTGCTACTTTACCGCTTATCAACACCGCAACACATTTAGCGATTCATTTTATACAGGGTGTTGATCCGCATCCTAGACAAATTCAAGGACGTCATTATACTAATGATTCTCGACCCAAAACAGCAATAAAATAGGTAGGTATTTTTTTATTTTATTTTTCCTTTTTACTGAAATCCGTAAGTGTGAACCAGCCGTATTTAAAAGCGGCGCGTCTGATACTAGCCCTATCACACACAAACAAACGCAAACATTCATGTACACAACGCATACGCAACGGTCATTCAACAAATTCGTAGGCAATCAATCGCACCGCAACCAATCCAAAGCAAGGGCGCTGCACCGCGCCCCGCGCCCCGCGCCCGGCACCCCGCGCCCCGCGCCCCGCGCCGCGGTTCGCAGGCGGTCGGCACCCGAACCGACAGTCATGTGTTTGATGTCACAGCAGTGCATGCGTTTTGCAAATTCCGCTTCTAGGTAGGTGCATTGTTGAGACGGCATTCGATACAAAGTACAAGACGACGGACAATTACTCTAATGTCGAGTTGGAGAAGATGGTTCGCCTGTATGCCATCAGTGGAGACAGTTCCCGTTCACTATGGTCGAAAAGTTTGGTGAACATTGGATCGGGTCGCCGAGACCCTGTGGTGTGACAAGTGTAACAGAATCACGTGCCAGGATCATTAGTGCTTTCGACACTAAAAACGAATGTGTTAGTTTTACGTAAGCTGAAGGAAAACCAGCTACCTACATCGTGCTCGATTGTGCCAAGAGTGTGATGGTGGCAACATTTAACAATAAGTACCTCCGGTCCCTCCGGGTAACCTAAGTAGGTAGGTACATTTTGTAAATACGGTGTTAACTAATCGCTTTTATTTGTGTAAATAAGTTGATGGTCAGTGGGTAGCCTTATCTTTAAAAAACATTTTTTATACTACGTAGATCGGGGTAGGTATTATTGACGGTCTAAGCCCGAGGAAAACTTCAAATCAACCAATTTTATCCACAAATAAAAACAAAATCACTACGAAAAGTTTAGGGTGAACGATAGCAATCAAGCAAAACTTAAATTTTATTACTCATCTGATAGCAGGTCAGTGAACTTTTTATGGCGGTCTAGTATTACTGTCATTATTAAGATTTCGTATTATGCTGATGCTTCGAATAAGTTAATATCAAACGAAATGACAATAATGTGGGTGATTTTCGAAATAAAATTACGTAAAATTATTGCTAAGGGTCGCCAAGGTCACTTCTCGGCGCACGATAGGTACTCGCGCGTCATTGAATTCACGCACATCTAATCATCGATGTGTGCGTACGCGCGTAAACTGCGGTCGGGTGATTCTCTTTCATTTGTATTGAATTAAGGGTTTAATTCTGAAATACGGTAAAATTTCAACAACAAAAAAAAAGCAGCCCTTATTAGTTTTGCCCGGTACTGTTCTTTCAATTGGTTATTTATGACTTTTGTGACAACCACCTGAAGTTTGACGTAAATGCAAAAAAACAGCCTGTATTATACCTAATGTAAGTACCTACTACATTATAGTCTGGCAGAGTCTGACTGAGTCTGACAGAGTCTGACCGTGTCTGACAGAGTCTGATAGACACTGTCTGAGTCTGACAGAATCTGACCGAGCCTGACAGTCTCTGACCGAGTCTGACCGTGTCTGACAGGGACTAACCGAGACTGACCTAGTCTGACAGTGTCTGACCGAGTCTGACTGAGTCTGACAGTGTTTGTCAAAGTCTGACAGAGTCCGACCGAGTCTGACAGAATCTGACCAAGTCTGACCGAGTCTGACAGATTCTGACCGATTTTGACCGAGTCTGACAGAGTCTTAACGAGTCTGAGTCTCACCGAGTCTGACTCTGTATGACGAGTCGGACTTTTAATTCGACTCTTAATCTGACTCTGAGTTCTTATTTGAGTCTGAGACTTTGAGACAATGGACAGAGCGTTCTGAGTTCAGTAATTTAGCTAACGCGGTTACACTTATGAAAAAATATCGTTTAAGAGAATAAAACTCTTTTTTTTCATAACTCGTTTCTTTTTTTTAAAGTCATTATAGTTACAAAATACTGGGTAAAAAAAATTATGCCCATGGCAACACTCAACAGTTATGGCGTCCGTCAGTGTCAAATTGTTCACTTCTTTGTTTACGTATTTAAAATGAAATGCATACTGAAATTGAATGTTAACATAATGAAATGATATATTATGGCATATTCCTTTTTTTGGAATGTAATTATAAACCATTTCACAGCAAAAACTTTCATTTTAAAATATCACAACTCGGACTCGTGACGTAGTTTACGCGAGGAACGTTCCTAGGCGACTGACGTATGGATCGACCGACGCGGGACATTTATCCCCCGTGTTTTTGGCTTCAATTCTCAGTGGCCTACAATCAATCTGGACATTTTTTAATCTAAGCAAATAGCCTATTGCCATATGACCAGTTTCTAGGGTACTTAAATCAGTTATCTATTAAATTGCATAGTGTTTGAAAACTAATTGAAGGAAATTCCTTATAGTTTGGAGAATCGACAATCGTAGCGAATTTTTGAGTACCTTGAAAACCGGGCACTAGGCTGTTATTCTTAAAAAAATAATTGAAACAACAACACATTCAGTTAAACTCAAATCTGCCCCCCAATAACGAACTGTATCGAGCCAATCTAGATATTAAATTATGGCCCTGTAGCAGCTAGAAATAAAAACTTCTATAAAATTCTTAATTGGGGAGCTGCTTCTGAACTATTGGTCTTACTGCTATAGACCGCTACAATGATTAGTTGTAAGAGCTACTATCAACCGTGGCAAATGGTATGTTGATTGATTATCACAAATTGATGATTCAAGACCAACAGGGAACTTGATAGGTTTTATTTATTATATACTAGCGGCCCGTCCCGGCTTCGCACGGGTGGACATGATGATTTTCGTCCTCTAAAACCTGACGCTGATGGTTACAAACACAACAAAAAAAGAAGTAGCCAAATCGGTCCAGCCGTTTTCGAGTTATGAGCTTAGCAACACATTTTGCGATCTATTTTTATATTACAGATATCTTAACTTTAGTAAAATATTTGCAACACTACCAACTAATAATGATAGTGGTAAGTTGACGTATTTCTCGAGTTCGTCAATGTCATTAACTAGCAAGCCACAGTAACTTGGCGCTATACAGTGCAAGCACATTTCGCGTAACATGGATATCTAGATGATAAACCTGTAGGTCATTATTTCCACAGACTCCTTTGTTTTCTATGTTCGAGTCAAACACCCTATTGGCAGAATTGTAGCAAGGGTCCGCATTTTTTTCATCATCTACTGAACAACAGTTCACACAGGTAACACACATACATAACAAAATAAATATTTGATTATATCTAAAGCAACATTACGATAGTAGTCCAACTGGAGTTGGCAGACTGCAAGTAAGCAAAATCAATCCTGGTAAATTTCTTAGCGTGAGTTTCATTAAAAACTCAGACATTAATGTTTGCACCTACCGAATTTAATTCGTATGTATTCGTGAGGGTCAGTTTCCCACAGTTCTTCATCGGCTTCTGAGTACGACATAAGAGGAAACAGTACATCTTGAATTATGGCGAACATGTGGGGCTTCAGGAGTTTCCACGAATGAGCGTGACTGACACTGAAAGAGACGAAAATAATGTACCAACTTATTTGTGAGTAAATATTATTTAAGAATATAGAAAAGTAAGTAAGAAAAGTACAGTATATTTAAAAAAATGTTTCTGTTTAGTTTAACGGAGGCTTGATTTAATAAAAGACACGAGGCATTTATGGATCGTTTTAACATGTATTACAATATTAAACAGCTCACCATTGATCAATGTAGCTGATGGTCTGCTGTAGAACTCTAGGCGAGATGTAAACTTTGTTCCTGTACTGGTCCAATATGCTCAGGAGGACCTCCAAGATACCACCGGTAAAGGTAGTCAGATACCATTCAGCAAACTGAACGTATTCTTCGCGGGCGTTGACTGGGCTGCCGTACCTGATGTCAATACATAGATAAATTACTAGAGATTTTTAGTATGTAGGTATGCCATGCTATTTAAAAAAAAAAACACCGTTTGACATAATGGACAGTATGAGATGGTTTAAAAGTTAAGTGTATGTTTTATTGAACACCAAAATGTACAAATATAACGTTGATGTTGTCTTGTACATTTAAAATCAATTCAATTTTGGATCCATATTGAAAGTAACATTGTACTTTGAAAGGTCGACAGATTTGGTCTAGTATGCCAATAAGTGCTTCCTTTGAATTTCAAATAGAGCAGCCAGTGAAATGGCCATTCTAAATTGAAATTATTTTGTTGAAATCAAAGAAGTCGCCGCGTCTGTCTAAGACGACTTCTTTGACCGTTATAAATTCATAAAGGCCGAAACAATTTTCACCAATGGATAGAGTGAAGTTTATTTTTTGTTGGAAATATAACGATGGATGAAAATACTTATGTATGTCAAAAAACATGTCGACTGGGAGCATTACTGGCATGGGCGAAGCCGCCTTCCAAATATTCTATTAGCAACTTAAAAATCAATAGTATCGCTTTAAGACGGTATGACTAGTCAGACAGTTAGAACATGTTTTCTATGAAACAATTTTTTATGCTAATGGATTTTTAATTTACTTCATGATCCAGTCCCATACGAAGCCTACGTGGTTCGTTTTTTTAAATCTAAATATGAAGACGATATGAGCTAACAAACACAAAACAGCTGATTTCCAAGGTAAAAACAGTGAAACTATGTTTGCAAATGTGTAAATAAATAATTGAAATAAATAGTACTTTTATGTTTGCCCAATAGAATTGCAAAACGATAGATAACCAAGGTTAGGCTGTGTCCCCATTATAGGCAAACTGTTAGCAGCCGTCTGAGTTCGCGGCGTATCGGAGTACTTCCATAGATGTATATTTTGAAATGGAGTGTCCATAGTTTGCTTGTTTTGCGCTCACTTTCCGCAGTTTGCAGCGTAACGTGCGCCGACTGTCTCAGTTAGTGGCTGACTCACAACAAAACCGGTTCCAGTCGGCGGTGGCGATATAGCTGATCGCCGAGCGTAGTGAGTCAGTGTCTGTCACTGTCACTGCCCATGCGATCGACTTAAACAATTGGCTAACTCATAAGAATTTTATCCGAGTTTGCAGCTAAAATCAAAATTCACTTCGCCACTTTGCGGCTCACTCAGTCGGCTGCTGACAGTTTATCTATTGGGGACACAGCCTTATATTACAAAGGTTGTAGTAAATGCGAATTCTCTATAGATTGTATAAACTGTCTACAATTAAAAAAAAAACATGTAAGTAAGGGACTTATACATCATACACCAGGCGACTCAAGTATACATCATACACCAGGCGACTCAAGTATCCGATGCCTTACGACTTTGGTATCGCGACTATCGCAATACAAATCTATAGAGGTTCGTATACAGGCACGCGTCAATAGATACCAAAGTCGTAAAGTATCGGAGACTTACGTCGCGTCAACGACGATATAATACTAGACTCCTAATAACAGGCGACCGATGTCTGCCAACACATTAGGCAAAAAAGTCTTATATCCGTCTCATTTCGACCAATCCTGTGAGCCGTAAACATACGTTGAGACAGAACAGACCTTGAGTTAGCCAATCACAACGCAGTACCCCGCCCCCCTCGCTTACGTAGTACCTCAGCGAGTTGGCAGAATAGTTTTGTTCGTTAGATCGTGCAATGCGTAGTCTAGTATTATATCGTCGTTGCGTCGCGTTGTGTACAGGTCCGGTTCGCGCGCGAGACCGAGACTACATTTTGAAAATTATTTAGAGGATTTCAATTAGTAGGAGTCATGGGAAACTGGATGAATAAAATGGCGGCTTGTAACAGGAAAAAATTGCGACTTTCGTTTTCCCCATATATTTAACAATGGCTATACCTGCTGTCTGGTATGGTTCAGAATTTTGGGCCACAAATATGATAGAATGAAAGGCAATACGGAATATTCATGTTTTTTTTTCTTTACTTCTATCATAAAATACATTACTATAAACTAGAAAAAAATAATTCAACTTCTGCTTGTCACTACTTTCATCTTCATTTCAAACGTTCGCAACTGTCACGACCACTTTGTGACGTCAGGAAGGACACTCTTGTTTGGATTTAATTTTTTGGCCCTAATTTGAATTTCTAGTAATTATTTGTATTAAGTATTATAATCTTATTTTTGTGAAATATAAAGAAATATTTGCAATTTTTTTTAATTATTTGGATGGTCCAATATAAAGTACTAACTTCTGCCCGGCGGGCAGAAGTTAGTACTTTATATTGTAATCATCCAAAATAAAGTACTAACTTCTGCTGTGTACTAACGTCTCTGTTAATCATCCAAACGCCTAATACGCGGGCAGTGCCCGCGTATTAGGCGTTTGGATGATTAACGTATTTTTAACCGACTTCCAAAAGGAGGAGGTTCTCAATGCGGATGTTTGTATTTTTTTTAATGTTTGTTCGGGCATAACTCCGTCGTTTAACAACCGATTTGGAAATTTCTTTTTTTGTTGGATAGGGTATTACTTCCGGAATGGTCCTATTAAAATTTTATCAAAATCGGACTAGCACTTTTTGATAAATCAACAAAAACCTAAAAAGTTTTCAACTTTGTCTACACCGATTACTCCGAGGTTTCTGGTCCGATTTCGATGATTCTTTTTTTGTTCGATACAGTATAATATCTGCCATTTGGTTCCATAAATTTTTTATTTAGTTTGGTGTAGTAGTTTTTATTTTTAGTAGTTCTCATTGTGTACATACATACATGGGCGTTGCTATTACCGGTGCTACGGATTACAAAATTTTAGTGCAAATGTAAGAAAATTGTGTATTTGACAATACTGTGGGTTGAATAGTGAAACTAAAAAGGATAAAATAAAAAACTTTTTCAAAAAAAAAAATGTAACCGACTTCAAAACAACCACAAAAAAAAGGTCAAAATAACCTACAAAAAAACTTTTGTTTCGACAGTTGGTGACTTCATTTTTTAACCGACTTCAAAAAAAAAGTAGGTTCTCAGTTCGACCTGTATGTATGTATGTATGTTTGTCCGCGATTATCTCGCGTTTGGCTGAACGGATTTTGATGCAGATTTCAGGAAAGTGTTCATTACATTCTGGAGAAGGTTTTAGTATACATATAACACTAATAGATATCCTGTGACGTTGCCCGCATGGATCCGTTTTTGCTTACTTGGATCGTAGATTTTCAGGGACGATTGCATGTTGTCCGCAATTATCTCGCGTTCGGCTGAACCGATTTTGATGCAGTTTTCAGAAAAGTGTTTGTTACATTCTGGGGAAGATTTTAGTATATAATATCCTTCTCTTATAACAATAATGGATATCTCTCGAAGTTGCTCACATAGATCCGTTTTGCTTAATAGGATTGTAGATTTTCAAAGACGCCGATTTTATGAAGATTTTTGTTGATTATCTCAACTAAAAAGGGAAAAATAAAATTTTCTTGAAAAAAAAGGGAACCGACTTCAAAACTAAACACAAAAAAAACTATAAAATAACTTTTCTTTCGGAAGTCGGTGGCCATATTATGTCAATGAAATAAAAAAAACAAAGCCACCGACTTCCGAAAGAAAAGTTATTTTATAGTTTTTTTGTGTTTAGTTTTTAAGTCGGTTCCCTTTTTTTTCAAAAAGTTTTTATTTCATTGACTTTTTGTCACCGAAATAATGAACTAATTTTCCGATTTTCGCTCCGCAAGGGGTTAGTTTAACGGAAAATATATTAATACGCATCCTTTGATTGGAAGATATTTATGCAAAGTTTTGCTATTATCAAATCACGCAATAAAATCCTTCCCTTGAAACTTGAGTTTTTCACCAACATAGTGGTCCATCCAAAAACACACATTTGGTTATTTTTGACCTAATTTGTATATACCTACCGAGTTTCAAATTCATAGGCTATGATTTTCCCATACCTTTAACATCATCAAAATCACCAATTATTGAGGGTAGTTTTTTTTTTTACCACAAAAAAAGTGTAGTTATAAATAAAAACGTGGGAAAAAATTAATGATGCCAATCTTTTTTATTTTCTTATGGCTGTTTTCGTGGCAAGTTTCAAGTTAATAAACCTGAGAAATAAGGTTTTCACCCCTTCCCACCCCCTTAGAAGTGGATTTTTGCAAAATCCCTTCTCAGTGCCCACATAAATAGTAAACTGCAACTACTGTCCAAAGTACAGGTTTCTATGTTTATGTATATGTTTAGCAATTTAAAATCCTTCTCTTAAAACTTGAATACCCCTTTTCACCATAAACACGTGTTTTATTATTCTTTTTCGTTATCTAATTTCTATTCAACTGCAAATTGGCTTTGACATTAAATTAATAACAGAGAAGGTATCTTAAACATTTTATATATGTAATATTATTTAAACATCATTGAGAGAAACGATTCTAACTCAAATAGTCAAACATTAAGAAACAATTGTTGTCATGTTGGAGACTTATTCTGTGCAGAATATAAATCTTACCTTTCAAACAGTCTGTACAAGGTGTGCACTGCCCACTTCTTGCATTTCCACCATGGCAACTCCATACGCTCGTCTTCATCAACTTGAAGCGTGGTTTCGGGCACAGGCGCTTCCATCACTCTACGTAACACCTCCATCCACTTTGTGAAAATTTCTTTTGTTATCAGGTCCAGTGGTAAAATGTACTGAAATAAAAATAATATGTATAAAGTTTCTGCTTATTAGTATTTATAAAATGTACCCAAATAAAAAGAATTATTAGTTATTACCTTGATGAGGCCATAAAAACACTTCAATATTTGCTTTTGAATAAGTACAGATTCCACTGACTGATCAGCTTGGAGATTCACAATCAAATTGTACATCATTGGAAGAAGCAGGTTCATTGCTTCTATTAACGGTACTCTCTTCTCAGCAATATGGTATTCATAGTTCTTTATCAACTGGTAGAGACAGAGAAGAGCACCCATCCAACTGTTAGGCTCAGGGTTTTGGAGGTATATGTGGATCTTGTCCACAATTTGTGTCCAGCGTGTTGGGAAGTCATGTTTTATAATGGTTTTTAAACAAACACACAACTGTACTCTTATTATATCAGGTGCCTGTACAACAGCATCTACAATAATGTCTCTGATCATAGCTCGATCTTGTTCATGAATGCTGAATGGCAAGGGTTCACCCTCTTCTGCCTCCTTTTCCTGCCATCCAGAAGTAACAAAGTTCTTGAGGTACACAGCACCTGCTTGTCGTACAGGTAGGGGAACTTCATTTTGCATAACCACTTGAAGCAGTATTGGTGCAAAACCAATGATTTTGTGAATCTGAAATGTTAAATTGTTTCAGCATCTAAAAGCAATTGAGCACTCCATATTCTTATATTATGTTACTATCTATCTTTGTGGTTACTAAATTATATATTTTGCAAGAATTATTCATTTGGTTTAACCCAGGTAAAATAATCAAAATTGTTTCAGCCACATGGTAGTTTTGTAGTTCCAATCTATCACCATGAACATTATTTAAATGTAGGGTAGATTGTAAAATTTTAGTGGAAGCAACCAGAATAAAAAAAATACATGATGGATTCTAGATGCAAGTCAAGCTCTGCATTTCATTGTCAGATTCCATACAACACAAAATGTGCTTTATTGTACACCATTTTGTATAACTGGGCATGATGTGCGAACAATAGTCATCTAAGTGCGTCATACGAGGACTTAAAACATGTACCAACATCCATAAAGTCAAACCTTATTCCAAAGGGGAAGAAGTTTGCATAATTAAAACTATTACCCCCTTATTGATAAACATGGACTAAAGTTATGCCAAGGTTAATCCTTAAAAAATGTATGGTTAATCCGAGGATTATCCTGGTTGTAACTTTAGTCCACGTCTATTAATAAGGGGGTTAAAGTTTATTGCTTTGCCATGATAAAACTGAGTTAATAATTTACATGTCTGTGGGTACTCTCAGAAAGATCATTTTACTGTTATTGCTTTGCATTATTAATTAACAATAAGACAAGCAATTCTACATAATTATTCTAAAAGGAAATAGAAGTATTTTCAATTATTTGGCTACGAAGCGGGAAAGCTAGTCTTGGAAAAATCTTGAATCATTTTACCACTTCATAATTTTTTTTTTCTACATGTTTCAATCAATTACCCTCCGTATATATTGTTAAATGTAGAACCTCAAAATGAAGAGCAAACCACGCAAAAAGTGCCGAAAACTACAATTGAAAGGGATCTATTTATAGTATGACTTTACATGAGCTGGTCAAGTTTGGTTAGAAGTTCTTGTCGAATAATCTCTATCGCATTTAGCAAGGCAGCATCCACGTTCATTGTCCAATTATAGATAGACCAAGATTGACAAATGCCGAGAATTTTCGAAAAATAAAACCAAAAAATCCAAGACTTCAGTTAAAACATGGTGCTCTCAACCGTACCAGCGCGGCATGTCATTATGTGGCTAAATCTAGAATCGTCTCACACAATAGCGCCGCATAACCTTAACACAGCTATGCAGTTTGGTCGCGTTATAAAATTGTCGAGCATGCGGTGATGGAAGCGAATTCATAACTCACCTGCGCTAGCTGTTCTTCAGCCGCCTGCCTCTGATTTACATCAATAGTTCCACGCAGAATTTCCGTCAGCTTCCTTGTGTCCATCTTGAAGTAGTTATCAGTAAATTATAAAATATATTTTTATTAGAAAATAAATATTTCCTCCGAGGACACAAGCTGCCGCCGGGCGTGGAAGTACAAAAGACAATTTGTCTATGACGGAAACCGGAAAAGTCACGTGACAAATAAAAAGTCCATTCACTTGACAGCGGTGCGATTTCTAAAGTTTGCTGTTCATGCTGATTGAAACTGCAAATCTGCGAATTCAAAATTAATTTGGGTGGAAGACTTTAGCGCTCATGTACACGACGCCACCACAGACTACATAGACACGGCCGCCACCGCGCCTGTAGGCTGGTATACGGTCGCTACCGCGCCGCCGCCGCTCCGCCGCCGCTCCGCCGCCGCTCCGCCGCCGCTCCGCCGCCGCGCCGCTCCGCCGCCGCCACTCCGCCGCCGCGCCGGCGGCGGTGCGGTAGCGACTGTGTACACAGCCTAGAGGCGCGGTGGCGGAGCGGCGGCTGCGGCGGCGCGGCTGCGGCGTCTTGTACATGAGCCCCTACTCGTGGTGCCATACGATATCGAATTGCATCCATTGGCGATATCGGTCAGATGTCACACAAGCGTCCGGCCACGTCCGGGCGTCCGGCCGAAGAAAATGTATGGACGATCGCTAGTGTTTGCTAATGGTAAGCGTCCACAGGTCGGCATCGTACGTATCGGACGCATCGCATCAAACGGATTTCTGTATCGGCAGCGATCGGATTGCCACCTTTATTAATTTGGATTTTTTTAGTGATCGTAGGTTCGGAAAATGTTTGTGTGAAAGGAGGAAAGCGATGCAGAAGTTGTTATTGCTTGTTTATTACCAGAAGAGGAATGCAAGAAAGAAAAAGAACAAATGATTGATGATTGATTCAGTAAGCGTGCGGGGCGCGTCCACTGATGGCCATTCCGTATGACGTCATCGGTACGCATCGCATGTAGGCATTGCCGATGAGCCGTCCCTACGATGCGGATCAGTGGACGCATTTGTATGAGTTTTCATACAAGGCAAACTAAAATCCGTTACGTACGATACGTCCGATACGTGCGATGCGGACCTGTGGACGCTCACCTTAAGGGGAATGCTCCAACCAGCCCGCGAAATTCAATTTTTCTTACGTTTTTTGCAATTTGCAGGCCAGTGACATGTTGTAACTTTATCAAAATATGAATTGCGGTAATAATAAGTATAATAAATATAAAAATTATCAAAACATTCGCTCCACCAGCTCTCACATAGAAAAGCTGCATCGTAGTTAGATTTCGGAGATTTTAACATGATGCACCTATGTGAGAGCTGATGGAGCGAATTTTTTGATAATTTTTATATTTAAAATTATACTTGTTATTACCGCAACTCATATATTTATAAAGCTACAACATGTCACTGGCCTGCAAATTGCAAAAAACGTAAAAAAATTTGAATTTCGCGGGCTGGTTGGAGCATCCCCCTTAATGGAGTCGCATAGATTGACGTTATTGTTCACCAACGACGATATAATACTAGACTCCGCATGCAAGATCTAAGGAACAAAAATTATTCTGTCAACTCGCTGAGGTACTACGTAAGCGAGGGGGACGGGGTACTGCATTGTGATTGGCTAACTCATGATCTGTTCTGTCTCAACGTATGTTTACGGCTCACAGGATTGGTCGAAATGAGACGAATATAAGACTTTTTTGCCTAATGTGTTGACAGACATCGGTCGCCTGTTATTAGGAGTCTAGTATTATATCGTCGTTGTTGTTCACAGATCTCCTCGATAGTGAATTGCAAGTATAATAATAAATACTCAACACCTGTCGCATCACCCGTAAGTTCCTGACTTCTTCTACAGTTCTGTCATCCACCTTCTCAATTTAAATGCCCCCTTACATCCTTGGCTCCGGCCCGCGTGTAAGGTTAAATTCTCTCGAAAGAGAAGAAAAACAAAGAACTCAATATAATAATAATAATAGATCTCCCGGGAAATATCTTGTTCCTCATCTCTGGCTTGCCTTTATTGGCCGGTCAGAGTGAACGCTGACGAAGAACAGACCTCCCACCTCTTTCTTGCCTTAATCGGCTGGCTAGAGTGGAGATTCGCAAGAGCAAACGTGCTCGGAGGAAGGAAGTATTTCAGTAAGTGTTTGTAGGGATCGACCATACTTCCGGGTTCCTGGTCGATTCTGAGAACCGTGGAATACCTCTCCACTCCTCAAGCACCTCAGGATATGTTACTCCCTTGTCGCTACGTCACCTAGTGCTAGCGATATGTTTGGGGGTCCATTTGTTGAGTGTGCAAGGCAAGTCACCCCCTGCCAACGCATCTATGTATATAAAACATTGATTAGGCAGGGGCCATAGTTTTTCCATATATATTATATAACCAGTCCACCAAACCCACCAAACGCCATAACCCTGTCTTTTGTTTCCATATTCCACAGTAGTCCAACCCCAACCGGGGGTTGTCCTTGGGTATACTGGAATAGTGCATACAGGGATAACCGCCGGTTAGAGCCCCATTTCATTTAAAAATGCGTAATGGGCCTCTGCAAGATGGCTTCGGCTCCTGGCACGCCCTTCAAAAGTCCGGGATCCCATGATCCCGAGATGTTTAAAGACGTATAACAATAATAATAATAATAATAATAATAATAGGCATCAATAATGTTGACATGAAGCAATCGTTGAGGGAGCGCTTCTTTAGCCGCCTGAATAAAGTACTTAACAGTCTTTTGTCAGGTGGTAATAAGGTGCGCGCTTTCAACGGTTGGGTCATGCCGGTATTGATATATTCTTTCGGCATACTCAAATGGACTCAGACAGAACTTGACGCCCTGGATAGGAGAGTCCGTTCACTGCTGACTGCAAATCGGATGCATCACCCACGGTCGTCGGTGATGAGACTGTATATCCCGCGAAAGTGCGGGGGTCGTGGCTTTTTAAACGCTAAGACCCTGCACAACCGTGAGGTATGCAGTCTCAGGGAATATTTCCTAGAAGCCGACGTGGGGATGCACCGAGATGTGGTCACAGTGGACAAGGGTCTTACTCCGCTCTCCTTGGCTAACGGGAACTGGCGCAAACCTAAAGTATTAGACACCAATGATCGTAAGGATGTATGGCAGAGCAAGGAGCTTCACGGACGCTTTTACCGGGCATTACATGGTCCCGATGTAGACTTTTTAGCGTCCGTATCCTGGCTGCGCTTCGGTGACCTGTTTGGGGAAACCGAAGGTTTTATCTGTGCAATTATGGACGAAGTTATGATGACGAATAACTACCGGAAATACATTGTGAAGGATGGCACGGTTGACATATGTCGGGCATGCCACCGTCCGGGAGAATCGATCCGACACATTATTTCTGGGTGTTCTCGTCTGGCTAACGGCGAGTATTTGCATAGACACAACCTCGTTGCCAGGATTATCCACCAGCAACTTGCTTTAAAGTACAATCTTGTCGAATCGGAAGTGCCGTACTATAGGTATGCGCCCGACCCAGTTCTCGAAAATGGCAATATCTCGTTGTATTGGGATCGACCTATCATCACTGACAGGACTATTGTTGCCAATAAGCCTGACATTGTGGTGATAGATCGATTGGAGCGTCGCGCAATAATTGTTGATATAACGGTCCCACATGACGAGAACCTCGTGAAGGCGGAAAAAGATAAACAATTCAAGTATCTTGATCTGGCTCGCGAGGTTGTTGACATGTGGGATGTGAATACGGCAGTTATTGTGCCGATAGTCGTATCTGCCAATGGCTTAATTGCCAAGAGCCTCGACCAACACCTGAGGAGGCTCTCGCTGGGTGGCTGGATCAAGCGCTTGATTCAGAAGGCAGTACTCTTGGACACGGCGCGTATTGTTAGGTTAGGTTAGGTTAGTTCCTCTCTCAAGAGCCCTGACCACCGGTGGCCCGGACCCTGTTCCCGGTACTGGTGGACTGCTATTTTTATATTTTTAAATGTTTTTTATTTCTTTTTTTTAAAAATATTTAAAAATGTAATTTATAAGTTTAAAGAAAAATAAAGAAATAATAATAATAATAATATTCCACAACTATCACACAACGCCATCTAGTCCCAAGCTAAGCAGAGCTTGTGTTATGGGTACTAGACAACTGATAAACATACTTATATATTTCTAAATACATACATATTATAGATAATACACAATACACAATATAATACCACAGTAATATTACCGTTATAATACGTCCTTGACAATGCACATGATTATTTAAGCCGGAAACACATTATTAACACCCGACGCCACCCGATGAAACGTGATGCGTGTTGGGTCAAATCAAATGTATTGTTTTCTATGACCAGAATCACACTATGAACACCCGACGCGACGACACGCGCTCACTGCACATCGGGTGTCGACATGTTGCCTCGCGTGGCGTGTTAAATAATGTGTTTCCGGCTTTATTCATTTGATTGCGCAACTACTCGACACTGGCCAGTGGCCACATCTTTTGTATCTTTCATAGATTTTTAGCATTGCCTCCCGATTGAAAAAGTTTTTGATATACGGGAAGTGATGAATGAGTCATCACTGATTACACACAAATCATCATTTTTTTGACCGGTTTCGGGCACAGTTTCGGGGTTACAAAATCAACAAAATAAATCTCTTATATGTAATTTTTAATACACATAATATTATTGTATTTTGTTTACTGAGTAAAGAATATTATTTTTGGTACAAAATAACACATGCTTTCCACAGTTTAGTTATCTGTGGTTATCTATGGGTTATCTGTATCCGACTGGAACACTTCGTAAAGTCAATAGAGATGTTCCGTTAGAAAAGTTTCGATACAAGACTTACTCATTTCAGGAATCCATTTTTTTTATACATCTTTTTAATAAAGGGCTTCACAAACAGCAGCTATAATGTAAAGAACTAAAGATGTACATTATAGCACGATACATATTCTGATTAAATCTTTCCATAGAAATCGTCAGGAGACCACACACGACAGCTATAATGTATATTTTTACATCTTCGAATCTCTATGGAAAGTTGTAATGAGATGTATCGTGCTATAATGTACATCTTTACATTATAGCTGCTGTGTGTGAAACCATTTTAGAAATATGTACTCCTAAAGGACCGATACCTAAGTATCGATACTTAATTATTTCGATAATTTAAGAATATTTTGTCCAAGATAAGTACAGCTTGGCCAGAACGGATTGAAACGGAACTAAAATTTTTATTTCTGACAGCGTTTTAAAATCTTTGTTATTTGATGTAAACAAAGACCGCAGGTTTGTTAGATTTATTATTGTGCCATAAAACTAACGTAATAAGTGAAAAAAATGAAATAAAATCATTCAAAGTGCTGGTAGCGCGAAGACAGTGGCGACTTCCGGTTTTCTACATTTTTATGTCGAGCTGTAGTTAGGTAAATGTTAAAAGAAAATAATTTCGTGAGGTTAAAAAGTAAGAATAAAATTTCATAAAAGAAATTTTTACTTATTCAACAAAAACAATATATTCTTTATTATGCACTCGCTGGGAACGGATGTTGCGAGTTTGCGACTACAATTAAATATTAAAATACATATTTGAAATACAAACAAATAAATCATCCCATTCTCCAAATGGGAAACTACTAGTTTTAACAAATAACGAGAAACTTAATCGCTTTGAAAAGATTTCTTTTTTTTTTGTGTCCATTTTAAAAAGATCAGTCAGTTTATTCCGATTCGATACCAAGCACTTTTATTTGGATACCGTGTAATATACAGCTTGGCCAGAACGTCTTGAAACGGAACTAATCTTTTTGTTTGCTAAAAACGTTTTAAAATCTTTGATATTTGATGTAAACAAAGACGCAGGTTTGTTAGATTTATTATTGTGCAATAAAACTATCGTAACAGTGGCGACTTCCGGTTTTCTACTGTTTTTTGCCAAGCTGTAGCAAATGGTTTAATCGAATCAAAAGTATCGAAATGCTATTCACGTATGTTCTACTAGTATCGAAATGTCGAATGCAGTCGAATGTCTCTAAAAGTCAAATCGGGGACAATATTTCAATACCTCGACTTCTAAATTGAACTATAAAAATATATTTATAAAATTATAAAATGCCGTAAAATTATTCGTAGATAAATGCGTACTTATCATCAGTTGCTGTTAGAGCCTTCACGTTAGTGTAATGGATTTTAAAACTTGTATCTTCTTTACCACCTTGCATTGTTAGTGATTTGGAAAAATAGGTACTCGCTAACAATACGTAAGATGATACCTATTTTTGTAATAAATTCATAAATATGAGATATAATAAACAAGAATTGGCTGCGTTAGCATCTCAGACGTCGCAGAATTTCGATCGGGAGGGTGTTTTGGTACTTAAAGAGAGGCAGGATGGCTTCTTCAGGAGAGCTGAAGGTAAGTTGCATTTGTTTTTTCTGAAAATGATGTCTATTTTCACCATCCAGCGCTCATGCACACGAGACGGTTTTAACACGGCACGGTTTTTTGAGCCGGCTCTAGCGCCGGCGTCGTGTAGTTAGCTTCAAGTTTCATACACGACTGACGACCGCCCGTAGTCCCGGTTTGACGCTGGGCTTAGCTCCGGCGCAAAACCGTCTCGTGTGCATGAGCGCTAAAACGACACACTACAAAATTACTTACAATCTGATATGAAGTTTTCTACAAAATATTTTATTTTAATACTATTTTTCAATTGAGCTGATCGTATCAATTTAAAGAAAATATTGTTAACTATGTTAGGAACAATAGCATTGCCTTGCCTTGATAATCTGTTTTTAGAGAGTATTATCTCTGTGTCACCGTCCCATCTCATGCTACTGTGTCTTTTGTGGTTTATTGCAATGCCATTGTGTTTTTTCATTGTGCTATTGTGTATATTAAATACACATTTTTCATATTGTGCCTATGTATCTGCAGTAGTAGTTAAAACTAGACAAAACTGGTTCTTCAACATCAAAACCTGCCTAAATAGAGGAGAAATTTGCCCAAAATAGGTTAAAAAACCTATTTTGGGCAAATTTCTCCTCTATTTTTATTGCCTAAATTAACTCCTTCCATTCATCATAATGCCTCAATAAGTAATTATTATTCTTCAATACCATTGTTACAACTCAGTTATAAAAACACGAAAAAAATTTCTTTGTGTAAACCAATGTTATGAAAGCTTTTTCAAGCTAAATACATGGACAAGTAATATTTTATTTTTACAGCAAGGATGAATTTTGACTCTCTGACCATTACTTTGCGAAAAATATTTTATTTTTTCTTCAAAACACATTCATGAATTCAAATCAGATTTATCAATAAATTTCCAGTTTCCATTATCAACCAATTCAATTACCACCTGCCTAGCCTTTTCCCAACTATATTGGGGTCGGCTTTCAGTCGAACCAGATGCAGCTGAATATCAGTATTTTATATGGAGCAACTGCCTGTCGGACCTCCACAACCCAGTAACTGGGTAATATAATATCCCATGGTAAGACTGGTTGTCAGACTTTAGAGCTTCTGACAAACAGTAACAACTGTCCAAATATCTACAAATGACAGCCAGGACCAATGGCTTTACGTGCTTTCCGAGGCACGGAGGAAACTCGCTATGACGGATGGTCGCCCGGCAGATCGGCCTGTGTGGCTGTAATTATTTAGCCACCAGCTCCTCCAACCAATTCAATTAAAAGTTTATTAATCTTACAAATAAGTAAAAAACAATCACATCATAATAATATGAATGCAATGTGAACAAGGTAGTGCATTCCTCACAATTAAAACTAATCTTGTCTAACTATAAAAACATGTATTTTGTTAGCATCTGTTTTACTTTGGCAGTATAAATAAACATTTTTTTAAACATTTATGTAGATGTTTGTGTTGTTAGTACTCTTAAACAAACTGGGCCAACAAGATAAGATGTGGTTAAACAGTATTACAATAGTATTAACTATTTTATGTAGAATAAGTTGTTTTTTTATTTATCGGAATGTTGGGCCAGTGTCGAACATATATTATGGCTGAGCGCATCGCAGCATTTTTCATTGTCACACAGCATTATTATCATTGAAAAAGTACAATAATCAATTAGCACACAAATGACCAGTTGCTTCAATGCTTTTTAGGAATTTATACTCTACCAATCTATCCAAATTTTGTCTTGAACAGATCCCTTTTAGCAGTAATGGCGTATTTTCGATATATTCCCTTTATGTCGAGTCCCGTTACGGCGAGTCTGGAAGTCTATTGTTCTCCAAAGTATTGATATTTTACGCTTTCTATTACCTTTATGTCGAGTTTGGTGAACAAGTACAGTCAGGAATGTAAATAAAAAGCCAATGGCATAAAAACATAATAATATTAATACAAGTATAGGTGAAGATTACCTAAAAAAGGAAGCTCAACGGAGCACCGCTCCGCGAGGCTCCTATTTCTGAGTGCATGGTTTAAAGCAACGACGATATAATACTAGACTACGCATTGCACGATCTAACGAACAAAACTATTTTGCCAACTCGCTGAGGTACTACGTAAGCGAGGGAGGCGGGGTACTGCGTTGTGATTGGCTAACTCAAGGTCTGTTCTGTCTCAACGTATGTTTACGGCTCACAGGATTGGTCGAAATGAGACGGATATAAGACTTTTTTGCCTAATGTGTTGGCAGACATCGGTCGCCTGTTATTACGAGTCTAGTATTATATCGTCGTTGGTTTAAAGTAACCTAACACGAAGGGGATGGCGGGGTCTTTCAGACCCCGTCATCCCCTTCGAACCTAACCTGTCCGTGTCGGGGTGCCCACAAGTCCCGAGCTCGCTTCGCTCGCTCTTGGATCCCAAGTTCTCCTAATAACAATTCCAATCATTAATAATTCTAAATTATGTGCATGTATTCATTTCATTGGACGTGACTGTACTTCTAAAATATTATATAATTAAACTCGACATAGAGGTAATAGAAGCGTGGTAAATAAACTCGGCATAAAGGGAACAGAAACGGGACAGAAAACTAAACTCGACATAGGGGTAATAGAAGCGAGACAAGGTTTTCGGCTCGACGTAACGGGACTCGACATAAAGGGAATCAACCGTATTTTCATTAGTTGTTAGGGCCCGCATTCGGGAAACCGATTTCAATCGTTGATAGGGCCCGCAAGGGGGGAATCTTCTTCATTAGTCGATAGCCCGAATGCGGGGTGTAGAAAAACGTCCATGTTCGTCGCCATTTATTGACAAGTGTGGCAGGCCCGCATGCTGTATATCGACCCATGAATTTCATTGGTCGATAACATGTTCGGTATAAAGCAAGCGGGGACTCCCCCATGCTGTATACCGAACGTGTTAACGACCAATGAAGCTGCACCATAATACCCTGTGACTTTGTAAGATGTGTCACTCTTTGCCAAATGTTTTTTTTTTTTTAATGTTATTAAGATTTTATGCTGTACATAATAAATAATCTTCTATCTATCTATTCTACCTGTTCTGTCTTCCCACTAAGGGTGGAACGGTAGGGATTGTCAGACTCATACTGACTAAAATCCACGGTGTCCTTCAATAGCCCTTTCTGTTCCTGGGTCACGGTTACTAAATAAGACAGGCCCGCGACCCCGGCAGGCTTTGGCTCTCTAAGGGGGGCACGTCAGATCTATCTACCTGTGGAATGATATCTGGCGGCGAAGGCGCATGTGGGAGGTGGTAAAAATTTTGCTCTAAATAAACCTTAAGTAAGTTACTTTCGCAACCTAGTCATTTCATTGAGGGAGTTAATATCGTGGGGATTATTAAGTAACTTGCGGTGATCTAAACTACTGATGATGATCGAGTCCCTCTAGAGACCTAACTCGGCTCAAAGCTACATATGCTTGACCTTTAGCAAAAATGCGTGAACTTAAGTCAACCACAGCTCGGTCCAAAGTAGTTCCTTGGAGCTTGTGTACAGTAACACCCCAGCACAATAGTAATGGCAACATTTTTCGTTCTATTTTACCCTATCCGCGAAGTGCATCGAATTCTGTCGTTGATGGTTGGATTCTAACTCCTACTACAGGAACATTGTTTTTAATTTCTTTGTCATCAAATTCTATATATACAGCCTGTGGCAATTCTCCAGGTTCCAATTGGTCCCTCCGAAGAGCTGGCCACTCAATTGTCCTTATAACACCCATTGCTCCGTTAACAAGACCATGGTTATCATAATGGTTGGTATAATTTGAATGGGCCCCGACTGTGAGTGTGATTGAGTGAATTCTAAACTACTGGGCTTGTTTCTTTCTTTTTAGTTTTTTTACGCAGTCGGGTTTTTGGTTTTTTTAAATATTTATTTTATTTTTAACTTATTTTTTATGTTTTCTTATAGTCAAAGTCAAAATTATTTATTTGCGTTAAAATTGTTATACAAAGATGGTAAAAGTAAATAAAAGTTCAAACACATTTCGCCATAAAATGACATATTTATGTCTAAACTAAAAACAATAGTTACCCGAATTGAATAATAAAATAAATAATGTATTCGTGTTCAAATTACCATTTATCATCGATTAGTAGGTACTTTACTACGAATGGGTTACTTATCTCGATTATTTCTGCCTCCAATGTCAATCTAAAAATATCGAAAGTATTTATAACTGATCTGATTTTAGGTACGAATGTAAATAAGGGTTTTTATGAAGAATTACTTGCCAGGCTTTATCTAGTTGACAAAGAAAAACCGATCAAGTGTGAGCCGGAGTCGGGCTCGAAAGGGTTCCGTGTTATTATCTATAAAAACGGCAAAAAAAAACATGTTTTTGAATGACAACAGAAATAGGTACATCATCTGTGAAAATTTTAACTGACTAGCATGGTTCATGTGATACAGCCAGACGGACAGATAGCGGAGTCTTGTAATAGGGTCCCGTAAAACCTTTGGGTTCATCATCATCATCATCATCATTTCAGCCTATTGCAGTCCACTGCTGGACATAGGCCTCTCCCAGGGAGCGCCACAGCGCACGATCTACCGCTTTTTTCATCCAGCCACTGCCAGCCACCTTCTTCAAGTCATCGGTCCATCTAACCAAACTTCTACTTTTTCGGGTTCCAAACCTTTGGGTTGGGAACCCGAAAAGGTAAAATTATGTGATAACTCATTCTATCAGTATTCATCAAATCATTATAATCATCGTCAGGTCAGCATTTCAACAGAGAATCTCTCACTATTTAACTTAGTTCTGAATTCTGTTATCATGACGTTCCATATCAGCTGCCTTCAAGCCTGCCTGCCTTTTGCGGTAATATACTGTAGCCGTAGCCATTACGAAACACGACAACTTTATGACAAGCTGATAAGGTTTAAATTACAACGACAGTAAGATCCTCTTGCTACACCAAATCGATAATGCATATTTGTGTTTTTTTTTTTTGTTTTTCCCTACACGTGTACGACTATAAATAATTTAATGATTACGCATGATAAATTAATAAGAATATTAATACTCTTTTGACACATAAAAAAGTTTGCGATCACTATGAAAAATAAACTTAGAAAAAAAAATTACAATCATCAAATATATTTTTTTGATGTGATACCTTCCATAGAAACTTCCTGCTTAGAGGGAAACTATATAATTTAAATGATTAAAGAGTATAAAACAACGGTTATCCTGTTTAAACGGGACAATCGTTTAAATGTTTTATAATCTCATTTAATTAGCACAACAACAACAATTATGCACCTCATTACTTTAGAACTGGGATGGCAACATGCCACACGCTTTAGTAATAGTTTAACTCTAACCCCCTTATTAATAAACGTGGACTAAAGTTACAACCAGGATAATTCTCGGACTATAAAACCATACATTTTTAAGGATTAACCTAGGCGTTACTTTACTTCTCGTTTTATTAATAAGGGGAGAGCCTATGCACACCACGTTTTTTAAACGCGTCGTTGGCGCGCGTTTGTAGCGATACAGACGCGATACGCACGCTAGTCAGACGCAGCCTGTAGACCTGTATAAATTCAAATACGCGTTTGAATCGATACAGACGCGCGTGTGTAGTGATACAGACGCGATGCAAACGTGCCTTTGACGCGATACAAAAGACAACAAACTGCTTTGTTTGATAAAAGCGCTCCGTCGACGCGTGTTTGACGCGATACAAACGACAACAAACTGTTTTGTTTGATAAAAGCGCTCCGTCGACGCGTGTTTGACGCGATACAAACTACAATAAACTGCTTTGTTTGATAAAAGCGCTCCGTCGACGCGTGTTTGACGCGATACAAACGACAACAAACTGTTTTGTTTGATAAAAGCGCTCCGTCGACGCGTGTTTGACGCGATACAAACTACAACAAACTGCTTTGTTTGATAAAAGCGCTCCGTCGACGCGTGTTTGACGCGATACAAACGACAACAAACTGCTTTGTTTGATAAAAGCGTGTCCGTCGACGCGCTTTTCAAAAACACGCGTCCACGGCGCGGTGCGTTTAAAAAACGTGGTGTGTATGCCTAAACACAAACCTTAAACGCAGTATTTAGTTACGATTGAATTCTAGAAAAGGCTTGTGCACCAAATAAATCTCCATAAGATAAAATCAAGCAATATTTGACCCGTATTGCTTCTTTTGTTACGTCTTTGTAAATATTCACTGATTTAACCAAAGAAAAAATACGTGTCCACTATTTTTCAAAACTCGGACGGCCTAATTAGATTTGCAATTTATTATATTGATTGATGCTATAATTTATATTGATGCTGTAAATTAGCCTATTAAAAGAGTAATCCACGACAGCTAGCGAACACATTTAGCGGTGTTCACCTTTAGACTGATATTTATATCACTTGAATACGTAACCAAAGATGGCGTGGTTTGTCTATCCTGAATATGAAGACGGGCACGTGTATTGGAATACATTCCACTCCCTCTCACAGAAAAGAAGTTTACGTTTTAGCAGTGAAAACATTATCCGTCTTACTACAAAACAGTTAAACAACTGTTGAACACTTGTCTAAAACAAGTGTCATCTGAAAACGAAAGACGATTAATAAAGGTCGTTTTAAAGTTACACTGTTTTAGACAGGTGTTCAACAGATGTTTAACTTTTTGTAGTAAGATGGACAATATGCCTAACTTTCGATGTGCTAATCTATTTCAGGTTGCTCTGTCCGATGGTTTCGCCTGCGGGGTAACCTTTTGTTCTACTTAAAAGGGCCAGAACCATGGTACGAGCCTATGGGAGTAATAGTATTAGGACATCATCAGATAAAAATACAGCCTCAAGATGAGAATGGACACTGGCCTTTTCAAATAAGTAAGTTGATGTTTTTGTTCGTTAAAAGGCCACTTTACTACTAATATTTTTTAAAGCAAAAAGCAAATGTGGCATTGAGGCATCAAGAAAGTTTTATTTTGATTAATATGTATAGTTTTTATTATTTTTGTTTTTGTGTTGTACCATGATCTCCCCGCAACATTCCATTCATTAATTCTAATGTAGTAAAAATAGAATGCTAAAATTGTTAACGAAAAAAAAACCGAGGTGTTCTAAGAAGGTTTTCCATATCTCGTATGCATTGGTTCATTTTCTATCTCTTGGCCAACTTGAAACAATTACTCTAAAACTGAATTCTAACCTGGATTAATTCTATTCTAGCTTGGGAGAACGGTGTGTGCTACAAAATGGCGACGTTCCACGAATCGGAACGTACTCTATGGTTGAAAGCCATCGAATTGGCGCCTTACGATAACATTCAGGCACAGGCGGCGGCGCTAAGGGAAAGACTGAATAAAATCAGACCCAATCTAGATATAGCTACTTATAGACTGCAGAAAGGAATTGTGACTGGTAAGTTTTTATCAATACACTAGCTGACCCGGCAAACTTCGTACCGCCTCAAAATCACCCTTTAAACCTGCCCAACAGTAAATCAAACGAAATCATAAAAAAAGTTGATAATTTTTTCGTTCATACCTACAATTTATATGAAAAAATATTTTCTTTTTGACCAACTTCCGCCGTCCCGATTTTTTTCTTCCGCTACAATGAAATGATCCTAACATGAAAGAGAGTCGAAAAGCATTAAAAAAAATTTGGTCAGTTTTACTCATTTTTGTGGACAACTCACACTTGACCAAAAAATAAAATGCCAAAATTGTCAACATCAAAAAAGAGACAAAGGTTCCTAAGAAAGTTTTCCCGTATCTCTTATGGATGCGGATTTCTTCCTTTTGGCCAATTTAAAAGAAACACCCTGTATATGTATGTATGTTTCTATGTGGCGTTCTAGAGACCAAACGCGTAGACCGATTTTAATAATTTTTACGTCAATGGATTCGTCTTAACCTTGCGAGTGTCACTAAAGACATGACAGTAATCAAAATTCACCACAGCGACAACTAGACGCCATATAATAATAATAGTGGGGTGTCGTTAAATAGGTATTTTAAATACATCTTTATAACAATTTAAAGTTGTTTAACAAAACAATAATTCTCGCTAATTTTCTTACTTATTGATTTAAGTTTTTATTTCAAGTATAAAAGACATACAAACAAAAAAAAAACAATTAAAAAGTATGAAGAACAAATATTTTTGCTAAAAAACCTGTACACAAGCTCCAAGGAACTACTTTGGACCGAGCCGTGGTTGACTTGGTTGTGGTTGGTTCACGCATTTTTGATAAAGGTCAAGCATAATTATGTATCTTTGAGCCGAGTTAGGTCTCTAGAGGGACTAATCATTAGTACCTAGTTTAGACCACCGCAAGTTACTTAATAATCCCCACGATATTAACTCCCTCAATGAAATGACTACATTGCGATATTTGCCATCTTATAACGAAGCCAATGAATCGTAACTAAAAAAAAGTATGAAATAAAAATAAATTATTTAAAGAAAAACAAAAAACCCGACTGCGTAAAAGAATAACTTGAATAAAAACTAAAAAGAAAGAAACAAGCCCAGTAGTTTAGAATTCACTCATTCACACTCAGTCGGGGCCCATTCAAATTATACCAATCAAATCTTCCCAAGGGGCCCCGACTGTGAGTTGCCCTCGGTTTCTCCAGGATCCAATCATCAGATCCTGACATGGTGACAATGGGACCACTTCAGAAGTATTTCCTTTTGAACAAAAAATTATTTTGAAAATTGGTCCACAATTGGCGGAGTAATCGATTAACAAACACAAAAAAAAAAAACGTTGCCCCCCTCTGGGAATTCCTTCTATGTCATCATCATCTGCCTATATAGTCTTTTCCTAACTATATTGGAGTCGGCTTTCAGTCAAACTAGATGCAGCTGTATATCAGCATTTTACATGGAGCGACTGCCTATCAGACCTCCACAACCCAGTAACTGGGCAATACGATTCCCCAAGGTACTTAAGACTAGTTGGAATTACTTCTGTGTCGTGGGTGCGTTAATAAACATAAAAACTCACATACACAAACGCCCAAACCCGGAACAAGTACTTCTCATTACTAGAATGCGTAATTGTTTCTCAGATATGAACGAAGTGCCGCTTTGTGAGTTAGCGCTGTCCTGCGACAATCTCCTGTGTGATACCCATGGTAGGCCTCCGTCGCCTCTCATTGTCATATACGTCAAATACGACAAGGGACTCTGCGTTAGATATGGAGCTACAGAAATTGTTGAGGTATGTTGAATAAGAAATTGTTCAAAAGCTGTTCGTCTCAGTTTTACACCCGATTCTCGGCTTTTTTTGTTCGTAGCGTTATGTCATATAGCTTTGATAAATAGACTATATACAACACAAATCTATTCGAACTAGCAGTTCCTGAGATTAGCATGTTCAACAAAACAAAAAAACTCTTTAGCTTATCAGTAGTCAGAAACTACAACCAAGGCTGTCATTCTGCACCGCGATATATGTCCTACAAAATGATTACTCTATTTGACAAAGCTGATGTAGTCATAGAACGAGATAGATTGTAATAAAGTTCAGGAGAAAATGTAAGCGTTTAGGGACTAAACTCGTGGCGCGATGCGATATCGAATTGCATCGATTGACGATATCGGTCAGATATCACACAAGCGTCCGGCCGAAGAAAGTGTATGGACGATCGCTAGTGTTTGCTAATGGAGTCGCACGGATTGACGATATCGCTCACAAATCTCCTCGATATCGAATTTGATGAATCATGACCCATTTTGACAAAAAATCGTTTGAATCCGTCAAATTGACAAAGATCAAAGTCGTTACCATGGATATGTATATTTACGCAAATGTGAACCTAATTGTATTTGAATGTCTGTTAGAAAATAAGCTTATGGTGGGTCATGATTCAACTTTGTCGATTGTACATACGTCCTAATGATAATGCA
Organism: Agrotis clavis; assembly: GCA_954870645.1. Lineage (NCBI taxonomy): Eukaryota > Metazoa > Arthropoda > Insecta > Lepidoptera > Noctuidae > Agrotis > Agrotis clavis. Next base: position 28,248,329 of record OX940917.1, on the reverse strand, counting down.
CATGATTCTTTATTCAAAATTCGATTGCGCAACTACTCGACACTGGCCACATCTTTTGTCATTGGTTTGCCTTTATGTCGTAGTAGTAAGGTGGATTTTTGAAGTGCACGGTCGAAGTGCATTGCATCACTCCATTAGTAAATACGTGAGACTTAAATCGGCAATCGACTCGATATCGCACGAATCGCATCGCGTCGCGTCGCGCCATGAGTAAAGTCCCTTAAAACACAGATGTTGTCTGTGTTTTCCCGCTACGATTGCCTTACTTTTTCCCTAGACAGATACAAAGATACTTAGTGTATGATTGTAGGAGGATTGATTAAACGTGACGCATATAACAAGTATAGTGACGCTATGCTAACCATTGCTTGTCTTATATGAACAGGTGTCTTTATCAGGATTAAATATAATAAATAATAATAATTATTCTTCCAGACTTGCAGTAACCCGTGCTTCTCCAAGACCATACTGTTCCGCGCCAGTGATGGCCTCACAGGGTCCGCGTTGGTACGCATTGTGGTTTATGACGTGAAAGAGCGGGTCTCTGAGACTACCGTGCCCATGGGATATACGTCCATGCTGCTCAGCACTATACAGGTTATTTTGCCTTGACAACTAACTATTACAACATAAAGAGGGGTATGGAGATGATTAACTAGTTTGAAAGTCGTAGGAGACTCCTTATAGGTTGGTGATTTCTTCAAAAAAGGTCTTGTGTAGTATCCAACAGACGTACCAAAATGGAAAGTAAATATATACCTAGAAGAAAGTATTTTGTTTATTCCAATGGAAAAAGACCCCAGTTTAAATGGGAAGGGAGAAACTGAACTAATAAATACCGAAGAAGCTGTCAAGCAGTCCTTATTTTTGCGTAGGGGTGTTTCTGTTGTTCATACACATGTGGTATGCTCCAAGAACAGCCTGCCAAGTAGAACTTTCTTGTAGTCTGTAGTATTTTTGACCGCCAAAAGGTAATAACAGTTATTTTAAAAAATGTAAGACGAGAAGAATCAACAACTCCGAACGAAATATCTTTTCGATGTTTAACTCTTATTTTATAATTACTTCATAATTTAGAAACTCTTCTTAATTTTTAACACACAGGAAGCACAAAGGATGCGGGTAGCACTTTTAACTCGGGACCAGAAGACAGTCGGCTTCGTCACTATTAACGGTTGGAGCTTAGAACCTTCCTACATCGGTACTAGCCCGAGCCATACGAACGACAGAAATAGCATAGATATACCACAAAAGGTCCTATGCCACCGTCGTTCACAGTCTTTACCACCTCGACTAGGTTTGAAGCTAAAGTTTCCATCATATGGGAATCTTCTGAAGCAGAATTTTGTGAACAGTCATCAAGTGACGTATAGGTTTCATTCGGGGCTCGGCGGTGATATTACCGTTCATGAAATTATGGCTGAACCGAAACTGTGCTTTACTATGCCTGTGCAACTGTTGTAAGTATTCTTTTTTTGTTTGGCAATTTATCGGATCGTAAGTGCGTACGCGCTCTGAAAATAATTATTTTGTGTTGTTATGAACTCTTTGAAGTATCAGCTACAACTTGCACTTCCTATTTCTATCTAGAACTTTTACGTAATTCGGCATTTTTGTGAAGTAACGGGAATACATTTAGCTAAACTAACAACATAATTCGCACTTTAGGTGTGCTTTCGGCTGAGATTTCACACGTAACCATATTATAATTCTTCCATGGACATTTGCACAATTTTCAGAGATATTTATATACAGCGAGAAAAGGAGTTATTGGAAGAACTTCTGTCCGTGGGCGAGATTTGTGGCCAATGGCAGTCCAGGCAGTTGGAGCTGGTCAGCACACACGTGTCCTTACTGAAGCACTACTGTCACTCGCGACGATGTATGATCAATATCGACAACCAGCACTTTAAAGCAAGCAGTAGGAAAGGTAAGTTTTTTTTATTATATGCTGTTCCAATACTGCGAAAAGGGGATTTTTAATTTTTGTTTTCCAGCACTGTTTGAGCGTCAAAATCGACAGTCCTCTAAAATGCCCGAACTTTTCCACTTCCTAAATAGTGTTATTTTTTTGGGCAAAACTGAGCATAAAATTGGTATAATACGCTGAAAAATAATAATCTTACTTGGTTGCCATCTCTGGTTGGAGCTTTGTATCGACCGAATTTATCTAACCTAGTGTTTAAAGTCATCAGAAGCAGCCGACAAAAACAAAGGAATACGGTTTGGATAGATATTGAATATTAATTTTGGGCGATAAAGAAACTTAAATGAAAATTAGCCGATATTGCAATGATACTCTCATTACATTTCAACCTGCAATAAAATTTCGTGATGTTATCCCATTTTTTTTAAAGCTTAGTTCCGTTATTCAAATATTGCACGGAATGTTGAGCTTAAAATCTGAGTGCACGCACCATAATATATTTCGATGAAATTGTTTGAAATAATCAGAGTTAATTGAACGCCTTGAAGCATGAATTTTAAGTTATCGTCATCACCGGGCTCGCTTTTAAACATATTATTATACTAGCTGCTGCCCGCGGTTTCACCCCCGCTGCTCGGCTCCTATTGGTCTTAGCTAAATGGTTAATAGCCTATAGCCTTCCCCGATAAAAGGGCTATCCAACACATTTTTTTTTCAAGTCGAGTCAGTAGCTGCTGTAATTAGCGCAAAAAAAACTCTTCACCTTTATAATAGGGTAGAGATGTCGACTACTAACTGGATATAGCTGAACACTCTTGTATTACATGAATTGACTACTGTAGCTGCATCATTGTACCTACATCAACGCGCGCCGCACGCCGCGCGCGCCGGCTGACTGGCGAGCGCCGAGCCGCCGCGGGCTCACGCGCAATGTTTACCTAGGGCTCCGTTGCCGCCGCCACCGCGATGGTGGCGCGCCCTCTCGTGTGTTCTGTGTAACTAACAGTGACTACGTACCGCGCTCTGATTGGTCAATGTAATTTTCATATGTTTTTGAATATGCCCACAATTTTGATTTTGTAAATAATTACTATAAAAGTGACTGTTTCTAAAATAAACCAGAACATTCTATGGACTACCACCGATCGTTTCATTTCTAACACAACGCAACCTAGTGCACCGCACACTACCTTTGTAACTTCCACATCTGTTACTAGGTAACGTGATGCCTTGGAATGACTGGCCAGCAAGATCTTGATGTAACCGCCTCTATTTCTGCTCATTCCAGATGACGCGAGCTTAGAATTTGCTCCAATAAACCTCCACCTTCAACGCATGTGGGTTCACAACGATACGCTGAACAAGACCGGATTCCACGACATTGTGACCGTTGGAGCTTTCGCTGCGCACACGCACAAGGCCGAGCGCACTGGAGGCTTGATCAGGTACGCATGATAGACAGGATTGACCAGGTGGCCTACTATAACGTCTTAAAACGTAAGTCTTTAGGCTGTGGGAAAGAGACACAGCTATACAAGTCGTCTAACGCCATCTCGTTCCCTGAGCGGAACCACTCACGCTTTAAGACCTCATGGTAGGCCACCTGTTAAGCTTGAAAATGGGAACACCCAACTTCATTAGCCTTACTACAAAAACTTAAACATCTGTTGAACACTTTTCTAAAAAAAGTGTGACTGCAAAACGGACCTTATTTCAACGTCATAATCTGTCATTTTTTTAGACAAGTGTTCAACAGACGTTTAAAAGTTTTTGTTGTACCACGGCATATGTTATTTTTTGTTGTTAACTATTCAACTAGATGCTATCTTTGAACGAATAGAAGATAAATGACACCGTCTACGGAATTGTATCATAAAAAATGTCTTTTATAATGTAATTTCTCACACAATCCATCCATCTTTTCTATGGCGTACCTCTTCCTCTCCATCTATAAATATATTTTCATCACTGTTTCAATCAATTCCATTTTATACCTCCCTTATCACATGTCAAAACAGGCGACACCCTTTTCATTACTTTTTAAACACGTGATGTACTATGATTGCCATAAAATTCACGTTCATTGTTCGTGGTCACGTTTTAGGCCCGGCTGTAAAAATGAATAGGCTATTGTTTGTACTTTTCAAGTTTCAAACAGTTAAGGCTTCTTTAATGGTTTGTTGCGCAACATCTCATCTTGTGCTGTGGTGACGTAAGTTTCTGAGAGCTGATTTTAACTTATATTTTGCTTTGACTTGTTTTTTTGCAGAATTACAGCCCAATCACGAAAAGAGGCCTGTGGCCCAGAAGTGGGAACGTTATAGGCTGAATATGCTTTTGTAGCATAATATGAACCAACATATACTTTAAAAGACAAACATGATAGGTTTTTTATTTTTATTTTTTTAGCCTGGTTAGATCATTAAATGAGTCCTCCCACCCCGGGCAGGGCGGGAGAGACTGTCAAACTTTTACTGACTAAAATCCACGGTGTCCTTCAATAGCCCTTTATGTTCCGGGAACACGATAATGAGAAAAGTCCCGCGACCCCGGCAGGCTTTGGCCCTCTGAAAGGGGGCCCCGTCATTTTGCTGGCGCTCTTTGAGGCGCGCGTGGAACACAACGCGCCGTCGACCCGGGCACGAGAGGTCCGCCTATCGCCGCCGTGAGGACACGTCGGTGCTCTGCCCAAGCGGGGCAGTCTTGCATCGTATGCTCTACTGTGTCCTCCGGGCGATGTTCGCAGTGGTGACACCCAGGCGGCATTGTCAGGATCTGATGATTGGATCATGGAGAAATCGCAAATCTTATGAAGTAATTTAAGTACTTGCGTATGGAAATCATCATCTCATGTAGTTGAGCTGATGATGGAAGGTACAACTCCTCTAACAAGGACTCAGCATCGACTGATTTAGTAAATTATGTTTGGGTTCGCATATCTCCGAAACTACAAGTCCGATTTAAGTAATTCTTTTTTTGTTGTACTAGGTATCGTTCAACTTAGGGAATACTGCAAGTCTTCATTTCATCAAAATCGGCTCAGTAGTTTTTGGGATAAGGATTGATGAAAGAGATGTTAACGATGTTATTACCGGTGCTACGGATTAAAAAATTCTAGTGCACATGTAAGAAAATGATGTATTTGACAAGAATTGTGGTTGAATATTTAAACTAAAAAGAGTAAAAGAAAACCTTTTTCAAAAAAAAAATGTAACCGCCTTCAAAAACAACCACAAAAAATGGTAAAATAACCTACGAAACTTATCTTTCGGAAGTCGGTGGCAAAGAAGACAATGAAATAAAAAAAAAGTCACCGACTTCCGAAAGAAAAGTTTTGTAGGTTATTTTACCCTTTTTTGTGGTTGTTTTTGAAGGCGGTTACATTTTTTTTTTAAGTTTTTGTGTGTATGTTTGTAATGAATAAATTCAAAAACTACTGGACCGATTTCAAAAATTCTTTCACCAGTTGAAAACTTTTTTGGTCCTGAGTGACATGGGCAATTTGAGCGGGTGAAGCCTCTGGCAAAAGCTAGTCACTTATAAAATGCACATACAGACTTTTTGATACGATTCTATAGTTCCAATTAACGTATTCCAGGTTGGTTCAACAAGTAAAAGACATTAACAGCACTAAAGCAGAGTTGAACTCGATTACAAACAAGATACAAACAGAATATGATAACCTCGTGGCGGTGAAGAGGCTTCGAGAGGACGTCTCCGACGACATGGAGAAGATTGTCATGCTGATGCAGGCTAGGCAGTACGGAGGGGTGTCTACTGTTGTTGAAGGTCAGTTTAGCAGAGAAAGTTGCACGAAAAAGTTGGCTGGGTGATGCGGAAGGCTGAGAACAGGGTGATGTGACGAAAGGCCTATGTCCAGTAGTGGACTGCGATAGGCTAAGTTAAAGGCATTACCTTGTCTTTTTAGTCAGAAATGTCAAAGGTAGGAGGGCCGTCGTCAACTGCAAACCAAGAACGTTATTACAAACGCACAAAGTTACAGTAGTATTACGCTAAATCATCAAATGAATCCTCAAATGAACGGAAGGTACTGTCAGCTTGCACGTTCTTCTCCATAGAGATCTACGACTTGGTACGTGCATCTACGGTACTTTCACAGTTTTTATGTCTTGTGATTGTGACTGGGACTGTAGCACCATAACTTTTTAGTGTTTAATAGTTAATATTCCTTTAATTGTCTATGACAATTCAAAACTGCTTGTAACTGGCCTACTTGAAATAAATGCTTTGATTTTGATTTCAGATTCTAACTGACAAAAATTCCACCCTTTTTCTTCGGTTTCCTTAACGTCCTAGGGTGACGATAAGCTTAATCAGTCCCGTGACCATATACAGTCCTGCGACCCCAGACAGTCCCGCGTTCTATTCCAATACAGTTGCAATGTTGTCGTTGTCAGTGAACATTCGGCCATGGTTAGAAAATGTCAATCAAAAATGGAAAGCCAGCACTGTTTGAATTTCAAAATTATACACGCCCCAAAACGCTTGTTCTAAATATTTTTTTTAATACTTTATGCTGGCTGGCCGTTCTCTCAATTTAAGATTCTATGAAGTAGAACATAACTATTAAAATTACATTATGCGTGTTTCAGGAATTAAAAGTAAAGTGAAGAGCATACTCGCGCAATGGGAACCGGCTGTGGTTGAAGAATCGTTGTCGTTCATCGGTTGGCCGAAGAATAGCAGCAGTGAAGAGACTGATCAACAGGTATGTTTATACAAACGTTTGTTTATAAGTATTTCGACCTATTTACTAGTATATAGGGAGTCTTACAAGGGGTATTGTATTACCAGTACTAACTGGGCTATGTACTACAGATAGATAGACGCACCATGTAAAATAGTGGTATTTAACTGCGTCGGGTTAGACTGCATGCCGATCTCTAAATGGTTGGGTAAAGGCCAAACAGATGATGATAAGTATCGGATCTCGCTACGCTCGGGTTTCAACTTTAGAATCCTTCTCTCCACCCTAGGTTAAAAAAACACTCGCCTTTAAATTAGTTGTTTGCTCCCTTGGTAAACAATCTTATATTAACAATGCAATATTAGCAATAAAGAGTCTTAAAACTTAAACATAAACATTATTTCCAGACAATGGCCACAATAATGCGTCTCACAGAACAACTGAGTATGTTCGACACAAACTCGGACTGCGATACTTTCGACGCCTCATCGAGTTCTAGTTCAAAAGAGACGTCACCCACCGGAGACACACCTACCCTCTCTTCAAGCGTCCCCAACATTTCCAACTACCCACGAAAGAAGGTTTTAGAGACAGAATTACAATTCCACAATGATTACTTCAAGAATGAGATAGAAGATAGAGATCGGGGAGGATTGAATCATTCATTCCGTTCTGTGAGGTTGTCGAAGCCGAAAATGGATGGGCAGAGTCTTTCGTTTGACTACAGTAAGCGACATGGGAGCTTGAGGCATGATTTCAAGAGTTCAGCGTCATTGGAGCAAGTATCCTACCGATGTTTGGTCGATGGGTTGAGGAATGATAAGAGAAAGGTGGGTTTGATGATCTTACTTCTTAGAGATAGCTATCTGATTAGACGCCTGGCGTTGCATTAAACACGCATAGCCACCGCACACACTACGCGCTTGCATGTGTGCACTTTCATTAATCAACTCTTGGTTCTTATACGCGCGAATCCTTCCAATGTATATTATTGTAGTTGTGTGCTATATTATTTTGAATAGTTTACGTATTTGGCATTAATAATAATAATAATAATAATATAATATTCCACAACTATCACACAATGCCATCTAGTCCCAAGCTAAGCAGAGCTTGTGTTATGGGTACCAGACAACTGATAAACATACTTATATATTTCTAAATACATACATATTATAGATAAATTACACCCAGACACAGAACAAATGATCGTGCTCATCACACAAACATTTGTCCTGGGTGGGAATCGAACCCACGACCTCCGGCATAGCAGTCAGGGTCACTAACCACTAGACCAACAGGCCAGTCTAAGACTATTGCGACTGTTATTTATTTTGTGCACTAGCGCCATTTATTCTAGATTGTATAATCGACACGCTTTTGAGAAACTGCGGCAGGGCTATCTACAATTTTTTAATCTGTTGTACTTCGCATGTTCACTTCTATCTGTGTTCTATTTCTTATTTATCAAAGTATGCGTATGTATAATATAATTTTATGCTATCCTAGTGGCAATAGCAAAATGACATCTATGCCTATGCGATAGTGTTTGCTAAAATGGATTTTACACGTACATCGCGCACCCGTAATGCAATAATCATTTTTGTGTGCTCCTGCTAAGTGTTTTAGTTCTTCGTAACGTAAATATGGCCTTAGTATTCTTTTTTTAGCAGAAGAGCGGTGGTGGCCCAGTGGTATCGGCCCCGACTTACGAGATGTAGGTCGTGGGTTCGAACCCAGCCAGGCGCATTACTTTATGTAATTTACTTCATCATGTGGTGAAGGAAAACATCGTGAGGAAACCGCCATGTCCTAGAACCAAAAATTGGAAGACGTGTGACATCCTCCAACACGCACTGGGCCCGCATGGTGGATTATGGCCCACTCCCTCTCACTGAGAAGAGGCCTGTGTCCCAGCAGTGGGAACATTTACAGGCTGATGAAGATAATGATTTTTTTTGACAGTGTTTTGTTGACAGTATGCATATAGTTTTTGTTTGTCTATTGTGGGCACTTTAATGTTTTCCTGTCTGTTGAGCACTTTATGATGCTGATAAACTTGTAATGAGCTTTTTTGCGAATGTTATGTTATAACCCGGTTCATTGAAGAAAGGAAACTTAAATGGCGGCGCTTATCGTGTTTTCTCACTCACACACTAGTGTCGTCTATACTCACTCCCGCGCGTAGCGTAAGCAGAAAAAAAATAAGTCTTAATATCTTGACGCGCTCAGTGATCCTTTTTACAAATATTTGCTTTTTTAGATTTTTCTGTTGTTACCTGTTTGTTATTGTTGTTGAGTTTTGTTTTATTATTAAGATAAGTTTGAGAAATTATTGTGACCCAGTCTTGTATTTGTTATTTTTAATTTGAAAAAAACTTTAACTTGAAATTGTATATGCTGACTGTACTATCTGTCAACGCAAGTACAAGCCGCCATTTTAGATTCCATTCTTCAAAGAACCGAGTTATACAGAAAAACAAACGAGATAGTTTTAGCGAGAATTCAAATGAGCGTTCTAGCCAGCTGTATGTCGAGCCGACTGTCAAGTGTAACATCTTCAGGAAAAAAATATTTGACGACCGTCTGACTAAAGCGAACATTTGCTAACGAAAGAAAAATCGCGAAAATGTTCGTACCGATGTTTGACTCTATGCTTGGTTTTGTTCGTTGTTCAATGTTCTGTTACAAGAGAATGCTCAAAAGGCTGCTGCAGTGTACTTAATATGTATTATGGCTATAAATAATGCAACTCATGGCATATCATTGCTTTTAGACAATGCGACCGTTATTACAAATATAAAAAAAATATATTTTCATTTATAGTCGTTGTGGATCCGAAAAGGCACTATTCTGTTTTTGCAGATGCGAAGATGTTTTGTCTTTATGAGTATTTATTCATTTGCGATTACACGCAAATGTGTACATAATTCATTTGCGTTTACACAACTGTAACTGTTCTTTAATTAAATAATTTGGATAGCTCTGATCGCCATGTATAATTTTAAAGCTAAAAGCACTTGTATGTTTATCAATTGTCGAGTTTCAATTAAAAATACTGGGCTGTACGGTGCCGATGATCACATGTCATTAAAGCTACTATTTTGCTATTGCGAGTACAGCTACTTCTCTAGCACTGCACTTACCGTATTAATCGTGCGATTGCTAATTCATTAGTCAAAATTCTAATATTTATATAAGTAGGTATGTGTTGTAATTTTTATGCCTTAGTAAAGTGAATAACTAACCAAAATTGTGCGGCTGTTAGCTAAGATACTACTGATAAAAAAGTTGGATTATTGTACATCTGTAATGTGTATCACCTTCTTTCATTATTTGCCAAATATTAGTGACGCTGGAATTTGTCAGACTACATATGCTTCGTTGATTGGACTATACACTAAAACGCTAGCTTCGATTTTTTTCTTCCTGTACAATGAAATGATCCTTAGATGAAACAGATTAGAACCGAATAAAAAAAATGTTGGCCTCTTTCACTAATTTTCACTTTGTGATTCTCTTACAAAAACGATTAAGTACAGTTAATCTTTAGCCTGGCCGCATACAGCAGTTTTCCTGATCAGGAATCCTGATCCGTTTTCTATCCGTACACAGTGAATTCATACAAATGTGTGTGCATGTCACACACATTTGGATAACTTCCCGTACAAAGGAGAACATTCACGCTCCATACATTTTTGGGCCTTTTCCGAAAGTATTAAGTAGGGGTCTTGGGAGACCGACCTCCTAACAATAAGAATCCTGACAAAAAGTACTGCTTTCTGAATCAGCCACGTTTTTTGGCTAATAAAGTCATCAACTGTGCTACGGTGTTGTACTAAGATAGTCCTGCGACTTGGTAGGGTAGCTGGTGGGCGTTTGGCTCTATAAGGGCCTCTGAAAGCTCCTTTAGGCGCGCGAGGAACACGACATGCTGTCGTCTTTACTCTCCATTACTCGCCGTACGCGACTGGATTGAGATTTCGAGGGTGTCCTCTCCTTCATGTGTTCTGCCTCCTTCCTCCTTCGCTGTCATTACTGCTGCAGAAAAAATGGCAGCCTCCTTTTCGGATTGCCACCGTGTGATCTGGAAGCGGAAGCCCTCCAACAACTATGTGTGGATCACCCGAATAGCCATGATGCCCTGGTGCGATCAGCTTGTTTGGTCGCCTCCTTATGGAGACGACGGACACAGAGTTCCCGTAGAGGGGCTTTAAGCGCACCACTTCCACGTAGAGCCTCCAAAAAGAGGCGTTTGCCCAGCAAGATTGGGTAACAGCTTGAAGGCAGCCCCAGGAATGCTCCTTGAAGTTCCACGGGATGTCAAGGACGAATACCAGTTGAGTCTCGTTGACTGGACGGCGATGCAAACCCGTCCCATCGCTAATTGGGGGTTCCACAGTATCGCGTTCCGAAGGCTTTGAGGCTCTTTAAGAAAACAACAAATGTATGAATGAAATGTAATGAACGCAAAGGGCAACCTAATGAATAGGGTGGACTTTTAGTCAGCAGGAGTCTGACAGACTCTTCAGCTCAACCCAGAGCGAGATAACTCATTTGATGATTCTATTTCCCAAAAATGGGGTTGAAGCACAAAGCACTTAATTGGTCACCATTCGTATTGTTAGGAGGTCGCTTTCCCAAGACCCCTACCACAGGCAATGTTGATTCTGTTCCCGATGCTGGCCCACCAGCAGATTTATATATTTTAACATGTTTTTATTTCTTTTCACAAAAAATTAAGAGATTATTATTCATTTTAATTCGGTACACCTCTGCCCAACCCTTCAGGGATTACAGGCGTGATGATATTTTATGTTAAATTGCTTGAGGTCGCTAGTTCTAGTAATACTTATCATTATTTGGTTTTTCTGAGCACTTTCAGAAATTAAAAAATATATGAAAATTACGAAACTTCGAACTTGTATAACTTGGCCAAGAGCAATCCTACAACTTCTATGCCATAGCAACTATTGCTCCACTTCCTCGTTGGCCAAAAAAAATGATCTTTCGAAAAACGAATCAGGATTCCTGATCAGGAAAACTGATGTATGCGGCCAGGCTTAAAGTCATTTATAAGACGATAACTTCATTCCTATGGTTTCCTTTTACACCATATTACAGCTCTACTGCAGTTATATTACAGCCTATTTATTACTTCTACAGCTACTGTACAGCCATAACAACGCATTAGGCTGTATAAGAATGGACCCAATATTGATTAATAAGGGCTGTATAAGCGCTTATACAGCGCTTGTACAACCCCACTATACAGCCTGTAGAATAAAAACAAACTAAAATAGGTACATTTTTTATACAGCTTCTCGTGCTCCTTAGGATGTATGGACAATAAGTCTTTCTTAAAGATAGTCTAACGATTATCAAATGCAAAGTAAAGGAACTTATAATTTAAATCCTTGGTTTTAGGCATTAGAGTCGAGACGGGAGTCGGGCACATTGCCCGCTGTGGGGCAACTGGACCAAGCGACGAGAGAGAGCAACCTGGCCTTTCTGAGAACGGTTGGGATCTTGGTTGAAGACTCGCTTACATCTCTTGTTGAAGAACTGAACAAGATTGTAGCAAATAATGGTAAGATTACACTATTTTTCTTGAAATTTTTGATTTGTCGGAAGATAGGCAAATGACAGCCGAATGTTTTCATTCAAAGATCTTTGAAAGTCTGACTGTCAGTCTTGTCGAGGGGCATTGTCAAATATTCGAAAGCACTTATCTTGAGGCTATTCTCAGCAAACATTTGTTTTTTCTGCCATAAATACGTTACGAAAAAGCAAAGATAGCTATTAAATTGGTATATATAATCCAGATTCATCAGACGAGGACTTGGATACTATAAAAGGTCTAATGGATGGCGTAAGGTCGAGTGCAGATGATGCAGCTAGATGGATGCGTGTGTCGCACGCGGCGTTGAGACTACGATGTGAATCACCGCACTGGGCTCGTGAACACGCTGCTTTACAAACAAGAAGGGATACTTGCTTCTCTCAAGCGGTACGTAGATTAGTCACATTTTTAGTCATTTCAGCCATTTTTGTATTTAAGGCGGCGCTAGTCGCGAGCTCGAACTCACTGGCAGGCATGGTCAAAAACCATGATATTTCACCGGAAATCAAGCCATATTGTTCATGTGTGCGCGAGAGTCATCCCCCCGTGAAGAAAACAGAGGAAAACTTATTCAGTGAGATGCACGATCATTCAGAGTAAAAGGCGCGCGTAAAAAAATACGAAAAAGTCTTTGGAAGTTGGCGTTTTATGGAAAAACCACTGCACCAATTAATTTCAAATAAAATTTATTAAATTCTTCGATAAATTTGCTGTGTCGGTACGGACTTCGTTTTGGAAATTTGATGCTTCTTTAGCTTCTAATTTACACCTAAAGTTGTGTTAAAATTAGCAAAAAAACGAATCTTTAGAAGCTCGTAACTTTTTAATAGCTTCATATTTTACAATTCTACTTCCGTACAGACAAAATTGATAATGAGACAAAACGATACCATGTTTAATTTTGGATGTACCTTGTCAAATAGTGGAGTAAAACCCCAACGAAGTTTCTATGGAAAAAATGTTGACTTGTTTGACCTTAAGACTAGGACCATTATCATTATCCGTTGTTAGAAGAGCAGTGGTAGCCCAGTGGCATCGGCCCCGACTTACGTGCTGTAGGTGGTTGATTTGAACCAGGCGCATTTCTTTATGTTATTTATTACATCACCATCACTGCTCTCAAAACGGTGAAAGAAAACATCGTCACCGGCTTGTCCTAGGACCCAAAATTCGAAGAAATGTGACAACTAAAAACCCACATTGGGCTCGCGTTGTGGATTATGGCTGTTTCCCGCTCACAGAGAGGGGGGCTGTATCCCAGCAGTGGGAACGATTGATGATTGTTGTAATTTTTATCGGTGACGGACTTCGATCAATAATAGTACTAGATTAAGGATCAGGAACAAAAATGAGTCGCATAAGTGGCCACAATTGCACACACGTAAATATCTACATTACTTAGAAAAGTGTTTAATAGTATTAACAACCTCAATTTATTATAAACCTTAACACTCAAACGTAAAGGGGTTTGCAACTTTTTGGCATCAAATTTTTTTTTCTTTCGCCAGTAATGAAATTTTGGTCATTAGTAGACCATAGCCTAAGAAGTTCGGAAAAAATAATAAAAAAATTCTAAACCGTAACCAACCAGAGATATGACGGTTTTTATTTTGTTCAAATCTGGAGTTACTTTTAGCAGGAATCAATAGATTTATTGATGTGCTAGCTTTTGCCCGCGGCTTCGCCTACTCCAACCACCTTTATGTGTTGCCTATAACCGTCTCTAAAGTCCTATCTATCTCTGTAACAAAATTCATCAACAAGTGTTCAGCCGTTTTGACGTGAAAACTGAACATACCTACATACATATTTCGTATTAATGTAATACTAGTAGGTTTTGTTTTTTTTTAGCGTGGTAAAATCATCAAATGAGTCCTCCCACCTCAGGCAGGGCGGAAGGGACTGTCAGACTTGTACTGACTAAAATTCACAGTGTTCTTCAGTAGCATGTTATGTTCCGGGGTCATTATGCTGACGCTCTTTGAGGCGCGCGTGGGACACAACGCGCCGTCGACCCGGGCATGGTCCATGGTCGGGCAGCGAGTTGCCCTTTACTCGCTGCCCGCATGCCCGCGCCTACGGTGGCCGGAGATCGTCTGCTGACGTCCGCCGCCGCGGGCGCCTACCACTGAGTTTGGGGCAGAGGGAGGACTTCACGAGCATTTCTGTTTCCCAGAAGGAGGCAACCGTTTCCCACTCCGTCTCGCCCCGCAGCATGGCCGCGACCAATGCCGGGCGCGAGAGGTATCCGCCTATCGCCGCCGTGAGGACACGTCGGTGCACTGCCCAAGCTGGACAGTCTTGCACCGTCGTCGCAATGGTGGCACCCGGGCGTTTCCTCCCTCCCTATCAGACACAGGAACCTCCCGAAACTTCCGTGTCCGGTGAGGACCTGCGTCATCCGATAGGTCAGGACGCCGTGACGTCATTCCAGCCACTTCTCAAAGAGGGGTCTTACCGCCGCGATTGCGGCGTGCCCGGACCTCGGTTGCGACAGTCGTCCCCTCCATACTGCCCTGAGATCGCGCCGGAGCTCTTCCCGCCGCGCCTCGACTTCACGAGACAGCGGGGTCACGCCCCGGCGCTGCGCCTCCACGCGCCACTCATAGACGCGATGGAGGGCAGTCGCCTCCAGATCCCAGGGAATACTAGTAGGTTTACGAGAAATAATGAGTGATTTGTTTATAACACTGTCAAGAATATAGTTTTACCGACTTCAAAAAAGTAGGAGGTTCACAATTCGGCGGAACTTTTTTTTATGTACGTTCCTTTATTTCTCAATGACGCCTGGAGCGATTTGAGTAATTCTATTTTTGTTTGAAGGGTATCTTAGCAGATGGTCCCATTATGGTTTCTCGGTCATGACGGAATCTTGGAGAAATCGAGGAAACTTCAATAAATGACAGCAAAAATCATCTGCGATTGCTGCTATCGCAAACACACAACATAATAATTATTACGCCTGTACCTAATAAGAAGGGTAAAACAAAATCGTCTTGTTTTCTAACTTTGATTTTTCTTTTTTTTTGTAAAAAAGGGAAGCAACTTCAAAACCAGATATACATAATATTCAACAAAAATCTTCATATTAATGAATATCTTTTTGAATATCTACAATCCTAATGAGCAACAAAAACGAATCTATGCGGGCAACTTCACAAGATATCAATTATAGTTATATACGAAAACCTTCCCCAGAATGTAACGAACACTTTTCTGAAAACCCCATAAAAATCGGTTCAGCAAACCACGAGATAATCGCGGACAAAGAAACATACATATACTGTACGTATCACAGGTCGAACTGAGAACCTACTCTTTTTTGAAGTCGGTTAAAAATAATCAGAAAGTGAGTTTCCCCTCCCTGGGTGGAGCAGAAGAGACTATCAGACTCGTACGGACTAAAATCCACCGTGGTAAAAGATGATGACGGGATAATGAGGAAATCTAGGAAAAAATCTTGCAGAAAATCAACGGATATTTAAGCATTATTTACGCAATCTGAAAACAATATACTATGTCTGTACCCACTTTGTCGCGGGGCTCACGAATTACCATGACCCCGGTACGTAAAGGGCTAATTGAAGGACACCGTGGATTTTAGTCAGTACAAGTCTGACAGTATGGGTGTCCCGGATTCATCTGATGAATTTACCTCGGTAAAAAAAAGCGTCATTGTGAAATCTAGGAACATACATAAAAAAGAAATATTGCGACGACTTTTGTGAACCTCCTCTTTTTTTGAAGTCGGTTAAAACAATCTTCTTAGCATTATTTTAAACAAACCACTCATTATTCTTCGTTAACCTACTAATATTACAAATACAAAATTAAGTCTATAAGTCTGTTCCATTTTTACGTCAAAACGGCTGAGCCGATGTTGATGAATTTTGGTGCAGAGATAGATGGGACTCTAGAAATAGTTATAGACTAAACATAAAGGTGGTTGGGGTGGGCAAAGTCGCGGGCAAAAGCTAGTACATCAGAAAATTGATGGATTCCTACAAAAAATAACTCCCGATTAGAACAAAATACGAACCGCCATAACTCTGGTTGGTTGCGGTTTAGAAACTCAATTTTTTTTTCTATGGACTTCTTAGTTAGTAGCCTAATTATGCCCAAAGTTTCATCACTGGCGAAAGAAAAAAAAATGATGCCAAGGTCCGTACTAAAAATTGCAAACCCCTTTAATTTCCATTGCCAAATGTGTTTATTATTTAGAGTATGGTGAAACATAAATAAAAATCAAATGTCGTTGGAAGATAAAAAAGTCATGAGTACAAAAATATTTATTCTAAATTGAAACTTAACACGGATAAAAATAGCATGTTAACAATTTCGTACTTAGTCTATTATGGAACTAGTTCCTGGAATTGCATTGTTGTTTTTGAATTGTTCTCTGTTCTAGACCAACTGAATGTACAAACAAACACTTGGACCACAAGATTAACAAAGCTAGCCTAACATTTTGGCAATGCAGAAGACTTCTGGGGAAATCCTGGGGCCTCTCGCCGAAAATAACACTATGGCTATATAAGAGCGTAATTAGGCCAATAATCACCTACGGAGCGGTAGTTTGGTGGCCCAAAACTGAACTCATAACCACCCGTAAAAAACTGCAGACATTCCAAAGGTTGGCCTGCTTAGCCACCACAGGATGCATGCGAACAACACCCACTAATACCCTGGAGATAATGCTAGGCTAGGTCTGCCGCCACTGGATCTCTTTATTCAACAGGAGGCCAGTATGGCGGCAATCAGGCTAAAACACTCCGGCATGTGGAAAAACCAAAGGGGCAATCACACCATAATATGGGAAAGGGCGCTAAACGATGTACCATACATTGAAGCGCCCTGTGACAGAATCCCCAAAACTCACGTGTTCGATAAACTTTATCGAATTCAACTATCAGAGACCGAGCGAGATCAATCAGGAGTTAACGAAATCCGAATTTACACGGACGGCTCTAAAACCAAAACCGGCACAGGTGCGGGTGTATTCTCAATGGATCTCAAAATCAAAGTATCTCTACCGCTAGGGGAACATAGCTCCATATTCCAATGTGAATGTGTAGCAATCACCCAAGCTGCCACCGCAGTCATGGAAAGAAACATCTCGAACTACGAGATTAGAATTCTATCCGATAGTATGGCTGTACTAACAGCGCTGAACGGCAATATTATATCGTCCAGCCTAATTTATGATTGTCACTTAGCATTGCAAAAATTTCGAACCGCAATAGGGTCATCTTGCAATGGATAATAGGACATAGCGGATCATTGGGTAACGATGCGGCAGACGAACTTACAAGGAGAGGCTCGGGTGTGGACGTGGCCGGCCCCACACCCTTTTTGCCTATCCCATCCGGTCAACTCAGGACCTGGGTACGTCTGCAAACCCAAAAACAACAATGCCAGATGGATCTACAAACGACTGCAGACAGTCTAGAGAGGCGGTACCTGCACTAACACCACGACTGACCAGCAGACTTCTCAGACTCCAACGAACAGACTTACGAGTTGTGGTGGGCATGCTCACCGGTCACTGCCCACTCAACAAACATCTGTTTACCATCAACGCGACAGACAGCCCGTTGTGCAGGGGCTGCCTGAACGCGAATGAAACGGCAACCCACGTAATCCTGGAATGCGAGGGCGTTGCTAACCAACGGGCACAAAACCTTGGCATTCCAAGGTCGCTCCAAGAAGCCTGTGAACGTCCCAGGAGACTTCTGAGCTTCTGGAAGGAGCTGGGTTGGCTCATATAGCCAACCGTCCCACCTCACGCATAACGGACCACCTACGAGTCCAAATGCGGAAAAGGGAGCCCCTAACAATAACAATAACAACAATAACCAACTGAATGTTTGTTACAACAGTTGGCGATGTCAAACATTGGTCAAACAATCCCAATGTGAGCTAAATGATTTATTTTTACTATTTTATTCTGTTTTTATTTTATGAAAAATACTAAATTGTCTAAACTTACGGGAAAAAGATATTCCTTCCGAAAACATAGCGTTTCGGTGGTTATTCGTACAGTTTTTGAACGCACGTGCCGCACATGTCGACGTTTAACCATTTGGCTATGATTGGCTCAAACTAATTAGTTGTCACAAAAGTGTTTGTGGCGGAATTTTTCGGGCCGTTTTTGAAGCACTTATCGGGAATCTAGTACTATTATTGATCGAAGGTGACGGATGATATCCATATGGATTTCTAAAAGCCATAAAAAGGTGTAATTCGCCTTTCTAAAGTCTTATTTTGTTACAGCTGTCAACAGTAACTGCCGGCTTACTATGCTGGCTATGTTCGATGCCGGGTGACGTGGTGGCTAAGTTACTCAGTTCCGGTCTTGGACCGCTCTGCGGGTTCGAAGGCCTTCTGAGTCTGTACTCCACTGAAAAGGCCATGTGGGGAGATATGGTAGTCGCCGTAGAAGATCTACAGACCGTCGTGTTTACGCTTACTAAAGTTGGACATAGGTAAGTTTTGTGATTAACATAGGTCGGAATTATGTAGAGTTATTTATGTACTTACACTGTTTTAGTACAGCGAAAGGATAAAGTGGATATGCCCCAAATGCCGGAATTACTTTTAAAGAGCGGAAAAATCCCGTGCTTTATTAAATAAATTAGTAATTTACTTTTTCACAATTTATTTGTCTACTTCTATGATCTTTTAAGTATTATTATTTATTTGTAATACTGTTTTCCACACGAGATTGTCTATTAGAAATCCCGGAAAGATCCATATTAATATCAACATTTCGATGCAAGTACTAAAATAACTGTACCTAATTCCGACCTCTGGTGATTATACTCATAAGTTTATTAAGTTAGTTAGGGCCGCCATAGATGTTGTTGTCATGCTGTCTTACGCCATAGATGTTGTTGTCATGCTGTCTTACGCCATAGATGTTGTTGTCATGCTGTCTTACGCCATAGATGTTGTTGTCATGCTGTCTTACGCCATAGATGTTGTTGTCATGCTGTCTTACGCCATAGATGTTGTTGTCATGCTGTCTTACGCCATAGATGTTGTTGTCATGCTGTCTTACGCCATAGATGTTGCTGTATCTTCGTCCACGTCACGATTATGTTTTGCTAATATCATGGCGATGTCTCGATGTAAATGTTTAGCACTCCCTTCATTCTACCCTTTTAGTTTTCTTGATGATTTCAAAAACAAATGTGCGATTGCAACTATACAGTACTGGCATAGCAATGTCGACTCAAGTTTTAATCGACATAGCGATGATGACTCGGGTTTGTAAATATTAGTTTTCATGTCTGTCAAAGATAATTATTCAGGTTATATTTAAACTTTAATTACATTGATTGACGCTACTACATCTTATGTCGATGTACAGCTCTATATTGATTCTCGCCACACCAGTTTTTCGCTTTAGACATATTTGCAAAGGAAAGGCCTTTGCGGTAGACCAAAGTGTTAATGACAAAAGCCCTAAACTTGAGCTTATGGCAGATTTACATTGAGTCAGTGGCTGTCGTCAATGCTGGCGCCGAAAACTGACGCATACTGTTTATACGCAGTCAGTAGTCGAGGATATTTCTTTTGGTGTACACACGTTCATAAAGTCAGTGCGGAAAAATGAATTCTCGAAAACAGCAAAAAATCTAAGTTGCAGCAATGCTGTTGCACGCATTTCTCTATTTCTATAATTTTGCGATTTGACATCCTAAAGGCATTCATTATCTCGGTATATTTTAACAAGTTTTAAGTTTTCCGTCTCGCTCAGTTTTCGCGTCATTTTGTGATGCGGTGCGAGGAAGCGTGGTCACCATACAATAGAGTGGCAGGGACTGACTTGGGCATACTTACACGCCGTCAGTTGCACTGGCGCGGGTGGCGGGGGAGCGAACTGACGCCGAAAATATTGAAGCGCGAATATTGAAGTCAGTACTGACACGACAGTACTGTACTGACTTGAAATCAATTTACACTATGGCAGTGCCAGGTCAGCACTGACTCGTCAGTGGACTGACGTCAGTTACTGACTCAATGTAAATCTGCCTTGAGGCCTATTATATTAGCTTAGGACAATATTTTGGAATTACAGCTTCATCTGTCTGTTCTAAAGAAAACAAAAGAGCGACGTATAATAGACTATTTTAATGAAAAAAATTAATTAGTTCGAAAGTAAGATTTTCAAAAATATTTGGAACGGATTGTTTTCTTTTGTTACGTAAACCAAAAACGACGAAATACAGCGCTTCTATAAATCACAAACGTCACGCGGTCCGTATAATTTTATAGGCGTTATGATGTCACAAGCCCCCCCCCCACACCCAAATTTCGAAGTATTTTATCTTTGTATTTATTCAGTGTCTATTATTTTTTAGAAATGTAACTGAGACGTACTAAACAAATTTTCTTTTATTTATGCTATAAAAATACCCTTCTGTAAAAAACTCCTAGGTATATTTCACTAATAAGTGAAAGACTTTGTGTATAATGTACTTTTTTCCCCCGTTTATTTGTATTGTGCTGTTCATTTTCACACAAATTGCTCATATTTTCAGCAACACAGCAGTACCTCACGTTACGGGAACTCGAGGAGCGCTCACCGTCTATATTCCTATTTCTGATTCTCTTTACACCAAGTTTACGTCAAAAGAAGTAAGTTGATATTGTTCTGTTTCAATTTTTATCTACACTAGCTACGTAGCGTAGGCTAGTATCACTATTAAAAGTGAACATTGGTTATGGCAAATAATCTTCCTTCCTTGTCAAGTGTGGTGTACGGTCAGCCAAGAAAGTGGTGTACAAGTTTTGATTTAGTTTCCCGGTCATCGAAAATTACAACAAGGTTCGTTACAAAAAGATATTACTGAAAGAGACAACATTATCATGACGTAAACCTATGTATTTAGTATTCATACGTCATATGTCACATATAAGTACATGACATTTCAACCTTTAGTATAAATGAAAAGGACATTAGTTTCTACAAAGCAATTGAAATGTTTCCAAACAAAAGTAATAAAAACTATTTAAATAGACAACCGAATTCCATTTGAAAAAGAAAACTGACAATTGACATTTTGTCAAATATATGCAAAAAATCGATATTATTTTCCGTGTTATTTTTCAATCAACTGCATATAAAATCATCTCAATGCCTGCCAACTTGACCATTGCCGAAAGAGCACAAATAATTGCCCAATTTAATGAGGGAAGCAGTATCAGTGCGATATCCCGGAATTTGAATATATCGAGGCGTTCTGTCCGCTTTTGGATTCGTCGTGAAGGAGAGGAGGGAAGTTTGTTGGATCACAGAAGAAGTGGTCGCCGGCCTGCACTCTCCAATAACGATAGAGAATTCATGAGACGGGAATATGAAATCAATGGTTTTAAGCCCACAAAACATTTTGCGGAGATGTTCGATGTGAGTGCCCAAACAATAAGGAATCATCTACATTACATGGGGTTGCACCACAGGCATTACGCCAAGAAAATATATTTGACGGATGCTCACAGACTTGCTCGTCTGAACTTCGCCAGAGAGCACTTAGAGTTTGATTGGTCTAATACAGTGTTTTGTGATGAAAAAACGTTTAAATCCAGTCAGCATGGACGTCTTCACCTTTGGCGATATAATTCAACACGGTATGAAGATGATCATGTAATTCCAAATAGAGAATCAGGTCGAATTTCCGTAAATATTTGGGGCTGGATGAGTGCGGATGGTGTAGGAGAATTGTGTTCTCTACCTCCTCGAGCGACGGCTGTAAATTATATCGACGTGCTTCAGAATGCAATGCTACCGACAGTCCGTAATGTTTACCCGGAGAACGAAGTGCCACAATTTGATTTTGTTCAAGATAATTGTTCAATTCATAATGCGAGGATCGTAAGAGCCTGGTTTCGTTCACACACTGACGTAAGGGTAATTCAGTGGCCCTCAAGATCGCCGGACCTCAACCCGATAGAAAATCTTTGGGGCCTTATGGTCCAACGATGGTCGCATCAAAATGAAAGAACCAAACAAGCTCTTATTAGTCACTGTAATTATATTTGGGAGGAAATGCGGGGAACCGATATTTGCTCACGGCTTGTTGGTTCAATGAGGTCTCGTCTTTTAGAGGTTATAGAGGCCAACGGCGGTTACACCCGTTTCTAATTTTTAAAAAATTTCAATATCTTCTAAATATTACTATATATGCTATGTTTTTGTTTGTTATAAGTATTTTAAAATTGATTGTAGAAATTTAATAAAAGGATAAATCTATTTTTAGCTTGTTTTTTATTGATATTGTAATTACAAGTTTACAGAAATTGTAGGTTTGTGGATTCGCCTTGTGCCTTTACAATTTTATGTAACTTGTTGATTACAATTCTGAATTTGTAGATACAATTTTGTCATCAAAATCTACAGCCCCCCGCCGTTGATTTTACGACGTCATTGGTTCCATCAAGTTGAAACTAAGAACAGCTGTCACGTTACAAACAGTAATAGTCGTTATCAATAATCAGATAAAGACAGCAATAGAAGTTGTCAGATCGATCTGCAAGCGAAACTAATCTTTATCACCTATGAATCTGCAAGCGATATTCAACCTTAGGGTGGTACACCACTTTCTTGGCCGACTGTATCTTTGAACTATAGATTGAAGGAAGACTTTATATTTATGTTAATTTGGAAACTAATAACCTATCTCTGTTACCACCTTGATCCCGATCTTGGTCGGAAACCAATAAATGACCGAATTTTGCTATCCGACTCTTAAAGATGTCCAATCAGAAGCAGCCGTTAAGTACAAGGGTTGATAGACTTAATGTGCATTCACACTCATCAGTCACCGTCACGTCACGTCACCGGCCCAGTTTAAAAAATGTTTCTATACTCCTAGTATGACTGTTCCCACACGTCCATCACCGGCCAGTCACCGGCACGTGAACTATCAGTAACGTCACCGGTCATGCACGTCTCATAATATTTCCATACAAGTTTCATACTTTTATCCCCACACACCCGGGAACGTCACGTCTCCGTTCAGTCAGTGAATGTGTTCAATGATTCAGCCAAACCGGAGACCGTCAACGATCCGTTGTCGGTGACGTGACGGTAAAGTGACGTGACTGATGTGTGTGAATGCACCTATAAAATGAAATTAAGATGTAATGCAATGCTAACTAATATTTGAATTGTTCCCAGCATCTGTCTTTCACAATAACTGCAGTGTTCTTCAACATCGGCGTCAACGAGAAGGCGACGCTAGCCGAAGCGTTAGGGGAAACGACGCCACAGTATCATTCCAATAGTGATAACTTGGACCGGCTCAACAAATACTATCACAAGTATAGCAAGATATTCCCTACGGACCATATGGCAGCTAGCAGAGGTATTTGTTTTACTATTTGCTAAAACTTGTCTTGCTAAACACGCCCTGACAAAACGAACGCAATATTACGTTGGATAGTGTGCAAACTACATCTGGCGTCATTTACTATACGGACCTTGTGGAAACTCGAACAAAGTTCTGCTTAGTCGCGGGACGGTCTAATTAGGTAACCGTAATCCTAGAACGTAAAGGGCTATTGAAGGAACTGAGTCTGACAGTCTATTTCTCTCCACCCAAGGCGGGAGGATTCATTTGATAATCCTACCACCTTAAAAAAAGGCGGGTACTGATTAATGTTACGGGTCGTAATGTAACGTGTTACACAACGAGCATTCGTGCAGTCAGTACTGGGAAACAAGGCGTTCGTAACGAGCAACGACCGTCTCTTTTGCTGTGAGTCCTCCACCGCGCTATTGGGTTTTTGGCAAACCTTTCGAGTTTTGCGCATTTCGGACAGTACGAGCTTATCCATGAAGCGATTCGTGCGATTTGCAATTTCTACTAACTAAAAATGAAAATCGACCTTGCTACTACGGAATAATGATGCAATTCGATTGACGTACGTCGTCGAAGCGAGCGTCTTTTGTTTTTCATCTACCCGTAAAATAACAGCAGTGCAGTGCGATGCGCGCTCGAATACGGACGTGTTGTCATAATTGTACGCACAGTGCGCGGCTTTAGCTGCTGCCTGACATTTCGCAATGAGTTCGCAACAACTTATTGCAAACGAGCTGTTGGCATTCATACAGAATGCCATCGATACTATGGACGAGGTGAGCATCATGCAGATATGCAAGTCGAGCTTCAAAGAAGACGAGATTAGCAGAGGCAAGATGTTACTGTTCCAGACGACTGGGAAGCTCAGTGAGATGCCATCTCGGAGGAGAGATGGTACCGAGAAGAGCGTCCAAGACATCATCACCTTTTTAAAGGTGACCGACCCTGACGACGTGCCGACTTTCGTAGCGAAGGAGCTACATAAGTTACCGCCCGTCACATTCGACCACGTAGATGTCACCAGGCTGCTGAAGGATATTACGTCTCTCAAGTCAAGCCTGGCCGAAGTGCAGTGTAAGTTGGAGAAGTCAGAAGACACCATCCAAGAACTACGTGCCGAGATGGTGTTGCTACGCAGTACTGTTTCGGAAAGTAGGTCAAATGACGGAGTCAACGAACACAAGCGTCACGGTGCAAATACATTACAAAATGCATCCGTCAGCAGTTTTGCATCGGCGAAATTGGATTCGTCAGTGATTGCAAATGTAGAGGGCGATGCACCGAGCCCCGCCGCCCCCTGCCCCTCTGCAGAGAAAACGACCCGCGTAGCTATGTCGACCCCCAAACTAGCTTACGCCGCAATTGCTGCCTCAAACAAGCCAGCTAAAGGGGGAAAGCAGAACCGTCGCTGTGAAATCCTTCCAAGGAATCCGACACAGCCCTGTTCAGCGAAGCAAGAGTGTGACGAGGATGGCTTCATCAAAGTTCAGAAGAAGAAGAAGAAGCCTACCTGTCGCAATCAATGCGGTACTGGACTGACAGGACCAAATATGCTGCTACGTCCAGCGATACCCACGACGTTGCTGTATGTGTCCCGACTACATCACTCCACGAAGGCTGAGGAGATCGTGGAGTATGTGAAAGTGAAGACCAATTGGACCTTGAGGGTCGTGAAGTTGGAGCCGCGTAATATTACCAGCTTCAACTCATTTGTGGTGCGGGTCCCAACACAGCATCTCGACACGTACCTCAAGGAAGAGTTTTGGCCGAAGGGTGTAGTCTACCGACGTTTTCGCGGCAGGCTACGCGACACCGCGCAGTGTAACACGACACCGTCACTTCGTGTGCCTTAGTATTAAGTTATTATTGTCATGTTTTTATGTATTAGTTTATTGTTTATTTTTATTTTTGTATTGTATTTTATATGGGCCATTGATGCCTGAAATAAATGGAATAATAATAAAAAAAAATAATAATAACAACGTGTTTTATGTCATTGTGATAAGGATGATTTTCACGTGTAGTCGGAATCGGTCAAATTGCGTCGCATCGCGTCATGGGGACGTCCCTACGTCTTACTCGCGTCGTCAGAAACGCACGTGGCACAAGCGTCGATTCTAGTTAGTTATTCATCTGGACAACGGGCGAACAACGAAACGGCTATAAACACGGTTTCCGAACGCGGCATAACGTAACAGGCTCGTTGCGTATGGTATATAACGATCCGTATCACCGGTCAAGACAGAAGAAAAAAAAAAGAAAAAGCTTATTGGAGGCTAATATCTGGTATTCATTCCAGCATCATCAAGAACCAAACCTCTTGAGGAAGTCATGGAGAACCTCAGGATATGCGTGCACAAAAAAGTTCCTAAAAACGTTGAAGTACTACATTTAGCTGCACTAGCAACCAGGCTTATGAACGGTAAGATCTCTTAAATTATTATGCACACTTTAATTTAAAAAAGAAATGTGCGAAAACGTATTTAAAATGTTGTTATTGTATTTTTTATAAACTAACACTCACTATTTTGATTTAAAAGAGAGTCCATGGAGTTTTTGCCCAGTCTTCTCCATTATTCCCTAGTCGCCACCAGGTATCTCACATACATTTGAATGCAGTCTCGCACACTACGCTACTGGTATCCTACGCGTCCGCGACTAGTATCGCGCAACTCGCCGTGTCGGTCGCTTGGGCGTCGCGTCTTTTACGAGTCTCGACAAGATGGCGGCGGAGCAAGAAATTAATATTAAATTTGTGCAAGAAGTTGAAAAAAATGCTTGTTTATATAACTACAAATTACCAGAATATATGCGAAAAAATAAAATAGACAGGACTTGGGCAGAAATTGGGAACAAATTATATTTTGCATTTTGTTGATGTATCAAGATGCAGATAGGACTCTTTAGACATTCGGTAGAAAGATAAAAATTTATTAACATCATGTTGTAGTTCTTGTGCTGCTACAAAAAGTCTACAATTTATGTTTCTTTCAATATATGGATGAATCCAGAATTTTCTACTCTTGCGGTGACGTCTTCTGTTTCTATAAAACAGAAAAACCGCAAGTGCTTCTTCGTCACTTGAATCGCTTGAAATAACGTCCGTCCACAAAAATCGAGTTAGCACAAATGATTTAGTTATTTTTCAGTAGCATAATATGCGAACGTCGAGTGGCGAACTAGTATCCAACCAGTATTCTACTCGAGTATCGTACCCTACAAGTATCGTAATGGGAGAAGGGCCTAAGATTTATTTTTGACAAGTTAAAAGCGCCTGTAATGGTCAAATTGAAATAAATGCTTTGAATTTGACTTACAAGTTTGGTCGTGGTTTCGAACCCAGCCAGGTGGAGGCGCATTACTTCGTGGTACTTATTTCATCACCGCTGCTCTCAAAAAGATGAAGGAAAATAATTATCGTGAAGAAACCGGCATGTCCTATAACCAAAAATTCGAATACATGTGACATCTACAAACACGCACTTGGACCGCGTGCTAGATTACAGCGAACACCCTCTCACAGAGAGGAGGCCTGTGTCCCAGCTGTGGGAACATTATAGGCTGATGATGATGAATGAAGCATTGTAATTACAGTTAATGCAATTTATTCCAGGTGTCAGATTTACATCATGTAAAAGCGCCAAGGACAGGACGGGAATGTCAGTGACGTTAGAACAATGTAATATACTCGCCACCGAGTACCATCTAGCTGAGCATGAGATGAAGAAAGCACTCAGCATTATGAGAAGGTAAGACATTCATCCAGAATTCGTTTTTCTGGCATTTCAAGCGTACGCGGTCAAGGCACCGATTTGACGGCGTGGATGGCACAGTGGTTGACCGTTTGCTGCGTACCGTGACGCGGGTTCGGCCACCGCATGGAACAAATATTTGTATGATCTTTATAATATAGTTCTTCCGGGTCGGGGTGTCTGTATTGTGAGTTTCTATGTTAGTAAATGCACTGGCCTTTATCAAAAACCATTAGCTTACAATCGTATAAATTGGAAGTTCTTCCACGTGCTTTGTGCCATTTATATGTTAAGCCTTTCATTATTAATTAATTGGTAAAGTGACCAAAAAAACCTATTTTTTTAGCGAGGGCTGTCGCCGAGAAAATACTCACAAGAACATAGGCATAAGGAAGTATGCGTTTACGAAGAAACAAGTGATGGCTCTACCGGCAGACTATAGACCACCGGCAGGTACTTATGGATCTACCCAAACGTAAAGGTACCATAAATAAAACATAGGATACTTTCTGGACTACAACTCTTTCTACGGTCTTGACAATCGAATGTTCCTCATATCATTTGATTTTCTATAAGTCTAAATCTATTGTAAATTCAGATGTAGAATCTTCAAATTTAGAAAATGAAGAGTTAACATAAGAAACTTTGGCAGGAAAATCATTCAAAATTAATTTCAGTTTACATCTTTAGCATCCAAATCTTTGATGACCATTGAAACGATGTCAAAGTGATTATACAGTGATATTAAAATATAAACACCAAGTAGGTTTAACATTTGTATTCAAATACTGAATTTAGTAGTATTGTGCAATAGCCATTCTAAATACAGGTTGTAATAGAATTCTAAATATTAAAATATAGTTTAAAAACAATATAGTTTACAAGTCATGCGAATGAAAGTAATCAATTTAAAAAAAACAGAGGTCTGGGTATTATATTTATGCATTAGAAATATTTAATATCGATTAAAATTTAACAATTAAATTCTGGCAATTTAGGATAGATGTCTTCCAGGCAAAACTAGGTCTGGGACCACAGCACTTTAATATTGTTATATCATATAATCGACTGTTGTTATCGTCGATTTGACTTAAATCCTAGTCAACGTCGATTTTTATCGAAATTACAACTTGATGGATTGATTTTTTAGTAATTTATTTAGACCATGGTATTTATAGTGTTTTTTTTTTTGTATTTTCTTATTAAGTTTTGGGAACTACCACATTTAGTTTATTAATTATGCAATTATGCATGATATTTCTGGAATGAAATCTCATGAATTTATCTTGATTTAGACGGTATGAAACAGTTGTTTTTTCTTAGGAATTTAAAAGTAAACCTTATGTTCATTGCGAAGTACATAGATTTTTATACCGCTAAAGTTGTTTTTAGTATGAAAAGACGTTTGTAGAGATACGCAATTTACAGAAAAGTTTTATAGTAATACTGTGTGTAGTATTTCATGTATTCAATTGTTTATTATAAAATATCTAATAAATATACAGGCACAATTTATGCAACGAAATTACGAAACACTACTCTTATAAATATTACCGTTCAAATTGTTGTTATATATACGTATACTTAGACCAAAATCTTCCAATGTAGTTGCCAAGATGTTTATTAGGTACTTAAAATGTTAACTAAAGACTATTTATCATTATACACTAATTACTGAGATACCCACTCATGCAAAATATAAGGTTGCTTTTTATGTAAATTAAGGCTTCGGTGACTATCTTTAAGCTGGAAGGTTTCATCACAACAAACATCTATCTATTGACATAAAATAAAAAATAATCGGGGAAATGTATGTTCGACAAACTCAAACAAATAAATTTTTAAGTCAAATGCCCCATCCATATGCGAAAGTGTGCATTCGATTTCTGAAATTGAGGTATTATGGTAAAAGAAGCTGCGAAAACCCTTGTTATGTGTTTTTCAGGATCAATATTAAGGTGGTCGCACATATATCAGCGTGTCATCAGTATTATCTGCAGCCTTCTTTCAATATTCGGATGCTGACAGCATTTTCCGATTAATACAACGAATTGCAAAATTTGGCGCGTACGGCGCGTGTGGTGCTGACAAATATGTGCGATCACCTTTAGCGGTGATTTGTTTGGCATATTGATATAACCTTTTAGCTTGATAGTGGCCAAAGCTCATACATGCAATAACGCCGTGCTTTAACTGAATTAATCTGTAGTTCTGAATGAATTCTTATGAGTATAACATTCGCAATAAAATGTCGGGGTTCTTGCTCTCACTTTGCACGATACCCCGCCTTATGGAGCGAATAATAGAGTTTTAAACGCATTGGAACGAAGAGTAAGCACCTCAGCTTGTACAGCCTTATTAATAAACTTAGAGTAAAGTACCCTGTACTGTCACCGTATAATATTTTCCGGTGTTCTAGTTTAGCATATCCTAAGGTCAGGGCAATACTAGTCGTTGGAAATTTGTCCCCTAGTGTATCCCTAACTTAACTCTGCATTTATTAATAAGGGTACAAAAAATTATAAGCATGTACCCCGAATAAAATTTCATGCAAAGTTTTCCGTTTTTGCTTTTCGGAATGACTGAACCAATTGTCGAAAACATTTTCTAATAACTTCTTAGAATTTTATTATTAAACATAACACACACACATAGTTCTAAGATTATTATTAATAATAATAATCTTAGAACTATGTAACCTGCTTATAGGTATGAAGTTTTACTAAAATCGTTTCAGTAATTTCCAAAACGAAGGACTGGGAAGTTTGTATGAAGTTTCAGTCGGGGTGCGCGAGACACAAAACCAGTATTCAACTTCAATTTAAATCTTCCATAATCATAGTGCCAAAATATACTTAATAGAATAACAATATTATCCATAGACAAATTATACAATTTGTAGAGGTATTATTACAAAGTAATAAAGGTATTTTCCACTTAAAAGTATATTTTATCCGGTGAATAGTATTTAGACCGGAGTTTGTATGAAGTTGTGATGAAGACTTAATTAGTGTTTAGGGAAAATTGAAATGCTTTATGATATTGAGCGGCTGTTTGATTTTCAACTTTCGGTACTGTACCGCACATTGCAATTTCTATAACATGCTCATTCTCATCCCATGAAGCATTTCATTTCCACCGTCGGGAAAACAGTTGATTTAGTCTCATACTAAAGTAGATTAAAATATTAGGTAATTAAAATTTATCACAATTTTATTTTTGAACAGTTATTTTTTGCATCTGTAACTAAAGATTTTTTTTAATCTGTGGTATCTGTTATTGGAATTATAAGGAACCTTCCGTGTGCTAAAATACAGTTCTTTTTATTTTGTTACTATAATTATGTTGTGAAACAGTCCTTACAAAATGTTATTTCCATTTAAATATTTAATTCCGCTGGGGACACAAATGTTAGACGTTATTAAAGAAGGTAAATGTGCTTATAGATTTTCAGTACTCTCCTAACACTACTGGGTGATATCCTACACCAAATTAAAAAGTACAAGCACATATTTTTATACCCTCAATATATATAAATCAGGGTACTGATTTGTATCGTGATTTGGGCACGCATTATGTGAGCTTTACGTAGTTCAAAAGTAAATCAGCAACTAAGGGCGGTTTGTTTGATCATCAGTGAAACTAACAATTAGTTAAAATCCCGTATGTTTCTTTTTTAACAAATGGTTAAAATATGGCATTTCAACAAACAGTTTGACTACTGCTCAAACAACTCGCCTAAAGCAAACGTTGATTCTGTGTGTTCCTTCAAAATTGAAGGAACACACATAATCAACGTCAACAAACAAAATAATGTTTGTTGTCCCCACCGGAATAGAACGGACGAATAAATGTATGCCAAAAACAGACTGAAAATGAAATGAAATTGACCTGTCTGCCTGATGTTATATGATTACTGAAATACCGTTACTTAGATATTGTGATATTTACTAATTGAGTATTTCATAAACCAGCGTCTAAGGGCCTGTTGTTTGATCAGTAGTTAAGCAAAATATTACTGGAAATGCCTTATTTCTTTTACGAATGGTTAATAACAAGACCAACCTTAAGCATTATTTTTCTTTTATGGAGTCTGTCAAAGTACCGAAATGTTGATAGAATGTACATATTGTAAGTTCGACCTGACTCTCACCTCAAATAAAGAGTTGAGTGGTGAAAGTCTGTATAGATTCTAGAAATACTATATACTTTAAAAGCCTGTCTCATAGTTCAGGCATTTGAAAAGTTGACCGAGTAACAATCGACCAATGACTTTTTTAGTGTTCACTGCCGATTTTCATGGCATAGATACATAAATTATTAATTTATATTTGACTTATTTAATTGGTTTTATATGATTAACCAATTAGGCTCAACGCTTCTCAGGGACATGATAGATAAGTGATAGCCATAGGTCGGAATTAGGAAGAGGATATGCCCGAAATCCCGGAATTACTTTTAGAGAGCAGAAAAATCCCGTGATTTATTATATAAAAAGTTATTTAGTTTCAAATAATTTATCTGTCCAATCTATCTTTGATGTTTTTACTACATATTATTATTTATTTGTAATACTGTTTTCCACACGAGATTCTCTGTTAGAAATCCCGGGAAGATCCATATTAATATCAACATTTCGATGCAAGTACCAAAATAACTACCTAATTCCGACCCATGGTAATAACAGAGAAAAATATAAACATGTAGTTTGCACCTTAGGTCATTTTGATATACAAAGCGTCGAAAGCGTAAGTACGGCAGGAGGGCGCGCTACAAGTGCGCGCTAACGACGCTTCAGATTGTTTACACAAAATATACAAAGGGCGCGTATTTGTAAAGTGACAATTTTGTGACTACATGGCGGCGCGGGCGCTTTTATTATCATGTCCCTTAGCGTATCGATTCAAAATGATCAATGGTGGTGTTCTATAACGTCCATGATCTCACTTCAACCAAATCAGCGCGAATTGAATTCATCTTTAAAGACGCTAGGGTTTTCTCTAAAAATCACGTTCGACATCCTACTAATATTATAAAGGCGAAAGTTTGTATGTATGGATGTATGGATGTATGGATGTTTGTTACTCTTTCACGCAAAAACCACTGAACGGATTTGGCTAAAATTTGGTATACAGATAGTTTATAACCTGGATTAACACATAGGATAGTTTTTATCCCGATATTATGTTCCCGTGGGATAATTTTCGAGTTGCAGCGGGTGAAACCGCTGGCAACAGCTAGTTTGAATAATAAATCGTTGAGAATCCTCAACGACTTCAAAAAAAAAATTCGATTGAGCTTTTACTTGGGTGAAGTAAGTTTAAACGTTACATAAACACTACAACATTGAACATAGGGAGGAGTCGAGATTCACTTTGTTTTTATTTTTTGAATAAATGTTATTTGTAATTATTCTCATCTATAATAATAATACTCTTCAAACTGCGGAGTCGGTTTAAAGTTATTTACACCAATCAGCGATTGGCGATTGTAATTTAATATGTAATAATAGTTATGAGGAAAATTGTATATCTCGTAGCAAGTATTAGTGGAGATACTGAAATATATTATATAAACCAATGCATAAGTATTTAAGTCACGTACGCTAGAGTTGGAAAACATATTTGTGTATATAATGCGCTGTTTTGTCATATTATCATTGATTTATTGTTATCTTTATGGAAACATGCTGATTATAATATTTATATGCATAATATACATACGTTCATAATACAAATACATTATGTATACATAATGCGCATTATATGTAACTGTTTTACATAAAAACGTACTATGTTTTATATTATGCAAAATATCTATGAATTTGTTGAACAGAGCTATAGTTAGAAAACAAGTATAAAAGTATATTAGCTTAGATATTTGTTGCAGTTTTGATATTTTATATTTATTATCAGCTTTCACGACAGTTTCCTACATATTATAAAAATAATACTCCTTCATAAATCTGCTCATGTATAGGTATAGTAAGAATATATTATATTAAAAAAAATCATTTAAGTTGAGCACCTCGCTTTAAAACTAAGCAAGTCTGCCAAATTTTTGCCAATCAAAAATATACTTTCCAGGTTTGTGTTAAAGTTGAGAATCTATTAAAGTCTGCTATAAACAAAGATATTTTATTGCTGTTCAATGATAAAAAAAATTATGCAATAAATTGAATAAAGCTGATCATTTCATTAAGTAGGTAAACATCAATTGAACTGGTCAACAGTTTGTCTACAGTTCAATTAAATTGATTGACTCCATTGTCTACACCTCAATCACAGATACAAAGTTTGATTTCAATCTATGAATTCAAATCAATCCGCCTACAATACAAAACGTATTGAAGATAATCGATTGTTAATTTGGAAAAAGTTTATAATAGTCTATGCCAAAACTATACAGTATTATCTAACATATCTAGTAACATCGAAAAATAAAATCCACCCATCTAGACATTTAGACTATCTGGCAAAGAGAGAGAAGAGAGGTAGAATGGATATTAATCTAAAGGTGCTGATTTGCAACAGAACATCGAGCATAGAGCCAAAGCCAAACATCGCTAGTCGCTACAATCATTTTCACTATTTTTCTAGCGAACGCTCTAGTCGGTGATCGTCAAAGATTTTTTCTTCACAAAGATGTCAGGTTTGATAGTCGGCTCAACAAAAAGCTTGCCATAACGCTTGATAGAATGCTCGCTAAAACGCTCTCGTTGTGTTTCCTGTAATGTAACCTTTACTTACATCAATGAGCAGAATTGATTTTTGCCCAAGAGCTTCGTCGATACAAGCATGCAACACGTACGCTTTACAAAGCACGCTATATTTCGCAAACAATGATACATACATCGATAACTGTACAAACTAAAATATTGCTATTTAAATAAATAGTATAATATGTTTGGTGTATTCCCGTTCGTCCACTAGACTTCGTCCCACTAGTGGGACGAACGGGAATTTACAAAAATAATATTTAATTTGTTCCCGATCGTCCCACTCCTAATTCAAGAGGGGACGAACGGGAATATGTTCTTCGATTAGTGCCATTCGTCCCACTAAAAAGATTTGTGCAGAAATATGTTTATTCGTTGTTTCGTAGTTTGCTTGTCCTTTACTCCATTTCGTTCTCGACAAGCGCTATATTATTCTTTTCCTTATATCTCATATCTCATATTCAAATTTGTTTTTTTTTTTTACCAATTAAAACCACCAGTCTTATATTATTTGGTGGGACCAATAGAACTACAAAAAAGAATTAATAAATTATTCCCGTTCGTCCACTCAAAAAATTTAGTGGGACCATCGGGAAAATAAATAACGAATTCCCGTTCGTCCCACTAGGGGGACGAAGTCGAGTGGACGAACGGGAATACACGATATGTTTAACTTCAGCGGATTACAGTAGCATAAATGCGTATATCATTAGTGTTAGTATGACAAAACAATGCGGTAAGGAATATATAATTTATTTAAGGATTAAGAATAAAAGTGTTACCCTATACTTACAGTATTACACTTTCTTTGCAAACTTAGTACATTCGTTTCACATTTATTAAAAGTTGTTTAAATTACGGTACAAAAGTAATTAGGTACTTGAATACTGTGTGTAAGTATATGTTAGATAAGTTATTAATGCTTCTATATGTTGTTCGTAATATTGATTGGTGTATAATATATTTATATGTAGTACTACGTTTTTGGTGTTTGAGTAGCGCTCTAAATAAGTCCCTAACGCGAGTGCGCAACGTAAATGGAAAGTAAATACTTAAAGAATGTATTATTGAATGAACATACTCGTTTACCCTGTTTTTTTTTGTATGGCATCTCTCCGGTCAACCTCTAGTAGGTTGTGTACTGCTCAACCGGACTTTTCTGTGGATGCCTTAAGAATTTAAGGCCTCCAGACAGGGCAACAAACTTTGTTATAAAACTAAGCGACCACACGCTAAGGAAGCACGTACCCCAAAGGGGGTGCCCCTTTGGGGTACGGACCTCGGCTTAGGCCGTCGCTTGGGGGGGGGGGTCGTTTACTATGTGAAATAAGGATTTACTCATATTGATGAGGCATACTGTTTGCACTTTTAACAAAAAAAAATTGACTTATCGCCCAGTTTACGACTTTGGTTTGGTCTAACCGGTGTGCAGTGCGGCGGGCGATGCGAATAAGACATTAATTACATTGTAAGTACGCGAACTCGCCACTAGCGGCGTCTCGTGGAGTGTTTCAAACATTTCTATAATTTTGATCTTACGATTACCACTCACTCAATACCGTCTTATCTTTTCGATTTTTTTATTTTACTTTATGTTTACGTCACGCACGTGTACTATCCCCCGCAGTCTGAAATTTTCTTCGCGACGCAATTATACGTTCATGCAGCGTCAGGATGTGGCTATCCCCCTTGATATCGTAGGTTCTTAGGGGGGAACCACATGACCCAGTGACGAAAAAGTCGTGTGCCAACAGTGCCCAGGCACAGGGCGCAGAACCTGGACAAGAAATGGCAAGATCAGTGTGCTTAGTGCGAGTTTTTTTACGTTGACGCAATAGTAACGTTTAACCGCGTTTGGCGCTCTCATTGGTTGAAAGTTCTCACGACCTTGGAGCGGGCCAATAAGAGCGCCAAACGCGGTTAAACGTTACTTTCGCGTCTACGTAAAAAAACTCGCACTAAGCACACAGGTGGCTCACCATGACGTCTTAAGACGTGAGTAGTTACGCCCAGGGAACGAAATGGCGCTAGACGACTTGTATAGCTCTGTCTCTTTCCCACAGCCTAAAGACTCACGCTTTAAGACGTAGGCCACCGGCCACCAGGACCACATGTGGCCAAATCGGAGCGCAGTTATTGAATCTTGCACTGCGGCCGTATTACAACGTCTAAAACCAGGCTTGTTCCAACGAGTGAAAGTGACAGAGCTATACAAGTCGTTTAGCGCCATCTCGTTCACTCACTGGAACAAGCCTGCCTATACGGCCCCTGGGCACATAGAAGGCTAGTTTCGGCACTGTCTCCACCTGCCTTACTCATTGGGTATTGGTGTCAATATGGCTTACTTTAATTGTTATTTGAAAAGAAGAAATTGACTGTGTATAATATCTCGGAGATCGCCATATTGAAATGTGCTATACTTCCTATTTAATCTTTTTTCATGTTAGCTATATTAGTTTGTTAGCGTTTATATTACGTATTTGATTTATAAGATTATTATTATAAGGGTATCAATTGTAAATTTTATTGGTTATAATCATATTTTTTCTTCTTTCTAGTATAGTGGTATAAATGTGATTTTATTAATATTATACAATTTCAGATTGTACTTAATTAAATAGTACTTAGAAGTGTTTATTGATTATATTTTGTATAAATTGGGTTATTAGTGTGCCATTCGGAGTTCTGAGAATTATTTGGTACAAATTATCTTTATTTACTCTTTAATTTTTAGGCGTTTACATTGTATATAGAGATGTCATAAAATAAGTTTGCAAGGCCAAAATCATAGTAAATTTCAATTATAAGAAAGAGGGAAACCATAATTTTGGTTGCATAAGGCCCTGCAATCTTATTTTGCAAAATTGTCTCGTTATTTTTTTTTTCGGTTGATGGCTAGGGTTTTGAAACATTCGAAAAGAGAAGCTCTTACTGGACACTGATTTATCTTCGTTCGTAATTTAATCGTTAGTGCCTTTGCATTGTATCGAAATTGAGATCAGTTTCCTGGTACGATTATATAAAACGAAACAAAACGTAACGTTTTTAGTAAAGCCTCTTTTTTATAAGTGTGAGTGAGTACCACGCTCTCCTTTATAGGTTTTCCTTGGAGTTTTATCTCCTTCGTTCGATTCCTACGTAAAACATGTGGAATTGTGGAACATGTTTAAGGAAAATAAATATTTAAATGTGTGCGTAACGCTCACTCACTTATCACAAAATTGGCTACGTTTTGTTTTGCACACGGAATCAGGACATATTGTAATCTAAATAAGGTATAATATTTTACCTGTTTCGTCCTGGCTATCAATTCTCAATTCTAGAGTTAAGTTTACTTCGTAATGGAAAATGTCTTCCCATTTAAATGGCTTTATTTAATTTGTTTAAAGTATACATAATATTATTTATGAAGTGTTGTAATATGTATGTCACCTAAACGCGCGAACTCTACTTGTTCATTAGATATCTGTCGTAATAAACCATAGAAAAATTGTCTAATGTTGCAACTTTTGTCAAATGTTATTTATGGAATCTAAGAGAATTGGTAAACATAAGATTTTTGATACTTCAAGATTAAGTGAAATGTAATTACCTACTCCGACATTTAGATTATCAAAAATAACTTGAACTGAGGCCCTAGCATGACTTTAAGTTTTTGTGACGTACCTGAAGTAAATTGGAAAAAATAGTTCCTCATTCGTTCACTAGAGGCTCTTTACAATAAGCGCTCGATACTTCAAGTGCGATGTAATTAAAATACTGAAATCTTGTGATAAAGCCTCATTATGTTTTCTTAAATTACGTAAGCTATTCACAGTCAGAATAGTCACTCCCAGGTATAATTTTGACATTATTACTGACGTCCCGAGTCCCCGCTCCCTACCGTAGATGAGTTGCACCTTTGCCAGTAATCATAGTTTAAAAAAAAAGAAAATACTTAATATATACCTATAATTAATATTTTTTTATTTATGCATTTATATAACTTGGCCATGGCTAAATAAGGATATTACTAAAAATAGTTTAAATTTTTGAGAAAGTTCTGTTTCTCTTCCCACATTATGCGAGTATCAGGTGGCCTACCAACCCAGTTTAGGCTGTGGGAAAGAGATGGCGCTAGACGACTTTTATAGCTCTGTCTCTTTCCCACAGCCTAAACTGGATCGCGTTAAGAGCTCGCGTCGTGGTAAGGCTCCTGATTTCTTATAATCAAATTCAAAAAAGGTATTATGATAACGGGCTCAAGTAAAGTTCGCGCAATAGATTGCAAGAGATCTGTCGTTTATTGTTCGTAGGTATCTTATTTCTGGATTAGGCTGTGAATCTGTACGTGAATCAAGTGATCAGTAATAAATTATTATGTTGCTTTCTTACAGTTTTTTATTGTTTTTTTTAAGGTTTCATAGAGCAGTGGTGGCCCAGCGGTATCGGTCCCGACTTACGAATTGTAGGTCGTGGGTTCAAACCCCGCCAAGCGCATTACTTTGTGTAATTTATTTCATCACCACTGCTCTCAAAACGGTGAAGGAAAACATCGTGAGGAAACCGGCAGGTCCTAGAACCAAAAATTCGAAGACATGTGACATCTACCAACCCGCACTGGGCCCGCGTGGTGAATTATGGCCCACTCCCTCTCACAGAGAGGAGGCCTGTATCCCAGCAGTGGGAACATTATAGGCTGATGATGATGTAGGTTTCATAAACATTATAACCCTTTTGGGTGAGGCCAAACGAGCGTAATTTTGTGAGTCGTGAGTCGCAGAATTTCGGTCGCTTTCATAGAAAAAGTCTTTCGCGACGCAAAATGAATGGTCTGTACTGTACCAGAACAAGAAATTATGCGACTCAACTCAAAAAAATACTCTCGTCTGTCTTCAACCTTCACCTCAAAATACTTGCATAAAACAGCAAATATTAGTACAAAAGCGTTCTACTAATGAGTAATTTCTACTTAGTAGCAATTGTATGGTTGCATGTAGCTTACTCTCTTAAATCGATCGTCGTGCGATTTTCGAGCATGTGTTATGTGTATGTTAAACTAGCTGTGCCTGCGACTTCATTCGCGTGGATATCGGAACTCAACAATGTTTTTTTTTTTTTTTAAGTAAAGATTTTTTCTAAAATAAAAGTAGACTAATTACTCCTTATTACATTACAGACACTCCAATTTTATATAAATGTATAGACGTTTGCTATTATACCGTTAAAGAGCATGCTACTTAGAACATGCTTATTAGCATGTTCTTTTAGTGGCATGTATCTCTGTAACTTATTTTTGGGTGGTAAAATCATCAAAGTGGTACTCCTAGTAAAATTCACCGTGTTCCTTGATTTGACTTTTACATTCCAGGGTCACGGTTACCTGTATAAACAGACCCGCGACCCCGGCAGGCGTTTGGCCTTCTATAGGGGGCCCGTCAGATTGCTGACAGATCTTCGCGTGTGTACGACCCGACTTATCGGACGGTTAATAATAATAGCCTTTATTCAGACATACAACATTGCATTCCTCATAATAATAATATAAGTTGTATCTTAATTCAATTTGATTTTACAATTTCAACATTTAACATTATTTAATAATTTAATAGTTATTTATTTAATTTACAATAATAATAATTTATGATTGTGATAATTTAATTAGTTTACACCCGTCTGTGTGCCTTTGCTGGCAAAGGCCTCCCCCAACTGTCTCCATTTTCCTCTGTCATTGGCCGTTGTTGTCCAGCCACCACCTGCTATGGCTTTTATCTCATCTACCCATCTTCTTGGTGGCCTCCCTCGTTTCCGTTTTCTATGGCTTGTAAACCAGTGCATTACACATTTTGTCCACTTCTCTTTGCCTCTGATGGTATGTCCTGCCCATTTCCATTTGAGCTTTCTGATAGTTACTGTTACATCCTTTGTTCTTGTACATTTCTTTATGTCGATGGTTCTTATTCTATCTGAAAGTCTCTTTCCCATCATGCTTCTTTCCATAGCGTTTTGGCAAGTTTCGAGTTTCATAACATGGTTTTTATTGAGTGCCCAGGTTTGACAGCCGTACGTAAGGACAGGCAGTATACATGTATCGAAAAGTTTTCGTTTAATAGACATGCTCATGTCTTGATTTTTCATGACTTCTTTTAGATTCCAAAATTGTTTCCATGCATTGCCAATTCGTCTATTAATTTCTTTTGAGGTAAGGTCTACAGGAGAGATGGTCTGGCCTAGATAGATGTATTCGTCTACATAGTCTATTTTGTTGTTATTGACACAAATTGGTGTTTGGTGCCCATTTGTCATGACTTTAGTTTTTTCTATATTCATAGATAATCCCACCTTACGACTTTCTCTATCCAGATCATTCAGCATGATTTGTAGTCCTTCTCCTGACTGTGCGAAGATAATTAAGTCGTCTGCAAATCTCAAGTGCGAGAGGTATTCGCCATTTATTTGTACACCGCATTTCTCCCAATCTAGTTGCCGGAATACTTGTTCCAGAACAGCTGTGAACAGTTAAGGCGAAACTGGGTCACCCTGGCGTACCCCTCTTTCGATTCTTATCTCCTTTCCTTCCTTTTCTAGTTTAATTTTGGCTTTGCTGTTATCATAAACTTTCCTAATAATCCTAATGTATTTATGTTCTACGTTTTGATTTTCAAGGGCTTGCCAGATCTTCTCGTGTTCCAAAGAATCGAATGCCTTGCTATAATCCACAAAGCAGCAATAGAAGGTTGTGTTATATTCTCTGCCCTTTTCAAATAGTTGTCTGACAACATAGATGTGATCCAATGTTGAGTATCCGCTCCTAAAGCCGGCCTGTTCTCTCGGTTGGTTCTCATCTAATATCTTAGTTAGTCTGTTGAGGATTATCTTGGCGAATACTTTGTATATGTTTGACATTAAACTAATAGGCCTGTAGTTGTTTATGTTGTTTTTGTCTCCTTTTTTGTGTAGCAGTATTATCGTTGAAGTTGACCATTGCTCAGGTATTGTCTCGCTAGCTAGCACTTCGTTGAAAAGGTAGGTAAGAATCGGAATAATGTTTTCAGTGTTCTCTTTGAGGAGTTCATTGCTGATGCCGTCTGACCCGGAAGCTTTATCTTTCTTTTGGGTTTTTATAGCTTTCTCCACTTCTGCAGGTAATATTTCTGGTACTTCTTCTCCACCAGCCAAGGTGATCGGTTCGCTTCTGTTTTTCATTGAGTACAAGTTTCGGAAAAAGTTAGTGGCTATTGACATAATTTCTGGGCGCCTTGTTTTTCGTTTCATGTTTTTGTCTAAGAGATTAGGTATCCAGTCTGTTTTATCTGACAGTTTCTTGGCTGCTTTTTTGATGCCTCCCGGTAATTTTATTATTTTTAATAATTTCTTCAAACTTATTATATTTGTTTTGGACATCTAGATCCTTTGTCTTTTCTATGAAATGTAGCAGTTCTTTATTTAGTTTTTCGGTTATCTGTGGCGTGATGGTTTTAGGAGGTTTTATCTTGAATGGTCTGTTTTTCTGTGCCTTATTGATCTGTAGTAGTTTGGCTCTGACCATTCTATGGTTGCTGTTGAAGTTAAGACTGTTTATGACTCGACAATCCTGGAATTCTTTGCTTTTATTTGTAAGGATATAGTCAATCTCATTCCTATGGCGGCCATCGGGAGATATTTATTTATTTATTTAAAACTTCTTGCACATGGAAGTACAAAGGCGGACTTAATGCCTTGGGCATTTTCTTCCAGTCAACCTTAGGGTGATGCAGAGAAGCAAACATAGTAGGTGCAATAAATACAATGAAAAAAAAGATAATTAGAAAAATAATAATAATACATACATACATACATATATATATATATATATAGATAATATAAAACGAGTAAATATAATCTAAACAAAAAAGGGAGATAAGAACAGAAATGGGGAAAAACAAGATGAAATAAATTTTATAACGAGTCTGCCAGATTCTTGAACAAATGTTCGCGTACTTTCACCTTAAACGTGAGTGGACTGGTTACCGTCCTGATATCCTGAGGGAGCGCATTCCAGAGAAAAACTGCTTGTACAAAGAAAGATGACTTTAAAAAACCAGAGCGATGAGAGGGACATCGTAGAAGACGATTGTAGGAGGACCGAAGATTTTTATTGTGCGCTGAGCATAAATATTGCAAATGAGAGGTAAGATAAGAAGGAGAAGTAGGTTTATTTAAAAGAGAAAATAAGGTTGTCAACGCTCTTATCGCTCTGCGTTGTCGGATAGGAAACCATTTTAAAATTGACCGATGTGCAGACACATGATCATATTTACGAAGATTAAATACGAATCGAATGCAGTTATTTAGAAGCCGGTCAAGTTTATTGAGGAGATCTGCATTCAGGTCATAATAACACACATCACCATAGTCAATTATGGGGAATATAAGGGCCTGAACAAGCA
This sequence comes from Agrotis clavis, assembly GCA_954870645.1. Lineage (NCBI taxonomy): Eukaryota > Metazoa > Arthropoda > Insecta > Lepidoptera > Noctuidae > Agrotis > Agrotis clavis. The sequence goes on along the minus strand of OX940917.1, from coordinate 28,205,827 downwards.
TTGCCTTTACATGAGATGGGAGAATATTTTTCAACCGATAAAGTGACCGCAACGTTCCAGTGACCTTTTTGCTCACAGTCGCGACCTGCTTACGCCAGTCAAGACAAGTGTCAACATGCACACCCAGATCCTTAACGTCAGAGCCAAACGGAATGACAACACCATCAAAGATTACCGGAGGCACTGTTAACCCACTCAACCTCCGCAAACTATGGGGACTCCCAATAATTATAGCCTGACATTTAGATGGGTTAACCGCCACCCCAAATCGATCAGCCCAGTTCTTTACTGCTACCAAATTCCGGTTTAGCTCTTCGACCGCATCGGATACGTTGTCAACACTTGCCTGACAATAAAGCTGTAAGTCATCAGCGTACAGATGATACGCACACTGAAGCTCGGTAGTTAAGAGATCTATAAAAATAGAGAACAAAAGTGGAGATAAAATACCGCCTTGAGGGACGCCACTATCAAGATCACACCAGCTGGAAGACGAGTCTCCAGCAAGAACTGATTGCTGACGCCCTCGAAGATAGGAAGAAAACCAATCCAGAACCTCGGGAGAGACCATGCCATCCATCCATACCATCTGTTGTTGTCGCGTTTTTTATACAGACTATTGAGTATTTTTAAGTTGTTTTCGTGTGCCAGTTGTATAAGTTTTTCGCCGTTCCTTGTTCTTTTTCCTGAGCAGTACGGGCCTAGTATCATCTCTTCTCCGTCCACTCTTCTTCCTGTTCGTGCGTTAAAATCGCCCATCACTATTAAGTTGCTGTAAGTGTGTTCTTTTATTGCGGTTGTTAATGTAGCGTAGAAAGTATCAATTTCTGCATTGCTGGATTGCTCAGTTGGAGAGTAAATTTGTATAATTGACCACATTTCTTTGTTGGTCAGTTTTAGGTTGAGTATAACAATACGTTCCGATATGCCGATAAATTCATCGATAGATGCACTGAGTTCTCTATCAACCAAAAATCCTGCCCCATACTGACCCGGAGTATCTCCTTTATAGTAGAAAATGAAATCTCCATGATCCTCTATACTCTCGCCTAGGCGTCGAACTTCACTTAATCCTATTATTGACCAGTTTACCTTTGACAGTGCTGTCATCAGCTCTGATAGACTTTCGTTAGTTCTTAGGGAAAGAGTGTTCAAGGTGGCAATATATATTATGTTTTTGTGTTCGCGAGTTTCTATATCCATGTGTTTCTTAGGTTTCTTCATTAATCTTGAAGGGGGGTAATAGTCTTCTTCCCCCACGGTGACCGGCCGGATTGGGGTGCTTTTATAAAAAGTTGGTTTCATTATGGTTGTGACATTTTGGTTCCGGGTATCAATGGAGTTTATGAGTTTTTTGGGGTTTCCGATAGGGAGGTAGACCTTCCCCGTTCAACGTAATTTAGTATGTTAGGTCTTATTAAGTCTTTCCCTAGGGGTTTGGGGTTGGCTTGTCGGTTTGGGGTAGAAGTTAAAGTCTTCTTTTGATTTGAAGAGTTTGGAGACCCTGATTCTTCTCTTTTCCGCTTTTCTGGATTGTTTTCTTTGTTTTTCTTCACCACTAATTTATCCTGTTTTATGAAAACTTTGTTTCCTTTCTTCTTTTCTTCTTCAACCTGTGCCTGGAGTTGTTTTCTTTTTCTAGCACCTCTTCGGAAAAGTCTTCCATGATATATATTCCCTGGGGAAGTTTCGACTTATTTCGTAGAATGATATGTTTTTTCCATAAAGTGGTGATAGAAACTACGACAGTTTTTGGTTTGCTTCCCAATTCTATAAACATTACCAATTTCATTGCTCTCAAAGTATGTTCCTGAGTCTATTATGGCCTCTTTTATACAGTCGACAAGTTCGCCTTCGGTTTTTCCCTTTTCTTCCACTCCAAAAAACACCAGGTTGTTTTTCCTTTTCTCATTTTTCAGGTAGTTTACTTCAAGTTGAAGTTCAGATACTTTTGTTTTTAAGATATTATTTTCTTCCGTAATACATCTCAATTTCTCGTCAAGTGCCTCCATTACATTACTGGTTACAGACTTTGTAATGATAAGAGTTTGGTTATTCAGTTTCTCATCTAGCATTTTTAGTAGCCACTCCATATCTTTTTTCTCCATTTTTTCGGGAGATTTCAACGTTGTGGCAACACTGTAATTGTCAGTTATCAACGCTCCTGTCAATGTCACTTGACAGATTGGTTTGATTTTACTGGGACCACTGACACTCTTGTATTGCTAACTTCACTTTAGTCTATGATTTTGCACTTTTTTTAGGTTATCTTCTAACAGTTTTTGTTATAATTTTTTCTCAGTGGGTTAATTTTCACTGTGTTTTGTTCTTGATCTTCTTTGTATTTTGTTTTAGTCGGCAATTTTGGGTCGTAACCCGGATGAAGACACTAATTTGCACAATTTTTTCGTTAATTAGCGCGGAGATCGATAACGTACGTCTTGTCAGTTCAATGCCCGGAACCGGAACCAATATATCGGACGGTTAGTTACCCATTATTCGCCGTTTGCATGCCCACGCCTTTTTTTACGTGGTTCAAAATCATCCAACTACGGTGACCGAAAGCCGATGTACGACATCCGACACGTGAGGTGAAGCAGGTCCTCTCACTCACGCATTCCGCCTCCATCATCGCTAGCATTACTGCTTCAAAAAAGGAGGTGACTGCCTCCCGGCAGTCCCCTCCTTCAATAAAGCCGCATTTACATTACGAAAGTAGTGTCATGCATGATAAAACTACTTTCGTGAAACTAGTTTCAGCACATGTGAAAGTACTTTCGTTTAAATTTTAGTGTCGTGAAATTACCAGTATCGCGGAGATACTGGCCCTGTCAAGATCAAAGCTGTATTTCATTTATGATGCAAAACGTCGTTGTAGAAATGATAAAATAAAAAATAAATATAAAATTTATCTCGGAAAAAAGACGTTGATAAATCCACCAACGTCTTTAGTTCCATTGTCTAGTCCCATTATGGAATTACTCGAGGCAAAAACTTGAAAAAAAGCATCTGGGTGCAACACAGTTAATCTCTGAATTAGCAGATGATCCTAAAAGCTATGCAAATTACTTTCGAATGGGTAAAAATCATTTTAATTTCAAATACCACACGTCCTCTCAGCGCAGGTGGTGTCGCGACAGTACTTTCGCGTCGTATTTACATGATGAAAGTAGTTGCATGAAACTAGTTTCACAAAAAATATGCGCATAGCACGAAAGTAATTCAGTGTCACGAAAGTAATGCATGCATTGTAAAACTGAACGTTTACACGTGAAATTAATGGTGAAAGTAGTGTCATGAAAGTACTTTCATGCAACTAGTTTCGTAATGTAAATCCGGCTTAAATGTCTTAATCGAACAATACGGGGCAAGACAATTGGCCTATCCGCACACAACAGTGCCGACACGTTCCGTACCGTACCGTTCCGTGACGTGATCAGTGCCGTATCGATCAGTGTCAGTGAAATATGATATTCTACCATACATTTTGTACGACGCTATCCGTACTCATCAGTGTCAGTGCCGTTCATTGATTTTCGTTCACTCGTATACAGGCTGAATTTTTCAACTGGGCGTGGTTGGCTATATCCGAAACTATGAGGAATATCAAAAAACGTTGAAAGGCCGATTTTGACGAAAACTGAAACTGCATCATTAGATTTTCGAAAAATAGGTAATCCTGGCCAGAAATCGAACACTCTGATTTTGGAAAAAAATCACACCCTGTATTATTACACCATTTGAAAGTGTTGCTAACAAGGATCAAATTCTGGAAAGTAATCATATACGAAAAACTTAAGGACGGAACGGTACGTGTCGGCACTGTTGTGTGCGGATAGGCCTATAAAGCCGGATTTACATTACGAAACTAGTTGCATGAAAGTACTTTCATGACACTACTTTCATCATTAATTTCACGTGTAAACGTTCAGTTTTACAATGCATGCATTACTTTCGTGACACTGAATTACTTTCGTGCTATGCGCATATTTTTGGTGAAACTAGTTTCATGCAACTACTTTCATCATGTAAATACGACGCGAAAGTAGTGTCGCGACAGCACCTACGTTGAGTGGACGTGTGGTATTTGAAATTAAAATGATTTTTACCCATACGAAAGTAATTTGCATAGCTTTTAGGATAATCTGCTAATTCAGAGATTAACTGTGTTGCACCCAGATGCTTTTTTTCAAGTTTTTGCCTCGAGTAATTCCATAATGGGACTAGACAATGGAACTAAAGCCGTTGGTGGATTTATCAACGTCTTTTTTCCGAGATAAATTTTATATTTTATCTTTTCTACAATGACGCTTTGCATTAAGTGCATTATTCAGTGCAGTGCGATGCGCGCTCGAATACGGACGTGTTGTCATAATTGTACGCACAGTGCGCGGCTTTAGCTGCTGCCTGACATTTCGCAATGAGTTCGCAACAACTTATTGCAAACGAGCTGTTGGCATTCATACAGAATGCCATCGATACTATGGACGAGGTGAGCATCATGCATATGCAAGTCGAGCTTCAAAGAAGACGAGATTAGCAGAGGCAAGATGTTACTGTTCCAGACGACTGGGAAGCTCAGTGAGATGCCATCTCGGAGGAGAGATGGTACCGAGAAGAGCGTCCAAGACATCATCACCTTTTTAAAGGTGACCGACCCTGACGACGTGCCGACTTTCGTAGCGAAGGAGCTACATAAGTTACCGCCCGTCACATTCGACCACGTAGATGTCACCAGGCTGCTGAAGGATATTACGTCTCTTAAGTCAAGCCTGGCCGAAGTGCAGTGTAAGTTGGAGAAGTCAGAAGACACCATCCAAGAACTACGTGCCGAGATGGTGTTGCTACGCAGTACTGTTTCGGAAAGTAGGTCAAATGACGGAGTCAACGAACACAAGCGTCACGGTGCAAATACATTACAAAATGCATCCGTCAGCAGTTTTGCATCGGCGAAATTGGATTCGTCAGTGATTGCAAATGTCGAGGGCGATGCACCGAGCCCCGCCGCCCCCTGCCCCTCTGCAGAGAAAACGACCCGCGTAGCTATGTCGACCCCCAAACTAGCTTAACCCGCAATTGCTGCCTCAAACAAGCCAGCTAAAGGGGGAAAGCAGAACCGTCGCTGTGAAATCCTTTCAAGGAATCCGACACAGCCCTGTTCAGCGAAGCAAGAGTGTGACGAGGATGGCTTCATCAAAGTTCAGAAGAAGAAGAAGAAGCCTACATGTCGCAATCAATGCGGTACTGGACTGACAGGACCAAATATGCTGCTACGTCCAGCCATACCCACGACGTTGCTGTATGTGTCCCGACTACATCACTCCACGAAGGTTGAGGAGATCGTGGAGTATGTGAAAGTGAAGACCAATTGGACCTTGAGGGTCGTGAAGTTGGAGCCGCGTAATATTACCAGCTTCAACTCATTTGTGGTGCGGGTCCCAACACAGCATCTCGACACGTACCTCAAGGAAGAGTTTTGGCCGAAGGGTGTAGTCTACCGACGTTTTCGCGGCAGGCTACGCGACACCGCGCAGTGTAACACGACACCGTCACTTCGTGTGCCTTAGTTATAAGTTATTATTGTCATGTTTTATGTATTAGTTTATTGTTTATTTTTATTTTTGTATTGTATTTTATATGGGCCATTGATGCCTGAAATAAATGGAATAATAATAATAATAATAATAATTAAATGAAATACAGCTTTGATCTTGACAGGGCCAGTATCTCCGCGATACTGGTAATTTCACGACACTAAAATTTTAACGAAAGTACTTTCACTTGTGCTGAAACTAGTTTCACGAAAGTAGTTTTATCATGCATGACACTACTTTCGTAATGTAAATGCGGCTTTAGTATAGAGCAAAAAGGTTATTTACTTTTGTTAACAGTTTTTGACGGATGGTAGTGTCATCGAGTCCACACTCGATGTCATTTCCCGACGTTACGATTCTTGACAATAATGGCACAGAGCAAAATATTTAAAACATTAGATAAATTTTAGAACACATTCTTTAGCAAAATGGCGAAATATCTTGCTCTCGACAAATGGAGAAGACTATGTAAAATAATTCGAGCCAGTGGTGGAATTTTTAAATCAGGCTACAAACTGTGGAGATACGATACTTTGAAAGTGAGTCTAATAAAATAAATGTTTAGTTTTTAGGTAATAACTAACGACAAATGGTTGTAAACAAGTCCGAGGACAATTTTGTCTGAAGGCGGGAATCCCAGATCCCATTCATTTGCTGTTGGCGTCTGTCAATGGTTCCTTCAGATCATTTTCGGCCAGAACTCTGTCTCTTCACTGGCGATACTTCCCACCTAGACTTGTGATAGGTAGGTACCTATTTGTTTTTTTTTTTACGATTCCAAAATGGTTTTGCCAATATTTAGGTAGGTACACAACGTGCATCAGAAGGGGTTTTCAAATCACGACCGACAGTCACAAGTAGGTATGGCAAAAGTGTAATATTGTATAGGTAGGTACTTGCGTTCACATTTTGGGTACAATATTGCTAGGTTCAGCCGCGGTTCGTCCAATTCGCGAAGAAGGTGACTTTGACCAACCGCGCCCAAAGAACCTCAAGGTGTTGTTAGTCTTTGAAATTAAATAAGTTTACTAATCATTATTATTTTAGCAGTTACTACGAAGGAAAAACAAAGACACATTTTTACTGTTAAGGCATTATTTTATGGAGAGCTTCATAAAATAATGCCTTATCAGTAAAAATGAGATTAATGTTTATATAAGTAACAGCGTAAAAGCACAGATTAAAAGCATGGACGTAGTCACGGTGGGACAGGGTGGGGCGCTTGCCCCACCCTGGCTCTGACCTGTAAGCTATATAATGTACCTAACCAATCCTAAAAAACTAAATTATCTAGGTACTAACTACAATACATAAATCCGCAAGAAAATTCATACTCGACAGTCGTCAGTCGACACAAAAAAAATGCGATCAAAACAAAGACTTCGGGTATAGTTTGCTAGTTACATATTATTTTAAACTGCTGCCCCACCCTGACTGAGCCCATGGCTAGCTACGCCCATGATTTAAAGTCTGAATCTACCTCGTTTCGATTCGGACGCGGCGTGATTTTCTTCTCAATTCACATTATTTCTCAACAGGAAGGCAGGTATGTCGGGTGTGACTGCAATGGTAACAAATACTATACCAATAACAACTATATGATTGGACGCAGTCGTTGGGTGGAGTATAACATGAATTACAGATGGGATTACGAGGCAACTCAGGTAAGACTAATGAAATACAATTGGATAGGTATTGAATAGAAACCAAACTACGGAAAGTGTCTCAGTGTGAAAGCTGAACGTTAGTTCAAGCTTAGCCTATGTTAGCTCTAGCTCTAACTTGTCTAGATAAACGGGCATAAATGAGAAGAGACATCATTTTTGTTTTGTATTACTTTGATCACAACTTTGGTAGAAGCGACATCTATGTTCAGCTTTGAATGCAATTTTTAACGTGTGGATCGCGGTATGGTAGTGACATAGTAAAAGCATAGATGGCAGTAAAATAAGAACGGGCAGCGACATTTAAAATAGTTGTATGAAGCATGGCGTTCGAGGTTTGATTCTTCACTTACATTTTTTTTTTTTTTTTTTTAGCGTGGTAAAATCATCAAATGAGTCCTCCAACCCCGGGCAGGGCGGGAGGGACTGTCAGACTTCTACTGACTAAAATCCACGGTGTCCTTCATAGCCTGTTATGTTCCGGGGTTACGGTAAGGGAATAATCCCGCGACCCCGGCAGGCTTTGGCCCTCTGAGAGGGGGGCCCCGTCATTATGCTGACGCTCTTTGAGGCGCGCGTGGGACACAACGCGCCGTCGACCCGGGCATGGTCCTTGGTCGGGCAGCGAGTTGCCCTTTACTCGCTGCCCGCATGCCCGCGCCTACGGTGGCCGGAGATCGTCTCGCGACGTCCGTCGCCGTGGGCGTCCTACACCGCGGTTGGGGCGGAGGGAGGACTCTGTCCTCTCTCGCTCGCGGCGCGCCTCCTCCTTCGCGAACATTACTGCTTCACAGAAGGAGGCGACCGCTTCCCACTCCGTCTCGCCCCGCAGCATGGCCCCAACCAATGCCGGGCGCGAGAGGTCTCCGCCTATCGCAGCCGTGAGGACACGTCGGTGCACTGCCCAAGCTGGGCAGTTCTGCACCGTATGCTCCACCGTGTCCTCCGGGCGATCTTCGCAGTGGTGACACCCAGACGTTTCCTCCTTCCGCATTAGACACAGGTACCTCCCGAAGCACCCGTGCCCGGTGAGGACCTGCGTCAGGCGGAAGGTAAGGACGCCATGACTTCTCTCCAGCCACTCCTCAAAGAGGGGTCTTACCGCCGCAATTGCGGCGTGCCCGGCCGTCGGTCGCGACAGTCGTTCCTTCCATACTGCCCTGAGATCGCGCCGGAGGTCTTCCCGCCGCGCCTCGACTTCTCGAGGCAGCGGGGATTCTTCACTTACACAGTATAATAATATATTTATTCCTATTTTGGCAATTATATCAGTTAAGTTGCATAAAGCTTGACACAATCAGCGTCATTAGTAGCAAAAAGAAACATTAAAACGTAAAATAAACCAGGGACCGAAACCGGTATGATCAATACGGGTATTTTTTCGGTAACAACCTTTTTTTCTTTTACAGGTAATTTTAAAGATTACCTTTATTATTAAAAGTGAATTCATAACCAGTATAAATACCGGTTACCGAAATAAAAATTACCCCTATCTTGCACACTTCACACGTGCCGTCGGCAATAGTCACAGGGCGCGCATCGCATGTGTGTGTGACAAAGAGTCGTTATCTTTAGTTAACCGGTATTAAAACGGTAACCTGAATAGAGGTTACATTTTTCTTCGGTCTGGTTACCCAGATAGCGGTTACCTTATTCTGAAAAATAACCAAAATTCTTCAATACCGGTACCGTAATTTATAAAGGTTTTCGGTCCCTGAAATAAACAATAAAAAAAAAAATACATTCATAAAAAACACTCACATTTTTTTTGCTGCTAATAAGAATTATCATTGTATTTAATTCAGGTAACGTCGGAGTGGTTTGGTTGGCTCCACTACAAGACAGACAAACTGCCGTGTGAAGACTTCTATAAATATGAATTACAGTGTTCTGTACATGCGCAAGTTTGGCTCCAACCATTCGCCGAAAATGCGACCGGGACGGATGAAGCTTACTATCCGTATAGTACTACCAGACCTAAAATCAACGTTTGGGACGGTAAATTTTATTTACATATTCAATTTTCTTTATTTTAAAATGTTACGCTTTTTTTTTGCCTGTGTTGTACTGCTTTAATACGGCCTTAATATACAACACTGCCGTGCAGGCCCTAAAACGCAGTAACAGGCTTTTTGTCATTTTTTTGTTGAATATTGAACCTTAATGTACACGTTCTAGGGAACATGTAGATCTAATCAGGTATTTGTTAGGATACTCTAAACGGTTAAAAAATCAAATTTAAGAAAGCAGTAACTTAATTTTGCATGTCTAAATATATTACAATACCAACTAAAATACAGTAATAGCAGTTACGTCTACTACGATCCGTCACTTTACCAAGTTAAACGCAGTAAATATCGATATTACCACAAAAAATCTGTATTCCACACCCAAAAAATATTGAGGAATATAAAATAAAACGCAGTAAGTCGTTTTTGTACCAAAAGTGTTAATACTGCATGGTTGATCACTAGTTTATTTCACAATGAACTACAGGTTAAAATGCAGCAAAGTACTAAAAAGTGGTATTTTATTTAGTGTTATTGAAGTAACTTTATATCGTGAAAACTAGCTAAAAAGCAGTATGTTCATTATTTACTGCAGTATAGTCAGTATTTTCAAAAGATTAAAATAACTTAAATGCTAATTAAAACGCAATATGATACTCTGTCACTGCATTATAATTGGTAACTTGAACGATTTTACTAATTTCACTGCAGTTACAGGACTTACAGGTCATATTTTACTGCGTTCTAATCAGAATTTGTCGCTAACTCTCTCTCTCAATCAGTCGAATTCTTCTAATTTACCACGAAACCTGAGCAAAAATCAGGGGTACTTTTCGAGCTAGAGTGAAGTATGTGAAAAATAACAGTAATTTTTGTGTACAATTTAGTGTTTTCCCAAGTTTTTTGTTTCTTTTTTCGTATTTTTAGAAAACTTTGGTTAATTTTCAGAAGCCTCAACGTTTACCTTCGCAAAAAAGTCATTTGCATGTATATGTATAGATCTCTTGGTTTCAAAAATATTTGCATTTTATTGTACTACTGAAAATGTACATTTTCTGTTCGGCCGGTTAAAAAACAAAAATGGCCGCCATTCGCGAAGTGTTTTGGTAGGATTTTTATAAGCAGATTTGTCGATGAAAATCAGTCTATAATTTCCCCTTAAATTATATATAGTAGGAAACCAAACACTGTAGGTAATTAATGTGCCATTTATTTGAAAAATCTCATGTTTCTGCGAAACCAAAAAGCTTTAAGTATACCTTTACCTTTAGGGCTATGCTCGGTGTTTCTCTACGTGATCGAATCCAAAATGAGGAGATCCGTAGACGAACTAAAGTCACCGATATAGCCCACCGGATTAGCAAGCTGAAGTGGCAATGGGCAGGCCATATTGCTCGCAGAGCAGATGGCCGATGGGGTCGAAAAGTACTAGAGTGGAGACCACGGACTAGCAAGCGCAGCGTAGGACGTCCACCAGCAAGGTGGACAAACGACCTTATAAAGGTCGCCGGAAGACGCTGGATGCAGGTCGCTTCCAACCGGTATAAGTGGAAATCAAAAGGGGAGGCCTATGTTCAGCAGTGGACGTCCTACGGCTGAGATGATGATGATGATGATGATACCTTTACCTACTTACCATTAAATTTTTATCGAAATGTCTTTATTACCGCTTGTGTTCAAAGCACTTAAAATTAAGTTACAATTACCTTATTATAGTCCAGTCAATGGGGACCACAAATAGGCTTTGCCTTGCTTTATGTGGTGTAGTTTTTTTTATTTGTATTGCTTAAGTGTAAACTACTCATGAAAAATGTAAGTTTTCGAGCTCGAGAAGTGTCGGCTAATGCATAGCCACCATCTGAGATTGAAGGGGTCCAAATTTGTTTTTTTCACTTAACTTCAACAGCTGTTAACCTTATGACAAAAATATATAAAAGAAGTTTAAAGAAAAATTCCACAACAACTTTATTTTTACGTATTCTGTACGTCACATAGAAACAAACTTAAGGAAGAACACTCAACATTGATAAGAAATCGTCTACACATTTGACGAGTACCTATTTTGCCCACGATTTTGTCAACGAGGATGCGTATTTAATGTATAGAATTATCAAAAAGCCTCTTAACACTTATTTAATCGATTTTGTTGATAATTGGACATTGGAAAGGTTCAAGTAAATCGAGTAAGATTATTAAATTTATTTATTAAATTATTTTCATACAAACTTTAATCCCATTTTTTAACTTCTTAGGGGATGAATTTTCAAAAATTCGCCCTAGGTACGTCATTAATGGAATGCTTGTGCAAAATTTCATGCTTCTACACCTAGCGGTATCGGCTGGGCGTTGATACATCAGTCAGTCAGCCAGATAGTTTTTTTGTTTTATACAGGGATTTTTTAATGTATTGCGGATATTTGTTTTCTGTGGTTCTAATGAATAAAATACATTTTCATATTTAACATTTTCTTTTTCTTAATTTAGGGGGATAAAATATAATTGACAATTGCATTGAATTGAGTGGAAAGAACTTGATTTAATCAAAAAACAACTTATTTTATCAGTTGTCCTTTACTTCAGACATCTTAACGTTTAATACGCATTCGGTAAAACAAGTATTACGAGTCTAAACAAACGAAATATACGTAACGTATAAATACTATTTCTTGTGGAATTTTATTGATTATGGTGGTCAATAATGCCAGCTGATAAATATTCATTGGAACGATTTAGCTCGCCCAAAGAATGCGACGCCTGTAATATTGGGGTACATGCGCTAGGAAGGGTGATGTTCACGTGAGAATAACTCCTAAGATACTTAACGTAGAGTGATAATTTTGATATCATTTTATAGCCTGACTCAAACACTTTTAATTTAACGCAAAAACCCTACCAAAATTCAGGGGTACTTATCGAGCTAGAGTTAAAAATGTGAAATTATTCAGTAATTTTTGTGTACAATTTCGTGTTTGCCCATGTTTTTTGGTTATTTTTACATATTATTTAGAAAACTTTCGTAAGTTTGTGATAGGCCTCAACGTTTAACTTTGCAATAAAGTCATTTGCATGAATGTAGGTCTCTTGGATTTAAAGATATTTGAATTTTATTGTACACACCCCAGTTCGACAGATCAAAAAATTAAAATGGCTGCCATTCGCGAAGTTTTGGAGTAAGAATTTTTTTTAAAGCATTTTTGTCGATGAAAAAGAGCCTAGTATATTCCCTTCAAATATCGCTAACCCGTGCCCGGACACACTGTATACTGCATATGCAATTGTTCAAGATACAAATTAAAATGCAGTAAAAAAAAGTCTTATGCTGCAAATTAGTCTGCAAAGTAGCAAAAAAATCTAAAATTTTGTGGTATCGAGTATTTTTACCGCATTTTAATCTGCATATGAGTAACTTTTTGCGTGCAGTAACTGCTATGATTTAAAAAAATCTGATTTTAATTAAAATCTAATAAACTTAATTAACATTTGTTTACGTAAATACCATCTTTGTTGTCACTTAGTCCTCGTAGCAAAAAAAATATGCACCATACACATTAATAACATTATAAAAAACAGTGTTAAAAGTTTTTCTCGTTTTTCTCGAAACCGCTTTTTTCCTCATACTGCACTTTAGGGCCTGCACGGCAGAACACTGCCCCAGTAACGAAATTGCAGTTTGGCATTCACTAAGATACTGACAGCGATGTGTCACAACATTATCTCAAAGTTATTACTTATCAATAATCTATTTAAAATATAAGGGTGCGTCCACATCTGACGAATGCGCCGCAAATGCGCAGCTCGCGCACCGTTTGCGAGCTGCACGCGTGCAGATCGCGCGCCGCGCGCGCGCTTTTTGTCGTACCAAGCCATTGCTGTTACTGCGCGCGTGCAGCTCGCGCACCGCTCGCAAACCGCGTACGAGCTGCGCATTCGCGGCGCATTCGCCAGATGTGGACGCACCCTAAAAGAACAGGGTTTTTTTTATTAAGACTCGACTACAGCCGAAACCGCTAAACGCAGAAACTTGAATTTTGGACAGCAGTTGCAGCCTATACCAAGCAATAAGACGGGATTTTGCGAAAATCCTCCTCTAAGGGGCTGAAAAGGGGTGAAAACCTTTGTACGTAAAATCTTAATCCTTGCGTTTATAAACTTGAAACTTGGTACGAATATGAGTATAAGTAAATAAAAAAGATGGACATTTTTCTTTTTTCAAAACTACCCTTCATTGATCTAGATGATTTTAAAGTTTGTATGATAAAATCATAACGTGCGAATGATGAATTTGAAACTCAGTATATACAAATAAGATCAAAAATAATCAAACAAGTGTTTTTGGGTTTTTCGAAAATCACCCCCTTTATTGGTGAAAATGGGTGATTCCGTTTTAAGGGAAGGATTTTACTGCTTGCTTCGATAAACTCAAAACTTGGCCTAAATAATCCCTCAATCAAGTAAAGGATGCGTATTCATCTATATTTAAAAATGCAACCCCTAACGGGGTGAACATAGGAAAATCAGGCCTGGACCATTTTTAGGTTTTCCAAAAGTATCCTCTAACGAGGGTGACCGGGCATTTACATTCACTGAGTTTGAAGTTAGAAACACGCGCAGACGAAGTCGCGGGTGAAGTGCTAGTTTGGTTATAAATTTCCTGGTAGGTATATTATCTATACAACATGTAACGTTAACGCAAAACGTCTCGTGGGGTAACTCAGTCCATGTTACTGAACAATGTTTGTTCTAAGACTTTTGGAAATTCGCAAAAAAAAAAAAAAGGTTGCACTCCAGGAGTGCCGGTAGAAGTGAAAACTTTTTTGTTACTATGTTTTATTTTAAAACTGGAGTAGTACAGATATGAAATTAACTAATTTGAATGACGTCTTACTCATTTTCGATCAGGGTCACGTGACCCTGACGCGAGTTTTAAATTTTTTACCCATTACAGAAAAAGTGTACAACGCCGCTAAAGAAGTTTTCACTTCAAAAATGATTTTTCATAATGATGGGCCCGATCAATTTCTCATTTTGTATGAAAAAGCAAAATTAACTGACTGGCTGACTGATTGATCGATCAACGCCAGCAGATCAAACCGCTGGACCTAGAAACATGAAATTTTGCATAAGCTTTCCTTACATGACGTAGGTAAGCACTAAGAAAAAAAAAGGTTGCACTCCAGGAGTGCCGGTAGAAGTGAAAACTTTTTTGTTACTATGTTTTATTTTTAATTTGAATGACGTCTTACTCATTTTCGATCAGGGTCACGTGACCCTGACGGTCACGTGACCCTGACGGTCACGTGACCCTGACGCGAGTTTTAAATTTTTTACCCATTACAGAAAAAGTGTACAACGCCGCTAAAGAAGTTTTCACTTCAAAAAAAAGGTTGCACTCCAGGAGTGCCGGTAGAAGTGAAAACTTTTTTGTTACTATGTTTTATTTTAAAACTGGAGTAGTACAGATATGAAATTAACTAATTTGAATGACGTCTTACTCATTTTCGATCAGGGTCACGTGACCCTGACGCGAGTTTTAAATTTTTTACCCATTACAGAAAAAGTGTACAACGCCGCTAAAGAAGTTTTCACTTCAAAAATGATTTTTCATAATGATGGGCCCGATCAATTTCTCATTTTGTATGAAAAAGCAAAATTAACTGACTGGCTGACTGATTGATCGATCAACGCCAGCAGATCAAACCGCTGGACCTAGAAACATGAAATTTTGCATAAGCTTTCCTTACATGACGTAGGTAAGCACTAAGAAAAAAAAAGGTTGCACTCCAGGAGTGCCGGTAGAAGTGAAAACTTTTTTGTTACTATGTTTTATTTTAAAACTGGAGTAGTACAGATATGAAATTAACTAATTTGAATGACGTCTTACTCATTTTCGATCAGGGTCACGTGACCCTGACGCGAGTTTTAAATTTTTTACCCATTACAGAAAAAGTGTACAACGCCGCTAAAGAAGTTTTCACTTCAAAAATTTTGCTGATTGATTTTAAATTCGATTCGAGTTTTGGGGTTAATAATTTGTATGAAGATTCGTTACTACAAGTGCTAGCGAGTTTAAAATTATGCATGGGATTTCTTTTTAGGACGTAGATGCCCACTAAGACGGGATTTTGCTCAAATCGACCTCTAAGGAGTTGTTTTGGTGTTAATTTTAGGACGTAGGTGCTACCTAAGACGGAATGTAGAATGCGGGTTGATAGAATTTTTGTTGGATATTGATTAAGATTTTCCAAAAGTATCCCATAAAGACCTGCCGGGAGTAGAAATTCACAAAGGCAAAGTACTAAAATCAGGCGGACGAAGTCGCGGGCGGAGTGCTAGTTGATAATAACTTTGAGATAATGTTGTGAGAGGGGTTGCGATAGATAGCCTTAGGCTATAGCAACCCCTCTTTTTGAAGCTGAATCTTTAATTCCCTTGTTACTTTTCATAAAGCACTAAGTACAGAGCAGATGAACGTGGACGAAGCAAGAAGGGTTCCTTAGGATTGTAGTGCGGTGTTGTATGTTTTCCGAGTACCTACTCCCAAAACGCGTCTTAATCATAAACTCGTTCTTCTCAAAAATGGCCCAGTATTGTAAACTCACTCAGAAGAGTAAGCTTATTCCTTTTCACCGAAACTGAGATGAAATCTACAGATTAATGTAGGTACCTACATATGTTATGTAGGTATATGTGTCCTAATTATTGATAACAGACGTATCAAATTTCACCGGTATTATCACAACAAGCCCATGTGCTAATTGCTACGATTGAGGATAAGTATCTGTTACGGTTATGGACAGTATATCTATAGATATTAATACGCATAGCAAAACCATTGTTGATAACCTTTTTTACTCGACTGCTACAGAAGTAGGGTTAATTTTTGGGAACCCTAGGTTCCATACATTCTCTAAAGCCTCTTTTTAATAAAAAAATGTTGCTTCACATTAGGAATTTCTCCTGTATCGAGGGTACGTTTTTAAACACATATAAACTCACATAAACAAACACCCAGACGCGGAACAACTACTTTTAGATCATATAAATATTTGTCGCGTGTGGCGATCGAACCCGCGACTCGCTACACAGCAGTCGATCGTTCAGCCTCTGCGACAACCGTGCCGAAACAAAAAAATATTACGTAAACCTTTATCAAATTAATTGGAAAGAAAATATAATCTACTATATAAAAATAAGTTGGGTTTTCCTTCCTGACGATATAACTCCAGAACGCACGAACCGATTTCCACGGTTTTGCATTCGTTGGAAAGGTCTCGGGCTCCGTGAGGTTTATAGCAAAGAAAATCGAAGCCATCTGGTGGCGAAACGGAGTTCGCCGGGTTTGCTAGTAAAGCTATAAATACTTAAAAGAAAAATATTACGCAGATGAATAAGCGAATCAAGTGAGTTCTAAAAAATGATGGTAGCTGCTAGTGGCTGGATGAAAAAAAGCGGAAGATCGTGTGCTGTGGTCCTTGGAGGACGACTATGTCCAGCAGTGGACTGCAAAACGCTAAAAAGAAATGATTATGACGAAGATGATTGAAAACGCTTCAGTTGTGGTTTGAGCGCGAAGTCTTGTGTTCAATTCCTTGGTTGATAGTATTTTGTTGATGACTTATGCTTCGCTCGTTTATGGAATTAAGTATGACTTACTGACTTAAAGTCATATGTCACCTAGATGGGGCAGAAGGCGTCCACAGACGTCTTCCATCGCGATCTGTCTTTTGCTTCACGCTTCACGTCGCTCCACGTCAATCCAATGCTCGCCGCTTTCCACACAGTGCGTCGCCAGGTTTGACGGGGACGGCCAAGCATTCTTTTCCCTTGGGGATTCCAATCCAAAGCTTGTTTGGGTATGTGGTCAGGGTCCCTTCGGAGCGTGTAGCCAATCCATCTCCACTTGCAACGCTTGATCTGGCTGTCGAATGCTGTGGACTTAGGTAAATGTACATATTCGGTGAAATTTTATTCTTCTGTAACTGTAAGAGGTAACGAAAGCCTCCACTCGCCATCTTGAATTTTAAGTTCCACCTTGTTCCGATTATTATGTTTAAATTACGAAGGGCATCGGTTTTACAACATTACTTCTTTTCAATGCTTCGGAGAATAATCTCCACAAGATAACGCCTTTTTACCCGACTGCGCCAGGAGGGTTATGTTTTTCGAGTGTATGTATGTATTTATGTATGTATGTATGTTTCTGTGTGTTGCTCTGCAGCACGGCTTGATGGATTTTAACTTGAGAGGTGTCGTTAGATTCGTCTTAAACGTGAGAGTGTCACTGGGTACATAAAACTGACCAAGTGCGAGTCGAACTCGTGTGCAAAGGGTTCCGAACTAAAAATATTTTTTTTTAAATCTCTCACATTCTATCAAGTGGGATATCAAATTAAAGGATTTTAATAATGGTTTACCAAAACATATATAACTTATATGTTTCAATTTAATTTGGACTGATAAATGCTAACAAAAACTAAAAAAAAAATAGTAAAATAAAATAAATATTAAAAAAAAAAACAAAATACCCGACTGCGTAAAGTTTAGAATTCACACATTCACACTCACAGTCGGGGCCCCTTGGGAAGATTTGATTGGTATAATTTGAATGGGCCGCGACTGTGAGTGTGAATGAGTGAATTCTAAACTACTGGGCTTGTTTCTTTCTTTTTAGTTTTTTTACGCAGTCGGGTATTTTGTTTTTTTTTTTTTTTATATTTATTTTTTATAGGTGTTATCATGTACCTAGTAGTAAGAATTAATCGTTTCATTATGATAAGTTATAGGTATTGCTTGTAATTACTTGCAAGTATTGTTCTAAAAATGATCATGGGAACCGGGAAAGACTTAGATACTTGCCTACACGATTCTTTCTTTTATCTTTCGTAACAACTTTATAATTCAGGAGAATTATATAAGAGAACTTTTTTACACCACGTTTACTCGTATTATACGCTGGTGATGCGCGTGGAACGTAGTCAAAAAAACACGAGCCCATTACTGAGATTCCCCTGTCCGTTCGTTTGTCTGTCTATCACCAGGCTGTATCTCCTAAAAACTATTGATTCCTGGAAACTATTGATCAGAATAAATAGCTTGCAGGAAGTACCGAAAATAAAGGGAAATTCACGTTTATAATACGAGTATTAGTAGGAACTAGGATTAGTAAGATATGATAGGATAGATATGATATACTAACTGCTCAATCATATGCCTGCAACGATGCGATATAATGCATGTATATGACACACCACCCTGTATAGTTACGTATATACAGGATGCACTGTATGTACAGGGTGCATCAAGTTGCGTCCGGATGTCGGTTCGGGCTTCCAAATATTAGTAACACTTCGGTAAACTGTTTTATTGGATTGTATTGTTGACATAACTATATCCAAGGATACTTGCAATCCGCACTGGATGATACTCTTAGTTAGCTATTAAATTAAATGAATTTAACAAAATAAAATTAAAAGATCTTGAATATAAACTTTAACCCGAGAATTTCGGAGAATTTGTTGAGCCATCCTCAAAGTGATGTTATTGTTTTTCCTCCAATTTTGGTAGGTATATTTTTAATTCTATGGAATATTTTTTATTTATGCCTAAATCGTAGTATTATTTAATTAGACCTGTAATTCATAAAACGTTGAGGTGAACTAGCTATAATCCAACTACAAGAAAAAAACAACAAAAACGAGTATAGGTACAAGCAAAACAAAATCATTTTTTAGGGTTCCGTAGTCAACAAGGAACCCTTATAGTTTCGCCATGTCCGTCCGTCCGTCCGTCCGTCTGTCCGCAGCTTAGCTCAGAGACGCCCAGTACTAGAAAGCTGTAATTTGGTGTAAATATACGGATTTGTTGCGCCGAAAAAGTGGTAAAATAAAATCTCGTAAAATATTTTTTTTAGGGTACCTCCTGTACTTACACGTAAAGTGAGGATTTTTTTTTTCTCGCGTACCCCTTCGTGTGGGGTATCATTAAATAGGCCTTTAAAAATAATGATAGTTTTCATTAACAATTTTTTGATAAAAAGATTCGTTTGTGAAATATTAAGCTTTAAATTGCTAATTTTTGCTCGACTCGAGTGTCCCCCCCCTCTACCAGCTAAACGGTTATGTTTGGGGGTGTGAAAAAATTCACAATAGTAGTATATATAACGAAGTTTAAAAGAAAATTATCATGACTAAGTAGGCTTTACAAGTTTACGAGTAATAGTCGACCAACTTATAAAACGTACTTGGATAACCTATTTTCCTAAACAAACTGTATCGGAGAACGTGTTCTTCAACTGCAAATGTAAGTTTGTCAACTTTATTTGTACAGCTATATAACAGGTGGGATGTTTTGGGGATACGTAGGTTTTTATTGTCAACTATTTTTAACTAATTTCAAAAAAAGGAGGAGGTTCTCAATTCGTCGTAATCTTTTTGGAACGAAGTTCCTTATCGCGCGTTGTGAAAGGGGGCTAGACGGAAAAAATTCTTACGAAAAGTAGTCACGACACTTTTTGGAACGAAGTTCCTTATCGCGCGTTTCGAAAGGGTGCTAGAGCTCAAAGAGTGGAGTGGAGTGGAGTGGAGTGGAGTGGAGTGGAGTAGAGTGGAGTGGAGCGGAGCGGATTGGAGCGGAGCGGAGCGGAGCGGAGCGGATTGGAGTGGAGTGGAGTGGAGTGGAGTGGAGTGGAGTGGAGTGGAGTGGTGTGGAGTGGAGTGGAGTGGAGTGGAGTGGAGTGGAGTGGAGTGGAGTGGAGTGGAGTGGAGTGGAGTGGAGTGGAGTGGAGTGGAGTGGACTGGAGTGGAGTGGAGTGGAGTGGAGTGGAGTGGAGTGGAGTGGAGGGGAGGGAAGCGGAGCGGAGCGGAGTGGAGTGGAGTGGAGGGGAGGGGAGCGGAGCGGAGCGGAGCGGAGTGGAGTGGAGCGGAGCGGAGCGGAGTGGAGTGGAGTGGAGGGGAGGGGAGCGGAGCGGAGTGGAGTGGAGTGGGCAATCCCATCGAGTTTGGGCTCATTTGATTTGTCTTTACATAGACTTTGGTGCTGGATATTATTCTAGGTTTTGATGATGGAGCTGGAAGGTGGCCATGGGATCTTTGTAATACAATAACACAATCCCTTCGAGTTTAGGGTCATTTGATTTTTCTTTGCATGGACTTTTGGGGTCTAATGATGGAGCTGGAAGGTGGCCATGGTGGCAACTACGGAACCCTACACTGTGCGTGGCCCGACACGCACTTGGCCGGTTTTTTGTTTGTAATGTTGAATTTTTTTACGGCAATCCAGCGCCTATATAATTAACTATTCAGTGTAGATTCGTTTCAGAATCTTTTCAGAATGGTAATGTAATGCTGAATCTGTAATGTTATATATAACACGCGAATGCTCCTGGTGACTGAGTGAGTGCCTTTATATTCTCGACCTCTATGCCTCGACTCGATCTTGGCCGACATTTTTGTTATTTAGAGCAACCCGGACCTTCGCATCAGAAAATATTATGATAGCGAGCGACATTTATATAAAATCCATAATTAGTTTCCGTGTCGCATCCGGTATTATTGTTAGCTACAGTAATAATCGTAGGTGTGTGATCTTGAGTGTTACAACATTAACAATAAGGTCCGATATACCTATCTTTGCGTATTTATAGTTTCAAGGTGGATTTTTCTTTATCGATACTAGGTATAATAAATTAATGTTCGTTGTCGAAACTTTTCGTAGGTCGTGGACGTCGTGCTACAGTTCCCCTCAAAGGAAATATAGGAAAATATTGATGTGTTCTCACGTTCGAATACTTGCTTACGGTAGGATTGACTATAGGTACTCGATCGTACGTCTGACACCGTTAAAATAAATACTAGTGACTGTAACACTGAATAAGGTATTTGTTTTCATGGCATACAAACCCCAGCCAGATAAACAAGGACATTATTTATCTGCCTGGGGTTTGTACTCCAAATAAGTTGACGTAAGTATTACCTATTCTTGTCATATTTCAAATGACCATGTCTTATATATTTATTATCTTTCCTGGCGGGTACAATTAGGTCTTTAAGCCGACTACCTACCTAAAAAAAATTATATCCATCTGGCCTGGACCACCCTGTAGGTATATTTCTTAGATAAGTATGTCATATTAAACATATCTAATATGAACCTAATCCTAATAATAATTCGCACCTATTATTTCTTAAATCTCTAAAACCTATACCTATAACCTATCTAAAACCTCTCTCTATCTAAAACCTAATTGATGCTGTGAAATTACCTTTTGTCAAACTTATGTCAATTTTAAGAATTTTGTAACAAATCATTTCATCCTGTTATGGCCTATGTTGCCTTTTTAGGTCCCCAAGTCTTCTTCGCTTCCTTTCTTATTTTTTTTCGACCTAAAAAAATCACGGTGATCCTACAATAGCCCTTTACGTTCCAGGATCACGGAAACTTTCGCTTCGCTCCCGTATGTAATGAATTGTTTCATTAATCCCAGGAATTACCATCTTACGTGCATTTGAAGGGGTGTTGATTGTTAAATTAAAACATAGATGGCGCTGCTTTCACTTGTCGAGGAATAGTTTATTTAATTAATGTTGTTGTGGGTGTCAAACTCATTTAAGTTTAATTTAATCAGGCTGAATAAAACACACTTTGTTAGTAAAATTATTTTTTATTTCTTATTTTTTGTTTTCAGGTATGAACGTGTGCAATCGGCATCAGTGAAATACCACATAAATACTGTAATAAATAGTTACGTTTTTGAGATTATTTGTAAATAACTTTTTTTTAATAATAAACCTAGTTAACTATTTTTTTTTTAATAATTTTAGTGAATTGTTGAAGTGGTAAAATTTAAAAAATGTAAGTATTCTATTAAAATTTTTAATGAAGCTCTTTTGAATTTGTGTTTTTACCTGTAGCTAGTCTATCGAATAGTCAATTTTAAAGTAGGTAAAAACCTAACTATGAAATCTGAAAATATAGCTGTAGGTAATTTTCTAAGTCAAACCAAAGTATAAACTTTATACTATGGTCAAACGTTCAAAATATCTAATTTCCATTGAATTATTTGCTACCTACATATTATAATGTTTTTATCATAATTATCATAATTTTATTTTAATCCAGATTTATTTAATATATATTTTCATAATTATAATACATTTTTATTTTCTAAGACTGTCGACTGCTACCAACATTTTAGCAATTAAAAGTCACGGACTGACTTCAAACATAAAATTTTAATGTTCGACACTAAAATAATTATTTTAGCTACTGTGGATTCTATTCTCATCCACTGCCCAACACTTATGATAAAACTATCTGAAGAATTAAAAAAGAGCATATAAAATCATCGGCTATAAAACTATACAAACAATATGATAATTTTATTATTATAAAACGTAGCTATAAATTTTTTCGGTACAAATGACCGAACAGAAAAAATTGCAAGCATTTATTGCGCCGAAATGCTTTAAACAGCAGAAAAAATTTCGTAAACAGATTTGAAAAAAGTTAATCTTGGTGGGGAGGGGCGTAGCTTTGGGCGGTGATCGTCCCACCTTCACTGGAGGGGCAAGCTGCTTGAGTTAGTTGCGCATCGGCAGCGACGAAGATCGCACGCATGTCTCGCGAGTGAGTGCTGGCAGTGTTGTGGGGCAGAGGCCCATACATTCGAAAATAGCAAACGAAAAAATTGAACCCCAGATGGGAGTATACGAGGAGAGGGGAACGATGCACTGGGTACGGCAAAATTTTTATTTTCCACAACTTTTGTTTATTTTTTAAAACTTTTTCGTTTAAGTTTCTCAACTTTTTTTTTATATTTAATTGTACGTGTACTGTTAAATTTACATATCCTACAAAACTTTTTGTAACTTTAATATTCAATAAGTAACTGTAATATACTGAATGTATGTACATATAGCATTAATGTGGAATAATTAATTCAAATCATTCACACTCAATGAGGCCTAAGCGCGGCAACTGAAGTGTGCGGCAACCACAAACATTTTAGTAGGTTGGTGCTAATTATTTAGTTTCATGAAGTTACATTCTGTATAAACGAGGAAGATCTTTGAAAAACAAGAAAAAAAAGCCTTTATTAACTATGGTAAAGTTAAAAAAATAAACATTTTCTTTCATATTCTTTGAGAATTGAAAAAGAAATATCAAATACGGCGAACCTAACATAGGAAGAAACATACATCTATCCAGTGTTTTGATATCTCTAAAACATAATGAAGCACAACAGTTGCAAACATAGATATATTATATATACATAGTAGGTGTTACTAGCTGTTGCTAGCGACTCCGCCCGCTTATTACCTACGTGAAAATTTTACCACGGGATCTTAGTACCGGGAAAAACCGTATTCTATATGTTACTGTAGTTATAATCTACCTATTTCGGTACCAAATTTCATCAAGATCGGTAAAGCCGTTCTAAAGTGATTAAGTAACAAACATATATCCATCCATACATCCTTTCTCATCTATAATAATAGGTAGATAATATTCTCACTAGAATTTGGCTTGTTTACGGATGTTACGGGAAAGACGCATAGTTGACCCTTTATATTTAAATACAAGTTATAATAATACTCGTACTATAGAAATATTGTATCATATAATTATGCTGAATAAATCATTCTTATATAAAGTACATTTTTGTTTTATTGGCCTACACACTCCATTGAATCAATCGTTTTAATTTCAACCAAATTGTATTTTTATCGAGTATAACATTTTATATAAATTTGTTTTTAAATAATTATTTGTATAATATTATTTATTTTTGAATAAACAATGGCTGTATTATGATGCCTTGGTCTTTAAACGGCGGGATTAATGCAGTTGCGCCGGCGCAGGTCTTCCTTAAGCATTGCACTGCTCGTTGTAGATGGTCCGCAGGTAATGTTTAGAGAATACTGTAATGATTACAGCTTCGAATAAGGGATTTTGGACTATTTATTAATTTCTTTTGATGTACCTACTAATAGTATGTATAGGTATTTCTATAAGTACGGAAATTATAGATACGGTTTTGACATTAGAAAGTCAATATTGACGTTTCTTAATAACTCCGCTATAACTGTAACAGTTTTCAAAATAATTTATTTACAAAATATTTTAGGTAAGCCACCGGCCCGGCTTCGCACGAGAACAAGGTGGATTTTAATCTCAAAATAATATTCAAGAGAAACTTTGTTTTGAAAATTACGTGCACAAGAAAAAACAAAACAATGAAATCAGTAGAGCCTTTAGACATGTGATGATTGATTTTCATTTAATAAAGAATAGTGATCTGCTCTGGCTTCAATGCTCAATTGCATTTTTAAAATTAAATATAGCCTATGACACTCAAATTAACTTTCTAGTACTGTTCTAAGAGTTTTCAAAACCGGTTCACTAATATCAGAGATAACACACAAACTTTACCTCTTTGTAATGTTATACGTAAAAACTTTGAAACTTTACCACTTTGTAGTAAATAGCGGTTTCACAGCATGTATAGAAAATATGTCAAACCGCTATTTTTATTCCTCAGATAAAAGTTATCTGACTATTGAAAAATCAGCCCTAAGCAGATAGGTTTTATTCTACGAGTATAAAATTTCAAAATAGTAATATAAATGTGTATTTAGAAATAATCTACAATGTTGCGCATACGCAAGCTTTCTGACTATGACGCAATAACATTTAGTGAATAAAACTTTACATGGTGATAGTGTTCTTTAATAAACCTTGATTAAAATACGAATGCCATGCTTAATAAGTTTCATAAAAGTTTAAAAGAAATCCTACAGGTTTAATCTTCATATCTCAAGTTGTTTTACAGAAAATCTATATAAATGAAAGAATATTTTTGTTCAAATTATCAAGCTTTCATAACACAATTTTCTACCATAGCTAGGTACTACATATTTCTTTAATAATTTCTTAATTATTATTTCTGAATTTCACCTAATTGTAGATTTTAAAATAATATGCCAAACATGTATAATCATAATATTTTCTGATACAACCATTTTAGTTTATATTGGTAATTTAAGAGTTTAAAAAGTGTTAATAATTTTGAAAACTAATGTTTAGATTTAAAGCAGGTTAAAAATAAATTATACACATGACATGTGTATAATTTGTTTTGAGTTTCCGATATTTCGTCACTGTTGCAAGCGCCATGATCACGAATGAACTGAAGATATTGTGGGTGGATGTTTATGAGCAGACAAATCGGTCTACCCTCCTTCTCGTTCGTTTTTTTGAATAAATATATCCCGCTTTAAATCTAAACAATAGTTGTAGTGACTATGTCAGTCTAAAAACTTATT
The DNA here is from genome assembly GCA_954870645.1 of Agrotis clavis. Taxonomy (NCBI): domain Eukaryota; kingdom Metazoa; phylum Arthropoda; class Insecta; order Lepidoptera; family Noctuidae; genus Agrotis; species Agrotis clavis. The sequence goes on along the minus strand of OX940917.1, from coordinate 28,180,238 downwards.
TTAAAAACTTTTTACCCGGAAATACCCCAAAAGGGCAAATTTCAAATGACAGCAGTTTCACTCGCTACAACTCGAAAGTCTTCCCACGGGAACATGAAATCAGAAGAATAACTATCCTATGTGTTAATCCAGGTTATACGCTATCTGTCTACCAAATTTTATCCAAATCCATTCAGTGGTTTTTGTGTGAAAGAGTAACAAACATCCATCCAAACAAACTTTCACGTGTATAAAACTAGTAGGATTTTATAAAGCTAAAGTTTAATTGTAAGAAGTAACCTCAGAAACTACTGAATGGATTTTGAAAATTCTTTCACGGTACGCTACATTATTCCTGAATGACTTTCAGGATAGGCTATTTTCGTTTATTGCCCGTGGTCCACCCGCTTGGTTCACCTAGGTGTACCACGGGAAATTATTTTTGCCCGTGGTTCACCTGGGTGTACCACAGGAAATTATTTTTGCCTTTTTAGGTACCTCTGCGAAGACAAGGCGTGTCGCTTGTTTCAAATATCAGTATAAATAATAAAAAAACGAAAATTAAGAATTATTAGAATCCATATGTAAGGTTTTTCTAAATCTTCACTTTTGGTGTTGCTTTCAAGTCTCTCAATAAAAGAAGTAACTTATTTTAATAACTTTAAAATTATTGTTTAAAAAGTATTAAAATACTAGATAGTAAAGTAATGAAAATCCATAGCAAAAAGTTTCACATCTAGTTGGCCTGCGCCGGCGCAGGTTAATTCGCGCACTTGCGTCGGATCAGAGAGAAATTCTCCGACCCAACAGAAATAGTCCAGGGGCCTTACTCCAAGCTCTTAACGCGATCCAGTTCATGACCTAAACTGAACTGTTCTTCTAATTCGTACCCTGACAACAGCTTAACGTACAATCTAGTAGGCCATGCCATCTGACAGCGATTGTGCCAAACTGAATCGCAAGTATTGGTTTCATTCATTCAATTGTCATAAAACAGCTCAACTGAAACGCTCAAACTGTCACTGTTACTATTTTTCTAACACATTAACTGAAACGTTTGGTGGATTCTTGACGAACACAAGGTTATTTGGTGCTATTTTAGTGAATTTCTATCAAAACCAAAGTAAGTGTACTTTAATCTTGCTGTGATAGTCTGAAATACATAACATAGGTGCCTTTTTACCGTATGTGTTTTTCTCTTACAGATGTGTGATGATCTACTGTTGTTTGAGTTTTTGGAGGAAAATTCTGCCTCACACTACGCACGAGGCTTCGGATACGCGGCCGTTGGACCCTTTCAGTATCTTTGACGATGCCGAGTTCATTAGGCGCTACAGGCTATCTAAAGAATTACCTAGTGCTCAATTTGTGCGCAGAGTTGAGCCCGCTGATCAAGGAGCCTGTCAAGCCAACGGATTTAACCGTATAGAGAACAAGGTAGATAAATAACTTCTTGTCTCTTTAGTTTAATTTATTCATAAACCTAACCTATGTCTTTGTTTGTGAGAAAAGATTTGAGAAACTGCATACCTAAGTACATCCAATTTTTACAACTATTAAATGTTTACTATTAAGGTGTACAATAATTATTGTTGTAATTTGTTTAAGGTTTTGATTGTACTGGCATTCTGTGCCACAGGGTCTTATCAAAAACTAGTTGGAGACGTAGCTGGTCATTCAGTGGCACAACAAACGGTGTCATCAGTATTGCATGAAATAAACAATGCTTTAAATTCTCCTCAAATGAGAAATAAATACATTGTTTTCCCAAGCACATTGGAGGAGAGGAATACCATAAGAAGAGAGAACGGGTCTGCGATACCTGCCCTGCTCCCGCGCCGCCACCGCCCGGCTGCCCGCAAGATTCAAGGCAGAGGATTCTTGGGAATGATTCATGATGAAATATAAATAATGGTTAAATAAAAGTTTCCTTTTCAATTACATTATTTAATAAAATCAAATCAAATAGGTACATATTGTTGTTGTATACAAATTGTTACGCTAATTGTTGTTCTTAAACAAAAAAATATAATTTTACATTCGGGCTAAATTTTCAGTGCCAGAACTGACTGATGAAGAGGTTCACCAAGAAGCTCAAATGAACATGACTATGTTGATGTTGTGGATAGCAGCCAACATAACCTACAGCAAGGCATGTCTACAAGAGCTAGACTTGTTCATTGGCTGTGGGCAGTCCGGGAAGCCTGAAAAACAAAGTTATTATAATGTATTAAGCTGTTGTTTCATTTTGTATATATTGTAGACGTTGAGGGTTGGGTTTTAAATAAACCCAAAGATTCATCAAAACAGTAATAGTAATAATAAAAAAGTACCTATCAACTCTTTTTTTTTATTGCGGTTAAATCATCAAATGAGTGCTCCCAGCCAGGCCAGAGCGAGAGGGACTGTCACATCTGTACTGACAAAAATCCACGGTGTCCTTCAATAGCCCTTTACGTTCCAGGGTCACGGTAATTCGGTAAATCCCGCGACCCCGGCAGGCTTTGGCCTTCTAAAGGGGGCCCCGTAATTATGCTGACACTCTTTGAGGCGCTCGTGGAACAAAACGCGCCGTCCGACCATGGACATGCCCGTGTCAGGTACGGTCCATGGTCGGACAGAGAGTCGCTCATTACTCACCGCCCGCTCCTACGGTGGCCGAAGATCGTCTTGCGACATCTGTCGCCGTGAGCGTCTACCACTGCGTCTGGGCTGTGCGGTGGACGCTTTTAAAATAGAAACTTATGTTCTTACCTATTATTTAAAATGCCTTTTATTTCTCCGAGTTCGAGGAATACATTTTCTAAAATTGTGTTTCTCCGGTCTTCAATCCTAAGTCTTTCTGTAGACATGTTAACCATTGTATAACTTGACTGGCCCGTTGGTCTAGTGGTTAGTGACCTTGACTGCTATGCCGGGGGTCGTGGGTTCGGTTCCCACCCAGGACAAATGTTTGTGTGATGAGCACGATCATTTGTTCTGTGTCTGGGTGTAATTTATCTATATTATGTTTATCAGTTGTCTAGTACCCATAACACAAGCTCTGCTTAGCTTGGGATTAGATGGCGTTGTGTGATAGTTGTGGAATATTATTATTATTATTATATTATTATTATTATTGTCTGCCTTGCTGTGGCTGAAGACATGGGTACAACTCGGCGCTGAGTAGACGAGGCGCGTGGCGCCGCTGCTGTGGCTGATAGAGGGGCTGGGGTCTGCGCTAGCGGAGGGGGCGGGGTAGCTGCATGTGCGTGCGCTGGCGACTTTAGATTTAAGCTTGCACTTATAGTCATTCCAGTACTGAAAAGATGGCGCATGTTAGTACCTGAATGTATTTAACAATATTGTGAAGCAATTTCAGTAACATAAAATATAGATATTTTACAAATTTATTTACCTTACACCAACCCTTCCAATCTTTCTCTGCACCATCACCCTGAGAATTTAAGCTGTCTGCTGCTATTATCCACATCCTTTTTGCATGCTCTCGAGCTTGGGATGTTTTATTGAAGCCCGTTGCGAGAGCTTGATTTCCGTTTAAAATCTCCCACAACGTCTCCAGCTGATTGAATGTTACGCTCCTTCTTCGACTAGAATGCAACAGAAAATAACTTAAATTTCTTGTCACAAAGACAGCTTCTTGAGGAAATTATTGTGCATCGATTCTTCTTGAGGAAATTATTATGTTTAATACTTACGACATTCTTTGAATTATGTTAAATAAAGTGTTATTTGAAATCAAAATCCACTTCACTTAAATTTTCCACTGAAATCACAGATTACATAAAGAATAAAGAGACAAACTGACAATAGGGTATTAAACCTTTTTTCAAAAAGTGTCTTAAAATATTAAATCTTAAAGTGATAATAAAGTACTAAAAAATTACAAAAAAATTCTTAAATCCGTTAGTGCTCTAAAAATATATACCTATTTTATTATTCTGTTTTTCATATTTCACGCTTAAGTTGACGCAAATGCTTTGACGCCATTTTGTTTGATAACGTCAGAATCAGTTTGATGTGGTATTAAGGTATTCGATTATCCAACATGCAATGACGCAATATTTTTTGTTTGATTTTTTTAATTCACCCAGCATTGGGCAGGCCATAGTCTTTCGAACTTAGGGTCAGTTCAGACCGAGACGCGAAGCGACGCGACGATGCGCTGCGCCGCGATGCGCCGCGCTGCGTATCCAGACGCCGCGCGGTGCAGCGGAGTGTCTACATTCGCCACGTGCTTCCCGCCCCACCCCCCTTCCTCCCGCAGTCGTCCATTTGGTGTCAGTTACATAGTCCAGGGGCTAGAGGTAGTTGAGTATACAAAATCCGAATGAAGGCAACTATGACCGAATTCTTATAACTGAGACCCTAAATAGTGACAATACATATCCTGCCTGCATTAAGTATGTGTATCTTTTCGCTTGATGAAGTAGTCCACTCATTTAGTTCAGTACTTAATTTAATTCAACAAATCAGAACAAGTTCCTAACTGATTGGAAAAAATATTTTTATGCAATTAAGTATTATGAGCTTTATCCGTCCCGCAAAAAGTGTGATCCTGTGATCTGATTTTTCTATAAATTATTACGGAAATAATCATTCCGTTTACGAATAAGAGAAGAGGGCGTAAAAAAATGGACCAGACAATTGACCGGCAAGATAAACATTGTTATTCTTTGACCTTTTCGTCACTTAAATCGGTTGGCGAAATTCGACACTCACATTACGCATAATCAGACACCTTTAGCTCCCAGTCTAACATCTTGCATCGTCGAGCGGCGTAAGCGGCGCCGCGCTGCGCCGCGCGGCCTCGAGATGCGTAGCGACTCACCGCTGCTTTGAGATGCGCCGCTTACGCCGCTCCACGTATTCTAAATTCTCACAACGAAATGTGTATCTTTTGGTGTAGAACATAAAGTCGTATTTTGAAAGCCTCTTAAAAGAGTGCGCGCATCGTCGCGTCGCTTCGCGTCGCGGTCGGTACTGACCCTTACCGCCTTGTCTTCCGTCAACAATGACGCAATATCATCATGGAGGTTACCGTTTTTTTTCTGGAAAGTTTTTGGAATGGCTTCGAGGCCTTTGCCCTTTTTCTTAAACAGTAAAATACCTTATTTTTTTTTCCCGTTTTTTTCTACTCTGGCAAAATCCTAATATGTAAGGTTTTATTATTGCACGTAGATTTTTTTTTCGTATTTAATAGCAAAAGGTAAATAAATAATTATGTACTGTGGCAACTAATTAAAAACGATTAAAAAGGAAGACATTTCAGTTTGAGTTCATAAACTGCATCGCTGAAAGTCGTACCCTGACGTCCAATACGCTCAGCGATATTTCGATTGTTTTAAGTGAATGAAAGATCGCAATTTTGAGCTGAAACGTTTTTAGTGAGAAAGAGACAACGCTATTATTAAATAGCGTTGTCTCTTTTTCACCGAAAACGTTTCAAAACGATTTTGACAAACTTTGTTTCTTTGGATAGACTAGGTAATGCCTAATGAATTCGGCATCATCGTTATTGAAGGGGTCCAACTGACCGCGAAACTGGAGCCTCTTACGTTCAAAAACACAAAAAAATAAATCATTATACTATTACAGAAAACCAAATGTGGTTGAAAAAATGTATGTAGGATAGGTATTATAACTTTAAAAGAAAGATTAAAGTACACTCACGTCGGTTTTTGTAAAAAATCCTCTAAAAACTTGCTATTCATCAATAACGTTTCAGTTTATCTTAAGAAATAGTAACTTTTATTGGATTGCTTATTTTGACAGCTTGAGCGTTTCAGTTGAGCTGCTATAAGACATCAAGGTACCAAACCGGTACAAAATTGAATGAATGAAACCAAAACTTGCGACTCAGTTTGGCACAATTGCTGTCAGATGGCATGGCCAATTAGATATTAGCGTTGAAAGAGACTACGCTATTATTATATAGCGTTGTCTCTTTTTCCCCGAAAACGTTTCAGCTACAAATTGCGTCATCTTTCATTCATTTATAACAATCGAAATATTGCTGAGCTTATTGGACGTCAGGGTACGACTTTCAGCGATGCAGTTTATGAACTCAAACTGAAATGTCTTGCTTTTCAATCGTTTTTAATTAGTTCAGGGTAGGCCTGCTGTTCCTTCTATACCCATAGACAACAGCGTCACCAACCAGGTCCAAGTGCAGCTAATAATCATACAGGTGAATAATTTATCTACAAAAAAGCCATCAAAATTGGTCAAACCGTTTAGGAGGAATTTAGGTTACAACAAAAGCTACTCCAATTTTTTAAATGACATGGTTCCAATACTTAATAGAACTTAAAACGAGATATTTACAATGTTTGTTGTTTGTTTCGATTTTCCGATATTTCGGCATTGCTGGATGCACCCGGAACCGTACCTACCGTCTACATAGGTACAAAGGCATCCCGTACCAATGATTTGCATGTATATCAAAGTCAGACGAGATATTAGTGGGCCTATTGTGTTCAGTTTATACATCGGTGGGGTCATAGGCGGAGTGAGATGAGGCAACTCGTTCACCGTATCACCATAGTACCTCTATAGTGGCTCTTCAGCAAACGTTATAGGCATGTTAAGAGCATCAGTAAATTGCAAACTTAATTTATTTGAAAATTTGGATACATAGGTATTTTTTTTAGTAGGGTCTTGTGACATCAGATGCATGTAAACCTGTAGGCACTTGCTTTACGACGCACGTATTGGCAATTTTTACAGTGTTGTTACATCTTCGTCAATTGGTGTTTACGTGTTTAAGTTTTAGTGGCGTAACAAAATAATAATAAGTGTAAAAAATATAGTCTAATTGATGTACTAATTATTTTTTTTCAGTCAAATCTATTGTACTTAATGTCAATAGCTACGTCTATCATTATACTCATGTAAAGAGTACATACATAGTATGTATACAAGTCTTTGAATAACAAAATAGATTTGGTTTTAATTGAACAGTTGCTCGTAGCAGTATCAAGTGTTCCATGTAAAATACTTGTTTAAATTCTTCAAAGTTTCTTCTTTTATGTCAATGTATACTATCCCACTGCTGGGCAAAGGTCTCATCCGTAACTTTCTCGGGTCTGGTCTTTCACTGGTCAATCTACACTAATATTATAAAGAAGAGGAAAGATTTGAATGTTTATTCGTATTGAATAGGCTCCAAAACTACTGAACCGACTTCAAAAATTCTTTCACCAGTTGAAAGCTGCTTTGGTCTTGTGTGGCATATGCAATAATTGGGGAGGGGGTTGCGTGGGTGAAACCGCTTGCAAAAGCTAGTCTAAGCCTGCTCTACACTACTCGCGAAGTTGGTCGAAGTTGACCGAATACGATAGTGTAGAAGGGCACTTCGCTTCGCTTCGTGCAACTTCAGCTCGCTTCGGGCGACTTCCATTTGTTGTTGGTTTTTGCGACCGAGTCAAAGGGCACAATGAGCTCCTCGCGAAGTTGCACGAGTGTGTAGTCACATACTTCGGGACTTCGATCAACTTCGACAAGTACTTCGTCGAGGCAATTTCGCGAGTAGTGTAGAGCAGGCTTTATAAACGCGAATGTTATGTCGTTTCGCCAGCGTTTTATAATGCCTCTTTCGGCGTTGACGCCTAATGTCTTTATTTTTTATTAATTTATTCTTGTTATTGCTTTAAATGAATAAGCTTAAGGGTTGAACCACATCTGGCAGCACGGAATCGCGTTTTTCCGTCGCCCTTTCTCTTTCTGTCGCTTAGAACTGCCATTTGCTAGACCGAGACAGAAAGCATAATGCGATAGCACGCGGCGGAATCCTCGAGGCGGCCGCATACTATCGCATTGTCTCGATCTAGCAAATGGCAGTTCTAAGCGACAGAAAGAGAAAGGGCGACGGAAAAAGGCGATTCTGTGCTGCCAGGTGTGGTTCAACCCTTACAGTGTAACGTGGATTCTAGTGAAGCGCGTGCCACTACGATGACTTCTTCTTCTTCCTGCCCTTGTCCCATTCTACTTATGGTCGGCACAACACGTTTTCTTCTTCCATTTTCCCCTATCAGACGTCACAGTGCCACTACGATGACTATTCAGGAAAAGTATTGTCAAGTTATTGCAACAAAACGGAAGGCGAAAGCGAAATGGTTGACAAGCAATATAATTATATAAACGTCTATGATATAAGTATACTGGTTTCTTTATTGAAGATTGGAGATGGAATAAAGTAAATGAAAAAGTGGACAGATCAGTTAAAAATACGATTATACTTAGTCTTAAGAATATGGAACATAATTCCCAACATTCATAAAGATGTATGTTGGGAATTTCTATCATAAAATCCCGTTTTCACATGATTAAAAACAAAATATGGACAGCTACGTAGTAAAATCGTGGATTAACAGGTGGAATCATAATTTGAAACAGATAATAATTATTATATTCGCAGAGAAAATATAGAAGTGCAAACATAGCTACGTATCAAGTTGCCAGCAAGTATTTTGACTTCTGAACATACTAAGATTGTCTTGGAATGAATCGACATTAATGATTATTATCGAAAGAAATTACTCTAGTACTGATGTTTATAAAAGGCTCATGGCTTGATAAACTCCGCTAATGCGATGAGCCCAAAGCTTTTAGAATTTTAAGATAGCCAACGAAAAGCAGAATAATTCGGAGGTCAACGGCCTGAAGTACTACCCCTGACGGCAATTTCTTGTTACATTTTTTTTTGTATGATTTAATTTTCAAAAGGATTTTTTCTAGGTATTATATTGTTAATATTATTATTTATGATTGTCCATTAGAAAAGCGTGCATGAAGTCATATTAAGGCGCTGATGCTATCCTATTCTTAGTTGTGCCGCGTCCTTGCTAAAAGCACAATAAAACTGCTGAACCAATAATATTGGAAGTAAAGATGAAGAAATATTAAAACGTTAAAACATAGAAAGAGTGTAGGATTTTTAAAATTAAGTTTATTAAAAGTTCAAAATGTTTTTTAATTCTTTCGACACAGCTGTGGAGAAGCAAAAATTCCTAGTATCCCAGCAAGGTCTCTAAGGGTTAATCTTCACTTTGTATGAGGCATTATAATGGTTCCGTTATAGGATTAATAAATCATTAAAATTGCTTTAAAAATTTAGGTCTTAGACTATTGTACAACATAAGAGATGGGCCGATTGGTTGACAAGCCGATAAGTTGGCTGCAAAAAGGCCAAGCCGATCATCTTCGTGAAGTTCTTAGTCAAAATGTTAGTAACGATTCATGAATGTACAGCTAAGTCACATAAATTATAAAATTAAGGGGATAAAACATGCAACACAGACATAAAATTAAAAAAAAACTGCTCAACGTTGATTTTATTCTCTTGAATTCAAATTTATTCAAAACTTAAAGAAGAAGCCGTTTCATTATAAAATAATAAATTGTAAGGCTGATCAAAAGTGAAACATATTAACAAGAACAGCTCCAGCCGTCTAGTCGCCAACAAAAAATATGGCCGACTAAGTCATGTAAGTAGTCTATACCGACTAGTCGGCACATCTAGTAAGTATTGTAAAGTCAACGCAAAAAAAAACATCCAGTTAGCTTCTTGTTTCATATCATTTACAAAATATTTATCTATTCATGACCACGAACGTAGTAAAATTAAAACAGGAAAATGATTAACAAAGTCTCATGTAACCAAAAATGAGCCAAATATTGGAACACATATAATTATCCTCTATGTGGATTTGAAAAATAAATAACATAAAATATTTTACCACTAATGTAAAAACGGTAATGAAATTTTCAATGACATGGAATAGAGGGGAAATAGCTTATTTATTTAATTTGTTTTATACCTATTTACGTACTGTTTATTTTATTTAACGATATTTAACCACTATCGCGCCTGATGGTACCTACGCCAAGATGTGGTCGACGGTGAAGCAATTGAAGCAAATATGTGCAAAATTTTCAGCTTCTTCGGTTGTGAGAACTGGTTTCAAAAATTTTCAAGATTTCACCCATACACTCATACAAACTTGCAAGGCAATAACAAAATGAACTTTTGAAAATAAGTGAAATATTCAGCAACGTTTCCAGATTCTTCGCTCATCTTTTTCTATGCAAGTAAAGCAAAAACAAAATCTGATAAAAAATTACTATGTATTATAATTATATTCAGAAAATAAACTAAACTACTTCATAGGTAAATAATGTTATGGTTCGACGATCATTTCATCATTTTTTGTTAACGGGTGCATATTTTAAAATTATATTTATTTAACTAATCTTCTTGCTAAATAAATTGTTGGCATAAATTAGATTTAAACTATACATGATAATGATTTGTTTTTACCCGACTTCGGTTTTTTATGGTGGTGATCGACTGATTATTATGTAGTTTTAAATCATAATAATAATTATTTTAGCTAGTTTTGCAGTGAACCGGTTTCAGCTGTTATGCACCGGCTTTTCGTATACAGTTTGGTTGTATTATTATTATATAAGATATAATTTACCTGCTAGTTTTTAGTTATTACCTATTACTTTTGAGAAGCTTGGCTAAATATTTAACAGCTGGATGGGTTGGTCTTTAAAGTTGAACCGCGCTTGTCTAGATCGATATCTGGATGCATGAACGTTACTTATAACATACTGAGAATTAAGCCGTTGGTCACAGTTGTCACGTGTTGTAGCAGGTGGTCAGTGGGTCAAAATTCTGACCAGTCTTACTAAGGTATCGATTGGGTACCGGTAACCGATCGGTATATTGGGTTCTGGAGGCCAGATACGCACTCGCTCCTTTTAAATAGTTGATATTCAGCTGTATAATTGTAGATCCCAACTTAGTTGATCTCACAACAGCACAGGAGAATAACGTGAGGAAACCGGCATATCCTAGAGCCAAAAAATCGAAGACATGTGCCATCTTATAATCATCGCTGGGCCAGCGCTCTGCGTGGTAAATTACAGCCCAATCCCTGTCACTGAGAGGCGGCTTGTGTATCCTAACAGTTATAAGCTGATTCTGCTAAACATAATCGTAACAATATCGTATCAGAGGGCTTTTTTTATCATGGTAAAATCATCAAATGAGTCCTCCTACCCCGGGCAGGGCGGGAGGGACTGTCAGACTTGTACTGACTAAAATCCACGGTATCCTTCAATAGCCCTTTATGTTCCGGGGTCGGAAATAAGTTCCGCGACTCCGGCAGGCTTTGGCCCTCAAAGAGGGGCTCCGTCATTTTGCTGACGCTCTTTGAGGCGCGCGTAGAACACGACGCGCCGTCGACCCGGGCATGGGTATCAGCGGGCTTTGAAGAAGAGAGGCGGCGAAACAAACTTAATAATCGTTTTCTTATAAAATTAATAATTGGTATGATCTGCGCAGTACATAATCAATATTTACGTTACATAACGCCAGAAGACAATAACCGGCCTAGCTCCAAATCTTTGTGATAACAGTGATAAGACAAGCAATGACCTCACCTCACCTCACCCTCTGACCCGTTGATTATACTCGTCTAGACGTGCTAAAATCATTCATAAGTACGTTTTTTCATCAAAACATTGTGAAACTTAGCACTTCTTGTTTCTATTACCTTACATCCGGGGTAATACGTTGCTGGGATCATTGCCAGCATTTATGACACAAGACATGTAGAGGGCAGGATGAGTTAGTCTGTTTCTAAGATTGACCAGTTAATTTAAGATTACAAAATCACAAAATGAGTCCTGGCGTGAAGATGGAGTGAAAGAACTTTTCAAGAAAGTTGCCCGTCGCATTCCAGGGCCTGTGTAACCTGCAAAGTCGGTCCCACTACCCCAAGTGATTAGCTTATGATTGCGAAAACTGGAAGGAGGTAATAGAGGAATTTACCTTATATACTGCCAAATAAGATAAGAGAGGATGATAATAACTATCATCATCATCATCATCAGCCTATAATGTTCCCACTGTTGGGACACAGGCCTCCTCTCTGTGAGAGGGAATGGGCCATAATCCACCACGCGGGCCCAGTGCGGGTTGGTAGATGTCACATGTCTTCGAATTTTTGTGGTTCTATGACATGCCGGTTTCCTCACGATGTTTTCCTTCACCGTTTTGAGAGCAGTGGTGATGAAATAAATTACTCAAAGTAATGCGCCTGGCTGGGTTCGGACCCACGACCTACAATTCGCAAGTCGAGACCGATACCACTGGGCCACCACTGCTCTTCGCCCTTCTGTCAATGTGATCCTGGTTATAAAACATTGGGAAGCATGGTAACCTGTTTATGACCAGTGGACGTTAAAATATGGTTTTAGAACCCTGTCAAGAGAATGACAAGCATTGAGCCGTGTGTAGGTTATTTGGTAGGCTATCGGCTACCAATAAAAACAAATTGCATCCAATCATCGTTGGTCGAAGTTAGTATCGGGTATTGGTATTCAAATAGCGTCGGGCCGTATCTTGAATACGAGTTAGCCGCTAGAACGACGGTATTACAATATTTCATAGTTTATATTTATATTTCATCCGCTGCTCGGCTCCTTTTGGCCGTAGCGTGATGTTGTATAGCATATAGCCTTTCTTACAAAATGGGCTCTATAACGCAAAAAGACTTTTTCATTTCGAACGAGTAGTTCCTGAGATAACGCACACCCAGGCCAATAAAGGCGTAAGTGGAATTCACTAACTTTACAGGGGAGCAAAAAAACTGTTTAACCAGGTATATCTACTTTGTTTTTGACTCTATGATCTATTGTTATATATCAAAAAATAGTAAAAAAAACAACCTTTTTTTTTGTTTACATTTTAAACACCTTAAATTAAATTGGTAATCAGTATTTAATGTTTAAAGTTTTACAGACGTTTTCCTTATTTATTTAAGACCAATCCTCAAATGTAATGCTTTTTATTCTAATCATCGCTTTCTAAATATTTTTAATACTGTAACTACTCATGCTTACGTCTGTTACGAAGTTCTATACTATGATAAAATACAGAGGCTAAGTACTGCTTAAGCCCTTTTTTGCTTAATTTTATTTTACTTATCGAATTTTAAGATGCATTTACGGCTTTGTTTGTTAAAAAATAAAAGTAAAATATAGTTTTAAGTCTAAATACGGCCTTTTTATAACAGTATGTTCAATTAAACCATAACTGTAAGTAATATTAAGTTTCTAGGTAAAATATATTTCAGTGGTGTAATAAAAAAGGTTTTTAGAAAATTGCACTTTATTATAATAATAGTCATAACAGAGCAGATTATTAGTGATAAAAGATAATCAAACTAACAGTGAATTATAATTTTAATTTTGTAATTAAATCAGAACGGTAACTAAATAGAAATTCATAATAAGACCTCAAAATATTAAAATTAATAATCACAACAAAAATCTTAAAATTATTTATTATACCAATTACTAAACATTCACACAAAAGAATGTTAATTATATTAGTATTGAAAAAAAACCCCAAGTTCCCGGCGACTCCAGCAGTTGTGCTGGCGTAGACGGGCGCGAGCACAGCCCTGGTGTCAGGGGAGCTAAGAATCTCCGGCGAGATATTCGACTAACCGTCAAACGACAATTACGGCAAATTACATAAAGGACTCCGGTACACTCAACATTCTTACATACAATGTTCGGACGCTGCGAAAGATGAGCGGTTGATTAAGCTTGTAAATGCCCTAAAGGATATTAGTTGGGACATTTTGGGACTTTCAGAAGTGAGACGAGAAGGTGAGCAAACAGAGGAAAGAGACGATGCCGTGTTCTTCCACTTCGGTGAAACCAGTGGCCAACACGGAGTGGGCTTCATGGTGGCAAAGAAGTGGAAGGACAACATAATTGAATTTTTAGGATACTCTGAACGTGTCGCTGTACTCAAGTTCCAACTAACACCTACCAAAACTCTAACTCTTGTTCAGGTATATGCACCAACATCTGCATATTCAGATGAAGATGTAGAAGATGTTTACGATGTTATTAATAGAGCATGCGACGAAAATAAAGGCACCTGGAACATGGTTATTGGTGACTTTAATGCAAAAGTGGGACGAAGGCAAGAACTGGACTGTGATGACACGGTTGGTAGTTTTGGGTTAGGAGATCGAAACGAGCGAGGCGCTCGATTCACTCAATTTGCCTTTGGACAGAGCATGCACATAGTCAACAGTTTCTATATGAAGAAACCGCAAAGACGATGGACCTGGGTGTCACCAGATGGCATCACGCACAACAAAATCGACTACCTACATCTTGTCATCCGATAGATATATTATTAAAAATATTAATGTCATAAACAGGATCAAATATAGTTCAGACCATATTCAGACACCCATTCGTGTTAAAATCAGACTAGATTTTAAAATCCATCGAGCCAAATTATTTATAAAACAAATTAAAAGACTGTCTAAAGAGACCCGCGTTAATAACTTCCAAGATTTCAACCAGAAACTGTCTAATTATTTTAAGGAACTTGAAATCGATGAAACAGACGCAGAAAATCAATACAATGCAATAGTTACCGGAACAAACAACACCTACAAAATATGTACCTGTAAAATATAATCAATAAATCTGTAAATACCTGTAAAATCATGGAAATTGCCACAAAATATTATAAATCATTATATTCCGAGCATCCATCATACGATAACTATACTGAATATAATCTATCCGATTCCATCCCCCCCATAAATGGTTATGAATTGCACAAAGCGCTTGCTACTATGCGCTACAATAAAAGTCCTGGAGAAGATGGAATTACCATAGAAGCACTCAAAATAGGATCTTCCACTCTGTTGCCCCATCTTACTAACCTATTTAACACCATTTTACGGTCCGGAAAAGTTCCAAAAACAATGTGCCATTCAAACATATTCCTTCTGCATAAAAAGGGCGACAAAAGTGACATCGGCAATTATCGTCCAATAAGTTTAACATCATTCTCACATCTACAAGACTTTCATTAAAGTAATACATAACCGTATAGATGACAAATTGGATAAACATCAACCACCTGAACAAGCTTGATTTCGCCCCAGTTTCTCAACAACCGACCACCTGCAGACTTCGAACCAACTTCTAGAAAAATACTCAGAATTTAATAAACCTCTCTACTTAGCCTTCGTAGATTATTCTAAAGCCTTTGACAGTATTAAACACTCCTCAATATTTTAAGCTCTTGAAAACCAAGAATTAGAATCGCAGTAAATTGACCTCCTCAGAAGTATTTACTAGAACAGCACCGAAAACATCAAACTCAGTAATGAAGGACCCACATTTCAAATTCAAAAGGGAGTCACGCAGGGTGATCCGCTCTCTCCGAATAACGTGGTAAAATCATCAAATGAGTCCTCCCACCCCGGGCAGTGCGGGAAGGACTGTCAGACTTGTACTGACTAAAATCGGCGGTGTCCTTCAGTAGCCCTTTATGTTCCGGGGTCACGGTAAGGAAATAATCCCGCGACCCCGGCAGGCTTTGGCCCTCTGAGAGGGGGCCCCGTCAGTATGCTGACGCTCTTTGAGGAGCGCATGGGACACAACGCGCCGTCGACCCGGGCATGATTCATGGTCGGGCAGCGAGTTGCCCTTTACTCGCTGCCCGCATGCCCGCGCCTACGGTGGCTGGAGATCGTCTTGCGACGTCCGTCGCCGTGGGCGTCCACCACCGCGGATGGGGCGGAGGGAGGACACTGTCCTCTCTCTCACGCGGCCCGCCTCCACCTTCGCGAGCATTACTGCTTCGCAGAAGGAGGCGACCGCTTCCCACTCCGTCTTGCCCCGCAGCATGGCCGCGACCAATGCTGGGCGCGAGAGGTCTCCGCCTATCGCCACCGTGAGGACACGTCGGTGCTCTGCCCAAGCGGGGCAGTCCTGCACCGTATGCTCCACCGTGTCCTCCGGGCGATCTTTGCAGTGGTGACATCACCCAGGCGTTTCCTCCTTCCGCATCTAACATAGGTACCTCCCGAAGCATCCGTGCCCGGTGAGAACCTGCGTCAGGCTGAAAGTAAGGACGCCATGACGTCTCTCCAGCCACTCCTCAAAGAGGGGTCTTACCGCCGCAATCGCGGCGTGCCCGTCACCAGCACACTTGAGGAGATATTTAAAACTCTGGCAGCCTTTTGGGCGACTAAAGGTATAGAAATCGGCAATAAGAAGCTGACAAACCTCCGTTTTGCCGATGACATTGTTCTTTTTGCCCCTACAGCTTTTGAACTACAAACCATGCTCCAAGAACTGAGCACGGCTAACTCCTTGGTGGGACTTGCGATGAATCGGTCTAAAACACAAATAATGACAAACAGCACTAAGCGTAGGGTCGGGGTAGATGGTCAGGATATTAAATATGTCGATGAGTATATCTACTTGGGCCAGTTAGTATCTTTCGAAAACAGGCAAGAAAGAGAAATCGATCGCTGAATCGAAAACGCCTGGAAAAGCTACTGGTCCAAGAAGACGCTTATGAAGGGTGATTTACAGGACAGAGTTTGCAACACCACGATACGTTCCAAAACGGGCATTCTGGACGTCGGCAAGAAGGCTGCCAAACTGAAGTGGGACTGGGCGGGTCACGTCAGCTGCATGAACATTGACCGCTGGGCGAATGCCGCCACACAGTGGGTGCCTGAAGATGGACGGCGCCGCCGAGGCCGGCCTAGAAAAAGGTGGCGAGACGAGCTGGATTCACACCGTGAGGACTGGTTCGAAGTGGCGCTAGACAAGAAAACTTGGAAAAACTTGGAGGAGGCCTTTGCCCAGCAGTGAGACAGTGTAGACTGAAAAAAAAAGGGATACTTAATTCCGATTAGTACCTAAACACTTCTTTAAATTTCTTTTTAACTCGGAAATACAAATCGTTACGTGCAGTTGTCTCTGAGCGGCGCGTGAGTTATGAAAACTAAACAAATAATCCACACCCGCGCATGCGATGTAAGGGTAAGTACCCAGACCTTTCGATTTGTTTATGTGACGAGTTCATGATTACTTCCGCCAACTAGATCAAGAAAGGCGAAAGAAAAAAGACGTAAGCATGATTATTTCGAAACTGTGTGCGAGTGCACCCGTGAACATAGAAATACGGCTTTTTTTGTTTGATTATTTTTATTTGTGATGGGATGTAATCGGTATTATTTTAAGAAAATCGTTTTTTTATTAGGCATTAAAAAGCATAATACGAGATATAATTATACGTTTTTTGCTTTTTTTGATGGAACAAAAACCTAAGCATGATTAGGTGTATTTTAATGAAATTTTACGTGCTTATGTTGGTTTATCGACTTTATTATTTGAAAAAATATTAAAGTTAAATGACGCCAAAAATTTTTTTTTTGTTATAAAACCTTCATTTTAAGTCTAAATTGCACGGAAAAAATTGAGCACATGTATCTTTACGTATGCTATCCAAAACAGCAATAAAAAAAATTTGACGTATCTGCACTTACGTCTTTGTTGATCTGGGGGTGCGATAAGTGCGTTCAAACAAACAAACTCTTCAGTTTTATGATATTGGTTCAGATTGCTTCAAAACTATACTCTGTCCTGTAGATGCGAAAATGTCCAGTTGAACATCAGTGTAGTTGGGAATCCATCCAGTTGCTTCGGAAGGGACTTTAGCGCTGTTTTATCAAATCAAACACTTTTTTAATTCAAACAACCATAGTACCAGTTTGTTACTAGAAGTGGATATTTATCGGCAGTAACATAGTTCCTACTATGTTATTGCCGAGAAATTTAATTGAAATGTTATTGTTATTAAAATTAATTACAATCCATTAGGTCATACAATTTTATTGTAATTAAAAATTAGTTTATCTTATATCTTTTCTTCTTAAAATAATGTAGGTATCATTATAAGATGATAAGAGAAAACGACGAAACACTTCGAGAAAAGGTAGGTAGTGCCCTTGCTCTTCGCTTGGCTCGTCTTGGCATAGCGCTTTGGTGTAGTATTGCCGTAGCAAGTGCGTAGCAGCGGCGTAGCTGTACCGTAGCGTGTACGTACGTAGCGTAGTTGAGGTTGCGTAGTCCCTGCGTAGGCGTCTTGTAGGCGCTAATCATGAGTATATTCTTATAGTTTTACTATTATTTTGAAATTCAAATTTGATCGTGGTTTTAAATGCAACGGTAATGTCACAAAAGTCTACACCACGTATTTCAATGCAACTGTATTTTGTAGTCGATAAAGTTCAATTCAATTAGAAGATTTAATCAGGCAGCAGCTTAGCCTGATTTGTTTGGTCTGACTGACTTTAATTCATTGATTGGCAGGCAGAATAGCTAACTGGTGGCCTACCATGACGTAGTTAGTTCCGCTCAAAGAACGAGATGACACTAGACGACTTGTATAGCTCTGTCTCTTTCCCACAGCCTAACTACTCACGCTTTAAGACGTCATGGTAGGCCTACCATGGACTCTTAACGCGAAGCTATATATGAAGTAACATTATAATTATGTTTAAATGTTTTGTGGTTTGGGCTTGTAATTAGCAATTTAGTTTTTTAATATTGTCATAGTGGTGATTGACATTAGGTGGACAGACGTCCTTATAAAGGTCGCCGGAAGACGCTGGATGCAGGTCGCTTCCAACCGGTATAATATGTGGAAATCAAAAGGGGAGGCCTATGTTCAGCAGTGGACGTCCTACGGCTGAGATGATGATGATGATGATACTGGTGATTAGACTACAAGCATTCCGAATAAAAAAAAATAATACTGAAGTCTGAAAGCTGGATATGAGGTAGGTCTAAAACATAACTTATTTAATAAAAAAAACCCTATAGTCCACCTGTTCCTGTATTAAATACTTTCAAAACTATATCAACATTACAAACTTCTCTGTCAAAGTAAACTTAAGTTTTTAATATTATGACATTTATAACAGACACGGTTAATTATGTTTCTTCGAAGCGAGGGTGTAACCCATTAAGGGCGGAAAAGTGGAGGCAAGGATCAGATTTCTAGAGTAACGACCTTGGCTCCAAAATGTATTGCGTAACTTAAACAATACAGGTTGGTCTCCGACTGATCTAGGAGTATAGGTACCGGTTGAAGTAGAAAAGATAATATAATTAATTACTTCGTTAATTAGATTACGAAAAAAGATTTGAACAGTATTTTTCCCTTTATTACGTAAGCCATAATTGACGAAGATACGACGCTATTACAAATTCACAATACGTCACTTCTAGGTATGATTTTTAATAGTTCTGACGGGGTGCGTCTCATTTCATATAAACTTATTTGATATATTTTCATTTCAATAACGTTCACATGATATAATCAACGTGAGATATACCAACGGTTGATATAATTTCTTTACACATAATGTTTGTGTTACTCTAAAACTCATTTCATATAGTTTTATTTGATATAACGTTTATTTAAGCGAAGATCATTACATATAACGTTTGAAACATATACTTTAACGTTTAAACATTTTCTTTGATGACTTTGGCTTATCCTTTCAACTTTGATTTTTTGCCTTCACGATTGCTATTGTTTTTAGAAAAATTTAGAATCGAAGAGCGAGCGAAGCGAGCTCGGGACTTGGGACACCCCGACACGGACAGGTTAGGCTCGTGTTAGGTTACTTTAAACCTTGCACCCAGAAATAGGAGCCCCGCGAAGCGGGGCTCCGTCGAGCCAACATGACAGGTAGTAATCAGTTATTTGACCTAGGATGCAAGAGCGAGCGAAGCGAGCTCGGGACTTGGGGCACCCCGACACGGACAGGTTAGGTTCGTGTTAGGTTACTTTAAAACCTGTACGCAGAAATAGGAGCCCCGCGAAGCGGGGCTCCGTCCAACATTCATAGCAGGTGGTACTATTACTAGGCACATCAGTGTTAGATTACATTCCAGGAAGAAAAAAAATTATATGTCTTTTGAGTGGTATACAAAACGAATTTATATTCATTGATTGTTATGCATAAAGAAATTAGTCATAATAAAATTATGTCAATCGTTTATTATATTAACAGATCGTTATTTCAAATAAAATTATATATTCAGTTGTTATCTCTTGTAAATTTTAGAGATTTTGTAGTTATATCATATATTACTTACCCGTTCTGACATCACGAAGCCCGAATTTAGTTTTGAAGCGTTATTTCTTAGTCGATTAAAAAAAAAATGTGTTTTTTTATTTTTTTCAAAACTTATCTTAGCTAAAGAAATAGTTTTGCCATTTATCGATGCCATCATCATATGTTTTGAAAATATGCGGGGAATCGAAATGGGTGATTCACTAACTGTTGCCTAATTGCCTAATTCTAAGTTATCATTTCTGAAATATAAATTTACCGTTAGCGTTGCGAACGAAGAAGCTAGCTAGCTAGCTTCTTCGCTAGCTAACTTCACCGTAAAACTAAAGCTTTAGCTAGCCAAAGCTTTAATTTTACGGTGAATCGATTGCCATACATTTAAATAAAAGTAGGTACACCTAGGTAACGGGTACAATAGAAAGAAAAGAAAGAAAGAAAGAAAATAATTTTATTTTACAGAAATGCATGCAAATTACTTAAAAAGAAAACAGACAAATTAAAAAGTTAACTTAATCTAAACATAAAAAAAATAGACATAATAACAAAGACAAAATTCGACAGCTGCATGCCATGACTGTAAAAAGAAAGGTGACCACTCAGCATAATGCTGTGCTGTGAGAGACCCACAGCACAGCGCTGGTTTTCAGTGGTCACCCGTTAAATCACACCCAATAAAAAAGTTTTTCTTTTTTGCTTGTAAAGAATCAACTTAAAAACTGCTGCACAGTTTTTAAAAAACTTTTTACTATGGTAAGCCACATTATCTGCGAGTTACATATTCTATATTTTATTTTCAAATTGTACTTGTGAGAAACCAAGTCGGGTCGCTAGTTTATGTAAAATACGTCTCAGTGTGATTGTGCTGTGCACGCTATTTTCGGAAACAAATTTTACGTGGCGTGCGATTGGAGAAGCCTATATCCAGCAGTGGACTTTAAGTCGGTGAGCTGGAGTTCCAGCTCTTTCTGGTTGAGCTCGTCTCATCTTTGCTTCTGGCTAGATAGAGAGAAAACTGATTTTAAATAGAAAAAAGCAATAGTTACGGAACTTCCTAATTTTACATGATTTATGTATTTAGTTTTTAACTTATAAACAGAAGCACTAATTTATTCTGTGTTAGCGCTCAATCTCGTATCTAGAAACATTAATTTAATTAAAATCAGTACTTACATAAAAGTGTAGCTAGATAAAACTTTAGAATTATGCATAAAAATAACCGCACGCTTAATAAGTAATGGATCCAATTATAGCAGTAGTTCAGCTTATAATTCATCATTTACATGAATTAGTGCTTTATGAACTGTTGTGATGGCTTCTTGTTTATTTTTAAACATGGCAATGCACTTGCGAGTTTTGTACGTGGTTGGAAAGTTTCGCACGCGGTCGGGTGGTTTCGCACGTGGTAGGATATCTTCAAAGGTACTGAATTTGTGATTAATGATTTCGAAGAAACTCATGAACTGAAAAGATGGATCTTCAAAGTAAAGAGACGTTTGCCTAGGTTGGTCTGTAGGTGAGTGACCCTCAATTACATACCGAGTTTCCTTCGTCCTTCGGCAAGTATGTGGGTACGCCTGTCCCGGCTTCAATATGAAGATCTTTGATAGTCTTTTCGCTGCCTGAAAGTCTGACATCCAGTTATTACCAATGGTTACCGGGCTCTTTGGTCGTTTGACCCCGATCTGGCGGGACCCGCGGGTCCAAACGACCAAATGCGTTTTTGAATTGATCGTTTGGACCCGCTTTCAAAATTTGAGATTTGTACTAGCAAATAGAAAAGATTCCTACCCCTACCAGTCTTGGTTGCGGGACTTATTTCATTACCGTGACCCCGGAACATAAAGGGCCGTACTGCCCAGTACCGGCTGGATGGTGGAGATCAGATAGGCAGTCACACTAAGTAAAATTGACTCTTTTATTTATGATACTAGCTGTTCTCAGTAGCTTCAACCCCACTACTCCGCTCCTTTTGATCGTAGCGTTATTTTATATACCTAGTTTTCCTCGTTAAATGATTTAACCAAAACGAAAATATTTTTTCAATTCGAACTAAGTATGTAGTAGTTCCTGGGATTAGAGCTTTCAACCAATCTTTTTTTTAAAGAAACGGAACAGAACTTTAATCACATTGTTGCATATACTTATTACGTACATTCCTATTCCTATATAATTAGGTATCTGTTTAGATATCGCCTACTGAGCAGTAGCTAACTTGGACTTAGAAATTCAAGGTCCGTGATAAATCTAGGTTCAAATATTAATATTAAAGAGACAGATATCGGAATACGTACCTATTTCATCACTGGATGTGATTATAGCAATAATTTATAATACATAGTTACCTTTTCTGAGGCGCATGAGTGCGTGTCGTAAAATAGAAAATTCTATTCTTATTTATAGTAATACAAATTACGATTCTGAACAGAGTCCTTTTTAGACCGTCATCGTCAGACATCTATATTATGTATACAGTGGTATTTTCAAATGCAACAAAATATTTTTTTTATGAAACTTGCTAATGCGTACCTAAATTTTAAGAGCCTGGAATATTATGTGTAGGACGGGAAAGCTAATGAGCTGTTTTCTGTAGGAAGGAAAACATAATCCCGTCTTGAGACACGTCTGATCCCTTCTTAAGCCTACTTTAGGCTTAAGAAGGGATCAGACGGTGCTGCAAACCTGATATTCACGAACAAATTTTAATTAAGATCATTATTTTGGCATTTACTACGTAAAAAAACAACTAAGCACTAAGTACTAGATAACTTTTCATTCAGGGGACTGTCTACTTTCTTCAAAATACAGTTTCAATTGCCAGTCACTGAGCCTATTGTTATTAGTAAAAATAACAAATCTTTACAGGGAGTTTCAAAACTGTGTTGCCAATAAGACTGTTGTTCAGTAAGGTTTTCAGAGTGCTTACTTACACTCTGTCTCATAAGTTAAGTGTATCTTAAAAAAACAACTTCAGACAACAAGCGCTGTTAGAAAATCTCCCTTTATTTAAGTTGTCATAGTCTCGACTGTCGACCAACCCCAGACATCGTAAACGGCTCACCCTACATCTTAAATTTGAAATATCCGGACTCCTTTTCACAAGCCTGCTTGTTTCAGCAACAAAGCGAGAGATACCTAACATCGGCGTACGAGGGGGGCGGCGACTTGTCCCCTGTCGCACCCGCGGCGTCGCCTGGTTCGCCGCGTGACTGCACATCGTGTCGTAAGCGAGAACCCCCGGACGAAACGCCCCAACCTCCCCCTGAAGACGCCTGTGCCGGCTGCGGTGGCCGCATCACCGACCGATACTACCTTTTGGCTCTAGAACGCCGCTGGCATACCCCATGCTTAAAATGCTGCGAATGCAAGATGCCCCTCGACTCGGAACAACGGTGCTACGCTAGGGATAGCAATATATTCTGCAAGAATGATTATTTCAGGTTAGTAAATTTATTTTTCTTGTAAATCCGCTGTTTTTTAGATATCTTTACTCTTGCAGGTTGAGAATTCCTCTGAAAAAAGGAATTTTTGAAAAATCTAAATCATCGTATTTCAATTAGTAATATTTTACGAATGAAACAATGAATGTTTTTATCTTACTTCATACATAAATAGATCAGTTTTACGTTTAAAATTAACCCTTCTCTTAAAGACATTTTAAAATCCTCGAGGGCAATTTCGTTCACATAAAATCTCGAATAAACCGTACCAAAGTTCTAAAGTTATGATCAAAAGAAACATTTATGAAAACAACACATGTAACTGTCACTTGTGTACAATTTACGAGCGTTACGATAATTTAGTGTGCATTGCCTGCGCGACATGAACACTGTTCTCTCAGCTTGTTATTAAGACAGCAATGTATAATACGAGAGCACTACGAAACAATAATTATGGCCACCGTAATTATATCAACAGTGCGAATTATGAGTGCGCATTGCGAGGGGTGTTAAATTTTAATACGAATGGGGTTTAAGTTGCAGTCAGGAGTTCGTATTCTGACAGTTTCTTTTTTAATTAAACAGTATTCTGGAAACTATTGACAATTCACTTCGTAACTCAGTTACTGTTAACAGTTAGATAAACAGAGCAATTGAGTAGTTCGACAGATAGACAGTTCCCATGTAAGTATTTGGATAAGTTTTGGTCCCTTGACTTCGCATTAATTAGCAACTCACGAAGGTACAATATTTGTTTTACTATATTTTTAAGGTTACGTGACAGTACCCACATAGACTAATCAACCAAACGACAAAGTTATACCTAGTCAAAGTTAACGTTCAAGTTCTCGAACCAGCCCCAATTCCCAAGTTAGCTTCAATATTCACAGGGAAATCGAATTGTGTAGTTCAAATTCGCAGGTATTTACTTAGAAACATGATATTGCACAGTTCAATTAAACTAACGTACGAGAACATAGAATATTCTAGCACTGCAATCCCGGTTACAGCTCAATGTGGCTTATGTATTTCGTGGAAAATCAAACGGAATTCTCTCTCTGCTCGCGGAACTCTACAAATATTAATTGTAGAACACATAACACCGTGACAGCATCAGCGATTTTTAAGGCGTTATTAAAAGCGAAACGCTTTAGTTTTGTTGTGCAGTTTTAATTATATCTATTTCTGCATCGTTTTATGTGGCTATGATTACGTTTCTGGTCGTTTAGTTTAGAACTTTAGATTGCCTTTGTATCTGAGGTGTTTGTGTGAGCGATTTAACCATTATTAATATAATTATTGTACAATTATATAATATAATAATTATAATAATAATTATTAATTAATATAATTATTGTATTTAGTAAGACTGAATATTGCCAGATTTGAGGGGAATGTTTGAAAAGATGGAACGCGAAGGGCAACTGAAGAATTAGGGTTTGTTTTAGTCAGTACAAATCTCTCCGGGAGAAGTCATTTAAAATATATTAGGTACCATAAGAGATTAAAGCATGTTTTAAAGTAATAAGTGGTGCTAATGAAGTCACTATTGGCAATGTTTGTCAGTATTATAAAACTTTCAATTATTCAGGTCAATTTTGTGCTTGTATTTTTTATGACCAAGAACTTATATTTTAAATTATTCTCAAGTTTTAGCTCAAGTGCGATTTGCCTCTTCCGTAACGACTTCACTAATTTTGGTGCTTCTGTTTTGTGTTTGGTTTATATTATATGGATAGTTTTAGCTTTGTTTAGTAAATACTTACTTTAGTAGCCCGGTAGATACCGCTAGGCTAAGATGGCGTCTGTCGGGACTGCTTTACACCTTGACTGAAGACAATTTCGATCATGGTCCCGTAACATAGCTTGCCATGACTTTGAACATGGAGAATACTCGAGAGTCAATCTCCTCCAAAATAAATAAAATACCTACAAAGATCTCAAAGATCTCACCTTATATTTCATAGAAAATTTTGATAGGTACCATTAAAAAGAAAGTAGGTGGTAAATCTTTGTAATTATTTACGAATACAAATAAGCCGTGCGCCCCTATGTATTCTTTCCTCCGCCTCCGCTTTTGTCCGTGGTAAATTCGTTTTGTTTATTTGTAAAAGAAATATACATTTTTTGTCGCCTCACTTGTGCGTTTCTCCGCATCCGCTTCTGCCTATGACCGTACATACCTCTACCGCAATATTTATAGAATACGGCATAAGTTACCGGAATCGATTTCGTTAGGTGTCAAAATGCGTTAGATATGTATTTTAATTATTTCTCTGACAGAATTTATTATTAATTGTACTATGCATACTTATACATATTTAAAATAGTAGTTTACTATTAGTAACAGTCTAACAGTAATTTACTATCAAACCTATTTATACACCGCCATTGTAATTCTAAAACGGTGTATATTAGCACAACTTACATTTTCATTTTGTTAATATTACAATAGTTACGAAGAAATTAAATTCTAATTGAAGTTTTTAGGATAATTTTCTGGTCTAAAGGTTTAGATGATTATCAGCGGATTAAGAAAGACTTTTAAATGTTGCTGCCGTATATTATGTTATAATTTTTGGCAGTTTACACAATCATTTTAGATCTTTTTGTAATACGAGTATATTAATTTTAACATTGGTTAAAGTAGGTGCTCTTGAACTTGGTATGCAGAGCCAAAAATTGGCGAAATGACTTCATCAACATTCCACCTGCTTCTTCTTTTTACTGTCGTGTCAATGGTCACACATTCTTTTTGGCGATTATTTGGCCACCAGCACTTTGTCGTTGAGTATTTGCACAAAAGAAGGTGGGGCATTTTCTACAGAGGTAGGTACCCGAAAAAAACATATTGGTCACACATGGATAGGTCGAGGAAACCCATTAGGTCCCATTATTTCTTCTGCGGCTAACCTGGGCCAGTAAACAGTTAAGAGCACTCAAACTCTGTAACCGGAACAATCTACCCATAAGTATTTGTTGAGTGGTATAGCTTAGGGGTGGGGCATCTTCAGGCCGTATTTGGCTTATTTGTATGGACTCTCCAAGCTAGGCTTCTCGTGATTTGTGGAGCTATGTTACTGCATCCGTGAGACGTTAGTTTGTGGTTGCGAGGGCAACCTTTATTTAGTACTTATTATTCTTTTTAAGGTAAGCTGGTAGCAATAGCAATGAAGTTCTTTCTTTCTGAGTTATAAACTTGGATGCCGAAAGGTAATATGGAGAGATACGAGCTACTTATATACATACATAAACTCACGTTTTCTTCCCATGAGGGTAGGCAAAAGCTAGAGCGCCACCTGCTACAATCCTTACATACTCCTTTCGTCTCATCCACATTCATACATCTGGTCATACACGCACGCCAATTGCGATTACTACGCACCCGGCCTTTCTGAACTACTTCACCAATAAGGTCAATGTAGAACTTCCTAGAGCGAAGCTAACTTAGATCCTACTAATATTATAAATTCAATAGTGTGCATGTTTGTTTGTATATCGGGCAGGACCTTCTATAATATATCTATGGGCAGGACTCTCGAGACACAGGTTATAAGAGATGATTGAGCGACAATGACTGAACGATCACGAGCATCATGCACCACGACCACTTGACTTGTGGCTGTTTGTTTGTTTTGGCTGCAGAAGCTTCGATCAAAAATAAAGTTTCGTCGAACAACCAAGCGTTCCGAGTTTTGTTCAATATTGCGGTTGATCGTGATGACAAGAAGAATAATTCCCACTCAAAAGCCATTTAGCACAACAGAGGTGCCATATAAAAGGCCTAAGCTAAAGGCCTAAAGGCATGCCATTCATCGAATCCAATGAACTATGGGGGCTCATAAATTTGAGCACAGTATTCATGCTAACGCCATTAAAATATGCGCCTAGTGTGGGCTCGGCGCGAAACATAGCGATGTGTCGCGGAGTGTTGAATTGTGCGTCTTTATCACTTTCAAAACATAAGTTGCCTTTTAAATTTTTAATAGGTGTCTTTCGTTTAAAGACAGGTGCCTAAACTTCTAGTATGTTAAAGTTAAATTTAAAACTTTACAAATTATTTTCATAAATGTATCAATTTCAGTATTTTATAAAATGTTCAAGAAAATACTAGTTAAAATATATAACACTAGCTTTTGCCAGCGGCTTCGAGAAGAATCATTTCATTGAACACTTTTAAAGAGTGTAGGCTGCTTTTCCACCGGAGATGCGCTATGCTACGTTGCTGCAGATGCGTTTGATATTCACCAATCATAATATTCACTGCATTGCACTGGTAGAAACGAATTCATCTAAGATGTGTGTTTTTATATGGAAGGATGCGTGCTATGGATGCGTGCTGTGGGTCATCTTCCCTACTATTGTTAGGATCGCATAGCTCGAGCTGCGAATCTTCGTAGCGCGGCTATACATCTTCATATCACATCTTACTCGCACAGCTACATAGCATAGCATCAGTGGAAACGGTTTCGTAGCTCAGATTTTACATCCTCGCAGCACAGTCACATGGCACGCCTCTGGTGGAAAGGCACCCTAACTCTTCGTAAATATCTTGAAGATTTTCATTAGGGATTATTGTGTGCTCTTCAAGTTGACTGTAATCAAAATTAACAAATGTTTAAGGAGAATAACAAAGTAAGATAAGAAGGGTATTATAACGCTTCAAAACAGTAATAAGAAAGAAGTGTCCACCTCCATTTCCTTTTTCAATCGACATGACCTATTCTATCTCTATTGTATCAAGAATAGACAAAGTTATTTCATGAGTAATCCTAAAAAAATCGACCGTTGAGTTGCACGACTGTGGATACCGTCCGTAGACCGTTTAAGAATGGAAACAATTCCTTATTTTAAACATTGTTATACTCAAAATTGTGAAAATCTTTTCTTTCGTCTTTCCTTCCGTTGCAAACGAAACCCATTTCTACGGCGCCTTGCATGCTACGCGTGCTGGTGTGGATGCACAGCAGTATTCAATATTTTGCTGGCTCAAAACTTCGTCGGTGACATAGTTAAAAGTCACTTAGATTCTTTAAAGGAGTTATAATTTGAAATCAGATAGGTAATTGTACTTTCCATGTAAGTACTTACGAGTCTCCCCAGTTCGTCCGAAAGCACCCATTCCTACTTTCTACATTTGTGAAATACCTTCGCTCTCACCTAGTGAGTCACCGGTAGCGTCACCGGGCCGTCACGCGTACATCACCTACGATTGCTTCTATCAGATGTACGTTTTACATCCTACGTCCCGAGGGCGGCGGGTTGGGCTCCACAAGTCACCTCGCGTTATCTTGCCGTTTACTTAGAACACGTACCGTCTGTCTCGGCGGGATGTCTGTGTGGGTTAAATGACAGCGGGTGACGGGTAGCGGATTGGGAGAGCGATATAGTTGGAAGCGAGAATAGGGTTAGGATTTAAGCCTCATTTGAACGATGCAAGAAATAGGTTATTTTATTCTATAGATTAGTTTTTCTTTTGTTACAATCAAAATTGACGACGATACAACTCTTCTAAAAATCACTAAACGTCACTTGGTCGGTACAATTTTACACTCGTTATATTGTCACAAGCCCCCCCCCCCCCTCTCCCGAATAAATAAAAATCACGTGTTCCTATGATGATATGAAATTATGTAAAAGAGTACGATCGATTCTTGCTTGAAAAATGTAGCGCTACTGCCGACATTCATTGGCGGTTATGAAGTCGCGCGTGAAGTATTACTAAGATATTATCTCGCGTTAAGGAAGATTCGTTTATTGTCTTTTAACTAAAGTGCGGGAGAAATTTGTTACCCGCGGAAGCGTTTTCATACGCTTTACATAAAAACCAGTTGTGACATTGTGTTCGTAATTGCGATAGGTAATTTGCCATTGCGGTTTGTGGTTGTGGTTACGCTTACGTCACTTTTTTTTTTTAAGTTACGGGATTTTTCCTAAATAGTGCCTTAGACTATAAACATTAATTATATGCTACTTTATGTAGTTTTTATCGCAAGACATGTACCGTACTTCCTACATGACATGTTTTTCTTGAGTGATTAGAAAAAAAATAATTAAAAATGTCGATTTATATTTTGCTTATCAATATAGAATAATCATGATCTTTTAATGTACTCACTGCTGCGACACTAGTCTCCTTTTTATCTGTTGGTATTTTGCCTAACTTTAGGTGAATATTTCTTTAAGTAAGGCTACTTAGTATAACAGAAAACTACAGTCGTGTGGGACGATAATTTGTTTCCAAATCGGTATGGGAAACTGCTTTGTTTCTCACGGGTCATTGTGATATATTTTATGTGGTAGCTTCATGTACCTCTGTATCTATTTTGTGCCTAATAGAATTAATCTGTATAATGTATAGACCTCTTACAAAAATCTTTGCATGACTAATTCTATCTCTATTCTACCAAGTATAGACAAAGTCATTTTATCGTTATTTGTATACAAATCGACTATTTTTTGCACAAGTATGACACGGTTGGTACACCATTGAAGAATAGTAACATTTCTTTTTATATTTTATACATTTTCACGTTTAAAACGGTAAAACCTTTCGACGTTCTGTCATTTTGTCTTCCGTCCACAAAACTCGTTTCTACGGTGACATGCTACGCGTGCAGAGAGCATTAGAGATTAAAAAAAAATTTTTCACCTCACCCGCTCGGAAAGATTCTATTTCTCATTCAAAATCTGAGCGCAAAACTCCATTTTGTGCTCTAGAGCACAAAGTGTTGTTTAAAATTGGAACACGTCTTGTATTCAATTGTTTTCTACTTTTCTACACTGGCAGGCGAGCCGCCCCCACTACATTTCCTCGCTGTGTGAGGTGAAAAGTTGTGTATTGCACTCGGCAGCAAAGTTTTTCTGCGTCTCGTACCTTTGAAAACTTCGCATCGCTCAGGATTCTATATTTGAACCGCTCGTTTCTCTCGCGGTTCAATCTTAGAATCCTTCGCTAGCTCAGTTTTCAATTCAAGTACTCGCGCCAAAAATCAACTTTGCAGCCTTGCATATCAAATAACTATTTCACCTCACCCGCTCGGAAAGATTCTATTTCTGATTCAAAATCTGAGCGCAAAACTCCATTTTGTGCTCTAGAGCACAAAGTGTTGTTTAAAAATCGAACACGTCTTGTATTCAATTATTTTCTACACTGGCAGGTGAGCCGCCCCCACTGCATGTCAGTGCACCAACCTATTTTTTTTTCTGAACATTAGTGTTAAGTAGTAGATGTCGTAGGTAAGTTTGAGTTTTTAAAATTCGAGAAAATCGTCTTCTACCGCCTTATATCTGTCTCTGTCTCCAACATTCACAATGGAATCCAATGAATTTGAGCAATTTTCCGCAAATTTACGTAATAATAACACACAAGTGACAAACACAAGTATTAGTGTTCCAAAAAAACATTTAACTTTCAATATTAACAATTGTAGTAATTTTACTTTTAATTTCTAAAATGAATAAATAAATACTTATATAGTAAATTGTTTAAGCTGTTTCTCTTACACCTACCATTTCCTCGCTGTGTGAGGTGAAAAGTTGTGTGTTGCACTCGGCAGCAAAGTTTTTCTGCGTATCGTACTTTTGAAAACTTCGCATCGCTCAGGATTCTATATTTGAACCGCTCGTTTCTCTCGCGGTTCAATCTTAGAATCCTTCGCTCTCTCAGTTTTCAATTCAAGTACTCGCGCACAAAAATCAACTTTGCAGCCTTGCATAACAAATAACTATTTCACCTCACACGCTCGGAAAGATTCTATTTCTCATTCAAAATCTGAGCGCAAAACTCCATTTTGTGCTCTACAGCACAAAGTGTTGTTCAAATTCAAAATTCGAACATGTCTTGTATTCAATCGTTTTCTACACTGACAGGCAAGCCGCCCCCACTACATTTCCTCGCTGTGTGAGATGAAAAGTTGTGTGTTGCACTCGGCAGCAAAGTTTTTCTGCGTCTCGTACCTTTGAAAACTTCGCATCGGTCAGGATTCTAAATTTGAACCGCTCGTTTCTCTCGCGGTTCAATCTTAGGATCCTTCGCTCCCTCAGTTTTCAATTCAAGTACTCGCGCCAAAAATCAACTTTGCAGCCTTGCATAACAAATAACTATTTCTTTTTCTATCCAGTACTAAGTACGAATGTCGTACATAGCATGTCAATCTTCATTCGTGTCACATCGGAAAAGACGTCTTTTTAGTTTATTTTGTGATTTCATGGTGTTTATCTAATATGTTTAAACGAGCAATTCTTGTATATTAAGGTATATAATTATAATCAGGATCTCGGAAACGGCTCCAAGGATTTTCATGAAAGTTACAGATTAGGGGTTTTTCGGCTCACGGAATCGATTTATCAAGGTCCCGGGTTCGAGAAAAGCTCGGTTCCCAAGATGTAGACATTTTAAAAACCGAGCGAAGCTCGGTCAACCTGATATTTATTCTTATCCCTTGCACCACTCCCACTCCCGATATTAGCCAAGTTTCTTTTTTATATCCCTAATATATTCACTTTTTACTGTTTAAATTATCGTCGATAATTCTCGACAAGGTACCAGGTGACGTCACCGTTCACGTCATAAAGAATGAAAATTATTATGATGTTCCGCTTTGTAACTGATACTTTGATACTTTCAACAGAGACTAGATTATGACATATTACTAGGTATATAATAAAGTTATTCTATCTGATAGTGAACATTTACATAAATAAACAATTGAGGAAGAATATAAATTTTTATGTTGTAATGTTCACCAATGGGCTTCTGTGTTTGTTTAGGGATTTTGGGGCTACTGGCTGTCGTTAGGACAAAATTTATGGGGTAGGCACGAACATAGATCATGTCATGGTCATGTTACATAAAGAACAAGTAATAGTATTAAGACCACGGCATTAAGTCCGCCGTTGTGCAAAGTACCTATTATTTCTCGTGCATAAAGTTTTATAAATAAAATAATAGACTAACATAGGCTAGAGTAAGTAAAAGACTTTGTATTGGATTATTAGATCAAATTGTAATGTAAAAAGGCATTGTGCGATTCCTACATAGTCTCAATATTATGACGTTCTGCAAGCTAACGATCAAAATCCTGACGCTGGCCATAAGAATTTCAAAAAAACACGAAGGTGCCAAAACCATAACCTTATTGATTTCAAATCGATTAAATGTTTGATGACAGATTCGATTGCGTGCATCGATATAAACTTTAATCGGTATTGACATCGACCGCTCGTCGCCTCCGATATGAACCGACATGTCGATGATATGTTTTCATTCCGTCATGACAGTTTTGATTAGGTTTGACGCGTTGACCGACCGCGGCTAAAAGAGTATTCGTGTTGTCAAAAATCTGTGATATTGATTTCGTTGATACCTATGAATTTTTTGCTTGTCTGGTTCTAAAGAGTCGGATAGTTTGCCTCCACTTTATACTTTTTTAATTCCTAAAAACTTAAAAATTCTCTGCTATAAAGATGCTTGCTACCAACTAACAGCTTTGATAGCATATTAGTTTAAATATTTTCCAATCTGTGTCTTGAGCTTGGTAGACATGTACAATTGTTAGATATTACTCAATGAATTTTAGGAGTAGGACAAGTGTAAATAGTTACCTGGAGGGAACGTATTATCTATTAATACATCTGTATTTTTATAGATATCGGAACCAATAATCTAGCTACGAGTCAGACTTCTCCTCTTTTTGGCCCCGAAACTCGTTCAGTTAAAACCACCACAAATTCCGATCAGCTTCGGAATCTCAAATAACATATCGGCGCCCAAACTTGATATACAAGAAACAATAAACGTAAAACGTGCGTTATGTGTACATAAATCAAATCGTGGTTCGTCTGCGACACTTGTTAAATTGCTAATAAAAGTCTTCAACGCGACGCGTACGCATATATTAGAGTGGTTTTATTGCGACAGAGTGCATCGGCGCTTTTGATTGGCCCGCTGTCGGCGGCGGCGATCGGGTGAAGTCGCCTGTTCGAATTTCAAACTGACTGCGAAGTTAAATGGAAGGGTTGTGGGTTGATGCGTGTATAGGTTTACCCGCTTTACATGTAACCGCTGCACTTTAAGCTGCTTCTGTAAAAGTCATCGGAGGCTATAACTGCTGTGATATCCAATAAAAACTTCACCTAGACACACGTATCGTTCAATCTTTAATATTTATGGAAAGGGTCTGTGTACTAAATAAACAGGCTTTAAGAAGTCTGATTTTCTGATAACAAATATATTTTATTGCGTTAAGTACTTCAACTGAAGTATTATCGTTAATTAAGTTAGGAAGGTTTAATTGAGAAATTCATACTTATGTTTGTCTTGGAAATATTGGTAAGTCAAGGGACTTAAAGACTGTTGTTAATAATTAATGGGTATTCATAAAGTGGAAGCCACTTCTGGGCGTTATAGAAACGTTTCGTCCAGCACGCGTAGCATGGCGCCGCGCCGTAGAAAGGGGTTTTGTCGACGCAAGAATAGATAAAATGACAGAACGTAGAAATAATTTTAGCGTTTTAAGCATGTTTATGTAAAAAATATGGAAAATAAACGTTCTTTTCTTCAATAGTGTAAGAATGGTGTCATATTTGTGCAAAAAAACAGTCGATTTGTGTATAAGTAACGATGAAATAACTTTGTCTTTTCTTGGTAGAATAGAGATAGAATCGCCATGCTACACGTGCAGGATTGTTTTTGTAATATAAATCATTATTTAGGAATATAATTATATTGTTATCATTGATTTTTCGCTGCACCAGAGGAGGCGGTAGCACGAGTGCGCGACATAAACATGAAGTAAATACTTCGACATGAAATTGAAAATACTTGGTCTATTTACACAATGTTACGTTTTTTTAAATGAGAAAAGATACTTGAGTTTTCGATTATTTACTTATATTAACGTTTACAACATACAGTCGTCCTAGCGACAAAAATAAGGTACTAAACAAACGTTAAATCAACAGCATAAAAACAAATACGTCTCAAACTAACACATAATAATGAAAGTCAATGAAATAAATTATTTTTTTACCAAAGTGCCCACCGGCTGGCCTTGATCGTTCAAACATTGGAGGCGCCCACATATGTATGCCCGACTGTACCGTTAAAAAAAAACTAGTACAGTTACTGACTAAACTGGATTGCGTACAATTTTTATAATAAAACGTATAATGTTTAATATAATCTCGGATGAATGTGGGAATTTTGCGTTCATTGTTATAACGTTGCGCTCGTCTTAACTCTGATGATTAGACGCTGTTACATTTTTTTAAAGTGAACTATAATATTATTAATCTGAGAAAAACATCGGATGGTTACCATATAGCTCTGTCTTACTTATTATAAAATGGAAAAGTAGGTTAGGTATGTAGTATGTATATTTGAATGTTCTGATTCAAGTCTAAACGGCTGAATCAATTTGGATTTAGAGGTAGGTGGGACCCAAAAGGCGGTTATAGGAGGTGTGGTGAGATGGAACGAACCTAAAGGCTAGTCGTTTTATGTAATCTTTATATATTACATCATTATAATGATAGAAACATTACTGGTTAAAGTCCTTATAGAAATAGTTATGACTACAACGACTCTATCAGAATAGGCATACTATATTCCCGGGATCGTGGGACTCTCCGGGGTCGCGGGACCGTCTTATCAGGTAACTGTGACCGGAACGTAAAGGGCTTTTGAAGAACACCTTGGGTTTTAGTCAGTACGAGTCTGACAGTGGTGGGAGGACTCATTTGATGTATTTAATGCGATAAAAAAAGACATATTTACCATATTTTGGTAGCATAATGTGTATCCATTTTGTGTATTTTTCCACCATATTTTTTTCTTTCGCTGTTAGGATGATTAATGTCAGTTTGCTAGACTTTCTTGGCTGTACCTATAATTTAATGTCGATAAGGCTAGCCAAGGGCAATATTGTACTTCAGTTCGAACAAATTACTTATTGGTAAAGTTGTTTGTCAAGTAGTGCAGAACCGTTTATATAAGAAATACAACTAAAACAACCGTTCCAGTTGTATTTCTAAATACGAATATAACTACTAACTGTTGGCAGCGGCTGCGGCGTCGTTTGCGCATTTATCAAGGATCATCCTTTGGAAACTTAACAATGGGATAAAAAATGTCCTCGAGCGGGAGAGGACAGACTCCACCTAACAACCTTGCCGCCGCGAGAGACGCCCATGCCAACAGACGTCGCGATGCGATTTCCGGCCACTTGTAGAGGTGCGGGCATGCGGACGGCAAGTAATAGGTGACTCGCTGTCCAATCATAGACGGCGACAGCTGTCAGCAAACAACTACTACAAACTTTTGCATTTATTAATTATGTGACATTATAATTGTGGAATACTCGTGCTATCCTACGCCATCTATCATTTTTTTTTGTAACTTACTCCATTAGCATGAGCAAGCTCCTTTCTGAAATGTCATGTACAACAAGTTTGAAACGTTCTTTAGAGGTAAATCCTTCAGTAGGTATTTACATGAAACTCGACTATCCTATAAGGGTCTGGAGCTTGTGTCGCTTGTAATTAGAATTTACATTCAGATAGTGCAGTTGTATTCGCAAATGAACTTAATATGTGGTGCATGTGAGACATGGAAATTAGTTTGTATTAAACAATTTATTTGGGTTGCTTCTTCAATTCATACTTTTTTTCTAATGAAGCTTCCTACACCCTACAGTCCCAGTCACAAGGTTTGTAACATGTAAAAGTACTGTAGTTTCCCCATTACAAATTGTTGATCTCTACGGAGAAGAATGGGCAAGAAATTCGATTGACTTTGTTAAATCAAAATATTATTACAAAATCGTGTATGCATAATTCCTGTTGCTCAGTAATAAATACATAATGACATGGTTTATTTATTTATTTATTAACATGGTTTAACCCGGTATTATGTTCCTGCTGTACATATAATTTTCGAGAGATACGCGGTCGAATCCGCTTGCAGCAAGCAAGTAGATGAATGAATCTGAAAGGTTTTACTTTTATAAAAGATGCAAAGTATATGTCTACCACCTAATTATACCGATGGCTAATTATACAGTAACTGATACTGTCGCTGGTAGCGATTGTAACACAGATTTGCATATCTCATTTTGTATCTTGTAAACTGATAGTTTTTCGCTCTAACGTGATTTCTTCACGCTTGTGGCAGATGAAAATGGGAGACACGTTGGCAGTTAATTGAAGGATATTTGAAGAGTTTCATGCTTCAAAAGAAAAAACGGCACTCTCTTTTTATTACTTGCTATGAAAATGAGTCCTCCCACCCAAGGCGGGACGGAAGGGACTGTCAGACTTGTACCACGGCTGACTAAAATCCACGATTACGAGATAAGACGGTCCCGCGAAACCGGTAAAAAAACCGAACCCTTTGGTCAATCCACTAGGAGATACGGGACGCTGCGCGCACGTTTCAACTGTCAGTCAAAATCTAGGTCAGAGGCGACTAAGCCCCTTCGTACACAAGGCGACTCAAGTTTCCGATACCTTACGACTTCGGTATCCAAGCGGCTATCGCAATACAAACCCATAGAGGTTCGAATACAAGCACGCGTCAATGAATACCAAAATCGTAAGGTATCGGAGACTTGCGTCGCCTAGTGTACGAAGGGGTTAAGTCTACGATTGGAGAGCTTATCCAGAAGCAGCCTGTTGTAACTTTGAAGTATTATATTGATGCATCCGATATCGATACTGATATATCGGCGATACTTCGGGTTAGACGATATTTCGGTAAGTATCGACGATATTTTTAAGACCGATTCAACGATACTTTATAATAAAAAAAAACCAAATTCCGAAAAAGTTTCCAACTGAGTTCTGTCGCATCGGGGAGATTATTTTCCAGCGCAGGCACGCTCTTATTCAAATAGACTTGCGAAATCGCATATCTCCGAAAAATTTAAGATCACTATGTTTTTTAAACAAAAATCTTATCAATGTCAATTATAATTACTAAAATTTATAATTATCTAATATCAACCTATGTCACCACTTTTTATATTAATAAACAAATAATTTTAATTCACAATAAGCGTATCGGTATCGCGATTATTTTTATAAGAGTATCGGTATCGGTATAGTATCGGCGAAAAGGCGTATTGATGCATCCCTACTTTGAAGACATTCGGGCTGTATGCCTTCGGGAAAACAGTCGAAATTTTAATTAGAGGTTAAATTAAAGATCCAAGATTATGCTAATTAGAAAGGCCGTTTAATCCAGTGCAGTGCGGTCTCGCCTACATTATTACTTTCCAGCTTAAAAGATACACGACCAGTCAAGCTCTTAATAACCATAATCTGATCGTTAATTGTAGGGAAAGATTATACAAAGCCAGGTCAGCTGTTTTGGATATGTTCAGCTACATGTGTCGCCGTGAGTGCGACCATTATGCAATGAATACCTCATTATTCTTAGATGATGAATAGTATAACGCTGTGATTATTGTTCATGTAACCAGTAGACGGGATTATGCTCGTATTGTTGTCATTAATGGGCAACAGCAATTATTGTTATTGTTGCTGGGATTCTGCTTATTGCTTATGCACTTTCCGCTTCCGCTTATGAATGTCTAATCATGTCTGAATTATTGTTATTATGTGATGAGATTATCTTATTTCATTGTTGTTGGGTTATTTTGTTCTTAAACCTCTATAGATTAGAATTTTGAAAATGTTACAATATCAAGTGACAAAAAATTAAAAAGGTCGATTTTGTCCTTCGCGGCAATGCTAATACTAAATTATACAGTGAAACCTGGTTATGTGGGACCTGGATAAGTGAGAAACCTCCATAACTGGTACTCATGCTGAAGTCCCAACACTTTGTTAATGTATTACCTCTGTTAGTGGGACGAAGCGAACCTCTATAACTGGGATTCGTTCTTTCGATTTTATCGTGATAGTTACCTCTATAACTGAGACAGCAAGTAAATTTTACATGTATTAACCTCTGTAACTGAGACAACATCGATTTTGTTTGTTTAATTACTTAGTCTTATTCTACCCGCAAATTCTGCACTTAACTAATTTTGAGCATCAATGACCTTCAGTTTTAGTTTTGCTTTACTATCATACGGATGTTTATTTGAAAAATGCCGATCCGAAGGCTCAAATTATCAATAATCCAGAATAAAAAAAAAATATTTGATTCATTTTTGTACTGCTTAATAAAAAAAAAACTTTTTTCAAAAAAAAAGTAACCGCCTTCAAAAACAACCACAACAAAAAAGGGTAAAATAACCTACAAAATAACTTTTCTTTCGGAAGTCGGTGGCTTTGTTTTTTTATTTCGTTGTCTTTTTTGCCACCGACTTCCGAAAGAAAAGTTATTTTGTAGGTTATTTTACCCTTTTTTGTTGTGGTTGTTTTTGAAGGCGGTTACTTTTTTTTTGAAAAAAGTTTTTTATTTTACTCTTTTTAGTTTAAATATTCAACCCAAATTCTTGTCAAATATATCATTTTCTTACATGTGCACTAGAATTTTGTAATCCGTGGCACCGAGCGATGTTAATAAACATCGCTCATGTACACATGCTAATAAAATTCCCTATCTCAAAAACTGCTGAACAGATTTTGATGAAACTTGCAGTATTCCCTAAGGTGAACAATCCCCAGTACAACAAAAAAAGAATTTTGAAAATCGGTCCACAATTGGCGGAGTGATCGCGTAACAAACACGCAAAAAGTAATGTCATCCAAGTAGCTGAAATCAATAAAAATGCTCACAAAATAAAAAGTACTAGACCAAATTGGATGAAATTTTTATGGGACCTCACTGCAAGTATAAAGCATCGAACAAAAAAAGAATCACACTAATCGGACTAGAAACCTCGGAGTAATCGATGTACATACATAAAAAAAAAGAAAAAAAAAAAACATACCGACCGAATTGAGAACCTCCTCCTTTTTTTGAAGTCGGTTAAAAAAAGATTACATTACATAATTACATTCAGTAACTTTTTACCGACTTCAAAAAAAAGGAGGTTATTGATTCCTAATAAATATTAAAATTAACGTATAATGTTTACATAATACGTTATTTTATTTGATAAATAGCACCTCTTTAACTGAGAGAACCTGCATTCTGACCTCTATTAATGGAACCCTCTGTAAATGAGACAGATATTTATTTATACCTGGATATCTGAGACACTGCGTAAGTGGAATACCTCTATAAGTGAGACAGATTTGTAGGTCCCTTGAGGTCTCACTTAACCAGGTTTCACTGTATTATTACTAGCTGTTGCCAGCGGCTTTACCCGCTAGAAAATTATCCCACGGGAACATAAAATCGGGATAAAAACTATCCTATGTGTTAATCCAGGTTATAAACTATCTGTGTACCAAATTTTAGCCAAATCCGTTCAGTGGTTTTTGCGTGAAAGAGTAACAA
This sequence comes from Agrotis clavis, assembly GCA_954870645.1. Lineage (NCBI taxonomy): Eukaryota > Metazoa > Arthropoda > Insecta > Lepidoptera > Noctuidae > Agrotis > Agrotis clavis. Next base: position 28,140,402 of record OX940917.1, on the reverse strand, counting down.
ACATACCTACATACACATACATACATCCTCACAAACTTTCGCATTTATAATATTAGTAGGATGCTTTGCAGTATCATGATTTTGCCATACACCGCATTCATGTAGCTGTGGTTACAATCATACAGATACCAACCTCTTATTGTGCCATTTTTGGGTTCTTTCGTATTTAGAGCATAATCAGCTAAACACTGTTTTAAGCTTTCACGGTTTGTCTCTAAATTTAAAATGTCACTTACGGGATATCTTCCGTGATTATATTTTTGGTTGAGTTCCCGATATTTCGACGCTATTGCAAGCGCCATGATCGCGGGTTGACTGGAGATTGCGGGTGGATGAAAATAAATTGTTAGGAGCAGACAAATCTGTTTACCCTCTTTCTTTGTCTCTTGTTACGCGCACTACTGGAACTCGACACTAAGTCACGGCAAAACACACTCACAGTATCAACAAGTTTTTTGGAGTCTTTATAACGATGCCGGCTGCCCTTTATGAGCATGTTCACAACTGGATTCCACGTACTCGACAATTTGAAGCCATCCTCTCGATTGAAATTCTTGTGTTTTCTTATTTCAATTGCTTCTCTTGTCAGTCTTGGTATGTAATGTTTGTCCGTGGACAAAATACTAGGCTTGTGAAATTCAATCCAGTGATTGGGCCCTGACTGTAGCAGATGTTCAGCTATGGCAGATTTTTGCTCATCGTTATTTTTGACAGCCTTGATGTGCTCTTTGGTCAGTCAACCCGCGATCATGGCGCTTGCAACAGCGTCGAAATATCGGGAACTCAACCAAAAATATAATCACGGAAGATATCCCGTAAGTGACATAATCAGCTAGCCTATAATGTTCCCAAACGGGGCCCCCCTGTAGAGGGCCAAAGCCTGCCGGGGTCGCGGGACTTATCTCATTACCGTGACCCCGGAAAACCGTGGATTTTAGTCAGTACAAGTCTGACAGTAAGGGTGGGAGGACTCATTTGATGATTTTACCACGTTATAAATAAAACATGTTCCCAAAGCTTGGACACAGGCCTCCTCTCTGTGAGAGGGAGTGGATGGTAATTCACCACGCGGGGCCAGTGCAGGTTGGTAGATGTTACATGTCTTCGAATTTTTAGTTCCAGGATATGCTGGTTTCCTCTTGATGTTTACCTTGCCTAAAATAATACTGTCGCTAATCTACATTCGTCAAGTAAGTTGAGTATACTTTGAAACCTTGTTATATTAATTTATTTCAGGTAAAATTAAAAGTAAAAAATAGTCAAAGTGATTATACACGCTGTTTTTTCGCATTTTCGTCAAACTTCAGGTGATTGTCACAAAAGTCATAAATAATCAATTGAAAGTACAGTACCGGGCAAAACTAATAAGGGCTGCTTTTTTTTTGTTGTTGAAATTTTACAGTATTTCATAATTAAACCCTTAATTCAATACAAATGAAAGAGAATCACCCGACTACGCAGTCCGCGCGTACGCACACAGCGATGAGCAGCTGGTGTGCGTGAATTGAATCTACTACTCTTGAAGAAACTAGTTCACACTTACGGATTTCAGTAAAAAGGAAAAATAAAATAAAAAATACCTACCTATTTTATTGTTGATTTGGGTCGAGAATCATGAGTATAATCACGTCCTTGAATTTGAATAGGTTGCAGATCAGCACATTGTATACTCGTATAGTAAAATGTTTTTGACACATTCACGTAACAATTTTTTATGGAAGCTCAGAAGTATCAATAATAATCAGCCAATTACTGATACCTTACACTGTACGGAAAACTTTCAGTATGATGCATTAAAATAAAGTTACTCGTTTGCTCACGCATGCTTGCTCTTTGTAAAGCCGACTGTGAGTTTGTAGCGGGATGTTGCCAAAAGAGTTCCAGTTGAAAACTTCGGTATTTACTGCAAAGACTTGGAAAATTAAAGAACCTAAATCGGATCAAGTAACATACATTGATTCGGAATATCTTTATCAAAAAGATAACGGTCAATAAGAATCTTTGCCTTTTATGGATAATAACCGGCTCCCGTGGTGTTTTATCACCAAAATCTCCGTGTTTATGAAATTTATATTATATTTTTATGGTTTTTCGGCTAGCCATGGGAAAATACAGTGGCTTCATCAAGTTGATATTATATGCACTGGTGTTTTATGTCGCATAATGGAAAGTTGACTTAATTCCGTTTTGATAGAGTTTGTTTTTGTATGATTGGTATTGAAAAGTTATTGCTGTAATACGAAGAAGTACGTTTTATTTTTTAACATGCTGAGTTTGGAATGAAAAAGTAACATAACATAAGATTAGCTGTTTATTAGTCAAGTTGGAGACGAAAGATTTTGGACGAGTAGTATGCAAGGGCTCGTGACGTCGCCGTCGAAACGTGTTAGTAATGTAGGTCGTTGGTGGATAGAAAATAAGATATTTTTTCTTTTTCATGTCTTTCAAATAGGAATGAGTAGAGCACGTAGTGCAGAAAGTATTTGTTTAAAAAAAAAAATATTGTTAAATATCAATCACTAGATGACCACTCGTATCCATAATTATGCCTAATGTACCCAAGTACAAAAAAACACGATAAAACTTAGTTTACAAATATGTACAACAGACATAATATTTGTATCGCATTAGTAAAGATAAATAAATAATGTAACAGTCCACACAAAAGACGCCCTTATTACAACGTCATAAAAGCATACTTAAATTGTTACCCCTAACATGATTTTACTTAAAACTTACGTTCGCTGGATCTGAAGAAGATAAGTTAGTTAAATTAAATTTTTACCACCCATTACCTTATCGAGAACAAATATAAACAATGTTCATACAATGTATGTTTGAGATACGAACACTTAGCGGGAACGTGACCATGATTGTTACATTATTGTCGTAGAAGTTCTAGCAGACGACTTATATATTTTTATGTTTTTAGGGTTCCGTAGTCAACAAGGAACCCTTATAGTTTCGCCATGTCCGTCCGTCCGTCCGTCCGTCCGTCCGTCCGTCCGTCTGTCCGCAGTTTAGCTCAGAGACGCACAGTACTAGAGAGCTGTAATTTGGTGTAAATATAATATATTTAAATGCACCACACCCTTTATAAGTGTAGTTTTTTTTAGGGTTCCGTAGTCAACAAGGAACCCTTATAGTTTCGCTATGTCCGTCCGTCCGTCCGTCCGTCCGTCTGTCCGCAGTTTAGCTCAGAGACGCACAGTACTAGAGAGCTGTAATTTGGTGTAAATATACGGATTTGTTGTGCCGAAAAAGTGGTAAAATAAAATCTCGTAAAATATTTTTTTTTAGGGTATCTCCTGTACACGTAAAGTGGGGATGTTATTTTTTTTTCTCTTGTACCCCATGGTGTGGGGTATCATTAAATAGGTCTTTAAAAAATATTGATAGTTTCCATTAACAATTTTTTGATAAAAAAATTGGTTTGTGAAATATTAAGCTTTAAAGTGCTAAATTTTGCTCGACTCGATTGTCCCCCCCCTCTACCAGCTAAACGGTTATGTTTGGGGGTGTGAAAAAATTCACAATAGTAGTATACAGGGTGATTTTTTAGTCACCATCCAAATTTTAATATATTAATCTTTGGCGAAAATCATTGAATACGTGTTTTTTCTTTTTGTATCAATCAATACAAAAATATCGAGATATCAGGTCTCAATGTTATCTATAAAAAGTTGATGATGCTGGACACCGCGCTATGATGTGTCGCTCAGGTGTAGCGGGGCGGGGCGGGGGGTCAGCGGGGTGCGCTCTGTCCGTTTCATGCGTCGGCAAGTGTATATTATTAACGTGTAGCTTAGTGACCACACAGAGCGGATGAGAAAATGATTTAATATGACAATTTGACGTATCAATTTTTTCTCAAAAATGGGTTTAGTGATTGATACATAATGCATAGAAAAAATTTGGACGGTGGTAAAAAAGTCACCCTGTATATAACGAAGTTTAAAAGAAAATTGTCATGACTTAGTAGGCTTTACAACTTTACGAGTAATAGTCGACCAACTTATAAAATGTACTTGGATAATATTTTTCTTAAACAAAATGTATCGGAGAACATGTTATTCAACTGCAAATGTAAGTTTGTCAACTTTTTTTTACAGCTTTAATAGGTATGTTTTACGGTATGTTTTTTGGGGATAGGTAGGTTTTTATCGTCAACTATTTTTAACTAACTTCAAAAAAAGGAGGAGGTTCTAAATTCGTCGTAATCTTTTTTTTAAATGTATTTTGCCCGATTTCTCAAAGACTCCTGGACCGATTTTGAAAATTCTTCTTTTTAAAATTAAATTCAGCGAATCAGTTTAGTTAGTTCGCATAAGTATTTTGATGGGCAACTACGGAACCCTACACTGTGCGTGGCCCGACACGCACTTGGCCGGTTTTTTTATTATTATTTTTGGTGCTCGTGTCCTGTATTTACGAGTTAGGGTTTTCGTTTTATCGGAGCAAAAGCGTATCGATTCAGGCAATAACAAGCCGCGCTAATGCACATAATGCAAATAAATTAAAATAAATGTCCAGTATTTTTCTCATTATTTTTTTTCAAATAGTAACTTACCGCCACGTTAGAATGAAAGAATATGTGTTATGTGCACCCAGTGTTACGTCATTTATAATCCTAATCATGACACGGTCAATATTTCATTAGACTTTTCAACGACCACGTTAAAGGGTGTAATTACCCCCTTACTTCCAGGTATCTATAGCGTTCCCACCCTTGGACATCGGGAAAAAAATCAATTACTGTTCGCGTGTTCCAAAGGAGTTTGATCGCGCTAATCCGCCGGCCAGCGCGTGCGCACACCGTGACGTCACGCGAGCTTCCGGCGGGAAAATCATTTTAATTCTTTTAATACATCCCAACAACTATTGGCTGCCCCATTTTCAACTCTATTCTAAGTCAAATAAAGTCCGTTAGTCATTGTTTTGTGTGCAAATATATTTGTCAAGTTTATGAAGATACGGTCTGATAAAGAAGTGATTTTAGACATCCAGGTCCAAGAGTTATGTCTGTAAGTTTGTGCATCCTACTTATTTATGGTATTCGGTAATACGTTGACTGTGTGGTATGTGTGTGGCTATTATAATAGCTTTTTTGTGGGTTTCCAAGTTGAGGGTAATGGGGGAAACGGATTATAATAAGTAATGGTCTAGTGAGAAGACGCTGGCTTTGTTATTGTAATTATCTCTTCAACTTCAACCGGCGCATTCCGTTCATTTTCATGGTTTTCCTACAGCTGTGTCATAGCAAACCTATGCTGGAAACTTGTGGGAAAATACCTTCTATATAATGTTTTTAAAAACAATAGCTACATATCTGTATTATGTATGTATATGTCATCTTTCATACACTTGCAATTTTGCAACTGGAGAACCTCTTCTATAATAAAGGAAATTTCGCTGTATTTATACGTAGGTGATGTAGTTCCATACAGATTTTTCTTAGCATTAGGTAGGTATAACAATCATAAATAAACAGCACACTAGAAAATCTTAATGAGCTGGTCTGAGGTGTACAGTAGTTAATCCGAACTAATCTTATTATGACCATCAGTAATACGGAGTAGGGCGATCACGTAACTTCGGCCGTAGCTACGGAATTCCTTTGACGCAGTTTATACGAAAGAGACGTTTCGAGGACGTATGGTAGTGACGAAGAGTCAAAAACCCAAAATTAACCTAATAGTTGTCAATTATTTTTAATTAACAAATATAAGGTTAAAAAACCGGCCAAGTGCATGTCGGGCCACGCACAGTGTAGGGTTCCGTAGTTGCCCAACAAAATACTTATGCGAACTAACTAAACTGATTCGCTGAATTTAATTTTAAAAAGAAGAATTTTCAAAATCGGCCCAGGAGTCTTTGAGAAATCGGGGACAATACATAAAAAAAAAGATTACGACGAATTTAGAACCTCCTCCTTTTTTTGAAGTTATTTAAAAATAGTTGACGATAAAAACCTACCTATCCCCAAAAAACATACCTTTATAAGCTGTAAAAATAAAGTTGACAAACTTACATTTGCAGTTGAAAAGCATGTTCTCCGATACATTTTGTTTAAGAAAATATGATATCCAAGTACATTTTATAAGTTGGTGGACTATTACTCGTAAAGTTGTAAAGCCTACTCAGTCATGATAATTTTCTTTTAAATTTCGTTATATATACTACTATTGTGAATTTTTTCACACCCCCAAACATAACCGTTTAGCTGGTAGAGGGGGGGGGACACTCGAGTCGAGCAAAATTTAGCACTTTAAAGCTTAATATTTCACAAACGAATTTTTTTATCAAAAAATTGTTAATGGAAACTCACATTATTTTTTAAAGACCTATTTATTGATACCCCACACTAAGGGGTTCGCGAGAAAGAAAAAAAACATCCCCACTTTACGTGTACAGGAGGTACCCCAAAAAAAAATATTTTTTGAGATTTTATTTTACCACTTTTTTGGCACAACAAATCCGTATATTTACACCAAATTACAGCTCTCTAGTACTGTGCGTCTCTGAGCTAAACTGCGGACAGACGGACGGACGGACGGACGGACGGACATAGCGAAACTATAAGGGTTCCTTGTTGACTACGGAACCCTAAAAAAAACTACACTTATAAAGGGTGTGGTGCATTTAAAACTTGACACGTACTTCACTCAGTGGGTAGCGCCCATTGATTCACATCTCTGTCACATCGCGCGCTGTGATCGATTTGATTCGACCGACTTCGCACATAGCGTTGAGTAATTTTTATATCACTGACTTGCGACCGCCTTGGGGCTCAAGAGTCCATTTTTTATTTAGCATAAACTTGCGAAGTTTTAGCCTTTTATCTAGCTGAAGCTAAACTTAATCCATTTCTAAAGCGAAGCATCAAGAATCGCTCCACTGAGTTTATTCACGATTGCTATCGTATGGGAGCGGGGCAGCATTGTGTTTCAGTTCACACAGCGGCGCTTGCGACGGTCCGATGTTAGGTCACGGTGCACTCTGAAAGCAGAAGTGATGCTATACTATGTATAATAATAATGTAATATTCCATAAGATGTAGGCAGGTCGAGATTAGTACCTTAAACATATGATTACAAGCTTATCTAAGTTATGTTTCGTTTTAAGCTTACGCTTAATAAAATAATCTGTTCTTTATAAAATGTTTTTATTTTATTTATTTCAGATAGTAAAACAGATACAGTAAGTAGGTAGTATAATAGTTTACACAAACTGTGGCCAATTACAAGTTTTCACATGTTATAATTTAAAAAAAATGTTAAAAAAAAAAACAGAAAGGTGATACTTAATTATTAAAATTTTCATACAAAAAAAAAAAAAAAATTTTTTTAATAAATACTATAAAATTATAAATTTTCTTTTACGGTAACGCATTTATTTGACATAGTAACATCACAATATTTTCTTTTTTGCTTTAAAAAGAGAGGACATAAGCATTGTAGCAGGAACATCAAAGCCTTTATTCGAAAAGCTTATCGATAGACACAATTGAAAAAAAACCGTTCAATAACGCCAGACAACATTATTAATTTTCTACGGTCGATAAAAAGTAGGCGTCGCGCGTCGTCTGAACGAACCTGTCTGAAAATAAGAGCGTGAACAGCATTTCATACAAAACTTAATTTAAAAATTATGACAGATCGATGTTCGATCTGTCATATTTTTTTTTTTTTTTAAAAACTTCACGTGCACAAGCAGGACACATATTAGACTTATTGTCTAAAAACTTACTGTTTTCGGAAAAATAATATTACAGCTGAATCAGTCCGATTTTAAACTTTGTATAAAATCAGAGATTCACTTTAAAAAGAGAACAGTGTTTATTTTGCAAAGTAAAACATTTGAGAACAGTTCTCTTATAACTTTTTAAACCTATGAACTCTGCATATGACTTTGAAGTTTTATTTTAATCTGTTTCGTCATTTCATCAAAAAATAAGGACTTGAGAGTTTGTATGAAACGTTTTTCGGCGAACAGCTCCTCTTAACAAAACGAATGTTTTAAAAACAGCGTTTTACTAAGTAATACCCGACACTATAATGCTCTCAGTAATAAAGTCGTAAGTGAAGTGATAATCGCCTTTTGGAGTCGTTATAATCGCATGTAATACTTATCTGTTGGCGGCATTTCAGATCAGTAATTATAAAGTAATTTCTTATTTATAATAATGTTTGTTTTAGAGTTTAAACTTGCGATTAAGACTTGACTGGCGCATTTTATGGTTCTGTTTAAACACCTTAACTGGGTATACCTATCTAGACCTGTTTATTCAAGGTCTGGGCTTTTAACGCAAACTTTAGTTTATAGGTATGTCCCGAAGCTAGCAAGTACTTATATTATTTAGTACAGCAGTTTTTCTCTTGTAAGACTTATGTGTTGATAAATTATTATCTGAGTACGCCATCGAAATCTGTTCGGTAGTTTTTGTGTGAAAGCTTTTGTACAAAACATAGCTTACTGTTCGCTTGGCTATCAATGGCCAACGAGCATAGAACTGCATGCTCGGATGTCTCAGCATAACGGAATATGAAATGCTTTGTTTTTGGCTAGTGATATGTTACGGGGATATGATATACATTGATGTTTCATAACTCTTACACGGTGATGTTTCGACCAAAAACAACATTTAGTTATCTTTCCGGTCGGATTCTCACACCAACCTAATGCTAAGAGAAATAAAATAAGTGGATCGGCTATTGTAGTAGTTGGTATACTACATTTACCGCAGCATGTAGAAGTCCATGTGTGGTGCAGAAACAAAATCGTGTGAAGCAAGAAGGACGCCGTTTAGGGTATTCGCATCTGATTCTAACTTAACTCGAAAGTTAGATGCGAAAGAAAATGGACACTAAGGTATCCCTGCTATTTTGTTGGATAGAGTACAAATTAATAATATACTTGCTGTTGCTTCGCTGTCGGAACGTAATAATATCGTGATAAACAGTATTCTGTATTTCTTATTTCGGACTGTAATAATTATAATCTATCTGTGAGCCAGATTTCATTAAGATTCGTTCTGACGTGACTGAGTAACACCTGTCCAGCCATCCATTCATCCAAATACCAAACTTACCAATAAGACAACCCTAAAAATATTATAAATGCAAATGGTGCGTATTTTTGTATGTAAATTTCGTTTAGACGTCTAATTTACGGCTGAACTGATCTTTTAAGATTATTGGTAAAGATAGATGGGACTTTATAGGTAACACTAATGAGATAGACTTATTCTTAAATTAGAAGAACGATATTAAATGCGTCGGTAACCAATAACACGAACTTTGCAACCCCGAACAACTTTCATATGCATTTATGAACTTGACAGTAGGTAGTGTGATTACAAGTCATCAGTTCACACTGTTAAAGTTCCCCCAAAGGAAACAGTCCAAAGGTCACACGCTTTATGGGCCCCGCAATCAGACCCCAATAAATTCCTCCAGCATTTGCAATCTGCTTAAGTAGTATGCATATTTATTTGCAGTTATTTATAAGTCCAATATTCTGTTGAGAAATAAAAGAAATGTTAATTTATTTTATAGAAAGGTTTATTTTATGTGAATTGAGTGTTTTGTCTTGGGAATTTTACATTGCAGCTTGTGGAGTTGTAAATGAGTTAGTATTTAGGATTCTGGCATTAAACAGCCTGTCTGCCTATAACTGAAGTTCGAAAAAAGTTTTTTTAAAGAAACGTTACCGGTAGCTGGTAATTTTTTCTGAGTCGTGGTTTGTGTTTACAAAAAAAAACCTCACATACAGAAAACGAAAAACCCGGAATAACAATCAGTTCAAATGGCGAGATTGCTCCGCCGAAACGGCAAAAGGTCGGGAGGATTATGGTATTCCCAAAGATATATACGCATAATACTTAAGTATTCCAACGGTAGTTTAGTTTTATAAATATGTTCGCGTTGTTTGCTTATTAGTTTAACTAAATACGAGTATGTATTTGTTAAATCCAATTAATTTATTAACCATTACTTAAAAAAATGTATTGTAACTTTAACAATAATTAGTTATTAGACTGTCTTTCAAATAAGTGGCCCTAAGTAGCATATTTAAGTTTAAAATTCTAAATTAGAGCACCAGTGACCATCGGTAAATATTTATGTAGCAGTTGTTTTCAAACACGCGCGAATCTAAAATAACCGAGCAAAGTACAGATGAGATTAGCTAAAATCATTCACACAAGACGAAAGGTATTGATAAAACATAGATACGCTATCTGAAAATGCAAATGACTTACAACAGAGCAAAGTACGAAGTAAGTTTAAGTACTAACATCTAAGAAGAAAGGTGTTAAGATGATCCACTCGCTCGCGTGCCACCCATCACAATATCCGGAATCGGGCACGAGCGTAGCAGTAAACATAAACAGTGTTTTCACGCGCCGCGCAGACGAAGTTATCGTTCGCGTCCGGGTCAGCGGGCCTCGAGCACTTATCGGTCGGATAGGCCATATTATAGGCGATGTGCACACTGTTAGTGATGGTACTCGATAGAGCGCGACTACGGTCTACCACTAACGTGTGCGCTGACGTTGATGCGATCGGTGCCTATACGAGCATTAACCCGTGAAGCTGTGATTGCTGTAATTGGTACCAGTGCTTCTAGTTAATATTATCTGTTTATTTTCCTGATTGACAGAAGTGGCTGTTAATATGTGACAGTGTATTGAACATAGTTGCATTAAAGTTGAGTGATGGAGTTGAGTATACCTATGATGCATTTTTTTCGGATTGTTGTCATCTATGTATGCTGCTGTGCCTGGATCTGTTTTCCAACTGAAACCTTTAGATAAAGATAGATTTCTCTGTACAAATACCATCACATTTTTAAGTTGCATTTCCGTGTGAGGAAAGCATCGCCTGAACTGTGACCACATCCTTATCTCGCACTCGCATCAATAAATTCGTGTATAGTTTAGTAGATAATAACGTTTCGCACACCACATAAATTTATGTCATAAAGCCATACTGCGTTAAACCAGCTAACCAGTCGAAGTTTTTGGCGATCATTAGAAGTTCAATGATAATAACTTGTTAGGTTAACTATTTTAAGATCGGTTATCATCCAGTTCTATTTTCTCAATGGACGAGATTCCTTTGCCAAATATAGAATATATATCAGCTGCTTATCGTCCTGCGCATGAGTTGTAGACGTGTGTGTAGGTAGAAACATCTTTCTAGGTAATTTAAATATGTTTTTGTATAAACATTGCAATGTTTATAAACATTTGGTAAAATCAATACTATAACTGCGCGTGATCAAGTTGCGTGTCTTTTGACATACAAAGGACGTATTTTTTGGACTTTAATAAGAGCCGATATCAGTGGTCACAAAAATTTCTAATTTATTAAACTCTAGAATTTTTTAAACTCTACAAAATATACGGACTTCTTTTTATGTAGAAAAGAAACAAGTAAATTCAACCGGTTTTCTTCTAAAATTTGCCTAGTATTAGTTTTTGGTGAAATTATTTATTTTACATGAATAGCAACTTAAAAAACTTTTCAGCAATATTTTATACCGCGTCTTATCAGATTTTAATTAGTGTATACGTTTACTTGTAGTTCAATGAATTGAGAAGGGGGTGTAAAAAGCTCATTTTAACAAAATCATAATAATTTAATAATATGATGCTCATTTTAACAAAATCATAATAATTTAATAATAATTATGATGTACGATCTATGTACTCGTACCATTTTACTTTTTTATCACAATTCCGGTAAAGTGGTCTCCTAGACCCCCAGAAAAGTTTAGCCAGTTCATTGCCAAAACAAGTAAAGAGTTCTCGGGTAATAAAAGGTTAGAAGTGAACAGGTGGATGTCCCTATCTCCTTAATCTCAGTTCCTAAACGACACCCACTGAAAGATATGACATATTTGTCATTCATAAATGTTAATTTGGGCAGTTTAAATTCTATGTCCGTAAATATTCGCTTATCGTGGAGTACAATCTTAATCTTTTTATTCACTGGTGACCCCCCGGCACTTCGTTCTGTGAATGTGTACTATATGACATACTAGCTAATCATTTCTGTCCAATTGGAATGTTTAAGTAACGAGACAATGTCAGGAGGTTGCCTCATCTAAAAAGATTATACATCGTAGGATCAAATTGGCTGCGCCATTTGGGATGCCTTTATAATTATGTTCTTGACTCTTAGTCTATGTGAGGGGTGATAGAAAAGTTTCCAAATGGAGTGAGCTTATCCAGAAGAAGACTGTTCACTCTAACTTTGAAGAGATTAGGTTTGTATGCGTTCAGAAACGCAGTCGCAGGTAGTAAGTTCCATTCCTTTGCTTTTATTTTTAGTGTGTTTTCTTTAGTGTTAATGTTGGCTAAAAATACCTCACCTTCAAAGTCGCGTCAGCCGAGCTGCCCTTTTTGGAACGAAGAACGCATACCGTTAAGTGAAGTAAGGTGCACCTCTAGATTTCCTGAAGCCATCGGTCAGTCGGGTAAGCTTTGGGGTTTTACAAAATATATATTATGGATGACTACAGGCAGGAGGTTACATACAGAGTTGCAGCCAGGTAACCACGATACAACACAGTTACGACATATTTTTTAAATGGGTCTGAGATGTAACAAGGGAAGTTTTTGTAAAAATTCAAAACAGGAAGTTTATGGCACTTAATTTCCCAAGATATTATTAGTTGTTTAACAAATTTGCATTTACTAAATTCAGTCGTTCATATAATATGCTATCAAAAATTAAAATTGGTAACAGTCGTTAATTTCGCACTTAGTGAGGGAGTGGTGGAAATTTATCGAAAAACCGTTCAGTTCGATATCTCCAAAACCAGTCAGTTTGTGGACCCTGTTGTCGGGGTTAAAATGGTTGCAACTACGGTGTAGTATCATCCATTTTATAAATGCACCCAATTACAAATCACCCTGTATAAAAACGTTACGAGGTCTAAAAATCTAAAAAACAACCTCGGTAAAAACAAGACCGCATCAACAAATTATTTAGAGATCATCTCTTATTATGATTAGTCATCCACGTAATGGATAATGTTTAATTAATATTGACGTGCGTTTTATAGGATTTACGCTTGTTTTAGCTTATTAACGAGTATTTAATTGGATCATTATATTCTAACTGGAAGAGACAGGTATATTAGGAGATTTGGGATCGGTGTAACTGAAGAAATTACTTTTAGCATCAGTGGAGGAAGTCAGACTATGGATGATAACAATGATGATATCTTCTTCCTTGGTTTCACACAAGTCTCATGTATCGCCGAACTTTAATATTTTCCAATCGTGCTTGAATAGAGCTTTAGCTCGTATAGCTTTTGTGATAAAGTTGAATATCTTTTAGAGACAGACTACATTGAAATGCTAGCATCGTCGAAGAAAATAATAACAAATGTTTAAGCGGTGTTCCCATACAAAAAAAAACGTGATTATTCTTGGCGTTTTTATACATAATGGTACGGAATCTTTCATGCGCGAGTTCTTCTCGTTTTTCGCCCGTTTTTTAAAATTTTCTAATTATAATATTTTTAAGATCTTTAAAAAAAGTTATGATGTTATGTTAGTAGTAAACAGATCGATTGACTAGAACGAATGTATTATGTAGGTATTTACCTAACCGCTATGTAGGGGCAACCTCTTGCGATAAGCTATCGGTCAAAGTGCGCAGACTTTGTGTGGCTCGCATTACTTGTGTGCGTGAGACTTACAAAGATCTTTTGCTCTGGATATGGCTAGCATGGCTGGGATTAGTGGGTGACATGCACACACATTTGTATGAATTCACTGTGTTCGGATAGACAACGGATCAGGAAATCGAATCAGGAAAACTGATGCATGTGGCCGCCCTTACTTCTTGAAAAAGCACATTCAAGCGTGCTTTTTGCCGTCCGATGGATCATGCCCTGGTCGACGGCGCGTCTTGTTCCACGAGCGCCTTAAAAAATTGGCAGCAATCTGACGGGGTCTCCATGGAGGGCTAACGCCTGCTGGTTAGGGTTCCGTAGCCAAATGGCAAAAAACGAAACCCTTATAGATTCGTCATGTCTGTCTGTCTGTCTGTCCGTCTGTATGTCTAACAGCTATTGAAACTTGGTAAGTAAATGTATTATGTGAACCGTATTAGGATTTTCACACATTAATAATAAAAAAGAAAATAAGGGGTTCCCCATACTTGGAATTGAAACTCAAAAAATGTTTTTCACCAAACCCACACGTGTGGGGATATCTATGGATATACCTTATGGTTTTTTTTTTTTTTTTTAACCTATCTTGTCCCGCTGCTGGGTAAAGGTCTCCCCCATATAGTGGATAGGTCTTTAAAAATGATATTGAGGTTACTAATATCATTTTTTTCTAAACTGAACAGTTTGCCCGAGAGACATTTCCAAAGTGGTAAAATGTGTCCCCCCCGGTAACTTCTTAAACAAGAGAATGATAAAAGTAAAAAAAAATATATGATGTACGAAAATTGGTTTGGTCGAGATCAAGGCATTAGTTTTTTAGGGTTCCGTAGTCAACAAGGAACCCTCATAGTTTCGCCATGTCCGTCCGTCCGTCCGTCCGTCCGTCCGTCTGTCCGCAGTTTAGCTCAGAGACGCACAGTACTAGAGAGCTGTAATTTGGTGTAAATATACGGATTTGTTGTGCCGAAAAAGTGGTAAAATAAAATCTCGTAAAATATTTTTTTTTAGGGTACCTCCTGTACACGTAAAGTGGGGATGTTTTTTTTTTTCTCGCGTACCGCTTAGTGTGGGGTATCATTAAATAGGTCTTTAAAAATATTGATAGTTTCCATTAACAATTTTTTGATAAAAAAATTGGTTTGTGAAATATTAAGCTTTAAAGTGCTAAATTTTGCTCGACTCGAGTGTCCCCCCCCTCTACCAGCTAAACGGTTATGTTTGGGGGTGTGAAAAAATTCACAATAGTAGTATATATAACGAAGTTTAAAAGAAAATTATCATGACTAAGTAGGCTTTACAACTTTACGAGTAATAGTCGACCAACTTATAAAATGTACTTGGATAACATATTTTCTTAAACAAAATGTATCGGAGAACATGTTCTTCAACTGCAAATGTAAGTTTGTCAACTTTATTTTTACAGCTCTAATAGGTATGTTTTTTAGGGATAGGTAGGTTTTTATCGTCAACTATTTTTAACTAACCTCAAAAAAAGGAGGAGGTTCTAAATTCGTCGTAATCTTTTTTTTAATGTATTTTCCCCGATTTCTCACTCCTGGACCGATTTTGAAAATTCTTCTTTTTAAAATTAAATTCAGCGAATCAGTTTAGTTAGTTCGCATAAGTATTTTGATGGGCAACTACGGAACCCTACACTGTGCGTGGCCCGACACGCACTTGGCCGGTTTTTTTTTTGAAAACGTCATAAAACGTAAACCAACATTTTCCTTTCAAAGTTACAACCAAACTGACTAGAAGAACTTTTATAATTATTATGTTATTTGCTGCTACGGATAGCTATATGGGCGAGTCCGACTCGCAATTGGCCGGTTTTTTTTAATTGAATCTTTTATTCAGATTAAAGTTTCCTCGTTATGTGGGAAAATACGAAGTACCGATTCATAAAGAATTTCAAGAATTCATTTCTATTAATAACATTGTCCTGTACACATACCTTGTAATTATTTATTTTAATGCCTTATAAAGTTGTTCCTGTTATAATCGTATTTTTTTTTTCAAAGAACAGTTATTCTATAATATAAAAATGGATCACAAAATGTGTTGCTAATAACTCGAAAACGGCTAGACCGATTCGGCTACTTCTTTTTTTGTTATGTTTGTAACCATCAGCGCCAGGTTTTAGACGACGAAAATCATCATGTCCACCCGTGCGAAGCCGGGACGGGCCGCTAGTAGGAAAAATAAAATCTAGGTATATGGAACGGTTATACATAATAATAGTACTACTGGTAAGACTACTGGGAATATCTCATATGATTACCTGTTAATTAATATGCGAAGCAAAAGTTTTCTATTAACTCCTTTTTACAAAAATAACGCGGACGAAAGAGTAAGAGATTTGACATAGTGTGTATAATGAATGAGAAAATATTCTTTTAGGTATACCAGGCATTTATTTTTAAACTTTTTAAATTTTTGCCGAATTTTGATCACTGGGCGAGCAATAGATTTAACTTACATAATACTATTATTTTGTAAACGTCTCAGGTGTAAAGCCTGGCTTTCACCGCGAGCGGAGCGTAACCTTTAATGATTATTTATTTTACCTCGCAAGGGAAAACTCCTTACATGTGTTGCCACCAACCAAAAGTCGGACAGAAATGGCTCAACGGGCAAAAATACTAAAAATGAGCTCGCTCTGGAACAAGACTACTGGACTCTTTGTTGGTGGAAAAGGAAACCTATCTATACTAATATTATAAATCTGAAGAGATTGTTGGTTTTAACGCTCTAGCTTAGGAAATACTGGTTCGAATTGAAAAAATATTTTTGTTTTGGATTTACCTTTTATTGAGGAAGGTTATAGGATATATAACATCACGCTATGACTAATAGGAGCGGTGCAACAATGAAAAATGTTACAAAATCGGGAAAAAGGATTTCTTTTCGAGAGCTTTCGTTGCGTGCGCTGCGTAAACGGTTAGAGTTACGAAACAATTGTATTAGGTACGGAATTGGTCCTATTTTAATGTTCTAAAAAAAAGTCGTCGCGCTCCTCCAGGGAATTGACGCTGGTGATACAGCGGGCAGAAGCTAGTTTCATTATAAAATGGAGTAAGTTCCGCTTAACCATTTACTCTGTGGCGGTGGAAAGCGAGCTTTAGGCTTTCGCAAAAAGTCAACTTTTTTAAAACAAAACGAAGAATAAATACGCTATGCATTAAAATCCTAACCCGTAGAGCCGAGCGAAATCGTTGACCCCTGTTACCGAACGTTCCCGCCTTAATGCACACACAAACGAATACAGATCCTCCATAAAATTTATGCAAACGTAAACTTTACGGGATTTTCATGTTTCGGCGATGCACCATTTTAATTGGTGGACACTGAATTATTTGCGTCACTGCAGCCGATCGTGGTGGGTGTCGATTGGCAGAAAATATTTAATATCTCTGCAAATTCTATGAGCCGACTGGCGACCCCGACTGGATGCAATTATGACGGTCTGTTGGCAAAATAATGGGCAGTCACGGAACAGGATGCGTATTTTGAGTGCCAATTTTAATCAAATTGATGCCGTCATTACAATGTTGCTGGTGTAATGTTTCTTTGACAAAAAAACACCTCTCCCCATTAAATTATAATTATTTCAGTAAATTATGGGTTTCTAAATGTTCAAGATAAATTGACCGATATTTTTCCAAGTTCAATCATATCCAACCTTTTTAATTGTTTTTTTAACCCTGCTTTTGTTGTTTTAAGTTTAACGCACTCAAATTCAGTCAGACCACGGTAAAGTGACATTTTATTCAGTTAATTAATTATAATTAAGTATCATTGCATTATTACGCCTAACCCTAGTAAATTATGAAGTTATAATATTTTTTTAAACTGAAATGGTCACTAACTGTGAAAAATAATAAGTACTAGTATTTAAAACGGGATATTTTTACCATGGCGGTTGCAACAGTACCGAAATGTAGGAAGTCATAACAAATAATAATCATTATCTCGTTTTGAAACTAAATTATAATATCTTACAAATACTATAAACGTGAAAGTTCTTTTTGGATGGATGTTTGTTCCTCTTTCACGCAAGAACTGAACGGATTTGGATGAAACTTGATACTCAGATAAAATTAATAACCTGGATTAAAACATAGGAATGTTTTTATCCCGATTTTATGTTCCAATGGGATCATTTTTGAGTTGTAGCGGGTGAATCCGCGTGCAACAGCTAGTCTATTATAAAGCTGAAAGTTTGTTTGGTTGAACGCGCTAATCGCAGAAACTATTGGTTCAAACCGAATTTTTTTTTTGTGTATGATAGTTCATTATGCGGTCATGTTGACGGCGAGTAATGGGAGACTTGCTGTCCGATCATGGACCATGCTCTGGTCGACGGCGCACACATTTGTTTTTCATTTATCTTCAGTACCATCGTAAACAGTTATCAACTCAACTATCAATTCTGCTGTCAACCTTGAAGCTCCCTTTACAAACAGTTCCCACGTACTACACATACATACAGTCTCCCAAGATACACCCACTGGCACATCAATTCGCCCTAACTCTGCGTCTTTATCAGCCAAACATCACAAACCGCCGCGTTAGTCACCTCTCCGTGATAAACTCTGAGGCCGTTACACGTAAAACAATGCTACTTTATCATCACGTTTATCAGCCAGTTATCACTATGCGCCATTCGCATCAAACTGCTTACTTCTTCACTAAGAACGTGTCTATCTATGTTAGTGTTGGGTGCTGTGGTACTGATGTATGCTAGTACTGTACTGGGTGCTGTGGTATTGTTGTCTATGCTAGTAATGTACTGGGTGCTGTGGTACTGTTGTCTATGCTAGTAATGTAATGGGTGCTGTGGTACTGTTGTCTATGCTAGTAATGTATTGGGTGCTGTGGTACTGTTGTCTATGCTAATACTGTACTGGGTGCTGTGGTAATGTTGTCTATGCTAGTAATGTACTGGGTGCTGTGGTACTGTTGTCTATGCTAGTAATGTACTGGGTGCTGTGGTACTGTTGTCTATGCTAGTAATGTACTGGGTGCGGTGGTACTGTTGTCTATGCTATTGTTGAGTGCTCCGGTTCTCTATGCTAGTACTGGTAGGTGGTACTGTTCTCTATGCTAGTACCGTGTCTACGCTAGTACTGGGTGCTGTGGTACTGTTGTCTATGCTAGTGTTGAGTGCTGCGGGTTCTCTATGCTAATACTGGGTGCTGTGGTACTGTTCTCTATGCTAGTGTTGGGTGATTTGTTACTGTTATCTATAACATAGATTCTTTTTATTTTTAGTAGATAGTGGTACCTCGCAGGTCATCTTAGCACGTTGTCATTGTCATCTTTAGAACTTAAAACGGGTTGATGTCCTAAACTTCTTTGATCACGGCACTGCGCCCGCGTGGTTGGTTACCAATACCATCCATTCCCTCTCATAGTGAGGAGGCCGTTTCCCCATTTTCACGGCAATTTTCTTGGTGTTCATTTACCTTGACAGCTCACGGCGAATCTGAAAAAAAATATTTATGAATATCAAAGAAGACATAAAAATATCAGATTAATGTTAATATTATATGAAACTACTACATATTATTATCTGAATTACTATGTGCTTTTAAAAGAAACCCTTTTAATGTCGTTAAATGATTGTGGTGGAAACAAGAGAAATCCAATTAATTTAAAACCATATTTTATCAGTATCATCTCTCGTCGAGGCCATTTTAAAATTAAGTTGTTATAATTAAATAGGATATTTACACGAAATCCATACTGTTACTCGTATTACAGCACAAAAATATTACATCAACGAATACCTTTTATGCGCTGCAATTTATATTTTCACGGAATTTATTTAAATAACGTGTTAATTTGGTAAATTTTCATGCAATTTATTCATTGTGAAATTAATACTTTCTGTGAAAACATAAAGCGGTTGTGAAGTTTCGAATTTTTACTGTTTGACCAAATAATTAAGATCCGGAATTCAATTTTGTAGTACCAAGTTTCACTCCTCATTATCCATACCTACTGAAAGATTAAGGCTGCATATTCTGAAAGTTGGCAACGTCGCAAAAAGCTGTCAAATAATTACAAGTTTTAATTAATTTGACAAATTTTCTGTATGAAAACAAGAAATATCGCTCTGTAGTGCACTCAAAAAATGATATAGGAATGCAATTAAAACACTGGATTTGATGTTGTAACCGTTTCAGGTGTATAAAAGGCATTTGGAAAGCTTCCAAATGCTTTTTCTACATCTAAAACTATATATT
Organism: Agrotis clavis; assembly: GCA_954870645.1. Taxonomy (NCBI): domain Eukaryota; kingdom Metazoa; phylum Arthropoda; class Insecta; order Lepidoptera; family Noctuidae; genus Agrotis; species Agrotis clavis. Next base: position 28,120,459 of record OX940917.1, on the reverse strand, counting down.
CGGTGTTACGATATTAATTATTGCATTCCCTTATCAATTTTTTAGTGCACTACAGAGCCATATTTCTTATTTTCACACATTAACAATGCTAAATTAATTAAAACTTGTTAATATTTGACAACCATTTGCGAGGTTGCCAGCTTTCGGAATATACGCTCTTAAGTCAATCGCTTGGGATTGTTGAAAATACCCGCTATTCTTATTGACATTGGGTGGATTTTGTTCGGCGAAGTACCAAGTCTACAAAGTACACATTCGGCCGTTTTACTGTAAACACCTTGGTAAAGTCTACGAATAAAGCTATGAATAACATATTGGAGTAATTAATACTAAGTCATTGCTAACAAATTGACCAAGTTAACAGTCGAATGTCGATGATAAAACGTATTTATCAAGTAAACGGACAACCAACAACTTCATCTATGATAATACTATGAATAGAGGTGTTTCACCAATGACCCACATTTGAATTACGTCACGATACAAAAGCTATGCAAGAAACTGAATAAGAAAAACGCGTCTTTAGAAACCCAGAAACCGAAAACTACACGATGAAGCCCGAACAATCCCTGTTTACGAAAGCATTTGACCTATAAAGGTATTGTTGTGGCAGATGCCACAAGCGGAAGCTGGTTTTTTTATATGACTGCCATAAGTCAGTTCTATGGCGTTGTAATAAGGTCGGTTGCATCCCCGCATTGTAAGGGATGTTGACAAATGAATAATGACAATTACATTGTGTTCCTGCCTTTGTGATGGTGACGACTATATTATACTGCGGTGGGACCGTTGGATGTAGAATAGTTCCGTCTTCATGTTTTGGTAAATTATTATTCACTGTTGCTAATTGTTTTGTAAAACTTGTTTGGATATTCCGAGAAAAAAGCTTTTTCTACACTTATTTCGGTATTAATAACTCAACTACGGATATTTTTCCCTTATTAGGGATTATTTTTTTCTACCAGTCTAAGGAAAATCGAGCTAAGAACGGCTAATTGACGTAATTTTAAGAGTATATTTTCTCTATATTAGCGTATTTTTATAAAATTTCCTTGAATTATTCACCAATCGAAAGTGTTTTATCTTAGAAGCTTCTTCGAAACGCCTTGTCGGCGACAGCATAGCAATAACAAACGGAACAACATTACAAGCACGTTTAGGGTCGATTTATACTAGAGCAGAGTCGAAGCGCATCGAAGCGAATTTCTAAAACTGAACATAACAATTTCTACCTTAACTCCACAGCTATGTTCAGTTTTAGAAAATGCGCTTCGATGCGCTTCGACTCTGTGCTAGTATAAATCGACCCTTAGATCCAACGGCACCCCACCACGTTTTTTGTTCAAATAAAAATTATAAATTCCCCGCAAACTCACCACAATGATCCCGACAATGTACACGCGAAACTAGCAAAATAATGCGATTTCGCGCATCGCGACACAGTAATTTAGCCTAAGCTTAACAATCGACTATTCAGTGTACCGTGTACCTTGGTCCGTGTCCCAACACTATTGTGCGCAACTTTTGTTTAGTCGAATTGTTATAATCGCTTGAATAGAGTTGTCATACACTTGTAGATGTTTTTTCATTGTATTTTTTTTGTGTTATAAAGGGTAGGTCCCTGACTGTTGTGTAAATATACATAAGTGTTTTATTTCGAGTGGGCGAATGAAATGTCGATGACGAGATGTTGTTTCAGTCAATGACTTGTTTTGTTATCCTATTATTGATTATTTTAGTACACTTACTTATTGTTGTTTTTTTGTTCTATTCATCCTATTTTTCGGCTATAACTCTTTTATTTGCCAGAAGAATAAATTCCAAAGACAAAGGCATTTGTTCGTCTGGCAAATAAATATTTCTTAGTTATTAATGTCGTGTATTTTAAGTAATAATTATTTATCAAGTTAGTTTTTCGCAATTAATTAATAGTATCGAGTGCCATTTCAGCACCAATAATCTGAATCATCGTTCTTATGTAACGAGTAATTAAAATACTTTATCTTCTTATTAAAACTCTGAGCAATTATTGGAATAGTATTTAGATTTCATGTGAGTCTAAATCAGTATTTAATTCCTGGTTAAAACAGTTTTCTTTTCCAGATGTTTGCAGATGTTTGTTTCGGAACGGCCAACTAGCTTCAACTTTCTGACTTCCAGGCGAATTTAAATAGTTCAGTTGCTTTGACTTAAATTCATTATATTAATGTTTATATTATTATTAGGCTCATATACTCGTATAAATCGGAAGGTACAAGGATTGAAACAATTTCATAAATACATACATCACAGCATTAAGCCACCTTTGCTCACACGTTGTATTTTTTTATTCCATAATATTCATATCTCAGGCACGGTAATTACTACACAAACTTACCTTTCGTCCCTCGGATATCACAGTTAAAAAAATATTTATTTCCTATTTCACATGAGAAACCACGGCGTGCGCGACACGTAGCCGGCAACCCGCTGGTTGATATTGTGCAACCGGGGTTGCCCAACCTTTGTCCAGTGGCCCCACTCGCCCCGGGAATCGGCCCGGTGTTTATTTGCAAACAAACACTACACACCGCCCGCTGCGCCACGCACCACGTCGATTTGTTACGATTTCTGTAATACGATAGTTTTGAATTTTAGTCGATTCTCGTTTCCTTAGTAGGGGTGTGTGAAACGCGCGTGAACACTACCCCTTCTAGAACCGCTGCGCACGATATACAAAATGTAGTTCGAAGCTTACGGACCATAAAGCCGAGTCCGACCCTGTGTAGTTTTTATGTAGTACCTATGTGTATTTTATGCAGCTAGGTATGTAATTACAGTATGAGGTTAGTTGGTGAAAAATTATCATCTTGGTTTACTTTGGTCAAAATTAAAAATATAAATACATACCATGTAATTAATTGTAATGAGTGTTTATATAATCTAATTACCATGATTCAACATAGCTTGTTAAAACTGCTTAAAATCCTACTTGAAGGAAACGGAGCATGACGACGCATCCACGATACTGTTATTTAAATAAACAAATAAAACATTGATTTTATTAACCCACAACATAATATATCTATCGAATAACGTTACTCTATAATGCCACTAAAACTCTAAAACTCGGACAATCCACTCCAACATGTCACCGTTTGATTTATTGTATTTTTTTTGTCGAAATCAAATAAAAATCTCGTTCCATTAGTTAGGTTCTAAAATCGTTATTAGGCATATACTTAATAAAATTCCCACGGAACTTTTATCGTGCAATAAACTCAAAACGGTAGGCAACCGAATGACGAATAAAAAAGCTATTTAAAGATAATTTTAATAGACACTGTAAAATCGAAATGACAAATCCGAATCGAACATCGAATTGTATCGATACGTTTTATAACGATATCTAAGTCGATATTATAAAATTTGTTTTTCGAATGTTTTTGACGTTCGGATGTTTTACTGGTTTGAAGAAAGTTTTTTGATGTTTATTTTATCTTAACGGGTAAGTGTGCTACCGAAAAATGTGAGAATGTGAAGCTTAAAAATTCCTAATAAATATTGTTATCAGTAAACAAAGTAACTGTCTAGAAAAGCGAAAGGTACTTTTTTCCATATAATATTATATTATATGGAAATTAAATTGTGTTTTTCTGTAAGTTTTATGGCATTGCAAGGTTGCGGCGACTTTTATCAAAAGAACTAAAAATCAAAAGTCATTTATTCAAAATAGGCAGTATTATCAGAACTTTTTGAAGGTAAATTTTTGCTCCGAAACTGGGGCTCTACTCTCTAAGACCGTCAACGAAGTTACTAAAAACCTAACCTTGTAAAACTTTAACTGTAAACGAATTTATGAATTTTTACATAACATTAGGACTTCTGGACCCGCAGTTTCACGAGTCAATGTAATATATTTTATGTATTTTATAGTGTTAACTGGATACAAATTAAAAAAACATAAATAAAACTACTGGTGGCAAAAGTAAAAAAAAAAATTAAAAGAAAGCCACCGTCTTCCGAGAGAAAAGTTATTTTAAGCTTTTTTGTGTTTGTTTTTGAAGTCGGTTCCTTTTTTATAAAAAGATTATTTTTTATTTTACTTTTTTAGTATCTGTTAAATAGCCTTTGAACGATGAATTTATAATACCTACAAACCTATACACAGCTTCTATCATAAAACTAAGTTCAATGCAACGGCTATTATCACTGTTTAAGTAACTCTAAACCGTTTCTAAGATAACAAGATCGGCTAACTCCGCTGAAGCCACACTTAAAATTTCTTGTTTATTACTTTTATTGGTAGCCAAAGTAAACAAATTAAAGCCGAGTGTATTTTATAATCGTGTTAATTGAAAACATTTCGTTGACGGCCATCAAGAGTTTATAAAATTTTATGTTATTATCAGATAGATGAGATTTTTTTGTCGCTCTGCCGCGTTGTTGAAAAACTTTCTGTCACTTTGGTTTGTTTAGTAGGTCTTTGGTTTGTTATGGTCACGAAATTTACTATAAAATGCTAAATTTTGTAAGGATGAATGCATTAATGGATTTTTCTTACGATTTGGATGGAATTTAGAATATAATAGAATCATATTTGTTGTAAAACATGAGTCATAGGTACATAAAATAATTGTGCGAGTCTTAAAATAACAGGTCCATCTGCATGTTTTGCCAATTATTTGCTTTGCTCTACACCAAAAATAAATGTATGGTGTAGAGCAGAGCAAAAATTAGAATTTGAGTCTACACAACAAAGTAAAATGTAACCGCCTTCAAAAACAACCATAAAAAAGGGTAAAATAACCTTCAAAACTTTTCTTTCGGAAGTCGGTGACTTTTTTTATTAATTTCATTGTCTTTTTGCCACCGACTTCCGAAAGAAAAGTTTTGAAGGTTATTTTACTCTTTTTTGTGGTTGTTTTTGAAGGCGGTTACATTTTACTTTGTTGTGTAGACTCAAATTTCTAATTTTTGCTCTGCTCTACACCATACATTTTTTTTGAAAAAGTTTTTAGTTTAAATATTCAACCACAATTCTTGTCACATACAAGTAGGTACATCATTTTCTTACATGAGCACTAGAATTTTGTAATCCGTAATACCGGTAATAACATCGTTAAAATCTCTTACATTCATAATTCCCTATCTCAAAAAGTATTGAATCGATTTTGATGAAATTTGCAGTATTCCCTAAGTTGAACGATACCTAGTACAAAAAAAAAATAATTACTTAAATCGGACTTGTAGTTCCGGAGATATGCGAGCACAAACATAATTTACTAAATCAGTCGATGCCAAGTTTTACTAGAGGAGTTGTACCTTCCATCATCAGCTCAGCTACACGAGATGATGATTACTATACGCAAATACTTAAATTACTTCATAAAATTTGAGAAAAACGATGTGTAGGCCTATAAAATTTGAGGGTTGCCCTCGATTTCTCTAGGATCCAATCATCAGATCCTGACATGGTGACAATGGGACCACTCCTGAAGTATCTCCTTTCGAACAAAAAAAAAATTTGAAAATCGGTCCACAATTGGCGGAGTAATCGCGTAACAAACACACAAAAAAAAAAACATACCGTCGAATTGATAACCTCCTTCTTTTTGAAGTCGGTTAAAAATATCTTAATACTAAATAAATAATAAAGAAATAAAATTATATAAATATCGAAAAATTTTGTTGGATATTGGTACTCAGATATACTGTGGATAAACGCTTAGGATAGTTTTTATTTCAATTTTATTTTAAAATTGAAATCAACTTATTACTCGTAATATAACATGATATATCATTGTAAACCGAGTGTCAAGCAATACTTATTCTATTCACGTCAGAGTGGTTTCAGCTAATGTCCGCCATATTTGGTTCTCTAATCGTCCCAACTCACACGTAACTTGACATGTCGAGATAAATTTTAGACAAGCGATAGTCGCGCGCCCGTCTCGAGATTGTTTTAACCTGCTCGATCATTCCGTGTGAAAATACTAGAGATGTGACATTATACATACACTTTTTATCTCAACTCGGAATTATTACACCGAAGAACCGAAGGCGACTACAAAAAAATACAACTTTTTTTAGCTTTTAACCTGGTATAACCGAGAAAAGTTTTTCTGAAATAGTTAAGTATGCTTTAACAGACCGTTACTAGTGCATGTAATTTGCTATTTTATTGTGAGCAAAGTGCAAGGTAACGACTCTAAGTTCGTTGACACCGTTCAGAAACACTTAAAGTCCATTGTCGGTGTTGGTTATTTATTAGACCACAGTGGCCAATTCCTCATTCAATTCATATTAAAACAGAATACAGCTACAATAACAATAAGTGCATTTTGAAATGCATCATAAATAGATTTTCCGAATCATTTGCTGACATCACGCGGAAAAAGTTGCCACGTGCGTGCGAAAAAACCATACACATTACAAACGGCTATTAAGTAAACTGTCCGAGTGTGTAAACGGGTGTGCTGTTAAATTGCAATGCAGTGTACGCTGTGGTGATGATAGTTTTATTTTATAGTGTGCAAGAATTTTTTAGTTCAACTGCTTTTGGTTGCAGTTCGATTCGTTCTGAAGTGGCGATTAATGGTTGGCGCGTGCTTCGAGTAACAATTTACAGGATAATTGGTACTAAATACTTTAATTTTGTGGACAGTAGCAATTTTCTTTAAGTTATTTTTTAATTGTTACCTAGCATTATTAATATACTGTACCATTTTCACGTATTATATGAAATAGCATTGTTAATAATAATAAGTTACGTATTTCCGTGACCTATACTCACATAATTGGCCGAGTGTGTGTCACAGCCTACCGATACCCTCGGAGGACCTGCCCACCGTATCCAGTTATCTGAAGAAGGAAAAAGTGTATGTAAATATTACAAAAATGTACTCCATATTACGTAGGTTCCCCATTAATACGAAACAGTTTGGGAAACAGGAAACATAATCCAGTTAGGTACCGTGATCGATGTGTTCGAATACAATTAATTATAATATTATTCAAAATATTTTGTGTTTTATGTTAATTTTACGTTTTCTACCGACCAATGTGGCATTAGGAAATACCTTGTGTAAATATTTTGGTTCATTAATGAATCTACCCCACAGTTGTTGAGTTGTTATGCAACCTAGTATCTGTGATAACAAATTGTACATAGATTATAAATTAATGTATTAACCGTAATCTATAGGATTAATTAGTTCGCTAGATTTGAACTGATTTACTATCAAGTCAAACCATTAAGATTAAAGGCTTGTAAAATGTTCAGATATAACAAAAATTGTCTCCTCGTCTGTCAAAAACAACAGTGTGAATTTTACAAAATAACTCTAGGGTTTATGACTTGTTAAAAACATCAATAAAAAAAAATGTAAAGGAGTTCGCTTCTTTTGGGTTTCTTTTAAGAGCTTATAGAAAAAAGTAACATTATTTCATAATTTTATTTTTGTGCATCACTTTTTTACACAGTTATAATGATCGTTTGTGCTCGTATGATGTGTCTTTAAAATGAATAGTGGGTGACAGACAAGCATCTTGGTACGTGTCGCGATAACCTTTGACTTTTGCACGGACACAGTAATACGAGGCTTATTAGATACAATTCGTATGCAATGACATGGGACTTGTGTTGCAAAAGTGCGACTATTTTGACCCATACTTCGTGTTTTGGTGAAGTAATTTTTTTTAGTTTCCCGGGATGGGCTTCGAATGTAAAGTTCGTTCGTTATGCTATACGATATTTTTGCGACTGGGTTGATAGTTAAAAGAAAGAAGCAAAAAAAGGAGAAAAAGAGGTAAGTACTAACTTTGAAGAGCCGTTTTCAATATTTTTTTTTTTTTTGTTTTATAGTAGTATAATTTACAATTGTTTATCAATAAAAGTAAATAAAAGAAATAACTTGGCCATAAATCAGTCAATTTAAAATATTCTGCCACACCATTTTACTAGTAAAATTATTCATCGAAATCTTGCGATACTTCTATAATAATTATTATAATAAGTAATATTACTATTTAATAATTACGATCGAACTTCTACAATATATATGACAATAATTATTGTCATATATTGTTGTTCGATGTAGCCTATAAGTTGATCCGATTTCTTAATAATATTCTTGCCGAAGTAAATCCATGCAATACTTTTTTTTGAGTTTATACCGGACAGTCAAACAGACAAAAAATCTAAAAACTATATTTTTGGCTTCGGTCTCGATTGTAAATACACAAGAATTCTTTAAAAAAAATCAATGTACAGTTTTAACTTTCCTACCACTTTATTATAATATGTAGAGATACATAATATATAGATAAATTTCTATCTAGTAGCCAAGGATGTCTGCTAGACTCAGGTAAATCTGTATGCCATCAATCCCTTTTAATTTAGCTATACGCGTCTAAAGTTATGAGCTTAAAAATAAATCCGTCGGCGATCGCCCTTACTATGTGAATCTAGTGATGCCACCGTCTCGAACACGACAGTAATTGAAATATTTTTTACTTATTTTTATTATTTTACTTTTGTTTGAACCAAAATGTTTTACTGGGCCCTCGTGGTGCATTGTGACTCAGCAGTGGAAACATTGTAGGCTGATGATGGTGATGATATGAATTTTTGATTTTATTATTTTCATTCCTCTCCAGATTAAAAAAAAAAAACAGCCGCCCTGGTGAAAGTTCAAGGTGAAGCCGCGCTTGTCGAGGTTAATCTGTGGATGGGTGACCATGACGAGCAAATTGTATTGTCATTGGCCCTTGCCTCTGTGCAAGTTTTCAACTTATTCAGGCTTCTGGAAATCGGGTATTTGACTGTAAAATTTTGTCCGTAAGTTGGACTATCAAAAACTTTGTTACGTAAACAGTAAACCAACATTGACGAAGAAACGACACTTTTAAAATTGGAGACAAAACGTCGAGCTTCTAAATAAACACTAACGACTGTCAAAGATTTATCAATGACAGCCGAGACTTTACGTACCTTTTACGTGTACGCTTTACGTATTTTCCGAGATATGGAGGAATCATGGTGTGATATATAGTCACCCATCCACAGACCAGCCTCAAAAAGCGCGGCTTAACCTTGAAGATTGCCTTGTGCAGCGGTTATTATTACCCATACAAATGCACCATATTTTTCCAAATGCAGTTAGTGACTACCCAACCGAAATCAACCCCAAGCGCCATCTGAACTAGTTCAATGCAATGAGCCATTCAAATATTTCCAAGTCAAGCGATCACCGAGTTCCAAAGGTAGGGTCACGTCGGCTCGTCGCGGGCGATTGAAGCTCGACACCGCGACGGCAGCGGCGCGACCGACGCGCGGGGCTAATTAACGACACCGCCATCTATCGGCGACGCCCTATCAATCTTGAAGCGACAGTTTTGTTGCACATTTGTCGCCGCGGTATTTGGGACGAGTGTGTGTGTATTTATTTGGTGATTTTAGAAGTTCAAGTGGCTTAGTGCTCGAGGTTGAGAGTCAAGCGGTTGTTACTTTTTTCTTTTGAAATTGTGTAGCTTGGTTTTTATACCAATTTATAGCCTTCTTCAAGTTGTATGCAAAAATAATATGGCGTGGCTTTTAACTGTCTCTTCCATATATATTTGAAGGTAACAAAATTAATCAATTCCGTTCTGCGATTAACGGTCAGTTCACAGTCACACCGAGACGCGGCGCGGCGCGACGTGACGCAACGATACTGCAAATGTGTATCTTGTCGTGTAGTATTTTGAGTCGCTATTAAAATGCAGCTGCGTCGCGAAGGGTGTTACATCTTTTCGTGTAAGAAATAGAGTTAGATTTTGCGTAGCTCTGTTGAAATGTGCGCGCAGCGCCACATCTCGGTCTGTGCCGACCCTAGGCGTGAAAGCGTTAGAAACTCACATTTATGTTTATAGTTAGGAAAGGGTGCAATAAACTAGAATTCAAAACTAACTGCAACTCGAACTTCTTCGATACTTTTTTGATGATAAAACAAAATCTAAAGTTTCCCATCCTCCAAAAAGAAGGGGTTCTCTCCATCCAGGTCGGTGTTCTGTCTGGAGGGATTCCACGTGGCTTTTGTTAACGGATTAATGAGAATTAAGGATTATAAATGCTACACCTTTCCCCAGAAATAAGCTGCATTTACCTCACGGCGCATACATTTAGGGTCAAACTGCAATAGCGACTTAAAATCTAACTTTATTTACTACACGAAAAGATACACATTTATTTGCAGTATCGTTGCGTCACGTTGCGCCGCGTCGCGTCTCGTTGTGAGCTGATCCTATTGATACGCGTACCTACTAGTTCGTATTGGGCGTTGTAGGTAGATGTCGCCACAGTATTAAAAGTATTTTCTTTATTGAAATGTGTCTGAACACAGATGGCGTTGTTAATAAAAAATAAACATGTCACCTTTTTATAATTAGATATTTTTTTATGACCCTTTCTAGGAAGTGGGGAACAGCCACTCTAGGAATTTCTCCCAAAACGGATGTTATTACAAACATAGGAACTCACATACACAAACACCCAGAACCGGAAGAACTACTTGTAGTTCATACAAATATTAATTTATTCCGTGCGGGATTCGAACCCGCGACATGTTGCGGAGTAGACGATCGCTCAGCCACTCTGCGAACCGTGCCGTGAGAATCGGTACAAAAAAAGTAATCTGGGGGCACGGCAGTGCCCCGCCAAGTCTCGAGCAAAACGGGCACGGCCGTACCATCTTTTCTCGAAGCGATTCGCGGCTGTTTCGCCCCACCTATATCTTCGACGTGGACAAAGCTAGGAGTTTAGGTTTTCGGTCAATAATAGTAGGCATTAGAACAAGCTTAAGTTCGAAATTACATGCCAATTGAATGAATAGTTTAGGAGTTACGGTCGATCAAAGTTACACCATTTTGTCACTCACTGACTGACTGACTCACTGACCGATCATCAAAAATCTAAGGTACTTCTAGCAGACTTAGAAACTTCAAATTTTGCACCAAGATAGGTCATTAGCCACATATAAAGGAAAAATTATAAAAACATTAAAAAATAATATACCATAGAAAACAATTTTATATTTGCGGTTTGGCAAGAACATTGTGTATGGATTTTGACTGCATTGTTAACTTTGTTCGTTGTTTAAGTATTCAATTGGATGAATACATACATAGAATAGAAAAGAATAATATAAATGTAATACATAGACTATAATTAATCTAAATTAATACATAAAGTTCACAATTCATTAAATTAATAAAGCTAAAACTCCATTGTATTGCGATAAATATTGTATGCGCGCTCGATAGATGGCATTGTACCTGTCTGAATCGCGCTATGGTTTCGTTACAGAGCGCAGTCTAAGTAGTACTTTAAAATACTTCAATAATTTTCATTTGATAGCGCCATCTATCTATGAACAACCATTTCGAAACTAAAAAAATATTGTAGCGATATTTAGAGAACTTAAGTTAGCCGGATTAGATAGTAGATTTATTATTGTTACTGAAACAGTTATTTAGGAAAATAGTTTATTAATATAACATGGACATAGAACGTTACATAAATCTAGTTGTTTACGTGTTATTTAGTTTAGTTATATTTAGTTTGTAAGTTAGTAGATATATATTTATTTAGTTATTTGTTAGTTAGTTTAGTTCTATTTAGTTTGTTAGATAGAGAATGGGTCCTAAGCAAAAAAGTAGCTGAAGTCCAAGAAATTATGAGGACAGCTAAAAAAAAGAAAGAAATACACTTACAAAAAATAAATGAGATCCCACCAAAAACATTAAATGTAAAAAATGCCAAGTCTCTCGTTGCAGTCTTTCCATCGTAAAAAGTTTTGAGATCTCACAGAAGCCAAGTCCTATTCAAATTATTTTGTAGTTATAAATCAACATTTAGTAATTATATCAATAGTTTTCTTTATATTATAACTATAGTGACTTGGCAATGAGCACAAATTAAAAGCTGCTTGCTGCCTGGAATTATGTGCAAATGTTACTGACGAGACCTGTGATCAGATTATTTGTTATGTGTGAATCATGATGGTCACTACCGACTACATGTTCCAATACAATAATTAAGAATACCTTACGGGCCATCGCTTTATGAAAGTAAATGATGAATGTTAAGAGAATAAATAAAGTAAATAAAAGAGAATGTTTATGCATGCGGTGTGTGTAACTTTCAACTCCTCCAAATATGCCGTTTTATTTGTTTTTACTTGTGCTCATTGCCAAGTCACTATAGTTATAATATAAAGAAAACTATTGATATAATTACTAAATGTTGATTTATAACTACAAAATAATTTGAATAGGACTTGGCTTCTGTGAGATCTCAAAACTTTTTACGATGGAAAGACTGCAACGAGAGACTTGGCATTTTTTACATTTAATGTTTTTGGTGGGATTTTATAATTCGAGAATAACTTTGGACTGATGATGTAAGTACATAATGTATATGGAATTGTAGGACAGTGTATACCTCTTTATTTTTTATTTAAATTCCTAAGAACAGTGTGAATATTCCTCCACTCTGTTTCACCTCGAGTCTTGGACTCTGCTCGCCCTTTTGAAACTACTGTGTACCGTATCGAGTGAAGCAAAGTTGCACACTCGGCTACACTTACTACAGTCCTACACAATTACACATCAAGCAATACATGACTAGTTTGTCTTGGCATGGCTCCGCTTGAGTATTCCCCACTATGAACGGTCAGTTTATACCAGTTTTGTAAAGCTCGATGTGTATTTAATATTTCATGTCCCCGACACTCAAATTGCGCGCCATCACGGACGTCCGCTGGCATTTCATAAGATGACAGGTGTTGAAAACTGGACTTACTCCTATAGAAGCGAAGGTCGCATTTATAATGATGAACTACCACCTCTTTTGGTTCTTTGTAAAGATCGTAGAACAAAAAAAGGTTCTGTAATTTGTCTATCCTCATAACTCATTAGAAAAGTTGTGAGTTTAATCTATCTATGTATATTATAAGGACAGCCACTCAAATTCACATACCAGAGTCTCTAGTATGACTTTTACGTTTTCGTTTTTCATACAATTAGGGTTGCCATCCGTCTGGGTTTCCGATTTGTCCTAGTTTAGAGGGCGTCCCGTCCGGGGGGACTTCATTTGTAGTCCGGGTATAATATTTAAATTCTTGGACCACCCGTGTCACAGCACACTTTACCATCCAGACGCAGTTGTCACGGTGCGCACTTCGACTCATGTCCGGGTTGTGGACTCTAAAATCCGGGGTTTTCAAGCGTCTTGTCCTGTTTTCCAAATTTTAGAGATGGTAACCCTACATACAATAAACGTCTTTAATACTTCAAGTACGCTTTCTGTAAGTAAAATATGGAAATCTTGTGATAAGGTCTGTGAACCTAGTATTACCAAAACACACGCATTATTTCTAAATATTCATACCGACGACATGTCAATATTGACACGAAACGATATGAGAAAAAAAAACAATCAAATTTAGGAATACGATCATAAATCCGAAGTCGTATAATAAATTCCCTTTGTGCATAATTTCATTGCGTTTCAGCCCTCTAAATGAAGCATTGTTGAATCAACTGCACCCCGCTCAGTCTACTCAAAGCCTAAAAAATACATACAATTTTGCCAGACTGCATCATGCGTAGCGTTGCCAGACGTTCGGATAAAGCCGGACACAGTTGGGCATTTTGGTTGCGTGTCCAAGTTTGAACGTGTTCGACCTGTCCGGCTTTTATTCGGCTTTTTTTTTAATTTCTTATGATTTAGTTACCTCCCCCCCTCCCTTATCTTTTATCGCTAGTGCAAGAGAGCGGAGAAAAGGTCTTAGCCCACTTACACGACTCCGCTCCCACACGGGAAAAATATGGGCTTTAAGTAGGTATTGCTCTTTAGATAAGTATATTTTACATTGGCAACATAAAATTAGTAGACAGCTCGCTGACAGCGAAGCGAAACAATTAAGTTAAATTGAAGAGAAGTAATCTTTTATTATATCAGATTACAGATCCATTTTGCACATTTGCCATTTTGAGAAAGAGGCTATTCCAGAATTTGCCATTTTAAGAATCTGCTTTTTGAGAATTGTCAAAAAAAAATACTCCACCCGGTTGCCCAAGGATATTGGATATTGGCGAATAATAATAAAAAATGTGCCAGCGTGTCATACAGCAGTCGCGAGTCGCGAGTGAAAATTGCTTCAAGCAGAGATTCCTTTGATAACTTCATCATACAAGCAATTTAATTTCAAAATTGTTTTTCCTGATTACTTTTCTCAACCGTTAAGGTGATGATGCAACGTTGCTGCAAAAATAAAAAAAATACAAGTTTTAATGTAAACAATTTCTTTAATAACGGAGGCACACAGACGTTCTCAAAATTCTTGTTTGCTCTCGAAATGTAAACTTACCTACGGAAATTGTAACTAAATGCTCTCACACATAGCTGTTGTATAATGTTACATAACATTGTGTAGCACGATAACATTATGTAACAAGTTGTAACATTTTGCTTGTTAAAAGTGAGAATTCAAATGCTATGCTACATTCTGTAATGTCGGGGTCGTGGTGGACTTTGCAAATGGGAAACCATGCGAGACCCTGGAACACAGCCCTGGAACGTAAAGGGCTATTGAAGGAACACGGTGGCTTTTTGGTACAAGTCTGACAGCCCCTTCTGCTCCACCTAGGGAAGACTAATATGATGATTTTACCAAATAAAAAATAAAAATAAAACTCTCCAACGTTACATTACTGCTGTGTTGGAGCACTTTAACGATGCGGCTTAACATTTGCATAAGATTTTTTTTTTACGGTGAAATCTATTTTTTAATGTTTTCCTTTCGAATATTTTTTTTTTACTTTTTTTTTCTTTTCTGATGAACTAGTCAGTTTTATTGACGACATTGTTGGTTCAGTGACTGAGCGATCGTCTGCTGTGCTGCATCTCGCGGGTTCAAGACTCGCACCGAATATTAATATGACCTAAAGGTTGTTATTTCGGGTCTAGCAACATTCCTTATGCTACGATGCTCACAAGAATTCGGGGCCCCCGAGGAAGGGCATAATGAAATATAATAATATTTCTGAAAGCAGCGATAAACTACTTGTCACAACTACACATTTTTAATCTTTGACCTCTCACGTTCGTCTACAGGTGGAATGGGGGAGTTTAATGTAGAAATGTAATAACACAGATATGGTATTTCTGGTACATCATGCAATTGCCAAAGGTTAGGTAATTTTTATTTAATTATTAAAAAAATACAAGTACACTTGACGTCATAAGCTTTCTGAGAGGATGAAGATAATTATTTGAATTTAAAACTTATGATAAAAAGTACGTTGTACGTTAATGTCAATATTAACAATGTTTATACACACATCAAAAGTGTCTAGGGATCAACATATATTTTTGCAATAACTTTTCTCCTGATTGATATTAATTAAAATGTTCTTTAAGGATTCATCAAATAAAGTGTTATCGTTTGTCCCAGTAACGATAAACCAAGTCACCTTTGCATTCATAAAGAAATTTGCCATTTTCCTAATAAAGGGATTTTTGACATTTGAACCACTAACATTAAAGTTCGAAAAAAAGACTGAAATAACAGTTTTCTTTAAAATTTTATTGGGTAACTTAAACAATTAATAATCCGTGTTTCTACCGCGAACACTAACAACACAAGAACATCGGTTTGGCATACTCAAAATGAGTTCATCCAAATCACGCTGTGGAATGGCCGCCCATGTTCGTTGCAACAACAAAAAAAGGTCTTCTTGCGACTGGATACCCTCCATATTCGGCAGAGCTCTTCTCTGTAGCATATCCCATGCATGCTCAATCGGGTTCAAGTCTGGCGACTGAGCAGGCCAGGGCAGGACATTGATGTTAGCTGCGGCGAGAGTCTGTCTTACAACTCTTGCGGTGTGCGGTCGTGCATTATCATGCATTAACTGAAATAAGGGACCGATTTGCACTTGTAGAGGAACGATGACGTCTGATACAATCGTCTCAGCATAAATTTGAGCGTTGAGGTTGCCTCTGATCCAAATCAACTCAGTTCTTCCGCCGATCCAAATACCCGCCCATACCATGATGGTTCCACCACTATAAGGATGGACTTCCTGGCAGGATTTTAATCGCTGTTGGCGTCCAGGGGTTCTCCAGTGTCGTATACGTCTTGTATCCGGTCTCATACCAAAACGAGACTCATCAGAAAAGCACACGAAACGCCATTGTTCTTCTGCCCAATTTCTGTGTTCAAGAGCCCATTGATATCGAATCCTACGATTGTGCATTGCTATAGGTGGTACCCGTAGCGGTCTTCGGGAATGAAGGTTCACTTCATGCAAGCGGTTTCTGACTGTTTGGTCGCTAATTAAGTTCCCTGAAGAGTGATGAACGGCTAACATCATGGCGGTTATTGTTGGAGCTCTTCGAGTTAAGATTTGAATGTATCGGTCTTGTCTCCGTGTGGTGCAGCGATACCGTCCTCCATGGCGCTCAGCCACGGTACCAGTGCTTCGGTAACGTGTCCAAAGTCGACTGATAACACTCTGACTTGTATTCAGAGCTAAAGCCACAGTACGTTGCCGGGAACCAGCTTCTATCATTCCCACGGCTCTGAGCATTTCTTCCCTGCTTAAATGACGTCGCCGCTCCATAATAACGTTGGTTTTAATCAGTAGTAGGGAAACAGTAGCACTAATAATGTCTTCAATGCGTTGTATGTTTTTATAGGGAAAATATTGACAGCTGATTTTCATCTTTTACTCGAATTTGATTTACAGTTCCTGATTCAAATTATGAAATGCACCAAAAAGGATCCATATAAATTTATAAAATCATAAATTTATTACAAAGCCACATCTCAATCTCAAGAAATCCGCATAAAAATGCTTGATCCCTAGACACTTTTGATGTGTGTATTTTCTGCAAAATCCTTAGGTACTAAAATTATAAATGCGAAAATTTTGATGAACGGTTTGCTATCTCTACTCAATCACGTACTGATCGGATTCTGATGAAATTTGGCATACAGGACGATTATAATTTATACCGGTGGTATAATACCTGGCACGGTCAACGAACTCCACTCAGAGGAAGCCGCAGTCAGTACATGATAAATCTAGAATAAATCCTTGATTAGTGTGGCCTTACAAAAGGGAAAGACCATTCTATTCTTTAATCATTGACTAGCATTTGGACCTTCGTAAATCTATTATCATAGTCTATTCTTGTTACTGTCCAATTGAGGCAGAAGTTTGTTTCGCGGGTGTGTAGGCATGTGAGAAATTAGTTTACTGCGCTGGGGCTGACGCTTTTAGGTTCCATGGAATCATAAAAGGACTAAGCATGAAAAATTATTTTTGTCAAAAGAAGATGGAGAAATAAAAATAAATGTGTGTAAGTATCTGGTAAAAATCAATACGAATCTTTAATATAAAAATCAATTGTTATTAGTAAGTCGATCTCGCTTAAACTCGAGAGCGCCTTGACCGATTTGGCTAATTTTGTTTTTGAATTATTTGTCACGTCAAGTCACCGTTACGTCACCGACAACGGATCGGTGACGGTTTGTGTAGTCACCAGTGACCGTCATGTCGTTCGTCAGTCACATCTCCGGTTTGGCTGAATCATTGATCACTTACACTGACTAAGACGTGACGTTCCCGGGTATGTGGGGATAAAAGTATGGAAATATTATTTGACGTGCCTGACCGGTGACGTTACTGATAGATCATTAAAACCCCTTCTACACGGTCAGACCTGACCGCCTGACAGAGGTGAACTTGGTCGTGTCAACAGTACCCCACCGTCTGGAACGCTGTCGGCTGACGGTCGGGTCCCACCACGGACGCAGCCTGTCGGGACGGCTGCGCTCCCGACTGACTCCGCCCATATTTCAGTCAGGCGGTCAGGTCTGACCGTGTAGAAGGGGTTTAAACCCCCTCTTCACGATCAACCCGACCACCTGACAGAGGTGAACTTGGTCGTGTCAACAGTACCCCACCGTCTAGAACGCTGTCGGCTGACGGTCGGGTCCCACCGCGGACGCAGTGTGTCGGGACGGCTGCGCTCCCGATTGACTCCGCCCATATTTGGTCGCATGACCAACGTCTACACGGTAGATTTTCATTCCCACCGGACCAAGGTCACCTCTGTCAGGCGGTCAGGTCTGATCGTGTAGAAGGGGTTTTACATATAAACGTCTACGCACAGAAAAAATGTTGCCTATCGATCCTGGTGCAATGTATACACATTCATAATTAATTGAGGATCAAGATCTTTTACACAAACTCGTTTCTCTTTAGACAATGGTTGTTGCCTACATTTTCATGCAAATGTAAGTAATTTCTCACTTAAGCTTGTTTACCTCCTAACTTAATTACATTTCAATAATGCAACAAACAGAATATGCGGGAGCACTGTTTGATTTGCTATCTATGCAACGAAATGAAATGAAAATCAAAGTAACAAAGCTGTATTAAAGAAACAGATTTGAGAAAAAAAATTTAGAACACCATTTCCATTTTTTTTTTCATATTTTTTTATTTTCATCCTCATGGTATTTTGTATTCCTCTTTTTATCTTTTACGTACTTAATTGTTATTAGACTAATAAAAAAACCTCTTAGAACATTATCCTCCATAACAGTAAACTTGAGTAGCTACCTTTCTTCTTATTCCATGGCGGAGGAGCACCTACTTTTCAAAGTAGGTGACAAAAGCAATTTCTAAATAATGTGAACAGTTAAAATCGGACTTCCTGAAAATGCCTTATCCATTGTGCATAGATTGCAGTGGATCGTTGTTAAATTAACCAGGTTAGCCTAGATATGAACGATCCCAGCCATCAGTTCAGTCTTGTTCGGGCGCTCCTGTTGTACGGTTCACTGCAACGGGAGCTTCAAATTTGCGCGGGTAGTTCAACTGCAACTGGTCACAACCTATCGTGACTACAGTTGAGACAGTTGTGTCGGCCGTGCTTTGAGCGCTCCCTGTACTCTTTTTGTTACCAGATAGCCAATTTTTATTCAATAAAAAGTCACAGTTTATATTAATTTCGTTTTTTTTTTGAGATCTCGAGGTCATAATTTTGAACTATTTGAAGATTTGTTCACTTGATGGTGGACAATTATTTTTTATCAAGTGAATGATCACGATCTTTGGACTTTTTTGATGAACCGGTGGAGACGCTACGTTGAGCGCTCCCTCATTATTTGCACAATGTTGGACAATTAATTGAACCCAGTGAATGGTCACAATCGCATCACGATGTCGGACGACTTCAGTGAGATGGAGGTGCCGGATACCTGGATGACCGATCCAGAAGATGATAGTTCAAACTTCACAGGAGAAGTTCCAGAGCCCAGAGAGCTTGGAGATGTAGTTTCGCCTGATTTGGAGAATTGGAATCCTAATTCTGATTATCAAGAACAGAGCCAGTAAGTATATTTAATTAATTTATTGGTTAATGCGAAAAAATGGCTCGCTGTGCTCGCGTAACTGCCTGGGCGTTTTGATTCATTCCTCGCATTTCTTTTTCTATCGGCATTATCGTCGAGCGAATTGCCGTGTCATATTCGTTTGCGTAGCATATTATTCACAAATAAAGCTTGCCGCGGCCCATTGTTGTTCACGGCGTGAAGAATCGGCTCGTTTCTAGCGTGCCGAGAGCCGGCCAAGTGCCGATAAAGGGTTTCGGATACCAAATATTTAATGCGATGCTTGTTAGGCTAACGCGACGACCGAAACGGGAGGTATTGTTTTGGGACCATATTCTTTTTGTGCAAGTATTTTGTGACTTGTGAGTTCTTAAGGTTGCGGACAAGTAATTCTGGGTCGTAAGCTTTTGTTTCAACATGAACATGCACAATACAAATGAAAATTGTTACACGATAAGCGATAAAAATGAAAGTGCTTTTTGTAACGGGAGTTATGCAGATTTTGATTTATGTCAATTTTGTGTTGAAAAGAAGTAATTTCTATTGAAATTCTGCACTAAATAATTATGTTGCTTTTATTCATATTAAATCTTAAATAATTTTATAAACAAACTATTTTACGCTTTTTTGGTGTTTGTTTTTTGAAGGCGGTACTTTTCTTACATTTTTTTTTTAATTTTATTAAAAAATAGATAAGTAAAGTTAAGTTTTGTACAAATATTTAAAATTGTGAAGACAAAATTAAGGGTCAGAGCCCATTCGTACCCTAAGATTCGCACCCTGTGCCCACTCGTACCCTGAAAGTTTTGAGGGGCCCACTCGTCCCCTGAAGAATATTTATTTTTATTCATTCTTCTAATATAAGTACATGTACATGCGTATACTGCAGCTTGGTAGTCCTGGTACAGTCGCGCAGAAAAGGGTAAAATAAAAAATATAGTAATTCGGTAGATATCAGCGCGTATTAGCGTGTATTTAGTTGGTTTGCCTAATAAATAAATAAATAAATAAATTTTTATGTTGGTTCGGGCATAACTCCGTCGTTTAACAACCGATTTGAAGAATTCTTTTTTTGTTGGATAGGGTATACTTCCGGTATGGTCCCATTATAATTTTATCGAAATCGGACTAGCACATTTTGAAAAATCTACAAAAACCTAAAAAGTTTTCAACTTTGTCTACACCGATTACTCCGAGGTTTCTGGTCCGATTTCGATTTTTCTTTTTTTGTTCGATATACTTAGTATATCTGCCATTTGGCCCCATAAAATTTGGATTGAATAGTGAAACTAAAAAGGATAAAATAAAAAACTTTTTCAAAAAAAAAATGTAAGTAACCGACTTCAAAACAACCACAAAAGTTCAAAATAACCTACAAAAAAACTTTTCTTTCGAAAGTCGGTGACAAAAACAAAAAGTTTATTTCGTTAGGCGAACTTCATTTAATAAAAAAGACCAAAGACACATTGAACAGTCTCGTATTCGCAGTCACTTTCAAGAACCAATATGTCACCGAGGCAGCCATAACATACAAACAAAACACCTTATTTAATTTTGTAACCCGTTTTTTTTAACAAGCCATATATTATTATCATGACGGATATCATTCATCATAGCTCTTTTCTCAATGAGCTGTTATGATTTATTAAATTAATTCCGTTATTGAACTGTTCACAAGTGTACTCTGTCAACCGTTTCTTATGTAAAATATAGCTAATTTTATCTCAGGAGACCAATAGGCACCTGAATAGGTGCCGAATCTTTAACTTATACTGTATTATATGAGAGGAGACGAATGGGTACCTTAGAAATAATATTTTTTATTAAAATATTAATTGGTACCCTACCTGGAGACCAATGGGCACCTATATAGTGGCCGAATCCACAACTTTTATGCTGGGGTACGAATTTTAGGGGACGAATGGGCTCTGACCCAAAATTAATACAGTAATTTTAAATATAAATATAAAGTTTTTAAAATGAATACTTACCTAAATAAAATAAATTACCTAAAATCGTCTCCACTATCTAAACCTAACAAGGCGAAACACAGTAAACTAATACAAACACTAAGTAATTTGTTTAATTTAGCTAATTTACAAGTGAACAAGGCTTACAATTCACGGTTGTGCACGATGCAACGATAACCGTTACGGTGACGGTTCCGTACCGTGTTACTATGAATTACTTGCTTTTAGGCATTTTCACTGCTATCTAGTACACGAGATAAAATAGCATAGCAGACACCACCTACAAGAGATTTATTTTCCTACTTGTTTAAAAAGAAAAAAATATTTTTTTGGTCTAAGCGGTGAGTGATGCGGCAGGCAGCGCGAATTAAAGGGGTACCGTCAAATGGGGTGAATAGGGGCGCAGGGGTGAATAGGGACAAAACTTTAACAGTGTTTTTAATATTGTATTGATTTGATAGGTTACCAACAACTACTCAATTTTATTTCTTGAATAATACTTCATTATTTTGAGACCTTGTTGGCAACATACCATTCAAAGTCAAAGTCAATTCTGGATCCGATATTTAGGATACGATTTAGGATGAGAAATGTAGTCGCCGAAGCTCGCGATTACACGTACTAAATCGTGTCCTAATTAGGATGCTACTCATCCTAAATGTGATTACACTTTTCTGAATTCAGGACGTCCTAAATATCGTCTCTTAAAAGGAAGGTGTAATAGCCCCTTAAGACATTAATTACATTGAAAGTACGCGAATTTGCCACTGGCGGCGCCTCGTGGCGTATTTCAAACATTTCTATAGTCTCCGCTCGCAGCGGCAAAGTCGCTATTAGAGTAATTAAAAAACAAAAGTATGGAACCACACTAAATATTACACCTGTATCGCAGGTGCGTTTACAAATATTAAAATTCAAACAAACAAATAAATAGACCCGCAACAAGTACTTGTAGATCATACAAATATTTGTTTCGTGCTGGAATCCGGGACGCTGGGACACGAAACTGTCAATCACTTGGCCTCTGCGTCTGCACCAACCGTGCCGTTGTTGATATTTAAAAAGAAATATAAAAAAACAAACCCAGTACCAAAAAACATATCGGCAGTATCGGAACAAAACCGACCGTGGGTGACGTTGCAATGAAAAATCACTGAAAGGAGACAATTAAAATAAAATACCTACCTATGTTTCTTTGCGGGATAAAATCCGGAACATGGATATTCGGCGAAGAACCGGAGTCACCGACATAGCTCATAAAATTTGCAAGTTGAAGTGGCAATGGGCAGGCCACATCGCTCGTAGAACTGACAACCGATGGGGAAGAAAAGTTCTCGAGTGGCGACCACGGACCGGAAGGCGCAGCGTGGGCAGGCCTCCCACTAGGTGGACCGACGACATCGTGAGGGTCGCGGGCAACGGATGGATGCAAGTGGCGAATTGTCGTTCGGCGTGGCGGTCTAAGGGGGAGGCCTATGTTCAGCAGTGGACGTCTTCCGGCTGATGATGATGATGATGATGATGATGATGACCTACCTATGTTACAGGTTTTTTTTTTTCCGTGGTGAAAGATCTTCAAATGAGTCCTAGCCGGGGACCGGGAGGGTCTGTCAGACTCGTACTGACTAAAATCCACGGTATACCTTGAATAGCCTTTTACGTTCCAGGGTCACAATTACCTGCTTAGACAATCCCGCGACCCTGGCATGCGTTTAGACCAAACAAAAGGACCTAGTTAACATAATTATGCAATACTCGAACAATAAAGGAAAAAATAATTTATATAAGAACTGCAGGACATCCCTGAGCAATCGGAATGTCCAGTACAAAGTAGTAGAGTTCATAGTTTGTCGGGTCTCTTGAACTAGATTAAATTCACAATTCACAGAACTCGGAAATATAGCCACCGGAGACGGGCGTAGACACTAATAAAATTCGCATCAGAAAAATGTTTGAGCGGTCCGCTTTCAAAGCTCAGGGGTTCTACTCACTTAGTTTGTCAACGAAGATACGGGCTCTTATGAAAGTAACTCGAAACATTTAAGTGAACCTTATTTGATTTTTAACCGACTTCAAAAAAAGGCCGAGGTTCTTAATTCGGTCGGTTTTTTTTTTATGTATGAACACCGATTACTCCGAGGTTTCTGGTCCGATTGGTGTGATTCTTTTTTTGTTCGATGCAGTATACTTGCCATTTGGTCCCATAAAAAAATTTAATTCATAAGTTCACAACACATCGGGAATCAGAAAAACAGTCCAATGTTGTTGCCACTTATCTATATATCATACTAACTAATTTTATGTAAAAATAGGAACTTCGGCCGAAGCAACGGGTATCGTGCTTTTAGGGTAAATAAATAATACTCCAGCTTTTATCCTTTGTGACAAGTTTGCTTTGTACGGAAAAAGTGGACAATGTCGCTTTTAGCAGTCACAGATAGCTAGAACAAATAGCATAACATTTTACGCAGTACCGCCTGTATTCTTCAAAGAGTGTGGATATAGCCTTTTTTATCGTGGGAAAATCCGTGAAAATGCGTTCCGAAGTAACCATAAAACTATTTGTACCTAGTTTACGCTCAATATCCTTTCCTTCATCTGATTTATTTCCATCATCCTTGAGTCTCTACTTCGGAACATGCAGTGCGAAAAGCAATATTGGTCCGAGTTTTTTTTTATAGGTATTCTTATTTTCACGGTTCAGTTCGGATGCAGTGCGTTACCGCTCTAAGGCTGGACAGAGGGGCTGCCTAACGTACGAGCTGACGGTACGTCCTTAGATCCTTACGTTACGTACATCAGCGCTACAGTGTGTAGCTGTTGATATTATGTTTTGTTTGACGAAATGTATGTAATGTACCTCTATTTAGTACTATAGTCTCCACCACATGTCAATAGCCCTTAGGGTGAGAGTAAACCACAATAATTAAGCCCAACAATTAAATATGCCGACTATTTGTTAAAATCCCATATTTTATCAAATAGTTCGCCCTTTGTGACGAAGCTTAATTGAAAAAGCCGTGTGCAAAATCAATAACTATCTGGATTTGTAAAGACACGTCAACGTATCCATTTTTTTCCCATTCGAACATGAACCTCCTGCTATTGAGATAAAATTGAAAATCGAATCGGAAAGGGTTGATAATTATGTGAATCTGTACCAAGTTACTGGCATCTCTGTATTCCATTACGTATTCGGCTTAATAATGATACACGAATTTATCTTTTATACATCAGGGGAAGAGAGAGAAATATATATGAAGATTAAAAATTCCTTTAATTTTACAAGCTCTTATTTTCTTTATCCGTCCCGTTGTCTGTAATAAAATCTTGCAAGTTTGAAACACTTCCCGGTTTCCGATTGAACACAAATGCACATATGTATATCGCATGACAATGCGATATTATGATGACATGGGGCTGATCTGATGAAGGAGCAGGAAGGTAGCCATAGGAACTCTGTAATGAAACGCCGAAAACCATTGAGTTTAGACTCGTTTGGTTCGTCTTGACGAGTATTATGTATATCGTACAATTTTTTTTTGAAATAAAAGTAAGTTTAATTTTTTTTTATGACTATCTTGTTACAATAGGTAGTCCTGAAACAGGCTTTCCATTTGGGCGTTTTATTATTTAATACTCTAGGTTTTGAGGTAGACGAGTTGGAGTTCGTATTCTGTAATCAGCTTACTTGCGAATCGAACGTGATCGATTTCAGGGGATTATGTGGCCTGTCTCTTTGTCTACGGATTTAATGCGTATGAAATATTGATAATTCGATGTTGATTAAGCTTTTCATAACGAACTCACGTGATTTACCTAATATAAAAGGTATCCACTATTTGTTACCGATATTTTTAAACTAAACCAATACAGAAAATATTTCTATATCGTATTAAAACTACGTGCTTTTGAATTGCCTCGACTTTTTTATATTCAGCTATAGGTACGGTAAAAAATTGTAGTACGCTAACGAATAATCGATAGTAAATCAAAACTGTACGGTGTGCCAACGTAAAAACGCGGAGGATAATTGAAACAGAGGCAACAGATACAAATGTAAATAGACAGTCGCGACCATTCACAAACACTACAGATTTATTTCCATAACACACGCACTACAACTATCAATCTTTCTACCCAGTTGCTGTGAATATAGTATCGATACGGCGGCGGCGTGAGAGAAATACCGATACCAGAGTACTATCGATACTTTTATTGGGTCGACATTTGGTAAACTAGTCCTACAAATAAAACCAGTTAAGTAGACTGGTGCATATTAAGAAGTAGTTTATCAAGCTATAAGTATACTAATTTGTGTGCGATAATTTTTTGTGGTGATACTGGATTTAAGAGATTTAACCAAATTACAGAAGTGATTTTTCGTGTAAAAGGTATCGTTTTTACTTAAGGGGCGCATATCTTAGAGCGCAGCAGGCATTTAGAGTGATTTCCCCCCCTCCTGTCACGTGGCATCACAGCGCTTTTCAAATGAACTTCGCTGACCCCGTTGGAAAACGTACCACCTTGAGCTTATTCTAGCCTAGTACTTTGGCAGGCCATTTAGAGTTACCTTATCCCCGCGCTGCGTGTCACGTGGCGTCAGAGTGCAAGACATACCACCTTGATCTTATACTAGCCTAGTACTTTTGCTGGTTAGTGACATTCTATCAGTTTTTAAGCATAGCTGGAATTTAAAAACTTTTTACTTTTGAAAAATGCGCAATACAAAGCGTCTCAAGGAGATATCGACACGCGGGCATATTATTGCATACCTTCATGCATTTTTATTTCGAGAAATTCTTTGAAACATGTTTAAAATTCATCTCTCTTCAATTTATTTAATAAAAAATAGTGTATCCAAGTTAAAGCACAAGTTACTTGTGCACTAAAAGTAAAAGTAACATATTATTAGAAAAAAATAAATAAAAAACAAAGAACAAATCTTTATGTAATGCAAAAAGAATATCATATCAAGTAAGGATCGAACCCGAACCTCGTAGCTTACCAGTCCCAGCGTTCTTCCGTTCGGCTACGCGGTCCGCTGAGTAGACATTTAAAATAGCTGTTCATAAACTATGTCATGATTTTTCATTGGTTCTGATAAAATACAGCAGAGGACGAAGCTTTATCTTTCACATTTTATGTAATCCTGGTACTATCGGGACAAATGCATGCAAATTTTACGACTCTCATAACAAACTATAAGGCTGCGTTTCCACCAGAGATGTGCGAGGATGCGTAGCTAGGGATGTGTTTGTAAAGAACCAATAGAATCGCTTCATTTACCTCGCTTCGGTCAGCACAGCTCTGGTGAAAACGGCTGAGCGGAGCTAGATTTTTGCGCATACAAAACAAGCGAGGGATTTGTTCGAGGGATGTTTGAGAGGGATGTGTTGCGAAGGATGTGTACGAGAGATATGTACGAGGGATGTGTTGCGAGGGATGTGTAAGTGGGATATGTTGCGAGGGATGTGTTGTGTCTTCACTCCCACTACACCGCACCCTCGTCGCCACATTTCACAGCTACGCTACACATCCTCATAGGCACATTTTCATGCACAGCTTTGGTGGAAACAACCACACCTTTTACAGCACAGCTAAACATTCTCGCACGACACATTTCCATCGCACATCTCTGGTGGAATCGCAGCCTTACTGACTGAAGTGAAGCGATGCGCGCCGGCCGTGACAATTTATAAGGGGCCATAACTTGTCCTGAATTCAGGATCCGATATTCAGAATATGATTTAGAGTAAGAAACTTAGTCGCCAAAGCATGTACTAAATCGTGTCCTAATTAGGATGCTACTCGTCCTAAATGCAATTACACTTTCCTGAATTATGGACGTCCTGAATATCGGAGCCTGAGTTTAGGACAGTGTAAATTGCCCCTTATGTTTTGAAAGTCTAAAATAGTTTGAAACACCGCCGTTATGATATCTTGCGTAATATGTTTGCCTGGTAAGATTGTCAAAAATGCCCTTAAAAATGATTGAAGGAACTTCGTGAAAATAAATGTTTGTTTACTTACGCTAATGTCAAAGAAACTCTTTCATATCTATGATCGCCTAGTACCAAAAACTTCGTGTATGACTTGTTAGAGCAGTGTTGTATAGTTTATGTGGCAGATTAGATAGAGACAAAGATACCATAAGAGAGAAACATCGAAGATATCATGGTGTCTCTGTCACACGACAGTGACAGAAATATACTTTGATGCCGCCTGCACTGTGTCTGTAATGTAACCGTTGCGTTTTATGCTTTCCTGTTAACGTGGCTACAAAATTACACTAAATGGTTAAAACTCAGAAATAAATGATATTACGTATATTATATCGATCACTAGCGGGGGGAATGGCGCGAGCCAGCAAAAGCGACACAGGTCCTACCTCGGACACGCCTCGCGGGCGACTGAAGCAATGCACGTAGGGCACGTCGTTATATAGTTAAGGGTAAAAAAAAACAGAAATATTTAGAAAAAAAGTAACCGGAAATTCCTCTGACAAACATCATTACCTATCTATTGATATGTTTTTAGGACCAAAAGCATGGTCTACTTCAAGTACCACTGAAAAAACGTTAAAAAAATCTCTATTTTCGCGATTTTTTTTGATCAAGGCAAGTTATAAATATCGCGTTTTCAACTGCAAATTAATTTAGATAGTTCATTGAACTACAACATATATTTTTTTCGGATCGAAAAAAAGAATATTTGATTGTTTATTGTTGAATCAAAAATAGGTCGATTCCTGATTACCTGGCCTTAATTACCGATACAATGTGTATCGATATACTATACGATACGATATACACTAGTTATTATATACGATATACACTAGTTTTTTTTTACAATTCCTACTACGTTACTGAATCGCTCGGTGGCTCTGAAACTTATGATCGATTATAACTCACATGTGGACGATTTATAAGTGACATGTGTTTTTAGATTTTTTTAATCAATCGTGCTGTGAACATGCGTCTACAGTTGACTTTTAATAGTGTTGTGTGCAGACTGTCGTTTTCTTCAGTGATATTTATTTGATTTTGTGAGTTTAACTATCCGTAATTTGAGACTTGTAAAAAAGTCTTCTCGTAATCATAATATTGTTTTATCTTTACGAAATAATATGAAAAATGCTAAAAACATTCTAGTTACTAAAGTATTTTTAATGTACAAGCTATTTTTAGCATGGCAATTTTCTACTGTCACTGTATACGAGAAATCCAGCAGAAAATTTTGTCACCTTGCGTTTTTATTAATAACGTGGTGCATTTTTCTCAAAAACGAAAAATTAAAACGAGGTCTTATTAATTTTATAGCATTTTATTTTTGTAAAATCATCAAATGAGTCCGGGACCCAGGGCAGGACGGGATAGTACTATCAGACATGTACTGACTAAAATCCACGTTGATCTTTCAATAGCCCTTTACGTTCCAGGGTCATGTTTACCTAATACGACAGTCCCGCGACCCCGGAATTTTGTAGCAATTAAATTTGTTTCATGCACTTCAAGTTAATTTTAGTCCTATTAAAAATATTCAGGTAAGACAATAGTTTCGCAGGCCGGGATCGAGGTCCGTGGTCCGGGGACTTGTGTGGTCAAGATAGGATCGCTCGTGACTCACACCCACGAACTTTCGATAACTTCATTTCAATGCTGAGCAGGGTATGGTGCTAGTTGCAGTGTTGGGCAATGCTATTCTATAACTATGAAGAGAGTAATTTTCAGTTGACGGCTCACTTTTCTTTTTTATACTCTGTATTATAAAATAAATACGAAAAGTTCTTTATAAATTGAATTCGAATTTTAAGTTATTATGAAGCTTCATGTATGGTGAAGAATTTTTTTTTCGTAGGATTTAGAAAGTGAGCAGGAATTGGCAATGCAGGCGTTGACACTTATTAAATTCAATTTTAAATTCATGTTTATTTCACCAACTTAGAACTTATTTTCTATTTTACTGCATGTATCAACAACTCATTCTATAGCCCAAAAAAAATGCAAACATATTATTTAGAAATCCATTCCCCGTTATTTCTCAAACAATAATTTATCGATTATGATATTTGTAAAATGACTGGACAAACTTCGTACCGCCTGAAAATGACCTTTTAAACATTCTCTGGACTTCCAAAAATAATTTTAAAAAAGTTAGCCAAATCGGTCCAGGCGTTCTCGAGTTTTAGCGAGACAAACGAACAGCAACTGGTTTTTATATAGATTATTAGAGAATGTTCCTTGTATTACGAAACGTGTAATGTGTAAAATGGAACTTTAGTAATTTAATAATAAGACGATGGAGGTTCTCTCCAGAATTTGATTTTGGAAGGTGTAGCGCTGCGGGCATTTATTGATTTTCTCGCCGGGATGCGCTGGTCAGAGCTAAATAGATTTAGATTTTAATTTATGTAGAAATATTTATCACTAAAATGTATGAATATGCAAACTAAAACGCAATAATATTCTTTTTTAAATAGAAAACATACACGTTTCAACGACGCGCGACGACGCGACGCAGCTCACAGGTAAAAGCGTCCATACCTATGGACGCTTTTCAGCACTTGCCCATACTTACTACTTCACCATGCTTAGGACGATAGGAATTGTTCTGCGTTCTATAATACGCGTACTGGTGGCCTACCATGAACGTCTTAAAGCGTGAGTAGTTTCACTGTTAGAAAGAGATAGCGCTATACAAGTCGTCTAGCACCATCTCGTTTCCACAGTGGGACTACGACGTCATGTTAGGCCACCTGAAGTTAACGTCCTTAGTTTATTTCTTTTTGCAAAAGCAGGTATGTTCAACCACAATTATAATTGAAGAACAGTTAAATTCCTACCCGCTATCACTGCATACCCACATACTGTTTGGATGTGCTTTCAAGGTATTTGCACAAAAGAATGTTGTGAACTAAGAGTTAAAATTATCGAGTTTCATCCTTTTTGCAGTAAATTCATGAAACTAGAAAAGGGTATTTTTAGGTTTAACAGATCAACATTAGCCTATAAATGTTCCCACTGCTGGGACACAGGCCTCCTCTCTGTGAGAGGGAGTGGGCCAATAATCGACCACACGGGCCCAGAAGAATTCGAAGACATGTAACATCCACCAAACCGCGTTGGTGGATGTTACATGTCTTCGAATTTTTGGTTCTAGTACATACCGGTTTCCTCACGATGTTTTTCTTCACCGTTTTGAGAGCAGTGGTGATGAAATGAATAACACAAAGCGCCTGGCTGAATTCGTTGTAAGTCGGGGTGGATACCACTGGACCACCATTGCTCGAAAAAAAAATGGAAGGCTCGGTTGACGCCGTCGCTGTGAGATCGACTGTTGAGCTGCGTGTCACGGAACAACTTCAATTCCCGCACTGTTGTTCCGGGGCTGGGTGTTTGTACATGTGGATTTCAATGTTTGTAAACGCACCGAGATACAGGAGAAAAAAAAAAACAAAAGATTATTGTACTATCTACCAATAATAATAATATCGAGATTTATTATTTTTTTCATAAAAAATACAAGCTTTACTTTTAAGTCGATGAGGTAACGGAGTTTTATATAGGTCAATATTTTAGCGATTTATTATATTTTTTTTACTAGATGTTTTTTTTTGTATGTAAACTTATAATTCATGAACGTAGCATACGTAGTCACAGCATACCTTTATCAAAGCAATTTGTATGAATTCGGAGTGAGAATTTAACAGTGAGTATAGCAGTCATAAACATTGACTCCAGTTTCAAAGCATGAACTCGAAGTAATTAAAAAAGGGTCATTAACAGAGATTTTTGGAGATAGTCAGTTAAGTATCTAAAAAATTTCTATCGTTCAGGCGGCATTTCCTTAACGTCTTATTTAAAGCAGCTAAGAGTTTGATCTAGATAGGGATGGGACCACACGGGGATGTCTCACTCCGACGAGAACCCGCTATCTCGATCTTCAGACCCGGCGGATGCATTTAATTATCATTTTAAAACCAAAGGCCTCGCGCGGTCAGCACAGTATGACATTTATTTTTGGACACCGAACGAAGATAAGATTTTTTTTTAAACCTCTTCAAACGAATTTTTGTTAGTTTAGAAATTATCTGCTACTATGAGATTTGTATTTAGTTATGATATTACTAGCTGTTTCCAGCTGCTTTGTCAGCTACAACTCGAAAATTAACCCACGGGAAGATTATATCTCGATAAAAACTATCCTATGTGTTAATCGAAGTTATAAACTGTCTGTGTACCTAATTTCATCCAAATCCGTTCAGTAGTTTTTGCGTGGAAGAGTAACAAACATCCATCCAAACTGTCACGTTTAGAATATTACATATTAAGATTAGTAAGAATTCTCTTTATTTATTTATTAAAGTAAATCGCCGAAAATTAATCAACAGGAAAAAATACCATACACACTTTTTGCCAATTAACAAACAGGAAATATTTTCGGTCTGTGGTTTACCAATTATGGGGCTGCTAAATTTTCCCTAACTTCTGGAAAGCATTTAGTAATTGAGGTTTTGGTATAATACATAATAACATGTAGTTATAAATAAACCGCGATATTATTAAAAATAGCTGCCTAAACTTTTTTCGTGGATCGTGAAAGTGTCAGTGATGACGTCAGAGGTCTCTCTCAGTCTGTCAACGAAGATACGGGCCCAATAGAAAGTAACTCGAAACTTTTGAGTGAACCCTACCCAAGGAGCACCATAAGCTGTATAAAAGCTGTATTTTAGTTTATTTTTATACCACAGGCTGTACAGGAGGCTGTACAAGGGCTGTATAAGCGCTTATACAGCCCTTGTAAGTGTAAATTGGCCCCATTCTTGTATAGCCTAATGCGTTACTATGGCTGTACAGTAGCTGTAGAAAGGCTGTAATATAGCTGCAGTGGAGCTGTAGTATGGTGTAAAAGGAAACCACAGGCTGCAGTGGAGCTGTAGAATAGAATATTTCATGCAAAATTATAAATCAAGTAATGATCTTGGACTTTCTGTGTGAAAATATTTTGTAGATTCGACGTGCTGATTTAATTTTATTGTGAAATTGTGTATAGTTTTCTGTCAAAACATTCACGCGATATAATAGAGATTAAGTAAGAAATATAACTAAAAATGGGTAATAAGTTTATGGTTTAAAGGTTAGACTAATTTAATATGCCTGAAAATACTGAATATTAGGGTACACTCGTCTTATTTTAGCAGAAAAAATATGATAGCAATCTTTTAATTTGGATTATGTTTTGTTTTTATATAATAAAAAATGGCGACAAATGTTGAAAAGACTAAAGCTGTACCTCATCACTGTGTATATCATCATATTTCACAGAAGTCATAAAACTCTAACACTTACAAGGGTGTACAATTACGCAATAATAATAAGCTTTAGAAAGGCGTTTGCATATACCATTATACAGAACCAAGTATAGAGTGATACCATACTAACACTTAAAGCTGTAGTAAGTAAGTGATTACATGCAAAATACAGCCTCTGTGCAGCTTGAAGTATAAACATCTGCTTAAAGTGTCAAAATATCTTAGGAGTTTTAAAGTAGAGTTCTAATATTCTATTTCAACACCTTTAGTTTACGTGGATTCTTTTGTAAAGATTTAGTACAGCTTGAACTGTACAATAACTGGTAAATCAAACTTATAAGTATAGACTCTTTTCTTGACAGCCTTGTACGTCTCCAAAAGAACTCTAAGTTCTACAAGAGCTGTATAAGCGATGTCGGTAACGCCTAAGTGCTCCTTGGGTACTCCCTATTGTTTTGAATTCATAAGTTCTGACAACAAATCTGGAGTCGGAACAACTGTCCAATCATGTTGTCACCAATTTTTAGAATGTACTACTAACTAATCTTTTGTCCGTAAGTGATAAAGAGTAAGAAACGCCCGAAACTTTATCCGAAAATACAGGATTCGTGCTTAGGTAGTAACCCCGGTACAACCCTGATACGCCCCTGGTGAATCCTGCTTGTGCTTCCGATGGCAACATGTCATCAGAGCAACACTTCTTTTCCTGTCTTCAAGACAAACAAATCTTATACTCGTGTCTAATAACTAACTTGTTTCTGAAAAGTTTGGTTACTTTTAGATATTAGCACCTTCCAAATATGCAACACAGGTAACCTTCTCTAGATTCCGCGCACAGGGCAAACTATGTGCGCCAAACGTCGCGTCAGTGCGTTGGCCATTATTAAAGTAGATGTTCATTCTTGATCCACCAATTCTTGGACCAAGACTGAACTTCAGGCTGGATTGACACTGTGAGGAGTGCCATTTCAGCCTGTGTCTCTTGTCGTCCCCGAGAGATGCCCTAAACCGAGGTTTGTGTCCTTAGCGTGTCGTTGTTTAGTTTTTAGCATATTTTATAAGCTTGTCTGGTTAAGCAGCACACGATATCCTCGATGCTTGCGAGATGATAATAAACAGAAAGAAATTGAACCATCTCGATGTCGTACTCATTTGATGTAAGACCAAAGAGAACGTAGCTGACCTTCGTCGACAGCACATGAACAACTTAAAAGATGGCGGATGCACTGACGTTTGGTGTGCATAGGTTGCCTTCTATGTGGAGTCTAGAGGAGATTTTCTGATACCTACACACGCAAGTGCGAATTTACGTGGGATGTGTAAGTACTCGACATGATATGGTCTGAAACAAAGGATCTTACGGCCTGTGGCGTTAGCGCTTGAGTGAAAAGTGGTCACTGATTCCTACAAATGAATATTGATTTTTTTATTTTTGGTAAAATAAAAATAAAAAAATCTTTTGCTATTTAAATTCACGCATTTTGTACTATGCAGCCATATTTTAGTGCCAGTACTAAAATTTTCTATTTATTTGATAATAATTAGGGATAATTAGCGACCTTTTTTTGTAAAGCTTAATTATAAATAATTATTACAGCGTGAGTGATGTCTTACAGTATTGAAGTATTCTCGAGGCGCACTCAAAGTTTTATAATTATTAATTACTAAGTATAATTTTCAAGGTATATATTTTTTTTATAAAATGTATTATTTCTTAGGCAGCAACAACAAATTTTTAATTATTTTTACTAAAACTTAGCATAACTTGTGAATTTATGTTAACGGCGTGTACGATCGACCCTGGGGCCTGGCAGACAATGAATGTTCGTGGCAAAAAGCTATAAAACTTTAATTTTTAATTAGCACATTGATAACACCAATTAATTGCTAGCTTCTGATTTGACACGAGTTTGTTCGAACTCGTGTATGAAAAATGATGATTTTATCTATAACTAGCAATCCGTCCTGGCTTCTAAATATAGCCAATGACACTCAACAATAATGTAGCTTTCTACTGGAGAAAGAATTATCAAAATCGGTCCACCAATTTCAGAGATAACTTCCTACAAACAAACGAACTTTTCCTCTTTATAGTAAGTATTATTATTAGTATAGAAACGTGTCTATTAAATAAAATGTCTCTATGTAATTATAATAAATAATAATAATAAAACGCAAAAACGCTTTTCTACAAAGATGTTGTTGTTGTTTTTAAAAACAATGGGATTATAACGTTATTTAAGCCTTTCTTTGAAAGAATAAAATAAATATTTAAAAAAACAAAAAACCCGACTGAGTAAAAAAACTAAAAGGAAAGAAACAAGCCCAGTAGTTTAGAATTCACTCATTCACACTCACAGTCGGGGCCCATTCAAATTATACCAATCAAATCTTCCCAAGGGGCCCCGACTGTGAGTGTGAATGAGTGAATTCTAAACTACTGGGCTTGTTTCTTTTTTTTTAGTTTTAGTCGGGTTTTTTGTTTTTTTTTAAATACATATTTATATATTTTACTATTTTTAGTTTTTGTTAGCATTTATCAGTCCAAATTAAATTGAAACATATAAGTTATTTATATTTTGGTAAACCATTTTTAAAATCCTTTAATTTGATACCCCACTTGATAGAATGTGAGAGATTAAAAAAAAATATTTTTAGTTCGGAACCCTTTGCACGCGAGTTCGACTCGCACTTGGCCAGTTTTATGTACCCAGTGACACTCTCACGTTTAAGACGAATTTAAAGACACCTCTCAAGTTAAAATCCATCAAGCCGTTTAGGCTGCAGAGCAACACAAAGAAATATACATACATACCCTCGAAAAACATAACCCTCCTGGCGCAGTCGGGTAAAAACGAAGTAGACTTTCTTTCAAAGAAAGGTTACAAGGACCTACTTCTTCCAAGACCTACTTCCCACACCTTAATAAATAGAAGGCAAGATGGGTTGGCTTATTGAAGTACTAATCTTATTAAAATAAGTATTTTATTATATTTTAATCGGTATCCATCGGAAATTCGCTTTTTCAAGGCAGCTTATTTGTAGCGAATATCGCAGCAACATAAAATTGTTGTTTTAATTTACTGTGTTTAGTTTTCCTTCATAGAAGCTTTGCACAATATTGAACAATTCTATGGCTCCAATGTTTAGTTTACTTACTTATTTAAATGCAATAGTTGTTCATGTTTAAAAAAAAATGCAAAAATAAAGAAAATCTAAATTAATAAATAAACGAAACATTTACAATCTACTTTTTTTTTTTTAGATGGGTTAAGCATTTATTAAACATTAACATTTAACATTTGATAAAAGAAACTTATTTAATAAAATTAGTTAAACCTAAATATTTAACAATCTACTTGTTGACAATTTTAAAGTGGTTGTAAATAATGTGGATGTACAAAAAAATTATTTAAATCTCTTTAACAGAATCATTAATATATATTTATTAATATATATGGATACGAATTATTTTAGCGAATGCGTGGAACGTGAATAGTACCAAACCCCAAATTAATAACTGGAATCCTCTATTAGAATATAAGTCTCAAATTGTAAATAAAATTCCTCTGCGCATCTCTTTATTGCCACCAATTTAGACAATAAGACCGCTTTCAGAGGACTTCAGCAGAGCGAAAGTCGCGCGACTTACATTTATAACGCGCGACTGTTCTTATAATGTGAAGGAATATGCTTCTGCTGCGCTACTAACGTCCTAATGTGAAAGCCACCTAAGGGAAGGTTCATATCTGACGGAACATCAGTCTCGTATATTACCGGTCGCGTAACGCCAGAAAACACTTGACCGTTCACACTCAACCGATGATACGTTAGTGCGTCAAAGAACATTCGATGATACGCTCGACGGATGTTCCGTCAGATATGAACCTTCCCTTAGTCCCTTCGTACCCAGAGTCACACAAGTCTCCGATTCCTTACGATTTTGGCATCCATTGATGCTTGTGTTCAACCTCTGTGGATTTGTATTTTGATAGTCGCCTGGATACTTGGTATCAGAGACTTGCGTCCTTGTGTACGAAGGGGCTTAAGCTCAAAAGCTTTCCAAATACTGAAATTTTCTTTTATTTCTCAGATTATACGGATCAAAACGTTGCGCCCGGTGCAACACGCCGATCTCTGCCTCGGAGCTGGTGATGCGGGCCCGGGACCTCGTGTTCCATGTACATTGCTTCTCATGTGCTCTCTGCAGCACACCCCTTAATAAAGGAGACACATTTGGCATAAGAGACTCAGCTGTATACTGCAGGTTAGTTTGGTATTTACTTTGTTTTTCATTTGCTCTGTTCGGGTTTAGGTAGACAAAATACGAACTAACCGCGTTCTAACTTATTAACTGTTTTCCAATCCGCACAAACTAAGTGCTCATTTATATGGGAAAGCGTCTGGTTTGATAAAGGATGGTAAACGTCGATTGGTACCAGTCTCGCTATTAAAACAAATGTGGTTTTGTTTGAGTATTGAAGGATTAAAATATTAAGGTCATTAAATCTGTCACAAAGCTCTCTAAATGTGCGTACAGACTATATAACATAACATGTTATACAACATTGCCATATAACATGTTTTATATAATGTGGACGCTGAATGTTATATAGTTATAATAACATGTTATTGATATGTACAACAATGTTATAAAACTTAGTCACGGTTAGCACTGAAGAACGACTAGCGGTAATGGTTATATAACATTGTTATATTGCAATGTTATTCTAATGTGTACAGTATTGTTTCATGTTGCAATGTTGAATAACAAGGATCCATAATGTGGACGTGTTATAAAGCACAAGTTAATAACATGTTACATAACTTGTACGCATCCTTACGAGGCTCCTAAACTTTCAGCTAACTATTCACCGTTGAATCGTAAACTAAGAAAACTTTCTTTCCGCAGGCTGCATTATGAAACCATGCCGGAGTACGGGCCCCACATGGCAGTGCCAGGGCCCCCACAAATGTGTCCCGTGCCGTACGCGGGCCCTGCCCCGGGGCCACACTACCCCCCATACCCCTCTCCTGAGTTCTCTCGGATAGACAATGATGTTCCTAAAGGCCCGTTCTTCAACGGGTCCACAGCGCCCCCACCCCGGCAGAAAGGGCGCCCCCGCAAGAAGAAACCTAAAGATCAAGAAATCATGGCTGCCAATTTGGGTGAGTTTCGCAACAAAGCGCAAAGCGAATTCATACAGCGAACTTATAAACATTTTAATAATTTTAAATCGTCATCGCATGTTACCATCTTGTCGGCTTCACATCGAACATCGGCCCTCGTTTCGCCGACAAAACGTTAACAATTTTATTAACACATTAAAGTCAAAACCGCACTTACCATCGCCAGATTATTGAAGCGACTTCCCGTGTGTTTGTTTTTTTAAATTATTTTTTGTCGAGATACAGAAACCAGTCCTTATCTGGTCAGTTCGGTCGAGCGACGGGAACTCTTTCTCAAATTTGAAATTAGTACGTTGCGTGCACGCCGAGGGACTAAAGAGATAAATCTTAACATTTCGGTAGTGATCGGGATTAAACAAAAGCAGACTTTTTTTTTCTAAAAAATCTAATTCGACTTTATACGTAAGAGAATAGTTTGTAATTCACTAAAACCACCATACGATAAAAAGGAACACTTTTACTTCTCGATAGTTCCATTAAGTAATTTCTGCATCTGGCCTTCAAGCAATAACTTCTTCCATCATCGAGCAGCTCCCGGTGCAACCAGACCACAAGCCATTAAAACTCGCACAAAGCACCTACAAGGCCGCAGACAGGGCTTTAACTGAAATAAGGCGGCATAAACATCGCCGTCTGAAATTCTACTCATACCTTTAATGTACGAAACAATAGAGTTGTTATACTGGCGGCAAAATATTATTACACAGAAACTGTACGCGTTTTTGCTTTCATTACGTACTCGCATAGTTATTAATTATAGCCCATAAAAATTACCTATTTATGCGCTTGAACGGCTACCTTATAGCAAAATTATCGTCACGGTTTATTTAATATACGGGGTGAGCAGAACTCTAAGCGGTTTTAAGTGTTTGATTAAGAAATCTAGATAATTTTACAAATACTCTGAGTTATATTGGAATTAGTTCATTAATTTTATAGTTGCACATATAAGTAAGTGCCTACGACTACCTACGGTAAATTAAGTAAAAACGACTATGGTAAAAAGCATGCACAATGCGTTTTTTTTATTTCCTGAAATTAGAATTTAAATCGTATTTCGTTATGTTAAAAATATTTTTTGACGAAATGAAAACTCTACATTATGCAACTTTACCTCCGTACCACTAAAATTATAAATAGGAAATATTTGTATTTTTGTGTTTGTTTGTTTGTAATGAATAATCTCGAAAACTACTGTGATTACCGATTTTTTCACCATTAGAAAGCTACATTCACCCTTAGTAACATAGGCTATATTTATTGCTAGAAAAGATAAGTCCATCCGTGCGATGCCGGGACGGGCCGCTAGTATAATATAAAAAAATAGTGAAATCGGGATCCAGGTTATAAACTATATTTGTGCTTAACTTCATCCAATTCCGTTCGTAAGTTTTAGCGTGAAAGAGAAACAAACATCCATCCTCACACAAGCATTTATAATGTTGTTAAAAAGCATAATATTAAGTATCCTCTGTTTACAGAAGTAAGAAGTACGGCAGAAGCCTAACCCTTCAAGAATAACAGGCGTAATGTTGTTGTTATTATACATACGTCACTAAAAGGCGCGTACTCAAAATCAAACGCGCGTTTCAATGAAGAAATGTATGCCAGCTTTGTTTGTTAGTGTTCTAAAATCTCGCCTAATGGTCTAAAATAGCGCTGGAACCAGTTTCTCACGTGCGTTCGGGCAGTTTGCGTGATCCAAGTTCATCATACTCTCGCGATTTCAATGAACCGAGCGATCCTCTTAGGATTTGTACGTAGTATAATACTGTCTAGTGTCTACGTTTAACGGTCTATAGGAGGATAGAGGAATTTACTCGTGGAGTTATCACTATGCTTTAGCATTGGGAAGGATTAATCTTTTGGGGATGTTAATTAACTTTTGAGTGTATGTAATAGGTGATGATGTAATACAGCAGTGGTGGCCCAGTGGTATTGGCCTCGACTTACGAGTTTGTAGGTTGTGGGTTCGAATCCAGGCGGGCGCATTAATTTGTGTAATTTATTTCATCACCATTGCTCTCAAAACGGTGAAGGAAAACATCGTGAGGAAACCGGTGTGTCCTCGAAGACATGTGACATCCACCAATCCGCACTGGGCCCGCGTGGTGGATTATGGCCCACTCCCTCTCACAGAGAGGAGGTCTGCGTCCCAGCAGTGGGAACATTAATGGGCTGATGATGATGTATGTAATAGAGACTAGAGTACTGCGGTCTTTAAAAGCTAAAAATACGTTTCAAACTTCTATTTATTTTTTTCGCTGGAGCCTAAAGATCGATATTTCCTTGCATCATGGAAAGTTCAGGTTGTGACAAATAAAATAATAGGCTTTTTATTCCAAATTTTTCCCGGTACAATTTTACGGTAGAAACTTTTAGGTTATGTCATCAGTTTGATATCAAATCTAGAAATCTATTTAGCTATTTATTTAGATCTTGGATTAATAAGTACTAAATACTTATAATATGTCCTGCAATTTTGTGTGTCTCTTGCTAAGGTTTCCCTCAGATCTCTTATCTCCATTGTTTTTTTATCTTCTGCAAACATAATAAAATATGGCTCCGATGTCATCCTTCCCTCTTGTCTTTGGTCGTCACAATTTAGTCTTTCCGTCTCTTGGACACTATAGGGTTATCCGCCTGTTCTATTTGATTATTCCACATCGCAACATTATGCACTACCCATCACTCATTTCATTTGATCAATAACACGTCTTTAACTTTTTCTTATCGTGAAATAAAAACTACGGGCATACAAAATGTATTAGATACTTACCTATATTTGAGACTTTGTTTCTTTATAAGTTACTACTATTAAAAAAAAGATTTACTCAGCAGCTGGATGGCGACTTTGTGAGTAATTTTTTCTCATCCATTGTCGGAAAAATAACAGACAAGTTCGCGTGATCTTACTGTATTAACCTCGAATGTGTAACATGCAGCTAAATAACCTGGTTACAGTAACCATTGTCATGCAGAAGAAAGCAAACTTTTTGGTGCATTGTTCGCTCATGAAGAATGTGGGAAATTCGGTGAACATCATAATATGTATATTATTTCTTTTTGTTGAAGTTATGATCGGCGCGTTAATGAAATAGTTTATAAATGCACCTTGTTAGAGTAGTTATAATTACCCACCCTCAAGATAATTCCGTTGAGGGTTTATATTTTATTTTCTGTTTAGTCGTAATTAATTTTACTCTGAGAGCAACAGTAATTTTAAAACCAACCGTAAAATGAAATCATAATGAAAGCTAATGAAAAGAAAAACTACTGAAGAAAAATTTGCCTCAAACATACTCATCAAAAAAGTTTGTGATCACTATATTATGCTGATATATTATTATACTATGTATTGTAATTTTATGGAAAAACAATTGAACAGTTTATTGTTTTATATTTTAAACCTATCATTAAATATTTATTTTTAAATAAAGAATCTAAAAAGAAGAATAAATCATAATATAATCCACCGTAACAAAAATAAATCGATTTTTCAAAGTGATCGCAAACCTTATTGATGTGGTATGATCGTATTTATTTTCCTTTGAATTATACATAGGTGTACCTATGTATATTTATATAATTCAAAGATATTCATATAACAGCAGCTACATTTCTAAGGCATCAAATTTTTAACGATAGCCTCTCATGACACGCTTATTAAAAAGTATAACTTTCACTAGTAACTTGGGAGGGTAATCATATATTTTTTACTGAAATTTATCTGTCGAGGGTGTCACCCCAAGTAACGAAACACCAAAATACGAGGTTCGATTCCCGTTCTATGTACACACATTAATCTTCTGTCGGATGGGGGTGGGCTGGTAATTTTTTGCTATGAATTTGTCGGTTATTATTCTGGTAATGTTGTGGTGTCATATTGTTACAATTGTGCAGTCGAGGGCCTATAAAATATAAGCGTATGGTGTCATTTCAACGATAATTGCCTCTTCCCCTTATTTTTTTGAATAAGTTCGGCCTTCTAGATGTTTCAATTAGATGTCCACTGCTGGTCATAGGCTTCTTCTACACTAAGCTACATCACCTTGTCCTTAAAAAAATTGTGATTTGTTGCGTGACATTTTCATGTTTTCGCCCATCATTTTATCTTTAGCACGCAGGACAATTAATATCAATTAGATTCCATAGGTGAAATTCTGTGTGTTTATTGGGCAATACATTTTATTACAAGTAAACTATTCATAAGTATTCGCTACTAGACATCGATTAACAGTTTGTAGACAAGACACAGAATGTCATAAAAGCCTAAAAAATAACAGAAGTTCTAATTATTCATTCTTTGTTCAGGAAAGTTCACACTAAACTAATGACTTATTCTAAATTTCTACGTCAATATAGACGCAATTTTTTTTTTTTTATATATAAACTGTATAATGATGCCATTTACTGCAAATATATCGCAACATACACTAAACCCAAAAGGAATAACAACAGAGAACACGCATGAAATGAAGCCACCATCATTAAAAACATAATTTAATGTATTATTAATAAGACAAACCATCCGAATGTATAACACCGAATTACGCTTCAAAACTTAAAACAATAAACACCACTGTGTAAAAACAAGGACTAAGGACGTTGCTCTAGAACGCTCGTAATTGGCTGATGACCTACATATAAGAAAATAATTGGCAGCTAGCATAATTCATTGCCTTTTAAAATAACATTGAACATGTGCAAAATACCAATGTTGAGCATCGCCCAACCGGGGCTTGGAAAAAAGTTGCCTCGAAAAAAAGAAGCACGATCTCGACTTTTAATATACGTTTTTTAATTTTCTCTCTACGTTTAAGGTACACAATTTGCCTAATAGGAGCTAGTCGGCACCTGTCCGCTCAAGATTAAGCGATTAACGCTCACAATGCTGCCGTACGGAGTCACCAATAAATTATATGACACTGTATCGGATATTTTAAATAGTTATGGAGTCCGACTTTAGTAAAGCCTCGTTTTTGCCGCGTCCGGCCATTTTCCAGAGACGGTGGAGTTTTTACGACCAGTTCTGAAGTTGTTGGTTGACGTTATCAATTATATGGGAACGTAGGTTTGCGTAAGGTGGTGAAAGGCGGAGTCCCACGCTGAGCACGTGAGCCTCGCCTCGCCGTATACCACCACACGTATGAAGCGGTTACTCAAAATTACGAACGAGAATGCTTTGACATGGTTTTAACTCAGTTAATGAACGACGAAGGTTTTATTGTGTCGCAACTGTATCTACGTTTAAGTATATTTAACATAAATTTTTTATGAGTCTACATTTTCAGTAGTGCAAGCTCGTAGTAGAATTTCATTTATTTGTTTCATATGTGTTTCCAGAGACAATAATATGTGGTCCGGTATTCTGCTGCAACGCCGATTACCTATACCTATTACCAACTCTCGGAAACCAAGACTAAGCTTCACGTCCATTTGAAATGCATTTTCATTTCCAGACACACATTGAGTAAAATTCCGGTAATATATATATATATAGGGTGACTGGTAATTAGTGTACGATACTTAAACTCGTGATTGTGCTCATGATAACAAACAATTTTTAATATGGAAGCAAAGCCGAAATCTTGAAAAAAATATCAGCTGTTCAGTACATTAAGCAAACATAAATGTACTGAACAGCTAATTTTTTTTCGTGTTTTCTGGTTTGTTCCCATAGTAAAAGTTGCTGGATATCATGAGCACAATCACGTGTTTAAGTATCGTACACTAATTACCAGTCACCCTATATATATATACTAGCACTCCGCCCGCGACTTCGTCCGCGTGATTTTCGAACTTTGCCTTTGTAAATTTCTAGTCCTGGCCACCCTCTATATGGGAAAACTGTTGGAAAAACTAAATCAATATTCAACAAAAATTCTATCAATCCGGAATATTCCGTCTTAGGTAACACCTAGGTCCTAAAAATAATCCCAATGCAAAATTTAAGACTCCTAACTATCAACCCCGATACAAACTTTTAGGGGTCGAATTTCGTATCATCCTCTCTCAGTGAGAA
This sequence comes from Agrotis clavis, assembly GCA_954870645.1. NCBI lineage: Eukaryota > Metazoa > Arthropoda > Insecta > Lepidoptera > Noctuidae > Agrotis > Agrotis clavis. Next base: position 28,076,527 of record OX940917.1, on the reverse strand, counting down.
CCTGTATCCTAAATAGAACCCCCCTGCAATGTTGAGTCCTCTAATTACAAATTCCAAAGACAACCCACACAAGTCTTAGTGAGAACCTAGGTCCTAAAACAACCCCCATGCTGAAACTCCTAGCATTTGTAGCAACAAAGTTTCATACAAACTGTCAACCCCATAAACAGCCCCTTAGGGATAGAATTTCAGAAAATAGTGCCTTGGTGTGCATTTACGTCATAAAAGAATAACCTTGCAAAATTTAATACTCCTAGCATTTGTAGAAACGAAGTTTCATACTTAATATCAACCCCTTATTCAACCCCATGGGGTCTATTTTCACAAAACACCCGCAACTACGTCCAAAAAAGAATCTCTATGCAAAATTTGAGTCCCTTAGGGGTCGAATTTCGAAAAACCGTCTTAGTGAACATTTAGGTCTTAAAACGAACCCCTCGCAAAATTCGAGACGCCTAGCACTTGTAGTAACAAAGTTTCATACAAACTATCAAACACAAAAACAAACCCCTTTGGGGTCGAATTTTGCAAAATCCCGCCATGGTGTCCATCTAAGTCTTATAAAGGAACCCGGTGCAAAATTTGAAGCTCCTCGCACTTATATTGACAGAGTTTCATACAAACTGTCAACCCCGAAAAACAACCTCTTAGGGATCGAATTTCGCAAAATCCCGTCTTAGGTATTACTTACGTCAAAAAAAGAACTCCTATGTAAAAATTTGAGTCTCAGTTCTATCAACCCCAAAAACAACCCCCGAAGGGTCGAATTTCACAAAATATCCACCTTGGTGAGCATTACATCTTAATAAGTACCACCATGCAAGATTTGAGACGCCTAGCACTTATACTAAAAAAGTTTCATACAAACTATCAACCCCAAAAAAACCCCCTTAGGGGTCCAATTTCGCAAAATCCCGTCATAGTGAGCATCTACGTTCTAAAAAGACACCCCATGCAAAATTTGGAATTCCTAGCACCTGTAATAGCGAAGTTTCATACAAACTATCAACCCCAAAAACAACCCCTTAGGGGCCGAATTTCGCAAAACCCGTTCTTAGTGCTCACCTACGTGGTATAAGGAGGGCTTATGCCAAATTTCAAGTTTCTAGGCCCAGCGGTTTGGGCTGTGCGTTGTCAGATCAGTCAGTCAGTTTTGAATTTTATATATATAGATATATATATATATTTAATAGCCTGTACTGTCCCACTGCTGAGCAAAGGCCTCCCCCAATTCCTTCCAGGAACTCTTTTTCCTGGGCCGCTTCGAACCAGCTCTCATGGTGAGCGTCTACGTCGTCTCTCCATCTTTTTCTGGGCCGGCCTCGGCGTCACCGTCGGTAATATTGTTATGCTCAAATACCATTACATTTTACATTTTCGAAGCGACAGATAGTAATACTAGATACGTAGAGCTTGTTTGATACATAATTATACATAGAAATTAATTAGTGTTTTTGACTATTAATAGTAAATTAATTAAAATCAAAATATTTAATGAACAGCACGTTAACCCCGTTATTCCATTAAAACTGTTAACGTTATGAAAACAACAAACTATCTGCTTGACTGGCTGGTAAAAATAATATGATAAATACACAAAAAATAAAAAAGCATTTAGAAATAGAAACAAACTAACTTAAGAGCAATATCTTAAAGAATGTACTCCTATTAAATGTACGTTATCCGATAAAAAAATAATTTAGAATGGAAATGATGAGGTTTCCGGATAGGTCGAAGTTTATAGACAGATAGATAGAATACACTTTATTGTGCACCAAAATTGTTGCAAAATACGGTTTAACAATGTTCCTAATTCTTTGGTTTATAAAAATAAATAAATATAATACAAACAATGTTTAGTATACCACAATACTGTCAAATAAAAAACAATCAATGCCCATATCCCACCATTCATACTTCGACCGCTCGACAATAAACCAATTAAAATTTCATCGTTATTCCAAAAGCCTAAGACGTTTACTATAAACAATTCTAAAACACTATCGTTGGATCGCCGCAGCTTCTCGTAGAGGGCGACTCTTATCCGATTGTAGCTGGCAAGGCACCCAGCCGGACCAGAATAAAGGCATGCTATAGGCACGTTCTAAGACGTGACGGCAAAGGATGTTGGGTATTGGAATGTTGGTGTGTTGGTGCAGTGGGCCAATGTTGGCGAAGAGGTTTAAGGTGCGGGCTCATTGGAAGCATTTGACCATAATGTAACGTTGCAGAATCGAGCATTACAACAATGAGGGAGGAAAATTGAGCGCACCTTGTAGTGACAAAATGTGATAATACCTGTGATACATCTTGTAACATCAATGCGCGCCACTTGTAATTTTAAGTGTCCAGCGGGTGCTCTAAAAGTCTAATCTGTCATGTTACATTACACGCGAATGCTCGTCAGTCTGGGGGGTAGTATTGTAATGTAATGGTCATAGTCGAATCTGCAATGTTACAGCGAATGCTCCTAGTGATATGTAATGCATGATGTTAGTACTAAACTTGATTTTTTTGATAATGAACTTTGATCGTTTGATGAACTTAAAAACTAATCAACCATTCCTCCAATTTTAATGTAGTTTCAAAACGCCATTCACATGTAAAATGTTTACTAATTTAAGCTGGTTTCGAAACTTGGCTAAAAGGCGAGATAAGTGAAAACTTCTATTTACGCTGTCAATTAAATTTTCAAAAATTGTTTGACCTGTTTTGTTTGTTGTAGACTATGCTTAACTTCAGCCAATACTTCACTTCTTGGTATTATTTTTCGTATTTCTGTCGTTTTCAAAGTCAATTTTTTATGTTACCTAATTCTTCAATATAACAATTTGGTTTACATACATACATGATTTATGTTTCTGTAGATTCATCATCATCTGCCTAGCCTTTTTCCCAGCCATATTGGGGTCGGCTTTCAGTCAAACCTGATTCAGCTAGATATCAGTATTTTACATGGAGCGACTGCCTGTCGGACCTCCACAACCCAGTAACCGGGTAATACGATTTATGTTTCTGTAGATTGATAAATATAAATGTAAAAATCAAATTACTGTTAAGTAAATGAGGATGGTACTTCTTGTATGACTACTCCGGGAAGAAACAATAGACAACAAGTAAAAAAAACAATGTTTTTATGACAGTTTGATTAATAGTTCTTACTATGGTTTTTAGGTGTAGGTCAAACTCAGTATATCATTGAAAAACAAGACTGTTTACAAATTAGGTCAATGACCCCATTCAGACTTAAGTTTTTACAAACGATTTATTTCACATCCGTAAAAGAAACACCATATGTGTATAAATGTCTGTGCAAAGTCTAAGCATAAATCATTGGCTGATGTCATTTAGTGCTCTTTTATTTATTCAATAATGATTGATTGACGTTGAAAACCATCAATAAATGAAGATAAATAATAATAAATCTACAAAAACTTAAATCGACAACTATGGTAGTTAGATAAATTCTCAGATATCAAATCTAAGGCCTCTTTTCATGGTACTGTCTTATAAAGACACTGCGGCTCTGGAAGGTAAAGTGCAACAGACAGAACAGGTTGTTTTTATTGAGTCAAGTCTGACAGTCCTTTCTGCTTCACCCATGGCGGGTTTGTTGATTTTTCAACGTTAAACGTGAGGACCTGCCTCTATTTAAAATCAACGTAAAAAGTTGAAAACCTTGGGAATGCACAAAAAAACGTTCTGTTGTGTTTTCAACATTCCGCAACATTTCCTTTAAAGCTCAAATATTTTCTTTTACACCAGTGACAGTATCTTCAACAACTTCCCTGTAAAGAATGAATTGGAAGTCGCTTTATGTAATAAATTTATAGGGTATTATAACGTATTATAACCGGCACCGTCTTTGTATTGACATCGAAAGGAGGCGGCTAGAGACGACACACCCACGACACATAATGGTAGCAAAGATCTATAGCATACCGCCGAACAGCCGTAAGAAAACCGACCAGCCTATTGAAGGAATTTTCTAAGTCCGAGTACCTACTTGTAATTTGCTGAAAGATTGTGTTTATCGTTATCACTCGGTCAGTTGATTCGCGTTAATTCGAAAACGAAAAAAAAGAAAGTTTAAAAAAAAACGGCGTGAGGAGCTGCCTTAATAAAATTAAAAGTTTTGCTTTTGTTTGTTCAGTAAACTTTTTATCCAAAAAAAAAACCATAAGTTCTTTTTTAAGTTGAAAATGATAAAACTCATATGAATTATTAATTGTTTATGTTTTTTTGAGGCGTTTTCTGTGCACAGGATATTGATTACAAATTCAGTTTGACTCTTCTCATCATATTCTAGATTCTATAAAGAAAATGTACAAAAAAAAAGGGAAAAGGAATTAAAGTTCAACATCAAAAGGTACAAAACAGGATAATGTTTCATACAATATTTATTACTAGCTGTTACCAGCGACTTCCCTCGCAATTAACTCGAAAAATATGTCTTGGGGATGGAATATCGGAACAAACGGTATCCCATGCGTTATTCCATCTTAACTCTGAGCCAAATTCAATCATGATCCGTTCAGCTGTTTCTGACGTGATCGGGTAACAAAAATATCCCCCGCTATAATGAGAACAACGTTTGGTTAGAAGTTTTATTTGCGTTGTTGTAAGAAGTAAAAGAAAAAAACATTGAAACCTTAATGAAAAATAAAAACATACCTACTTAAAACCTGGAAACTTTAGTTGCACATAATACGAGTACATGTAACCTTAAATTTATCTAAAGATTCATTGAAAATTCTATCAAAGAACAAGGTTGTTGCCACCTCGTAAAATCTAAATTCTGATTGCTCAATCCAGTGTAATGATTTTGATAGTTTGGTCAACCAATCACACACGTTAACCATGAAATTTGACTCCAGACTTATTGATCTGTCACTTGAATAGGCCTCTGAAATATTTAGAAGGGCCCACTGCGCATTCTGAATGCGCAGGCAACGGTCCCGCGAATCCGTCGGCAGGCCCTTATTTTATACAAGTACAAGTAGGCCTTACATTACTTATTTATATAGAATTCCACCCTTAGAAACACATGGCTGAAATTAAATTTAGAACTACGATTTGATTTTCAAATTAGAATAAGAATAATTTATTTACAAAATTTATTTTCAAATTGCTATTTTTTTTCTTTAAAATAGGTATATGGGTACAGTTGGCCCATAATTTTAGGCTCTCCTTTCCGTCATTCGCAATGGTTATAATTTATGCTTACTTTTAAAATATACTTTATTTAAAACCATAATTATTATCTTCAATTAGGTACTACCGTAACAGATGTCTTAAAATCTTTTTCAGCTATTTCAGCACAGCTAGAAAGCCAGGCGGGACCTGACAAGACAGATAAATATAAAGCAATTTATTTAACTACCTAACAAAAACGGACTACGTAGATAAATATGTCATATAATTACGGTTACCTTCCCTAAATATCCGAAAGTAGTGATAATAAATAAAGCGCTAACGGGCGAGCGGTGAAAAAAAAACGTTTCCTACCACAGTAACGGGAGCGGAGTAAGTAATAAGGACCCATCTGCTTGGCTTCACGTGGTGTCACCTTTTTAGAGTTCCTTGCCACCAATAAGGTTACAAGTGAGGTTATGTTGACACTTTTATTGGTCACAACAACAACAACAACTCGTAGTAGAGACTTGCATTTCAATGTTACTTCTTCGATAAAACTGGTTGGCGTCAAATTGATCATCGTAATTCTTCGAAGTGTCCCAATATCCTTTAAAATCTGAACATTTTAGCTAATGATATTAAACCATAAGCTGGGTTTAAATAAAATTAGTTCACAGAAATAATTTGTCATGTAAAAATACTGATAGGATTTTATCAGTGAAATATTAATTACTTGTCCGGTAATAGAGCAAAAAGTATATTTATCTGTTGCCTAAAAGGTTCGTAGAAAATCTTTTTATTACGCCGCGGAACCCACGCATTCAAATCAAAGACTTACACCTTTTTTCCTCTTTTGTCTCAGCTTTTCTACCGAGTGCACCGTGTTATACCGCCATAAATTTTGTATAGCGTCCCTACCGTGATTTATTTCCCGCCAAAATATGTGACATTTCTTTTTATTTTTTTAAGTATCGGACATTTCGAGTAGCGTCCACGATCGTTGATAGGGTGGGCGCGTTCCAGCACCGCCGGTAGTTGGTTCAAATACTTTTTACATTTTTATTTTTTCGAAACAAAACGGCTTTTGGAGGACAGTTTCGAATCGTTTGTTTGGTTGGTTTCCATTTTGGAAAAGGTAAAGTTGTTTGCTGATTGTTATGGCTTCTGTAAGAGTTCTTCGTTGTCCGTTCATGGATGACTAGTTAGTTGTACGGTTGTTTAGTATTTTTCATAAAATCTGTCATTTTTCGATACAGTTACAGATGTTATGATGTCAATAACTGGGTGTAATTTATCTATAATATGTATGTATTTAGAAATATATAAGTATGTTTATCAGTTGTCTAATACCCACAACACAAGCTCTGCTTAGCTTGGGACTAGATGGCGTTGTGTGATAGTTGTGGAATATTATTATTATTATTAATAACGATTAATTTGTAACGGCTTCATGTGATTTTATGAGCTTACAAGAAATACATCAAATAAACTTCAGACAAGAGATTTTAAGCAACTCTGTTCCCACGTAAAAGGTTGCGTATTTTTTTTTTTAATTTTCCTAGTATCTTAATTTTGTTATAAAATAAAAGAGCTCTTGAAACGAACCTTTAAGTTGAGACCTGTAACTTTATACATAAACCAATAAAAATAATAAAGAAAGAAATCATTCAATTTAAGTATAGCAAAGCCGTTATGTTTTGCAATCCAATTGAAATGCCAATATAATGGTGATATTAAAAACAAATAGAATTTTTTGCTCTTACAAAGTTATTTACGATTTAAATGTAGGATAAAAATTATATTGGCTTTGAAAGGACACAATCATCTTTTATTGCATATTTGAATAAACACTGAATGCGTTTAACTGGGTTTATAATAGTCTCGAGTTATATTGTAGTACATTTTGGTATAACATTTGTATCATTATAGTTGGTAGCACGTCTCCGCAAAGCGTTTCCCTCAATTAGATTTATTGTTGCAACCTTTGAACGGAACCCTTCCCACTTACGTTTAACATAATTGTATAAATTGTAATACTTTATTATATTTTTATGTAGGCAAATAAAACTTTCAAAATGGCCATTGTATTTTTATAGTATTCGGTCGTGTGTAACTATAATGAATTTCATATAAATATCTTGTTTTTCAAGGTGACAGGTTTCGAGCCTCATTTCCTTCGAAATTCCCTTTAACTATGTTTTTCTTTCAATTCCAGATCAGCATGAATCCAATTTTATTGTTCAGGCAAAATGTTATACTGTTGAAACATTATTATGTTTTATAACAATTTTTATTTACATTCGGAATGTTCGAAGTTTATTCAGAATCTTCACGCTAATATTGTGTTTAAAGCCTTTCGCCTATTTCAATTTCTTGCCTGGATGCAAAAGGCATGTTAAGTATGATTCAAAATGCAAACATAATATTATATTATAATTCGGTTTTAACCGATTATAATCGGTTATAACAATATCTTTTATATTTATTTGTATACTGTAATCGATTACGGCAAAATATAAATAAATTTCATTTGTGATTTTACGCTTAACCTTTGTAGATTGTTCTTACTTTATTTTACATCTTCAAGATTTCAATATGTCGATAAATAAATTATTGTTCATGTTCGACATAATTCAACATGTAGGTAATATTCACAGCTTTTCATCATTTCAACCAGTCCAATGTTCAGCAAAGTAATTAATTATGTTTCAGTATTACAATATAACGTTCAAAAGAGTTGCTAGGATTAAAGAGGTTTTTTTTTACAATTATCACACAACGCCATCTAGTCCCAAGCTAAGCCGAGCTTGTGTTATGGGTACTAGACAACTGATAAACATACTTATACATTTATAAATACATACATATCATAGATAAATTACACCCAGACACAGAACAAATGATCGTGCTCATCACACAAACATTTGTCCTGGGTGGGAATCGAACGCACGACCTCCGGCATAGCAGTCAGGGTCACTAACCACTAGACCAACAGGCCTGTCTAAATATAAAATTCAGTTTTACAATACTTATAAAATTCTTAAAAAAAAACTTCTAAAGATATCCTACGTTATTACAAATGTCCAGAGCTACCTCCAATACCAGCCGTGAATATCTATAGAGAGGTTAAAGCCACCTTTCATCTTGATGTACACGTCACTGGCCTAATGTGATATCCGTGTACATTTAGTTCCCGCCGCTATCAGCCCTGGGACATCTGTATCGGTGGCAAGACCAACATTATTGAACCGGTAATTTATTGCCGGGACTTAGGGACGAATTAAGAAATTTTCGGTATAAAACTAAGATGTTCGTGGACAGTTCTTTTTTGTTGTGAGTTAGTTTTTATTGAGTGGTTTCTAATGTGGAAATCGATTGTCGTTTGCTTATGGGAACTTTTTAGTGATGTTATGCTAAAATGCATAGATACTTCATCGTAGAAATCTTCAGTATCACCACCGATTTTTTTTACTGTAAGAGTAACATTTGTGTAAATAATTTAATATTTAATAAAGCTGTTACTCTCCTAAAGAGCTTAAATAACAGTAAATGCTTGGATCATATTGATGTTTTCTGACGTCAACTTTTCACAGTTTGTTTTCGCCATTACAAATGCTAATATCTTAAAAATAAACTTTACTGTGAATAATTATGGCTGTGAACTGTAAATTAAGAAGTAAAAACAGCTCACTGACTTACACGTGCCGCAAACTCATTCATTAATTATCTTCAATAGACTCACCTAGTAAAGAAAATGAGCGTGTACAGTGGAAAAAATAGGGATGCCTAAAAAATTTCCGGTATTTTTAAAATATCTCACAAACAGCCGCTAAATCGTGCATAATTTAATAATCAAACTTTTTGTGATACCAAAAATAAACATTAAACGCATGTCAGTACGTTTGTTAAAGTCCCATTCATAGTGTATGCGTTATTTAATTGTTTTATGAAAAAAAAAAACGCGGATATTTTTTTTGTTTGGCCACGTCGCGGTCACTCACTTATATTTTTTCTATTTGCATTTTATTCAAACAATTTTATTTCGGTAATTTATGCCAACATATAAAACTACAGTCGTGGATACATTAAAAGCAATGTGCTCATAAAATTTTTGTTTAGTCCGTAGGGTGCCATGTTATATAGTGAAGCGATGATTTTTTGTCGATGAAATTTTATTAGTGCGATGTATAAAACTTCACGATAAAATTTAGTCATAAAATTATTAATGATTCACAAATTAACTATTATTTTTCGTCTTCTAACAAATATAGTGCTGTTTGAATCTGCCATTATAATTTAGACAATGTTTAATTTTCGCATTTAAGCTTTTTTAACTAACTCACCTCACCTTAGTAAATGCTCGTAAAATGTTTAAAATGCAAATAATAAAACACTAGGTTAATTTTAGTTTGGCACGCCACTTGCAAACACGATAGGTACATAATATAAAATTACTGAACAGCACAAAAACCAATCAAAAACAAATAATTCTCTAAAACGTGCTCCTCACTAACTCATAAACATTTTGATATTTCGTCGTGGTATCAATGTACGTTTGATATCTATCGTTTCTATATAACTCCAACGTTTTAGTACTAATAATATGAGACTTGCTCTGTTGCATGATATAGTGTCCCCGGTAGCACCCCCCGTCGGCATGTTATGCGATACGACACATAATGCCGACGAATGTAATAATTTTACATTTTTAATCGCGTCAACGACTCGAAAAAATCTTTAAGTGAGCACGATTCCTATCTCCGTATAGACTGTCTCGATGTAGGGCCAACTTTAAGGTCAGTTATGTAAGGTCATAATATTCCGTGTTATAAGGTATACTCGTGAGTAGATTTATCGAATCGTTTACCTGTCAAGCAGGATGTCAACAATGTGACGTAATGTTAATGTAAGGTATTCTTTATTCGGTATTATCTGTTATTAAATATTTTAATAAACCCATTTCTTGATAAATTTTAAATGGTCTAAGTTAACGTGTTAAATAATTAAACTTATAATTATGCTACGAGTATGATAAAGATAATGGGCATTTACACTTCCGATCGAATTATTATATAATAATATTTATAATAATCATTGCAAAACAGCAATGCAATGTAAATATAATTGTTACTATGTGTAAAACTCACAAACCTGTTCCTGACTCAGGAAATGAAATGCTAATTAGATGCAGAAAATGCAAATAAGATTCAACCAAAGGTTACCTAACTCTGTGAAGTTAATTTCCTAAGCAGTTTCGATTTAAACATTAAAAAATACAATTTTGGATCAAAAGGCCTGTGATTAGGACTATAAATAATAAAATTGATAATGGTAATCCTCAAATTATTATTCAATTTCATTATTACAGAGTCGAATTAATAAAAACAATGTGATTCTGTCATAAAAGAAACATACCTATTACCATTATTACCGCGGTCAACCACTTCGGCGTTTCGTTTTTGCTATTACAAAAAAATGTGGCCACCGGACGAAGTGTTATCGTTAAGGAAATCTTTTTTTTTCCTTTCGGCCTTAAAAACATGAATGGTACGTACGATTTATGATATCACAATTCTTTTTATAACCCACCCGGTGCTTTTTTCTTAGTTTTTTTCGGCCCACACGTTATCTCCACAATTTTGTGTCTCAATCTATTAATAACGTCTTCTTTTAAAACGCGACGTTTTGTGTCGATGTTTATCGATAGTTGACGTGTCAGATAGTACATCACTAGATTCGTTTTGTGATTGGTCAGATTTATGTGTCGAGATCGTTATTGTTTTAATTCGTGCGTGATTTTTTTGTGTTTTGGTGTAGTTATTGCAGCATCAGTGAATTTCTTTTTTTTTTAATTTATAGTATATTATACAATTAGGTATTTTTTGTTTCTAAGAGAGTCCTTTGGTTTTGGATGCAATTACTTACAATTTTTGGTTTTTAGGAAATGCTTTGGATATTATTGTGTGGATGGTTGATGAGATAAGAACCCATTATTGTGCACTGGTCATGTTCAAGCTTAACACTGCACCACTGAGCTTTGAGAGTTGCCGACATTTTTGTACCGAATACTGCTGTTTACTCCAGACTCCAGAAATACGAGAAGTATAATTTTATGGAAGGGGCAAATAGAGACGAGAAAGTAATGTCACTGTCAGATCGCCTACATTTTTGATAATTAGTATTCTCTGTACCTTGTCACAGTACTAGTTTTGCATCACTGAAGTTAAAGAGAAGCTTGCACCTTAATTAAGTTAACCTACCAATCTCATTCGCAACTCAAGTCAAGATTCCACGCATAGATATTTGTTCTTAAATTATAACGCCGTTTCCCTAACATCTGAAGACGTAAAAAAAATCGCATGTCTCACTTTCTGTTTGCAAAGACCGTATCATGAAGTTGGAGCACGAACGCCTCAGGCTGCGTTGTACCAACCAGTATACTTTGACCTTCCCTGCTCCCCTATTAAACCATATTTAGGGTAAAGGGGGGTGTTGACATAGTTTATGAGAGGTCTCAGGTGATTGGTAGCAGTTATCGGTGGTTGCGGAGTAAATCATGTCGAACAAACACAGGACGGGCGTCAACGCCGCGCATCGCACGATCAGTGTGAATTGTGTGTTTTTATGTCCGCGCTTCTTAAGAGCTACAGGCTAGGCAGAAAATTTAAACTTACTCATGTTTTGATCAGTGCATTTGGAAGAATATGTTGGTTCAAAAATTTTGCTGGAGAACATGAAGATTAATAACCTAACAAAGTAGTGGCTAGGCTTCCCATTAGCCGTAGAACAAAACAAACTTACTGACTTTGAAGAGCGTACAGGAATCCTTAAAAAATAATATTATGCGGACATCGAAAGACATTATTATTTTGACGGCAGCATTAACAGTTTGCATTTTAAGAATCGAACATTCTCCGCGGTGCGTTCGAAAACGCGGATCGATTTACGTATCGGTTGCGGCCATTATATCGCGCCAACGGGCCCCCGCATAATTACTTACACGCTAATTGTTCGGATTTCGGAACGCACACTTGCCGTAAAAAAAACAAACAAATAAATAAATTGACAATTTTGAATGTGGTACTAAAGTTCGAACTTTATTTCACTTTTGAATTAATTAAGAATGACTATTGGTATAGCCATGTTTTCGCCACAAATTATACACTGTTAAACTGTCAATCGGTTGTTAAATGAAAATATATTGGTATATTTAACAGCTTACGTATAAAAAAATTGTAGGCATATTTTAAAATAATCTCAACAACAATAATTTTCCTACTTGTAGATCAATAAAAATTTTTGAGCACGTTTATGTAATTAAAATAATAAATTATGAATTATTCCCGTTGGATCCCACTTTTGAATCCCACTTGAATATTTTTCCCGTTGGATCCCACAAAAATTAAAATTAATTCCCGTTGAATCCCACAACAAAAGAAAAACGTTTTATTCCCGTTGAATCCCAAAAACAATTCCCGTTGAATCCCACATGCTTTAAAAAATCTGAATGCGAGTACTTTCAACGACAAAATTGCTATCATAAAACTAGCTTCTGCTTGCGGTTTCGCCCGCGTCATATTAGGCGTATGGCCCCATGATCCAGTCTCCATCAGTTCCCTTGAGGAAAGCGTGAAACACGACGCGCCGTCACTCGGGCCTGTCCTTGGTCGGACGGCTCCCGGACTCCCCGTCCAGAAACGACTGGAAAATGACCCGCGATTTCCGATGCCCTGGACGTCATCAGCGCTTGCTGGGGTGAGAGGTAGACGATGTCCTTTCCCTCACGCGTTCCGACTGCTCCCTTATCCTCTCGCCTGCCGCCAAATTGCTAAAGTATTTCCCGAAAAAACCGTGTCTGGGAGGATTTGCGTTAGGTTGATGGCGACCACTACGCCGTAGCGCCTCCCCAATCACTCCTCAAAGAGGGATCTTACCGCCGCAATTATGACATTTCCAGACAGTCATTATTTTGTTGTGGTATTATTTTGAAACTATTATAATTATCTGGTTATCTTGGTTAATTTTCTATGTGCAAAAGTGCTGCTGCCCTTGGATCTGGAGGCGACTGCCCTTCAGCGAGTGGCGCGTGGAGGCGCAGCGCCGGCGCAAATCCCCGCTGCCTCGACAAGTCGCTAGTCGAGGCGCGGCGGGAAGAGCTCCGGCGTGATCTCAGGGCAGTATGGAGGGAGCGACTGTCGCAACCGAGGTTCGGGCACGCCACAATCGCGGCGGCAAGACTCCTCTTTGAGGAGTGGCTGGATAGGCCCCACGGCGTCCTCACCTGCCGCTTGACGCAGGTCCTCACCGGACACGGATGTGTGTCACCATTGCGAGGATCGCCCGGAGAACACAGTGGAGCATACGGTGCAGGACTACCCCGCTTGGGCAGAACACCGCCGTGTACTAGTTTTTTTTTTTTTTTTTGAAAATTCGTAAAGTAGTAACAGAGAATTCATCTTTAAAATAAAGGTAACATTACTCGCTGTCCGCCCGCGCCTATGGTGGCCGGATCTCGTAGAACTTCTTTTTTTAGTCAAATTCATAAATTAGCAACGAAGAAGATACATCTTTAAAATAACGGTAACACTTTTCTACTGATATGTACTCATGTTGTCAAAAAGTGGGATTCAACGGGAATTAAAAATGGGATCCATCGGGAATACCTAAAAAATGGGATCCAAAAGTGGGATCCAACGGGAATAATTCTAAATTATTTAATTCATCGATTCCTTCAAATGTTTCAGATGTCACAAGGTTAGTTAAGGTTATTTGCACGCAGGATATTTTGACTGAAGAAAAACTACACTCAATGTTTAATAATACCGGAGTTTATTCGTATTATGCAACGTTTGTTATTCTATGCTTGTTACGCAATCGTTCTTCGTCGTTTAACAGAAATTCTTGACTAATTGTCACTTGTCACTTCGGTATCAAACTTCACGAAAAACAAATTGAATCAATCTACGATGCTGAAACATGTTGGAACAAACGTACTGTACACTGATTAGATTATATTTGAAATTTCGAAAGGTAACAAACCCGTTGTTAGCGCACGTTCCTACATTATTCACTATCAATCACTAAGATTTTCAGTATCATTCGTCGAAATGCCACGACAATTATTCGAAGTTGCAATTGAAATTATTCCAAATTTGCGAGTCTAGCAACACAGTATACTGGTTTCTCGCTGTCCGATACCCTTAACCGCAAATCTCAAAGCGTTTCTGTAAACATCGCAGTAAGTTTCGGTTTATTTATTAGCAGCATTTATCGGTCGTTAAAACGAAGTCGCGGCACCGCGCCGGCTCCGTCACGGCGACGTCACGGTTCGTATTGTAACGGAAAACAATGCGGCGTGCGTGTTACGATCGATTTATGACCGTAGGACTGCCATGCGTGAGGATCTCGAGCGGACCCGTTTCGGACTTGAAGGACCGCGCGAATTTAAATTCAGAACTTTGAAGTTGTCGATTAAAATTTTCGCATTCGCCTTTGAATTGCACGTAAGAGGTTTTCAACTTCAATAAGGTTGGGCTTTGAGTTCCAACCTTAGGTGTTGAAATTGAAAAGGAATGCGAGCTTTTCGATCATAAAGCTGTATGAAAGCTTAATCCCAGTGATATCGTGCATGCATGGTAAGCTCAAAAAAGCGGTTTCACAAACTAGCAAGGCAAAGTTATTTTTTCTCTTTTCTCGAAAATGAAAGCGTCCTAGTTTTGCAAAATAACATGGTGGACTAGCGCACAATACGCTAATGATTGGCAATTCTTTGCTTTTTACGTCCACTGTTTGAAATTCGCCGCCAGTGGAACTTGGAACATTTTCAACGGAACGTTTTGTTCTGTTTTCCCGTTCTCGAGTATTAGACACGCTTTATAACCAGTGGTGTAGCGAGACGGAATCTAGGAGGGGGTAAGATGCATTTGCGAGGCCCCTTTATTTCAGGACGAAAAATATGACTTGCTTGAAGAGTCAAAGAGTTCAGTACCCAGTTAGAAATAAATCGTAAGTCCTTGCAACAAGGTGCCTCACGCGAGCAGTGCCAGTGGAGGCACTAGACCGAAATGTGATCATTCCTTAGGGTCTTTCATTTCCCAATCATCGGACACCACAAGTATACATATATTATGTGGGTCATATTAATTTCTTAGTCGAACTATCGCATTACTGTCTGGTAGCAAACTTGTGATCGCAGTTGCCAAGTTTTTTTCTCTGGGTGCGAAGCCGGGGGGCTAGAGTCCGCTTCGCCCCCGCCTTGCTACGCCATTGAAAGTACTGAGAACTGGCCTTCCTAATCAATGTGTCTACAAATTTTTGTTCATAGATTGCGTAAACTCTATACCACATTGAGATTATTATGAAAGAATGGTGGTGCCATAATTTCAACCATACTTCCTTATTTTGTGACCCAATAATCATGATAAGGATAAAGTGTAGTCCGATAATTAATATTTTGGAACATTACCGCGTGTTAGTAAAATATTTCAATCAACAAAGCTGTTGTTTTGTTTAACACATACATATGCAAGAATCCAGGTCATCACATAGTTGCCATTTAGATGTTAATAAAAAAGAGGGTCCAATCCTGAACGTGTAAAATACGCCTATGAAATGGAAACATTTTATATATTTTTACATTCCTTATTATCTTTATAGCCGTTTACGACCGTAATACAGACAATAACAATTAACATAATTAAATAAAAATATGTAAATATTGGCATTATCATGCAATGTGCAGATATAAAACAAATTACGATAATTTGGTAAATTGATAGTTGCCGATCGGGTTTTTTTTCGCGATACTTAAGTAGATGCAATTTTGGTTCTGCGAATTTTGCGATGCGACTGCGACTATAATGCTGTTCTTTATTTGTTTTAACAATCATTGTTGTAATAGCTGCTAATGCTAACAATTTTAGTGTACTAACATTATCCTTGTTTGTTGTAACGGTTCTGTTTGAATTACATACAGTAACGGTTTTTGATAAGCAAGTTATTCTCCAATCCAAACTAAATGGTTTGAAAATATTTGTTTACATATGAAATATATCTCTCCCCATACTGTTTGTCCTAAAATATGATGTTAGTACGAAAATTCAGCATTTAGCAGTGTAACTGTCGTTGCCCAATCAGATATGAACCCTGAATACTTGGAGATGGGTTTCCGCGGCGGGGCCGGGCTGGGCTCGTCATCGCGCACCAAGCGTATGCGCACCAGCTTCAAGCACCACCAGCTGCGAACCATGAAGTCCTACTTCGCGATCAACCACAATCCTGACGCCAAGGATTTGAAGCAGTTGAGCCAGAAGACCGGACTACCCAAGAGGGTCCTACAGGTAATATGAAGTTTCTTTTACGGTATTTTTAAGTTTCGGTCACACACAGCGACTTATCGCTGCGAATAGTATTCGCCGTGAGTACTCACTGAATCGTGAATAGTCGCCGCAGTTTGAAATGAGCATGTTCAATTTTACTTGTACTTGTACCGAATGCAATGGCAGCCATTAGTCGCTGTGTGTGATCGAAGCTTTAGCTTGTGTTTCCAACAGAGATGTGTGGGGATGAGTAACAAAAATACCAAAAAAGAACTAATTTTGTGATTACATAGTTTGTTTTACGCACACTCACACATATCTGGTGGAGATGCAGTGTTAACTGTTTTGTTGACAGTACTGGTTATTCAGATAATATGTCTACATTACAAAGCTTCCATTTTCAAAATGTTAAAAGTTTAAGATTTAATTGTATGTTCTTTGAAACACTTGAGCTGTCAACGTCATTACGTAGTAATAAATAAAAAAAGAGCCTAAATAAACAACCTAATTCATTCACAAACAAACTGAAGCTAACCCGATAAAAAAAAACTTAGTCAAAGATAAAAATAATCCATTAGTTATTTTTTCTAAAAAGAATTCAGCGGCTGACACGACAACGATAGTATCGAATAATATAGTATCGATTTTATATTCGGTACGTAACAAATCGAGAGGTGTTATTTCACGCGTAGGTAGCCGCTTCATTAACATACTGATCAAGACGTTAGAATATGCTGGACTATGATTACAAGCAATATTACTGATAAGATATGAGCCTCGGAATGTTCCATTCTATACTTATTACCGTTTCGATGCTCGCTGTCGCTTTCTTAAAAATATATGCAAATTAGGTACTTCGGCTACTTTACCCTGCATGTCATAATTTTCTTAATTACTTTTTAATTATTTTTTTTGGCTTATGATTTTAATAGGTATTGACAAATACTTTTTTTTTTTAATAAAAGGACGCTAGGCCTTTATCCGAAAACATTTTAACTGGTAGTTAGGAAATAAACAAATAAAATTATAATTATTGAAATGAGGTGTCGACATGAAGAACGTTTTTGAATTTCATTATTATCAATCAATGTACAAAAGCAGTGTAAAGTTGCCATTAGTCTCAAATGTTAAACTTTAATCGTTCGTTTATTAAAATTAAGTTCTTAAACTTCACTAAAATTCGACGGACGAGACTTAAAGGCGTGAATAACATTACGATTTTGGGATTAATCAACATATTTTAATGAAATTAAACGGTACGGCTATGTATGGTGGAGCATTATGAAAATCGTTAGTTTTAATGCATTTACTTGGTCGACACAGCGTCAGAAAATATTTTAAAGTCTATTTAAAACGTCGTTACATCCATTGATGGACAGAAAATGTATTTTCCAAAGTTTAATTGACACACAAAAATTTTGTTATCTTCTTTAAACGTCAAATCGACGCGGTACATTTGTACACATATAGAGATGCTAGCATGTGAGTTACAATACAGCAGTGACTCAAACCAGAACTCAAGTGTGTCAAACGCATAAAATAAGTCTTAAACAAACCGGTAGTTGAAAGCTAATGCGAATTTAATGTAGTCCCGATACCGCGTCGCTTTGCTCAGTATCGACTTATCAACATTTTGCATTGCGAATGTTTTATAAAGTTGAATTTTATTTATTCGTTTTCATCATCCGTTTTTATCATCACTCGTTTTGACGGCTGACGAGTGGTATTACCGAGTTGTTTTAATTTATAAACTGATAAAGGTGCAAGAACGCTCCAAAATTTTATATAAGTCAGTACTCAGTCATTATTTCTAATTTATATGTTGTTTTTACAGTTGAAGGCAAGGTAAGGTAATTGAAATAATTTGTCCATGTGTTTTGTTCTTCGGCAGCGGGACAAAGGTATGAAGTTATAGGAAAAAACGTCTTCGAAATGAGATGCCCGTGATCTACCACATACAAGGATGTCAACATGATTGGTTTCACAGAAATTGCGTGTTGTGAGCTCGAAATTGCACTCCACGCGGCGATAATTGTGGCGTTATTATTGACCACCATAATCAGTGTTCGCAGGTAGGTAACTCAGGAGTTCTGTGAAATTGAACTTCAAACTAGTAAACGAAAGTGAAAGGTACATAAAAGCTTAATTTTGCGGTTTAACAAAGAAATGTGTCGATAACTTCAAAGATTTTCCTTCTCTTTATTTATATGTATAACAGCTTTCCAAATGTGAACAGCCTGTATTGTTCCACCAGTTAATTTTCTTTAATATTTATTAACCTTTTGCTTCATACGAAATAATTACTCGTACTTTCAGAGTGGACTTGCAATACTGATAAAAGCTGCAACCATTGAGTGCATGAATGAGATAGTACAAAATAAATACACGTAGACAATATTTATTTAAGTTGTTGCTGTAGAAACACTCGTAGACGTAAGTACGTGATGGTAATACTTGGTCGAGAGGAACGATCGAAGTTTATTCATATTTAAAGTACACAATGTGGTGTGCCTGCCGCTTTCTTTGAACCAAGATTATAAGTAGAAGCACACACTTCGGCTCGTCTTCGCATTTAACACTCTATATTGCATTTAATTTGTTTGCTACAAGCGGCACTTTAATGTAGGGCGCGGCAAAGCGCTACCCTTTGTTCTTCTAATTACTCAGGTAACTTAACAGTAAAATTCTTGAGTAACACGTGCGCTTACGCTTGTGACGTCACAGTCATAGTAATGTTAACAATTGAATTTGTTTGTTTTAAAAGGAGACTAGAGACATTTTTTTTTTTAATTTTTAAATTGAAATTCATTGATCGGCATTTTACGTTAATCTGTATCTAATAGTTAAACACAAGGAAAGAAATTCCTCAAATCCTGTCTGGAGAATCCATTCCTCAAATCCTGTCTGGAGAATCCAAATAAACATTTATATTTTTCCTCCCTTCTGTTTAGTCACTCAATGAGCCAATGCTGGGTGTAGGTACCTATCTTACAACTGTTTCCATTTTACCAGATCTAATCTTGTTCATCAGAGATTTTTATCATTTACCACCAGTTAAAAAACACCATTTTTAAACTGTTTTTACCTTTCAAAGCAGTAATGACATTTCTGCTGAATTCGTGTATTTTTTTAACTACAAAATGTTTACCAACATCGAATAACTGTATTGGAATTTCACATTTCATAAAATTGATATTCCCTTTTATCTGTTAAAGTATCTGTTATGTCAGGAGCATACTTCGTTTGGTAAATTAAAATACATACATATTACATACATTAAAAAAAATGGAATTTAAATTTTGTTTTGTAGCAAACGTGCAACAAATTTTCAGCTTAAATTCTTCTTCATAAAGTTGTTTTTTTTTTGAAACGTTGATTTTGAAACTCAATTAGGAGGAGCTCGTGGCTAAATAATTACAGCCGCACAGGCTGATCTTCCGGGTAAAGCCACGCTTGCCGAGGTTGGTCTGTGGATGGGTGACCATCTATCATAGCGAGTTTCCTCCGTGCCTCGGAAAGCACACTAAAGCCGTTGGTCCCGGCTGTCATTTGTAGATCTTTGACAGTCGTTACTGTTAGTCAGAAGCTCTAAAGTCTGACAACCAGTCTTACCATGGGCATGGCCTCTTATTCCATACAAAGAAAATGTAGTTCAAGAAAAGATTCAATAGATGGCGTTATATGTATCGATTTGTTATTGAAGTTTCTGTATCTGTTTAAATTTGACCTGGAAAAAAGTATGTCCTTGTTTTTAAAAATTCGTTTAGCACAATAAAAAGGAATAATGGGCTCCTAGTTCCAAATTCCATGATTTCATTAAATAATTTTACTGTGCTGCCTCTGGTGAATACAATTTGTACTACGTTGTCGTTTGCTCACTCATTTAATGTTTATAGATGGCGTTGTTTTCATTTCCAGAGTTTTACTACACAGCTCAATAATCTATAATTTCTCACATTACCAAAATTACGAGTATGTACCTATTTTGATAGAATGAAATATAAAGAAATGCAAATCTATATGTATACATTTATGTGTAATAAAATTGTAGAGCTGTCATTCCTGGACAATAAATAGTTTTTTCTTTTTGTATTTTTTTCGAGTTATGGGATCGATTCTGATGACAAATCAACTATTTTTCCGTTTTTTTTTTTACGGTTTTTTCTTTTGCGTTAATTCCTAAACTACTGAAAACTTTCCGATCAAAATATTCCTAATAATATGCTTCTGTCAATAGGCTATGTATTATTACGCTAGCTATTGCAACTGGGAGATATGCAATTTTGAATTAGGTACTTCTAGGTTACTCAATTCGACCGTATGTATTATATGCTTTTTAAGTTTGTTCGCGCAGAACTTCGTCGTTTTAAATGTATGTTTGTTTTAAGTTGGCGGCCACGGGATAGTATCTGTGATAGTATTTAATCAATTTTTCCTCAAACCTAATTTTTTGGGGGATTAGCAATGTTGTAAATTATAATAATTATGTTGGGTTTCAGTAATTGTTGACATTTGTATAAGAAGCGCTATTTTAAATCAACTGTTAGCGAGCCAGCTAGTCTGGTTAAAAACCTGCTTGCCTCATGATCATTAGGTTTCGAGATCAAATCTTGCACTTTCTTTTTCACTTTTTGATTTTCTTTTTATTTATTCTGAGAGTTTCAAATACTTTATTTCAATATTATTATTTGCAATTTTATTTTTTATAATATTTTTTAATAGTTCTCTAGGATAAATTGTAGGTTACTAAGTTGGATATTTTTTAAACTGTAATTTATTGTTTGAGGAGTAGGAATTTTAATGGCAATCAAATCAATCTGTTATTTTGTGTTTATCTATGTTTGAATTGGTGTTGATGGCGCCACTGACACGATCCGTCTTGTTTCTCAAATTCGAAATTAACGAAAGCGAAGCCGCGGGCCATTTGAACCATTAACATTCCTACAATATCCAACTTACTAACCTACAATTTAAATCAGCGTACATTTTATCCTAGAGAACTTTTGAAAAATATTAGAGAAAAATAAAATTGAAAATAATATTAAAATAAAAGTATGCATTTTACTTTAATTATGAGAAACTCTCAGATTATAATTATAAAAACAAAAAAAAAGAAACGCAAAAAGTGTAATCAAAATGCAAGATTAGATCCCGAGACCCAATGCACGAAAAGCAAGCAGGTTCCCAACAAGACTGGCTGGCTCTCTAACAGTTAGCTTCAAATAGCGGTTCTTATACAAATGTCAAACGCTCAAGAAATCCTGCGCCATCGCAAAGTAGGCATGCATGAAAGAACGTGAATTTATCTGCCGAGTGACTGACGACGTATGCTTCAAGGTCACGGGGCTATGTAGTGCAAAAGTACAGTTTGATTTTAACGCCATCTATTGGTGTTTGTGTAAAATAAACTACTGGCGGCCCACAAGCTAGCGAGTCATCGTTGCTAGCACCATCTAACGTAGGCCGCCATCTCAATATAGGCCGAGTAAATGACGTAGTTACGGCGGTCACGTTTCTTTGTATGGGATGGGGTATCTGTACGCTAGTATTATATTATCTTTGCCATGGGGTTTCGTATTACCCAGTTACTGGGTTGTGGAGGTCCGACAGGCAGTCGCTCCATGTAAAATACTGATATCTAGCTGAATCTGGTTTGACTGGAAGCCGACCACAATATAGTTGGGAAAAGGCTAGGCAGATGATGATGATGATTTTGAAACTCAATATACACAAACATCCAGACACGGAACAACTACTCGCAGATCATACAAATATTTGTTCCGTGCGGGGATCGAACCCGCGACTTGCAGTCGAACGCAGGCTGAGCGTTTGACTGAGCTAACCGTGTCGTCAAAGACGAACAGAGGGTTCGTTTATTGTTTGCCAATATTCAAGGATTGCAGCAGGCTTGCAGCAGGCTTGCAGCAGGCTTGCAGCAGGCTTGCAGCAGGCTTGCAAGGGTTGCACTTCTAACTTGTTTTTCATTCGGCTATTACAAATTAGTAATTGCAAACCCATCAGGATGCTCTTTAAAGAATATAAAAAAAAGTTTTTTTTTTTTTTTAATAAAAATTAAGAAATTCTTTTCTACTTTTTTATTTTCGTATTAGTTGTCATAGACAGTATTTTTCTTCTTATATTTCACAAACGCATGCTGTTCTTATTATTTGTTTTGATTTTATTTGTTTTTTTATTAGTTTTTATTAATCTCTTGGAGACGTTGCTCAAAAATGTTATAAAATGATAAAAAATTATTTACAGAATAAAATTAACTGAAAAGTCGGATAGAAATAGTTTCTTCCTTTATCGCCAACTAAGGGTTGTTAACATACTATCTTTGCGAAGATGGAACTGCTTTCATAACCATCATCATGCACAGCTTTTTTCCACCCACTCCTGGGACTCTTCACCCGTCCCTTTCGTGCCATGTTCCCTGACCTATGCTAGTCTGCCTACTAACATAACATTATGGACTTGTACGAGTTTCTGCTTTTTTTTTACGTGGTAAAATCATCAAATGAGTCCTCCCACCCAGGGCAGGGCGGGAGGGACTGTCAGACTCGTACTGACTAAAATCCACGGTGTCCTTCAATAGCCCTTTACTTTCCAGGGTCACGGTAATTTGATAAGTCCCGCGACCCCGGCAGGCCTCAATGTGTCATAATAATATGTAATTTAAAAATAAGTCCCGCGACCTACGAGACTCTGTGCTTGGTATGAAACAAATAATTTCGTTCATTCATTCAATTAGGTTTTACTTGGTCTACTAAATTACGGTCTATCTAATTAATAATCTCTATCCAATAAAGACAACTGCACGTTCTGAAACCAACTAAATGCACCAAGTTCGAACAAAGTGGAACCCAAACGCAAATTACATGACCCTTGTTTGGACCTCCATAAAAATTGTAAAGGCTTCCGAATGTTTTGTTACTCGTAGCCTGATACAGCAACCTGTCTTTATCGTAGCCGACCCGATTCTGATATCAGCAGTATAAATATATCCAGTCAACCAATTATGCGAAAGATCCCCCCTTCCCCTCGAATATTGATCGAGATTTTTTTCTCAGCAAAAAGCTTTCGACTCGTCGTCGCCATATTGTGAAGATAATATCTTTTTCGTTTTTGCGCCTCGTCGCACTTTTGGCTTCGGATGCTGCGGACCACTGTTTTGTTTTACCTTTTCTCTTAGATATTATCGGTTTAGATTTTTTTTTTGTTTTTAATCTATATCTTTGTATCCTTTGCTCACAAATACTTTTTATTCACGGCGAAAATTACACTAAAGCATAAATACATTTAAAAAAAAATAATTAACCGTTCAAATGACTGAATGGGTCGCATTGGCTTTATTGTACCGCCATATCAAGAGGTTTCAATTGACGTACCCCAAAGGTCTTTACAACTCAATTCAATCACAAGAAACGGCATCAAAGAATTATAGGCACCAATAAACTCATAAAAACCGCTGTCGATGCCGCAATCCAGCAGCATAAAAAGCTAAGCATTTTCAGCTATCCCTAA
Source organism: Agrotis clavis (assembly GCA_954870645.1). Taxonomy (NCBI): domain Eukaryota; kingdom Metazoa; phylum Arthropoda; class Insecta; order Lepidoptera; family Noctuidae; genus Agrotis; species Agrotis clavis. Next base: position 28,052,549 of record OX940917.1, on the reverse strand, counting down.
ATAAAACACGACTCGAGGGGCTGAAACCAAAAGATTTATGTCTCTCACCTCTCAAGTTATTTACGAGAATTACAAGACTAATTGCTTTTGATGACGAATTTGAACCTTATAGCTGTGGCTTTAAGGGTGTGGTGCAATTAAAGTTTGCAAAAACCTCAAAGGCTGCCATTTGAGTCCACCTTTGGAGGAGTGATGCAGCGGATTGGAGAGTTGCGCTTCACTTTTCTGCTTTCTATGTTCGTGTGACGTTTGCCGCGTGGCTGGCACGCACTCGAGGCCTCAGCTTATAGAGTATGGCGTTCTAAACGTAGTCTTTGAAAGGTCCCTATAAATGGCGTCTGCTTTGCTTACTGCTGAAAGCACGACTCTCGAGCTTTGTACTCGTATGTTTACGAAGTTTAAACATGTGGCAATCAATTCATCTAAATTTATTTTGCGAGATTCATTCGCTACATTCACTTGTCTCAACTGAAAGTACTGCGACTGGAAAATATTTAAATGTATTCACATGAGGGAGCGATATATGACTCCTTTGTTCGGCTTTTATGGAACAAACATTATTAGAATGCATTTTGCTTCTTTCTGCTGAATAATTTCATTTGTTTTCTGGTCCGAGATAAAACTAGATGTTTCAGATAAAATTACGGTTTAAAATCACTTCAGGACGTAAACAGAAATGTTGGCATTTTTCAGTGGCCCATGAAGTTTGTTGAAAAAACATTTTAAAATGGCCGTTAACAACAGGTGCGCTGCCCGACGTCTAATTGCCTCGGGCGCCCCCATAATATATAGACGTTCTGTCACCCGAACCCGACGCAGGCGCATTTAGAACAAACCACGCCATATATCTCTCCTTGCGTCCGCAATTACGTGATTTGTCACTCCATTCTCTTTTTTTTTTCTTCCATTCTGAAAAATGACTCGAGTTCAACTGTTCAAGTAGCTCAGACGTAATTAGTCGACTGAAAAAGTGCCTTTCCCTGTTCACTTTATAGTGCGATCAATTCACATAGCTACTGTGTTTAATCGACTATTAAATTTATCTCATTCGATTAATTAGTCGATTTCCAATAAGACCTTATTGGTTATTTTATTTTCAACGGGTTTTGTGCGCGGTTGTACTGTTGTTCCCAAGTGTGACGTTCATATGTTTTAATAAAATTATCGACTCCTTTTTAATTAGCTGGTGCAAATTAAATTGCAGAAATTCGGATTAAATCTGAAATATTGTATTTTCCTTCCCCGTTAGTATTTGCATGCTGCTTGTTTTTTTTTAATAAATGTGTTTACTTTTGTAACCAAAGTAATTACCTACTTGGTGCAGTTTACGATTTTTTTATCTCAATATTTTCCCGCTAAATACACGAGGAGCACCTGCATAATTTTATTAAATATTTATTTGTAAACTCCACACCAAAGATCATTTGGTTGTTATATTTAACACCCATTGAAGAGATAAATTCGTATGAAAAAGCAAAACATGTAGTGATGTATAGCGTCTCTTCTTCCAGATCTCACAAAAATTAATTACGCAGTGCTATTTTTAAAACGTTTTCATGCCATGATTTCAAACTCTATAAAGATGCCTCTTAACGGCACACAAATATCCCGAGCAAAGGCGATGGCTCCCAACCCTCGCAATTAGTATCGGATGGTCACACCTTGACGTTCGACCGCGTATAATTTTACTTTCTAAGTACATTTTGTGACAATAATAAGCAAATTCCCACATTCAACTTTAAACTTTACAACACGGTATTAAAGCTAAAAATTCCACACACAAATAAGATCAAATCAAACAGTCTAGTAATTAGTACAGGCGCGCTCAGCGACGCTCCGTTGGGCAGATAATTTCCGCTGTACGTTCAAAAGACGTCCATTTGTCATTTGGTCGCGCGAAGTCGCACAGAGCGGACGTGCCTCTCCCTACTTAATTTATTCAAATATTATTTATTTAAGGAAAACGGGACTATTAATCACATTTCTACAGTTTTTATTTACATACGCGGAACGCTGCTCGCTTTGATCGTTCAGACATTTATTAGAGGTCCTTATGCGGTATTTTATTCAGCAAGAGGGAGGAGTATTATTAAATTGGGTGTCAATTTACAAAAATTATATATATTCCATGTTTAAGTAGGCAAGTACCGTGTTTGCTTTTCTTTGATTCATTTGAAATTATCAAACTAATTGGTGTGCCGACAATCGTTTTGAATTTCCATCAATTTGAATGTGCCGTTTAGTTTCATGTGTGTTCTTTAATGAACACTCTTTCCAATTACGCTTTTCATTTTGAATTCACACCTTTTAATGGTTTTTAAATATTAGTTACTCTGGAGTGCTATCTGCGTTGTTCTATAGGTGCTCTTTTCACATTTCTTTAATGAGCATCACTGAAAGTGTAAATTTTCTCATTTAAAAATGAGAAAATTTACTCTTTCAGTGATGACTAAAAACGTCCCGGAATAGGATTTTTCAACTGCAACGTGTCTTCCGTCGTTGCTTTTAAGCCTAGTCGCAAATAGGTACTCACAAATGTGCCAAAATAGTACGACATATTTAGAAATACTTCATTAAACATACCTAAAGCTATTTTTATAGCTTAAGCGGTGGTGTTCATTTACAGCTACCCATTTAAATTGTCACGAACGTTTTACAATTATCGTTAGTACACTATTCGCGACATCTGGCATCACAGGCAAATTCACACAACATATTGCGAACATTAATATTACTACATCTTGAATACTATCGTCCTATAATGCCATGATGGTGACAAAATGGCTTAATTTGCGTCAGCCATTCAATTACCTGGATAGTGTTGGGGCATGAAATGCATGTAATCAGTCATGTTAAGTTCGGGTTCAGACGGCGCTACCGTTGTTGGTATTGTGGGGAAGATTTCCATGGTAGACTGTACAATCATTTTCATCAAACAGAAATTAAAGTTTAATGTAGGAGTTTTTGATGATTTCATTCCAATGACGGAAACGTTACCTGACCTAAGAAAATTGGAACGGGTTGTGATGAGTAAAAATATGAAAGAAGGAGGGGTAAATGATGCCGTAACATCTGATGTGACAGAATGGAAGAAGAAATAATGTTGTGCCAAGCCCAATTAAAATGTAATAAAGGCAGACAGATAATTATGAAGACCACGTCATACCTACATTTTTAACGTAGAAATAAATAAAACTACAGTTACAGAATAGGCAATGAAATTATGTTTTACCTACCTACACTTGTTGCTCGCTTTTTCTTTCACAATACAGAAACATTTCAAACATTATCAGTTCCTACTTCGTTGTCCACTGAACCGCAGTGTCGTGTACACCCGTACTTAATACACTCAATTTGGTCTCATTTGTTCTAGCTGGGTGTGAGGGGGCAATTTGCAAGCGGTTGGTGTCATTGTGCATTGGTTAGATTAATGGTCCGTGACACCAAATGAGAAGTCAGAACAACACAGGGAGGGGATGATTATGACTATAGTAGTCGTTTGTTTGAATAAAAAACACAATTATTTAAATATGTCGCGTATTCTGCAATAATGAACTGATTGTTGCTTCTGTGTGGGTAAATGGTAGCGTAGTGTGAACAAAAGCTTATTTTAAAATACATTGTTTGATTAAGCATAGGATTTTGGAAGTATTGATTGGATGAACATCGATGAACACGTTGGTAAAGATTTATCATTTGACTTTACAACACTTGGTGTTTTAAGTCTTGGGAGGGTGTCGGAACCTTTGAGCATTTAAGCCATTTTAGACGTGAATGGGTTAATCTCTGGGCATCCATCTCAAACATTTAAAGCATTCAACAGTTCCGATATTATTTAACATCTCGTCACAAGCATCGGACCGGTGTTCACAAATGGTCTCAGCGTACAAACGGTAGATATAAATACTGTTCAAGATCATTCAGTCAATGTCTGGCGTCTGCTACCGAACAGACGGCAGATCGTATCTGAATGACAAATAGTGCTACTGGTGTATTCTTTAGCATTTAGCTACAGCGACAAAGGTTTAGGAAGCTCTTAACTGGCTAGAAAATAATATATAACGTTATTGAAAAAATAACGGTCACTTTTGAATTCAGCTTCGACGATGTAAGTAGCTGAAATGAAATTAGACTAATATAATACGGAATACGTTTTTAATGTTAAGGTTTTTCTTTAAGAATTTAGAAAGAATTTTCCTAGAAAACAGAGCAAATTGTATCTTCAAGGCCCACTTCGAGATTATTTTTCCAAACGAACCTAAAATGCATCATTATCTCTTAATACAAAATACTTTATTTTAATTGAGAAAACTGTTGCGATCTCGTAAATTATAAAGTAACAACATCGAATTATTCACGCAAAATACAACTCAATCTCGCTCTTGACATCAATATATCTCAGAAATCTGACAATTCAATTTTTCATTAAACATATATCATTCAGTCATTTCAAAAAAACTAAATAAATACGTGCATAAATAAAAAAAATATATCGTTAACACTCGACCGCTGAAAAATTACTCGCATGAATATTTTCAATTGTCTTAAAGTGTCTTTCGGTAAAGCATATTGAGTCGTATGTTTCAGCTGGTAGAAGTTATTTTGGGCTGTCGGTTGTGCGTGACGGTATAACTAATGATGTGTCCGAGGTAGTGCTTATTTATTCGAAATGTGAGCAAGAATAGCGTGTCGTGTTTTTGGCCTTTGCCTCGAGTACGTGGTAGAGATTGTACTACGTTCCTACTAGTTACTAGTCTGTTATCTTCTCGTATTATTGTGTTGTGTTATTTCGTATGTTTTATTTGTTATTTTTTCACAACAAACTTACTTACTTTTTTTTCTCATTAATAAAAAATCAGGTTGCATAAAATTAAGCTTTATTCTAAACGGTATTGATAATGTGAAAAACTAAATGTTCGTAGCGTTTTTTGAACAATGCTAATTTGTAAGCCAACCAATTAAAAACTGAGAAAATTATTATTTTAAATTAAATGTCTTATTACCAGCAGAAATATTTTACTGAATTTAATTTCTATTATCAAATTGTATGGATTGGTCTCTAAAACTAAAAAAAAAACGCACTGGTTTAAAAACACATTTTTTATTTGGCATGAAGTCAATGCCAGTCTCATCAATATAGGTATTGCAATTCTTAAAACCAACCATATTATACCTTTTAACATTCCCACTACAAGATCTAACTTCGAGAAAGTTGATCTTATTTCATTCAACGCCAGCCCTATGCAGGATGATGAAAATAGTAGGTACTTGGTTAATATTATACATAATCTTAGGTGTAAAGCATTTTCTACTACATACTTACATCAGTATACACTGTGTGCGAACTCGATGGTGGCGACTGTAAATCCCCGAGAGCTCGAGTTGTTCCCGCGTGAACTCTTTAAATAATTACTTTTAAGTTTAATATAATTCTTAAAGTTTGTCAAAATATCCAGTTGCTTACGTCCCGAAATAATGTAAATACAAACAGCTCACGTCTCGTCAAAAACCTTAGAACTCCACCTGATAAGAGTGTTTCAACACCTTTCGCCTTTCATACACATCTGGTCATACAAATGTTCTGATTTTCTTTTTTAGGTCATTACATCATACTCTGGTCTCTGACATTGCTCACAATTTCACAATGGATATTGCTCTTCTTAGTTCAGACAGCGTCATGATGTGGATTGAAAGCGTGATTCAGAGTATTGTATTAAATTATTTTACTAACCCACAAAAAGAAGATGGCGGGCTAAAGTGAGACTGGTCGTTAGTTAGCCCTGGATCAGGAAAGATGGAAGTCATGGGAAGGAGCAAATGTCTCTGCTGGACAGGTTCAGCAGTTGACAGTAACAGTAATTACTAAACTCATTTATTGTTATGAAAAATATCTAGCTTTAATTCCACGACATGAGTCCAGCGAAAAAAGCGCTTTTCTTGCATGTGTGCAAATGCAAGAAGGCGGCAGGGTGTTATTGAATCCTGCATTCCAGGCTGGAATTTTGTCGCGGAATTAAAGCATTTCCGCAAAGTACCTAGCGCCTGATTCTATAATTTATCTAAACTCTTTGTGTATTTATATCCTGTATTCGGGTGTGGATGACAATTTCAATGATACAAGCACGAATGTTGTCATTCGTAGCTGAGCACATTGTCTCGAGACCACCTAGATGGCTTTATCTCTTCGTGACACTGAAGTCATCAATCCTCCGCAGCTTCCAAGCCATTCGTTATACTGCGTAGTGTTGGGCTTGACTATCGATAAAATAATATCGGTTCCGGAAGGCAGCCTATGTGATAGAAAAATGATTTTTATCAGAAACTATATTTTCTTAGACATGTTACAAGATTCTTTGGATGTAGTTACAATTACTACTTTTCAAATAAAACTTCTTACTTCTCTTTGGTCTTTAGGCCAGAGACGCCATTTTGAAAAAGATCTATTTCTTTTCCAGTTGATGTTAGCTGGTTTTTAGGGTTCCGTAGCCAAATGGCTAGAAACGGAACCCTTATAGATTCGTCATGTCTGTCTGTCTGTCTGTCTGTCCGTCCATATGTCACAGCCTTTTTTCTTTGAAAGTTTAAGAGCTATCCTGTTGAAACTTGGTAGGTAGATGTATTAAGTGAACCGCATTAGGATTTTCACACAAAAATAAAAATAAAACTAATTTTGGGGGTTGCCCCCATACATAGAATTGAAACTCAAAATTTTTTTTTTTCGCCTGACCCATACGTGTGGGGTATCTATGAATAGGTCTTGAAAAATGATATTGAGGTTACTAACATCATTTTTTTTTCTAAACTGAACAGTTTGCGCGAGAGACACTTCCAAAGTGGTAAAATGTGTGTCCTGTAACTTCTAAAATAAGAGAATTATAAAACTAAAAAAAAATGTACATGACTATGCAAACTTTAATTGAAAATTGGTTTGAACAAGATCAAGTAATTAGTTTTTTTTAATACGTCATAAACCGTAATCCGCAATTTACTTTTCAAAGTTACAACCAACTACAAGAACGTTTATAATTATGTCACTTGTTGCTACGGAACCCTTCATGGGCGAGTCCGACTCGCACTTGACCGGTTTTATTTTACACCTAATGCAAATAGGGAGATTAATTTTCAATGCCAAACAAATCAATGTTAGTTGTTTTTGACTTTCAATTTCAATGTTGTTTCAATTGACTGTGATTCTATAGAAATTCAAATAGACCATTAAAATATGAATTTTAGAAAAATGAATACACCTATCTATCTAGTATAGATTTCTACTTTACAGATATATTGACTTTAGACACGGAATTGAGTAGATGCCTTTATATTTATCTTATTCGCAACACTGTCTGAAATAAGTACTCAGACTGACTCAACGATTTAACGTTTCTAGCACTGGTGAGTGGTGTAAAGCATCCCTTCTGAAACTTACTTATATAGTTAATAGTAAAAAATAGAAAAATAATAAAGAAAACGTCTTCATAATTTCTTCTTAACACCATGAATTACCTTACTATACATGTGGTTAGGAACATACATTCGGTGCTTCATAGGTAAAGTTGAAATGTTCCTGTCTATTAAGCTATCGGTAACCGACGACTTTAAAACAAAAAAAAAGTTCGCCTTGTAGTAAAAAGTTAAAACGATGGATGCAAGTAATGCAATGTCATTCTACGAGTATAATATATGATTGCGTGCAGATACTTTTTAAATCAAGTGCTGTTGTAATAAATACAAGGAAGTTAGTTAAAATATTTAGGTTACGCATTCTGTCAATGTAGCCGCAATTATTTTCCTTTGATAACTTGTATTTTATAGTATCGGTTTATTATTATACTTAGGTAGGTACTTATCAAGTTATTGAACTTTGCTTTTTCTCCGCACAATCGCCAGCCGAATGCCAATTCAGGGCCAAGAAAGAAACGAGCATCTAAATTTGGCGTAAGGCAACATCGGCCGCGGCCGCCATGACGCGGGGGGCGGGGCCACGGCGCGGCCGCGCGTGATTGGTCGTGAGATTCGCGCACTCTTGCGCCGACAACTCCGAATCTTCAACATGAATGTATTACTAGTACGAATTAAGTCGGTCAAATCGTCTAAGTTTATAAATATAACCACAATAACCTATGATTAGGTAACCTAGGTACTTTAACCCAATGTGCACATTAATTGCATTGAACAAAACTTCAGAATGTTGTACCTGCGATGGTCACGCACTGGCCGGTCAGCTCGCTAATTACAGATAAAATCCGCACTTCGGAACGCTCAACGGCGGGCAAGAACGCAATCACATGCCACAAAAACGAGACATGCAGGAATCCAGCTTCCGCGTGCAATGCGGTCGGGCGGAAGCCAGGACGGCCAGAAAATTTGGAACGTGCTCTGCGGGTTCTTTTTCTTTGCGATATTTATTTTACGAAGCTTTGCGCTCGCTGGCGTTGTTTGTCATACTATAAGAAGGCATTAACGGTTATATTTTTTGTTCGCAGGTTTGGTTCCAGAACGCGCGAGCAAAGTGGAGAAGGATGGTGACAAAGCAAGAAAGCAAGCTTTCAGACAAGTGTTCACCAGATGCGACTCTGGAGTTGGACATGTACCATGGCCCGATGGGCTCGATCCAGTCGTTGCCGCCACACAGCCCGCCTTACAGCGTGATGGGGGGCCCCCCCAGCCCCAACTCGATGGACTGCCCCTAGCCTTTATTTTACGCTTGTTCAGCGTTCTAGACCTTAACCGTAACCGTAATGCATATGCATCTCATTTGCAACGGTACTTGCATTGTACATTGTCCCAGGCAAGCTTATAATATTAATAGAGAAATAGAAAAAATATTAATTAATCAAAGAATATCTCAACTAGCTGTTCATCGACATATTAGTCTATCCAGAGATCAATCACAACTGCAAGCTTCTCAACTGCGTGTTGTTAGAGATTTTTTTAGTCAATCAAATTACGAATATCCTGTACCTGGGTCGTCTCTACTGACAAGTCATGGTCAGTATTTTGATAGGAGAGATCCTCAAAGCTCTGTTTTTGAGCAAAATGTGGAGCATTCATTTTCTGCTCATTGGCAAGACCGGCCACAGTCGTATCGTCAGCAATCTGTTGGACAATTCCAAGGACATGTTTCTGACCGTGATCGTTTTTATGGACAATCAACAACATATAATGAAAGGCCTGTTTTGGAACAGCCATTCCAGCACCGACCTGAGTTCTACCAAACACGTCAACTTCCGTTTAACAGGGAAGCTTCTCCACAATACATTTTCGAACAGAGATTGCATCAGTCTACTTATGAGCATGCTTTTGAATCTCTTTCGTACGGACAATCTTCTATACATAATTATAATATTAACGAGCGATTAAACCAAGGTCTTGTCAACAGACAAACTCTTGTGCAACCTAACTGTGAGCAGAGATACCCATATCTTCATTCCCAACAAATATTCCCGCAGCAAGATATGACACAAAGATTTTCGATGCTCAATTATGGACAGACTCACCCACAGTTACAATTTGGGTGGACACATCCACATGCAAATATTGGACAGCGAGACTTAGGTGAACGACAGCCACAGCAATATTTAAGGCATCACTTATTACAACCAGATATAGCGCAGAATCACCATTTTGAACATAGAAACTCACAGCAGTTTATGGGCGAAAGACTACCACATCCAGAATTTCCACAGCAGAATTTTGAGCAGAGACTCCAGGAACGCGACTTGTGGAACAGACAACAGTTGCGCGCTCCTGCGCAATACTTTCCACAATTAGATTTTGAGTCAAGACGCTCATATTCAAATTTTGATCAAACCTTCGCACAGTCAAATTATGGACCAAGATTGGCACAACCAGATTCGGAACAATTGATAACTCAGCCAGACGTTCAGCCAAATGTTAGGCCAACACCAGAACAAATAAATTTAATGCGAATATTAACACAGCCAACACAGTCAGCACTACCCGATCAGACGCCACTGATAGACACAACTTTGTTTCATCGAGACATAGGGCAAATAATGAGTCATTCAAACTTTGAGCAAATAATACCACAGTCATACTTTGGGCAACACGCGTCTCAACCTGATTTCGATCAATCAGAGCAAAGACATTTTTCAGAACAACAGGTTTATGAGCAAATACCCGAAAATATTTCTTACAGACAAGCTTCTTTGAATGCTGGATCTGTACCAAGTCAATTGCCTAACCAAAGTTTACAACATCCCTGTAATAGGCATACTTCACAAGGTACTGTTTTCCAAGCACCTGAGAATAGAGAAGGCCCACAGCCCATTCATAGTCAGAATTTTGAACAGATCAACCATGAAGACAGTCAGCAGCCTACTTGTGGGCCAAGCGCAGGATCTTTTGGTGAGCGTATACTCCAAAAGTCTGGGTACGAACCACTTCAACAACCGATTTATCCATTAGGCTCATATGCGTGCAATACGCATACTTTTACACAAAATGAAGAGCTCTTTCGTGCAGATGGCTCACAGCTATTTGGTAGCGTAAGTTCCAAAGAGCCTAATGACGCAGAAACTGTGCCAATTGCACAATCAATCACTGAAAGCGTTCGGCCATCAAATGTTCAGACTCACGAAGACTCTCAAAAGATGCAATCTATAAAATCACTTGGTCGTGATTCACGACATCCACAATCATCATCGTCGTCATCTTCTAATCGTCAAAGTTACGAAAACTCCAAAGAATCACAAACTCCACGCCCAGTTAGTGGTCAAGGTTCCAAAGAGGCCCGACCAAATGAACTGATTCCAGGGCCACTAGATAAATTTGGCCAAGTATACCCTGAAAAAAATAAACCACTAAGGCCAGTGACACTTGCTACTCAAACTTCCGAAAGGCCTGATGACTCATTATCTCCAAATAATTATCAAACACTAAACACATTGGCATTTTGTGATCTAATTCCTACAGATCCAGACAGCACAGATCACAACGGGCATAGACAAGTAGGTTATCATAGCCCTGTATTCTCTGAAGAAGCTCGACATTCAGGACATAATCGTCCAATAAGCTCAGTTTCAAGTGTTACTCTTAGTTCTGAAAGCTCAAACGAATCATCATCTACACGACACTTTAAAGCACTGCGCTTGGCGCCAGTTAACGGTCAAGGCCCTAAAGAGGATATAGCAAAGTCTTATGAAACGGTAGAACCCTCAAAGTCCAATCACATACAGAGCCCAAGGTCATTAGATTCAAATAGTCACATACACCCTGACGAACATCAACCTTCAGGGCTCATAGATACACTGAGCCCAGAGTCCATTGCTGATCAAAGTCCCGAAAGGTCAGATGAATCGTCCTCTCCAGATATTTACCGAATACTAAACACAGTGTCATCTTCTGGCCAACGTCAAATAGAGCAGGAAAACTTAAATCATAATCAGTTTGGACTATTCAGTTGCCACAGCCCAGTATTCTCAGAAGAAGCTCGAACTTCATGGCCCTCTCGTCCGCTGAGCTCAGCGTGTATTGATACTCAAATTTCCGAAAGGTCTGATGCACCATCATCTCCACGGTTTTTTCAAAGATTGCGTTTGCTACCAGTTAGTGATGAAAGTCCTAAAGAACCATACCCCAATAACGAACCGAGTCTAGATAATTTAGGTTGGAATAGCTCCATAAACCATGAAGAAAATCAACGATTAGGGTACATTCGTCAAACGAGCCCAGTCCTAATTGCTGATCAAAGTCCCGAAAGGTCTGATCAATCATTGTCTCCGAAGATATATCAAACACTGGACTTAATGCAATTTGGCTTTCAAAGTCCCAAAAAACTAGATAAAACAATATCACCTCATACCAGTCGAGCTAAGAGCCCAGAGCCTGTAAGTCACAGTCCTCAAGAGCCTGAGGCACTTATACAACAAAGGTCTGTTTTTAGCGAACCGCAACAGGTAGTCGATGAACAGCTAGATAGTGAACATGATGACATAAAGTGTAATTTAATTTAAACAAAACCAGTAAATTGAGAAGAAAGTGCAGACATTAAAAAGAAAAGTGATAAAGCAAGACAGAGTGATTTTAGCAGTGTATTTTGTTTATGAACTAGAAAACCTTAAACTGAACTTTTAGTTTACTCGCAAATACACATTCTGTGTAAGTGGTTGTGAAGACGTTACTTTTTTTGTGTTGTACTAGGATGAACACAGCAATTCTATCGAATCTACAAATGTTTCTGATATGTTCATGACAATGTGGTCAGAGGACCAATGACAATGTAGTCCTCTGATTACATTTTCAAAGTTGTTGCATCCGTCCAACACATCAGAGTACATTGCTTGTCCCATTGTGAAGTAAGAGGAAATCATTGCATTCCACTAACTCTATTGCATTGACAGTAAAAAAAAAGTATGTCAGATATTGGCTTCGAGTCAAATATTCATAAGTACATAATATATATAAATAGGTGAAGATTCCTAGAAAAAAGCATTTATTGTTGGCTTTGAGATTAAATTGATTTAACAAGTAATGTCAAAGCAAAGGATCTGAAATATTGTATGATGACTATCCATACTTTGTAAATGTACATACCTAATAAATAAATAAATTGTCAGTATAAATGAGCATTGTAAATAAATAAAAAAGAAGAAAATTAAATAGTCTGTAAAACCGTATAACTGTTTAACATTTTATCTTTTTCATGTAAGTACTACATTAGCTTTGCATGATAGATGACTTGTTTTGCGACATGCATAAATAATACATATTGTAGATCTGTGTTAATCAATAATCAAATACTGTTCATTATACTTTGAAATTGTTGTAAAAATAAGTAAGTGTATATTAGGTAATAAGATGTTAGAAAACTAACTTTGTTTAAAGCTTGCTGCTGTTAGTTTTCTGTTATTATTTTTTTAAACTATGGTCCTGTAATTCGGTTCTTGAACCATTAAATAATATATACTATTTATTTATTGACAATTCATATTTAATTTAGATTAAGACGTAGGTTAGTTAGGTACGTAAACTGATTGTGAATGTTTTTCCATAGTTTTAATAATTATTTGTTAGGTTAGAATAGTCATAGAAAAAAATAATTTGCCGGCAAAATATTATTTAAAATCTTTTTGAATTGCAGTTTCTTTTTGTTTTCAATTTTCTTTTACGTTTTTATTCCTACTGTCTTTTATGTAGTTCTAAGCATTAAATAATATTCCGGCTAAATAAAAATGCACTGTTAGTTCCTTTTATATAGATTTAAAGTACATTATAATTAAATAATCAACATAATAATATATACATGTAGTAGCGTCTCAATGAACATTCAATTAAAGTAGTAAACGGGGTTCCAAATCATCATGTTTTTTTTTTTTTTATAATATTTATGATAATTATTATGTTAACTTAACCATGCGGAGGAACCGCATGGTTAATTTTAACTTGATATTTAATTTAATATTAGACTCAATTCAGTTTTTAGGTATTTAAAGTTGAGGCCAAGAACGGTTTTTATCGTTCGATACTTTTGATACTGTTGATGAAATAAAATATTATGACGAAAATTCTGTTCATAATGTACTTACATTGTATGTTGAAACCATTTTTTAATTACCCGCATGTCGTGTACCTCAGATTAAAAAAAACGAATAATCATTTTTGATGTTATCAAGATAATTATCATGATTATTTTCAATTTGGAACCCTGATAGTGACGTATTCTAAATGTATTCAAATTATTCGGAAACGTTCGGCAACAATTTTAAGTTCTAAAAAATCTGTGACTAAAAGTTATAAAAATCTGTTAAATAAAAAAAATAATCCAACTGTATTTCTTGTTTTATTTCATGTGAATCTATGTTTTATATTTCTGTAGAAGCAACTTAAAAGCTGATTTTACTAAAGTAATAATTATAAGTTGTCTGGTCACATTTAATGGTGTGACCACGATCCATGTGACTAATATTAAAATTGTCTCAGAAAATATTACCTAATCATACCTTTTTTTTATTTTTACTTGTCCAAAATGTGTGTAGGCAGCTTATAATTTTTTCGCGATTACCATTTTGATCCCATGTGAATATTACCCCATAATGAGCCTGACCTTTTTAGCCGACTTCGAAAAAAGGAGGAGGTTCTTAAAAAGTCAAGAAAATAAGAAAGAGTCATCGACTTCCCATAAAACTTTTATTCAAAAGTTATTTTGTATAGAAAAGTGTTTTCTTTTTTTTTAAAAAAAGCTTTTTATGTACACGCTCTATTTGGTACAGCTAAACCCGATTTCAAGCTAAACTAGTAGGTATGTCCTTGGTCAAACTGCTTTAAACTCGATTATATTGATGACTGGGGTAAGGTTAGGATACAACTGACACGCTAGCACGACTGGTGATGTAGTCATAAACGAAATACACCGTTTTTTTATAGAATGCTTTGCATTTGAGTTCAATATTTATTTACGTAATTTCTCTTTCAAAAATGTGTAGGTACGGTATGGTGTTAAAGGTGAAGTGTTTCACATGGAGCGACTACTTAAGAATGTGCCCAAAGCAAAATCTTCTATATTCTTCCGGGTTAAGCCGCGCTAGCCGAGGATGGTCTGTGTATGGGTCACCATCTGTCATTACGAGTTTCCTCCGTGCATCGGAAAGCACGTAAAGCCGTTGGTCCTGGCTGTCATTTATAGATCTTTGACAGTCGTTACTGTTAGTCAGAAGGTCTAAAGTCTGACAACCAGTCTTACCATGGGGTATCGTATTACCAAGTTACTGGGTTGTGGAGGTCCGATAGGCAGTCGCTCCATGTAAAATACTGATATTCAGCTGCATCTGGTTTGACTGAAAGCCGACCCCAAGATAGTTGGGAAAAGGCTAGGCAGATGATGGCTTGTAGGAATGGATATACGCATTAATTTTACTTTAATCATGTTTCAAAATCAATTACTTTACTACTGCTACCGATTTGGGTCAACATCGCCAGACCAAGGTAGATATTTCCCGCAGAAGAAAAAATATCGCCAGTGTTTAGGTACTGTTCATTTAAGTGTGTTATTACTTCTTCATATAATATATCGCAGTATAGCTTTTTTTTTAGCGTGGTAAAATCTTGAAATGAGTCCTCCCACCCAGGGCAGAGCGGGAGGGACTGTCAGACTCGTACTGACTAAAATCCGCGGTGCGCCGTCGACCCGGGCATGGTCCATGGTCGGACAGCGAGTCGATCACAGTATTGCTTGGAAAATTATCTTAAAAAAAACCCGATTGAAGTAATTGCTTAAGGTTTCAAACGCCAAGAAAAATTAAGAGAAAAGTCATGCAACTACATTTTTATGTTTTTGTTCATAACGAAGCGGAGCCAAGCCAATCAATCGAATAACAGAAAAATAACTCAACTCCACTATTCCCCTATAATAAATTATAATCTATCCTAGATTCCTGGTACGTTCGCAGTATGGTTGTCACAAAGAATCGCCCAGAAGCTTCCTTTAGAGTTACTGGCTGTCAGAGAGGCGCGCGCGCAGTCCTGAGTTATGCTGTTTTAATTAAAACAATAAATAAACCGCAGCTGGGGCGGTTGGGTGGTCCCTTCGGATGCCTCTTTTAAAAATTCCAACTTTTATCAGTACGAAGAATATCTTTTTACGCGTAAAACTGTTTCCTTATATATATGAGAACGGCTTCGGTAAGCTTCGTTCGGGTTTAAAAGGTCCTTATTAGGTAGGCCACATCATTTATCAATTAGATTCGGCATGTGTTTGTCACCTCTTGCCTCTTTGTCAACATGGCCTGTGATCATTTTAGTGAAAAGTGAATTTCAAAGATGGTCACTGTAGAATTTGCATTAATAGTTTCTACATGTGACCATGTAGAAACTATTAAAAATATTGCAGTACAGAATATTTCTTGGGATGCAAATTATTCCCAGAAAAATTTGGAATTTAGGAACTCCAACTCATTCTGAGGAAACACAAGGACACTTATATTTAGATAGCTATACGTAACCTATCTAGTTATACAAGGAAACTAATTATTTTACATACTCCACCTACTATTCCATCACCTATTTCTGAATCTCACTTGTCCCAAAAGGCAAACATGTAAATTGAACCTTAATATGCTAAAAATCTAAGTTACATTTCACAACAGAAAACTTAAATAAAACGCTATGTAAATACAAGTACAAGTCTTCTAATTTCCTGAGGTAACTATGTACATAAATTCAATTTGGGATGTGTTAATTGAATCAAAGCTCCTTAATTCAATTAACACATCAATTGCTGTAGAATGAAATGCAACGCGCCCTTAACAAGTCATTAGATTGTATAATTCGTGTAAGTATACAAATCACTTGAATACATACACTTATTATACAATCTGCTTATCAGACATCGGGGTCGACGCAAAGCGGCTAAATCAAACAAGGGGTGTTCCACCAACAATGCATTCTGTTGATTCAACATTAATAGTGTTTGCAGTACCGATTGACTTTTTAGTTCAACATGGATTAAGTCCAATTCCCCATCTCACACCTGCGCTTTATGCAAATGCATACATGCATAAAATTAGACCATTGATTCTTGATGGGGCAGTAACAATTAGTACGTGGGCTCTAGCACTACTTGCAATCACGTTTGCTATATAAACAGCTGTTGGAAATAGCATGCCGATTCCAGAGACGGTACTTATAGTTTGGAATGCTGTTCATTTTGTAAAGTTTAAAGTCCTTTAGTAGCGTTGGAGTTGTACAATGACCTTTGCAGTTTTGGAAGGACATCTCTAAAGGAACATACTGTCAAAACTCTTTTATTCTCAAAATTTGCTCATACTAAATTCGTCGATAATATCGAAATAGATAATAATAGTTCATCGAAATAGATTTATATCCTCAAAACTGTGTGTTTCTGTTTTTATTTTTGCCGGAAACACTCTCTCTTAGGCACTAAAGTCAATCCTATACAAAAAAATTACCTTGGATTGCATGTGGACTTGGCTGTTATTCATGGGCTTGGCTGTTATAAATTATTCTGGTGCCAACAACCTGACTCGATGCTCTGCAATGTCCAGCACAGTTTCTTTAAATGTATAAGCATAGCGGACCAAAGACGAAACAAACCGATAGCCTTTCGATGTATTCATGTACAACTATTATACCTTCGTATAGCAAAATGTGACTCCATGATGATTTCTACAGGAGCCTGCGCTGCAAAAACTGGTCCTGCTGTCTGCAACTTCCATTCAAGGGAGACAGAGACGCCGCTATATGCACCTCCATTAAACAGATAAAGACAAAAATAGAACCGCATAACGGGATTCGTTTTCGGGTTCTTGGCATTGTTTTTGAGTTCTGAGAAAAGCAACTGGTCTTATATAAGTATAGTAACATTATGTACGAGTATACATAGGCGGATGTGCTGGAAAAATTTCTTGCCATCGGCGTTTTGGAATTCTTGACCGATGAATATTCCGAACGGACTAGGTTTTCATAAGGAACTGGTTCAGAATGATTCACCAGCTGCTCATCTCATTTCAAAGTAAAAAACCTTTATAATAAACAATGCCATTAATTATGAAGAAATGTTTGAGAAGGCTGATTCTGCCTGAATTCATTGATTGGAATAAAAGTTAAGTCATGCTTTTGGTAATAATCCTGAGGTCAAACTCTTCATGTTTTTAGGGATGTCGTGCATAGACCTCTAATTGATTGTCACGTTCGCTACTGCACCAGTGATTATTGCCACCCATGGCAATAATGCCTTATTTAGTCCAAATTTATTTCAGTTTCCTAAATGGATACATCAATGGTAAAGAGTACACCGAAATCACTTTTGTTTATTTGTTTAAGTTACAACTATGCTATCTTAAAAAACATCAAAGTCCTTTGTTGTTATCAAACGAGTTTTCCACAATTGAATTTTATGAAGCGATAACAATACAAATGGTTTCAATTACTTCGGTAATGATGACAGGTTTAGTTTTTGTGGCTTATCGAAGGCAATGAACTGTTGGTAATATATTGACAAACATTTTTTTAAATGTAGTTTATCTTGCAAAGACACCTGTATATCTTGAAGGATATCAGGTATCAGGTTGAAAAATACACATACATATTTGCAAATCATGAAAAACCTTTCATGTACTGAAAATAAGGTATAACATTATGGAGGTCGTCAGTCTACAAACATATAAGAAAGAGACTTAATAAATACATAACATTATTCATTTTTGAAGTCGGCATATGAGGTATACTTAGACAAGTCATCATATGAGTCTTCTGCTCTGTCAGTCGTACTGACGAAACGAATGAACGGAGCATGTTTCATTGAGGTGCTGATAAACTTGAGCATTCTTACAAATGTTACATTAAGCCGCTCCCTCATCGCGAGCATTCACCTGTAATGTAATGTTACAGATTCGAACATTTCATCAGTGAGGGAAGACAATCGAGCATCACAATGCGCACCTTGTATCAAATCTATACTAAATGTACGCGAATGCTCGTCAGTCAGGGAGGTAGTATTGTAATGTTATGCTCAAAGTCGAATCTATAATGTTACATTACACGCGAATGCCGGTGAGGGAGCGCCTTAACAGAATAACAGACGAGAGAGTAACGTACTGCGGCCGTCTTGTTCCGGCGAGTGAAAGTGACAGAGCTAGCATCTCGTTCACTCACTGGAACAAGCCTGGTTTTAAGACGTTGTAATACCCCCCTGGTGAGCTTTTTGCCGAGCCGACCGTCAAGACTGACATTTTTTTTTATTTCTTTCATGGAGGATTTACAGCTAACAAAATCATAACAAAAAGGGGTAATAGGTAGGCATCAGACAGCCAATTACCAGTCCTCGCGTATAGAGGAATATTCATGAAGAAAAAATATTTGACGACCGACTTGAGCGTTCGCTGGAAAGATCGTGAATCTGTTCTTAGCGGTGTTTGGGTCTATGCTCGGCTCTGTTCGTTGTTCAGTACGGCAAAATTAATAAAGGCGAAAACTCGATGTTCTGTTACAAGTGAATGCTCAAGGCTATCAGTAGAATATGTTGTATGTTTTCTCGCAACTTCTGGTCTGGGACAATGTTTGATCTAAATCCTCCTTTCTTAATTATTCGTAAAGCACGTGACCATGAAATTAATATAAAATCCGACTATAGTCTGTGCTATAGTCCTTAAACAACAACACACTAATCTACAAATGTGTGCTTTGAAACCGCAGCGCCCTCATTTAACCAGTTTTTGTTGCTGGACGATAAATCATGGTCGAATGTAATGTAGCGTGCAATTTTAAGTTTTTGGGTGTCACACATTTGGTACCGAACTACCGACATAGACATCTTGAAGACAGAGATACAAAAGATGTGTCATTAAATATTTGAAGTAATAACAATCTTATTTAATTATTGCACGAAGTTGTGTGTAGGTATATGCAAGTACTCATTGTGAGTTTCGTTGCGAGACTTGAATTTAGTTGAAATAGTAACCTAAGGGTAATTAAGGGAACATGGTAATTTGGATTTTGTTGATTTTTGATGTTTTGGGCATCATCACGTTAATCAAAAAGGACTGAAAGTTCAATATTTTTTATTTGTTAAAATTATTCACGGTTTAAGATATACAATTAAACACCGCTTTAAAATATCTTTTGATCGTTTTCCTGTTATCTTCGCCTGAATGCCGATTTTCGTGATAATTATGACTTTATTACTTTGCAAAGACATTATAAAATCATTGTTATATAGTGAAAATTTTACGACTTTCAATTATTTAAGTTCGGAAACCCATACCTTATTACGAGAAAGACAAAGGAATATTGTATACCTAAAAATCGAGCTAAAAACACTAGATTTCAGATCTTTCAGGGTGATTTATTAAATCGTTAGGAACCATTAGTAAGGTAATATTCAAACTCGGTGGCGGTTGAGTTCAGCTAACGATCGCTTGGCTACCCGACCCAGACGGTTCAGGTACAACGTGGATGCGAACGCAACGTGAATCTCTTAAGTATTTTAGTTAAATTATGTGCCTTAGTCTGGTCATCTGATGCTTTGCACAGTCTTGGGACCGTGTATCTTAATGTTGAAGTATTTACTGCGTTTATTGTATGGAAAATTTTAAAAGCGCGTCTAGTGTACGTAAGAGGAACTAACTTTTTCCATAGTATTAACGCCAAAGTTCAAGTCTGCGTTACAGGAACGGGAATCCTAGTATGTTACATCTCGATTGCCACGGGGATTCGAAGTTATCAAGGTATTTATCAAAATTATATTATTTTTGATAATTGTAACTGCAGACCCTGCTTACTATCCAAATAAGAATAACAATAATGATCTTTAAAGAAATTTTACTGTGGACGTCACTAGAATATCAACATAAAAATAATCCTCTATTTTTATGACAATTACTTCTTTAAGTCTAATGCTTCCCACTGTTGGGACTAAGACCTCTCCATGAAAGAGATGATTAGATAACATTAATCTTTTTAACACGGTATCTTCCATGGTCGGTAAAAGACCTCCGGACGGGTCTCACCGCAAGCTAGTTTTTGCCCCCGTCTCGGCCCATTTAGCTCCGGAAGGGAAGTCAGATGTTACGACCTATTTTTACGTCACGTTTTTGTCACAGGCGCCTTTTCTACCCTGCCTACTTACTAGACGGTATCTTTGATCTTGAGAAGAAATATTATTTTCAATATAAAATATTTATTTTACGAGTAGTTCGTAGTTTTGTAGAGTTTCATTGTGTGGTTCTGTGGATCAGATTATTTTCATCAATTAATTTTTCTTTGAATTTTTGTTCGGTAATAACGAAAACAATGATTTTTCAGTTTCTTAGATACCAGCCTAAAGGCTGAAGATCTTTTGAATTAATTTATTAAAAACACTACCTTAACAGAAAACTAATACAAAAAGGGCTGTTAGTACCTACAGGTTGTAATGTTAAAAAAAATCTGCTGTCACTGCAAAAACGAAAATCGGAAATTTTTTCAAACATCTCCTAAAATGACACTAAAGTCATTCACGATCGTCAATTTAGATTGGTCCTATTGTTTTATCATACATATGACATCTCAAATATTTCAAAACGAATTCAAATCCCGAAAAAACGAAAACCATTGTAAAATGCACCTTCCAAGCTTTGAGATAGAGTTTGTTGATTTCGAATGTAACGGACGTCATTATTGATCGGTTTCCGATTCATTGACGACGTAGATGGCGCTGCTTGACAAAAAATGTGATGAATGCTCATTGAATCGGAGACGATTGTTATCTACGAAGTGTTAGGAAATGTCTCGACAGACTATGATTACACTTCTTTTTCGAGAAGTCTTCGTCCAGAATAAGACAATGATCTACAGTTGGGAAGTAATTTTTTTTTTCACCTTACAAGCTCGGGAAGATTCTATTTGTCACTAGTGTGGAAAGAGTTTTCAAAATTGGAACATGTTTTCATTTCAATTATTTTCTACACCGGCAGGTGTATGTCACTGCATGTCAGTGCACCAACCTCGTTTTTACAATACATTAAGTTTTTTTTCTTACACCTACCACTTCCTCGCTGTAGTAGTGAGATGAAAATTGGGTGTTGCGCTTGGCAGCAAAGTTTTTCTGCGTCTCGTACCTTTGAAAACTTAACTCTGGTCTGAGGCCTTACCACGAGCTCTTAACGCGATCCAGTTTGGGCTGTGGGAAAGAGACAGAGCTATACAAGTCGTCTAGCGCCATCTCTTTCCCACAGCCTAAACTGGATCACGTTAAGAGTTCATGATAGGCCACCAGGATTCTATATTTGAACCGCTCGCTTCGCTCACGGTTCTTCTTCAATCCAAAAACTTGCGCCAATAAACCACTTTGCAGCCTTGCATAACAAATAACTATTTTTACCATACAGTTAGATGAAGAAGGGTAGGTAAAGGTATATTCGCCTAATTTTTTCAATATATCTTCCGTAGTAATTATGAACGTATAATACCTAATTATGTAAATCTCGAATGCTTAAAATCGGAGGAGTACGGTGCAATCAGTGAGTTGGCAACGTCGCAAATACATAAATAATTATTAAATATTCAATTTTCCTCAGTTTCAATAAAATTAAGGTATCAAATACTTCCTGTGAATGGTCGCTTTAATGTCAACATTAAATAGGTAATTATTTTAAATGTTATAAGAAAATAGAAATAGCTTCTGCTGTCCTTAAACATATTCTTGCAATCAGCCAGACAAACTTCTGCGTCAGTAATTTTTGTTTGAGTTTGCTTCACGTATTAAGCTTAATAACAAATAACCTAACCAAAGTTGGCCTGTTGGTCTAGTGGTTAGTGACCCTGACTGCTATGCCGGAGGTCGTGGGTTCGATTCCCACCCAGGACAAATGTTTGTGTGATGAGCACGATCATTTGTTCTGTGTCTGGGTGTAATTTATCTATAATATGTATGTATTTAGAAATATATAAGTCTGTTTATCAGTTGTCTAGTACCCATAACACAAGCTCTGCTTAGCTTGGGACTAGATGGCGTTGTGTGATAGTTGTGGAATATAAAAAAAAAGTCGTTTTGCTCTTAGCGGTGAGTGTAGCGACGGGCGGCGCAAATAAGGCATTAGTTACTTCGTAAGTACGCGAATTCGCCACTTAGCGGCGCCTCGTGGCGTGTTCCAAGCATTTCTATACATTTCATCTCACCGCTCGCCGCCCCGCGCTAAGGTCCCGCTCAAAGCGGCAAGGTCGTGAACCGACCGTTGTTTGTTTTTAAAACACCTGAAAGTTATCTTTCTATCTATATAAATATGTATAAATCAATGCCACTTTTCGTTGTAATTTTAAAACTCGAGAACGGGCTCACCTATCCAAACCAAACGTTTAGTCTTTGTTCGGACTATTTAGTAGATGGTTTATGTGAAGTTTGCACAACATCGGTCTAGCAGTTCTTCATTTATCACATTTTTTTGGTGGATTTTTTGTTAGTGGGGATTTTACTGTCAAATTGAAATTTTTGCGTTGACAGTACAAGCATGTTGTTATGTCATTCATGCGGTCATTTCATTTGGGATTAAATATAATGACCACCATAAAATGCTTTGATACCCTTAGCTACTACACTTCAAATTGTATTCGAACACCAAATATAGTACCTAAATGATCACCAAATCTAAAACTCGCTTTAGCAAGATTTCAGGGACACCCCGAAGTTCGGTTTGGTTAGGTTCCTTTAAACCTTGTACACAGAAATAGAAGCCCCGCGAAGCGGGGCTTCGTCGACCCTGCTTAGGTAGATTTTTTTTTATTACACCTCGTTATGACATATTTTAATGAACATATTTTGGTGCACATTCAGTATTTTGGTGATCATTTACTACTTTTGGGTTGACAATGATTTATTTGGAGTCATTTTGATTAAATAGGATAGCGAAATGTTAAAACTTTGGTTATAATTTTACATTAAAATGCGGGTTTCATTTTGGTGATGATTTACTATTTTTGTCTGTTATATGTTACTATATCTGGTGGTAAGTTAAACATAAGCCATTTCATTTTGGCGTAGCGAAGCACGTACCGGGCCGCCAGTATTGTATATTCAAAACTACGTGTTACGATCGAAGAAACAATTAGAATAACAATTTTCCGAGTAGCACGTACCTGTCTGAACAACACCAAACTTTTAATAACTACCTACGTCGGCTTTATTCTGAAGTATATGTTTCCCGGGAAACGTCGACATGCGTAGACAAGGGGATTGATACTCGAGTGAATAACACTCAAGGTTATTCAATGAATTCGGATTATTTCAATAAGATTTTTCTAGACTGAGTCTGGACCTATTTATATGGTACAACTTAGTCCGGCTATTCTTATTTGACCCGGATTCGGTGAAGTGGATCTTACATAAGTACACCGTCCCACCCGCATTCGTCACCGTGTTCGCCTCTCAATACGGCGAACCACGTGGTAGAGATTTAAGTAAGCCATACACGCTATGATCTACCGGAGAGGATACAGCATCGTTTGTGGGGACGTTCCGGTGTACCGGAGCGGTCTTCAATACTTTTCAGGTACACCGTACGGTGACAATGGAAAGAATCGATTTTCGATTTTGCGCCGGTCTGCACAGGAGACATTCCTATGCACGCTCCGGTCTACCTGCGCATGCATACCTGCACGGGTAAGCCTTTCCGGTGCACCGTAGTGTCATCATCATCATCATCAGCCTATTAATGTTCCCACTGCTGGGACACAGGCCTCCTCTCTGTGAGAGGGAGTGGGCCATAATCCACCACGCGGGCCCAAGGTGGATTGGTAGATGTCACATGTCTTCGATTTTTTTGGTTCTTGGACATGCCGGTTTACTCACGATGTTTTCCTTTACCGTTTTGAGAGCAGTGGTGATGAAATAAATAACACAAAGTAATACGCCTGCCTGGATTCGAACCCACGACCTACAACTCGTAAGTCGGGGCCGATACCACTGTAGTGTGTATGGCTGGAATTACTTGCACGAAAAGTTATCAGCTCATGCTCGGCTCTCTAGCATAGACCCCACCAGAAGACACCGCATTACAGCGCGGAGCTCTGTTAACCGAGCCATGCGCTACGACGCCATGTCAAAAATCGACTGATCCGAGGTGTTCTCCAATAAGATTCTTCTATCGGCAACGCACAGGCAATAAATACCTCGGACGGGCCGTATGTTTCTATATATAAAAGAATACCAGTGCTAGACAATCTGCAATCTGGTTAAGCAGCTCTCAAGCATCTATGTTGACCTGCGAGGTGCCAAACTCACTGGCCGCGCGACATTCGGCCACAATATCCGCTTCGCCGCCTCCGCCTAACCGCGCAGATAAAAAATATCGTGCTAGAATCACCTACTCGTAATAACTACCCGTATTCGTATGCGAGCTTGTTTAATTGGCAATTTCTGCGCTCTTCTTGTCTGCCCCTGAGTCTGCTTACTACTGGATAACTCCTATTTTAGGCACTGGTGAATTAATTGAGTGTTATAAGTATATCATCTAGTATACTATATAGCATCTAGTTTAGGGGATGAAACCCCCTAAACTAGATGAACATTCAATTAATCCACACATTAGTACGTAACGTTGCTCATGTCACGGCTTGTGTATTCAGGGCTTGGAGCAAATTCTCTTTGTAAATTAATGCCTGATATACCAGGTCACATCTATGAGCAATCTATGAGTTACTGTAGAAATAAAACTCACTGTGTTGGGCCGAGGGTTGAAAATGCAATGTGCGATTTTAGTCTATTCAGCTGAGTCTCTCACTGTTAGTGACACCGCTTAAGTCAGTTCCAGTATACATCGGTAGTGAACGAGATTTAATACGTTTCAAGTAACTGATTGGAATACAGTACCCTTAGCACGAATTTTCACTCTTTTACT
Organism: Agrotis clavis; assembly: GCA_954870645.1. NCBI lineage: Eukaryota > Metazoa > Arthropoda > Insecta > Lepidoptera > Noctuidae > Agrotis > Agrotis clavis. The sequence goes on along the minus strand of OX940917.1, from coordinate 28,027,203 downwards.
TTACAGTATTTACAGAGTTTCTTGTATGGAAAAATGGAACAGCGCCTCTGGTGTGCGAAGCAGGAACTAATTTTTTCCTTAACAATTGTCAATTTGAAATTGTCAAAGTTCCAGTTTACTTTACGTCTTAAATACTGGAAATTCTTGCTAAGGATACAGGTCACGAAAGGACTAATATGATCAAATGCCTGTCAAGCCGTTTTCAGTCAACGGATCTGCATATTATATTAAATTTTAATTCGAGTCATTAAACAATGACCGATTTGAGTTAAACGTTGCATGTTTTTTTTTTTTTCTCAAATACCCACAACGTTGAAACAATGTCGCAACAGATTTATTTATTGGAAACATCGATAAAATCTTGAAATCATAATATTTTGGAGTGGGTTCGGCTGGTGACACACCGAGCCTGCGCGAGCGCAATGAATCATACATAATTGATCGTCCAGCGAGATCGCCCCGATGACGTTGTCATCTCGAACACGGCTTTTTGTCACTTTCTTGTTCCGTTTTTTTTTTTTGGGTGACCTTTTCGTCGCTCCATTCGGTTCGATAAATGAATGGTGTGGTGATGATTTCTGATTCGTTCTTTATTATTATATAAATTTTTAGGAAGACATTCTTCTGACAGTAATTCGACCAGACTATTTTATGTCGAGAATTTAAAGGGATAAATATTTTGAAGCAAACGTTTTGCACGATTCCCTACCATCTTGTAAACCACTACATACAACCAACATTGTAGGGTAACTTTTAAACACTTACAATTTTTCATCACTTTGCGAGAGACGTTAAATTCCAACTTTGCATGTAACACTTTAAAGCAAACTGAATATTTTTCCAAAAAAAGACCACTAGGAAATTTAATAAATTTTACAAAAGCACGTAGATGGCGTAAATCAAAAATAAAATTATTAATTAAAATGCTTAAATAAAACTGCTTCATTACATTTCGGAAATAAAAAACATTTTTTCTGTTCTTTATTCAAACAAGATAATGACATTTGATAATGTCTCCTAATAAACATCAAATGCTGTTATGGAAAGACATAATGGAAAAAAGGAAAACTATGAAAATTCGACCCAGCATCACATAAGCCTGATGGCTTGAAAAAAACATCATCCACTTGAAAAAATCATCCTGTATACACTTAAGCTATTGTCAAACAGACTGGCGAAGCGAAAGTGGTCCCATAGTCTATGTGACTGGTTTCAAGTAATTCCATACATTACAAATAAAAACGCCTCGCTTCGCGTTCGCCACGCCTGTCTGTTTGACAATAGCTTTAAAGTATTGAAAGTTTCCAGCGACCCTTATATTCCATTCCCAGAATCAGCGTGAAACTTGGGTACGTAAAAATGAATGGGAAATCAACACGAAATCAATGGTGCGCGTCAGTTATACAGGGTGTAGTAAAATTGAAACGTATCGACTGGGGTACACTGTAACCCCACACGGTAAGATGTTGCTAGGCATCACGATGCATCTGGGATGAAAAATTAAAAACATATGGGGACTTATTTAAGGCGCTTACTCAACAATGGGCTATCGAATTATTCAAAACTGCATTTGCCTATACCAGTGTGGCCAACTTGATAAAACATAAGATGTACTGTTTACTAACGAAACCCTGTGCCTGTGCTTGTGTGATCTACCAACGGTGATAGAACAGCAATTGAAAATGATACGTAAGATAATGCTGTAGTTGGTAATTATGTTGCGCAGTCTGGTCTCATCATCAGCCTATAATGTTCCCACTGCTGGGACACAGGCCTCCTCTCTGTGAGAGGGAGTGGGCCATAATCCACCACGCGGGCCCAGTACGGATTGGCGGATGTCACATGTCTTCGAATTTTTGGTTCTAGGACATAACGGTTTCCTCACGATGTTTTCCTTCACCGTTTTGAGAGCAGTGGTGATGAAATAAATTACACAAAGTAATGCGCCTGGCGGGGTTCGAACCCACTCGTAAGTCGGGACCGATACCACTGGGCCACCACTGCTTGCAGTCTGGTCTACTTATTTATATTTTTTGCCTTGCCACGATCGACTGGACTAACAGTCGCGATACCTACTTCAAATTGGAGATAAGAAAGATTCGTCCTCATAAAAGTCAAGAAAAACGTAATATGAGTTTCAAACAATGTTGAAGATGTAGTGACGTCCAAAGCTAAACGAAGATCGCCCTCTGAAACCGCCACTGTCTTGAGGTCCCGAAGAGTACAGTCTGAGGTAGAAAAGAAAGAGTATTCCCGGTCTCAATAAATGTAAATTCGTACTGGACATAAAAAGCAACTCAAAAGAGTATGCTATATTCAATTGACAATAATTAATTACATTCAATAGAGTAAGAATATTTTGGTACAAAAACATAATACAAAAAACATAAATTCCAAATTGACATTTCTGACAAACGGCGGAAAGAAGATCAATTTTGGGGTTCGAAAATAAATTTTAAAAACTGAAAATGTAGTTTTTATGGGATTTTTGGGAATAATTGTTTTTTTTTTGCATGACACAAAACAGCCCCAATAACGAACTCAAAACCCTCTCGTATATTCATTTCGACATCCACCACAAGAATGATCACAAATCACCATTAAAAAAAGCCTTTTCGTCTCGTTGCATTAAAGTTCAAATTTCAATGACGAGCAATACAATGGTTTCGCCAGGCCACGTGGCGCGCCCTAGTGCCCTCTTCTGCCTCATTGTTAGGGTCAAAAAACAAACCTAAACTCACGTATCGCATTTTTAGGGGTCCGTGGTGAAATAATGATGCGCTTCGGGCCTGTTTAAGTGTTTACCGTGTACGTTATTTGATCAGTAGTTAGTGATCAATTAGTTAATAGATGTCGAATTTTTTAAAGTTTTGTTTTAGTTTTTTTTTTTGTTATGTCATGTTATGTCTATTTAATATGCTTACATTGTTATTTATAAAATTATATGTTTCAGTTTTCTATCTCGTGAGAATATTATATGAAAAAAGTATGTTAAGTTACAACATGACATCGTTCCACACTCACTAAGTGCAATCCTCAAAGCAGCAATTAAGGGACTTTACCCATGCATGGCGCGATGCGATAGCTTGCAATTCAACCGATTCCAACTACAAGTGAAAATTAACCTTACCACTACGACATATGACATAAAACACGTTGTTATTTACGGGTAAATGAAAAACAAAACACGATCGCCACGACGATTTCAAGTCAATGGAATTGCATCATTATTATTATAAATAAATAAAATAAAAATAAAATTATTTCTTAGTAGCAAGGTTGATTTTCACTTGTAGTTGTAATTGGTCGAATCGCGTCACATCGCGCCATGGTTAAAGTCCCTTATCTGTCACAAAAAGTACTTGAAAATGGTCTTAGACTGCTTAGAAACTCGTCCCGAAGATTCTATTAGTCTTTTTTCTGTTAACTGTAAAAGACTTACTTTGATTTTTATTGTTCAGCAATAGTTTAGCATTTTTTTTGGTTAGCCTATATTGTCCCCATGGGCAAAGGCCTCCCTCCATTCCTTCCACTTCTTTCGGTGTGCTTGGTTTATTTAATCGTTATTTTTTATTTGTTTTTTTTTTATGTTTAAATGTACTGCTCTAGGCTTATCACGAGATTTCTGTATTTATTTGCAACATTTAATCTTTATCCTTAATATAAAAAAAATATAAGTATTTGCTTTATTAAATAGCTCCTTAAGACATGTCGAAACATCGTAATAAATTGTTTAATGCCGATGACAGAACCCATCGCACGCGATCCATCACACCCTTGACCAGTTTTATTAGAACAAAGGACGCCGTTCTTGGGAAATGGTTTTTCGAAAGTATTGTTCGGTTATTCATTGTGTTATTTTCCCGTGCCACGGATCATAGTCCATTGTTTTATAGTTTCGGTAGAGGACTGGGAGGAACTACAAAATAAATGGATAATAAAAAAGGACTGGTTTTATTTTTAACCGAGTATTTTTTTTTTTCCTTTGCTGTTTTTACTTTGTTGACGCGCGTTTCTGAATCGCGCGCTGACGGCGCGTTTTTATCAAATAGAGCAGTTTTTTGTCGTTTGTATCGCGTTAAACGCGCGGCACCGGCGCGCCTGTATTGATACAAACGCGCCGGTGCCACGCGCTTGTAATTTAGGTGTGCAAAGGTCTACAGGCTGCGTCTGACTTGCGTGCGTATCGCGTCTGTATCGCTACAAACGCGCGTCAACGGCGCGTTTAAAAAACGGTGTGAATAGGCTCTTAAATGAAGTGACGATACAGTCAGACTGTCAACTCTGACAGTCAGTTACACTACGAGACGTTGCTAACTGAAATAATTATGAAGAGCTTTAGGGAATCGGCTTTTTCAGTCGCCCTTTCTCTTTCTATCGCTTAGAACTGCCATTTGCTAGACCGAGACAATGCGATAGCACGCTGCCGCCTCGAGGATTCCGCCGCGTGCTATCGCATTTTGCTTTCTGTCTCGGTCTGTCTAGATTCCGCGTCGATAGATGTGGGAGCATATTTAACCCTTTTTTTGGGTGTTGACATCATGTAACGAGTCCTCCTGCTCAAGATGGAGCTGAAGGGACTATTAGCACTTAGACTGAAATTCTTTTACAAGTACCTACATGTAAAAGAACAGGGTAGACTTTAGTGTGACTTTATCTTCCTTAATCCATATTTTAACTACCCCGAAAAGAGCCATCATTTCATCAACGATCGTCGTTAGTTTACTGACATGGATCCTTGAGGTAGACTGATTAGTAGGTACCCTGATGATCCTGAATGACGGTCCTAGTTTCACAAGGGCAATTAGATTATTTAATGTCAGATTATTCAAACGAGGTTTAATAGTAATCGTATCGGTTTAATAGTAATCGTATACTTCTGATGTTTCTTCTACTGAAGTTTTGAGAACTGCTCATGAAACACTAACGCCGTCATTTGTCGGTGACTTTGTTGTCGTCGCGCGTCGGTCTTCTCAACAGTTTGTGACAACTAGGTTACCAACACGTTGTTAGCGTTGAAATGTAGAGCGTTCAACTTCAAAAGACGACTCCATTGGAGTATTGGCTGCACTGAATGCCGTAGGACCAATTTTCGCAAGGAACAAATATGTAGTTGTATGTCTTAAAGATAGTGGTTTAGAAGTTTTAAAAAGTTTGCAAGCACATTCACCATAAACTATCTTTTTTTTACGTGCGAGCGCATAAGGTCTACTTTCACGCACCGATCCGAGGTAGCACAAGTTTTTACGTTTTTCTTACGTAAAATAAACGTGAACTTTGACGGATAAAACTGACTAATTTAAAAGTTTCTTTAGTAACCGAAAGTTACTAGAGGGACATTTAAATTAGACAGTAGTAGAATTTGTGCTAGGGTCTCCATCTGTATATACATACCATTAACCAGTTTTTTCCACCAATTCGAATAAAATCGATTTTGGATTTTTATTACCTTGAAATCAGATGCACAGTTTTGACTTTCCTACCTTTTTATTGTGTGTAAAGATATATTTTTAACAATGTACGAGTACTGTCACATTTTGAAATTGACCTATTTATTTAGCAATAGCGCGCGAAAAAGACATCCTAAATAAGGACTATTTTGGCGACAATAGAAAATAGTTGCATTTTAATTTTGCACGACTTGAGGACATGACTTACACATATCATAACTTTTCTAGTTTTTTAACGTAAAGGAAACTATGTGCGTGAACTTGGCAGATCATTTCTCAGCAGAGCATGAAAAATTGTGAGTTCTATTGGCATGCGGCTGAGTTCTAGAGTTCCCTATACTTACTGGAACTTAACTGGAACTTTGACGTAAATTCAAGGAAAAAAATAGGTCATAGTTCGCACACTAGAAGCACTGTATCCTTTTCCATACAAAAAACGCAGTAAATACTTCAAGTTCGCTGTAAATAAAACACAGAAATCTCGTGATAATGCCTCTGTTTTGTGTCATTCTTCTTGTTTGTTTTTTTCCATGTATTCAAAATTGTATGCTCATCGAATGTTAGTTGAGATTCGCTTATTGCTAACATACCTATAGGGAAGCTTATAATTAACAATTGTCCACAAGCATAATTATCATATCATACGTCTTTTTTGTTTGTCTGAAAGCTTTCTGTAAAATAAAATAAATAGGTTTACACGTTACCTTTAGCACGAGTTTTAAGTATTTGAGACGTAAAGTAAACTGTCTTGGTCTTTGACTGCTGGCCTTTTAGAGAGACTAAGAGTCACTCAACGAGCAATGGAAAGAGCTAAGCTTGGAGTTTCTTTGCGGGATAAAATCCGAAACATGGATATTCGGCGAAGAACCAGAGTCACCGACATACATAGCTCATAAAATTTGCAAGTTGAAGTGGCAATGGGTAGGCCACATCGCTCGTAGAACTGACAACCGATGGGAAAGAAAAGTTGTCGAGTGGCGACCACGGACCGGAAAACGCAGCGTAGGCAGGCCTCCCACTAGGTGGACCGACGACATCGTGAGGGTCGCAGGCAGCCGATGGATGCAAGTGGCGAATTGTCGTTCGGCGTGGCGGGTTTATGGGGAGGCCTATGTTCAGCAGTGGACGTCTTCCGGCTGATGATGATGATGATGATGAAAGTAAACTGGAACTTTGACAATTTCAAATTGTCAATTTTCAAGGAATAACTTAGTTCCTTCTTCGCACACCAGAGACGCTGTTCCATTTTTTCATACAAGAAACGCTGTAAATACTGGAAAGACGCTGTAAAGTAAAAGAGTGAAAACCCGTGCTAAGAGTACTGAACTGGAGCGAAGGTGTAGTGCAAGCCTCGGTTCGCTCCTGCGGACAGTGGACAGGCAGTCTTATTGTCAAATTCTGAGTTAGTGAAGACACGGGCAAAAGCTAGTAGGGAATAATAATAATAATGAATAGTTAACAAATTGGTTAATTCGACACCTGTACCAGTAGTAGCGGAATCAATGAGATTATAGCGTACAGTAGGGTGGATAATATGAATCTCGCAGGTGGTTATAGCTTCCCCATCGATACCTTTTGTTCACTACTCTCGCTTCTGACTTATTCCGAAGTAGTGAGTTTTTTGTTAGAGTTTATTAAATTATAATTCGATGAGTCGTTTTTTTCATAGATGGAGGGGTTATTTGCGATCGTTTTTCACGAGCTCATTTTTTTCTATGATCGGGGTTTTACTGCAATTTGGTTAATTAATCAAGTTTTTATTTAAATAAGCGTTAAATGTTCAGCACTCTACTAGATAGGCTTAATGGGAGAAAAACGACTAGGTTATGTATACTTTTTAAGTAATCAAGAAGATTACTGGTTATACGATTATTAATAAAACATTACAGCAATAAAATCTCTACTAAACTGAACATTACTTAAAACGCTTACTATAAACACCAAATAATATTTTATTCACACAATAAATCCTCTCCTAAAAAAAATAAAAATAACCGCAACGGATTAAAAGATTACGCATACACAATACACATCAGGCCACGAAAACGTAACCACAAAAAAAAAACAAACAGAGTTATCTAATTATCAAAAAGTTCGCATAAAAATCCGTTCGAATACACTCGAACAAATCAGGTATGAGCTAATAAGTTTTGGGGGTTCCGCACGCGGCCGGCACGCGTCCCTAAGTCCTCCAAGAGAGGAGAATCCGACAGGCTTTGCTAATGACCGTGTGCTAGTCTCGAATAACACCCCATGGGCCCCTTAATAAACTCAAAATTGAGAAAATAAAAACGTTTTGGGGTACAAAAAAATCGGCTGTATTTTTTTGTTAAATGAGCTTTGGAGTAAATATTAAACACAGTAAGCGAATTGGAGTTCAAATAAAACGTGTTACAGGTGGCAAGTTTATTTTTCCAGTCATAGGATATGAATTCAGTGCATTAACTAGTTTATAATTGGTTCGAGAAATAATAGGTATTCGAGGTACCTGTTATTTTTGTTGGAGATTACAAGCTATACAGCATTGTACAACATTCAGACGCATTTAGACTTTTGCTGTTATTTTCCATAGCCATTCATTCGTAGGATCATTAATTCCGAAGACAATTTTGTATGACCATACAAACAAACTAGTTTTACCTGTTTATATGAGTGTGGTAAATAAAAAAATCCAATTTCTGTTTTCACATGATTTTTCAGCACCAAATTACAAAAATAAAAATTTACCTCAGGAGTTAATTTTCTCTCAGAATTTTCCTGTGGTAAGTATATGTTATGCTAGTTACTACAGTGATCAACGATTGGAATTGTTACACGTGTTACTAAAAAGACACGCTACACTGCATGCTAAAATTCTTTCGAAAAAGTAAGTCTACGTTTCGAATAAAATATAATATGTATTTAATAAACATCGCACCGTAAGTACCTACCTAATATTTCTTCAAGATGAATTACATTACTTGTTAAAATACGATACAATTTGTGCCAATACGTATAAATCTTGGATCTACTAAGCTAACAAGTCGTTGATGTTTTGTGAAAGTTCATAAATGTACGACATTTTAACAAGCGTATCCACGAGATGTTTTCCTTCATAATTTTTGTACTGAATCATAATATCTTATTTGACATCGACATAACAATAAAAAACTGAATATAATTTTACAAAAATTATCGTTCATTTTTCGCTGTTCTTTCACTATTAACTTTTATACTTACATATAATAAAATTGCAGAAAAGTGGTGTCCGTACAATGGAAATATATTTAAAAAAAGTAGCAGGGGTTGTTATTATATCGATGTCGAACCCGAAATTGTAAATAATTGTTTATCTGTGTGTTTGTGCAGCTATATCTTCGGAACTACTGGACGGATTTGAATGTTTCTTTTTGTTGTTTAGGTAAGTCTGGCCAACATATAGGCCAAAAATGGTGCCATAGCAAAAATTGTTCCGCGTGATGAGCATTTTTTGCTGAGAGAATAAATTTGAAGTTCTGGGACACCTGATGTGGAACTTCAAGAGCCCAGCTACATTATAACATAAACAGTAATGACGACTTCGCAAGAGTTGTGCAGCCTGATAAGCACACTCTGTTGTTGTATAAAAAAAATTGAAGATCTGGAACACCTGATGTTTAACTCCAAGAGCCCAGCTACACTATAACATATAAGGGAATGACGTCTTGGCAAGAGTTGTTCAGCCTGATGAGCACTCTCTTTTGACGTATAAAAATTGAAGATCTGGAACACCTGATGTGGAACACCAAGAGTCCAGCTACACTATAACATTTATAGGAATGATGTCTTAGCAAGAGTTATTTAGCCTGATGAGTACTCTCTGTCAACGTGTAAAAAATTAAGTTTTGGAACACCTGATGTGGAACTACAAGAGCCCAGCTTAACTATAACATATAAAGGAATGACGTCTTAGCAAGAGTTGTTCAGCCTGATGAGCACTCTCTGTTGACGTATAAAAATTGAAGATCTGAAACACTTGATGTGGAACTCTAACCCAGATAAACTATAAAATTTATAGGAATGACGTCTTTTTTTTTTTAGCGTGGTAAAATCATCTAATGAGTCCTCACACCCCCACTGTCAGAGTTGTACTGACTAAAATCCACGGTGTCCTTCAATAGCCCTTTTTGTTCCGGGGCCACGGTAACGAAATAAGTCCCGCGACCAGGAATGACGTCTTAGCAAGAGTTATTCAGCCTGATGAGCACTCTCTGTTGAGGTATAAAAATTGAAGATCTAGAACACCTGTTGTGGAACTCCAAGAGCACCGCTACACCACAAAACATATAGGAATAACGTCTTCGCAAAATTTGCTCGGTCTGATGGGCATTTCCATCAGTTGACTTATAAAAATCGAAGATCAGAAAGATCTGATGTGGAAATCAAAGCTATCGTTAATTTCACTATATAATTTATGATTACAAAACAAAATAAACTGAGTACCTCCACGCGGTGAAGGCGGTAAGACTTTAGGACTGATTTTCGATGACGATGGTACTTATAACATTAAAAATCTAACTCTACTGGCCAAAACTCCCATTTATTTTTTTTACCCGGGCTCTTGGTATTGGACATCAGACGTTTCAGATCTTCGATTTTGACGACCCCGTTGTCGCTGGCATAAGCAACAGGATCCGCGTACAAAGTCGCGGGCAGAAGCTAGTTCATAATTTAATAACGACGTAAGGTAGTAGTCTCTATTTTTATGTAAGTCATTTAAAATACAAACATGTCTCACAGTAAAATATCTCTCGGAAAAGAAAATAAGAAAATTTTATTCATCTTTCTTGCTCCGGTGAAACCTCAAAAGAGATTGCTCGGCATGTCATTTAATAATGGAGTTGAAGAAGAACGAAGTTTTTCTGAAAACATGACTGAATGGAAGTTGAATAAATGCAATTAGAATTTTTGTTTTCTTACTTGTTGTGCCTTCTTAGTTTTCTATAAAAATGTCTTAAGTTTTTACCGTAAAGTAAATTATTTGTTGGTAAATGCCCAGAAGAGGTATGTCATTGAATTATTAACAGTATTTGAAGCTTGACGTTAAATTAAGTTCTAACTAACTCACACTTAACAATTGACAAACAAATTACGGATCATCAGTACAATAACTATATAAGTCCCACGTCAGTCGCCGAGCCCACTATCAAAAACGATGACCATTAACACCGATATTAACCTTTAAAACCCTTAAATGGCATGTTTATGTTGATCGAATCACATATCAGTCGGGATCGAGTAATCCCTTGCGATCCGATTACTCGTGTAAAAAGGAAAAAAAAGCTAAAACCGCTATAATAGAAGCGTGGCGGAAACAATAATGTTAGGAGAACGTTGGGTAATGAAGGCGGGAGCGTGGCGGGCGCGTGCGGACCCGCCGCGACCCGTAATGAGACCCGCACGCGTCCCTTGTTTGACCGATCCAGTGCGTGCAAATTCGAGAAATTAAAAAAAAAAAATATAAAAAATGTTTTGTTATCCGATAGGTTTGAGTGCAAAGACGAATAATAATGTGCTCAATTACGGGAGGAAAGCGGTGTGAACGAATTTGGGGCGCTTTGATCCGTGTGTTTAGTGGGAATGTTGAAAACTTGTTGAGCTTTTCACTAGACCACTCTTGACATTTGCTTTGATGGAGGTTCTTTTAAAATTAAAAACGAACATCTCTCATAACAGTTTGGACATTGAAATACTCGTAAGATCTAAATCAGACCACTTGAGAAAAAATTATGTGTAGTAATAGGCAAACATGATTTCATATTGAGTTGAGAAATTCTTACCTTTTTATCAGTTAAAAAGATAACAAACTTTAACGATTTTCCCCTGTTACAACGTTAGAAGCTATCACGTACTTACTAAGTTCATTCCCCAACAACTTAATGTAATAAGTTAGACAAAAAAAAAAAAACAACCCCGAAAAATACATTAAAAAAAACAGAAAAAAAACCTATTTATTTTTACACTAATAACCCTATCGCCGCGCGTTCCCGAGAAAGTCGATTCTGATCCGATTCTTTTAGTCGATTAATCAAAACTTGGTCACCTGCGCTGTCTTCGCTTTAGTCGTGTTCTGTCAAAACTCTTAATCCAAAGGTTTAGGGTGTGTGATCGATTGTCATTTGGCCTGTGAATTTGTGACAGTGTGGCCAGGAAAGAAGCGGTTTCAAAAAACGGGTTTCACACAGTGTAGTCTATCTTTAAAGATTCCTGAGCGGAGTGACTGTAATTGTAATGAACTGGAGTTGGAATGGAGTATGAGACATGGAACAAATAATTATGTAAAGGCGTGATTACAAAAAAGTTAACCTAAGGGCGCTCCCTCGCCGCGAGCATTAACCTGTAATGTAACGTTACAGATTCGAACATTCGAAGACAATAGAGCATCAAATTGCGCACTTTTATGTTACATTACAGGTGAATGCTCGCGGTGAGGGAGCGTGTTAAGATTTTTCTCATTTTTATTGTAGCTCTTGTTGCTATGAATGGTGAGAAATAATAAACTTTATTTTGAATTTCATTTTTTTTATGTTCGTTTCTTTTTTGTTTTACAAGGTCGCAGTAACATCTTAGGACATCCCTTTGACACTGACACTGGGAGGCATTTCACTCGAGCTACCCATTACTCGACGTCTCAAAAAGGCAGTGAAAACTACAGGACGCCATCTGCCAAACATACTGACTTCTTTGCTACGTTCACGTTCATAATATGTATGATTATAAAAGTATTTTACTTTATCTCACATCAACTTATGAAGACAAGATATTATAAATATTAAAATCGTTAAAATAAAAAAAGGTTCCAATTACAAAGAGTATAGTGAATATTTTACGATACAACTTAGTGGCCCCTCAGCAAGGTGTCGTCTTTTTGTTAAACTTTTTTGGAATTAGATACAACAGAACATTTTGTACGTCGGCGCTGTGTTATCGGCTCCGAAGCATCGGCAGAAGGGTTGGGCTCCTTCGATATTCGGCCACTCGTAACGATAAAAATATTGTGTAAAAAGATAATATTTCCGCTTGATTCTCTTTTGTACTTAGTAGTTGATAATTATGAACATGATCTCTTGAGTTTATTTTTCTGGAGGGCTGAGATGTTTATCTATCAGGAATTTCCGAAGCAAATCGGGGCTTAGTCTAGATGGGTGTCAATTTGCAAATTGATAACCTCATTCTTTTTAAAGGGGGTTAAAACCTGTAAAACGTTTGTTTTTTTAACAAAAAAAGAACTGTCTGCCCGCGTTTTTTATGCAGGTTTTGCAATACCTATACTAACAGATTTTTTTTTGCTAGGTTTTAAACCGACAGAAGTTCATTGAAAAATAAAACGTTTCCGGATTTCCAATCTGATACAGTACTGAACCGAAGATTTGGAATAGTACAATAATAAACAAAAGTTACTTTCGAATTCAGCATTAAAAAATTAAGTTGCAAAATCTTTGCTTGATAAACAATTTTATACATAAGAAATGCATTTTGAATATTGATGATGATTGTACATTTAAATGTACAATCATCATCAATGCGAGGTTTAAAATATATTCATTTTAAAGGTTTTTTTTTAATGTTTTGTGAGCTTACCGATGCGATGCATTCCATAAAGACTCAAGCGACTTACTCGCAATACACAAAATGTATTTTTTTTAAATTACAAAGCAAGGAAAATAAAAGTTAAGTGGGGTTATTAGAAAAAACCTTAATATTTTATTGAAAGCATTTTTTTGGCGAAAAGGGATTAGTTATATTTTGTTGACGTCAGTACCAGGAATGTAGAACGTTAAAGAAATTTATTTTATATTGCTTAGCCAGTATATTGTTAGTGAAAGACCTTAGCGACCACACTCCATGTGAGAGGTCATCTTTACATAAATTTTCCTCGACTGAATATTGGAGTGGTCTTTTGTGATTACAGCCTAGTTAAAAGAGTTAAGAGGATCGTCTACCGAGCGCTCGTCCATACTAAAAGAGAAAACGTTTTCCTACCCCTAAATGTTATCCTATCTCAATGATTTTTTAGTATGCTTCTGACACAGTAAAAAACTAGGTTCATAGGTTTTCTTTTTTTCAAAAGTAACTCTTAGGCGTCTGTAACTTTCAAACTATTATAAATTAAAAAAATAAAAGAAAACCTATAAACCTAGTTTTTTACTGTGTCAGAAGCATTCTAAAAAATTTTTGAGATAGGATAACATTTAGGGGTAGGAAAACGTTTTCTCTTATAGTATGGACGAGCGCTCGGTAGACGATCCTCTTAAGAGACGTACTTGTCGAGAGGCAGCGCGCCGCTGGCGTCGTGATCGCTCGTACTGAGCTTGAGATCTCATAAATATTATTTTTAAGTACTTTTCCATTATTTTTTTTTCATCCAGGCATAGGTATGTATTTAACTAGACATCTCAAGAATGAATACTAGGCATCATTGCTTACGTAGTAGTACTAGTTACTAGTTTGGACTAGGCTGGAATTTAGTAGAATAGTGAGTAATTTAGTAGCTAAAATACTCGCTTCTGCCCAAAAAGCGTTTGCACTTTGGTCGAGTACAGTTTATAAGTGAGTGGTGTTCTGCAAGAAGAGAAGCCTAAAACGTATTCACATAAATAAACTAATTAAGCTAATCGTAACAGCTATTCAAGAAGAGGTGGATGAGGAAAGTGTGATTAAAAAAAGAAGCTATGGGTACGAAAATGGATCGATAGGAGAGATGAACTAGAACTACTAATTGTCATCTGAAGGAATTAGCATGCAAGTCCCAAATAATACTTCGATAGCAACTAATGCGCTAGACTAATTCGACGAGTTTCGGGCTTGTTTAGCCGGTGAATCAGTGATCAGGGACGCTTGGTTCAGGCGCTACTCCCGAAGAATAGAAAAAAATGGATCGGCTCGACTAAATTACTTACTAACCAACTCGTCTAAATTTTTTGGTGTTCGGATACGTTTAGTTAATAAATTACTCGCTACTCGACTAAAATACTAGTCTATTATAGTCCGAACTTGGCATTACCATCTGGCGAGGCGAGATAATAATAATAATAATATTCCACAACTGTCACACAACGCCATCTAGTCCCAAGCTAAGCAGAGCTTGTGTTATGGCTACTAGACAACTGATAAACATACTTATATATTTTCTAAATACATAAATATTATAGATAAAGAAGTGGTAAAACGCGAGCCTGTTCTTAAATAAAAAAGAAATGTTTATAAAGAAATATTTAGTACTACTAAAAGTGTATGCACAGTGCAGTATTTTAGTGTTACACTTGAAACAATTAATGAGGAGTAGTAGTCGCTGCACTTTGGACGTATCCACCGACCTTTACGGTCCTGATATAAATAAATGTTTAACACCAACAGATTCCGAAAAATTGTTGGTCTACAGACATTTGGTCCGTGCAGGAATTCAACCGGCGGCGGCGACATGCAAAGCAGCAGCCGCTGTCCTACAGCCACTGCTCCATTTCAACTGGTGGAGATGACATGTAAAACGGAGTTTGAGACTTAAACCACAGCCACAAATAAAATTATCACGCTCCGATCTCACTATTATCGTGATTGTCATAATCCTAAAAGTTTATAGAATAAATAGTAATATCTAAACAAATAAACAAGCCAGTAATAATGCCGACACCAGTGGCAGCGTGTAATTGATAATATTTTATTATGTTTGCTAACCAACCCTCTGTTGATAACACCCCACATATTTGCTTTTTTTTTACAAAGCTCACGATTTTGCTTTGCTGTATGGATTTGAGTTATGAGCGGAGGCGGGCTACATAACTTCGGTTATGAACCTATGAGTGTACGACTAAATTACCTATTTTACGAATTTCTTACTAACAGCTTTTCGGGTGTCTAGTAATATAAATCCGCATATAAAAATATTCGGAGTGAAATAGGTAGGTACTCCATTTTACGAATTCTTATGCCACATTTTTATTCTCTGGTATAATGGCGATATATATTTTCACATTGTTGAACTTTAATACTTTATTTAACTGTACAAAAAATCTTCACCAAGCAAATCTAATAAACGAAATGTTTTTTTTTCCGAGCAGCTGTAAACGCTTTCGCCTATAAATTAAACCTCTGAAAAAACTTATTTGTTATTTGCAAGTGTTTTTAGTGACGTTAAAATATTAAAGAGAAGGGTTTTTGTTGTTTGTCTATTGTTAAGTCGAGAACTATTTGAGTTCTTTTTTTTTGTTAGAAAACAATAAGCTGTAATTATGACGGATGGCTTGTTATGCTTGTTTGCAGTGTGAGGATTATAAAGTACTGAGGCCATATCATGAGTTTTCAGTTATTCAGACGCAAAGTAAATTGGAAATTTGACATTTTCAAATTGACAAACAAGGCAAAAATTAGTTCCATCTTCGCACACCAGAGGCGCTGTTCCATTTTTCCATACAAGAAACGCTGTAAATATTGGAAAGACGCTGTAAAGTGAAATAGTGAAAACTCGTGATAAAGGTACTGTTTTATTTTTTAACTTTATCTGTTCAACCTAAGGAGGTTGTCAACTGCTCAAGCAAGTCACATACGCAAGATTATAATTATTATAGTTTTACATTTTTACGCGTTTTTGTCTTACGTTTTTCCGTTTGCTTTTAATCGGGAGTCTGGATTTGTATCCAGTTGATGGCAATATACTTTTTTTTTTTTTTTTTTTAGCGTGGTATAATCATCAAATGAGTCCTCCAACCCCGGGCAGGGCGGGAGGGACTGTCAGACTTTTACTGACTAAAATCCACGGTGTCCTTCAATAGCCCTTTCTGTTCCAGGGTCACGGTAAGGAAATAATCCCGCGACCCCGGCAGGCTTTGGCCCTCTGAGAGGGGGGCCCCGTCATTATGCTGACGCTCTTTGAGGCGCGCGTGGGACACAACGCGCCGTCGACCCGGGCATGGTCCTTGGTCGGGCAGCGAGTTGCCCTTTACTCGCTGCCCGCATGCCCGCGCCTACGGTGGCCGGAGATCATCTAGCGACGTCCGTCGCCGTGGGCGTCTACTACCGCGGATGGGGCGGAGGGAGGACTCTGTCCTCTCTCGCTCGCGGCCCGCCTCCTCCTTCACGAGCATTACTGCTTCGCAAAAGGAGGCGACCGCTTCCCACTCCGTCTCGCCCCGCAGCATGGCCGCGACCAATGCTGGGCGCGAGAGGTCTCCGCCTATCGCAGCCGTGAGGACACGTCGGTGCTCCGCCCAAGCTGGGCAGTCTTGAACCGTATGCTCCACCGTGTCCTCCGGGCGATCTTCGCAGTGGTGACACCCAGGCGTCTCCTCCTTTCGCATCAGACACAGGTACCTCCCGAAACTTCCGTGTCCGGTGAGGACCTGCGTCAAGCGGTAGGTCAGGACGCCATGACTTCTCTCCAGCCACTCCTCAAAGAGGGGTCTTACCGCCGCAATTGCGGCGTGCCCGGCCTTCGGTCGCGACAGTCGTTCCTTCCATACTGCCCTGAGATCGCGCCGGAGCTCTTCCCGCCGCGCCTCGACTTCACGAGGCAGCGGGGTCACGCCCCGGCGCTGCGCCTCCACGCGCCACTCATAGACGCGCTGGAGGGCAGTCGCCTCCAGATCCCAGGGCAGCAATCCGGCAAGGAGGTTGGCCGATTCGCCGGCAATCGTGCGGTATCCCCGGATCATCCGGATAGCCATGACCCTCTGGCATGCGACCAGCTTCTGTGGTCGCGTCCGGATGCTCAGGGCCCACACAGGGGCCCCGTAGAGGGCCATGGACCGCACGACGCCGGCGTACAGCCTACGGCAGGAAGCGTTTGGCCCGCTGAGATTGGGCAGGAGTCGCCTGAGGGCGCCCGCTGCACGGTTCAGCTTTGGGGCCAAACTCAGGAAATGCTCCCTGAAGTTCCACCGGCTGTCGAGGACGAGTCCCAGGTACTTCATCGTCCTCTCGACGCCGATAGGAACTCCTTCCACCGTAATGCTGTAACTCGACTGTGGCGCGTTACGGCGGCCATAAAAACACATGGCCTCCGTCTTGTGCAGCGCCACGTCGAGTCCCAACCGCCGGATCCTGTCGACGACTGTCGCGACCGCTTCCGTCGCCACGTCGGCCGCCGCCTGGTGCGACTCTCCCTGTGCCAGGACGAGCGTGTCGTCAGCGTAACAAATTACGCTGACGCCGTCAGGGAGGTCGCTGCGCAGCACCCAGTCGTATCCGATGTTCCACAGGGGCGGTCCCAGGACCGAACCCTGTGGAACACCGCACGACATCTCTCGCCGGTTCCACTCTCCCCGGTGACCGGGGTAGATGACGGCTCTGTCCGTCAGGTAGTCCTCGACTATTCGACGGAGGTAGGTCGGCACCCGGTGATACCGGAGTGCCTCCCTGATGCAACTCCAGGGCAGGGTGTTGAAGGCATTGGTGATGTCCAGAGACACCGCCAAGACGACCCTGCCCCGGGCCACTGCATCCCCCGTCGTGAGGGCTCTCAAGCGCATGGTGGCGTCCACCGTCGAGCGCCCCCTGCGGAAGCCAAACTGGCTCTCCGACAGGTCCGGGCCCACCCGATTCAGGTGCCCGACGAGGCGGTCTGCAATTACTCTCTCAAAGAGCTTGCCCACCTCGTCGAGCAGCACGATGGGCCGGAATGCGGACGGAGAGTCCGCAGGGCGCCCGGGCTTCTGGATGAGGACCAGTTTCCCCGTCTTCCAACGAAGCGGGAACCGGCCCCTCTCCAGGCACGCGCTTAAGAGCCCCCCCAGTCGAGGAGAGCCCCCCCAGTCGAGGATGGCAATAGACTTGCCCCTATCAAAAGGGGTTTATACGTGGGAATAATTAGTAGGCTGTGCTGAGTCCTTCGGATTTAACTAACCATCGCGATCATATTGTTTTTGAAGTCTTTTGTATTAAATCGCTATTGGCTCACTAAACACGGCGCGTGACATCACGATAAAATATTCAGTCAAATAATGTCCAACCGTTAATAAAACTCCCAGGCAAATTAAATACGAGTATTGTAACAAAGCAAATACTTACTTAATCATTAATAAATACTCTGTTTGCCGGAGTTTATTTTATCTATTTGTTCTGAAAGCTCTGATGTTCGTGAAAAGACACGCCTGACAGCTTTAAATCGACGCAAGCGACAACAATATACCTATTATAATAACGCCACATTGCTGGAACAGCTTATCTGAGTAGTTCCACTTGATAGTCAACAATGGACTCGTGATCCATATCCCGGTTATTTTTTACCTTTTAAAGGCCTTTTACTGCGAATAGTGTCGCAGGTTTGATTTCTACGCAAATATTTTATGGTCTACAGTTACAGGTAGATTATTTTATTTATTAATATCCTTATTTAGGTACATTAAGAACAAAACATACAAAATCAGTAATTGGAAACAAAAATATGAAACTTATGTGCTACTAAGTAAGCCTATGACAGGTATACGCAGAATTTACTATTTAAGTTCCAACAGCAGCATCTGCTTAGCCTTTCCCAACTATATTGGGGTCGGTTTCCAGTCGAACCAGATGCAGCTGAATATCAGTATTTTACATGGATCGACTGCCTATCGGACCTCCACAACCTAGTAACTGGGTAATACGATACACATGGTAAGACTGATTGTCAGACTTTCGACGACGGTCAAAGATCTACAAATATCAGCCGGGACCAACGGCTTTACGTGCTTTCCGAGGCACGGAGGAAACTCGCTATAAAAGACGCCATTAAGGCTGCTTTTCCATCAGAGATGCGCTATGCTACGTTGCTGCAGATGCGTTTGATATCCACCAATCATATTCATTGGTTTACATAGCACAGCACTGGTGGAAACGGACGCTACGCATCTTCATAGCGCAGCTACCTTGTGACAGCGCATCTTCGTACAGCTACCCAGCGCACAGCTACCCATCTTCATAGCACATCTTACCGCACAGCTACATAGCGTAGCATCGGTGGAAACGGTCACACAGTTTCGTAGCTCAGCTTTTACATCCTCGCAGCACAGCTACATAGCGCATCTCTGGTGGAAAAGCAGGCTAAAGTGCCAGCAAATATTATAGTTTGCACTGGATATTTGTGTGTTTGAATGTTTGTAAACATATCCTGCAGAAATTCCTAGTATGGCACAAAACTTATTTAAAAAAGTCTTATGTCCTAACGGTAATTTACATTTGTTTTCATTAATTATTATCAATTTAGGCTGCCTGTTCACAGGTGTTCAAAAATAGGATTGCATTCATTATGTTCAGTTGTACAATTCTATTGACTAATATTTCTCCGTTTCTCAGCTCCGCAGCCTCACTCCGCTTCTGTGTGCAGCCTTAGGCGTGGGCCACATAGAAAAGACGTAAGACACAGACGGGGCGGAGACATATATCTCTTCGGCGTCTCTTTCATACAAAATGTATAGAAGCGACGTAAAACATACAGAAGAGACGCGTCGCGGTCGCGACTCTCATACATTTTCGCCCTCCCGCGACGCATCCTCGTCTTACGTCTTTTCTATGTGGCCCGCACCTGAAACTTCAGTTAAACTGATTTCTGGTGCCCTATTGAAACTTACCAAAAAAATGGTAGGTGGCATTGAGTCCTTACGGAATGCTTGAAATCAAGAAGAAACAGTAGGGTAAAACTAGGTAATATGCCCTGGTTGATAAAACGCCCCATTCATCATCTTCTTCACGCGAGTGTGGCCATGTTGTACACAAACAGTGGCCACACTTGCGTGTGGCTCCGAGCAGCAAGTTTGAGTGCAAGAATGAAGAGGCGTTTTGTCAACTGGGGCGTATTACCTTTTATACCCTACTAAAATAAGAGAAAAAGATAAATGAGTAACTATCCCACTCCATGTTAATTTAACAACGTATATTTCAATTACATCACAGACTCACGTTGCCTAGAAATCGGATTTAATCAGCAGTACGTACCATTCAATTAATAGATTTAAAGTCGGTCACTCGAATCCCAAACTGGTCATTAACAGTGATTTTATCAATGCACTCCCCTTTTCACCCTCGAATAATTGGCAGGGGTGGCGTGGGGCGAAGAGAGACATATGTCCCACCCTATGGACCGTTTGATGCATCATTATCTCAAATCAGACGGAATGTATTTTGTCAGATATTTTGGTAGTTATTTTTTTTTTAATGTTTTTTTTTTGCTATTCGTTTCTTTATGGTTTGTTGAGTTTTTTTTTTAATTGTGGATAAAAACATCAAATGAGTCCTCCTATCCATTACTGTCAGACTTGTACTGGGTGGAGTGGAGTCGCGACGGTTATTTTTGTTGAGTGTATACAGTAACTTCGTTCCATCCGGGTGTCCCTTGACACCTCTCAAGTTTTTTTTTGTATTTTTTTTGCTATTTTGAAAAGTTCTCTATAATGTGTCCAACGTTATTAATTTTTTGATCGAAAAGAATGAATTACGATTGTTACAAGAATTAATAATTACGATGTTTAGATATGAAACGCAAGTTGTAAGAGTATCAATTGGGAGGCGGAAGGTAATTTCACGTACCTACCTAATCAAACTAGATGACGATGCAAGTCCAAAGGCACCGAAATTTGTCTTGTTTTTTATAATAGCATCTTTAATTTTTCTATAACACTGAAATCCTGTTTGAAGGAAGATAGGTTTTTTTTCAACTGCAGAGCAATGCTGAACATAGGCCTCTCCCAAGCTGCTCCACATCACTCAAAGAGTTGTTAGTAGGCTTGCAACGAATAGTAATTCGGCAGTATCAGTATCGAATATTCAGCGTGCCCTCTGACCGTAAAGCCGAATATTAGGCAAAAGTATTCGGCAGGATTTTAGCGCCAAAAATTGTACGTGATTGTTTTGCGCTCGTTTGTTCTTAATAACCTTCTCCTTCTAAATTTTGATTATGAAAATAATTCAAATGCATTGAAAAAATCTTAACTTTTCTAAATATAGAAGATGATTATGTGCCAATAAGTACATAAATGATTATAAAAGAAATGAAAACATTACAAACATCTAAATTTTGATTACGACAATATTTCAAATACATAAAATCCGTAACTTTTCTAATGCAGAAGAAAATTATGTTATGTACAGACGGCAGCACATCAAGCTACCACAATCTTTCCTTCTTTTATTGATTTTCAACCTTATCACAACAGTGGAAGGTATTTCACAGATTCGGGTAGGTTGACCTGCTGGCGTCTGTACCTGTGTTAAGTACCGATGACTACTTAAGAAGTGAAAAGATGACAATATACCTAATGAATCGTCTTTTTTTTTAATTTTTCCAATTTTCTCCTTATAACAAAAAATATTACTTAAGTATTCGGTATTCGGCCGAATATAATAAAAGCTGCCGAATAGGCCGAATACCGAATAGTAACCGAATATTCGTTGCAAGCCTAGTTGTTAGTAAAATGTGGGGCAAACGTCTGCCGTGATCGCGGGTCTATCTTGAGTGGTAACTGTGACCCCGAAACGTAAAGAGCTATTGAAGGAACACCGTGAATTTTAGTCATAACGAGTCTGACAGTCTCTTTAGCTCCACACACGTTGGGAGGACTCATTTGATAATACCATGAAAAAAAGGCTATTGATGTTCTCATACGCGGCTTAAATGACTCTGATACCAGAGTGTGGCCATATCCTTACACGAACAATATTCGGCGCACGGTTGGCGCAGTGGTTGAACGATCGACTGCTGCACACAGGTCGCGGGTTCGATCCTCGCACAGAACAAATATGTGTATGGACTACAAAAAGTTGTTCTGGGTCTGGGTGTTTAAGCATGTGTGTTTCTATGTTTGTAAACGCACCCACGATACAGGAGAAACTCCCAGCGTAACGTTAAAAAAAACATATTTTCCCAACTCACGATCGACGTGGTCTACCATCACGACGTAAAGCGTGAGTAGTTAGGCTGTGGGAAAGAGACAGAGCTATACCAGTCGTCTAGCGCCATCTCGGTTCCTGAGCGGAACTACTAACGTTTTAAGACGTCATGTTAGGCCACCAGAGGCCTTACCACGAGCTCTTAACGCGATCCAGTTTAAGCTGTGGGAAAGAGACAGAGCTATACAAGTCTTCTAGCGCTATCTCTTTCCCACAGCCTAAACTGGGTCGCGTTAAGAGTTTCATGGTAGGCCACTTAATCGATTTGGACTCGCTGGCTCGCTGTTATTTCACTTTACGAGCCGTTTCCGTTCCACAGTCGTTAATGCTGAGCACAATTTGATTGTCTGTTTGTTCGACGTTATAATTAGTGACCGACCGAAATTTCGGTTTCGGTTTCGGTTTCGGCCGGTTTCGGCCAAAAAATTTAGTTTCGGCCTTAGTTTCGGTTTCGGCCAAAATATAGCCGAAGCTTTCGGCCCCGCCGAAACTCAAGTGTTCGTGCATTTTCGTACGTCGTTCGGTAAAATTCGTAGCACACACGTGCTTGCTCCCCGGTGGGGCCCCGGCTCAGTTCGCCACCGTCCATTTAATCGTGAATTGAGGTTATGTTTTTGAGTTTAATGCCAAGAGTGCGTCTTGTATATTCATGCCATAATAAAATATATTTGATATGTACGTGAGTGATTAAAAAACTTATCAATCGTCAAGGCAGTGACTGTATTCGAAACATAAGTTAACGGTTTCTTCTTTGAAATAATGCTATTTTTACTCAGTATTTTCGTATTGCTGAATATACCTAGTGCGGATGTTGAGATTTCAAATCCAGTGAAATATTAAAAACAATAAATTATTATGATTTCAAATAGATTATGGGTCAGTAGAAGTTTAATAACATAGAAAAATAGCAATTTCTTAAAAGTTTGCCGTATTTCATAACTTCCCAGAATTTATCCTTATTAGCAATACTATCGAATGGTGTAATAAACAATAATACAGGATGTGATTTTTTTTTCAAAATCAGTGGTTTCGATTTTTTTATCAATCCTAGCCAGGAAGGCTAGGATTATTGATTTTTCTAAAATCCAATGTTACAGTTTTAGTTTTCGTCAAAATCGGTCTCGAGACTCCATACAACGTTTTTCAATGTTCCTCATAGTTAAGCATATAGCCATCCACACCCAGTTGAAAATTTCACCCTGCATATTTGACACTTTTCCTTGTGTTAATAATAAATAAAAATAATAAAATAAATGTTAAAAAAAAAACAGAAAAATTTAAAAAAACAATCGAAATTTAAATGTTTTGAAAGTTTCGGTTTCGGTTTCGGTTTCGGCCGAAACTGAGAGCAAGGCCGAAAGTTCGGTTTCGGTTTCGGTTTCGGCTGAAAAATCAGTTTCGGTCGGACACTAGTTATAATGTAGACTCACCGATTAAGTTATCAGCGTAATTTGCCTTATTGACAACACCTGGATTTGAATGGCAATATTTTAAAATGGTTGTTGTAATTTTAAATTGATAGTGTATTTAAAGTTTATAATACAGGAATTCATAAAAAGACGTGTTTATTATTGTGGGAAATAAGTTGATTATATTTTAATGGTCGTTAAAATAACCTTTAAGTCATACAGATATTTGTGTACACGCAGAAAAGCAGATCATTTCTCAGCTACTGCGCCTTATTCCATGTGCGTAGTTACACATGTGTTTAGGTTGTAAGTTAATTAATGGTTTCGTCGACGAGCTAGCTGATGTCAACATAGAGAATACTTTAGCTGGTTTGGCAACGGGGTGGGTAATGAGCATAAATATTCGAACCTAAGCGATCACCACCCGTCATAATAATATGCAGACACCTCCTGTTGTAGTTTCAATCGATCAAAGTTCTACACTAGTCTCAAAAATCGTAGCACTAAATAATGCAAAGCTTTTATTTTCTTTTCTTTTCTACTGCCTCTACTATGCCCATTGTTTCTAATCTTTAATTTTCTTAATCACTTCAAGGTAAATAAAGCAATGATAGTGAAATTGGTTTGCTTTTTGTTCTCAATCTAGCCCAGAGACAAAGATGAGATGAAGAGTGTTAAGATAGAGCGAGCTGGCCCAGAAAGAACTGGAACTCTTGTGCACCGACGGGGCGTATTGTAGTATGTATTTGTCATTTATTGAAAAGTCAGCAAGCTATCTAACATTTTGTAACGGGTAAATGCCGTGAACGGAAACTTTAAGCATGATACTTATTATAAGTTGAAGTATCTGGCAAGCAACATACCTAGTTTTATCAACACTTATGCATTTAAATAATTATGTATTCGGCTAATAATTGTTTTGTAATATAGGAAAATTTTGAATTAATCTGCATCAATAAGTCAACACCAAAATGATATTTAAGTACTATCTACATAGTTAATCTCATAAAAGCCTTTATAATTTTATTCGAATAGGAAATAAAGGCTATTCGATAATAATGTACAAATTGACAACTGTGTACTCATAACAAATAGCATTAATCAAATACAAAATTAAATTATGTTCATATTTCGTTCATAAAAATATTTTCGTTACAGAATTATTACAATTAAATTTTCCACCGAAATAAATGAATCCATCCAATTATCCGGACATTTCATGGATGTCAGCGTTCAGAGGGGTGTCACGATGTTAATCCCGAAATCAAGTGATGCTTGAGTACGGGCGCAGACGGGGCGATCACCCCCCGACAAAAAATCGCACCTGTTGTACTACCCTTTTGATCCCAAACTTAACGATAGTTGCGATAAACATAAAAAGCTTTGGAAACATTTGCATGAGAGAACTGATAAGGAACGAATGTTTTGTAACATAAAATGTGTAGTGTATCTTAATTTA
The DNA here is from genome assembly GCA_954870645.1 of Agrotis clavis. Taxonomy (NCBI): domain Eukaryota; kingdom Metazoa; phylum Arthropoda; class Insecta; order Lepidoptera; family Noctuidae; genus Agrotis; species Agrotis clavis. Next base: position 28,002,013 of record OX940917.1, on the reverse strand, counting down.
CAATCGTCAGGAAAAAGTTAAAACGTTAAGAGAGCGTGCACACTGAGCGAGGACCCGTGACGAAGATTTTTTTGATGTTGGTACAGTTGGAATTACAAGCGGCGAAAGCTTTGAAGTTAAATACATTGTGTCGATAGAAATGTTGTATAGTGCGATGCGACAGGTGTACTAATGACGTGTCTACCTAAAGCTTATCATTATCTTCATACGATAAAAATGATAAAATATTCTGTCAACTATTTTATTATACATATAGATATGTCTTAGTAATGTAAGAACATGGTGCGGCATTACCTAATAACGGCCAATATTTTATGATCTATAAAGAAATGTAAGGATTAGTTCATACAGTACTCTGTGTTCATACTTAAAGGTTAATTGGACAACACTAATAAAAATATTTTTACTTTTAAATTAAGCCCGTGCATCGTAACTTCGTGTACGTGCACTACAACACTTTTAATATTTATGATTTTGGATTTTGAAAATGAATATATATAGGGTGACTGGTAATTAGTGTACGATACTTAAACACGTGATTGTGCTCATGATAACCAACAACTTTTACTATGGGGACAAACCTAAAACGCGAAAAAAAAATTAGCTGTTCAGTACATTTATGTTTGCTTAATGTACTGAACAGCTGATATTTTTTCACGATTTCGGCTTTGCTCCCATAATAAAAATTGTTTGTTATCATGAGCACAATCACTCGTGTTTAAGTATCGTACACTATTTACCAGTCACCCTATATTACGTACTAATTTTTATTTAGCCCATACCGCATCATTCTTGAGACAAAGACCTTCTCCCATTCTTTTCATTACTCTTGATGACCTGCTTCTTTCACGAGAAAGTCATCAGAGAAACCGCCAAAAAAAACATCCCGTCATCTTCTCTTCAATGTGCTGTGACCTCAGAGCTCCACTTTTGTTAGGTACAGTCAGGTTCAAAAATGAATTATAAACTTCTCAAAGCAATAGACTGACGCTTCACTTTGACTTACGACCTTTTGTTATAAGTTGTTTTATTACTATACATATCAAATTAACTTTTGATATAGTTCATAATTTCAACCGTTGATTTACAAGTAATGCTGGCGCAATGGTAATCGTGCTCGGATAGAACTTCTGTTCGTTCGATTGCGGAGGATCGAATCCCACTTTTTTTTTCCCAAATACTTTATTTAATTTAATTTTTAATAATTACTTTATTCTTTTTGTTATTTTTAATAATTTTTTTAGTAGGAATTTGATAATTAAATTGATTTTTGTGTAACTACTAATATAAGTCATTAGTGTTGTGGGTCGTTCGTTATAATCACAGATATAGGTCTATCTATGGGGTGCTATGACAGGAAACCTCCACGTGCGCCCGTGGACTGGAGTTCCCTCTCGGATACGTCCGGGGGGAAGACCAGTTTTTCGGGCCGGTGCACCCTGGGATGCGGGCAAAAACTCTTCCTTAGGCACTGTGTGCCTAAGGGGTCTCTTTGCCCGTATGCGAATAGCCTGTCGTGTGGACGCTCCAACGCGTGTCCCTCTGATTAGCAGAGGGCACAGCGGTGGAGCGGGCTTGCGGACGGTGAGTTATGGGTAGCTCGCCGTCCGACCAAGGACCAAGCCCGGGTCGGTGGCGCGTCGTGTTTCGCGCCAAATGCCTGCTGGGGTCGCGGGTTTTTTCTTAACCCAGGTTACCGTGGCCCCGGAACGTAAAGGGTATAGGAAGGAACACGGGTGGATTTTAGTCAGTAAGAGTCTGACAGTCCCTTCCGCCCCACCCAGGGCGGGAGAACTCATTTGATGATTTTACCACCTAAAAAAAAAAAAAAAAAAAAAATAGGTCTATCTATATCTATGGTTAAGTTTAAGAAAGTTTTGTAGGTAGATCGTAGAAAAAAAAAAGTGAACTATTTCGATTTGTGCGGTAGGCATAACTATGTTATCTCGTTTTGAGTCTCTTATTTGAACGTTGTTGATCCTTGGTTATTTTGTGTGACTAAGTAAACAGCATATAAGTGTCACACTGTCCTGTGGTTTTGCAGTGAAATATTAACAATTGGATTTATATAAATATTGAGGGCGAACATTAAAGCCCTGCATAAATATGTGGATTAAACTTAAAACAAATATCAAATGAAACCAGACTAAGTGTGAGTATTAACATTTAAATTTTGATCATTCCACATGTTAATAATTATATTTTTATAAATAAGGTTCCCTATTCAAAAGTATTTGTTTAAAAGTAAAAAAAGTGATTGATACTTAGTATGTGGTTTTAAAGTTTTTTTCTTAGTAGTAAAATAGATCAACAGCTGTTTTTGCATAAATAATATAATAGTATTCTATGTTTTGTTCCAGTGACGAAATACTATGAGTCTGTGGGATGAGATTTATGGCATGATGATGAGATGAGTTGATAAGAATAAACAGGGACGTCAGGGACGTCCGGGAATGTCGAATGAATACGAAGGAAAATGGTTTCCATATAACTAATTCAACACAAAATTAATAACCGTTCATCGTGTACTCAACATTGAAGGCATCAACGACTATCAACTAAAAACTGTTATGTTTATAGGAATAAAAAAAAAAACGTTAAGATTGTCTCGAGGACCTTTTATTGATATGAATTTTGTTTATTTATTGTAAATAGACTGAAAACGTAAACATCATTTGATAACTTATTATTCAAGGATTAAGAATTGAGGTATGGTTTCAAACATCTTTTCGTAAAGAAAACGATCCTTAAACTTACCTCAATAACTTGTAACAGGGTATTTTTTTATGTAGTTTGGATATTTTTTTCCGTGGTTCTATTTCAGAAGTAGAACTGTAGAACACATTTGCATAATATAACTTTATTTCACTAAATCGAATTTGGTTAAACTGAAGAAACTTACACCGCGGTACTGGAACGCAAAGGGCAACTGGCCCTTTGCGTTCCAGGGCCGCTATGCCCCGTTACTGTTACAAAATAATCGCCTTTTAGCATAGCAGCCCTGGAGCGCAAAAGGCCAGTTGCCCTTTGCGTTCCAGTACCGCGGTGTCAAAAAATTTTTGTTATCGAGCATAACAAGTTTCTTCAGTTTCACCAAATTCAATTTAGTGAAAAAAAGTTATATTATGGAAATGTGTCTTGAGCGTAAAGGTCAATTGGCCCTTTGCATTCCAGGGCTTAAGATAATCTGTCTGAGTCAGAATAACCCAAGTCACGAGCTCACTTCGCTCGTTCTTGCGGACCTGGAAGGCAAAAGGCAACTGCTCTTTTGTGTTCCAGGGCCTACCTAACATGTCCGAGTCGGGATGACCCAAATAGTGAGCTCGCCTTCCTCGGTTTTGCGGCACTGGAACGCAAAAAGGCAACTGGCCCTTTGCGTTTCATGGCCGCGGTGCCTTGGTACTGTTTCCAAATAAACGTAAAGCCGTTTAATGATAACTTTGTTAAAAATGTCCGCAATGTATAAAAATACCCTGTAATTGCTAATTAGCTTATAATAATACGTAAGTTACCCTTGTCCCTTGTTAAAACCACTTATTTTAATTTGACTAGAATAATAATGTTTTTATTTTGAATTTTTAAATTTTCTTATTTATTGTTTTCTATTACTTATATTAATTTTAATAATTTCATAATTTTGTTTAATTAACAAAAAATGCATCTATGATTTCGACATCTATTTCACATTATATCCAGGTCGAGTTTATATTCATAATTATATTATTAATAATATTCATAATTTTAGCAGTTTTATAACTTTAAACATAGAATTATAATAATTTCAACTAAAATATATTAATATTGTTATTACATGTTTTTTTTTTATTATAAACCCTGTAGGTAATAAATTATAATCATTAGTAAAAATTTAAAACGAAATAAAATGACAATAAGTAGTAATAGACTAACGAAACGAGTAAAAATATTTGACTAACAAAAACAGTGATGGTGACCATTGCATTGCTTTCATTAGTAATGATCTAACAATATGATTGTGCCGATAGCGTGGGTTCACGATCAATGAAGTTTGAGTTCGAATCTTAACTTTTGAAATGTCAGTTGATTTTATGATAATATTTTTAATAAATAACTTATTTATTTTTATTTTGTTTTAACGCTTATTTATTTTTAAATAAGTTATATATTAGTTATTGAATTAAGTATTATTTTTGTGTTTATATTAATTTTTGCTTGCATTTTGAGAATATTTAACAATACCGTTATAATTATATTAAATCACACGACACTAACCAACAAATACAAGAAAAAACACACGGAAATTCCAAACAAACGCAATAAAATTTGTGTGTTAAAAATTATAATTTTTAACAATCGAGTAAAAACCCACAAAAAGTCTATCAACTGCTGCGTGATATTTGAACTCGCACCTCTTTCGACTAACGCATTTATATCCTAAATGCCAAAACCACTGAGCCAACTGGACTCATATTTAGACGTTGAAATTATGAACTTAATAGTTGAAGGATTATTGTGTATCTCGAAAGTAGAAGGTCATAAGTCACACTAAACGTTAAGCAATTTCTTTGATAGCGTACGCATGGAATTTTGATCGCCACTGTACATGCAAACACACTGAGTAAGGTCAACTCAAAATTCGACCATATGCAGTAAACTATAGGGCAGATAATTGTTAATTTTTTACTCTCTAAAACAATCTTAATTTAACTAGGTTACGCAAAATACAATCATATTGTTTAAATTAAGAGATACTCGTCTCCCCGTGGCTTTGTTACGCCTTGGATTGGGAAATTATAATAATTGTTAAAAGAATATAAATTCGATATGCAATCGAGATACGGGTTTGTTTTTTTGCTTATTTAAGGTGAAAGCTCCAACCAGCCCGCGAAATTCAAATTTTCTTACGTTTTTTGCAATTTGCAGGCCAGTGACATGTTGTAACTTTATCAAAATATGAATTGCGGCAGTAAAAAGTATAATTTTAAATACGAGAACGATCAAAACATTCGCTCCATCAGCTCCCACATAGAAAAGGTGCATGTAAGTTAGATTTCGGAGATTTTAACAATTTACACCTTTTCTATGTGAGAGCTGATGGAGCGAATGTTTTGATCATTTTTAATTTAAAATTATACTTGTTATTGGGTTTCAGGTTTTTAATTATGACATTTTTCAATGGCATCTCGCAGGATATCCTAGAGGAGGTTGTATACTACGTACCAATAGACGCTGCCGCAATAAATAGGGACGGTGGGGTAATGGGACAGTAAAAATAAGTAGCCACTACAAGGTTGCGTTTTCCATTTATTAATAAGTAAGTACTCCAAAGGTGGAAGGTAGTGGGTAGAAGGTAGGACCCTATGAACAATGAGAAATAACAATTTAATATTAACATAAAATGGTCCTGAGGACCTGTAGAGGTTACCTCTACTAGGTCCTCAGGACCGGGACCTCCAGGAGGAGTTTATTTAAAATCTAAGTAGGTAAGTACATTACGAACCTATTACGAACCACCTGGAATACCTCTCTGTTACAGTTGTGTGCTACTTTACCGAGCAATCCTGTGGTGTGCCTTGAATCTAAGGCCTCCAGCTAGGGGCTTATCAATACATATTATAATAGAATGGTTGGAAAGTCAAAACTATACATTGAATATTTAAAAAAAAAAATACTTGGGGTGTGATCTACAATCCATATTGAAAACAAAAATATAGTTTTTAGAATTTTTTGTTTGTCTGTAAGTATGTATATCCGGGATAACTCAAAAAGTACTGCATGGATTTATTTCAAATTTGACACGAATATTATTAAAAAGCTGGGTCAACATACATTTAATATCACGCTATCAGCTACGGGGAACGAGCAGTGAACCTTTATTTCTTCAACGCATTCACCAGACGACGTCGCGGGCAGCAGCTAGTGAGGTAAATAAAATACTAAGCGACCACACGCTAAGGGCATCCCTGAGGGGTACGAACCTCGGCTTAAGGCGCTGGGGGAGTACAGCAAGGGACAGGCTGGATCTGAATGATATTATTAGCTCAACGTCGCGGGTTGGCTCGGGCAAGGTTCGGGGAGGGTTTTTTTTTTGTTTTTCAATTTATTTATCCTCTCTAAATATAATTATATTAAAAATAAAACAAATAGTAGGCTCACCAGCATCGGGAACAGGGTCAGAATTGCTTTCTGCATCAGACCCTTGAGCCAGCTGCACAATGAGAGCCTCTTAGGGCTCATGCACGATGCTGCCGCCGCGCCGCTTAGCTGTGTATACCTTCGCGACTGTGCCGCCACTGCGCCTCTACCGAGCCGCCGCCGCCGAAAATCAAACACTAGCGAATGGCGGCACGGTGGCGGCGCAGTGGCGGCGCAGTGGCGGTGCGGCGGCAGCGCGGCTGCGGCATCGTGTACATGAGCGCTGTGTTGGTCGAGGCTCTTCGCAATTAAATTAATTACTTTTATAATTGTGGTGGCGGTTGCTAGTCACCTGGGCGCAAATCTCTGGCCGACAATAACGACGCTAGGTTATAAAACTTTTCGGCTCGTTTAAGGTTTTTTGTTTACCCGCCACCGCCACCGCTACGTCTGTTCTAAATAAACAACGTCTAACATACCATAATGTAGTGTAGGTACAGTTCCCGACGAGGGGCGATCACCCGCTTCGCCGCGCGAGGGGCACACTGCCAGAGCCAGTTTAATAGCTTCATCACCTGTGCCTGACCACGTGGATCTGCAATGTCCTGAGACAATCCTTATTTTCAGTGCTGTAACAACCATATTTCTGGCTAGCCTTAGTTCTGTATCAATAAAGAGCGATATTAAAGAAGTCAGTGAAGTTTTAAACTATGATACTTTTAACTTCCGGCCACCTTAGGCGCGGGCATGCGGCCGGCGAGTAATGGGCGACTCGCTGTCCGACCATGGACAATGCCCCGGTCGAGCGACGGCGCGTTGTGTTCCACGCGCGCCTCAAAGAGTGTCAGCATTATGACGGGGCCCCTCTATAGAGGGCCAAAGCCTGCCGGGGTTGCGGGACTAACGAATTTTGCCCCACACTAGGTAGGAATTAGTCAGTACGAGTCTGACAGTCCCTCCTGCTCTGCCTCTCTCCTGGGTGGGAGGATTACACAGTACTGTTCCTAGGGCAGTATGTATCACTACCCCCACGTCCGAACGAACACTCACAAATTCATGGGACCGTGGTGTTTATCAGACACTTACTGGGAAGAATCATTTAAAGATATTAGCACGTTAAAAAAAAAGATACTTTTAAATTGTATACCAAATTAAACTGGCTTTAATAATGCCCGATAGGATTTATTCCAGTGCAAGTATTGTTGTCTAGTGACAGCAACATTTTTCCTTGAGAAAAAAATATTCCGCTTAAAGCATTAAACCGAGACACTCACAAAAAAAAAACCGCACATTTTATTCTCAATTTCAGTCATCTCAAAAGGCAAAGGAGTATCTAAATTGAGCCTAATAACATTTGCAGAAATGATGTCTAAACATGCGATGTCATTTAAAGCTGTAGTCCTCTACACTTACGGACACAGCTTCCGAAGGACCATCATTATCATCAGCACGAAGATAATACTAATAATGAGGGACGTATAAGACAAAGGACGGACAAATGATGTAATACGTTTCTTAGCTTGTTCTATCCCACAATTGGGCAAAGGCTATTCCTTCCATGAACTAAGTAATTTGTTTATTTCAAAATACTAGCTGCGTTTGTTGCATAACTATCTTAAAAGGATAACGCGACCCTGGAAGGCAAAGCTAATGAAGAAACCGGCTGGTTTCAAGTATGACAAGTCAGACAGACCCACTCCACCCAGGGCAAGGAGGGCTAATTTGATGATTTTCCAACTCAAAAAAAGTTATGTTAAAGGTAGGTTATCCGTAAAACTACTCTCAAATGGGGTGAAAGGACTCGAGTTTGAATCGGTACTATAACTTTAAAAGGTATTATCTAGTTGATTTAATGTGTTCTAGCAGCTACCAGCGATTTTGCACGGGAACATCATACTGGGATGTTAGATTTTAAATCGTCCAAATTCCGTCTTCGAAACAAAACGTAACATGTGTGAATCCCGCTCGCAAAATACGCGCATGTGACGTGGAGTTGCGGATACCAGCCCGTTATACAATACAATACAATACATCATTGTGTGGAGCCACTTTTCTATAAATGTTTGAGTCAGCGCCACGCACACATTTAAATGTTTTCTTTGGAGATGTAACTCATTAATTGTTTGACATAGGAATCGAACAAATGGAATTCATTTTTCTGCCGTGTTTTTGTCTTCAATTCTCAGTGGTCTACTATGAGTCTGGACATTCTATAATCTAAGACTGGGATAAAAGGTATCCTATGTGTTATTCCTGACTGTAATATATCTATGTATCTTTGTAGCAAGTCACTTATATCCGTGCTGTAGTTTTGATGTTAAAGAATAACAATATCAACATTAATTTAATATTAAGATTTTAGACTGACATGGTCACTACAACTATTATTTAGATTTAAAACGGGACCATGGCGCTTGCAACAGTACCGAAATATCGGAAACTCAAAACAAATAATAAACATGGTAAATGTCCCGTTTTAAATCTAAATAACATTTCATTATTAAACCAATCAGAGATTTATATCGAATACGGTGTCGACTCAAACAGAATAGGATAATGTGTTACGGTCCAGTCAATTGTGGCTCCTGTGTCATGAAACTAATTCAATGTAACGTACTGACTGTAGCGCGTAAGGGGACGTTGGAATCCCAGCTAATTCGATTGTGAAACTACGTTTTGCCGAAGGCTCACCCGTGTCAGCAGTCTAATCTCTAAGCACGAAACCCGCGGTTTCGGCCTTAGTTACTGGCGTTTTCTACGCCTCATGACATCGAGCCCGAACCAACAATGAATGGTATTACGATTTGGCAGATAGCTCTTTAGAATCCTACTCATGACCAGCGGAAAATTCGTCAGACTATATTTTTTTGATGTAATGACATAGACAGCGCATCAAAAGGACTAAAGTCGTTGCGCGTTTTCTAAGTTTTATCCATCAGTATTCTGTGCGATTTTAGAATCCAACCGAACACTTTTAGGCATCTAGTGTTGCCTAGTTTTTTTGGAAACAGGTTTTACACTAAAGCTCATTTATCTGCTTCGGCATAAGTTAAAGAGACCTTTTCAACAATGAACCATGTCTACTTAATACTAACAAACATAAACACATTTCAATAGAGACCTCTATCCCAAGTTTCGGTGGCGGGTACTTTTAAAAAAACTCGTTGAAGTGTCGTTCTGTCAAAAAGTACCGAATTCGGTCGTCATGTGAGTGAGGTACGAAAGGCGAAGTTCGTGGCTGACGACTTTTGAACCTTATGATTAAAGGAATAGAGGTGCATAGTGGTTGAGGAAGAACTTTGTTGGGTACGTACAAGTGCTGTCTGCCACCTGTCCGTGATGTCACGGGCTGACAACCGCGCCTTTGCGCGGCTACTCTGGGAGACTATTCTGGATAAAGTATTAGGAACTATTATTTTACTACGTTAAGATTAGTTTGTGCTGATGCTGCTCATATCGTTCAAAAATATGAGATTTGGTCATCCAACACACGGCGTCGACAGCGGATGAAATTTTTTTTTAACATTTTAAGAAAAATAAAATAGGTTAAACTTTTAAGTTGTTTGTTTTCTTTGGTACGATCCCGAAAAACGTACCTGTAACAAAAAATAAATATAAAATTATGTACCATAACTTCAAGTTCATAACCTCTTAATGTTAGGTAACGGTGTACTTATCTACCTACTTATAGGCAAACATGTTTACCCAGGATAAAAGGCTGTCGACCTAATTATTATTGAGGAAAAAAGAAAACCTATAAAGCTAGTTTTTTACTGTGTAGGAAGCATTCTAAAAAATCATTGAGATAGGATAACATTTAGGGGTAGGAAAACGTTTTCTCTTTTAGCATGGACGAGCGCTCGGTAGACGATCCTCTTAACAGGCGCGCATTTATTTTGTATTCGAACAAAAATTAGAATTCACACGGACCATTTTTGCTAGAATGAGGGTTGTATTTTCATGAATTATTTATTTAATTATGATTTTTTTTTAACTACGGTGAAATTACAAATCTTCAAAATATCTATAAAAATATAATAATAAATTTTAATATCTGTTAACAAACCCAAGTAGCAGTTACAAGTCAAGTAAAATGCACGTTGTATAATCGCCAGTCGTCAGAATTAAACGCAAATGACCAGAATAACCCCCCAAAGTTGCACCGTCACGACCCAGCCTACAATCATACGGTCCTCGAAATAATTCTATTCGTTCATAATTTGTAGTTGAGAAAAAACTTCTGAACAATATAATTATGTTACAAAATGATCAGCTCAGTGTGGATAGAAATATGCGATTCATCGTTGGGAACAAACAGACGTTAGGATATTATTATGTCTTGTGTTTTAGTGGGAAGACTGGATGTTGATTGTAGGGAGTAGAATCACCCACGACACAGGAAAAACAGAGTAGTTTACTGCATAAAATAAATATTGAAAATCTATTTAGTCCGTCATAAGAAGTATTGAAAACAAAATAGGTATTTTTTGTTTTTTCGCGCTTAAAAAACGCTTTGAAATTCGGGATGCGGCCTTGTGAGGAAAAAAATAAACTACTGTGTTGTATAAAAAAAATGAGTTTTTACCCGACTGCGCCAGGAGAGTTATGTTTTTCGAGTGTATGTATGTATGTATGTATGTATGTATGTTTCTGTGTGTTGCTCTGCAGCCTAAACGGCTTGATGGATTTTAACTTGAGAGGTGTCGTTAGATTCGTCTTAAACGTGAGAGTGTCACTGGGTACATAAAACTGGCCAAGTGCGAGTCGAACTCGTGTGCAAGGGTGTGAAAGGGTTCCGAACTAAAAATATTTTTTTAAAAATCTCTCACATTCTATCAAGTGGGGTATCAAATTAAAGGATTTTAAAAATGGTTTACCAAAATATATATAACTTATATGTTTCAATTTAATTTGGACTGATAAATGCTAACAAAAACTAAAAATAGTAAAATAAAATAAATATTAAAAAAAACAAAAAACCCGACTGCGTAAAAAAACTAAAAAGAAAGAAACAAGCCCAGTAGTTTAGAATTCACTCATTCACACTCACAGTCGGGGCCCCTTGGGAAGATTTGATTGGTATAATTTGAATGGGCCCCGACTGTGAGTGTGAATGAGTGAATTCTAAACTACTGGGCTTGTTTCTTTCTTTTTAGTTTTTTTACGCAGTCGGGTTTTTTGTTTTTTTAAATATTTATTTTATTTCATTACCCGAATGTGCGACGCAAACGAGGTTTATGTATTTTATCATTTGAATAAATGATTTATTCCCGTTGGATCCCACTTTTACGTATATTTTTATACATAAGTGCATGCACTAGTAAAAGTGGGATTTAACGGTAATAAATCGAATAAATTGTTCTGAGTCGTCATCTTTCGTCTTCTTAATACTTTTTTCTGCTTCCATTCTCCCCTGTCTGACGTTAAGGTATAATTTTTCCTTATTTTTTCATAATTATTATCATTTCTTACAAAGTGCATCCATCTTTTCTTTGGTCTTCACTTTGACCTATCTACTGTGGGACGACTTTAGCCTATCCTGTCCGTGTTCCGATATATTGTGGGCACTTCAGTCCTATATCGACTTCGGAAACGACAAGCCTTTTTAAAAATAATAAATTATTCCATTAAATACATGCCTACTAGTACCTACTTTTCAAGTAGGCTAGTGAATGGCATTTTTGAATTTGTCAAAAACCAAATATTATATAAAATATCACAACATAATTATGGTGTATTTTCAACTTTCAATGTGTCAATATTCCTTCTGAATTGCTCCTTCGTTTTGTAATAGGTACTTTTAGAAAGATTACCGTGACTTGGGGTGATTCACTGTGCCGCAGCCGTAGGTAGGCGTGTGTGGTTTCTTTGCGTGCTTATTTTGGGCCATCTCCTTTACAATTATACGGCTACTGGGTTATCCAGTTGTTTCGCCTACATTCAGAGGATTGTCAATATTTCTTCGTATTTAAAGTATTTTGTGAAAAAAAAAATAACTTCTTGTTTACTTATCTATAGATAACTTGTTAGGTTTAGTCCATGTGTTTCTATGCATCTACCTAATTCTAAGGACATTTCATAAAGCAGATAGTTTGATGTTAGATGAGAGAATGTTATGTTTTATCATCATCATCTGTCTATACTCGTATAATGTTCCTTCTGATGGGACGTAGGCGTCCGCTCTGTGAGAGGGAGTGAGTGAGCTTTAATCCATCACACGGTCTCAGTCCGTCTTGGTAGATGTCACTATAATAATAATAAATTTTTATTTAGATTGCCAATAGAAGTGTGATTAAATGGATTTCACGAAATTATTCGGACTTAACTGTTTCGAAATTCATAAAATTACCGAACATAACAAATATCTTTTAAATATTCGTTCACTTCCAATTCTATTGTATTAGCTGAAACTAATGTAATTGGTACTTTTAGTACGCTTACCGTGACTTGCGGTGATTCGCTGTGCCGTGGGTAGGCGTGTGTGGTTTCTTCGCGTGTGTAATTTGGGCCATATCCTTTACAATTATATTGCCACTACGAGTAGCTTATCCAGACGGTCCGCCTGCATAGCGCTTGGTAAAACCGAGATAAAAGTAATTTATTACTTTGGGATAATTCTGTATAACCAATTTCATTTAAATCAACAGATCTAAATGAAACTGGGCCATACAGAATTTTTTTTTGTTCAACAGACGAATGCATTATTTATTACATTAGTATTTGTCTATGGATGGATGAGATTAACTTATATATTAATTTCGCCTAGATCTATCTTTTGAAAGCGAGTCTTTAGCTCCAAGATAGGGTACAATTTTGAAAAAGATATAGGATAGGGTTTATCCCTGTACTATTTCCGACTTCCATGCTTCCGAAGCTGCTGGCAATAGCTAGTGATTTCATATTCTGACTATCAAGTTTTTGGACTGTCGTGGGTTACTTTTTAATAAGTTATTTAATGCCTTGTAATATTTTTTTGCCTTAACTACTCGTAAATATATATATTAATATATTATGTAAAATACATGTTTGTAAATAATTATAACATAAACTGAATTTGATGCATAAACGGTACCAAATATATTTAGTAGATAATTAATTAAATATCCTCGTAAGCGAATTGAACACTAGCGGTTGCAGTTTTGTTACGCTTTTGCTAAAGCCAGTAATTTATGAATTTTCATTAATATTTACTTATATTAACATTTACTAGTATCAAATTATTATTTTCAAAACTATTTAAAGCTTATATTAATAGCTAGTAACATTTTGAACTCACTACAGCAGTCCGAGTGAATTTGAGATAATTTCTTGTAAGTAGTGGTAGAAAACTTGGCCACCTCAATCTAGTGTATGAATTCTAGGTATGAATTAACGTGAGAATATTCATCATGATCATATCAGACCGCGATCACCCACTGCTGGGTATAGGCCTCCCCCTTTTGTTGCCATATCTCTCGGTTCTGTGCGTCTAGCTCTCATCCATTTATTCCCCGCGATCTTGACGATATCGTCAACCCAACGGGCTTTTGGGCAGCCTTGGTTTCTATGGACGAACCTTGGCCACCATTCGGTCAAAACCTTGCTCCATCTGCCATCTCTGCGTCTAGCCAGATGCCCTGCCCAAGTCCACTTGAGGCGTATCGCCCTATCCCCGACGTCAGACTTTCGTCCGATGACGGATTTCGGAGCAATGCAAGTGAAAATCAACGCACTCGGATTAGAATAGTTATGCCGATGCCGAGCATAGCTCGCTCTATGGCCCTTTGTGCAAGTAATATTCAATTTCAACAATGTATTTTTTTTATAAATTATTATTCTTCTGAAGTTACGCTACTTCAATTTTCAACGGTCTGTCCCTACTGCATAGACTCTCTTCTGCAAACGACTACGCTAAGGGTAAAGTTGCAGGCCACGATGCGAACTACGACATTATGAGTGATAGAAAATGAATGCTCACGAATGTCACTCATCATCGCCAGCCTATTAATGTTCCCACTGCTGGGACACAGACCTCTTCTCTGTGAGAGGGAGTGGGCCATAATCCACTACGCGGGCCCAAGGCGGATTGGTGGATATAAATAATAAATAATAAAAGTTTATTGACCATAAGTTTAGGTTACAGTACACCGGTAAAACATAATATTCACTTATAATATAGTAAACCAAAGATTGACGGTATACAGAGAAAAGTTCTTTACCTCCCGTGCTAGTCAAGGACTGTGTTACGGCAAGGTAAGATCCTCGCTCATGGAATAATAGTCATAACGTAAACACATTATGACACTTTTTACCAATTACATTTGTTTTGCTGTGAATCATAGCTATGGCAATAACCAGTTACAAGTTCAGCGTAAACAAGTAGTATATGCAAAGAAATCAGACAATGCAACTACTTACTAACGTTATTACAATATAAACAAAGTGTTTTTCCAATACAATATTTTGTTCGTATTTTGTAGCAAGACAAGCGAGTTTTTATAAAACAAAAAAAATATTTCTTAAACTAAGAGAATAAATTAAATGATGCGTGTAATGTGTTTAGTGTGTGTATAATATATTATATAGGTATATGTATATTTTATAATACAAATAATGTTTGTGCACTATTACTTCAATTTACATGATTACTTTATCATGTGTTATATTAACTATATGTATATTATATTATATATATGTATATATTATATTACTTACATAATATATTCATATAATGTTTTTATAGACTTATTTAGTAGTATCGGTATTCAATAAAATATATTACTAATAAATAATTACTGACATATTTGTATAAGTTTTTCAGTCTGTTCATAGTCCAAGTTACTCAGAAACTCATCCAAAGCCTTTCTACACACAAATCTCGTCATATCTTTAAGAGGTTTAATTTTACTAATGCGATTGTACAATAGTGGAGCCAAGAAATAAGAGAAACACTGCGCAAAAGTGGTTTTGCATGCAGGGACTTCATATACCTCATGCACTCTTCTGAGAGATTTTGTAACAGGTTTTTCGCAGGAATGCTGTCTCAGGACAATTTTTTTAATGAAGAGTTGGCGAATATTTAGAACTCCAAACTCTTTGTACAACGCAGTTGTAGAATATCTAATTTTTTTTAAAATTAATCACTTTAAGAATACATCTATGAGCCCTTTCTGTTTTAATAAGAGTACTTTTCCTAGCACCACCCCAGGCAGAGATACCATAAGTGACTATCGATTGGCACAGCGCAAAATATACAGTTTTGTTTGTAGCTTTGTCTTTTAAGTTTCTTATTTTTTTAAAAATCGGTATAAGTTTACGAATGCGAGATTTAAGATTATGAATATGTTGTTTCCAATTTAAATTTTCATCGATATCAACTCCAAGGTATTTAACAGTTTTACTATGAGATAAGACAGAGCACTTGCAATTACTTGCATCAGAACAATTGGGGGAATGAGATTTTAAATTAAAGTTGGTAGGTTGTACATTATTTTTAATACTAAATGTTATAAAAGTTGTTTTTTTAAGATTTAATGTAAGCAGATTGCGATCAAGCCATTCACTTATACTTTTAAGACCAATCTCCGCTGACGATTTTACATCACTCCAAGTTTTTTGTTGAAATAAGATCACAGTATCGTCAGCAAAAGTGATCACTTTTGAACCAGGTAATTCAATGTTACAAAGATTATTAACATAAATCAAGAATAGTGTTGGTCCAAGTACTGACCCCTGCAGAACACCGAAACCAACATCATGCTTAGAGCTAAAATTATTACCAATTTTAACAGTCTGAGTCCTATTACTAAGATAGTTTTTAATAAGTTCAAGTGGTACACCTCGAATACCTATAGCCTCCAACTTGCAAATTAGCAGAGGGATTGAGACAGTATCAAAGGCTTTGGCTAAATCTAGAAAAACACCAACACACTTATTCTTGCGGTCGAGATTACTAGATACATTGCTAACTAGATGTTCAACCGCATCTATTGTTGATTTGTTCCTTCTAAAACCAAATTGATTATTAGAAAGAACATTATTTTTCTCTAGGTAGTTTACAAGCCTAATGTTTATTAATTTCTCCAGGATTTTAGCCACAGTAGGTAAAAGCGATATCGGGCGATAATTAGCGATACTGTCTCTCTCCCCCGACTTGAAAACTGGTATAACAATTGAGTCTTTTAACACATTGGGAAACTTTCCATACGTAAAACATAAATTACATATGTGTGTCAAAGGCTCAATGAGAAGGCTTACACTTTTTTTAAAAAACACCGATGATATTCCATCCCAACCAGTAGAATTTGTACTTTTTAAAGACATTATAATTTTATTAACTTCCGTTTCATCAGTTTCCAATAAGACAAAAGAGTTCATCGGGCTGCTGTGACTACATTTAAACTTTTGCACAAGATCATTTTCCGTAAGCTTTAACTTCTGTAAGATGTCAGTTGATAGTTTGGATGCCATATTAATAAAAAAATCGTTTACGAAATCCACTGATTCTTGAGGAGTTGATTTTATTGTTAATAAATCACAAGGCCCTTGAGATTTTTCAGAGTGATTTAGATTACATACACGCTTAATGACATTCCAGGTTTTTTTAATATCACACTTAGCGGCATTTAAATCTGCTTTATCGTGCTCATTTTTTAGATTGTGGAGAATCCTATTACAATGATTTCTGTAACGCCTGTAGGTATTCTCTAGATCTTTATCATTAGGTGCCTTATTATGTCTTCTGTGTAGCGTATCTCTGAATCTAATGCAACGCAGTAGACCAGAGGTTACCCATGGTTGAAAAGTCTGTCGCCTGTTAGGCACGACAACTTTGTGACTGCTTTTTTCTCTGATCTCAGACAAAGTTTCGATGAGTAATTCAGTGGCTCTATTTGGATCTTGCAATGATGTTATATGAGTCCAATCAAAGTCCTTCATAAGTTTAAAAGCTTTTTCATAATTCAGTTGTAGCAGTGTCTTTTCTGATTTTTTATAGTTATTTTTTTGTGTTAAAGGAATAATACACATATGATGGATGTCACATGTCTTCGAATTTTTGGTTCTAGGACATGCCGGTTTCCTCACGATGTTTTCCTTCACCGTTTTGAGAGCAGTGGTGATGAAATAAATTACTCAAAGTAATGCACCTGCCTGGATTCGAACCCACGACCTTAAAACTCGTAAGTCGGGGCCGATACCACTGGGCCACCACTGCTCTACTGGGCCACCACTGCTCTACTGGGCCACCACTGCTCTAATGAAACGAATGTAATAATGACAACACAAAATGAAATATTACTAGCAATTTTTGATTTCTTTATGCGCTAAAAACTATACTGTTATAATTTCACGGCATCGGCTCCATCAACACATCAGCGAAATTAAAGCAAATTCATTAGAAAAAATTCCAATTGCACGACTAGTCAACTACTCGTAGTTAATAAACCACTGGATCTTTGGGGTTGGAATTCATAAAATGTGTTCTCTTTCTTATATTGGAGCGGAAGGAACTATCAGACTAGAGTGAAGCTAACCTTTTCTTTCAATATACCTTTGCGTTCCAGGGTCGCGGAAATCTCTTAAAACATTCCACATTGTCTCTGATATCATCATTAAAATAAATCTAATGCAATGGAAATTAAAATTATTATGACTGAAAGTCGAAGAAGTCTGTAAAGTTCAACTTCAATTTTCATAGTCTCATCAGCGGTTCCTGGAGCACGCTCCAACTTTTAAAATTCTGTGTGGTTATACATTGAAAGTTGTAAGTTAGTTTCAGCTAACAGAAGGCAATGGTTTGAATTTAGGTACCAACGCGTTTTGATTGCTATTATATTTATGTATACCTATACCTTATTGGTGAAGTATTTCAGAAAAGTCGAATGTACACATTACTCGCAATCGAAGCGGTTTTTTTTAATCGGAAAGATGCAGTCCTTTTAGTTTGCGCCTTTCATGAGAAGGCATCAAAACAAAAATGACTACCATCCAGCAGGGGTTGGGTTCCGACCCCAAATGTGCCAAAATTTTATTGACAGAATTGAGTAAGTTACCTTCACTCTAAGTTTTTACAGACCGACACCGCGGACGCATTGTAGACAATGAATTAAGTTGATCAAACAAATATAGCAAGCAATGAAGTAAAACTTGCATGCAATCGCGTGCAATTTCTTGCACCCTTTAAATGACGCCACTAAAAACATCAAGAAACCACAATTAAAGGTCATGTACACTAAAAACTGGACTTTACATATTCAAAAAAAGTAAATAGATAGCATTCCATCTCCAAAGTTGAGACAAGCTAAAGTTCCACATCACGCTCGCTATTGTGCGGGGGTCAGCATAATAGGTGCTGCGGTGTTAGACTACTAGTGTTACAGGAACAAAGACCTGTTTGAGGTGTTCAGAATGGGCAGTGATTGCTCCTTGTTCAGTCCGTAACAATTATTTGGTTGTTGGTCCAAGTTATTGACTTTAGGAGTATATTGATTAGTACAAATTGAATATCTTTTGTAACATTCGGTCAAACATACTTGGATTGCTTTTTAATCGACTTCTTACCAAGCTATTTTCCAAAGACAAGGAAAGCGAACTTTAACGCTTAAAAAAAGAATTTTCCAAATCGGTTCAGGCATCATCGAGAAATCGGGGAACATTTATATGAAAAAATGTTACAAAGACCTCCTCTTTTTTTTCAAAGTTGGTTAAAAAAGGGTTCAACCAAGGTTACGTGAATCGAGTTTTAACTCAGCGTTGTCAAATATGTGTGCACTGTGTTGCATGCCTATATTCAGACTGCTTTGCTGGCTTTCGTGCAAATAACCTAGTTAACATAGAAACCCCAAATTATCTTCTTTTTAAAAATGGGTATTGCTGAGGTGGCGCCCTTTTGTGCCGAAAAGAATTCAGTGATACCAAGGAGAAGAAAAGTACAGTTGGAAATAAGAATATTCAACCCAATTTGACTACTATTACTTCTTAAATAACTCCTAAATATGGAACTCAGGAAAGTTTTCTTAACCAGTGGTCTTCATCTCATTAATTGCGTCATACAGAGCTGTGAGATACAAATCCGATTGAATATCACAAATGAAGACGCGTCGGCTCCACAGCGCGTAGACGTTTGCTCATTTATCAAATGATGGCAGAATGTGACGGCCATGACTCAAAGATATGCGAGGACTGGATTAGAAAGTTTTGGTTGATCCGTTACGTATATTTTGGAAAGTATTCTTTTAGTAGTCTATGCAAAAATGCATAAGTAGTTAAACTCTTCACCGAAGACTTTTAGTTGCCTAAATATATTTCAATGTAAGTGTCGTGTCAAGAATACCGTGACCCGTAAAGGGCTATTGAAGGACAACGTGGATTTTAGTCAGTACAAGTCTGACAGGCCCTCCTGCCCTGCCCTGGGTAGGAGGACTCATTTGATGATTTTACCACGCTAAAAAAAGTGTCAGCTGCGTAAATCCTGTAACACTTCTCTGGCCACCCTAGATGTAAAGATGAAACCAAAGAGGGAACTGGAACTTAGTCAACACTGTTTAACACCGCACTCAGGTAGGATAGGACACGTATATAATATGCTTTAGTACCCCCCTGTGAAATCGAATGACCATTTAACTTCCTGGAAAAAATAGAGAGAAAAAATATAATTTTGATCTTCATACATTTAGTCACGTTTTGAGAACTGTTTCTGCCACAGTACAATGAGCTCCTAAAGGCGCTCCCTCACCGCGAGAATTCACCTGTAATGTAACATAAAAGTGCGCAATTTGATGCTCTATTGTCTTCGACTGTTCGAATCTGTAACGTTACATTACAGGTGAATGCTCGCGGTGAGGGAGCGCCCTAAAGTTACAAAAAAACTTCAAGTTGATGTTACCACCAATAACATTTGTAAGTTCATATCCAGTCTCCTCGCATCCAAGTCATGGTCCCGGCGATGATTCAGCAATATAGTAGCGATTGAAATGTTACCGCTCACCACTTTACCGTGCCTCCTTGTCATCATGCGTGATGCGTCAGAAACCGCTGTATAACTACCAAATCCTATAATGAAGATCAGATGTATTGTTTCTTCAGATTTTCTATAGGAACCGTACGAACAGGTCATGTTTTGTTTCATTTTTTATTTAACTCTGTTTTACGTTGAACAACTGTAGTTTGCTAAGTATTTTTGGAACTGTTTATTGATTGAATGTAAAGGTTAAGAATGTAACTGTTGAACCTATGTAACGGTTTTTGAAAGGATACTGTAGGTGCCGCCGGGACTCAACAGTAGCTTCTCATAGTAATGAACCTGTGGGTAAAAACCCAAGAAAGTGAAAGTCGAAGACCTGAAGATTCATCTAATGAGTAACCATGCACTATCTTGACAGTAATACTTTTCCATAAAATACGACTGCTTCGAATATGCTTCATATCCTTAAGACACAATTTGTTAAACAACGTATGAGAAGCTTAGTAACTGTATTTATTTTAATTAATTGGCATCAATTGCCTTATTTCATTTGGTCAGTTTTTTATACTTAGTGCAGAACTAAAAATGCTTCAATTTTGATTTAAAAATACTGGTAAAATATCAAGTCGCAAGTCGATTCTGTGTTATTTAGGAAAAGCCTAAACAAATCGCATGTACAGCAAAAACCACCTGCCAAGTCAGGTTGCGAAAACAAAAACTAAGAAAATACGAACAAATAATTTAAATCAAATTACGGATTCGACCTATTTGGTAACCGCCCCAATTATTTATAAGAAAAAATCAACAATTTAATTTGATAATTTCGTATCATTAGTGGGCAACACCGGCGCATACGTCACTTCCCGTGTCATGGCCGACTACAGATTCGGTGATAATCATTATTGATGATTGCGACTGTATAGATACTTTTTGTTGCAACAGTTTAGTTAGTGAAGGAAGTCACGAGCGGTAGCGATTTAGTATCACATGTGTGGATTATTGGTACGAGCCCTTATTACGAGTTTTCACTATTCTACTTTACAGCGTCTTTCCAGTATTTACAGCGTTTCTTGTATGGAAAAAGGGAACAGCGCCTCTGTTGTGCGAAGAAGAAACAAATTTTTTCCTTGAAAGGTCAACGGGCGAATTGTATGGGAAAAAAACCCACGGCGGACATAAATCAAACCTTGAGGATATATAGCTAAATGTCTCTTGGTTACCATGGTAAGGGTCGCATTCTTGTGGGCTGTGGGGAAAAAAAAAAAATTAACAGTTTTCATTATTTATAATTAATGCAGTTTCATCTAAAAATATGGCAGGGGTCGATTTCCTGCCAACGCAAGCCGGATCGCCCCGAGGATACGATGGAGCATATGGTGCAGGTCTGCTCCGCTTGGCCAGAGCACCGCACTGAGGCGATAGGCGCGACCTCTCCCACCCGGCATTGTTCGAGGTCATGCTGCGGGGTGAGACGGAATGGGAAGTGGTCGCCTCCTTCTGCGAAGCAGTCATGCTAGCGAAAGAGGAGGCGGGATGCGTGAGGGAGCGGATAGCGTCCACCTCACGACCCAGCCGCCTCAGGAGACGCCCACAGCAACGGACGTCGCGAGACGATTTTCGGGTATGCCCGGATTTCAAAGAGCTGTCAGCAATATGACGGGGCAGGCTTTGGCCTTCAAAGAAGGGGGCCTCTTTGAAGGCCAAAGCCTGCCGGGGTCGTGGGTCTACTGGGTCAACGTGGCCCCGAAACGTAAAGGGCTATTGAAGGACACCATGGATTTTGTTCAGTACAAGTCTGAAAGGCCCTTTTTTTTTTAGCGTGCTGAAATCATCAAATAAGTCCTCCCACCCCGGGCAGGGCGGGAGGGACTGTCAGACTTGTACTGACTAAAATCTACGGTGTCCTTCAATAGCCCTTTATGTCCCGGGGTCACGATGAGGAAATAAAATCCCGCGACCCCGGCAGTCTTTGACCCTCTGAGAGGGGGCCCCGTCAGTTTTGCTGACGCTCTCTGAGGCGCGCTTGGAACACGACGCGCCGTCGACTCGGGCATGGTCCATGGTCGGACAGCGAGTTGCCCTTTACTCGCTGTCCGCATGCCCGCGCCTACGGTGGCCGGAGATCGTCTGGCGACGTCCGTTGCCGTGGGCGTCTCCCGCGGCGGCTGGGTCGTGAGGTGGACGCTGTCCTCACGCATTCCGCCTCCTCCTTTGCTAGCATTACTGCTTCGCAGAAGGAGGCGACCGCTTCCCATTCCGTCTCGCCCCGCAGCATGGCCTCGACCAGTGCCGGGCGCGAGAGGTCGCCGCCTATCGCCGCTGTGAGGACACGGCGGTGCTCTGCCCAAGCGGGGCAGTCCTGCACCGTATGCTCCACCGTGTCCTCTGGGCGATCCTCGCATTGGTGACACCCAGGCGTTTCTTCCTTCCCCATACGACACAGGAACCTCCCGAAACATCCGTGCCCGGTGAGGACCTGCGTCAGACGGAAGGTGAGGACGCCGGACGCCTCTCCAGCCACTCCTCAAAGAGGGGTCTTACCGCCGCGATTGCGGCGTGCCCGAACTTCGGTTGCGACAGTCGTTCCCTCCAAAGTCTGAAAATCCCTGCCCTATTTTTCCCACGTTTTTATAAACTCACTTTTCTTGTTTGTTTATTTGTTTGTTTTTATGCCATAAAGCTTCTTCAGTGAACGGACAAGACAATATTGTCTTGACAGTTTAAATGTTCGATTCAGTCTCACGCGATTTAATAAATAAATGTATTACTGCATTTGGGATACACAAAACGATATCGAAAGCATGTTAATGTAAAGCTTAGTGTGTGCGGTGTTATTTATTGTATTACACGAGGTAAGTTAACTAGTGAATAACACTAGGTGATTCCAATGTCATTATAAAAACAGTTCTGAAAGTATGTTTTTTCTGCGACGTAACATGGATTAAATACGTTAATCATAAAGCAGGTCGCAGAAGGCATTTTGTTTGCAAAATATGAGGACCGCAATCTGTTTTATGAAGTGTGCAATGCAATGGATTCTAGGACTGCCACGTGCTGGAGTGGTCTAGTCTCCTGCCACACCTCATCCCTCGGACGCCGTATGATATGAACCCAATCACTATGTACGGCAAGTCTATTCTTTGAGAAAAGCAAGCCAAATACTTAGGTGTTGACCCTCTACAGTCTCCTTACCTTCCGTGCCCATGTAAAGGCAGTTCGCGTTTGGCTGCCTTTACCGGAAGTAGGCTTCATTTCTTGCTTACAGCAAGAAGCAAATTGTCACTTAAGTGCAAATTGCGTCTTTATAAAGCTGTCATCCGTCCTATTACACGTACATTTTTTAGACCACGATAATTGCTGACAACATCAAAAATATGCATCTTTACAATCCTAAAACTAAATGAGAAAAGGCAAAACTTGGTCCTCATATTTTGCATACAGATGTCTTATGGCGGCCCGGCCTATTACAGAAATTCCAAAAAACAGTAAAAACTAAAAAAGAGGAACCGACTTCAAATCCAAACACAAAAAAGTGTGACTTTTCTTTCGGAAGTCGGTGAAATAAAAAACAAAGCCACCGACTAGACTGGATATTGTTTTTTTTTATTTACCCTTTTTTCATCGAATATGGCCACCGACTTCGAAAGAAAAAATATTTTATCCTTTTTGTGTGTTTGGTTTTGAAGTAGGTACCTAGGTTCCTTTTTTTAAGTTTTTTTTTTTGTTTTTCTGTTTTTAGTTTGGATGTTCAACAAAAATATTCGTATATTCGACGTCTTTGAAAATCTACAATCCAAGTAAGCAACAAAAAATGGCGGAAAAATCTATGCGGGCAATGAGATACATCCATGATTGTTATAATACTAAAATCTTTTCCAGAATGTTAGGAACACTTTTCTGAGAACAGCATCAAAATCGGCACAGTCTATAACCGCGGACAAACATACATACGTCATACGTACAGGTCGAACTGAGTACCTATTTTTTTTAAGTCGGTTAAAAATCAGGTTTAGTGGCTTGTAAACTATTGTATCTAGTCGATCAAAACAAAAGAGAATCTGAAACGTACAGATCAAGAGGAAAGACAATGAACGGAGATTTTTCGAATAAATACATTTTTGGTTAAAACTTTGTTCTCCAATGGATTACAACAAAAATAATTGAGTGTATTATTATGTGAATTATGCTCTTTCATTCTAGACCATTTTCATTCATGTCCGCGACCGGGTCGGATTGCGCCCGATGACCTTTGTCAATTTGAAAATGTCAAAATTCCAGTTTACGTCAGAATAACTGAAAACTCATGATAAGCCCTCTGTCAATTTGATTTACCTTACAAAATGGTTGTATTGGAATTCAAGCTGGTCGCGGGACTCATCTCATTACCGTGACCTCGGAACGTAAGGGCTATTGAAGGACACCGTGGATTTAAGTCAGTACAAGTCTGACAGTCCCTCCTGCCCTGCCCAGGGTACTCATGTGATGATTATACCACGATAAAAAAATTATTAGAAATCAAGCTGGAAACTGTTAAAACCACTCCTTTTTCTAGAAAGTTGCCCAACGCTAGGAATTTCTGTTGTATCGTGAGTGCGCTCACAAACATAGAAACTCACATTATAGAAACACTCTGGTAGTAAGTTAATTGTAAGTACTCAAGGCCATAACAAAGCCAATTGAAGCAACTGTACGGCAAGGTTATAGCGCAGGGGCTGGGCGATTGGACTGCTGCGTGTCGCGGGTTCGAGTCCCGCACGGAGCAAATATTTGTATGATCTATAAGTAGTTGCTTCGGGTTTGGGCGTTTGTGTATAATATTCCACAACTATCACACAACGCCATCTAGTCCCAAGCTAAGCAGAGCTTGTGTTATGGGTACTAGACAACTGATAAACATACTTATATATTTCTAAATACATACACATTATAGATAATTACACCCAGATAAATTACACCCAGACACAGAACAAATGATCGTGCTCATCACACAAACATTTGTCTGGGTGGGCATCGAACCCACGACCCCCGGCATTGCAGTCAGGGTCACTAACCACTAGACCAACAGGCCAGGTGTATGTGAGTTTATATGTTTGTAAACGCACTCACGACACAGGAAAAATTCCCAAAGTGGGACAATATAAAAAAAAAAAAAACTGTTTTTGTTTCTCGGTCTTTATCTGAATGAATCTCGATTGATGTGATAGATCCAGTGGTGTCGCCACCCTTTTGTGCATTTCTCCTTTGACTTGGACCAATCAGTTGTATCAAAGATAGTGCCAACTCACCACGATTTGACGACCATACAGACTTTAAGCAGACATTCCTCTATATAATAAAAGTTAACGTGTTACCTCTTGATTGACCGATTCACGTATGCATGACAGCTAAGATTTTGAAGACAGGTAGCTTCTGGGTATTTTTTGTGGTTCTATTCATTTAGGAACTAGATTTTGCCTAAACATACACACATCAAAATGTGTTTGTGATCACTTATACTCGTAGCATAAGCTGAATTTTATTTTTCAAAAATTTATGGAAATACTATCTGTTGAACTGTTTCATTGTTTTATATTCTAAATCTATATTTTTAATTAATGAAGAATATTAAAAGAAGAAGAAATCATAATAATGTAAAACACCGTAACAAAAAAAAAACGATTTTGCAAAGTGATTTTTTTGATGTGTGTATATTTTTTTAATCTTTCTTTAGCATGGGACCGTGTTATTACTTACATTTTGAAAAATAATAAATAGACGAAAGCGATCTGAGGCCTTACCACGAGCTCTTACCGCGATCCAGTTTAGGCTGTAGGAAAGAGACAGAGCTATACAAGTCGTCTAGCGCCATCTCTTTCCCACAGCCTAAACTGGATCGCGTTAAGACTCGTGGTAAGGCTTCTGATCTAACAATAATCTGGCGTAAAGCGAATCTGTTCTTATGCTAACAAGTCTCATCAGGTCACCGTGACCATGGAACGTAAAGGGCTATTGAAGGACACCGTGGATTTTAGTCAGTACAAGTCTGACAGTCCCTCTCGCCCTGCCCTGGGTGGGAGGACTCATTAGATGATTTTACAACGCTAAAAAAAAACCATCGGTCCTACGATACCACCACGCGCGCCTTAAAGAGCGTCAGCAAGATGACGTGGATGATCATGATGATGATCCCTCTAGAGGGCCAAAGCCTGTCGGGGTCGCGGGACTTATATCATTACCGTGACCCTGGAATGTAAAGGGCTAATGAAGGACACCGTGGAATTTAGTCAGTACAAGTCTGACAGTCCCTCCCGCCCTGCCCTGGGTGGGAGGACTCATTAGATGATTTTACAACGCTAAAAAAAAACCATCGGTCCTACGATAAACGTGGCCAGCCTACTGCTACTTTAGTTTGTTTACTCTGCAGGCTATATCGGTTACTCCGGTTAAGGTAGGGTTAGAAAATGTTTAATCCCATTGAAATTCAATAGGGGTATAATTCCTTAAAGAAAAACCTAATAACAAATTGGCCCAAACTGGGAATTCAAATCTGACCCCTCAGTAGTAGACTTTAAGACAGGGGTCTTAAAGTCTACTACTGACTATATTTATCCTTATTTGTCGGTGAGGGCACCGACAAATAAGGAAAAATATAAATACAAAATCCTGGAAAATTACTTAACCCTATAGCGCATAGCGTACCATATTTACACACGAAAGTTTTCATTCTAAAATTCAAATTGTATTCAAGTTTGAATGCTGTCAACACTAAAGATCATAGACTAGATGTATACTTTGACGTTTAGTGCCGGGAAAATGTTGGCAACCTTGATAAAAAAGTTTTAAGTCAGTTTGAACTCGAACTTAATAATATCAAAAAAGGGGGCTATTTTTTATGGGTTCCTTTAAATCAAAAATACAACATATATTTATTCCACAAAGATACAAAAGTCCATGCAGTAAGGGGTTTTAACAATGATCTATAAAATTGAAATTGGAAATTGTGTTATACGCAGATGGTAATAGCGTTGACATTCAATTTCACAAAATTGAGGTCACAAGGACGATGATCCTGTTCCATTCTTCGCGAGAATGTCATTGCTCAATACAATACATTATAAAGTTTTATTTTTTATTAACTTTAATATGGTTACCATGATGATAATAATACCTAGCAACAGTTAAGGTATTGAATTTGCGTTCAAACTTTAGATTCAGTGGCCACGTCGGGTTTGTATTAAAATCTGTTGTACCACAGTATTCCCAAACCACTGCAACTTCTGAAAGCCAGAATCAACAGTAGCACCCACCAGAAAAGCGCCGAGACAATGAAGATCGGCGTGTCCCGGAGAATGAATTTACCTGTCTTGGATCCTGCAACGAAATTAATCAGAAATGAATAGTGGAGGAGTAGGAAAAATGAAACATACTGTGACAAAGATTTCACAAAGACACTTGTTTTATTTTATCACTAGCACTCCGCCCGGGACATCGTCAGTGTGAATTTCGATTTTTTTTCTTTGAATTTCTGCTCCCGGCCACCCTCTTTATGGGATACTTTACTACTTTTGGAAAATCTAATTAAGCATTTCTAACTTGTAGTAATGAAGTTTCATACAAACCATCAACCCCAAAATAACCCCAGAGGAGGAAGACAGATGGAATCTGGACATTTTAAAATCTAAGTTGGGTACATTCATATTACTTGATTGTCTGTGAACAAAATATAAAACTCAACTAAAGTTTTATAGCATTTCCCAATCAGAAAATAATAATAATAATATTCACTTCCAATAATATTCATTTGCAGTGTATTTGCTGTGAGACACACTGCATGAAAACTCGTTTCACAGTAAAGTAAAACAAGTGAAGCGTGTCCCTTTCAAAGGAAAATGCCATTTCAACCAGTGAATAGTACAATTACGAGGAATCCCCTTTAGCTTCATTTTGATAATTAATACTTGCAACATAAATGAAGCGACAATTTAATATTTCATGTATTGAAGTGCTCACCGCGTTATAGCTTTATATGGTTCGTTTAATGGGTGACATCCCTCCGGTACGTAAAGCGTTTTGTAAATACTTTTATTATGCGCACAGCTAAGAGTGGAATTCCCTGCCCGAAAGCTACCTATAACCTTGGGGTCTTCAAGTCAAGAGTGAACAGGTTACTTCTAGGCAGGCGTACTTCATCGTCGACCACATCTTCGCTTACCATCAGGCGAAATAGTGGACACTGCTGGACGTTGGTCAAAAGGCCGCTGCACTGTTTGGGCCAGCCACGTCTGCCGCATGCCCAATGAGCCCAATGTGGGTCAAAATAACCACTTTGTGGAGCCCTGACACAGCCAGAAGGCGTCGCGCAGACCTCGTAGAAGATGGTGGGACGAGCTTGACAAAACCAATGAACAGTGGTCCACTTTGGCCCTGGATCGTGAAAAGATCGTGGAGCAGTATTTGATTGCGAATTGCAGAACCGTATTTATGGCCCACTCCCTCTCACAGAGAAGAGCAGTGCAGAGCATTCATAGGCTGATGATGATGATGAAATAAAAACTGAACTGAATTAGTTTAGTTTGTTCATGGGTACGATTGCTAAGAATTGCAGGGGTCCTACTACATATATTATTAAGGCACGAAACCAGTAGCTTCGGTCAAAGTTTCGGGCGAGTCCTTATTTTTTTAAGTTACGGACATGGGATTAGTTAGTAATATTTTATGATGTAAAAATTGGTAACAACAAGATTGGACTCCCAAAGTGTTGTCAGAACCTATAAATTCAAAACTAAGGGAGTAGGATTTACTCAAAAGTTTGGAGTTACTTTCGTACGGTCCCTTATCTTTGACCACGGAACGATATAGTAGAACTAGGCCTGTAAACAATTTCGTCCAATGAGCTGTTATTCAAAGGATGTGCAGTGTTTTTGTGTGATGCGCATGAGTGGCGTCTCGGCCGGCGCCTCGTGCGACGTATCCTATTACAAAGGACGACCCGAATGCGTTACCAAGTGTCGCTGCCGCGAAGGAATGAGATCGTGAGTTACGAGTATCTGTGTTCGTGAAATATGTAATGTACTATGATATACATTACGTAGGAATCCGTCAATGACCTCCAGCTGTCAACTGTCACATGAAAACACCTTACGTTTAGAAATAAAATATATAGTGAAAATGAATTTTTAATAGCAGTTTTAGTTTTAACTTATCAGAGTTATTTTCTTGTGGTATTTGTTTATTTTAAAGCATGCAAGTGTTAATCCTAATTAATACAGCATAAAAAACAAAGGATGTTAATAAATATAACTTTTAGAGATTACATTTTTCAAGGAAATCAACAAAATAGAGGTATCGTTTTGTCACAACAACTCGCCACTTTCTAAAGTCAGATTAGATTAGATTTCTTTACATAATTACTAGTACTGATTTTCTTGATATGCTATTAAATGCCTATTTTATATAACGCAATTATCAGCATCCTCAGTGCAGCAAGAGCCGATAAAAAAATGCTTCGATATGCTTTTTTCGTTTTATCGATACAACCAAATGCTTTCATTTTTATGTATTTTATGGAGCATATCGATGTCGTTATAACATTTTAATAGGATCTTATTGTTCAACAATAGTATTGTTCTAATATTAAAAACTAACTTCGACTCGAAAGTGAGTTTTATTAGTAGAGGACAGGGTGACATATTGTAGCAGACCGTTCCTTCAAAAATTGGTGTTATATGTCATAATTTATGATACATTCGCATTCTGAATAAAAAAACATACACCATTAAGCGCCTAAACGGTAAACCGAGGATTTAGTTACTTTCCGAAGAAGCTTTAAATACAAATCTTACTTGAAAGTTTAAAAAATCGTAAGCTGTTCATTTTGAACTTTATTTTCATTGCATTAAGATAACTGAGACCTCCAGACAGTTTACTAATAAATTGGTAAGTCTATAATTCATTAGTTTGTGTTAGGGTCGCTCTTGGTATTTTTTGAGGCACAATTTTGATTGATTGCAATAGGAAGTCAGCGGGTTCGATTTAGCTTCGTGAATAATGTTTAACATGTTTGTATTGAGAACCTCAAACAAGATGTGAATTGTGGGAGTTAAGGTGGTTTTTATTAACTTTTTTTTTGGTTTGGTATCAAATTGAAGCGCCAAGTTTTCAACCTCGTCTACATAGTACCTTAGTATCAAGTGTGTGAGTAATTTAGTTTGTCTACATTCTAGAATTTGTTATCTCCTTGCAAGCCTGAGGTTCTCAACTTTATACCTAAAATAAATCTTTCCATTTTGCGACTCGCCGTTACTTGATTTTACCACTTTGTGGTGCTTGCCTGCCAAAAGTTTGCCGACCGCTGCTCTAGAAAAGCTGTGACTAAATAAAGAAGACGGTTTTTAACATTACGGCCGATAAATAGAATTGAAAATCGTTTCAAGCCTAAAGCCACGAGAAAACACTTAATTTCATTAGTACAAACAGGCTCCTATTCTACAGTAGACAGTGACAATAATTCAAGAACCAGAATTACACATGAATCTTGTTAGAATTGATAGGGCGATGCGGCTACGAGAAACGCGACATAAATACGTAAAATTTATTCCATCCAATGTATTTATGTACCTACGTATCTTCTATCGTGTATTCCACTGTTCAAGACTGGTATCGCATTTATGTTTGGAATCAATCGCAGTTAATCGTATTTGTGCACACACAGGTCGATGGCATCAGTGTCTTTAGAACAGTATGTCTGGAAAGTTTGTGAAATATCCAATTAGACCTTATTTTGTTTGCGAGAGAATAAACTAATTAAACTGTTAATTGGTTTGAAGAAGACTTATGGAAGCAAGATTTTTTTGCTATACTTTTACCGTCTTACTACAAAATGTTTAACATCAGTTGAACACTTGTCTAAAAAACTGTCAACTTCAAAGTATCAACGTCAAACGTTGATATAAGGGTCGTTTTGCTGTTACACTTTTTCAGACAATTTATCAACAGATGTTTAATTTTTTTGTGGCATTAAGGTTTGGGTTTTGACTTCAAGTAAGTAGGTAGACTGTTTTGAGCCTTTATTACTGAAGATTAAGAACTGACAATTGAACGAAAATTTAAATAAATCAAAATTGTGTAAATATCTAGAGCTATTAAATTCTTAAAACGATTAAAATCTTCATGTTCTCTAACTAGCATGGATTCTCATCAATACAAGTAACGGTACTAGGAGGCTATAAACTAGAGTTGATCATAACTCACGGGGCCTGAAGGTCGGAGTCACCTCGGGGCAGAAAGTCATATGTGGGAGATATTACCTGTCATTCATTGTTATTTCAATACACGTCGTGTACTTGGAATCCACTTTAGAAGATTTGTATTGTGTTTGTATTTAAATATAATTTTGTGCAGATCAAAATAGAAACTATCAAAATTCTTAAACATTTATTACAAGTGAGGGATTTATACCGGTAAACAAAACATGTGTAGCGATTTGTGCTTTAAGGATAAGTACGCAGAATTCCTATTTATTTTAATTGTTGATTCGAGCAAAAATTGAAATACCAAGGTAACAGTGCGTGGCAGGGTTCTTAAATTAAATTGAACTGTTGCATGGACGGCAAAACTCGACCACATGCTTTGTAAGGAAGCTATATCCTGGAAGACTAATCAGTCCTCAAGAATACAAAGTCCTGAGTCAAAGAACACATTGACTTCTTGAAGCGAAAAGTTTTGTGCATGGGCAAGTCATTTTCGGTGGTTTAATAGTAGTAATATTTTATTGATATCAAAGTAGGTATTAACGAATACTAGGTATCGTGTTCTCAGTATGGTATAACCACGATCTCTAATAAAATGGAAAGATCTCGCACCCAAAGCCGAGAGCGATCTCGCAATATGCAAGATTGTACTACAGTGACCATGATCTTGCCACAAGTAGAAAAGCGTGCTAACTTATTTGCCACCGACTTCTGAAAGATAAGTGGTTTTACACTTTTTTGGGTTAGTTTTAAAGGCGGTTAGTGTTTTTTAGTTTTAAATTTTACTAAATTATTTCAAATATTCAAGCCATGCAATTGCAACAAAATTATCCGATAATCTCAGAATTTTAATAATGATCTTAAAGACATCCTGTAAGATCCTGCAAAATTTGACACATTGAAGCCGCTTCGGCTGCGTATGGAACCAGAGTTTCGGAACTGGTTCCATACGAGGCTTTTTTTTTCCTTGTATGGAACTGGTTCCCATCAAGGATTTTTATATACTCGTATGGAACTGGTTCCCATCGAGGAATTTTCTTGCATTCCATAAGCCGTGATCGGAACTGGAGTAAAAACACAGCCAGGTCTAAAACAGACTAACGAAATGAATAAAACAGTGAAACCTGTACAGAAACGCGTGCCGTGATACGGAGGCTGTCTCGGAATGGGGTGAAGCCAGGTGTGTCTTTTTTGCGCTAAGAAGAGGCAATTCCACTCGTCTCCATCTTTTCGAGGTGGGGCTGTACCAATTTATATAACGGACCATCTTGATCTTCTTGAAATCAGTCCAAAGGCAAAGGCTCAGTTGCAGTTCCATAGAAGTGAATTAAAAGCCTCGATGGGAACCAGTTCCATACGAGTATATAAAAATCCTTGATGGGAACCAGTTCCATACAAGGAAAAGAAAAGCCTCGTATGGAACCAGTTCCGAAACTCTGGTTCCATACGCGGCCGAAGCGATTGAAGCGACAATACCGATCCCAAACGTTAAAACCACATGTTTTAACGTTGGGATGTCCCAGGCAAGAGATGTTTTATTTTAATTACACCACAAATAACAAATGCCATTAATATTTCCATTTCGTAATAGTGCCATTATTTTTTCTGCATCTCGTATTGCGTCAAATATTTTTTAACATTCAGCCTGGTAGTTAATTTTTAAGAGTTAGATTAAAACTCAGATTAACAGGTACACTCAGCGCTATAAACTCTAGATCGTTTACTGTGGTTTTTTGTTTAGTAATAATTATTATAATTAAGAATTTACGATTTTTGAATGCGCATCTTGAGTGTCGGGTCACAGTCATCGGTTTTTAGACATATTGAAGTTTCGTAGAACGTTTTGAATACAGAATTAAAATTATGTTACAAAATATTCACCAATATGAAAATATAATATTACAATTGTAGATAAATATAAAATTCTAAGAATAGAGAAGAGAAGCTTCTCTATTCTTTTATTTTCTAATAAGAATGAATTTTAGATATTTTTCATTCTTATTAGAAAATTAATATTAAAACAAAATCATAAAAAGATTCAGAGGTAACTACAGTTTTGATTCAGGTTAATTTACGTACAGCAGCAGTCTTAAATAAAATAAAACGTGAGTCTAATATTTCACAGCAAATAATTTTCTCATGGTCACTTCCGGGGAATTCAAGACTCTCTGTGAATATTCAATACTCAGTCACAACTCGCCACCGCTACAAGGCAGGGGGTCTAATCTCTAAGCTCGAAACCCGTGGTTTCGGCCTTAGTTACGGAAGTTTTCTACGCCCCGTTACATCGAGCCTAAACTAAAAATAAATGATAGGTCCTTAGACATGACCTGCGGAAAATTCGTTGAATTAAGTACATTTTTAATGCAATTGGATATAATTTCATAGAATCTGAAACGGATTATACCGCCACAACTGAAGTCTTTTATAAACTAAAAGACTTTAGTTGTGGCGGTATAATCCGTCCGCTGATTTTGACGTAACTTACGTTCGTATCCGTATCCATACCCGTGTTGTTCGTATTCGTTCAAAGACTAAGAAAATAGACTTTCAAAAAATCAAAAAATCTCTTTCCTTAAATCCTTTCCATCCAGAAACCCACCAGTGCCAACACCAAAGGCAATAAAACGTTCTCTCATAATCCTAAGCGAATATTTCCTTATTTGCATTTCGAAATGGAATCGACCCACAGTTTATTTAGCAGCCGATATAATTAAACAATCAACGTTTAACACTGCAGTTGTCTCGTAAATCATAAATTATTTCTCCAGTTAATATAAAAGTGGTTTAGACTTACACCGGAGCGAGCGAAGACCGCAAGCGAGCCGAGCGAGCTGAGTGAACCGAGCTAGACATCAATATTAATTAGACTTAGCCCCTTCTTACACTAGGCGACGCAAGTCTCCGATACCTTACGACTTTAGTATCCAGGTGACTATCGCAATACAAATCCATAGAGATCCATACACAGCCACGCGTCAATGGATGTCAAAGTCGTAAGGTATCGGAAACTTGCGTCGCCTTGTGTAAGAAGGGGCTTACAACGAGTGTGGTTCTTATTGATATTAAAGACAAATCAAACTGCTGAGTATGTTTTACCTATCTACCCTAGGTGCAGCTATTGACACTATTTTTTTTTTTTTTTTGTATAAAGTAACTGAAAAGAATAGCTATGAAAAATTGTCAACAATTTTTAACTTGCAAAATAAACGCTGCTGCTAAAAAAATAGTTACTATTTTATTTCTATCTGACAGAATATTAAAGCGTATGCGCTCGAATAAATAAACCTTCAACTACATAATTATTATTTCAAAAATTAAACGCACACATATTTTGTTCGGTGTTCTGAATAAATATGCTGAAGAGTTTGTTTGTTGTTTTTTTGATTGATCGCGCAAATCTCAGTAACTACTGTACCCACTAAATATTTATAACAATGTAAATGTATGTTATTAAAAAAAAAAAAAATATATTTTCGTGTTGGACAGCCTAGAAACCATGGGGAGCCGTTTTATAATATTATCATAAATGACACCGAACGGTGTAACTAGAGGCCAACAAAAGTTAATAAGACATTTGAAACGAGAATTTCTAATTTTCGCTGTGCCTGCGATGGGCTGTAAACCTGCGGATCCCACTATTGCAGTCAATTGCCTAATTACAAGCAAACAGTTATATTATATACATACCTATACAATTTGTGTATAGTTACGAACCATAGAAATTATGCTGTGAAAGTTCTGATGAGGCTCATGACTTTTCAAGCAATTTTTTTCAAGCCGCCACTATATTTAACCATCACACACAATTTAATTTTTGTTTAATTTATAAGTGTTTTTATTTATTTAATTCATATTTATAGGCCTCACAATTGCATTAGCAACTAAATAGTTGAAATAGTAACTTTATTGTGTTTGTCTTATAGTAGCCATACATCATCCTGCCTATAGTACGATCGATTTGACGCTTGCAATTGTTTCAAATTGACAGTTCGTCCATATACACCATACACCATACTGCCTATCGTACGATCGATTTGACACAACTTCAAATCTGCAGCAGTGATGCCAACTTATCAACTTTATAGCTAGATCTAGCTATCATTCGGTGACCGATAGCTACAAATTTATAAAATTGTAGCTGTCGTCACCGAATAATAGCCAAATGCATCACTGCTGCCGATTTGACGTTGTGTCAAATCGATTTGATGACCTAACAAATTGGCATGACATACCATCAAATTGGCATGTCATGCCAATTTGATGGATTCCACGCCCACACACGGTCAATTCTAACTGATCAAATTGGCAGTATCATGCCGATTTGACAAATAGGCAGTATGGTGTATGACTACCATTACAATTACTGATATTCAAATGGCGCAGTGGCTGAGCGATGGACTGCTACGCAGTGACGCGGGTTCGATCCCCGCATGGAACAAATATTTGTATGATCTATCTACAAAGTAGTTGTTTCGGGTCTGGGTTTTTGTGTATGTGAGTTTCTATGTTTGTAAACGCACCCACGATACAGGAGAAATTCTTAATATGGGGCAACGTTATTAACAAAAAAAAAATATCCTATGTGAGGACGCTGGCACCCTAAACACAAGTAAAATCTTACGTCAGGTGCCAGAGCTCATCGTAAACACTTTTATCATTCTAGTTGTAACGCCTTATATTATTTAGATTTACGAGAGTTTTTTTACAATTTGTAGGTAATATTTTTTTCTTCTCTTTGTAACGTAAAGTTAACTGGAACTTTTACTTTAATTTAAGGGAAAAAAATGTTCTTCCTTCGTATACTAGAGGCGTTTTTACATTTTTCAATACAATAAACGCAGTTAATACTGTAAATGAAATACAGAAAACTCGTGGTAAGATCTCTAAAGGACGCAGGACTGTCTGTAAAGGTAACAATTGACCCTGGAAAGCAAAGGACAAAGGAAGGGTCTGGATAGGTATTTAGTCAGTAAGAGTCCCGTTTTATATGGCCCGTTCTGTGTACCCAAGGCGGGGGAGGACTCATTTGATGATTTTACCACCCAAAAAAAGAAAGGATACTATCATACCTCCACCTATAGTATTTATGTGTACTTACGCCTTACATCATCCTATTCATTATATTTTTCATGCTTTCATTAATATTTTTAGTTGATAATTTTCTTGACACTTATGTCAAATGCCAAACTGTCAGTTTCTTTTTATTTTTACTTTCTGTTTTAGCTTAAAGCTTATTGATCTATGATGCTACATTTTGGTTTATATAATTTAATTTATCTATTTGATTTCATTGGAATATTGTACAAAGTCTAATTTAATTATTATATTAATGTTTTTATTAAATTACTCAATTCAAAATTTTACATAATGTAAACGCACGCAGACCTCCTTCCTCCTTCGTCTGATCTGTCGGAATCCGAAGAAACTATTTGAAAACAGAAATGAAGGATGATTTTCAAAACAAGCTGACACCTATAAAAGCCGAGGCCGTCAAAGGAATCGGGTTCATTCTATGGAGGACTATCCAGGACCTTAGGAGATTCTATCCAGGACCTGGGTTCATTCTATCCCGGACTCTGGGTGCTTTCGATCCCAGACTTCTATCCAGTCTTACGAGGAAGCTTCCCTCTGAGGCACTAATCTGAGGGAACTCTTACCCTCTGAACTAACGGAGGAAGCTTTTACCCTCCGAGGCTCTTCACTCTGAGGATCTTGCCCTCTCGGACTCTCTGCTGTTGAGGGCTACTGAAGAGGCTGAGGCTCTTACACTCTGAGGAGGATCTTGCCCTCGGAGACTCCCTGCTGCTGAGGACTGCGCCTTCCGAGGCCCCTGCCTGCTGCGGTCCTGCCTGTCTGAGGCCCCTTCCTGCTGCGGTTCCTGCCTGCTGAGGCTATTGTGGCCTTACCCAGTGGTCTAGTGCTGTACTGTGCATTGTGTTGACTGTGTTGCTGACTGTGTTGTGGACTGTGTTTTTATATCGCTCATGTATTTTATATTTTAAATAAAGTGTAACCCTACTAGTTAATAAAAATGTTACAGATTGGCGCCCTTAGGTACTAACCCACCCCTCCCTAAATTCTAAATTCCACTTCCACAAGTGAGTATATATTTGGCAAGCGTATTTTTCATCATTTCATCCACCTCATACTTTACTTATCTATTTACTTATTATATTATACTACTACACCCCTCACACATTCCGTTATCGTAAGATAATCGGCACCCTTTCGGCCTCTTGGGAGTGTTAACCCACTTGTGGGCACAACCAAGGTTGGAGATCGGTTACTCTACGGCGGCTATTGGACAATATCCTGTAGTCGCTCATTCTCACATATCTACTTAACTCCTAACAAAAACATTTTTACACTACATCCCCACAGACTTGCACACCACAACGTTTACCCTCGGGTATTCGTACTCAACGGCCGCTTGGTGTGTTAATCCATTCGTGGGCACTCCCAAGTTGGTTGTTGAGACACTTCACGACTGAAACAGGAGAGTATCCTGTGGACGTTTTTACAAAACCTATTCATCTGCATTACTCCTATTACAAATATTCTTATATTTATTTATGTGTATTCATCATCTGGGGATTCATACTAAAATATTGTCTTATCGTGGAGAAATATTTTTCGTATTTTTCTGACTTATTTATTAATCGACATTGGTTGCCAGGCAACAGGCCCATAGAGTTGACTTTTTGCATGGCAAAATAAAGTACTGATTGACTCTCGCATTAAAAACTCCTTTTCCGAGTTTTCTAAACTGTCCTCTACTGTCTCTTAAACCACTCTTAAACTACTCTTCTAGGTCTCACTGTCCTCGTGCTCTTTTTAAAATCCACTCCCTTTGAGTCCTCGATAGAATTTTTATAGTTAATTTTTACAACAATTGTAATATTATAGTATTTTTTTCTTCATTCTCATGACTCTTCCCTGAGTTCTTTTCGGCAAACTAAAACTCTATTATTTTTTAATTCATTCATCAGCTCATTTTTCTATAACTTCTTTACTATTGGTCTTAACCAATTGTCTCTACGGTATGATGGCCTACCCCATCATTACCAATACCTATGGCTCTAAACCATAGGTATCTTTTGGAGCGGCTGACAACTCCTTAAATAAGCCCTTGTTAACTTCTTTACTATTGGTCTACCCCAATGGTAACTTCAGCATGATGGCCTACCCCATCATTTCGGATAACTGTGGCTCTAAACCACAGCTGTCTTTAAGGAGCGGATAACAACTCCATAAATAAGCCTTTGTTAAAATCTCATCTCATTAGTGGTTTTAGACGAGAGCGGATTACAACTCCGAAAACAAGCCTTAAAGTTATTGATTTATCAGGTTGAGTAGTGATCATTGAATGTGAATCCTACCTGACACTTAACGTAAGATGTCGGTGTGTTTGATTGAGTGCAAGTTTTGTGAATGTGGTAATATTTTAACCTTAACAAAATTTTTGTCCTAGGCCAAAAATTTTCTCGGGGTCGTTGGGGAAATATAGTATTTATGTGTACTTACGCCTTACATCATCCTATTCATTATATTTTTCATGCTTTCATTAATATTTTTAGTTGATAATTTTCTTGACACTTATGTCAAATGCCAAACTGTCAGTTTCTTTTTATTTTTACTTTCTGTTTTAGCTTAAAGCTTATTGATCTATGATGCTACATTTTGGTTTATATAATTTAATTTATCTATTTGATTTCATTGGAATATTGTACAAAGTCTAATTTAATTATTATATTAATGTTTTTATTAAATTACTCAATTCAAAATTTTACATAATGTAAACGCACGCAGACCTCCTTCCTCCTTCGTCTGATCTGTCGGAATCCGAAGAAACTATTTGAAAACAGAAATGAAGGATGATTTTCAAAACAAGCTGACACCTATAAAAGCCGAGGCCGTCAAAGGAATCGGGTTCATTCTATGGAGGACTATCCAGGACCTTAGGAGATTCTATCCAGGACCTGGGTTCATTCTATCCCGGACTCTGGGTGCTTTCGATCCCAGACTTCTATCCAGTCTTACGAGGAAGCTTCCCTCTGAGGCACTAATCTGAGGGAACTCTTACCCTCTGAACTAACGGAGGAAGCTTTTACCCTCCGAGGCTCTTCACTCTGAGGATCTTGCCCTCTCGGACTCTCTGCTGTTGAGGGCTACTGAAGAGGCTGAGGCTCTTACACTCTGAGGAGGATCTTGCCCTCGGAGACTCCCTGCTGCTGAGGACTGCGCCTTCCGAGGCCCCTGCCTGCTGCGGTCCTGCCTGTCTGAGGCCCCTTCCTGCTGCGGTTCCTGCCTGCTGAGGCTATTGTGGCCTTACCCAGTGGTCTAGTGCTGTACTGTGCATTGTGTTGACTGTGTTGCTGACTGTGTTGTGGACTGTGTTTTTATATCGCTCATGTATTTTATATTTTAAATAAAGTGTAACCCTACTAGTTAATAAAAATGTTACACACCCAACATTAAATCGCGTGACCGCAAAACGTAAACATACTCCTAGGCAATGATGTCACAACTTCAGACTGTACACTACAAAATAAAAATAAATAAATCAAAACCAAATAAAAACGGCCGGCATAGCAGTAAAGCAATTAAAAAGCAAACAATCAGCGTTTACAACGGACTCGGGTCGTCCCGTTCTAACCGATCATAAAACGGG
This sequence comes from Agrotis clavis, assembly GCA_954870645.1. NCBI lineage: Eukaryota > Metazoa > Arthropoda > Insecta > Lepidoptera > Noctuidae > Agrotis > Agrotis clavis. The sequence continues at coordinate 27,962,055 of OX940917.1, read as the reverse complement.
GTAGTCGATGGAAAAAAAGAGAACCTATAATTGTTCAGTCGTAAAAACTCGGGAACTGGTGATGGTAAAACTCCATGGCGAATGGACGGAGCAACTGATTTTTTTTCTATAAAAAAAGCCACTGAGGTATGGGACTGCTGATTTTGAAGATTAGAAACCCAATCAGAGTCAACACTTCGATTTTAAATTTTATTTCAGTTTCAGAAAACGTTCCCACTGATGGGACACAAGTCCCTTCTTTATGGGAGTGAGTGGGATGTAATCCACCACGCAGCGGTGCGGATTGGTAGATGTCACATGTCTTCTATTTTTTGGTTCTAGGACATGCCGGTTTCCTCAAGATGTTTTCCTTCACCGTTTTGAGAGCAGTGGTGATGAAATAAATTAAACGAAGCATGCGCTTGGCTGGGTTCGAACCTCGTGGGTTAGAGAAGTTTAAGTTGAAGAAGTTTTTTTAGTGTTTCTACATGCTAAAGAATACTTGTATTTTTAATCAAAACTTGGCGTATTTACTTTACGTTTACGCCGCGTACACGTGTACAATGCCTCAGGACATATTATTTTAAAACTTAGTAGAGTCTGATTTTATTTCAGGCATTACAAAGGAGTTTTAATTGAAGCTTTAACTGTAAAGATATTGCTGAAACTTCCTTTGTTGATTTTATTAATTTGTTAGTTATTTTAATTTTAATTTATCTTCAGAAAAACACTTCTCATTTCGTCGTTCCTCTTCTCCTACCGAAGGTTAGGAGGTATTAGTTATCACGCTATTTTCTTCTTGTAATTAGTCGTTATTATTATTATATACACTATGGGCATAGTGTCCTACTGCTGGGCAAAGGCCTCCTTCCACTCTTTTCACTTCTCTCGGCTTTCTGCGACCGTGATCCGGTCCTTCACGAAGTGGTCCTAATCATCTCGCTACCTTCGTATTGGCCTGCCACGACGCGACGTTGAGTTCTCCCCATTTGCACTCATTCTGATGTTTGTTTTGCCCAGCTATTCTATGACTTCGGCAAACGTGGCCTGCACAATTCCATTTCAGCTTACCAGTTTTTTCTCTCACATCGAGAATTGGCGTCAAGGAATGCAGTAATGTGCTTTTTTATGCGGTCTGAAAGTTTGACTCCCAAAATACATATGGCAGTCATGCAAATTATAATTGAACTAAATCGTTACTAATCAAACCAGCCTACCGCAGTGCACAGCCAACATCCCTGGGTTGGAGCAGCGACAACCAACAAATCGGTTCAATCAGAGAGACAACCGAAACATCGAAAGCCGTCAACAACTCATATATTTGTCATCCACACAAAAACCCATTTATGCATTGTTAACATGCATACGTATTATTTATCGCCCGATGTCCAACTCTCCAGGCATAAATACTAAAAACAAAACAGTACCGACATCGAAAAAAATGATTAACATTGAAAATGAAGTGTTAATTGTGTAGAAACATTGAAAAATGATCAACATATGTTATATAAATAACAATAAATAAAGTTTCGAAATACAGTTTAAATAATAATAAGTGCAAGAGTGAGGTTCGAATAAAAAAACAACGTGTTATTAATTTCGTGGTTGTAGAGGTGTGAGCTTGTGGCACGGAGACGAGTGTGGAGTTGCCTTCAGATTTATTTTAAATTTGTTTTTTTTTTTTTTTCATTTGTTGTTCATTTAAAACGTATATATGGGAAATGATGAAAGTTATGCCCAGTGATGGGAAAAAATAGTTAAAAAAAACAACAAAATTGGCGAGCTCTTAAATATTTTGGATAGATATGGTATTTAGTTAAATTGAGTTGACAGATTTAAATTATTCTGAATTATGCACTGAAGTATGTACATCTGAATACTCGTATCATTGTGGGACATTTAATAATACCTATAAATTTTCAACTGAAAACAAAATAATTATGAAACCACAAACGGCTGCATTCCTCGAATTATTTAACAAAATATGGGAGATACTTAAATCACGTGAAAAATATCACTACTGTTATTTTATTATCAAAACACAGTGTAGGAAATAATTTGGAATGTTGAAGTTACATGATAAATAAATGATATTTATTTTGTAAGGTGGTTATAAAAACACTTTCACACGTCACACCCAATACTTTTAAAGCTAGATGGGGCCGGTGTTTCGTACCTGACTACTCTGAGAAGAAACAGCCGAAACTAACTTAGAGAAAGTCCAGACATTGTTTTGTTCAGGTCATACGAGGAACATGCGGGTGTCTGAGATGGTCTTTTGAGGAAAGAGCCACACCGATTTGAGTGGACCTGTCCAGTCAGTGCAAGCATTTGTCGGTTATCGTGTAGCTCGACTCAGAACACAAGGAGCTCAACGACCGACACGACGAACAATACCAAAGAAAGGACATTTGGGTAGGCCGCTTAAAGTACTCAAATTGTCAGACAGCAAAATTATTATGAATCAAAAGCAAAACTTCCCCACATTCGTCCTCGCATTTACAATAAAATTATAAAAAAGTACACAAATAAAAAATAAATAAAAAATTGGAAATATGTCAAACTGTAAAAAAAAAAAAAAAATAGAATAAAATTACAGAGTAATTAATGTCAAATGGTAAAATAAAAAATAACAAAAAATCAAAGTCACAAAGTAACCCACGTCAAATTGTATAAACATAAAAAATGACAAATTGTATAAAAAGAAAGGAATAAATAACAAAACCAGACGTAGTGGTACCACGTTAAAAAATAAACCACGATCAATATTATTAGCCAAATTGAAACTTTCGAGTATAAGCCTCCATCTATTTTTGCTATACTTTTTTTCCTGTGCAAGTCAAAGAGCCTTTATACACATCGCAAGGTAAGTCTCCGGTACCTTATAACGACTTTGGTATCTATCCAGGTACACATTGTTTACGATGGGCCTAATAGGCTCTTCGTACAGAACGCGAGGTAAGTCTCCGACACCTTACGGCTTTGGTATTCATTGACGCGTACATGTGTACGACCCTCATATGGATTTGTATTGCGATAGTCACCTGGATACCAAAGTCGTAAGGCATCGGAGACTTACGTCGCGTTGTGTACGAAGAGGCTGAACCAGGTTTTACCCGCGATAGTCTGAATATCGTCCACTAGTCTTGTCTACCAGCCCTTCATTTACTGCTTCTTCAGTTAATTGTTCGCTATGAAATTATTAAATTTATTACCTAGTTTTTAGTGAAACCTACTAAAAACTCGGAAATAATATTGTAACCAGAAAATGATAGCGAAAATACATTAACAGAATTATTTCAAAGCCCTTTTTTACTGTTGGATATTATAGCGGAATTCTTGAAATAAACCGGTTCGGGTTTTCAATAACAAATTAATCTACCCTTTGATGAAACCTGCGCGGGCATGCGGGCAGCGAGTAAAGGGCAACTCGCTGCCTGACCATGGACCATGCCCGGGTCGACGGCACCTCAAAGAGCCTCAAAGAGCGTCAGCATACTGACGGGGCCCCCTCTCAGAGGGCCAAAGCCTGCCGGGGTCGCGAGATCATTTCCTTACCGTGACCCCGGAACATAAAGGCCTACTGAAGGACACCGTGGATTTTAGTCAGTGAAAGTCTGACAGTCCCTCCCGCCCTGCCCGTGGTGGGAGGACTCATTTGATGATTTTACAACGTTAAAAAAAAAGGGTAAAAACCTACATATTTTAATGATGCTGAAATCATCCACTGTTTTTTAATACCCTCGGCAATTTTAATGGCGCAAGTGCACTTATTTGAACAATCATTCAATTTGTTTGAGTGCATTGTTAATTGAGATTGATGATTTTTAATACGAGTATGAAGTAATAGTTATTTATGATACTAGTGCGGTAAGTTGGTTTTTACAAACGAGTAGACGAATGTAAGCCCGAGCGAAGCCGAGGGCTTACCATAGTCACGAGTTTGTAAATACCAATTTCTGCACGTGTGTCATACAATGTTTTTCAACACATTTGCGAGAAAACAGTACAATATGTAAATAAACAAACTTTTTCATTTGACTATTTTTAACAGCAAATTAAAATAACTGTTTTCTGCAATTTGCGCCTCATTCAAAATATCAGGCTAGTCCACCTGGTATTTTGAATGATTGCATACTTATTAATATCAGATTCCTCGCTTGAACTCCTATTATTATTTTGTCTTTATAACAGTGGGAAAGTCGCAACATTTTTTGAAGTTTCTAATATGAAAATGGCGCGAACTTGCAAATGGCGCCACATGCATGTGGTGAAAAATTGAACTACATCTTTCGTCTCATTTACTCTTTAGTATTAAAGTGAGACAACGTATTGAGCAAAAGCGCTTCCAAGGAGGTTCGATCAGTCAGGTTGTTTATTCTCATAATGTGAAACTCTTTGGTGGAATTCTTATTTTTTTTTATGGAAATTAAAAAAAAACCGTAAAGAAAACGCACGGTGCTATACAACGGGGTGTGCCGTAAAATAGGTACTTAGATGAGAGTACCTATTTTACCGCACGCTCCGTTGTATGGTGCGTAATTTTTAACTTTCAAACAATGTATACAGGGTTCGTTAACGCATTTTTCGAGCAAATGTGTTGAAAAATAAATTTTACTACTTATTTGTTTTGTTTCAAATTCTGCTTATTCAAAACTATTTGTAAAAAAGCGAGTTTGATTGTTAGGTACTACATTTCAGGTACAGTACCCTTATCACGAGTTTTCACTATTTTACTTAACAGCGTCCAGTATTTACAGCGTTTCTTGTATGGAAAAAGGAACAATGCCTCTGGTGTGCGAAGAAGGAACTAATTTTTCCTTGAAATTTGTCAATTTGAAAATGCAAATTCCAGTTTACTTTATGTCAGAATAACTGAAAACTCATGATAAGGGGCCTTACTCTTGAAATCAATCCCAATCTCGATCGTATTCCAATTCGATTCAGTTTCAATTCCAATATTCAGAAAATTGGCACTCTTGAACGAAGTCGAGATTGAGATTTGAATCGACTGCATGTTTGACTACACCTACACTGATTGTCATGGGGTGGCCATACAAATGAAAACGTTAATTACTAAATTAAAAAATATTGAATTACTCATTAAATCAATAAATAAATGTGTGCTGATATTTATTTTCGTTCGAGTAAAGTCGATTTCATTTAGATCCAAAAAAATCCGCCCAATACTGTTCCAATCGTGAGCTAGTGTAACATTCAAGAGTGCCAAATGACAAGATCTCGATCCCAATTTCCAATTTCAATTGAGATCGAGTGTCGAGAGTAAGGCTGCAGGCCTCAGTAGTGTTGTTTCAAAACAGTTTCGACTCTGCCATGTATGATATTAAGGAATGTTTCAATACAGCTAAAACAAGTACGAGCTTAAATCGTCTAATCGGCTTACTTCTTTTGTTTTTTCTTCTTTTATAGGCTTTCTTTAGTTTCTTAGTTGAACATTATACTTTTATAATATTTAAAAACAATAAAAAAAGTTCAATTTTATTGTTTGTCCATAGAATCAGGTTTATGCTAGTGATCACAAATCTTTTCTGATGTGTGTAAATAGTGTCAATAAATGTCAGTGTTTATTTGACGTAATTTAATTAAAATTCATCCAGGTTTTACATTTGTGTGCTTTCGAACTGACTTCTTTTTTTACTGATACATTACACATTACACCACATCATTTCGCGAAATACTAGTAGTTGTTAATCGCGAGCCTATCGTTGAATAATAAAAAAAAACAATATTCTAAACTAGTTCAAGGACAATTTTTTAAAACCAACTTGCAGCCCTCACACAGAAAAGAAACTTATCTAAAGAGAAAAACACTTCGGCTCCATAGATTTCCCAGTCCGTTCTTCAATTCCGAACCAGAGTTTGACTTACGACGCAGGTCTAAATAACTGCCGGCCACTCATTACATTCCAACTCGCTATTTGCATAACTATTGGAATCGAACCTGGGACCCGACGGTGTGTGTTTAGCGTGATGAACGACCTGTGGACGTTAAACGCGTTCGCTGTTTCAATGCAATTCTTTTTTATTTGCAAAGTTTATGATCATAACATTTTTTATTCAAATAAATCATCAAAGCATCTTTGATTGGTAAAAGTTGATGGTTGTAAATATAGAAGATCATAAAAACAATGGGTGGACACCTTCGTCATCAGTTTCATCTTCGTCACCTCCTTCCTAGCTATAGGTATGGCTAGGAAGGAGGTGACGAAGATGACAAGTAATAGAGATCCTATGGAAGACGAGAGACCTCAGATATTATATTCGAACAATAATGGTCTTTTATTTGGTATTTTGAGCATCAATTTAGTACAGTGTAATAATAGTTTTTGTTATAGTCGTGACAGGTAAAACATGAAGTGACAAACTGGATGGGTTCTTTTCGAATTGGAAGGAGGACACACAGTGTCGTGAAAGGAGATCTTTGCCTCGGGGTAGGCCAGAGATGAGTGGAGAAAAAATATTGGGTTGAATTTAGCCTTCTTATGCCCGGTTTCTGGTGTCACCAGTTATGCTCTCAATAACTGTTGGTTCAACAAAGTTATTGGTCAGTTAAACGTAGTTTAACTCTCGCTGGGTTTCTGATGACACACGGACCGTTATCATAACTATGAGACCAATAGCCAGTTCCATAATGTACCACTAGATGGGTCTGTTTAACAAATAGAGTTTAATGGATTTTATTAGTGTAATTCCAGGTTAAAACAAGTATTATGTAAAAAAAGGCCTTTGCCCAGCATTGGAACACACTATTTTCAATAAAAAAGGAAAATACCGGTGACAAAATGAAAAGGAAAATAAGGAACATACCTACCTTACAACTGAAAACGGAACGCAATGTAATTATTTGCCATGTTGATTTGAAACAGTTCACCCATCATCATGGTGCTTGCAACAATGCTGAAATATGGTTTAATCAAAACAAGTAATAAACATGGTTATTAATTCTATTTAAAGCGTTAGTAATCATGCTAGTTAAAAAACTCAGGTATACCTACCTACAATGTTTTTTTCATTTTGAGGCATTTTTTGCGTGGACAAATAACTGCCAATAACAGTAAAAAATAATAAATAGAAAGAAACGAGCTTTATTTACATAACACTATGATTCAATTTTGTTTAAAACTAAAAATCATAAATACTGGTATTGATCCCAGATGTCTGACCACCCTTTGTAAAGAAAAGGTCAGAACAAAAAATTCAACGTCGTACTATAGTTGTGGAACCGATAAACGGCAAAGATTGGTCGGTCAAGTTGATCTTAGTTTATGTAGAGTTCAACTTACATTGCGGTGTTCAGAAACCCATTTTTGTAGTTTATCGAACCAACAGCGCTATTGAATAGATAAACTGTCGACAAAAGGACACCAGAAACCGGGCATTAAAAAAGTTTTGACAAGTTGGTAGGCGATTAGTTTTTAATCTTTGTAATATTATCTTTTGCGAACATAAATGAAAATTGATTGCCACAAATATGACGGATTAACACTTGAGGGGCATACCGACCCGAATAATATTCGTCCGAAAGAAAATAATCATTGTTTTTGCGAACTTACGCTTCATTAGTTGCCGTGGAAAGCCCGTGTTCCGTTGCGGGACGACTCACTAGTTTCATAATATAAATGATAGTAGTGGTTTTAATGAACTATTAAAACGAACTAAAGCTCTTCTTGCAATTTGAAAAAGTAAACCGCGTTGTAACAGATGAATTCCTGGTAAAAGTAGATTACAAACTCTACATAAACACTCGATTTTAATTTACCGTATATTCATTGCGCGCAACAGCAAATGTTTGGTTAAAACCTTTTAATAGACTCAAAACGAAAACGTTTCTCTTAAAATGAAAATAAAAATGTGTACTGAATGTTGAACGTTGTTGAAATATGAATTTAACAACAATTTCAGTCGCACAGGCCGATCTTCCGGGTTAAGCCGCGCTTACCAAAGTTGGTCTGTGGATGGATGACCATCTGTCACGGCGAGTTTCTTCCGTACCTCGGAAAGCACGTAAATCCGTTAGTTCCGGCTGTCATTTGTAGATCTTTGATAGTCGTTACTGTTATTCAGAAGCTCTAAAGTCTGACAACCAGTCTTATCATTGGGTATTGTACTATCTAAGTTACTGGATTGTGGAGTTCCGAAGAGGCAGTCGCTCCATGTAAAATACAGATATTCTGCTGCATCCGGTTTGACTGGAAGCTGACCCCAAAATAGTTGGGAAAAGGCGAGAATCATGAGCAGGCCTGAAAAAGGGACTGGGCAAGTGGGCAGGCCATGTCGGGCCCGTGTATCGTTAGACTGGAACTCTGTATGCAACCCAAGACCGGGGGAGGGGGGGGGGAGATCGCAAATCCAAGAGAAAGATGACTAAACGCTCCGAATGGCTTCGTCACAAAGTGGCTGGAAGAAGCTTAACACCGAGAGAAGTAGAAGGAATGGTGGGAGAGCAGAAGTGAGACAGGAGGGTGAAAAGCCTCACCATCTCCTTTTTTGCCATAAAGCCGTCAAACAAGCATATGACCCGCCTTTTGGAAAGCGGTCACTGTAGTTATATCCTGGCGGGACTTGCAAGGGCATTATGGACTTGGAAAATTGGAAAACAAAGAGCAACCGAAGAAACAAGTCGGAATTTTAATCAGTAAGAGTCTTAGCCCCTTCGTGCACAAGGTGATACAAGTCTCCGATACCTCACGACTTTGGTGTCCCGATGGTAATGAATGGCAATTCAAATCCATAGAGGTTCGTACACAGGCACCCGTTAATGGATGCCAAAGTCGTAAGGCATCGGAAACTTGCGTCATGTTGTGTACGAAGGGCCTTACAGTTCCTTGCGCTGCTTCTAGGCGGGTCATTTGATGATTTTACCACCCTAAAAAAGCCTATGGATGCCTGAAAATCCAAAGTAAATCAGAGAATTGCAAATCAGAGGGTGTAAAAAAGTAGGAAAGAGCCAATGTTCTGTACCGAAGCCCCGGAACGTTAAGGTGTATTGAAGGACACTGTGGATTTAGTCAATACCATGTCTGACAGTCTCTCTCGTCTCGCTCGGGGTGGGAGGATTCATTTGATGATTTTACCACGTAAAAAAAAAGATCTACCTTTTGTCGGCACAATGATTCTTCAAGATATCTCCGTCGATATACTGGCAAGTACTGTATTATCTCAGCAATGCCATGCAACGGATTTAGCAACCTAGAAAAAGTATTTATCTATGATTAGTATTTTATTTGATATTATACATAATCGTAACCTAAACTATAAATAAAAACTAACTAGTATTATGTACAAACAATAATAATAAAAGAAAACATTCAAAGGGCGTCAAAGAATTCATCCACATCGCTGTCAATGGAAACAGTGCCACGTTGTATGGCAATGCTGATTCGTTGGCCTAGGAATAGGCCAGCCCTCTGGTCACCTGAAGAGTCGAATAAACGCCTGGCGATATCCTTAAAAACGTTGTGGGCACTCGGGCCCAATGGTCCTAGAGTTTCAACCCCAAACGGCTCAAACACATAGCTACTAGCTAGCTAGCTGATTAGTATTGTGGAAGCAGATATTGGAAACTTTCAAGTCAAAACCTTATAAAGTGGCATATGGGCGACACGGGAACAAAAACGTACAAATACGACATAATAAGTAACGAAAGAAATCAACAAATAAAAATGATAAACGAACGGTGAAAGCACAGATTTCGTTCAAGTTCAAGTATGAACTTGAACTTGAACGAAATCTGTGCTATGAGGAAATCGATGAAAATTTTACAAATGCAAATGTAGTACTTACAGCAATGAAGGTATTTTATTTATGTTTACAGGAGAGACAACACAACAAAGCGAACCTGCATTTTGTTAAGCCTCTTTAGGGCTGCGCGGAATAGCGTCGGGCAGTTATTTTTGGGTACCGTACCCAAAGTGGAGAACGGGACAGACCCTTTTGCTAGGTTTTTAGAATGTGCGATTACTAAGACTGCTGTCCGTCTGTCTGAAATGACGAATTATGAATGTTTGATGTAACAAAGGTTCTGTAATAATTTTGGCAAGTAAAAAAGAGTGTTCATGGAGTTTCTTGCCCATTCTTCTCCATAGAGATCTACTCATTTGGAATGGGAACCTACGGTACTTTCACAGTTATTATGTCTTGTGACTGGGACTGTAGCACCATAACTGTTTTGAACTGTTTTAATTTTTTGTAATTCGGTATTTCTAAAGTGCCTGTAACTAGCCTACTTAAGATAAATGCTTTTTTTTGGTTTACCAGGCGGTACTTCATAAACCGTAATGTTAGACAAGTAGTTAGTTTAAATAAAAATAGGTACGAGGATTGGCTTAGGGAATGCCTTGTTTTGTTCCCCTACAAACGTATGTTAGAAGACAACTAGGGTCAGATTGAGTCTGATCAATGTGTCTGGCGGATTTTGTTTGAAAATATAGCTTCGAGAATTCGAGGAATAGACTCCAAGCTACGGTGCGCTACGCTGCATTATGTTGTGCTACGCTGCGTTGCGTAGCGTAAGCACCAGTAGGTGCTACGACATACTAAATATAGAAGTAAACGCTAACGCGCATAAGCAACACACATAGTTGCGTGTTGGCTTCGCTACCAGCCGTAGATAAGATCTAAGAAGTCTTTCTACATTTAAAAGCTTTTTTTTAATAATTCCTTGCCAACCCTCAAAGTGAGTGTCACTTTGAGGGTTGTCGTCAATGTTACATTTTCATCGTTTTTCAAAAAAAAAGATCGACTGGAGTAACATCGAATTCTATTAAATCATAATTATCAGAACCAATTGCCCTAGCTTGTACATCCTTAATTCAAATTGCTAAGATACATTTTAGATCGTAATTGTGTGGTTACAGGCAAAGATGAAATGAATACCACTTTTCTCAGTATCCTGCCTGTATTTCAGGGAAAACGCGCTATAATTAATTTTATTGTTGAAATTTTATCTTATTTAACTGTATGTTGGTTCTCAAACGATTTTGTATTTAAAGATTCATTTACTTGCTATAAGTATTTTCCAGTATACATAATTATACAGCGTGAATTATACATATACAGGGTGAATTTTTCAACTGGGCGTGGATGGCTATTTCCGAAACTGGGAGGAATATCATAAAACATTGAGAGGAGTTTCGAGGCCGATTTTGACGAAAACTAAAACTGCAGCATTGGATTTTAGAAAAATCAAATCATAGAAAGTAAAGAAAATTATGAAACAGTATTTTATGAAGACGGACACATCTCAGTGTTTCATCTTGACCAGGATTCGGACCCGCTGATTTTGGAAAAAAAAATCACCCTGTATTATTAAACTCTTCGATAGTGTTGCTGTTAAGGATAAAGTTCTGGAAAGTAATCTTAAACGACAAACTTAAGGAAATAGTAAACTTTTATGAAATTGCCGTTTTTCTATGTCACTTTACTTATAGGAGCCATAATTCATTCGAAATTCTAAAATTTCATTGTTTTCAATGTTTCACTGGATTTGACGTCTCAACAGTTCCACTGCATTCAGCAATATGAAATTATTAAGTTGAATAAAAAATAGAATTATTTCAAAGAAAAAACGGAAGAAAACTTATTTTTCGAATACAGTCATTGCCTTGAAGATTGATAAGTTTTTTTTTAATTATACGTTTTCCTTAATTTTGCCGTATATGATTACTTTTCAGAATTTATCCTTACCAGCAACACTATCGAAGGGTTTAATAACACAGGGTGTGATTTTCTTTCCAAAATCAGCGGGTTCGACTCCTGGTCAAGATTATTGATTTTTCTAAAATCCAATGCTGCAGTTTTAGTTTACGTCAAAATCGGCCTCGAGACTCCTTTCGACGTTTTTTGATATTCCTCATAGTTTCGGAAATAGCCATCCACGCCCAGTTGAAAAATTCACCCTGTATATAAAAAAAAAACACATTTTAAACCGAAACAATGAATAGAATTAAAGCTGTCGTGAAGTAACACATTATAATAGCAGTAATTATATATAAAAACTAAGCGTGAGGGTACTCACGCTTAGTTTTTGCAAGGACGGGCAGAACTTCGAACAGTAGCAACATTTCAGCACTATTATTACATCTCAGTCCTAATTTCAACAAAAATATGTTGCAGACAATTATACAGGTGCGGGTTTTGCAAAATTAAGCAAAAAAACTGACTGTGTCATTGTTGTCTTTAGGATTGTTCGCTCGTTGTATTTTAAGTATAGCCCTAACATAACACTTTGAAACTATTTTGGGAATGGGGTTCCGTACACTGGCTGATGGGGGATTCTAAAAATAACTACTAACAACCAAATATAAATTCACAGGTTTTATTAATGACAGTTTTAAACGCGTGGTATTATTGAATGCCAAACTGGTTTTAGACCAAAGTAAAAAATATCTTGTGCACAATGTAAATACCGTCCCTTATTATTTTAAGACATACACGTAACGATTTTGATTTAATCCAGTTATATACATAGAGCTATGTATACATAGCAAAATACGTAACATACAGAACAGAACTACAAGAAACACAAAGCAAGCAGTTTCCCGTTGAACTACAGAACCATTTCAAAGGTGTCTATTTTTTCTGCTTGCTACCGTAAAACTAAATCTCAAACTATACCGCTCTTATAAAAAATGAAACATTTATTACACACTCGAACCTCTATTATTTTGAGTAGCAGAAAAAATATAACACCCCAATAGTCCAATAAAAGTAGGATTTGGTCTTTATTTCAGATATTAATAGTCAAAGTTTCTTGGAAGGTTGGCTCTCTGTTCTCACGGCCATGCTGACATGTAACCGTTTGATTGAGTTAACAGTAATAAATAGTTGATTACAGGGCAGGCGCCGTCGTCGTAAACGTATATACTGTGGTTTATTATTAACGTAAAAATGTGGTTGTAACTTTTTGGACGTTTTATGAATTCGCTCATTTCGTTGTATGACCTGCGACGTCAATGATCGGAGATTTTTATGATAATAAAATTACATTTTTTATGGATCAATGGTATGAATACTGGGAGCATGTAGTGGATGCCTGACAATCGGACGTATGTGTCGTGTACTGTAATGAAAATTCCTGGAGGGTGCACATGCGATGCTGGCACTTGTCCATCGCACATCAGTTTTTGCAGGAGTACAATGGCACTCGTTGTCGCATCGAGCATTTAGTCGTACACCAGAGCGTCGTTCGAAATATTCACATTAAATTATATGACACAACATTACATTTTACAATCATTCTGATGCACTCTGATATACTGATAGCCAATTATAGGTTCAAATAAGGTGTTAAACGTTGATATAAAAAAACGTGTATGATGCAATTGGAATGAAGATGGTAGCAGCTTGTATCTAACAAGTACCGTACCTATTGTGTTTACATACTTCAAAATGAAAAGTTCCCCAATTTAGGGGGCAAAGCATTGCCTGCCGGGGTCGCGGGACTGTCTTGACAGGTAGGTAACTGTGAGCCTGGAATGTAAAGAGCAATATTGAAGGAAACCCGTGGATTTTAGTCAGTAGTCTCTCCCGTTCCACCCAGTGCGGGAGGACTCATTTGATGATTTTACCAAGATAAAAAGGAGAAAAAGCATTGAAAAATAAACGGAATTATTAGAGCTACGATAAGTGCACTATAAACTGTTTTCATAACACTTTGTTCAATGATTCAAGTGAAAAGGAAATATTATTTCTAGAACCATTATATTCTGGACTTACTCGAACGTAAACGTTTTTGAAATAAGACCGCAAAGCGCTAAGTTCGTAAGAAAGAAAGTGAATTGTACGCCCTCAATAAGCCACTAGTGCTATCAGAAAAAAAACTACTAAAAACTGCGTTGAATAATACTTCGGAATTTACAATAAAAGCAATAATGATTTCAAAAGTACACCATTCAATTTTATAGCTACAGAACCAACCCTTCAGTTTACTAGAGGCAGAACAACTTAATTACCTTAACCAAACTTAAGTTTAATATCAACTATTTGTTAGTCGATTTACACCTTTAAGCGATCGCTCGTTAACAGACTTTATTGGTGTTCATAAAGATTATATCGGGTATAGTATACCGAAACTAGTATTCCGCGTTATATAAGTTGCACAAGTTAAGCCCTTCGTACACGTACTTTGCATTCCATTTACGCGTACGTATGAACAAGCCTCTGTGGATTTGTTTTGCTATAGTCATTTGGATACCAAAGTCGTAAGGTATCGAAGACTTGTGTCGCCTTCCCCACTTTTTTGTTAGTTGGGGGAAGCCTTCAAAAGGCTACCGGTCTTTGGGGAAAAGACCAGGGAGTGTGAGATTTTTACCTCACTAAATCCACCCCGGTTGTCACCATCAGCACATGGGAGTAGGCCCCGCTTCCTCTTAAAAGACCTGACCGTGGCCCCTCTGTGCAACGCCTGTGAGGGCACATCCCTAGGGAGACTGTACAGTGGTCTCCTATTAGCTTTGCTTTCAATTGTGTACGGCGGCACGTGACCACTGTGCCGCCGTCGTCTATGAGGTCACACAGAGTCCCCACTCTGTACACTCGTGACCCCAAACTGCCACCTGCTCTAAATTATGCAGGCAGGATTACCGCATTTTAGGCAACGAGGCGGTTGCCACCCCGGGCGCCTCCTTCTCCGAGCGGGATCGGCCCTCTCACGATCCCGCTCAGCAACTTCTTTCTGAAGCATGACAGTCTCACAGAATGAGCTCACCGCTCTCCAGTTGTCAGAGTCTGCTAGCATAGCCTCTACCACCGCTGGTAGAGATAAGTCTTGCCCGATACAACCTACTAAGATGCGTCGTTCAGGATCCCAAGCAGGGCACTCCTCTAGCGTGTGCTGCGCTGAATCCAGGACGCCTTCACAGTGGTAGCAATTCGCTGTAATTTCTCGCCCAATCTTATTCAGGTAATCGCCAAGACATGCGCCGCCTAGTGTACGAAGGGGCTCAGAGTTCGGCGTCAAACACTTTTCATTGTGCTCCACCGGTACGCAGAGTTCTAGTTACTTTTGGGAAAGCTCGCTATAATCCAGGCCTCTTTGCCTTTTTTTTTGACATGAGAAAATCATTGTTTTAAAAACAAAATGTTCAAAAAATTATCGCAAAAAGTCTAAAAGCTCTTCTGACTTCCTCTACGTTGCATTAGATTTAACCTGAAAATAAAGGCCAGTTTATCACAAATTATATTCTAATTTTTAACACACGTCAAGTAACCTTGACTCCAAACAAATTGGCTGGACAACAACCACGTTATTGTTCCCTAACTTACATTTTAACACCTCACAGAGACTACAAAACTTTGTGAAAAACTTAAGTAGCACCAAGTGTGAACGATTTCGTAGCACCTGTATTTTATACAAAAGATGGTATTGTTGCATTTTGTTTTATATTTGGTTAGTGAGGGGGTGCTAATGTAATGTTAATTAAGGGGCGTTGAGACTGACGCAAGCCGGTCATGAATAGTCGAGAAGTTAGCCGTTGTCGAGAGCCTCGAAAAGACGTAAGTTTTTTACTTATTTCAAAATACACGTTCATGTCTGACAAAAGGTTTTAAACACCTGACGGATGAAAAAAGTTGTTGTGAGATACAACGATCTGATCATCTAAGTACTGAGCATAATAGCTTAATTTATTAAACAAAATATATGGTGACCTGAGTATACTTACAACAACTATAGTAATCCAGAGGCGTAATCACAAGATTTCCGTTTTTACAGTACTTGAAGCATATTTACTGTGTTTATTGTATTGGAAAATGAAAAAGCACCTCTAATGTACGATTGAGGATTTTTTTTTATTAAATTAACGTCGAAGTTCCTTTTATATTTTACCTAAAAAGTCGTGATAGGGTCTCAGTACTCTTGGAATTGGTTTTGTAATTTTGTATAAGGATTCAAACTAAACAATTATTTTTTAGTAACATATTACTGTTTAACATATATAATCTCTTTATCAAGAACAACAAATCCAAGTAGACTCAACTTGATACATCGCAAACCCCGAACGACTCAAGGCCCAAAATAGCACAGTATGGTCTCCGTCTGGAATCGAACCCCGGCCTCTTTGATCTGCCGTCCCCTTTGTAACCTTACACGGGACTGCTACCTCTCCACACCTGAGATTATTAACGACCGATGACTGACTGGGGTTACTGAAATAACAGGAGAGCGCAGTCATCAATCATTAACAGAGAAACAGGAGTTAAGTGAGATGTGTTTGGCGCAATTACTGTGACGCCTTTGTGCCGAACGTATGCTTCTGTGGGCTTGACCACAAACAGTGACCTGTAATTGTAACGGGAATTTCTTTTAAGTTTATATTTTACACCATTCGATAGTGTAACTAATAAAGATTTAATTCTGGGAAGTAATCCTAACGGCAAACATTTTTTTCCAAAATCAGTGGGTTCGATTCCTGGCCAGGATTATTGATTTTTCTAAAATCTAATGATGCAGTTTTAGTTTTCGGCAAAGTCGGCCTCGAGACTCCTCTCAACGTTTTTCTATATTCCTCATAGTTTCGGATATAGCCATCAACGCCCAGTTGAAAAATTCATGGGTGGCGAATGGTAAGATCAAATGCATGGAAAAGTTTGAAAAACGACACGAGGCGCCGGAGCCGCCTGTAGCCAATTCACGTTCTTCAAAGTAACTCATGTCTTATTCGCGCCGCCCGTCGCGCCGCTCACATAATGCGGCGCGTATAACGTTGCTTTTTCTCACTAAAATACGCGACTGTGCATACGCACTGGACACCGACGCCTGCGTAGCGGCTATTCAAGCCTTAAATACAACGTGTAACGTTAATAGCGCAAAACCTCTCGTGGGGTAACTCAGCCCAAGTTACTGAACAATGTTTGTTCTAAAACTTTTGGAAAAAAAAAAATAAAAAAAAATGATTTTTCATACAAAATGAGAAATTGATCGAGCCCATCAGTATGAAAATCTTTTTTTTTTATTTTTTTTTCCAAAAGTTTTAGAACAAACATTGTTCAGTAACATGGGCTGAGTTACCCCACGAGAGGTTTTGTGCTATGAACGTTACACGTTGTATTGTTTTAGTATTTCTAAATATTAAAAAAATTATATATTGCCTTTTTCGACAAATTATTTTTTTAACAGCACGCATTCTTTAAAATCCCATAAATGGACTCAATCTATTAAGTGTTATCAACAGATCCAATACTAAATTACTTCTTAAGAGTTTTAAGTGCAATAAGACCACTTAGCAATTATAGATCGTTAACGTAAGCCATCCCATATCTCATTTGCTCATCAAAGCAAACCTTATACTAATTAACAGTTTTCTTTTCAATAAACATCCAATTGAATTCCAGTTACGCTCAATTCATACTCACATAAGGTAAAAACTTCATGAATATCATAATATTTATTAATACAATACGTATCGGAGTATTAAATGAACTATTTCTATAGAACTTGTATTCCCATCTCGCCTTATATAGGCCGGCTGATTTTTTTATATAATTTTATAAAACTGCCTCTGTAACCTAATCATAATTATATATACTGAATGCTTGTAGGTGACTGAATTAAAATACTAGTAGATGACTAAATTAACAGCTGGTATAATAATAAATTATGTCACCTGCCGTATGTCTTGTTTTCAGTGTTGCTATGCTCATATAGGGCAATCTCCTTTGAAATTGTTACTGTTATAAGAACGTTTACGAACATCAAATATAAATATGTTTATGGCTCATATTTACGTAACAAATATGGAAATAGAAATAGAATAGAGAATGGAAACAGTTTAAGTAAAAAGTCTTACACGTTCTTGAATTACTTATTATCGAAAAGCCAAAAAGTAAAAAAATAAATAAAAGAAATGTTACATAAAACTTTGAAATTTTTTAAGTTCAATATTGTAAATTTATGCATCAATCATAATATAATTCTAATAGTACAATCAACTTCATCACCGTAACCTTTGCCAAGTTAATTGAGTTTGGTTTCCAGTCTTATTAGATTGAGGACCAATATTATTATAAATTGGACTATCTAACTCATTGAGATTAAAATAGGTTCAATTAAAGGTGACTAAAAATGATGTTGAAGTTCGAGAAAAAAATAGGCACCATCCTTTTTACCCCTTTTTATATTTCTGTCATATAATGAAGGTTGTCTGCTATTAGCAATAAGACCACCCCGTCTTAGTAACTATTGGTTAGAAATATTAAAAAAAGTTGTGTAACAATTTTGGTGTAAAATAAAGTAGTCAATGAATTTTATTTTGATAGTATAATATTCTATCTATCATAAATTCATAAATCTTATGCAGTGGTTCCCAAAATATACTGCACCGCAATCCACCGACCTAAATCTTCCGACTCAAAAAAGGGCCATAACTATAAAGGAGTAGATATGAAGGTGGGTCTATTCAAATAAGAAAAAAAACGTAGTTCCAATAGAAAATGTTAATGCTAATATGTACTAAATACATGGATTTGGATTTTCCTTTAAACTAGCAATCCTTGTATTAAAATTTTTTTGGAACTAAATGTTTTGTCTTGTTTGAATAGAAATGTATTCAAACAGTTACGCCCTTTAATCTTCAAGTCAACCAAAATAAAATCGGAATTTGGGATTCGGTGTAAGGTCGCTATTCAGTGAACTTTAGGAACCGTACCGTTCTGGGCTGTCAAAGCCTTAAATCAATCAAAATTACACCACTACCAGGGAAATTTTCCTAGTTAGCAACACCACATTGAAGCTGTTCCATTCCGGTTTCATGTCGACCGGTGGTTTTTGCGCTCCTATATAAGGCTCGGCCCACAATTGATATTAATTTCATGAGATGGTATTGAGGTAAAAAACCCGCCCCGTAAAGGCTGGCCGTCCTCTTTTTTTGCAACATATAATGGCTCCTGCAAAGGCGACTTCCGTGATGAAAGCGGTTGATTGGGGAGTGTCCAAGGAAGATGGGCTATTTGTACTGAGTTTTTCGTTCTCCATTGCTAGGCTGTCTATATTTTATCGGCTGGTATTGGTCGTATTGTGCGTAGATTTTCCAATAAGGAAGCAGATTGTATTATCGTATTGGTATGTTGTTAAGGCTATTATTATTTAGTCGCTAATTTGAGTTTATTTTATATTGTTTTATATTTATTTATTAATTTGAATTTTCCTGTTTTGTCTTTTTATATATATCTTTTTTTTCTTTTCCAATTCTCTGGTTTGAAAATAAATTTAATAAAAATAAGGATAACTTTTGTTAACTTTAGATATGACTGTAGGTATTCTTCTGTTAAGTATTTTGTGTGTGATGTATACGTACGTGAATAAATAAATAATTTGTTTTAAAACGTAGATAATTTGCCGTTTTGAGAACTAGTCCCTTTGCGACTCGTTTGCAATCTTGATAATTAGGTCTTTTCGCCTAAGACATTGCCAACACGATACCATAGCACGCAGCCATTTATCTCTCATAAAAAAGTAGCTAATTTAGTAAACGTAAACGTAACTTATGGATATGATTCGTGAATATAAAATGTGTCCATAGCAACATACTCGTAACATAGCACAACTCAGCCGAAAAAGCACCTTAATAAGTGAATTCGTTTTTGCAGATTTCCGTTTATGTGAAGCTATCCTCGCAGAATGTGTGTATAATGAAGGATGGTGCAGTCCACACACACACGCGTAAATTCCAATTTCACGAGAGCTGCCCCGCGGGCTTAGAACGCACTGGCGATACTTGTACGTCAATCAATAGCAATTTTAGGTCAATAGGTACCTTTAACGTAGCAGGTCAAACACACTATAGCAGAGTTGGCGTCGAATTTGGGGGAAATTCTCTTCTGTGATACTATTCGTTATAAGAGAAAAGAAGGCTTAAGGTTTCTTTTTCATTGAAAAGGGGACAAATCGTAGAACGTATGGCTTAAGCATCTACATTATTATCTAGCTTTAATAGTGCAGTCACTAATGAGATCTGGAGCGCCCTTTGTATTGCAGCGAAGCATTTGCCTAAATGCGTCAGTGCCACAAATTAAGGGTCCTTTCGGAAAATGGTTAAAATAACCTCCTCCATTTTTGAAGTCGGTTAAAAAGTGTGCAGATGAAAGTAATTTTTCGTCGGCTTTTACACAGAAACTATTAATAAGTAGTCTACCGGATTTAATACGCAACGTGGTTTGGCCATATCGTTATCAAATAATAACAAAAAAAAAACACCTAGACATATTGAGACGAAACCATTTTAACCCTAGGTACATTTTTTTTAAACATAAATCAATTTAATATAATGCTTTAACCTCTCGGACCCCAATGCGCCCCAATGGCACAATTTTGTGCCACCAAACCCCGACCGATTTTAAACTGTATTTTTGGAAAAATAAGGCTTAAAGTCGGTCAGGGATTCTTAGCAAAAATTTTTTCGCGGGGCTCGAGATGTTAATGCAAAGGAAAATAACTTGTTTTTTTTTTACTTTTTACAAATATGTCTTATAATTTCATTGGAATGAGTTAGAAATGCGCCTGATTAATTAAGAATGCGTCTATCTCGTCTTGTCGTAACGGATTACGGAACCAAATTCTCAAGGTCAATGAGTGAAAACAGGTGAGTACAATTGAGTTTCTGACGCGTAAAAAAACAACATAATTCGCAGATGAAGTGCGGTAGTCTCTTTAAATCATCAAAATCATTATTTTTGTCGGTCATCAAAGCCTCGTTAGTCATGGGCAGTCATCATGCCATCAGCCATCGTTAGCCAGTTCGTAAGTGATGAGTTGATGACAGTCACCATTGTGTCCCCTCTGTGGTTAGAGCAACGATGATGAGGAACGTCATCGGATTAAATAGTAACATGTCGTATTGTAGTAAATTAGTATAGTAACTCGCGGATTTTTACCTCAGTTTGCGTAATTTTATGGTTGTGTTTATGTGGCCTTTTTAGAACCCCTGTTTGTTCTTTTCTGCCTTCAAATTGATGAGTATGAGATGTGTATGTGAGTTTCTATGTTTGCAACGTACCCACGATACAGGAGAAAGTCCTTGTGTGGAGCAACTTATATACTGTGGAGATAGAGTTTTTTTTTTTTAAAAAGAACTTTTTATTTGAAACCTCGATAACTTCCTTTAAATATTGCAAAACTACATAATGTCTCTCCTGACGAAGATTGCCTTTTAATGGGTTGTAAAATCATCGACTAAGTCCTATCGCCTTGGGTGGAGCAGAAGGGACTCTTGCTGACTAAACATCCACCATGAATTTACAAAGGTTTCCAGCTAGAGGCGGTACCCCAATTGAGGGACGTAGGTTTCACTGGAGTTTCGCTGAGGCCCTACATTTATTTATTGCAGTATCAGTACTTACTAGAATAAAATATGAAAAATTGTATTTTTTCAGTGCCGTTTTTAAACTGGTTGTTTTTTATTTTGTCTGAGTCTCATGTAAGGATGAATCACGACATTAAGGACTTCTGTCCTCTCATTAATCCTTCCACACGGATACAAGTAATATTATACCATTATGTGCGGCATACATTAACATCTAGCATATCTGCTTACCCCGCAAGAAAACAAGGATAATGATACACAAGGATACAACAAACTGTACAAAATCTGTTCACAATATTATCGAGATCATATTTTAAACCTTACGGCTTTGAATTAAGGGGCAGAATTGACGGCATCCGTCAACAGAAATATAATTGTCACTGCATAATGAGATGAAAGCTATGGCGACTATTTTAGGAGGATTGAGACATACGGGCGGGAAATGAAACGAGCAAAGTAATTTCGGAGGCGGGTTACACTCGATTCGAGAATAGTTTGGTAACTAGACAATATTAGATATACATACTCGTAACTTACACGTCACGTAGACGTTGTGTAAGTTATGTCTATATCTATAAGTCTGACAGTCCCTCCTGCCCTGCCCTGGGTTGGAGTCTCATTTGATGATTTTACCACGCTAAAAAAAGGCTACGCCGTTTGTTTTAATTATTTTCTTGAAAGTGTTATATAATAAAAGTAACACTTTTTGTATTTACATAATATACTCGAAGAGAAAAGTGTCTACAATTGAACTCATCAATATACCTAACACTTTTATGATTAAAAATAACTCAAAATGTTGCCTCTCAAAGTTTAAACAACAGGAAAAAACAGTCTTGATCATACCTGCCCATATTGTTGTGAAATACGAAATAATTAACATAATAATGATCAGCGGGGTATGCGAGCCGGCCCAAACATCAGTATGTATCGTTTCTAATTATTATAAATCTGTCATCGCCAATGCGAGAGGACACTGTGTAGTCTTTTTTCACCCAGCGAGTAATTTCACACGGACAAGTGTTAGGGATGTTAATTAAATGCTTCGATTTTATTATTGCGCACGTCTGTTTTTTGTTTGTGTACACTGTGCTTCCATGCTCGTGCTTATTGTGATTAATAAAAAGGTTCGGGAACTCCGAATGTCGTGTTGAAGAATTATTGTTTGTTTTTATGAATTGTGTTTTTGCTGTATATCTAGTATAATAATATGATGTTGTTTCTTTGTTAGGTTGTGGATCGGTTTATTTATTGGTTTCTTGAATTTCGGGAATATTGTTGTTGTTAATTTAAATAGTTTCATTCAGAAGGAGTTGTAGGCTATTTTTAACCGACTTCAAAAAAAGGAGGAGGTTATCAATTAGACTGTATTTTTTTTTATGTTTATTACCTCATAACTTGCGGCTGGGTGAAACCGATTATCATGATTCTTTTTTTATTTGAAAGCTGGTGCTTCCCGTGTGGTCCCATTGTCAGCATTTCAGAATCTGATGATTGGAACTTGGAGAAATCGAGGGCAACCCTCAAATTTTATTGGGTCACACATAGTTTTTCGCAAATCATGAAGTAATTTAAGTACTTGCATAAGTAAATCATCATCTCATGTAGCTGAGCTGATGATGGAAGGTACAACTCCTCTGATTAAGTAAATTATGTTTATGTTCGCATATCTTCGGAACTACAAGTCCGATTTAAGTAATTCTTTTTTTGTAGTACTAGGTATCGTTCAACGCAGGGAATATTTTAAGTTTCATCAAAATCGGTTCAGTAGTTTTTGAGAAAGGGAATGAATAAAGAGCTATTAAAGATGTTACACCGGGACCGGTAGGTCCTACGGATTACTAAATTCTAGTGCACATGTAAGAAAATGATGATGACAAAGATTGTGGTTGAATATTTAGGTAAACTAAAAACTTTTTCTAAAAAAAATGTGACCGCCTTCAAAAACAACCACAAAAAAGGGTAAAATAACCTACAAAACTTTTCTTTCGGATGTCGGTGGCAAAAGAGACAATGAAATTAATAAAAAAAGTCACCGACTTCCGAAAGAAAAGTTTTGTAGGTTATTTTACCCTTTTTTGTGGTTGTTTTTGAAGGCGGTCACATTTTTTTTAGAAAAAGTTTTACTTAAAAAAATAATGAAATCGGTTTGTTAGGGATTCAAAGATATTGTGATCATCGTGGATTTTCTGTATCCTCCATTAAGAACGAAAGCAGGATTAAGGATTAGGTTAATCTCAGTGAACTTAATCCACTGTTATCCCAGAAAACTCCCATTTTACTGGATAAGATTTCTCCATTTAAGGCCTCATTATTCATCAAGGCTACAAATATATTCTTAAAAATAAATCACCATCTTTCTTATACAAAATTGTAAGTCAAAGCATGAAACTCTTGATAAAGCTTAATACATCAGGTGTAGCTTTTATAAAAAAAAAACAATTAAAAATACCAGCAACGTGTTATTTATATCCATTCTAATAATAATCGAAGCATCAAGAGTGCTAAAGTAGCTAATTGGTGTATATAAAAGGTGTTATAGAATGCATGTAGCTGTCATTATATCATGATATCGCGTTAAAGGCATGCTTTCTGTTCTTGTTTTTATACAGTGCCTGCTAATAATATGTTACCCTTTGACTTTTAAAGAACATGACATTAGGGATAATATGGCTATTTTACAGTATAACTATCGACATGACAGCAAAAAAAAATACCCGCAATTTTATCATACAACACTAGGGCCACAATGGACGTTTATACGAACATTTGAAGACTGTTATTGCGAAAATAACGGGAAATGATGTTACTGTGGCCCGGCTATTCACGTACCTATGTTTCCACTTGTTAGAGGACTGAAAGTTTGATGAGTTATAACCAAGGAATATTGTACGAGTACTAATTCATCTGGGTTTTGAAAGCTCAATTGACGTCACTTATACGGTGACTATCAAACTATCTTATCTTGCAACCGCATAGTGATTGAGTGTTACAAAGTCCTACCACAAAGTATCATATTATTATGCATACCCAGTAACAGTCGTGGTGGCTATGTAAGTAGACTCTGTCTCTATAATAAAATAAGTACTGGACTATTGTTGGAAGTGGACCCCAACATCTTTGGGAAGTCACAAGACAGATATATTATATTAATCTACATAATTATACAGCAAGTAAACCTTTCAAAAAATTACATGCAGGTGAGAGGATTACTTTAATGACAGTGAAAAGTAAAAAAACCTTTCTATCATTTTTCATTTTTAGGTCATTACCAATAGCACGATTTAAGAACAAGCCAAGTTCACATTAAATTACCGTCAATATCTTCACCCCACACAATACTAGTGGAGGAAAATTAGTTCCGTATCTTTAAAAATCGAAATATCACGAGTGCAATGTTAATTGGGCTGGGGCGCTGGGCGGACGTCATCGGACGCCTGGCGCGCTTCGCTGAGTCGTGGCGCAGCCCTCGATTACGACACAGAGTGAACCGCAAATGTCCTAGTGTTGTCCTCTTTCGTTTGTGCCTAGCAACGCTGTGACTCCCTGAGGACGGTGACAGTGACAGATGATCCAATTTTTTTTTTGTTGCAGGGATTTTTTGATGATTGGAAACCTATTTTATTACCTAGATCAGAACTTCGCCACGTTCATAAGTTTGGAGAAGCTTTCTTTTTTATAGAAGGTTTTCTTTTATGGTAGGATAAAAAGGCTCAACTAAATAAGATCAGGAATGCAGGCGTGTGTATAAAATGCATGCAAGTCTTCTATTCTAAAGTGCCTTGACAACTAATGAGATTTTAATTTTCTTTTCTTTTTTTCTGTAAACATTTTTATTTTTAGTAAAAAGTATAAAAACATTTCAGTTCCCTAATTATCAGTAAATAATTTCGAACTGATTTCAAGTAATAAGTGGAGAGTTTTTTAGGTAACTCTAAAAAAACATCATCCACCTATAACACAAACTACAACCCCAGCTGTAACACAAGCCCTTCTTTAAGCTAGATTCACCAATACGGATATAAAAAACCGGCCAAGTGCGTGTCGGGGCACACACAGTGTAGGGTTCCGTAGTTGCCCATCAAAATACTTATGCGAACTAACTAAACTGATTCGCTGAATTTAATTTTAAAAAGAAGAATTTTCAAAATCGGTCCAGGAGTCTTTGAGAAATCGGGGAAAATACATATAAAAAAAGATTACGACGAATTTAGAACCTCCTCCTTTTTTTGAAGTTAGTTAGAAATAGTTGACGATAAAAACCTACCTATCCCCAAAAAACATACCGCAAAAACATACCTATTAAAGCTGTAAAAATAAAGTTGACAAACTTACATTTGCAGTTGAAGGACATGTTCTCCGATACATTTTGTTTAAGAAAATATGTTATCCAAGTACATTTTATAAGTTGGTCGACTATTACTCGTAAAGTTGTAAAGCCTACTTAGTCATGATAATTTTCTTTTAAACTTCGTTATATATACTACTATTGTGAATTTTTTCACACCCCCAAACATAACCGTTTAGCTGGTAGAGGGGGGGGACACTCGAGTCGAGCAAAATTTAGCACTTTAAAGCTTAATATTTCACAAACGGATTTTTTTATCAAAAAATTGTTAATGGTAACTATCAATATTTTTTAAAGACCTATTTAATGATACCCCACACAAAGGGGTACGCGAGAAAAAAAAAACATCCCCACTTTACGTGTACAGGAGGTACCCTAAAAAAAAATATTTCACGAGATTTTATTTTACCACTTTTTCGGCACAACAAATCCGTATATTTACACCAAATTACAGCTCTCTAGTACTGTGCGTCTCTGAGCTAAACTGCGGACAGACGGACGGACGGACGGACGGACATGGCGAAACTATAAGGGTTCCTTGTTGACTACGGAACCCTAAAAACGCTTCCTATATTCTACCTACACGCCACTTTGTAGTTTTCCTTCCCTCTGTGGCGCTCCCATCATTCGTCTGCAAGCGGTCATTAGGCGCGACTAAGTGGTTGGCGCGCCACGTGTCGCAGGCACGTCGCCTAACGCACGGTATTTTTACCCCATGTTTCTGAATGAAGGAAAGGTCACCAGTTCAGTGCTTTATGAACGTGAACTTTGATGGTTGTGGCTTGGTGTAGGAAATACGACACGTTTCTTTTTATTTAATGATGTGGGGATGAAGGTTATAACTCCCTTTATTTATTTAGGTTGATTCTCACTTGAGGTAGATCTATAATAATATAAGCAAACCGTTGATAGATACATTTACGTCGTCCGAAAGCTCGGTCGTGTCGTCGCGCCAGCGATCCGCGCGATGGGCGCACGCACCTCCGCCGCGCCCGCCGTAGCGCCAATATAGGTACTGGGTTCCGCAAACCTCCGGTTAACCGCGCAGATGAACGGTATCGTATGAAAAATCTCTAAACTGGATATAGGAAGAGAATTTTTGTAGCCTCTATGAATATTATAAAATCGCTTGGCTAAATTACATTAAACCTCACGGAAAATTAAATTGACATTATACATATAATATTTTCATCCCGGCAACTATCTGCTTAATAAAACCCACATTGTCAGCCCCTCCGAGGCCCTAGCACGATTTTTTCACGTTTTTGAAAGTAACTTTCGTTTGATGGATAAAATTAGATTCTCGTTCGTAATAATTATACTAGATGCACTTTTATATTTTCCATGCAATTTACGTGTTATTTATTTCAAGGACGAATTACGGTCTAATACGTGGAATACGTGCTAGGGCCTCCGTTTATCACCAGCCAGTCAAAAATTCAGACTCTGGTTTGCTGCTGAGAAATTAATAATTACAGGAGTAGCAGTTATGACTTACGCACCATCCAAACTTGATAAAAAACGTTATGATATGGTGGCACACAAACACAGTGTTAAGTCTTCTAATTTATAAGAAGTAAACAAATAATATTTATCTTTGTATAATTCTACGAATCTTGTAAGTCAGCAGGGAAACGTAGCTATGACGATATCAATACCAGGGTTGACAATAGGCATAATTTGACAGCATTAATGAATTGCAAAAAGGAGATGGAAAGTTCAAGTATGTGGAAAAATTCAGACGGCTATAGAAATGGGACCTAGCACTGTATAACGCTGAATAGCTCAATATTCATATTTCACATAAAAAAAGTTTCTAAAACTTGTTATATCTTCATAATCATGATAAAAAAAAACGTGAACACCTACCGTTAAAAGTACTACAAAAATCGCAAATATTGATATTGCTATAAACTTTTACGTAGGCGTTTAGTTTAATGTATCTGCGATTGTATTTATTTATTGACTAGCTTCTGCCCGCGACTTCGTACGCGGATCCTGTTGCTTATGCCAGCGACGACGGGGTCGTCAAAATCGAAGATCTGAAACGTCGAATTCTAAGAGCCTGGCGACGGGAAAACAACGGGATGCGCGAGACGATTCCAGGCGTTCCAGATCTTTCATTTTTGTGAGTCAACAGAAAATGACCATCAGACTAAACAAATCTTGCTAAGACGTCATTCCTATGTATGTATATTAAGTATAGTGTAGCTGGGCTCTTGGAGCTCCACATCAGGTGTTCCAGATCTCAATTTTCATACGTCAACAGAGAGTACTCATTAGGCTGAACAACTCTTGCTAAGACGTCATTCCTGTATATGTTATAGTGTACCTGGGCTCTTGAAGTTCCACATCAGGTGTTCCAGATCTCAATTTTCATACGTCAACAGAGAGTACCTACTCATTAGGCTGGACAACTCTTGCTAAGACGTCATTCCTATATATGTTATAAAGTAGCTGGGCTGTTGGAGTTCCACATCAGGTGTACCAGATCTTCAATTTTTATTGGACAACAGAGGTTGCTCATCAGGCTCAACAACTCTTGCTAAGACGTCTTTACTGTATATGTTATAGTGTTGCTGGGCCCTTGGAGTTCCACATCAGGTGTTCCAGATCTTCAATTTTTATACATCAACAGAAGGTGCTCATCAGGCTGAACAACTCTTGCTAAGACGTCATTCCTGTATATGTTATAGTGTAGCTGGGCTCTTGAAGTTCCACATCAGGTGTTCCAGATCTTCAATTTTTATACATCAACAGAAGGTGCTCTTCAGGCTGAACAGCTCTTGCTAAGACGTCATTCCTGTATATGTTATATTGTAGGTGGGCTCTTGAAGTTCCACATCAGGTGTTCCAGATCTTCAATTTTTATACATCAACAGAAGGTGCTCATCAGGCTGAACAACTCTTGCTAAGACGTCATTCCTGTATATGTCATAGTGTAGCTGGGCTCTTGGTGTTCCACATCAGGTGTCCAGGATCTTCAAAATTATTCTCTCAGCAGAAAATGCTCATCACGTGGAACAATTTTTGCTATAGCACCATTTCTGTATCTCTTATAGTTAAGCAGGTCTGTTGCGGTTCTGCATCAGGTGTTCAAGTTTCCAAGATAAATTATAGCCTATATGTTAACCGGACTTAATACCTATACAACAAAAAAAAAATCATTCAAATCCGTCCAGTAGTTCCGAAGATTAGCGTGCACAAACACACAGACAAACAGACAAACAGACAAACCGACAAACAGACAAACAGACAAAAAAAAAGTTAACTACATTTTCGGGTTCGGCATCGATAAAATAACAACCCCTGCTACTTTTTTTTTGTATATTTCCATTGTACAGACACAACTTTTCTACAAATTTATTATAAGTATAGATGACCACATTTTTTGTGACTCACTCAGATTAATTAAATATCTTCAAACTACATTATTAATGATAAACACATTAATAATATGTTAGTTATATCGGTAAAGTCAAATAAACACGCTGGGCGCCTTAATATTGTATAACATTTCGTGATTGATAAATCCTTTCTGAACTCGTTGTTGAACCCTCTAATTAGCTAAGGATACATTTAACAATTTCGAAATGAAACAAGAAAAATAGGAAATACTATATTTATTCGATAATCTGTGATTCTTATAAATAAAGTCTGAAAGAATACGAAGCGACGGACTGTGTTTAAATGTCATTTTATTACGTGATGATGGAAATCTGGGTGTGATGTTGTTAATTTCTGCAACTTTGAACTGTTTCTTTCCACTACATGGCGATGGCCTTGCAATGTTCTCACAGAACGACCACAAGTTAAGCACTCCGTTGAATAGCCGAATAAACGAATTTCACCAGTTGCTCCTGAATGCAGCAGTTCAAAACAAGGATGACAATGTTGGCTGAAAGATCGGCCTGTGCGGTTATAATTATTTAGCCACGAGCTCCTCTCGAGTGTATATGACGCCGTAGTCTTCGCGTGGATATACCACAGTTTATGCATTGCATGATTCACAGTATACAAGTTAAGTCCGGGTCGAGAAGCGAGAGGTCGGTAGGTTTGCAAGCAGGAAGTCCAATAAACAAGCGGGGGTCAAGGAAAAGCAAAAGGAAGAATCACAACGAACAATATTAATAAGCAGAGCGCAGAGCGTTCAAATGACGTCTGACGTTTGTTTTTTTCTTAAAGAAGGGATTGGACTCAAAGTGTCACAGAAGCGATAAAAGAATCGATTGAAATCGTTAGAAAGTAGTATCGATCATATTTCAGTTATTTTTTTTTCTCTCCCACTCCAGCAGGTGTAGCATGGCGCCGTAGAAAGAGGTTTTGTCGACGCAAGAATAGACAAAATGACAGAACGTAGAAATATTTTTAGCGTTTTAAGCATGGTAATGTAAAAAATACGGAAAATAAACGTTCTTTTCTTCAATAGTGTACGAATGGTGTCATATTTGTGCAAAAAACAGTCTATTTGTGTAGAAATAACGATGAAATAACTTTGTCTTTTCTTGGTAGAATAGAGATAGAATCGCCATGCTACGCGTGCTGGGCAATATTCTCTTTCCACTTATACCTTCCACGATGTTGGGCATCTTCCTTCCAGTTCAGACGGAACCTGTCCAGTTAATATTATTCTGCACAAAATATGAACTAAGATTAAACTAAGAAGCTCATTCCGAAGCTTTTAACGAAAATAATAAAGTTGAGTTTAGTGGACAAATCACTTTAAAACAATCCGATTTTCCGAATCAAAACGCATGAAAACACAATAAAAAGCAACGAAACGACTCTGAATCTATCGATTCCCGCCAAATACTGTTTCAACGCCAATTCTTAATTTCAGAAAACAAATCGTTTTAAATCACATTAGTAAAAATCGATTAAATACAGTTTCTTTTTAACAATCTGGAAAAGCGTTATTACCCTTCCCTAGTTTTCATTACTTCGTCGTGAGTGTGACCAAGTCATGTCAATAAAAAATGAGCGAAAAGCAATTCAGATACTTTTTTATGTTTAACATTTTATATAAGTCTTAGGAAATTATTAAACATTGAACAATTCATTAATGAATTTTCAAATACTACGAGTTAAAATGAAATTCTTATAGACGACTGGGGCACTCGTTTAGCCATCACCTTTGTCCGTCAGCTAGAGTTTTGAAAAATAATACATATTTCTTCTTTGCATATTTTATAAAGATGTAACAAAAAAAGGATTGCCAATTTTAATCTTCCTCAATTGTGATTAACGTAACAAAAGGAAAATTACGTGGGTATCAAATATTTTTTGATAAATAATCTAATTGAGGGACCATTACATTTTTTAGACTTATTAGTCTTAGACAGTTTTGTTTGTTTGTTTAGACAGATGTTGACTTCAGCGTTACCAAAGCGTTACTCTCTCCGGATTAGATTCGGATCGGTAAGGATCACAAACAGTCGAAAGATGGAAGGAAAGTCGATGTTCTAAAGTACCTAGGACAAATAGTAATAAGAATTTGTCACACTATTATGTGTCTCTTCTGAATTATGATTTTTCTTCATCAATGTTCCTACTGTTGGGTCACAGCCACCTCTCTGTTAGAGCGAGTGGGACATCATTAATCGGGGGCCGAATGTAGATGTCACATTCGTCTTCGGTTTTTTAGTTATAGGATGTGCCGATTTCCTCGCCATATTTTTCTTCACCGTTTGGAGATGAGAGAGAGAAATAAAATATTTTGATTTTGATCACCCGTGCGTGACCAAGTGACACGGTTTTTTTACAAAGTACCTACCGCCTCGAAGCCGTGAAACAGAATGCAAAATATAAGAGGTTGAAATAACTTTGTTTACACCTTATCGTTATAAATATTGACCCTTTGCCACTGTAACGATAGTCCGAGCTAATTTAAACCACATAACCAACTTTAATCAATAGTTAACGCGAGCCCTAACGCCGGTCGCACACAATTCTCGTTAAAGTTAAAACACAATAATTAATACGTATGCCCTTCAATAGGTGTTAAAGTTTATCGCTATATTTTTTTTTGTGCAACAATCGACGGAAGCCCGCGATACGTTATCACGTTCACGTTATTCTAGTGATCACGGTACTCTTTATTCGTATGCTAGCTTTATAACCCGGTTGTGCTTAGGATTTTAATACCAACTTGTATGTTGTACTCTTTAGAGGAGCTCGTGGCTAAATAATTACAGCCGCACAGGCTGATCTTCCGGGTTAAGCCGCGCTTGCCGAGGTGGTCTGTGGATGGATGACCATCTGTTATAGCGAGTTTCCTCTGTGCCTCGGAAAGCACGTAAAGCCGTTGGTCCCGGCTGTCATTTGTAGATCTTCAGAAGCTCGAAAGTCTGACAACCAGTCTTACCATGGGGTATCGTATTATACCAGTTACTGGGTTGTGGAGGGCCGATAGGAAGTCGCTCCATGTAAAATATTGGTATTCAGCTGGATGTGGTGCGACTGGAAGCCTACCACAATATAGTTGGGAAAAGGCTAGGCAGATGATGATGTTGTACTCTTTACTTGTGCAAGGCAAACGAGTAAGTTAGAACAGTGTTTCTAGGATCTTTGTATAGGCTGTGTGGAGTCATGAACCATGCCCGGGTCGACGTCGTATCGTGTTCCACGCGCCTCAGAGATGTCAGCAATGCGAAGATGCACATTTAGACAAGCCTGTTGGTCTAGTGGTTAGTGACCCTGACTGCTATGCCGGAGGTCGTGGGTTCGATTCCCACCCAGGACAAATGTTTGTGTGATGAGCACGATCATTTGTTCTGTGTCTGGGTGTAATTATCTATAATATGTATGTATTTAGAAATATAATTATAAGTATGTTTATCAGTTGTCTAGTGCCCATAACACAAGCTCTGCTTAGCTTGGGACTAGATGGCGTTGTGTGATAGTTGTGGAATATTTATATTTGTTATTATTTTATTACACATCTTAGAGTTCCAAAGTCTGCCAGGATCGTGAGACTGTCTATCAGGTAACCGTGCTTGGATCGTAAAGAGCTATTGAAAAATCACTGTGGAGTTTAGTCAGTACAAGTCTGACAGTCCTTCTTCAGTGGGAGGAAACATTTTGATGATTTTACCATGACAGAAAAAAGACTGTTCTATAAAATCACTTTTGTAAAAAGTGTGTTTATTTTGTGTAGCATTTGAGCCGTCAATAACAATAAAGAGAGCGACATTATGTCTCCTTGTGAACAATCAAAGGAATTTAAAAGCTTTTAGTATCATCAAGGAGCAACAATCCTTGACTTTGACTTTTCCAGCACAATGAATAAATATCTACTTTTTTCATGGAACTACAAGTACTATAAGGTTCAATTTACATTTATTTTAGAATTGAATAAAGCGAATTTTTGTATGAAATTTGTCCTTATTGTATAACGTCCGGAGGAGTAGGTACGAACCAAAAAATATTTCGAGCGTTTTCCAAAGAATCCTCGCGAATTCTCCGAAATTTTCGCATTTATGATCTAATGCAGTTTAAACTTCACGGACCTAATTTAATAAAGTTCATTATGATTTGTAAGATTTCGTTACAAGAATTCGCTTCCATTATGCCTTTAACAATTCATCATCCATAGCCTGGATTTTCCCACGGCAGGTTTTGAGCTACTTTTTTCTTTCGATAAGCAATCGGGACAGCTAAGTTATAATCGAATATATAATCAAGTAAAATGAAGAAGCAATCGGAAAACATTTACAGACGGTTTCTGAGAAACTGATAAGTAATATATTTTACTCACAATTCCATTGACTTTCCGGAATTCTTGGTAAAATAATGTCTCTGGGTGATATTGATAAACTGTAACGGATTTCCCATCAATTAGTGCTCATTGTAACATTAATGCTGTGCAGGCAGTGGATTACGAATGGATGTCTTTTAAAATGTACAGTTAACTGTACTCTCCATCACGTGTAGTATGAGGTACCATGCTATGGTAAAAGAAACGATGGATTTAGTCGACGGAAGAAAAGACAAAATGACAAAACGTAGATTATTCTTACGAATGTTACATTACAGAGTTTTTGGCAGAGTCCTTCTTTTTACCTTGGTGAAATCATCAAATGAGTCCTCCTACCCATGCTGTCAGGCTTGCACTGACTTAATTCCACGGTGATCCTTCAATAGCCCTTTACGGTCCAGGGTCAGCGGTTTCCCGATGAGACAGTGTCGCGGTCCCGGCAGTTGGCATAGCCCTTCTGTCAAAGCTGACATCTTCAAGAAGAAAAAATTATTGACGACCGTTACTAAAATGTTTGCCGGAGAGATCGCGAAAATGTTCTAGGAGATGTTTGGCTCTGTTCGTTACAAGTGTAAGTAAGCGACACTACCGTACTGAGCGGTCAAATCGCATACATCTTAAAGTCAGCTTCCAGTAAGTAAGAAAAGTTTGTTGGTTTCAAGTGAAATAGCAATAGTAAGCGACACTACCGTACTGAGCGGTCAAATCGCATACATCTTAAAGTCAGCTTCCAGTAAGTAAAAAAAGTTTGTTGGTTTCAAGTGAAATAGCAATAGTAAGCGACACTACCGTACTGAGCGGTCAAATCGCATACATCTTAAAGTCAGCTTCCAGTAAGTAAAAAAAGTTTGTTGGTTTCAAGTGAAATAGCAATAGTAAGCGACACTACCGTACTGTGCGGTCAAATCGCATACATCTTAAAGTCAGCTTCCAGTAAGTAAGAAAAGTTTGTTGGTTTCAAGTGAAATAGCAATAGTAAGCGACACTACCGTACTGTGCGGTCAAATCGCATACATCTTAAAGTCAGCTTCCAGTAAGTAAGAAAAGTTTGTTGGTTTCAAGTGAAATAGCAATAGTAAGCGACACTACCGTACTGTGCGGTCAAATCGCATACATCTTAAAGTCAGCTTGCAGTAGGAAGTAAAAAAAGTTTGTTGGTTTCAAGTGAAATAGCAATAGTAAGCGACACTACCGTACTGAGCGGTCAAATCGCATACATCTTAAAGTCAGCTTCCAGTAAGTAAGAAAAGTTTGTTGGTTTCAAGTGAAATAGCAATAGTAAGCGACACTACCGTACTGAGCGGTCAAATCGCATACATCTTAAAGTCAGCTTCCAGTAAGTAAAAAAAGTTTGTTGGTTTCAAGTGAAATAGCAATAGTAAGCGACACTACCGTACTGTGCGGTCAAATCGCATACATCTTAAAGTCAGCTTCCAGTAAGTAAGAAAAGTTTGTTGGTTTCAAGTGAAATAGCAATAGTAAGCGACACTACCGTACTGTGCGGTCAAATCGCATACATCTTAAAGTCAGCTTGCAGTAGGAAGTAAAAAAAGTTTGTTGGTTTCAAGTGAAATAGCAATCGTAAGCGACACTACCGTACTGTGCGGTCAAATCGCCATTCGAACCGGATGAAGCTCAGTACAAGTATTAGTATTTTACAGTATTTTACATGGAGCGACTGCTTGGCAACCCGCAGTAATTGGGTAATACGATACCCCTTGACAAGAATGGCTGTCAGACTTTCGTGCTTCTGACTAAGGGACCTTAACCATGGCGCGATGCGACGCGACGCGATTCGTGCGATATCGAGTCGATTGCCGATTTTAGTCGCACGAATTTACTAATGGAGTGATTCGATGCAATTCGACCGTGCACTAAAATCCACCTTAGGGCGACTCCATTAGCAAACACTAGCAATTGTCCATACATTTTCTTCGGTGGGCTTGTGTGATATCTGTCCGATATCGTCAATCGATGCAATTCGATATCGCGTCGTGCCATGAGTAAAGTCTCTTACAGTAACGACTGTCACAGATCTATAAATGACAGCTGACACCATCGGTTTTACGTGCTTTCCGAGACATGGAGGAATTTTGTTACGTTAAAAGATCACCTATCTACAGATCAATCTAGGCATACGCGGTTTTACCTGGAAGATCGGCCTGTGCGACTGTAATTCTGTGCGTTTCGGTGTGACTGAGTAAAGGACCCTTAATGAAAAGACGAACTGTCATAAATTGTTCTCTGATATGACTTACGACTCTTAGGAACACGACTGTTTAAAAAGATAGGTACCCCCTACAGAGGGAATGAAAAAATAAAATAATAAATAGCAACCATAATCCCATGTATACTAATGTAATTTGTGATATTAATCAAATAAAACTGACATTTCTTGTGATGATGCCGACGACACCTGCTTCCAACATTTTTATTTTTTTGTTTAAACAAAGCGCTTAACGTCAAATTAATTAGTTGTATCTTTTGATCGAATACATTAGAAACTCGACACACTCGTGTAATACGGGGTTAGTTAAAGACTTAGACACGTAAAGGGCATGCAATATTATGCAACATCCTTTAAACCGTTTTACACTAATAAATCCTAACTAAATAGGCTGGTGTACTTAAAAATCCAATAAGTACGTAAGTAAGATTAGGTATATTAAAAAAAAATTGACTCGAAAGTTTTCTTCTGTAACGGTGCGTACAGACTATGTAACATAACATGTTATAAAACATTTTTCATAGTGTGGTCATGTTATATTACATTGTTATATAATATTTTACATTCATTTGTAGTGTTATATAACAATGTTATATAACATTGATACATGGTCTGTACGCACCTTATCGTAAATCAAAATTGACACAATACATCAAGTCGTGGTGTCATTTGATGCGTCATATCATTTGACGGCGCGGTTGGCGCAGTGGTTGAGTGATCGACTGTTGTGCAGCGGGTCGCGGGTTCGATCCCCGCACGGAACAAAAATTTGTAAGACCTACAAATAGGTTGTTTCGGGTCTGGGTGTTTGTGTATGTGTTATCTACTATTATCTAGGAAGATCCCCTAGATGTCGAGCTCCCATTAATGGGTAGCTTGCCGTCTGACCAACAGTGCCGTATTATCCATAAGGCACTTTAGGCCAGTGCCTAGGGGCCCACCATGACCAGGGGCCCAGCACTCCCAATTAAAAAATGAAAAAAAGGGGATTGTGTGGTTTTATGAAACCACGGTAAAAGTGAAACTTTTTTTCACATTATGGGGATTGTGTGGTTTTATGAAACCATGGTAAAAGTGAAACTTTTTTTCACATTATAAAGCAGAAAATCAAGTGTGGGTATTATTGACAGGGCAAAACGGTGTCAGGGTCTATTATTGACAAATTGCGTTGATGTAGTATGAAAAAGGGAGGGCCCGAAATGAGCTGTGCCTAGGGGCCCCAAGATGGTTAATCCGGCCCTGCTGACCAAGGACAAGGCCTGAGTCGACGACGTGTCGTGTTCCACGCATTCCTCAATAAAATTAACGGGGTTTCCAGACCCTTAACAAAACGCGGATGAAACTGCGGGCAGGAGCCAGTAATGATAATGAACGAATTTAAGTAAGTTGATAAAATGGCTATTTTAGACCCGCTGTTATTGAAACTTCCTACATCTTGCAAAATATATTATTTATTTAACAAAACGTTCAATTTAATAAGATTTTCAACTTTATCAGAACAGTAGAAGGTTCATTTGCGATTGAGAAATTTTTACAGATTGACGTAGGTTGATGTGCTGTGTCGGAATCGGAACATTCAAAACGTGAAAAAAAAAAGAAGGTGTAGGTAGTGATCGGAATCACTACTGCATATGAAATCCTAGGTTTGATATCGAGGTCATGAAATAGGTGTGTATTGTGCACCTACAACTGTACATTACATTTTTTTTATTAACCTAATCTCTTCTCATGGGCAAAGACGACTATCCTCACCCTATTATTTATTGGTACGGTACATACACGGTATCCTTCTGGGAAAATTTATATGTACCTATGTAGGAAAATTATACATATAATAATCAACTATTGACCAATATTAAATTTCCTTGTTCAAGATAAATTTATAAATCTATTTAATCCCACGGTATTCAAAAACTTAACGCGATTGTCACACTGGTGAATTTTAAATAAATCATAATCGTGCAAAATCTAATTTTATTAGCATTCGATTGTTTACTGCTGATAAATTATGATTGAAACCATTGTCGTCTTGTTACATTTTATTTCTATTTGATTTAAATTGATTTTCTAGCTATAATGGAACGACACCTTATTGTTTTTCCCCAAAGGTTTTTTCACAGTCATCGTGTTGTTGTGTTTGTCACCGAAGATTTTTCTGAGAACTCTTCCTACTTTATTCTTCTTTGTAAAAGGAACAGCGCTTTCAATTGAAATATACAGGAGTAAACTAATTGCTAATCCCCCAAGGAGAATAGCGTAATTATACATATCCTATTAATTGAAGAGCAGTTTAAGGAATTTTTGAGAAAAAAATGAATAAATAATATACAGTGGTTTAGCTTCCAACTCCAAACAAACATTTAAAAACAACAAAATTCAAAATTGCTTATCTCCCAGGGAAAATAGCGTAATAATACATAGCCTATTAACAGAAGCATATTATTAGAAATATTTGAGGAAAATTTGATCGACAACTTTACAGTAGTTTAGGAGATAGATCAAATAAAAAAAAAAAACATAAAAAATTTCGTAAAAAAAAAGTTGATTTGGCATCAGAATCGATCCCTTATCTCGAAAAAAATACAAAAAGAAAAAAATATTCAATGTACAGGAATGACAGCTCTACGATTTTATTATAATATGTAATGTAATGTAAAGATAAAGATAAAGAAAAGACAATTTTTTGCAATAATTTGAGATAATTGTGTCATCATTTGCCTAGCCGTTCCCAGCTATATTGGGGTCGGCTTCCAGTCGAACCAGATGCAGCTGAATATCAGTATTTTACATGGAGCGACTGCCTATCGGACCTTCAAAACCCAGTAACTGGGGAAATACGATACCCCTTGGTAAGACTGGTTGTAAGACTTTTAGAGCTTCTGACTAATAGTTACGACTGTCAAAGATCTACAAATGATAGCTCGAACCAACTGCTTTACGTGCTTTCCGAGTCACGGACGGAGAAAACTCGCTGTGACAGAAAGTCACCCATCCACAGACCAACCTCGGCAAGCGCGTCTTAACCCGGAAGATCGGCCTGTGCGTCTGTAATTACTTAGCCACGAGCTCCTCCAATGCAATTTGAGAATGTGAAACGAGAGAATCATAATATTTACTTAGATTAATATTTGTAAAGACAAGTTATAGCCATAATAATCAAGATTAGAACTAACGTAGGTAGTGAGTTTTTCTTGGAATTGTTTGTTTTCTACTACCTTATTCGATAGGTACCGAATTACCCATCGTTATCCTTATTTTTTTAGTTTCGAAGAAGATAACGATTGATGTTATTGTTTTCACTTTTTTTTCGGTTTGTGCCTGAAGATAAACAAATATTAATCTGGAGAGCTCTATTCTAATAGACCTGTTTTTTTTACATGGTAAAATCATCAAATGAGTCCTCCCCGCCCAGGACGGGACAGAGGGACTGTCTGACTTGTGCTGACTAAAATCCACGGTGTCCTTCAATAGCCCGCCACGTTCCGGGGTCACGGTTGCCCAATAAGACAGTCCGGCCACGTTCGTGAATGAATAATAGAAGAATAGCCAATGTCGGTGTGAAGTGAATCATTAGGAATATTGCTTTAAGTGGCAGTTTTAGACCCTCAGTTCTTTATAAGTATGGATACGTAGGTAATTGCTTCGAACACTAACTCGCCTGATAGTAAGCTTGCCTAGAAGTATCCCAAGAACACCAAAGTTACCTACTGCCACATAAAAAAACCTCACTGAAAATTCGAAATGCGAACTTATTCACTCATCAGCAGACGTAATATAAAAAGCTATCTATACAGCTATCTATAGGCACTTTAACGGTAGTACACACGGTCGTCGGTCGCCCGCGGGCCCATGCGCCCGTCCCGAGCACGCGACTCCCCCTCGTGGCTCCCACCCTTAGCTCACAACGAACCTCGTAAAATTTTATACCATTTTGATAAGATTAGTCAAAAATACATAGAAATAATTCCACAGTGTTTACGAGGACCGTAATTTTTTATGTGTTTTTAGATAACTTTGACTGTTATAAAAATTCTAGTAGGAAGTGGAATGTGTAGATGGGTCACGCTTGAAGTAAATTCAAAATTGTAAGCAAGGCCGTTGTCAAGGATTTGTGTAGGGTCGGACCCATTTAATTTTCAAAATTTCTAAAATGGCACGTCGTAATATAATTTATGATCGATGATTATCGTTCTGGTTGTTCTAATTGGCAGTGTCTTTGGTTATAGATATTTAATACAAAATGACATAAATACCTACCATTGATAATGTTGATTCTTTACCAAAAGTTATTTTTTTATTAATGATAGGTTCGCGTTTGACCACTACCTCGCCTGATGGTAAGCGAAGATGTGGTCGACGGTGAAGCACGCTTGCCTAGAAGTAACCTGTTCACTCTTGACTTGAATACCCCAAGGTTATAGCTGTTTGTAAGTAGTAAAGTACTAAAATCCTACTAATATTATAAACAGCGACTGATTAAGGGTTCTGACCGCCCTAGGCTAATTAGGAAGACGCGCCCCCCCGCCTGGCGTGTTACGGAGGACGGCCTAAAAAGTATACAGTAGTACTCGTAACTGAGTAAATAGTAGTGTGAAAATTTTAATTAAGACGGTCATGGTTCACTATCAGATACTACCTATAAAATCTTTAAGATCGATCTGCAACCGAAATTAACGTATTTTTTAATCTGCATGACATTCAACTTTTTTTTTCCATAGTGGTAAAATCATCAAACGAGTCCTCCCAGCCAAGGCAGGGCGGGAGGGACTGTCAGACTCGTACTGACTAAAATCCACGGTGTCCTTCAATAGCCCTTTACGTTCCGGGTCACGGTAATGAGATAAGTCCCACGACCCCGGCA
Source organism: Agrotis clavis (assembly GCA_954870645.1). Taxonomy (NCBI): domain Eukaryota; kingdom Metazoa; phylum Arthropoda; class Insecta; order Lepidoptera; family Noctuidae; genus Agrotis; species Agrotis clavis. The sequence continues at coordinate 27,921,567 of OX940917.1, read as the reverse complement.
GGCTTTAGCCCTCTAGAGGGCGGTTCGTCACAATGCTGACATTCTTTGAGGCGCGCGTGAAACACAACGCGCCGTCGACCCGGGTATGGTCCATGGTCGGAAAGCGAGTTGCCCTTTACTCGCCGCCCCCATGCCCGCGCCTACGGGGAGGCAGGAGTATTTTATAAGTAGGTCTGCCGACGTCCGTCACCGTGGGCGTCTACCACTGCGGCTTGGGTGGAGGGAGGACGCTATCCTCTCCCTCACGCAGCCCGCCTCCTCCATGCACAGCATGACTGCTTCGCAGAAGGAGACGACCGCTTCCCATCCCGTCTCGCCTCGCAGCATGGCTTCGACCAATGCCGGGCGCGAGAGGTCTCCGCCTATCGCCGTCGTGAGGACACGGCGGTGCTCTGCCCAAGCGTGGCAGTCCTGCACCATATGCTCCACCGTGTCCTCAGGGCGATCCTCGCAGCAGTGACAACCAGGCGTTTCCTCCCTCCTTATCAGACACAGTACCTCCTGAAACTTCCGTGTCCGGTGAGTACCTGCGTCATGTGGTAGGTCAGACCACCCGGAGGACACGGTATAGCATACGGTGCAGGACTGCCCTGCTTGGGCGGAGCACCGCCGTGTCCTCACGCAGGCGATAGGCGGAGACCTCTCGCGCCCGGCATTGGTCGCGGCCATGCTGCGGGGCGAGACGGAGTGGGAAGCGGTCGCCTCCTTCTGCGAAGCAGTCATGCTCGCGAAGGAGGAGGCGGGCCGCGAGAGAGAGAGGATACCGTCCTCCCTTCGCCCTAGACGCAGTGGTAGACGCCCACAGCGACGGATGTCGCGGGACGATCTCCGGCCACCGTAGGCGCGGGCATGCGGACGGCGAGTAAAGGGCAACATGCTGCCTGACCATGGACCATGCCCGGGTCGACGGCGCGTTGTGTCCCACGCGCGCCTCAAGGAGCGTCAGCATAATGACGGGGCCCCCCCTATAGAGGGTCACAGTCACAGCCCTGCCGGGGTTGCGGGACATACGTATACCGCGACTCCGGTACACAAAGGGCTACCGAAGGAAACCGTGGATTTTAGTCAGTACAAGTCTGACAGTCCTTCCCGCCCTGCCCGGGGTGGGAGGACTCATTTGATGATTTTACCACGAAAAAAAAAATGTGGTAGGTCAGGACGGCGTGACGCCTTTCCAGCCACTCATTCTCAAAGAGGGGTCTTATTTATTTATTTATTTATTAAAACTTCAAGCAACACAAAAATGTAGTTTGGCGGACTTAATGCCTGAGGCATACCGCCGTCTTACCGCCGCGATTGCGGCGTGCCCGATGACATTCAACCTTAGAGTGGCAAACCATTTTTTAAGCTGACCGTACATAAAGGCATCTACCTCACGCATTATAAGACCAAAATCATGACAAGTGACTGCAGGCTACCAAGTAGAAAACCAAATCTATGTCGTGTTTGACCGCATGACTTTAACGTAAAAAACTGGTTTTTCGGCCATAACTCAAAATTTCGTCTCTTGTCATTAAATCTTTTATTGCATATTCGACTAGCCCGCGCGGAGTCCGATCCAACGATACCCCGCACGACCGGCTAGCTCGCAAAAAAATTTCCCCACCCACCCGCCCTGTTTGGCTTAGTTTCTATAGACAACTTAGTTGCCAATGCCATTGACCAGAGCGTGGTCATCCAGTGCGTGAAGTTGCTTCGACTCGGGTATTCTTTTAAAATATTTACCTACTCTAGAGAAAAAATAAAAATTAAATATTTAATAAAAAGAAGAGAGGCATCATCATAGACAAGATTTCAGCGCCCCCCCGATCCTCGCGCCCTAGGCTGCAGCCTAATTAGCCTAAGGGTAAATCAGGCCCTGATTATAAATGCGAAAGTTTGTGAGGATGAATGTGTATGTGTATGTAGGTAGGTTTGTTACTCTTTCACGCAAAAACCACTGAACTGATTTGGATAAAATTTGGTAAACATATAGTTTATAACCTGGATTAACACATAGGATAGTTTTTATCCCGATTTTATGTACCCGTGGGATAATTTTCGAGTTGTAGCGTGTGAAGCCGCTGGCAACAGCTAGTATAATAATATATATATATATCTTGGTACCTACAACGACACTTAAAAAAATGTGTTTTTTTTTCTTATGCCTTTTTACAATTGGGGAAGAAGAAATAAGTTAAAATATCAGACGAATTAATAATCCCCTTCGAAAGTCGGTTATAAAAGTTATCTGTCACATAATTACCTTTTATCTACTCTCATAGCGTAAAATTCGAAATACAAAACTCAAAACGAGTTTATAATGACATACTTTATACCATAGAGTATCGTAATGAAATTAAAAAATTAAATTATAACACTGTTTCTCTAACAAAACAGTGTTATAATTTAATTTTTTTTCATTATGATACAGATTACTGACCATAGGTACATCTGTTTCATTTTTTATCTGTGGCTGCGCGCGCTTTAAATAGGAATGTTGGAATTTTGACGTTTGTATTTCGGTGGATGAATATTAGTGTTAATTAATTTTTTATCTTTTATTTGATATGTTCGTATTCAATGAGAGTAGATAAAGTAGTGTATGAAACTGTACATAACTAGGTATTATACCACTCGTGTGATACTATTAAAAAACTCGCTTCGCTCGTTTTTTAAACTCACACTCGTGTATAATACCCCTCATTTATGTACCAGTTACATAAACTACTATTTTAACCTTTAAAATATTATTAAGTCAATGACACTGTAAATAATAGCATTATTAAGCGATTCCGCTTCACTGTTCGAAATGGCGATACGTAGACGGTTTCGCCCTCTGTCGGGTTGAAAGGCGAATCGTTACGGCTTCGAGCCAAACTCTAATCGGAGAGAATTTGTAGCCGGCAGCTAAATTAAACCAACTGCGTTTTGAGTAGTTTCACACTTGTTCAACTTGGCCCTTGGGATTTTGAATGGTGTTGCATTTTCGTTGATATTTAGATATTTTCAATAATTGTTGATTTTTATTTGCAGTTTAAATTGTGGTTATGGAAAAAGAAAATGGTAGGTAGGTATCAATGAAACAGTAGGAAAATGTTTAATAGGAAAAGGGAACCTGCCCAAATAATTTCTTCTAATTAAAATATTATTGCCATTAGTGACTAGCTATAATGGATTTTGATGTATTTTCTCAATTACAATACTTAATAACAAATAATTATAATCACATAATTGAAGAGGGTGAATCAATATACGTAAGTACCGTATTTTAAAAAAGTAATTTCGCATGCATGAATATTGTACCTACTCTCAACGTTCAATCCACTATAGGTACTATTCTACTAAAGTATCACTTAAATCCAGCTTGCTAGTTTGTTTGATTAGTAGTATAATAAATGGTTTTATATGTCTACGCGAACCAAGTCTTACGTTAAAAAAAAAATATATCAAATAACATTTTTCCTTTTTCTTAAGGGCGAGCCTAAATACTGCGTCTTAAGGGCTCCTGTACTTTAAATAATCGATCCTCCACCGCAAACCGTAGCTGTATTTACAGTAACTTGTGTAACGCTTTATTCAATAACTTACTTAAACTTTTAAGACGCAACGAGATGCATTGTCCCGTATTGGTAAAAAAACTAAGCTCAAAATACGATATCTAATCGCAAAAGATATGTCACTTTCAAACTGTGATCAAAACCAAATATCGAGCAGGGCTCCCGAACGCGCATTGCTTCATCCCACTCACACCTACGCGATTAATCTAAAAATGAAAGAGACGCTAATACAGGACAAAAGTTTGGAATTCAAATCACATTCGAAGCGTGCGCACGTGTCATTGGTGGGTTAGTATGAGAGGCGTGGCAACGTCGCACAGCGCCCCTCAGATGTCTGCCGCCCGACAGTCGCGCGTTACATGTACGAACAGTTGAATACTTTTGCGTTCGCTGTCAGCGAACCTTTCGCGACGTTGCCAGTTCGCCGCGAAATAGGAGGTAAAATTTGAAATTGAATTGATTTTGACGTATGATGTGGTAATGTTACAAGTGGACTCTCTTATTGTTTTTGGATGAGTTTCGAAGGCTATGGTTATGGTAAATGTTGACTGCAAGAAGTTTTCATGCCTGATACTTTAAAGTTATGTTAAAACTCTTGGAATTTTTAACAGTTCAAACAGTAAATACGTTTCATGAATTATTATTTCTACGTATCCTAGGACCAGATCTGTGTAAAAGGGTGTTTTACTTTTACTTTTTAGGTTGGTACTGTTGGTTAAAAAATTTGCGTGTTCACGTTTTGAGCTGTAAAATAGAAGTAAAATAAAACAAGTAGGTATACTTGTGCATATAGAAGCTAAGTTCTTTCTGACTGGAAAATTGATAAAAATGAGTTATTTCATTAAAAATTCATGTTTGAGTTTGATTACGTTAATTTAAGATTATAAAAATATCTTTACATACTCGTATAAAATACAGAATTTCATATAAAAAATCCTAGGTATAATTATTTTGTAGGTATATCAAAGTTTTGAGTATTTTTAGCCCAAAATCGACAGACTGAAAGAGACAAAGATTATTTCTAGGAATAAGCCGTATGAACTTGAGAATACCTACTAAGAGTTCTATTACCCATGGGTTTTTGAGATCGTTCAAACTCACACAATGTGTTTGCGTAGGTTTCAGTTGGAAAAGCTATGTTTTTTTTCTTTTGAAGGATTAATTTTAAAGAATTATTGCGTTCTTCTGTATTTATGCTGTAAATCAACTCTAGGAATCCGGTGATCTAAGAATGGTTTTTATTTCTAGCAAGAACAAGTTGAGAAGTTTTAAGTGGTCATGGGAACAGTAACAGACATAAAGTTATACTTCTGTTACCTATTTGTAATATAGAATACTAGTCACACGCCCTAGCTTCACTCCGGTGCAGTTTGAAACTAAAATATACATTTAAATAGCCATTTAGCTTTGTATAGGTAAAATAATTTTGAAAATAGTTCCAGTTGATTTTGAGTTTATTCATTTCAGAAAAAAAAAACTTTTGTATTCATAAATGCTGTTATTATTAAAAGATTCCACATTATATAAAGGCACCTTTTTAAATTATGATAATATGTATTTCTTCCAGCATTACCTATTCCACTCAATAACCCAATATCTGCATCCATTATTGCAATTATAATTATGCTATATTATTGAAAAAGACATATAAGACTGTAATTACTTAATAGACATGATTATTTTACTACTAGGTACTACATATTTTCCTTCTAAGACCAGAACAAAATAGAAAAATTCTATAGGGAAACACTGCATAGCAGATCATAATAAAGGTGTTCTTTTCATGAATAATAAAATCCCCATCTTTTGAAACCCGAGCGTTATGATGTTTACTTATCTTTATTAATAGCATCTATGGTAATTCACCGTTAGTAGGGTGAGATGGTAAGGTTAAAAACGGAGAAAGATAAAAAAATTATAATAACTTCGAAAATCAAGGAATTGTTTTAATGCTGGCATCAACGTTGTAAGACACCATTTTGTCTAGCCCCGCCCCGTAGTGTCGAGAGCACTCGTGTGTTTTTTTAACATTTTCCGAACGTACATAATTATATCGCGTAAAAGTGCGTTTTTTAATCTTACCCTTCTTATGCTTGACTAAAATCGTATTTATGGTCATAATCATTAAGACGATTTTAGTCACTATTTCAATCTTACCTCGGGCATTTCGTCTATCCCCTACATTTTGTTTTTCTTAAAACCAATTGTAATAACAATTTTTTCATAAAATCTTCATATTTTCATAAAATATTGTTTCAAAAAGATTTCTTTCAACATTATAGAAACAACTTGACCATATTTTTTTACCCAAAACATCATTTAATGCATTTGCTTTGAATCCCTTTGTTTAACAATAACAACAGTTTCAAATCAACACTGTTCATCTAATCAAATTTTCATTCCGACTTACCCCCACTCACCCTTCCTTAACTAATGGTTATCCAGTGATGGAAATTCGACCATAATACATTTAAATTTTAAATTGGAACGTTAATCTAGTATTATGTATTAAAAGACTTATACCTCTTTGACTGTTTGACTTTAGTAAAACATTTGACATTCAATGTATAGGTAGATACCTACATACTTATCAAACATAAACATACCTATAGAATTTTGTGTAGGTATAATGATTTATTTTTATACTTTCACGTTTTTATTAAAATATGGTATTCATACTATATATTTTAAATGTGCTGTGTCAAAAATACAAAATGTAGGTACCTATGCTTGGCACAGTACCTATTTTTTTTCCGTTTTTTTTTCGTCCTGTTACCGTACCTAAATTCGAATTCTTATAGGGTTGAAATGTTTGCTTTTGAGCATTAATGCTGTAACAGTAGGTATTAAAAAGTCGATATTCAACTGTAGATATTATGTTTCCGGTTTATTCGCGGAGATCATTCGATTAAAACTTATTGCGCAACGAACTAATGTAACGAATTTAAAAAAAAAAATGGTATTGTTGATAGATAATAATAATTATTATTTATATCCAATATATAGATATGAGTGATTTAAAAAAAAAAGCAATAAACGCAAAGTTACAGAGCGATAACCAAATCCTAAGGTTATTCTTACAACATCTAGAGAAAAGTTAGTAAAAACATTTATGTTATAGCCAAAACATCATTAGGCTCAATTTGGCATTGATGGCTGTTGTATCTCGAAGCAGCAAGGTCGATTTTAGTTGCGCACACCCACTTAATTGAACAAAAACCTGTCTCGTTTCGGTGCCTGAGGCTATAAGTTGATTGTATATAGGTCAGGTTTTACGTAGTCAGGATCTTCATCCACGGAGTATAACAATATCTGATTATCGAATAATAATAATATATTGTTTATTATTATTCCCCTTTAGGTACATTTTACAATGACAAAAGACGTTTACCAGCATTCTCAGTTTAGATAAAAAAATAAAGAATGGCGGTAAATGTAAACATTAAGTAACATATTATAGACTAGCGGTTCTCTGCGGTTTCACCCGGCTCCTTTTGTTAGCGTGATGTTTTATAGCCTATAGCCTTCCTCGATAAATGGACTATCCAATACAATAATATTTTTTCAATTCCAACCAGTAGTTCCTGAGATTAATGCGTTCAAACAAACTCTTCAGCTTTATAATATTATAGTAGGTATAGATTAACTCGTGTGATAAAAAAAGAGCAAATTACAATGAATTCGTCATTCGATTTTGTCCTTTGATCAGACTCTTTTATCAACCCACTTGACTTCTTCTATTGTACCTATTCAAAAGAAAACTGGATAAATTCGATAAATTCTCCCCGGTATAGTACGACACTTTATGCCCGGTCTACACGAAGCTAGTTTTACAAGCTAGGATAGCAAGCTAGTGTTAGTAAGCTAGCAAGCTAGTGTTAGTAAGCTAGCAAGCTAGTGTTAGTAAGCTAGCAAGCTAGTGTTAGTAAGCTAGCAAGCTAGTGTTAGTAAGCTAGCAAGCTAATGTTAGTAAGCTAGCAAGATATTATAGTACTTCTGCCTTCATGTAGACAAAATAAAAAATAAGTTAAAAATAACTAAAACCCGACTACGACAAAAACGTGCACTGAAAAGTATAAAACAAGAACAATATTAATTTGACCGATATTGTGCTAGCCGTGGTCGTGTGCCACCTACCTAACGAAGATTGTGTGAAACAACCGCAGGTGGCACACGACCACGGCTAGCACAATATCGGTCAAATTAATATTGTTCTTGTTTTATACTTTTCAGTGCACGTTTTTGTCGTAGTCGGGTTTTAGTTATTTTTAACTTATTTTTTATTTACACTATTTTGGGGTTAGGTATATTATTTGATAAGTATATAATAATAAAAGCAGAGTAGCGAGTAAATTTCAAATGTACTCATTAAGCCTTTTCATTTGATACCCATGTTGACACTGTTAGAAACAGGCAAAGTAGCTATTAATGTATATAAAAGCTATATAATGTATATATATTTCAAATGTGCATATCAAGCCCTTTAATTTGATACCCATGACGATACTGTGCAAATTTTTTTTTTTTTTCGGTCACGACTTTACATCATCTAGAGGGCGCCATATTGGATTTGGTGACACGTCACCTACCCTATAACCAGCGGACAACTGAGACGCTTCTGACGACACCTCATTTGTCATGTAATGATAAGTAGTTTAGAAGATATGAGGGAACAGACAAACATACATATTACATACAAACATACATACATACATACATACCGGTCAAAATCATAACCCTCCTTTTGGCTTTGCCGTAGTCGGGTAACTAGCTTCATTTCTAAGCTAGTAGATAAACTAGTAAGCTAGTTGGCAAGCCAGGACAGTTTTTCCCACGTTTTTATAAACTCACTTTTCTTGTTTGTTTATTTGTTTGTTTGTTTGTTTGTCGTTCCGGTTGCACTTTTGCAACTCAATTTTGAGGCACTTCCCAATAAGCTAGCAGGCTGAAATTTTGCACACGCTCTGAATTCTGATGACAATACATGACTAGCTAACAAACGTACTAACAAATCCAATATGGCGGCCTCCCCAAGATGGCGGACTAACTATTTGAAACCCACCCCCATGATATGGGTATCAAATGAAAGGGTTTGCTGTCAGGAATATGAAAAAAATTGTCATGTGACTTAAATCCAATATGGCGGACGTCCAAGATGGCAGACAGGCTATTTGAAATGGACCCCTATGATAATGGGTATCAAATGAAAGGGTTTGCTGTCAGGAGTACGAAAAAAAATGTCATGTGACTTAAATCCAATATGGCGGACGACCAAGATGGCGGACTGGCTGTTTGAAATCCACCTACGTGATATGGGTATCAAATGAAAGGGTTTGCTGTCAGGAAACGAAAAAAATAGTCATGTGACTTAAATCCAATATGGCGGATGTCCAAGATGGCGGACAGGCTTTGAGGCACTTTCCGATAAGCTAGCAGGCTAAAATTTTCAGGGTAGCTTCAAACCTGATGATTATAGATAAAAATAATAAAATAATTAACAGATTTTAAAAAATCTAAAAACCCACGTTTTTAAATATCCTAAAAATAAGAAAATAACCCTATGGGTCTGAGAGAGGGGCCACTCAAAACGTGGGGGCGTATCTTTGCAAGTCACATCCACGATCTATACACGTCATGTAAAAATATCCCATATATAATCCCTTAAATAATATACGCCCCCACGTTATGAGATGGCCCCTATCTCAGCCCCATAGGGTTATTTTCTTATTTTTAGGACATTTAAAAACGTGGGTTTTTAGATTTTTTAAAATTAATAGGATGGAGTTATATTTTTAGGCTAGTAGCGCCCCCGTCCACTGATTTTACTATTCTGGCTTGTGAACTTGCTTTATGTGGCCAGCAAAGCTAGTTTTCAGTTGACTCGTAAGCAGTAACCACGCGATTTGTTTGTTTTTCTCCGCGACGTGTTTTTGAGTTTTAACTTTTTAAGATGCCCAAACTTAGTAATACAAAATAATCTTATATTCGCATAAATCTTCATTGTGAAATTCTTCCAAAATTAAAGCAGATGATCCACGTTCATCTCTTCTTAAAATCCACGGCCTTGTCCACACCCGTTTTTGTAATTCATCTTCTAGTTCGTCTAGTGCGAATTGGCACAGTTTTTGAAGTAACTTTTTAAGTCGAATAGTGTTTTTTTTTTCGCCTGTTCATTTTGGACGTGTGGTCACCTCGGTCACAACAATAATACTAGCTTAAAATAATATAGCCTCATGTAAACAGAAGTAGGTTACTCCAAGCCAGGTCAGCTAGCCAAGACAGTTTAAAAGAGAACTAGCTTGCTACTCGTATCCTAGCTTGAAAAACTAGCCCGGGCATTACGCGTGGAAGCTCCTGCCTGGTCGCGGGACTGTCTTATCAGTCAACCGTGAACCTGGAACTTAAAAGGCTATTGAAGTATCATTGCGGATTTTAGTCAGTATCTACATGTCTGACGGGCCCTCCCGTCCCGCCCTGGGGAGGACACTTTTGATGATTCTACTAAAGATTATAAATACCTGTAACATGTATGGTATGCATTGAGTATCCTTATCTATCTAATGCATGACCAAGCCTTTATGAAATTAATAAATGTTCATATTAGTATTGGAGTCGAATTTCAATTATATTCCTGGATATTATTTAATAAAGCGTATTGATGTAGATTTACCACATGAGTTTGTTTTGTGGTGCTATAATGAGCCAAATGTAAATTACTAATGAGAAACCAGCCCTGCTTTCGCACAAGCGCAATTTGAAAATAAAAACTACTAGTCCATTTCACTCGGATTTTCGAAATCGGTTCAGTACTTTCAGAGAGTACCTACTTCCTACAAACAAACTGTCAAACTTACAAACTTCACCACTATGTTATAGTTATAGTAGGTAGCTGTCGAAAATATGGATAATATTACATATTTCTCAATGTTACTAGGGTTTTCGCAAAAACATTATGCTTTAGTAAGGTTTTGGGAACACCCCGAAGGTCGGTTTGGTTAGGTTCCTTTAAATCCTGCAAACAGAAAAAGTAGCCCTGCAAAGTCTTCGTCCAAACTTCTTAGTTCGAAAATTTATTGAGTCATAGCTTTTTTATAATTAATATCCGTGTTTACGCGAAATCCCTAGATTTTTTTTAAATAGCGAAAATTGGAAAAATTCGGTTTAACAGACGTAATGGTCCAGTCAATGGGGACAAAAAAAAAGCTTTGCCTTGCATTAGGTGGTGTTGTTTTTTTTTATTTGTGTTGTTAATTATATGTTCCACATGAAAAATGTAAATTTTCGACCTCGAGGAGGCGATGGCGGCTAACATTAGTCGCCATCTTGGATGGTACCGAATGCGCACTAGACTCAAAAGTATCTGAAGTAAAGGATAACTGAAAATATAATTTAATCTCTCTCGATTTACTTAAAACTTTCTAATGTACAAGTATCATCAAAATCGATAAAATAAATGTAAAGAGGATTTTTGATAATTCTAAACCCGAAATAGGTACTTACGCATCCTCGTGGACGAAATCGTGGTAGAATAATCGTTAACTGTGGATACGATTTTTTACAAAATAATGTAACATGTTCTCCCTCTTGTAACTTTGTATCTATAAGACGTACAGAATAAGTATAAATACCATTAATTGTTGTGGAATTTTATTGTCTTTAAACTTCTAAACATTTTTGTTATAAAGTCAACTTTTGAAGCATTTTGCGAAAAAGAACAAATTTGGGCCCCTCCCATCCGAGATGGCGGCTAACGTAAACAATCCTCGAGGTCGAAAACTTACATTTTTCATGAAGAGCATATACTTAAACATTACAAATAAAAAAAAAAGCTACACCACCTTTTGTAGGGCAAAACTCTCCGTTGACTGGACTATAGATAACGCGAATGAAACTGTGGGGTGAATGAACTCAAACTCTCATTAGCGTAGAGTTTAGTTTACATATTGATCGACTGAAAGTAGGATTCCATGGCCCAAAAATAAGTTTCCCGGAGAAAATTCCTGATACTAAAAGAAAGTTCTCGACTTTTCCTTCCTTTGATCTTGCAGTAAAACTTTTTCACTCTATATTTTTCCCAAGGATTTTCATATCGACAGAGAGGTAGTAGTAGAACATGAAAAATTTATCTACTAGTAGGTACTTACTTGAAACAAATGAATGATATAATTACTTAATAATTATGTGGCTAGCTGTTAGGTTCTCTGTTCGACCTGAGTGTTTGTATGTATACGTATCTGCGATTATCTCGCGATTGGCTGAACCGATTATGATGCGGTTTTTTTATATTTGTTATGGGTTTGACTCTAGTGTAGGTCAGACGAGACAGAGACAAAGCCTGCGCGATGGATCGACTTTACCCAGAAGAAGCCTGTTTATTCAAACTTTAATTTCATCATTTACACCATCGATACCGGAAGTATCAATTAACGTTAACGTTTGGCGAGAATGAGTTATATAATATATGGGTATCATTGCATTCAGAATTTCACGCTCTATCGATTGGTATTATTACACGAATCTATCTTAAAAAAAACGTCCCTTACAGTACCTATTAACAAAAATTTCAAAATATGATGAACACTATGAACAGTCATTACCTAATATTTTTTCTTCTCAAAAAATTGAAGTAAATCACCGTATTAAATAATTTACACCCTTACCTTAGCCAAAAATTAGTCGATTTAAATGAAAATGTCCCTTCCTTTCAATTAAATGTGTCTTAGCTACTTTAAACAACATATTGTCCCTTACTTTAAAAAAATTTTTGACGAAATCTGAAGTATATTTAAAATGTTAGTGACACCATAAAAAATTCCGAAGAATTGAGAAATAATCCAAAATATGTATATCGTATTCGTAAGATAACATCTTAATATTATAGTATCGATATCGTATCTTCGTCGTCTGTGATGTAAGATTATTAATATAACATCTTAAGATAAAATATTATAGTATCTTAGCCGTGTGTGATGCGCTTTAGAGATGACGTCTAGTCATAAGCTAATCAAGATTTGAATTCAGGTACAAGATAAATTTCGCGAGTTAGTCCATTGTGGCCCCATAAAGGCGCAAGCTCTCGCTAGGTCACACCTCATAGCACATGACCCTATTCGTCGACAATAGATTCAACTGAGCACTCACCATCCATCATTAATTAATAATTGCAGCCAATCTGACTCATTAGCCTCTTCGTACACTAGGCGACGCAAGTCTCCGATACCTTACGATTTTGGTATTCAATGACGCGTGCTTGTGTACGAACCTCTATGGGTTTGTATTGCGATAGCCGCTTGGATAACGAAGTCGTAAGGTATCGGAAACTTGAGTCGCCTTGTGTACGAAGGGCCTTAGAGGAAACTAATATCGACACCGGAAGTATCAATTAACGTAAGGGACAAAATACGACTTTTCAGGAGAGCCAAAAAACGATTTTTATTTTTTTATTTTGTCTATAACTTTTTACTGTGTGGTCCAATTTTTATGGTGTTTAGAGCAAAGGTTCTTAGAATTTCCCCTTCTTTCTTGTTTTATACAAAAGATTTAGGAATACCCAGTAGTTTCAAAAATAGCATGTCCTTTACATTAAAAAACAATGTTTAGATGACCGTTACGTTACTGAAATTTTATAGATATTCCGTCGAGCGTAGTGTAAGCAGCAAGAGAAATAGAAAATTATACGAAATTTTATTGTAAAGGACTTTATCAGTGTAGCAATTTATTGTAACAATAGATTTTCTACTAAAATTTATACTATTTTAGCACAGTGGAAATGAGATTAAAGAGTAAAATGAGTTCAGTTTCAGGTTTTACTGCTAGCTATAGCAGATTTAAGTCTGATTTGAGTCGGACCGCGTCCTACTGCTCCGAGCTAGCTCGGTTACTAGGCTCAGAGTAGTTCTACATAGTTTTAGATGTTTATGAAGCAGGATTTACCTGTTCACTTTCTCGGAGAAAATTGCTAGATGTGCGATGTTCTTCGTGATCGCTGAATCAAAGGAATAGTCCAAATTCTTCTCCTTTTCACAGATTACTATCCTTTTGCTATAAAAGACTTATGGTTTTCCCGTCTTAACTCTTCGATTAACATGTCTCTGACAATTCAGATACTATTTAAAACAAAATCCGTTTTTTTTTTCTTTGTTGATTATAATTTATTTAACAGAATTAACAACTATCCGAGTACACTTTGTATGCAACTTACTCGTTTGAACCCACTCGGTCCGAGCACATTCTGACCGTGTCAACGTGGCTTTAATTGGCTTTATAATTTGATTATATTAACAATTTAAGTTTTCTTGGAGTTTATTGCTACCTACCACTTTTTCTCCATCTGGCAAGAAGTGATGATGTGTAGGTAGCGGCTCTGAAGAGGATACCTATCTTCTTCAGAGCCGATGAATGAATGAATGTAATGGAAACGAAAGATCGATGAATTAAGGCATAGGAATTGTGCGAAACATGATATTAGTATGATAAAGTAGAAGTGATGAGTAGAGAGGACGTAAGGGGAAAAGATAGATTAAAAGGTGCATGGGTTGTGTGAAAGATGAAGCAATAAATAACTGTTTGACGTGTTACATCTGCAGTAATTTCATATCATTTCGACTTAGAATGGAGATTGTGCGCTGTGGTGCTCCTTGGGTGAAGGAAGCCTATGTCCAAAAGTGGTCTATAATATTTAGAAATGATAATGGTGATGAATTTCACCTGCAGATTGATTTGTGTTGTCTATAGTTTATGTATTTTTATGTGTAATAGCCGTAATTTTCCAAATCCCTTCATCCTTTTCTGTTGCATTTAAATTTTTTCGAGGTAATTTTTCGGATTTTTTATGTCGTAAGTGTCACGATTCCTAACATTTTATATAAACTTCAGATTTCGTCAAACAATTTTTTAAAGTAAGGGACATATTGTTTACAGTGAGAGACATTTTATTTACAGTAAGGGACATGGTTTTTAAAGTTAGGGGCATTTTATTTAAAGTAAGGGACATTGTCATTTAAATCGACTTATTTTTTACTAAGGTAAGGGTGTTAATTATTTAGTACGGTGACTTACTTCAATTTTTTGAGAAGAAAAAATAATAATGACTGTTACATCACATTTTTTTTCAGAAATCGTTTTTCGCGGTCAAAATTTTTGTACTGTAAGGGACATTTTTTTAAAGATAGAATTTTTTTAATAATACCAATCGATAGAGCGCGAAATTCTGAATCCAATGATATATATAACTCATTTTCGCCAAAATGTCCCTTACGTTAATTGATACTTCCGGTGTCGATATGTTATTGTAGTACATTATAATTTTTAGACAGTATCTACATCAAGCAGTCCTAATCTGTCAAATCTTCTTCAATAGATTTTGCTCTTTATCATGAACCTTCTATAAGAAGGTTCATTTTCGATTGGGAATATTTTACAAATATGATGTGGGTCATCATCAACCTACTACTCTGTCAAATTCAATTTTAACAAATTTAATTTATTCAGTTTTTTAATAGATTTTCAACCTTATCACAATATGAAGCGGTTGACGTTCGATTGATAAAATTTGACAGATTTGGGTAGGTTGACCTTATATTATACAATGTGTCCCAGGGATAAGTGACCGCCCGGCGTTTTTTGAATATTTGTACAAAATTATTAATTTTATATTTGTGACTTAGCGGCTTTAGTTTTTTTTTGTAAAGACGCGTGACGTGCTGCAGTTTTTTTACGATATTTCCTAAGTTTGTTCATCTTTTTCCATGATTTTTTTTTACTGACTAGCCGACATCATATTTTATCAATTAAAATTATTTTATCATTAAACATAACTAAAATGTAGTAAAACATTTATTAAATAAAAAACAAAATTAAAATTCGAAGAAAAAATAACTCTTCTTTTCAGTTTTTTCAAAATAAATCTAAAAAATGCTCCCTTAAAATATTTCACGCGTCTTTAAAAAAAAAGAAAAAAAATCATAAAAAACTTAAGCCGGCTACAGTCACAAATATAAATGTAATTATTAATAATTTTGTACAAATATTTAAAAAACGCCGGGCGGTCACTTATCCCTGGGACACATTGTAGAGGTTGACTGAAATTTAGATTAAAAATACGAGTATTATCCACCTATACCTACAAAACAGTAAGTTTACATTTTCATTAATCTAGTAATATTTTTTGGTGAATTGTTACACAATATTATATGAATGCGTGGTCTATACACTTAAAAGTTTTTACGTTTTATCATTTACAGATTTAATATTCACAATAAATGAGATATTTTCGATTCTCTCAAAAAGGTTTTAAATATCTTCCACTACCTCATTATCATCAATATTAATTCTTATATGTCTCTCGAAATGTTTTAATTGTTACTCGTTCTATTTTTACGGACATTTTAATATTTTGCTACTTTAAAGAGAATCATTCCACGGATTGAGAAATATAAATTCAAAATACAAAGAGATATTGATTACAAAAAAAAAAACATATAAATGTAATTACATTAACTATTAAATCTTTATCGACAGTCGTGTTATACTTACAACAACAACGCTTTAACACTATGAATGAGCTTTGTTTACTAAAACCTGTCGCGTTCTCCGGTATAATTAAATAATGACTCGCTTACACAAGTCAAGTTTCAAGTCTCGAACTAGTCGTTTATGAAATGGAGAATAATATTGAGGTACGATTATAAGACTGCCTGTCCATTGTTGCGGAGCGAGCTGGCGGAGCGGAGAAACGAGGAAATATTAACCAATATGATTGCATACAATCTCCGCTGCTCTAAAGAGGTGATGCAATCTTATTAGTTAATATTTCTCCGTTTCTCCGCTCCGCCAGCTCGCTCCGAGTCAATGGAGAAAATCCTTCCATGCCGTTTTCGGCTACGGCGACCGTTAATTTCATCTCTAACCTACTGGCGTCTATAATGGGCTCTCATGTGGCTAGAGAAACCGCCTTTGTTTGCAAACATTCTTGCACATATTGGACACGTGAGAGCACCATTAACATAATTGTAATTTATTGCCGCTGGTGGTCGGGCTTTTAGTTCGTCACGCTTAATATCTAATTTTGAAAGCCGACGAGTCTCAAAGTCAGAAACTTTTTCAGGTCAGTACCAGTGTCCTCCACTCTCTGCGGTTAGACGCAAGGTTTTCCCACTGAGATGGATCTACGTCAAATCCCTTCATGTGTCTCTTAAGCACATCCTTAAATCTTAAGAGTTGTCCGCCATGCTTTCGCTTGCCCTCCTGAAGTTCTGAATAAAGGATGCGATTCGCCACTCTCTGCTCCAACATACGCGCCAAGTGGCCGCACCACCGAAGTTTCTTCGCCTTCATGAGGTACGCCTCAATGCCTCCCACATTTGCTCGTCTCAATACTTCAGTATTGCGCACTCGATCAGACCAATGTATGTTAAGAATTGTACGAAGGCATTTGAGATGAAATCGGTCCAATTGTTTAATGTGACGTCGGTACGGTGTCCTATGTCTCGGCAGAGTATAGGATATTGGGTAGTACAACAGCCATATAAATTGATATTTTTGTGGCACGCTTTAAGTCGTGAGAGCAAAAAGACCTTCCCATTCAATTTACCGAAGGCTGCAGCAGCAGCACTGATTCTGCTGTTGATTCGATAATACAAATTCAAACTCATAGCTTCAGTGAAAACTGAAAATAAATTATAGTTTGTGAAAATGGCGTTTATTTCGAAGAGTTTGATGTGCCGCATCTTATTTTGTACCATGATTTTTTGTTGGTGGAGTTCTCGACTGTCCGAATCTTGGTGACTAAAAGCCCACACCGCACAGCCAGCTTCTTGTACAGCTCCGTTGTTAGCTTAGTTTTACTCCTCAACGGCCAACTTCGGCGCGGGCATGCGGGCGGCGAGTAATAGGCGACTCGCTGTCCGATGATGCCCGCCCGGGTCGACGGCGTGTTGTGTACCACCCGCGCCTCAAAAAGTGTCAGTATAATGACGGGCTTAGAGGGCCAAAGCCTGCCGGGGTCGCGGGACTTACGAATTACCGTGACCCCGGAACGTAAAGGGCTATTGAAGGACACCGTGAATTTTAGTCAGTACGAGTCTGACAGTCCCTTTCGCTCTGCCCTTCGAGACTCATTTGATGATTTTACCATGATAAATAAAAACTTTTTCAAAAAAAATGTAACCGCCTTCAAAAACAACTACAAAAAAGGTATTTGTAAGTATTTCTTAAGTTGAACGATACCTAGTACAACAAAAAAGAATTACTTAAATCGGACTTGTAGTTCCGGAGATATGCGTACACAAACATAATTTACTAAATCAGTCGATGGCGACTCCTTACTAGAGGAGTTGTACCTTCCATCATCCGCTCAGCTTCATAAGATGATGATTTCCATACGCAAGTACTTGAATTACTTCATAAGATTTGCGAAAAACTATGTGTGAGCCAATAAAATTTGAGGGTTGCCCTCGATTTCTCCAAGATCCAATCATCAGATCCTGACTTGGTGACTATGGGACCACTCCAGAAGTATCTTCTTTCGAACAAAAAAACAATTTTGAAAATCGGTTCACAATTCACGGAGTCATCGAGTAACACACACACAAAAAAACACATACCGTCGAATTGATAACCTCCTTCTTTTTGAAGTCGGTTAAAAAGTGCAGTCGATTGTGTTCGATAAGCATGAAGTAATGAGTCAAATTTGCTTAAGAAAGTAGAAAACACTTGTAAGATTTTGGCAAGAAATGTTTTTACCAAAAAAAAAATGTTAGCCACTCGCCAGTCGAGTAAATCGCCTCGTGTAAATGCGTCCTTATTGAAGGTGTGCGTTCGTCGATTTATTAAACGGTCGAGTTAATTGTTCACACAATTGCACACGTCCATTGAAAGGCAGGCTTTTATTTTACGGTTTTTGCTAATTGCGACATTCGTTTGAATAACTAAATGGTAATTTGATTTTGTCAGGACTTTTGATATTATTTTGATGGCAGTCTTTAATTACAGTCGACAAAACAGATATGTGTCGAGGCAGCAAGATTTAAATAGTTTTCCTGTATGCCATACGCTTTATATATGAGGGTTGGTTGTATGCTACATACAGCCAAAGTGTGATATGCTGTCTGGGTATTGAAGTTTATACCTGAATACTTATCACTTTTGTTGACTGCACATGCAAAAGAATTTCTTTCGAAAAGAACTTCTTTTGAAAAAGAAGGATGTTAAATCATCAGTTTGTTTATATAAGTATAAGCACATTTTCTTTTACATTAAACTTTTTTTTGCTTCAAATAACCATGTGTACTTCATTTTCGTAATTAATGTATATCATTAGATAGTCATTAGAAATGACTCATTACCATATTAGATATTCCCAAATCAGTTTCTGTATGACCACAAAACCTCGTCCATTTCAATAATCACGTATCGAAGTAGCTAAATCAGAAATTAATTTGCAAATAGAACATTGGAACAAATAGGTATATGACGGTGCTAAATCTGGAATTTGAATACTATTCTCCTTTATGTATCCAAGTAAGACCTATTTTTCTCCATATTTACAAACTATTCCTACATTTTCAATTGTCAATATGCCAGAATCAATCCACAGTGATCTTTTTATTTGCTTGATAACATCATCAAAATATGAGTCCTCCCGCCCAGAGCGAAGCGAAAGAGACGTGTCTAAAGAGAATTTGTACTGACTAAATCCACGGTGCTTTTATATACGTTCCATAGGGTCACGGTTACCTAACCGTGACCCTATGGAACGTATCTAAAAGCACCGTAACCGACATCTTTAGCAAGTACAATCAGGTACCTACCTGATTGTACTTGCTAAAGATGTCGGTTTATTTACAACGCGCTTTCTTATCAATTTCTGAATAGTAGTTAAATATTGCTCAAGGATAGATTACAGTTTTATTAAATAAGTTGCTTCTGCTCGTGGCTAAGCCTGCGTGAAGTTAGGATATTTATAATTTATTATTTATTCTACGAGTTCGTGATAATTATCTGGATGATAATTATAGAATACTAATTATATTTATCCAGGTTATATCCGGGAAGTAGTTCTTGTTTTATTGAAATAGGATCAAATATTCGCACAAATATTCATGTATGAGATGTTTCATGTTTTGCTAAATGTAGGTATTAACATTTTTCAAATTTAATCTCGCAGAATGAGTTAAAAAAAGGCAAATAAAAGTTTGTTAACTTTTGCCTTGTAAAAACATAAATAAGAGTAACTATTCAGTTACAAACAAAAAATAATAAAACCAAGTAGCTTCAGGGCGACAGAGATGCTGAAAATTTTATATTCTGAAAAATATACAAGTTTCGTTTTAAATACTAAAAGTAACTGCGGAACTGAACTTCAGCTGAAGTAATATTATGTTTAACATGTTTTCAGGATAACAATTTACTATTTCAGACAACGCTATACTATTGTGCTATAAAGTATAGCAAAGAAGGACCTAATGCTAGCAAGCCAATAATTATAGTTCAGTACAATGTGAACGATGTCCATAACAACAATGTATGGAGCGCGATATTGTTGTGCTATGAGCTATATACTATATGCTATTATATTATAGCGTAGTCTGTAATCAGCTTTATTTTCTACATAAATATACAAGATATGGCGAATGGGATAACTGGGAGTGGAACAAATGAGACGAAGTTGAAATGGGACGAAACGCATAATCCATATTTAGGCTGTGTTGATTTCTTATTTAATGGTAAATAATAAACCTCGAGAATACATAACAACTGTGTGGTTACCGTACCGTACCTTTCTACCAAATTGAGACTCTAGTGGTCGAAAATAAATCATATAATCAATACATGGTCCCGATATTTATGATATCAAAATTCTTATGAAAATCCTAGCATTAGAGGTTTATATTTTCTACCAACAACTTTCCAATTATGCCGCGACATATAGGTACCTATTCCAGACAGCGAGAATAGACTATGACCTTACATGAACCCGTGACAATGCTAGACAACGTCGCGAGACAAACTAGTGGACTAACTTTGGAAGCCAATACAAATAGTGTTGTTAACTTGTCGGCAAGATTAACCAACCAGATACAATCATAATTACACATGAATCGTCGGGTGCAATGAAATTACGAAACAAATTGGTAGGTACTTATAATTTATGTGTATTAGACTGTGAAGTGACTGTTTTTTATCGTACTTATATCATGAAATTAGTCCACCTAAATAAGGCTAGACTGGGCGGAACGGACTGTCACACTTGTATTGATTAAAATTGTCGGTGATTCTTCAAGTCCTTACTACTTCCAGTCATGAGTGGTGGCGCGATTGTACACTTTCATCTAGTTCATAAATTATTAGTGACCGACCGAAATTTCGGTTTCGGTTTCGGTTTCGGCCGGTTTCGGCCAAAAAATCTAGTTTCGGCCTTAGTTTCGGTTTCGGCCAGAATATAGCCGAAACTTTCGGCCTTGCCGAAACCCAAGTTTTCGTGCATTGTCGTGGGTCGTTTGGCAAAATTCGTAGCTAACACGTGCTTGCGGTCGGACACTATAAATTATTAAGAATCATCATCTTCTTCTATTTCGTAGATCTTCTTAAAAAGTCTCCCCTAAATTGCTTTTTGCCTCTTGATTACTCTATACGTATTTTATAAATCTTTCCGAATTGTAGATTTTAGTGATCTATTAATAAAGAAAAGTGCGTTTGTATTAAAATTTGTGCTTGTATCTTATGACCAAAGGATAGTGGGCAAAAATGTATGGGCGGCACACCCACATCCGCCACAGCTTTTACTACTTTAATTTAGTAGGTATCACATCCATGTTCCTCGGTGCCAATGGACATCAAATTCTGTCCTGGGGTTCTCTATTTATTAATATTTCAATTCTAGGTATTAATGAAACAAACATAACTTACAAATATTTTTTTATTGTAATATAAAACGTCAAACGTAGCTCAACGCTATCGACTTGGGTCTACGTTTCTACTGGAGAACACGAATGTGACCCATGACTATGTGACAGTTCGCTTATCGCAGTGCAGTTTTGCAGTGACACGGTGCGTAGCCTCTAGGTGTGCCGTGGGCGCTATACATAGTCGTGGGTCATATTCGTGTACTCCCGTGGAAACGTAGACCCACGTTGTCAAACTTATCACACGCAGCTAAAATGCGCCGCGTGTCCGAGCACAGCATGGTGGGCCCGCGCCTTGAAACACGATAAGAAGAAGAAGCTACTTTTGGACTTTACGCGAATTATAATGCTAAAGTGCATGTTTAATAATAACATAATAATAGGTATGTATGTACCTACTTACTTGGTGTGATCCAACATTATTTAAGATGAATCTTGCGATCTTGCGGCTGTTGGGTTTTGTTCAAACAGTAGATTGGTTATAGTTAATCGTCGTCTACGTAATACGGATCGATTACAAAAGAAACTGTTCCACGGCTTTTTTTTTTACGTGGCAAATCATCAAATGAGTCCTCCCACCCCGGGCAGGGCGGGAGGGACTGTCAGACTTGTACTGACAAAAATCCACGGTGTCCTTCGGTAGCCCTTTGTGCGCCGGAGTCGCGGTATACGTATGTCCCGCAACCCCGGCAGGACTGTGGCCCTCTATAGGGGGGGGCCCGTCATTATGCTGACGCTCCTTGAGGCACGCGTGGAACACAACGTGCCGTCGACCCGGGCATGGTCCATGGTCGGACAGCGAGTTGCCCTTTACTCGCCGCCCGCATGCCCGCGCCTAAGGTGGCCGGAGATCGTCCCGCGACATCCGTCGCCGTGGGCGTCTACCACTGCGTCTCGGGCGGAGGGAGGACGGTATCCTCTCTCTCAAGCGGCCCGCCTCCTCCTTCGCGAGCATGACTGCTTCGCAGAAGGAGGCGACCGACTCTCACTCCGTCTCGCCCCGCAGCATGGCCGCGACCAATGCTGGGCGCGAGAGGAACTGTTCCACGGCTAGGATGAAACATGATTCCAGTTCAAAAAAAAAAGAAAAAAAAAAACAATTCACAAAGAACACCAAAATCCGAAGCGTGTAGTCAGTAATTATTTATTTAGTATCGTAAAGTAACAAAAGAGCGCACAATCACCACGATGTAACCCAAAAGTGCCCAAAAGGACTGCGGCGATAACAACTCGACTGGGCGCAAGCCGAATCTCCGGCCACCGTAGGCGCGAGCATGCGGGCAGCGAGTAAAGGGTAACTCGCTGCCCGACCATGGACCATGCCCGGGTCGACGGCGCGTTGTGTCCCACGCGCGCCTCAAAGAGCGTCAGCATAATGACGGGGCCCCCTCTCAGAGGGCCAAAGCCTGCCGGGGTCGCGGGACTTATTCCATCACCGTGACCCCGGAACATAAAGGGGTACTGAATGGACATCGTGGATTTTAGTCAGTACAAGTCTGACAGTCCCTCCCGCCCTGCCCGGGGTGGGAGGACTCATTTGATGATTTTACAACGCTAAAAAAAAACCCAAAACGAAATAATATTAAAATATTTTTTAAGTTCAGGTACATTTATGTTTAAATCTCTGGGATATTTTTTATGCCGTCATATTAAAAAATACATGTTTTTGGTAGATGTTTTAAGTCACACTTAGTATATGGCTGGCGGAGCTGGGAGTATTTTGCCCACCATCCTTTAAAAATTTAATGTTCGATTTTTTTATTATATCACCTTAAGTTACCTTTTCAACAAAAAAAAAACATGCCGTATATCGCATCATATACCGTATTTTCAAAATTACTCTTTTCCGAACCTGCGGGTCGCTATTTTATTTTATATAACACGTAAAAAATGTCTGTAACAAAAAAATATTTACAGCGCTCGTCTAGAATGCCAAATTGAATACAAGACCTCCCGAGGGATATCTTGGTAACAAATACGGGGTGTATTTGGGAAGTACCGAGAGTGCCGCCCAAACCGAGGAGGGCGGATTTTTCGAACCCCTCATTCGCGCGAAAACTATTGAACTTGCCGAACGTGTTTGTACCCTTTCGGCAAATGGTCGAGGTCGGGTTTTAAAATTCATAATTTGAATTTCACTTGCTTGTGTAATAAATGTGTGAACTGAATTTTTTGCAGTGAATTTTTTGGGCGAAATTTTCGTTCTCAGTCGTGACGTTTTGATTTTTTTGTTCATTAATGTTGATTAATTAATAATTTGTGTATCTTTCACTGATTGTTTACTACAGTTTGCTTATCTGTAAGTACAAATTTGTTTATTTGTGTCGGTGTCGATTGTTGTCCTATATACCGTTAGGTGGTGTAACGATTAATGAAGTAAAAGTCGGTACATCAAAGCTTTGAGGGTGTTGTGCTTGCGAATTTTAATGGTTTTGCCAAGTGTTTATATTTCAGTATACGGTAAATATGATGTCATCGATATAACATATCAGTGAATTTCTTTGATAATATCTTCTAATGACATGAAAATTAAAAACATAGGAAGATATTCACGTTTCTGAAGTGTCATTAATTATTGTAGATTTGCTTTAGCTATATGTTTTAGAACCGTTC
Source organism: Agrotis clavis (assembly GCA_954870645.1). Classification (NCBI taxonomy): domain Eukaryota; kingdom Metazoa; phylum Arthropoda; class Insecta; order Lepidoptera; family Noctuidae; genus Agrotis; species Agrotis clavis. The sequence continues at coordinate 27,897,512 of OX940917.1, read as the reverse complement.
ATATTACATTTTCTTACAGTTTACATTTGTGAATCGTTAATTTTACAATGGTATTTTAATTTTATAAAGTAGGTATGTTTGGTTTCCGATAAGAGGATTATAGGTACTCATTTTTATCGACAAATCTGATTTAAAAAAAAATCTGTTATTGACGTCCTTGTCATTTATACCATCGAATCACCCTTAAACTGACACTGTCTATAATTTTGTATTATAAAAAACCGTTTCATGGAATTATTAATGCATTTACCACTGTAATATTGTAGATTTGCTTTAGCTATATGTTTTAGAACCGTTCATATTACATTTTCTTACAGTTTACATTTGTGAATCGTTAATTTTACAATGGTATTTTAATTTTATAAAGTAGGTATGTTTGGTTTCCGATAAGAGGATTATAGGTACTCATTTTTATCGACAAATCTGATTTTAAAAAAAATCTGTTATTGACGTCCTTGTCATTTATACCATCGAATCACCCTTAAACTGACACTGTCTATAATTTTGTATTATAAAAAACCGTTTCATGGAATTATTAATGCATTTACCACTGTAATATTGACGACATAATAAGTATACGTTTTCAATTGCATGTAGTTTATACAGTACACGTCTCTTGCTACACACCCCAGTTCGGCCATTAAATTAATAAAATGGCAGCAATGCGAAGTGTTGGGTTATTTTTTTTTTTTGTCGAAAGAAATGAAAATATGATATACTCTTAAAGTATCGGTTATCGGAAACGAAACACCTGTATATTACAATACGGTACGATACGTACAATAAATAAATGTTTCAGTTGTATTAAAAAATATTGGTCTTTTTTTTTAATCGTGGTAAAATCATCAAATGAGTGCTCCCACCCCGGGCAGGGCGGAGGGACTGTCAGACTCGTACTGACTAAAATCCACGGTGCCCTTCAATAGCCCTTTATGTTCCGGGCGTGACCCCGGAACATAGTAGCTTGTGACTAGACGTCATCTCTAAAGCGCATCACAGACGGCTAAGATACTATAATATTTTATCTTAAGATGTTATATTAATATATTATCTTACATCACAGACGACGAAGATACGATATCGATACTATAATATTAAGATGTTATCTTACGATATACATATTTTGGATTATTTCTCAATTCTTCGTAAATTTTTATGTCTTAAGTGCCACCGATCCCTAACATTTTATAGAAACTTCAGATTTCGTCAAAGACTTTTTTAAAGTAAGGGACATGTTGTTTAAAGTACCTAAGATACATTTTATTTACAGTAAGGGACATGGTTTTTAAAGTTTAAGGCGATTCTCACACTGCCCCGCATCATGCTGCATGTTGCGTGTCGACGCACCTACGCGCGTTCCTGCGGGAGTGCAGATCTGCATCATCGTGCGGGTTTTTTGCGCACTCACGCGCGTAGGTGCGTTTTGTAGATTCACGCACGGCGGCTCTCTTTTATTTATTCGCCGTTCTCTGTGGTGGTCGTGCAGTACTGAGCATTCAAAATCACGCGCGGCACTGCGGGATTCGGTGTGCCATACCTTGCGTCTCGCCCCGCACCTTCTCGCGGGGTGCATGTTTCTCCGCGTGTATGCGCGTGATCCGCATGAACGCGCGTGGTTGCATTTTCTGTGTGTTGGACTGTGCGTGTTTTCCATACAAACGGAGATACTTACAAGCAACGGAAGAACACGCATCCACGCGCTACGCTGCATCATGCGGGGCAGTGTGAGAATCGCCTAATTGAAGGGACATTTTCATTTAAATCGACAAATTTTTGGCTAAGGTAAGGTTGTAAATTATTTAATACTGAATGTGACTTACTTCAATTTTTTGAGAAAAAAAAAATATTAATGACTGTTCAAAGTGGTCATCACTAGTTTTTTTTTCAGAAATCGTTTTTCGAAGTTAAAATTTTTGTAAGCACTGTAAGGGACATTTTTTTAAAGATAGATTTTTGTAATAATACCAATGATATAGAGCGCGAAGTTCTAAATGCAATGATACTCATTTATATAACTTATTTTCACCAAATGTCCCTTACGTTAATTGATACTTCCGGTATCGATTTTTTTTTAGCGTGGTGAAATAATCAAATGAGTCCTCCCACCCCGGGCAGGGTGGGAGGGACTGTCAGACTTGTACTGACTAAAATTCACGGTGTCCTTCAATAGCCCTTTATGTTTCGGGGTCACGGTAATGAAATAAGTCCCGCGACCCCGGCAGGCTTTGGCCCTCTAGAGGGGGCCCCGTCATTATGCTGACGCTCTTTGAGGCGCGCGTGGAACACAACGTGCCGTCGACCCGGGCATGGTCCATGGCCAGACAGCGAGTTAATTGCCCTTTACTCGCCGCCCGCATGCCCGCGCCTACGGTGGCCGGAGATCGTCTGGCGACGTCCGTCGCCGTGGGCGTCCACCACTGCGGCTGGGTCGGAGGGAGGACGTTGTGCTCTCCCTCACGCAGCCCGCCTCCTCCTTCGCGAGCATGACTGCTTGGCTGAAGGAGGCGACCGCTTCCCACTCCGTATCGCCTCGCAGCATGGCCGCGACCAATGCCGGGCGCGAGAGGTCTCCGCCTATCGCCGCCCTGAGGACACGTCGGTGCACTGCAGCCCAAACGGGGCAGTCTTGCACCGTATGCTCTACTGTGTCCTCCGGGCGATCCTCACAGTGGTGACACCTAGGCGTTTCCTCCTTTCTTATCAGACACAGGTACCTCCCGAAACTTCCGTGTCCGGTGAGGACCTGCGTCATGCGGTAGGTCAGGACGCCGAGACGCCTATCCAGCCACTCCTCAAAGAGGGGTCTTACCGCTGCGATTGCGGCATGCCCGGACGTCGGTCGCGACAGTCGTCCCCTCCATACTGCCCTGAGATCGCGCTGGAGCTCTTCCCGCCGCGCCTCGACTTCTCGAGGCAGCGGGGATACACACCGGCGGGGCGGCGCTGCGCCTCCACGCGCCACTCATAGACGCGCTGGAGGGCAGTCGCCTCCAGATGCCAGGGCAGTAATCCGGCAAGGAGGTTAGCCGATTCGCCGGCGATCGTGCGGTATATGGATCACCCGGATAAAAAATATAATAATATTAGTACATTACTGCCGCGGCCTATAATGGCTACTTTGCTGGTCGCGCTGATGATGGCCGACAGCGCAGCGTAGCGCGGCTCCAGGCCGACACAGCGCGGTCAGCATGCAGCACTTGATGGACGAGCTGAGATAAAGGCCGAGGCCGTAGGTCGAGGCCTTTACAGCGAGGACAGCAAGGGCTGCAATGATGGCCAAGCTGGAAGGCCTAGAGCGTAGCTAGGCTAGCTTGAGGCAATCATAGCGTGACCAGCGAAGCAGTCATCGTGGGCCAAGGCTTGTATAGTGCTTTACTCAAAAATGCAAGTACCTAACCTACATAAAACCAGCAAGTGATATAAATAAAATAATATATTAATTAACTAGAAATTACAATATTATGAAAAATACACTTACTAAAAATTCAACACCGACTTTCCCGGTTTCATATTACTTAATTACTAATAGTTTGCGATAATTTTAATGCGATATTTGACTGCTATATTTTCTTAATTTATTACTTCATTTACGTAGGTATAGCAAAAAAGTCACTAAATAAAAATAAAAATTTCGCTGAACCGCGCTTTTGTTCCTTCTTTGTATTTTTTTTTTAATATGGAATACAATCTTTTTGTGCCAACCTCTTTATTTACAAACAGCTGTGTTTTAGATAAAATCTTTTTGCATTTGTTTTTTTAAAACGTTGAAACGTCAAAATAGCGGCCGGCAATGTTTTTGCCGGCCTGGTAGAGCGGCCAGCAAAAACATTGCTGGCCGCTACTTGAAACAGACCGGCAAAGTCTACTTTGCTCAAACAAGATTGTCAAAATAATGACCACATTACATGTATTTTTGAGTAAATATAATTATTGTTCTTAGATAAAATTTTCATCATCTCATTTACATTCAAACTACTTTATGTTTTTACAAAAGTACTACAATTTATGTTATTTAAAATCGGTATGTAAGTACTTGTATTAAGTGTGACTGTGTAAATGTTATAGATTTTTAACCAACACAATTTAATCACTTTACGTCACTCGCTTCGACTGAAATAAAAAAAAAAGCTATTAGCTTAGAATACATTTGTGTTTTTTATCTCAAATACAACTCACAATTTTTTACTCATTTTAAAACTACGTTTTCCGTGAATATATCGGTCAACAACCGTTATAGTAACAATATAGTATAAAAAAGTGTTAATTTTATAGTTTATGGTTTTTTTAAGTTTATAGTTTAGAAAAATGTAAAGAATTAACACCTAAAGTGATGCAAGCGCCTGGAAATAAAGACAGCAATTAGCTTTTATGGGTGAATTTCCCGGGACCGAAAATTGCGTGGCATCAATGAAATCGATACTAAAAAACATAGTTATAACGTTCTCACATTTTTTTCCGGTTAGGTGAAATAGTAATCTATGTGTAGCACTAAATATTTTATTTAATTGGATTAAAGAACACCCCAAAAAAATAAATTAAACCTCGAAATCTTTCATTGCCGTGTTTGTCCACACTTCACCTTGTTGTGTATAATTCCTCATTGATAAAAATCTATTGGTTATTTATATGAAAACCTAGTTTTATTTGATACATGAATAGTTAAAGTATTGTTACGGAATACATTTATTCAAATATTTGAACAATACAACGAATGGTTAATAAAAAATCATTTGTCCCAGAACTACCGTTCATCGCCGTGTCCTAATCATGTTCAAGGATATTGTTTTTCCTACGACTTGCGTCCCCCCTCCCGGTATGCTAAACGTTGCATTTTAGTGCTGCCTAAGTGCTCAACGTGGAAGGACGTACACACGTGCCTGCGTTTTCGCGCCATAAATGTAAGTATTCAATTTTTTTGTTACTGGACATTTTTTCTTTCATCGCCGTGGATAGGTATAACTTATAATTGAATAAGTTTGTCTTCATGACTAAGCATTCGATAGAACACCATTTCTCATATGTTAATTTGTGAAGTGTTTATTTCTTCGAATAGTTAATAGATTTTTTGTTATTAATATTTTTTGTCTTGATTTTCATCGCCGTGCTTTCATTGCCGTGGTTTCCGTGGCCGAAATTTGCTATGGCAATGAAAAAAAAGACACGGCAATGAAAAAAATTTCATTGCCATGCCTTGTAAAACAATTTAGTTTCATTGCCGTGGCCAGGTATTTCATTTCCGTGACTTGTGTTTTCATCGCCATGGTATGAGTAGGCAAAGAAAACATCTTTTGTCACCTGTTTACAGGTAATACCGATTACTGACAGTATAAAACTCAAGTTAACTCTAGATTCTCTCTCTCTGGTCTCTCTTTAGACTTGATGAGTTTTTTTACTGTACAGTCAACTACAAAAAGATGTTTTCATGTTAACCTTACAAAATCATGTAACATTTGGTACTATGTCACACGTATATACACTCACACACATGCAAACACCCTCACATACTACAGTCTGATTTTAATAATGGATTGTTTATTTTTAGGATGCCAAGATGCCTAAACCAAAATTATCTGAAAAGGAGAGGAAAAGATTGGCTGAACAAAAGCGACGTCAAAAATTAAGAAGCGACCCCGTATTAAGAGAGGAGTATCTAAGAAAAGAACAACGTCCAGTCAAATTAACTGATAAACTTGCATTGGCTCCTAAACCCTCAACTTCTACACCAAAAACTATCCAGCCAACAGCTGTACCTCAGTTTGATAGTATAATTTTAGAAACTTATGATTTTAAAAACTTAAACTGTAGGTAGTGGTGCTACAAGTGTACCATCGTGCTCATACTTATGCAATGTTGACTCTGAAGTTTTAAAAGCGTTGGAAAAATCTGGTACTTTTGAGGAAAACCATACAAAAACATAAAAAAAAACCAGATATAGACTTAAGTAGTGATTCAGATGATAGTTTGTCTATATTCAACTAATAAACCTAGAAAAAAAACTATTTTCTTTACCCCAATTGATACTGATACTGATGATGATCAAATTTATTTTTTTAAGTGTCTCCTTATCTGATTAAATATAATTTTGCTTAATTTCATAATAAATAATTAAGACTGCTAAAATATTATTTAATTTCCGTGGATTGATTTTCATTGCCATGGCACAGTGCTTTCATTGCCGTGGACGCTTGTTTCATTGCCGTGCACGCATGTTTCATCGCCGTGGTATGAAATTTTTAATCCTGATTATGTCGTTAGTTTTTTAAGTTATCTGCTAGACATTAAGCAAGAATATATACATTATCAAAAACTTTAATAAAAGCGTTTTTTTTAAAAAAAAAACTTAAGATGAAAAAAAACACGGAAATGAAGATTTTTATAGGACCTGTTGAAATTCACTCTTATGTCTATTTCTGTCACACATGGTTGATTTTAAGATTTTTTATAGAAATATTTGGTTTTTTGATAGTCTTATTACTGCGGCTGGGTATTGAAAGTGATGCTTTTATTCATCATCAGTAGGTAGAGTAAACGTTACATAAAGCTAACTTGGTACTTTTTAAATGCCTTATCATTCAATTCGTGGCAAGCTTGAATAAAATAATGACAAATAAATACATATTATAACTTAATAGAAAATCTGAAAGTTTGTAACGATAGATATATATTGGTGTTTATTTACCTAAGTGTAAAAACTTCTGAATGGATTTAAATCAAAAATGGCTAGGTATATTTTCGTTTTATGTTTATAAAGTACTTATTAATTAATAATAAAATAAACTAAATACTAATAATCAAAAATTGCATCACTAGCCGACTCTCAAATTTTGGTGCGTTATATCTTTGTAAATACATATTTATTAATTCAATAAAAGCCTTTTCCATGACATACCATTATTATGTACCCGTGTGATTTTTACACCGCTGGAAAAAGCTAGTGATAAATGATTAATGAAGAGACTTCCACAAATACATACTATTGTGACGTCATGCACGCTTTTAAATAAACAATTATCATGATAAAATTACCTAAACAAGATATTAATGATAATATATGATCAAACGAACTTCGGCAAGTGAAGTTCGATCGATATTATATTAATCGCTTCATTCGAAGATATAACATTCACAACGTAGTTCCTCTAACCTACAAGGCAACCTCGCACTTTTTAAAATTACCCTACAATTTTTTTTTTTTTTTTTTTGTGTGGTAGGTGCTGTCAGTGTTACGAATCTCATTCTTTTCGGAGTAATTAGCCAAAACTTCATTATAGGGAGACAGGGTGGGTGGGTGTTATATCTTCGAATGAAGCGATTAATATAATATCGATCGAACTTCACTTGCCGAAGTTCGTTTGATCATATATTATATTGCATCGCTTCATTCTTCAGATATAACATTCACAACGTAGATGTTTAGAGGTGAAGTTTTGGTAATAATAATACTTATGCTGTTTACTTAATGGTTTATTTAATATAAGCGTTCTTATAATAATTGTTAATCAGTAATCCATTATAAACAATACATCGATAATAGAGAAAACTTAATCAAGATTAAACTTCTATCATAATAATTATATTTAAGTTATTATATCATATAGCAACAATCAGTCTTCACTTATGATTTAATTTGCACCTGGTGGAAAGCAAACTGTGCTTGCGAAGGAATTTTCTTCGCGTATAACTCGACAATAATATTTGGCGAACGTTTGGGAAGCGGCTGTCCAGCCAGCTGCCTTCCTGATAGTGTCTATCGATAGACCGGAGCGATGCGCCGTGGACGTAGCGGCATGGCGTGTGCTATGCGCGCTGAATGTCGTCACGTCCACGCCGCTCGCGCCCATCACTTGTTTTATCCAGCGACTTATGGACTGCGCTGTGGCGCCTCTATGGGGTCGTTTAAATGTCAGGAATAAGTTAGGTACGCTCTCAGATCTAATTTCATTAGAAATTTGAAGGTAATCTTTTAATGTCGTAGCCGGGCAAATGCTTGGTTTATCTAAAAAGTATGGAAGAAATAAGATTGGTTGATCTCGGCCAGGCGCCGAAGTCTTAATAATGTCGGTTATGATTATTTCGATGCCTCTGGAATTTATTTTTATGTTTGAGGTCTTTATATGGGAAAGCGTTTGAACTCTGTGAGCTGTGCAAATAGCTAACAATATTGCTAATTTCTTAGTGATATTTTCTAAAGTGAGATCTTCATTTGGGAACCAATTAGAGATAAAGTTGAGTACAACCTGGGGATCCCAAGTACTCGTGTACTTGGGTACACACGGTCTCAACTTGTATGCTCCTCTTAACAGCCTTTTTATGCGGTCGTCTGTTCCGATACTATTTCCTAGAAGTAGCGATAGGGCAGAGCGATGGCTATTAAGGGAACCGTACGAAGCTCCCTTATTAAATTGATCGGATAAAAAGGTCATGATCCGTGGAATTGACTCCTCAAATATGCTAAGACTATTTGATATACAAAATTCCCACCACAATTTAAAGGTGACATTATATTGCTGTACCGTGTTTTGGGACAAAGAAGCTAACATTAGGTCGAGAGCGGTTGACGGCGTCCCTCGCTGCGTGAACGCAAGCCGGAGACAACCGCGGCACCCAGGGTAAGCGACTTGTAAAGTGGATGATGTGTTCTGAAACGGGAAGATAAAAGACCTTTATTTGCCTTCAAAATAACTATTTTGGTAACTAGTATACTCGTTAACTCGGGATACCAGGCTTGTGATGGCCATATGGGAAAAACGAGAATACCTTCGGCTTTGTCTAAAACTATTTTTTGTAAGCATTTTAATATAACCGAAAATGGCGGGAACGCATAAAAGTATTTGTCGTGCCAACTAATTGTAAAGGCATCAATCGTGATGGCATCGGGGTCTGGTCGCCAAGACACATAATTCTCACATTTTGCATTAGTGCGAGAGGCGAATAAGTCTATCTCTGGTTGGCCAAATTCTTGTTTTATAAATTGGAATGCTGAATTTGATAATTCCCATTCTGTATCTATATTGATTTTTCTGGATTGTTCGTCGGCTATAACATTATCGCGTGTGTTTATGTAAGAAGCTACTAACCAGATATTTTTCCTCTCGCACCACTGCCAGATGCATCGAGACAAATCATTCAAATGAGGGAATTGTATTCCACCCATTCGGTTGATATAACTAATGGCTGTTGTATTATCAACACGTAATAGTATGGTGCAGTCAGAGTAATTGCGACCAAACCATTTTAATGCTAAAAATACCGCTAAGAGTTCGAGATAATTAATGTGAAAACCTAATTCTGAATGTTTCCAAGCGCCGTTAATACGTTCGTTATTGCAATAAGCGCCCCAGCCGATTCTGGACGCGTCGGTGAATATTTCTAATGTGATTATTTGAGCCCTTATAGAATTAGAAGTTGTGAAAATATTCTTTGACCACCAATTCAGATCATTCGAAATTATATTAGATAAATTGATTTTTGCATCATAATTGTTATTTATTTTTAGCGCCAGGTATTTTTGACGTTCTAAAAGCTTGGTGTAAATCCATCCATATTTTGCTGCAGGACAAGCAGCAGTAAGAATCCCAATTAATTGAGCAAATTCTCTTAATGTGCAACGTGGTAACCGTAAAAATTTATCTATTAAACTAGCTATGTGAGTGCGTTTTTCATTCGGTAAGGATATAGTTAAATTTTTTGAATCATATATAAAACCTAAATATTTACAAGTCTGTTTTGGTTCTAATGAACTTTTATTGAAATTAATAACGAGACCAAGTGATTCCAATAATTTCACAGTTTCAGCAATGTTATCACGACATTCAGAATAGGTGTCACCAATACATAATACGTCGTCGAGGTATTGAACTGATTTATAGCCCCGGCTCCTAAGGTGAGACATTACCTCTCTCATGATTTTGGTAAAGGTTCTAGGTGCTATAGATAAGCCATAGGGCATAGCATTAAACTCATACAGATTGTTTTGTGCTTTACCATTCTCGAAATGAAAGCGCAAGTATTTACGATGATGTTTAGCAATAGGAATTAACAGGTAAGCTTCTTTCAGGTCTATGTTAGCCATGTAACCGTTTTGAGGTATTAATTTAGTAACGGTCCTATAATCTTCCATTTTAAAATGAAACTTTGAGATAAACTTGTTCAGCGGCTTTAAATTTAAAATAAACCGTTTGTCGCCGTTTGGCTTAGGACTAAGGAATATCTTTGATATGAATTGATTCTCGGTCGGTGAACATGTTGATATTGCACCTAAATCGAGTAACTTTTTGATGGCTAAATCCATATCCTCTTTATCTGCTGCTGAGATACAATTACGGGGTGAATTGGTTTGCACCGGAGTTTCCGAAAATGGTATGGAGAAACCCTTTCGAATCCATTCTAGAACGGTGTCATTGGAAGTTATGTCAAGCCAGTGAGAGTAAAAATGACGTATTCGTCCGGAATGTACCTGTTCTATTGTTGAGGTTGAGCGCGCGTTTTGCTCGAGAACCTCGGCTGCGCTGCTGTCTGCGCCTTGCGTGCTGCTGCAGGGGCTTGTCTCCTCTGGCCTCCGCGCCCCCCCCTGTTCGACAGGTAACGCGAAGGACCCGGCCAGTTTTCCTGGTAGCGGGGTCGTGTGACTGCCGATTGAGCAGTTTGTTGAGGTTTTTGAGGCACTGAGGCCTTTTTTATTTGCAAGCCCTGCTTTTCAATTGCTTTTGAAGCTTTGATTTTTTCGGATAGTTTTATTCCGAATAAGGTGCTATCCCTTTCATTATCCTTGATAACATTTAAGAATGATTTTTCTAAGCCAGGTGTCACCAACTTGATACGAGCTTCCGTATCCACATAATGAAGATGGGTTAAAATGCGGCAACCGTCACTTAGCATTTTTATGGCTTGGATTTTTTCTTCGCCAGTAATGAGAAGAGTCATTGCCCTATTCATGGCTGTGATCCCAGCACCAAGAAGTTGTTGCGATAGTTCCATCTTTTTATCGCGATTTCTTGCCATATCTGTAATAGCTGCCGAAATTTCGGCATTAAGTTTAGGTGCCTGTAAAAGAGCACAGTTGGAGGGGACAAGATATTCTTTTAATAATTTGTCCTTGGCTTCCTTGGGAAGTCCCTTTTTTAATATGGTTTGCCATCTTTGTGCCAAATTTTCGTGTATGGTTTCCCCAAACTCGGGAATGTCGTCGGATTGTTCCCCTAACGCTGACAAAATTTCCGGGTCGAGTTCCTGTGCAATCGGACGTGCTTCGTTATCTAATATTGCTGGACCAGGAATCGGCTGGATCTCAGGAATATTGGCCTCCTCCAAAACTGGTGAGTCCGCGGGTTCATTTTCGACCGCTTTATCGCCATGAAACAATAAAATTATTTATTTTATAATGTGTTGGTACTTTGACACAAAATACCTTCGTTCTATCTCTCGGATAGACCCCAGGCTTTGTCCAATTTCGCAAAAATGTAAAGCTATCTCGTGTAAGATATGCTTGTTTTTTGCTTTATGCCCTCGTGTTGACTCACGGCCAACCCCCAGGCGTGCCACGTTCGATTTCGAATCAAGGCATCAAATGATTTTGTTGAGATTATTATTCCCCAATGAAACACTTCTTCACCAAAATGAGTTATTAAATAGGGACTTACCGTTATTGGCATCTTTATCGAAGCTTACGTCGAAGTCCGAAGATTCTATAATTCGCATCACACGACGACGATTTTGTCGTTCCTTTTCTTCGAGCTTACGAATCTTTTTATTATAACGTTCGATTTTATCTTTAGCACTACGCTTAGGCATTATTGATTAGTGTTAAAACAACTCAAACTTAGTTAAAACCGTTAGCTTTAAACCCGTAAAATTGTTCGAGAACTGCAAAACTTGTGTTGTCGTTGCCTCGCACGGAAAAAGAATGAGATTCGTAACACTGACAGCACCTACCACACAAAAAAAAAAAAAAAAAAATTGTAGGGTAATTTTAAAAAGTGCGAGGTTGCCTTGTAGGTTAGAGGAACTACGTTGTGAATGTTATATCTGAAGAATGAAGCGATGCAATATAATAAACACTATTTAAAATTTATTTGCACATAATATTTCATTGCTAAACGTTATTTTCACTTGAAAATAACGTGGAAACAACAACAAGTGGAATTGATAGGTGGAGGTCATTGACATCTTCCTTCCTAGCACCAACCGCATAGTAATGATGTTATAATTATTGAATTCATTTAAATGGATTTGCAATTGTGGATTTGCAATTGTATACACCGTGTTCTTCACGTTATCCATAAACTTTATCAAATACTTCTATGGCTTTTACAAATCAAATCCAACAAAGGAAGTAGTACTTAAAAAGGCTTCGTTACAAAGATATTTGTAATTTCATTTAATGAAATTTAATTGAGCTATGCAGTGAGAAAGTATCTTAATTTGGCCTATGTTGCCGCTTATTGCAATTAAAATGATAAATCTATCAAATACTATTTGCATTTCATTTGCACGTACGAGAGGAACCCGAGAGTTAGCGAAGAAATACGATCATTTGCGATAACGAATCTTTCAAAGAGATTAAACTGGTCGCTATGGATACCTAAGTTGTTATTTGTCATTGTTTGTCATGCATGATTTTAACTGTCAGGATTATTGTTTATTGTAATTTGCTTTTGGGTTTCCGACTAATTTAATCAATCATTTTGATTACAACTTTCACTATGCCGCACGAATATTCTGCTCAACACCAAGCTGATATTCACTTCGTCTACGGTTTCTGTGACGGAAATGCTACAGCAGCTGTGCGAGAGTACCAACGGCGATTCCCTGGTCGGCGCGTTCCTGATATACGAACATTTATTAACATACACAGGAGATTTTGTGAGATCGGAATTAGACCACGCCGCCCTGAACGAGCAATCAATTTGAGCGTCGCTCAAGAAAACAGAATAATGAACCTTATTATTCATGATCCTACACTCTCAACGAAACGCGTTGGGAGAATCGTGGGTGTATCTCATAAGCTAGTGTGGAAACTGTGGAAAAGATATGGTTTGCATGCCTACCACTACAGAAAATCCCAAGGCATAATACCACCTGATCACTTCTCAAGAATTGTTTTTTGCCAGAGAATGAATCAAGAACTGATAAATAATCCAATACTGCTTCAAAAAATTATTTGGATGGATGAAGCCCAGTTTACAAGAGCGGGAGTATTCAATTCCAAAAATCAAGTGCAGTGGCATGAGAGCAACCCGAATTTACATTGGCAGGCGTCACATCAAACTGAATTCTCTGTAAACATGTGGGCTGGTGTTTTTAACAATCAGCTGATCGGCCCTATTGAGATTCCCCACCGCCTAAATGCTGACAATTACTTAGAGTTCCTAAGAAACGTCACTAGCTTCGAATTTTTCGAACAAGTGGATCTTCAAACTCTGCGAACCATGTGGCTCCAACATGATGGGGCCCCTGCACATTATGGCACACAAGTGCGTGAATATTTAAATGCAACGTTTCCTGGCCGTTGGATTGGACGAGGTAGCACAAATATCGCATGGCCAGCTAGGTCCCCAGATCTGACTCCTTTAGATTTTTATGTCTGGGGAACCTTAAAGGAGAAGGTGTACTCCGTACAAATTCAGAACCGTGAACAGCTCTTAGATAGAATATCTCAGGCTGCTGAACAAATAAGACAAATGTCTGTAAATTTAAATGGCCAAATTAGGACTCGTTTGAATATTTGTGTCGAAAAAGAAGGTGGTCATTTCGAAAACTTTTTACATTAAATTTATTTTTTGCTTTTTAGAGTTTATTTTTTATTAATAAAAATAATTTTGAATGACATTACGGCTGACGTAGTTGTCTAACCTACAGTGTTATATGGATCTTTGGACACTCCATTGAGGTTGACAGGAGAGCGCTCATTTGTGAAATGTATTGAAAAATAAGATGGTGGCGTTAGTTCTGATGTTGCCCACGCAACAAGTGTGCTTATAAATTATAATTATTCTACTCAAATGCATAAAAAAAATATGCTGTGATTACCATTTATCTTAATTTGACCGAGACCTATCTTTTGAGAGTATTTTTACGAATGTACGTGAGCTCTAAGCGTGGTCCCCAGATTGCGTGTTGAGCTGCCCCTCTTTTAGTCAATAATTTTGAGATTGAATGTTCGTTACTTAAGCCGAAACGGCAGAATGGGAAGATAATTATGGTAGCCTACTCCCCTTCCCGTCGTTGGAGGTCCGGCGTTGCTTTAAGCCTAGACTAAAAATAAGGACTGCAGAAACGTTTTGCGAAGGCTGCATGTCGTGGGAAGAGGTTATCATGATTTGGTTATGGAATTTTGTTTTTTTTTTTATTCCTCAATTAAAAAGACAATTCGAAATACGTATCTACCTGCTTGGTAGCCTTATACGTTCTCTTTAGATAAGTATAGTACATTGACAGTGCTATGAGGAACGAGATAAAAAATCAAAGAAACTGTTTTGACAAGTTTCAGCCCGCCAAATGTTATGAATGAAAATACGACGTTGCCAATGGGGAAGGCAAGTGTCAAAGTGACAAGTGACAGTTTGGCCCCAAAAGATCTGTCAATTCAAAGGAATTTTCTGAAAAAAAACGATTTATTAATGTAAAATGACTAGATGCTGTGTAATAAGCTGTAAAAATGATGGAACATACAAATTTCCGACAATTCACACTATCAATAATAATGGGTAGCTGCTGTGACTGCCTTGAGAACACAAATTGAATTATAACTAAGGAAAAGCTATATATTAAACAAATATCCAGCCTTGCGAAGCCGAGACAGGCCGTTAGTTGAGTTTATTAATGAAATTCTATGATTATACCATAACTAAACAATCGAATACACTTTTCAAAATAATATCTACTTTTCTATTGGAGGTTAAGTACCAGTATTGCATCGCTCTATAAATCATGAAATGGTTCATCTGGCGGAAGAATTATCACCTGGAACGAGTTTTGTGATGGTTGTGGTGTTAAGAAATTAAATATATTGTGATATTTCTCGAACCTAAATCGAAAAAAGTGAGTAAAATTACTGACTTCAAACATTATGATATTTTATCAAAATAGAAAGTCAGAAATAGCATTATATTGTTGTTAAGGGAGAGGACAGGTAAAACATACCTGAACTCAAAAATTGAAACCTCAACTACAAGTAATTGTGGATTTATTACGGTAAAATCAAATGTATTACCACTCAATTAAACACTTTTTTTCCTCTTGTAGATGCACCGCGGCGTCTTAATTCTTCTTTTAGTATGTGCACTTGCATTGACGAATAATTTTCCATATTTGTTTTGTATTTTTACTCAATTTTTATAATAATAAATCTTGTTTGTTTTTTGTACAAGATAGACAGTAATCTGACGTAAGACCAACTATCGCAGCGCCATCTACGATTAGCTTTGAGTTGCCATCCCCATTCGGATAAAGAGGCATGCATATCGGGTTATTTACGTCTAGGTATTTAGTTTGTATGAAAATTAACAAAAAATAAAAAATAAGAATTTATTAATGTGTCCATAATGAAAAATGCTTACTTCCGTGGTCTGAACATCTGGTCGAAGTTTATGTATATCGTCCGGAACACGGTGTATAAATTGTATATAAAACAACAATTATGACAGAAAACAAATGAGAATCTGATTTTGAAGTTGAAATTTTGTATGACCGAAATTCAAAACCATTCATTAACACGAATTCCCTTATTTAGTGTTCCTATTGTTACATGGTATTTAAAATATAATTTGGCTATGGGACTTGCTAATTAATTAATAGTTTTTTTTTCCTACCAGTGGAAAGTAGTTTAAATTTTTTTAAAGTTTTAGCAGCCAATGATTTTTATTAACTTATACGAGTATCTTCGTATCCATGGCAAGTTTCAAATTTATAAATCCAAGGTCACCCACTTAGAGGTGGACTTTCTCAAAATCCCTTCTTAATGCAATTACAACAAAAAAATTACAACTACAGTCCAAAATTCAGCTGCGTTTAGCGGTTCCGGATGTACGAGAGTCTTACGACTACCCTGTTCTTTTATTTATATAGACTAGCTGTACTCCCGCTGCTCGCCCACTTTTGGTGGTAGCTTGATGTTTTATAGCCTTCCTCGATAAATGGACTTTCCAACACATAAAGAATTTTCAATTCGGACCAGTTGCTCCTGATTAGCGCGTCCAAACAAACAAACTCTTCTGGCTTTATAAAATTAGTATCTACAGATAAAAGGTCCTGAAAAGTTAACATGACACTATGGTAGACGCCACGTGACATAATTAGGGACATCGTCGTCAGCCTATAATGTTCCCACTGCTGGGACACAGGCCTCCTCTCTGTGAGAGTGAGTGGGCCAAAATCCACCATACGGGCCCTGTGCGGATTGGTGGATGTCACATATCTTCGAATTTTTGGTTCTAGGACATGCCGGTTTCCTCACGATGTTTTCTTTCACCGTTTTGAAAGCAGTGGTGATGAAATAAATTACACAAAGTAATGCGCCTGGCGGGGTTCGAACCCACGACCTACAATTCGTAAGTCGGGATCGATACCACTGAGCCACCACTGCTCCCCCATTATTAGGGACGATACAAATAAAATAAATATTCAAAAGGACTAAATTATTGAACTTTTAATGAGCTCATGGACACAATTGTTACTCTTACCTAACAGAGTCGTTAACGATAAAAGTACCAAGTTAGATTAATTTAACGATTTCAGTTTTACCGTTACTGATTATTTTTACTGCTCCCGCCGTTTCCGGGTTAAAATTATTGTCGTTTCGGAATGTAAAAATATTTTTTTATCGGTTGGCTATCGGTTTAGTAGCAAGTGCCTAGATAGCCTTATCAATGATATTTTATCTTTATAATAAAACTAAGTCTTGCCTACGGCTTTCTTCGTAGTTAAACGACAAAAGTTTTCCTGCAGTTACTGAAAATACACTAATAAATTTATAGAAAGTAACCCCTACTGTCTCTTCCCCTTTCTGTAAGTTAAAAGGGAAAAAAGTAACATTTTTTTGCTTCAGATCGAATTCATCAAAGATCGTTCAGCAATAATGGAACGGAAAAGCATCACAAACAAACAAAGTCACTTTCACGTTCATAAAATTAGATAGGTAGCATTCAAGGTTTGAGGTAATTTTCACCCGAACATGACTAATGGAAATATGACAAACTGTGTTACGATTTAATGTACAAATCAAATGCCCTCGGGTAATTTCGGTAGCTTATACACGACCCTGCTGGCAATATCGTGTCAGTACTTTCTGTGACAGTACTTTCTGTTGTTCATATGTGTAAAAACAGTGGCCTTGTCAAATCATATTATGGAAATATTTAAAGAAAAAATCAGTAAACAATTATACAAGTCAACGTTTTTTTTTCCGTTAAAATGTCATCATTACTTCAAACGGAATTTATATTAATTATGTTAAAACGCCAATCCCGCTTTTGCCTCCAAACGTCAAATAGCTGTAATAACTGTCAAAAGTTCGCTGAAATTATTACCATTTTATAATAATTTCGCGAAATCTTTAATGTTCAATGTGATACTTTTCCGATGCAGATGGATTTTACTGATGTAGTAAAGGGTGTGTCTCTACCAACGGAGGTTCCTTTTCTTTGCAGATTACTGTACAAGCGATGAATAACTAGGTACTGTTGTGTATTCACTAGTGTGTAACCACAGATGAAACTGTGTATAATGTTAAGCTGCGGTTTATTACCCAGCTATTGGGTTGTGAAGCTCCGATGACCAATTCACAATT
Organism: Agrotis clavis; assembly: GCA_954870645.1. Lineage (NCBI taxonomy): Eukaryota > Metazoa > Arthropoda > Insecta > Lepidoptera > Noctuidae > Agrotis > Agrotis clavis. Next base: position 27,879,727 of record OX940917.1, on the reverse strand, counting down.
CAGCTGTTAGCTGTTTAGATTTCAACCGACTGGCTGTTTGACCTGCAGAATCATAGCATAGCATAAACAACCTGTACCCACTGCTGGGATGTGTGTGGTCTTCTCTATGTTAGAGAGAGTGAGCTGCAATCCACCACTTGGGCCCAGTATTGGTTGGCAGACGTCACATATTTTTATTTTTTTAGTTCTAGGACATGCAAGTTTCTTAACAAATGGTTTCCTGCACCGTTTTGAGACCAAAGGTGATAAAGCAAGCTACAAACGTTACCTCTGGGTTATTACTACACAACCTGTTAAGCCATTATAGGTTTCATATAGTAAACAGACCTAGTCAGTAAAGCTTAGTTTTATTTGCATCAATTAGTGCTGACCGACCAATCGATAGCGGATTTAATTGTTTTAGAACAAATGAAACGGACCGCTAATTGCATAGAACTTGACTAACTGATTGTTAGTTCAGTTTGTGGGTAGTAAGTCTCAGTAGCACTTATGTTTATATTATAAGTTTAGGTTTGTGTGATACCTCTCGCTCGTGCTTGTGGCTAAATAATTACAGCCGCACAGACCGATCTTCCGGGTTAAGCCGCGCTTGCCGAGGTTGGTCTGTGGATGGGTGTCCATCTGTCATAGCGAGTTTCCTCCGAGCCTCGGTAAGCACGTAAAGCCATTGGTCCCGGCTGTCATTTGTAGATCTTTGACAGTCGTTATTATTAGTTAGAATCTCTAACCCCCTTATTAATAAACGTGGACTAATGTTACTACCATTTTTTAAGGATTAACCTTGGCGTAACTTTAGTCCACGTTTATTAATAAGGGGGGTAAAAGTCTGACAACCAGTCTTATCATGGGGTATCGTATTATCCGCAGTTACTGGGTTGTGGAGGTCCGATAGGCAGTCGCTCCATGTAAAATACTGATATTCAGCTGCATCTGGTTGGACTGGAAGCCGACCCCAATATAGCTGGGATGATTCGAGGTTTGTGTGCACCTATAATCTGTGTAGACTGGAATTTGAAGACAAAATGAATATGTGTTCTATTATAATTCTCTCTTTGACTTATTCTCTATTTGATTCGCTTCTGAGGTAGTGATATCGTGAAATGCGACGGAAGTGGAACAAGATTTGACCAATGAGCTCGCGCAGGGCCCTATCAGAATACCAGCGCTGTGACTTTTTTTAAGTTCACAGCATATGCTGAGATAGTGGCCTTTTGGCCTCGCAGGACGCATCTTTGCATCTTACTATGTGTTTTTTTTTATATTAATATGTTTTCTGTTATTTTTTTTTTATTAAGTATTCATTTTATGTTGTTGTTCTGTTCTGTGTGAGTCAATAAAAACTTTTTCTTTCTTTCTTTCTTTCTTTCAGTGGTAGAGTGAACTGGCAGATGGTAGCAAGGTTAATGAACGCTTGTCTAGGTCTGTCTTTAGTTGGTCACCAAAGTTAAGCAAATCTTTAGATCTGTCTGTAGATAAGTCTATTGTCTCAAAATCAAAGTCGAAGTCTCATTGCCCATAAATTGTCAAGGTGAGATGTCAGATTTTACACAAACAGCAATTACTGTACTGAGACATTCCTTGTTACATAATACATTTATAAATTAAAATTCGATTATTAAATTCGACTCAAGATTTTTTATAACACGTTAACTTACATTGATTCTTATCCAGTATTGTGACTATACATGAAATCCTACATTACAAGTTGACGTATTATTATATTGTATCTTAAAACAGTCGACATAAAGTTTTACACTTTTTCCCTAAAACATACTTGATGCTTATCACTGTAATTCGGCCTGGTACAGGCAAGAGCAACGAGCCTATAATTTTAAAAAGAACTTTTGTTTTTAAGTTCTTCCTTTTCTTTATATTATAATGTGTTTTATTTCCTGGCAAATAGACATATTTAACTATATGCCAACAAAGCATTCTCTCCTATTTCGGCCATCTGGTGCGCAGAGGCGATGAAAGCTTGGAGAACCTGATTGTGGTTGGGAACACCGAAGGCAAACGATCGCGCGGTCGTTCACCAACTCGATGGACAGATCAGGTGAAGGAATCATCGTCCTCTAAATTCTACTCGGTGATAAAGGATGCGCTGGACAGAAACCGGTGGAGGCGGATCATCCGCTCCAGATGCAACTCTGAAGCTGACCACGATCCTCAGACATGAGGGACCGACTACAGAGAGAGACATATTTGCTTTCCTTGTTCATTTGTGTTAAGACGTAATTTTTAAGTCAATCATCGTCATAACTATCATTGGCGAAGGAAAACATCATAAATTGTGAGAAAATCTAATGTCTACTGTAGGGTTCCTAGATATAACTTATTTAACTCCGACTCCAGAGAGAGCCTACAACCTAACACAAAATAAACTAATATTTTGTAATTTCACGTAAATTTTATAACAAATGAAATTGGATTTCCAATGGGGATTGTCATCGACTGTACCTGCGTGTACGCCGGTAGGCGGGGCGGAGCACGAGCTGCCGAGCATGAGCGAGCGCTTACATCGCTTTAAATATCAATAATTTTATTAAAACAACACGAAAACAACTCCCAAAATGTAATACCGTAAAAAAACGGCATTTTCTTATTATATCGAATATTATGCGTAAAGTTTAGTATAAACATGGAGTTTGAACATTCAATAAATGTTTTAATAAAATCAATGAAATAGCTTCAGAAATAACATGACTGTTAACAATATTATAATCCAAAAAATAAGCTAAATGAATAAGGGTTTTTGTAATTAAAATATTTGAAAAATGTGGCTAAGGCGCAAAATGTCCCTTTTGCAAAATGTCCCTTTCGCAAAATGTACCTTTCGCAGAATGTCCCATTTCTCAAAATGTTCCTTTCGCAAAATGTCCCTTTCGCAAAATGTAGGTACTTACCCTTCTTCAAACATTCATAGACTTTTTGCATCAGAGAAAAAACTGGTCAAGAGCTAGGAGCTGTAGAGCACAAAAACCGGTACTGTTGTAATATTTAATTAGTAAAATGGTAATTTACTGTCTCAAATGAAAAAAAATAATAATTTTCGTTCATACAAATTGTATGAAAAATACTTGTAGTATGGCAGACGGTTTGTGCTCTACACCTCCTAGCTCTTGACCAGTTTTTTCTCTGGTGCAAAAAGTCTATGAATGTTTGAAGAAGGGTACATTCTGCGAAAGGGACATTTTGCGAAAGGAAAATTTTGAAAAATGGGACATTTTGCGAAAGGTACATTTTGCGAAAGGGACATTCTGCGAAAGGGACATTTTGCTACCTGTGGACATTTTGCGAAAGGGACATTTTGCGCCTGAGCCAAAAATGTATTCCATTACAGATATTTATCCTTATATTACCTAAACTTGTCGGAGAAAATGTTGTATTTTGTAAAAAAAATGTATATTTTAATCTTCATCACAACAAACACTCCACAACACAACGAACAAACTGCTTAATACCACTCCACTACTGCACTTTCCATCGCGAACAAAATGATACGAGGATACTAAACTTATGATATTCTTTAGAATAATAATAATATAATCCGTAATAGTGGTATTCCCCTCAAAAATGGATTTATTTTCCTCTAATTGGCTTGGTATACGAGTATGAAAGTTTCCAAAGTAGGCGGTCTACACTAACTTCAATAATGAAAGTACTCTGTAATATATACTATATTGTACTTTGGTATATTTGTATAAACCACTCAATACTGTAGTTCGAGACTTATCTACGTAAGGGCCTATGCACACCACGTTTTTTAAAAACGCCGTAGACGCGCGTTTCTGAAACACGCGTCGACGGCGCGTTTTTATCAAGCAGAACAGTTTGTTGTCGTTTGTATCGCTTTAAACGCGCGGTACCAGCACGTCTGTATAGCGTCAAACGCGCGTTGACGGCGCGCTTTTGTTGTCGTTTATATCGCGTCAAACGTGCGGCACCGGCGCGTCAATATCGTTACAAACTCGCGACGACCACGGTGGGCTGAAAATCGGCTTTCATAGACTTTTTTTTTTTTTTAGCGTGGTAAAATCATCAAATGAGTCCTCCAACCCCGGGCAGGGCGGGAGGGACTGTCAGACTTCTACTGACTAAAATCCACGGTGTCCTTCAATAGCCCTTTCTGTTCCGGGGTCACGGTAAGGAAATAATCCCGCGACCCCGGCAGGCTTTGGCCCTCTGAGAGGGGGGGCCCGTCATTATGCTGACGCTCTTTGAGGACACAACGCGCCGTCGACCCGGGATGGTCCTTGGTCGGGCAGCGAGTTGCCCTTTACTCGCTGCCCGCATGCCCGCGCCTACGGTGGCCGGAGATCATCAAGCGACGTCCGTCGCCGTGGGCGTCTACCACCGCGGGTGGGGCGGAGGGAGGACTCTGTCCTCTCTCGCTCGCGGCCCGCCTCCTACTTTGCGAGCATTACTGCTTCGCAGAAGGAGGCGACCGCTTCCCACTCCGTCTCGCCCCGCAGCATGGCCGCGACCAATGCTGGGCGCGAGAGGTCTCCGCCTATCGCAGCCGTGAGGACACGTCGGTGCTCTGCCCAAGCTGGGCAGTCTTGCACCGTATGCTCCACCGTGTCCTCCGGGCGATCTTCGCAGTGGTGATACCCAGGCGTCTCCTCCTTTCGCATCAGACACAGGTACCTCCCGAAACTTCCGTGTCCGGTGAGGACCTGCGTCAAGCGGTAGGTCAGGACGCCATGACTTCTCTCCAGCCACTCCTCAAAGAGGGGTCTTACCGCCGCAATTGCGGCGTGCCCGGGCTTTCATAGACTTAGGCATTTTATTTTGCAAGTGCCCGTTTTTATGCCGGATGTCGCTTCTATTAGTAATAGCAAAATACAAAAATGACACCAGAATTGATTCTGCACAAAAACGAACGAATTACATTTTTTTACGAAAACTTTGTATGGAGCTAGTATGAAAAATCGAAATATCTCTAAAATGGCAGGGATAACCGTAATATCCTTATAGGGGGTTATAGTATTAATTATTTATGATTTTTTGATATACGTTACATAATGGCTGTAGATGCCTTTTGAAAAAAAAAATCGTCATTTTTTTTTTAATTTTTTTTACATATGAAACGATCGAAAGAAAGAAATAATATTTATTCGGTACATGGTTTGCTACTTTTACGGCAAAATCCTCATCAACAAAATGATCCGCCATTTATTGAATTCATTTGTTACAAAAAATATGATAAAATAAAATGAAGCAGATAATCGCTTGACCGATTTGGCGCAAACTTCACATAAACCATCTACTAAAAAGTCCAAACAAAGCCCAAACATTTGGCTTGGATAGGTGATCTCGTTCTTGTGTTATAAAATTACAACGAAAGTGGCATTGATTTTCATACCTATGTATAATTGATATTGATTATTCCTAAAAACTCAAGAGCCTAACTGACTACTCTAATATTAAATAGTATTCGCGAAAATAGGTATATCGCCTCTACAAACGAACATTATCCTCTTCCATATTGGCAAATTCAAATATATCTGATTAATCGGCACATCTTTAATACTTTATGTTGAAAAGCAAATCGTAAACATTTTTGCGACATCATTGAATTAAGTTGCAACACTGTTTATGTTTGAAAAACAAACTGTCATGGAATTTGGTTTGTTTTATGCTTGCAAGGAATAAAGCTCCATTAATTATTTTAAAGTGAATGCCTTATCTTTACTCAACTTCTAATGTATCAGTGGCGTAGCTAGGCGAGAGCGAAGCGGACCCTAGCCCCCGGCCTCGCACCTAAAGGAGCCTCGCGCTCAGAGAATAATATATGAAAAACTTTGTAACCAGTCAATAAAGCGGTAAAACTTAACTTCTACCAAGAAATTAACATGACCTACACTTATAAGTATACCTGTGGTGTCAGATGAGTGAAAACTGAAAGAACCTTAAGCCTCGCAATGCTAATTTCGCCGATATGATCACGTTTAGGCCTAGCGCTTACACTACTCGCGCGAGGCCCCATGTTGCAAGATGACTTGGTTACGTTTTACTAAAAGAGTCAAAATTCCCTCGCAAAGCTGATAACGCTGACCATCACATTTGATATACCTAGATATTACTTGGGGGAACCAAGTCATGTTACAACAAGAGAGCCTCGCGTGAGCAGCCGAGGAAAGTCATATTTTTCGTCCTGAACAAAAAGGGCCTCGCAGATCCGTCTTGACCGCTCCTAGATTTGGTCTCGCTACGCCACTGCTTTGTATTATACATCGAAACCTCTTTTCCATATCATTTTTCGTTTGCACAAATAAGTATGTATTGTATATACAATACATACGATACGATACGATATGACATGTCTAGACTGTAGTTGTATACATAATATTATGTATACAACTACAGTCTATACATGTCATATACAATGGATTCCTATGGGTACCCCGCTTGAGACAATGGCGTGAATTCTTTTTATTTTCATTCGTGATTCGAGTTGGACTGTCGTCGCATAATTTTAAATACATGCATTGGTATTAGGTTTATTTATATACGTGTACTATTAGGAACAACAGTTTTATGCTAGAAAACTTACGTGATTCTAAAAGGTTATCATACTTTTAAAACCTGGAGTTTTTAGAAATGCAACTAATATTTATCATTATTTTTATATTATTATGGAAATCAATGTTTATTTTCTTGAAGCTGATATCAGACACTTTAATTATAAAATTAACTATTTTTATTCATTCCAAAAATAAAAGTACACCCGATAAAAACAAACACAGAAATTCGTTTAGTTCCATAAAATCATTTTGGATTCACTTTGAGTATAGGCTTTTCAATATTTCGATTGAAAATAAAGATAATAAAAGTAAAGATGAAATATTTCCTGTAACTTCCATGTCTGTACTTGACACTTGCACGTTGTATTCAAAAGTTATTTAATCTGCACAAATGGTGAAACTAAAAGCGGAGAACATTTTTATGCAGCCCACCACGCTAGTCTAAGATAGTAACTCCAGTTACTGTCCTCAGCCAACTTTACAACATTTTAATATTAAACAACTTTGCAGAATTTAAACTTGTGAGCAAATAAATCGAGCCACTTCCTTTTTTCACACTTTCTTTAATATTAACTACACTCGAGAGCAATGAATCCGGGTCACTTAAAGAATGTTAAAAATCTCGGAAACTAAAAATGATAGGTTAATGCAATGAATTGTATTTAATAGACAATGTAATACTCCTTAAATGAAAGTAAAAAAAATATGAGTCACCATACATTTTATTAACACCTAATTACATAAAGAAAAAAACTGCTGATCTCTCCTTAAAACAAAAATAGGAAACATGAAATTTTTGAACTTTATTACGATTTTCTTGAATTTTAATACTTCGTATTGCCTCCTCGTGCTTCCATTACTGCGTTTACGCGGTTTGGCATGCTGTACACCAAGTTCCTTATACGATTTTGGGGAATATTCTCCCATTCCTCTGTGAGAGCAATTTTGAGCTCACGAAGCGTGATTGGGGGAGGGTTTCGTTGTTTTACGCATCTGCCTAGCTCGTCCGAAGCATGCTCGATCGGGTTGATATCCGGGCTGCGCGCTGGCCACTCCATACGAGTAATGTTCATCTCTTGAAGGTAGTCATTCACAATCCTACCTGTATGAGGTCGGGCATTGTCATGCATAAATATAGCATCCTCACCTAAATTGACCATAAATGGACCAACGTGATCATTGAGGATTTCTTCCACATATCTTACGCTAGTTAAAGAGCCGTTTTCTATGATCACCAGCTCTGTGCGACTTTCAGAAGAAATTCCGGCCCACACAAGTACAGACCCACCACCGTAGGCTACTTTTTCTTCGATGCATGCTTGCTTGAATCTTTCCCCTGGTCTTCGATACACTCTGTGTCTTCCATCGTGCTTGTAGAGCATAAATTTTGATTCGTCGGAGAACATAACTTTTGACCAATCTTCAATACTCCAATTTACGTGGCTCTGGGCATATCTTAGTCTTGAAATACGATGCCCAGTTTAGGGCCGTTTGCAGGTCTAAGGGGTTTTAAGTTAGATTCAGCAAGCCGACGTCTTACTGTCCATGCACTTGGGTTACTTTACTTCCTCCGAGGCGTCGAAACTGATTGGTGAGTTCAGTTCCTGTGAGAAAGCGATTTCGAAGCATGGTGTTCACCAAGTATCGGTCTTCTCGTGCTGTGGTACACCTGGTTCTGCCCGTTCCTGGTCTGCGTAGGTTAGAACCAGTTTCTTCGTAACGTCGGAGAACTCTTTGTACTGTTGACAGCGACACACCGACAGTCCTGGCTGTATCGCGCTGACTCCGGCCGGTTTCCAGCATTGTAAGTATTCTAGTGCATTCTTCAGGCGTAAGCGACATAATTTCAGCTTGAATAATGAATATAGAGCACTATCAACATGGTTTATGTACCCACATAAATGACAGATTACAAACAAAAACAAAACCAAATGCTGTAATTTCGTAGTTCCATCTTCGAAAGTGGCCCTTTATCAAATTTGATTTTTTTATGATATAACTTTACAATAACTAAGAAGTTTTAATACCTTCATTTAAGGAGTATTACATTGTCTATTAAATACAATTTGTTGCATTAACCTAGCATTTTTAGTTTCCGAGATTTTTAGGATTCTTTAAGTGACTCGGATTCATTGCTCTCGAGTGTATATTAGTCAATATTTTTTGTCTTTCGAAATATACGTCTGAAAGCTTATTAGCAGTAATTATAGTTTCAATATTTGGCGCACATCAATAGTGTACGATCATTGACATAATGTGTCTTCGGCGACTCTTTCATACAAAATGTATAGAAGCGTGGCGACGTAAAACACACAGAAGAGACGGGGAGCGGGCGCGACTCTCATAGGCGCGGGGCACATAACAGACGTCTCTTCTGTGTGTTCTACGTCGCGACGCTAATATACATTTTGTATGAAAGAGACACCGAAGAGACATAATTATGTCTCCGCCCCGTCTGCGTCTTACGTCTTTTCTATGTGGCCCGCGCCTTACAGTCTACACACGACACACGGACTGCGATTAGCTGAGACATATAAACCTTGTAATATCTTTAGTGTAATTGAAACGTTATTTCTTTGTGAAGACATTTTGACTTTGGCTCTTTGCCAAAATTATAAAAGATGATTTAGTGATAATGAATCACGAATTCACGATACAAGATTCAAAGCTCACAAATTGCTCGATTTTTCAGCTTTACCTGAGAACTTTTCAAACTGAATAGCGCTTACGGAAGCTTTTCAATGGATTAAAAACTAGCTTTTACGAAAGCTTCTTGAAGCTTTCTCTTTTAATCCTTCAAACAAAGAAAATATAAAATAATTATGCTGAAAGGAAGTAGAAATACAAAAACAATAAGTAAGAAACAATAAGTTACAAAGGAATCCAAAAAAAAATATTATATCTAAATAAGAGAAATAAGTTGAACTGCGAAAATGTAAGAGTTGCAAAATAATTGTTAGGGCACCTGCACATTGCTGCGTTTGTAAAAGCGTTTCATATAGGTAAATCGATTTTCCTTTGTCACGGTCTTCGTTGTTACTCTATGCTATTAGATCTTGAGCCGGATAGATCACTATATCTTATACGCATTTATGTTATTAATAGAATTTTATTTCTGTGTTGTCTATATTTATAGTTAAAATAAACTTAATTAAAAAATAAAACAAATAATTATTCTTAATTATTGTACAATCTGTCAAAATAATTGAATGAATAAATATTTTGAAATCATTTTTTATAGAGATCTACTATTTGGAATGGGCAACTACAGTACTTTCGAAGTTATTGTCTTGGACTGCGACTATAGTTTCATTATTTTTTGTCTTTATACTAGTTGAAATTTTCTAAAATTCTTTGATTATTTTAATTTTTTATCAACATTCCGTGTTTACTTTCCTGGGGAGAAGTTTACCGTATTGCGTCGTATCATACATATTATTAACATCCACGTAAACTTTGTGCTGAATACTTCTAAAGTAGTACGTATGGTGAACTTTAACAGCTCTCTCAGCCTGGTGTATAAAATTACAGAATTGTAGCCATCGAGTCTGGCTGCTTCATGTTTTTGAAAAGTAATTTATCTTTGGCCAGCAAACTAAATTATCTTCATTACCGTATTTATTATCCTCAAATAATTTGATTCAATATACAGGCTGTTTCTTTTAAATTGGCCAAAAGGGAGAAATCCGAATCGATAAGAGATACAGGAAATATTTCTTAGGAACCTTTAGCTCTTTTTTGATGTTTACATTTTAGGCGTTTTTTATTTTTGGTCAAGTGTGAGTTGTCCACAGAAATGGGTGAAATTGGTTAATTTTTTTTAATGCCGTTCGTCTCTTATTCATGTAAAGATAATTTAATTGTATCGGAAGAAAAAAATCGGGACCGTGGAAGTTGGTCAAATTAAGTAAAATATTTTTTCATACAAATTGTATGAATGACAAATTTACTAATATTTTTTACGATGTTATTTGACTTAGTGTCATGTCAGGATCATTTCATTGTATGGGAAGGAAAATATCTAGACTGTAGAAGTTGGTCAAAAATACAGTAAAGTTTCTTCTTACATCAGCATAAAGTTTATCAGTAGTAGTCAGTATTTCATTAGATTTGACCCACTTCTGTTGCCTAGACATTTTCCTTCCCGTACAATGAAATGATCCTTAATAGACACTAAATCAAATAACATAAAAAAAGTGATATTTTTTTTGTTCAAACAATTTGTATGAAAAAATATTTTGCAAAATTTGACCAACTTCCGCCGTCCCGATTTTTTTCTTGTGATACAATGAAATGATCCTTACATGAAACAGACTAGAGTCGAACGGCACTAAAAAAATTTTGGTCAATTTCACTCATTTCTGGGGACAACTCACACTTGACCAAAAAAATAAAAAACGCCAAAATTGTAAACATCAAAAAAGAGCTAAAGGTTCTTAAGAAAGTTTTCCCGTATCTCTTATGGATTCGGATTTCTCCCTTTTGGCCAATTTAAAAGAAATACCCTGTATATACCGGATTTCTTACAGGTTTTCATTAGATAAATACCATGATCATCTATACTAATGTCATAAAACTGAAGAGTTTAGTGCGCGCTAATCTCTGGAACTCCTGGTTCAAATTGAAAAAATATTTTTGTGTCGGATATTCTATTTATCAAGAAAGGCTATAGACTATTATAACATCACGCTCAGAGTAAAAGGAGCCGAGCACTGACTACATATTTTCATATCATATTAATACACGAGTTCGACCCAAAAAAAAACCCAGAATAGTGTTGCCAAAACTGTTTCGTTTACAGTTTTACAGTTTGTCGGCACAATCGTATCAGTTGCATAGTGTATTTTAGCTTTACTATCGCAACGAAGGGAGATAGGCTATATTTCATAATTATGTCTGACAACTTCGGGCATGTCTATCAGTTAAAGTTTTTACGTAAGCCTATGCCAGAGTATGGGGAAATTGGATTTTTCCAAAGCCGGCTTGTAGGTGTTATTTGTGAAAAATTAACAATAGGCGGGTTCAGGAGACGGTGATTGTGTTAAATCAAACTCTAGTCAAGACGATGCAAATCCTTGGAACTAAACAAACGAATCAACTAATCTTTTTGTTGACAGATCCTAAGGAATCCCGTTTTGATCCCACAAGGCAAAAACTGGACACAAACCTAGCTATTATGGCTGTACCAAACGGCAACGCCGAGAACACGGTACAGGGTGAATTGAACCTAGTTATTTGAGATACAAAGTTCGGTTCTGCGTGCAGAACGGAGCAAGGAGGCATGTTGAAGGAACGAGAGAGTTCGGAAGACTCCCCCGCGACTCCCGATGAGTGCGCGGGGTGCGGGGGACGAATCCAGGACAGGTGAGGGCTAGATCAAGGATTTATCCTTGAACTTTTGAAGGTCAGACGCTACGTGCATTCCTGATGTTGCAAACTTTTACACTTTCATATTTTGGAACTTCAACAAGATACTCGTACAACATACATCTTCATCGGCCATGTCTGGATATTTTCTAAAACTTTCTGTTCATGTACTCCGATAGCATAAGAAGTTATACTGTAGATGGAAATATGTTACTATCTTGGTTCAGAATTCACATCTAAATTTTCTTCGGCAGATATTACCTGCTAGCAGTAGACCGGCAATGGCATGGCACCTGCCTACGCTGCTGCGAGTGTCGACTGCCGCTGGACACAGAACTTACCTGCTTTTCAAGAGACGGCAATATCTACTGCAAAGAAGACTATTACAGGTAAGCAGTTTAAAAGATGGACTGTGTTTTTGTTTCTGTCCATGTTTTAATTACCGTAATTCTCTCGCTGTCAGTTTACATATGTACGTAGGGCGGGGTCTATGAGAGCGTGGTAGCGGAAGTACCAACAAGAATTAACTAATACATTCAGTTTTGCCGAAACAGCCTGGAAAATCAGGTCAAAGGTAACGTGATGTTCTTAAAGACTCTTCAAAGCTGTACGTAGAAGCACAGAACACTTAATAGTACTACGTAGTAGAAGTCAGCACATAAAATTATGATGGAATTGCTCACAAAATATAATAATTGTTTGTAACATAAAACAGCGGACGCCGTGCAACTCAAACCAACAAACTATCGATTTTCTCACCACAGAGACATAAAAAAACAACAGGGCTCCATTTGTATCGATGACACGACAGTGGTTAGATTTGTCCACCCACCAATTGAGGTAACATAGTATTTTTGGACTGCGATTTCGTTCGAGCGGAGCTTCCTAAAAATCGGGAAATAAGCCTAAAAATCGAGAAATAAGTAAAGGACGTGTGTACATTTATAGATTCTAAAACATTGTTTCGATGTTCAATTTTTCTCTATCCTTCCTAATCACGTATCGCAAATCCATAAAATTTTTGCCAAAAGGGTTGATTTTTAGAATTATGAGTAATTTTTTCAATCTTATCTCTTCGTTATTGACTATTTACGTAAATAAGCTTGCGAAGCGAATTCTTTGTTTTGTTGAATATAAATATCTGCTTTTGCGAACCGCTGTGCGATTATTTTTCTAAGTAAACAAAATTTCCCATCGTCTGCTCTTGTTGTATTTTTAGGCAGGCAGAAGGCGGTTAGTCGTCGTATACAAAGTGTAGTTAAGAGCCTCCATGTTTGTTGTTGGATTTATTTTTAAGGTAATTAATGTATACGTGTGTCCCATCACCTAAATTTTTTTCTGGTTAAAACGCTATAATAATTACACTAAAAAAATAAAATATTAACTTTTATTCTATTACTTTCGTCCACTAACATTTACCAGATAAAACAGTAAACGAACGCCCTACTACTGTTTATTTTTAACAAAAAAACTATTTGCGAAGCTTAATTGATTATGATAATCTAATAATTACAAGTTTCACGACGCGACGCGTGGCCAACGTTTACCGCGTGGTTGTCAGTCCGTAGGTGATACGTTAGCAATTAGGGAGCAAAGCCATGCCGTCATTCAAAGTCCACCGCACTCGGTTGTTCGCACACCTGTCCACTACTTGTTTTTCTAACTATTGCGTCAACAGCATAAGGCGGTATTGTAAGTTAAACGAAAATGTATATATACATTGTTTATAATTCTTTGGCTCGTTAGTAGTTGAGTTTATTTTGAATTTGGTTAATGGGTGTGAGTTATTAATTTCTTAAATTATTTGACAAGAAATTAATGACTCTTATCATTATATTTTACTAGCTGAACCGGGAATATTCGTACCGCCTCAAAATCACCTTTTAAACGTTCCCTGGACTTCCAAAAATAATTCAAAACAAAAATTAGCCAAATCGATCCAGCCGTTCTCGAGTTTTAGCTTGCTAAAACTAGTTAGTCTTGACTAACGAACAGCAATTGATTTTTATAAATAAGAAAAAAACCGGCCAAGTGCGTGTCGGGCCACGCACAGTGTAGGGTTCCGTAGTTGCCCATCAAAAAACTAATTAAACTGATTCGCTGAAATTAATTTTAAAAAGAAGAATTTTCAAAATCGGTCCAGGAGTCTTTGAGAAATCAGGAAAAATACATAAGAAAAAAGATTACGACGAATTTAGAACCTCCTCCTTTTTTTGAAGTTAGTTAAAAATAGTTGACGATAAAAACCTACCTATCCCCAAAAAACATACCGTAAAAACATACCTATTAAAGCTGTAAAATAAAGTTGACAAACTTACATTTGCAGTTGAAGAGCATGTTCTCCGATACATTTTGTTTAAGAAAACATATTATTCAAGTACATTTTATAAGTTGGTCGACTATTACTCGTAAAGTTGTAAAGCCTACTTAGTCATGATAATTTTCTTTTAAACTTCGTTATATATGCTACTATTGTGAATTTTTTCACACCCCCAAACATAACCGTTTAGCTGGTAGAGGGGGGGGACACTCGAATCGAGCAAAATTTAGCACTTTAAAGCTTAATATTTCACAAACGAATTTTTTTATCAAAAAACTGTTAATGGAAACTATAATTATTTTTTAAAGGCCTATTTAATGATACCCCACACTAAGGGGTACGCGAGAAAAAAAAAATCCTCACTTTACGTGTAAGTACTGGAGGTACCCTTAAAAAAAATATTTTACGAGATTTTATTTTACCACTTTTTTGGCACAACAAATCCGTATATTTACACCAAATTACAGCCCTCTAGTACTGTGCGTCTCTGAGCTAAACTGCGGACAGACGGACGGACGGACGGACGGACGGACGGACGGACATGGCGAAACTATAAGAGTTCCTTGTTGACTACGGAACCCTAAAAATGAAGTTCTGCTCAGTAATGTTACTTGTGGCTTATTTTTATTAAATAACAAGGACGTCAGACTTCTAAAAACCGTATACAGTTTGACAATAAGTTCAATAGTAAATCCATTTATTTCTTTGCCTTTTTTGCTCATAAATCAATTAATAATGTCATTTTAAGTTTTGCATTTATTAATAAACAATGAACTACTTACTTTTAATAGCCCATATTTATAAATTGACCTGTTATAGTACCTAAGCTGTTTAGTGGTATCAGAATTGAAAAATTATGCCAATGGCAAAACTGTTTAAAATTTAGTAAACATTGAAGTAGTAAACATTGAAGTAAGTGTGAAAAACTTAAAAGTTACTTACAGCTCAGATTAAAATATTTAAATCAATGTGGTAGTAAATAAAACTAACGACTATATCAAATCATATCCTTAATTTCATATTCAGATAATTTACTCACAGAAATATCGCCTGTTTTTAAAACAGACATAGCTTTGCAGGACAGCCATTAAAAATACATAACACAGTTTTGAATAAAAAATACGTATGACGAAATAAATGCGGAAAGTCACTGTGACAAAAATCACTACATTTTTGGGCAGTCGTGTTAAAAAAGTCGATTTCCATATTCCGTTTTTTTTTTATAGCGTGGTAAAATTATCAAATGAGTCCTCCCACCCCGGGCAGGGCGGGAGGGACTGTCAGACTTCTACTGACTAAAATCCACGGTGTCCTTCAATAGCCCTTTATGTTCCGGGGTCACGGTAAGGAAATAATCCCGCGACCCCGGCAGGCTTTGGCCCTCTGAGAGGCCCCGTCATTATGCTGACGCTCTTTGAGGCGCGCGTGGGACACAACGCGCTGTCGACCCGGGCATGCCAGAGAGTTGCCCTTTACTCGCTGCCCGCATGCCAGCGCCTACGGTGGCCGGAGATCGTCTCGCGACGTCCGTCGCCGTGGGCGTCCACCACTGCGGGTGGGGCGGAGGGAGGACACTGTCCTCTCTCGCACGATTACTCGATTTTTTCCTTTTATAAACTAGTGTTCAGATTATTTTTCTCGACTTTGAATGAACACCCATTTGATATAGAAAATATGTGACTGAAATAATTGTAATGTTTCAAAAAAAATGTTTTTCACTAGTAAAATACCGCATGTTTTGGTTATTTTTGAAGTGGAAACATCTTGTGTTGTTATTTATTAAAAGCATGCAATAATGGCATGAAAATTGCATTGCAATTTTCTACAAAACGACGACAATATCGATCATCGATATACTAAATTATACATAATACATCTATACATATAATAAAATAGTAGGAAAGTCAAAACTGTACATTGAATATTTTTTGAAAAGAATACTTGGGGTGTGATCTACAATCGATACCGAAGCCAAAAATATAGTTTTTAGAATTTTTGTCTGTTTGTCTGTTTGTCTGTTTGTCTGTTTGTCTGTATGTATGTCCGGCATAAACTCAAAAAGTACTGGACGGATTTGAATGTTTTTTTTTTGTTGTATAGGTATTAAGTCTGGCCAACACATAGGCTATAATTTATCTTGGAAACTTGAACACCTGGTGCAGAACCGCAACGGACCAGCTAAACTATAAGAGATACAAAAATGGTGCGATAGCAAAAATTGTTACGCGTGATGAGCATTTACTGCTGAGGGAATAAATTTGAAGATCTGGAACACCTGATGTGGAACTCCAAGAGCCCAGCTACACTATAACATAAACAGTAATGACGTCTTAGCAAAGTTGTTCACCCTGATGAGCACTTTCTTTTGCCATATAAAAATTGAAGATCTGGAATACCTGATGTGGAACACCAAGAGCCCAGCTACACTATAACAAATACAGGAATGACGTTTTTGCAAAGTTGTTCACCCTGACGAGCACTCTCTGTTGACACACAAAAATTGAAGATCTCTGGAACACCTGATGTGGAACACCAAAAGCCCATCTAAACTATAACATATATGTATAGGAATGAAGTCTTAGCAAGAGTTGCTCAGCCTGATGAGCACTCTCTGTTGACGTATAAAAATTGAAGATCTGGAACACCTGTTGTGAAACTCCAAGAGCCCAGCTACACTATAACATGTAAAGGTATGACGTCTTAGCAAAGTTGTTCAGCCTGATGAGCAGTCTCTGTTGACGTATAAAAATTGAAGAACTGGAACACCTGATGTGGAACACCAAGAGCCCAGCTACACTATTACATATACAGGAATGACGTCTTTTGCAAAGTTGTTCAGCCTGACGATCACTCTCTGTTGACATATAAAAACTGAAGATCTGGAACACCTGATGTGGAACACCAAAAGCCCAGCTACACTATAACATATAAAGGAATGACGTTTTAGCAAAGTTGTTCAGCCTGACGATCACTCTCTGTTGACATATAAAAACTGAAGATCTGGAACACCTGATGTGGAACACCTAAAGCCCAGATACACTATAACATATAAAGGAATGACGTTTTAGCAAAGTTGTTCAGCCTGATGAGCAGTCTCTGTTGGCGTATAAAAATTGAAAATCTTGAACACCTGATGTGGAACACTAAGAGCCCAGCTACACTATAACATATATAGGAATGACGTCTTAGCAAGAGTTGCTCAGCCTGATGAGCACTCTCTGTTGACGTATAAAAATTGAAGATCTGGAACACCTGTTGTGGAATTCCAAGAGCCCAGCTACAAAGGAATGACGTCTTAGCAAAGTTGTTCAGCCTGATGAGCAGTCTCTGTTGTACGTCACTAACAAAGTAAATGCGTATTTTGTTTTTCGTTGTTTAAAATCCCATTTGACTAAGACAACACTGCAACACTCAACGTGTTCGTAGTCATGAAACTGTGACAAAGCAAAGGTGTTTCAGGATTGTAATGTAGTCGTCTTCCCCTGGAGGCGACGGCCCTCCACCGCGTCTATCGAGGCGCATCGCCAGGAGAATGATCATCTCATCCGCACGCAAAATACACGCATATGACGTGGAGTTGCGGATACCAGCCCGCTATACAATACAGTACAATCGCCAGGATGAATCACAGGGCAATATGGAGAGAGCAACTGTCGCAACCGAGTTCCGGGCACGCCCCAACTAGGGTTGCCAACATTTTTTTGTCAGAATATAGTATTTTTTTTGAAAAAGCCATAAAAAATATAGTGCGCTTCAAAAAAAATAGTATTTTAGTAGGGAAGCATAAAAAATAGACTAAAGTTATATTTTTACTTATTTAATTTTTTTGCACTTCTTCCATATTTTTTAAAAACGTGT
This sequence comes from Agrotis clavis, assembly GCA_954870645.1. Classification (NCBI taxonomy): domain Eukaryota; kingdom Metazoa; phylum Arthropoda; class Insecta; order Lepidoptera; family Noctuidae; genus Agrotis; species Agrotis clavis. The sequence continues at coordinate 27,861,655 of OX940917.1, read as the reverse complement.
TCGTAAATTGCAGGAAGTTTTTTTTATTTTTTAGTAATGAAATAGAAACGCAAAATATAAACATTTAGCTATTGTACGGAAATATAGTATTTTCGCGTACTATATATTTCGCTTTCTGGTATAGCGCCGTCTCCGTTGGTACGAGCGTTGGGGCCAACGTGTGGAGCCGGTGCTAGAACAGTTATTGCACTTATTTATTCGAATCGCTAGTTTATGTAGGTATTTAGAATTTAATGTAATAGATATAATTTAATTTTGAATGTAATTAGCAATTGAATGTATTTAAACGTATTTATTTGAATGATTAAACTTGGACTCACCACAAAGTTGTGTAGTACCTAACGCTAGGTAACGAAAGGGTGCGAGCTGAGCTGGCGAGCTCGTTTGGGCCTGCGTCTGTGTCGCCGGGAACTGTGTGATTGCACTTTTACACCTAATTAACACTTTACTCTTAATTTATCAAAAAGCGGAGTTTTAAGAAAAGTCGCACCTACTGCAACGAGTTTCTTGTTTCTGTTCGCCTGTCTGGCGCCATGGCGCAAGCAGCGCTCCCTATTGGTCGGTTGCCCCGCCATTGGTGGCGTCATTCTGGGCGCGTTTTATTAAAAATACTTTTAAGTACCTAACTATTATAGCGCACACGTTTTTTTTTTTTTTTATCATATTACAATAAATTTTAATATAATTTTATCTAATGCACTTCACTTTTCCCTACACACATTTCCAATTGTTTATGTTATTTAACTATTTTATTTATTTATTTTTTGTTTTGCCTACCCTCGTCCGTGTGTCACTGCGTGGTGCCAACTGAAAACCAGCGCTGGGTGTCTTTTTCGCCCAGCATATGCTGAGTTGGTAACCCTTTTGGTGTGGACATGCTCAGCAAAATTCTTATTGTATTTTTTGAATTTTTTATTTTTTATTATGTCTGTGTGTGTGTCCATTATCAAATAAATGTTTTCTATTCTATTCTATTCTATTCTATTCTATATATTTCTTCAAAAGTATATAGTACGGAGACCCTAAATATAGTACAATAGGTACTATATATTATAGTAAGGTTGGCAACCCTAGCCCCAACCGCGGTGGCGGCGCGGAGTGGCTGGATAGGCGTCACGGCGTCCCGCCTGACCTACCACATGACGTAGGTCCTCAACGAACACGAAAGTTTCGGGAGGTAGCAGTGTCGGATAGGGAAGGAAGAATCGCCTGGGTGTCACCACTGCGTGGATCGCCTGGAGGACACGGTGGAGCATACGGTGCAGGACTACCCACTTGGGCAGAGAACCGCCGTGTCCTCACTACGACGATAATCGGTGACCTCTCGTGCTTAGTATTGGTCGAGACCATGATGCTGCGGGGCGAGACAGGATGGAAAGCAGTCGCCTCCTTCTGCGAAGCAGTCATGATAGCGAAGGAGGAGGCGGGACGCATGAGGGAGAGGACAATGTCCACCTCCAGCCCAGCCGCAGCGGTAGACGCCGATGGCGACAGACGTTGTTACACGATCTCCAGCCACTGTAGGCGCGGCCATGCGGGCGGCGAGTAAGAGTGCACGTTGTGTTCCACGTGATGTATTACCACGCTAAAAAAAATGTAATCGTCTGAATGTACCATGTCGAACAAAAAAGCCGTCGAGACCGTGGACCACTTTGAGACATTCGCCATGATGATAGACCCATGGACCAATATCACGGTAGGTACTGTTCTCCGGAAAATTCCGGCACACACTGCCCGTTGTAAGAAGAATTGATAAGTTACGTATTCGGAGTCCCATCAAGTATAACAACTTCAGGAAAATTCTTGGCTATTTGATCGTGCGATACTAAAAAAATGACCGAACCGCTGCAATAAATGAAAACATATTAGCCGAAATTGTTGGGAATGATGTGGTTCACACGACATACAATAACGTCGTCAATCAGGATGATGCCAGCAACTACCCACTCGAGATTTTAAATTCATTAACTGCCTGTGGTCCTCGAGCTCATAAAATAACCTAAAAGTAATAATAATGCTTCTAAGAAATCTAACTCCACCAAAATTGTGCAATGGAACGCGACTAATAGTTACTGCATTACACAGAAATTTAAGCGAAGCTGAAATTCTCACCGGATGTGGCTCAAGGGGAAACTGCATTGATACCGTGAATACCACTCATCTCCAACAATTTCCTTTTCCAGTTCAAACTTACACAATTCCCGGTAGCCGCTTACTTCGCGATGACCATAAATAAGTCCCAAGGACAGACCCTGAAGGAAGCTGATGTCGACCTAAGGTCCAACTGTTTTTCCCACGGCCAACTATATATAACACATGCTCGCCTGTCAGTAATGCTGACCAGCTTTTTATTTTAGCACCAGAGGGAAAAACTACCAATGTCGTATATAAAGTGTTGTGTCTGGAAGTTTTCATTTCATTTGCTTTAAAGTTTGTTATAGATTCTATAACAAACTTTAAAGTGGGATATCAGGTACCCTCACTTTCTCAACGAATTAAAAAAAACTTTTCAAAAAAAAGGGAACCGACTTCAAAACCAAACACAAAAAAAACGATAAAATAACTTTTCTTTCGGAAGTCGGTGGCTTTGTTTTTTTTTTATTTAATTGGGTTATGGCCACCGACTTCCGAAAGAAAAGTTATTTTATCGTTTTTTTTGTGTTTGGTTTTGAAGTCGGTTCCCTTTTTTTTGAAAAGTTTTTTATTTTCCCCTTTTTAGTGGCGATATTAAACAAAAATCTTCATAAAATCGGTTTCTTTGAAAATCTACAATCTTATTAAGCAACAAAAACGGATCTTTGCGAGCAACTTCACGAGATATCCATTATTCTTATATACTTAAACCTTCCCCAGAATGTAACAAACACTTTTCTGAAAACTGCATCAAAATCGGTTCAGCCAAACGCGAGATAATCGCGGACAAAGATGCAATCGTCCCTGAAAATCTACGATCCAAGTAAGCAAAACGGATCCACGCGGGCAACGTCACGGGATATCTATTAGTGTTATATACTAAAACCATCTCCAGAATGTAACAAACACTTTCCTGAAAACTTCATCAAAATCCGTTCAGCCAAACGCGAGATAATCGCGGACAAACATGCAATCGTCCCTGAAAATCTACGATCCAAGTAAGCAAAACGGATCCACGCGGGCAACGTCACGGGATATCTATTAGTGTTATATACTAAAACCTTCTCCAGAGTGTAGAGAACACTTTCCTGAAAACTGCATCAAAATCCGTTGAGCCAAACGCGAGATAATCGCGGACAAACATACATACATACATACATACATACATACATACATACATACATACATACATACATACATACATACATACAGGTCGAACTGAGAACCTACTTTTTTTTTTGAAGTCGGTTAAAAAAGAGAATATTGGTATAGGTGCCATAAAACCAAATACAATGCGGACGAAGTCGCGGGCAACAGCTAGTACTAATATAAGAAGGTACCTACCTATAACGAAATTATAAAGAGTAAAAATTTGTTTTTTTTTGTGTGTGTGTGTGTGTGTGTGTTTGTTTGTAATAAATAAACCCAATAACTACTATGCCGATTTCAAAAAAAATATCATCATTATAAAGCTATACATTCAGCCTGAGTAACATAATGCTATATTCTATAGGATATAGGTACCTAACAAATTTAGGAACAAGATCCGATATTACGATATTCGGAAAGTTCAACAAAGCGTGGGCAAAATCTGCAGTTAGAGAGAGATATTGGCATTATTCCGCATCAATTAATGAGCTTATGAAGCTCATTCATGGTTGACTTCATCTATTAATCGGTTGGAGAAGATAACGGTTAAAATTAAGTCAGACAAAGGAAAGAACATAGGATGAATTTTTCAACTGGATGGATGAACTGCGTGGATGGCTAAATCTGAAAGTATAAGGAATATCAAAAAACGTTGAAAAGAGTCTCGAGGCCGATGTTAATGAATACTAAAACTGAATCATTGGATTTTAAGAAAAATCAATAATCGAATCCGCTGATTTTTGAAAAAAAAAATCACAAGTTGTATTGTTTATTACCATTCGATAGTTTTGCTAATAAAGATCAAATTCTGCGAAGTAATCATATACAGAAAACTTAAGGATAACGTATAATAATTAAAAAAACTGACCAATCTTCAAGGCAATGACTGTATTCGAAACATAAGTTAACCGTTTCTTCTTTGTAATGTTATTTTTTGTTCAACCCAATATCCTACTAATATTATAAATGCGAAAGTTTGTGAGGATGTATGTATGTGTTTGTGTATGTAGGTATGTTTGTTACTCTTTCACGCAAAAACCACCGAACGGTATTGGCAAAAATTTGGTATACAGATAGTTTATAACCTGGATTAACACATAGGATAGTTTTTATCCCGATTTTATGTTCCTGTGGGATAATTTTCGAGTTGTAGCGGGTGAAGCCGCTGGCAACAGCTAGTTATAAAATATAATATACTCAATAATGATAAAAGTCCACAAGATCGTAAAAGAAAAGTCGCCTTTGTTCATCCAGGAGATATTTTTTCGAGGTGAATTGAGGACACCAAAGTTGTCCACTTTGTTCGCCTGGGTGATATCACCTAGGTGAACAAAGTGGAATAAAACAAAAAAAATTGTATCTTGTATGGGGCTCCCTTTGGCGTAGGACGTCCACCAGCAAGGTGGACAGACGACCTTATAAAGGTCGCCGGAAGACGCTGGATGCAGGTCGCTTCCAACCGGTATATGTGGAGATTAAAAGGGGAGGCCTATGTTCAGCAGTGGACGTCCTATGGCTGAGATGATGATGATGATGGGGCTCCCTTTAAATTTTTATTTCAACTAAACAACTATCATGGTTCATGAGATAAAGCCGATAAAAACGGATGGACAGCGGAGTCTTACTAATCGGTCCTGTTTTACACTTTGGATACGGAACAGCGTTGCCAGATTTATTTTTTGCCAAGTCGTGATTTTGGATCTTTTTGAGTGAAAAAAGCGGCACTCCTTCATTGGAAGCGGGACATACCTAGTAAAACAAAAGTAAATTGTGAGGGTTTTTAAATATCTGTCTTTTTACTTGGGTTTAAATTGCAATATATTATAGCAAAAACAGCCATTGAGACTTATTTTAATAAAAATATGATATTTTAAATCACATTTCTCTAGACAGGTAGTTGAGTCTTCCTGTCTTTAGAGAAATATAATTATATATTTCTCTAAAGACTCAACTATTTTAATCTAAATTGTCCCCGAAAGCCCTGAGGGCCACAGTCCTGCCGGGGTTGCGGGACATACGTATACCGCGACTCCGGCACACAAAGGGCTACCGAAGGACACCGTGGATTTTAGTCAGTACGAGTCTGACAGTCCCTCCCGCCATGCCCGGGGTGGGAGGACTCATTTTGATGATTTTGCCACGTAAAAAAAAAAAACGAGACGATTGGCCAAAATCGGGACGTCTGGCTACGCTGATACGGAACCAGAAAATGGTTAAAGTCCGCGTTTTCTATATAAAGGACGATGTAAAATACTGCTGTCAAAATAATGTCAAGCTTGTGGTATAATTTGGCGCTCTAAACACCCCTTGTTATAAGCAGACATATGCTATAATTGTTTACATGGGGCCCGTCATAGCTGGTGATAACGATTTATTGATTATTGAAGAGGGTGCGTAATGTTAAGTTGTCAAAGGTTGGTTATTGGCCCATTAGCTGCAACTATGGGATGCGACTTGAGTTGAGTGTTGAGTTATATTCTCATTATATAAAATTCTCGTGTCACAGTATTAGTTACCACACTCCTCTGAAACGGCTTGACCGATTTTTATGAAATTTTATATGCATATTCAGTACTAGCTGTGCCCGCGACTTCGTTCGCGTGGATGTCGGAATTTAACAATGTATTTTTTTGTGCGAAGCGCTTAATTGTCGCCAGGTTTTTATAAATCATATCGTTTTCATATAAACCATAATATTTAGAATTTATTTAGATTTTTCAAGAATATTTGACGTGTTTGTAATAAACGCGCTCTGTCGTTCAAAGGCAGTACTATTCAATTGCTACTGGATTAGAGCACCCATTCCATCTCATTCCATCCCATTTCATCCCATTCCATCCCATTCCATCCCATTCCATCCCATTCCATCCCATTCCATCCCATTCCATCCCATTCCATCCCATTCCATCCCACTCCATCCCACCCCATCCCACTCCATCCCACTCCATCCGACTCCATACCACTCCATCCCACTCCATACCACTCCATCCCACTCCATCCCACTCCATCCCACTCCATCCCACTCGATCCCATTCCATCCCACTCTATCCCATTCCATCCCACTCCATCCCATTCCATCCCACTCTATCCCATTCCATCCCACTCCATCCCATTCCATCCCACTCCATCCCACTCCAGCCCACTCCATCCCACTCCATCCCACTCCATCCCACTCCATCCCATTCCATTCCATCCCACTCCATCCCACTCCATACCACTCCATACCACTCCATCCCATTCAATCCCACTCCATTCCACTCCATCCCACTACATCCCACTCCATCCCACTCCATCCCACCCCATCCCACTCCATCTCACTCCATCCCACTCCATCCCGCTCTATTCCACTCCATCCCACTCCATCCCCATTATATACCACTCCATCCCACTCCTTACTACTCCATCCCACTTCATCCCACTCCATGCCACTCCATCCCACTCCATCTCACTCCATCCCACTCCACCCCACTCCATCCCACTCCATCCTACTCCATCACTCTCCATCCTACTCCATCCCACTCCATCCCACTCCATCCCACTCCATCCTACTCCATCCCACTCCATCCCACTCCATCCCACTCCATCCTACTCCATCCTACTCCATCCCACTCCTTCCCACTCCAACCCACTCCATCCGCTTCCATCCCATTCCATCCCTTATTAGTGTGAGTCAAATAAAAACCTTTTCTTTCTTTCTTTCTTTCCATTCCATCCCATTCTATTCCATTCCACTCTACTCTATTCTACTCTACTCTACTCCACTCCACTCCACTCCAAACCACTCCACTCCAGTCCACACCATATTTGAATAGGTATGTTGTTTTTCTATTCCAAGCTAGATCGCGCTACTGAACTGCGAGCTGCGTGTCTCGGTGTAAACTGACCGTAATTTTACTTCTGGAACACTTTAAATTGAAATATCTTTTGATAGACTGATCCGATTTCAATGAAACAAAAACTAAATGTTACTTCAAGTTACGGTCAGTCGTTATGTATTAAAGTTATCTACATAGCTTTCGTACATTTTACGTGATGCCCGAACAAATAAACATACAAACAGACATACAGACAAACAGATAAACAGACAAAAATTCTAAAAATGCTAGAAATGAGTTCTATTGGTTGTCCTTAAACACGCTGGCTATATTTTTTGAGTTTTTTTTTAATGTACAAAAAATATTTTTCTACAGTTTTATTATATGTATAGATATCTGCTACTATCTATTTCTCATACCCCTAAGTTTTAATTTTTATGTACAAAAACTAGAAATAATTTATATGGCAAAACAACGTTTGCCGGGTCAGCTAGTAATATATTTCTTCATCATCTTCCTGCCCTCATCCCATTTTTCTAGGGGTCAGCGCAACACGTTTTTTTTCTTCCATTCTCCCCTATCAGACGTCACAGTATCATTTACTCCTTTTTCATTCATATCATTCCTTAGACAATCCATCTATCTTTTCTTTGCCCTTCCTCTTCCTCTCCATTCATCAACAGCTAGTAATATATATAATAATAGAAATAAAATACATTTATTTCAAGCAATTTTAGCTCATAAGTAAAGTATATGACCACGCTGCAACAAAATAAACGGTATTTCTCATTAAAGTGGCTCCAAAATTATGAGCGTCATCTGATTCTGAATGAAACTCAATGATAATAATGTCCTGAAAAGATTACCCAACTACAAGCCATTCATTCTCGGGGACAGTATTGAAATGACCTTTTATGAAGAGAGAATTTCATACCATTGCAAAAAATGAATGCAATGGAAATATTATTTCCGTTTAATAAAATTCAATGGAGAGCTTGCTGTGTTATGGATTGTACTGGAAAATATCAGACATACTTACATTTGTTCCGATAATTTTGGTGCATTTTGAAACATTAAAGAGTTTGTAATAACGCTACAGTTAATATTAAACGTATTTGACTTTGCCCAGTAGTGGGACAATAAAGGTTAATAAAAAAACCGTAATTACAACTTTATTATAGAACTGCTTAAATTTAAAACTTGATACTTTTTTAAATTAATATAACAAACCATCGTTCTACCACCAATAAAAATGTCTAAATCTCATCAAAAATATCGGGTTAGTTTTGAAAAACAGTCGGATAAACAGGAACACGATCATCGCACTTAACTATAAAGATTATGATGTTGATTTGATTACTTACATACAGAAGACATCTTCATGTGTCAGTAATCTAAAGTCATCATCGTGTGTAAGTAATCTAAAGCCACCGAGCAAATAATGAGACATTAGTACTACTAAGCCCCAGAGCAAATAATTAGACATTAGTACTACTAAGCCCCAGAGCAAATAATTAGACATTAGTACTACTAAGCCTCAGAGCAAATACAAGTCTTCTTGTTCCAGGCTTTTCTGCGTCAAGCGTTGTGCACGCTGCGGGAACGGGATCACAGCGAACGAGCTGGTCATGCGAGCACGGGACCTCGTCTACCACCTGTCTTGCTTCACGTGCGTCGCTTGTGGCATGCAGCTGTCAAAAGGCGATGTCTTCGGCATGAGGGATGGCCTCGTCTACTGTCGGCCCCATTATGACAGCGCCTGTCTGGATGACTACTGCGATGACGATATGACGAGTGTTTATAGGTTGGTTTTTTATTTTCCTTTAAGGTAATTAATAGGGACTGGGGCTGTCAGACTGACGGTCCTTTCACCTGTGGTGGGAGGACTCATTTGATGCTTTTCCACGCAAAACTAAGGCTATTCCTAGTGGTCTTCATTGATTTAAGAATTTGGTTTGAGAGAGACGCATAAAGAGCGAGAAACCATGTTGGCTAATCCTAAACTTTTTTCCATGTATAGAGGAGATACTAAAATAAAAATATGTGTGGTTATAAATATTTACTAGTCAAGGAGTTATGCCACAGACTTATGCAGAAAATTGAGGACCACCAATTATTACCATATCAGAAAATTATTGTCCACTGCTGGACGTAGCCAATAATTATGTTTGAACATAATGTATGAATTTCTCCATTCAGGTTCAATGACAGAAAAAAAAAACCAGTTACAATAAGAACAAATAGCTAAGAAAACTGTTTTAGAAAGGATATAAAAAAATGAACTATATTTTAGTAATCGACTGGAATAAAATAAATCAGACTGATATTGGCCCATATCCCAGAAATTAACTGAGAGATTTAATATACAAATGAAAATGAAAAATCTTTTTATTTCAATGAAAAAGCTTTTCATTTTCATTGTGTGATGAGTAATGCTGAACAAAATTGTAATTTTAACAATTTTTGAAACAATTATTTTATGTACTATATTATTATACAGTATGGCTACGACTATCTTTAATTTTAAAATAATCTTGTAAAGAATTCCTTATCAAACGATTTATTATGTCTATCGACCTAACTCCGGTGCGGGCTTCCGAATATTTTGCCAATTAACTGGGGTCTGCTACTAAAAGGCACAAGGAATTTGGAACGCAGCATTTTTCAAATACAAATCCGAGAAATATTAATCAAAATTCCAATTCGAACATATTCTTTAAATATGGATCTTTGTAACCAGGTGTCAAGATTTGCACAGCGAAGGCGACTCACCGTCTCAGTACTACAACGGTGGCCCGACTCAAAAAGGACGGCCACGGAAGAGGAAGCTCGCCCAAGGCTCGCCAGACGACATGCAAGTCCAGACTATGAGGATGGCTAGTACCGCTCTAGGTGAGCTCAAAATTATTACTTTTCCTCAGCCCAGCGAATTGTATCAAATGCGAATTAAATTTCTAACGTGTAATTAAAAAAAACTTGCTGAAGACGACTTAAAAAGAAGCTTTAAAAAACTCCCCGACGTTTCCCTTTGAACTCAGCGTTACTTTTAAGAAAATGTTTATTATATTCGCATCGAGACACAGACGATCCGGCCCCAGACGCTTTACATATTTCATAGAATTCGCGCGCTCAAAATTTAGCAGAAACCTCAGCAGGGAAATCTGAGCGCCTACCCCGATGTCCCAGATGTCAATTCATCCCGTGCCGTAATCACGACTAATGAATAGAAGACGCACTGCCAAAACTGTCTCTGTCTTTTTCTCCCTCGTTGTTTGTCCGTAAGTTAGAGAGAGAAGTGTGTGTTTACGTGGGTTGGGTGGTCTGTCAGGGTCGGTTTGGATTATTCTTTATAACGTCGAAATGCGAGGCACTCATTGAGGTGTTTTCAGGTTGTGTTGACTTGTCGACCCGATTAATAATGGCGTAAGTTTGAATGGGGTGCGGGGCAAACGTTTGTTATTTTAGTGTTAAATAATTTTACTAGGCACTGTTTCTTCAAACCATTGTTTTATAGCCATAGCCTTATTCCAAGACTTACGCTGTCTTCAGTATTGAACATTTTAAATTAAACAATTCTAAAATGTTTTACCATGAGGAATAAAAAATATACGTCAAATTGAGAATCCCCTCGTTTTTCGTCAGATGTCACAATTTTATAATTAAAGAAAACTTGCCTTGAAAATCTTTGAAAAGGAAAACAGCTAACACGACTCTTGAAATGGGAATTGAGAGAGGAATTTAATTTATTTATCCTTAAGTAATAATTTGTACTTAGTTTTGTTTATTACTAGAACTTGTACTTTGGATCTATACTGCTCACTGTATTTTATTTTTCGTAGAATATTATTTACAGGCAGTAACTGTTATACTCGACTACTCGTACTTATTTTTAGGTCCTTAACCTTTTGAAGATACATAGCACAAGACCTATGAGACTTAAGGGCGGATGTTCTAAAAGTCGGCAACATCGCAAATAGTTGTAAATATTAACAAGTTTTAATTAATTTGGCTGTAACTGTATGGAAATAAGAAATATGGCTCTGTAGTGCACTAAAAATATTGATAAGGGAATGCAATAATTAATATCGTAACACCGAATATAGTTTTAGATGTAAAAAAAGCATTTGGGAACTTTCCAAATGCCTCTTATAAACCTAAAACGGTTATAACATCAAATTCATTGTTTTCATTGCATTCCTATATCAGTTTTTAGTGCACTACAGAGCCATATTAAACATACAGAAAATTTACCAAATTAATTAAAACTTGTAAATATTTGACAGCCATTTGCGACGTTGCCAACTTTCTTAACTATCGAAGAATTATCTTTTGTTCTTAAAAATCTCCACCCACTACCCCAAATATTTATAATAAGAGGATACTACACCCTATAAAAAAAAGTAGCGCGTAGTTATGATCCCGACCGAAAAATAGTCAAGAGTTGCACATCCCGCTTGGCAGTGTACTCGTTAGAATCGACAAGTTTTTTGTTTGCATTCTATTTTCTGTTTCTAGTACCAAACCTAGTACTCAACGAAATAACGGGATAGATTTTTGCAAAACTATCCTCGTACTCGTATATAACTTGTTTGATAAATTATGCTGTGCGGTTTTTTGTATTTTATTTTCTACCTCATAATTACATTAAACTTAGCTCATCGCTAAGTAATAACAGCCGTACAACCGTACGGCAAGCGCGGCTTAACCTAGAAGGGCTATTGAAGGACACTACGGGTTTTAGTCAGTACAAGTCTGACAGTATGGGTGGGAGTACTCATTTGATGATTTCACCACGTCAAAATAAAAAAAGAGTAACTGTACATTTCTCCGGAACATAAATGTTCACTCAATCACATCAATTCAAACTTTCGCACATTTTTTTGGTTACCATTAGGATGTGATGCTCCGTATCTAAGAAAGAGTGTAAATGCTCATGTCTACTTATAGAAAAGTAATAATAGCATCTGTAGATCTTCATTACAGCATACCTAACAAATTGTGATTGCCGCTATATCTTGATAGAGTCACACGCACTCACACCTCGTTCTCCCGCCGAAACGGCAGCCATGTTGGGACAACAGCGCCATTCGAGTAGCGCGCGTGACGCCGATAATGAGAACTACGAGAGCGCTTGAGGTAGTGACGTGCCTTATCGATAAGGGAAGAATTGATCGAGAATATCGCAACGTTTGCTGGCTGTATGCAAAATACTGACATAAAATTAACATTGTGGGTTCTGATGATAGTTCTTGGGCGTCTCTACAAATTCGGAGATTGATTAGATAAAAGATTCTTTGCGGGGAAGTCAAACCACCTGATAGAATAAAAGACCTCCTTTTGTATAATTATGTGTAACTAGGTAGGTACTTTTGAGGTATTAATGCAATGTAATAACTACTAGACTTGTCAATCGATTGACCAGTTCTAGACCATCGGTCTGACCATCGGATCGGTTCTAACAATATTTTTTGTGGTTCAGCCAGTTTAGTTATATTTTTAAAAGTCGCCTGCCTGACATTTTAAAAGTTTAGAAGTCACAATTTAGTCAAAAATTACACTTTTTCGTCCCAAGTATCCATTGGAAAGGTATGAATAATTATATACAACGTGTAACGTTAATAGCGCAAAACCTCTCGTGGGGTAACACAGCCATGTTACTGAACAATGTTTGTCCTAAGACTTTAGGAAATTCGCAAAAAAAAAAATGATTTTTCATACTGATGGGCCCGATCAATTTCTCATTTTGTATGAAAAAGCAATCTTTTTTGCGAATTTCCAAAAGTCTTGGAACAAACATTGTTCAGTAACATAGGCTGAGCTATTAACGTTACACGTTGTATATCTGGAAAAATAGACTAATACCTAAAGACTTAGGTACTTTTTATCATCTCTTTTAAAAACTTAATCATGATCAGACAGTAACCTACTTTATAAATATAGGTAACAATCAACTAGAACTAACACGATTTAATAAAAAAAAGCAGATGCTTAAACGTTTGCCACCAACGAATAGGCCCAATAAAATGTTTTTAATTAACCGAATTCGGTGAAAAAATCTATAGGCATCTTTTAAAATGACATATCGATTTTATCTATGCCCCTTGAAAAACAAAATGGAAAGAACTTTTAGCAAAACTACGTTACAAGTGAAAAACCACTATAGCCTTATTCAAATAGAGTTCAAATTATATTACAGTTTGCTTTTTAAGTGTTAAATTGAGGTTGTCGTTTGTGGTCAAGAAGCAAACAGCGGTTCTTTTGTTTTTTGTCGATTTTATAAAGGATGTATTATTAAATAGGTCGGTTTAGGGTGTGAAGTCAATAAACAAAACAAAAAAACAGTTTTTGAACTGAATGAATATTTTTACCACGACTAGAAGTTAAAAGTGATTTTGTAACAGTTCCTTCGATTTAAGTACTAGATCAAAAAAATATTTTCTTTGATTTTAACGGAAAATCGCATACTTATTTAATAATAAGCAAGGTAGGATTTCGGCAAAATAAAATAAAATTAGACAAGGTTCTAAACAAACTAAAATAATCATCAAAAATTAGAAACTAAACACATACCTAGCAACTATCAAGCAACGCGGCTTTACTGAATATCAAGTACCTTTGATCGACAACCACTTCATCTATCAGGCAAGATCGTTGCTAGTTGGAAATCGACAGCAATAGATAGGAATATTCATTGTTCTGCAATGTACGATATTCTAGTTCGCCATAATCCGGGCAATTTATAACCGATACTCATATTGTAGGCAATATGTCTGTTGGAATAGATTGCCAGTCATAATTATACTGATATACCTATCAGTATAGGACTGGCAATTCTGCATTGTTTACCTTAGCATAGCATGGGTTATAGTTTATTTCAATAATAAACTTAATAAAATACATTAATTTTACACAGTATACGATAAAGTTTGTCTATACCAATTCAACTCCCGAATGACTGTACCAAATTAGGTACCAACCTAATTCTTTTTTTCTTTTTTTGGAATTTTGGCCGAAATGTCGAGAATTTTCAACAGTGTCAAAGAGTGGCGGGCTACTTGTATCTTTTAGGAAGAAGTATGTACAAATATAGAAAAAGTAAGGGCTAGTTTTAAACGTCATCTAGAATTTACATTAGACTGAAATATGAGTTTTAAAAACTAAATAGTCCTAACGTATCGAATTCAATTTGACCTATTCTGAAATCCTTACTTTACAAACTTTTTTATCTCCTCGGGTAAACTGCATTTCCCAATATAAATAATTCAAAGTTAACGAGCAATTAATAATAACCATTACCGTATTTTTCGAAAAAAATGCCATCAGACAATCATAACCGAGTAAAAGCCACAATGGATACTACCATCAGTATAATACAATTTATACTCCCTAATTAGAATCAAATGGCACAAAAAATTTAATGAACGGGCTCCCCTTCCGATTAAAACAATTAACAATAAACAATAGTTTAAACAACTTCTGACCACAAAGGGAAGAAAAAATTCGTTAACATTGCTCCATCACCTGTCTTTGGGAACGGTCAAGTGTGATACGAGTATGTTGTGTTAGATTTGGGGAAGCTTATTAATTTCCAACTAGCCGTTGCCAGTGGTTTCACCCGCTAGAACTCAAAAATTATCCCACAAGAATATAAAATCCGTAAAAAAAGTATCCTATGTATTAATCCAGGTTGTATACTACCTGTGTACCAAATATCATCCAAATCCGTTCAATGGTTTTTGCGGGAAAGAGTAACAAACATCCATCCATCCAAATAAACTTTCACATTTATTATATTAGTAGGAAGTAGTATAGGATGATACTGATACTAAATACGTTATTATCTTTTAATGGGTGAAGCTTTGTAACACTTTTTGCGAAAATTACGCGGACCGAAAAGATAATATTGTGATTTTGCATGTGTTATTATTTATTTATCACAAAAAATAAAGTGGTGAAAGCAAAATGATACCTATCGATAGTTCAATAAATTATAATTTATTTTAAAACTACAAAACATTAAAAGGGAGCTTGAGAGCTTTCAATAAAGCTTGGTTTTATTATGCACTCCATTCACCTGTACGTGTCGCTTCCGCGAATTCAGTTTTCCAGTTTATCCGAGGCCCTATTATGACTTTTCCAAAACTGGAACTTTGTCGTTAATTTGAAAAATAGTTTCTGATTTGAGACGTTTTCTCAATATTTTCTTATACAATAAACGCAGTAATACTGTTACGTTCTATAATGTTAGCGTAAGACCCTTCGTTATACACAACGCGACGCAAATCTTTGTTAACTCACAGTTAACTTTCGCCTTTGGTATCCATTGATGCGTGCCTGTGGTACGAACATCTATGGATTTGTATAGCGATTGTCGTCTGAATACCAAAGTGGTACGGTATTGGAGACTTCCGACGTGTTGTGTCGAAGACGAAGGGCCTTAGCAGTGGGTTTTTCGAGTCGATTCACTTTTGTTTTTGAATGTAATAGCAAAAGACAAAAAATAACTTGTTCTTGTTCAAAATGTTCTAGTGGGTTAGCTCAATTGTTTTGTTTCGCGAAAAACTATTCTACATAGCTAGTTACTTATTATCACGCTGTACCTTTTTTCAGTTGCTGAAACTTTCGATACATTCTTGAATGAATGTAAAACAATTTAATAAAGGTCATAATGGGTGCCGCACGAACAATAGCTTAGATCGCCGTGTATGAATTTTACTGTCACGGAATTATGATGGTGATTCGTGATTATAACATTAGTCGACAAAAACATTGCCAATTACTACTTTAAGTAGAAGTTATGTCAGAAATCTGACAGCCCTCTAAGGGGGGCATCCCTTAGAAAGCCTGCCAGGGTCGCGGGACTGTCTCAACAGGAAACTGTGACCCTGGAACGTAAAGGCATTGAAGGATCACCGCGGATTTAGTCAGTACAAGTCGCCTCGCCCAGGGTGGGATGACTCATTTGATGATTTTGCCACGATAAAAAAAAGTAGAAGTTATGTGATTAAACCTCACATTTTCAACTCTTTGGTTTCGGTAATTTATTATTTTCATGCGTCAACAAGGTATCTTCTATGATTGTCTACATATGTAGATGTATGTATGTAGGTGTCGGATGTTCCTGACTTGATTACGACAAATATACGACTACCTACCAGCATAGCAGCTTTCGTTTCACATCGGTATCATTTTACAAGGTCCGAAATTTTATTGTGGGGTCGCTACAAGTTACAGGCAACAGCGAGCAAGTGCTTCTAATGGAATCAAACACAATCTATATTGTGTTTGTTTACTAATGTAAAAATAACGATCAAAGAAACGATGTCATTACAGACAATTAAAAAAATCTGCTAAACAATTCACACAGAAAGAGAAAGAGCAATAAATACTGTTCGTTCCATAGCATTTTGGGCGAAGAGGTAAAGGATGAGAAAGGTGGATAGAAGGGTAAAAGAAGTAGATTAATGACAGTTGACAGGGAGAGATGAACAGAGAAATATGTATTAATTTACTGGTTTTGGTTATTAGATCTTTATCATCTCTAATTAGTATTTAAGATTGGACTTCACATACGAAAAAAAAGAAGCTTGAATGTTTTCAAAAGTTAGCATAACATCTATTAAACCACGTCTAATGAGAAAAACAAGTACAAGTAGATAAATTAATCCAAAACTTAGGACGTATTCCGTTCTTGTTTGTCAATCATCATTTACTTCTTTTACCTTTCTATGTTATATTTTTCTTCTTCTGCTGCTGCTTATTACTTGTGCCATAGTCAAGAGAGCGGCGCCTATCTGTGTAATAAACCATACACTGACTCGGAGCTTCTTTATTTTTTTTATAACCTATCGTTAATATCGAGGCTTTTACAGCTCCGATGCTTTATTGCCGACTTTAAAAAAACTGTAGTACTTCTTTTTTTCTCAAATTCGGTAACATGTTAATTTCGACTATAAAAATAAAACATTATTTGTGTGTACGGTGTGTTTATTGTGGAAGAAATCATTTTATTTGTATGACGATCTGAGAACGGGAGAAAATACAGTATTTGCTTGAGATTGACTCTAGATATATTATATTAAGATACATAATGACAGTGCCTTGTCAATTTATTTATGAAAATATAATGTATGTTAGGAAAATCTTCATCTTTTTAATAAAATAAGCGATAGACATAATTTTAATACTAGAAATAAAGATAAAATTGATCAACCTTATTATAGATTGTCCAAAGTCCAAAAATCTTTTATAGGGTTCTGTGTTAAATGTTATAATAAAATACCTAGCGAAATTTTAACTCTAAATGAAAGAAAGTTTAAAAGTCACATAAAAAATACACTTAGTAAACAAGCATATTATAAATTAGAAGATTATATCCAAGATAAAAATGTCTGGAAACATAGTACGATGTAGGGCTTATAAAGCAGAATCAAGCTGGTTGATATTCGAATGCTCACACACTTCTTATATTTGTAAAATAGCTTTGATTGCAATATTTTGTTAAAATGTGAACACCATATGTACCTTTTTGCTTTTTTTAATTCTTATTATTATTTTTTTTTTTTTAATATTTAGTCTATATTTTCAAGGTACATTGCTTCCACATTATACATATATTATTTCAAATGATGTTATAAAAATTGTAAAACATGTTTAAAAAGAGTAAGTATAGAGTTTCTTGCCCATTCTTCTCCATACAACCTACCTTAGCGAATGGGTGTAGAATCAATCCCATCCCATCCCTTTCCTTAATTTTAATATTCGACGTGTAAAAGTGCCTCACTGATGGCCTATTTAAAGAACGTGTATAACTGTATATTGAAGCTTCTGAGAAATACTTCAATGACTCAACTTAGATATACCCAATACACACGTAATAATAAGCGTGAAGATAATTTGTTTTTCACCCAATGAAATGAAATTATAACCTTAATGAAATAACCGTCAAAGTCATCACAAAGAAACACATAATTGTAAATTAAGGAATTCGGAAATATTCCTGTATTTAAAAAAACATCTTATTTAATATAAATGCCAATTCTCACGGTCTGAAATTCTGCAGACAAGCATTCAAACTCAAAATTAATTGAATTTTGTACTCGATCGAGATATTTCAAAATAAACTGTTCCACAAAATTGATATATTATAAGGGAATATAAAGGGGTGGTTTTGAGTTACTTCGCTCATTAACCGTCAGCATTCTCGGGAGCAACATGGAATATTATATAATATGGATATATTTATTATATAATTTAGGAACGGTAGACTACAAGGTTCGTTATCGATCTCAAACCCGATTTTGGGGTTAAAATTATATCTTTTGTATACACATGTTAATACCTATTACACGTTATTAGAGGCTAATATCCCATACTTACTACATCTCAGTACATTTCAGGTCACCAACATGTTTTATTTTTTGCAAAATGTTACGTAAGTAGTTTGATGTACTTATAATGAGATAACTGAAATCTAGCCTGTGTTTTATATACTCTGAAAGCCAGTTAAAAATACGATAGTGTGATGAATCCAAAACAGAATTTGAACATTGCATACTAATGCTACCACTAACCTGTATTGACATATATTCATCCCAGAAGCGCTAAGCAGGTAATTTGAAGGGACTCAGAACTGAAATAAATCAATAATGTTGTCTTTACCAATATAGTTTTGTCTACACTCTACAGGTTAAATACGTACCATCACAAGATAAATCTAATCTTGGTAGAATAAAAATAGTATTGTTTGTCGTACATATTAAGCAGGTGTGATGACTTATGTTAATTTTGTTAATCAAATAAGATGAACAATTGAACATGAAGTGTATTTCCACACATCACATCAAGTGCTAAGCACAGCAATTAAGTTGGCTTCACCACAGGCTTCACCGAGGCTAAGGCGATAACACAAGTTATTTTATAACTTAATTGTTTTTTGTTTTAACCATCATAAAGTTAAAAACGGCGTCATAAAAATGGACGCAACTGTCCGACCCCAAGTTCGAATCACACAAACCCGTCTAATATATTTAATTATAAATTTAATAATTAGCTAGTTGCGCATCGGCGATTTCGTTACATATAACGCAACCAACCACCCAAGTGTTGTAGCGAGATATTAATAAAAACCAGTGACTTTTTATTACCAGGTCCATTATTACTAGGGGCAGTATGCGTGAAGTTCGTAATTCGGGACAGGGAATTAATTTGGGACAGTTTTATTTCGAAATGTCCAGGATTATAATGGAGGTATCATAATAAGAACGCAATTCTATATCTAATATCTTTAAACGAGCAATTCTTGTATATTTATTTATATATAATCAGGATCTCGGAAACGGCTCCAAGGATTTTCATGAAAGTTACAGATTAGGGGTTTTTCGGCTCAAGGAATCGATTTATCAAGGTCCCAGGTTCGATAAAAGCTCGGTTCCCAAGATATAGACATTTTAAAAACCGCGTTTTAAGAAGCGCCATCTATAACGCCATGACCGATGAGGGCCAAAAACAAAAAACCGAGCAAAGCTCGGTCAACCAGATATTAACGTATTATTAGCGTAATTTGTGGTATTCCATGTAATTTCTATAAAATTAAGTAGATAATTTGAGGCACTATCATCATCAGCCTATTAATGTTCCCACTGCTGGGACACAGGCCTCCTCTCTGTGAGAGGGAGTGGGCCATTATCCACCACGCGGGCCCAGTGCGGGTTAGTAAGGCACTATGCTCAAATTTTTTTTTTGTTATGACCTTACCGTGACCCCTGAACGTAAAGGGCTATTGAAGGACACCGTGGATTTTAGTCAGTACGAGTCTGGCAGTCCCTTCCACTCTGCCCTGGGTGGGAGGACTCATATGATGATTTTACCACGCTAAAATACACAAAGGTTAGATTACACAAAAATGTTTAATACATACTTACATCTAATAGCTCAAACCTCGAAATCATAATAACAGTAAATAATGTACCACAGTCCACAGAGCTCCATAAAATACTCGTATCATGGCTAACATAAATTATGTAAGAAAAAGGACAGATCCACGCGATCACAAAGTTGTACACCCCCTACTTATTGCGCATTATCTATTAGATCAAAACTAGTCCAATTATCGGGACATTCATCATTCTATGTTATTTGTTTTGACGGTCAAGTCACTGGGTGCCTATGTCGGCTGCTTTCCATTTCCGTTTCTACTAATGAGTATTAACGATGGGTTAGCTTATCAATTAATAAGGGTTCCTTGACTTTTGTTTAAAAATGTAGAATTAGGTTAATTTTGACAGGCCTCATATTTTGAAGTGATACGGACACATTTTCTTTTTTGAGTTCATTGTGGGAGATATCTTTAGTGAAATGGTTTGAGTTCTGTTCTCAACTTAGTGTTATGTTACATTTTGATTGTATTTCTTTTTACCCACGACGGAACGGAGCAGGTATATGCGTTTAGGGTGAGAGATGTTTGTGTGTGCGTTTGTGCAAAGTAAAGTACACCTACATATCTTCTAAACCAATGATCCGATTTTGATGCGGTTTTCAATAACGGGTTTACCAGTTTGTATCCGACTAGCTCTCACCACAGTTTTCATATAAATAAAGCGGTACTCGCAATCGGCATGCTTGTATGATCAGATGAATGAATGTAGAATCAGTAGTTCCTGAGATTAGCGCCTTCAACTGATTACACTCTTCAGCTTTATAACATTGCTATAGACTATAGATAGAAGTTTTTTTTATTTATTTTAGTAAAATCATCAAATGAGTCCTCAACCCAGGGCAGAGCGGGAGTTACCGCCAGACTTGTATTAACTAAAATCCACAGTGTCCTTCAATGACCCTTTACGTTCCGGGGTCACGGTAATTCGTTAGTCCTACGACCATTGATTTGGTGATTCTTACAATATTGTTAAATTTTCAATTTATTTATTGAAAAACTATTGGTGCCTAGATTTGTGAGTTTCCACGCTTCATTTCCCAGGCCCCGGATCTTTACTTCCTCTATTAGCTGAAGGTGTCGTGGTCTGTCGGTTGTGACCACAGTCGCCCACGATCCTTACTTCCTCTCTATAGGACTAAAAACTTGAGGATGTGGGTTCGAGATGCTGCACTTCAAAATTGGAAGTTCCTCGATTAGATTGGTCGTTATATTATAGAGTTAGGAATTTTTTTTCGATGGCTAAATTTTGTATTTAGGTAGGTACGTATTTTTGTTTGGACCATAGAAACACGGGTTTGTTATGAAATGTGATTTAGCATAATGGTATCTAAGCTAATGAGCTTAGATACCATTTTATGCTAAAATGAAATTGACATGATACCCTCATGTTATGGTTGTAGGTGCCTTCGACCCAATCAGTCATGAGGAATTTTGGAAAGCACACCATTAAACCTAAACACGCCCCTCTCATCTTATCTTATCTTACAATCTAAAAACCTAGACTAATATAATTAATGCGAAAGTTTGTAATAAGGGGTGGATGGATGGATCTTTGTCACTCTTTCACCCTTAAACTACTGAACGAGTTTTAATACTGAGGAATTTGGTACACAGATACTTTATAACATGGATAACCACATAGGATAGTTTTTATCCCGTTTTTGTTTTCGAATGGGATAATTAACAAGTTGTAACGGGTGATGCCACTACTAGTAGTCCATATTATGATTGTCAGCCATGGTTCACCCAGTGCTAAGTACAGAGGCCATGAGTTTTTAGTTATTCCGACGTAAAGTAAACTGGAACTTTGACATTTTCAAATAGACAAAATTCAAGGAAAAAATTAGTTCCTTCGCACACCAGAGGCACTGTTCCATTTTCCATACAAGAAACGCTGTAAATACTGGAAAGACGCTGTAAAGTAAAATAGTGAAAACTCGTGTTAAGGGTACTGGCCTCCGCCGTATTGATCGGGTCTTCATCGTGATCTCCCGTCATTTAAAAATTAACGTTTCTCTATTGTTCCAGAGATTCTTCACCGCGGTGATCTATCATCATCAATGGAGTCTCTGGCCTACGACTCGTCAGTCGCCTCTCCGGGCAGCGTCTCCAGCCACACACAACGCACCAAGCGCATGCGCACTAGCTTCAAGCATCATCAGCTCCGCACCATGAAGTCCTACTTCGCAATCAATCAGAATCCAGATGCTAAGGACTTGAAGCAACTGGCGCAGAAGACTGGACTGTCTAAACGAGTTTTGCAAGTATGTTTGAACTTTCGATCACGTCTTAAAAAGTAATCTCTAGTGTGCGAACGAAATGGCGCTAGACGTCTTGTATAGCTCTGTCTCTTTCCCACAGTCTCGCTTTAAAACATCATAAGTGGAATATTATTATTATTATAATAGGCCAGTAGGTTTTATAAGAACAAACCCACCACACTATTCCCAAACCACTGCAACTCCTGAGAGCCAGAATCAACAGTGGCAACCACCAGAAAAGTGCCGAGACAATGAAGCTCGACGTGTCCTGGATAATGAATTTACATGCCTTGGATCCTGCAACGAAATGAATAGTGGGGGAGTAGGAAAAATATGTTTCCACTTCCCTCCATGCAAGCAGGAGACAGAACAAAACAAGGCCAATAGGATAGGCACAAAGGGACTTTACAACTGGGAGAAGCCCAGTTGCCTAGTCACGGGTAAAAATGACTACTAATATTAATGGGTCCTAAATCTAATACATAAAAATCAATGCCACTTTTCGTTGTAATTTCATAACTCTCAAGAACGAGCTCACCTATCCAAACCAAATGTTTAGGCTTTGTTCGGACTATTTAGTAGATGGTTTATGTAAAGTTTGCACAAAATCGGTCGAGCAAGTTCTTCATTTATTACATTTTTTGTAACAAATGAACTCAATAAATGGCGGATCATTTTGCTAATGGAGATTTTGCTGTCAAAGTACCGAAGCACGTACCGGGCCGCTAGTTGGTTTATAAGAACAGTCAACATCGTGAGGCGAGAATTAATGCGAACGAGGCGAAAATACATTCTTGTGAGACTTAAATCTGAGTTACCTGGGTTAACCAGTAACCGTAACAGTAACAGTAACAGTAACCCAGTAACGGTGAAGGACCAATCAAACCTAAGCAGCTTCGCTGCCACCGTGCATACAAGCACATACCGCGGGGATTTCGCTCTGATATTTAGTATCAAGTTCCGAGGCTAGAGCCATCAGGCCCTATAGCCAAACGGCAAGCCATTAACGTAAACTCTCAGGAGTCTCTAATAGATTTTCAACATAATATCCTAGTTCATGCCGTTTGGCTATAAGGGCCTGAGTGGTATTCGTTGCCGCTGTGGGTAGAAGTGCACATATATATTATGCTATACACAAGGATAAGTGAAATCCGCTTTGGTATAGACACAAATATTACCGCATTCCCACTCGGTTTTATTCTACCGTTGATGGTAATGAATACAACTAAGTTTTGAATTGGCCTTAACTTACATACTACCGACCGTACTAATATATTGATATACCATAAATATTCATTTATATAATGCTTTCCCTCTTGTCTCAGGTATGGTTTCAAAACGCCCGCGCTAAATGGCGTCGCAACATGATGCGTCAGGAGTCAAGCAGCGGTCCTGGCCACACTAACGGGTCAATCATCCCTGGATCGGTACAACAGCCCAGCGTTGGACCCAGCAACATGCTGCTATCAGAACCAATGCAGCCAATGGATGATATGCGTGTCCACACTCCTCATCCACACCCGATGAGTTTTAATGAGCTCTATTGACACATGCAGAAAGGTTATTTTCAAACGGGTCCAACTTTTGGAGCTGGATAGGTTTAGAAAGAAGGTTTGGTATAATGGGAAAGAATGCAATATTTGAGGGAGAGTGAAGAATCAGGACTGGCTGTTAGGAATAAGGGTAACTTTAAAGTGAAGAAGCTGTATTTCATTTTTAATGGCCACTATGTAAGAGCCTATATGCACACCACGTTTTTTAAACGCACCGGTACAGCGCGTTTTAGAAACGCGCTGCCCCGGGGCGGTTATGGCGCGTTTTCATCAGAGCAGTTTGTTGTCATTTGTTCTAGGATGCGTCCGACTTGCGTGCGTATCGCGTCTGCATCGCGTCAAACGCGCTGCACCGGCGCGTTTAAAAAACGTGTTGTGCGTAGGCTCTAAGGGTCAAATAGAGATTAAAGGCCTGTTGTTGATACTAGAACAAGAAAAATATCATATCAAAAAAATATTAAATAGTCAAAGGTTTCGCTATAGGTCATCCTTATTGTCCCGAATCTTGAATTACAGTTGTTTGCATTATAATTATTTAACTTTGCGACCACGATAAAAACGATACCGCGATGGCGTTTCTAACACGTACACAGGTACACACTTTTAAACAAAAACAATAATCAGATTAAAATAATATCAACTTTATAGTAAATGTTTTTATTTAATTTGTAAAAATACCTATTTTTGTCAACAAACATTATTTTCATTGACAGCAAAGACATTAAACTATATACGAGCAATAGACGGGACATCACGAAGTTTGTGATCCAAAACTTTTTACCAATAGGTAAAAAGTCCCTCACTCTAGTAGTCGCGTTGCTATGCAACGCTTAGATAGCGCTACTGACACACGGCATCAACAATTTTGTATGAAAATTTTCCCAATGCCCGCTCTATAAGTTCTTTTAAATCTCTTTGATTGACAGATGTTTGTCATTGACGTCTTTGTTTATATCGTGGTTACAAAGTTATGTCATTTAATTCTACTGATACTAAATAATACATTAACTACATAGGTATCTACATTTAATTAAATCTTAATTGGAAATTAATTGACAGAATCCAAAAATTGTTTTGGTTTACCCGTGTAATCTATTTAGAAACAAAAGCAACGGTTCGAACTCCGATTAGTGTAGGATTATTATCTTTAACATAAAATAGTTCCTAATAAACATTTTGTAGTCCCTTTTTTAATCAAATGTTTAGACATACTAACAGTAGAACGCTTCATGATGTAATTTTAATCCATTCGATAATTTTGTAAATATATTAAAAAATATAAGTATGTTTAGTGTAGTTTAGGTATTTTTATTATATCTTATTTGTTAAATAAACAAGATTTATGAGTTGCCAGCATTCATTTCAGTTTGTTGATTAAACATTTTTTGTTTTTTATTAAGTTTGACTACTATGACGCGTCATTTGATGTTTTTACCACGTAAAAAAAAGTTTAGCCACTATGTGTGTGTCGCACTGTAGCTCTTAAGTAAGTAGTTAAACCAATTTGAAACCCTGTCTTAGGGTCCCGTTTTATCATTACCGATTCTTGAGCCAGTTTAGGAACAAGTCCTCTCGGTTTTTGATAACTTTACAGTGTTTACTGTTGAAAAATAAGGTGAAATTCAGTAGCTTTTTTGTAGTCCCCGACCCTTGCTCGATGATGCTGAGCCAGTAGTTTTAAAATCACTCCTAAATAATAATATAATTCAGCTGTCCTCTAATTCAGATCCAGCCTGTCCATTGCTGCCCCCCAAGGACGCCCTTAGCCGAGGTTCGTACCCCACAAGGGGTGCCCTCAGCGTGTGGTCCTTTAGTTTTTTATTTAAGTAGTTGTAAGCCCCTGACTGGAGGCCTTAAATTCATTTAAGGCATTCACAGAAAAGTCCCGTTAAGCTGCTGAAAACCTCCTCTAGCCTGATCTGTAAGACGCCATTAAATAAAAACCTTTTCCAAACTGTTCATGTAAGTAAAATAATCGATCGTCAATTTCTGTTGCAGATGCATATACATAGACGTATGATTTATCACGATCTGAAAAGAGAGGGTGGCAGGGATTCAACAAAGGCACGAATCATACTAAGCTCGATTATTTTGACTATGTTGGGTTAAAATGTATCAGCCGATAAAGTACAATTTTCTTTTTTTTTTTTTTAAATGCCTACTCTGTGTCCCACTCCTGGGCAAAGGCCTCCCTCCACTCCTTCCACCTTTCACGATACTGGGCGTCCTCCTTCCAGTTCGGACGGAACCTGTCCAGTTCGTCCCGCCATCTCCTGCGTGGCCTGCCACGACCTCGTCTCACTGTCTCAGGGCACCACTTCTGAGCTATTTTGGCCCACAGTTTGTCCGGCATGCGGCAGACATGTCCTGCCCAGTCCCATTTCAGTTGGGCAGCCTTCTGAGCCACGTCAGCTATATTTGTTTTGGAGCGCAGTATTGTGTTTCGTACTCGGTCTGTTAATTTAACCCTCAGTATACTGCGCTCCATTGCTCGCTGGCAAACCTTGAGTTTGGACTTCTGGATGTTAGTCAAAGACCAAGTCTGTGGACCGTAAGTTAAGACGGGGAGGATACACATGTCCATGAGCCTGCTTTTTAAAGTACAATAACTTCATGATATTTTTATCATCTGCCGCCTCCCACACTCTTCTTTATTACTTGTCATCTCAGTAGTCAGGTAGAATTTCTAATTCATAATAATAATAATATTCCACAACTATCACACAACGCCATCTAGTCCCAAGCTAAGCAGAGCTTGTGTTATGGGCACTAGACAACTGATAAACATACTTATATATGTATTTCTAAATACCTACATACATACTTATAGATAAATTACAGCTAGACACAGAACAAATGATCGTGCTCATCACACAAATATTTGTCCTGGGTGGGAATCGAACCCACGACCTCCGGTATAGCAGTCATGGCCACTAACCACTAGACCAACAGGCCTGTCCAGGCCTGTGTGTGTATTAATTAATTAATTAAATTCTGTGAATAAAGCCATTCGTTGACTTCATAAATCCCGGGGTCGCGGGACTGCTTCATCTGGTATATCCGTAGAGCGTAAAGGGTTATTGAAGGGTGACATGGATTTTAGTCATTACCAGTCTGACAGTCCCTCCCATCCGCTCTTGGTGGGTGTAGCACTTATTTGATGATAGTACCACGATTTTAAAAAAAACTTCATGAATTACACGTCATTGCTATTTGAATAAACACCATAAATTGGGAGAAATATTACTTCACAGAAACACAAACATTAAATAACACAAATATTAAACAGAACTAAGCTTAATTTTGAGCCACTGCAGATTGTGTTTATGATTCATTAAGTTTTGAAAATACAGACAGGTATTGGGTACCTAAATGTACCTACCTGTATTTTCAAAACTCGAACAAGATTACAGCCCTTCAAAAACTTATAAAAAAACGTCGTAAGTACGTATTTCAAAATGATTATTTTGTACAATAGGAGAAATTTTGCGATATTAACTACAAAGTACAGTCAGCAAAACAATTATGCACGCAACAATTTTCAAATATTTTTCCAATGTTGTGCCATAAGTTTTAATGTGTCTCTTCTTTGGCTGCATGTAGCATACAGCCAAAAAGTGCACACATACCTACAGCATATACATATTAAACAGGAAAACAATCGGAAAATTGCTGCCTGCATAATTATCTAAGCCCCTTCGATAATAGGCACGCGTCAATGGATACCAAAGTCGTAATAAGGTACCTATCGGAGACTTGCGTCGCCTAGTGTACGAAGGGGCTAACTGCTTTGTGACTGTTCATTATTATAACCTACACAAAGACCATTAGAAAACCGTATTATAAATTAATAAACCTGTAAACAAAACTTCACAATTCCTTGATTGCTCATGTACTCGTAATAAAGAAAATAAACTCTAATTACTGCAGTAGTAAAACCCTTGCGTAGAAGTTATAAAGAAATTAACTTTTATTTTATCTGTTCAGTGTACTAAGAATTAGTTGTAAGTTGTAAATTACAATAATCATATAACTATTACTAAGATTTTATCTACACTAGAATATATTCCAGGCGTATGTAATAATTTAGAGCTATGTAAATAGTTAGTTTATGGGTATTTAATTTTAAGAATCCAGGCTACGGTCGATAAAACCTGTTCTATTGCCAAATCTGTAATCATATCCTTAGGTTTCACATATGTAATTCCAGGCACATTATTTTTAACTGACCTCCTATTTAGATTCTTGGAAACAGGCAATTTGATAGCATAAATAAAATAGCTATTGGTCCGTCAGCGAGAGTTTTGAAAAAATAATAGTCACGTATTTATCGTGAGTATACTTACCTATTTACAAACATAATATCAAAACCGAAATTCGCGAGATGACTCATGTCGTCAGATGGCAGTAAAAACTAAACTTGCTTGTGACGTTTTGCCAATTTTGAAAGTGTCCTATCTTCATAATTTTTGGTTTACGTAAAGGTGCGTACAGACTATAATATAACATAACATGTTATATAACATGTTTGAGATGATGTAGACACAGAATGTTATATAACATAGTGGTTTTTTTTTAACATGGTAAAATCATCAAATGAGTCCTCCCACCCCGGGCAGGGCGGGAGGGACTGTCAGACTCGTACTGACTAAAATCCACGGTGTCCTTCAATAGCCCTTTATATTCCGGGGTCACGGTGATGGAATAAGTCCCGCGACCCCGGATAACATTGTGGATAGCACTGAAGAACGACAAACGACAACTGTTATATAACATTGTTATATTATGTATAACATTGTTACACTAATGTGTACGGTATTGTTTTATGTTGCAATGTTATATAACATTGTTACATGGTCTGTACGCACCTTAACAAAACAAAAATGCGGATCAAATATTTTTTTGATAATGAAAATAAACTGACGGACTAAATTGTTTTTTTTTTCAGTCAAGTACCCCCCCTATTGATTAATTTGTCTTTAGCATAATGTTCAACATTGTTCAGTAACATGGGCTGAGTTAGCCCACGAGAGGTTTTGCACATTTAACGTTACACGTTGTTTATATTTTTTAATTCTGTTCGTAAGTGTACTTCCACTGCGTTCGTCTACGGCGTAGACGTTCGCGCAACACATATTTGTGTCTATAAAGAGTGTCATATCCGCATTAGCATCAAAGCTCTTTAAATAATGATTAAATAAAAAAAAAAACATACAAATAATATGTATTGTACAGACAGTACATAAAACGTTCAAGAGCCATTGTGAGCCATTGTGACTTTTCACGAGCAATTATAGTTATGTACACTTAGCAGAATTCAAAAGCGGTTTTTCTACCATATTATTGTTGATTAATGAACCTTCTGTTTTGGAAGCCATACTATTAAGAAATAGGTACTATTTGAAAGAAGAAATCAGTACTTAAAGAAAATCGAGGTAGTATTTTGTTAAGTGTTTTGATATTTTTGCTTGTAACTGTACATTACAAGCAAGTGACATAAAATATCCAAAGATGGTTCGTCATTAAAGTACCTACATTATAGAATTTGCGATTACACTATAACTGATGGAGTTTGCTATAACTAGCTACTATAATATACTAATAGGTATATGTATTATTGTATCTTTTAAAGAATCAATTTACACTCTATCAAAACCTTATTTTTTTAGTTTAAAGATTTAGATGTATACTTTGAAAAAGCTTGTACATTAAAATCATAATTTGCATAGAAAATTAGATGATACTTTATATTGTAATTAGAACATCTTCAATATAAGACTTAGATTTAGTGTGTAGACTTTAGACTTAGATAAACATATTTATACACGAGAATGACATAATATATTGACATCACATTAATTACTGACTTTTTTATTTTTACCCCTTCTTACAATAAAGGCGACTTTCCATTAGGTAAGTCTTGCATACAAATACACAAAAGACATACAAGTAGTCACATTTGTGTACCTAATTTACTTATACGCAGGTTTTTTCCAGTTCCAATTATATGTAATTTATTTAATGTAATGTAATTGTTGCCTTACCATTCAAAGTTCTTTTTACCAACTTAAAAAAAAGAGGTTTTCAGTTCGATCTTTGGTATGTTTGTATGTATGTTTGCCCGCGATTATCTCGCGTTTGGCTGAACCGATTCTGATGCGATTTTTAGAAATGTGTTGTTTACATTCTGGAGAAGGTTTTGGTGTAATGAATACCCCGTGACGTCGTCCACATGGATACGATATTGATTATTCGGATAGCTCTTTTTGAAAGACGCTGCAGACTGCACAATAATCGTTCTTTGAATATACAAAGACCGATTTTTGTTGAATATCTAGACAAAAAAAGGGGAAAAAGAAAGCTTAAAAAAAGAATTGACTTCTATATCTCTTCTATCGCTCTTGCATCCTTGGTCAATTTGTTGAATACCACCTACCAAGGTTGGTCGACGGAGCCCCGCTTCGTGCCGTGTTCCCCACTTTGCACAAAGCTTGGGCAGGGACACTTCTTGGAGAAATCACAATAAAAATATTCAAAACTGTTCACGTTTCAGTCTGACATTTACATCCAAAAATTAAATAGGCATAGCTGGCTGAAGCCAGATGGGCGTAAATTTTGAGTTGACAGTCGCGTAATTTCAGTTTACAGTGCAGATTCCACATTCTGCGTAGCGAAAGACTTTTTCTATGAAAGCGATTGAAATTACGAGACTCAATTTCAAAAAAATACGCTCGTCTAGCTTCAGTCTTAGTGAGCTTACCCACGTCGCGACGTGACTCGTGCGATATCGAGTCGATTGCCGATTCAAGTTGCACGTATTTGCTAATGGAGTGATGCGATGCAATTCGACCGTGAACTACAATAATCGACCTTACTACTACGACATAAAGGCGCTGCAAACAAAATACAAAAGATGTCGCCAGTGACGAGTAGTTGCGCAATCGAATTTCGAACAGAGAATCAAGTACACTGTCATTAGCACGTACCTACATGCAATTCGATATCGAGCAGATCTGTGAGCGACATCGTCAAAACGTGCGACTCCATTAGCAAACACTAGCAATTGTCCATACATTTTCTTCGGTCGGAGGTTTGTGCGGTATCTGACCGATTCCATGAATAGATACAATTCTGTATCGCGTCGCGTCATGAGTAAGCTCCCTCAGGGAAGGTCCATATATGATGGAACATCCGTCGCGTAATTATCGGTCGCGTAAAGCCAGAAAAGACAAATGTATAGAAAAACACTTCACCGTTCACACTCAACCCATGATACGTTGGTGCGTCAAAGAACATTTCGACGGTCCCTACGTACAAACGGACATGTCAAAAACCGAGGTTTTCAGGAGAGCGATTTTAATGTTCAAATCGCTCTAGAAATAATTCTATGTACAATTTTGAATTTTTTTTTTCTGTATAATTTTATTAGCTTTAGGAACTTTATAATGGTATTTAAACATGTTTTCTTTTTTTTCATTTTCTTAGAAAAACTGAGAGATGACTGTTTCTACGCTGATATTAAAATAAAAGAATGTCGGACATATCTTAGATAACTTTTTATACGTAGGAAAGAAGAAATCAGTTTATAACATAGAATTTAAATAAGACGTTTTATGAAAACGTCGAAAAATGCTATAGTTTTCAAACGGATATGTTAAACATCTTAAAATCACCACCGTTGGTTATAAAATATACATCGACGAAGACATATCGCTTTATACGCGGTTTCATTCATTCGAAGTGTCTATAGTTCTTGCAATGTAAATAAAGACATGTCAATTTTTTAAACGTGGTATATTCTTCAAATGAGTCCTCCCACCCACTGGGTGGAGCGAAAGGGATTGCAGACTTATACTGAGTAAAATCCACGGTGTTCTTTCAATGGCCCTTAACGTTCCAGGGTCATGGTTACCTACCTGATAAAATAGTCCCACGACCCCGGCAGGCTATGGCCCTCTATGGGGGTCCCGTCAGATTACTGATAGCTCTTTGAGGCGCGCATGGAACACGACGCTCCGTCGATCCAGGCATGGCACCCATTACTCGCCATCCGCCCGTGCCTACGGTGACCGGAAATCGCCTTGTGATAACCGTTGCCATGGGCGTCTCCCGCGCTGGCGGCTGGGATTGTGAGGTTGAATGCCGGGCGCGAGAGGGTGCCGCCGCCTATCGGCTCCGTGAAGACACGGCGGTCTCTGCCTAAGCGGGGCAGATCCACCGTATGCTCGACCGTGTTCTCCGGGCGTTCCGCACAATGGATCAGAAAGATAGTAGTCCACAAGCACCGGGAATAAGGTCCGGGCTACCGGTGGTCAGGGCTCTTGAGAGACGAACTTCCTAAAGATGCGCGCCGTGTCCAGAAGTACTGCCTTCTGAATCAAATGCTTGGCCAAGCGAGAGCCTCCTTAGATGTTGGTCAAGGCTCTAGGCAATTAAGCCATTAGCCGACACGACTATCGGCACAATGACTGCTGTTCACTTTCCATATGCCAACAACCTCGCGAGCCAGATCAAGATACTTGAATATTTATCTTTTTCTGCCTTCACGAGGTTCTAGTCATACGGATACGTTATATAAACAACAAAACATTGCGTGACGGACGTTCCGATCGATCTATCACCACAATGTCATGCTTTTTGGCAACAATAGTTCTGTCAGTGATGATAGGTCGATCCCAATACAACGAAATTGCCATCTTCGCGAACTGAGTCAGGTGCATACCACCCTCCCACCCAGGGAAGGGCAGGAGGAACTGTCAGACTTGTACTGACTAAAATCACGGTGTCCTTCAAAAGCCTTTTGCGTTCCGGGTTCACGGTAGCTCGTTAGTGCCGCGACCGGCAGGGTCAGGCGCATGCTTATATTACGGAACTTCTGCTATCTCAAGGTTGTACTTCAAAGCAAGTTGCTGGTGGATAATCCTGGAAACGAGGTTGTGTCTATGCAAATATTCTCCATTAATTGAATTTTGATATTGGTGTATGATCTGAAATTGATTGAAATAAATGAAATTGAATTTGAATTAGCCAGACAAGAACACCTAGAGATAATGTGTCGGATCGATTTTCTCGGACGGTGTGTGTTCATGCATGACATATATGTCAAACGTTTATTTTCGGTAGTTATTCGTCATCATAACATCGTACAATTGCAAAGACAAATTCCCAAATAGGTCACCGAAGCGAAATTGTTTATTGTTAATTAACAATCTTCTTAGCATCTAAACATATAATAAGGACATGTACACGCCCTATTGAGAAACTCCCGCCGTAAATGACGTTATGTCAGACATGACCGCGTTTGCGCGCAATTTAAAACACCGTACAAAGCGATAAGTGTAGATGTCCGCATCTACGTTACTTATTCGTTGTAAATATAATACTTGTCCTCATATACGATTGGTAAATCTCGTTAAATACGTAATATAAGAAAAAAAAAATATACAGATATGTGCATCATAAAAATCTAAAGCGAACTGTGCAATAAAAAAAAAATGACATTTTCGACATGTCCGTTTGTACGTAGGGACCGTCGATTTGATGATACGCACGACGCGCGACGGATGTTCCGTCAGATATGAACTTTCCCTTACTCACATGATTAATTCATATAATTGAAGAATAAAGATCAACAAAATCGCGTCAACTCTCTCATTTTTATACTTTGTCCCACACTAGGAATTCCTCTGATGTCGTGGGTGCATTTACAAACAAGTCAACTCAAAC
This sequence comes from Agrotis clavis, assembly GCA_954870645.1. NCBI lineage: Eukaryota > Metazoa > Arthropoda > Insecta > Lepidoptera > Noctuidae > Agrotis > Agrotis clavis. Next base: position 27,828,081 of record OX940917.1, on the reverse strand, counting down.
ACACAAAAAGCCAGACCCATTTTTGAAATCTTTGAAATCAATCGATCAGCCACTGCGGTAGCCATGCCTACCAAGCCACTTCACACAGGCTTAAAAAAGTTTCAAAAACAAAAAGTTCAAATACATTAACACTGGCTGAATAGATTTGTGTTCGAAAATGGAAATGTCCGAATGGAATGCCAATTTAAAATTGAAATTTTGGCAGATGTGAATTTGGCGGCAATAATTTTCATTATTTTATTATCACAAAACTTTAAAAATGAGCTTTGATTTCAAAACCGAGAAAGTACACTGGGTGAGTGAAACAAATCGATGTAAGAAAAACTAATAAGTGATCCTTCAAGATAGAGTAAATGGATTTCAGAAGTGGAAGGTATCCGGAGATCTTGTTTATATATGTTGTTATGATTTGAAATTACATGCGATTGCATCGATAGTCAGTTTACCGATGTATCTGTTGATACGTTGTTCAGACGAGGGAGGTACATCGGTACGAAAAATTAATAATTTATGACAGATTATTTGTTGTTGCGCACGCGGACGGCGAGTAATGGGCGACTTGCTGTCCTTGCTTGAGTCGACGGCGCGTCGTTTTCCACGAGCTCCTCTAAGAGCTATCAGCGACATGACGGGGCCCCCTTAGAGGGCCAAAGCCTGCTGGGGTCGCGGGACTATCTGGTAGCCGCTATTGAAGGACACCGTGGATTTTAGTCAGTACAAGTCTGACAGTCCCTCTCGTCCTACCCTGGGTGGGAGGACTCATTTGATGATTTATGAAGGAGTCACCAACAGACTTAACACGTGTGACAGATACATCGGAATGGTGTGGTATAATTTGTTCTATTCCGGCAATTTATTAACGCCTGATAAAAAGTGCTCGTGCGAGTGGGGTCTAACGAATTTTCATTCATTAAGCCATAAGGACATGCAATAAAGAATTTGAGTTTGAGTTTGACTTAAAACCTCTTCAGGTAAAATTATAGACAAGTTAAAATCTTTTTTTAGTTAAAACTTCACCTTTGATTCTACCATAGACTACAGGAACGCATCGACTGTCATAGCACGTGTCATTTTAATTGCATCGATACAAAACGCATAACAAATCATTACACATAATGCGGACAAAGTCGCCAGAGAAGAGATCTCGACAAAAACCAGTGCGGCAACAAACTTACAGGGTTGAGACCGATAGGAACCCGGAAACCACGCCGCAATATTTTCAGGTACTGGTAGCGTTATAAATTATTTATCGAGAGGTCGTGAGTCCACGCGTCTGGATAATATTCGGACTGTTCGGTAGGTTAAGACCTTCTGACCTTGTATTTTAAAAAAATAACCTTGCCATGCATACAGTCATAAACTTACGTTTCTTAATCCATGGAATTAGTAAGCAGAACGCTGTTTGAACGCTTTTTGCTGGTTTAGTATTTTTCTGCAAAGTAAGATAAAGGGGCCTCCCGGGGTCGTGGGATTAACGAATACCGTGACCCCGGAACGTAAAGGGCTATTGAAGGACACCGTGGATTTTGGTCAGTACAAGTCTGACAGCCCCTTCTGCTGCCCTGGGTAGGAAGCCTCATTTGATGATTTTACAACGCAAAAAAAAGTAAGTTAAATGGAGACCTCTTTTGGCACTGGTTAGGTATTTTGATCTTGTTAATCTTTCAAACTTAGTGATACGAACCTTTTACCTTTCACAGCCTAGAAGCGACTTTTATCTCTCCAAAATCAAAATATTTACTCGTCCTACCTTTTGCCAATACCTGGTCACACCACGTGTAGTCCTTTATTGGTGGTTGTTACGTTTTTGTTGAAGACAATGCTGGCTTTTCACATGTCGACCGGGAACTTGCCGACAATTGTAACTTCAGCCGCATTACCGCTTCGCCTTTTTTAAGAAGCAGCGACTTTTCCGCATAAGGAAGTAGCTGTTACTTTAAAATGGGTCCTTGAAAAAAGTACCTTATGTTTCTGGTTGTGGAGTCTGTTTTCTGACGCTGTGCATAAAGATGTTTTATTTTGTAGATATCCGTTAATGTTTTGGAAGGCCGCAAACTTATGTGGATGAACCCGACTACCTGCAACTCTTACGTTATTGTAGTTCTTGGAAAGAAGAAACACAGGACTAGCATCCGGAAGAATATGGAAGAACCATATTACAGAGAGGTAAGTTAACAAGTAAATGACTTCTTACCACAATCATGATTTTGCAATGCGTGTTTCCGATCCGTGATTCATGTAGGCAACGATTTTAATGGTATGCGTTTTCAAAACTGTACCATATTATCAGGGCCCCCGTAAGGTCTACTGGCGCCTGTGTGCAAAAAAGGATTTTGGCGCCCCTTCAGGCATTTTGAATTATCTTTTTTTTTTATGGTAAATCGGTCAGTGGCGTATTTTAAAATTCAGCGCCCTGGCCGGGCTCTAAAGCTTGCGCTTCGGAACTTAAACACAAAAAAAAAAATCATAAAGTGCTACTCAAACAGTCAAACTTCACACCCCGAGTTCCGTACCATCTTAGAGAAGACAAATTTCATTTATTGTAGACCAATACAAGATTAACTAACATAAGAAGCATTTATTTTGCTATTGAAAAATGAGCTATCAAAAGCGAGGTCATGAAAAGCGAATGTCAACGTTATTTGAAGCGCGAGCGAAGCGAGCGCGAAATTTTTTAGCTTTTTGGAATAGGACAAGGCAATTCTTCCTAATAGAACGCAGTGAGCTCTAAAAGTTTAACGTTTCCGGACTTCAAGTTTTAATCTAAAATTAGTGAGATCAAATATTTGAAGTCTTTAGTAGGTACTTAAAAGTAATCCTAGTTATGTTCTCAACTTTTCTTTACAAAATATTTTTGATTTTTTTTAAATTTTTTTCTGGGCCCTTGGTTTTGGCGCCCCTAAAGGATGGCGCCCGTGTGCATTGCACACATTGCACATATGGTAGCGGGGGCCCTGCATATTATTCTATGACTGTACGTTTCAGCTATTTTCACTTCGAACAACGTTTTGTTTCTTACCATACAGTTTTATTTTACTAAAATTCTTCAGAAGAAGTGTAATTATATTATTGTTTTTCTTAATGATTGCAACATTAGTGTGTCGGTAAAATAAGTGGTTTCATGCACCGGCAATAAATAATGAGTTTATTATAGTTAATGTCACCGTAAAAATAAATAACTATACGGGTGTAATAAAATGTTTGTATGAAATTATGTTATTAGCCATTACGCTTATTTACTCTGCGGGGTAAGCAGGGGTAATGAGCCGAGTGTCGGCCGTCGCGGTGGTCGCCTACCATGGATTGGTGCACATCCATTGCTGATAACCGCTTACTACTTCCGAAAAAGCGTGAACAGATGATTTACTTTTATATTTCTCGTTTGGTGTGTCATAAACATACTAGTAAGCAACTAGGTATAACGTTGGTAAATAGTATGGATAAAAATGTTGATAGAATGCTTGCACTTTGTTAATAAATCTTACTTACAACTATTATAAAACACAATCATCTTACTACTATTAGGTACAATCGAAAAAGTGAAATCAGGGTCCTGTAACTCAGTAAGCTTGCATTTTGTTCTGGGCTATAGTTCTGGATCTGGACTTTAGATGGCATGACTGTCTCAATTTCATCTATACTGAAATACAAATAAAAAAAAAGAAATATTGCTCGAAGATCTATAAAATTTTAACTATTTAAAGTTAAAAAGAAAATTAAATAAAATGAAGACAATATTGTATAAAATATTTCTATGACAACACTGACCCGTAGTAAAATAATGATACGTTTCATTTGACGCACGCATTGAAACATAAGCCGAAGTAAATTGACATAATTCGTTGTGATAATTTTTATTTCTTGCTCTCGAAGAAATAAACTGAGCGGTAATTAAAACTACTATTTAAATTTTAGACTTACTGTAAATTTATAACATAGTTTACAAATTACAATAGGCTAGTTGCCTAAGAAAATGTAATTAGTCCGTCTTTTAGATTATTCAAAAATAAGGGACACGTATTTTTTTATTTGTAAATTGGACCAAAAATGACAAAGATATAGCCTATTAAAGTTACGTGTGACGTCACGATGCGTGGCATTTATTTTTTCGCGCAGAATGACGTCACAGGTAACTTAAATAGGCTATTATCTTTGTTCTTTTTTGTTTAATCGAAAAAAGAAAAAATACGTGTCCAATATTTTTTTATAATCTAAAATACGGACTAAATAGAATGTAATTATTTTGACCCTGGAAACTACCCTATTTCAAGTCAAATATTGGCACTGTAAAAAATGTTTGTTGTGTATAATGTTTAGATCGTGGGTGTAACTTGAAAAGATACGCCCCCACGTTTTGAAAGGTTTCTCAGCCCCGTAGGGTTACAGTCTTATTTTTAGGAAATTTAAAAACGTGTGTTTTTAGATTTTTAAATCTATTAAGTAATTATTTTATTATGTTTTCGTATCCCATTCAGCAAACCCTTTCTTTTAATACCCATATCATGGGGGTGCATTTCAAATAGCCAATCCGCCATCTTGGATGTCCTCCATTTTGGATTTAAGACACGTGACTATTTTTTTCATATTCCTGACCGCAATCCCTTTCATTTGATTGATACCCATATCATGGGGGTGCATTTTAATTAGCCTGTCCGCCATCTTGGACGTCCACCATATTGGATTAAAGTCACGTGATTATTATTTTCGTGGTTTTGACAGCAAACTCTTTCATTTGATACCCATATCATGGGGGTGGATTTCAAACAGCCAGTCCGCCATCTTGGGGAGGCTGCCATATTGGATTCGTTATGACGTTTCTTAGCTAGTCATGTATTGTCATCAGAACTCAGAGCGTGTGCAAAATTTCAGCCTGCTAGTTAATCGGGAAGTGAAATAATTTCTTCATCAAAAGATTAATGTTTTATCAAATGGTTTTACCGGAAGACGAAATTCCGGGAAGACGTCCCCGTGGATAATTTAAGTGTAGTTATTAGGTTAGGTAAGTAGTTTGTGATTCAGCGATTATTATTTAGTATTAATTTTTAACCGATTTCAAAAAAAGGAGGAGGTTCTCAATTCGTCGGAATCTTTTTTTTTTGTATGTTCCCCGATTTCTCGAAGACGCCTGGACCGATTTTACTTAGGGTTGGCGTTACACATTTTTGTGAAATAAATATTTATTACTTAATTAAGTAAACATTTTTTTTTTAAATATTATAGGGGAAAGGTGTACGAGATGATTCCCTTAAGGGAGATTGCTTGTAGATCAAATGATATTCTACTTAGCGCGAATGTAAATACGTATATACATAGTAAATTTATCTATCTTATTGTTGGCATACTCAACATTTTAATTTTTTAGATGCTTTACTATTAAAAAAACACATTTTTAAAACGTTGTCAAAGGATCATCTTGTACACCCCGGTGTCCAAGATGATCCTTGCAGTAGGGGCAAGATGATCCCAGGATCCAGGAAGAATAACCTAAATAAAACCATAATTTGGGTTTATTTTTTCACCTATATTTGATTGTACTGACAGCCACCTTATTTTTGACTTTAGCCCGCGTTTTTAGTGATAATACAGGCAACCCAAACTGTTTACTTGCTGTGCTATATGGTATGCCATTTTTAACAGCATCCAGTGCTTTGATCATGGAGTCTTCCGACCACAATCCGCGTTTTATTTTTTTATAATTACGAGGCGTAGTCTTAAACCAAAAATATATAAACTTAAACATAATAACATACAAATGGTTAAAATATCCCCGTAACAGTAGGTTTGTTACCGGTGTACAAGAAGATCCGTGGGGATCATCTTGTACACCGGTAACATAATCATCTTGCCCCAACATAAACTTTTTTATTCAATGTTCGATAACTTAAACTATGTGCTTTCAACTGTTACCATGCTATTAAAAAAACAAAATAGAGCAATATTCAAAGCTAACTAATACCACAGCCTAGTAATAAAGTACCTAGAACCAATTAGTTAAAAACTTCAACTCACCCTTACCTTAGATCAAAGTCACGGAATATTTGTTTTTTTTCTCAAAAAATTTAATTCTCACTCTCGATACCACTACTTTTGACTGAGGCGGGGGAATATCGGGGACTACGTTTTACCATTAAAAACAACTAGATGACGCTACTGGGTTCGTTGCAATATCAAAGGATCATCTCTCCTCAACGGATCATCTCGTACACCTTTCCCCTACTTCTAATCGTAAAAGTTCCGTTTAAACTTTTACGATTAGAATTAGAAGAAGTATGGTTGTTCTCAAAATATAATGTTTATTTGTTTAATCAATTATTTACATCTAATAAAAACCAGCCAAGTGCGTGTCGGGCCACGCACAGTGTAGGGTTCCGTAGTTGCCCATCAAAATACTTATGCAAACTACCTAACTAAACTGATTCGCTGAATTTAATTTTAAAAAGAAGAATTTTCAAAATCACTCCAGGCGTCTTTGAAAAATCGGGGAAAATACAAAAAAAAAAGCTTACGACGAATTGAGAACCTCCTCCTTTTTTTGAAGTTAGTTAAAGTTAGTTGACAATAAAAACCTACCCTTCCCCAAAACATACCCACCTATTAAAGCTGTAAAAATAAAGTTGACAAACTTACATTTGCAGTTGAAGAACATGTTCTCCGATACATTTTGTTTAAGAAAATATGTTATCCAAGTACGTTTTATAAGTTGGTCGACTATTACTCGTAAACTTGTAAAGCCTACTTAGTCATGATAATTTTCTTTTCAACTTCGTTATATTATATACTACTATTGTGAATTTTTTCACACCCCGAAACATAACCGTTTAGCTGGTAGAGGGGGGGGGGACACTCGAGTCGAGCAAAAATTAGCACTTTAAAGCTTCATATTTCACAAACGGATATTTTTATCAAAAAGTTGTTAAAAACATATGTGTCCAGTTAACTAACAAACAAGTATAATTCGTGTAACTCGCGCCCTCTATGATGACTGTGTTGTACTGATGTACTCTAGTCACTTCCGCGATTGACCACGGTTCAACAATGAGATGGCCACCAGTTTCCAATAAATGAAGATAGATGTCGCTTTTATCATTTTACACCAGTTGAGAAAAACTGAATCACCAAAGAGGTCTTGTTGTTGTAAGACCGACAAGCAACAGGTTTAGAACCTGCGAAGGCTATATAATTCTTACATGAAAACTAGCCAAGTCAGACCTTAGGGTTAGGCTACAATATTTATTATTCTAAGTTATAGGATGAAATGGTATTTTATGTTGTCTATCTTCTTCTTTAATATAAAAATGGATCGCTAAATGTGTTGCTAAGCCCATAACTTGCAAACGGCTGGACCGATTCGGATAATTCTTTTTTTGTTGTGTTTGTAACCATCAGGACCAGGTTATAGAGGATGAAAATCATCATGTCCACCCGTGCGAAGCCGGGATGGGCCGCTAGTTATACCTAAATTTTCAGGACTGACCATTGGACTTGGCACCCATTTAGATTTCACTTTTATCGTTGAAATCGAAGGCATTATTAAAGTATTGAACTTGGCTCATATGACACATTTTGTGTTTTTGATGAGATATCATTATTTTTTTACGCCTAAATTATAAGTAGATATAGTGCGATCCAACTAAGAAGGTGACTTTCTTCTGACGTCAGTCACACCTGTCAAATCGCAATAGTTGTGTGCACCTACAACAAAAAGTTTCTAGATTCCAAATGAATCTGTAGTCTTTAAGGGTCAGTTCAGACCGCGACGCGAAGCGACGCGACGATGCGCGCACCCTTTTAAGAGCCATTCAAAATACGACTTCATTTTCTACACCAAAAGATAAACATTTCGTTGCGAGAATTTAAGCGGCATCAGCGGCGCCGCGCTGCGCCGCGCGGCGCACCGCGGCGCATCTCAACGTAGTGGTGATTCGCTGCGCATCTCGACGCCGCGCGGTGCAGCGCGGCGTCGCTTACGCCGCTCGAGGCCGCTCGACGATGCAAGATGTTAGACTGGGAGCTAGAGGTGTCTTGAGTATGCGTAATGTGAGTGTCGAATTTCGCCAACCGATTTAAGAGACGAATAGGTCAAAGAATAACAATGTTTATCTTGCCGGTCAATTTTCTGGTCCATTTTTTACGCCCTCTTCTCTTATTCGTAAACGGAATGTATTGAGTACATGATTTAAAATCATTTTAATGATTATTTTCGTAATGATTTATAGAAAAATCAGATCACAGCTTTTTGCGGGACAGATAATACTTAATTGCAAAAAAAATATTTTTTGCTGAATTAAATGAAGTACTAAACTAAATGAGTGGACTACTTCATCGAGCGAAAAGATACACATACTTAATACAGGCAGGATATGTTTTGTCATTATTTAGGGTCTCAGGTATGGTTGCCTTCATTCGGATTTTGTATACTCAACTACCTCTAGCCCCTGGACTATGTAGCTGACACCAAATGGTAGACTGCGGGAAGATGGGGGGTAGGGCGGGAAGCACGTGGCGAAATTAGACACTCCGCTGCATCGCGCGGCGTCCGGATACGCAGCGCGGCGCATCGCTGCGCAGCGCGACGCATCGCGGCGCAGCGCATCGTCGCGTCGCTTCGCGTCTCGGTCTGAACTGACCCTAATAGGATCTACAGCTTGTCTTTCAAGGCTACAAACTGGTCTAGGTCTTCAGATGCGACAGCATCAGTGCACGCCGTACACAAAAATGAAACAGTTATTAGTACTTTTTTTTATTTGGTAAAATCATCAAATGAGTCCTCCAACCCAGGGCAGGGCGGCAGGGACTGGCAGACTCGTACTGACTAAAATCCACGGTGTCCTTCAATAGCCCTTTATGTTCCAGGGTCACGGTAATTTGATACGCCCGCGAACAGTTAATAGTACTTGGAATATAAAAATTTAAATAACTCTTTTCACATTATAATTAGGGGAACATCCAAATACTTACTCCGAAATATTTTATTCCGAATTTCGATCTTCCGATTTTCAAAACTCCGAATATCATAATAAGTACTTACCTAAAAATTACAATATCTATTATTATGAATCTCGAAATTTATTTGACCGAAAGTCGCATGTCCGATTTCTTCGTTTTCCGATTTTCACATGTAATGCTCGATGAATGAAAAATGTAATGCTCGATGAGTTCTCATTCCGAAAAACGAAATTCATATTTTCAATATTCCGAATAAACTGATTTTTTCGGAATAATGAAAATCGGAATTTCGTTTATCATTCTACAAAATCAGTGACAGAAACGAATTGGTGCAAAACCGGCTCCATGTAATTTTGTCTACCGTACTCCCAGAGTGTTATTTATTTTAAGCCTGTGTAGGCACGGAGTGGCGAGGCGTATCCTCTTAACTTTCACTGTTTACCTTCAGGATTTTTATTGTTATTATTAGGAAAACTTAGGATCCAAGAGCGAGCGAAGCGAGCTCTGGGACTGAAAACAACAAAGTACATAAACTAACATCTCAAAAACCTCAATAGGTTTGTCCGGATGTTGAAACACTAAGCAATCTTATTACTAAGTACACATTATTTACAGTATGTCGCCAAAAACTAAGTTTCTTAAAAATTGTGAGGTACCTAGTTTAAAAATAATAAGTAAAACTATTACAAAAACAACGAGAGTGGTCAGGCAGCCCGTCGATGATTTACTAATTGAATGAAATTTAAACAGGGTGATGCACTTTCAAAGAGAATTAAAGAATGTTTTGTATTTATATTTATAATTAGTGTTTGTTATATCTGATTGAATTTTTGTTGGAATATCATAGATTAGAGTAGGTATTATATAAGCGTTCGTACGTTTTCCGTAATAGTTTTTATATCTCGGAACTACCAGTTTCGACTGCGCCGCCAATCTTGTTGCTATACGAGGAATGAATTTAATTTGCAACTGTTTGTTGGTGAACTGTCAGTTCTATCAATAACAACATTTTTAGTTTAGTGTGTATTGGCAACACTGCAATATTTAAAGAAACCTGTTACGTCATCACCATCATGAAGTGTTTTTTTTATTTTATTTGGTATTATTATTTTTAATAATTAGAATTTACCTACTTTTCAGGTTCGATTTGTGCCACTTTATGTACGAGTTGTTGAAAATTCAAAATGTCTTTATTGTGTGTACTTTAAACCTTGCTCTGACTTGCTCATAGAAATAGGAGCCCCGCGAAGCGGGGCTCCGTCGACATGCCATGGAAGGTGGTAGTCAACAAATTGACCAATGATGCAAGAGTGAGCGAAGCGAGCTCGGGACTGGGGACACCCCGACTCGGACAGGTTAGGTTCTTGATACCCCTCAATTTTTGATATTCGGTCTATTGAAATTCGGTAGTTTGAAAATATTAGGGGAAAGGTGTACGAGATGATCCGTTGAGGGAAGATGATCCTTTGATAAATTTTTAATGGTAAAACGTAGTCCCCGATATTCCCCCGCCTCAGTCAAAAGTAGTGGTGTCGAGAGTGACAAATAAATTTTTTGAGAAAAAAAACAAATATTCCGTGACTTTGATCTAAGGTAAGGGTGAGTTGAAGTTTATATCTAATTTGTTCTAGGCTAAGATCAAAAAAACAGGCAGATAGAACGTGCGCGAACAAAAACGTGGTGCCAGTCGTTATTTATGTGTGCGCGGCAGATAAGTGGCGCCGTGTACGGACACGTGCATCTGTGTGCGTTTACGGTTGCCAGATATTGAGAAATACTCCCATATTTTTGTTCAGTTAAATTGTTCCCAAATATTGTACTAATATTTTTTTTCAATTAGAAACGCGATTTTGCTTTATGGTTATACCCAGAGAGCATAAGCATGTAGTATTTATTATTTAGCAGAATAATAATAAGGAATAAAAGTTAATATGCGTAATTACTTAGTACCTATTTAATTAATTTATATCAGACCAGATAACACTTTATAACGCTTTTTGGTAATTTGTTTAATAAACTATTTAAGGATAGGTTTTTTTTAGTTTAAAAAGATAAAGAATTTGTTATAACAATCAACATATTTATTAAAATAATAATTATTTTACACACAATCACATTTTTATTAAAATCATAATTATTTTACACACAATCATGCTTTAGTTCAGCAACAATTATATTGTGCAAACAAACATCTAACAAAGTATGGAAACCTCTATAATGTCACATGGCAAAGCCTAATTGTTGCAATGAAATACTAAAAGTAATAATAAAATACTTCATAAACCCCAATAAGTCTTGAAATATAAAAATTTTAAAGCGCAGTACACCGCACGCGGAACGAAAAGCAAACGACTAAAATAATAAAAAAAATCCAGCGGCGCGAGGGCGGCACATCCTTACAAGTACCGAATAGCTCAAAGGCATGCTCTCCGTCCCACTTTCTCACGCAAAAATACAAATACAGCCCCGCGCACGGGGGCCCCTCCCGAGACCCGAAGTCTTTACGACCCGGACGGAACTAACTAGTGACCTTGTGTCATTACGACCATAGACCATACAACATTATTTTTAGTACCTATATGCGAAACCTGAATATAGTTTGTTCAGAATCAATAACTGAATCGATTCCAATAATTTTTACACCATGTTATATTTTGTCCCAAAATTATTTAAAAAGTTAAGACTGAAGTTGTATAGGTACTATAGATTACGACTGTGCAGTTGTTTTGACGAATTTGATCGATATTTTTATGCACAGTACACATTCCCCTAATTCAGGGTAATTTACCCGTCATAAACTAGCAACACAGACGATTTACTGTTAAGGTTTTGTGTTTCAAGTGAGCCGAAAATATTTTATGGAAAATAAATACCAAAACAATAAAAATAACAAGAGTTACCTGTGGAAAGATATTCCATCTTGTTTTCTTTGTTTTTGTGAACAACTTTTGCAGTGTTTAAACACACAAGACGGCATGTTTTGACATAAAATGGCAAATCACTAGTGACGTGTGAGCGAGACGATGCGTAGCTTGGTACTGTCGCGAGTTTGTAGTAACTTTTGATTTTGTATTAACTTTGGTGGACCCACTCGCGTGTTCTGAGCGCTCTATCTGCCTGTTTCTTTGATCTGAGGTTCTAGGTACATTATTACTAGGCTAGGGTATTAGTTAGCTTTGAATATTGCTCTATTTTGTTTTTTTAATAGCATGGTAACAGTTGAAAGCACATAGTTTAAGTTATCGAACATTGAATAAAAAAGTTTATGTTGGGCAAGATGATTATGTTACCGGTGTACAAGATGATCCCCACGGATCTTCTTGTACACCGGTAACAAACCTACTATTACGGGGATATTTTAACCATTTTTGTATGTTATTATGTTTAAGTTTATATATTTTTGGTTTAAGACTATGCCTCGTAATTATAAAAAAACTAAACGCGGATTGTGGTCGGAAGACTCCATGATCAAAGCACTGGATGCTGTTAAAAATGGCATTCCATATAGCACAGCAAGTAAACAGTTTGGGTTGCCTGTATTATAACGCGGGCTAAAGTCAAAAATAAGGTGGCTGTCAGTACAATCAAATGTAGGTGAAAAAATAAACCCAGATTATGGTTTTATTTAGGTTATTCTCTTCCTGGATCCTGGGATCATCTTGCCCCTACCGCAAGGATCATCTTGGACACCGGGGTGTACAAGATGATCCTTTGACAACGTTTTAAAAATGTGTTTTTTTAATAGTAAAGCATCTAAAAAATTAAAATGTTGAGTATGCCAACAATAAGATAGATGATGCTAGGGTTTGTATGAAATCTGGGACCACCCTCCAATAGCAACATGTTATACGTCATTGGATAGGTATTTTTAAGCTAAACAAAAAATGCTATGGCACCAAGTCTGAAATATTAGTCCGTTCTGAGATATGTTTGATTTAATGTAGCAGTTCAAGACTAATTTAAATAATGTTTATTTCGTAACATATTACATTTTGGTGCAGAGGAGGAGGAGGAGAAGCTCGGTTTTAAATAATTACAGCCGCCCAGATCGATCTTCCATGTCAAGCCGCGCTTGCCGAGGTCGGTTTATGGATGGGTGACCATCTATCCGAGTTTCATCCGTTCCTCAGAAAGCACTTAAAAGCCGTTGATTACTGCTACCATTTGTAGATCTTTGACAGTCGTTACCTACTGTTAAAAGCTTGCTTTGCCGTTGACCACTTCCACTACGGAGGTGGTTAACGGCAGGGGGAAGAGCGGTTTTAAGCTTTTACGCCAAAGAAATTTCAACAATGCGTCAATGTGTTGTCGCATTCAGTCACTACACATAAAGCTAGAAGGTTTTTTTTACATGGTAAAATCATTGAATGAGTCCTCTCTCCCGTTACTGCCAGACATGTACTAACTAAAATCCACGGTGTCCCTTCAATAGCCCTTTACGTTCCAGGATCACAGTTACCTGTTTAGACAGTCTCGCAACCTCGGGTGGCGTTTGATTCCCGTCAGATTGCTGAAAGCTCTTTGCAGCTCGCGTAGAACACGACGCGTAGTTGACCCGAGCATGGTCCATGACGGCGAGTCTCGTTTTACTCGCCGTCCGCATGCCCTCGACTACCCTAAAAATCGCCTCGCAATGTCCAAAAACTTAGGCGTCTCTCGCAGCGGTATTGTCGTCGCTGTCCTCTCCCTCACGCATTCTGCCTTCTACTTCGTTAGCATCACTGCTTATGAGGAGCAGGAGGACGTGACTACTTCAGCGCGTCTGCGGCTGGCTCCACAGCGGTGCCCCGTCCAAGCTATGCATACCTTCACCGTATGCTCCATCGTGTGCACCTCCGGGCGATTCTCGCAATGGTTACATCCAAGCATATTCTTGCCGCACAATTCGACACAGGAACCTCCCGAAACCTCTGGTGTGGACCTGCCTCAGACACTCCTCAAAAAAAGAGTTTTATCGCCGCGGTTGCGGCGTTGCCAAACCTCGGTTGCGACTGTCGTACCTTCCGTACCCCCATGAGATTACGCTGGAGCTCTTCCTGCAGCGCCTCGACTTGTCAGAGGTATATAGTGGAGATTCGCCCCGGCATTGTGCCTCCGCTCCACACGCCACTTATAGACGAGCTGGTAGGCTTTCGCCTCTAGATCCCATGGCATACGGTATGGCATCTGATCCTAGGAACCAAAGTATTGAGATATGATGCGCACAGGTGCCTTCAGAACGACGTCGGGTCTTGAAACAGTAAGTACCTTAGTAATTGTAGCTTCTAGCTCTTGAATGATTTTACCATGTAAAAAAAACCTTCTAGCTCCTTGTGTAGTGATTGAATGACACAAGACATTGCCGCTTTGTTGAATTATCTTTGGAGTAACAGCTTAAAATCGCTGTTCAACCTGCGGTTAACCATCCCCGTAGTCTCCACTACCATCGTCGTTCTTCGTCGTTAACCATCTCCATGGTTAACGGCAGAGCGAGCTTCTATAGGTAGGTAACGGCTGTCAAAGATCTACAAATGACAGCCGTAATCAACGGCTTTTAAGTGCTATCTGAGGAATGGATGAAACTCGGATAGATAGTCACCCATCCATAAACCGACCTCGGCAAGCGCGGCTTGACATGGAAGATCGATCTGTGTGGCTGTTATTATTTAAAACCGACTTTCTCCTCCTCCTCCTCTACACCAAAATGTAATATGTTACGAAAAAAACATTATTTGGATAAATCTTGAACTGCTACATTAAATCAAACATATCTCAGAACGGACTAACATTTCAGACTTGGTGCCATAGTATTTTTTGTTTAGCTTAAAAATACCTATCCAATGACGTTTAACATGTTGCTATTGGAGGGTGGGCCCAAAAATTGCATCATCCTTTACTATGTTTATATCATTTGATCTACAAGCAATCTCCCTTAAGGGAATCATCTCGTACACCTTTCCCCTAATTATAAACGTTAGGAATTTTGAAATTTCGGAATTATTAAAATAGGATTAATGATGATCCATCTGAGTGGTTATATTAGGAATTTTGAACCATTCGGAATTATGAAATTCGTATTTATGAATTTCGGAATTAAGTTTTTCTTATTATCGTATTGTACCTACCCTATAATTAGAAACTCAATGTTATGGATTTCTTTAAATCTATGAGGATTGTGCTGTTTGCCAAATTACCAAATATGACCTTATACCTGCCATTCCGTTTACGTCCGCTGGCGTCATATGTATAATAGGTAATTATTAAGCCTATATAAAATATGATCTGTGTGAACCTGGAACTTTACTAGTGTATGATAAAATTGAGTTAAGTACTTAGTTTGATATATTTAATTACAATATACATCAGGGTAAGATTAGGTTAGTAGGTAATAGTATACGAGTAGGTATTGAGAAAATGGGTCTCGAAAAGAAAGTAAAACACAATTACTACACGGAATATTTTTAATAACCAAATGTACAAATTAAAATTAAAAAAGAGGACTATAATATTAATGTTAGCCTAAGTAAGATTAAGTCATCGTTTGTATAGTCATGGACAAAATCAAAGTCATTTATTCAAATTAGGGTAAAAATCAGGCTCCTCGGGGATCAGTTTTAAGTGAGCAAGATGTTCGCGACAATATTTTCTCACTTTTAAACACAACATTATGGTTCGTGAATACTTTTTATTTGAACACCTTGGACGCCAGTTTTCAGCTCCAACGTTATTTATTCTTCAGAGCCTCGTTACATTTCACTGATCGTGTGCTTGGTTTCAGCGTCATGTATAACTGGGCACTCCTGATTCCCCGAGGAACAGTTTTTGGCGTTTATTACTTTCTTATTCATCACATGCAGTTTTCTGCGCAAAGTTGGGGTTAGTGGTTCGTCAATTTTAGCACCATAGTAGCCAGCCTTATGAGTGTTTCAATTAAGAATAATGCGTTCGAACGCGATGGCTAACTATGTGCGATTACTATCAGCACCTTTTTACAAGTCCAAATAAATGAAGAGACAATCTTCGATCGCCTTGCTGGTGTGATTGTATTCCGAAGCTTCTTCTATGATTGACGTCACGTAGTTAGCACTGGCGTCAGTGGAAGTCTAAAACAAGAAAAATTATATTTAGTTGAATTTACCTACTTTTCAGGTTCGATTTGTGCCACTTTATGTACGAGCTGTTGAAAATTCAAAATGTCTTTATTGTGTATTATGTTCGTTATATAGGTCTTAACAATATATGTATTGAAGTATCAATTGATAATTTTCCTTTTAGAATTGAAGAAACTTATCTATATTTGGTGATAGAAAAATGCATGTTATTTTTCAATGAGGGAAATATTGTACCAAAAAAAAGTGCTTCTAATCTAAAGTAACATTTCTTCAGGATTTACAGAATGGCATTTATTTAGACCTCAGAACTTTTATTGGTGAAGTCCACAAATTCAATTTTAACATTAATGTTTTTGATGCGATTATTTTCACATAAACACACAATATCTGGTTGACCGAGCTTCGCTCGGTTTTTAAAATGTCTATATCTTGGGAACCCAGCTTTTCTCGAACCTGGGTCGTGAACCTGGGTGGTGGTTGATAAATCGATTCCTTGAGCCGAAAAACCCCTAATCTGTAACTTTCATGAAAATCCTTGGAGCCGTTTCCGAGATCCTGATTATATATAAATAAATATACAAGAATTGCTCGTTTAAAGATATTAGAGGCTCAACTTTAGAAACGTGCTACCCGAATTTGAGTATATTGATACATGGGGGGTGTAGAGAGGGGTTTATATAACTCCCCCCAAGCATTTTTTTTTGCCGGATTTTTCAAAAAAAATCTTTGAGTTTTTTTTTCATAAAAACGACTTGGGGCACCCCGACACGGACAGGTTAGGTTAGAAGGGGATGGCGGGGTCTGAAAGACCCCGCCATCCCCTTCGTGGTTATTTATTTTTAAACCACCCAGAAGTAGGAGCACCGCGAAGCGGTGCTCCGTCGACGTTTGTATGATATTACACATACCTACCGTAACAGGGATATTAATTGTAGCTAAATATACCGTAACTTTAAAAAATCATAAAAAGAAAACGGTTGCTGTCCCCCCCAAGCATTTTTTTTGCCGGAACTCCATTCTTTTTGTAATTTTTTTTTTTTTTTAATTTTCGATGAGAATTTTTTTTTCGTAAAAACGACTTGGGGCACCCCGACACGGACAGGTTAGGTTAGAAGGGGATGGCGGGGTCTTCAGACCCCGCCATCCCCTTCGTGGTTATTTATTTTGAAACCACCCAGAAGTAAATTTTTATGAAAAAAAATCTCAATTTTTTTTTTGGAAAATCCAGCAAAAAAAAAATCTACTTGTGGGGAGTTATATAACCCCCTCTCTACACCCCCCATGCATCAATATACTCAAATTCGGGTAGCACGTTTCTAAATATTAACCTTATTAGATAATATACATCAACCACATCAAACTTGTTCAAGGTGAAATTTTCACTTACCCATTTTAATTATTTGGACCTGATTTGTAATCTTCCTCCTTGCAACCATCTGAAAAGAAAGTTTTGAAGTTCTATTAGTATAAAAAATCTAAATTAATGACTGACGGTAAGATTTTTTTTATGAATATAATTCTGCTGTTATAGGTACCTCCTAACAGTTCTTGTATTGGATGGCTGGGAGCCCACGTGAATGGGACATCCTAAGCCAACAAAAGAGGAAAATACCTTTCATGACAGATTTCATTTTAGAAAGTTGAATTAATAAAAATTGTAGCTCCAAGTAAAAATAGATTATTAGTTGGTTGTTTTTTTATGATCTGAAAAATAATGACGGTAGTATCAACAAAAACAAAATTGTTATTGAAGACTGGTCAGGAGGTATGTCTTCAAGAATGTTCTGGAACAATTTGCTGCTTGGGATATTTTGCACCTACTACTGGTGCAAAATCGATAGTTCGATCGGATGGCTGAGAGCCTGAGACCATTGTCCAAACACGCGACCCAACTGCATGGCATGATCCATTCACAAAACGTAATTGCAAAACAACGATCAAAATGTCAACATTAACTGTCCATTTAATAAAACCTTCCAATAAAATTTTGCATCACTTACTTGATAAATTCAGGGACATGTTGGTGAACATTGAACTTTTTTATAATTACCGATATGAATGACCGTATTCTCGAACGTTCAAAGGCTTAGTGAGGGGAGACGGGTGCGAGAGTTGCTAGACAGATGTGCCAACGTTTTAATGCGATCAATACAAAGGGATACGCGAATTTACCTTGATACGGTGAGGTAGGGTTATTCGATGGAAGGGGTACCAAAAAGTTAATCTAAAGGTTTGTTTAGATGAGCTACAATCACCGACTAAACATTAATATTTTAATGGTCATGATAACTGTTACAATCCCAAATATTTCTTTACTAAACGAGTATACAAAAGGACGACACAAATAGTGCCACCGAATAATTTTAATCTTAAATGTTTTTATAAAATACTCTCAATACCGAATACTAGGTACTTCATAAAATCATCAAGCTATTAGCGATGCAACTAATCGTATTTTGTTTTAGAGATACAGCTACGTTTAGATAAGGTACCTTCATAAAATCTATCAAATTAAAAACGTATGTGAGTAACTGAGTACTATAACTGGTTAATAACTGTGGGTAGCAACAGTGGCTACCAATAAATTCATGATAATTGCCCATGTGAGCACAGCTTTACGATTAAAAAGGGAAAGAGATAACAGTATTAAAACTGCACATACGTGAGAAAAGGATAGATAATCGAGATACAGAAAGGACATGAAGTCTTTGTCTGGGAACCAGCGAGCGCCATCTATAAAATATTCTTCGTACCTACTCGCCAAGTCGCCATTGATGTAGGTTAACGCTTTGAATTCCGAACGGTGAATTCATTGAAGTCTCAAAATAAGACTAGATGGTGTTGTAAAACGTGACTGGCCATTGAAAGCTCATTTACAAGCGTCATGGCAATCTTCAAATGTGAGAACTTTTATCTCCTGACTTTAACATGGTTTTATTACCTACTAGCTTGTGCTCGCAATTTTGCATGTGTTAAAATAGACGCAGCGCCATCTGCACGCAGCTTCATCTACTATCATAACAACTTTTTTGTTGTCTTCCTCAAGAACAGTACTTTTTTCGTGATTGAAGGTATTATTTCCGTTTCTATACACCTGACAACGTATACCTATGTAAAAAAATCAGGATGATCAGTTCACCGGTTTAGGTCTTAATAGCGGTAACAAACAAACTTACGTTTACTTTCGTATTACAATAGGTATGAGTTTGGTCACTTTAATTTTACCATTTAAATGCCAACAACAAAAGTTTGCGATCACTTTCAAGTTTCAAAATCTATTTTGTTACGTTAGTTATTTTATGATTTCTTCTTTTATTGATTTCCCATATAAAAATCAGCTTATATGCTAGTGATCACTTGACTTCTCATTTTTTTTATTGGGAACAGAGAGATTGAGTATATGCGAAATTCCGACGTTGCTATAACACATTCCTGAGTGAACTTTGTGGAAGTACAAGTACTAGGAGCGCAGATAATGCATGGGGTGGCTTTTATAGTCTAAGATACGTATATAGAACGACCTTCACCGATCGAGTAACCGGACGAAATGTGTTTATTATGAATTAAAATATGTTGAAGAATGTGACGGTGATGGGTTGCCTCATAAAATCCTGTCAAGGATATTTTTAATTAATTTTTTAAAAGGTTATTTTTTTTCAATACCTTCACCGATAGAGTAACCAAAGAAAATTAACACCAATTGAAAGTCCGAAGTCTATAGAATATGCTAACGTAGGGTTGCCTACCTTTTTCTTGTCAAGGGTATAGGGTTGCCTAATTTGAACAGGTGATAAAAAAATGCTACCTTCACCGATCGAGTAACCAAATAAATTATGTATCAAAATAAAGACATTTTTTTTACGAATACGATGGTATACGGTTGCCTATGAAAAACTTGTCAGAAATTAGGGTTGCCAAGCGTTGAAGTTTGAAAATTTTAGACGGTTTGGAAGCACATGAGTAGATAAACGGACTAAGCTTCTTAAGAACGAGCAAAATTGTTACCTATTTTTGTAGGGTTGTCACAATAGGGTAGACAAATTAAACAAAAATAGATTAAATAGCTTTATTATCCAGTATGATAGAATCGAATCAAATAATTTAATTCAACTAAGCCAATTACAGGCAATTTCGAATTGTCAAAAGACATAAAATAAAGTTAGTACAAAAATAGTTATGGTGCCCAGTCACAAGAAATAATAACTGTGAAAGTACCGTAGATACCCATTCCAATAGTCCAGTCAACGAGGCATATGTGGTCCGAAAAATTCCTCCTCTGGAACTGAAATTTGGCATATGATGAAGGTGATTATCGGCGACGAGACCCACGCAACGACAAGGGGTGCAAGTGTGATTTGTAAGGTGATTTTTTTAAGAAAAGTGTTTTCTAATCAGAATCCAGTGATTGTGTTGTGTATATATTCGATTCTTATTAGATTATCTTGTACGTTCTTATTAGTTTCTAATTAGATAAGTTTTTTAGTGGAAAATTGTAAAAGTTTAAAACTTAGATTATTACGTAACTTGAAAACTCACTTTTTTGTTTATGTATGTTTTTCAATTAAAGTATTTAAAAGGGCTGTGTTTCATTACAAAAATAGATTCACAAGTTGTTTCATGAAGATCGGTCCAGTAGTTTTCAAGTTATTGCAATTTTTGTGAAATCAAACTTTTGTTCTTGTGTAACTTTAATAGTTTACTGACAACCGATGGGGAAGAAAAGTTCTCGAGTGGCGACCACGGACCGGAAAACGCAGCGTAGGCAGGCCTCCCACTAGGTGGACCGACGACATCGTGAGGGTCGCGGGCAGCAGATGGATGCAAGTGGCGAATTGTCGTTCGGCGTGGCGGTCTAAGGGGGAGGCCTATGTTCAGCATTGGACGTCTTCCGGCTGCTGATGATGATGATGATGAACTTTAATAGTTTTACTAGGATTTTTTTTTATAAAAAAAAGTGTTATTCATTTTATTTTAAACCAAAATACGATTGAAAACTTGAGAGGTGTCAAGGGACCACGATAGCAAGTTAAAAAAAACCGGCCAAGTGCGTGTCGGGCCACGCACAGTGTAGGGTTCCGTAGTTGCCCATCAAAATACTTATGCGAACTAACCAAACTGATTCGCTGAATTTAATTGTAAAATAAAAAAAGAATTCTCAAAATTGGTCCAAGAGTCTTTGAGAAATCGGGGAAAATACATAAAAAAAAAGATTACGACGAATTTAGAACCTCCTTCTTTTTTTGAAGTTAGTTAAAAATAGTTGACGATAAAAACCTATCTATTCCCAAAAAACATACCTATTAAAGCTGTAAAAATAAAGTGGACAAACTTACATTTGCAGTTTGACGAACATGTTCTCCGATACATTTTGTTAAGAAAATATGTTATCCAAGTACATTTTATAAGTTGGTCGACTATTACTCGTAAAGTTGTAAAGCCTACTTAGTCATGATAATTTTCTTTTAAATTTCGTTATATATACTACTATTGTGAATTTTTTTACACCCCCAAACATAACCGTTTGGCTGGTAGAGGGGGGGGACACTCGAGTCGAGCAAAATTTAGCACTTTAAAGCTTAATATTTCACAAACGAATTTTTTTATCAAAAAAGTGTTAATGGAAACTATCAATATTTTTTAAAGACCTATTTAATGATACCCCACACTAAGGGGTACGCGAGAAAAAAAAAAACATCCCCACTTTACGTGTACAGGAGGTACCCTAAAAAAAATATTTTACGAGATTTTATTTTACCACTTTTTCGGCACAACAAATCCTTTTATTCACACCAAATTACAGCTCTCTAGTACTGTGCGTCTCTGAGCTAAACTGCGGACAGACGGACGGACGGACGGACGGACGGACGGACATGGCGAAACTATAAGGGTTCCTTGTTGAGGAACCCTAAAAAGGTTCAAGCGATTTTCGACCTTATTGACATTTATGCAAACACCTGATTTTGCCCGTGGACTGGAGTTCCCTCTCGGATACGTCCAGGGGGAAGACCAGTTTTTCGGGCCGGTGCACCCTGGGATGCGGGCAAAAACTCTTCCTTAGGCACTATGTGCCTAAGGGGTCTCTTTGCCCGTATGCGAATAGCCTGTCGTGTGGACGCTCCAACGCGTGTCCCTCTGATTAGCAGAGGGCACAGCGGTGGAGCGGGCTTGCGGACGGTGAGTTATGGGTAGCTCGCCGTCCGACCAAGGACCAAGCCCGGGTCGGTGGCGCGTCGTGTTTCGCGCCAAATGCCTGCTGGGGTCGCGGGTTTTTTCTTAACCCAGGTTACCGTGGCCCCGGAACGTAAAGGGCATAGGAAGGAACACGGGTGGATTTTAGTCAGTAAGAGTCTGACAGTCCCTTCCGCCCCACCCAGGGCGGGAGAACTCATTTGATGATTTTACCACCTAAAAAAAAAAAAAAAAAAAAAAAAAACACGTGATTTTAATGAAGGAACAATGTTAACGAATGAGAATGTGAGAAAAACAAACTAAATTTTAAATGTCGATAAGGTCGAAAATTGCTTGCACCACTTTTTTTAACTTGCTATCGTTAAGCGAATGTTTTCCGACCTTCAAGCGATTTTCGACCTTATTGACACTGATGCAAACACCGGATTTTAATGAAAGAACAATGTTAGCTAACGAGAATGTGAGAAAAACAAACTAAATTTTAAATGTCGATAAGGTCGAAAATCCCTTGCACCTGTTTTTTAACTTGCTATCGTTAAGCAAATGTTTTCCGACCTTCAAGCGATTTTCGACCTTATTGACATATATGCAAACACCGGATTTTAATGAAGGAGCAATGTTAGCTAACGAGAATGTGAGAAAAACAAACTAAATTTTAAATGTCGATAAGGTCGAAAATTATTCGGTCTGTTCGGTCTGTTATTCATCCTTCGTTGCTTTACTTTTTTTTTATTTACTGGTCTGTACTTGTATGGAAATACAAATGAAATGGTGCTAGAAAAAGTAGCTAAAAAGTTTAGCCACAAATTTTATAAAATTGTAGCTGTCGTCACCGAATAATAGCCAGACTGATCTAGCTATAAAGTTGCTGAGTTGGCATCACTGCTGCAGATTTGATGTTGTGTCAAATCGATCGTACGATAGGCAGTATTGTGTATGGTGTATATGGACGAACTGCCAATTTGAACCAATTACAAGCGTCAAATCGATCCGCGATCGTACGATAGGCAGGATGGTGTATGGCTACTATAAGGTAAGAACGGGCGGTATATAAAGTGGTACGAAGCGCGGTCTATTTGACAACGCGCGCCCTCTTGAAGGTAGGTGTTTGGTCTCTAATATATTGGTGACCAAACACCTTTAAAAATGTCTTTTGACAATTCAAAATTGCCTGTAATTGGCTTAGTTGAATTAAATTATTTGATTCGATTCTATCATACTGAATAATAAAGCTATTTAATATATTTTTGTTTAATTTGTCTACCCTATTGTGACAACCCTACTAAAATAGGTAACAATTTTGCTCGTTCTTAAGAAGCTTAGTCCGTTTATCTACTCATGTGCTTCCAAACCGTCTAAAATTTTCAAACTTCAACGCTTGGCAACCCTAATTTCTGACAAGTTTTTCATAGGCAACCGTATACCATCGTATTCGTAAAAAAAATGTCTTTATTTTGATATATAATTTATTTGGTTACTCGATCGGTGAAGGTAGCATTTTTTTATCACCTGTTCAAATTAGGCAACCCTATACCCTTGACAAGAAAAAGGTAGGCAACCCTACGTTAGCATATTCTATAGACTTCGGACTTTCAATTGGTGTTAATTTTCTTTGGTTACTCTATCGGTGAAGGTATTGAAAAAAAATAACCTTTTAAAAAATTAATTAAAAATATCCTTGACAGGATTTTATGAGGCAACCCATCACCGTCACATTCTTCAACATATTTTAATTCATAATAAACACATTTCGTCCGGTTACTCGATCGGTGAAGGTCGTTCTATATACGGATCCTGTACTATTAGGGCCAGAGGCCTTACCACAAGCTCTTAAGGGGGATGCTCCAACCAGCCCGCGAAATTCAATTTTTTTTACGTTTTTTGCAATTTGCAGGCCAGTGACATGTTGTAACTTTATAAATATTTGTGTTGCGCAAATAACAAGTATAATTTTAAATATAAAAAATATCAAAAAACTCGCTCCATCAGCTCTCACATAGAAAAGGTGCATCATGTTAAAATCTCCGAAATCTAACTACGATGCACCTTTTCTATGTGAGAGCTGATGGAGCGAGTTTTTTGATATTTTTTATATTTAAAATTATACTTGTTATTTGCGCAACACAAATATTTATAAAGTTACAACATATCACTGGCCTGCAAATTGCAAAAAACGTAAAAAAATTTGAATTTCGCGGGCTACATCGAAGCAATCACCTTAACGCGATCCCGTTTAGGCTGCGAGAAAGAGACAGAGCTATACAAGTCGTCTAGCGCCATCTCTTTCCCACAGCCTAAAGACTCACGCTTTAAGAGTTCACGGTAGGCCACCAGGTGGCCTACCATGAACTCTTAACGCAATCCAGTTTTTTTTAAGTATGGCTCCAGTACACCACTACACAGACTAGGTAGACTTTAACTAAGTGTATTTAAGCCTTGGACTAAAGTGGACGTGGAAGTGGACTAAAGTAACAACCAGGAAAATCCTCGGATTAACCATACATTTTTTAAGGATTAACCTTGGCGTAACTTTAGTCCACGTTTATTAATAAGGGGGTTAGAGCGCTTCCTGTTAAGTAAATTCGTATGGTTATATTTTGTCTGATACATTATATTTGTCATTTGATCCAGTAAAATTTTCTTTCAGTTTGGTTCAGCAGTTTTAATTTTATGAGCATTTTTCGCTTGTCGCGCACTTTGACGATGTTACACGCGCACTTGGACGATTTGATTAATCGAATCATACCCTACAGATTACGTATTTGGAAAGATTTTAGGTTGAATATTTGAAGTAAAAGGATAAAATAAAAAACTTAAAAATAACTTTCTTTCGGGAGTCGGTGACTTTGTTTTTTTAATTAATTTTTGCCACCGAATTTCGAAAGATAAGTTATTTTTCACACCACTTGCTCGTAAATGTCACATTATAAGTCATGCAAACTGGCCGTAAAGCAAGTCATTGTTCCCCACACTCAAACCAGGGAATAATATATGTACTGAATTTCATTATTCCCTGGGAATAATGTGATTTGAATTTGGAACCTCAAACAAAACATAGTTTGAACGAAGGAGTTGAAGCAGCGGCGGCTGCCCCCCGGCAGTCCCCACTGCAACAGCTGATCGCTTGCTGAGGTGGGCACCACAGCATGCTCACGTTCGAAGGTTGTCGTACCACATCAAATTTCAAAATTCGAATTTATTTCCTCGCAGGTGGTGTGAAAAGCAGAGTACTCACCTCAGGAATAAAGCTGCCTTTGTCTTGGGCTAACTTAAATCCCTCGCTACACTAAGGATTCTTATCTTAATTCCCTCGTTTCACTCGGGAATTAACACTTGAACCTCCTCGCTGCGCTCCGGAGGTTCACCCCCAGAATCCTTAGTGTCGCTTCGGGATTCAATACGCCCGTGACGTAAGGCACTGCTTTATTCCCTTGGTGCGTAATCTACTATTTAATGCGGTTAATTTCGTTTTTGAAAATGTTATTTTTCTTTCTAAGTTTGTTTGAAACTGTTATTGTTCTCCATTTTATTAGTAGTGGTATCTCACCGGGCACGCCGCAATCGCAGTGGTAAGACCCCCCTCTTTGAGGAGTGGCTGTAATTGTAACCTACCGCCTAATGCAGGTCCTCACCGGACACGGAAGTTTCGGGAGTTACCTGTGTCGGATGAGGAAGGAAGAAACGCTTGGGTGTCACCACTGGGAGGATCGCCCGGAAGACACGGTGGAGCATGAAAAAAATTGATGAAATCGAAAAACATTCATCCAGTTTGTAAAATGCGTACGAATTTTGTCAGTGGCCAATTCAGTGTAGCGGATACAGTCCCATTTCGTTTCATAGACAGGAAGCCAGTGACCCAGCGGTGGGAACATCATAGGTTGATTATTTTGTACTGTGCTTAGGCTGTTTATTCTTTGTTTCAGTACTTTATATTCGAGCTTTACGTCAGCATCCGAGAGATACAGAGGTCAAGTTTGTGGTTCGCGGTGATGGAGCCCCGATGCTGCGCCCCTCCACGCCTTATGGGCGAAGCAACCATAGATCTCGGAGCCGTTTGGTCACAACCAAGTTAGTACTCTATTACTTGCGTTTTTTCATTTTTGAGCACCCGCATCCGGTTGGACTGGAAGCCGAGCCTGCTGCGTTGGGAAAAAGGCTAAGCAGATGACAGGTTCATTTTTGAACACAATAATTATAATGTCTTACATAATTAAATACCTATGAACATTAAGAACCGCTAGTGCTGAGAGGAGGGTCCAAGCTTACCACTTATAGGACCACAGACAGAAAAATGCTCATAATGCGGATCGAGTTTTTTTTTCATCAGGATCTGAGCCGACAACATTAAGAGAGCTTTGAAAGATGTTCACTGAAGGTCTTCGGTGTTAAGGCTAGCGATGGGTCGTTGACGGTTTTTCCGTCAACGAAACGTTAACGTTGATTCACGTTTGTCAACTAGTTAATCAACTAGTTAAATTCGTCAACGAGTTGAATGAGTTAACGTGTTCATCTCGTTGACGAATTTAACTGTCAACTTGCAACGTAAACCGTTGATTCATTAAACGGTTTTATTTATAATCAACGATTGCGCGTTTTATTTGATTCAAATTTTGTATTGGAAACGTTTTAAGTACAAACTAACATCTTAAATTGTGTGAAATAAAAATATTATTATTACATTTTTCACAGAGGTCAGTACATTTCAAATAATACATTGGGATAATTAAACAAACTCCACCAATATTTATGTACTATTCTAAAAATAAATATTTCGAAAATCAACTCATTCAACCGCTCGCAATCTATGACTTTAAAAATATCGAACCATAAAACTCAACGTTGAAGAAAGTTTGCGTTCTAAAACTGAATATGAATCAACTAGTTGAATTCGTCAACGACGTTTATGAGTTGAACTCGTTCGTTCGTTCGTTCTCGTTAATTCAACGAGTTGAATTAACGAGAACGAACGAACGAGTCAACGACGTTTATGAACGAACGAACGAGTCAACGACATTTATGAACGAACGAACGAGTTCAACGAACAAACGTCGTTGACGAAATCAACTAGTTGATTCATTTTCAGTTAACGTTAATACGTTGACAGGAGATCAACGGTTGATTCAACTAGTTCGTTGATTCAACGCTCATCCCTAGTTAAGGCGCTCCCTCACCGCGAGCATTCACTTGTAATGTAACGTTACAGATTCGAACATTTCATCAGTGAGGGAAGACAATCGAGCATCACAATGCGCACCGTGTATCAAATCTATACTAAATGTACGCGAATACTCGTCATTCAGGAAGGTAGTATTGTAATGTACCTAATGCTCAAAGTCGAATCTAAAATATTACATTACACGTGAATGCTCCCGACGAGCGAGCGCCTTTAGGCCGTAACGATAATCAGTATAATGAAAGTCCAACTCAGATCCCTTATGTCGTCAACCACACGTCAGGAAAGTCTTGGGATGTTTTGCCATTTACGTGGTTAGTTTTAGGAGCTGTGGGCTTTTGATTAGTACAGTCTGATTTATTCGCTCAAGACGGAAAGTGCAATACTTTCCTCTTCCGATTGTGTAACTGTTCTACCTGTTTGGTCCAATAGGTAATTTGGCAGAAAAAGTCTTATTAGTCTGTCATCGCGTCAGTTAGATTACGAGTATCAAAAAATATTTGACGTGTATTTTTTGTTTTGTAACGTAAACCAAAATTAACAAAGATCCGAGACTTTAAAGGTGCGACAGGAGACCGAGACAGGAGGTTTAGACAGGAGACCGCGACAGGCAACCGCGACCGATGATTACTACCGTATCTGTCTCCTGTCGCTGTCTCGCTCGCGAACTGCCGCTCATACCTTGCCTAATGTTAAGTACTGTCGCGGTCTCCTGTCGCGGTCTCCTGTCGCGGTCTCCTGTCGCGGTCTCCTGTCGCGTTCTCCTGTCGCGGTCTCCTGTCGCGGTCTCCTATCAGTCTCCTGTCGCGGTCTCCTGTTGCGGTCTCCTGTCGCGGTCTCCTGTCAGTCTCCTGTCGCGGTCTCGCGCGCGAACCGCCACCTTTATTGCCATTACTTCACAAACAAGTAGTTTGTTCTTGCTGCTGACGTTACGACTCACTTTCGAATTTTGATGCGTTATATCATTGTAAATATTTATTGATTTAACAAAGAAAAAATACGTGTCCAACTGTCCATTATTTTTCAAAACTCTAAAGTACGATTATTAATTCCAGTCAGTAAAATGACATTTGCACATGAATGAAATGTACTAAACTTTGTATCAGTGAAAGTTGCACTGTCATTTTACTGATTGGAATTAATAATAATAGTACTTTAGCTGACTGACTCATTAAATTTGTAATATATTGATGCTCTCAACATGCCTACTTCAATGGGACTGTCATGTATTTATGTACAAAAGTTCCTAATTCAATAAAGAGGAAAAAAAAAAAAACATTCCTACTGTTGCTAAAAATCATATAAGTGAGCCGAGTTTAAAATATTTTAAACACAATATATGGGACCATAATATATAGTATAGACGGTAACCTCTACAAAACTATGACGGCACAATTGACGCAGTGGCTGAGTAATTGGCTTGGCTGAAGTGCGTGTCGTGGTTTCGATTCCCATACGGAACTAATATTTGCATGATCTACGAGTAGTTGTTTCGGGTCCGTGAATCAGCCTAAAAATCACAGAGTAATCCGAAGGTTAATTGAAATTCAAAATCATTTTCTGTCAGTGGCGAGATATGGGCGTTATGTCGATTGCAGCGCCCTCGAGCCAGCGGTCTTCACTATCGATTGATTCACTCTGTCCTGCTTACTAATATAAAGCCGACATGATATATATACATTTCCGTATCTATGTAAGCACTTATATAGGTATATGTACTAGCTGACCCCGCAAACGTTGTTTTGCCATATAAATTAAAAAAAAAAATAGATAGTAGCCGATTCTCAGACCTACTGAATATGCATACAAAATTTCATAAAAATCAGTCGTGCCGTTTCAGAGGAGTATGGTAACTAACATTGTGACATGAGAATTTTATATATTAGATAATGTGAAAATGGACCCTTCATGAACCCGTCAACTGTAAGCCGTACGTGAAATTAACAAACACTGCTGAAAAATATAGATAGTCCAGTCAAATTAGTAAGTTCACCTCGGAATTCGAGATACCGAGCTGTAAGTCTGTAAATACTTGTATTTGGACACCCTGAAAGTTGTCTCAAAACCTACATAATTATGGTAGGGTGTACGCCGTGTACGCAACTATAAAATTTCAAGGTCAAGTCAAGTCGACCTAGATCCTTTGAGGGGTTATAGTAGACTTCATTCTTGACTAATTTTACTATGGGAACCCCTATCCCAATCCTTACCGTTTTTGAGTTAGGTAGGTATTAGACATTTGATTTTTTTTCAAAAATATTCCACCTCTGCGTCATAAACTAGTTATTGTAAGAATTTTACGACGTTTAGGACGCTAAAGTGATATTTTTTTTATAGCTGAAAGACTCATTCTATTGAAACCAGTATATTTGATAAATTACTCATATCTTGGGAAATAAATGACTGGAAAGTTTTGGGCATGGATGGCTATATCCGAAACTATGAAGAATATCGAAAATTAAAACTGCGTCATTGGTTTTTTAGAAAAATCTATAATCCTGGCCAGGAATAGAACCCGGTGCATGAATTTGGTAAAAATCACACTCTGTATTATTACATGATTCGATAGTGTTGCTAATAAGAATCAATCCTGGAAAGCAATCACATACGGCAAACTTTATATTCTTAAAAAAAAATAAGAATACCAAACAATAAAACAGTTCATTGGTTTTTCCATTAAAAAAAATGCCTATGCTTCTGCTAGTGATAAAAGCTTTTTTTGATGTGTGTAGATATAATTTAGTCTCACCAAATCGAGGGGTGACGGATTCGAACTATATTATCGTACATTCAGGTGTATAGGTCAGCGCGAGAGAGAGAAAACATCATCGTTCACTGTCTTGTCTCTCAAATCAATATTGCACAACTCACACACGAGCACATTACGTACTAATTATGATTTATTGCATCGGTGTGCACAAGGTTACTGTATAGGTACACACGGCTACGGATTTATACGGATTTATCTCCGAACTCTGGGAGGACGGCTCGGGAAAATTATTATCACCCTTCACTCAATTTGAGGGGTGCAATGAGAGTTACATGCAAATGAAAAGCTTTGATTTCATGTCTGGTTTGGTGATTCGTTTTAAAACTAGTTTATAGAATAATGATTGCTCAGAGTTACGTTATTAAAATCTAGTTGGTGACTATTTTGAGGTTTACAGAAGTATTTGATGTTTCTAAATAGTATATAGGGTAAAGAACCCAATTGCTGACCTCCCACCAACTATTGACCGCTTAACAGTTTTTATGAAAAACAATAATAAAACTTCTTGCAGTGCTGCATAAAGAATACAGAAAATGAAAAATATTTTATCTTGTAATATATTGGCGCCACAGAAAATTTAAATAAAGCAATATTGCGTCCATAAACATATGACAATAAAATACCCTGCTAAAATCATCAAAAAAAAACAATTTTCTAAATTGAAAGTTGTTTTCAATGTCATTTGATTTCAGTTTTACACGATAGATTCCTCAGAGTTTGGTATTTTTTCGTTATTCAAGACAGACATAATGCGTTTCCACATGATTTTCAAGTTTTAATGAGCCTTAACTTGTTTAAATGATGGGGTCAATATCTGGTACACTCAAATGTATGAATAACCATTTTTTTGACATGACATGTCAATAGCTGGTAATTAACCATATGTACGAGTATACCAGTTACTGACACCACGGTTTGTACGTATAGTTCATATTTAATGGTGAGGTAGCTTAAATTTAATGCATCTGTATTATGCCCATGGGCGTTGGCACCCATAAAGGTGTGTATCTGCCTAATCACAAACATAAAAAATACCTTACGCAGTAACCTGAGAACCTAGCATAATTTGAGTGAGGTGGGTACTTAAATTTTCGGTCTACTGTAACATTCTGGATCCTCCTGAATATTTTAAACTTACTACTATTTTAGGAAAAGTGAACGGCTGAATGGATTTTGACACTATTTGGCAAGCAGATAATTTTAAAACCTGGTGAGGTGGGTGAACCTGGATGCATGATTAAACCTTGAAAATTTTGTATTGTGCTTACGTCCGCAGTCACCTCGAATATGGTAGCCAAATTTGGAATCCGAATTACGCAGTGCATTCGGACAGATTGGAGCGAATTCAAAGGAAGTTCACTAAATATTTGGGCTACAAATTCAGAATCCCTTATTTGAGTTACAAGGAACGGTGCACTCGATTTCACTTACTTCCACTTGTAACTCGACGAAGTATATCTGACATACGCTTTTTAGTCAAAATAGCACAATCAAAGGTCGAATGCCCTGAACTACTTTCTAAACTATCTCTGAATGTCCCAACTCGGCATTCACGGTTGAGAAATCCTCTACGTGCCCCCTACGCTCGCACAGTTTATCGTAGCAATTCTTTTTTGCTTCGCTCAATCAAAGCATTTAACCAAGTTGTAATTAACGAACACCCTTCAATTGATTTGTTTACAAGTAGCTTAGCTTCAATCAGTACAATCTTGTCTAAAAGTGTTGTTCTTGATGTATAATCTATTCTGTAATGGTTATGCATGCATGCCTGCATGCTGTATAGGTATTATATTTTATTTTTGGCCCTGTTCTCTAATCGTGCAGACGCCAGCGAATCGGACTGCCCGGTCTGTAAAACTTACTGAGAGTGAGAAAAATAATAATTGAGCCCTATGCTTTTGTCATAAGGTTGAAAATCTATTAATGTATGTTGACAGATTGGGACAGCTTGGTGTGCTGGTGTCTTTATTTATATTGTGTAAGTACAATATGACCATGTTTTGTTTTTGTCTTGTTTGCAACAATAGTATTTTTTTGCTAACTGTGGAGGCTTTTTAATGGCTGATCGTTCTTCAACTCATTGTCTACTCATGTATTGTTAGCTGTAAGCCACCCAAATACAATAAAATAAAATAAAAAATAAAATAAAATAAAATAAAATGATACTTTTTGTCGGTATATGATCCCGTGGGACAATTGCCGAACATAACACGAGGAATGCCTCAGCCATAAGTTGGTTTAAAGCATAATATTTTGACAAAAGTTACTCTAACCTGCATGCTAAATCAAATAACATCATAAAAATAATTGGAATGAATTGCCAATTTTTTTCGTTCATACAATTTGTATTGTATATTTGTATTTTTTTTTAGGTACATTTCTCTATGTATAATAATGTTGTTAAAAACACATTCCAAAAATTTATAATATGAAGATTCATTTACTGGTCCTGGATTCCGAGGTAAAAACCTTAAGGCACTCCACTAAAAGGCAACAAATTAGTTACTGCACCTCACAGGTAGGGTTTTTAATCTGCTTCAATTTTGATTCTTCGTTTTATCGTGTTGATGGCACAAGATTAAAGGGTGCAAGTAACAGGGTAAAGTTAATTCATATAATTATGCATATGCAGTGCAAGTTTTTTTTGAAAAAAACCTTATTATTATTTATCAGGGCTCCTGTACACGATGCCACCGCCGCGCCGTCACCGCTGCGCCACCGCCCTTCTATGGCGCTTCTAGAGGCGCGGTGGCGCAGCGGTGTTATAAATTATAACTATAACTTCAACTTATAATAAATAATTATTAGTTGAAGTTTATAATTATAACTTTAACTTATAATTATAACTTCACATTACAAATAATTCAGTAACTTCAGTATCTCTATACCTACACCTTTTATCACAAGCAGTTGGTTCTACTATAGAAAACTTTCACATAGTACACCACCCGTCGTCCTTACGATTTTTTTTTGTAACCGCCTATTTTTCTCAGTGTGGTTTTGTAGGTCATTTCTACCCCATCTTTAAAAATTATGAGTCTAAGATTTCGATAACATTTTTACAGAATTCATCATCATCAGCTTATGGCAGTCCACTGCTGATCATAGGCCTCTCCAATTGCACGCCATTTTAATCCTTTTACATAATAAAATTACTTCATTCCTTCGTTTAGTTTGATTAAAATTTATTTCATAAACCATCATGTCATGGGAGAAGACACTATGGCTCCTATAACACAGGTAATATACCTAGCGCAGGAGACAGGGCCTCACTACTTTTGTGACCAACCAATTATGAAAATAAAGAATTATTATTATATTATTATTATTATATTCCTTCAGTTTTTTACAAACGGGAAAGATATCGATTTTTTTTAAGTACAGTCTTTTCCGATTATAGTTTCTAATCCTTGCGTAAAGTCACATCATAAAATAAAACATGAAAATTGACGTTTTCCTAGCCACCACTAACGTTTTTCCAAAATATAAGAAATCACTTAGAAGTTAGATTTTTACTTCCCTAATATTTTCTTACTCTTTTCATCATCATAATGATTCTGTTTGTGTCCTTATGCCTGCCCACTTTGCCACAAAGCATTGAATGAAAATTATTAAAAGTAAATAATTATTGAACGTAACAGAAATTTTGCAGCATTTATCGAAACAGCACTACATTTCTGTTTCTATCCGAGGTAGGTAAACTGTGGTCCTGTAGTGGATGTTATTATTAAATGACATTTGATTATATTTATGATACTACTTAACTACCAGTGGCGAAGCTAGGCGGGGGCGATGCGGACCCTAAAGGGTAGCACATGAAGGGGCCTCGCGCTCAGAGAAAATAATAAAAATACTGACAACGGCGATCACAAGTTTACAACCATTCAGTAGTACAACATAAATAAAATTCAACTAAGAATTAGAGGCCTCGCAAAGCTGATGTCGTCACAATCTCGTTTAGGTCTAGCGCCTCCACTACTCGCGCGAAGTCCCAAGTTGCAAGATAACTTGGGTTCGTTTTATTTGTAACTGGAAACTGAAAGAGTCAAAAAGGCCTCGCAAAGCAGTTGTCGCTGACAATCACACTTGGTATAGATGACTTGGGGGAAACAAGTCATCTAACACAAAGGGGGCTTAGCGCGAGCAGCGGAAGCAAGTCAATTTTTTTCTTCCTGAAAAAAAGGATACGCAGATGCGTATTGCCGCCCACTAGATACGGTCTCGCTTTGCCACTGTTAACTACCATTTAATTTGTAGTAAAATAATCCTTTTTATTTAAGTACAATGTGCTGATCTGCAACCTAGTCAAATTCAAGGACGTGATTATACTCATGATTCTCAACCCAAATCAACAATAAAATAGGTAGGTATTTTTTTATTTTATTTTTCCTTTTTACTGAAATCCGTAAGTGTGAACTAGTTTCTTCAAGAGTAGTAGATTCAATTCACGCACACCAGCTGCTCATCGCTGTGTGCGTACGCGCGGACTGCGTAGTCGTGTGATTCTCTTTCATTTGTATTGAATTAAGGGTTTAATTCTGAAATACTGTAAAATTTCAACAACAAAAAAAAAGCAGCCCTTATTAGTTTTGCCCGGTACTGTACTTTCAATTGATTATTTATGACTTTTGTGACAACCACCTGAAGTTTGACGAAAATGCAGAAAAACAGCGTGTATATTGCTTTTCTTGTCTTTATTATTTAATTGTATTTCATTTTGTCGTTCTATTTATTTTCTTTATCAAAATATTATCAAACCGTTAGCAGCGCAAAACTATCATATTTTTTGTAGACTAGACCTATAAGTGGGGCCTAATATTCTTATGCTTGAAGTATTGATTAGTAGGTTAACTGGAGTATTGCTTGTCCCTCTTCCGGTAATTCATCCAAAGCTTGTCATGAAAACATCGCTTTTAACGATAATACGTCCCATTACGTCACCCTATTTGTCTGACTTCTCACTATCTGCAGTCCTTCACCACATTTATTTGGAGGGCATTTCTACTACTTTTGACTACGTCACAGTTATATGAAGTTCCTATCCATTTTATATAACGTATGAGGTTGAGAGTTTGTTCCTTTCCTTATTATACACAATCATATTTACCGTCGTACCACAAAAAGTTAATTCTGTACCCCTAGCACGAATATTCACTCTTTTTGACGTAAAGTAAACTGGAACTTTGCTGTAAATTTGATGGAATACTGCGATTTCTCTGTTTAACTCGTGCTACCTCAGACTCTGTAAAGTAAAATACTGCAAAGTTTCTGTAAAAAATACTGGGATTATTGTCAGCCGAACTGACGTCACTGAGAAGTCACTAAAATCCGACCCACCACTCATGACTTTCGGAAATTTCAAGGTACTAATTTTTTAATGCAATTTGATGTAATGAAATAGACACTAGCGCCACGTCTAAAGGTCATGAGTGGTGGCATGGCTGCTCCATAAGATCGTTCTGAAACTCCACTTTTTGACTAATATTTATTTTAATTTTAAAATATCCAGTTCTAATCTAAATTCAGTGACTAAATAAGAAAATATTTGTACAAAAAGTGTTAATTATTTAATAGATTTGAATTAAAAAACTAAACAAAAAATTTCCGCATTTCATTTCACATATAAAGTAGTAGACAAACGTTTTCAAACGCACCATGTTTAACATGCGCACATGCAATATAAGACAGTGTTCCCACTTTATAAAATGTTCCCTTTATTTAGGGTTAGGGGGTCCTTTCAAATAATGACAACTCATTATTTTAGCGAAAAAATTGTAAAAGAAAATAATAAATCTAAGGAGGTCTTTATGAAATTAACTACCCAAAAACCAATTTTCAAATCACTGCAATCCTATTGCTGGCTGGGGGGCTGCCGTGTACCATTTTTGAATTCTATCAGACAGGCTGATAGAATTTAAAAAATATACACGAAAACAAAGTTGATTTTAAGGAGAAATTTAATTTTTATATAAAAACGAGAAAACAATCAGTTACATTTTTCACAAGGATACGCGGAAATCTAAAATCAGAGGCTGACAATACGGTAACTATGACAACGAATATTCAATTAAATCAATCATGAAAATAATAAATGTAAGGAGACCTCCTTAGATTTATTATTTTCTTTATTATTTTATTTATGAAATTAACTACCCAAAAACTAATTTTCAAATCACTGCAATTCTATTGCTGGCTGGTGGGCTGCCGTGTACCATTTTTGAATTCTATCAGACAGGCTGACAGAATTAAAAAAAAATACACGAAAACAAAGTTGATTTTAAGGAGAAATTTTATTTTTATATAAAAACGAGAAAACAATCAGTTACATTTTTCACAAGGATACGGGTAAATTTCAAATCAGAGGCTGACAATACGGTAACTATGACAACGAATATTCAATTAAATCAATCAATGTGTACCAAAGATGTCAAAGATGTGTACCTACGTAAATAAACAAACATAAAAAAAAATGTTTAAAATACGCTATGAAATTCAACAAATAAAGTTGTGTGGTTCGTTTCACTAAAATCGAGAAGCGTAGATACCTACCTAAGGGAGAAAATCATCGACGACTCAGCTCTGGAAAAATATTATTATCTGGAAAACTCGTGGTCCAATTCTGGCCCGACTCAATTTAGATTGCCATCGACATGCAGAAGAGGATCAGCACAAAATAATCGTAGAACCTGCCATTCTTCAGACATGAATAAAGTGAAAGATAAAACCAGCTGACACAGTGATATACCTAGTGTGAAACCACTACTGTATGATCCAAATGTTTCCTAATTACTTCATGCAAACAATTTGATACAGAAAGTTGAGAGCCATTGGATCAATGTGTAATTCTTCATCATGGATTTAGGTACTTTGATTAACAAAAAATGTACAATTTTACATCTCAGTGAAGTGAAATTATTCTAATATCATATTCAATATTGTAATTAGTAATAGTTATTTAGTGACAAACTGTTGTAACTTACAGAATGTAAATAATTAAAGTATTAAATACCAACGACTTTCATTTTGATATGGTTTTAATTGTAAAAGCTAAGCAGCTCTGTCAGAGCAAAATAAATATTTAATAATTATTTTTGCAGGAAAATATTGGTAAAAAGGTGACTACTGATATAATGAGTAGAGAAAAATAGACGGTTGAATTAGAATTAGGGCAGGAGAACGATGAGACGACGAGTTATTTAGGCCGTGCGCTGCGTTAACCGGACGCCCGGCGCGGGCGCCCCGTGGCGTGCTGTTTTCATGTAATCTCATCGACGCGCGACCCGCTGCACGCAGCGCTGGTCTATGAGATTACATGAAACAGCGACGCCACGCGGGCGCCGCCTAACGCAGCGCACGGCCTAAGATTTGTAAATAAAATATAACTATTCATATTTCTGTATTTATTTAAAAATTGGTTAAAACACAAAATGTACCTAATATTAGGTAAACTACTACATATTTTGTCATATAATTCAGTGTATTTTTCTTGCATGATTCACAGGGCAGCAGCGAAATTGAGAGTAATCCTTGCTCTCAGTAGAGTTACCGTCCAAAGATAAAATAATCTGTAAACATAAAGAAATTACCATTAAATTAACCCATTTTTCTAGTGTAAAAGACTTGTAACTAAAATAGTACAGCGAAGATGCTGGCTGAGTGGTGGTGGCCCTTGCTTGTGAATTGTAGTTCAGTTAATTTATATAGTGTGACAGATTCGGACAAAAGTGCACACCATATAGGTACGTTTTTAATCTACCAGTACCTATAAAGGGGTAGAAATGGGTCGTGAGACTGTCTTCACCAATAAACGTAATCAAATGGTTGATAACATATGAATGAATGAAGCGATGGTTTTGCATTTGATAGCTGTTGATGTATATCATAACATCCTGCATAAACTTATGGTAGTAGTAGGTGTGGTTAATAATCTTTGGTTATTCTTACCTTAATTTCCAAGCTGATAACTGTAGTAGTTTGCTTTTTAGCATACATAAAGTTGGTCGTTTTCTGTTAGTAGAAATCCTGTTTTAAATTCGGTTTTGCACAGATTCAACACATTGAAAGTACTTGGTTGCGTTTATATGGCCCTGCGCTTGCTTATTCTGTAAGTAAGATAAGGATTTTAATAATAAAAAATAGGAAAAACTAGAATACAAAATGCAACAACAACTTTTACGAACATTGTACAAATATAACTTACCAGACGTCCCGTATATGTTTTGACTCATTGCTTGCTGGATAAAATTGACAAAGACGCGAAATATATCCATTATAACGGATTTATTTTTATTTTAACAGTATTTTCATGTTTATTAGCTCGAATAACATCTGTCACAATAAATACGTGACAGATAGCATTGACATTCTACAGAATTTTTGCAGTAACGTACTCCACAGTAAATTGCTGCATGCTCGTGCTAGCATTTTTTGCTGTAAACAGCTGTAAACTTGCATATTGTATGGGATCACTGTAAAATTTACGTCCCAAACACAGCGTTCTCATAATTTACTGTGATTTACTGAAAAAATTGTTCCTGCTCTGCACACCAGAGGCGCTGTTTCATTTTTCATACAAAAAACGCTGTAAATGCTGGAGCCGTTCTGTAAAGTAAAATTACTGAAAATTCGTGCTAAGGGTACTGTTGAACAAATGTCTAAAAAACTGTAAACTTAAAAAAAAATCTCTTTTATCAATGTCAATGTCGTTTTGCAATTTACAGTTTTTAGACAAGTGTTTTACAGATATTTAACTTTTTAACCGACTTCAAAAAAAGGAGGAGGTTCTCAATTAGTCGGAATCTTTTTTTTTTTTTTTTTTATGTATTTTCCCCGATTTCTCGAAGACGCCTGGACCGATTTGGAATTTTTTTCTTTTGTTTGAAAGGGTATACTTTCCAATTGGTCCCATGATCACCAGATCAGGATCTGATGATGGGATCCTAGGGAAATCGAGGGCAACCTTCAAATTTTATTGGCACATAGTACCATTTTCATATATTTTCTAAAGCTGTTCAAGTATTTGCTTCTGATAATCATCATCTCAGGTGGATGACCTGATGATGGAAGGTACAACTCCTTAACAGTAAGGAGTAGGCATCGATTGATTTACTT
The DNA here is from genome assembly GCA_954870645.1 of Agrotis clavis. Lineage (NCBI taxonomy): Eukaryota > Metazoa > Arthropoda > Insecta > Lepidoptera > Noctuidae > Agrotis > Agrotis clavis. Next base: position 27,788,801 of record OX940917.1, on the reverse strand, counting down.
TGTGTTCGCATATCTCCGGAACTACAAGTCCGATTTAAGTAATTCTTTTTTTTGTTGTACTAGGTATCATTTAACTAAGAGAATACTGCAAGTTTCATCAAAATCGGTTCAGTAATTTTTGAGATATGGAATTTTATTAGCTTAATGTGTACATGAGTGATGTAAGTAGTGGTGCGAAGGATTACAAAATTCTAGTGCACATGTAAGAGAATAATGTTCTTGACAAGAATTCGGGTTGAATATTTAAACTAAAAAGAGTAAAATAAAAACTTTTTCAAAAAAAATGTAACCGCCTTCAAAAACAACCACAAAAAAGTGTAAAATAATCTAGGTACAAAATAACTTTTCTTTCGGAAGTCGGTGGCTAAAAAGACAATGAAAAGAAAAAAAACAAAGGCACCGACTTCCGAAAGAAAAGTTATTTTGTACCTAGATTATTTTACACTTTTTTGTGGTTGTTTTTGAAGGCAATTACATTTTTTTTGAAAAAGTTTTTTTAGTAGTACTCTTACTACAAAAAAGCGGCTTGTGTTTATTTTATCTACTACACGAGAAAGCATCGCCTTGCCGTTTTGCGAATTTTGAAGTTTTGTCTAGAGTTTCTCGATCAACAACGGTTCCTCAATGATGTTGCTTCATGAATGTTCTGTGAAGATACTTACTCAGCCTCGCAAATACTTACGCCTGGATGGACTGGAAACCCCTTTTCGTAGCAATGAAGACACCTGACGTGACGAAACTCACGTTACTCCTTATTGACGTTCTCTTAGCCCATTCTCCACCAAGGCAAGACCAAACGAGAGAAAAGTGATTTATTGTAGACAATCAATTGTAGAATCTCGTTATTTAAACTCGTTTAAGCTAAGTTTATCTTTATTGGAGCGATCAGAAGCCTCATGTTTGTTTAAAACAGTTCGCACGCTCTGCAGAAGATAGATGTGAGCGGTGTACGATGAGCGGCATAATATGCATTCGGCTTTTCGCATACTAGGCGTGTAGCCTGTACGACCTTCTGTGCTTCGGTCTAACCAGTGCTTTGTTGGAGTCACGTATTTCCTCTCCGCTTCGTACATTTCTGAACTTCTTGGAGAAACCGCGCCTAAAAACGCAAAGCTTTAAACCACCGAAGGTGATGATTATAATATTATTTGAAAGATTTGCTTGTAGTTGAAGTGGTAATGAGAGGAAACACCAGACAGAAGCGTGTCTAACTGGGAATGAAGACTGTATTCCTCGGTAGGCTAGCTTCTGATTAAAAATTAAGGGCAGCAGCAAGTTTTAATAAAACAATAGATCCATTTTAATGCTTTCGCTTTTTTATTACATTGAGATTTTTCAAAAATTCGTCGACAATAAATGAGTATTTATAAAATATTTATAAAATCATTAGGCTTTTTTCACACGCTTAGATTGTTTGCAGCTAGTCGATGATCCTTTATTATCTTCATAACTGACACAATTTCGGAAGTTTTTTAATTAGAGATATGAATCTAGAATTATTTTCTCGTAACCGAGTAGCCTTTAACGTGTGAAAAGAACCGTATTGCGCCAGCTTACACTGTAGGTATCTACTATTTTTTTTTTTGGTGGTAACGTTGAATTTTTTTTTTTGGGCTACTAATCCAATAATTATAAAATAAAACATTCATCAGAAATTACTTTTCAAACATTTTGCTGGCCGAGATCGTATTTGTTTGGCCAATATAAGAAAAAAATATAATTCCTATATTGATTCGGTTATAATAGATACATAATAATGATATCGTACGTTTGTATACTTGTACGTGACGGTTATTTAAAGTTACTTGCTAACAATTTTAAAATGAAAAACATTCGCAGATATTTTTCTTACACAATTTTTTTTTCGCAAAATTTCGAAACATCACAAAAGTGGTGTATACACGTCTGTATTAATTTTACTGGACACCCTTTTGCTTACTAATATAATGTAATATATTATGTATATATTTTGATATTGTTTCAAATGTCATCAGAACAAGGGGATCCGAATTAACGCAGACGTCGATACTTTTCATTTAAATAATGATATCACATTGAAGTCGCTTTATGGCGGAAATATCATATCGTAAAAGGTAGATCACATAAAAATTGCCTGTGGCTCTTATAACTACAAATGGTGATTATGTCCTTTTTTGTATTGAACATAAATTCTAACATAAAAAAAAATATAAGTGGGTTTGTTTTTTTCTTACTTACCAGCAAAATCTGTTCAAGTTTTTGGGAATATGAAGGAATTTTCTATGAAATTGGCTTCAAAGACAGAAATATCTTTTTACACAATTTATTGTCTGGGTAATTTATGTATAATATTTATGTGTTTAGAAATATATCGTCGTATCCTACGAAAAGGGGCGTAACTGCATATTAGCTACTTTTCAGGAGACACTTTTTTGTGTTTTTTAAATTAAATGTGAACAAATATGTATTGGTGGTTTTATATAATGTGTATTGGTATTTTATGGTTTGGTTAGTATTATTTTCAATAAATTATCTTTATATTTTATACGATTTTTGTCCCTTAAATCCTTATTCTCCGTTGCGTTAAGACTTAGTAGGACTGGACTTGAGCAATAAGTTACATTATGCCCTTTATCTGCGGAAATGTCGAAGCCATATATATCGCCATAAAGCCCTGTGTATATATTTGTGATGCGTGTTTTCATTGTAGGTAGGTATGTCATAAGCATAAAAAACAAAAACATAATTTGAACCTAGAAGAAAGACATAAACGTAATTAGGGCTTAGCCATTCCATAGAAAACGGCCACAATCACCATGAGGGTTTTTTTCTACATGTACTCTATATTGAAAACGAATAAGTAATTAAAATGACTTATTTAAGTACAAACTCGTTGATACTATATTATTTGAACTTGATCTATGCAGTACAAATTAAGAAAATATAATTTGTATCTTATAATCACTTGAGGTACACGCAAAAATGTTATATTTATTTGAAAATCAGATTACGCTCGCCGCAACTAACAATCTCCATGTTCCGCCGAATAGTAGCCGAATGGCGCATGGCGCGGCGCTAGCACGCAAACCTCGCGCCCGCGCACGAAGAATGAAGGCGCGACGGCAGTTGTGGCTTTATTCTATGTTGAAAACGTAGTGCTTAAAATTGTGGCTTTTTAGAAAACCTTATTATTTGATAACCTGTACTGGTTTTAATTGCTTTGTTAAACTGGTTATATGTGGTATGATGAGCAGAATTGAATCATGCAATAAAAGAAAAAAGCCCCTATGTTCGTTAGGGCACTATTCGTAGGATACGACGATATAAGTATGTTTATCAGTTGTCTAGTACCCATAACAAAAGCTCTGCTTAGATTGGGACTAGATGGCGTTGTGTGATAGTTGTGGAATATTATTATTATTATAATTATTATTGTCAAATTCTGTAATAACGCAAGCGAAACCAACGGCAAAAATTTGTTCAATATAAAAAAGATCCACAAACCATAGTAATATTTATTATTTATTTATTTACGTACATTTTAAACATTGTGTAACAATGTTTGTTACCCTCCTTTACCACCTAATACATATATATATATAGTCAGACATTAATTTATTCATATCAGATATAAATACCTACGCCTAAATTTTAAATGTCGGATTTTAATAAACCGACGACTAAGCCTCGTTTACAAGAGTTAGTTATTACCATCGAGGAGTACGTACGGCGAAAAGAAATCAGTCTTTTTTAGATAGCTTTTTTTTCCTCTTATTCGTCTAATGGTGAGCGATGATGTGCTTGCCGACTGCCGTACATGCTTGCATTTCATAGGTACGCATAATTTTGGGGTCACATAATAGTTTCATAGAGCATTTGTTATATACTCGGGTCTATACGCATGGTTTATACACATCTCAACACGTTACCGAAATAAAATGGCTTGTAAGTGTGTACCGAGCTCGGCATTACGTTAAAAATCTTACGATATATCTTAATTCGATAATTACATATAAACACATATCAGTTACAGATATAAATAAAATGTGTGCATTTAGAAATCAAGCCAGCTATATATAATCAAGTCAGCATTTTTGTATACACACCCAGTAAACACGCGGGAACATTAAAAAAACATCATGTGAACAGCTCGTTGGCCACGACAAATTCTTAGATAGATATTATTCGATTCATATACATATATTATAAACACGTATCAGTTACAGTGATTAAATAAATAATGTAATCAATCTGACGTGCGCATTTATAAATCAAGTGAACTCTTTCTAATCAAGTGAACATTTTTGTATACAGACCCAGTAAACACTCGGGAACATTAAAACATCATGTGAACAGCTCATTGGCTACGATAAACTCTTTGATAGATATTATTCGATTCATACATATTATAACACGTATCAGTTACATAATTGGTGATTAAATAAATAATGTAATCTGACGTGCGCATTTATAAATCAAGTGAGCTCTTTCTATACAAGTGAGCATTTTTGTATACAAGCCCAGTAAAAACGCGGGAACATTCAAACATCATGTGAACAGCTCATTGGCTACGATAAAATCATAGATAGATATTATTCCATTCATTTACATAATTATTTATTATATAAATCAAGTGAGCTCTTTCTATACAAGTGAGCATTTTGGTATACAAACCCAGTAAACACGCGGGAACATTAAAACACCATGTGAACAACTCGTTAGCCACGATAAACTCTATGATAGAATTATTCGATTCATAAATAAAACACGTATTAGTTACAGTGATTAAATAAATGATGTAAACTGACGTGTGCATTTAGAAATCAAGTGAGCTCTTTCTATACAAGTGAGCATTTTTGTATACAAGCCCAGTAAAAACGCGGGAACATTCAAACATCATGTGAACAGCTCATTGGCTACGATAAAATCATAGATAGATATTATTCGATTCATTTACATAATTATTTATTATATATATCAAGTGAGCTCTTTCTATACAAGTGAGCATTTTGGTATACAAACCCAGTAAACACGCGGGAACATTAAAACACCATGTGAACAACTCGTTAGCCACGATAAACTCTATGATAGAATTATTCGATTCATAAATAAAACACGTATTAGTTACAGTGATTAAATAAATGATGTAAACTGACGTGTGCATTTAGAAATCAAGTGAGCTTTTTCTAAACAAGTGAGCATTTTTGTATACACACCCAGTAAAAACGCGGGAACATTCAAACATCATGTGAACAGCTCATTGGCTACGATAAAATCATAGATAGATATTATTCGATTCATTTACATAATTATTTATTATATAAATCAAGTGAGCTCTTTCTATACAAGTGAGTATTTTGGTATACAAACCCAGTAAACACGCGGGAACATTAAAACACCATGTGAACAACTCGTTAGCCACGATAAACTCTATGATAGAATTATTCGATTCATAAATAAAACACGTATTAGTTACAGTGATTAAATAAATGATGTAAACTGACGTGTGCATTTAGAAATCAAGTGAGCTTTTTCTAAACAAGTGAGCATTTTTGTATACACACCCAGTAAAAACGCGGGAACATTCAAACATCATGTGAACAGCTCATTGGCTACGATAAAATCATAGATAGATATTATTCGATTCATTTACATAATTATTTATTATATAAATCAAGTGAGCTCTTTCTATACAAGTGAGCATTTTGGTATACAAACCCAGTAAACACGCGGGAACATTAAAACACCATGTGAACAACTCGTTAGCCACGATAAACTCTATGATAGAATTATTCGATTCATAAATAAAACACGTATCAGTTTCAGTGATTAAATAAATAATGCAATCTGACGTGCACATTTAGAAATCAAGTGAGCTCTTTCTAAAAAAATGAGCTTATTTATTTAAATATGACTTAGTAGACACACTGGAGCATTAAGCCATCATGTGTACAGCTCGTTGGTTACGATGAAAACCTTAGAATAAATATCGTTTGATTATTACATATCATAAACACTTTATCAGTTACAGCGACGTGCGCATTTAGAAACTAACTTTATTGAGCTCTTTCTGATACAAGTGAGCATATTTGTATTCATAGTAAACACACGATAGCGATTTATTATCATTGAGACCGTATGATGAACCGGGATAGGCATGTGATCCCAACATGTTAAGTATCGACAGCAAAATTATTATTAAAATGTTACCGAGCTCGTCTGCTACGTCAATAATCCACATAATACATCATATTATTATATACACATATCAGTTACATAAATAGGTAATGTTATCTGACGAGCGTATTAGAAATCAAGTGAGCTCTTTCTAAACAGTGAGCATTTTCGTATACCTAGTAAGCACAGGAGACCGATAAGTTATATGTCTAATGGGGTTGAAACTTACGGATTCTACATAGCCAGAAAAGCCTGGGGTATCGATATGGCAGTCAATGAACCTTGGGGCAACGCTAATAAATAATCTTATGGTGATACTGATACGCTTTATGTTTTTGGAGCATAATAACCTGGGCAAAGTAATAATATGAAGTTGATCATTAGACTCCTCGACACTTGAAATTATTTGTGTACTCACTGTCTTAAAACCGCGGAGGCTGGCGACCGTGAAACCATGCTGGCACTGTAGCGTAGCCAGAAAACGGACACTCGGATTAGTTAGAAATTTATGAATCAGAGTTAAGGCACTCACCAGTGTCATGGCACTCAGCTAAGTCAGGGTTGTTGCCGCCAAGGTCAGGATCAGAGCCTAGGTTGTTTGAGGCGTTAGAGTTTGTTGAATCAGCACATGTGTTGAGGTTATGGCATGGTGCGTGATAATATCCTGAATGAGGCCCTGGATACATGATGTGAGTCTGGTAATACATCGTATAGTTGTAGTTTAATACATAATGGCCGGAGGGGTAACCACGTATCTGGCCATTGTAGTGCACGGGATAAGAGCCCGGAATTCCACGGACGTACTGACCGTTTGAGTTGATGTAACAAGGGTATGCGTACCTGATAGTAGGCTGACTGTTGTAGCTTACATAATAAGGGCGCACGTATCTCGGAATGTACTGAGCATTTGGGTAGCTTGGATACCAGACCCAGGGCGTGGTATGGCAGTTTAAGTTCATATAAGGGTATTGGCTGTTGCAGGTGTGTGGATCAGTGTATGTCAAATTAGGCCCTGTATATGTTTGGTTATTAGGCCTTTCGTTATATTCTTGGGAACTAGAACCGATGTAGCTGTTTGGAGCAATATAGTCTTCCAAATTGGGGCCCGTGCAACAATCATTATTATTTTCTGTATCAGTAGTGTAGTTTTCTAAAGTAGTACCGGCGTTGTCTTCGTTATCTGATCCGTCATATTCATCTGAACTAATAATTGCGTCGCCACCCTTCCCTGAAGCTTCACAGTTTTCTGAATAACTGCCTGCGTATTCTTCGTTTTCAGAACTGTTGTAGCCTTCCGAACCGTTATCATCTAAAGCATCGTAGTTTGTCGAATAAGAGGGCATATGGCCCTGGTTACCTGAGGTGTTGTAGTCTGTTGCATGCGGACCTGGATAGCCTCGGTAATATGAGGCATTGTAGTTTGCCGAAGGATTCACTGGGTATCCTCGGTTGATTTGGGGGCGATATATTGGAACGTAATAGAAAGCACTGGGGGGATTTGCCCTAGGTGCCTGTGTCTGTAAGCGAGGCGCATAAAATGCCGTGTAAAATCCTGGGAAGCGTTGATATACAGGAGTACCGTAGTGGGTAGAAAAGGGGGCTGGATGGCGCTGGGTGGATTCGCTGTTGGCGTGATTGAGCACTGTTGGATGATAATGAATAGGTGATGACTGCGGGGTTGTGTGGGCAAAGTTACCTGGGGTGATATTGTTAGACGAATGTAAAGGTGAAGGTGAATTCAAGGAGCTGCTACTTGACTGCGTGGATTCATAACCATCGTTCTTGGTAGAAAAATTGTTAGGTACCAGCAATGGACGGGGCGAGAAAAATCGCATGGGGATAGGGTAAATGGAAGCGGCAGAGTCAGCACATAAGATGTTAATGATGTCCGCATAGTTTGCTCGAAACCAATTTATAAATCGTTCACCGATGATTTGTAAGTTGAGTATATTGTTTGTCCCCTGCAATTGTTGTTGGGGGCGGAAGTTATTTGAGTTTTCATTAATTTCTTCGATTATTTCTACGCTGTCTGATTCATCTGGCTGCGAACTATAAGAGTCCATTTCAGAGCTTTCAGAACTTTCTTGTTGAACGATATTCTCAAATTCGTTGGCTTCTATTTCTTGAGGTTCGTTCTCCGATTCACTGAGTGAAAGCCCTTCCATTTGGTTAGCATGATATCTCCACAGTGGGCCACCAAATTCTTCTTCTGAGTTAACTGTGTCATCATCATCGGTATCCAGGTCTTGCAGATTGTAAACTGGATTTAAGAAATGTTCCACATAGCGGTGCCCCTCGTCTTCATCCGATGATTCGTTATCGGCGTAATCGGACTCTTCATGGAAATCATATCGCTCAGGCCTCTCATTTAATTCGGGACTGCTCGGAGCATCATCTAAATTGTCTTGACCGGTTTCTAGTTTCATGTTGACTATTGTAAAAAAAATCTGCTGCTATTTAACGTCCTTTTCTACATGTTTTATCTGTAACAAAATAAACAAAAACATTTTTTAGCTTTGAGAAACTGTAGGAAAAACACCATTTAAAAAAATAGGGTACGAGAGACGATATAATTGTAGCCACAAATAATCTTAGTTCTAAAACGAATCTGTATTCAGAAAGTGCAAGTTTCGTAAACATAACTAATAATTATGTTATCAAATTTAAACAACGAATTTGTAGTACCTATCAACAGAGAAATCATCAATCACTGTTTCTATGTCCTATTCTTTATACATTATAATAAAATATAACATTACTAGCACTTCGCCCGCGACAACGTCCGCGCGATTTTCGAATTTTGCCTGATTTTAGAAATTTCTACTCCCGGACAACCTTTTGAAATGATGACTTTGGAAAATCTAATCAAACAGTCTATCGACCCTAAAACAATCCCTTGGGGATATAATTTCACAAAATCCAATCTGAGGCAGCACCTACGTCCTAAAAAGAATCCCTATGCAACATTTGTTACTCCTATATCTATCAACCCAAAAAACAACCCACCAACCTAAACCCCGTCGAATTTTGCAATATCCTGTCCTAACGTGTTTTTTTTTTATATTTGTTATTTTTGAATTTGTTTGCGTGTATTTGTTACTCCTATCTATCAACCCAAAAAACAATCCCTTAACCTAAACCACGTCGAATATTGCAATATCCCGTCTTAACGTGCATCCTAAAAAGCGTCCTAAAAAAGAACCTCCTTAATAAGTTTGAAACTCCTAGCACTCGTAGTAATAAAGTTTCATACAAACTATCAACCCCAAAAACAACCTCTTCGGGGTCAAATTTCACAACATCCCACCTTAGTGAGCACCTACATTCTTAAAAGAATCCCCATGCAAAATTTGAGTCCTCTATCTATCAACTACATAAAAATCCCCTTAGGGGTTGAACTTCGCAATATCCCGTCATATTGTGCATCTACGGCCTAAAGAAAACCCCATGCAAATTTTGAGACTCCTAGCATTTGAAGTAGGTAACGAATTTATTTTCCTACAAAATATCAACACTAAAAACAACCCCTTTTTTTTTTTTTTACGTGGCAATATCATCAAATGGGTCCTCCCACCCCGGGCAGGGCGGGAGGGACTGTCAGACTTGTACTGACTAAAATCCACGGTGTCCTTCGGTAGCCCTTTGTGTGCCGGAGTCGCGGTATACGTATGTCCCGCAACCCCGGCAAAAACAACCCCTTAGGGGTCGAATATCGCAAAATCATTCTTAAGTAGCACTTCCGTTTCAAAAAGAATCCTCATGCAACATTTGAAACTCCTAGTACTTATAATAACAAAGTTTCATATAAACTTTCAACCCCGAAAACAATCCATTATGGGTGGAATTTTGAAAAAAATCCCGTCTTAGCGAACACCTACATCCCAAAAAAGGAAAACCCCAAGCACTGGTAGTTTCCGAGATTTCGTGTCCTATGAGTGAGTGACCTTTTGCTTTTATATAATTACTAGCTGACCCCGCAAAACGTTGTTTTGCCATATAAATTAAAAAAAAGTAGATATTAGCCAATTCTCAGACCTACTGAATATGCATACCAAATTTCATAAAAATAGGTCAAGCCGTTTCAGAGGAGTACGGTAATTAACATTGTGACACGGAAATTTTATATATAAGATATAGATAAAAATAATGTATGAAGAATAGGACATAGAAACAGTGATTGCGATCCCATCAATCAACATGTAATTAGCTAAGTAGGATATTATCCTAATGTTAAATCAACAAGCCTGCTGACTCTTTAATCTGGTCTTAATAGTACCTATCGTATGTTCTCCTTAAAATTGATACTTAGTAGAGATGAGGCGACTGTAACTACGGCTGATTGACTGATTAGTAGGCTGGAAATGCCGACTAGTCGGCCAAGTCAATGACATTTAAAGTACAGCTTCGTCGCTTATATTCAGTTGACTAGAAAATAAACTGAAACCACACCTGCTGTGAGTTCATAAAAAAAATATTGTAAAGTAAATACCAAAAAAGTGATAATTTTACCGACTAGTTATTGCATTTAGCAGACTAATTTAAATAGTTTTGATGGTGTGTCTCCCGTATTTATTTTCAGTAATTGTATTATTAAAGTCTAAAATTCGATTGAAAAATGCTACAAATCGTGTGACATCATTAAGACAGACTGATGCCCGGGCTACACGAAGCTAGTTTTTCAAGCTAGGATAGCAAGCTAGTGTCAGAAAGCTAGCAAGCTAGTGTTAGTAAACTAGCAAGCTAGTACTTCTAGCTTCGTGTAGAAAAAACTAATAGCTTCATTTCTAAGCTTAGAAATTTTTTGGTGGTTTTTGCGTGAAAAAGTAACAAACATACCTACATACACATACACGTACATACACATACATACATCCTCACAAACTTTCGCATTTATAATATCAGTAGGATTCGTCCAAGTAAGTAAGAAGTAATTATGAAAGTTAGATTCAAAATGGATAGGACTAGGTATTGTGATAAAACGATGCCTGGATTTGATGTCGGTAGATATTGGAAATCTCATAATTTTTTTTGAATGGCCCTTTACGTTCCAATGTCGTTAAACATTTTTAATTTTTGTCATATGGACATTTTGTCACTTTGATCTTTATAACAAAACTTTTGACTTTTTAACACAATAGTTGGGGAGTCCAGGAAGAGATTTTTGCTGTGACTCGAGCGCGTCAGATTATTAAAAGGGAGAATCCTTGCACCCTTTAATGTACCTGTACCAAGTATCAACTATTCATATGGTAGGGTTTGTTTGGGAGAACCCGTCAGATTAGTAAAAAAAAAATCGATCTGCAGAAATACTCGAGCGCGTCAGATTAGAAAAAGAAGATTAATTACGTTCAGAAGAGTGTATATCTCAATAATCTGACAATTTGAGCGTGGCTTTAAGCCCGGTTTCCACCGCGAGCGGAACAGACACATTAATGACTCCTTTAAACTCGCAAGCGCAAACTGCGTACTTGTATTTCCACCAACAAATCGTTTTTGCGTTCCCAGAGCGAGCTCATTTTTACTCTTTTCACCCGCTGGGTCATTAATGTGTCCGCTCCGCTTGCAGTGGAAACCGGGCTTTAGGAAACGAGCGAGTACTGAAGCTGTAAAAAAAACGTCATTTCAGAATACTCGAGCGTGTTTCATTTTTTTTTAATTGAAGGTAACACTGTAAAAATCATGAAGAACTAATAATCTGACGTTTTCCATGGGGCGATGTCGGTAGAATCGTGGAGAAAAGGTGAACTACCAGTTAGTTCGCTACTATCGGTCGTGATTTAATGTCCGCCATCTTCGATGGCGATCATTGATTGTCATAATGATCGGCAATTTATTGAATTAATTTGTAACAAAAAATGTGATAAATGAAAAACCACTCTACTGATTTTGTGCAAACTTCACATAAACCATCTATAAATAGTCCGAACAAAGCCTAAACATTTGGTTTGGATAGGTGAGCCCGTTCTTGAGTTATAAAATTACAACGAAAAGTGGCATTGATTTTTATACATATGGATAAATAAATTGCAGGACTGACCACTGAACTTGGTACCCATTTAGATTTCACTTATTTTGTCCGCGAAGTCAACAACCAAGGCATAAATCATAATTGAACTTGGCTCTCATTTCACATTTATGTTTTTGATGGGATTTCAAATGATGTAGATGGGTTTCTATTTGTAATTAATATATTTAATTTTTATACGTGAATGCAGTTATCTTGTTTATAAATTTCCTTTAAGATGCTCAGAATAGCGAAATCCCTCCATATTATTGTCAGATTATTCTTCAGGAGGACTATGATATCAACTTGAACCTCCTGCATAAAAATCTGACGCGCTCGAGTAGGTATGCGACGGTCCCCGTCGCTGGGACCCGTCGCGGAGACCGATTTACGCAGTGTCGCTAGTTCAATTTGAACGGGGTATAGATACGTCATTACTGCGAAGTTCGTTACCGCGATGTACGTTACAGCGAATGTTCATTACCGCGAAGTACGTTATCGCGAAAGTTCATTATCGCGAAGTACGTTACAGCGAAAGTTCATTACTGCGAAGTACAGTATCGCGAAAGTTCATTATCGCGAAGTACGTTACAGCGAAAGTTCATTACTGCAAAGTACAGTATTGCGAAAGTTCTTTATTGCGATGTACGTTATCGCGAAAGTCCTTCACTGCGAAATACGTTGTAGCGAAAGTTTTTTGTTGCAACGATTGCATTTTCGGTGTGCGTTATGTAGGCTGATTGCTAATACTGGTTATTTTGGTATTATATTGTTGGGCATGATTAATAAAAAAATAAACGAAATTATAAGTACTGATAGATAAATTGTAATTGGATAGAATAAAATAATCAAAAATAAAATCAACATTTACAATGACAATCAAATGATGCGTTATGCATTAGGTTAACGCAGTTTCAGGCCTAACACTTGGACGAATGTAACCTTAATTCAATTTTCATATTTATTGGCCACAAAACATTTGCAAGTCTCATGATCATGATTAATACAAAAAATGATCGTACTTTGAATCAGGAAAAGATGATGATTTTCATCATCATCATCATCATCAGCCGGAGGACGTCCACTGCTGAACATAGGCCTCCCCCTTAGACCGCCACGCCGAACGACAATTCGCCACTTGCATCCATCGACTGCCCGCGACCCTCACGATGTCGTCGGTCCACCTAGTGGGAGGCCTGCCTACGCTGCGTTTTCCGGTCCGTGGTCGCCACTCGAGAACTTTTCTTCCCCATCGGTTGTCAGTTCTACGAGCGATGTGGCCTGCCCATTGCCACTTCAACTTGCAAATTTTATGAGCTATGTCGGTGACTCTGGTTCTTCGCCGAATATCCATGTTTCGGATTTTATCCCGCAAAGAAACTCCGAGCATAGCTCTTTCCATTGCTCGTTGAGTGACTCTTAGTCTCTCTAAGAGGCCAGCAGTCAAGGACCACGTTTCGGAGCCATATATCATCACTGGCAACACACACTGGTCAAACACCCTTGTCTTGAGACACTGTGGGATTCTCAATGAGAAGATATCACGCAGCTTCCCAAACGCTGCCCATCCGAGTTGGATTCTTCGGGCGACCTCTTTCTCGAAGTTGGACCTACCTAACTGAACAATCTGTCCAATGTAAGTATAATGGTCTACAACTTCGAGAGTATCGTTCCCAACAACAACCGGTACGGGTGCCACATGAACATTCGACATGACTTTCGTCTTGTCCATGTTCATTTTAAGGCCGACCCGTTGGGAAACGATACGATGTGATGATTTTACTCCTGCCCATTTCTGAAAAACCATTGCTAATTAGATCATAATCTTCCTGCCCTGATCCCATTCTACTTGCGAGTCGGCACAACACGTTTCTCTTTCTTCCATTCTCCTCTGTCAGTCGTCACCACCACTGTTTGGAATATTATGATAGTTATCCAATGAGTCATTGGATAATAATCATAATTTTCCAAACAGTGTTTAATTGTGTAAAGGTGGGCACACTTTTTTTAGGTACAGATGCCAGCACATCAAGCAATCACAATCTGTCAAATTTGTATAAAAGATTATCAACCTTATCACAATTATAGTTGCAAGGTTAATGTTCGATTGGTAAAATTTTACAGATTCGACATTCAAACAAAAACAGCAAAAAGTATTTTAAATTGACCATATAAGACAAGTTCAACATTTTTATTAACCTTCCATTTATACAAAAATCATCATAAAGACCAATCTAGTGACTGGTTTCATGTAGAAAATGTAAATATGTATAGGTATCGAATAAACTGTATTTCTACCAATTATCTAGGTGTTAACTTACCTCAATATAAATGGAGACCGAATTAGTCACCCTCCATGCCCGCGTATGTGCCGCTTGATAAATCCTATAAGAAAAAAAGTGCCTAAATACGTATTTATTTACCTCATAAAAAACTAAAAGTTTTCAGTATATTATGCTAAGCCTGTCTGTAAAAGCAAGATCCGTACCTGAATCCAAAATTCCGTAAAATAGTTCATAATAATATAAATAAAATAAACAGTTTTATATTCACTATGCATATTGAAAGTCTTATATAATCACTTATTTTTCCACTTCAAGTGTCTTTTTTTTTTCAAGTTTACAATAACCAGCTGTTACGGAGGTGTTTATTGGGCTGACTTAGTGGTCTAGTAAGTAGTCTTTTAAGGAAAAGTTCACAATTCACAATATATTAGTCAAATTGCACTCGATTTCATATATTTATTGCGCGCGTACGCGATTCTGACTACCGGCTGAATATACCGGTGAAATGGCTTTAGAGGTTTCGATCGCCGCCAACGTCTGAACACGATGAATTTAAAATTGCGAGTAACAGACTGGCTGCGCTGTGTCGCGCGCATCCCTACTGTCTAGCTGTGCTTGAATGCAAAAAGGGTTGACACAAATGAAACGCAGTTTCCGTAGTGAAATAATTAAGACAAAGATTTTGTAATAATTTTATTAGTTTAATCTAAAAGTTAACTTCAAAGTAAGAGTGAACAGGCTTCTTCTACCATTTCAGATTTTCAGTGTTTTATATTTTGATGTTTAGGAGTCCTTTGCCCGGTAGTGGGATAGAGCAGGCTAATACAAAAAATATGGTATACTCGTAATAATATATGTTTTTGATTTTATAGATCATCAAGTTTTCCACAAATGGGTGCAACTAGGTTTGCCACGAAATCCTGCGGCTGGAGCCGTGGGTTTTTTGAAAGTGGACATTTCCATTATATTCAGAGGCGATATTCAAGTTTTGCCCGTTGTTGTCAACCATGAGAGAGCAGAAGAGTAAGTTATTTCTAGAGTAGTAAGTCTGCCTCTCTTCTTCAATACATTAATTTACACCTATCAGTAGAGACTGTTATTTATGCTGTGTACATGCAAAGTATCAAATAAAACCTTAAAAATAATACCTTGTTCCGGGCTAAAATACACCCTATTCCTTCACCCTGCCCTTTTCGTACCAGGTTCACAAAGCATATTATGATATTCTGTTCTGTTGTAATAATTTACTTTTTTATATTAAATCTCACAATTTCAGAAATTTGCTTTTGCCTACTGGATCAGAGCAACAGCCAGCTAACTACGTGGTCACAATATACGGAGCTTTCAACTTGCCTTCCAGTCATAGTCAAGGCGACAGACGTCTCGGAAAACTACCCAGTACTTTCGTCAAAGTGTCTTTTTGCGGACTTTCGGTAATTAACAAACAAACACAAAAAATGCGTATATAAGTCCTGCATTCCTAAACTATTGATCTGATTGTAATAACATTTGTGATAAAAATGTTTTATGATTTCTTTTGTGTACGCCTACAAAGGTGCTAAATGTGCAGATACTCAGATCAGCATTCAGATTAGAAACAACACATATTTCTCACGAACTCTAATGGAAAGGCAGTTATAATAAAGTTAGGGTATATATCAGGACGCCTTCAGTATCCTTGGAAATTGAGCTAAACCCGCGATTGAGCCTAATTCTCATCTCAAACAATGTAGCTTTGGACGTTAGGTTAGACTAAGAACTATAATTTACTGAGCCAACTTAATATTTTTTCAATCTGTAGGCTAAAACGGCAGTCCAGGTCCGCACCAACCATCCAAGTTACTGCGAGCAAGTATCCATAGTGGAGATGTTTCCTAGTATGTGTGACATGATACGACTAGAAGTGTGCTCTGGGGAAGGATGCTTCAACAGAGTGCTCGCCAGTGCACATTTGAAACTTGCACTGATCTCCCACGACGGAGAAAATGGTACCTATTAACTTGTCTGGTGACTTTTAGTCGTGGAGACTTTTTGACTCCCTGCGAAGTGCTGTAAATATATTAGGCTAGCCGCACACACAAAATAATATTGTCAATGCAAGATTGTCAATATTAATCGAAACTAAATGAAAATCCCGCAATACAGGCCGCACACGCACAATATTATTGACAATACGTACTTTATTGTCAATATTATTTTGTGTGTGCGGCTAGCCTTAGAGTGCACTCATAGTAACAAATCGTTTTTATCGGCCTATACATTTGAAAGGGAAATATGAACAGACAAAATCAGGCTACTTTTAGCCCGCTTGGTAGATTCTGGCCTACCCTCTCAGAAAAAATGGAGAGGGCTTGTGTCAATAGACCTGCAAACTGATTACAATTAAAATCATACTTTAACGTTGAAATTCGTGTTATTATATAAGTAAACATAAAACAGGAAAGAAGTAGAAATCATAATTATGAATGTAACATATCGACTTGCTATCAGCCTATATCACCATACTGTTATTCGTGGCACCAGCTCAATCAAAACCACTGATTGTGGTTTTATATAAAAAAAGCATTAAAATTCATTTATGGTTCTAAGAAAATGGACGTATTCATGGATTTAGAGTACACTATGATTTCATGATCAATTTCCTGCCCTTATCCCATTTTACTTGATGTCGGCGCAACACGACCGTTTTTTTCTTCCATTCTCCCTTATCAGACGTCACAGTATCATTTACTAAAAGAGATTTAAAAGAAACTATAGAGCGGGCATTGGGAAGATTGTCATAAAAAATTGTTGATGCCATGCGTCAGTAGCACAATCTAAGCGTTGCATAGCAACGCGACTACTAAACTGAGGGATTTTTTACCTATGGGTAAAAAGTTTTGAATCACAAATTTCTTCGTGATGTCCCGTCTATTGCTCGTATATAGTTTAATGTCTTTGCATTTACTCCTTTTTCTTTCATATCATTCCTAAGACAATCCATCCATCTTTTCTTTAGTCTTCTTCTGCCTCTCCATTTATCAATATTCGCACTCTCTAACACTATGATTTCATCATTATGTAAAATAATTATGAGACTTACAGATTTTTTCGTCACAGGTTTTCTTCCGACATTTGGGCCTTCACTAGTTCATATGTATGGAACTACAACTTCGGGTACTTTGGCTGCAACGGGTGAAGATGGGCCTTACCACCGAGGGGCAATGCTGGTTTCTTTGAGAACCATAGTACCTTATTATCAACAAGGACTCCGAACCACTACCGTAGAACCTGTATCGCCTTTGTTACCGGTAAGGTCAAGTAATTTTACTATAATTGTCAAAAGTTTGATCACCATCAATAGTAGGTATGCACGTATAACGTTTGATTATTATTTAGTGAATTTTAAATATATTACTCCAATAAAATAAGGAAATAATTTGAAACAAATGAAAACTGTCGAGTGCCAACCATGAGTTACCCTCGCGGGAGGGATATAAATCAATAGTTTCTCTCGCCCGGACGTGTTTCGTAAGGGCGGGAACGGCAGCAGTAATTAATTTGTCTGCATAATGATAATGATAGAAAATGATGTTTCATAAATTGTTCATGTTTATTTAATATTAATTTATTTAAGTATTTAGTTACCATGAAAAAGTAATAATTTATAAACTGTAACGTAGTCAATATAAAAGTTAATATTTACTTCAGTTTGCATGGAGTATAGAGCATTTCCAATTTTAGTGCATCTAAGGGTGCGACCGGGCGACAGCCAATCAGAGGCTCGGCGATCGCAGCGAAACTGTTGGGACGCTCTAGGAAATGTAACGCTCTTTGAATACTGTTAAGCAATTCTGGTCACTAATTACCCATATAAATTACTGCTATTCTCCAGTTCATCACTTAGTTGATCGAGTGTCTCTTTTACTCCTGTTGAAGATTTAATAAGCCAAACATTGATATATCAACCTCAGACAGCGACTGCGCTGCAAATCGTTTGGCTTCTTTCACAGGCCTCCTGATCTGATCCGAAGTGTTGCAGTTTGATACTTTTATTACGATTAGTTGAAGGTTTTTTTAGTAAGAGATAACTTCTTTACCGTTCCAATATAATATTATTATGATAGGTGCTAATTGCTAATTATATGATTTAGGGCTGGTTTTTCAATGGTCAGATAACCGTTAACTGAGGAGTAAAAATGGCGGTTTGACAGCTTATCTATGAAAAATATGTCATACCGTTATTTTTATTCCTCAGGTAACGGTTAACTGACTATTGAAAAACCAGCCCTTAGACAGGTAACGTTTTCGGAGATAAAATATTATTCGTATAGCAATCTTTTAATTCGCAGGTTTTCGCATTAAGATCCAAGTGGAGAAAAGTATTTATGAGTTTTCCCACAAATAATTTATCAGTCAGTAAAGCCACGGAGTCTGGATTCATGTCCAATTGTACTGTTAGGTGGAAGTTAAGAATTACCCTTCGAGAAATTACAGGAGTGTGTGTTCTATTTTAGTATCTGCCACTTTAAGCTTATGTGTAGGTACATTGATAAATATTCCGGTAAAACATATACCACCTATCGAGTTAAATTTTCGTACGAAAATACTATAGGTACACGAAAAATCTAATGGATGAAGATGCGCTTACAGGGGCAATTCCTTGAATAATTGTGGTAAAATCAAGCGTTTAGATAAAGGTGAGGCATTTTTTAATTAACAAAAATTGCTAAAGATTAGTTGCCCATGTAAGCGCAAATTAACAATATTACTTTCTTACCTGCAGAAAGTTGGTAGCACCTGGTCTGCTAAACCAGCGTTTCCATCCACTGCTTGGCACTAGTAGCGGTTGACCCAACAAAGAGACCTGTGTCTTCCCGTCTTCAAAATCTACGCTTTTCTTGTTTCCTATAAAAAATAAAAAAAGCTCTTACCTTCATGTTTATGGGATAACAACTTCTAGATCTAGTAACCGTGCCACTGTGAGCCCAGCAGACAGAAATACGCGGCAGAAACAAAGCTTTCTTATTTCTCCCCTTGTTCCGATTGGGTTTTTATTTAAAACAGCGGCATAATACGTTTTTAATGGAAGATTAAAGGTCGTTTGAGATCAGTTACGTAGGAACCTGCATGACTTGCTTAAGAATTTCAATGGTAATCTACAACTGTCTCAATAAAATGCTGCAGTTCCCAAAAAAGCCGAGGGTGTCTTTACGTAATGAAACCAGGAACGTGATAGTCAAGCTGTTTCACCTACTTCTATGGAAAGATAAATGCTTGGGATCTCGCTAAGACGCATAAAGTCCGAAACGAGTATTTGCGGCATAAAATCAAATTGACAAAATTTGTCCATAGCCGTAGCAAGCTTAAGTGGCAGGGCTGGTGATAAACAGAAAGTGTGGGTTGGCCCTCAAGTAAGATGTCCCGATAACCTGAAGGCAGCTGTATAGGAGAAGGTTGGCAGTGGCTAGATGAAAAAGGAAGGAGATCGTGTGCAGTGGCTTTCTTTGGAGTAGGGTTATGTCTAGCAGAGGGTTGTGAAAGACGGCAATGAAGAAATAAAAATTGTTATTCACGATGCATCACCTGCTGGCTGGTATGATCGATTGTAGTTCGTATATTGTTAAGATTAGTGTGTATTTTTTCTTCTCCTATTAGTAATTTCATAAAATGCACCCATGCCATGCAGAACTGGATGCACTGATTCTTCTCCATTCTAATATTTTAACATTTAACTTCACCTTTTAATCATTTAAAAGTAGTAAAGGTGAAGCCAGAAGAAGACCAAGGTATATTTATTCCCTTTGCCTGTGCAACCTTTGATATTCAAGATAGTAAATTATAGAGCTTAATTAACTATGGCGCATGGGCGCAGTACAGAGATATTATATATCGATGTAGTGATGACGGAAACCACCCCACCCCACACCACCAGTCTACCTTGGTACTCGTACATTGCAAAATTAAATATTGATTTCCAGGTTTTGCCCTCAGCCTCCCCTCATGTTATGAAACGTTTTAAATGTAGCCTATAAAAACTCTGAGATAGCAAAAGGAGTACACGGAGAGGAGACAGGGGAGAATTGAAGAAGAAAAAGTGTTGTGCCGAGCCCAAGTAAAATGGCTTAAGAGAAGATTATGATGTGTCCGAGATAGTTTCATATTTGTGAGATTTTTTCGAAATTGTTTTAGTCGTTCTAAAGATTCCCCTTTAAACTTACAAACTTCAGGTATTTCTTGTATATTCTTAATCTAATATATAAAAATAAGTCGGGTTTTCCTTCCTGACGCTATAACTCACGAACTGATTTCCACAGTTTTGTATTCGTTGGTTTATAGCAAAGAAAATTTCAACAAAAAAGCGGGAAAATCTTTTTTCACATACAGAAATGTTACATAAAACGAAGCCATCTGGTGGCGAAACGGAGTTCGCCGGGTTTGCTAGTACTTTATATAAAAAATCTCGTGTTCGTGCACGTGTACAACTGTACACGTTAATCTCCGAATCCACACAAACAATTTTAATTAAATGTGAATGGATAAGGTTTATTCAGACTTGAAGAAGAAAAGGAAAGTTGCGCCCATGTGTAAAAATTCTCCACGTATCTATATGTCGTTGCAGTCCAATCTCCAAAACTCAACTACTGATGAAAATAGAATTTTATAAATCTACTAGCACTTCGCCCGCGACGTCGTCTTCGCGTGTTTCTAACTTCAAACTCAGTGAATTTAAATGCCCGGTCACCCTTGTTAAAGGATACTTTTGGTAAATCTAAAAATGGTCCAGTCCTGATTTTCCCATGTTCACCCCGTTAGGGGTTGATTTTTGAAATATTGATGAATATGCATCCTTTATTTGATTGAGAGATTATTTAGGCCAACTTTTGAGTTTATCGAAGCAAGCAGTAAAATCCTTCCCTTAAAACGTAATCACCCATTTTCACCAATGTAGGGGGTGATTTTCGAAAAACCCAAATCACTTGTTTGATTATTTTTGATCTAATTTGTATATACTGAGTTTCAAATTCATCGGTTTGCACGTTATGATTTTCCTATACAAACTTTAAAATCATCTAGATTACCAATGAAGAGTAGTTTTGAAAAAAGAATAATGTCCATCTTTTTTATTTACTTATACTCGTATTCCAATACCAAGTTTTAAGTTTATAAACCCAAGAAATAAGATTTTAAATACAAAGGTTTTCACCCCTTTAGAGGTAGATTTTCGCAAAATTATAAACTGCAACTACCATCCAAAATTCAGGTTTCTGCGTTTTGTGGTTTAATATCCTCCCCTTAAAACTTGAATACTTACCCGTTTTCACCAACATGTGGGATGATTTTCGAAAAATCCAAAAATACGTGTTTGATTAATTCTTCTCTAGTATATAAATACTGATTTTCAAATTCATCAGCTCACGCGTTATGATTTTCCCATACAAATTTTAACATCGTCTAGATTACCAATGGAGGGTAGTTTTAAAAAAATAATGGTCTAATCTTATTTATTTACTTATGTTCTTATTCGTGGTAAGTTTCAAGTTTATAAACCCAAGGAATAAGATTTTTCAAACAAACGTTTTCACCTCTTTTCACCCCCTTAGAGGAGGATTTTCGCAAAATTCCGTCTTATTGCTACCCTACAATATGGTAGACTGCAACTGCTGTCCAAAATTCATGTTTTTGCGTTTAGCGGTTTCGGCTGTAGTCGAGTCTTAATAAAAAACCCTGTTCTTTTATACATATAATAATATAGATTTTTAAAGGTGGGGTGCTGCAGCATGTTTTTGGTTTCGGCCAAACTTAGATTGTGTTGAATGTATATCATTGTCAGTCAAAGAATACAATATTATGCATCATGTATTTTTCCGATTATCATTGTGAGCATTACGTCTCCGCAGTATGAATAGATGGACATACGCCTCGACCACGTGGGAGAGGAATAAGTTTGTGAATTGACTTTTACTTTCTTGGGCCATGAAAGAAGATTATGAGAACAAGATATGGTTTATGATTATAAGATGAATATGGTTTCTGTCTAAGTACTTGTTCACGTAGAACGCACGGGCGCGGGCGCGGGCGCGGTCGCGGGCGCGGGAACGGGCGCGGGCGCGGGCTCGGGCGCTAGCTTGCCCGCTACTTGTACCGCGCGTTTCGACGTGAACACTTGCATATTACGCCATATATTTGATATTTCGTGACCGCGCCCGCGCCCGCAAATCAACGTGTTTGAGCACTAACCCCGTGCTGAAATGGCGAGACTTGATGAAGACGGCTTCATGTTATATTACTCCAACGATATTGGTTTCGATGAGCTAAACTTGAGGTCAAGATTGAATTGAGAAGTGGCTAGTGCAGCTAAGAAACAATTCATAAAAAAATAAGAGACCCAAAATAATAATTAAATAATGCTAGACACACACTGTTGCGGTTAATATACACTTGAAGAAAATATTATTGAAACGCAGGCCGCACCCAGTGTACGTCTAGCCTTAAAATAGCACGTTTTCCGGTGGGCTCATTTCCTTCCTAAAAAATGGCGGCGCGCCACGTGATTTTGTTATTGTTCTAACTGGACGATCAAAAAAGCCAATCAGAATTTTCTAAACTCTAAAATAAACAGTCTTCTACAAAAAAGGAATAGATAATATAGATGTCAAGAAAACTCACTACTTGCTGGCGATTTTCGATGGAGAACCCTGGGTGCTTAAAAAAATACACACAAGCTGTCCAAAATTTTCAAAATTGCTTTAAGGTCATCTAAGACGCGCGTCTCTCACTCGTACGGTGACCGCTAGCACCAACATCTACTGTATAGCTGAAGCTGTCCAGGATTGCAGCCGAGAATCGCGATACCACTGACCGTACTGTCCACGTAGTCACAACTGAGTGACGCCCTGCGTTCTGTGCGGAAGACCCCCACGCAGTCGCAAAGCACTTCGGGGTGATTCTGCGCCTGGCGTCCAATACATCAAGTGGACTGATTTACACCGTTATTTCAAATTTGTATTTGTTTTTCTACAAATTTTTGTTGAGACTCATGTGACTAAGAGAGGGATGAGTATGAATGTTGATGGATGGAGAGGAAGAGGAAGGCCAAAGAAAAGATGGATGGATGAGGAATTATATGAATGAAAAAGGAGTAAATGATACTGTGACGTCTGATAGGGGAGAATGGAAGAAGAAAACGTGTTTAACGACCCCAAGTAGAATGGGTTATGGGCAGGAAAATGTTGACTAATTTTTGTAATGCTTAAATTACAAATCAGTTGCAAATTATTTAACGGAACACCTTGCATGCGAAATTTATTTTATAACCTCTGTAAATAATATTGGAATTATTCAAAGACTATAATATACAGTTATGACATGACTGGCCGCACTGGGCCAGCGTGGTGGATTATGGCCCACTCCCTCTCACAGGGAGGAGGCCTGGGTCCCAGCAGTGGGAACATTAAAGACTGATGATGATGATGACATGACTGTGATGATCCTCTGACAAATATTGCCATTAACACAAAATGTTGTAGTCACGGGACTGTCTTTTCAGGTAACCGTAACCCTTTTTTTTTTTTTGCGCGGTGTCCTTCAATAGCCTGTTACGTTCCGGGGTCACGGTAAGGAAATAATCCCGCGACCCCGGCAGGCTTTGGCCCTCTGAGAGGGGGGCCCCGTCATTATGCTGACGCTCTTTGAGGCGCGCGTGGGACACAACGCGCCGTCGACCCGGGCATGGTCGATGGTCGGGCAGCGAGTTGCCCTTTACTCGCTGCCCGCATGCCCGCGCCTACGGTGGCCGGAGATCGTCTGCTGACGTCCGACGCCGCGGGCGCCTACCACTGCGGTTGGGGCGGCAAAAGGTGGAAAAAAACGGACATATACAAGCGGTCTAATGTTCCTTTCGCCCTTTTATTATTATAGAAATCTTGTGTTAAACACGCTATTAAATTTAGTGATTTAAGCCACATTTCAGCGAGTTACTAAGTTATTCACATCGTTAACTTAATTTTCAGGAAAATTTATGGTTAATGGAGGACTTTTGCATTTTCTGCCCCATTCTAGAAGTTTCTATGCTGGACAGACGCATTTCCGGGAAGATGTCTGGTATTGCTATCACTGTGGGCGAGCTGCCTACCGCTGATCATGGAGACGAGGGTGCGTGGCTGTTTTGTTACTGTGGTTTCCTTGCTCTTATAGCGATTTCTATAGTAGTAGTTATATTTATAAGAGAGTTTTTTTTTGAAAAACAACTTTGAATTACTATTAAAATTTGATTGAAAATATTTTACTATTCCACATCAGTTCCCTCCTATTTTGCTGCTTGATCTTTATTATTTCTAGTTTTAAGGCGCTCCCTCACCACGAGCACCTGTATTGTATCGTTACAGATTCGAACATTTCATCAGTGAGGGAAGACAATTATAGACTCTATAATACTGTCATACAAGGTGCGCATTGCGATGCTCTATAATATAGAGCATCGCAATGCGCACCTTGTATCAAGTCTATACTATACGCGAATGCTCGAAAATCAGGGAGGTAGTATTGTAATGTAATGCTCAAAGTCGAATCTATAATGTTACATTACACGCAAATGCTCCCGGTGAGGAAGCACCTTTAACAATAATGTTATTTATTTTGCAGAATTTCTCGCAATGATGTCGGAGATAAGTAAGTTTTAACTGCATGAGACTAGCAGAAAAACTTTTTAGTTTAAAAAACTTACAAATATTCAAACCAAGGGTTTATTCGGCGTTTGCAACAGTACCGAATTGCCCAACGACCTACAAAACGCTTATTTTTGTAATAACATTAAACAAAGCGGTACATCTAACTTATCTTATTCATTTATTTTAACTTATCTAAAGTATCTATTATTAAAATTTTAACATGACAAATATAATTAATAGTAGTCCACTCGATATCAGGTGGACTACCAAGAACTCTTAAAGCGCGAGTCTTTAGGCTGTGGGAAAGAGATGGCGCTAGACGACTTGTATAGCTCTGTCTCTTTCCCACAGCCTAAACTGGATCGCGTTATGAGCTCGTGGTAAGGCCTCAGGAAGCCAAGTTATCGGCAGTCAGGACTCCAGAGACATTCAGGGAATATTCTAGCAATGATCACCTGGCCAAGAAGTACTGGTTTTTGAATCAGGGCATTGATATAACTGCCTTACGAGACTCACCAGAGGTGTTGGTCGAGGCTTTCAGCACTTAAGACATTGACCGACACGACTATCGTCACAGTGATCTCTGGATCCACATCCCACAATCTTGCGAGCCAAAACTAAACAGTCATCCAGAATTTACATTCATTTTTATTTCTTATCGCATCGTATTAAGGTCTGTGTCGCGGCGCTAATCTTCAAACTATTTTTGAAATGGAAAATTCTGTAGCGGGTAAGACTTGAACCTGCGTTCCAATTTCCGATTTAGTACACCGGATACTTTACCAACTGCGCCACCGCAGTCATGTCTGAAATGTTCAATCCTTACGATGTCACAGTGACGTCTTTTCGGCATCTGTTGTGGCAATGTTACTGCGCTACTTAAACCAACACGTTGTGCACGGTGTTCAAGTTCTGCCCGCAATCAAATTTTTAATTCTAAACATAAAGCTGGGTACTCACTTAGCAGTGTTGCATGTAACGTATCAGATACGGTATCAAGTGAGTACGTAGGCACGAGCCCGCTGCGAACCGCTCGCTGTAAGCTCGCAGTGACTCACCGAGTAGCGGTATCACTGAGAACACAAAGGCGGCTCGCAGTGTGCTCGGACGAGCCGTACCCACTTGCAGCTTGATACAGTATCTGATACGTTATATGCAACACTGCTAAGTGAGTACCCAACTTTAAGGTTTACTTTGATCCAGATCATAGAAAACTGTACTACACTGGTTCAATGGACGTGTTAAAAACTCGTCCAGTTCACGGGTACTTGGACTTTGAGAATACCTTTCCTGTACTGCAACTGGCCACCAGGTTGCCAGACTTCAGGTTCAGGATGTATAGGAATAATATGGTGTATGGCATCGTTGCTGATTTGGTAAGATCCCCTTTCATATTCAACGTAGTTGTAAGTGACAGCCTCCCACTCGTTTGATAATTTTACCACGATAAAAAAAAAGGTTGTAAAACCATTTTTGGTCTGAACTTCTCATTGTGACAGTCAACTCATAAAATAGGTTAATTTCTAGCATCAATCAATTGAAAATCTTGTTTTTTGTTTATTCGGTGAATTTTCACAAAGATAAAACTCATTAAAACTCGAGAGTAAGAGGCTTGCGGCCCCAGGACGCACTGAAATGGTACCATGTGGTGACGTGTTACGATTTTTTAAAACCGAAGTATTTTTAATTTTTGTTTACCCACGATGTTAAAAAAAATTGTATATAAAAAAATGTATATTTTTTGAGAATTTGGCAGACAAATAAGATTTTTTCAGTACACAAGACTATGAATATTTGAACTATGTATCAGTTTTCGCTACCTAAAATAAGTCAGGATGGCCGAGCGGTCTAAGGCGCTGCGTTCAGGTCGCAGTCCACTTCTGTGGGCGTGGGTTCGAATCCCACTTCTGACAAGCTTTTTTACGTTGCAGTTGTCTGTAGTAAAAAGCTTTTTGTATTGTGATTATGTTACTGTTTTTACTCTTTCATAATAAAAACAGTAACATTATCACAACATAAAAAAGTTAATACACGGTTTTTAGCAAGAGAGATAATTTTT
This sequence comes from Agrotis clavis, assembly GCA_954870645.1. NCBI lineage: Eukaryota > Metazoa > Arthropoda > Insecta > Lepidoptera > Noctuidae > Agrotis > Agrotis clavis. Next base: position 27,761,648 of record OX940917.1, on the reverse strand, counting down.
GTAATTATGAAAATTCCAAAATATGTCTCTTTTCCCTTTTCCTAAAGAGATGAATAAAAGTAAGTTGTAAAACCGTAGTACACCTACTCCGATCTTATTTTGCTTACACTTTTTTAAAACTTGTGCAAAATTTCATGATTTCACTAAAGATTCACGCTGGACATTAGTCGCAGTCTTCGCGATTTCCAGTTTTCAGTAACCAATTTGCCTATTCAAATCTTAAAGATGTCCAATCAGGCTTCTGATTGCTTAGTCGTGAAATAAAATGTATAACGATAGAATATTAATGACAGGTGGTAGCAACATATTATCGTCGTTGGATGGTAGGCTACTTGTTGTGTACGTATCAGAGTATGAATTTAGGATTGTTGCTAAGAAGATAACTAAGAACTTAACACATTACGTACCGAATAAATTTACCTAATACACTGTGAATATTAGCCATTTTATTTTATCGGCTGAATTAGGGAAGGAGACCCATTAAAATAGTGAAATCTCCTCTAATCCAAAAATAACCTATGTGTAATGTATTTAAGAGCACGTATTCTGAAAGTTGCCAACGTCGCAAATAGCTGACAAATATTTACAAGTTTTAATTAATTTGTCAAGTTTACTGTATGAATAAAAAATATGGCTCTGTAGTGCACTAAAACATGGATAAAGGAATGCATTTAAAACCCTGAATTTGATGTTGTAACCGTTTCTGACGTAGAAAAGGCATTTGGAAAGTTTCCAAATTCTTATTTTATATTATATTTTTTATCTAATGCAATGCAATAATTAATATCGTACCACCGAATAGGTGGTAGGTACGATATTAATTATTGCATTCCCTTATCATTTTTTAGTGCACTACAGAGCCATGTTTCTTATTTCCATACAGTAGCATTGCCAAATTAATTAAAACTTGTTAATATTTGACAACTATCAGAATACGCGCTATTAAGCATCATACTAAAGTGATAATCCTTTGCAGGAGCAAGCATTAGGCGATGTTGAACGTCGACTGAAAACCTCTGACTACAATTCGCTTAGAGAACTGACAGATGACTTGAACAGAGCCGTAGATGATGCTGCGGGTAACATCCTCAAGTTTCTCGACATCATTCAGTACTCCAGCAATATAGCTGAAAATAATATGGTAAAGTACAACACCGAGTTGGACATCAAACAAACTGCTTTGCAAAAGGAAGAGATTGTAAGTAAATAATATTATTATATTTAAATTACCAATATAATAAGCCGTTATTATTCTACCACTAGAATATAATTATATCTACCTATATATTTTTTAGCGTGGTAAAATCATCAAATGAGTCTTCCCACCCACGGCAGAGCGGGAGGAACTGTCAGACTACGTGACGTACTGACTAAAATCCTCGGTGTCCTTCAATAGCCCTTTACGTTCCGGGGTCACGGTAATTCGTGAGTCCCGCGATAATAGATTTTATAATAGATTTTGTATCTAAACTAATATTATAAAGCTGAAGAGTTTGTTTGTTTGAACGTGCTAATCTCAGGAACTACTGGTTTGAATTGAACAATTATTTTGTTTGTGAAGCATAGTCCATTTGTCGAAGAAGGCTATTTAGGCTATTTATGAAATCACGCTACGACCAATTGAAGCCGAACAGCGGCGATGAAACCACGAGAAACCGCCAGTCGTTAAATAAATAATTGAAATAATTAATTTTAAGTATTTAATTCAATTTTATTTATTTCTCCAGCAGAGTAAATTATACCTGCATTTGAAATACACTTCTCATCAAAAAAATCGAAACAACTCGCAGTTTATGATTTGATAAGGATTATCAGAAAAATGTGTATATTTAGGAATAAATGTAAAATGTCATTTAATAGTGAGTAGTATGAGGTTTTTAAATCCTAATGTTAATGTTCTAAATTCAAATTAAGTCTTCATAGGTTTCGTATTTTGTATAATGAGTAATTTTTACCCTGTATGGAATATGAAGGAAATGGGTAAAACAACACGCGTAAATGAAAAAAAAATGTAAGAAACGTTTATTTAATAACTTGTATTCCCTCCGCGAGCTCATAATACTGCTTCCATACGGTTCTTCATCGATCGGATGAGAGTCACGATCACATGTTGTGGTATATTATCCCATTCCTCTTGGATTGCATTTTGCAGCTGGCTAAGTGTTTCTGGGGCTGGATCTCTTGCTCGAATTCGTCTCTTTAATTCATCCCATAGATGTTCAATGGGATTCATGTCCGGGCTTCTTGCTGGCCATACCATAATGGAGATACCGACTTCGGTAAGATAATCTCGTACGACGCCCGCGGTGTGAGCTCTAGCATTGTCGTGCATGAATATGAAGTCGTTGCCAATAAAATGTGCATAGGGCATCACATGAGGTTCAAGACACTGTTCGATGTACCGATGAGAGTTTAGTGCAGGCAGCCGTGGCCCAGACACAAAGGCAAGTTCTGTCTTACCGTCGGCGCTGATTCCTCCCCAAACCGTCCACGAACCGCCACCATAGCTGACCTTTTCTTCAATGCAGCATTGTGCAAAGCGTTCTCCATCTCTTCTGTAGACCTTGTTCCTTCCGTCGTTACCATACAGCATAATTTTACACTCATCAGAAAACAGTACTTTGCTCCACTGAAGGTATGACCAAGTTAGGTGCTCGCGTGCAAAGTTAAGGCGCGCTCTTCGATGGTCTGCAGTTAATTTCGGCCCATTCGCTGGCTTATGCGGTGCCAATCCGCGTTCCTTCAACCTTCTTCTTATTGTAGAGTCACTTACAGCTACTCTTCGTACAACGCGAAGCTGCTGCTGCAGTTGAAAAGCGTTAAGGCGTCGATTTCGTAAAGAAGTTGTTACAATAAATCGATCATCTCGCTCAGAAGTGACCCGATTCCTGCCAGATCCTGAACGGCGCGTGAACGAACCAGTCTCCCGATAGTGTTTGTAGACTCTATGAACAGATGATAAGCTTAGATGCAATCTTGCAGCCACAACACGCTGACTAAGTCCAGAATCCAGCAATGCCACCACTTGGGCGGCTTCTGCGGGCGAAGTATCCATATGTTTTAGAAAAAAAAGTTTTTTCAGACGTCCCAAAGTCACAGTAAATGAAATAAGAAACAGAAAGTTTAAAGACAAGCGCTAATTTTTAGTTTTTAAACGAGAAACGTACTCCAACCCTAAATACACATTTGTCTCAAAACAGTGATTAATTTCATTTATAGGATAAACAAATGAAATTATTTCGAATTTTGATTTTTTTCTTCTTACTGTAATGACCAAACTGCCAGCTACACAGTAATGTTTTTTTTTCATGGAATTAATTCTCTTTTGTAAAAAATTAGGACAAAAACAATAAAAACGAAAGTGTTTCGATTTTTTTGATGAGAAGTGTAGTTAATTTCAACTGATTTTATTTATAGATTGTAAGTAGGTTTTACCTATAATATTACGTAACCAATATTTCTTGGCAAAAACTTCATTAAATAAACTCGGCTGAAAATTCGAATTGTTTTCAATTAACTTAGTATAGGTTGATTTTTAGTTCCTTTAATCTGTAAACAATTTAGTAATTGATTTGACAAAATTACCGACCGATTACAGACCAGAACGATTGCACGCCGACTGCAAATGAGCTGCAATCGGAATGCACGTTTGGTTTGCAGTTCTGTTGCAGTCGTGTCAACTGCATTCAAACTGCATCCGAACTGCAATTTGCGGTTAGATTGCAGTTGAAATGCGGTCCGTCTGTCGAGAGCCTTAATGACGTGCCTTATGCTTTTCTAAATCTTCGCGTTTTAACAACTCATTTTGATAAGTTTCGTATGTTTCTCAAGTTATAATTAATTACAGGAATAATAGGTATACAATGCTATTTAAATTGTTTTAGTTATGAGTAGAGTATTGTCAGGACAATAGCATATAATTATTCATCGTTTAACACTGGAACTGCACTTAAGTGAATTAGAAACAAATAACTTTGGTGATACTTAACTAATTATCCACTAATTAAACCACAATAATATTGTTTAGGAAAAAATCTATCAGCAATTATCAAGAAAAACACAGCGGTGCAATTCAAATACGAGTCTAATTCAGTGCATCAGTAAGTTTGATATGCACAGCACGAAGAAAGATGTCAAAATAATGTTAGCGGATACTAAAACAATTGCTGAAAGCCTGAAGAATCTAATTTATAAGGTACAGTCATTTTTTAAATATTTTTATGTAAAATCTAGTTCTGTATTAATAAAAAAAAAACTTTTGTATCAGACCAAGTTAGTCCATAAGCTGTTAGTTTACGAGATTCGCATTTCTGTTACTTTAAACTTAACTGTTGCTGGCGTGTTACGCTATTATATTCTTCGCTTTAGTTTCTTATTATGTATATTATTGTCTATACCGATTTTCAATGCTTTGCTATTATAATCCATGTAAATGGTTGCGAAAAAGATCGCTTTCGTTTATCCGGATGAAGTTGGGGGAACCATCGCATACATAGATAAAACAAAGGCATACATAATTTAAATGCAGTTATTATTATTACTAGCTTCTGCCAGCGACTTCGTACGCGGATCCTGCCAGCGACAATGGGGTCGTCAAAATCGAAGATCTGAAACGTCTGATGTTGAATTCTTAGAGCCTGGGGACGGGAAAACAACGCGGGACGCGCATGACGATTCCAGACGTTCCAGATCTTTCATTTTTGTAAGTCAACAGGAAATGCCCAGGGTGCTCATTAGGCTGAACAACTCTTGCTAAGACGTCATTCCTATAATTATGTTATAGTGTAGCTGGGCTCTTGGAGTTCCACATCAGGTGTTCCAGATCTTCAGTTTTTATACGACAACAGGGAGTGCTCATCAGGCTGAAAAACTCTTGCTAAGACGTCATTACTGTATATGTAATAGTGTAGCTGGGCTCTTGGAGTTCCACATCAGGTGTTCTATATCTTCAAATTTATTTTCTCAGCAGAAAATGCTCATCAAACGGAACAATTTTTGCTATGGCGCTATTTTTGTATCTCTTATAGTTTAGCTGATCTATTGCAGTTCTGCATCAAGTGTTCAAGTTTCCAAGATAAATTATAGCCTATATGTTGCCCAGACTTAATAGCTATACAACAAAAAAAAAACCAATCAAATCCGTCTAGTAAATCCGAAGATTAGCGTGTATGGAGTAACTTCTCCCGTTTTCCTAACATTTCCCTTCACTGCTCTGCTCCTATTGATAGTAGCGTGATGAAAAGTATACTATAACCAGCGCAGGAGTATGAAAAATAATTGTACCAAGTTTCGTCAAAATCCGTCGAGTAGTTTTTGTTTCTATAACGGTTATACAGACAGACAGACAGACAGACAGACAGACAATAATTTTATTAATTGCATTTTTGGCATCAGTATCGATCCCTAATCACCCCCTGATAGTTATTTTGGAAATATATTTCATGTACAGAATTGACCTCTCTACAGATTTATTATAAGTATAGATAGATAAACAGTGACGTTTGTCTACTATGCTAATTTATGATTAAAATTCTGTCACTTGTCTTAAGCAAATTCGAGGCTTATGTATACTAACTTATAAAGCATTAATTAACCATGTTTGAAACGCGTTGAAGGCATGCGTAATACTTTAGAACCAACTTCATTTGGACCTAAAAATAAAAAGAGTATTTCAAATGGCGAATCGTAAGACGACGTCTTGACAATAACAATTCCCACTCAGTAGGAGTGCTTGAATCAAGATCGTCAATTGGCGCTATTGAATTCACGATCAGTCAACTTCTCTTCGACTTGTGCGATTGAACTCGAGAGCAGTCAACTCCGCGTTAAATTGACGCCATGGTTGACTTAGGTAGCTTACCCATGGCGCAATACGATTGCAATCCGACTGAAAATCAACCTTACTACTAGGACATGACATAAAATGCGCGGTTGTATACCGGTAGATGAAAAACAAAACACGATCGCCACGACAACGTCAAGACAATCGAATTGCATCATTATTTATTAAGTAGCAAGGTTGATTTTCACTTGAAGTTGGAATCGGTGGAATCGCGTCGCATCGCGCCATGGGTAAGCTCCCTTAGGCCGCTGCCTCGAATCTTGCGGGCAGCGGCGCGGTGGCGGCGGCGGCGGCGGCGCGGGGGCGGCGCGTTCGTCGCAGACCCGTTCCCGAAACTAGCGGGCAGATCGCGCGTCACTATAGCCGCGTAGTGTTGTGTTCATGATTTTGTCGTCGAGATATTTGTTTCTATTCGCGAACGAAATGTCTGAACAGTGACGGCAACATCTTTTTTATTACGCTCCAACGCTCGATTTATTGTGGTCAAAACACTAGAGCGCAGGCGCGCGGGCGGTGAGTGTTTATCGAGTACACCGCTCGCTGCCCGCTCCCGCCCCGCTGCCGCGCCACTGTTTTCGAGAGTCGGTCCATTTGATTATACGCATAACATCCTGCCGCTCCCGCGCCGCCGCCGCCGCCGCCCCGCTGCCCGCAAGATTCGAGGCAGCGGACTTAGTGGTAGCGATCGACTCCAGCGCTGTGTTGCAAGTCATACAGAGATAATTGATGAAATATTAACAACCTTTCATGGGCTTTCATAATAAGAAGAGTTCTTTAGACCATGGAAGGTTGTTAAAGCTTTACAAATTATCCTGTATTTTAGCTCCAACCAACGCTGTTGTTCAGCTTTTGAACTATTATAAAAATAAATAAGGTTGTGCGATCCCGAAGGACAATCATAGAATTGCGCCTGTGTGAAGCCGTAAAGCAGTGGTGGCCCAGTGGTATCACGAGTTGTAGGTCGTGGGTTCGAACCCCGCCAGGCGCATTACTTTGTTTAATTTATTTCATCACGACTCTCTCAAAACGGTGAAGGAAAACATCATGAGGAAACAGGCATGTCCTAGAACCAAAAATTCGAAGACATGTGACATCTGCCAACCTGACTAGGCCCGCGGGTTGGATTATGGCCCACTCCCTCTCACAGAGAGGAGGCCTGTGTCCCAGCAGTGGGATCATTATAGGCTGATGATGATGAAGCCGTGATCAACCGGTCACACATTAGTATAATTATGTATTTTAAATATTTTACTTATAAGTAAATCTGTTTATTTTTAGACGTCTGTAGGATGGCCTGACATCGTGATTTGGCTTCTAAATGGGGGATCAAGAGTAGCCTACTACAAAGTGTCAATAGCTGATATTATATTCTCGGTGATTCCTGAACAGAATGGCACACAATGTGGACGAATACAAAGCGTTTATTTGAAGGTTTGTATTATTTTATAGTTCCTTTAAAAACGCTGACGTGACGAATGAGAATTCTTCCTAAGATATTGGTCGGACAAAACAAGATTTAAAGAAGATTGGAATGTTATGAGCTATCTTTTGCGCAACTGTGGGATAGAACACCAAATAAGAAACAAACCAAATTATTTTGCAAAAAACGGAGTTTGACAATGTATAATGATTTAAAAAAATAGGCACATTGATTTTCACATAACTAAAAGTCTTTCGTTCAGTTTACCTTAAAATCACGCCTTTATTAATTAAAACATTATGCAGAGGTGTGGCTGATAGTGCATCCTTGAAATGTGTATCTTGCTGAACTCACTCTCTATGAAAATCAGTGTTATCTATGCCAGTTAAGCCAGGAAAAAAGTTAAATTACCTCAAAATCTGATGATGCACTCGAACGTAAGATGGCCGACAGGAACATCAGAGTTTACTACACTACACTATTTTATTATGAGCATGTAAAGCATGTAATAAAAAAACTTATTCTAAATACCGCTTCTACAATGTCAATCAGACGGACCCGCCACTGGTAGCCAGTGCGGACTACTTCCCAGCCGGAGCTCCATTGTTGCGGGTGAAGAGTGTCAGTCCTGACAGTGGTCAGGACTGACACTGTCACACAGTGGCGGTCCCTAGTAACTGATTAAAGAGAGCTCACTGAGCGTATGAATCACATGACGGCAGAAATCGGTGTGAGTCTAGACTCTGCTAAATGAAATGGCTGCGTTAGTAATAATAATAATCTTGGTCTGTTGAAGGTCATTATGGAAAGAAATAGGGTCCAACCCCAAATAAAAATGCCCAAGCCCTGAGGCCCCCTGTGGGATCTCGGCCTTGAAAACTTTGTATAGAATTTGTTTAGTAAGTTGCTATTATAGGTTTGTAACTATGGTGGACCTCCTCAAATGATGACCGGCTCGTTGTATTATTTAGTTACTCTACAATTATTTTCTAGGTGCTAGCCACCCGGCTACATCGTAATTTTTAAATGTTTTGTTTCTAGCTTTCTTCATTTATTGTGCACAATGAAAACTATATTAAATGTCAAATTTTTCAGAAAGTCCGTAGATGTTTATCCACGAACAATCATTATGAATACAATTTTTTATCAAAATTGAAAAGAAACTTTCGTTTTTATACGCGGGTGAAGGTGGCATCAGCTAGTCTTATCTTAATTTTTTATACGTATACAAAGTTATCTTTGTAATACGTATAATAAATTAAAATAATCTATATATATATATGAAAATAATCCTGTTCTTTGATGAAAAATCTAGATAACTTACTATGAACGAGATCTTGGTCTCGTAACTCGTTCATAGTAAGTTTCAAACTCCAAATAAAATTCATATCTACTCTCTAAGATATTCAGGCATGATGTTTTGTTGTGTCTGGTAATCTCATTAAAAACATAGACACGTCGAGCTTCATTGTCTCGGCGCTTTTCTGGTGGTTGCCACTGTTTGATTCTCTCAGAAGTTGCAGTGTTTTGGGAATAGTGTGGTGGGTTTGTCCCAATAAAAAAGTCTCATTAAAAACGTACATCCACGTTAAGCGGGAAAACACGCGATAGGAAAGCCCCGGCCGCCCACAGCCAGACGGGCAGCTGGCGACCCTGTTAAAATTCTCGCACAAATGCAGTTCGTTCAGTAAGAACACACTGTGCGACACGTACCGCACGTCTCTTCGCGTTTTCGCTTTATAAGGGATAAAGCGGTGTGTATTTTTCTCATGAATCACTGTTAAAAAGGCTTTATAATGTTCGATGTCCCTGTCCCTCATACGGTTTTGTAGTATAAAGCGCCACGTGACTCGTTAATCACCAAGTTTTGTCTGTAGTGTACATTATATGTGTTTACGTATTTACATTATTTACATGACGATTTTCAGAAGGATTAGTAGGTAACATTGTCTGTAAAATTAGCAAATAGTGCAATCACGTGTTATGGGTTTTCTTTTGGACCCAACAAAGGTAGTAGTCGTAACTTTTATGTTATTTAAAGTAACTTAGTAAACTAGTAGGCAGTTAAATTAAAATACGTAGATTTTGATTAGATCTTCTTTAAATTCCTCTGAAATAGATACAAATGTGTTTTTTTTTTCAGTTATTGGAGATGAAATAAGGTATTCTCTCAAAATATTTTTAAAAATGCGTGTTCATTCTGTTAAAGTAAGTGCAAGATTTTCTTTTTGTCCATATTGTGTGAATTAAAGGTTTTTCAGCAACTTTTTTATTTATTTATAATTTTTATTTTATACCAAACAGGTGTAGGCACTTATTAGCCACGTGCGAATTAACAAAGGGTGATAATTAATATTATTTTGTAAACAATTTTTATAGATAGGTAAATATTGTTCATGCATTGTGAAACGAAAATGCAATGGGTTAGATGAAAGCAAGTTTTTTTACTTTAGTTTTTGAAGTTTTCTTTCAGTTTTCGTGGGTTTTTCAGCAATTGTTTTATCTTTTATGTGTTAATAATTTAGTTGGCTGATTAAACTTTTGTTTTTCATATTTTAAATAATGTGCATTTAGTTATAGCCCGAAATGCTTCACTCGTCCTAACCATTAAGAAATAAATCTGAGGTATTATTAGGGACAAAACGGGCTATAATAATACCAACATTTTGAATTAGTTAGCCTATTCAAAAAATTGTGAATACAATTGAAATGAGCTTTACAATACAGGTAAGGTATACGAGTATAAGCAGAGGTCTTTTTGTGCAAAACTGGTTTTTGTATAGTCTGGCTGGCTATACAGATGTGATCTTGTTTGTTTCTACGCTACCTTTTAACATTTGCGATTGTATCTACAAGCAAACAAAAATAATAAAATGCCCCCTTGCTAAATTCATTGTGATTGTCATGATAGGATCATTGATCAAAAGAGTTGAGTGCAGAACTGTAGGTCTCAGAACTAGCACGTGTGTTAACTGGACCGGATGAAATAATAATTCTGTGATGAGCTGCTCTCCCTAGGGCTTGGATTACAACTTTGTAAATCACTGTCGTTAGTTTGAGGTGAAACATTTCACTGGCGTGGTTTTCTCTTGTGTCTTTCACCTATTTTTCATCAATAGTATTTGTTTCGCGAGGGTCTATAATAATTTATTCAGTGGTGTATTTAACAGCGTTGGTTTAACAGAAGGTTAGTTAGGGATTAGCGCTTTTCCTATCAACTTTCTTGATACTCTGGCCTCGGCCTTTATCTCAGCTCGTCCGTCAAGTGCTGCACGCTGACCGCGCTGTGTCGGCCTGGAGCTGCGCTACGCTGCGCTGTCAGCCATCATCAGCGCGACCAGCAAAGTAGCCATTATAGACCGCGGCAGTAATGTACTATACTGCGACACCAGTATCCATCAAGTTCCTGTTCCTGTATTTTCACGAAACCAAATAAAATGCAGTGCGAAAACCAATATTGGTCCGAGTTTTTTTTATTGAGGTATTCTTATTTTCAGGGATTCGGATCGGATTCTCACTATTAAACTACTTGCATTTTATTTGCTTTTAGCCAATAAAATGCCCGAAACACGTCAACAATATCGCGACTGGCTGCTGTTGCATAGCTGGCAAAGTGGAACTTCTCCTATGGATGGGCCTGTTCCGTCAGGTTTCTTCGTTCGAGGACTGCTTACCCAAAGGATACAAGTTGAAGGTCGAGGACTACGACATGACTCTTAAGACTTCTACAATCGTAAGTCTTTTTTTTTCTTTCTACTATGTTTAAGCATTCATTCTTATTGTACCTTACTGAAAGTGTTTCCCTAACGCTGGCCTTTTTCAAAAGGCAAATTGTTTTATCAGTAGTTAAACTATCTCTTAAATGATAATGCCAAACTTGTTTTGATATTGATTTTTAACAATAGTTAGAGTATTGATGAAATTACTGGCCCTAAGTTTCGGCACTAAAGGGCAAAGGTTTTTCCCCGACTTGAAATTTTTCCACACCCGATTCTTTTTCAGTTTTTTTTCTATTTTATCATATTTTGTTATGACTCTGCGTGTGAGCAATATAATTATTGTAAGCTTATATTCGTGCGTATTACTGCGCTGCAAAAGTCTCCCATTTTCTTACAAAACTCATGTTTTCTGCGAAATCTTATTACGTTTGCCACGCTTTGATCTGTCAACTAAATTAAAATGTTTTTCATTAATTACCCATACGAGCAATGATAATTATCTATTTGCGATTATGCGAGCAGCATAATTATGAAATAATAAAGCTAGCGACCGGCCGATGTTCTTCCATTTTTTTTAAATTAAGTTTACTATTAAATAATTTCTCCAAATAGGAAAGCGAATGAATATGAAATCATGAAGCTGAAAGCAAAAAAAGCGATCATATAGAGAGACACTTAAAGTGAAATATCTGATTGAGCTCGGTTTTTAAAATGTATATATCTTGGGAACCGAGCTTTTCTCGAACCTGGGACCTTAATAAATCGATTCCTTGAGCCGAAAAACCCCTAATCTGTAACTTTCATGAAAATCCTTGGAGCCGTTTCCGAGATCCTGATTATAAATAAATATAGGTACAAGAATTGCTCGTTATAAAAAGATATTAGATTTTATAATTTTGGTTTTCTGTTTTCTGAACACGCACCCCTATGGAATCTGTGTGTTCCCCTATCCAATCGCGGTTAAACGTTACTATCACGTCAACGTAAAAAAACTCGCACTAAGCACACTGGAATCTTTTTTCTAAGACAGTTAAATTTTACGCAACGCAAAATACATCCCTTCAAAAACTCTGCAGCTTTTTATCTGTAGATCTGCGAAATGCAATTTATGAATAAATTGATCATAACATTATTAAAATAATGATGCCTCGCTGAAATACGCTAATTTTAAGTAGTACCATTTTTTAAAAATTTCTGTGTATTATTTTCAAAGTGTTTAATAGGAATAATAAATAATAAAAAATAGGATAATCCAATAGATGTGGAAACAAGGGTGCAATTGCAGACCATTTATTCTTCCTTTTTAAAGCGTGCGAAATACCTAAGTGTCAATTTATTAAGTAGGTAGGTAAATAATGTTTATTAAATACCCAGATAAGCACAAAGACGAAAAATAAACTTTTTTTACAACATTATTGTTTAACAAATTAAAGGAGATCATGGTTTTCTGGGTCTTTTCCGAAAGAAAATATGTTACGTACGGGTACCATTTTTTGAAAATCACGAATTTCGAACTTGTATAACTGGCCGAGAGCCATCCTACAACGTTTGCGCCATAACTATTGCTCCAAATAACTAGTAGGTACTGCCAATAGGAACTACTTTTTTTCTTTGGCACTTTCAGAAAAGACCCAAGAATGTATGGAGCGTGAGCGACTGTTCTCCTTTGTAATTCTAATACCGATTTTATCTATCCGTAGATACAAGAAAGTGAGTCCATTCATATTTTCAGATGCTGGAGTGTCGTGTTTTCGTCTACAGAGCTAAAGTTAACACAAACAACGACCAGAATAACTGTGCACATCCATTTGTAAGGATAAATACCCTGAACGCAGTCAAGGAAACGAAGGTTTATTTTCTATCTAAATATTTCAATATTTTCAATTATATAAAAAAAAAAAATTAGGAATTTCTCCTGTATCGTGGGTGCGTTTACAAACGGTGCATTTTTCACTTGCTTTACTTTCGTAAGATGCATTATATCTTTGTAAATAATAAATAATTGAACAAAAGAAAAAAATACGTATCCTTTATTTCTCAAAACTCTTACTGATGGACTAATTTAATTTGCAATTTATTGATTGACACAAATTACAGTTTGATACTTAAAGGCGCGAGCTCGCTGATGCTCTATTGTCTTCGAATGTTCGAATCTGTATCGTTACATTACAGGTGAATGCGCGGTGAGGGAGCGCCCTAACACTAACAATAAATTTTATTCAAACTTCTCACATTGACAGGTTCAGAGTAGGACCCTAACACCAGTGTGGAATCAAGTACTGAAAATACACAAGCTCGTGTCTGCGACTCAAGATAGAATAGAAAGCAGTCCACCCTTAGTCATGGTTGAAGTGCTCGACGGCGAACAAACGGTAAGTGCTTTTCGAATACTAATAATCTATTTATCTATGTGTACCAATACCTTATTTATACTACTGGCCAAGGAGTTATGGCTTCTATAGGGTAAAGGGAGATTATTCGGTGAGACAGGCAACTCAGTGAGAGTCTTAAAAGTCTCTCAAAACGTTACCTATTCATGCTGTAATGTGAAATGATGTGTCACTACATCTTGTCCACTTTGGTGGTGAACTAGTTGCATCATTTAGAGCCCTCGCTAACGCTCGGGTTCTAAATCAGGCACTCGTTGCAATAATAAATTACTTTCGTTTGATGCAATAATCTACTATATAAAAATAAGTCGGGTTTTCCTTCCTGACGCTATAACTCCAGAACTTACGAACCGATTTCCACGGTTTTGCATTCGTTGGAAAGGTCTCGGGCTCCGTGAGGTTTATAGCAAAGAAAATTCAGGAAAAAGGATTCGCGTACGAAGTCGCGGGCAGAAGCTAGTCTACTATAAAATTAGATTTAAAATCACACATTTATAATTAGCTTAACCTTAGATTTAGATTAAACCGAAACCAAAGTATGATCACGACGTTGTTTCACTCAGGGTAAAAGCGAGCTCATCGGGCGATTAGAAGTGGAGCCCGTGGTGGATAAGAAACAGGACTATGCGTATGCTCCTAAGCTGCAGTGGTACGATCTCCACAAGGGTCAGGAATACTCCGGGCAGATACTCATGTCAGTACAACTGTGCCAGGTATTGTACTAATTGCTTTTAAAAAATAATGCGCCAATTGCTTAAAATATGATTTCTACCCTACAATGCGACAGTAAAACCTAGTAGTAAAATGAAGTAATTTTTTTATTTTCTAAGTTACCAGAAGTTTTAATGAAAAACACGGTGTACTCTCCAACCGAAGCCACGTACATCGCATCAGGGGTTAAGGATGCAGAACAAGAATGTGATGAACTGGAATCTTTGCCGTCCAATTTGATACCGAATTCGACTACATACAAGTAACTTTTCCTTTTATATATTACTTTCCTACTATTTTATTAATGTATAGATGTTAACGGGAATACTTATAAAACGTCAAAAACAGGTGCACGGTTTGAGTTGGGCGTTTCCATGGAGAAAAATCGGCAAGAAACTCCACTTCAGGTTGCAGAGTTTGACAGGCCTGTTGGTCTAGTGGTTAGTGACCCTGACTGCTATGCCAGAGGTCGTGGGTTCGATTCCCACCCAGGACAAATGTTTGTGTGATGAGCACAATCATTTGTTCTGTGTCTGGGTGTAATTTATCTATAATATTTATGTATTTAGAAATATATAAGTATGTTTATCAGTTGTCTAGTACCCATAACACAAGCTCAGCTTAGCTTGGGACTAGATGGCGTTGTGTGATAGTTGTGGATTATAAAAAAAAAAAAGAGTTGTATACTGCAACCTACCAACCAACCTGCGGCCGTATTATAACATCTTAAAACCAAACTAGTTCCAGTGAGTGAAAAAGACAATGCTATACAAATCGTTTAGCGCCCCCTCGTTCACTCACTGGTACTACTCTGGCTTTAAGACGAGTAATACGGCCCCTGGGGCCTTAGACAAACAGCAGACGACATCAGACGACAATCGTTGTCGCTCAGCAATCACTAATACATTTTCAACTTTATACCCTAGCGCATAAAGTTATACATCTAATAAAGACTGCTGCGTGATAACGAACGAAACAAACGTAAACGATCTGTGAACTTTAATAGATTTTCAACTTTACGCGCTGGGGTATAGAGTTGAAAATGTATTATTAGTGACTGCTGAGCGATAACGATTGTCGTCTGCTGTCGTCATCTGTTTGTCTATAGGGCCTGGAGTGGAGTTTCTTGCCGTCTTTCTCGCCTTCTGTATTGTTATAGTAAGTTTAATCACAAAGTAGGTACATGTGTCTGTGTGTGTGTTTGTATATAACGTCTTCACGGTGAACCAGCCGTACGAGTATGAGTCTAAAGTTTTAGTAGGTACACAGACAAATTCTGACCATTTCAAGTTTAGCTAACAAAATCGAATAAAAATCTTTCTCGATTTCAAGGGTTGACATCTACTGGTGGGGGCTTCGTGACGTCACGACCACCAGGAAACCCTGTGTGATACTCGAAATAGATGAGTTAACAATAAGGTCGGACGTCATCAGTGACAAAAAATCCAACTGCAATTTCCCCAATGGAAGATCTTCACAGATCTTCCGAGCTCCATTGAACGAGGTCTACTGCCCACCTTTAAGCATCCGTCTTTATGATAGCAGCACTTTCGGAAGAACCCTGTTCTTGGGTACGAATATAGTAAAAAATCCGAACAAATACATTGTCAGTTGGCTGCCCCAAAGAGAAAGAGAGGCGTCTTTGAGGAGTGTGTCAATCACGGCCAGTAATTTTTTTCAAGGTTAGTTTTTTTAATAAACTTTAGAGATCTAGAATTCAAGCAATTCCATCTTAAAACAAAAATAAGGCGGAAAAGCGTATATTTCGGATTTTGTTTTTGCACTCTTCTAAAACGGTTTTAGGTAGACGTAATTAAGAAATTAGAGGTAAAATATTTTTCAAACTCATTAATTGAAGATAGGGAAGTTGTTGGCTATTTGTTTTAGTTTATAAAACAATATTTATTTAAACGTAGATATTGCAGTATTTTCGTGGTAAAATCCTCAAATGAGTCCTCCCACCCAGGGAGGGACGGGAGGGACTATCAGACTTGTACTGACTAAAATCCACGGTCATCCTTCAATAGCCCTTTAAGTTCCAGGGTCACGGTTACCTGATGAGACTGTCCCGTGATCTCAAAGTATTGCATCATCATCATCAATATCATAATCATGAGCTTGGTTTACTTGAATGCAGGTAATATCATCATCTTCCTACCCTTAATTATCCCATTTTACTTGAGGTCGGCGAAACACCTTTTTTTCTTCTATTCTCCCCTATCAGACGTCACAGTATCACTTATTCCTTTTTCATTCATTATCATTCCTCAGACAATCCGGATCCTTTTCTTTGGCCATCCTCTTCCTCTCCATCCATCAAAATTCATCAACTATCAATTCAACTTATCAATATAAATGATCTCTCAAATATTTTCAGTCAATCAAATGCTGTACATCCGAAAGAGTTCTCCCGTACCGAGTGAAGATATTGGCGGTAGAATCTCACTGCATAGCGTCCAAAAGACTAAGAAGTCACGATGGAAAATATTTTGCCCCAAAGAAGCAGATGAAGAAGAATACGTGCTTCTTCCAATGTTCTCCAAAGACAAAAATTCTAAACTGGCGAAGAATAATTCTTTCGAATTTTCTGAACAAAGGGATTGGTGGATGAGATACTTTGCTACGCTATCGGTACTGTGTTTTTATTGATGTTTTCTAGTATACTAATATAGTAAAATTGAAGTGTTTTCTTGTTTGTTCGAACTTACTGCTGCTTATGTCTCGAATGTACTCTCTAAGAGAAGACAAGTTTAATTATATCAATTGCATTTGATAGCCCAATTCTTGAAAGGTTCAATATTATATAGAAGGTACATCCAATCGAATCCGAAATGAGGAGATCCGTAGACGAACTAAAGTCACCGATATAGCCCACCGGATTAGCAAGCTGAAGTGGCAATGGGCAGGCCATATTGCTCGCAGAGCAGATGGCCGATGGGGTCGAAAAGTACTAGAGTGGAGACCACGGACTAGCAAGCGCAGCGTAGGACGTCCACCAGCAAGGTGGACAGACGATCTTATAAAGGTCGCCGGAAGACGCTGGATGCAGGTCGCTTCCAACCGGTATCTGTGGAGATCAAAAGGGGAGGCCTATGTTCAGCAGTGGACGTCCTATGGCTGAGATGATGATGATGATGATGACATAAAACATCCTAGCCTGTCACAATGTTTATTAAAAAAAAAGACACATCACGTTAAGATGGTAAGAAACCTAAAAACTGGTAGCCGCAAGTATAATTTTTTTTTAATGTGTATTTCGCAGGTCAAGTAATTTAAGGCCTTTTCCCTGGTTTTAGGATGATGCGGATGAAGAGCTATCAAGTTCCGATAAAGTAATTGTAAGTTTTTTTTTTAGATTACCTATCTTACTGTCGTAATTAATATTATATCTCCATCCAAATCTCATTCCTTTGTGTTTGAGTCGTCAAACACAAAGGAATGAGATTTGGATCGAGATAACGAGAGTCTTAAAGATATTCAGTCGGAAGCAGTCGTGCTTCTGACTGAATATCTGAGACGACTCGGAAAGGCGAATTTGGTCGTTGATTGGTTACAAACAAAGATTGGGATCAAGATAGATGGCAACCAAAAAAGAATCTTCATTGCCAGCGATTGATAAGGATGACACTCCTCCGCTTTATAGAATTTCTTACGGCCATTGGTCTTGAATGATTGGAATTGCTCATCGCTTAGCAAGTTGAAGTGGCAATGGGCAGGCGACATGCCTGCCCATTACCTACGTGTATGATACATACTACATACTACATGTATGATGTTTACCTACGCTGCTTCTTCCTTTTCTACCCCATCAGTTGTTAAACTGATGGGATAGAAAAGGAAGAAGCAGCGTAGGTAAACATCCCACTAGTCGCGGGTGATTCGATTGGGAAAAAGTTAACATTATACAAGGTTCTTTGAAAAACAACGACTAACTCTTAAGAAGTCATTGTACTCAACATTGTGAAAGACTTTTATTATAGGACCATATTGAAATCGCAAAAAAAACAGCTGTTCCATACATTTTGAAGAGTTATTACAAGCATTAATGTATGCAACAGTTGATTTTTTTTGCGATTTCTGTGTGGTCCCGAAAAGTTTTTCCTAATGTTGAGAACAATCACCCACCAATCAATTAACCAACCTCCTACCAACGTTGTATTACATATAGGCGAGTAAACAGTTTGTAATAATTTAATTCCAGGTATACGGAGGCGAGTTAGAAGCCCAACCGGAATTCTCCAAGTTCAAAGACTGGTGTACGACTCTAAAGCTTTACAGCGGCAAGAAGACTGGAATACCTGAGAAGGATGAGCAGCTCTACTGCGGCTTCCTGAAGGCGGGCATCGCTATCTATAGATGGCCACCACCCATGGACACTGTTGCCGTTAGCTGTAATGGTGTCGAATTGAGTTATGGGTAAGATTTTTTAAACCTTCTTTCATACTTTTCCCTTTACTTCGTGTTGTGCTCCTTTGCACTAATAAACGAGAAAGCCACTTATAGTATCCCATCTCGCGGGCATGCGGACGTTGATAGATGACTCACCGTTCGATCATGGAACATGCCCGGTTCGACGGCGCGTCGTGTTACACGCACGGCGGACGGCGGGCCCATTGCAGTTCTATTTTATCCTTTCGGTTTATCTTCTTTATTTATATCCAGATTAGAGAGATATTGGTTTTATTTAGCAGTGACCTACGATTGACTGAGTTTATCCTAAAATGTTTTGTATTTTGACCACGTACCGAAAAACACAGCATATAGGTAGGCCCGACTAGGTGGACCGACGACAACGTGAGAGTCGCGGCTCGCGGGCAAGCTATGGATGCAAGTGGAGAATTGTCGTTCAGCGTAGCGCTCTAAAGGAGAGCCTACCTATGTGGACGTATTCCGGCTGATGATGATGATGATGTTATGTATTCTGAATGCCAAAGTAAAGTTCTAATACAATTTAAAAATGACTTGTAAAAAACCTTTTCAGTTTCTTCACCGATTATCCAGAAAACGAGCCTTCGAAATTTTTGGTTCGTGTGTACGTAGTCAAAGGCGTAAACCTGATACCTAAAGCATTCACTGGCAAGCTGGATCCTTACGTAGCCATCAGCTGCGGCAGTAAACACCTTGGAGACCGGAAGAACTATGTGAAAAACACACATAACCCAATATTCGGGAGGTTAGTAGATCTTACTAGTGAAATGTAAAAGACTCTGAATATGAATATACGGATGGATGTTTGTTTTATACTCTTGCCAAAACCATCATCATCATAGACCATACAAGGGCCTCGCTCAATGTGTGCCACTGAGCCCGGTCTTGAGCTTTCTTCATCCAGTCTCTGCTGGCTGTTTTTCGCAGGTCGTAGTTCCCCTGACAGGCGGGCGACCTACACTACGTTTGCCAAGTCGCGGTCTCCACTCAATGACACGTCTCCCCAGCGGTTATCTGTCCTGCGAGAGATGTGACCAGCCCACTGCCACTTCAGCGTACTAATTCTTTCTGCTATGTCAGCAAGTTTGGTAATCTGATGGATTACCTCGTTCCGGATTTTATCCATCAAAGTTACGCCGAGTTAGCTCGTTCCATAGCTTGCGGAGCGACTTTAAATTAGTGGACTAGTCTCACTGTATCAAATTACAAACAGCCATTAAAGAAAACGTATCTGTATTTGGATTGGACCTACAATATCAATTTCAGGCGATAACTGAACTAACTTCAATCAGACAGACTTTTTGCTAGTATCAGGGCCAATAAAAAGCCAATAATATTTTTGTTACAACCACGGATAAGCCCGCTCCCATGCTTAACACTCACCAGACTTTTGTATTACAGAATGTACGAATTCCGATGCACTTTACCTGACGATTACCTACTGACGGTGTCCCTATATGACTATGATATAATACCGCCCGACGAGCTGATTGGCTCCACAACGATCGATTTAGAAGACAGAATATACTCCAAGCACAGAGCAAGAGTCGGCTTAGCTACGGAATATACGACGTGAGTAGCTATTAGTTAAATATTCCTAAGTATTATTCTGTATGGCCGGTTTGTAATGTATCTAATGGAAGTCTATAAACAGACTGCGTAGTCGTAGTGCGTAGTGGGAAGCAGTCGCCTCCTTCTGCGAAGCATTCATGCTAGCGATGGAGAAGGCGGGACGCGTGAGGGACGACAGCGTCCACTTTACAACCCAGCCGCAGTGGTACACGCCCACGGCGACAGACGCCGCAAGACGATCTCCGGCAACCGTAGGCGCGGGCATGCGGGCGGCGAGTAATGGGCGACTAGCTGCCCGACCATCGACTATGCCCGAGTCGGTGACGCGTTGTGTTCCACGCACACCTCAAAAAGGGTCAGCACAATGACGGGGCCCCTTAGAGGGCCAAAGCCATCCGGGATCGCGGGACTCACGAATTATCACTCAAAAATATTTTCACCATTAGGTAGCTACATTCACCCTAAGTAACATAGGCTATATTCCCGTGCGAAGCCGGGACGGGCCGCTAGTATTTATTATATAACTTAGAATCATAACATAAGAATTATTTCTTTTTCTGCCATTATATTCATTGCAATGAATCAAAAATTTTAGCGAACTATTCATAACAAAGGTGGTGCACAATAAATTCGGTAGTTAAATACGTCTGATTCTGATACTAGACGATATTTATTACCGGTTAATTGTGTGTCACCTCCTTCACCATTGTCTCCGAGTTAACAACCCATGGTACTCTAGCAGACAGCAGCAACTATTCTTTCACGTAAGTCAATAATATTCATTCATCATAATTTCGTTATAAATGTATAACATACTATAGAGTGCGCGCTACGAGTGAAGGCCTGCGGAAAAATCGTAATACTCTACATTTTTAATGCTATTTGATGTAATGAAATAGTTTACTAGCGCCGCAAAGGACTTCAGTCGTGGCGCGGACTCTATTTCTACTTTTGTGTGGTGTTGGAAAGAAGGTTTGCTGATGCCCTATTCTGAAGTCATGCAAGCTTTTTAACACTTGCATGCTTTTAAATAAACAATTATCAAATGGAAATAACGAGATCATAAAGATAAAATACACTTTCAAAAAATAATTTGCACCATACCTATATTTCATTTTTACCGGTATTTTCAAGTGGCAGTTGATAGATGGCGGCCATTGACGGCTTCCTTCAAAGTTGGCTCGCATAGTATACAAACCTACAAACCCGTTTTTATTTACTAAGTAATACCCAGGTAAGTATTATCGACAAATTTGAATCATGACCGATATTGTCAATAAATTGTTTGGATCCGTCAAAATAACAAATATTAAGGCCATGGATATTCATGTGAATGCGGACCTAATTATACTGGTAGGTCATAATTCGAACTTGTCGATGGTTTATAAACACACAATGCAACTCTTACACTGACTGGTGACTTCCCTGCAAACTTAGCAACCTGTGGATTGGTAATTTGCGAGTTCTCATTGCTCCACTTAATGAGATCTCACATATAACATATTCAACTGTTTGCGATCTCTTCCGTCTCCGTTTCCGAGTCAGCAACGCATGAATGTAGCTCTTTACTAATTAAAACTTGACACATTTTACTCATCAATATCATGACATGTATTTCTTTATTTTTTCTAAAATGTAAAACATTTTGTAGCACAATAACATTTTATAACAGTGTGTAACATTTTGCTACGATTTGCTAAAAGTGTTATTCTTATTAACGTTCCAAGCTCCATCACTGGTTCAGCTTTTTGTTTAACATCGAAGAACTTTCTGTCATTTATCGTACGTCTCGCGGTCGCTAGAATGATAATTGATAATCAATAAATAAAGTCGGTTGTACGGTCGAGGGGATAACATTTTGTTACATGTGGTGTAACATTCCATCTATTTCTTTCTGCCACTTATTAGTTTCCAATTTTAGCTTTGTTAATTTTTCTTCTTAGTTTTGATAACTCGTTGCTTATACAAACGTGGTGGACAGTTATTTGGGCATTTGTTCTAATTTTTTTTTTTCCACAACTATCACACAACGCCATCTAGTCCCAAGCTAAGCAGAGCTTATGTTATGGGTACTAGACAACTGATAAACATACTTAAATATTTCTAAATACATACATATCTATCTATCTATAATATAAAAATGGATCGCTAAATGTGTTGCTAAGAGCAAAACTTGAAAACGGCTGGACCGATTCGGATGATTCTTTTTTTGTTGTGTTTGTAACCATCAGGACCAGGTTAATAAGGACTAAAATATTCTTTTTTTTTAAACTTTCTGTTATGAAACGCATAATGTATGTTATTCGTCATCTGTTTTTCGTTTCAACTGAAGGATCATAAGAACGTCTATTTGAAGATCATTGACAGCAACGTCGATGGTCTAGAGGTTATACGATTGGACCGATATATTTAGGGCACAGGTTCGAATCTTAGGATGGTATTTTTATTTGTTTTTTTTTTGTGATTGCTTTTTTTTGTTAAATATGCTGAATGAAATGAAAAAAAAAAACGGATTTTTCTTAAACTACACATTTTTTTTTGGGATGTTTAAATTATCAAATGATTTGTCTCGCCTTGGGTGAAGCGGAAAGGACTGTCGGATCACCAGACTTGACCAAAAAATATAAGCATGTAATTGTAAGACTACCACAGACCAATAACTTCTGATAGAACGACGTTTGTCGGATCAGGTTTTTACTGTTTGCTTACTCGCCAGGAAATCAAACAAGACATTTCGTTTACCTACCATAAAGTTCTCGGACACAGATGTTTCGGGAGGTACATGTGTCTGATGAGGAAGGAGGAAACGTCTGGGTGTCGCCACTGCGAGGATCGCCCGGAGGACACGTGCATACACGACAGGTGGAGCATATACGGTGCAGGACTGCCCCGCTTGGGCAGAGCACCGCCGTGTCCTCACGCAGGAGATAGGTGACGACCTCTCGCGCCCGGCATTGGTCGCGGCCATGCTGCGTGGCGAGACGGAGTGGGAAGCGGGCGCCTCCTTCCGCGAAGCAGTCATGCTCGCCAAGGCGGAGGCGGCACGCGCGAGTGAGAGGACAGCGTCCATCCCTCACCCACGCGGTAGTGGTAGTCGCCCACGGCGACGGTCGTCGCGGGACGATCTCCGGCCACCGCAGGCGCGGGCATGCGGGCGGTGAGTAATGGGCGACTGGCTGTCTGACCATGAACCATGCCCGGGTCGACGGCGCGTTGTTTTCCACACGCGACTCAAAAAGCGTCAGCATGATGACGGGGCTTCCCTCTAGAGGGCCAAAGCCTGCCGGGGTCGCGGGACTTATCTCATTACCGTGACTCTGGAACGTAAAGGGCTATTGAAGGAAGCCGTGGAATTTAGTCAGTACGAGTCTGACAGTCCCGCCCGCCCTGCCCTGGGTGGGAGGACTCATTTGATAATTTTACCACGATTAAAAAAACCATAAAGTTCTACAATAAAAATAAAACTTAATTTTGAATATTACGTAAAATAAGAAATCTGAAATTGAAATTTTCAGTGTGATTTTTAGTGACTTTCAAAAGAATTTTAAGTTTTTTATTCATTTTGTATTTATTATCAACTTTCTTTATAAGGTTCCTCTAGGGTTTGGCTAAATGGCAAAAAACGGAAACCTCATAGATTCGTCATGTTTGTCTGTCTGTCGAAAGTATAAGAGCTATATCATGTTGAAACTTGGTAAGTAGATGTATTATGTGAACCGCATAGGGTGCCTTTCCACCAGAGATATGCTATGTAGCTGTGCTGCGAGGATGTAAAAGCTGAGCTACGAAACTGTGTGACTGTTTCCATTGATGCTACGCTATGTAGCTGTGCGAGTAAGATGCGCTGTCACAATGTAGCTGCGCTACGCAGGGCCCCCGCTACCATAATTATGTGCAAAGTGTGCAATGCACACGGGCGCCATCCTCTAAGGGCGCCAAAGCCAAGGGCCCAAAAAAAGTATATCAAAAATAATTTTGAAATAGGGGTTGAGAACTTATAGGATTAGGTTTAAGTACCTACTAAAGAGTTCAAATATTTGATCTCACTTTTAGATTAAAACTTGAAGTCCGGAAACGTTTTACTTTTAGAGCTGACTGCGTTCGCTCTTCTATGCAAATTTACCATGTCCTATTCCAAAAACTCAAAAAAATTTCGCGCTCGCTTCGCTCGCGCTTCAAATAAGGTTGACATTTGCTTTTCTTGAGCTCTCTTTTGATAGCTCATTTTTTAATTACAAATGCTTCTTATGTGGTCTACACAATTTAAAATTTTAAGTTTGTCTTCTCTAAGATGGTATGGCACTCTGGGTGTGAACTTTGAGTCGCACTTTATGGTTTATTTTGTGTTTAAGTTCCGAGGCGGCAAGCTTTATAGCCCGAGGGCGCTGAATTTTAAAATTCACCACTGACCTACACCCATAACAAAAGATGATTCAAAATGCTATAAGGGGCACCAAATCCTTTTTTGCACACACAGGCGCCAAAATCCTTTTTTGCTACGAAAATGCGCCGCCACGAGGTAGTTGCGCTATGAAGATGCATAATGCGATACGAAGATGCGTAGCTGCGCTAACAAGATGCGCTGTCACAAGGTAGCCGCGCTATAAAGATGCGCTGCCACAAGGTAGCTGCGCTATTAAGATGGGCTGTCACAAGGTAGCAACGCAGCTCGAGCTATGCGATGTATCGATTGTACGGAAACGACCAATAGCACGCAGCGATAGCACGCAGCCACAGCACGCAGCCATAGCACGCATCTTTTCATATAAAAACACATTTTAGTTGAATCCGTTTCCACCAGTGCTGTGCTATGTAAATATGATTGGTGGATATCAAACGCATCCGCAGCAACGTAGCATAGCGCATGTCTGGTGGAAAAGCAGCCTTAGGATTTTCACACAAAAATTAAAATTTTGGGGGTTCCCCATACTTAGAACTGAAACTCAAAAAAAAAACTCCAATTCCATACGTGTGGTGTGGGGTACCTATGGATAGGTCTTTAAAAATGTTATGGAATTTACAAACATCTTTTTTTTCTAAACTGAAGAGTTTGCGCGTCAGACACTTCCAAGTGGTAAAATGTGTCCTCCCTCCTGTAACTTCCAAAATAAGAGAATGACAAAACTGAAAAAAAAATATAATTATGATGTACAGTACCATGCGAACTTCCTGCGAAAACTGTTGAACGAGATCAAGTAATTAGTTTTTTTTTAATATGTCATAATTCGTAAACCGCAATTTACCTTTTCAAGTTACAACCAACTACTAGAACTTTTATATTATGTTACTTGCTGCTATACGGAACCCTTTATGGGCGAGTCCAACTCGCCCTTGGCCGGTTCTTAAATAGCAGAAAAAAGTATTAAGAAAAAAAATCTAAAAGAATCGACTGTTAGGCGGTACGAAGTTCGCCGGGTCAGCTAGTTATAGATAAATTACACCCAGACACAGAACAAATGATCATGCTCATCACACAAACATTTGTCCTGGGTGGGAATCGAACCCACGACCCCCGGCATAGCAGTCAGGGTCACTAACCACTAGACCAACAGGCCAGTCAATTGATAACAATGTCAGTTAGAACTTATAACCATTTAAATGTTACCAACGTCTGCCTCCGAATGCGCATCAATGCATCACCAACTAACCACAAACTTGTCTAATGCGAATGGTCTTGCCAAAATGTGCCAAAACTTCATCAAATATTTTATTGTAATTGTAATAATTTTGGTTAGAAACGGGAGTTAAATTGTTTTAGATGCATCTCTAGGGTTATTTGTAAAAATGTAAAAGACAAGTATTTCATAAGTTTGTACTGAAAATTTTTCCATTTTGCATGAAACAACAGAATAGTTAGAGTTTTTAATTTTAATTAAATTATATTACAATTTATTGTATAATTAGGTATTATGATTGTGGATTGGCCCCTTATGGCAGAACTACTGCCAGATTTCTGCTCTCTATTGATGTGTTTGTTTATTAATTTCATAACACGTAAGTCATTATCATGTCATCAATTAGTATTTCATAATTGTTAAAATTTTAATATTTCTTCCTACCTACCTATATTACCACAAATTGTCACTGTAATAGCAAAGCCATCTGCATTGGCTTCTACCCTTTTCCCAAATAAAAGCCAATAATAATGTAAAGAACGCACTTGCACTTGACAAAAACTCTTACTCATGATACCTTTTCTCAATTTCCAGAATCGGTCCTAAAAAATGGCGTGATTGTCAGAAGCCCTCTGTAATATTGGAAGATCTTTGTGCCAAAAACCATTTACCTCCACCCATCTTCCCAGACAACTCTACGGTGGTTGTTAATGGCGTTGAATACAGGGACAACGAGAGCAATGGTAAGAGCCAATGGTAAATGGGCATGATGACAACATTGATATCCCTTAGTAATAAAGGTTTTCAAAAATAATGGACACGAATTTATTGCTTCTTTTATGAAACGCACTAGATCTCGAGAGAGGGCTCGTGACGTTAGAACTATGTAAAAATTATAAACCTACCTAGAAGTGACGTATTGTGATTTTATGAAGAGTTCTTCGCAATTTTGGCTTACGTAAAAAAGAAAAAAAACGGGTATTGATACAATCTAATTGTCTATTCTCGGAAGGGGACATGGGCTAAAAAAATCAAAATCCATCCAAACTTTCGCATTTAAAATATTTGCAATATTTCTTATCATAGTGTTACCTACTATAGAAAACTCCTGTTCTTTCACAGTGAGGAGTTACCGTTCAGCAGCAGATCGTAAAGAGAATATCTGCCTGAGCCTGCTGCACAGTTGGCACACACTGCCAATCTGTGGGTACCGCTTAGTACCCGAACATGTGGAGACTCGATCCTTGACGAACTCTGGCAAGAATGGACTGGAACAGGTACAGTTTTAAATTCTGAAGTACATCCGCAATCTGACTGACTTACCTCCCCTTTGATTTTTAATGACCCCTAAGAGATGGAATTTCCAAAAATCTCGAAACACCCATTTTATCAATTTTGTTTTTATACTAGACTCTGAGTGTCATAAAAAATACAAATTTCATCAATTTTTTCTAAAATCCGTTCTTAGTGCACACGCTACTACGTCATTTAGGAAACGTTTGTGCAAAATAATATGTACCATGCCCAGTATTGCTCAGCGGTTTCAGCTGTGCGTTGATCGATCTGTCAACCAGTCAGTTTCTTCTTTTATGAATACAAGAAGAAAAAAAGATTGTTGGCAATAGACTCACTACATGGATACATACATACATGCGTGATACTTAACCCGTCGAATATTACAGGCATAATGTCATACTGTGTCAAAATCTACTTTTCAGGGTAAACTCCAAATGTGGGTGGACATCTTTCCTCTAGATGCGGACGCTTACATACCGCCCGGTGTGAACATCACTCCACGGAAGCTTGAGGACTACGAGCTCCGTGTTGTAGTATGGAATGTTCAAGGACTGAAGACGAATGGAAAGAAGGCGCCGGATATTTACGTCAGAGCGTAAGTATTGTTGAATTACTTGTCCAATCTTTCTCATATGCTAGGAAACTTGTTGTTGAAGTGCGCGGGAATATTGCAAGGTGCGAGCGACGTGGTCGTATATCTAGGATCTATCGGTCTGATATCTTTATATGGAGTCATCGATGATGTCCTCCAATGTACGTCTTTTGGTTGAAATGATAACCAGTCACAGTCGTAGGCGCCCTCAGTGTGCATCTTTTAACTATTGTACTCATCATCATCATCATATCAGCTATAGAACATCTACTACTGAACAGGCCTCCCTCATAAATTGTCAACAGGACTGGTTGGAAGCAAACCTCTTTCAATGGGTTCTTGGAAATCTTATTCAGCGCGATCCTGCGGTCTTCATCAGATCATCTGTCCACCTAGTAGTTGGACGTCTCACGCTGCGTTTCCCAGTGATCTCCATTCGATAACTTTGCGGCCCCATCGGGTATCAGTTCCGCGTGCTATACGAGTATGACCTGCTCACTGCCACTTCAACTTGATAATTCACCAGGCTATGTCGGCCGAATCTCCTCATTTCTGACGATCACGCGTAGATACTCGGAGCAAAGCCCTCTCCATAGCTCTATGAGCTATTATTTATAAAAACAGGGTTTTAATTTTCTAAATAAATAAAGGGGGACGGGAATAATAAGTTATCTTTACTTGGAGGCAGGTGGATAGACACTGTAGAACAAGCACAGTACACGGATGTCCACTATAGTAGCTCAATGGGTGATGCAAGCTTCAACTGGCGCATGGTATTTCACTTCCAATATCATCCTGCTGAGAAAAAGGTAACTTTTACGTAACTTTTTTGCGTGTAATAATAATAATAAATTCTTCATCTCAAGAAGAGGAAAAGGATTTGTCAGACTGTTACCGGCTTATATCGAGCTGGTTTCTGCAACTATTACTCATCCAAAGCTTTGGTGTTACTGAGAAATGTACAAAGGGTGGCTAGTTATGTTGACTTTGGCCCATTCGCACCTGCGAATGATAAGAAATGGGCAAATATACCTAATACATTTCCTCACTTCGGTCTCTCAGACTAATCGTGTCGCCAAACATTTCTGCTATTCGCACACACATACGTTTCGCTCCGAAAGATAGTAGCAACTAGTCACGTTGCGACCGCCAGGTACTAATTATTGCTATCACTAAGGATAAAAAACACAGCGGGAGTGCTTTATCGTTCCAAACCAATGCACAAAATGACGCACAGTCTAAATCACAGCGTCTAGTCGTAACTTTACTAGCTAGATGTCACAATAGAGTTTATGGTAAAGTTTCTTTTTACAGTTGGTGAGAAAAGAAAAAGGTCCATTCACTGAGGTGGAGGAACACATGACCCCAATATTCGTAGTCCAAGTCATGGATAGCGATGCTGCTTCTCAAGATGACTTTTTAGGTTTACACTGAAAATTTTGCTTATCTCTATTTAAGTATGCCGATGGTGAATTCTGGGTTTTTTTGATAGTCTAGCACTCGTTTTCTTATATGCTTCTGTTTTATGTTGATTTCGGAGGGCAGCTATATTTTTATCAGTCTTTCGACTATTGCTTTTAGATCTGATGTTGGGAATTCTCATTGATCAAACCCTACTTTGAGTCCGTATTCCATAACCCACTTCCCAAAAAGACCAGTAGAGGCCATAACTTAGTGAAATTAAATAACACAAAATTAAGAATCTTGGCAGAAATACTCCATCTACCACTAAAAGTTAAACATGTTGTGTTGAACAGTTGACTAAAAAAAGTGTAACTGCAAAACGACCTTTATATGAACGTCAAAAGCCATTTTTCAGTTGACAGTTTAGTAGACACTTTACCCCTTATTAATAAAAAGAGAAGTAAAGTAACGCCAAGGTTAATCCTTAAAAATGTATGGTTAGTCCGAGGATTATCCTGGTTGTAACTTTAGTCCACGTTTATTAATAAAGGGGTAAAAGTGTTCGACGTTACACCGTGTCAGTTAAATTGTGGACTTGTAACAAAAAAAAAAAAACATGTTTTCAGCATCAGCATCTTTCAACCTAAATTCAATGGCCAAAGGGGTGAAGGAATCAAACAAATGTAACGTAGCAGCAATGGAGAAACAAAACAAGATCAACCTTTTCTCGACCATGAAGGTCAGAGCGTGGTGGCCTCTCATACACACTAACCGCATCACTGGCATGTCCACAGCGTCTGTAAGAAATTTTCCTTAAATCGTGTCAAAACGTTCATTGTGCGCTCAGCTAAGAAGTAGAATTCCCTGACAGAGATTCCAACAGATATCCATTGAAGTTACTGTGTTTTTCGACGGCAAAGTTATTGAAACTTATAACAACAATGGAAAATCGTTCCAATAACTTCTTCTATGTAAAAGAAAATACTGTAAGAATAACAATAAAAAATAAATTAATAGTAAGAGGCCGCAAAATCTTCGAGAAATGGTAGTTGGAGTCGTTTTGGTCCAGACCCCATTCGATATTAAAATAAGCATTGCTGAACAGCTACTTAATTGTGGGTGGATGTCTAATCTGGGGTCATCTATGGCATTTGGAAGAATGAGTTCAACATTTTATAGTCTCTGCCAATTCTCATTTTATAGTCTGACTTTAAGTTTTATAGTCACATCGAAAATATTTCCGATTTCAGGGAATTATTGATTTAGAGATGACTTTGCTGTCAAAAGAGAAGGCCGCTCTTATGCCAGTTGGGATTGGGAGAGAACCACCAGCAGCTTTGCCAGAACCAAAGTAAGAGACAATTTTATATTTAATTTTTAAATGGCAACATACCTATTATTTTTTCCGCTATTACGTTAAATAATAATTGATTGCGTTAATTGAGAACCTCAGTCATATTTATATGCCCGTTAACTGACTGAAAAACCTAGTAACCTAACTTAAACCTAGCCAGGTTAAAACGACTTGTGAATAGGACGTTACCTAACAATCTTCATTTCTAGTTTGCTATATTTTTGAACATTGACTTTGAATAATCTGTAGTGTTATTGGGTTTTTCGATTAGGAATTTCTCAGTAGCAGCCATGGAGTCTGGATTCGATCATTAGGCTCGCCGTATATTACACGGGACTAAAACACAACAGGATCGTGTTGTATGCAACCCTTTTCCAACTTGGTTCCAAGGTCTTTTTGGAAATCTTTAGGGCAGGCCAGTGGACGTCCTATGGCTGATAGGATGATGATGATGATGAAAAACAAGTGGGAAATGTGTATGTGCTATTATGTACACCTTCCATTACAGGCGTGATATTAAACATTACACATACTGACGAACCACAAAAATTTAGACATCTGTTGAACATGTGTCTAAAAAAAGTGCAACTGCAAAACGACCCATACATTACACAAGTTGACAGTTTTTTTGGACAAGGTGTTCAACAGATGTTTGTTTTTCAAGATAAACAGTTGTTAAATGGGTTTATTCCACTTTTTTCACCTGGGTGATATCACCTGAGTGAACAAAGTTGACAACATTGGTGTCCTCAATTCACCTCGGAAAAATATCACCTGAGTGATATCACCCAGGTGAATTGCGGACATCACAGTCCACTAAATCGCGTAAGAAAAGTCGCCTTTGTTCACCCAGATATTTTTCCGAGGTGAACAAAGTGGACAACTTTGGTGTCCACAATTCACCTGGGTGATATCACTCAGGTGATATTTTTCCGAGGTGAATTGAGGACACCAAGTGGTCCACTTTGTTCACCCAGGTGATATCACCCAGGTGAACAAAGTGGAATATACCGTTAAGAGGGCTTTCACACGTTTCGTTGTTTTTGTGCGACTTTTGGAACCTGATTCTGGGTATGTCATTGCCACAAATAAAAAAAAGATATATACTCGTGAAAGTTTGATTATTTCTGTGTGGAGTGCTTTAAACAAATTTTTAGATTTGTTTACATAAATGAGTAAAAACCTTGTCTCTGCAAAGGATGTTTCATAAAATTCTACTTTTTGTCATACTTTGGTACCGAATTACATAGAAGGTATAATAGTAAAATAATATTTGAGAATGTCCATGGTACATCTGAAAGATTATATTTGGACTGCATTAATCACTTTTTTATTTTCCATTCAGAAATACACCAAAAATAATTTTTCAAAACAGGAAGAATTTGACATTTTTTCGTCCGAAATTATATTTTTTATCTATCAATATTTACTGAATATTCAATCAAAAAGTATTGAATAACTAAGGTTACTATCTTAGCTTGCATTAAAAAAATAATTAGCTCATTTAAAAGTAAAATAATAGTATTAAACAATTATAATATGCAATGACAAAATTCAACATAAAACCAAGAACGGTTTGTTCTTTGATTTAGACGGCGCGGGGCGCCTTTTGAGGGAGGACGTATCGCTCGCAACCATTTTGACATTAGTCACGTAATTATTAAATTTTAAAATACACGCCACCATTCATGACCTTCATACGCGGCGCTAGTGTCTTTGTCATGACATCAAATTCCATGTGAAAAATGTAGTACCTCGAATTTTCCGCAGGTCATGAGTGGTGGCCAGTAATTTTTCCCAATCGCCAAGAATACAGCATAACCTACCTTTCTTGATACAAGCTAATATTTTGAATTAATTTAATTTTGATCTGTTTGCAATGTAAATATATAAATGTGTTGATTGTATTTTCCTACTATATTCGAATGTGGATATAATTTGTAGATAATAAAATAATGTAAATAATTCTGATAGCTTTTTTTCTGAATTGGTAATTAAATGTAATTTTAAACTTGCTAACTTCCCAAACATTCCAGTTCGTTTGGATAATATAGCTCGCTGCGGGAACCACATACCACCGACCATGCCCCTGGTGGTATGTCTTTTTATTACGTGGTAAAATCGTCAGATCAGCCCTTCCACCCAGGGAAGGACAGGACTACAGGAAGGACATACAAACTTGTACTGACACTACTGACTAAAATCTACGGTGTCCTTCAATAACCCATTGCGATCCGGGGCCATGGATACCTGATAAGACAGTCCCACGACGCCGGCAGGATTTGGCTCTCTAACGTGCGCCCCGAAAATCCGTGAAAAATTGATCTGATCGTTTTGAGGTAGCGGTTAACCCAGAGAAAAGTAACTTTAAAAAAAAAACTTTTTGAAAAAAGTACCGACTTCAAAAACGAATAAAAAAAAGTTTAAAATAACTTTTCTTTTGGAAGTCGGTGGCAATAGTCAATGAAATAAATAACAAAGCCACCGACTTCCAAAAGAAAATTTATTTTAACTTTTTCGTTTAAAATAACTTTTCTGAATACAAAAAAGTTTAAAATAACTTTTCTTTTGGAAGTCGATGGCAATAGTCAATGAAATAAATAACAAAGCCACCGACTTCCAAAAGAAAAGTTATTTTAAACTTTTTTGTATTCGTTTTTGAAGTCGGTACTTTTTTTCATAATGTTTTTTTTTATCAGTCGATTTCTTGTTATTAGGTTTAATCGAAGAGAGTTGAAGTCTTGTATCAGGTTCGGCATCCAGTCAATTGCGGTATTCCGTTTTGGCAGCTGCATTGTATTTTTTTTTTTTGGTAAAATCATCAAATGTGTCATCCCGAGTGGGACGGGATTTATTACCAGACTCGTACTGACTAATATCCATGGTGATCCTTCAGTAGCCCTTTACGTTCCAGGGTCACCGTTACCTGATAAGACAGTCCAGTGACCAAGACAAGCTCCGGCCCTCCAAGGCGTACCTCTCTGATTGGAAATCGCTTCTCGGCGGCGTAGGTCACGCGGCTGTCCACTCCCTCACGTGTTCCACCTCCTACTTCGCTAGCATGACTGCTTTGCATTCGAGGACTACTTCCAGTTTGAGTTGGGATTTGGCAAACCTGTACCACTCCATGTACCTAACTTTTTTGCAGCCAACTCAATAAGTGGACTAATATTGTGGGTCGATGTCAACGGCACCCCAATGGCCTGTCATTTTTACGGTTAC
The DNA here is from genome assembly GCA_954870645.1 of Agrotis clavis. Classification (NCBI taxonomy): domain Eukaryota; kingdom Metazoa; phylum Arthropoda; class Insecta; order Lepidoptera; family Noctuidae; genus Agrotis; species Agrotis clavis. Next base: position 27,728,083 of record OX940917.1, on the reverse strand, counting down.
ACCTCAGAAAGATAGAACCGGGTCGGATTGGCTCCTTTTTGCGGAAAAATTCACGTCTTAGCAGCATTGAAGTTCAAGCACTCAGCCGGCCATGGCTCTTTCGCCTGATATTATTTTGTGAATTTTATTCATGAATACAGATACTACTCAGAACAAAACATACAAAAAATAAGTTAGCATTCCAATAAATCGTAAAAATAAGCGAAATTGAATGAAAAGTGAGAAATTACAGGAATGTGTCAAGTTTCATAAATAAAATAATGAAATCGAAAAAATAAGGTTTTCAATGTTCCAGAGAGTTCTTTTTTCTCTTAAACCCTGTGTTATTTTACTGAAGGTGAAATGTTCTGTATTAAATAACGAACATTTTCTATACCATTTCAATAGAAATCAGTTAAAAAGCCTGAGTGACCAATTGTAGCATCGTAATTCGAGCATAAACGAATCTATGCACTGTTAGTCGCGATTGATCGAAGATGAAATCAGGTACTACTTGCTGTGCAAATGAAATAATGTGGAGTTAAACCACATTTTCTACGCAATTTTGAGCAGTTACGTACCTTCGTTAGGAAGTGAAAGCTCAGTTTTGCGAGACAGAGGTTATAATTTAAAGCTCACCAAAACATTCTGTTTCATGAGTGAAATGATCCGAAACCTGTTGAACTCTGATAGATCTGTCTTTATTAAAAAAACAATCCAGCTGTAACCCAGTATATGAAGCACTGAAGCCCAGTCAAAACAGTTCAATAAATTTTCTCCTTTGCAAATGTTTAACGATTTGCACCATCCGCTCACAGTTAACTGCAGGCGAACCAAGAATCTTCTTGAATATTAATTTTTAATCTTCATGGTGGATTATGGCCCACTCCCTCTCACAGAAAGGAGGCCTGTGTCCCAGCAGTGGGAACATTATAGGCTGATGATGAATGAATGAATGAAATCTTCATGGTGCCGATTCGAAATTGTCTTATCAATTATAGGGGAGCTTGTGGCTGGTCGCAATGGAGTTTGTATGACCGCGCAGTAGATTATCGCTCTCTTTGCGCGGTTTAACGAACTTGATGGTCTTCTTGGGCCTTACTCACTTTCTTCCTGGATCACGGCGTTTGGTGATATTACCCGTCTCTTTTGACAAATATTTTGTACCACTGGTTGGAAATATTCGAGCATTAAACCGACCACTTCTGGCTATATCTCCTTATCTATGTCACCGTAATCACCCCAAGTGGCTGGTTTTGCGTCCATAATTATGTCTCTGAATAGATGGCATAAATGACTGTTTGATGTATAATATAAGTCAAAGAAAAAGTTTGAAAAAATTTAAACACCAAATCGTAAATTCTAAATAATTTCAAAAATCTAATTAAATAAGTTATGAATTTAAATTAGCCACTAGAAACAAAATTAGCACTTGAAAGATATCATAACAAGATAATTTACTCGTATTATAGAATGGAATTAATTAATCTTTATAATGCACACTTTGTAAATTACAAATATATCCAATTCGTAGTGTGACACAATGTGCGGTTTAAAGTGTAATATAATGAATGGCCCTTATTTTATTTTGATAGGTATACATTTATCATATTATCCATTCGTTTAAGAATACAAGTAGTGTCTAGAAGCTCGGGATCTTACTTTGTTTATTCGAAAGAAAAGTGGCAAAAGCTCATGTTGTTTTCTTCCTGGTATACGAGGCATAGCTGTTTCGTTAGTGTTTTGTTTTTATGCGGGGGGCATCACGATGTCAAATTGACAGAAACTGTGTTCTTTCAGTGTGTACTAGCGCTCTTAAATGCTTGTCTAAAAAAATAAAGAAATGGAAAACGACCCTTACCTATATATCAAAGTTTAATGCCGTTTTGCAGTTGACACTTGTTTTAGATAAGTGTTCAACAGATGTTTAATTTTTTTTTTTAGTAAGGCGGAAACCTTGTTATCTTTTCCCAGACACCAGAAGACTACGATCGTAAATCACTTCAAGTGCATCAGAACTTCAGTGTGCACTAACTGGCGTAAGGAGAACATACTGGCATCGTGTGCTGCTGTGGTAATCATCACCATGTTCGCACTTGCTTGGTACTTGCAATTACCGAATGCACTTTATAATGAATTCAGGGTAAGTGCTGTCTAAATACAAGCGCAACTGGTAAACGGGAGGTCCTGCGAACGATTCCCAGGTCGGGCAACGTGTTATTGGGTTTTCCATCAGGAATATTTCAGTCGTGGAGTCGGAATTGGTACACCCACGCGATAGATATGAATGTTAATGGATGGGAACGAAGAGGAAGGCTAAAGAAAATATGGATGGATTGTCTAAGGAATGATATGAATGAAAAAGGAGTAAATGATACTGTGACGTCTGATAGGGGAGAATGGAAGAACAAAACGTGTTGCGCCGACCCCAAGTAGAATGGTATAAGGGTAGGAAGATGAAAGAGAGAGGAAAAAAAAGTTGGAATTTGTACCCAGTTGATGGTAATAGGCTTTCTCCTAATTACATGTGGCTTAAACATAATGCAGCTGGCGATGGTTAAAAAAAGAAAATTACCAAATTTTTACATTTTTATTAATGTAAATTTAAATTGATCAAAAAAGTATTTAAAGACGGCATTGCAAATTATTATTGAAATAGATATTGCCCAGTGCTATTGACTATTGTCCAGGGACCGTTGGCTTTTCTCTCGACGGTCTATTTTTATAATTTTTGTTAATTACTTATAATAATTTAAGTACTGGACAATAAACGACCATTAATTTGTTCTAATAATTTCTATTATTTTTCAGTGAAAAGCCTCGTGTCGCCAGAAAACAGAAACTATGAGCTTTGTTAGCGGCAGTGCGATCCGCCCTATCTGTCTGCCCTGATATTTTTAAACATTTTTTGTTTGTAATGATAATTATTAACATAACGTTCTTTTGTAAAAAGTATACATAAGTATCAAGATTTGTAAATAGGTATTTTTTTTAGATTTCAATTGTAGCAATGATAATTATTATATTTAAAGTTCTTTTTATCGTCTGTTTTTATTGCAATAAATGATAAGTTGTGAAATTGTTCGTATTTAATTTAATTTAGGGCTGGTTTTTCAATAGTCAGTTAACAGTTAACTGAGGAATAAAAATGGCGGGTTGACAGCTTAACTATGGGAAATATGTCAAACCGTTATTTTTATTCCTCAGGTAACGGTTAACTGACTATTGAAAAACCAGCCCTTATAGTAATTAAAGGATTTACTTCTTGAATGAACTTAAACTCTTAACCCTTATTTCAAATTAAATAATAACCTATTATATTATTTTGTTTCTGTGCACTGTCATTTCTTACGTATTATGAATATTATCGAAACTAAGCAAGAAAATGAAAATGTCAATGTAATGCTGATGAATGAGACATGACTACTGAATGACGATTATACATATATGTGATAAATGGTGGATCTAGCTGAATAGATGCGGTACGCGAAGCTTCAGGCCCGGTATCCACCAAAGCGGAGAGGAGAGGAGATGTGTTTGAATAACCAATCAGATGTCCACATCTCCTCTCCGCTTAGCTTCATTTGACATCTGTTGACATAAACCGACCGGTGAGGGAGCGCCTTAGTTTTAGACCGGATACCGGGTCTAAAACTAAGGCGCTCCCTCACCGCGAGCTGCCTACCGCTGATCATGGAGACGAGGGTGCGTGGCTGTTTTGTTACTGTGGTTTCCTTGCTCTTATAGCGATTTCTATATCAGTAGTTATATTTATAAGAGAGAGTTTCAAAAACAACTTTGATGATGCTATACAAAAAAGTAATTTACCAATATTTTAAATTCTATTTTAGTAAACATCTGGTGCAAATAACTTTGTATCAATTGGCATTATAAAAAATAACCTTTTTTTAAGTATTTGATTTGATGCTACACACGAACCTGCGGATTTGGTTTCAGTGTTGCCAAATCAAAACTCCATAAACCAACAAATTCAAATCGATTTAAAATACAATGCAATCTCTCCACTATATTGAAATATACTTTTCATAAGATAATTTATATAAATAACATTCTAATAAACGATATAATTAATAGGACTTCAAAAATGATAAAACTGAGGTTTTATGCATTATTTCTGGAGAAATCATAGCAGTATAATCGATTTCATATGAATCGATAATATATATGTACAATTGTTTTTTTTTTACGCGATGCTTAAAAAATGTTGTGTTGAATTCAAAATGACAGTTGTCATTTTGAATTTGCATCGTGATTGATTGATGATTTTGTGAGTTTTATAAGGAACACTATTAATTTTTGTAATGGATTTCGATTCTTCCTTTCTTGGCGACCCCGGCACTTCTTTGGAAAATAACATTGAAGGGAGGTCAGGTCAGCAATAAAACAATATTGCTGCAACTGTTTGGTGGGCCGTAGAACAGTAGGTTGCTGTGCACATAATTATGACAATTATTTGGTTTTTAAGTTGGGAAAGATATCAGGAACATAAATAATTCCACCTGCTAAGTTCCTTGACAATGTTCTCATAACTTATGAATCTGACTAATTAACATAAAAAACAAGTTTTATTTCATACATAACCTGTTTCAGTTAAATGTTAAAAAAATATCTAAATAAAAATCTTGATACAAAACTAGCTGTAGATCCTCATTCTTACTGATTTGAGCTAATAAATCAATCACATATTATTAGCTGAACTGTTTGTTTAAGAATGGCCAAAGTCCCATAGAAATTGGACAATTCCCTTTGGTGGAAAATATTTTACTATTCCACATCAGTTCTCTCCTATTTTCCTTCTTGATCTTTAGTATTTCTAGTTTTACGGCGCTCCCTCACCACGAGCACCTGTAATGTACCTAACGTTACAGAATCGAACATTAATTTCATCAATAAGTGAAGACAATCGAGCATCACAATGCGCACTTTGTATCAAATCCATACTAAATGTACGCGAATGCTCGTCAGTCAGGGAGGTAGTATTGTAATGTAATGAGTCGAATCTATAATGTTACATTACACGCGAATGCTCCCGAGCGCCTTTCCACATTCCTCAGTAATCACCAACGTTAGTTAGAATAAACGGTTCGTGTTCTGCTCAAAGACAAATATTGTTCTTTCTTTATAAACAAGTGAAAGATTGCATTGCCGATTTTTATATTTTTATGTGTTATCATATCCATAAATACCTGTTTGTTACTTTTTCATTTTAAAACGTGTTTAAAAAGGAAAAAGTTTTGGATTACGTAGCAAACCTATGTATTTAAGGATAAGAAATCACATAAAAAAATAAAAATCGGCAGTGCAAATTTTCACTAGAAGTTAGAGCGCGTTATGTAAAAAGTTAATTTGGAGTGAAACTGAAATCGTTTGTTGGATTTTTATACTTGCCTATTCTAACTAATACATTTAAACAAATACAAAAAGAATTTGAGGCTGAGAAATTTTTCGCAGAGAGTTATAAGCAATTTTCATGTTTTGGTAAATAAAACGGAACTTCTCGGCTAAAAAAATTTTTGGATTATTATGCATCTGTAATCTGTATCACCTACTCTCATCATATATGCCAAATTTCAGCGCCGGAGGAATTTTTCGGAAGTCTTCATACAAAAAAATTCTCGTTCACTGGACTATAATTTTCATCAATCGTTTCGTGCGGCTTCAAGTCAGAAACGAAGTTATGCGACCCAGCCGTCAAGATATTTGCAAAAAAGTTTCACACGTTTTACAAAGATGGTGCTGTAATCAGTTTTCCTTGTGCGTACTATTTTGGTAGGTACACTATTTCTCTATTATCACTGTAGTGCAGTGCAAACGACAAAAAATGTAATATTTAATGTACTTTTAAAAGTACGAGTAATTTTCAAAAACATTTATACTCGTGTACTCGAAATTATTTGATTCTTTAGACAAGGCTCGTCTCTCTATCTCGTATTTAGTTTATTTTATAATCATAATTATATTGAATTACAAATGTGATTAAATAAATTAGGTTATTTAAAAATTTATTTATTTCTCTATCACAACTGTAATCAAATTTTCATAACTAGAGAAACTTCATTTTGAAGTCATAAATAAGCACGTGACACAAGTATAACCAGCATCACCCCATTCGAATCAGTATTCCTCATGTCATTGACTTTATGACAATTTTCCACATCCGCCCATCGAGAAGCCTTTGAAAAGTTTTGTCCACCGAAAGGGCGTTACACGCATGCCTACTCAAAAGAGGTGTGGGGCGCCCATTCTCTACACACTCACCGCGATGACCATAATAACCGCGGCCGCGCTCCGTCGCCTATCCGAACGCACGCAACTTTTTTTAAAACTTTAAAAAGAAAAAAGAAAAGTTCTAGATACAATTCGCGCACCAGTGATTGATTTGTGTTTTCGTGGATTCGCGGTAAGTTTTGACATTTGATTATCTGTGACGTTTATTAGAGTATTCTTGTTTTGTTTGGCGCTCATTTAATTGTTTGCGATATTTTTAAAAGTAGATAATTGAATTATTCGGATGTTTCATTAAAATAAATAATTATTTACATAATAATTATAATCATGTTTATATTTTATTTTGGAGTTGATTTAAAAACAATTAATATTTTTTCTGAAGTTTAAATTATGGCGTTTTATTTTGCTATTGCAAAAATGTAGGTTAATTGCCTAAATTTTCCAGTCTACGTCTGCTATAATACTTTAGACGTCTCAATACATTTTTGCCATTAGATAGGGTTGGTGGTCTAGGATAAAAACAAAAATAAATATTTACGCATGCGCCTTGTTCCTCGATAGCGTAATAAGTTTTTGAAAGAAACAAACAAGTTGTTTAACCTAAGCATTATACATATTTTTTTGGAGTTCTGATTTAAAAAATATGTTATAAAAAAGGTACAATAAAAAAAAACATTTTTCAAATAATTTCTACGTAATTTTAAAAAGCGGTTAATTTATTTTTGTGATCTTAATTTATACACTAACAATAACTTTATTGATATAACCTCGAAAGTGATTCCATTATACTGCATGTAGGTACCTATACTTACCTAAGTTTTGTACTTCGCTGAGTTGACTAATTAATTAAATACCTAACTTTTTTGCAGTTCTTTTGTTTTTTTTTTCATTAAATGACATCTTGTGAGATGTTCGTTACATATAGTATTGTATACAACATTTTTGGATACAATACTATATGTAACGTACATCTCGTACACAGGCTCGTGATATTATAATATACCCATACATTATTCTGTAATATGGGTTCACCGACATATTAATTTATCATGAAGCCGCATAATAAAACGATTTAATAAGAATGCCTTTCTTTCATTAAATGTTTTATTATTTTCGGCGACAGCTATTTAGGTGTATTCATTTAACTTATTTCCTATATTATTATAATTTCGATGCAGAGACCACTTTTCTAAATTTTATGCAGTCATATGGAATTTGCTCTCTTGTTTCTCTACCTACATCATACAGGTCTTCAATCAAAATCAAAATCAATTATCATCATCAGCCCATACATTTTCCCACGGCTGCGACACAGGTTTCCTCTCTGTGAGAGGTTTGTGGGCCATAACCCACTATGCGGTCCCAGAGCCAGAACTTTTGCCCAAAAGCGGGACAGTTACAGGCTTTTTTTTTTTTATCGTGGTAAAATCATCAAATGAGTCCTCCAACCCCGGGCAGGGCGGGAGGGACTGTCAGACTTTTACTGACTAAAATCCACGGTGTCCTTCAATAGCCCTTTCTGTTCCGGGGTCACGGTAAGGAAATAATCCCGCGACCCCGGCAGGCTTTGGCCCTCTGAGAGGGGGGCCCCGTCATTATGCTGACGCTCTTTGAGGCGCGCGTGGGACACAACGCGCCGTCGACCCGGGCATGGTCCATAGTCGGGCAGCGAGTTGCCCTTTAAACAGTTACAGGCTGAAAAAAAACACAGGTAGAAAAAAAAACAGAATTTTTTAAAGCATTGTGTCACCATATTTTCTGTCTTCCTCTGAAAACTTCGTTTCATTATTGACCTTGTTTAAACACGCAACCGTAATGAATTTCCTGAAGCTGAAGAAGTTGCGAGGAAACTACGAGCTAGCTCAAAATTCTTAACAAAAAAAACAGCTGCAAAAAGGTTGGAATTTATACTGTTACATTTTGCTGTTAATAGAAAGAAGACCGGCCGTTATTCAACCCTCATTATTTGTAATTGTGGGCGTAGCTAGGATGTTTTTCATGGCTGTAGCAAGCTATGGGATCATCGACAGTCAATTAGCAAAGTAGGTACACGATCAATGTCTGACATCACCAACGTAACCAACAATGACCATTATTCTTTATTTTGGATGTGGTGTACGTAAAATACCACGGAATTTTACTACTTGTCGGGAAAGCAGTAAAATTGTGTTGTTTTGATCGTTCATAGGAACATGTTTGGCGGTCCGTACTTATGAAGATATTATCCTTTGCTATCAAACGATGTTATTGATAAGTGATTTTGTCGACAAACAAAACTACGATTCAAATATAGAATTATGTTAGTACCTATGTTATTCCCAAAAATGGTAACAATGGATTTTTTAATAACGTTTTGCTTGACCAGATGCATCAGATTACTTTAATTTAAAATAGCAATCCGCCCGCGACTTCTTCCGCGCGGATTTCAAAATATAGGCTATGTCATGCGCTGAGATTTTTTATATGACTTAAGCTTTATATTTGTGAAAGAATTGCAATCTGTCCAGTAGTTTAGATTTTATCCATCACAAACAAAATTAAACAAATCATATCTGATGAAGATTCAGGACGTACGAGTAGAAGTCAGATATGATGTACTTTGCGACTGGGAACCAATCGCTTCTTGAACCTTGAACGACCATCAAAGAACTACATATGTCTACCAAGGCCAACGGCATAGCAAGGATGGAAACATCAGAAATAATTTTTATTCTATTTTTTATTTATTTATAAACGAATTGCTCCACACTTAGGATTTTTTTCCTGAATCGTGGGTACGCTTACAAACATAGAAACTCACATACAGAAACACCCAGGCCCGGAACAAATTAATACTTGCAGATCCTATTAATTGAAGATAATATTTTTATTGAAGGGAAATTATGGCTAGACTTCCGAAGGTCTTAGTAAACAAGCAACTACTGTCACATAATGGACAATACCATAGCTCTGAGGACTTATTCCACGTGGCCCGCTATAAAGTGTTGGAGAACGTTCACGACTGCTACATTTTCCTTTTATTTCCTTTCTTGTACTAGCTATTTCTTTACTTCCAACGAAGAACTGTCTTTTGCTACACATTTTCTTAAATATCGTTGCGACTTTTTTTCTACATTAATTTATAGTCAGTTAGGTACTTCTAGAGATAATTACCGGTGAGTGAAAGTTCAATTAATTTATTACATTCAGACCCGGAACGACTAGGTATTGTACATGAAGGTTATGTAATAGTACATTATGATATAAGTGCGGTAAGTTGATCATTACAGCTGAGGCGATATTGTTATCACGAGCCGTAAGGCGAGTGCTATAAGAAAGCAGAGGCTGTAATTATCAAACCGCACGTATGTCATACGACGTTTTATAACACATTTGTGAGTAAATAAATAAATTACATCGAAAAGGAAAAGCAAGCGGAATAATTTTTACTTTTTCACAAATTAGCGATGCGCGCGCACCAGCATCTTTTGTTTATGGCAAAGGCACAAAAAACAGCCAGTATTACTAATAAAGTAAATTAATTCTTTTGTGGTTTTATTACAGATAAATGGTTGTAATTAATTGTCAAAATTAATTAAATTAAAGAATAAAATGTTCATTTATTATATTTCATCTCCCAAATTTAATTTTAATAATAAAATGTTGACCGCTTTTCTGACATAAAAACTCTTTGCTAAGATTTAAAAAAGTACCGTACGTTTTAGACGGAGCATCTTGATCAACGACGATATAATACTAGACTGGTAATAACAGGCGACCGATGTCTGCCAACACATTAGGCAAAAAAGTCTTATATCCGTCTCATTTCGACCAATCCTGTGAGCCGTCAACATACGTTGAGACAGAACCGACCTTGAGTTAGCCAATCACAACGCAGTACCCCGCCTCCCTCGCTTACGTAGTACCTCAGCGAGTTGGCAGAATAGTTTTGTTCGATAAATCGTGCAATGCGTAGTCTAGTATTATATCGTCGTTGATCTTGATAAACCGTGCGTTTTACTTTGCCATTACCGCACTAGTGCGTTTTACTTTACCATTACGCACTAGTGCGTAATAAGATACATTACGATACTGAAATAGGTGCAGTAAGAGACCTTTTACGAGCAAATGTGTTATAAACATTTTTTCTAAATACTTCCTCGAAAACTGGCACTTATCACCCTACGATTAGGTTCAATATGCAGTGTAATTCTTAATCGTGATTTTCGTTCTCTGCCCTTTTTTTTTTTTTTTAGCGTGGTAAAATCATCAAATGAGTCCTCCAACCCCGGGCAGGGCGGGAGGGACTGTCAGACTTCTACTGACTAAAATCCACGGTGTCCTTCATAGCCTGTTATGTTCCGGGGTTACGGTGAGGGAATAATCCCGCGACCCCGGCAGGCTTTGGCCCTCTGAGAGGGGGGCCCCGTCATTATGCTGACGCTCTTTGAGGCGCGCGTGGGACACAACGCGCCGTCGACCCGGGCATGGTCCTTGGTCGGGCAGCGAGTTGCCCTTTACTCGCTGCCCGCATGCCCGCGCCTACGGTGGCCGTTCGTTCTCTGCCCTTGTGCGGAAATAAAAACATCCCCAGATAACTAAGTCTAATTATTCGGCTAAAAGTTCGGTGTCTGTAGGGCGTAAATATTTTTTTTAACGTTTAAATAGTGTTGATAAATGGAATATCATAATATACAAACATGATTATTTAAAAAGAAAAAAATACTTTTATTAACAAATTAATATTTATTTGTATTCTAAATTTTATTGATTAAATAATCTAACCTCATGTTAAGGCTGTATAGCGGCTTCATACGAGTATCTTTGCTCCTCCTTCAACCTGGTGAAAATAAAATGCGAAAATAAAATAAAACTATAGTTTGCAGATAAAATTATGGCAAATTTATTTTTACTTATAGTATTTTATTTCTTCAAAAGTGTTTTGGAAAACGTCGTTCGATACATTGCTTGCGCATTATGTTTTTGCTTTTCCCGGCTGCTTACAAGCTACACCAAGGGCTCTACTGATAATTTCACCTCGGATGCGATAACAAAATTTCCCCAGTTAAACTCACAAAGTTTTTTTTTCTAAAATTAAAGTATAAAAATGTTTATTTCTTCAGTAGGTATGCCATCTACATTCTACAGTTGCCTATAATTTTCTCAACTATGTTAATCCTTTTCTATGAAATAAATTAATCAGTTTCCAATATGAGTGAACCTTATTATCATAATCATATTATTATAATATTGTGAAAGTATTATTGGAACGTAATGTACTTAATCATCAATCACTATACTAAATAAACACCACCACGCGCTTTTCCTTATCAGGCTGACATAGTGTGATAACAATATGAGACAACGATTTATAATATGAATGGCTTGTTATAGACAATTTAATGAAAATTGGTTGAAACTGTGACCATGTAAAATACTGTTCAGCTGCATCTGGTTCAATTGGAAGCCGACACCAACATAGGGTTTAGGCGGATGATGATGGTCGAAATTGTGGACGGAAGGCTGTTTTTATAAAGCAATATGACGGAATAATTGCATTTTTTTGATTACTCACGCGTATAATTAAGAAGAAAACTAAATTTACAGGTAATGCTTAATACATTGCATTCACAAACTGACGCATATTCCCATTGTGGAAACTATAGAACGCCACTCGCTACGATTCTTACATCAGGCCTGTAAGGCAGAGCGCGATCAGTTCCGGCAATACGATCTGGCGATACGATCTGATCGCAAGTTCGACTAGTCCATGGTCAAATTTTTAAAGTGGGTTTTTCACTTAGTACATAGTTTCAAAATTCTTGTAAGTAGGTATTTGGTACTAGACGAGCTTAACTATACATTTAGTAAGGCGTGTTTTGCCGCACGCAAAATACGCGCATACGACGTGGAGTTGCGGATACCAGCCCGTTATACAATACAGTACATTTAGTAAGGTATTGATTTATTCATATATTTTAGGATGGTGATATGGTACCTATTTGTCGATGGTAGTCCGGAAGATAGATTGATTGAGATCAATAAAAATATTGGAACCGTATTTTTTCTTTTGTTACGGTAACCTTAGTAAGGTAAGGTAAGCTTCATCAATTTATGATGAAGATAAAATGGTTTTAAAAATCACAAAGCGTCACTTGGTCGGTATAATTTAACAGGCGTTATGACGTCACAAGCCCTCACTCCCGAATTTTATAGTGTATTTATCTTTGTCTAAATTAATTGGTAAAAAAAAAACATTTATACAAATAACATTTACACTATCTGAAGCACCAAACAGATTATTAATATATTTATGCAGGAGCGAAACTTTTGTGTTTCTTAATTTATCTTAGTATCTAACTGAAATAGACCACAGCCTGCTGGCTGGTTGACGGTAGAATAAAGTAATAATAGCAGAGATTAAAAACTCTTAAAAACAAGTAGACAACTGTTAGTAAAAAACTGTAACATTTAGGGCTGGTTTTTCAATAGTCAGTTATCCGATAACTGAGGAATAAAAATGGCGGTTTGCCAGCTTATCTATGGAAAATATGTCATACCGTTATTTTTACTCCTCAGGTAACGCTTACCTGACTATTGAAAAACCAGCCCTTAAGAGACTACCTATATTTTCCTTACATTCAAGAAAACAAAAACGAAGTCGGTATTAGATTTTTCAGTGTAAGTTTTAAAAAGAAATTCACTTTTATATTTCTTTATATACCTACCTTTACCGAATGAAAACTGAAGAAAATAAAACGGCTAAAATTTAAATGCGCATCAATAATTCTTTTTTTGTACACAGAAATAGAAGCCCCGCGAAGCGGGGCTTCGTCGACCTTGCTTAGGTAGATTTTTTTTTATTACACCTCGTTATGACATATTTTAATGAACATATTTTGGTGCACATTCAGTATATTTGGTGGAACACAGGCAAAATTAGGTAAATGAAATGGGAATAAATTGAAGTACTTTTAAATACCATCCAAATAAAACCAGCATCATTGTCTTAATTCTGTGAAATTCTTCTCCCTTTATGTATTCATACCATCAAGTACCCGTCGTATCTATGATATTTTCACCCCTATAAAAATACCGAAGAAATATTCATGGTCAGCCCTCGAATAAGCTTGCTCCTGATTTAATGTCACACTTCAGTGCACACAAGGTTCAATATTAAAAGAAAATGTACCTATATTTTAGAGATAACATCAAATATGATGGATAAGTTCTGGTTAATATAACGACATAAAATAAGCATACAGATAAAGTAATTCTGAAAATAAAAATATGCCTAATGAACTCAAACTGTAAAAATAATAATGTAACACTCGTTTCTCCTGTTCATTGCTATGACATTTTGACTGAAGACTCTTGAATTTGGTTTGTTCAACTGCAGTAATAGAAACAAAACAACGAAAAATTAATGTTAAAATATGAATTAAAGATAGTTTTACACTAAAGTTTTATCACATTAATTTCATCCGAATGCGTGATGTCACCGATGTTATCATAAACCATTACACCTTTATTTATTATCCCATCAATTATATTTTGTACACTGTCATGTTTTGTGGGTAGAATACCTTTTATTTTCATTAGCACATTTTTTTATTATTGTCCTTTTTTTGGTCATCATTATCCCTAGCTCATCATCTGCCTAGCCTTTTCGTAACTATATGGGGGTCGGCTTCCAGTCGAACCAGATGCAGCTGAATATCATGCAGTATTTTACATGGAGCGACTGCCTATTGGACATCCACAACCCAGTAACTGTAATACGATACCCCATGGTAAGACTGGTTGCTCAGACTTAAGATTCTTCTTCTGACAGTAATGACTGTCAAAGATCTACAAATGACAGCCGGGACCAACGGCTTTCTCTACGTGCTTTCCGAGGCACGGACGAAACTCGTTATGACAGATGGTCACCCATCCACATACCAACCCCTATGCTGCTGGCCCCTATAGGCTGTAATTAGTTAGCCACGAGCTTATCCCTAGCATTATCCCTAGCTAGAAGACCTAAATCATCATTATTTTTAGTGACAAAACGTATGGTGTCATTCGTACTAAAAATCTTTATGTAGTTGTCCTCAGTGACATAAAATGGTAGTATTTGAATACCTAAAACCTATCTAACGTCACATCACATGGTAGACATTAAGTACGGAAGATCGCCCTTTCTCAGTAAAAAGATTTATGGGTTACATCAGCAAATGACAGCTACCGAAAAAAAGTATATGGTGTTTCATAATGTTGTGTCATCGCATTTCTTCTTTATACGGTCGTACTCCCCGTTATAAATGGATACCACTAATGTCTTCATTTATAATCTGTAAGACATAGTAATAAAGATAACTAGGGCTTAGATTAATCCAGGGTGCAAAAAGAAAACACAAACAGCACCAACAGTTTGTAATATTACGAAATACGATTTTATAATTGTGTTTTTATTATTTTAATACATAATTAAGAGACACGATATTAGATTTTAATTTTGCTAAGCCGGGTTCAGTTAAAAGCCGGCCCCAACATACTTGGAAAAAAGGCTAAGCATAGCCAACGTGCAATGGAGCGCAGTATTCTAGGCGTCAAACTAACAGACCGCGTACGTAAGGCCGCTGCACTGAAATGGGCTTGGCCGAGCCACTTCTGCCGCAGACCCAGTAAATTGTGAGCCAAAATAACCAGTTTCTTGAGTCCTGACACAGCCAGAAGGCGTCGTGGTAGACCTCGTAGAAGATGGCGGGACGAGCTTGACAAAACCAATGACTAGTGGTCCACTTTGGCCCTGGATCGTGAAAACTGGAAGTCATGAGGAGGGCCTTTGCACAGCAGTGCGATGATGTAGGCTAGCAGTATCAGTATCAGTATCAGATAATCGAATGTATCTTACTTTTTTTTAAATACATAACACATAGTAGGTACATAAAATATTGACGGCCAGGGGTAATAATTTGGACCCGTAAGGTTTTAATTAGAGTTTCACTTGTATGATTGAAACCTTTTTCAGCTTCATACTCCCATGGCAAAAATCTGGCTACCTCCAGTTCCAAACTCTTATGTTTTCCTATCACTCCTAAAACCAAATTGGCTATGAAAACATTCTCGCATAATCAATTACAGCGTGAAATCCGAACAGAGCTCGCTTATTGCCAGTATATTAACTTTATGGGATAGGGCCTACCGCAATTTCGTCTCACTGGAAAAGTGAAAAATAATCAGTTAACCCAGTTTTTACGCTCATAAAACAATGACGTCTGATATGTCGATAGTATTTTCCAACAGTGGGTTCTTGCATACCAAATAACTGTATTGACATTATAAGATACATAATATTATAAAAATTGGAACACGTAACTTCAAACTTACGTTTCTGGAAATTCCTAATCTTAATTATGCCTTGCGTATCAGCACACAGATTACATTGATGAAACTATACAATTGTTAAATAAAAAGTAATTCGACCGTTATCTTTTATCTCACAAGATTCTTTATAAGAACGTTTAAAAAATATTTAAGACAGTTTAAAGATAATTTATAAGGACGAACGCGCTTCTAAATTTTATAACCTATTTTAGTACGTTTTTGTGTGAAAAATAAAAATGGAGGGAAAGGCAAAAATTTATGATGAAAAGAATCATACAGATCAAAATAGGAAAACGGAAGATGTTGACTACGACGAACTGCTTTCGTCGGCTGGTGAATTTGGCAGATATCAACTGTTCCTGTTCTTCGCCACATTTCCATTCTACGTGTTTGGTGCATTTTCATACTTCTCACAAGTCTTCATCACGGAAATGTCTCCCAACCATTGGTGTCTGATCCCAGAATTACAGAACTTAACAATCCTAGAAAGAAGAAGTCTGGCCATACCCCCTGATGATTCACCCTTTGGATATTCTCGTTGTTTGCAGTATGAAGCTAACTGGACTGAAGTGATATCTTCAGGAGTTCCTGCATATAAAACGTGGAATACAGTGCCCTGCCAGAATGGTTGGGAATTTAATAAGACAGAATTTGCATATCCAACAATAGGAACTGAGATGGGCTGGGTGTGCGAGAACAACAGCAACCAAGCAACTGCACAATCTTTTTTCTTCGTTGGATCTATTGTTGGAGGCTTCTTAGTGGGATGGATTGCAGACCGCTTTGGAAGAATACCTGCCGCTGTATGCAGCAACATGATCGGAGCCGTCGCCGGCACTGCCAGCATATTCGTCAACAATTTCACTGAATTCACTATCTGTCGTTTCTTCATGGGTATGTCATACGACAACTGCATGATGATGACCTACCTACTGCTATTAGAATACGTTGCACCAAAATACAGGACAAGGATAACTAATATGTCGTGCGCCATCTTCTTCACTTTGGGGGTAATCGCCTTACCATGGATTTCATTGGCTTGTGGGCATTGGAAAACAATTGCACTAGCAACAAGTTTGCCCATGGCGCTATCTCTGCTCGCTCCTTTTATCATCCCAGAAAGTCCAAGGTGGTTATTGTCTAAGGGAAGAACTGATGAAGCTGTGAACAAAGTTTTAAATATAGCTCGTGCTAACAAAAAAGTGGTTCCTCAAAGCCTAATAGATGGATTTAAGTATACTGCATTAAATAGTAAAGCAGTGCCTGGAAATATAATGGAAATGTTAAGAAGGCCATTACTTTGCAGGGTTTTCATCTGCACGTGTATAGAGTTTATGTTTTCTATGATTGTTTTTGACGCTCTGATCAGAACCATAGGACAATTACAGTTTGATTTCTATGTGTCTTTTACGGTGATATCACTAACAGAATTTCCATCACTGGTTATTCTGTCTTTCGCATTAGATTACACGGGAAGAAAGTCCATGACAGTGGTTGTATTGGTTTTATGTGCTATATTTAGTTTTTTGATACCTTTTGTTGGTGGCGGCCTAGCGTCTGTTTTGTGTGCAGTTGCAGCAAGATTTACAGTAAATATGGCTTGCAACACTGCCATGCAATGGACAGCAGAGATGTTGCCAACATCAGTCAGAGGTTCAGGTTCATCAATTGTTCATATTTGTGGATATATTGGTACTGTTATATCACCGTTTGTAGCCTATCTTGAGATATACCAGCCTTGGCTACCTATGATTATTGTTGGCATTATTGCTGCGGCGACTGCTTTAATAAGTTTGACTCTTCCCGAGACAGCTAATAGAGATATGCCCCAATCCTTTGATGATGCTGAAGAGCTGATCAGGAGTCAGGGTTTCTTTGACCTTCCTTGTACTAAAAAAGCTGTTGATGAGAATATGGAAGGCAATGCGAATGAAAGTTTTGAATTTAACTAAACTTAGGTACGAAAATTTTGCACTGCTATCAAAAACGAATTTTTGTACGATTCTTTCTGTGCTAGCGAATTATTTATAAGCTTCAAGTGATAATCTACCCTTGAAATATTTTCTTATATCTCCAATTACTATAGTAATTCTAGTCGCAGATATTAAATGACATTTTAAAAGAAATCGCTTATTACTTTCAATTTCCTTTATTCAATTTTCTAACAAGAGCTTCTTTTATAGTTTTTCTAAAGCAGACGATCATGTTACTAACCACTAAGTCCTCTGTGCTCTATAAAAGTTAATTTTAAGTCTAAAGTAGACGATGCGACACAAAGGGTGACCTTAAATTATTTATTGCGCTTCGAGTTCCTTATGTAACACTATACAGCTATACACATACTTCTTAGCATTTTCAGAAGCGTAATATAAACGAAAACGTAGACTAATAGTTTCGATTATTTTGTTTGAAAATTTTGGCAAACCAGTACGCCAGCAGGTCAACCTTTTCGAATCTGTCAAATTTTACCAATCGAATATTAACTTTCCACTATTGCGATAAGGTTGAAAATCTATTAATGTTATTTGACAGATTGGGTAGGTTGGTGTACTGGCATCTATACAACTTTGTTTAGTTAATGTGATCTTAGGGCTGGCCAAATTCTTGGTTAAAGAATCAGCGAAGCACTCCGCCATCATTCTGTCAGTTAAGGGCACTTTTCTCGTTGGCAGCGATGTGGATGAATTTTTAAAAGCCATTTAAATTTTATTTATTTTAAAAAAAAGAACGGTGCGTCACCCTTGGAATTTCTCCTGTATCGTGGGTGCGTTAACAAACATATAAAGTCACATACACAAACGCCCAGACCCGGAACAACTACTTGTAGATCATACAAATATTTGTCACGTGCGGGAATCGAACCCGCGACAGGCAGCGCAGCAGTCCGATCGCTCAGCCACTGCGCTAATCGCGTCGTCAAAAATTAAATGTTTTTCACTTCAAATTATTTTTTAAATATAGCTTTGTATTGTAAACAGATCGTTTTTGTATTTATTTCATGAATTGTGAAGAAAAACAAGTTCTAAAAAAACGCTTCAAAAATTATCTTCAGCATTTTGTTTTACGAAGCGTTTGTTCAAGATATATTATATAGTTTCTATCTGTATTTATGTTAGGGCCTCAATTTTTAAAGTAGGTACTTGAGCCACACCTTTTCTACTGCTAATCAGCGTTATTTACTTACTGTGTTCCAGAGTAAAGAGCTTGGATGGCGATGGAATTTCAAGGACACTTCTGACTATGGATTTTTTAACTCAAAGCTCCTAACAAACGCATCATATACTGTTAAAACTTAAATAGAGTGGTCATGTGGATGTGGATGGATAAGAAGACGGATTATTTAAGGAATAATATGAAAAGAAAAAATAGAAAGAGAATAATATAATGAAGTAAGGGCAGGATGATAATGATGACCAGAACATCGCTAGTTTTTACTTTATTCATGTTTGTTGGGCAAATATATAACATTAGAAATCCACCTGTTCTGCCTATACTTGTATTTCTTACTTAATAAACGAGGCCTGAGCCAATTTATTTTAGTGACATTTAGCATTCTAGTATTTGTGAATCCATCGCATGAAATATGCAGTACATTCTTAATAGCTTCATTTGACTTTGTGATTATACGAGGACTATCAATTCAACCTTTTCTCTTGCGACAAACAGTAGAAACATTAATAATCAGACACATCGATAAATTACATCACTTATTTATTTAAGACTTAGTAAATCAAGCTCTTTCGGTATCTGCTAGTAGATTCTAGGCTTGCTGATAAACACAGAATTTCTGGTGATCTTTTAACGTAAACCTTAATTAGTTACTACTAGAGGTATTTTACGGCATAAAAAAATAAAAATAAATGTGTGTAGTCCGTCAGTTAAAAAATTGAAAAATAATGGACATTTTTTGTGTATTTCGTGACATTATAACACCTGTAAAATTGTACCGAGCGCGTGACGTCTTGTAGTTTTTAGAAGCGTTATATCTTCGTCAATTTTTGTTTACATAGCAAAAGAAAAAATACGGGTAAAACATTTTTTCATGATCTAACTTTTTACTCATAACATTTTTTCAGTAAATTAGCCTATGTAGTACAAAATGTTTAAATATTTAGATTTAAAGGAGTGTCTTAGCCGTCCTTCATAAAAAAATGTTTTGAAATGGGATTTAAGCGCTTGTGCGAGTGACGTAAATAGAAAATTAAAAATCTTCTTCCTTAGATTTTTAACTCACTTTTTAAGTGATAATAAGTTTTTGCTGTTCCGCTAAGCAAAAAATTTATGGCTGTACCAAAAACAATTACTCACTCAATAACTTAAGTTTATTTTTTAATAATAACTTTATAGAGAATTGGTATAGCACATAAAACAATGTGGCAGTAAAAATCCAGATAAACTGGCGAGTAAACAAATTAAAACCAGTAAAACCAGCTGTTTCAGCTTTTATAATTAGGACAAGTAAATAAATGGCGACAGGGATTTTTTTTATGTGCGTACGAATAAACATAACGAAAAATCTATCTTTGGGCGCATACGTACCCATTCATGTGTAGGTGTACTTACAGTAGCAATATAGGTATTTCCCACGTATAATATAAAACTGATGCTGTTTCCTGAATAGTCTTTGTCATTCGTTAGCGTCGCATGAAATCTACATGAAAAACAACGCTCGCTTTGTTTGACTGCAGCTCAGTGTAACTACGTCTAGGGAAAAATAAAGGAGTTTCTGTTTAGCATCGTCTGGATTTTCAGACAATAGACGATCAGTATTTTAATAAAAGAATTTGTTTAGTTTTTGTATTTTGATTTTTTCTAATATAACATGCTACCTACTCATTTGAAAGATGCAAAGTAGTTTTGAATACATTTTCTCGAAAACTGGCACTTATCACACTACAAGTAGGTTCAACATGCAGTGTATGTATTTTATACTCGAGCTTTTTTTCTTTTCTTTGTCACATTTGAGCTGATATAATATTTATATAAATACCCTACATATTTCATTACTGTTTTAGAGCTTTGAAAAATGTTACGGAACTGAGCTCTGGTTAAAATAACCAAACTAGATATTTCGATGAATCATAGATAAGACTAAAAATAATGCTTAAAATCATTAATTCCGTTAAAAGGCTTAAGAGCTACACAGATCGATCTTCAAGGTGGTTTGCCGACGTTGGTCTGTGAATTGAAGACCATCTGTCACAACGAATTTCTTTCGTAACTTGAAAAACTTGTGAAGCCGTTGACCTCGGTTTTAATTTTTAACCAGTCTTTGTTGTAAGTCAGAAGCACGATAACCTGACAATCAGCCTTACCAAGGCATACTGTACTATCCAGTTAGGTAGATTTTTTTTTTTGGGGGGTAAAATCATCAAATTAGTCCTAAAATCCTAAAGTCCTAAAATCCACCCGTGTTCCTTCGGATGCCCTTTACGTTCCGGGGCCACGGTATCCTGGGTTAAGAAAAAACCCGCGACCCCAGCAGGCATTTGGCGCGAAACACGACGCGCCACCGACCCGGGCTTTGTCCTTGGTTGGACGGCGAGCTACCCATTACTCACCGTCCGCAAGCCCGCTCCGCCGCTGAGCCCTCTGCTGATTAGAGGGACACGCGTTGGAGCGTCCACACGACAGGCTATTCGCATACGGGCAAAGAAACCCCTTAGGCACACAGTGCCTAAGGAAGAGTTTTTTGCCCGCATCCCAGGGTGCACCGGCCCGAAAAACTGGTCTTCCCCACGGACGTATCCGAGAGGGAACTCCAGTCCACGGGCGCACGTGGAAGTTTCCTGTCTTAGCACCCCATCCAGTTAGGTAGATAGAAAACACTTTATTGTAAACCAATATTGTTACAAAAAACGGTTTTACAATATTTCTAATTCTATGGTTACAACGGCGGTCTTATCGCTAACAGCGACAACCTTTACATGAACTGTATCAATCATACTGGGTTATGGAGGTTGTTCAAGCAGTTGATCCATGCAACTGGATAATTAGATATAATATCTGATAAGACTGGAATGCAACCCCAAAATATTTACGAAAAGACTAGACATGATGGTGATGATGATGATGAAAATTTTAGCAACGCGACTCCCAGCAATATCTCCCCCTCATATTGCTCCACGTGTAAAGCCATTAACATAAAAGAATACACCCGTTATCAGTGTCACACATAAAACTAATCAACAAAACAAACAAGATAGTGAAATACAAGCAAATAGTGTGAAATCAGCCGCTGCTAAAATACAGCCTTATGACTCCCACTTAATTTAGAATAAAGCTCTGAGATTATTTAGTCATAAAACGCGTTAATTATTATAATTTATGTCAATCGTTGGTACAACCGCAAGCGCAACTACAGAACATAAGGTTTTGGGTTCGATTCAATGTAGGACAAAGATTTATTGACTGTTTACATGTAAAAATCCTCAGTAGCATACACAGATTCTGGCAAATGAAGTACAGTAGGATTCAAAAGTGGATAAGAACGCTATCAAAGACATTGCTTTGAGAAATTGATTAACGATTTTGGAACCCGACTGTACTTATACTTACATCCTCTAACTTTAGGTGGATACATTTTAATTTGATTTCCTCAGTACTCTTCATTTTATTGCGTCATTTGTTGAACGTTAGGGAATACTCGGCTTGCAGTGCTCATGGAAATGAAAATCTATGACTGTGGTCCATGGAATAGCGAAAAAAAATTCAGTTGCATTTACATTTTTTTGAGCTATTCAACCATTCTACGGTGATTGAATACGGTTCATTTATGATCCATAAGTGTAAGAGAATAAGAGAGTGATGGGTGTGCTTATTGATGCATGCAGAAGAAGAAGGTCGAAGAAAAGATTGATGGATTGTGTGATGATAGATATAAAAAAAGGGAAAAGAGTAAATCGACGATGAAGTGACAAGAACCTCTATCTACCAGAACATGATTTTACATGATTTTGTGCGACTAGTGTATATTTATACACTAGTCGCACATAGCCCCCTATATCCGCTTCTTGGGTTGCGGGACATACGTATACCGCGACTCCGGCACACAAAGGGCTACCGAAGGACACCGTGGATTTTAGTCAGTACAAGTCTGACAGTCCCTCCCGCCCTGCCCGGGGTTGGAGGATTCATTTGATGATTTTGCCACGTAAAAAAAAAAAAAATATCCGCTTCTTAATAAATGTATATTTAATGTATATCCAATTTCAGTATTTTTCATACCTTGCGTTTAAAATAAATAAAACGTTTTTTTCGTTTGCTGTAAATTCATGTTCTGGTAGATAGAGGTTCTTGTCACTTCATCGTCGAAATGATGCTGTGATGTCTGGCAGGGGAGAATGGAAGAAGACAACGTGTTGCGCCGACACCAAGTAAAAATGGGATAAGGGCAGCAAGCGATGATGAACTGTATGGACCATAAAATTTTAGATCTCATATAATCGGTTAACAATCTATGATGATTGCTAATCATGATGCAACCTCACTGGATGACATTGCTGATTTATACGGATTACAGCAAGTAATGATAGCGTTCAGGAATAAAGAGCACTTCCATTAATCACTGTTACGATGATGCTGATGTAAGTTGTTCTCTGTCGTTGCAATTCTGAATGATACTAAATAAAAATCTAAGTTGGCGGTGTCACTGAATCCTGAACGCGTCTAAATTTAACTTTGTAGAGAGATACTGGCTTTGCCTGAGTTAATAATACCTACTTTGTTGTGTTGTTTAAATGCGAAATTTTGTGTGTGTGGATGTATTGAAGTTAAGTTAGTTTATCACACAATATGAATGAACAAATTAAGATGAAATGACACAGTAGTTTGTAACCTAAATTAACATATAGGATACTTTTTATCCCGGTATGTAATATAAGTTAAGTAAAGTTAAAAGTAAGTAAGTACGTTAAATATAAGTTAAAAAGTAAAAGTTAGTAAGTAAAAGTAAAGTGAAATATAAGTTGGTTCTCAACCTATCGGTTGTGAACCAACTTATATTTCGCTTTACTTTTATTATAAGTTAACTTTTATTTTAAGTCAATCGCCTGATAAGTTATCACCTATCAGGCGATTGACTTAAAATAAATGTCGGAAGAGAGTTTTAGTTTGTAAAAAAAAAAAAACATAAATTCAAGTAGTTGAAAGTATTCAAGTTTTGTAATTTTGTATCTCTTGGACGGTAATCTACATAGATATCGGAGTTCCATGTTACAACCTCTATTCAGGAAGTAATTAAATAAAAGTATAAATTATCTATAATAATAAAACATGTGTGTTTTATTATTATAGATAAACAGACCACGCAGGAGATGGCGGGACGAACTAGATAGATTCTGCTCGAATTGGAAAGAGGAGGCACAGAGTCGTGAAGGATGGAAGGAGTGGAGGGAGGCCTTTGCCCAGGAGTGGGACAGAGCAGGCTAGAAAAAAAAAAAAAAAAAAACATACCTAGTCATATTTTAATTTTATTACATAATTTTCCATTAATTACAACACTATGTTTACAATGATAAGACTGAAACTGAAATAATGCAAATATTGACAAACTCAACGGCGAGGTTAAAATTTCAGATGGTTTATGACTTAATGATGAAGTAAAAATGTGTGTAACACAAGAATATTACTGTTTATTATAGCTACTAAGAGGACTTAGGCTAAATAAAACTGCTTACTGAGAAAGAAGATGATAATTATGACAGTATCATTCATGTTTAAGTGTCATATACGTATAGTACACACATCAACACGGTCTAGGGATATTTCATACTCAAATAACTCGAAAAGTACTGGCCGCATTGGAATCTTTTATACAACGATTTGTTTGTAATTTATCTCAGACTAATTCCAAATTCAAATTTTTGAAAATTCTTTTGTTTCGGGTCTTGATGTATAGGAGAGGGAATTTTCATTTGTGCGAAATTTAGAAAACAATACGAATTACGTTTAGTTACAGTTTTTTTTTTCATTTTTAAACGAAAGATAAAGTTAAAATTGAGGTATTGTAGCCATGCAACGCCGACATTTGACGAGGGCGGAGATGTTACGAGCTGTGGGAATGCTGGAAGCTGGATCTGTTCAGCGTAATGTTACTGAGGCCATAGGGACCCATCAAAATGTAATTTCAAGATTGTGGACACGCTATCGTGCCACAGGTGAAGTAGCGGAGAGGCACCGGGGGGCAAGTCGCATCACTACCCCCAGACAAGACCGATTTTTGCAAATTACTGCGCGAGCACAACCAAATGCAACGGCGACTCAATTGGTCCAAAGGCTGCGAGTGGAACACCAAGTGCTTGTGAGCTTCACGAAGGACGCGTGTTTGGCGAGTTCCTGGACGATGGAGCCGTCTCCAGAACCCTCAGGAAGTTCACCCATACCAAGGAGGAACAATTATGGTTTGGGCAGGAATTCGTCTTGGAGGACGGACGGATCTCGTTTAGGTGCGGGGCAATATGACGGCAGAACGATACGTCCAACAGGTGCTGGGGCCCGTAATCTTGCCCCACAGAAAACAAATGGGGCAAGATTTCCTGCTCATGCACGACAATGCCCGGGCACACACGGCGAGAACGGTAGCAGCTTGGTTACATACACATAATGTTAGGGCCTTAGACTGGCCTGCTCAATCGCCAGATCTAAATCCCATTGAGCATGCGTGGGATATGCTGCAAAGAAGAGCTCTGAAGGAAGTTCCTGAAAATCTGGCTACAGAAGATCAACTTTTTGCGCACCTCAGAAGGACATGGGACAAGACATTGACAACCTTGTTCTGAGCATGCCGAATCGTTGCCGATGTGTTATGAACATCATGGGCGCTTTCTCAGACTACTAACTTCAAGTTTATAAACACAAATTAAATGATTTTTCTATTCTTTTTAGTTTTTACTCACAAATTAAAAGTTCATTCATATACGGTTTCCGTCTATGCTTCATTTTTTTCCATAAAATCCTGAAATTTTAATCTATACCTTAACCATTATTAAAAAATGGTAGAATATTAAATAACGTATCTTTTAAATATACATGTCATATAAATAATTAACACATTAATAGTAATTCGCTTTTTTAAAAATATCCCTAGACCGTGTTGATGTGTATATATCGTCCCGTACTTTACCCATGACCCGATGCGATTGTAATTCGATCGTTTCCAACTACAAGTGAAAATCAACCTTACTACTACGATATAATGATGCAATTTGATTGAGTTGACGTCAACGTGGCGATCGTGTTTTGTTTTTCCTCTACCCGAATACAACCGCGCATTTTATGTCACATTGGTACGGTTGATTTTCATTTGTAGTTGGAATCGGTTGAATCGCGTCGCATCGTGCCATGGGTAAGCTGCCACTCAAAAAAAATCACTTCAATCAAACTTTAGAACTGTTAAAAATTTAAACATGAAGCTACAGAGATGGTTAGCTTATGCTTTGTCCTACATTGCTGTGGCAGGCATGTTGCTGCTCCGATGCCGGTTAGAAAATTATAATTTGTTGTGTTCGGTTGACATTTCACTATATGTTTCAAATTCTGACATGCATGTATTAGTTGACATTTTACTTCGTTTTATTTTAACTAATTTAATTATGATTCTGATGTTTTTATTTAGTTCCCATTTTTTTTTAATGTTTTTCTTTTATATTTTTTGTACTTATGTGAATAATATGGACTTACATTGTCTGATATAAATAAATTAATATCTGGTTGACCGAGCTTCGCTCGGTTTTTAAAATGTCTGTATCTTGGGAACCGAGCTTTTCTCTGACCTGGGACCTTGATAAATCGATTCCTTGAGCCGAAAAACCCCTAATCTGTAACCTTCATGAAAATCCTTGGAGCCGTTTCCGAGATCCTGATTATATACAGGGTGAATTTTTCAACTGGGCGTGGATGGCTATCTTGGAAACTATGAGGAATTTTGAAAAACGTTGAAAGGAGTCTCGAGGCCGATTTTGACGAAAACTTAAACTGCATCGTTAGATTTTAGAAAATTCAATAATCCTGGCCAGGAATCGAACCCGCTGATTTTGGAAAAAAAAATCACACTTTGTATTATTACTCCATTCGATAGTGTTGCTAATAAGGATCAATTTCTGGGAAGTAACCATATACGGAAAACATAAGGAAACAGCATATTTTTATAAAACTGCTATTTTTCTATGTCACTTTACTTCAACTGAGCCATAAATCTATTCGAAATTACAAAATTTCGTTGTTTTCAATGTTTCACTGGATTTGACGCCTCAACAACTGCACTTTGTTCAGAAATACGCAATTATTGAATCGAACAAAAAATATCATTATTTCCAAGAAGAAACGATAAACCTATGTTTCGAATACAGTCATTGCCTTGGGATTGATCAGTTTTTTTCATAATTAGACATTTTCCTTAAGTTTGCCGTATATGGTTACTTCCCAGAAATTGATCCTTATTAGCAACACTATCGAATGGTGTAATAATACAGGGTGTGATTTTTTTTCCAAAATCAGCGGGTTCGATTCCTGGCTAGAATTATTGAATTTTCTAAAATCCAACGATGCAGTTTTAGTTTTCGTCAAAATCGGCCTCGAGACTCCTTTCAACGTTTTTCGATATTCCTCATAGTTTCAAAGATAGCCATCCACGCCCAGTTGAAAAATTCACCCTGTATAAATATACAAGAATTGCTCGTTTAAAGATATTAGATTATTATTATTATAAGTGCGTGACGATTTTTTACTAAACTGAAAATACTTGACAGGCCCGTTGGTCTAGTGGTTAGTGACCCTGACTGCTATGCCGGAGGTCGTGGGTTCGATTCCCACCCAGGACAAATGTTTGTGTGATGAGCACGATCATTTGTTCTGTGGCTGGGTGTTTTATCTATATGTATTTAGAAGTATATAAGTATGTTTATCAGATGTCTAGTACCCATAACCAAGCTCTGCTTAGCTTGGGACTAGATGGCGTTGTGTGATAGCTGTGGAACATTATTATTATTATTACTTGTTATTGATTTGTTTAGATTAAATTCAAAAAAATACGTAATGTTATATGGATGCTTGTATTTTGTTTAACGTAAACACTTTACACAGTTGTATTGAGGGCTGAGTATGAGCGGAGAACACAGTCGAGCACAAATCAAACGCTCGAAGCGCATTCCTTCGAGACTTGTCGATCGGGTTAAGTCGTCCATACTACACGAATTTGTGCTTGCTCGGCTTGTCATTCGCTTGTGCTCGGCTCGTGATTCGCTTATGCTCGGCTCGTCTAGCGTAGACTTAACTATACCATGTCACGTTGCTCCAATCTCTCTCAGTTGCTTAGGTATGTTGATGATAAACACGGATATTGCAGACGACTTGCGAAGCGGTTTAATGGTTGCCACTCCATTCTTCATGACTCATGCCTCATGTGTAGCCAGTTGGCACCACATTGGTGCAAGTTGAAGTTGTTTTTTTGTTTGGTTTTTATAAAGATTGCCCCACACTCGGAATTTCTCCATATATTATTACCACATATATATTTCTTTATAACATATAAACTCACATACACAAATGCCCAGACCCGAAGCAACAACTTGTAGATCATACAAATATTTGCTCCGTGCGGGACTCGAACCCGCGACATGCAGCACTGCAGTCCAATCGCTCAGCCACTGCGCTAATCGTGCCGTCAAACGCCTCAAAGAGATGTCAGTAATCAGAAGGGTCCCCCATAGAGGGCAAAACTCCTGCTGCACGCAGAGAAATGTATACGAGAACTTCTGGTTGCAACCGTGACAGCAAGACTCACTAGTTGATTTTACAACATTTCTAGTAATAAATACTAAGTCCTTGTTATCTCTACTACTTACTTAGTATTTATTACTAGAAATTTTGTAAAGTCAACTAGTGAGTCTTGCTGTCACGGTTGCAACCAGAAGTTCTCGTATAGGTAGCCAGACATTTCTCTGCGTGTGGGGTTGCAGAACTGTCAAAATGGGGAACCGTGACCCTGGAACGTAAAGGGCAACTGAAAGCACACAATGGATTTCAGTCAGTACGAGTCTGACAGGAAGAGACTGTCCTTCTTGGCGGGAGGACTCATTAGATGGTTTTAACAATAAAAAAAGGTGGTGCATGACTGCTTGTAACACGAACTATTTCTGTAAAAATTCATTAATTGTCCATTCGTTAGGTCGTTGCTCCAATCTGTGGTTCATCTGTTCTTGTGAGCGTAAAATTCTGAACACAAATAATCACGCTTGATGAGAACATAATATAATAAGAAAATGTAACAAGAGAATCAGTATACGCTGGAAGTACGAGAACCAAATCGTTATTTTGATGAAAATACCACATAAGTGCTAAGATTGAGTGGATATTTATGGTACGGTATGGCGAAAATTGTGGGGACAGTAAAACTCAGTACTATAGAGTTTTTTTGCCAGCAAAGTATGAAAGATTGTCGTCAGAAGGAAATAACATCAATAAGGTATTTTTATTAGAGTTGAACTACACAATGAGATTTACCTAACTTGTCCAATGTACGGTATCCTTCTGTTAATATCTTATATATAAAATTTCCGTGTCACAATGTTAGTTACCGTACTCCTCCAAAACGGCTCTACCGATTTTTACCAAATTTTATATGCGTATTCAGTAGGTCTGAGAATCGGCTACTATCTATTTTTTTTTAATTTATATGGCAAAACAACGTTTGCGGGGTCAGCTAGTCTTATATATAAAATTTCCGTGTCACAATGTTAGTTACCGTACTCCTCCGAAACGGCTCTACCGATTTTTACCAAATTTTATATGCGTATTCAGTAGGTCTGAGAATCGGCTACTATCTATTTTTTTTTAATTTATATGGCAAAACAACGTTTGCGGGGTCAGTTAGTCTTATATATAAAATTTCCGTGTCACAATGTTAGTTACCGTACTCCTCCGAAACGGCTCTACCGATTTTTACCAAATTTTATATGCGTATTCAGTAGGTCTGAGAATCGGCTACTATCTATTTTTTTTTTAAATTTATATGGCAAAACAACGTTTGCGGGGTCAGCTAGTCTTATATATAAAATTTCCGTGTCACAATGTTAGTTACCGTACTCCTCCGAAACGGTTCTACCGATTTTTACCAAATTTTATATGCGTATTCAGTAGGTCTGAGAATCGGCTACTATCTATTTTTTTTTTTAATTTATATGGCAAAACAACGTTTGCGGGATCAGCTAGTAATGTATATTTTATCTTTTTTGTAATTTGCTCTCACTATATACATATAAAAGACCGTTCCTCCGTGGAATAGCTGTGAGTTTTACACATAATTCTCAATAAAAAAAAAATGTTTGTAACTGCGTAACGGTTGTTTTGTTTCAGCACTTTCAAAGAACTTGCATGATATAAATATTTTTACTGAAGCCTAATCATCGTATGGTAGCCCGGGAAATGTGGATCAAGAATGGGGTTATGGGTGAGGACATTTACACGCAGAGAAATGTATACGAGAACTTCTGGTTGCAACCGTGACAGCAAGATTCACTAGTTGACTTCACAAAATTTCTAGTAATAAATATCTACTAAGGCCTTGTTATCTCTACTACTTACTTAGTATTTATTACTAGAAATGTTGTAAAGTTAACTAGTGAGTCTTGCTGTCACAGTTGCAACCAGAAGTTCTCTTATAGGTAGCTAGAAATTTCTCTGCGTGTACAAACTTTTTGTAGCACATTACTAGCTGACAGCGTTGAAGATGAATATATTATGAAACTATTTATAATATAGTTATATTATATAGTTAGTGTACAGTTTAATTTAGTTGTTGGTTTTATATACAGTTTTTTGTTTCGTTAATATTTAGGTTTAATTAATTTATTATTGTATTGTTTTTAATAATGTTGCTAAATTAATCTAGAAATTAATTTACAAGAACACTTAAACATATTACATTATTAAGTATCATAAGTAGAGGAAGTCCCAATGCAGATATGTTTCCTACGGACGTGTGGGTACATATTGTACAATAATTATAAGTACCTAGTAAAATTTTATTGTTCTACACTGTAGATAAATTGCTATACAAAAACCCCGCGTCAATAAGAAGACAGTCTATTGCCTCGCACGTACGTGATATATTTCGCCTCGTACAAACACAATATTTTCGTCACCACTTGGCTTGTAGGTGAAAATAACGAAATACTGCTAGACATCAGGTGCCAAAAGAAATATTCTTAATTAAAACATTTAGTTTGGCATCCCTCGTCGATGACGTTTGTTAAATATCTTATCCTGGAAATAAAGGAACTTAAATCATTTGTAGATATTTGATAGTCGTTACAGTTAGACATGCGCTCTAGTCTTAACATGGGGTATCGTATTACTCAGTTACTAGGTTGTGGAGGTCCGATAGGCAGTCTCTCCCTGTAAAATTCTGATATTCAGCCGCATCTGGTTCGACTAGAAGCCGACTCCAATAAAGCTGGCAAAAAGCTAGGCAGATGATGAAGGGTTGTTTCTTTGTTTCCAACTTGCGATTATTGAGTATTTGTCTGTGCCGAGTAAAAATAGGCATGAACTATGCATGTCTGATCTAGCTTGTTGGAAATAATAAATTACAGAACTAATGAGTTTCCACAAAAATTATACCGCATTACTAAAGAATCGATGGAATAAAACATTAATACAACTTAATGGTCAACACACCGGGAGGTACTTGTGTCTGATGCGAAAGGAGGAAACGCCTGGGTGTCACCACTGCCAAGATCGCCCGGAGGACACGGTGGAGCATACGGTGCAAGACTGCCCAGCTTGGGCAGGGCACCGACGTGTCCTCACGGCTGCGATAGGCGGAGACCTCTCGCGCCCAGCATTGGTCGCGGCCATGCTGCGGGGCGAGACGGAGTGGGAAGCGGTCGCCTCCTTCTGCGAAGCAGTAATGCTCGCTAAGGAGGAGGCGGGCCGCGAGCGAGAGAGGACAGTGTCCTCCCTCCGCCCCACCCGCAGTGGTGCACGCCCACGGCGACGGACGTCGCGAGACGATCTCCGGCCACCGTAGGCGCGGGCATGCGGGCAGCGAGTAAAGGGCAACTCGCTGCCCGACCAAGGACCATGCCCGGGTCGACGGCGCGTTGTGTCCCACGCGCGCCTCAAAGAGCGTCAGCATAATGACGGGGCCCCCCTCTCCGAGGGCCAAAGCCTGCCGGGGTCGCGGGATTTTTTCCTTACCGTGACCCCGGAACAGAAAGGGCTATTGAAGGACACCGTGGATTTTAGTCAGTAGAAGTCTGACAGTCCCTCCCGCCCTGCCCGGGGTTGGAGGACTCATTTGATGATTTTACCACGCTAAGAAAAAATAAAAAAAAAATGGTCAACACACTGTGTTTGATTTATGTAGTAAAAATCTCAATCTCAATCACCAACTTTCGGAAACAAATAGGGACTCATTTGCAGTATTATACGAGTATTACTTTAAGTTTACGTCACATTATTTATTTCAGGTAGGTAATTAACGCCCGATACTAAATGCTCAAAATGCTTATTTTGAGAATTTCGGGAGATATTCTAAATGCCGACAATGTTATGACTGGTTTTGGTTTATCTTTTTGTAATTTTTCATAGTAGGTTGCAAAACGACAAAATGTTGTGTCTGATTTAATACTCTACCACCTGCACCGGTCCGCGCGAACCAAGCGTCAGTGCTCAGTCAGCATCGCAGTGAACGCACGCATATACCGATATAGCGCATTAGTCAACTGACAGTCGCCAGATGGACGAGCTCGTCCGACCGTTTTTATCCGCGTGATGTACGCGCGTAGCATATCGTTAGTGCTGCATTGTTCCCGTTAGTCGAGCACTAAATCCAACCAAGTTACTGTAAAGGTGGTCACATATTTAGCAGCACCGCACGCGACACTCGCGCCTTACAAACCACACTTTAGCCTCTTCATACACTAGGCGACGCAAGTCTCCGATACCTTACGACTTCGAAGACTTGCGTCGCCTAGTGTACGAAGGGGCTTAGAAATCGTTACATAAAATCTTATGAAACCTCACACATTTAAGCTATTGTCTAATAGACCGGGCACGCCGCAATCGCGGCGGTAAGACCCCTCTTTGAGGAGTAGCTGGAGAGACGTCACGGCGTCCTGACCTATCGGATGACGCAGGTCCAGGTCCCCCAAGGAAAACGTTTTCTCTTTTAGTATGGACGGGCGCTCGGTGGACGATCCTCTTAATAGCACAGTATGCGCCGCTACTCGAAATATGCAATATTCAAATGATGACACATTTGAATAGTGAGGTAATGGTTGCCATGAACCAAAAACAATATAACGTCCGGAAAATCTTTGGAAGTCATAAGTTGGCATTCTGAGAATCCTAATAAAAACTCTAGGGTTTTCAACGTTAGGTCAGGGGCCCGGATATCTCCAAGGCATTTGAGATAGAGGAAAAAAACACTTTCATAAGTTGATGACATGGTCGAACATTCGCTCCTAAATAATAATATCAGTCAGTGCTAGTGGCTTTTTTTCCCAAATACAGTGAGCCCCTACCCTCTACCAACTTGCACATTATTCCTACGTATTTTCCATCGAACATCATCTGCCTAGCCTTTTCCAACTTGGTATTTTGGGTCCCGCTTCCAGTCGAACCAGATGCAGCAAAATATCAGAATTTTACATGTAGCTACTGCCTATCGGACCTCCACAACGTAACTGGGTAATACGATACCCCATGGTAAGACTGGTTGTCAGACTTTAGAGCTTCTGATTAACAGTTATGACTGTCAAAGATCTTCAAATGACAGCCGGGACCAACGATTACGTGTTTTCTATCGATACGAAATAATAACATAAAACGAACACAAGGAATTGAATTTTGTAGGTACCTACATCTGTCGGAAAAAATATTTACACGTTTTGTACGTTGTGTGTGAACGTGTCTGTCGACCCTGGATAATATACGTATACAAGACGCACTTGTTCCACGATACGAGACGAAACGGATTTGGACGTACATTCACGGTTTCATTCGAGTTACATTTTGTCTTCATCTTCTGTATTTAGGTCAATTAGTAGAAAAACCCTGTAAAGGACTATCTATCTATATTTACACTTAAAAGTTTAGTTCAACGCACTAATCTCAGGAACTACTAATTCAAAATCAAAAAATGATTGATTTCGAACAAGTAGTTCCTGAGATGTGATGGTCCTGAGTCTTTGCGTTGAATAGTAGGTTCATCGAGGTAGGCTACAGGCTATAGGGAGTCGTGTAGAGGGCGTAAAACCGCGGAGATCAGCTATTCTGTAAAAAAGGGGCAATTTTCTGTTTATTTTTCTAAATGAGAAACTCTCATAAGAGTTTTTGAGCCCTAGTAATTTCAGGGTCTGTTTTCCAACCTTTAGCCGCCCAATACTTCATCATGCACAGCACTTAACAATCTTTCAATTTTAGGCGTTTATGTTTCCTGGGTCTTCTATTTTGGCCGGCCATTTGAATGACATCGTTTGTCCACAGAATGTACCGGATGTAGTCGGACGGATTCTACCTGTTACATTAATAAAAGTATAGAATAATAAAGTAAAATGACTTACTGTTAGGCAAACCATAGTCTAGTAGGTCTATAAGTCTAAAACAATTAAACATTGTGATGTGAAGATATGTGAAGAATTTCTATAAGTTGATCATGTTGGCGGCTTGAAGGCGGCACGGCAATAATTGCCTTCAGGCTTAACAGAATTTTTTGTTTATTCAGTTTTTAAACAACGTAACTGTCGAATAATGTCAACAATTATTCAGATCAATTCAGTATTTCTTGAAAGATTAACTAACATTCGTCATCGCTAACTTTCAGATTCGTAAAAAGATAAGATAATAACAATATTCTTCCCAAAATCGATTTCTTTCTAAACACAATGTCTTTCAAACCGAATTGCTGACGCAATTGATCATTCAGAAGCCATCAAGTCACGCGGAACGTTGCCAACAATACTCTTGTTCTCATGTTACGACCACATCGTCTTGAGAGTATTTTTTATGCATTCCACGTTCCAGGACATATTACGAGAACATTGTTATGTTTCACATTATTGTGTTTCACAAAATGGAGAGGGTCTTTTAAGATGAGTCTATTTGGTAATGTACTTACAATTAGATACTGCTGCCATTTGTTTGTAAGGGTGAGGGGAAAATAGGTTATAGGGCTGAAAGTTTTGAAAAAAAAAACATTTTGTAAAAATATATTATTCATAATAAACAAAAAATATACCTTATTTATAAAATGTCCAGATTCCATTAACAAAACGTAACCTTTTTTAGTGAACCCACTTTTTTATTTGTGAGTGAAAAAACTATACATTATCTTTACTGACTTGTAAAATTAAAAATTATGTTTAACATTTTAATTTACGATCGTACACACTCATCCAAAAAAGTTTGTGATCAAAAGCATGAGCTGTTTTTTTATTTTATAAAAAAAGGTCTTATATCCTATTTTAAATAAAGAATCTAAAAATAAGAGTAAAACATAATAATTTTCGATTTTTCAATATGAGCAGTTACGCATTTTGTTTATAACTTTTATAATTAACTTTTTCTCAAATCATTTTCTTACTTCTTTTAAACTTATTTCTCGTCACAGCTATTTAATGAACCCGCCCTTAGCTTTTAAGTTTTATAACCTCAAAAATTTTGTAATTTTCGTAGCGAACTAATTTTCTAAGTGAGTTCTTCCCTGAAAATTGGGTACTTAAACCTATATTGACGCCCTTTAAATATTTTGCTATTACATTAGTCGTTGACCTTCCAGCCCTGAGTAAACATGAGCGATCTATCTGACATGAGCATGTTGCCAAACAGGTAAACATACACCACTTTACCTATTAAAATAAATTGAAATCAGACTGTATTGTATCCATCAGAATTGTATTGATATATTACCATAAATACACAGTTCAGATTTGTATAAAGATGTTAAAATAAATATTGAAACATGATTTGTTGAATTGTCAAAATTCAAGGTATTTCCATTATACGAATAACTGTTCTGGTATATTTGCGTAAATAGTATAATATGTCTCTTTTATTATAAGCAGTTCCACAGTTCATTTTCAATCAAACTAGTCGTAGTATAATAAATAATTATGAGAAACTTGCACCAGCAGTGGTTGAGTAATTGCAGGCTACTGCTCTCTCTGTCACGAGTTCAATTCCAAAACGCAACAAACATTTTTTTGGGCCTACATATTGTAGTTGTGCCAGGTCTGGTGTTTGATGTAAATCAGTTTCATCATCATCATTACACGTAAGACGTCCACGAACATAGGCCTCCCTTAAAGACTTCGAATATCACCGGTTGGAAGCGGCTTGCATCCAACGTGACCCTGTGGTCTACATAAGATCGTCTGTCCACCTTGTTGGTGAACGTCCTATATACGCCGCGCTTGCCTATACGTGGTCTCCATTCTCCAACGGCCATCAGTTCTGCGTGCTATGTGGCCTGGCTCTGCAACTTTAACTTGCTAATTCGTTGGCCTATATCGGCAACTTCAGGTCGTCTACGAATCTTCTTCTCGTAAATCTGAAGACACGCTATAGAAAAATATTCTAGTAATCACACTTCAAAAAAGTGTCATGTGCCCGTATTGGTGCAAATTCTGTGGACTTTTAGAAAACGGGCAAACGATCAGGAGTAATTGCGCCACGATTGTAGTAAAGAGAGTAAAAGTGACTCAGGGGGATAAATTTTCAAAACATCGGGTAAAAAGCATTGGTATAATTGTGTGATTGTATTATCTGTAATTTATCTGTGACTTATCAGTAACATTAGAACTAATTATACCAAACTTGTCAACCAACATTTGCTCAATCGTACTCCGGTC
The DNA here is from genome assembly GCA_954870645.1 of Agrotis clavis. Classification (NCBI taxonomy): domain Eukaryota; kingdom Metazoa; phylum Arthropoda; class Insecta; order Lepidoptera; family Noctuidae; genus Agrotis; species Agrotis clavis. Next base: position 27,691,652 of record OX940917.1, on the reverse strand, counting down.
CCTAAAACACAAACTATGGTTAGGTCCGGATCAACTGTAAATTTAGTTTTGTGGTTTTTCTATCTGATTGGTGAACATTAACTATCGAGTGATCAAAATGACCGATTCTCATATAATTGATGTTGTGAATGAAGAGCAAGCATGTAAGTTTTCATCTTGTGTATTATTTTTTTAGCTACATCTTATTTCATCACTTTCTCGTTTCGATAACTAATCAAAAAAGCATCTAAAAAGAGCCATCACCATGTTTTTTAATTTTTGTTAGTTGCTAACCATCTTTCTACAAATAGTAAAAGATCTGTAGAACACTTGTCTATAGAATTTATATAATAGAATAGAATAATTTATTTGCCTGAAATATGGTATTTTACAGATTTAATAAAACGTATTCCGCCAAGTCCATTGCCCATGCATGCTAAAAAAAGTGTAACTGCAAAACGACCCATAAAATAATTAACGTCAATTGCCGTTGACAGTTCTTTTAGACAGGTGTTCAACCGATAATTATATGTTTGTAGTGAGACAGTTTGTGTTTACTTTTAATGTATTCTTTCATCACCCATTTCAGCGGGTGAATGTAAAAATACCAACAATGTATTTTTTTTTTAAGTTTGTCTTCTTTGGCGATAGCTATTTTCTCTTTGTTTCTAGCTCTCTCTTTTAGTCTTATCCTACTCTATAAAGTTCTTAAATTAAACTAGAATACAGACTTAACAGTCATTAATATAACTATTTTATTCAAACATTGATGGCACTGTTTGTCCAGTGGTAAGTAAAGATTGTGCTGAGTGTGGGACCAACGGCTTTACATTCTTCCTGAAGCACGGAAGAAACTCGTTGTGACAGAAGGTCAGCCATCCACAGACCTCTTAGCTTAACCTAAAAGAACAGCCAGACACTGCGGCTGTAATCTCTTCAATTATTTTTCCTCAATTTTAGTTTAAACTATATATATATATATATATATTATTAACCTATGTTGTCCCACTGCTGGGCAAAGGTCTCCCCCATAACCTTCCAATCTGTTCTGTGAGCGGCTTTCTCCGGCCAATCCGTCATGAAGGTGTCTAGGTCGTCACGCCAGCGTTTCCTAGGCCTCCCTCGGCAACGACTTAAACTATAAGTAAATAAAAAATCCATACATATATAAATTCGTCCAGGGCCACCACACTCGTAATTCCCAAAGCGAGACGGAAAACTATCTCATCAGTGATTCGAATAACCTCGTTCACTGAACTTTTGTGATTAGCGAAAAGTTGTGCAACTATTAACTGGAGTTCAAATGAAACTCTCGTTTTGTAATCGTGGTTTAACGAGAAGTAAAAATATACATTTAAAAAAACAATCCCACCGCATTATTCCCGTATCACTGCAACCCCTGAAAGCCAGAATCAACAGTGGCGACCACCACAAAAGCGACGAGACAATGAAGTTCAACGTATCCCGGATAATGAATTTAACTGTCTTGGGTCCTGGGGTCGTGGGACTGTCTTAAAAGGTCACCGCGGTCCTGGAACGCAAAGGAAATGTGAAGTGACAAGGTGACTTTTTTAGGATTTAGTCCACTTTCCATCCGCATGATCTTTGCCCATGTCCATGGTTAGTCAGCAAGAGTCTAACAGTCCCTTCCCCCCAGGGCGGGCGGCCGGACTCATTTAGGCCTTTGACAAGCAGACAGGCGATAGCGAACCGAACCGAATCATGTCTTAGATAAATGCGAAAACGATGCGATACTCTATGTGACAGGCTTCAAACAGTTCCATACATTACAAACAAAAACGCTACGCCTCGCATTCGGTTCGTCTGTCAGTTTGACAAAGGCATTAATGATTTTTTATAACTCAAAACAAGTCTTCAACGTTATTTTTATCGAGGTAAATCATCAAATGGGTCTTACCTCCCAGGGCGGGGCGGAAGGGACAGTCAGACTGGCTCTGGCTAAAATCCAAGCACATCCTTCAGTAGCCCTTTACGTTCCAGGGTCACTGTTACCTGATGAGGTAGTCCCGCGACCCTGTTGATATACAACGTTTCTTCGCGAGTGAATGGCATACCATCAATCACATTCCGAGTTTTTGATAAATCATCACATACATACAGAGGCCTGAAAGTCTGACATGCATACATTATACCAAGGCGAACCGTTATATATAACTAGCGGTTGCCCGTGGTATAACCACCGCTGCTCGGCTCCTAATAGCCATAACGTGATGTTAGCCTATAGCCTTCTTCGATAAATGGACTACAACACAAAACGATTTTCTCAATTCGAATCAGTTTCTGAGATTGGCGCATTCAACCAAACTCTTCTCCTTTATAATATTAGTCATCATCATCATCATCAGCCGGAAGACGTCCACTGCTGAACATAGGCCTCCCCTTGAGACCGCCACGCCGAACGACAATTCGCCACTTGCATCCATCCGTTGCCCGCGACCCTCACGATGTCGTCGGTCCATATATAATAATTATTAGTATAGATGTATTATATTTGTTGTTTCATCAGCGTAACTCACCCCCTAAGGTTCATTGGAAGACCAGCGTCAGGCAGCTCCATCCAGTCTGGCATGAATGTTGAAATGGACCTTTTTGTCGTAGCCGAGAGACACACATAGCACAACACTATGTAATTTCGATATCTTTTTTTTAACTTCTTTTTTATCTTTATTAACTCTAGCATTTTAAAAATCCGTGTGCTAATTAACTGACGTCAAAAAAAGCTTATTCTTTCTTTCTTACCGCATTATTTAGTACTAACTGGGTTGGTAGGGCTCAGATGGGCATTCGCTCCATGTGAGATACTGTTAGTACTCATCTTCATCTGGTTAAACTGGAAGCTGACCCCAACATTGTTGGGAAAAGACTAAACAGGTGATTCCATTTTAAATCTTGCTATGCCAAGCAATAGAATATAATAGTCTTTTCTACTCTGTATGAATTAACAGACTATTAGTCTTGATACGACAAGACTTTTGAAAACTTGTCAAAATTTTTAACTGTTGACTTCGTATTTTACAAATGTTTATCGCAATTCGTTTCATGATAATCCTAACTTTGCCTTTTAAAACCCCCTATTCGGTGAAATGCTTAGTCGCTGATACCCAAAAAAGGCAAAAATTGTACTGAATCAACAAAAGCGCTACCGTAAAGTGTAACCTAATATCTCTCAAGTTTCATCGAAACACAACACTTTAAAAGTACCACTTGGCTATACTGCTCGAAAAGTTTGAAAACTGTCTATATTGGAATGGCGCGTAGTAATATCTAATATCGCGATGTTTACTAACTTTCCAAGTCACATGCCACAGTAACTTGTTGAGCTGAGTTACATAAGTAGGTACGATACCTATTTATGTAACTAAGCTATGTTACTTGCTTGTTTATAATTTTCTAGTTGATATTTTGCTGCGTAGATTGCTTTACTAAGCTGTTCAGTCAAAAAAGCGCATCATGGCAGTTACCCCTGCAAAGGCAGCACAGGCTCCCTGCTAACTCTCAGTGGCGGAAGTAGGCTTTAATAGGGTCGTCTAGGGCGCGATTACCGTCCTGTCAGTGTCAAACAGTTTTAAATACCTATATTCCATTTAAGCGCAGGGGTTCCAATTCCTTCTGAATGAGCTTGCTCCATCTTAGGCTTCATTTTTGTTTTTGGGCTAGATTGAGAAACATACTCGTAGTACATAATTTATAAAATAAAGCAACTTTCGCTTCTAAAATCTTTTTTCCTAGTTTAGAAGCCAAATGTTCGTTTCTGAATAATTCCGCTGTTGCACAATTTGAATGGAACACGGTACTACTTGATTGTTTTATTTTTGTGTACTAAATAAATAATTCATAAAAATCTCTCTCCCTTAGATAGACGGCTAGTAATTTGATGATGACGATTGAGAGTAAACCAGTTAAGTATGTGGCGATGATGATGTAACTTAGGGGGTACACCCAATCTTCGAGAAAAATCCAGTTTCACAGTTCATTTTCCGCGTAATTCCAGCAACTTCTGAAATTATTCCCACGATGTGAAAACAATACTAAATCCTATAACCCCGATACAAACAACATTTGATACAAATTAATTACAATTTTCACCTCGAGCTTAGTGAAACGTTAACCCAACCCTACAATGGCGATTGCCCAACTAGCGAAATTATATATATTATGCTTTTAATTAATTTATGAAGTCCCAAAAGAACCACGAGGTTGTACACGCTTCGCGGTCGATGTACGAAGGAAGTGACTGAACATGACAACCAAAATGTTCGAGTTTGCTCTTTTTTTTCGAATAAAAACCTTCACTCATTCCTTTTGTTGGAGTTTAAACTTAGACACTGCAATAATTAAACACCTGCTTTAATTGATTATCATTATTAATTTGTTAAGAGAATATTGTCCTAAGGTTTTAAGACAAGAAACTTTTCAGGAACATTTTTGCTTCCCTTTTCCACATTCAATCATGAATTTCTGTAAATACATATTAATCAACGATGTACACATAAAAAACTGGTCTTTAATGCACTGTTTTAAATGGCATATAAAACTGTCTTGAACTACCGCATCCATACATTTCCAACTTGGCTGTTATTTAGTGATTGAATGACTTAATCAACGCTCGAAGCCTTGCGTCGACTCCTCCATTTAGGGTGGAATACCGCGTATTCTTTGTTTCTGTATTTATGTCGCTATTTAGGGTTAGGTTCATTGGTCCTCTGGGTACACACGTGGTAGCATATTTACAAAGTACCTTTTCCAATTTCATCATAGTAAAAAGTTTTATAGTGTTTGTCTTTGCCGTGAAAGGGAATTTTGCCCTTTCACGACCCCGGAACATAAAGGGCTATTGAAGGACACCGTGGATTTTAGTCAGTACAAGTCTGACAGTCCCTCCCGCCCTGCCCGGGGTGGGAGGACTCATTTGATGATTTTACCACGCTAAAAAAAAAAGGTGTACATCTTACCGTATCAACAGCAATGACATCATGTCTCGTCTTATTAGGTAGTCTGAAGACGCAATTGTTTTGAATCCTTCCTGAAGGCGCGTCTCCATATTAGTCTAGTCTTTCATACAAGTTTGACGTCACACTTGTATATAAGTAGCTTGAATAAAAAAAAGACACAATCTACAGTCCAAAATAATCTACTTCCATGCAGATTTGTTCAACTTGCACACAATATGCAACTTGTGTACAGTCAGCATCAGAAGTTGCTGACCACATTCAGATTTTCAAAATCATTGTACACCGTATTATTACGGTGTACAGCGATTTTAAAAATCTGAATGTGTTCAGCAACTTTTGATGCTGACTGTACAAGCAACGGTACTCCCTGCGATTCGTCACCGACCCAACATTGAAAGTAGTAAAAGATTTAGTACAAATAAATGTTGTAGTACAGTAACTATCTCGCCTGAATTTACGGGCTAGTATGCGTTAAATCCGGTAGTTCAGAATGTTTTTCAAACTTGTATAAGATGTTGGCCCAATGAATAATCCAAGTTTGATATTCTGAACGTCAAACGCTACATTGCCAAAAGTACAAAAACCGGGAAAATGACAGTTTCGCCAAAATTAAAAAAAAATGACGATAATAACCTTATGAGACTATTGATAATACCTTTCTAGGACGTTTTTAAAGATTACTTAATTTACTAAAATATATGACTAGAATTTTCTCCGTAATAAAAGTAAAGTAAAGTATAGAATTGTCTCCGTAAAGTCATGCACACTCACTAACTAAACGAGGCAAGTGTCTCGCATAAAAAACGATTTATTTTCAAAATTACTGAAAATTTAACAATATAATGCAAAAAACTGATTCATAATATTGACATGAAATTCGCATAAAATACATCCCAATGATAACGTGAATAACTACAGATGTCCATTAATTTGATAATTATAATCAAGCAAGACCTTGATTTTTTAATCTACGAGTTAATCTCTTGTATTCACTGACAGACGATGCGTGGGCTAATATAACTAGTGACCGACCGAAATTTCGGTTTCGGTTTCAGCCGGTTTCGGTCTAAAATTCTAGTTTCGGCCTTAGTTTCGGTTTCGGCCAAAATATCGTCGTAGTCGTAGAACAACGACGGTTTTGATTATTTTCAATTTTTGTTAGATCCGCCCATGTTCTGAGTAAGGTTGCGCGTGGCCTTCGCTTTGCACTAATTAATACGTTAACTTATTTTTATTTAACTCTTAGGCTATATTGCATGTCCCATAAAATTATTTTTTTTGTGCAGATTTTCCTAGAAAAACGACGGAAACCACTTTGCGTCATGTAATTACGAGAAAAATCCGCAAAACAACGACGGATGATAACATACGACACAAAATTTTTCATAAAACAATGATATTTTATAAAATTTAGCCGTTTTAGGAATTTATCTTGTTGGTCAGATTATAAAAGTTCAGGAACAGGACAACATGTCCAAATTTCAAGCTTAGCGGATCAGCGGTTTCTAAAATATACCCTTAAACTCCATTAGAAAACTTTAAAGCGCCGTACTGTAAAGTTACTGATTTACAGAACCGTCTTTGTTCTACGACTGTGACGATATAGTCAAAGTGTTTGTGCATTTTCGTGCCTCGTTCGGTTAAATTCGTAGCTAACACGTGCTTACTCGCCGGCGGGGCCCCGGGTTTGTTAGCCACCGTCCCTTTAATCGTGAGTTGAGGTTATGTTATTCAGTTTCAAGAGTAAGTCTTGTATATTCATGTCATAATAAAATTTGTTACGAGTGAGTACGTTAATGAATAAAGAAATTATCAATCGTCAAGGCAATGACTGTATTCGTAATATAATTTAACAGTTTCTTCATTGAAATAATGCTATTTTATTTCAACTCAAGTTATTTCATATTGCTGAGAATAGTGCGATTGTTGAGACTTGAAATCCAGTGAAACATTAATGTGTCGTATACCATTACTTTTACCACCATTACTTTTTTTCCAGAATTTGATCCTTATTAGCAACATTATCGAAGAGTGTAATAATTCAGGGTGTGATTGTTTTTCCAAAATTTCGATAAAAATTCAACAGTTTCGATTCCTGGCCAGGATTATTGATTTTTCTAAAATCCAATGATGCACTTTTAGTTATCGTCAAAATCGGTCTCTAGACTCATTCAACGTTTATCGATATTCTTCATAGTTAAGGATATAGCCATCTACGCCCAGTTGAAAAAATTACCCTGTATATATGATAATTTTTCTCATGTGTAAAAATGTTAAAAAAAAACAGCGAATTTCAGATAATAATCGAAATTCTAAATACTGTGTTAAAAAGTTTCGGTTTCGGTTTCGACCGAAACTGAGAGCAAAGCCGAAAGTTCGGTTTCGGTTTCGGCTGAAAAATTAGTTTTGGTCGGACACTAAATATAACATGGCTAGTTTAGCAGGAAAACGTTTTTCTCAGAAAAAAAAGCATTTTCAAAAAACACATCAAAAACTGCTCAGGATTTCAGAAGTTATGGTGGAATAAAGAGACTCACAAACACTCATACCGACATGAACCCTGAAAACAAATAAAATATAACGCTCCTTTTTTTGAGCAGTCGTGTAAAAAGAGAGCCTTATACAGATAATGACTATTGCTCGATTTTTGAAAATATAATTTATTAGAAATATACATATTTATAAGCTTTAAAGATTCTATATCTACGTTATTTATTTGGTTCACACGTGTGAACCAAATAAATAACGTGCTTTCCACGTGGACAGCCGCAGCGTAGACACGAACCCACATCCAAACTAAATAGTGTCTGTTAAATTGAAAACCTGAAATTTTCTTCACATACCCACATCAGTTTTCCACAGAAAGTGTACAATAAAATAAATCTTGTTTACGTTTGTCCCACCACAGACAGATTATGTTGACGTAGTCAAATTAGGTCGCAAATCCGTTAAGTTCTGTGAAATCCGACCTCTGAATGTAGCCTCATGGCTAAGGGTTAGGGTCGGTTTACCTTTCATAATGTACCTATACAAAGGATTATTTAGGGCTGATTTTTCAATAGTCAGATAATTTTTATCTGAGGAATAAAAATGATGGTTTGACAGCTTATCTATAGAAAATATGTCAAACCACTATTTTTATTCCTCAGATAAAAGCTATCTGACTATTAAATAATCAGCCCTAAGGACTGATTAAATTATAAATTTAAAGTTGTAAGACACAGAACAAGCATGAATCAAAGTTGCAACAAAGTTGTTTAACAGAATGCACACATACACTTGTAAATAATAAACAGTTTTGTTTTTTTTTGTTATAATATGGTAATATCATCAAAAAGTACTCCCTGGATGGAATGGTGAACGAGACTCAGACTCGTACGCCCTTTACGTTCCAGGGTCAGCGGTTTCCTGTTCAGACAGTTCTGCTACTATTATAATATAAAAAAACTTGAACTACTTTTTTAAATAGTTTTAAAAATGAGTAATGGTTCGAAAAAAGGCTAGTACTACCAAGTAAAGCAATAATTATGATACTACCAAGTAGAGCAATAATTATGAGGATTCAAGCTATTGTCAAACAGACAGGCGTGGCCAACGCGAAGCGAGGCGTTTTTGTTTGTAATGTATGCAATTGTTTGAAGCCAATCACATAGACTATCGGATCGCTTTCGCTTTTCTATGTGACTGGATTCAAACAATTCCATACATTACAAATAAAAACGCTTCGGATCGCATTCGCTTCGCCTGTCTGTTTGACAATAGCTTTAAAGCTTCCTCCTGTCAACTTCAAATTACCGTGACCTTCAATCGGAACCTCTTAGCCTTACGTATTTACATCCATATTAATGTTATCAAGCTTAAGTTTGTTTGTGCTAAACTCAGGAACTAGGATCGAATTCAAAAATTCTTTTTAGCCCATCTATCGAGGAAGGCTATAGGCTATATACCACCACGCTACGACCAATGGGAGCCGAACAGCTGGAGAGAAACCCCGGGGAACACCTAGTTAAGTTATACAGTGTGTCCGGGCACGGGTTAGCGATATTTGAAGGGGATATTCTAGGCTCTTTTTCATCGACAAAAATGCTTTAAAAAAAATTCTTACTCCAAAACTTCGCGAATGGCAGCCATTTTAATTTTTTGATCTGTCGAACTGGTGTGTGTACAATAAAATTCAAATATCTTTAAATCCAAGGGACCTACATTCATGCAAATGACTTTACTGCAAAGTTATACGTTGAGGCTTATCAAAAACTTACGAAAATTTTCTAAATAATATGTAAAAATAACCAAAAAACATGGGCAAACACGAAATTGTACACAAAAATTACTGAATAATTTCACATTTTTAACTCTAGCTCGAAAAGTACCCCTGAATTTTGCTAGGGTTTTTGCATTAAATTAAAAGTGTTTGAGATAGGCTATAAAATGATATCAAAATTATCACTCTACGTTAAGTATCTGGCATTTTTGAGAAAAAGTGTACCAATAATGAAAATAAGCTTTCAATTTCAAAGTGTGTAATTTGTTGGAGATTTAAGCTGTTTTTGGTTCTAAATATATTAAATTTTAAGGAAAATATAACAGATTACGTTGTTAATTTATTTTAATAGTATTTCAATCAAGTTTTGTGAGAAATAAACTAAATTTTCTGTCAGTTACATTACACAAACGTTACAGAGTTCTATTACGTTTACAAAGTAAATAAAACAATTTATATCTCAAATTCGCATTTATTCAGTATAATCTGCGTAAATATAAAAGATACACAAAAGAAATATAATACTTTGTAACTAACTATTCAAAATAATGCGTATTTTATCGCATTTTGTTACGATATGAGCTAATCAGACTGTTCATTTTTCGAGTAACTTTTGTAGTTATGTCTAACTTATATAAATTTAGTATTAAAAAAAAAGTAATCAATATTTATGGCCAAATTATATACTATAAAACATCATTAACATTCAATAATTCTTAAAAAATAGCAATATTCATAAAGAAAATCTGGTACAATTGAACGTATGACAGATTTGTAACATAACTGACACAGTAAGGTTGAGATCACACTTATCTAAAATTACTCTTAAATCCCTAAACTTAGTTTTTGTGGTTAATGACAATTCAAACTTCCCGTTTAACACAGCTCAAGTTTTTAAGTAATATTGTTACTTTGGTTTGAGAGTACAGTCTTATTTTTTTTTTTGCTTTGACTCTCTCCAAGTTCTTTTTCCGGTGTTCTGCATACTTTTCCCGATTGTTTTTCAAGCGTTCCGCAGCAGTTTGCGGCATTCTAAAAAAAAAAATACTTAAAAAGATACTATCTATAAAAATATAGGTAGATATCTTTTGCCAAAATTATAAAAAAGCTTAGTGTGTCACTAACTTTTAGATGTCAGTTACGTTACATTCGTTGTCAGCCTTATACGTTACACCACAAATTGTAACGTAACTGATGTAACAAGATAACACTACTCAACACAAAAAATATTTTTAAAATTTTAGCTTAACATTTACAACTCAATTTTATACATACCTGTATTCTGCTAAAACTCGACTAAATGGTTGAAGAAATGTAACACCGAAGCACTTAGAACATTTATAATAGACCGTAAAAAACCCTGACATAAAATTTGACTAAAAACCGTTAACAACGTCCGGCTCCTAAGTTTTGGTTGTTGACACTGATATCTGACAGCAAAATGACTTCGCATTTGCTTGTTTATGGTCAAAATGTTGCCAATTTTATAAATCGTAAAAATCTATGGAGTAAAATGTTAAAGTTTTTCGTAATTATCGTAACATACCTTGACCTGTCAGGCGCTATTCATATTTAGTGAAAATTTAAAATTAATTTAAAACGTAGTAATTAAAATTAGTATTGATATTTTTTGTATTATTTGGAAAGATAATAGGTCATTTTATCTCACAAAAATCTAAACAACCTTAGATCTTATGAAGGAAAATCGAGCAATAGTCTCTTAAACGAGTTGAAAGTTTTTGGGACAGTATGAAAACGAAAATATCTCAGATTTGAAATTTGATTTTAAACTATAAATATTTATTATTTCCCTATAATTGTGAATACAAATACGTGGGACATAATAAAAGTTTACGTTCGTATCCTTAGATGTAATCATATGGGTACAGACGGAGTTAAAAAAAATGAAAATGGTCTGGGACATTACAATTTCGCGTAGGTACACTTTTTCTCAAAAAGGGTGTTCAAGTGAGAATCACTCCTAAAGGAGTGATTCTCACTTGAACATCACCCTTCCGTCTCGCCCCGCAGCAATAATTCCAAGAAGTGGTTTCATGAAATAAAAAAAATGTACCATTTCAGTTTATGGATTATGGTGGTCAATAATGCCAGCTGATAAATATTCGTTGGAACGATTTAGCTCGCCCAAAGAATGCGACACCTGTAATATTGGGGTACGTGCGCTAAGGAATTTTTGAAAGTTTTTAATAAGCCTCAACGTTTAACTTTGCAATAAAGTCATTTTCATGAATGTAGGTCTCTTGGATTCCAAGATATTTGCATTTTATTGTACACACCCCAGTTCGACGGATTAAAAAATTAAAATGGCTGCCATTCGCGAAGTATTGGAGTAAGAATTTTTTTTAAAGCATTTTTGTCGATAAAATTGAGACTAGAATATCCCCTTCAAATATCGCTAACTCGTGCCCGGACACACTGTATAATATGGGATAACAACAACGGGAGCAACTTTTATCCTTTGTAATAAGAGAGGCAAATTGCTAGTTCTCTATCATACAAATATCCCAATCTCAGTAACTAATTTAAAATGTTTTTTTTAAAGTAGTAACTGAGATTGTGTTATTGCATAATCAAAACCACTGAAGATGGAAATAGAAACAATGCCAGACATATTTCTAAGAATCCTGAAACGACTTCATAATTTGATGAAACCGCGCGTTCGTGTCGCAAAGCAAAAACTAGAATGATGCATAGTGATAATTAGAGTGACATTAATTAGAAGTTTCTTTTCATATTAACAAAAGTGACTAGTGACAAGGAGAGGTGGATAGAACTCACAATTTTTGAGATCTCTTTCTCACTTTGTTCACTCTTCAAATTCAATAATAGTGTCAACATGTTTGTATTGCGAATCTCTTGATGATGTGTGTGTATGTCTGACAGACTCATTTGGTGATTTTACCCCTTTTCTTTACTAGTTTTTCAACTCTATCACAAAAAAATTAAGGTTCTAATTCGATAAAGGAAAAAGATTGAGGATGGGTTGATGTGCTGACGTAGAATATTTCAAAAATACTTATTATACAAGACTAATAAATCTTTGAAGTGTTTGTCGCTTTGTTCTCTTCAGAGTCGATTACATTTTATTTAGGTTCCAAGAATGTTGACAGTTCCCGCTAAGACAGTCATAATCAGCATGACATTCATTCTCAGTCATGATGTAAACACATCTATCATGTTCCTTTCAGTTAGATTTTCCATGACTTATAAAAAATATGGTTGTAGATATCGAGTATCATAACAGTAGCTATCATAAAAAATTTCATGCAAACAGCGTATGAGACTCCATTACTCATTGTCGCACTGAATGAAATATGATAGTTTTAAAATGTCGAATAAAAATGAGATTTTCTACCGCAAAAAACTGCTAGTATATAGGTAATGTGTTTTTGTCATGTCAATTATTGTCAAGCTTCCAGAACGTTCATGCTCTTCTTAATTTATTGTCACAAGAAATAATAATTATACGCGATATTTTATACCACGGTCTTTAATTTCATCAGATTTTTACTTACATCAAAAATAATCAGCTTTTTGCATACATCAAATTCAAAACATATAAAATTAAGATAAATAATTATAAAATCAGGCGTTACTTTGCATAAATATGTCGGCGCACCTCGTTGCTAAAACCTTTTTAACGAACTCCGAGCACTAATGAGGTTTAGAACGTCATTAGTTTAGATTTTTAGAACGTCAGTTTTGACAGTAAAGTAAGATGAACAAGGCACACTGCCACGTACTCATGTTTAATGGCGACTTTTACCAACGGTTAAACATGTTTAAAATTTTAATTAAGGACAAAATTCAATACAATTTTGTGCTTAAATAAAATTTTAAACATGTTTAACCGTTGGTAAAAGTCACCCTTTAGTGTGCAATTACAGTGGCAGCGGGGCGGGCAGCGGAATCCACTGGTGGGTAACGTAAACACCATAGTTTTTGACTAAGGTGCACCAAGTGCGGGCGGGGCGGGTGAGCGGAAATCGCAGCGGTACAGGCGGCTGCCGCGAGCGGGGCGGGTGGACGCAAGTCAGTTTGCGTTTCCCGCTCTATTTGTTCAGACATGCCACTGACGACTGAAGAGACTTAATAAAGTGCCGTATTGGCTCGGCCACTTTTGTGGAATTACACTGATTCTAATTATTCTAATCGGCAGGTAATTAAAAAACTATGGGAATAATTAAAAATAATAAGCGGAGATTCTGATAATAATTAAATTAGTAAAAGGTCCCACTTTATATAAGCACTAGCTTAGAAATAATCTGACATATCGCACTAGGTAGGTACGTCCGGACCGCTCATTCGCCCCGCTGCTACTGTATTCATCCATAGAAATGTGCGTTTTCCGCGTGACCCGCCACCCGCTTCCGCTGCCCGCCCCGCGCCACTGTAATTACACACTTAGTCATTCCTGACCTAGACTAAGGTCAAGAGCAAACCCATCTCACATTAAAAAAAAGTACTCGGCGACAATACCTATAGCTGTGATGACAAGCCTTCAATATCCCTCACCCACGCCATAGATTACATCTCTCGCCTACATTTGCACGAAGAGTCCCAACCATAGCATCTGTTATACTAATATCAGATGCTATGGTTTGAAAGACTTTAAATACATGAAATGTCATGAAAAATATCTATGTAGTTTCAATGCCGCGACAAAAATCCAAAATCAGCGAGGCAGTCCCATCCTACACTACAATCTGCATCCAAAAGCCTGGATTTTTGTCACGGAATTAAAAGTAGATAATATTTTTCATAACATTTTAACGTAAAATGAAATAATCACTCACTTCGTTCAATATTAATCTGTTTCTTTCTCTCTCTCTTTTAATCTTTAATCAGACAGCTGAGTGTAGGTCTCTTCCAAGGCGCGGGCATGTGGACGGCGAGTAATGGGTGACTCGCTGTCCGATCATGGACCTTGCCCATGGCCCGGATCGACGCGCGACGGCGCGTCATATTCCATGCGCGCCTCAAAGGGCTGTCAGCAAAATTACGGGGGTCCCTAAGAGGGCCAAAGCCTGCCGAGGTCGCGGGACTATCGAGTAACCGTGGTCCCAGAACGTAAAGGGCTATTGAAGGACACCGTGGAATTTAGTCAGTACGGTACAAGTTTGACAGTCCCTACAGCCTTGCCACGGGTGGGAGGACTCAATCTATGAATTTACCATGCAAAAAAAAAAGGTCTCTTCCAAATCTTTCCATTTCTTTATACGAGTAACCAAACACATTAAACTATATACGAGCAATAGACGGGACATCACGAAGAAATTTGTGATCCAAAACTTTTTACCAATAGGTAAAAAGTCCCTCAGTCTAGTAGTCGCGTTGCTATGCAACGCTTAGATAGTGCTACTGACGCACGGCATCAACAATTTTGTATGTCAATTTTCCCAATGCCCGCTCTATAGGTTCTTTTAAATCTCTTTGCGAGTAACAGTAATAGTTATTAATTATAGAACCATTTCGGAAGATAACATCAAACATCCCATAATATCTCTACAAAGGACTCTGTTATACATGATCAAAGGATTTCCGAACACGAAGATACCGGGTAACAGATCAATTTATCTTACCAATTTAACTGAATTCTACGTACGTAAATTAATAACGGCTGGTCATGATCAAAATTTAACGTTGAAATATGAATAATCCTTCCTAATATTATAAATAGGAACATTTGGATGGATGGATTGATATTGGTCAGAATAGCTGAAAGGATTTTGATAAGTTTCAGAAGTATAGTCTAGTCTGGATTAACATAACAGTTCACGAATTTGGTCTTAGCAGCGAGCGGAGCTACGCGAGGGGCGGCGCAATTAAGACATTAAGCCTTTCGTACACAACGCGACGCAAGTTTCAGATACCTTACTTTTGGTATCAATTAACGCGTGCCTGTGTACGAACCTCTATGAATTTGTATTGCGATAGTCGTCTGGATACTAAGGTGCGGGCCACATAGAAAAGACGTAAGACGAGGACGCGTTGCGGACGTGCGAAAATGTATGAGAGTCGCGTCCGCGCCCCATCTCTTCTGTGTGTTTTACGTCGCGACGCTTCTATACATTTTGTATGAAAGAGACGCCGAAGAGACATTATGTCTAGGCCCGTCTGTGTCTTACGTCTTTTCTATGTGGCCCGCGCCTAAAGTTGTAAGGTATCGGAGACTTGCGTCGCGTTGTGTACGAAGGGGCTAACTTTGTAAGTACGCGAATTCGCCACTGGTGGCGCTTCGTAGCGTGTGTAAAACATTTCTATACAAACGATCTCAGATCAAAGAAATAGGCAAATAGAGCGCTCAGAACACGCGAGTGTGACCACCAAAGCAAATACAAAATCAAAAGCGAATACAAACTCGCGACAGTACCAAGCTACGCGTCGTACTGCTCACACATCACCAGTGACTTGTTGTTGTTTGCCAAAATATGCCGTCTCTTGTCTTTAAACATTGTAAAAGTTGTTCTCAAAAACAAAGAAAACAATATGGAATGTAATTCCACAAGTAAATCTTGTTACTTCTTATGCTTTGGTATTTATTTTCCATAAAATATTTTCGGCTCGCTTGAAACACAAAACCTCTACAGCAATTAGTCTGTGTTGCCAGTTTATATGGTAAAAATTTCCTTGAATTAGGGGAATGGGCATTGTGTCTAGAAAAATCGATTACTTTATACATTCGTAATTGCGTACGTAAGGAAATATTTTTTGTTTAGCACCAATTCTATGGAGTTGAGGTTAAGATTGCACTAAATGTATAGAAAAGTTAGAAACGAATACTTACGACTGAGTATAATAATAATTACGTTGAAATCGTTTGTTATTCAATTATTATAATATATTAATAGACAAACCGCAAAGTGTAATAATCTATACATATAATAAATTTGTAGTAAAGTGGTGTCTGTACAATGGAAATACACACATCAAAAGTGTCTAGGGATCAACATATATTTTTGCAATAACTTTTCTCCTGATTGATATTAATTAAAATGTTCTTTAAGGATTCATCAAATAAAGTGTTATCGTTTGTCACAGTAACGATAAACCAAGTCACCTTTGCATTCATAAAGAAATTTGCCATTTTCCTAATAAAGGGATTTTTGACATTTGAACCACTAACATTAAAGTTCGAAAAAAAGACTGAAATAACAGTTTTCTTTAAAATTTTATTGGGTAACTTAAACAATTAATAATCCGTGTTTCTACCGCGAACACTAACAACACAAGAACATCGGTTTGGCATACTCAAAATGAGTTCATCCAAATCACGCTGTGGAATGGCCGCCCATGTTCGTTGCAACAACAAAAAAAGGTCTTCTTGCGACTGGATACCCTCCATATTCGGCAGAGCTCTTCTCTGTAGCATATCCCATGCATGCTCAATCGGGTTCAAGTCTGGCGACTGAGCAGGCCAGGGCAGGACATTGATGTTAGCTGCGGCGAGAGTCTGTCTTACAACTCTTGCGGTGTGCGGTCGTGCATTATCATGCATTAACTGAAATAAGGGACCGATTTGCACTTGTAGAGGAACGATGACGTCTGATACAATCGTCTCAGCATAAATTTGAGCGTTGAGGTTGCCTCTGATCCAAATCAACTCAGTTCTTCCGCCGATCCAAATACCCGCCCATACCATGATGGTTCCACCACTATAAGGATGGACTTCCTGGCAGGATTTTAATCGCTGTTGGCGTCCAGGGGTTCTCCAGTGTCGTATACGTCTTGTATCCGGTCTCATACCAAAACGAGACTCATCAGAAAAGCACACGAAACGCCATTGTTCTTCTGCCCAATTTCTGTGTTCAAGAGCCCATTGATATCGAATCCTACGATTGTGCATTGCTATAGGTGGTACCCGTAGCGGTCTTCGGGAATGAAGGTTCACTTCATGCAAGCGGTTTCTGACTGTTTGGTCGCTAATTAAGTTCCCTGAAGAGTGATGAAGCCTCACGGCTAACATCATGGCGGTTATTGTTGGAGCTCTTCGAGTTAAGATTTGAATGTATCGGTCTTGTCTCCGTGTGGTGCAGCGATACCGTCCTCCATGGCGCTCAGCCACGGTACCAGTGCTTCGGTAACGTGTCCAAAGTCGACTGATAACACTCTGACTTGTATTCAGAGCTAAAGCCACAGTACGTTGCCGGGAACCAGCTTCTATCATTCCCACGGCTCTGAGCATTTCTTCCCTGCTTAAATGACGTCGCCGCTCCATAATAACGTTGGTTTTAATCAGTAGTAGGGAAACAGTAGCACTAATAATGTCTTCAATGCGTTGTATGTTTTTATAGGGAAAATATTGACAGCTGATTTTCATCTTTTACTCTAATTTGATTTACAGTTCCTGATTCAAATTATGAAATGCACCAAAAAGGATCCATATAAATTTATAAAATCATAAATTTATTACAAAGCCACATCTCAATCTCAAGAAATCCGCATAAAAATGCTTGATCCCTAGACACTTTTGATGTGTGTATATAAAAAAAAAGTATCAGGGATTGTTATTATATCGATACCGAACCCGAAAATGTAGTTAAAAATTTTTTTGTCTGTTTGTCTGTTTGTCGGTTTGTCGGTTTGTCTGTTTGTCTGTTTGTCTGTTTGTCTGTGTGTTTGTGCACGCTAATCTTCGGAACTACTGGACGGATTTGAATAATTTTTTTTTCGTTGTGTAGGTATTAAGTCCCGTTAACATATAGGCTATAATTTATCTTGGAAACTTGAACACCTGATGCAGAGCCGCAACAGACCTGCTTAACTATAAGAGATACAGAAATGGTGCCATAGCAAAAATTGTTCCACGTGATGAGCATTTTCTGCTGAGAGAATAAATTTGAAGATCCTGGACACCTGATGTGGAACACCAAGAGCCCAGCTACACTATGAGATATACAGGAACGACGTCTTAGCAAGAGTTGTTCAGTCTGATAAGCACTCTCTGTTGCTGTATAAAAATTTGAAGATCTGGAACACCTGATGTGGAACTCCAAGAGCCCAGCTACACTATAACATATAAGTGAATGACGTCTTAGCAAGAGTTATTCAACCTGATGAGTACTCTCTGTTAACGTATAAAAATTGAAGATCTGGAACACCTGATGTGGAACTTCAAGAGCCCAGCTACACTGTAACATATACAGTAAAGACGTCTTAGCAAGAGTTGTTGAGCCTGATAAGCAACCTCTGTTGTCGTATAAAATTTGAAGATCTGGTACACCTGATGTGGAACTCCAACAGCCCAGCTACTTTATAACATATATAGGAATGACGTCTTAGCAAGAGTTGTCCAGCCTAATGAGCACTCTCTGTTGACGTATGAAAATTGAGATCTGGAACACATGGTGTGGAACTCCAAGAGCCTAGATACTCTATAACATATACAGTAAAGACGTCTTAGCAAGAGTTGTTGAGCCTGATAAGCAACCTCTGTTGTCGTATAAAATTTGAAGATCTGGTACACCTGATGTGGAACTCCAACAGCCCAGCTACTTTATAACATATATAGGAATGACGTCTTAGCAAGAGTTGTCCAGCCTAATGAGCACTCTCTGTTGACGTATGAAAATTGAGATCTGGAACACCTGATGTGGAACTCCAAGACCCCAGCTACACTATAACATATACATATAGGAATAACGTCTTGGCAAGAGTTGTTCAGCCTGGTTCTTAGAGTTCGACGTTTCAGATCTTCGATTTTGACGACCCCGTCGTCGCCGGCATAAGCAACAGGATCCGCGTACGAAGTCGCGGGCAGAAGCTAGTATGATTAAATAAAATGACTGAAAAATAAGGGTAATTATGCATATTATCTATACATATAATAAAATAGTAGGAAAGTCAAAACTGTACATTGAATATTTTTTGAAAAGAATACTTGGGGTGTGATCTACAATCGATACCGAAACCAAAAATATAGTTTTTAGAATTTTTGTCTGTTTGTCTGTTTGTCTGTTTGTCTGTTTGTCTGTATGTATGTCCGGGATAAACTCAAAAAGTACTGGACGGATTTGAATGTTTTTTTTTTTGTTGTATAGGTATTAAGTCTGGCCAACACATAGGCTATAATTTATCTTGGAAACTTGAACACCTGGTGCAGAACCGCAACGGACCAGCTAAACGATAAGAGATAAAAAAATGGTGCGATAGCAAAAATTGTCCCACCTGATGAGCACTCTCTGTTGACGTATAAAAATTGAAGATCTGGAACACCTGATGTGGAACACCAAAAGCCCAGCTACACTATAACATGTAAAGGAATGACGTCTTAGCAAAGTTGTTCAGCCTGATGAGCAGTCTCTGTTGACGTATAAAAATTGAAGATCTGGAACACCTGATGTGGAACACCAAAAGCCCAGCTACACTATAACATATAAAGGAATGACGTCCTAGCAAAGTTGTTCAGCCTGATGAGCTGTCTCTGTTGACGTATAAAAATTGGCAATCTTAAACACCTGATGTGGAACACCAAGAGCCCAGCTACACTATAACATATATAGGAATGACGTCTTAGCAAGAGTTGATCAGCCTGATGAGCACTCTCTGTTTTGCAAAGTTGATCAGCCTGACGAGCACTCTCTGTTGACATACAAAAATTGAAGATCTCTGGAATACCTGATGTGGAACACCAAGAGCCCAGCTACACTATAACAAATACAGGAATGACGTCTTTGCAAAGTTGTTCAGCCTGACGAGCACTCTCTGTTGACATACAAAAATTGAAGATCTCTGGAACACCTGATGTGGAACACCAAAAGCCCATCTAAACTATAGCATATAATTATGTATAGGAATGAAGTCTTAGCAAGAGTTGCTCAGCCTGATGAGCACTCTCTGTTGACGTATAAAAATTGAAGATCTGGAACACCTGTTGTGGAACTCCAAGGGCCCAGCTACACTATAATATAAAAAGGAATGACGTCTTAGCAAAGTTGTTCAGCCTGATGAGCAGTCTCTGTTGTACGTCACTAACAAAGTAAGATGCGTATTTTTTTTTTTGTTTTTTGTTGTTTAAAGTCCCATTTGACTAAGACAACACTGCAACACTCAACGTGTTCGTAGTCATGAAACTGTGACAAAGCAAAGGTGTTTCAGGATTATAATGTAGTCGTCTTCCCCTGGAGGCGACGGCCCTCCATCGCGTCTATCGAGGCGCATCGCAAGGAGAATGATCATCTCATCCGCACGCAAAATACGCGCATATGACGTGGAGTTGCGGATACCAGCCCGCTATACAATACAATCGCCAGGATGAATTCCCGGAAAGAGCTCCGGCGTGATCACAGGGCAATATTGAGAGAGCGACTGTCGCAACCGAGTTCCGGGCACGCCTCTAGACCCCTCTTTAAGGAGTAGCTGGATAGGCGTCACGGCGTCCCGCCTGACCTATCACATGACGTAGGTCCTCACCGGACACGAAAGTTTCGGGAGGTAGCTGTGTCTGATAGGGAAAGAAGAATCGCCTGGGTGTCACCACTGCGTGGATCGCCTGGAGGACACGGTGGAGCATACGGTGCAGGATTACCCGCTTGGGCAGAGCACCGCCGTGTCCTCACTACGACGATAATCGGTGACCTCTCGTGCTTAGTGTTGGTCGAGGCCATGCTGCGGGGCGAGACAGAATGGGAAGCAGTCGCCTCCTTCTGCGAAGCAGTCATGCTAGCGAAGGAGGAGGCGGGACGCATGAGGGAGAGGACAATGTCCACCTCCAGCCCAGCCGCAGCAGTAGACGCCGATGGCGACAGACGTCGCTACACGATCTCCAGCCACTGTAGGCGCGGCCATGCGGGCGGCGAGTAAGGGTGCACGTTTTGTTCCACGTGATGTATTACAACGCTAAAAAATGTAATCGTCTGAATGTACCATGTCGAACAAAAAAGCCGTCGAGGCCATGGACAGAACACTTTGAGACATTCGCCATGATGGACAATATCACGGTAGGTACTGTTTTCTGTAAAATTCCGGCAGACACTGCCCGTTGTAAGAAGACTGCCCGTTGTAAGAAGAATTGATAAGTTACGTATTCGGAGTCCCGTCAAGTATAACACTTCAGGAAAACTCTTGGCTATGTGATCGTGCGATACTAAAAAAATGACCGAACCGCTGCAATAAATGAAAACATATTAGCCGAAATTGTTGAACATTTTTCATGGTAACATTCTACATAGAGTTGTAGTGTTTTATAACACATGTTATGTAACATGTTACATGGTCTGTACGCACCTTTACACAGAAATTTAAGCGAAGCTGAAATTCTCACAGGATGTGGCTCAGGGGAAACTGCATTGATACCGTGAATACCACTCATCTCCAACAATTTCCCTTTCCAGTTCAAACTCACACAGTTCCCGGTAGCCGCTTACTTCGCGATGACCATGAATAAGTCCCAAGGACAGACCCTGAAGGAAGCTGATGTCGACCTAAGGTCCAACTGTTTTTCCCACGGCCAACTATTTATCACATGCTCGCCTGTCAGTAATGCTGACCACCTTTTAATTTAGCACCAGAGGGAAAAACTACCAATGTCGTATATAAAGTGTTGTGTCTGGAAGTTTTCATTTCATTTGGGACAATCAATTCAAGTGGGACATCAGGTACCCTCACTTTCTCAACAAATTAAAAAAGAGAATATTAGTTTAGGTGCCTTAAAACCAAATACAATGCGGACGAAGTCGCGGGTAACAGCTAGTAATCTCATAAAAGCAAAAGCACGTTTGCTACCTATTTGAAATATCAGGTAGTCAAATAATTGAGAAAAATATAATTAACAAAAATTTATGGGAGTATTTCTCGATGTCTGGCAACCGGGCACACATACAGACGCGCGTGTACCTACCACGGCCCCTCTTATCTGCCGCGCACACATAAATAAAAACTGGCTTCACCTTGTTTGTCGCGCACGTTCTATCTGCCTATTTCTTTGATCTGAGCATTCGATCTTACCGCACTCGCTGCCCCGCGCTAAGTATAACACTGTATTCATAGGTACAGTGGCTTGCAGGAATATCGTGACGCAGCACGACACAGCGCGACGCCGAGCGCACATTGTAATAGCAACACAAAATCTAACTTTTCTAGACGAAAACATTTTAATTTCCAGTATTGTCGCGTCACGTTGCTTCACGTCGTCACTAATCTATACATATAATAAAATAGTAGGAAAGTCAAAACTGTACATTGAATATTTTTTGAAAAGAATACTTGGGGTGTGATCTACAATCGATACCGAAGCCAAAAATATAGTTTTTAGAATTTTTGTCTGTTTGTCTGTTTGTCTGTTTGTCTGTATGTATGTCCGGGATAAACTCAAAAAGTACTGGACGGATTTGAATGATTTTTTTTTTGTTGTATAGGTATTAAGTCTGGCCAACACATAGGCTATAATTTATCTTGGAAACTTGAACACCTGGTGCAGAACCGCAACGGACCAGCTAAACTATAAGAGATACAAAAATGGTGCGATAGCAAAAATTGTTCCACCTGATGAGCACTCTCTGTTGACGTATAAAAATTGAAGATCTGGAACACCTTTTGTGGAACTCCAAGAGCCCAGCTACACTATAACATGTAAAGGAATGACGTCTTAGCAAAGTTGTTCAGCCTGATGAGCAGTCTCTGTTGACGTATAAAAATTGAAGATCTGGAACACCTGATGTGGAACACCAAAAGCCCAGCTACACTATAACATATAAAGGAATGACGTCCTAGCAAAGTTGTTCAGCCTGATGAGCTGTCTCTGTTGACGTATAAAAATTGACAATCTTGAACACCTGATGTGGAACACCAAGAGCCCAGCTACACTATAACATATATAGGATGACGTCTTAGCAAGAGTTGATCAGCCTGATGAGCACTCTCTGTTGACGTATAAAAATTGAAGATCTGGAACACCTGTTGTGGAACACCAAGAGCCCAGCTACACTATAACAAATACAGGAATGACGTCTTTGCAAAGTTGTTCAGCCTGACGAGCACTCTCTGTTGACATACAAAAATTGAAGATCTCTGGAACACCTGATGTGGAACACCAAAAGTCCATCTAAACTATAGCATATATGTATAGGAATGAAGTCTTAGCAAGAGTTGCTCAGCCTGATGAGCACTCTCTGTTGACGTATAAAAATTGAAGAACTGGAACACCTGATGTGGAATACCAAGAGCCCAGCTACACAATAACATATACAGGAATGACGTCTTTGCAAAGTTGTTCAGCCTGACGATCACTCTCTGTTGACATATAAAAATAAAAGATCTGGACCACCTGATGTGTAACACCAAATGCCCCAGCTACACTATAACATAAAAAGGAATGACGTCTTAGCAAAGTTGTTCAGCCTGATGAGCAGTCTCTGTTGTACGTCACTAACAAAGTAAGATGCGTATTTCTTTTTGTTTTTTGTTGTTTAAAGTCCCATTTGACTAAGACAACACTGCAACACTCAACGGGTTCGTAGTCATGAAACTGTGACAAAGCAAAGGTGTTTCATTCAGGATTATAATATAGTCGTCTTCCCCTGGAGGCGACGGCCCTCAATCGCGTCTATCGAGGCGCATCGCCAGGAGAATGATCATCTCATCCGCACGCAAAATACGCGCATATGACGTGGAGTTGCGGATACCAGCCCGCTATACAATACAATCGCCAGGATGAATTCCCGGAAAGAGCTCCGGCGTGATCACAGGGCAATATTGAGAGAGCGACTGTCGCAACCGAGTTCCGGGCACGCCCCAACCCCGGCGGTAAGACCCCTCTTTAAGGAGTAGCTGGATAGGCGTCACGGCGTCCCGCCTGACCTACCACATGACGTAGGTCCTCACCGGACACGAAAGTTTCGGGAGGTAGCTGTGTCTGATAGGGAAAGAAGAATCGCCTGGGTGTCACCACTGCGTGGTTCGCCTGGAGGACACGGTGGAGCATACGGTGCAGGACTACCCGCTTGGGCAGAGCACCGCCGTGTCCTCACTACGACGATAATCGGTGACCTCTCGTGCTTAGTGTTGGTCGAGGCCATGCTGCGGGGCGAGACAGAATGGGAAGCAGTCGCCTCCTTCTGCGAAGCAGTCATGCTAGCGAAGGAGGAGGCGGGACGCATGAGGGAGAGGACAATGTCCACCTCCAGCCCAGCCGCAGCGGTAGACGCCGATGGCGACAGACGTCGCTACACGATCTCCAGCCACTGTAGGCGCGGCCATGCGGGCGGCGAGTAAGAGTGCACGTTGTGTTCCACGTGATTATTACCACGCTAAAAAAATGTAATCGTCTGAATGTATCATGTCGAACAAAAAAGCCGTCGAGGCCGTGGACAGAACACTTTGAGACATTCGCCATGATGATAGACCCATGGACAATATCACGGTAGGTACTGTTCTCTGTAAAATTCCGGCAGACACTGCCCATTGTAAGAAGAATTGATAAGTTACGTATTCGGAGTCCCGTCAAGTATAACACTTCAGGAAAACTCTTGGCTATGTGATCGTGCGATACTAAAAAAATGACCGAACCGCTGCAATAAATTAAAAACATATTAGCCGAAATTGTTGGGAATGATGTGGTTTACACATCATACAATAACGTCGTCAATTAGGGTGATGCCAGCAACCACCAACTCGAGATTTTAAATTTATCAACTGCCTGTGGTCCTCGAGCTCATAAAATAACCTTAAAGTAATAATAATGCTTCTAAGAAATCTAACTCCACCAAAATTGTACAATGGAACGCGACTAATAGTTACTGCATTACGGTGCGTACAGACTATATAACATAACATGTTATATAACATTGTTATATAACATTTTTCATGGTAACATTCTACATAGAGTTGTAGTGTTTTATAACACATGTTATATAATATGTTACATGGTCTGTACGCACCTTTACACAGAAATTTAAGCGTAGCTGAAATTCTCACCGGATGTGGCTCAGGGGAAACTGCATTGATACCGTGAATACCACTCTCCAACAATTTCCAACAATTTCCCTTTCCAGTTCAAACTCACACAATTCTCGGTAGCCGCTTACTTTGCGATGACCATAAATAAGTCCCAAGGATAGACCCTGAAGGAAGCTGATGTCGACCTAAGGTCCAACTGTTTTTCCCACGGCCAACTACATAACACATGCTCGCCTGTCAGTAATGCTGACCACCTTTTTATTTTAGCACCAGAAGGAAAAACTACCAAATGTCGTATATAAAGTGTTGTGTCTGGAAGTTTTCATTTCATTTGCTTTAAAGTTTGTTATAGATTCTATAACAAACTTTAAAGTGGGACATCAGGTACCCTCACTTTCTCAACAAATTAAAAAAGAGAATATTAATTTAGGTGCCTTAAAACCAAATACAATGCGGACGAAGTCGCGGGCAACAGCTAGTACTTAATATATCACTGAGTTGGTTGAATCTTTGCTATTAACAAACTTCGTCTAAAAGCCAATTAAACCAAGTTGTCTTGTTGGTCGATTGTTCGTAAAAAGTGTTAATTATATGACTGTTAGGGGAACGCGTGGAAATTAAGTATCCACTTTAATTTGGTAGAAAACGCGTAGGTTTCGCTATGCCTACAGTATATGGAAGGTGCGCCCAATATACTCGTTGTTACCATCAATAACTCGACAGCTACGAGTGTATCACCACTACCCACATTCAAAAGTGCCATGGTGACCTCACATTTTTTTTACTCGGTCAAGATGATCTTTTTAACTTTTCTCCACACTTTATCGTAGGTGCCTTTACAAACACCCAGACCCGAAACAACTACTTTAAGATCACACAAACATTTGTTCCGAGCGGAATTCAAATCAGCGACACGTAGCGAAGTAGTCAATCATTCAGCCACTTCACCAACGCATGCTTTTTCAACTGTTTTCCTCTGATAATAGCGACCCAATAGCGACCTTGTGCACTGTTATTTAAACAGTGATACTTACTTAACTGTGAAAAGAGCGAGACGAGTACCTATTTAGTTCAGAATCCTGCATGTCATTTATAAAGGGCCAGCCTTCTAAAGCAACCTGAGTAGTTTGTCACCCGCCAATGGGCGGGTTAAAAGGCTTGTAAATAAACGGGGTGATTTCTAGTTATTAAGAGTCTGACAGTCCCCTTCGTTTCACCTCGATTAGGAGGAATAATTTGATAATGTCTACACTAAGAAAATAAACAGTGTGTTGATCAAATTGATCTCGTCTTACAGACCTCAACGTTCTCCGCAAAGCAATAGGACACCCGTAGAGGTATTTGAACTCTCACTTGAAAAGTGGTAGGTAATCGTCACGACTTGACACATTTCTATCCACAAAGGCTAATCTAATTACCAGCAATCAGACCATTGAAAGCCGATCAAACCTAGTGTAGCAAAGAAAGAATAATAACATGGGCGTAGGTCGAGATAATTTCCAAGGAGGGCCTGGCCTTTCATGGTCTCCAAGCGATATCCATGAGTGTGTTGTAAATCACATACATCTCTTTTTTTCTCCGGGACACGTCGAGCATCATTGTCTTGGTGCTTTTCTGGTGGATGCCACTGTTGATGCTGGCTTTCAGAAGATGCAGTGAGTTTGTCTAAAAAAATGCCTCTTTTGATGTTTTACAAAATGGCAAATGTCAACAAAAAACGATTTTTTTGTGTAAAGGCATAATTATTTTTCAATCTTTATTTTTTACCTTTTAAATATCCTGGGGTGGGCACCAGACCATTTTGGGGTGTGCCCGGCCCTCCCGCCCCTCCCTCTTCCTACGCCCATGAATAATATTGACGCTTAATATTAAAAAATGATGTATCAGTGTTGCACAATATTATCCAATATTGTACACAAAGTATGATACATCGGCGGCGAATCTCTAAAGAACTGTCTTCACATCTAAAGTGTTCTCATGGTCGGAGCAAACCAAATTAACTTTGATTGATAGTACCACCGTCGTCCTTCGAACAATTCTTGGAGAAAAAGGTACTACTATTTTAAAACTTTACCCCACTATCGTTGTTATGGAAAATGTGTGAAAATCCAACAAAATATTTTCACCTAAGTATCTTCTTTTCATACGGTAAGCTTGCGGATGAATGGACTGAGATTATGTTCATGAGTCAGACTATTGTGATTCATGAGTGTGTTTTTAATACTGTGCATTATTTTTAAACTGTCAGAATGATAGCTAGATAGATATCTCTAGTAGGTAGGCCCCTTTTTTTGATAAGGTACCTACTTACATAAATTCGAATAATTTTAAATCTATTCTAATATTCATCATCATCATCAGCCGGAAGACGTCCACTGCTGAACGTAGGCCTCCCCCTATTCTGATATTATAAAGCTTAAAAGTTTATTTGTTTCTTTGTTGTGTTGAACACGCTAATCTCAGGAAGTACTTATTTGAATTGAAAAATTCTTTTAGAGTTGGATAGTTCATTTATCAAGGAAAGCAATAGACTATAAAATATCAAACTATGATCAATAACAGCTGGGGGTGAAATCACGGGGAACAGTTAATAAATAATAAAAAGAAATTATTACTACATTTAAAAATACTTTACTATACATGAATACTTCATTTTTTTAATAATTGTAAATATGTATAAATAATATATATCAAGAAATAGCATTTTGCAATCAAAATAGCGAACTCCTCACTCTCCTTATCTTTAGGAAACCTTTTGTAAATGATTCAACGTTCACGTGTTCTCAGAAACTTTTGTGTAAAGTCACATGTTCCCAAACCAAGCGGTATTAGCGGCACGTTGTCTGTCAGTGAACGAATGAAATATTATTTTGAGAAAGTAAGAAAAAGTGTATTTCAATCTGCATACTGCTCTACACTTAGTCACTGATAAGTAAAATTCTTACCAAAATGAGAACTGCAACTATAAATCTTTCGAAAGTTTGTGTTCGCGGAGAGGGTAATAAATTTTACATGCATTGACCCCACAAAAACAATCGGGCATAAAGTTTTTCCACAGTGTTATTCAGATTTGACTTTTGTTCCTTTAAAATAAAGTGCCGACTTTTATAAGCTGTTGGTGCAGCTTATCTTCTATCATATTTCGTTACTAATCAGCGCCTTGGACATCACATTGGACATCGGCGAGAAAAGTGACACAACACAGTGACATAAATGAAAAAACAATGTCAGTTACACCCAAGTTACACCCCAGATAAAAATATTTTTGGATTTTAATTTCTTTCAAATGTAAAAGAGAATTAAATACCTAGTCTTCTCAATTAATATACCTACCTTAATTTCTTGGAAATGCTATCTCAGAAAAATATAATATAACGTTTTGTGTTGTGACATAGGGCGTTTTTCCATTAGCCGGCACGGCACCGGCAACGGCGACGGCGCCGGCGCTGTGCCGGTGCAATGTATGAACGCTGGGCCGGCGCCGGCGCCGGTAAGTGCAAAAGCGAGCCATACGTTTTCTTAAATTTTTCTCCCCGGCACCGGCACGGCGCCGGCGCCGTCGCCGGTGCCGGTGCCGTGCCGTCTAATGGAAAAACGCCCAATCTCTTGCCTATGTGCGACATGAAGGATCGTCATAATGCGGTCTTATCACATACAGACCAAGGAAAGTCTTAGGCCCGACGCTGCGTTAAGCGGATGCCCGCGCGGTTCTATACAAAAGTGCTCCGTCGCGGGGACCCGTGCGGGGACCCGCGCGGGCGTCCGTCGCGGGGAGGTGCACCCCGCACCCACGCAACGGGGCCCGCGCGGAGCCACGCGCGGGGCCACGCGCGGAGCCACGCGCGGGTCTACGCGCGGTGCCTGCCAGCGGTAACACGCACGGGCTTGTTCAGTCAATAAGGGTGCTTATATACGGTGCATGTAACTGGATCAAACAGAGAGCAATTTTTTTTGTATGAAGACTTTCGAAAATTTCTCCGGTGCTGAAATTTGGAATATGGTGAGAGTAGGTGATACAGATTCATCATCATCATCATCATCAGCCGGAAGACGTCCACTGCTGAACATAGGCCTCCCCCTTAGACCGCCACGCCGAACGACAATTCGCCACTTGCATCCATCCGTTTCCGCGACCCTCACGATGACGTCGGTCCACCTAGTGGGAGGCCTGCCTACGCTGCGCCTTCCGGTCCGTGGTCGCCACTCGAGAACTTTTCTTCCCCATCGGTTGTCAGTTCTACGAGCGATGTGGCCTGCCCATTGCCACTTCAACTTGCAAATTTTATGAGCTATGTCGGTGACTCTGGTTCTTCGCCGAATATCCATGTTCCGGATTTTATCCCGCAAAGAAACTCCGAGCATAGCTCTTTCCATTGCTCGTTGAGTGACTCTCAGTCTCTCTAAAAGGCCAGCAGTCAAAGACCACGTTTCAGAGCCATAAATCATCACTGGCAACACACACTGGTTAAACACCCTTGTCTTGAGACACTGTGGGATTCTCGATGAGAAGATATCACGTAGCTTCCCAAACGCTGCCCATCCGAGTTGGATTCTTCGGGCGACCTCTTTCTCGAAGTTGGACCTACCTAACTGAACAATCTGTCCAAGGTAAGTATAATGGTCTACAACTTCGAGAGTATCGTTCCCAACAACAACCGGTACGGGTGCCACATGGACATTCGACATGACTTTCGTCTTGTCCATGTTCATTTTAAGGCCGACCCGTTGGGAAACGATACTGAGGTCGCTGAGCATAGCATTGAGGTGCTCCAACGATTCTGCCATGATGACTATATCATCGGCAAAACGAAGGTGAGTGATGTATTCGCCATTGATGTTGATGCCGAGTCCGTTCCATTCCAAGAGCTTGAAAAACGTCCTCCAACGCGTTCGTGAACAGTTTCGGAGAAATAACGTCTCCCTGTCTCACGCCTTTCTGCAATTGGATTGGTTTCGTGCTCTCTTCCTGAAGTCGGATGAACATGGTGGCGTTCCTATACAAACACTTCAACACTTCGATATACCTATAGTCGATATGACATCGTTGGAGGGACTGCAATACTGCCCAGGTTTCGATTGAATCGAAGGCTTTTTCATAGTCCACAAACGCTAAACACAGTGGCCGATTATACTCCTCTGTCTTCTGTATAATCTGGCGGAGCGTGTGTATGTGGTCTATAGTACTTAAACCTTTTCGGAAACCGGCTTGTTCGGGAGGCTGGAAGTCATCAAACCTGCGTTCGAGACGGTTCGTAATGACTCTTGAGAACAGCTTGTACACATGGCTCAGAAGTGAGATTGGCCTGTAGTTCTTCAACAAGGTGTTGTCACCCTTTTTGAAGAAAAGAACAACCACACTCCTGTGCCATGCTTCTGGCGTAGAACCTTCGAGTATGACGGAATTAAATAACTTCTGGAGGACTAGAAGTACCGGTTTTCCACCCGCTCTCAGAAGTTCTGTTGTGATTCCGTCCTCACCCGGCGCCTTGTTATTCTTGAGCTGTTTAAGAGCCATTCTAATCTCGTACAGGCTGATGTCCGGGATATCCTCAGTGTAGTGTCGAGTCAGTTTAGCTCTTGCGTCTCGAGCTGTACCGACACTGGGTTGTCGTGTTGATGTGTATAACTGTCCGTAAAACCTCTCAAGCTCTCTTAGGATCTCCGGTTTCGTCGAAATGATGCTGCCGTCGTTAATCTTCAGCTTAGTCATTTGGCTCTGCCCAATAGACGAATTCTTTGCGAAGACTTTTGAGCCCTGGTTCCGCTCGATTGCCTCTTTGATCCGTGCCGCACTAAAGGAGCGCAGGTCACGTCGCATTGATTTAGAGATGATACAGATTATAGATGCACAATAATCCAACATTTTTTTAGACGAGAAGTTCTGTTTTTTTACCAAAACATGAAAATTGCAAACTCTCTGCGAAAAATGTTTAATGTCTTTGTTAATTAGTCTCAAATTCTTTTTGTAGGTATTTGTTTAAATGAAATAATAGGAAAAAAAAAAGTATAAGTTAGAATAGGAAAGTATAAACATCCAACAAATGTTCGATTTCAGTGTCACTCCAAATCAACTTTTTACATATCGCGCTTTAACTTGAAATTGAAATAAAAATCTTCAAAATTGAACTAGCAACACTGCGTAAATCGGTCTCCGCGACGGGGACCGTCGCATACCCACGGAAACTAGCCGCGTATCCACGCGCGTATCCCCGCGCGGTACCACGCACGGGGCCACGCGCGTGGATACACGGCTAGTAGTAGATAGGGGTAGGGGCCACGCGCGGGGCCACGCACGGGGCCACGCGCGGGACCACGGACGTGGACCCGCGACGGTTGCCCGTCGCGGGCGCCCGTTTATCGCAGCGTCGGGCCTTACACTGTCATCAATTATCTTCATCATTATTCTATCTCAATTTTTCTGACGTCAATAAAGCATAAACTTCGGGAGAAACGGAACACTTCGGGACGGGATTGAATTTTCCCTAAGTAGGTTGATTGAACTTTCAACCGCTAGTTGCAACATGCAATTTTCTAGATATCGCTGATCTATGAGATTTGTAAGAAAATTACGACACTAGCACGGTGCTGAAACTTTACTTACAGTTGACGTAAAAGTTTTTACTACTCGTATCAATGACAGTGCCATCTTACTCACGGGACAAGATAAGAATTGTTTACTTACTATTTGATCAGAAGCCCTGACGAAGCATGAATTTCGCGTTTCTATGACGTAAACTTTGACATTAATTTGATGGAAAAAACTTTGTTCCTCGTTAGTACCTACTCTATGACAATTTTTCATACAATAAATACAGTGAATACTTTAACTTCAAGTACGATATAGAATACAGAAATCTTGTGTGCCTCAGAGGAGGTAAAGTTTGAAAGGCAAACGTTCTACTGTCAACAATGCAGAATTTCAATTAAATTATTACGCAATCTCGTTATCTATAATGGTTGCCAGTATTAGGTTAAGTCTGTTAGTGAATCAATTCCTACTTTATAACGTTTGGATAAGAATAAAGACACCTTGTATTTTATGTGAAGTCTTGTAGTTTGTTAATGATCATTATTCTGTAAGGTTATCGAACTTTCACAAATTATAGAATCTTTTCATATTGCAAGATTATGTTTAGGATAAGAAGGATAATACCAACAACACAAAATTTAGCTGCACAACGGAATACACTAGTGTAAATAACAACAGAATCAGCCAATGTTCCCACTGCTGGGACACAGGCCTCCTCTCTGTGAGAAGGAGTGGGCCACAACCCACCACGCGGGCCCAGTGCGGGTTGGTAGATGTCACAAGTCTTTGAATTTCTGGTTCTAGGACATGCCGGTTTAATCACGATTTTTTTTTTACCGTTTTGAGAGCAGTGGTGGTGAAATAAATTACACAAAGTAATAAAGGGTCACACTAACGGGAGATACCGTTGATTATTATCCTTAAGAGACGTTTCGAAAAATTAAAGACTATTATCGCAAAAATCAACAGTAAATGGCGTTAACGTGGCCCAACTATTATAGCATTGCGTTAAAACTTGAACGCAATTGTATAATAGTTGGGCCACGACGAAGTACAACTGTACTTCATCTCAATTGTACTCTACTGCATTAACAATACGATATTATATTCTACGATTTTTATGATCATATTCAGATGTTGCTATAGTGGACATTTTAGGCCCGATCTGAATGTTACCTACACAGTAGTCTGCCCTTTTTTTTTTTTTTTTTTTTTTAGCGTGGTAAAATCATCAAATGAGTCCTCCAACCCCGGGCAGGGCGGGAGGGACTGTCAGACTTCTACTGACTAAAATCCACGGTGTCCTTCAATAGCCTGTTACGTTCCGGGGTCACGGTAAGGAAATAATCCCGCGACCCCGGCAGGCTTTGGCCCTCTGAGAGGGGGGCCCCGTCATTATGCTGACGCTCTTTGAGGCGCGCGTGGGACACAACGCGCCGTCGACCCGGGCATGGTCCTTGGTCGGGCAGCGAGTTGCCCTTTACTCGCTGCCCGCATGCCCGCGCCTACGGTGGCCGGAGATCATCTGGTGACGTCCGACGCCGCGGGCGCCTACCACTGCGGTTGGGGCGGAGGGAGGACGCTGTCCTCTCTCGCTCGCGGCCCGCCTCCTCCTTCACGAGCATTACTGCCTCGCAGAAGGAGCAGACCGCTTCCCACTCCGTCTCGCCCCGCAGCATGGCCGCAACCAATGCCGGGCGCGAGAGGTCTCCGCCTATCGCCGCCGTGAGGACACGTCGGTGCACCGCCCAAGCTGGGCAGTCTTGCACCGTATGCTCTACTGTGTCCTCCGGGCGATCTTCGCAGTGGTGGCACCCGGGCGTTTCCTCCTTCCCTATCAGGCACAGGTACCTCCCGAAACTTCCGTGTCCGGTGAGGACCTGCGTCATCCGATAGGTCAGGACGCCGTGACGTCTCTCCAGCCACTCCTCAAAGAGGGGTCTTACCGCCGCAATTGCGGCGTGCCCGGCCTTCGGTCGCGACAGTCGTCCCCTCCATACTGCCCTGAGATCGCGCCGGAGCTCTTCCCGCCGCGCCTCGACTTCACGAGGCAGCGAGTAGTCTGCCCTAAGGCTACGATAAAGGTTTTTTGTCTGGGTCGTAAATTATCCCAAGTGTCGGTTTAGATAGTTTACGATGCCACTACCAAAAGCTAATCTATACCATATTACATGTTCTACAGAGGTAAAGTTTGTAATTTCGGATAGAGGAGGTAATCTTTGGAACTTATGGTCCTATTTCGAAAATTCTGTCACTAATGAGAAGCTATATTATCTCCTTTCATAGCCCATTAAAAACTTTTTTGAAGTAATTCCTGAGCAACTATCAGCGAGCGAAAGTAACTACATAAAATTGTTCAGATTATGTAGACACAGTATTCTACATTTGGATCGCAGGATTCTCTTATTTCCACTCCCGGGCCGCGGTGTCCCGGAGTAAAAAGGGTTTGCGATAAAACAATGTGGTTTTAG
The DNA here is from genome assembly GCA_954870645.1 of Agrotis clavis. NCBI lineage: Eukaryota > Metazoa > Arthropoda > Insecta > Lepidoptera > Noctuidae > Agrotis > Agrotis clavis. The sequence goes on along the minus strand of OX940917.1, from coordinate 27,657,524 downwards.
GGTTCCGTACCCAAAGGGTAAAACTCCCCTTTACTAAGACTTCGTTCTTCGTCTGGCACCCGGCTGTATAGTACTGTTCTTCCCAAATACAAACAAAATGTAAAAGCTTTGCTTTGGCGTGCGGCAGCAGCGACCTATGAAACCCATCCACGGTGCGACCGTGTGTGCCTGCAGTTTCATACTACAAGCACACGAGGGCGCATCGTGGACGGTGCTACACCGTGGAGTGCGCCAGGCTTGACGGCAACAAGAAGACGCTGAAAATTTCAAAGAGTTTTTTGGCGTTTTGTTCACTGAAAAAAAGAAAACTTTTAAAGGGGGCTCCCGCGATTTTTATTGCCGTTTTTCTAGTTATTGGTACGGAACTATGCGTGCGCGAGTCCGACTCGCACTTGGCCGGTTTTTAGTCGTATCTGGCAGTTCCCTTCCGCGCGTAATGATATTTTATCTTTTTAATGTTTTATACACTCAAAAACTCACTTCATTTTACTCCTTCAACTTCATTTACTTTCAAACATCTGTCCATACACGTGCTAGTAAAATGATATTTATATCAACGAACATAATAGCGGTGTCACTACGAGTGTACTCTAATATAAGTGACTACCCACAAGTAATTGAAACACTTAGGTAAAATGAAGCTGTAAAACGGAATATCTGTTTGGTCACAAAAATATTTGACCTTGATACAAGATACAAACTACTTGGCTTGTGTGGGTCGTTGCCTAGCACTTTTACTTACTAATATGTTATCCGTACGTTTTCCTGTTAGAGCCTTTGTCTGATGATAGTTTTTTCCATAGGCATGTTGCCAGCATCAATAAATTGCAAAATTATTCCGTCAGCAAGAAAAATAATGGATACGAATTTATGCTTTTGTTAATTAAATGCATATTTACAATAATATAACGCATCAATTCGAGGTGTTCGTGACGTCGGAATCTAAATGAAAACTGCACTTAGTTTCCGACGTCATAAACGCTCATAAAGCTTGTGATAAACGACCGAACGTAAAGGGCTACTGAACGACACCGTGGATTTTAGTCAGTACAAGACTGACAGTCCCTCGCAACCTGCCCTGTCCTGGTAGGAGGACTCATTTGATGATTTTACCACGATAAAAAAAAACTTGTAATGTACTGACAATTTTAAAAGTGTCAAATGTTCATTAATATTGGTTCACGTAACAAAAGAAAAATTGGTTAACTTGCCTCTGCTCAGAGTAACTATCTTAGAGTGTTAGAGGCTACCAAACGCGCCCTTTGCTTACGCACATTTCCAGAACATGGTATTTACCTCATTATCACCTCTTGGTTCTCAAAACGCGCGTTATTAAAGCGCTCGATGTATACTTTCTCTTTTAAGAGACTGGCGACACGTGAACTTGGTAATAATCCTTGTCATAACAGTTTATTTCACAAACAAGCAAGTATATTTTGTAGGTTGTTGAATCATCTGTATCATCAACATCAGTAGTGCATTCCAGAACTAGTTTTATTATACAGACTTTTGTAGCCAATCTATACTTAACAATAATAATTATAAAGAGGAAAGATTGAATTTTTTGTTTGTATTGAATATAGGCTGTATGCTCCGAAACTACAGGACCGATTTCAAAAATTATTTCTCTTGGTTCCAGCTGCTTTGTTCCTGACTGACATAGGCAAATAGGGTGAGCGGGCGGACCCGCTGGCAAAAGCTAGTCTTAGGGAAAGAAGTTGTCAGCTGTTGTTGTTTTATGAGTCCAAGCTATTAAATTTACATTTAAATATTATCTACCAAATAATTTAGTCAACAAAGTCGTTTACACTAAACACATCGTGTTACACTAGAATTCTCCATACGGCGTAAAGTTCATTCATACAGTCGTGTACGGAATTTATGATAGAAAAATATCTACCTACCTACAATATAAACATACTGTGTATTAATCTCACGTTATTCCTCGCGTTTTCTTCAGACACTTCAGGCGTCGTCCATTATACTTACATCGATTCCACGGCACTTTATATTCCAGAGACAATCTGTGAAGCATTCGGAATAACTTACAGTTTTGTATAACGATTACATTTTAATACTGGAAACAGTAACCGTCTTACGACAAAAAGTAAGTTACTACATTATAGTATACTTTTTTTTAGATAATAACCGTGGTACCACAAAAACTTTTAAACGTCTGTTGAACACTTGTCTAAAAATCGTTAGATTATGACGTTGAAATAAGGTGCGTTTTGCAGTCACACTTTTTTAGACAAGTGTTTTCATCAGATGTTTAAGTTTTTGTAGTGAGGCTGTAAGTGTTTAACAGACGTTTAACTTTTTTGTAGTAAGACAGTAACAATTTACGTTTATGAGAGCGAAACTAAGTTCTGAAAATGTATTGTGGTTCTCACCTATTTCGATGATTATCATTATTACTTCTAAAAATGGGCCTTGCGTAATGGATCCACGACTGGAATAATTACAGCGTATCTATGATTGAAGTGGATGATGCCGTTATAATGAAAATGGAAGAAAAGACATACACATCCATAGCAAAGTACCTAAATGTATTGCCAAAATGTCAGCTACAAGGCTACGAGTTCATTAAAACTTGTAGTGACGTAAGCATTTGAAATCACTAGACATAAAGTTATTAAACTATCAATGTACAGACGCCAGCAATCAACCTACCCGAATCTGTTTTATACAAATCGAACACCAACCTTCCACTTTTGTCATAAGGTTGAAAATCTAATAAAAAAAATTTGACAGATTGACGTAAGTTGACGTGCTGGCGTCTGTACCATGTATTTCAATTAAACAAAGAGAGTAGCCGACGCCATGTTGTGACGTCATGCACTCCTTATGCCACTTACACCACTTGCAAATTACACGAAAATAACCCTAACAATAAAATACACCATCTAAAGTTAATAAGCACAATGTATTTTATTGCTAAATGTTATTCTCAAGTGACAGTTGATGAAGAGCATTGACACTCTCCTTCTGAATTGAACCGCATAATACTTATGTTGGCAACATACCAATTCCCCAAACGATGTTGCTAAAAATACTTTAATGGAGAAAGGTTATTAGCTTTTGATTACCTTCGAAATTGCAAAATTATTTTATAGACGAGGACTGGGCATTTAAAATGTTCTGTATAATGACCATTACGGAATCTGGTAGATCGAAGATAACAGTTTTCATTTGAACAAATAAAGGTGCTTTTTAGAACTAATTAGTAAGATCTACGAGAGAATCAGAGTAGTCGAACACAAAACAAAAAACACGAACGACCTAATCTTACATACTCGTATAATATAAGTTTTAAGAGATGCGCAAAATGTGTCAGTAAAAAGAAAATGAATGAAGTATATATTTTCACTTGATGAAGTAGTTCATTCATTCATTCAGTACTTCATTTAGTCCAACAAATCAGAACGAGTTCTTGAATGAGATGATTCACTGAACTAGTTCATTGGACTAGTTCACTGGACTAGTTCACTGAATTAGTTCACTGGACTAGTTCATTGGACTAGTTCACTGAACTAGTGATTTAGAGAAATGATGCATTTCACTAAATCACTAGTTCAGTTTTATACGAATATCGATATTCCTTCATACTTTAATACGAATATAGTCTTTACGGGAAACGGACCTACCGTTTCCCGTAAAGACTATATTCCTATTACAATAAAGTTCATACATATTTAGGGTGAATAGAGTAACTAAGCGAAAAGAAGCACTGAACTAAAGACACATTTGAATGGCCAGTGAATGAATGAAAAGTTCATTTTGGGAAATGAACTAGTTCATTTCCTTCAATCGTTCGCGAACTACCCATGTCTAATAAGTTTAGACTAAAAAAATTGCCAATTAAACACAAAATAAATTTTGTTTCTTCAATATTTTGAGGAAATTGGTAAATAATTTAAGCCGGATTACTTCACAGAGACTGCGAAATATTTATCGTTTAATGTCGTCATCCAAGATCAGGTTAAAACTGGATTTATACGGCCAAGGTCACAATTATAAATTATTCAAATTCGGCGACTTTCCAATAATTTCATATTTATAAACTGTGAAAATAAGTTATGACTAAAGTTGTAATTTTCAACCCCTTTATGAAATAAAAGCTGTCTGGTATAAAATGGCGTCTTAACTTGTGAAATTTTCCACGATAATAGCTTCGCGCCTAACCTTTCCAGTACTTCGTAAGAAACACTTAGCAAGTCTAGTAAGAGACTTATTATGGTATTGAATTGACCCTCCCTTCACCTAGGTCCAACTTTCTGCTAAGGTTATCAACTTGACACGTTTGACACTTCGATCTGAGGGTGTGGTTGTAACCTTAGAGCTCATGTACACGCTGCTGCCGCCGCACCGCCACCACGCCGCCGCGCCGATACCGCTCCACCACCGTGACGCCGCCGTCCACCGCACCGCCACCGCGCCGCTACCGCGCTGCCACCACGCCGCCGCGTATTTTGAAACTATATCTCTACCCAACGCTCATGACGTCAAAGATCGTGTTGGCGTCGGGTATGTTTTCAAATCCAGAAATAAAGAATTAACTCAATAAAATGTACCTTTACCTAACATTTGTGACGTCACTGGCCGCGTTGACATCGGGTATACTTTCAAATTTAAGATTTCACGTTTAGGTATTTTAAAACATACCCGACCGCAACAAAGTAATCGTTCGGTATTCTTTTGTCACGTTAACTATTCCAATCGGGATTTGACCCCGTGTGTACGAAACGGGGCACTGAGAAATAACAAAATGTCGTAAAAACGACTGGGGGCACCCCGACTCGGACAGGTTAGGTTAGAAGGGGATGGCGGGGTCTGGAAGACCCCGCCATCCCCTTCGTGGTTATTTTTTTTTAAACCACCCAGAAGTAGGAGCATCGCGCAGCGGTGCTCCGTCGAAGTTTTCTGACATTTACTAGATTTAGCTTAGTTTTAAATACCACTGAAAAGTTATTTTTGTCATTTCACTGAACCAATTTAGGAATTTGTTCAAATCACCAGATTTGCTTAGGGATTTGATCAAATCCCTTAGGGATTTGTCCAAAACCCTGTGTTTATCAGATGCGACAGAGACAGTAAAACGGGTATACATTACAGTATAATATAATGGAATGTCCATCCCTAACACGGGCGTATATATTTTTAATGTATACCCGATCTCAACACTACGGAGCGTTGGCTAGAGGTATAGTTTCCAAATACGCCACGCCGCCACCGCGCCGCCATTCGCTAGTGTTTGATTTTCAACGGCGGCGGCGGCGCGGGCGGTGGCGCAGTCGCTAAGATAAACACAGCGCGGTGCGGTGGAGAAGCGGTGGCGGAGCGGTGGCGGCGCGATGGCGGCGTTGTGTATATGAGCCTTTACTGATGCGTTTTCGAGTAATCGAAATACCTACAATTACGCTACCCTTCTCAGACTTGAAGGCGTGGCACCATTACCCGATGAGCGATGCTTGATAAGCCATATCAAAATACACTATTAATTGATTAACCTGACCAGCTGGTAGAAAAAAGAAACGTCGCGTGTATTTCGTCCTTAGGATTCTTGTAATTGCTACTGCCACGTAGGTAGGTACTGTAATGCAGACTGTTCGCTCGTAAACGTGTACCTAACAATTAAGTACCTAATACTTTCTATATGAATGTTTAGGGATATAGTTATAGGTTTGTTGTTTGTTTAGAACATTAACCTCAAATCCAATAGTTCCTGGAATTGTGAATTACACACATCAAAAGTGTCTAGGGATCAACATATATTTTTGCAATAACTTTTCTCCTGATTGATATTAATTAAAATGTTCTTTAAGGATTCATCAAATAAAGTGTTATCGTTTGTCACAGTAACGATAAACCAAGTCACCTTTGCATTCATAAAGAAATTTGCCATTTTCCTAATAAAGGGATTTTTGACATTTGAACCACTAACATTAAAGTTCGAAAAAAAGACTGAAATAACAGTTTTCTTTAAAATTTTATTGGGTAACTTAAACAATTAATAATCCGTGTTTCTACCGCGAACACTAACAACACAAGAACATCGGTTTGGCATACTCAAAATGAACTCATCCAAATCACGCTGTGGAATGGCCGCCCATGTTCGTTGCAACAACAAAAAAAGGTCTTCTTGCGACTGGATACTGGATTAAGTTCCCTGAAGAGTGATGAAGCCTCACGGCTAACATCATGGCGGTTATTGTTGGAGCTCTTCGAGTTAAGATTTGAATGTATCGGTCTTGTCTCCGTGTGGTGCAGCGATACCGTCCTCCATGGCGCTCAGCCACGGTACCAGTGCTTCGGTAACGTGTCCAAAGTCGACTGATAACACTCTGACTTGTATTCAGAGCTAAAGCCACAGTACGTTGCCGGGAACCAGCTTCTATCATTCCCACGGCTCTGAGCATTTCTTCCCTGCTTAAATGACGTCGCCGCTCCATAATAACGTTGGTTTTAATCAGTAGTAGGGAAACAGTAGCACTAATAATGTCTTCAATGCGTTGTATGTTTTTATAGGGAAAATATTGACAGCTGATTTTCATCTTTTACTCGAATTTGATTTACAGTTCCTGATTCAAATTATGAAATGCACCAAAAAGGATCCATATAAATTTATAAAATCATAAATTTATTACAAAGCCACATCTCAATCTCAAGAAATCCGCATAAAAATGCTTGATCCCTAGACACTTTTGATGTGTGTATTTTAATGGTTTGTTTCGATTGTAATACAGGGTGAAATTTTATTAATGAGCAATATTTTAAACTCGGGCATTACTAACGATACTAATCGTATTACGGAACTCAAAAACGTTATTAATGCAAGTATCTTCACCTAATATTATTTGATGTTTGTTTACCTTTCATTCCGCGCGCGGTGCATTGCGCTTTAGAATTTGAATACTTTAGGATTTTTCGGGTTTATGATTTATTTTTTATTACTTTTACGTGTTTGTTTGCAATAATAAGCCTTTGCAGTGTGACATACTACATTTTTAAAGGTGTCCATAATTACATTAGTAATATTTTTGATTTCCGATTTATGAGCCGTAATGCAATCAGCATCGTGAGTAGAGCCTTAGATTAAAATATTGCCCATGATTTCGATTCCACCCTGTATTCTAATTTTCGGGTATCTTATGGTGGTCAAGGGATTTAGCTTTGTAGTTTAGTAGATGTGTTTTTCAAGTGCATTATCTTATCCTCCTTGTCGTTTTTACAAATGTTCCAAAAAAAAATACTAATGTTACTTCGTGTAGATTGAAGTTTGAACATCTGAAATGAAATAAAATTATATGAATGCAAATAGGTTATGTCAACACTTTTACACGTCTTTTTATAAACTAGATGAAGCCGGTGTTTCGTACCTGACTACTCTGAGAAGAAACCGCCGAAACAAACTCAGAGGTCACAGTCTCTTTCTAAGTACTGACATTTATACTCATACGAGGACCGTGCAAGTTAGTGTCATCAGTTAAATATGTCCACAGCTTTACAACGGCATACCCAAAGTATACAATTTCATTATTTTCGCTCAAAACGGTTTCTCGCAGCCTTCATCAGGACACCAGTTCACCTTCAGTGAACCCTTTGTTTTGAAACTTTTGTTTTGTTGAAATTACATATTATTTCGTTTCCATCCCTTGAGATAAAAAGTTTGGCATGCGTTACAGATATCTGTCACGAATTTATTTTTATTTATTATTAAAACTGAGTCATTATAAAACAAAGTCCCCAAAACGATTTTTGTACTGTTTTGAAGATACTTCACTTCTTGACAAAAGTTTAAGTTAATAGTAGGTAAATTACGGTCTTATGTAAATTAAATGAAATTTCGGACGAAGTTGTAAGTAAGTTTTATTGTGAGTTTTTATTTTATTGTCTAAAAAACAAACAATATCAGCTAGTTTTACACTATACAAATAACGTAACTCTGAAGGATAATTATTATCTCCTTTTTGTAGTGCTCCTCCTATTACTGAAGATAATTCTTCAACTCAGACAACGTTTTCTTGTGTTTAGCGGAATTCTCTGCTAGTCCATTTATCGAGGAAGGCTAAGGCTATGTAACATGACGCTATGACCAAAACGAGCAGCGGGTGTAAGCAGCTAGTTGTAAATAAAGCGTAATAACTTTTTCTTTTGTTCCAGTGGCTAATGTTAAGCCAACCATGTGGTTGCTAGGCGGTGGAGCGGCTCGTCGGTCGCCACAGCGTGCGGTCCGCGGCCCGGCGATCCTGTCCACACCTGATGGGGCAGTTCCTCAAGTGCAATGCATCACGCACAACTTCGCGACAGCACCGAGGAAACGGGGACTTGCAGTAAGTTTTTTTTTATGTAAGATGGGTTTGGCATCGACCTTAGTCTAGATCAGGGGTGACAAAGACAAGGTCACCGATGGAGCGAGCTTATCCAGAAGAAGCTTGTTCACTCTAACTTTGAAGAGATTAGGGTTGTATGCTTTCGGAAACACAGACGCAGTCAGAGGGTTTCACTCCTTCGCTCTTCGCGTTTGAAAACGCTAGTGCAAATTGGTGGAATTGCAATAAGATACAGATGATAATTTTCCGTGCGTGTAGAAGTGCCATGATATTAATGGTAATCGTTTGGACATGACCACCATTTATTCCAGAAAATGTCGGGTAAAAGCGGTCATTCTACAAAGAACAATCAAAATTGGTTGACTAAGCTGTTATGACAGATTGAAACCAATTTTTCCCACGTTTTTATAAATTCTGAGTTATTTCCGTATTGTGACGTAAAATAAACTGAAACTTTAACATTCATTTGAAGGAAAAAAGTAGTTCCTCGTTCGTACAGCAGTTGCGCTTATTCATTTTTCCATGTAACAATAAACGTAGTAAATACTTCAAGAACGTAACATTTATCTTGTCACAAAGTTACTATACACAAATCATGCATACTTTAAGTGTAGTGAGAGTAACCGTTTTTTTTTTCTGTACCTATACTAATGCTTAGTTTGCGTTTGACCACTTGCCTGATGATATTTTTTTAATTGGGACAAACCCTGAAAGCTACGTGTCCCGGAGAAAGAATTTACCTGTCTTGGATCTTGCAACGAAATTAATCGGAAAGGAATATTGGAGGAGTAGGAAAAATATGTTTCCGCCTTATGGTATGCGAAGATTTTGGTCGACGGTGAAGCATGCTTATCTAGAAGTAACCTGTTCACTCTTGACTTGAAGACCCCAATTTTATTCTGGGAAGTGAGCTTTTGGTTTGTTTGCCAAAGCTAAATTAAAGCTTGTATAGATAATTCACCTGAGAAAAAAAACAGGCGTCTAATTTTACATTCAAAATACACTAGGTATCTCTTAGAGGTAGTTTATTCGTCAAACGTTTGTAGGAACACGATAAATAACCATTTTCTACGCCGCACTAGGTGTCCATACAACGGTGTTGCCGCAAATTTTGCCAAAATAAAGCCTTTACAACACAAATGGAACCAAAAATGTCTCTAAAAGTTATTTGTTAGAAATTTCAAGCGATAAAGTTTTTATGAAATTACCTACTGTAATAACGAGGAAACAGTAAAAAACACTCACATGCATCCCTAAGGATGACCAAAACATACCCGGAACTGTGGTTATTTCAACATTTTGATGTTGTTACAAGAGAATATAAACTTAGGTATGTACAAACCTACAGCATAATGTTATCAAAAACAACGTTTGTATCATAAAACTGCTTGCCTCCATGGTTCGTTAGCCACAAAGGCATATTCTTTTGCTGCATCATTATTTGCTGCCAAAAGTTGAATGGCGCTATAAGCGAGAGTATCTATGTTTATTTAAAACTAGCTGTTGCCAATTGCTTCCTCTCGTGGCTAAATAATTATAGCAGCACAAGCCGATCTTCCGGGTTGAGCTGCGCTTGCTGAGGTTGGATTGTGGATGGGTGACCCTCTGTCATAACGAGTTTCCTCCGTGCCTCGGAAAGCACGTAAAGCCGTTGGTCCCGGCTGTCATTTGTCTTTGACAGTCGTTACCAATGTCGTTACTATGTTGAAGCTTAGAAGTTTGACAACCAGTCTTGCCATAGCGTATCGTATAATTGCCCAGTTACTGGGTTGTGGAGGTCCGATAGGCAGTCGCTCTATGTAAAATACTGATATTCAGCTGCATCTGATTCGAATGGAAGCCTAACACAACATAATATGTAGTTGGGAAAAGGCAGGCAGATGCAGTTGCCAACGACTTCGCACGCGTTTAACTCGTAGAATTTACCCCGGGAATGTAATATCCTGTATGTATCCTATGCTAGCGAAAAGCTGGAGGCGCGCCGCGTGATCGAGCCAGCGGACGCTGTCCTCTCCCTCCTCTGCCCACGGAGCCGGCAATTTAGATGCAAGGAACAGATAAAAGCTCATTCAGATTTTCACCAGCCATTAGAAAAACCGTCCTCCCTCAACCCCAGCCGCAGTGGTAGACGCCCACGGCGACGGACGTCACCAGACGATCTCCGTAGGCGCGGGCATGAGGGCGGCGAGTACTTAATGGGCAACTCGCTGTCCGACCATGGACACTGCCCGGGTCGACGGCGCGTTGTGTCCCACGCTCGCCTCAAAGTGTGTTAGCATTAAGACGGGGCCTCTCCATAGAAGGCCAAAGCCTGCCGGGGTCGCGGGACTAACGAATTACCGTGACCCCGGAACGTAAAGGGCTATTGAAGGACACCGTGATAATGATTTTAGTCAGTACGAGTTTGAAAGTCCCACCCACTCTGCCCTGGGGGGAGGACTCATTAGATGACTTTGCCACGGTAAAAAAAAATGTGTATTCTATGTGTTTATCCAGATTTTGACCGTTTTTCGATTGAGTTACAAATGTCTATCCGATATGGACACGATATTTTCCTTCACCGTTTTGAGAGCAGTGGTGATGAATTACATTACACAAAGTAATGCGCCTGTCGGGGTTCGAACCCACGACCTACAACTCGTAAGTCGAGGTCAATACCACTGGGCCACTACTGCTCTCTACATGATTATGATTCCCACAGCTTGACGGCAATTTCTAGTTGCAGTACATATTAGTACTTAAGTAGTAGACAAAAAGTTATATCAACTAGTCACTTTGTACTGAAACTAAGATGCTCGTAAAACACAACACCGAACATCGTACCATCGCTATTTCAGGTGGGTGCGACGTGAGGCACGCGTGACTCTGAGTAAAGTTAAGCATCGTTACATGAACCAACTATACCAAGTGAAGTTTTATTGACGATCATACGTAGCTACTAAAAATAGAGTACTCTTAAGGCCAGTATAGACGTGGGAGTTTTTTCAGGACGCATTACCACCAAAGGAAAATCGTATAAAGTAAAATAGCCGCAAGGTTCAATGTGCATCAGCCAGTATCAGTCCATACATAGCATAAATGGCCCGGAGATATTAAGTGCCTCGCCTCACATGCACAAGGTTGCGAGTTTAAACCCGGGCACGTACCAATTTAATTATTATATTATAAATTTAGTACAGAATTAGCCATTAAAACTAAATAAATATATCCTGTCACTCTGTCGTCTCACAGCAGAACCGCAAACATTCCAACATTATCGTCCTCCATTCATCAACAAACAAGTTTAAGGCTCGTCATCCACCAAAGCGGAGAGGACAGGAGATGTGTTTGAATAACCAATCAGATGTCCACATCTCCTCTCCGCTTATTGACAGACGCTTATTACAGACATCTGATTGGTTATTCAAACACATCTCCTCTCCTCTCCGCTTTGGTGGATGACGGGCCTAATCCAGGGTTGGTCTCCACGAGCGCGTTGAGCATCGTCAGCAATTGCGGTTTAGGAGAGGTGTCTTAATGGCTGTTTCAGTTCAATATTATTTATTTGACACTATTTTGAAGATATTTTTCAATAAATTCTACTTTAACGACTTGAAGATCAATTTGAGAATAAAGTTCTCAAAATGAATCAAATAGTTCTGTACTTATATTTCATTTATATTTACCACATTGTTTCTAGTAGCTCTATCTATTATTTTAACCCTTTTCTTGCCAAAAAATAAAAATTAATATTTTTAATTAATTTTCAGATATGATGTTAATTATGAACCTAGGATTTAGGGAAAAATATAGAAAAAAATCGAACATAACCAGGTAATGAGATTCTAAATGTATCTTTGAAGATACATTGCCAGCTTAGCAATGAACTGTGTAAGTATCTTTGAGGATACACTGCCAAGTTTTGGGAATTAACAAAAAAAAACTATCTAAATAATATGTACGTATACAAATTTGACATATATGTACTTATAATTTTATATTTTATAACTATAATATTTATTACATAACATTATTTACGATAAAACCAAAATCAACTAGCAAATTGATTAAATAAATAAAAAAATAAGTGGTTTAATTTTTGTTGCACGTATAACAGACCAAGATAGATCGATTCATTATTTGAATGTCTGTAAAAAGTTTTTAAAAAATATTGTTCGTAAGGGTTTTGTCTATTTTATGATGCGGAAGATTTTCTTATTTTTCATTTTATGTATTATCTGTCAGTGTGTCGCACATGCGATGTGAAAGTGTAGTGAGTCGCAGTAGAGTTTGGTTGCACAAGCGCCAATAGCACATCTGTGTGACGAACTTTATGTACTACACTTTGCGTCTTTCTTTGAAAAAAAAAGCCCTCCCTCATTCTCACGCCAATCTTACAATGCCTTTTTCCCAAAACACGTTTAAAAATATTATAATAAACTCTTAGCGCACTTGGCAATGTATCCTGTAGGATACATTCACTTTATTTGTTAGTTTGCGAAGCCAAGCGTAATTATGTCTCCTGTTTAATTACTTTCCAGCATAAGTACAAACATTTCAAATTATAATAACACCAATAACTCATGCAATTTTTAAAGAAAAACCATTAAATGTAATGAATTCTTATCTTCTTCCGCGGAATTGCACTCGACCGGTTCGCTTTTTTGACTAATTTTGAAAAAGAAGTTAACATAAGTTGACATTGTGTCCCTAATGTGCATTCAGAAACGTATAGTTTATAGAAAAATAATTAAACATTCCGCTTTACATGCATTGTCAAAGAGATATCTTTTTTTTTTAATGATGTATCTCACAAGATACATTGTCAAGAAAAGGGTTAAACGGCATACGAAACATACGAGTATTCCAAATCTTTCCACTTCTGGCAATTTCATGACATGGGTACCACAGCTAAGCGTCAAACAATACCAGTTAATAATATTGATTGTGTTTCAAGTAGAGATTACTTTTACTTAAATTTGAATGTGGTGTGTCCTAATGTAAATAGCATTTTTGACAGGGTTTCTAGTAATACAATTTCAAGCATGTTAGGATACATTTTGTGATCAAATAAGACACAAAAATCAAAATCCAGTTCTGAATGCAAAGCCCGTACTCGATTCCACCAATTTTCCAATCAGCACAATTCATGCTACCAAGACTTCGACGGATCAAGGGATCATGCTATTATCAAAAGTATTACTTACTGTAGCAACTTTCAAATAAAATATCTTGCTAAGTAAAAATAAACTTTAACTTTATCACTTACAGTTCAGTTTACGTTACCACTTTAAAATCTAACATCCTTTTCAGTAAGTTAATTATCATTCAAAAATTAACGTAGACCGTATTATGTAAGGGTTGAAATTCGTGTTAGTTGCCTTTCTATTATTCATATTAGGTACGGTATTACTTAATCGTGATCATAAAAGCGATGCATTTAGCTCGGACACCGAGGGAGATTGGCTGCATACATGCTAATTAATAGTTTTGCACCCGCTATCGTGTTTTAACACCTACGTCGCTTGTTTACTTAATGAATAGAATAAGGCCGCGTCCTAACGAAAGCGTTTGTCACACAAACATGCGATTGTCGCGTTCATTTTGTTTTTTCATTTTTAGTTCGTGAAATCGTCAAATGTATCCCTGGGTGAAATAGATAGTACTATCAGAGTCTTACTGACTAAAAACCATCCTGAGGTCATGTTATAAGATGTACGTATTATTTTTACAGCATATTTGAGCTATTTACTTTGTTTATTGTATAGAAAAATTTAAAAAAACATCTCTAATGTACGAATGAGGAACTTATTTTTTACAACAAATTAACGTGAATGTTTTAGTTTACTTTACGTCACAAACACGTGAAAAGTCAAGCTAGGGCTTATTATTCAGTCGCGCGATGCGGCTGACGGTTTGGAATAGAACACCATGGGAGCACCATGCAGTGTTCCACCAATTGCACAGATCTTTTTAGTATTTCATGCCTTATGGGGTCTAGACTGGTGTCTGACTGGTGGTCCAAATTAAAATTCTAAGTGTGTGGACGACAGACGAGCGTTACACACTTAGAATTTTAATTTGGACCCGGCTTTAGAATTCGCGGTACGTTACACGGTGGATTACATTACGCGTTACACCGTCCACACTTAGAATTCGCGTTACATTACATATTACACCAGTCTGGACCCGGCTTTACACACATCACTTCGACTGCTTCCGCGATCATCGCTTTCGGTGGGACAGGGGTCTAGAAGCACTAATGATATTTGGAAAGCTACCTGTGAAGTATTAGTTCTTTGTTAGACGTTAACGAGTACTGAAAAAAAGTAAATCTTTATCGGATTGAACGAAAAATCATAAAAAGGAGGTCCCCTGAAAATGGGTCTATTGAATTACAGAGAACGGGCAACCGAGAATCAGGAAACAAAAGAATGATTTATTATCTATCCATCTGATCTGTACCTACATTTATAAATATGAATTGTATTCTTGTAGGCACTCAATTCTCGATATAAAATGTTCTCGTACCTAATTATTAGCCGATAGGATTTTTCAAACGTATTGTTCTTTCAATACTGGTGCCATATAATTTGTGAGGATGGATTTTTAGTTGAATGTATGAATAATTGTAACTTTACCACCTTTTAAACTATTTCACAGTTTTGGATGACATTTTGTACAGCCGCCAGCAAGTCAACCTACCCCAATCTGTAAAATTTTACCAATCGAACATAAACCTTTTACTACATTTTCATTAGTTGTTAGGACCCGCAAGCCAGGGGCAAGAGATTTCTGGAACGCATGCCACAGGGCCTGCATTCGGGTAACCGTTTTCATTATATTACAAAAGAGGGCAATCCGTGCGATATATAAAATGGGTCCCCGTGAGTCACTTAGAGAAAAATTTAAAGAAATAGAAATATTGACACTGCCGTCACTCTACATATTAGAGTGTATTTTATACGTACGAAAAAACTTAGGAAATTTTAAAATTAGAAGCGACTTCCATAATATTAATACCCGGAGTAAACACGAAATTGTGATACCCAGATTCAGACTAGCAAAGACAAGTAAGTCGTTCGTTATAAACAGCTTACGTTTTTATAATAAATTGCCCAAGTCAGTCATAGAACTAACTGACGGCAAGTTTAAAAGCCACATTAAACGTGTCCTTATTAAAAAAGCATACTACAAAATTAAGGACTACGTTGAAGACAAAGATATTTGGCAATAGTTCCTTCTGCTCATGCGGCTTCCCTGGTTCATCAACAGTTTTATTAAAAATTTGGTATATAGTCTATTAACTGCTCTGAATCACGGTACTACCTTTTATTTTTTACTTATATACTTTTTTTTTATTATTTTGTGTTTGTTTTGTCTCTTTTTACCTTTTTTTTATTTTATCTTGCAATGTTTTGATTTTACAGTTATTACCTTTGGCTGATACAGCTTTTTTTTTTTATATAGCTTCTTTTTACTCCAGAATTGTGAATGCGAGAACATTGTTGGTTGTGGAAATTCTCTGATGCCCATTTTATTTTTATCGTTTACTTTTTTACGTATATATTATTATATACTTTCTTATTTAATTTTTTATTTGTTTTTGTTTAGCTTTGGTAAGAAGTTCCCTCTTCTTATCGTGCCTGCGATGTTCTCTCGTATCCTTGTGTACCAAACTGTAACAACAACATTGTAAAAGCAAAATATTTTAAAAGAGTAACCATGGAGTTTCTTGCCGGTTCTTCTCCATGGAAACGACCAACCCGAACCGTGCCAAATTATTTTTTTTTCTTCTCGACGTTTTATAAGTGCCCACTGAGGCCCATGTAAAATAAAAATATTTTGATTTTGATTGATTAGTTGATAGCCGGCGTGTGGCGTGTAGGAAAACCTCCATGTTCCTCGCCAATTATTGACAAGAGTGGCAGACCCACAAGCGACATCGACCGATTATCGGTCGATATCCGGGCGGTACAAAGCAAGCCGGGAATCACTGCAGATGGTGTAACGAACACGTATCGATTTGTAACTGTCATTGGTTGTTCTCTCGCCTGCGAGGACTGCACCGTATGCTGTATACCGAACGAGTTAGTTAACGACTAATGAACAGTCAATTTGTAATGTTTCTCTCGTTGGTAATCCTTAAATCTATAGCTTCTTCTTCTTCTACATCTATCTATCTATCTATCTATCTATACTTGTAATAAATCTGTAAAGAGGTAAATTCTGTACATGAAATGTATTTCCAAAATAACTATCAGGGGGTGATTAGGGATCGATACTGATGCCAAAAATGCAATTAATAAAATTATTGTCTGTCTGTCTGTCTGTATAACGGTTATAGACACAAAAACTACTCTACGGACTTTGACGAAACTTGGTACAATTATTTTTCATACTTCTGCTCTGGTTATAGTATACTTTTCATCACGCTACAATCAATAGGAGCAGTGCAGTGAAGGGAAATGTTAGGAAAACGGGAGAAGTTACTCCATACACGCTAATCTTCGGAACTACTGGACGGGTTTGATTGTTTTTTTTGTTGTTGTATTGCTATTAAGTCTGGGCAACATATAGGCTATAATTTATCTTGGAAACTTGAACACCTGATGCAGAACTGCAATAGATCAGTTAAACTATAAGAGATACAAAAATAGCGCCATAGCAAGAATTGTTCCGCGTGATGAGCATTTTCTACTAAGAAAATAAATTTGAAGATATGGAACACCTGATGTGGATCTCTAAGAGCCCGGCTACACTATTACATATACAGTAATAATAATAAGCACTCTCTGTTGATGTATGAAAATTGTGATCTGGAACAACTGATGTGGAATTCCAAGAGCCCAGCTACACTATAACATATTTAGGAATAACATCTTAGCAAGAGTTGTTTAGTCTGATGGGCATTTCCTGTTGACTTACAAAAATGAAAGATCTGGAACGTCTGGAATCGTCATGCGCGTCCCATTGTTTTCCCGTCCCCAGGCTCTAAGTATTCGACATCAGACGTTTCAGATCTTCGATTTTGACGACCTCATTGTCGCTGGCATAAGCAACAGGATCCGCGTACGAAGTCCCTGGCAGAAGCTAGTAAATAAATAAATACAGTACGATCCCGTTGGAAAATGATTGAATTTTAAGCCTGTGTGTGAAGTACTGTTAAGATCATTAGCTATTAAAATCTACTTATATCCCCAGTATAATAACGCATCAACAAATAGAATAAACAAAGAATAACCTTGTTTTCTTTCTTATTTCTTAGAACTACTACCCACCCGTTCCTTTCACTAATTAATTAGATAAAAAACTAAAACGCTACTCAAGTATTTAATAAGATTTATAAAACGTACCTTTATCGTGAACGTTTCTGATTGGTCCAAATGGCCCATTAATATTTAAATCTGTTTATATTCAGACGAAAGCTCTTGGATTTTAGAGATCAACAGCTTGGATTTTCTGACGTTTAATAAAAAATCTTTTGTATAGACAGCATTCTGGCCACACACATATTATAAGTCGACCCATTCACTGAGCTGTATAATTTTCATGTAGCCGCTTTCATCTCTTCATTATTTTTTCATCAGTTTCCTCCAAAGTTCAGAATAATTTTGTGTTCGTTTTCTCACAGTTTGGGAAGTATTGCCGAAAATGTTCCATTGTTTTAGTTATTGGTTTTTTTTGTTTTTATGGATCATGCCTCACTATTACCAAACCACTGCAACTCATGAAAATCTGAATTCTACAGTGGTGTGAACACTTGAAAAGTGAGGAGGTTATGAAGCTGGTCCCAGTAAACGAATTTTCCTTTTTTTTTGGATTCTGAAACGAAAACAATAAGAAAAGAGTAGAGTGAGTTGAAGCAAAGCAGAAAGAGAGATTTCGTCGCTTACTGAATTTTACACAGTAAAGTTAGATAACTTTACTGTGTAAAATTCAAACACCCCTAAATTTGGTAATGGACTTGGTCATTTTAAGAAGATTACATTGTGAGAAGTTGACATTATGCAAGTTTGTCATTAGGAGAAATTGATGTTTTGGGAAGTTGACATTATACGAATTTGAAATAAAAAATTGACACTGTTTCCACTTTCACATTTTGTCATATTGAGAAGTTGCCATTAAGAACTGATATAGCAGTAAATTGTGGCAAACTGGTATGACATTGCTAGCATGCTGACATAGGCATTTTTCACGTTTGTATCTCGAACGTCGAACAGAGTCTAGGTCAAAGAGGCTTGTACGTTCAGCTATTCTATCTTTGGATTATTTTTGATGACCTGAAAGATTAATGAAGTACTAGAAAGTTATTAGATGCTAGCTATCTTTGTAATTCAAGTCGGCAAAACGGTGTACCTGCTTATAGTTAATTGAATTTTCCTGTTATAAAAGTTTTCAATCTAATGGACGAGAAATGGCGGTAACTTTGCCCTTGATGCTATAATATTCCGATATGCTCTTTATCTACGGATAGTATTTTTTTTACGTATTGATTTCATCATACCTAAATTAATGGTTTTAAAAATAAGCCCAGCCAGAGTCTAACAATTGAATTCAGCAAAACAAAATTTAAAGGTGGTGTTTCAGTATTATATTGTTTAAAAAAACTGACTACGTTCAAAAGAAACCCCTACTGAAGTCGCCTGGAACCTCAAGGTTTATTGAAGGAACACTGTGGATTTTAGTCAGTGCTAATCTGACAGTCGCTTCCTACCATGGGCGTAAGGACTTACTTTCTATTTATTTTACTACGTAAAGGGTATTCCTGCTCCCGTCGAAAGTATAAAAATATCTTGCACATGCAAAGGATTCAGTCCACCAAAGAAAACCCACTTGTTCGTAAATTGGGTAAGACTGCAGAACCCCAAAAATTTTAGACCAATAAAGTGTCTACCCACGCTCTGCAATCAGGACAATTCCATGAATTCCGTATTTTAAGCTCGTTCGTGTCTCGATGACACCGCCGATATGATTGTCCATTGTGTCAGTTGTCACCCTGTTTATAAGATACATTTTTAAATACCCGTAATTTGTATGGTGTGCGTAATAAATAGTATTTTAATAGGGAAAATTCTAGATAGTTAATCTAGAATTTTCCCCCAAAATGTGTTAAGGCGTCTTATCTGAACTATACTACTCAGTTAGTATTGGAAAATTGGTTAGACTGTTAGTCCAGTTATTATCGTGGCCACCATCATCTGCATAGAGTTTTTTCCAAACTATGTTATATGATCAAAACATATTGATGACATGGTTGGCGCAGTGGCTCAGTGATCGACTGCTGTGCAGCGTGTTGCGGGTTCGATCCCCTACCTAACAATCTACTATATAAAAATAAGTCGGGTTTTCCTTCCTAACGCTATAACTCCAGAACCCACGAACCGATTTCCACGGTTTTGCATTCGTTGGAAAGGTCTCGGGTTCCGTGAGGTTTATAGCAAAAAAAAATTCAGGAAAAATTTCAACAGAAAAGCGGGAAAATCTTTTTTCACATACAGAAATTTTACATAAAACGAAGCCATCTGGTGGCGAAACGGAGTTCGCCGGGTTTGCTAGTGTTTTATAAAAATAACTAAATGTAATCAAGCAGGAAATGTAAAGGTCGCTGGAAGACGCTGGATGCAGGTCGGTTCCAACCTGTATAACTGGAGATCTAAAGGGGAGGCCTATGTTCAGCAGTAGACGTCCTATGGCTGAGATGATGATGATGAATATGAAGATTCTATGCTAGGCTCAGGAGTCATGTTTTGGGGTAACTTCTGCAATAAGGACGAAAATGCATTAGAGTTTTAACTAACATCAAAGTAACTGGTAGCTGCAAACCTTATTTTATATTTAAACATAATTACATTACCTTGCTTGTATTATATTTGGGACTTCTAATTAAAAAGAACATACATCAATTTAGAAAAGCATCTGACCACCGCTACAAATTGATTAGACAAGAATATAGACATGAGTCCTAGAACCAAAAATTCGAAGACATGTGACATCTACCAATCCGCACCGATTCCGTGTGGTGGATAACGGCCCACACCCTCACAAAGAGGATGCCTGTGTCCCAGCAGTGAGAAAAATAGGCTGATGATGATGAAAGACATGAGTTACGCACGGGGGCCGGCCGCCTTTGCCCAGCAGTAGGACAGTGTGGGCTACAAAAAGAAATTCTAAGGTCAGCTTCCAAGTATTTGAGTGTTGACTTTATAAATTGGGATAAAGGGA
This sequence comes from Agrotis clavis, assembly GCA_954870645.1. NCBI lineage: Eukaryota > Metazoa > Arthropoda > Insecta > Lepidoptera > Noctuidae > Agrotis > Agrotis clavis. The sequence goes on along the minus strand of OX940917.1, from coordinate 27,636,987 downwards.
TACCATTTTTCTTTTTGAGCACATCTCTGTTAGCTGCCATTAGTAGTGACCCAGTTCTAACCACAGTCATTATCTTTTACCAACTTTTCTTTGGTCTCTACTCTGAACTATATACACGTAACATAATTATGCATACACAAATCTTTTCTCACAACATTTTCCTTATTTCTCCACATATTATTGCCATAGCATGACAAACGTCTTCCACGCAATTATTATTTTTCTTTTCTTTGACATCTTAAAAGGTACAGTCATACAAAAATTTAACACTAAATTTTTATTTTTGTTCATTACTAGCTGGGCCGAAATACTTCGTACCACCTTTAGCTAACGTCACTCAATTGTTTTACCTTGCCGGAACCCCACCACTGACTTGATTTTTAAGTATTATTACGAATGTTTTTTTTATGGGAATATAGAAAAAGGGCTGTTTTTAGATATTTTCAGGCAATTTTTTAAATTTTCTCTCCCTGAAAACTATCCTCGTACTTCAAGGAATATTACAAAAAAATATATAACGGAATCGGTTCAACTGGAGATTTGCTCTTAGCAACACATTCAGCGATTCATTTTTATATTATAGATAGACTAGCTGTTCCCCGTGGCTCTCGGTCGTAGCTTGTTATTTATAGCCTAAAGCCGGAAACACATTATTAACACCCGACGCCACCCGATGAAACGTGATGCGTGTTGGGTCAAATCAAATGTATTGTTTTCTATGACCAGAATCACACTATGAACACCCGACGCGACGACACGCGCTCACTGCACATCGGGTGTCGACACGTTGCGTCGCGTGGCGTGTTAAATAATGTGTTTCCGGCTTTAATATAGCATTCCTCAATAGATGGACTATCCAACACAAAATAATTGTTCAATTCGAAGCAGCAGTTTCAGATATTTGTACGTTAAAAAAAAGCCTTCTGCTTTACAATAATAGTGTGGATTATAGTGGCATGTCCCTGGCATGTCCCTTAAATAGAAGCATAAGTAATACATTTAAACATCGTATAGTTATTTCATTATAATTATTTAACGTTAAAAGCTCGCTTTTAACGTTAAATAATTATAATGAAATCTTATCAGTTTATCTTTTGATTCTTGGATACATTCTTCATTAGATTTTCTTCGTAGTAAAAATATATAAAATGCCTTTGTTCTAAGTGTTTTTGTTTTGCTAGCAGTTAAGTAGAGAGTTAAGAGCATTTATATCACGCTTGTTGTTTTTGCAAGTTTAGATTTATGTTATATTATCAGCCTGTTCCCGTCCACTGCTGAACGTGAGCCTCCCCAAAGAGCGCCAACCCTCCTCGTCCTGGGCAGTTCGCATCCATCCGCTGCCAGTCACATTCTTCAAATCATCTACCGATTCGCTCATTTTATCATATTAAATATGTGGTTTGAGAATGCCAAGTCGGATATGATGATTTTTGGACCCAAAAAGAGCTTACAAAGATGCCAAGTTAGTTTTAAAAAGTTTCCAACCCTTTCATTTTTCTTGAGGTCAACAAACTTTGATACTCTTTCTTTCTTTCATTGCTTAATCAGTTTGGTAACAAACTGGACGTAACCGAGAGTAATATTATCTTACTTTGAACCCCAGTGGACTAGCAGTTGTAATAATACGAGCTTGCCCTATCTATGACGTAAACTTTAACTCTCGCTACAAAACTTTCCATCACTGGAAATGTGATTGAAAAACAAATGGATTTTTCGCGATTGTACGAATATATTCTGGTCTGGTTTGTTTTGACAGTTCACCTTTTAAATGTTTAGATAAGAATAAAGTCGCTCGTGCGAGCGATTTTGGTAACATTCCCAGGGTCATACGCGGATTTGAAACAACTACTTAGGTACGACTGAAATGTTTAAAAGTTTTTTTGTAAAAGAATAACGAAAATTTATCCATCGATTCTCACAAAATTTCTAATTTATAATAGCAGTAAGATGGCTCGGTTTACAAAGATGGATACCTTCACACATTTTAAAAGTCTGTTTTCTTATTTTATAAGTCGTCTATAATTAATTTCCATAATATATATCAGAAGTGCTTCTAAGCCATGTGTGTGGGTGAAAGTTGATGTGTGTTCTTGTAAATACACTTAGCCAAGCTAAACACACTTAAAAAGTAAAAAGAAAACGGGGATTAATTTTTAAAACTGACTCATATTTAAAAATTAATTACCTTGATTAAATAGGTAAGCACTTGCTCTACTTCAATCACATGTAGCTTGAATCCTTTTCAAGATGGTCCTTCGAGCTGGATTCTGTAACTATGGAAAGGTACGTGGGCAAAGAAATTTCATCTCGTTATAATATCAGTAAACAATTTTACCTTTCTGTCACCGACATCGATACATCATACTCAGTTTGAAGTATATTTTGTTTACATGCTTGGAATATTTCGATCGAATACAGTGGATAGTAGTGTAACAGAGTGAGTATTCTACCTCCTCTGTTGCCTCAACATCTTTCCTTTTAGATCTATTTATTGATTTGTTAAAATAATTTGAATACGAGTAATCATATTTCGAATTCATTCTGTCATTGCATCATCTTCAACTCTTTTCTAGTCATTTTAACCCAGATACGGCGACGGGACTTTTAAAAGTCCCAAAAAAATAATTTAATCTACCTTAATTTTTCTTGTTATTAAAAATATTTCACATTCATATTTATGGTGTCACATTATGTGGTACCTATCAACGTTTGATTTGATGCTCTTACGTTTATTATTTGATGCATTTTTTCCAGTTATTTTAGTGTTTTTGTAGAACTCGAGAATTTTTTTTTACGACGACTTTACAAAAGTCAGTTTTTAAGATATTTATTTGCGGAATTGGAACAAATGGAACGTTGATATTAACTTTTAGATAAATTACCGAAATAAATACCTTATAACCTTGTTTCGAAACAACAACTAAATAACATTTTTTTACGTTCGAAATCGATGGCCTTTTAAAAGCCCTGTCGTATTATGGGGATAGCAAAATATGACTATTTTATTTAGCTCACGACCACTGAAATCATTAAATTTCACATAAATTGTTGATGAGCTAGTGCAATGTAATGAAGGCACTTTATGGCTGTTCCAAATACCCATTTTTCCACTTGTGAATGCCAAGTAGATGTCTCTGATCATCATAAGTCTTAGGGTTAGCCTTAGCTAACTCTCTCCCTTGGGGTTTACAGGCGTGATGTTGTTATGTATAAACTAAGAGGTTGGTACAACATGGTATTACATCCTTACTATCATCTACATATACTGACTGCTGGTAGCTTGGTCTGCAGGGAAGTGCCATATCAAAATTTGCTTAGTTCGGATAGCCGCCTTCCAACATCATCATGTTACTTGAATCTTGAGTAATTACTCTTGTTAGCTTTTCATGATGTTTAAAATAAGGGCTATATAAATAAAATATTGAAAAGCCCAAAGGTCCCCAAAATATACCAAACAGTATAATGAAAATAAGAAAGGAGCAGATAAGTTGAACTATCAGAAAACAAGTTTATATTTACGGCAAGAACTGGTACTGATATTTTCTGTCATCTGCCACTGCCGACTTATAGCCGTACATAATGCCTAGTAGGTATACAAACGAGACGGCGGAATATATGATCGGTTGATCACTTCGCTTTCTATGGGTCATTTTTTAGGAAAGGGTATACTCAGAACTTATATTTAAAAGAGAGGCACATGTCCGACATCTAGTTCGCATCAACAACACTCTTTTTGGTGCGATGGAATTGGTCATTTAGAAGATAAACAATATAAACAATGATAAACTCACAAATAATTAATAAAAATAAGAACTAACTATTAAAGTAAAATTTTAATTTACTTCCCAAGTACTGTTTTTTCGGTATATTACTCTCAAAATCAGTAATGTCTATGGAAATGTCCGCCTTTCTTTTATTTATAAATTTTAATTTAATTAAAACCTTAGTACTAACATCCTTAGACCACATAATGATGATTAAAAACTGACTCCAAAATACTTTGTCTCATTAACGATTAAACTGCCATACATATCCGTGGACTATCCCCATATTACGACTGGCCTTTTAAAAGGCCACCTTTTCCTCGTTTTTCCGGAAATCCTGGATTTTTTTTACTATTTTTCCTATCAATTTTGAGTAATTTTAAAAACATATCCAAAAATCACGATGATCGGAGATGAAAAAAAGTTTCAGCAACAAGTGGGTTAATTTTACCAAGCCTTGGAGCTGCACCTGTGCTGCTATATTATTTAACTTAATTTCATGTTTGAAGTAAACTCAGTTATCTGCTTCCTGTAACCGTTTTAAAATTATTGTGATAATAATTGGAATATTATCTACCCTGATAAAGGTTGGTTTGTGACTTTATTTAGATTTTAATTGGTTATCTCTACAGGTCTTCAGGACCATTAATTCATGTTAATAATTTGTATTATTTGTCATTGTTCATAGGGTTCCACCTTTGGAGTAAAATAAACGGATACGAAACCTTGTAGTGGCTACTTATTTTAGTCCCATACCTCGTCTCTCCTTCTCTATTGCGGCAGCGTCCATTGGGACGGGACGAGAGTCCCAGTAGTTTATTACTACCTATTCGATTTGACGATTTTTGGAATAGCTAGGCAGTCAATAGTCTATATGTTAATCATATACAAGCTGTTTTTTTGCATTTTCGTCAAACTTCAGGTGGTTGTCACAAAAGTCATAAATAATCAATTGAAAGTACAGTACCGGGCAAAACTAATAAGGGCTGCTTTTTTTTTGTTGTTGAAATTTTACAGTATTTCAGAATTAAACCCTTAATTCAATACAAATGAAAGAGAATCACCCGACTACGCAGTCCGCGCGTACGCACACAGCGATGAGCAGCTGGTGTGCGTGAATTGAATCTACTACTCTTGAAGAAACTAGTTCACACTTACGGATTTCAGTAAAAAGGAAAAATAAAATAAAAAAATACCTGCCTATTTTATTGTTGATTTGGGTCGAGAATCATGAGTATAATCGCGTCCTTGAATTTGACTAGGTTGCAGATCAGCACATTGTATATGTTATTTTCTTTATCATTATGAAACAACGAGGAATAACAAATTCAAATTCAAGCAGTTATTGTTCATCAACTGCATAAATACAATATTTTCCTTAATTATTCGTATCGTCTTTATTAAAGACTGATTGAATGTGATTATTACTTGATAGGAACCAGTTTCATAGAAGTAAATTAAAAGACTCGATGGGAACCAGTTCCATACAAGTAAAAGAAAAGCCTCGCATGGAACCAGGTGGCCTACCATGAACTCTTCAAGCGTGAGTCTTTAGGCTGTGGAAAAGAGATGGCGCTAGACGACTTGTATAGCTCTGTCTCTTTCCCACAGCCTAAACTGGATCGCGTTAAGAACTCGTGGTAAGGCCCCAGTGTCAAAACTCTGGTTCCATAGACGGTCAAAGCGTCGACAGTCTATCAAATAACTTGAGCCTAATAAATTCTCAAGTTACCCACTGTGTCGGTAGCCTCAAATGTAAATATTTTTATATTATACTAGCTGTGCCCGCGACTTCGTTCGCATGGATGTCGGAACTCAACAATGTTTTTTTTTTTAAACAACGGATTTTTTTCTAAAATATAAGTAGGTAGCCTAAGTTACTCCTTATTACATCAGCTACATGCCAGTAGAAGTCCCGTCAATTTCGGTCCAGCCATTTCAGAGATTAGCCGTTACAAACAGACTGACAGACAGACAGAAAGACAGACTACAGACAAAAATTGTAAAAAATATTATTTTGATGTACGTACTACCGTATACTTATAATATATTCGTATGCATGTAGTAAAAACGGTTATTTCCATAATTACAAACAGACACTCCAATTTTATTTATATGTATAGGTGCATAGATATGTATAGATATAGATGTATAGATTTGGAATCGACAGCAGGGAATAATAAACATATAAACCATAAATTGGTCTTTTGGGGCAAATGCTACCTCAATGTTATCATAGAAACATCCCCTATTAGTAACCATTCGAGGTCGGTACACTTATTAACAGAATGAGGTATTACAGTACTATAATAAAACCTTAATTTAATACGAATTCAGGCGGTTATTCATATTATTATAATCTCTTGGGGCTGTGAGCTATATATATATATTTAGAACAAACATAGTGTATGACGCATAGGGGATTACAAATTTTACTCTAATTTATTGTACAAAAGTTTAATTTATTCACTATAAGTAGGTACGTTATATGAAACCTTGGCAATGTGATAAGCTGATATAAATTTTGTGAGATTTAGATCACGTTTATACGACTAATAGTTAAGACAGCTTACAAGCTTTAATTATTATAAAGTGGGTTCTAGAATATTTACTGTTGTGCCTAGTACTGGAACGAAGACTGCGCAGAGACTCATGGGTATTTTTTTGAATTTCTTATCAATATCTACTTAATTAATAGGTACTCACAGTTCAAAGTCAAGTAATGTTATAAAGTTTAACTACCCCAATTTTTCCAACGAAAAATAACTTTTATCTAAACGTGTTCTTACTAGGTTAAATCTAGATCATTTTAGGAAATTTTACCTATTAAAATGCCGCAAGCAAGGTTTCCGCTTGAAACTATCAAACTATAAGATTTTTTTTCAAGAAACTTAAGTGGAGTTTCAATCAAATGTTGCTAGGAGTCGAAACAAAAGCGCAGTTTTAATTGTGAAGCTAATTGCAAATGCAGCAAAAGTGAGGCAAAGTCACGGTTAAGGACCACGTGGACGTGCCTTTGCAATAACTTAACTGTTATAACTTTGAACTTGAAGTTTATTAAGTACAGTAAGAAGACCGTAGGTCAAGGTCATCTTGCGTCCATGAAAGAATCCGGAACCCGACTTGGTTATCATAACAAGGAAAAACGTTACAGGACACGTTTCTTGGCATTATGACTAGAGAGGGTTAAGAATTATCTTATTGCTGTGCGAAAATCACTTCTTTATTTTCTAGTTGCAGATTTGCTTAGAGTGTTTCATGTCGTTGTCAATTTCGTTGGTAATATGTATATTGTAGAATATCTGGTTGACCGTGCTTCGCTCGGTTTTTAAAATGCCTATGTCTTAGGAACCGAGCTTTTCTCGAACCTGGGACCTTGATAAATCGATTCCTTGAGCCGAAAAACCCCTAATCTATAACTTTCATGAAAATCCTTGGAGCCGTTTCCGAGATCCTGATTATATATAAATAAATATACAAGAATTGGTCGTTTAAAGATATTAGATAGATAATGTAGGATGGAAAATTGGACATTTATGTCTTTCCAAACGTTAAATTACTCTTAGCATTCTCTCAGTATTCTTAGTAGTCTTTGGTATATTGTGTATTTTATCTTTTGTCTCTTGCTCAACACATTATTTGGACTAGAAGAAGCTGTGTTTACCAAACGACTTCACAAGACTTATTCAGAGAGCACAAAGATTTCCCTTATTGTTTACCCTGCAATAAATATTGATTTTCTAGCGACCCATTCCATCAGAAAGCTTTCTCGCTGTCAATAATATTATCACGCTATGGTTTATAATATGAGATGGTAATCCCTTGATACCATATATTCATTCGTGTTGTTCGCCCATGATCAATGCGTGACGCAAAATGATTGTGTTGTGATAACAGACACAAATCAATGTGAATTATTCGTGTTACAGGACGCATTTTTGGTTTTCCTTACTTTAAATTATTTAGTTTTATTAATAAGCCTTTTGTTCTTACGGCTTCCGATTATGTATCTGAGTGCAACATAGTTTCTACTTTTATGTCGAAGGTACCCAATTTTTTTTAATATTGTAGATTTCTAGTAGTAAACTAAACTCATACAAACACTAATGTGAGTTCGGTATTTCTGATAAGAGCTTAGCCATTTGCTAGTGTCATAAGTGGCGCTTTGTGATCTTTCTAACACCGCAACATGTAAATATTTGAACTATAATTATTTTGACAATTTCATTAGAATATTTGAATTATATTTAAATCTGCCTTAATGCTTAAAGTTAATGCTTTAAAGATAGTACGTAGAACAGAATTGGTCATAGGAACTGAAACTGGATTTAACTGGTCGGAAATGTCCTTATAGATAAATATGCTCTTCGACTACTGAGCAAAGGTCTCCCCCAAAATAGATATAATTAATAGATTGATAATAAAAATTACATAATTTAGTTGACGATGATGAAGAATACTGTCTTAATTCAAATTAATATGCTTCCAGGAATGGGTGTGGACTCTGACCGGTCAGAATCGACATAACCGTGAGAAGGTGGACCCTGGCGGTGAGCTGCAGATCATGCTGCCTGCTCAGCCTGATAAGACGTTGTCTGGAGAAGTCTGCTTACTGGCTGAAAGCCCTTTTAGGATCCTGAGGGTAAGTCAAATGTTTAAACTTGGGCTGCAGACACGCGAATGTATTTAAACTTCATCTTCATCAAATAGAACTTTGTCTAGCAAAAAAAGATATCCAAGGTCGTCTTCGGCATATTGTATTCTTGTATTTTTTGCATACTTTAAATTTTGAAACAGAAGTTTAATTAGAAAAGTTGCTATTGTCATATTCAAGTCAACAAAAACTCTTTATAAAGCAATAAACAATTTGAAATTGCCATTTCGGCACTCCTTTTACAGCAATAAATTAAGTAAGCAAGAAACCGCAAGTTTTTAATATTACAAATTCCTTCGTAAACGTTATTCAAGCAATTCGTATGTTGAGAGGTGAACAAACTTCTTTTCTACTTGGAAACATCTGGGATTCTGTTGTAAGTAGATTTGCTGCATCTTAGAGGACGTAATCCTAGAAAGAAAACTTCGGGGAGTATTCTGACCCCTTGATACCGCAATTTCTTGGGTGCAACACCTGTGACATTGCATTATACAAGGTAATTTATGGCAGTCGCGAGTAATTTCATACTGAAAGGTATTAAAAGTCGATTTTTAATAGATGAGAGCGATTGTTAATTTAACAAAGTGCAGGCTTTTAAATATAAAAACAAGCTTTTGCCGACAGCCTCGCCCACTCAAACGACAGTAAAAGACAATACAAAAAAATAGGTTGATACTCATTAAACCACTGACACCCATAAATACAGACTAATGGAGTGCTAAGCACTTTAGATAATACTATCATTGTCATAATTCCACTAAATCCGCTGCATGAAATTGCTCTATGATCGATAATTTTGCCATTATTTTTTAATAAGTGGCGAATCGGGAACTCGTTACGGGTCATTGATCGGTGAAACGGTCAGCTGAACTCAAACATATTGGATGAGATTTGATGGACTCTTTGAACGAGGTGTATACTGGACTAAACAAGCTAGTACAGAGTGACCTTATTAAATTTTAACGAAGCAGGTGGGTATAGTAATGGGGTTTTTCGTATAAGTACTCTTTCTGATAGTGCCAAACTTCAATTCATCCATAGTAGATCCTTTGCTTTCATTGTAAATGCTGAAAGCCAACAAAGAGAGGAAAACGCCAAAGGCAATCGAGAACACTTTTATAGATTTTTTCGAGATTTACACAGCATACCATTTTCAATTTTAGGAGTAAAATTAAATTTTATTTTGTGCAAGACTCGATTCTAAATCCCTCTGAAGAACTTAGCGTTAACACGGTTTAAAAATAATAATCATGTATTCAACTATTGGTTATATTCCAACACTCGTCAACGTTCTAAAAAAATGGGGGGCGTGAAATTCCAACATGATCTTCCGAGGCTCATAAATCATTATAGAAGTTAGAACTATCCGAGGCCTTTGCCCAGCAGTGCATACAGCGTGACAGTTACAGTAACAGATCTATTCTAATGAATTAGTGTAGGAATTTTCTCAACTACATTTACCAAACAGTCTGTATACATACACCTGACTAACAGCAATAAAATCTTCAGGTAAACATAAAAACAACCTACTAAAATTTTACAATTTGATGGCATTGTTGGAGTAGAGGAGCTCGTGGCTATATAACTACAGCCGCACAGGCCGATCTTCTGGGTTAAGCCGCGCTTGCCGAGGTTGGTCTGTGGATGAGTGACCATCTGTCATAGCGAGTTTCCTCCGTGCCTCGGAAAGCACGTAAAGCCGTTGGTCCCGGCTGTCATTTGTAGATCCTTGACAGTCGTTACTGTTAGTCAGAAGCTCATAAGTCTGACAACCAGTCCTACCATGGGCGCGTATCGTATTTCCCAGTTACTGGGTTGTGGAGGTCTGATAGGCAGTCGCTCCATGTAAAATACTGATATTCAGCTGAATCTGGTTCGACTGGAAGCCGACCCCAATATAGTTGGGAAAAGGCTGGGCAGATGATGATGGCATTGCTGGAGCAGTGGCTGAGAGATCGATTGCTGCACAGCGTGTCACTAGTTCGATCCCCACACAAAACAAATATTTATATAACCTACAAGTAGTTGTTCTGGGTCTGGATGTTTTTGTTTATATGAGTTTCTATGTTTGTAAACGCAACCACTGTACAGGAGAAATTCCTGAATTGGGACAAAGCCTCAAAAAAAAATTCTTCGTTCTAAAAATAGACACCGTGACGTCTTATTTAGTGAATCTGTGTCTAGTTCAAAACATGTTTAAACTTTCACATCTCAATTAATCATTCAATCAATCCATTCACGTTATACCTGAGGCCATACCACGAGCTCTTACCGCGATCCAGTTTAGGCTGTGGGAAAGAGACAGAGTTGTACAAGTCATCTAGCGCCATCTCTTTCACACAGCCTAAACTGGATCGCGTTAAGAGTTCATGGTAGGCCACCAGGTCCAAGTCCTCGACTCATAGAAGTTAAAATCCCTTGATCTCGATCTCCGTACGATCAAACGTAAATGATCCGTAAGCTTGCCCAAATCGTAGTCCGACCCTTTCAGAATACAAATGTGTTATTATCTATGATTACTCATACCGAATATTGTTTAACTTTCCCTCAGAGGTCGACTACTCCTCCCAGATGTAAACATCGTCAATGGAGCCGTAAAAACGGTATGACAATAACCATCGGGACCTGGAAGTGATGTAGTTCTGCTTAGTGCAAGTCAGAATTTAAACAATATTGAAGCACAGGTTATATTTTTGTGACAAAAATAGAATGATGGTGGGCCAAGAATGCGTCGCAGTATTATCTCAGCAAGTCACCGTGATTCTGGAACATAGAAAGCAGTTGAAGGAACAGACTCGATTTTTAGTCAATAAATACAGTCCTTTCCATTCCACTCAAGCGTGGAGGACTCATTTGATGATTTTATCAACCCAAAAAAATGGCGGGCCAAGGAAGAACGACCGGCTATTAAATTTTAGAAACCTGGATTCGCCAATACACCAGATTGATAGTTGATGTACTTACTTTTATTAAAAATCAGCTAAAGTTCTTAAATACTTTAACAAAAAAATAGCAAAGTCAGTTTTCCATTTTACGATGAAACTTTCCACTACTCCTACGCGCCCATACGCAATAACATAAAAAAGTTATCATCTAATGTAGCCAATTCAACCACTATAAAGTCATAAGCCATGTACACTAATAAGTAAGAGTGTCCGCTTTCGCTCTTCGTTACTCAAGTTGTTATAAGGGAGCGATTATAGTAAGTAAGCGGAGCGTGTTAATGTTAGTCAATTTCAGTTTATTCTTTGCGGATAATGAAATTACACTGTGGAGTTAGGACTCCACAGTGTAATTTAGACAACCGCCTGGGAAAAACCTCGTTCGTCTCTGTAAAAGAAAACGGTACTAAATAAGAGCGATGTCAACAACTAGTTTTTTTGAACCTAAACAATGATTCCGGTTGGGTTCCGAAAGGGGGTAGGTTCCGACTTCACATGTTAAATAATTTTATTTAAAGAGTTGCACTAGCTGCCTCCCTTTTAAGTTTGTACACACTGAAACTTGAAACTACTGTAAGGAGAAGGAGGCGCTAGCACGAATCCGTGACGTAAACATATACTGAATACGCCGAAATTAGACTCGAGAAAATACAAGTACTGTTTAGAATGTAAGCCTAAAATTCATATCAATGTTTTTCAAAAATATAAAGAAGAATGTACAATTTCACGATACGACGATTAAATGTGAGACTGAAAACCAAAGTATTTACTTAACGATAACTGCAAACACTCGTGCTTGAGCCTAGTTTATATTGTACGAAAGTCAGACAGCAATCTATTCACGTAAATAACGTACAATATTATTATTCATACTCTAGCGCGGACGTTTATGATAACCTTAATTAGTCTGACCTAATCGGGTGTTAATTACAAAATAAAGCAGGGTGGTTCAACTAAAACACTCACTTTAACACTAGAATAGCGTGTTGCGGCTATTATGATGTAATGTGAATTATAGCAATAGTTTTGACACTATCAGTCTATTCGTTCAAAATATTTTTTTCATCCCCCCATCTCGGAAAGAGTATTTTTGCTCTTCGATATCTGATTGCAAAAGCCGTTTTTATCCTCTAGAGGATAAAATAAATTGAATTTAGAACATATCGTATGCACTAAAGACACTAAAGAGTTTTTGCAGTAATGGCGGCCGGTGACCGCAACAGCTGATCGCTTGCAGGCTGTGGTGCCGACTTGACATTCAAAGGTTGTCGTACCACATCAAATTTCAAAAATAGAATTCATTTCATTTAGTAATTTCCTCGCTAAGGTGGGATGAAAATTAAGTGTTGCATGTATGTATTACGTCGCTACCGGTCAGGATTCTAATTTTTGAATCCTTCGCTTGCTCGGTCATCAAAATTGAGTACGCTGTTAAAAAGTAACTTTGCACTCTTGTATAACAAATAACTATTAAACTTCTTTACTAGGCAGTATTGATGAAGGTAAGATGATGCTGATGATTAGCCAAAATGTGTTTTAAATTAAGATTCAGTTTCTTCTTCAATAATTATAGTTTAATAAATTTTGAGGTTTTATTAAATGAATGCATTGAAAATAAGAACAGTTACTTTCCAATTTATAATGACTGACAGAATTCGACGTTACAACAAAATTACATGGTAAAATAAAAATAAAGCATAATCCTTGTAAAAATTGTACCAAACACCAATCCGCTACCGCTTGCCTAACATAACCACAGTCTCCCTTGATAAAGTTCCACGGGTAGATAATCGCTAAACTCGTTAACCTGTTAATGGGCTATCGTTGTAGCTTGATTATGTAAGATAACATTGGTCTGCGTAATCCGGACCGCCATTGTTAACCCGTGTGTGGATGGACATGGCCGATTCGTGTATAAGTGAAAGATGTGGCTCTTCAGACGCGCTAATACGGTGCCAAATTTACCAGTCACACCGACAAAGCTGTATGCGGTGAGTGGTTCCTTTTCTAATGGCTGGTGAAAATCTGAATGAGCTTTTATCTGTTCCTTGCATCTAAATTGCCGGTTCCGTAACCTACAAACAAAATATTATATAACTAGCGACCCGCCCCGGCTCCGCACGGGTGCAATCTTTATAATATTATTAAAATTGCGACTATAATTTGAGATTTAAACTATCCTATCTCTCAAGTTGGATCGAACTGCACATGGTGTGCGAATTTTATTATAATCGGTTAAGTGGTTTAGGAGTCCATTGAGGACAAACATTGTGACACGAGATTTATATATATTAAGATTTGTCAAGAAAAATAAAATGGCTGTATCATTATGGCAATTGTGACTGCTAATTTAGGAGCGATTAGTTTGTGATTTAATAGTCATATAATTGTATATCGAATGTTAGTGTTCTAAAGCCTAATACGTTATTAACTTTTTGTTTTTTCTTCCGGTATGGTTTATGTAACTGTGAGCATTTTCATACCCTCGAATTTTAATTTCTTTGTGTACTTTGACACAGACTTGTATTTTCCGTCTTTGTTTTATTTATTGTCGTTTAAAACTGGGTAAAACGGGTTTATAGAATAGTTATTGTTGACAAACAACTTACCTGAAGGCGTAAATAGTGGAAGTATATAGGTTACTTATTGAGGTTGTCGGCATATACTCTACACGCAGAGAAATTTATAAGAGAACTTCTGGTTGCAACCGTGACAGCAAGACTCACTAGTTGACTTTAGAACATTTCTAGTAATACGATACTAAGTCCTTGTTATCTCTACTACATACTTAGTATTTATTACTAGTAATGTTGTAAAGTCAACTAGTGAGTCATGCTGTCACAGTTGCAACCAGAAGTTCTCCTATAGGTAGCTAGACATTTCTCTGCGTGTAAGGCCGAGATAAATAGTCATAACTAAGCACCTGTCAAAAGTATTACAGGTACTACTCGGTTTAGCGAAGCCTTAAGTGTCTGATTCGGGATAAATTAACGTTTCTATGGGCATGGCTGGCGGGTTAAGTCATAGTTCAAGCGAAAGTATAGTACTTTACTGTCGTTTTTGAAAAGCGTTCACAATTATACTGGATAATTCTAATTTCATAAACAAACAAATCCGCTTTATTTTATTATTGTTTTAATTTTATACTGAACCGAATTTATTAATTAGTAACATGTTAATTATTTTTATACATTACAATATAAAAAAGTATTTTTGTCTAGAAATATAAATATTGAATTGAACGCATTTTAAAATGCCACTCATGTGTGAAATTACCATGGAAATTACTGACATTTGACAATAACAAATAATAATGTCAAATCCATACTTAGAAAGCCCTAAGTTCTCAAAAATCGACACTATGGCTAAGCGAAGTATTGGCTCAGTAAAGCCGGAAACACATTATTAACACCCGACGCCACCCGGTGAAACGTGATGCGTGTTGGGTCAAATCAAATGTATTGTTTTCTATGACCAGAATCACACTATGAACACCCGACGCGACGACACGCGCTCACTGCACATCGGGTGTCGACACGTTGCGTCGCGTGGCGTGTTAAATAATGTGTTTCCGGCTTAATTAATAATAATAATAATAATAATGTTTATTCAGCATTCAAAGTGGTACACAATACAATAAAAATGTCTATAAAATAATTTTAGGCCTAAAAAGTTCGATGCCTGTACTTACTTAGGTTACTTAATTAGGTTGGCTTTCATCGAAGAACTGTGTATTTATACGAAAAAGATGATTAGAAGGTCGCTTAACACTGGCTTTGGCTTAACTGTTGCTTAGCTACGATTATTTATCTCGGCCTAAGATTGGTTATAGAAATGATTTAATCCTTCATATGAGACTTTTACCGGAGTATTAAATCATGCCAAGCGGCACAAGACCCGTGTTGTGGATTTTAGTACACCAGGGAGTGTCTCGTAGAGTAGAAGTCTGAAGAAAATAAATAATCGGCTAATAAAACAATAATAGTTTAAACATAATTACACCTGAGGAGGCTCTCGCTTGGCATTTGGATCGACTTATTCGTCAACTCGCCCGCAATTAACTCGCTCGCTCGAGCGAGTTGGCACCTTCCGATTTTATCTTGTTGGATCAAGCGCTTGATTCAGAAGGCATGGCGTGTATTGTTGAGAGGTTGCACTCTCAAGAGCCCTGACCACCGATAACCCGGACCCTGTTCCCGATGCTGATGGACTGTTATTTTTTTGAAATTCTTATTTGTATCTACTATAAAACGAACGGACGTAAACTATCTATAACTTTCCAAATTTTAATTGGCTACCTATAATCTGTGTCTTATATTATACATAAATCGCTTTATTAAAGTACATAAAACAATCTATAGGCTTAGCAAGGACACATATTGAAGACCTCTCAATATCTTTGTCAACCACCTTTAAGTTACAGAAAAAAGTAATATGAAAAATGATTTCATTTTAACTGACTGTCGGATAACAATTTGTTTGAGACGTTTTCAATAATGCGTTGGTAATATGGTTACATTTTTGCGAAAAATAGTTTTCAAATTATTTGATTATTTTTGTTTCGTACCTACCTTGTCTGGTGTCGATGTACTAGAGGTCCTTGACACGAGTTATATATTTAAAATTGTTTCTTATTTACATTAACTTATATGCGTATTCATATAAACGTTAATGTAATCATTAACGTCAAGTTAGTCCCATTCAGTTTTCACTTATCCGTTATTATTTTATCTGATAGAGTGGCACTTTGTATAAACTATTAAATTGTTTTATAGTTTGTTGTCTAACAAAATATTGAACTGATTTGATTTTGAATTTATTACGTAACTCATCTTGATTCTAAATGAGACGCTGAAATAGATTTTTATTGACAATCCTTGATATCTTGCTCTCTCTGCTTGGACGCAACCGCTTCTCTAAGATAGATTATATTATAATTATAACCTATGTAATAAAAGTATTATAACCCACCTCATGGAAGATACGCAAACAAATAAAATATTCGTATTTAAAGGCTCAAGTTTGGCAGCATCGCCTTTGATACAATTTCGATTATCGATATAATATTTATTTATTTATTTATTTATTTATTTAAACTTTCACGTACAATTGAGGTACATAAGGCGGACTTAATGCCACAAAGCATTATCTACCAGTCAACCTTTGGGTCAAATGGAGAAGAAGCTGGAATAGGTGCAACTGTACAATACGAAAAAATTAAAACTACTACATCTAATTATAAATAATATACTAATACATACGAAAATATATTGTACCTATATTAAATATACCGTTATATATTATAAACAAATATTTGAATAATAAAATACACAGATATACTTTTACACAGATTTAAATAAAATATATAACATAAATAGATATATAATATGACATGACGACGACCATTAATTTATAAATACTAAGAATCCTAAGGAACGAGTGTTTTCAAAAAGTATTCCCGAACTTGACGTTTAAAAGAAAATTTACTCGGAGCTTTTTTGATGTCAAGGGGAAGCGCATTCCAGAGTTTAATTGCCGTAACCACGAAGGAATTGGAAATAAAACCTGTACGGTGAGAAGGTATCTGAAGGAGCAAATTTTCAGCAGCACGAAGGTTACGATCGTGGGAGCTACCCAGGAGCTGAAAAGAACTTTTTAAATAATTAGGAGCACAAGGATCGTTCATAATAGAGAAAAGCAAGCAGAGTGATCTGAGGGATCTTCTCTGGCGGATAGGCAGCCATTTAAGCTGAGAACGGTAACTGTAACGGTAATATTCCAGCTGGAGCGGATATAAATTATTTGTCTCACCTTTTTTACATTAATTTTCAATGCGTTACCAAACATCCATTTTGCGGCTCCATCTTCCTTCAGTGTATCGCCAGGCTAATCGATTTCTTTGAAATATTTGACTGTAAAGATCCGATAATGTGTTAAATATGGCATTATATTTAATACATTATCGGATCTTATATCATCGTTGATATGTAAAAAGAAATAAAAACGTCTTTCACATTTGTTAGGTTTAAGTAATTGCTAGAAAATGAAAAGAGTAGGTTTTTGGAAGAATATAGGAGAGGCCCAGTAATCGAACATCAATGCATATTCATAAAAAGAAATTTCCGCTTAAACTGCACTATGGCTGATGGGAGATTTTCCCGTCTGAGCAACGTTTTTAAGGGCATTTTTATCTGTAATAGTTTTACACATAATAAATCACTAGAAACTATAATAGGTGCTCTAGCGGGAATAGATTGTATTATACAATGTGTTTGGTTTCCAACTTTTTCATTTTTAATCATTTCAGTTTAAAGGTGATTCGATGGGATCAATTTCATACTGGTGCGAATAATGCCAACTCATAAAATTTACGCTGAAACGATTTAGCTCGCCCAAAGAATGCGGCACCTGTAATATTGCATTACATGCGCTAAGGAAGGGTTATGTTCCAGTGAGAACAACTCCTAAAATACTTAACGTAGAGTGATAATGTTGATATCATTTTATAGACTGATTCAAATAATTTTAATTTATTACAAAAACCCACGCAAAATAAGGGGCATTTCTTTTTTTTTGACCTAAAGTCAAACATGTGAATATATTCAGATTTTTTTTTGGTACAATGTCGTTTACCCATGTTTATTGGATCTTTTTACATATTATTTAGAAAACTTTGCTTAGTTTTTCAGAAGCCTAAACGTTTAACTTCGCTATAAAGTCATTTCTATTTAAGTAAGTGTCTTGGATTCAAAGATATTTGCAGTTTATTGTGCACACTCCAGTTCAGCCGGTAAAAAACAAAAATGGCCGCCATTAGCGAGGTGTTGGAGTAAGAATTTTTTTTAAAGCAGTTTTGTCGATGAAAATGAGTCTATAATATCCCCTTAAAGTATCGGTAATCGGAAACCAAACAGACATTAATTTTGTTCCCGATTGAGCAAGACGTCAAAATAGGTGCTTTAAGTGCTCAAAGGGAAATACCTCGCTGCTGGGACAATCATCAACCTGTTACAGCCCAGTAAACAAAATAATTATCATATCCTCAAATTTGATAATTGGCTAAATGGCTATTCCTATCCAGGCCGTAACAGCAGCAGTATTATAATTATCCATTCTAACGCTAACTGAGGACTATTTAATTGCCCGCAAGTAAAATAATTACAACGACAGATTTCGTGTTTAAAATCAAAGCATTTATTTCAAGTAGGCCAGTTACAGGCACGTTTGAATTGTCTTAGGCAAATAAAAATAATTTAAACACTAAAAAGTTATGGTGCTACAGTCCCAGTCACAAGACATAAAAACTGTGAAAGTACCGTAGATGCCCGTTCCAAAAAGTAGATCTTTATGGAGAAGAACGGGCAAGAAACTCCATGGACACTCTTTTTAGATCGCCAGAATTATTACAGAACCTTTGTTACATCATTCATTTTGAGATGGTACATTATGTGAGAACGATGTAGCAAGTTTTTAATTAAAAGTGTCCATAGTAACAATTAAAACAAAGACAATTCAAAAAACAAAATGATCAATTTTTATTCAAATAAACCGTGGCAGCTAAGAGATGACCAGTCCCAACTGACAGCGCCCGTCCACGAACATGACGCATGCATCAGCACCATTCAGCTCAACCATCTTGAAGGGAGCTAAATGATCCAACACACGCGCCACCATCAGCGAGACATTTGAGTGAGCATGACACACTCTCAACTGCCAGTTGACTTGCCAGTTAACTGTCATTTATTGGGATATTCAAATTTGACAGCTCAAATACGGCAAAATTGATTGCCTTTGACAAGGTATGTAGCTATTCTGTAATGCATTCAGTTTGACTAATCTAGGACAAAATTGACCCACCCATGGGAAAAAGGCCTCCCCTTATTTCTGCCGTTCTTCATGCATCTGTTCCCCGCAATCTAACCAAAACATGACGTACTGAAAGCCTTAAAATCATAAGATTCCTACAACAGTCAAAGTTTCCCATTAATTTTTGTTACTAACACTCCAAGCTTCTTTTATGACAGTCATTGGATAACGCGGTACGTATCATCATAATGCGAACTTTCCTAGTTTGGAAGTTACTTCAAAAGAAGAAAGAAAATCGTGTAGCCACTAGACAGTAACAATGAATGTTTTATGCGTCTTTATTGGTATTGTTTAATGAAAAAAAAAAATATTTGAAGTTTAAATAAAATGGTCTTAGGTCCTGAGAGTCCAGATGTGGATCGTTTTAGGATCCACATCTGGACTCTCAGGACCTAAGAGGTTAATGTTCATCATTGGTAGATTTTTTTTTTTATAATACTTGAAATTGCAAAGAGAGAGTATCGAATACACAGCAAACCCACATTTTACCAGTTACTGAGTGAGATCAAAAATCCATACTCTAGAATCTTGTACTGGGAATGGACTGAAATACATACTTATTTTAATAAAAGCCTTTATCGAACTAAAATACCTACCACGGAGGAAATTGGGAAACTTAACAATTTATAACATCCCCTTTCCTGCCGTTCACAGCCTGTATTATCCAAGATAAAGTAATAACTAAGTAGTTTATCTAATAGTTTGGTAAATAGGTACTGGCCAGTTATTGTAATGAATAATCCTACAAACATGATTACTGAGCAAGAAGACCTGAGTTCAATATCCAGATCGGGCAAATATTGTTCTTATTGTCCGTTATGAGTTGATGAAATACCAAAAATATTTGTTTTCAAGTGTTATCGTTCGTTGTTCAAAATCATCCTTCTGCACGTGTTTGTTTTGTGGCTTTGCTACTCAACACACTCTAAAGCTATTGTCAAACAGACAGGGCGAAGCGAATGCGATCCGAATCCTGTCATATGAAAAAGCGAAAGCGGTCCGATAGTCTATGTGACAGGCTTCAAACAATTCTATACATTACAAACAAAAACGCTTCGGCACGCTTTTCAGTTTGACAAAGGCATAACGACAAACCAGTTTCAGGATTTTTGTGGAATAAAAATGTATAAAATGACCCGTATGTAATTTCGCAAGTGATAAACAACCATTCGATTCTTTTGTTAGGCTCCTACCCCAGAATTCTCAGAAACGCTACATTTAAAAAATCATGTTGGTTTTGTATGTACAATTTTAGTTCCAGGAAAGTCCTACAATCAGTGTGTTCCCTAGCTACAGCATTAAACAAATAAATCGCCGTCCCCAGAGAATAAAATGATAACTGCCATTATCTTAGTCTTAGTATTATGTAATTTTTGGGATCTGTGGGTGTAATACATCTGCACAATATTTCTCGTAATTTTTGTACAGTTATTGACGAAGTTACAAAATACTACAATAGTATTCGAATATTTAAAACATGTCTTATTTATAGTGAGAATAAAGTGTTAATATAATGTTATCAAAATGTATTCCCACTTGCTATTATGACAAATAGTCATACAATAATGGTCCCGTGAAAAAATATTCGACTAGATAACGATAAACGCAGTAATCATTTTATTCTCCTTCAAAACCAGTATCACTTTGTCCTTAAAAACTCGCAGAATAAAAAGATAAGAGAAGTGTGCAACATTTGATTCTGGTCAGGCTTTACGAAGAATAAAATGACATACAACTTAGACTATGATTGATTTTGACTAACTTCTTGGCGTATTTCACTAAACATTTTGAACAAACTAAAAATAACCTTTTTTTAAAGCATACAATCATTGTCTCCGTTCAGTATTTAAAGAGTAATCGACGAAAACATTTTTTTTTATTTTTCCTGAAAAGTTACATTTTTATAGTTATCATTTTATTCTCCGGGGACGGCGTAATGCAGAACGATATTTCAATGTTATTGTACATTTTAATAAAATACTTTGTACTAGTATACATTAATATCACCTGAATGAGGCCGGATCTACAGGAGTCAGCTAGTATAGATTTACATTTATACAAAACAGCCATAAGTACACTTGGGCACATTATTTTGAAATCATTACTGTTCAGTGTACACCATTTATGTACATGGATGGAGTATGCACCGCAGTTCATTTATTGCGTGGAGCCAGCCTTCTGTCCTAATCCATATTGTGACCAAGGGATGCTGGTACAGTGTCCGTATGTTGTAACAGATGGTGCTGTTGTCAAATTAGAAGGCGTTTGCCGCAAGCGAATGAATGACATCTAGCGGCCTCGCAACACTGATTATAATCTAGGCCTCACGTTCAACGTGTTGTTAGGATTCTTAACATCAATCATCAATTTTAGATAATTTTTCCTCAGCGCCACCCAGCGTTTGCTTTGTTGGCTCTGACCGTCCTAACTAAAATCAGATTGTTTTTACTAATTACTTGGTTTTGGACACCATGACGATCCATCGACACTGAAACAAAATTTAAAAAATGCAGGCAAAATGTTTAAGAAAAATATCAAATACAGGATTTAAATGAGGATAATTTATTTTATTATTTACTATTTTCTCATGACGACAGGTATGCATTTCCTGCATTGATCATCTTTCCAAGTAACGCTTGGGAATCGGATTTTTTTTTTATAACTATTTTGTATATTGAATTCACTATTTCTGCCAGTATTTCAGTATATTAGTAGTATCAGTATTATAATTCGAATGTAGATATACCAACGAAATTGATAATTCACGTGTTTCAATTTATATTGGAAATTCCAACCACTGATACACGGTAACCGAGAATTATGAGGGATAATACGCAATCCTCGAGGACGGAGTCGGAAAGATGTAGATCTTCGGGCGACGTGCTAAGTAATGAACAAAAAGGCATCAGTTTATAATGTGCCCATACTATTATTTATACACTTAGGAACTATAAAAAAAAACTGTTAGTTAGTCAAGAAAATACAAAAAAGCACTAATATACAGGGTGTTTGGTGCATCGTGTGCCAAATTGAAATGGCCGATAGAAGGGGTCATCTGCTATCCTTTCAGATCCCTTAACACCCCTCATGTCCTGAGGAATTTTTTTTAATCGACTTTTTAGTGTTTTACTAAAAAAGACCGAAATTTTACATTCAAATACAATTTTCTTTTTAAATATGGGACGTAGACTCTCTAGAACATGTACAGCATTCATTTATGTTTTACCTTTGCGAGTGAATTAAAAAAAAACTAGATGACTAATGCCACTAATTTTGTATTCAAATTTACCTTTAAACAATACACTTTGAAATAAAATTAAAATTCAGAGTCTACGTCCCATATTTAAAAAGAAAATTGTATTTGAATGTAAAATTTCGGTCTTTTTTAGTAAAACACTAAAAAGTCGATTAAAAAAAATTCCTCAGGACATGAGGGGTGTTAAGGGATCTGAAAGGATAGCAGATGACCCCTTGTATCGACCATTTCAATTTGGCACACGTTGCACCAAACACCCTGTATTACAAAAACCTGAAAACTCGTGCTCTAGCCTCAAATCATATTTTATGTCAACCTACCCAAATCTGTCAAATTTTACCAATCAAATATTAACCTTTCAATAAAATGATAAGGTTGAAAACCTATTAAATAAGTTTGTCAGATTGAGGTAGGTTGATGTGCTGGCGTCTGTACATCATGTACGTAGAGTATTTATATTACAACTTGCATACTTATCTATGAATTCAGAACATTTTCTATAATGAAAATATCGATTCAGATTATCGTCGCAGGGTATGCAATCTATCAAAACAAGCGGCGCTTTCTTTGAATGACGTTGGTACAGGCGAAAGTATTTTAGATATGCATTTATTTCAAAATAACAATGAAGGATAAAAATAAAGATTAAAAAAACCACAGATTTTCTAGAAAACTCCTTTTTTTATATTGTTTCATAGCTTGTAACTAACGATGGCAACTTGTCCAACCTTTGTATATCGGAAAGTGTTTTCTAGGCGTTCGGAGATATTTTTGAAAATGGATAATTGCTCACCAATCTGAAACTCGCTTTAGTAAGATTTCAGGGACATTCCGAAGTTCGGTTTGGTAAGGTTCCTTTAAACCCTGCAAACAGAAATAAAAGCGAAGCGAAGCGGGGCTTCTATTGCCTGCTTAGGTCGCTTTTTTATTTTTTATTACAGAAAATAGGTTATTTTCTACAATTCTTTATGATACACAATTTGGTGAGCATTTATCCATTCTGGCAAGCATTACGGTTGTTTGGTTATAAAATAATCTGGTAGGCGTTTAAATACAAGCCTTTTTAAAAAGACTGAGAGCACTCGGACTCCGTGACCCTAGAGTTGCTCGAAAATTTAGTTTTACATAATTATAATAGAGGGCAAGTCTGCTGCAATCAATCTGGCATAAAACGTCAGTAATTTCATGCTTCTTATATCCCGAATTAAAATACTAAACATCGAGTTCAAAAAATCTCTAAACAGCCATTCTTTAGGTTAATGTAATTTGGTTCTCCTTTTCCGGGACACTTTTTCTTTGTAGGTACTCCTTAAATGTCCAATTTTGTTCAAAGGATATCATTAGCGTTATCGTTTACCCTTATCATTTGTGTGTAATGACATGATAGCTATGATAAGAGAAACAGTAATGCTTTAACGATTGTAAGGTAACCTGCAAGCAAGTTCTCGCTGCCGTAAAGTGCCATCATCTAATTAACTTTTTCCAAACTTTGTTAGGGTCAGTTTTAAATTTAATTTTATAAATATTAGTATTTTACAGTGACTGCCTATCTGACCACAATTGCCTTGAATTAAACGATATTCATTTGGTTAGATTGTTCTTAGATTTTCAGGACACTAAATACCTGGGGTTGATTCTTTTTTTTTAAAAAGACTGACTTCCTACATGGCATCCTGAGTATTGATATTTATAATTTTATAATTAGATTCAAACTCGTCCACATTTTTACTATCAATTTAGATTAAGTTATTTGTCACTTTTTCTAACTTGGAATGTTTAACGTTTGTAGACTAGGGCTTGCTAGATTGGTTTTTCAAATTGTTTTACAGTCAGATCTAATGTGAAAACCTCAAAAAATCTGTTTTCAAATATTTTTACATAACATGATTTAAAATAATGTATGCTATTACATTCTTATTTTTGTACAGAAAACTCGTGCAAAACATAATATTTACCAGTTCTTAGTCTCGAGATCTAAAAGCTTCGAAATATTGAGGTTAAAACATTTTTTGCCGCACCACCTTTTAAGCTAGAGTAAAAGGCGCGTTTTTTCATTACATAGAATTGTAGGCCTAACCAATGAATTTTGAATTATGTATTTAATTAGTAACAAGTTGTTCTCTCTTCATATACTTGTCCTAGTTTTTCAACATTTTACTTATTGTATTTAATAATTTTCACAACATTTTTGTTTCTAAGTAATGTGAGTAAATAAAGTTAAAAAAGCTAAGGCTGTATATACCCTGAATTTTTTAGGGTTCAATGCGCTCATCCTTAGAACAAAGGAACAATATGTCAAACATTTGCGTTATCATAAATTGTCAAAAGGGTGGAAAACATTTTCTGTTTTTAAGGTTCGTTTCCAAGTAAAAGGTGTTCATACTGATGAGTACAATGAACCGTTGGGAGAAAGAGAGTAAGCAAATACTAAGGTTGTTTACGGAACAATTGCTTCGGTTTTTATTTTATTAAATAAATATAGACGTCATTTCCCTTTAAGCGGAATTACAAAAAAACCGGCCAAGTGCGAGTTAGACTCGCGTGAAGAGGGTTCCTTACGATGTTACCTATCACGTTTCTTTAAATCTGACAAATATACGAATAATTGAAGATTGGTACGCACAATATTGAGTGATTTACCATGTTATTTTAATATCAAAGACTTCTTATAGGTTTTCCTATTATATTTAAGTAGAAAACTAATTTCTGTATTTTTTTCAAAATTTTAGGTTCTGTAGTTTCGGAGATTAGGGGCGGGAATGGTTAATTTTCGCCTATTTTCTTGAATAACTTGAAAACCATTTAGTTTAAAATTACAAAAAAATACATTTAAGATTTTCTCATTAAGACCTTTCATTTGATATGTCACACGATGCAGTTTTCAAAAAGTTTTTTTTAAGTTTCCCCTTCCTCCCAAAAATTACCTCCCATATACAGATTTCATCTATTCACGTCACACCTCTGTGCTTGGGTCACAGGAATTGATATGTGTACTCAATTTCAACTTAATCGGTCTAGTAGATTCGGAGATAATTGACTGTAAGACTGTAACAGACAGACGGACACACGAGTGATCTTATAAGGGTTACGTTTTTGTATTCGGACGTACGAAACCCTAAAAATATAACAAATTACAAAGAAATAAATGTTACACTTTTAATGGACTTTAAACCCAGCCAGGCGCATTACTCTGTGTAATTTATTTCATCACCACTGCTCTCAAAACGGTGAAGGAAAACATCGTGAGGAAACCGGTATGTCCTAAAGCCAAAAACTGAAGACATGTGTCAACTTGATAGATGGCATATGTCTTCGAATTTTGGTTGGTACCCGCACTGGGCCCGCGTGGCAGATTATGGCCCAGTCCCTCTCACAGAGAGGAGGCCTGTGTCCCAGCAGTGTGAACATTTATAGGCTGAAGATTGTGACACCCATATTTTAGCAGTCCCAAGTAATAGAGCAACCAACCAGCACCGGGCCCGTGTGGTGGATTATAGCCCACTCCCTCTCACAGAGAGGAGGCCTGTAACATTATAGGCCGATGACGAAGTAATAGAGCTTATTGCCATCAACAGCTCTTAGATCCAGACTAAACAGATTCAAAGTGAAGCCGCTGAGAAAAGCATGTAATAATTATGTATAAAACTGACTTTCGGTAGGTACCTCGAAAAATCTTTTTTTACCTAAGGCAACGTAATGTACTTTTCACGCAGTATTTCTAATGTTGGAATAAAGGTAATCCAGTAATCATTTTTCATTAGGATTTATTTCGCGGCTTTGCTTATGATTTTACCTATTTTGAGAGCTTTTTTTTTAAATAGCTTTCATTTTTTCAGAATAGCGTTAGAAGTGAAGCTAATTATGTAAAACAATATTTAGAATTTTTGATCATCATGGTTACTGAATTTTATAGCAAACGTGTTATGGATAATGATTTTTGGACAAACAGTTTTAGGAGATGAAAAGGGATACCAATATAATTCTAACTGCCTTTCTAGCTTGTTGAAAAATAATCGAAAAAATTAAATTATTATATATTTTCTAAATCTACAGGTTTTGCTATCTCCAAACAGTTTTCACCAATTTAAGTGCTGTGCAATGTTCGTTGCACAACAACTTTGAACATCACCGACACCCTTTTTTTCGTGCGACTATTTGACTTTTTTGGACATAGCAGGTAAGCCCAAGACGGGTAGTTCGCCTAAAACGGGTATGCATGTTGAATTACGCGTCGTTCTTGCTTATGAGAATGTGTGCAGGACGTGGCTCCTCATAGGGAGGGCCGACGCATCCTGCACGCACACAGTCTCATTGTCATTAGCAAGAACGACGCGTAATTTAACATACAAACCCGTTTTAGGCGGGCTACCCGTCTTGGGCTTACCTCCCCTATACCTTGACTAGAACCATAGAAATCTCTTTGATCTCAATCTCGTGTTGGCGTAGTCTAGTGTTTAGTACTGGCTTTTATTGGCTTTTGTAAATAATTTGACTGTTTATTTCGGCATTCTTCATTAATAAAATGGCAAAATCATTGGCCATCTGCGAAACATTTTCCATTGAGATTTGCCGCCGCCGCCGTGGCCAGAATTAGTCAGAAGGATTATTATAAACAGACACTCTGATTTAACGCCTAACATATCGATATTTTGCATAAGAATTTGATTCGCCTCTCCTTCACACCTAACGAGCAATTATTGCCCGATAAGTTCAAAGCTCTGAAGGGCTCCTTTTATCAAAACATGATCAGATCACGCGGCAATCGAAATATACACGTGAGTTAAACTGTGAATTATTATCGTAGGTGTACATAAAAAGCTTTGATATCGCACTACCAATCAAGTAGACGTGAATTCAACATGACTTTACCGTTTTGCGTCGTAACACGTAACTTAATCGGTATAGAAATCATAAATTGTGTGTGATGTCTCATTTTGTCGCGCAAAAAATATAATGGAATATTAACATGACGCAAATATAAATTTCACTAATTTTAATATAGATGATTAATTTTTACCCGTGGTGCTAGGCAACTGGGCTTCTCTCAGTTATAATGTCCCTTGGCGCCTATTGGCCTTGTTTTGCTCTGTCTCTTGCTTGACATGGAGGGAAGTGGAAACATTTTTTTTACTCCTCCACTATTCTTTTCTGATTAATTTCGTTGCAGGTTCCGAGACAGGTAAATTCATTCTCCGGGACTCGACGAGCTTCATTGTCTCGGCGCTTTTCTGGTGGTTGCCACTGTTGATTCTGGCTTTCAGGAGTTGCACTAAACTAAAGAACCAAGAATCAAAGTAAGTCTAATTAAAGTTGATTAAATAGTGTAGTTATACATACTGGAGATATATTTTATTTATTAAAAGAATAACCATTATGTTCTGTTATACCAGTATACAGTTTCGCATGAATCACCCATACGTTAGAAGTAAACATAATATCATCCACCGCTTTAGAAAGTTTACTCACTCATTCAATTTACGTCTTCATAAAAGTCGGTTCATGTCACTGACATATATCCCCGTCGTCTCGGCAAACGTACATATATGTACTTGCTTTATTAAGTAAAAAAACAAGGTTCTTCTCACACACCGCCTTGAACCCGCTGTAATTCGGGGATTAACGCCCCGTCAGTGACCGAATATTGTTCGTATTGTTGCCTAAGCGGTGCCTAGTGTCACGTGTCGATATTTTTGTATAAAAAGCAAGATAAGGACTTATTACAAAACTATAGTTTACTTTATCGTACTGTACTAAGACTACTCAAGGAATACCGTGCATTTTAGTCATTACGAGTCTGACAGGCCCTACCGATCCACTAAACACTGAAAAAAATGCAACGTTGTACCATCGAAGGTTTTGAAAGGAAATTATAAGTACCGACTTTCACAAATTTTGGTTTGATTTCAGCAGGGTGGATAACTTATCAAGAATTCAATATAAATAAATATTCATTTATCTTATCTATGAAAGTCATTCTGTCACATTAGAAACTCATTCACAAAATCCACTATCTTAATTCTGTAAATATTGGCGTATTTAATTTTCATAATATTATATTCATTCATATAAGATGTACAGGTTACCTATTTGAAGACTTAGACAAAAGTCAACCCTATGTCCTTTAATTAAATCCGAGACAACAGAAGGTGAAATACAATTGAGGCGAAGAAAAATCGAGAATATCTTAGCTTAGAATTAAAGCGTAGCCTTCTGGCTACGGCGTAGCAAACCTGTAGAGCTTGAGTGTCTACAGATGCTACGCCGTAGCCGTAGACAAGCTTTTGTATTGCAGTACTTAAGCCATACAGTTTATTGCAACTTGATGTTTTCAATTGAAAGCAAAGTATTTGTTTTGCATTGAAAATAACAAGCTGCACATTACGAAGAATATTCAGGAACTTGGTTTTGTAGGTAGAAATTATATCTAATTTTCTTAAATGGCGCTATTTCAAATATAAGATTATTATTGAAAAAAGGTAACTACATTATTTAGAGTTTTTCAATAAGAATCGTGATTTTTATATAGAAGCATCACGCTTCTATTTCTAAAATATATTTTTGTCAAAATATAATTTCTATATTTAAAAAAAAAAAACAAGTGCTTATCTCGTGGATTGCCTTCACCATAATTATTGTTTCAAACATGAATGTGTCAATAGATCCTATGTTTGTTATTGCTGCCTTGTTAGTTTGTCCAAACGCGTCTAGCTGGGGGTCTTTGTTTCGCTTCTCGGTTTGGGCAAAGTCCTATTGTAAAAGTCAAAGTCAAATCATTCAAATATTTAAATTAGGCCACCAAAGAGGCACTTATAAACGTCGAATATAAAAATAAAAGGGAATAAGATGGGATGGGATTGATTTTACACCCATAACCCATTGATTTTACATCAATAACGCATTCTAGCGGGCAACCGATGGATTCAAGTGGCGAATTGTCGTTCGGCGTGGCGGTCTAAGGGGGAGGCCTATGTTCAGCAGTGAACGTCTTCCGGCTGATGATGATGATGATGATGAAATCAATAGCACCCCGAAACAACAAAGCTTGGCAACAGTAAAAGCAGATGTAGCGTGTACCCGTAGCAAACGTAAACGTAAAGTAAACTAGAACTTTAATAATTTCAAATTGACAATTTTCAAGGAAAAAATTAGTTCCATCTTCGCACACCAGAGGCACTGTTCCATTTTTTCATACTAGAAACGCTGTAAATACTGGAAAGACGCTGTAAAGTAAAAGAGTGAAAACTCGTGCTAAGGGTACTGATCTCTCTCGACTAGTTTCTGCCCTCGATTTTATTCGCGTCTATTTTATTTTTTTCCCTAGCATGACTTCATTCCATTCCGTTTCCACACGGAACTCGTGCGAACACTAAAGAAATAACTAACTGCCCCATCTTTGTAATAATCCTTGCAGTTTAAATGGATGCAGCTGAAAAGAGGTTTCTTAAAGAAAAAACTTAGAGAGAGTGGTTTGATAAGTAGTTAAGCGAGCTATTAGTTAAAATCCCATACATTTTTTAACTATGTTATATAAAAGGGCTAGCTGACCCGGCAAACTTCGTACCGCCTCAAAATCACCTGGACTTCCAAAAATAATTCAAAACAAAAATTAGCCAAATTGGTCCAGCCGTTTTCGAGTTTTAGCGAGACTAACGGATGGCAATTGATTTTTATATTATAGATCTTAACTAATTATTATCAAACAACTGGCCCTTATTAGGAGGAGCTCGTGGCTAACTAATAACAGCCGCACGGGCTGATATTTCGGGTTAAAACGCGGTTACCAAGGTTAGTCTGTGGATGGTGGATGGGTGACCATGACCATCTGTAGTCATAACGAGTTTCCTCCGTGCCTCAGGAATAACGTAAAGCCGTTGGTCCCGGCTGTCATTTGCAGATTTTAGACAGTCGTGTTTGTTAGTCAGAAGCTCTAAAGTCTGACAACCACGGGGTATCTTATCAGTTTGGCAATAGGTACCT
Organism: Agrotis clavis; assembly: GCA_954870645.1. Classification (NCBI taxonomy): domain Eukaryota; kingdom Metazoa; phylum Arthropoda; class Insecta; order Lepidoptera; family Noctuidae; genus Agrotis; species Agrotis clavis. The sequence continues at coordinate 27,606,528 of OX940917.1, read as the reverse complement.
AACTGTACAGTGATTGTATTGTAATTAACTGGTAATTATAATTAATTTAAAATATTTTTGGACAAAAATATAACATTTTGCATCCAAAAAATTTCGTAAAATCCTGCCTTAGTTAGCACCTACGTCCTAAAAGAACCCCAATGCAAAATTAGATACTCCTAGCAATTGTAGTAACAAAAAGTATCATACAAACCATCATCCCCAAAAACAACCGTTTAGGGGTCGAGTTTCACAAAATCCCGTTTCCCGGCAGCAACTGCGTCCTAAGAAGAAACCTTATGTAAAATTTGAGTGTACAAACCCGTTATTCACCCCTAAAACAATCCATAAGGGTCGAATTTCGCAAAATCCCGTCTTAGATAACATTTACGTCTTCAGAAGAATTCCCATGCAAAGAAGCTTCTAGCACTTGTAGTAACGAAGTTTCATACAAACTTTCCCCTCAAAAAACAACCCCTTAGGGGTTGAATTTCCCAAAATCCGTTCTTAGTGCTCACCTACGTCATATAAGGACGCTTATGCACAAGCTTCTAGGTCCAGCGGTAAAGGCTGTCCGTTGATCGATCATTCAGTCAGCCAGTCAGTTTTGTTTTTTTTTTTTTGTAGAATATGTTCGAATATTTTTACGGAGTAGTTAATGAGTTAAAAATATCCAAATTAAGTAAGTGAGTAAAACATAAGATAGCAGGGAGATATTAAATTATATTGTGTGAATTAAATTAATCTGCTAACAACTGCTTTTTTAAAAAGAATTTAACTAATTAGCATTTTTAAACTTTAACCAATATTTTATTTAATGTATATATTTTGAATAGTCGACAAAAAATCTATAAAATAAATGCGCATACGCTTGGCATTCCTTAAATGTTCACCCTTTGAAACATTGATTATTATTAGTAGATACACTAATATGTGCTAGACAAATTGCACAAGTTGGTTTCACGTTTTCAAATAATTTAAACCCCAACCTAACACAAAAATAATAATGTAACATTTGTCTCATATCAATAAGAACAAAGTCCCAATATAATAAATAAATACTTTTCATAGTAACTTTCATTTATTTCTTTGTACGTTCAGGAATAAGGTCCATAAGTATTCGCATGGCAACCCAAGTATTGTATATTGATTGTCAAGGATTTTTAACAGAAATACTAATTTATTATGTTAATCACTCATTCTCATTGGTGATTAAAAAGTTTGTTTTACAATTTAAAAATCATATTGAGCATGACAACACTTGGTTTGTTTATCTAAAAGTTGCTCAGGATGTCGTATTTTAGTTCAGCAAAAAACGATAGTTTATATTTTTTTAATAAATCCTAATATCTAATTCAATTATGTTTTAATACTACTTCAGAATATAATAAAAAAAAGGTGAAGAAAGTCGTCGCAACTCACAGAATTTCCCTGCTACCTTATTTCGTTATATAAGACGGGCAAGTCTGAGTCGAGCTTTTAGTAGGAGTCATGTAGCCGGCGACACCGCTCGCTTCACTGGTACGCGAACATGACACTTCAACCGTCGCTTTTTTACAAATAAGTTTAAATTCAGTTTATTAAATTAATGTCTGTTACATTTCAAAATAAGTTTCTGCTTTAAAACTTTTTTTGACTTAACTTGTTGACCGCGAAGTTTGAATTTGTTAGTGATGGGTTCGTTCAGTCAGTCGAAGCGGTTGAAAAACCTTCAAAATTTGAAAAGTGGCGCCATTAAACTGCCGAGGCACTGGTCGAAGATGCTTGGACTTGTAAATGTGAGCAAAGCTTCCGCTGAGGAGATATTACAAGTAAGTGGATTGATTAGATGAATAATATTAAATACTTGTTGTTGACAGCGACATCTAAACGTTATTTAATCTTAAATTACAATTAAAGAAAGTGATAAACAAGGTAATTGCGCAACAATTAAGTACAAGTTTATTGATAATTATCGGCCGACCATTTAAAATCTTAGATGGTTACAAATGTAAACTTTATTTCAGTGCCTAGTTCACAAACTTAATTATAAGGTAAGAAAAGTCACTTCAGATTCAGTAGTAATTAACCGCCTTGAGACAATTAACGTTGATTACTGAATTTAAATGTTTGCTATAAATGTTATAAACCAATTCATGAAAATAAAATAGATTACGATTTATTCCTTTGTTTTCAACAAGGGAGCGACAAATTATTAATGTTATTCAATGATGTGTTATTTATTTTAAATCATCGATGAGATTAAAAAAAAACGAACTGATTCAAGTGATTAGACATAATCAATTCATAGTTATATTTCTTGTTATTCAATCATGATTGTATATTTTTTATAGTGTTTATAAGCAAACAAGAAATATTGTTTCTTTTCATAACATAAATAAACAATTTCGTGTCCCACGTTGGGCGCCATTGAAGTCCAAACAACTTTTGGTAAATTTAATAAAAGGAGTTTTATTGAAACAACATCTAATTAAAACGGATAAACGAAGCGCTCCTAGGAAATTGTTTGTTTAATTTGATTCTTACCAAACATTACTCTAGCTTTGTTTTTAATACGAAGTCTTAAGTTAGTTACCATTTTCATAAGTTTCTCGAGGTCTTTAAAAAATAATTAAGCCAAACATTTTATGTTATGTTAGCCTGTTTCATAACAAAAACATAACACAAAATGTTTATTGACTTAAAAATAAAATATATATTCCTTGTCATTTTAATAGTGGCAATATGTAGACATTTCACAATTATATTTTTACTTCTTTAAATATTTTGACATATTTATTAAAATGTATTTTTACAATTCCTATTTTTAAACAAAATGTACATAATTATAGTTAATCAAAAGCCTTACAATTTGATTCATAAATAGGTGTTTTTTTTGTACAATTGACAATTTCTTGAAGTAAATAACACACATCACAATTTTTTCTTGCTATTAACCCTTAAAAACATTGCTAGTTCAAAAAATCCTTCTTTATCCATAGAAACTAATGAGACTATTCACAAACATGGATTTTTGGTTTATTGGCCAGCATTAGCATTAAAAAGGGAAAAGTTTCGATATGTTCTATGAGATATAAGAGCGATGGGTGGAATATTAAGACTTATCTACATTTGAACTAAAGTCCAACCTAAGGACTTTATAAACACAGTTTATTTAATCTCGTTCCGCAAACCTAAATCCAACTGACATGACTGAGTAGATATAGAAAAGAAAAAAAAACATTTGAACGGCTCTGTTTTCGTTTTAACTGTTATTACTGCAATTTATGTTAAAGCAATCGTGTCGTTTTACTTTAATCTATAGTACCGGGACATTTGACGGACTTATAAATATATTTAAATGAATTTATATGATTTTCAATTTTTAAGGATACGTTTATTACTTCAGAGGCTTAATCACAAAATTCTGTATTGTATTTACAGCATACTTATTTATAGTATTAGTGGCCCAGTGGTATCGGCCCCGACTTACGAGTTTTAGATCGTGGGTTCGAACCCAGCCTGGCGCATTATTTTATGTAAAATTTGTTTCATCACCACTGCTCTAAAAACGGTGAAGGAAAACATCGTGAGGAAACCGGCATGTCCTAGAACCAAAAATTCGAAGATATTCACCAGAGACGAGGTTTGTGTCCCAGCAGTGGGAACATTATAGGCTAATGAAGATGATGATGTACTTAAAATATTTACTGCGTTTATTGTATGGAAAATTGAAGAAGCGCGTCTAGCGTACGAACGAGGAACCATATTGTAGTTTTTTTCAATTTGTTTTAATAAAAAAAATCCATCAAAACAACGTTAGAATTTCAGTTTAAACTTTCGCCAAAAAAACGGGGAAAAGTCATGTTGGCTTTAGATACCAAATCATGTCTTAATTATAACAAACCAATTACACGTTCTAATTAATAAAATGATTTTCAGTTCGATTGAATATACTGTGTTAATAAATGTGAACATATCGAGAATCAATTTTTATGTTACCTTTGTTCCTGCTGATTGATCATAATATAGGAACTGCTGAATGATATTTAACTTGAACCTGCGAGTACGAGTAGATATAATATAAGAAATTTTATTTGATCTATGTGTAGCATCTGTAACAAAGAATTTCATTAGGTACTTTTGTTGTTTAACTAACTATATCACCATCATCATCATCATCAGTCGGTTATGCTGCTACTGCTAGGAAACAGGCCTCCATACTCTGAGAGTGACAAAATCGAATTATGGTAACATTCGTCCAAGTGTTAAATTGTCCACATGTCATTACGTAAAAAGTCAAAAGTTTAGTTATAAAGATCAAGTGACAAAATGTCCATACGACAAAAAGTGAAAATGATTTTATATCTACAAATTAAATTGTTTAACGATATTGGAACGTACAGTGATTTTGAAATAAAAAATAATGAAATTTGTTCTATTACCTATCTAAAAAACAAATCCAGGCGTCTTTTTATCACAAAACCTAGGATTTTGAGCCATGTACAATATTACTTTTGGACATTATGACACTTGTTGATTTTTGTAAAACTTCATTGTAACTAAATACACTCGGTTCCAAAAATTACGGGTCAGTCACAAAAATTGAAATACCTCCAGAACTGTAAAAGTTAGATCAATGAAATAAAAAACAGAACAAAGACTTTTTAGTTGCACTTCTAATAGCATATTATTTAAAGAAAAAAACTTCATTAGAAAAACAAAATTAAAAAAAATATATCGTGAACGTCTTCCACGTGCATAATTATTATTCTGTGAAGTGAAGCATGGCAGTTACGCTAGAGGAATGTACCAGAATCCTAACTTTTTTGGAACTTGGGCGGAGCCAGCGTGAAACAGCCAGAAACATTGATGTATCTTTGTCGACTGTACAGCGGGTAGTCCAACGGTACCAAGAGACCGGATCACACCTTAGAAGACGAGGAAATGGCAGACCAAGATGCACAACGGCCAGGGAAGACAGACAACTGGTGGCTACAATGCTCCGAAATCGTTTTCAAACTGCTGTTGGTCTAAAAACTCACTTTATTCGCTTTGGAGGTGGCAATTTAAGCGCTCAAACAGTAAGATGTCTTGCTGAAGCAAATTTGAAACCATTGAGGCCCGCAAATGGCCCCAAACTGGAACGGGGACATCGAATTGCAAGACAGAGATACGTGCGCGAGCACCTAAACTGGACACTAGACGATTGGTCTAGGGTAATGTTCACGGATGAGTCTAAATTCATGCTTTATAAGCATGATGGTAGGCAGTTGGTGTACAGAAGACCAGGGGAGCGCTTCCATCAAGCGTGTGTGGAGGAAAAAGTGGCGTACGGTGGAGGCTCCGTACAAGTTTGGGCTGGGATTTCTGCTGAGGCCCGCACCGAGCTGGTACTCATTCAAAATGGAACTCTAAATGCAGAGAGGTACGTGGAAGAGATCCTCAATGAACATGTAGGTCCTTTCATGGCCAGGATGGACCGGCATGGCATATTAATGCATGATAATGCGCGTCCCCATACCGCCAGAATTGTACATGACTACCTTGAAGAGGTCGGTATCGAACTCATGCAGTGGCCAGCGCGAAGCCCGGACTTAAACCCCATCGAGCACGCCTGGGACGAGCTTCAGAGATGCGTGAAAGGTCGAAACCCCCCACCAATCACGCTTCCCGAGCTCAAACAAGCACTGGTGGAGGAATGGAAAGGTATTCCTCAGCACCGGCTCCGAAATTTGGTGTACAGCATGCCTAATCGCCTGGAAGCTGTCAGAAGAGCTCGCGGAGGCAATACAAAGTATTAAATGAAGAAAGTGATGAAAAACAGCAAAAAAACAATCATAAAAAAATGTAATCTTAAGAAAAATATGACTACTTTAGTTTTTTTTAAATTTAGAGATTGATATTGTGGGTGCAACTAAGTTTTATTTTATTTTTTTATCTGTATAATTAAATTCTCAATTGAACAGTCTTCGTTTCATTAGGATGGCATACGTAGTTCGGGAGATATTCGGGTTTATGTGACTGACCCGTTATTTTGGAACCGAGTGTAGAAATATGACATTAGGTTATTCCGAAATGTGGACATTTTAACACTTGGACTAATATTACCATAAACCCACAAAGTACTTAATGCCTGACTGGGTTCGAACTGACAAACTACAACTACATACTAATAAATTGTAATGAAATAAGTTAAAAAAAAATAATGTACCTAACTAGCTATTGCCCGTGGTTTCACCTCCTATAGGTCGTAGCGTAATATTATATAGCCTAAAGCCTTCCTTGATAAATAGACTATCCAACACAAAAACATTTTTTCAATTCCAATCAGTAGTTCCTGAGATTAGCGCCTACAACCAAACAAACTTTTCAGCTTTTCAATATTAATATAGACTAGCAAACCCGGTGAACTCCGTTTCGCTACCAGATGGCTTCGTTTTTTTTCCTGAATTTTCTTTGCTATAAACCTCACGGAGCCCGAGACCTTTCCAACGAATGCAAAACCGTGGAAATCGGTTCGTGCGTTCTGGAGTTATAGCGTCAGGAAGGAAAACCCGACTTATTTTTTTATAGTAGATTACGTTCCAAAATAATATCAATTAAATTTTACTTAAAAGTGAGCAGAAAACAGCTATCAACGATGACAATAACAGTGTCGCCATGTTTTTCCATGGGTTTCCAGTTTCTTCCAAAAAAAAATAATTCGTATCACTTCACAAAATTGTACTATACATATAGCACTTACTTTAAGTGCCATCTTCATAACCCTATGTCCATCTTCGTGGTCCTCGAAAATTGGCCAAACCAATTAATAATAAAACGGTACAGTAATAGTTTTATTGAAAGTCTGACAACCGACTGGGTAACGCGATACCCTTGGGTTTTCAAGGATATCGTTTTCCACTAGTTGTTTTTAGACGTACTCGGCTAGACAAACTTATAAGTTTAGAACAAACAGATGATTTTTGAACTAAAATTCTCTTTTGCCAGTCACTAGCGGCCCGATCCGTCTTCGAATGGATTCAGTTTTCAACCTTCTTGGTGATTTTCCGAAACTTTTACATACAAACCTTGTCCTGACTTTAAAAGCTTAGCAAAATAAATTAAGATCTAATTTAGTACAAATTCGTTTGAAAGTAATGCGCTATTGCGGCTACAGAAAGACTTAAGTTACTTTGTTTCATGCTATGTAAAGATCCAGTACGGGACGATGCAACATGTTTTTTCTGCTATATTCCTCACTTCTTATTTTTGTGCTATTATCTACGGATAAAGAAATAGGTACAATCGACAAAGTTGAGTCATGACCCATTTTGACAATAAATCGTTTGAATCCGTCAAATTGACAAAGATCAAAGTCGTTACCATGGATATGTGTATTTACGCGAATTTGGACTTAATTGTATTTGAATGTCTGTAGGAAAATGAGCTTATGGTGGGTCATAATTGAACTTTGTCGATTGTACATATTTTTAAAGATAAAAAACTCTCTTTTCAGAGTTCTCAGATGCCTCTTCGTTTTTATTACAACTTGTTCGTCTGATTTAAAATCTATCTAAATCGACTAACCCAACATAGAATCGCACAGGTCCCTGATAGGCAGATTACTACAAGGCGACTACTATATTCAACAGCGGTCCTCTATGAGATTACATGTTGGTTATACAGAATTTCATCTTAAGGGCCCAGTGTAAGATTCAATTTTGATTAATCGACGATTTATTTAAAAAAGCAAGCGTACATCAGGCACTTTAGGTTTGATTAAACTGTTGTTTTGCCTGTCAGCGGCGGATTGTGTCATTTACACAAAGACATTAAACTATATACGAGCAATAGACGGGACATCACGAAGAAATTTCGTCGTATCCTACGAAAAGGGGCGTAACTGCATATTAGCTACTTTTCAGGAGACACTTTTTTGTGTTTTTTAAATTAAATATGAACAAATATGTATTGGTGGTTTTATATAATGTGTATTGGTATTTTATGGTTTGGTTAGTATTATTTTCAATAAATTATCTTTATATTTTATACGATTTTTGTCCCTTAAATCCTTATTCTCCGTTGCGTTAAGACTTAGTAGGACTGGACTTGAGCAATAAGTTACATTATGCCCTTTATCTGCGGAAATGTCGAAGCCATATATATCGCCATAAAGCCCTGTGTATATATTTGTGATGCGTGTTTTCATTGTAGGTAGGTATGTCATAAGCATAAAAAACAAAAACATAATTTGAACCTAGAAGAAAGACATAAACGTAATTAGGGCTTAGCCATTCCATAGAAAACGGCCACAATCACCATGAGGGTTTTTTTCTACATGTACTCTATATTGAAAACGAATAAGTAATTAAAATTACTTATTTAAGTACAAACTCGTTGATACTATATTATTTGAACTTGATCTATGCAGTACAAATTAAGAAAATATAATTTGTATCTTAAAATCACTTGAGGTACACGCAAAAATGTTATATTTATTTGAAAATCAGATTACGCTCGCCGCAACTAACAATCTCCATGTTCCGCCGAATAGTAGCCGAATGGCGCATGGCGCGGCGCTAGCACGCAAACCTCGCGCCCGCGCACGAAGAATGAAGGCGCGACGGCAGTTGTGGCTTTATTCTACGTTGAAAAAGTAGTGCTTAAAATTGTGGCTTTTTAGAAAACCTTATTATTTGATAACCTGTACTGGTTTTAATTGCTTTGTTAAACTGGTTATATGTGGTATGATGAGCAGAATTGAATCATGCAATAAAAGAAAAAAGCCCCTATGTTCGTTAGGGCAATATTCGTAGGATACGACGATTTGTGATCCAAAACTTTTTACCAATAGGTAAAAAATCCCTCAGTTTAGTAGTCGCGTTGCTATGCAACGCTTAGATTGTGCTACTGCCGCATAGCATCAACAATTTTGTATGACAATCTTCCCAATGCCCGCTCTATAGTTTCTTTTAAATCTCTTTGCATTTACACAACTAAATAGTTGTTAGTTTGCCGCGTCGTTGTTTCACACTCACAGATCACAAACAAACATAACAATTCAAAGATATTACGTTGTTTTGTAAACATAAACACAAATGCTCACAAATCTTTTCATATAGTAAATATTTTTGTTTATTGTTTTTACGAGTATGTAATATTTATTGTTCCTTACATTGCGCGGTATTGTTGTAATATAATAAAATTGCTTTATCATCATAAATTAGAAGAATTTCTTGTTTCGTGAGACGGTTATATAATATAATTAGTTATATAATTTTGCAAATAGTTTTAATGTAAATGTCAATTGTAATTAAATTCTCCCAATCGAAAAAAAAAAAACAGGAACCGTTTTCTTTTGTGTTTATTTTTTATGTATTAATTAAAGACAAATATTTATACAATATTTTTGTATTATATTCATACAGCAAGGTATCCATTATTTAAATTACAAATTTGTAGTAAAGTAAAATAAAGAAATGAATTAGAAAAGGAGTCTGAATGAAGAAATTGAGAAAGATTGTGCAAAACAAAAAAGTTTGCTTTATCTTATAAGCATGAATTGCTATAAAGTTCAAAGTAGTGCTAAAGTTTTTAATTTGACCAACATTCTTATCATGCAAACTAGCCGTGAAGTCACTGCCCTAAACTGTCAACAACGGTCTTTGGGCCTACCACACGCACAAACACCACAGTTTTGTCTGCGCAAGGTTCTCGCATGAAAAAACAATACAAGGTCGGCAACCCACAAACAAGTACGTGCAAGCCGGGCTTGCGCAGACAAAACTTGTAGTGAAGCTTGTGCGTGTGATAGGCCCATTAGACCCACATTCTAGTATATCGCAAATCTAGTTAGTACTATAATAAAGTATATTATTATTTTCAAAATATTATGTTGTGGTTTACTACAAATAGAGTCTTAGTTTTCTGTCTTTTGTAAAGAAGTAGGCTGTCGGCGTAGACAGATCGGTGCCGATACCTTCAGGTAAACTAAACCCATGTTTTCATGTTCGCACATAATAGGTGCAGATCAGCACCAACTACCAGTACCGATCCGTTAAGCATTTGTTAAATATAAATGTAAGTTGATAACGAATTATTGTGAAAACGTCCTTTTTTTAGAAGATTTTATTTTTGTTTTTGGAAAATCCTCAAAAATATCCTCCTAGTAAGGTTAGTGAGCGGAAGGGACTTGACTGACTCAAAAATTAACCTGTTTTTTCATTGGCACTTAAATTTGCGTTTCGGGACCGTTGCGTATTTTTTTTATAATTTAGCTACCCTGCATCAGTATTATCCAAGAAAAATATCCTATCGTGGGAACTAAAAAATCATTGTCGGACGAATTACCTGCAAGTGATAAAATGGTTACTCTAGGCCGATTTACCGGTTTCTCTTTACGTATTTTATCTGTGCCGATCGGCACAACTCCGTGACGAGCTGTCTGCGCCGACAACCTATTTCTTTATAATAGCACCCTAACGCCGTTTAGCGCTAAACGAATTTAAAGCATCGATATTTTAATTGCAATCATCCAACTGATACTGCTAGCCTAATTCATTCCACTGTTGGGCAAAGGCCTCTCCCCATGATCTCCAGCTTTCGCGACCATTGATCGTTGGTTTTATCCAACTCATCCCGCCATCCTCTACGAGGTCTGCCACGACGCCTTCTGGCTGTGTCAGGGCTCCACGAAGTGGTTATTTTGACCCACAGCTCGTTGGGCATGCGGCAGACGTGGCCGGCCCAGGCCCATTTCAGTGTAGCGGCCCTTTGACCAAAGTCAGCAATTTGTATTTTTAAGCGCAGTGCATGTGGTGTTGCGTTCACGGTCTGTTAGTTTGACACAAAGACATTAAACTATATACGAGCAATAGACGGGACATCACGAAGAAAGTTGTGATCCAAAACTTTTTACCACTAGGTAAAAAGTCGCTCAGTCTAGTAGTCGCGTTGCTATGCAACGCTAGATAGTGCTACTGACGCACGGCATCAACAATTTTGTATGACAATTTTCCCAATGCCCGCTCTATAGGTTCTTTTAAATCTCTTTGGTTTGACATGACATACAACCAACTAACGTTTAACATTAAATGCATATGGTCAATTGCTGTTACTCTGTTAAAGTCTTGTGGACAGTTTTAATTAGGTTTCTCTTTAACGATTGTTTGCTTTTCTAATAGCTTTACTCTGGGTTTAGCTGTACAATATTAAATGTTGCACGAAGTGAAAACAAAACTGGAGTCAACCCAAACAATCTAGCTAGAAGGAAGTGTTTCTAAGATACAAAAAAAATAGTTTTAAATAATTGATGTCCTGGATTGAAGAGACCGACCGTCATACTCTTGCTGGCTAAAATCCACGGATTTCAGACAGAACGAGTCTGTCAGTACAGAACACCGCGGTGTTCCTTCAATATAATATAATAATAATAATATTCCACAACTATCACACAACGCTATCTAGTCCCAAGCTAAGCAGAGCTTGTGTTATGGGTACTAGACAACTGATATTAAACATACTTATATATTTCTAAATACATAAATATTATAGATAAATTACACCCAGACACAGAACAAATTAATGATCGTGCTCATCACACAAACATTTATCCTGGGTGGGAGTCGAACCCACAACCTCCGGCATAGCAGTCAGGGTCACTAACCACTAGACCAACAGGCCTGTCAGCTGTATAATATCTATTTACGTTCCAGGGTCACGGTTACCAGATAAGATAGAAACCCTAAACACGAGAGCAACTACTTTCCCGTGGTCCCGGAAAGTAAACTTGCCTTAAAACTAGTTTATTTTTAATACAATCTATTGTAAAAATAAAATATGTGTACATTGCGGATCTTACGTTCCGTTTCCTGTAATGTAACGTTACAGATTCAAACATTCGAAGACAATAGAGCATCAAATTGCGCATGTTTATGTTACATTTGGTGAATGCTCGCGGTGAGGGAGCGCCAACGACGATATAATACTAGACTCGTAATAACAGGCGACCGATGTCTGCCAACACATTAGGCAAAAAAGTCTTATATCCGTCTCATTTCGACCAATCCTGTGAGCCGTAAACATACGTTGAGACAGAACCGACCTTGAGTTAGCCAATCACAGCGCAGTACCCCGCCTCCCTCGCTTACGTAGTACCTCAGCGAGTTGGCAGAATAGTTTTGTTCGTTAGATCGTGCAATGCGTAGTCTAGTATTATATCGTCGTTGGGGAGCGCCTTTAGCAATTATTTTATTCTTTTTTTAATTATTCATCTACATTCCAAGACATTTGGAAGTGTCATTTAACACTGAGCTTTCAAAAGAGAGTGGATTTTTAATACTAGTAATATTCTTAAGTGAATCTTAAAAGTCAGGAAGGTCGTTTTTACGTCAGAAGTTGCGTTGTTGCTGATGCGGATTTGTTTAACATTTTTCTGGATTTGTTTTCAAGCTAATTATTAAAATGCTTGACCTCATGCTAATAATTGTACTTATACTACACTGATAATGATGCCATCTAGCAGATTTCGGCCACAGCGACTGCAATGGATGGCTTTTAGAGTGGTTGAGAACTTTAATATAGGGCTTTCATGTGCCTCCAGTGACGCATATCCAAATTTAACCGTAAAACTCTGAGCACAAAGTGGACATGTAAGATCACCATTGATGATAATTATCGTAAGTTATATTCACTTTTAAGCTATTGTCAAACAGACAGGGCGAAGCGAATGCGATCCGAATCCTGTCATATAAAAAAGCGAAAGCGGTCCGATAGTCTATGTGACAGGCTTCAAACAATTCTATACATTACAAACAAAAACGCTTCGGCACGCTTTTCTGTTTGACAAAGGCATTAGGTCGTCATGCTTCTTATCTAATTGTAACCTCCTTGTCTCTTTAAAGGTGTAAACCTGCTCCTGTACATAGCGTGTCTACTCGGGCCGATTTTGTCCCTGGTTCTCCCATGTTGAAGGGTCAATTTGGCACCTCTTAAAGTGTCTAATCAGAACATCCTTGAAGCGTAGCAACTGACCACCGCGTTTCCGTTTCCCTTTACTTCACTAGAAAAGTATGGAATCACTTAGGTACTTGGAATCGATCCGGGATAAGTCCTTCTGTACATCTCTCATCTGTTAGCTGGCTAGCTGCCTATTCTACCATAAATAGCCAGCTAGCTAAGCTATTGAAATTTCGGCTAGTTACCCATTTCTATGAGACAGTGCCAAGAAAGACCATACTGCTGGCTGAATGCTCCAGGTAAGGTAAAGGGAGATTATTTAGTGAGACAGGCAACTCCGTTACCTATGCATGCTGTAATGCGAAGTGATGTGTAACTACACCTTGTCCACTTAAGTGGTAAACTAGTTGCATCATTTCGCATTACAGCATATGACTCTATCACTGAGTTGTCTGTTTCACCAAATAATCCTTTACCCTGCCTACAGTAAAACTTATGACCGACCAATAAACTACTAAGTTGATCTGTCAGCGGCATAGAAAAGCAATGAATTGGCGATCAATACTGACCTTCTCAATGTAAGAAGAGTTTATGTCGTAGTGAAACAGAATTATAGCCTGGCTACGGGAAATTCACAGAGCGCGCCTGTCTTGCATTGCGATGACAAAGGGACATGACACGGCGGTCGTTAGCTTACAGCATATTTTTCTTGATAAGCAATTTTTTCCATCAAATTAACGTCTAAATTCCAGTTTAATTAACGTCACCAAAAAGGGAAAATTCGTGTAAGGACCTCCGAAGCCGTGGAAAAAACACACACTAGACGCGGTTTCTTTTGTTCGTACACTACTCGCGGTTTCATTTGTCCATACAATAAACGAAGTAAATACTTCAAGTACGCTGTAAATAATATACAGAAATCTTGTGATAAGGCCTCAGTTCTGAGGCCTTTGTCAAACAGACAGGCGATAGCGAACCGAACCGAATCATGTCATATAAAAATGCGAAAGCGATCCGATACTCTATGTGACAGGCTTCAAACAGTTCCATAAATTACAAACAAAAACGCTACGCCACGCATTCGGTTCGTCTGTCAGTTTGACAAAGGCATTAACACCTGACTGACACTTGAACTATGAAAGGTTTACTAATGTACAATTAGTATTGATCATACTTCTAGTGTTACACCTAACAAAATATTCACGATATCTTCAATTATTAGTTACAACAATGTGGCTGCAATATCATCATATCTACTTAACAAGCGTATTAATTAATTCTTCGAAATACAGACACGACTCAAATAACATGAGTACTCAGAAATCTTCGAATCGAAACAAGGACTTTCACACACATTAAACAAGATTTCGGAATGTTTGCTTAGGTCCCTCACAAACAACAAACAATTAGAAATCATTATACTTGAACACGTGTAAATGACAACAGGAAGGTGAATTGAGAATCCTTGTAGATTAGTGGAGGCGTTAAAATAATATGGGGTGACTGGTAATTAGTGTACGATATATACATATATACGATCACTATTTCGGCTTTGCTCCCATAATAAAAATTGTTTGTTATCGTGTTAATTGTTGTTTGTTAAAAATATTTTTTTCCGTTATCTCGATAAAAACAAAACATAATTATGTACAATTATTATATTGCTAGGTTGATAGTCCTCAGCCCATTTAAAGTATGCATCATTTGTCAATCGTCTCCGTCTCAGCCTCATAATCAGTTAGGAACTTGTTCTGATTTGCTGAATTAAATGAAGTACTGAAATAAATGAATGGACTACTTCATCAAGCGAAAAGACACACATACTTAATGCAGGCAGGATATGTTTTGTTATTATTTAGGGTCTCAGGTATAAGAATTCGGTCATAGTTGCCTTCATTCGGATTTTGTATACTCAACTACCTCTAGCCCCTGGACTATGTAGCTGATACCGCTCCTTGCAAATGGTAGACTGCGGGAGGACGGGGGGTGGGGCGGGAAGCACGTGGCGAATGTAGACACTCCGCGGCGCAGCGCATCGTCGTGTCGCTTCGCGTCTCGGTCTGAACTGACCCTAAATGACATCATGTGCTTGTAGCGCCATCTCATAAAGCCAATAAACGGGATTTTAGAAGGCGGGATAGATTTAAGAAAACTGTAAAACTGGTATTGGATAATAAAAAAAAAAAATGAGCCGAGCTTTGCGTGAAACCTCCCATTGTAACAGAACATTGAGCATTCGCCGTTTTTAATTTTGTCGAACTATTAACGAACATAGGCAACAACGATTATTACGATTTTCAATAAAAATGCTCGCTTAGTACACCACTTGCCAGCACTTCAGTCCACCCTAATCAGTAAAAATTTCCCAATCAAACATGACCCTTCTTTTGTTGTGATAAAGTTGAAAATACTTAAGATATCAAAGAAATTTGAAAGATTGGGGTAGCTTGATGTCTTTACATAAATATTCAAATTAATAAAGCTTTTCAAATATCTTGCCTAACTGGATCTAACGAAGTGCCTTTTCTATAAAATTACCTAATATTATTATACATAAATATTTATTTAATCACGAAGTTCATAAGCTAGGATTTAAATGACTTGAACTAGCTTTGTTGCTCTATAACTGCAGATGAATATTTAAAATAGAATATGTTGCCCCACACTAGGAATTTCTCCTGTGTCCTGGGTGCGTTTACAAACATAGAAACAGAAATACACAAACACCCCAGACCTAGAACAACTAATTGTAGGTCATAAAAATATTTATTCCGTGCGGGGATCGACCCGCGATATATCGCAATCTTTTCTGATCTCCGGAACTAATAATTTGTTCTGGAACTACATTATTCCTGAGTGCTTTAAGCTATCAATAATATTTAATATCTGGTTGACCGAGCTTCGCTCGGTTTTTAAAATGTCTATATTTTGGGAGCCGAGCTTTTCTCGAACCTGGGACCTTAATATATCGATTCCTTGAGCCGAAAAACCCCTAATCTGTAACTTTCATGAAAATCCTTGGAGCCGTTTCCGAGATCCTGATTATACTCGTATATAAATAAATATACAAGAATTTCTCGTTTAAAGATATTAGATATCATGCATAGGTATTAGCTGAGCTATCACAAATAATTCTCAATTTTTATCTAGCAGGTTGAGATGCAAGAAACATAGTCCTCTGAGGCCCGAGAATGAATTTTCACGTTTTTAGGATGTAAAAGTAAACAAGAACTACGACTTTAATTTTATTTTAGACTAGACGCGCTTTTTTATTTTTTTACAATAAACGTAGTACTTCTTTCAAGTTCGCTGTAATTAATACAGATTCCTTCTATTCAGGTACCTAACACTAGACTTGAAAATCAGCTAAATGCATAGGTTCAACTGAACTGCATCTAATTGATGCAGCCAGGCATAAAGTTCACATCTCTGTTACCACATAAATGTGCAAAACTACAAAACCAATGCATATGTCGATTGGAAATTGGAATAAGGGAAACTTATTGGTCGGCCTTAGCATGGATTTTCAATTCAAATATTATGCTCGTACATTCCATAACATTTATTCTACAAAGAGACAAGAAATAGGTCTACATAAATACTCTCTATTGCAGCAGTTAAGTTTGACTGGTAATAATTGGACTAATGAGAGCCAAGAACATAATAAATCGAGTATAAATATAAAACGCAAAACCACTGTTGAACGTACTCCCACATTATAATTTGCATAATAATTATTTAGGAACCATTATTCTAGTTCTATGCGACTAGCCAAATTACGCAACCACGGTGCTAATGAGTTGTGTCAGTAGTTTGGCTGTTATTTTTACTGCTATTAACTTCATTAAGATTTGTGGGTCGATAGCCAACCACCCACTTACGGTACATACTTTTTTAACTTGGTAAAATCATCAAATGAGTCCTCCTTACCCAACCTGGGTAGGAGGACTAAGGGACTTGTATTGACTAAAATCCACGGTGATAATTCGATAGCCCTTTACGTTCCAGGGTAACACACACAGAGACCCGCGACCCCGGCAAGTCACATACTTGGTATAATTATTTGTTTTTTTGGGTGGTACAATCATCAAATGAGACCCCAGCACTGGGTGAAGCAGTAAAGACTAGCAGACTTGTACTGACCAGTCTACCCTGGGGCCTTACTCTTGAAATCAATCCCAATCTCGATCGTATTCCAATTCGATTCAGTTTCAATTCCAATATTCAGAAAATTGGCACTCTTGAACGAAGTCGAGATTGAGATTTGAATCGACTGCATGTTTGACTACACCTACACTGATTGTCATGGGGTGGCCATACAAATGAAAACGTTAATTACTAAATTTAAAAATATTGAATTACTCATTAAATCAATAAATAAATGTGTGCTGATATTTATTTTCGTTCGAGTAAAGTCGATTTCATTTAGTTCCAAAAAAATCCGCCCAATACTGTTCCAATCGTGAGCTAGTGTAACATTCAAGAGTGCCAAATGACAAGATCTCTTTCACAATTTCCAATTTCAATTGAGATCGAGTGTCGAGAGTAAGGCTGCTGTTCCTTTGGTTGCTTTTTGCATTCCAGTGCCACGGTATCCTGCTTATATAGCCTAGCAGTGGTTTTTTTCCTATAAGGCATCCCCCTGTCATTTTATTGACATTTTCTTGAAGCATACGTGGAACACAACGCGCTGTCGTCTCTGGCCTCTTCCTTACTCCGGCGAGCTACTCATTACTCTTCGTTCCCAAACTGATCTAAATGATTCTGAGAGAAGAAATAAACCTAATTTACTACCCAATAACATTAAAATGCTGCTAAGGTAAATGGGTTATGCAAACGCCCTGCAGGTCATGTTATCGAAAACCAGCGTCTCCAATTATACTCTGCCTTGTCTATACCATAATCCAAACTAATATTGTAAATGCGAAAGTAACTCTGTCTGTCTGTCTGTCTGTTACGCTTTCCCGCTTAAACCTCTCAACCGATTTTGATGAAATTTGGCACAGACAATCTTTAGACCCTGAGAAAGAACATAGGCTATCAAAACACCACGCGGGAGAAGCCGCGGGCGGAAGCTAGTTTAACATACTTTGAATGGAGAATTCTCATTAAGACCCTGCGTCTGTCTTAACCTACTTCAGTGGCTGCAAAATTAATTATCTCGATCTGAGAAAGCATTCTAGAAGATCGACGGAGTGATGATGGAGGTGATTGCTAGAACATGTTCAATTTGTCCATTCCCGTTTAGCTACCTGACCGAAGCACGTCGGGACATTCTAAACTGAAGTTTGCCAATAGTATTGGGGGATGTCGAGTGGAAGTCCTGAGTCCTGAATGTATGCCTTCGCAACGACTGAGAACCTTTTCTTTTTGTATTATTTTGGAAAGTGATGGCCTAGTCTTGCTTGTACGACTTTTAGTATAGACTAAATGCTAACCAAAGTAAACAAAATCATTAAAAACAGTGAGTACTTCTGAAGTTCATTTTATCTTACATCTGTAGTTCTTCTTTATCTATACTCTGTGTATTCCGATTTTGGAACACTTATTTATACATAGCTCAATCTTGTGATAAGAGTTTTTTATTGCCAATAAAGTTACATGGGCTGGTTTTATTGCTTTGTATTAGAGAGTATCATAGATGAGATCTTGAATAACATGTCTCTACTAATTTCCTATTCTTTACAGTAGGTAGCTTATTCTGTAATTTTTTTAAATAAACTTACTCTTTAACCCAAAAACACGGCATAGCAAAGTGTAAAATAGTAACCATGGAGTTTCTTGCCGGTTCCTTTTCATATAAACGACAAATCCGAACCGTACCTGTTTTTTAACCGACTTCAAGAAAAGGAGGAGGCTCTCCATTCGACTGTGTTTTTTTAAGTGCCAATTGAGGCGTATCATAATGTGTAATAAAATGTTTTATTTTGTTAGTCTACAATATTTCCACAGCCAAGACACTGACTTATAAAGGGAATGAACTTTACCCAACACCCGGTTCTATTGCAGGTTTGTAGTTTTTACATGACGTCTTTGAATCCCAGTTTACTCAGAATATTTTGCTTCAGCGGTTTAAAAGCAGCTGTCCGACTTGGGTTTGGACTGGGGATTTCAACTGTTCACATAGAGCGACTGCTTATCAGATCTTTGTAAGCTAGATAATGAACCTATCACGTTAATTTTTGGTGCTACTGGTCACGTTGATTTTTGGTGCGACTCATTTAATTCGCCAGAATTTTTTTCGCCATATCAATGTACTTTTTAATAATGCGTGCTAAGCAATAAAAAGTTTAATTATTTAATTCTACTTAGGTTTATTTTCCCGTGTCCCAGTTTCTTCACTGCCAGCAAACAATATAAGTCTAATTTCGACTCTTTTTCGTTTGCTCGAAGTTCAATTACGTCCTCTAATGTGATATTACGAACATAAAGGATTTAATTTCATAGTAAGTAGACAAGACTAATGGTTTTGTTATCGACTGCTGTGAAGCTATAGCAAAGCTAATAAGGATCAAATCTAACCTTGAATCTTAAAAGCTTTGACAACATTAAAATTAGGGCAAACTTGCTTCAGGAATCAGTGATAGAGTTTACTACTGTTTTCCAAAGACACTGAAATATCACTTTACCAATATTAGTTTTTTTAAAGGGAGTGCCCCGGCGCCCGTACAATTGTAAATACCGTTTTGAGGACAAACGAGTTTTGCCTAGGCTAAACTAGTTCTTCGACAGGACGATGGAGCCCCTATACTTCTGGGTGGTTTAAAAAGAAATCCCGAGTCGGGGTGCCAGCAAGTCCCTAGTTCGCAAGAACTATTTGAGCCTATGCGAAATTGCCCAGCGTTATGCGCATTGTCACCGGTTCCCATTTTGAGTGCCGGCGCCGGCAGCCGTTTTTTTAAATCTCGCCAGGCGGTTACCGCCGGTTGCCAATAGTGATGTTTTTGGTAGCCGGCGCCGGCAGTGGAGGCACTTTCTTTTATACTGATGACTGGAAAGCAAAGTAGAGATGTCAAATATTATTTTTGGGTGACATTCCAAAGTGGAACGCTCTGGCAAATTCATGCTAGGCCCATCACGCATTTTAATGGAACAAGACATGACACTCATTGAATTTAGAATGAACGGGAACGAAAGATTATTCAAGTTTATAAAAAATTCACGACACAATGTCTTGTCGTGTTCTATCTTCGCAAAGTTGAACCCCCCCCCCCCCCATGAGTCCCACCCCGCGCGGCTCTCTACTGTTAGCTCGTGAACTGTTGAGTATTTAAAAACATAAAACTGTGCTACAAGAATCTTTTGATGCTTGACTGACACAGGACTACTGTTAGGAACATGCTAAATAAGTGTAAAAAAAAATGTGATGAGATCTAAATTATTAGGAAAAAAAATGTAACCGAATTCAAAAACAACCACAAAAGAAGTTTAAAGTAACCTACAAAATAACTTTTCTTTCGAAGTCGGTGACTTTGTTTTTATTTTATTGACTTTTATGCTACCGAGTACCGACTATCGAAAGAAAAATATTTTGTAGGTTATTTTAAACTTTTCTGTGGTTGTTTTCGAAGTCGGGTACATTTTTATTATTTATTTTATACTTTTGTTTAAATATCAAACCCAAATTATTGTCAAATACATAATCCGTAGCACTGTTAATAACATCGCCCATGTAGTACACAATAAGCTAAAATTCGTAAAATTAAAACTGCTGAACCAAATGAAAATTTAATGGGATCAAATGACAGTATATTGCATCGAACAAAAAAAGAATCATCAAAATGGGACCAGAAACCTCGGAGTAATCGGTGTAGACAATGTTGATAACTTTTTAGGTTTTTTTAGGGATTTTGGTTGATTTTTCAAAAACCACTTGTCCGATTTCGATAAAATTTTCATGGAACCATTTTGAAAGTATAACCCTTACCACCAAAAAAGAACTTTTCAAATCGTCAAGTAGGCAACGGAGTTATGCGCGAACAAACAAAAAAATATACATAAATTCTCCTACTTTTAGAAATTGGTTAAAATATTATTATCTGTTCGTGATAATTTAGTGAGTGATAGGGAGGAACCATCGTTTCACCGTCCTTCACGAGTGATTTTACATAATTACGAGTATTTCACAGCTACGAATTTCCTAGCAAACAATAATTTAAACGATAAAAGTAATATCTACAACATCAACCTTGAGGTCAAGAGTTAATAGGTTACTTCTAGCTAGGTTCACCATCCACCACATCTTCACTAACTATCAGACGAGATAGTGTACAAAAGGAATACTATCACAAAAAAAACATACTCAACATTTGGACCACGTCGAGAGGATTTATGAGCCTGGCTGATTGGCGACCGTCTATTGCGGCAAGGTGTTTATTTCCTTCCTAGCTATACTAGCCTTTTCCCAACTATACTGGGGTCGGCCTCCAGTCAAACCGGATGCAGCTGAATATCAGTACCTATATTATATGGAACGACTGCCTATTAGACCTCCACAACCCAGTAACTGGGTAATATGATACCTCATGGTAAGACTGGTTGTCAGACTTTAGAACTTCTGAATAACAGTAACGACTGTCAAAGATCTACCAATGACAGCCGGGACCAACAGCTTTACGTGCTTTCCGAGGCACGGAGGAAGCTCGCTATGACAGATGGTCACCCATCCATAGACGAACCTCGGCAAGCGCGGCTTAACCCGGAAGATCGGCCTGTGGGGCTGTAATTGTTTAGCCACGAGCTCCCCCGTACCTTACTAGCTTTACCGTTCCCTCCTAGCTATAACGTTTCTCACAAAATCAATCAATCGTTTTTCCGTGCGCCTTCCTTCATTGAAGTAAATTAGCACATTATGAAAAAAAGCATCAAAAGCATAAAGTATCCAACGGAAGCATAAGAGCATTTAATCAATCAAAGGGACACAAATTATGTCTTGTCATACGTCATGTAGTGGGTGGTTGGGAGGGAGTGAGTGAGCAGCGGTTTCCTGCCCCCGCCCCATCCACACCATATGGCTAAGTCCGTGAATAGTAGACTCCGTCTAAAGTCCACACATAATAATAATAATATGGGGGTTCATTGCCTTTAATATTAAAATTCCGTCGACGCACAAGCGGTTAACACTTACAGAAGTATGTACTTACAGTTAATCAAGGCACAATAATTGTGTCTATGTATTTTTACTTTATTATAAATAAGGAATACAGCATGTAGTACCATTTCCTGGTGTTTTTATTATTTTTTCCATCAAGATTTTAACAATTAGACATGTCAAATCTTCTTATATATAAAATTTCCGTGTCACAATGTTAGTTACCGTACTCCTCCGAAACGGCTCTACCGATTTTTACCAAATTTTATATGCGTATTCAGTAGGTCTGAGAATCGGCTACTATCTATTTTTTTTTTTATTTATATGGCAATACAACGTTTGCGGGGTCAGCTATTAGTAAACTATATATTTTTATGTGTTATCGTAAAATTTTGGTTTTATAAAAAACAATGCAGATAGGTGGGAAAATGACCAAATATAAACTAGTGTTGATTTACATTTGTTAATGATGCTAATCGGCTTCAAAAAAAAAAAACAAACATTAGTCGACTTCCAGTCCAACGGTAAAGGTAATATGGTAATACTTTTACGTCAAGAACAGTAATTGCACAGATTTAATCAAACCAGTACGATCTCAAAATCCCATTGTTTTCCAACAAAGAGCTATCCTCAACCGGTGTTCTCCAGATATACTCTATCAATCATTATTCGATTATAGCCGATTCCCCGAAATACCTATATAGCCATAAATAGTCTATATCTCAATAGTGATTTTGATTACCTCTCCGTACATCGTCCGATTCAATTCACAATGATTTGAATTGATCCGCTGACAGATTTTCCCGAACACAGGATTTTTCCGTCGCCTTATTGAGATGCAGAAAGAGACGAGATCGTAATTAGGTCTATGTCAGTCACGGTCTGACTGGTATTACAGCTAAAACTTTTGTTTTTCACGGTTGAGTGATTGGAAATCAAAAATAAAATGGAGTCCGTGCTACGACTGAAGTTGACGCTAGTGGCTATGTCATTAAATAACATTGTATTAAAAAATCTAGTTCCTAGTACTACGACCTTTCTATAGGACTTCAGTAGTAGAGGCGCGGACTCTATGAAGTGGACAAATATAAGTTGTCAACGTTATAAGACAACTAGCGAAAATAATGTCGCAATAGAAGAACAAAAAATCAAAATCCTGCATCGCACAAGTAATTGTCTTAACCTAAAGAAAACTCCGACTGTGATCGTCGGGTATTAAGCCCATGTAGACACAACAATCGTCTGTTCAGATGTACATTCCTATTCAATATGGCGTGTCAAAGAACTTTACATCTTATATTATCATACCCAAAGTATAACGTCTAGTGTAGTAGATCTTTGTGTCATCTTCTCCTTTGTTGTTTTGATCGTTCTTAAATTAAAACAAACGAGCCGCCAGTTTAGTTCGACGTTGAATTCCTGATGTTTCCATTGGATTTTCCAGAGCATAAATTTCATCCCAGCCGCAGTGGTAGACGCGGCCCACATGACGGGGGGGCCTTAGAGGGCCAAAGCCTGCCGGGGTCACAGGACTAACGAATACCCCGGAACCTAGGGCTACTGAAGGACACCGTGAATTTTAGTCAGTACAAGTCTGACAGTCCCTCCCGCTCTGTCTGACTCATTTGATGATTTTACCACGATAAAAAAAGCATGAATTGCATATAAACTGGTCCTGACTTAATTTAATAGAGAACACAATGCCAAAAAAGACTAACCGGTCGAACTATAATATAAGTACTACAAATGGCAATTGATTTTATACCCATGTCTATAGAGTCAATAAAGTTCTGATTAAAATTAGGCAGTCTGAGCATTGCCTTGGGACAGGCAATACGTTTACAATTCAATACACTTACTTGATAATCTTTTTTCAAGTTTATATCGAAGGGTTGTTGAACATTTTCCACAAAGTTAATTTGCCACAGTTGTTTAAACCTCATACATTGAAAGTTAATTCGTTACAACTTGATTTATTTATTTAAATTAGCCACATATTTTCATTTAACAGCATAATTTTTACTAAAGACGGCGGCACCAACACCTCCATGTTTCTGTTCTCCTAGTACTTTCTGATTCCACATCGTGTCCTCGTTTTCTGTAGTTTTGTGCTGGATTTTATTATTTAATTGTTCTGCTGTACCCGTACGCAAAAAAGAAATGGGGCGAATTTACACATACTTTTTTCGTGGCGAATTAGCATTGTGGCAAATTTACAACAACCCCCCCCCCCCACTATTTGATAACACCAACCTGCAAAGGCCGCCTGATAACTGAACTCGTAGACAAAATGGAAAGTACTGGCACCTATTAATACACCTCAGCTCATAAGTGTCTGGGTTCATACCAAGAAGTGTCTAGTGTGTTTGGACAAGTATATTTCAGATACAAGTTCAAAGATAAAAGTGTTTTAAACGCGTAGCACAAGGTAAGGTTTAAATAAAACCTAATTTTTAACTGAGTAATTATTTATTTAGTTTATTTATTAAAAAGAAGCTAAGAATAAGAAATCGTCAAAGTAATAAAATTATATAGGTATAATATGTTCTTATGTACGGGGAAGCTTTTAAAAATAAGACAAAAAAAAAGCAGATCTTCAAATATTTTTTGATAGGTGGAACAATTTTAATATGACGCGGCGACGGTGTCACAAATTGGTAGTATTGTACACTAGCTTCTGCCAGCGACTTCGTACGCGGATCCTGTTGCTTATGCCAGCGACAATGGGGTCGTCAAAATCGAAGATCTGAAACGTCTGATGTCGAATTCTTAGAGCCTGGGGACGGGAAAACAACGGGACGCGCATGACGATTCCAGACGTTCCAGATCTTTCATTTTTATAAGTCAACAGGAAATGTCCATCAGACTAAACAACTCTTGCTAAGACGTCATTCCTATGTTATAGTGTAGGTAGCTGGGCTCTTGGAATTCCACATCAGGTGTTCCAGATCTTCAGTTATTATACGACAACAGGGAGTGCTCATCAGGCTGAACAACTCTTGCTAAGACGTCATTACTGTATATGTAATAGTGTAGCTGGGATCTTGGAGTTCCACATCAGGTGTTCTATATCTTCAAATTTATTTTCTCAGCAGAAAATGCTCATCACGCGGAACAATTTTTGCTATGGTGCTATTTTTGTATCTCTTATAGTTTAGCTGATCTATTGCAGTTCTGCATCAGGTGTTCAAGATTCCAAGATAAATTATAGCCTATATGTTGCCCAGACTTAAGAGCTATACAACAAAAATAAAACCAATCAAATCGGTCCAGTAGTTCCGAAGATTAGCGTGTATGGAGTAACTTCTCCCGTTTTCCTAACATTTCCCTTCACTGCTCTGCTCCTATTGATTGTAGCGAGATGAAAAGTATACTATAACCAGCGCAGGAGTATAAAAAATAATTGTACCAAGTTTCGTCAAAATCCGTCGAGCAGTTTTTGTTTCTATAACGGTTATACAGACAGACAGACAGACAGACAGACAGACAGACAATAATTTTATTGATTGCATTTTTGGCATCAGTATCGATCCCTAATCACCCCCTGATAGTTATTTTGGAAATATATTTCATGTACAGAATTGACCTCTCTACAGATTTATTATAAGTATAGAAGATATAGATTAAGCAAGACCACTGAAAAAAGGGAGTTTACAAAAATGAAGAAGATACGCTTCTAAAATTCACAATAAGCCACTTCTAGGTATAATTTTTCATAGTCTTCAAAAAAATAAGTTTTTATTATTTTTCAAAACTGTGAACTGACTAATTTTTATTTAAAACTAGTGGCCCGTCCCGGCTTCGCACGGGTGGACATGATGATTTTCGTCCTCTATAACCTGGTCCTGATGGTTACAAAAACAAAAAAAAAAAATTATCCGAATCAGTCCAGCTGTTTGCAAGTTATGGGCTTAGCAAGACATTTAGCGATCTTTTTTATATTATAGAAGATAGATAGATAAATAGATAGATAGAAGATAGATTTATTGAGATTCTCATCATGCCTGCCATCAGGCTGTGGGAAAGAGACAGAGCTATACTGCCGTGCAGGCCCTAAAGTGCAGTATGAGGAAAAAAGCGGTTTCGAGAAAACAGCGAAAAACTTTTTAACACTGTTTTTTATAATGTTATTAATGTGTATGGTGCATATTTTTATTGCTACGAGGACTAAGTGACAACAAAGATGGTATTTACGAAAACAATAATGTTAATTAAGTTTTTTAGATTTTAATTAAAATCAGATTTTTTAAAATCATGGCAGGTACTGCACGCAAAAAGTTACTCATATGCAGATTAAAATGCGGTAAAAATACTCGATACCACAAAATTTTAGATTTCTTTGCTACTTTGCAGACTAATTTGCAGCATAAGACTTTTTTTTACTGCATTTAAATTTGAATCTTGAACAAATTGCACACGCAGTATATAGTATATAACAATGTCCGCCAACTTACGAGTATTTTTTAGGTAGGAAAGGTGGTGTATGTTTTTATTTGTATTGCTTAAGATGATACTCATGAAAAGTTTAAGTTTTCGATCTCGAGGAGTGTCTGCGTTAGCCACCATCTTAGATTGAAAGGGTCCAAATTCGTTCTTTTTCACATAATGCTTCATCAGTTGACATTATGACGAAAATGTCTAGAGAAGTTTAAAGACAATAAAATTCCACAACAAATAGTATTTATACGTTACGTATATTTCGTTTGTTTAGACTCGTGAAACTTGTTTTACCGAACGCGTATGCGTACGTTAAGATGTCTGAAGTAAAGGACAACTGATAAAATAAGTTGTTTTTTGATTAAATCAAGTTCTTTCCACTCAATTCAGTGCAATTGTCAATTATTTATCCCCCTAAATTAAGAAAAAGAAAATGTTAAATATGAAAATGTATTTTATTCATTAGAACCACAGAAAACAAATATCCGCAATACATAAAAACATCCCTGTATAAAACAAAAAACTATCTGGCTGACTGATTGATGTATCAACGCTTAGCCGAAACCGCTAGGTGTATAGTATGTGCCGTTTAACATGGCAATAGCGGTCATTGCTCCGACTTTCATCCCGATATCTCAATATTAGCGATACTTCCTCTTCACCCGTACAAATCTGTCGCAAAACTGACATCGCTTGAGTCTCATAATACATAAAAAATGTCCACAAAAACAACACAATGCACAACCCAAAATAATAGAAAATCTAGCAAACGTACCCTACGAAATATTTTTTTTATAATGTTTTATTTTCGTTTTTACACAAGTTTATCACACTGAGACAATTTAACAAAAGTAAATATATTATTATGCATCATATAATTTTGCATTAACCTATAATACAATACTGAGTAAATATAAAGTTAGTGCATATTGTATGGATATAAGTATATTAATATTCTTTTGATATCAGGATGGGTAAAACACCTTATTTTTCCTAAAATAAATTACAAAAACTATTTCATCACAGAAAATGCTAATTTTGATCTTATGTCGTTTTTGTTTTACGAGGTCATCGCGTCTGGGGTGCAGCACCCCCGGCAGCAGCCGCTATTTTGATTTAACATTCCGTGTGGAAGTTCGCTTGCGTTCGGTCTGTGCAAAGACATTAAACTAAATACGAGCAATAGACGGGACATCACGAAGAAAGCTGGTGAGGCGTGTAAATAGCCTGCACCTTTGTGAAGGTTTTTTTTTTTTTTATGGGACAAACCCACCACACTATTCCCAAACCACTGCAACTCCTGAAAGCCAGAATCAACAGTGGCAACCACCAGAAAAGCGCCGAGACAATGAAGTCTCGACGTGTCCCGGAGAATGAATTTACCTGTCTTGGATCCTGCACGAAATTAATCAGAAAAGAATAGTGGAGGAGTAGGAAAAATATGTTTCCACTTCCCTCCATGCAAGCAGGAGACAGAACAAAACAAGGCCAATAGGCACAAAGGGACATTACAACTGGGAGAAGCCCAGTTGCCTAGCACCACGGGTAAAAATGACTACTAATATTAATGGGTCCTAAATTGTGAGCTGCTATATTTGATTCCAATAATACCTTTGTGAAGGTTGTGAGAAAGTTTGAATTAAGAACCTAAGTAAAAGATGTAATGGCGGACCTAAAAAATATACCAAATTTCCCTATTGATGAATCCCCGGGAAACAAATACCAAAAAATTATTAGCAGTAAACCATGCCCACGTACCTTGACAATCCAGAGATCCCACTCAGACCCAGGGAGATGGGAAGATACCTCGTTCATGCGCGCGTTATGGCTTGGTATGTGAGCTGCCGGCCGGCGAGCAAAATCTTCTTGAATCCACCGGTGGAATGGTTAAAACTCCAAAAATCAACACTGCACTATAAGTTCTCAATGAAGCACAGATGCAGGTCCATTTATTTTATGAATATCATCAAGGTTTCACCAAAAAGGATTTTTTTAAAGGCGGAGCAAAGAACACACAGTGTCTTTTTTAATGGCAACGGGAAGAGAGTGCGCCTCGCTAATGCCATCTATTGGTCATGTTGCGAGAACACTCAAGAAAGTTTCGATACGAATGGGCGCTGCGGAAACAAAATATTGGTGCGAGGATTCATCAATAGACAAACTAAAATATGTAATCTGAACTACTAACATATTATATTATATGGAAAAATCCTAAAATATTATTATTTATTTTATTTATATTGAAAAGGCATTGACGCTTCACCATGCTCGGGGGCTTTGGAAGGACGCAAGTGCTTTCAAAAAGAAAAGTGAAAAATTATAAGTATTTACTGACCTATATTTAGATCAGAGAAAAATCCAAGCTCTATGACTGAATGCGAGAAACAAATGATACAAGTTATTTAATGTATTTCCTAAACCTTAAAGACTACTAGTATCGTATAAGAGTTAACGTTTATTGCGTTGGAATAGGATATAATTTAGCGACGGCACGTTTAAAGTTACCGAACTTTGTCTTTACCATTGCAACACGAGTGACATTATCCGTGCCTTTATAAACTTCAGTTATAACTCCTAATGGCCAACTCAGAGGAGCTGAATTATCCTGTCCCACTAGTACGACAGTTCCAACTTCTACGGGTTTGTCAGGAGTTGCCCATTTTTGTCTGACTTGCAGCGTATGCAGATACTCTAGGTGCCATTTCTTCCAGAAGGATTGGACCATACCATCTAACAACTGTTTGCGCTGCGACAAACTAATGCGCTGACCAGACAAATCGGCTGCCGGCAAATACTGCAATGGAGTCGACATCAAAAAGTGAGCGGGAGTAATAACTTCGGGATGGGGATCGGAAGACAAAACGCTCAGAGGGCGCGAGTTCATAATACACTCTATTTGAATGAGTACAGTTTGTAACTCCTCATAAGTTAGAAGCTGACTTCCGATCACGCGATAAAGGTGCGTTTTTAACGTTTTTACATTTGCTTCCCACATGGCGCCAAAATGTGGGGAGCGAGGTGGGATCATTTTCCACATTATGCGGCGTGTTGACAACTCATGTAAAAGAGACGAATTGAAATTTGAATTTAATAAGAATCTATAAAGCTCATCTAGTTGGGCCTTAGCCCCAACGAAATTTGTAGCATTGTCCGAATAAAGACAAGATACTGGCCCTCGACGCGAGATAAAGCGTTTAAAAGCGGCTAAAAAGGCATCAGAGGTTAAATCAGAGACCAACTCTACATGGACGGCCTTGGTTACCAAGCACACGAATAAACAGATATACGCCTTCTGGGCGTGTTGGCCTCTGCGACGAGTGAGGGTTATGCGTATGGGACCAGCATAATCCACTCCAGTGTGGACAAACGCCTTTGCTTCCGATACTCGGTATTCAGGCAAGTCTGCCATCACTGGAATGGGATGCGTCGGATTTACCCGAAAACATGTGTTGCATTGTCTCAACTTGGACCTAATGACAGTCCTGGCATCTAATATCCAAAATCGCTGTCTTAGAATAGACATGAGTAGTCCCGGTCCAGTGTGACAATTCATCACATGGTAATGACGAATTACTAGGTCCACAATATGGTCATGTTTAGGAAGTAAAAAAGGATGCTTAGCGTCAAATGGAAGGTGAGACTTCGAAAGCCTTCCGCCAATGCGTAATATTCCCTCTTTATCTAAAAAGACAGCTAGACTTTGGAGTTTCTTTGGAAGCAATTTCCCAGATTTGATGAGCTTAATGTCATTTGCAAAATGAACAGATTGCACAGCACAGACTATCGCTCGTTCCGCAGCTGATAAGCCCTGAATAGAACGAGGCTCACAATGAGCCTTTGGTCTAGCGAATTTCAATATATAGGAAACAATGCGCAACAATTTATCCCATGATGAGGTACGTTGAGCAAGTTGATATAGAAGGGGTTGTTCTACTTGCGTGGTCACTGTTAAGACATTTGCCTTGTGCTCGGGAAGTTCCCCACAATTAATAGGAGAGAACGGTTTGACGAGCCAATCCTCAGGAGCACAACGAAGCCAAGAGGGGCCGTTCCACCAAAGTTCATGTGACACTAACTGAGAAGGGAGGATGCCACGAGATAGACAGTCGCTTGGATTCTCAACACCTGCCACATGGTAAAAATGTTGAGAACCCAAGTTCTCCTGACATTGAGCAACTCTATTGCTGACAAAGACTGACCAGCGGTGCGGAGAAGAGTGTATCCAAGATAAAGCTATCGTGGAATCTGAAAAGGCGTAAATTCCTGCAATAGGAACACGTAAAGCGTAAGAATCACGAACAGTTTTCACCAATTTTGACATGAGCACGGCGGCACAAAGCTCCAGACGTGCAAGAGTTGTAACCTTGGTAGGTGAAACCTTTGATTTCGCACAAAGTAAGCGGACTATGACACCAGATGGACCAGTAGAGTGTATATAAATCACACACCCGTACCCACCCATACTAGCATCAGCAAACGCGACTATACGAACGGAACAATCATCGGTAACGCCCACATGGCGTGGTATGCGTAATGTATCCAGCAGCGGAAACTCTTGCATGAGAATGGAAAAACGTTTAAAAATATCGTCAGGAGCGGGATCATCCCAACCAATATTACTCAGCCATAACTCTTTGATGAGCAACTTGGCATAAAATATCACGGGGGCGACCAAACCGAGAACATCAAATAAGCGTGCGACTATCGAGAGTATATTTCTCTTAGTACATTTCTCAGCTACGTGAGCGGAAGTGAAGAAAAAATTATCCTGAGAAGGTTCCCACGAAAGGCCTAAAACCTTAGACACATCACTCCCAGCGTGAAAATCAAGGGACTTACGATGCGAGTCGGGAAGACTGTTTAAAAGAACGGGTGAATTGCTACACCATTTAACAAGGTCAAAATCGCCCGATTTAAACATCTTTATAAGATCATGCGATAGCTGCATGGCGGTGTCTTCATTATTCACAGAATACACCAGATCGTCCATGTAGAGACTGGTCTCTGCTACTTTAGCAGCTTCGGGATAATGCGGACTGTCAGAGGCCAGCTGTCGCACAGTGCGCATAGCTATGTAAGGACTCGACTTAAGCCCGAAAGGTAAGCGATTAAAGGCGAAGGTTAGCACAGGTTCGTTCTCATTGAATCGAAACAAAATGCGTAGGTATTTACGCTGGTCAACGGGTACACCAATGCGTAAATACATTTGTTTAATATCAGCATTTATAGCGATGGGAAATAGTCTGAAATTTATTAAAAGAATAAACAAATCTGTTTGTAAATTTGGACCAATATGGAGTACATCATTTAAAGATAACCCAGTATGAGTTCTAGCACTAGCATCCAATACAATGCGCGGCATCGGTTTGTCCGGCCGAACGACAGCGTGATGAGGGATATAGTACCCGTCATCGGAAACGGCAGATTCGTCGACCTGAATTAAATAACCGTTGTCCATATACTCTTTTTCGCAACATCGGCGATTGGCGGAGTTTCCTTTCAAGCGCAATAAGCCGACGATACGCGGCGGTGCGCGAGTTACCCAACTCGGCGGGATCCTTACTAAAAGGTAACGCGACGGTATAACGTCCCACATCGTCTCGTGACACGGTCGAGGAAAAAATATTCTCACATTCGGTTTCCTCAGGAGAGAAAAAACGTTTATTATTAACTTCTTCCAATTCCCAAAACTTTTGTAATAAATCATTGAGAGCCAATGCCGTGAAAGAAGAGTTAGGTAAATTTAAATTATCACTATTATGCGGAAAATCACCCATAAAGATATACCCGAATGTGGTCAATAATGCAGGTGGGGCGCGTGAACCAAGATCGACCCTATTCCCCAAGTAAATGTACGGAAACAGTTGAGCGCCCAACACTAGGTCAATATCCCCTGGAATATTCCAGCTTAAATCTGCGAGCGGAAGCGCGTGGAAGTCTATATGGCTATCCCACTTAACATGGTGCGATGGTAGCTGGTCCGTAATGCACTCAACTACGAACGCGTGAATAGTATATTTTTGATCAGGATATACGCGAGACTCGATATCTAAATGTACGTATCCTATTATCGGTCGCGATACAGAACCAACTCCTTTAACAAATGAATTACTCAAAGGAATTATCAGTAAATTAAGTTTTCTACAACATGCTGTAGTTATTAAATTATTCTGCGAGCCATTATCAATTAAACACCTCACTACTGTTTTGTGACCCGCACTGTCACTTTTAGCTCGCGCATAAACCTGAGCTGTCGATAACAGCACTATCGCCTTAGCCTTCGCTGCATCAGCTGCTAATAACACGGCCGAGCTGTGAGCCGAAGACGCTGGCGTCACATCACACGAATCAGACGCAATCACCCGTGCGGAAATATCGACCTTATCGCAATCAACGTAAGAGCGAGGCACCAAAGGCGTACCGGGGGTCGAAAGGAGCGCGGGAGGGGGGAGAGACAGCGGCGCGGGAGACGACGACGCCACGACTACATTGCAATTCGTCGCTTTAACATCAGCTGTTTGCGGTTTATTTTCTTTATCAAAATGTAATAGTGTATGATGGCGTTTTTTACATAAGTCACAGACTGATGTTGACTTGCAGTTACTCAATCCGTGCAATGTGCTCAGACAATTCGCGCACCCACGTTTGGATTTAATAAACTCGAACCTTGTTCTAGGAGTCAACGCGGATTTAAACTTAGCGCAGTTATACAAATGAACATGAGCGTTATCATTACAATACGCGCAGCATGGAACCGCGATCGCGGGTAAACAAGCGGGCGAGTCAGCTGACTCGCTCACAACAAACGCTTTTGTCTGTGTGCGTGACTCGCGAGGAGCGGAAGCGGGGTTTCTACTAAAGTTTCTCGCGTTCGAATGATACAAATTCGAGCGTGCCAATATCTTTGCCTGATCTTGAACGAAGCTTATCAATAATTGCGTTGTGGGAATTTCAACATCTCGAATGGTAAGTTCAAACGATTGAGTAGTCTGTGCATCGATTTTTCTCATTGCGCAGTGCAAAAGAATAAAATCAGCAAGATCCGTAATCCCAAGTTGTTTCAAGGCAGAAATAGACGCACTAAATGTTTCTATGAAAGAATCGAGACTATTAGCGTTAAATGAACAACTTTTTAAATCCAATATGTTATTTAAATAATGCATACCTAGTGAGCGCTTCTCTTGATATTTTTTAACTAAACTATCCCATAACAACTTGTAAGTATCACCAGTAGGCACAATTCCAGCGGTAACCTTCAATGCGTTGTGTGTAAGCCTACCTATCAAGTACTGCACACGCTGCGAGTCAGTCAGCTGATCATTATCATGGATATTTGACTTAAACGACTCGTAGAAAACGGGCCAATTCTCAGTTTTCCCATCGAAAGATGGCAGCGCGATAGGAGGCAACTTTATTTTAGGCGGTTCAAAAAAAGTCTTTGAGTTGCTACTGGGTAATGGTGGCGATTGATTGCTGTTTATTTTATTCCTAACACGTTTAATATGAATATACAAATCTTCAAAGGATTCTAAACAAGCATAGTCGGCACTTGAACCAGGTTTTAAACTAATGTTTATTTGATTAATTTGATCGACAAAAGATTCAAATTTATCTCGAATGTCATCAATTGTCTCTGACTCAGTCATAAAACTTTCATTTTTCCTCGAATCGAACGACGATATATTTTTTGATAAATCATACAAACGATTAATGCGTTTAAATAACAATCCTTTCTTTTCGTGAAGAATAGTTAATAAATCTTCCGGCTTCAGTTGTTTATCCGTCATTTTGCTAATATTATAAAACGAAGACAATAACAATAAATACCTACCAGGCGGTTTGCAATATTATCGCACCTACCAAACTATGAGTATCTAGATATCTATCTAAATATTAATACGCACAAAGCCGAGATGAGTTGGTAACTACCTACTTATTTACTTATGAACAAAGCGAATTTTTAAATGCGGATACCTTCTTAGAATGAACTTTACCAATAAATACGTAATGTCGTTCTATGTAAACTAGGTATTATATTAATTGAACAGATTTACCAACAAATACGTAAAATCTATTGTCAATTTAATAAGCTGCGTTAATTAGGTATTAATTTACCGAAAGTTTACGTAAATAAATATCTATTGTGCGTTATTGAACCTATATGATTTTCACCAAACAAATACGCAAAAATCTAGGTACCTACTGGTTATTTATCCGGTATCGAAGGACCATTAATTTATGGTGAGGCGTGTAAATAGCCTGCACCTTTGTGAAGGTTGTGAGAAAGTTTGAATTAAGAACCTAAGTAAAAGATGTAATGGCGGACCTAAAAAATATACCAAATTTCCCTATTGATGAATCCCCGGGAAACCAATACCAAAAAATTATTAGCAGCAAACCATGCCCACGTACCTTGACAATCCAGAGATCCCACTCAGACCCAGGGAGATGGGAAGATACCTCGTTCATGCGCGCGTTATGGCTTGGTATGTGAGCTGCCGGCCGGCGAGCAAAATCTTCTTGAATCCACCGGTGGAATGGTTAAAACTCCAAAAATCAACACTGCACTATAAGTTCTCAATGAAGCACAGATGCAGGTCCATTTATTTTATGAATATCATCAAGGTTTCACCAAAAAGGATTTTTTTAAAGGCGGAGCAAAGAACACACAGTGTCTTTTTTAATGGCAACGGGAAGAGAGTGCGCCTCGCTAATGCCATCTATTGGTCATGTTGCGAGAACACTCAAGAAAGTTTCGATACGAATGGGCGCTGCGGAAACAAAATATTGGTGCGAGGATTCATCAATAGACAAACTAAAATATGTAATCTGAACTACTAACATATTATATTATATGGAAAAATCCTAAAATATTATTATTTATTTTATTTATATTGAAAAGGCATTGACGCTTCACCAAAAGCTGTGATCCAAAACTTTTTACCACTAGGTAAAAAGTCGCTCAGTCTAGTAGTCGCGTTGCTATGCAACGCTAGATTGTGCTACTGACACACGGCATCAATAATTTTGTATGACAATTTTCCCAATGCCCACTCTATAGGTTCTTTTAAATCTCTTTGGGTCTGTGCTATAATTTCATTGCTTTTATTGTTATCGTTGTTGAGTTTGTTACTGTTTTGTTTTTGTGTTCTGTGTTGTTATTGTTACTTCATTTGTTGCTTGTAAAGAAGCATGGAACCAGCAGCTGGAACATCTACTGGTGAAACCAGTAAACGCCGTCGTCGTCCAAACATATTCCAACCTCAAGAAGGTTCGGAATCGATACCATTCACATCGCCGCCAGCAAAAAGACAGAAGACGATTCTCACCAGCGGAGAACGTCTTATGATTATTAATATTTTTAAATATGTCCAAAAAAAAAACAAATTATGAAATTTGGCACATTTGTTCAGACGCTGATATAGACCAACATATATGCGAAAACTGGGCAGTTCTGGAAATATTACATACATACGGGTCGAATTGATAACCTCCTTTTTTTTTCAATATAAAATGTCACTTACGGGATATCTTCCGTGATTGTTTATGATTTTGAGTTCCCGATATTTCGACGCTGTTGCAAGCGCCATGATCGCGGGATGACTATTTTTTTTTGAAGCCGGTAAAAATATTGTAAAACTTGTTTTCATTTTGGTGTACCATAAAGTATAATTCTATTCTATAATAATTTTAAATACTTATAAAAGTAAAGGTCGACCACGAGCGGGTATACCATGAGTTGGACTCAAAATCTCAAACCCACACTTTCCAGAAATTTGTACACTGATACCTCAACCACTAAGGGCCCTTTTCCTGTCATGCGTATTTTCACCCGCATGCGGATATGGTCCGCGTGCAGGCTGCCCGCATCCTATCATTTCATACACGTTTTTCCTATGATGCGGGAAGCACGCGAGCGGACTAGATCCGCGCGCGGACGAAAATACATATGACGGGAAAAGGGCCGTTACCTATCACTACATCCATTAAATTCGTCACAGTGGAACATTTTTTACGTCACGCGTAAATTTATAAGCACACAATTTGATTTCTAGAAATAAAAAATATTAATTTTGAATTAGAGCAACACAAGATTCACAACCCCTGTATGTCAAGCAGGCTGGTACCACGATATTGTAGCGATAGAAGCAACTATCGCTTATTAGTAGTTTTAGGTAACAATAAGTGTCATTATCGCTTAGTGATGAAAAACTTGGTAGGTGGGAGTGAATGACCGCTATTGCCGTGTTAAATGGCACATACTATAGAAGCATGAAATTTTGCACAAGCATTCCATAAATGACGTACCTAGGGCGGATTTTTGAAAATTCATCCCCTAAGAGTTTTAAAAATGGGATTAAAGTTTGTATGAAAATTAATTTAATCTCAATCGATTTAGGTACTTGAAACTTTCCAATGTCCAATTATCAACAAACTCGATTAAATAAGTGTTAAGAGGCTTTTTGATAATTCTATACCTTAAATACGCATCCTCGTTGACAAAATCATGGGCAAAATAGGTACTCGTCAAATGTGTAGACGATTTCTTATCAATGTTGAGTGTTCTTCCTTAACTTTGTTTCTATGTGACGTACAGATTATGTACAAATAAAGTTATGTGGAATTTTTCTTTAAAATTCTTTTATATAATATATATGTCATAAAGTTAACTGTTAAAGCATTAAGTGAAAAAAACAAATTTGGATCCTACGGCTATGCATTAGCCGACACTTCTCGAGCTCGAAAACTAACATGTTTCATGAGTAGCTTAGACTTAAGCAATACAAATAAAAACTACACCACATAAAGCAAGGCAAAGCCTCTTTTTGGTCCTCATTGACTGGACTATAATAAGGTAATTGTAACTTAATTTTAAGTGCTTTGAACACAAGCGGTAATAAAGACATTCCGATAAAAAATTAATGGTAAGTAGGTATACTTAAAGCTTTTTGGTTCCGCAGAAACATGAGATTTTTCAATTAAATGGCACATTAATTACCTACAGTGTTTGGTTTCCGACTATATATAATTTAAGGGGAAATTATAGACTGATTTTCATCGACAAATCTGCTTATAAAAAATCCTACCAAAACACTTCGCGAATTGCGGCCATTTTTGTTTTTTAACCGGCCGAACAGAAACTGTAGGTACATTTTCAGTAGTACAATAAAATGCAAATATTTTTGAAACCAAGAGATCTATACATATTATACATGCAAATGACTTTATTGCGAAGGTAAACGTTGAAGCTTCTAAAAATTAACCAAAGTTTTCAAAAAAAATACGAAAAAAGAAACAAAAAACATGGGAAAACACGAAATTGTACACAAAAATTACTGTTATTTTTCACATATTTCACTCTAGCTCGAAAAGTACCCTGATTTTTGCTTAGATTTTCGTGGTAAATTAGAAGAATTCGACGGATTGAGAGAGAGAGTTAGCGACAAATTCTGACTAAAACGCAGTAAAATAAGACCTGTAAGTCCTGTAACTGCAGTGAAATTAGTAAAATCGTTCAAGTTACCAATTATAATGCAGTGACAGAGTATCATATTGCGTTTTAATTAGCATTTAAGTTATTTTAATCTTTTGAAAACACTGACTATACTGCAGTAAATAATGAACATACTGCTTTTTAGCTAGTTTTCACGATGTAACGTTACTTCAATAACACTAAATAAAATACCACTTTTTAGTACTTTGCTGCATTTTAATCTGTAGTTCATTGTGAAATAAATTAGGGATCAACCATGCAGTATTAACACTTTTGGTACAAAAACGACTTACTGCGTTTTATTTTATATTTCTCAATATTTTTTTGGGTGTGGAATACTGATTTTTTGTGGTAATATCGATATTTACTGCGTTTAACTAGGTAAAGTGAAGGATCGTGGTAGACGTAACTGCTATAACTGTATTTTAGTTGGTATTGTAATGTATTTAGACATGCAAAATTAAGTTACTGCTTTCTTAAATTTGATTTTTTAACCGTTTAGAGCATCCTAACAAATACCTGATTAGATCTACATGTTCCTTATAACGTGTACATTAAGGTTCAATATTCAACAAAAAAATGACAAAAAGCCTGTTACTGCGTTTTAGGGCCCGCACGGCAGTATACAGGTCGTCTAGGGCCATCTCGTTCCCAGACCGGAACTACTCACGCTTTAAGACGTTAAGGCAGGCCACCAGTTCTCTATTTGACAGCTGTCAATAGATTGAAATAGAGAATAAAGGGCTTCACACATAGCAGTTATAATGTAAAGATGTACATTAAAGCACGATACATCTCATAACATAAATATTTCCATAGAGATTCGAAGATGTAAAAATATACATTATAGCTGCTGCAGTGTGTGGTCTCCTGACGATTTCTATAGAAAGATGTAATGAGATGTATCGTGCATCGTGATGTATAAAAAAAAGATAGAATTTGACTTTGCTTTGCTAGAATATCCTAAAATTCAGGTTGATGGCAATTTTAAAATTCACACCTATCCTTGTGCAGGTTATTTTTATCCATTCTCTTCACAAAACAAAGGTTGATATGGGCCGTCCGCTATCCTAAATATAAACTTCTGAATTAATGGAATTTAATTAAAATAAAACATAATTGACTTTCGGAATTAATATCAAATCGGACATAATGGACTTGCTATAATTAATAACTGTTCGAAGAATTTATGAAAAGGAATTGAAATACATTTACATGAGTCAAAGATGAAAGGAAGAAAAGCATTGCTTTATGAGTAAGCTTAAATTAAAATAATTAATCTTTACCTGTTTACAGGCGCACAAGCCGATCCTCCGGGTTAAGCCGCGCTTGCCGAGGTTGGTCTGTGGATCGATGACCATCTGTCATAGCGAGTTTCCTCCGTGCCTCGGAAAGCACGTTAAGCCGTTGGTCCATGCTGTCATTTGTAGATCTTTGACAGTCGTTACTGTTAGTCAGAAGCTCTAAAGTCTGACAACCAGTCTTACTATGGGGTTATCGTATTGCCCAGTTACTGAGTTGTGCAGGTCCGGTAGGCAGTCGCTCCATGTAAAATACTGACATCCAGATGCATCTGGTTCGACTGAGAACCGACCTCAATATAGTTGGGAGAAGCCTAGGCAGATGATGAATCTTTACCTGTAATATGTTTAGAACAAAATGAGTTTTATTGCCTGTCTGTCTTCTTTAAACTACTCGATGTAATAACTCTGCTATTGTCCATGTGATTTTCATCATTATTCTGAAAAAAAAAATCGTGAAGGTTCATTATATAGGTGAATGTATGGAGTATCTACCCTTCTGGACACAGGTTCGATGCCTAACTTGTGATATGCCCCGAACAGTGTTCAACAGATATTAAACTTTTTGTGGTACGATGGCTAGGTAATGTTTAACATGTGGCCATTGCACCCGACCAAGACAGGGTTTCCCTAGACAATAAAAAAGGTAGGTACCTGTTCTAAGTATGTATATATAATTTGTGCTTTAATATATTTACAATAGCGTGCACTGTCAGTCAAATGTTCCCTGAAATGAAAAGTCTGACACAGTAGTTTTCAATTCATAAAACATTGAGCAGGGTAGAGGAAATTAAGTATTATCGACGCATGTCATAATTATGTGCAATAGGTAACGATCAAATACATTTATTGGAAGGGATTTTAGGTATGATACGAGTATTTAGACAGTGTGATTTTTTTGCGTTATATTATTATAATACCTTGTGTATCTTGCCATATAATACCAATATTTAAAACTAGCTGTACCCAGCGGTTTCTCCCGCTACAACTCGAAAAAATGTTCCCCCATGCACACATAATCGGGATAAAAACTATCCTATGTGTATCGTTTCCTTGGGCGGCGAGTAAAGGGCAACTCGCTGCCCGACCATGGACCATGCCCGGGTCGAAGGCGCGGCGCGGCGCGTTGTGTTTCACGCGCGCCTCAAAGAGCGTCAGCACGATGACGGGGGCCTAGAGGGCCAAAGCCTGCCGAGGTCGCGGGACTCTTTCCATTACCGTGACCCTGGAACATAAAGGGCTATTGAAGGACCGTGGATTTTAGTCAGTACGAGTCTGACAGTCCCTCCCGCCCTGCCCGGGGTGGGAGGACTGATTAGAT
The DNA here is from genome assembly GCA_954870645.1 of Agrotis clavis. Taxonomy (NCBI): domain Eukaryota; kingdom Metazoa; phylum Arthropoda; class Insecta; order Lepidoptera; family Noctuidae; genus Agrotis; species Agrotis clavis. The sequence goes on along the minus strand of OX940917.1, from coordinate 27,565,984 downwards.
GATTTTACCACGTAAAAAAAAGACATTATATCCCGTATATTTTTTGTGTAAGTTATCTTTTTTTTAGTTATTATATATTATCTGGTCGCGGCACTTATCCAATTACCGTGACCCTAGAACGTAAAGGGCTACTGAAGGACACCGTGGATTTTAGTCAACTCAGTACGAGTCTGACAGTCCCTCCCGCTCTGGCCTGGGTGGGAGGATTCATTTGATAATTATACCAAGTAAAAAAAAAGTGTGCTGTATCTAAATTTATATTTCTTTGGACAACGTGATTCTGAAATGGAAAAAAAAAATATGGCGGGCGATCGATAGGGCCAAAACCTTCAAACCCCTTTGTGTATTGGTATGTTTTGTTTTGACGTTTATTTAATTTTATAATTATAATTATTTTTATGGACTAAACGAAATAATTAGACATTTACTGCACACTCAACAAAAGATAACATATCCAGAAAGTAGTTTTTCTACTAATTCGCAGTAGTGGTCTTGGAAGCATAGTTTGCACCCCTTCACGTAAGATGATAAAATAACTGGAAAACTATACGTATGTACTCTTACAAACCCTTTGGAAAGTGCCGACATTACATTGTTCCAATGGATTTGGTTACCTTCGAGGCAATCCTAAAACCGATGTAATAAAATCGAATCGTAGTTTTGTAATCGTAACTAGATTTAGTTAAAACAAATATAAAACCAAAAGTTGACCTGAAAATCTCGCAAAAAATCTTAATACTAGGAAAATGTTCAATGCTCTGAATTGCTTGACTACAATTTTTGGCACGGAATCAAAGCAAAAAAACTTAAGCATATAGTTACAAGTTTACTCCCGTTGTTGTTTTTATTTCTTAGTCCACTGTTATGTAGAATTTTTGTTAACAAAGACTCTATAGAGAACGTTCCTAAATAAAGTAGATGTAACTCTCATACTCGTATATTGGCTCTTTGTTCGTTTGACCCCGCTCTGGCGGGGCCCGTGGGTCCAAACGACCTAATACGTTTTTGAATTGGTCGTTAGGACCCGCTTTCAAAATTTGAGAATTGTACTAGCAAATAGAAAAGTTTCCTACCCCTACCAGTCTGTTCCGACTTTCGGTATGTCGCTTGTCTAAGGAGATGGTGATGTAGACCGGGACATAACACACCGGATCAACTAGGGATGGATGAAGTGGCGACAGTTTACTGGAACAACTTGCGACCCACGGATGCCCCTCAAGTTAAAGGAAAAAATATAGGTACAAATCCGTTAGACCTGTCATATTGTATGGATCGGAATGCTGGGCTGTGAAAAAGATGGATGATAAACCACTCCATGTTAAAATTTCTGGAATGAGGTTGTTTAATTGAATATGTCAGCCAATATTACGCTTCAGGTCATATCGGGCCAACATTATCTAATTAACCAGTGGACGGGCAATATTTTAACGATTTTTTACTTTAATTTTACTTTATAGGTACAACGAATTCAGTTGATCAAACAAACACCGCAATGTAATTAAACTCGCATGCGAGTTCTTGCTTCGCCTAAATAAGGCGTTACGTGTACCAAAAGAACCTCTTTTTTTGTTTTTTAGCGTGATAAAATCATCAAATGAGTCCTCCCACCCCGGGCAGGGCGGGAGGGACTGTCAGACTCGTACTGACTAAAATCCAAGGTGTCCTTCAATAGCCCTTTATGTTCCGGGGTCACGGTAATGAGATAAGTCCCGCGACCCCGGCAGACTTTGGCCCTCTAGAGGGGGCCCAGTCATTAACCAAAAGAACCTCTTTCAATGGCGTGACGATCTTAAAACTGACGACACTACAGGTTCTTTCCAAAACTAGAAAAGCATGCATAATATCATAAAACAAAAACCACCGCCGCGCCGCGTCTAATCGCAAGCACGTTTCTAATTATGACAAAACGCGCTCTAGTCACTACATCGCTATCGGGTAATACAATAGTATTCATAGTATACAATAGAAATAAACCTAGTATATTTATAAGTTACGTTTCTATGCAAGAGAAAACAGCAAAACCGAATTATTATTGTTTGGACAAAGTAATTTTCTAGCTTCAATATAATATTCTAAATGCCTATTCTACTTGAATTTTATTGAATTCATTCAGCAGCGTATTATCGTACCTATATATATCTTCAATATCAAGAAGGGTGTTTTTACGATCTTCAGTAAAACGAATAGCAGCATTTTTTAAATGTGCCACATTCGTTGGCACCGCTATCGTTTTGGCACAATACTTACCACTTTTTTACGAGAATTGTATTTTGTGGTTTTTAAGCACAATGCAAATTATGTTCGTTATATGCATGAACTAGTATAATCATACAAATATGATAGCTTAGCTGACTTGTATTCACATTTTCATGCATGGTAAAAATGTGAGCAATGAGTGATGTCCGGAAACATGACTTCATTTTTATTCTCGTTTACGGCGACTCTGTTTAAACAAATAAGACAAAGTCATCAACTTGAAAGTATGTATTCAGTTGAGTAAGGGAATGTACATACAGCAGATATTATATTCAATGATGTAGAAGACGAGTGTTTAGCGACTAAACCCATGATTATACTACCTATAAAAATAACCTACAGATAGGTGACAATTAAATGAATATTTGCTTACTTAACTAATGCCAAAGACATTATAAATGATCTAGGTAATGGAAGCGAACATGCGCTAGACATTCGGCACTTACACAAGAATTAATACTCCTTTTAGAACATTCTAGAAAGAAACAAATAGCAGCAATTCGTCAAAGTACATTCACAGACAATTTGCTTGATTGTTTTATTTCAATTCGCATTCAATAGTGCTCTTCGCGTGGGCCAATTACTTGATGAACGATGTATGTCTAGATGTTGTCACTTAAGTGTCATAGCTTCATTACATATTTCTATTTTGCAAAGCCAGTTCGTCTTTTAAAATGGTTGGGTCATGGAGAGTTCACGACCTCTTTGGATCGTGGATAGAGTTATTTAGCAATCGCATCCCCAGCTGCCACATACTCACATCATGTTCATCAAGGTAAGAGTAATGAATGCACGCAGTATTGAAGGTAATTCAAGTTTTGTTACTTTTGCAGTTTCTATCCTAATGTACACTATTTCGATATTTATGCAAAAAAAGCCTCTAGAATGTTGGTGTCGTAGTTAGAATGCTTTGCAATAGATGGCGCTAAACGTCACCTTGAGATTGTAGAATTCGACGCGGTAGGTAAGAACCCCCCGTTGGCACGGTTGTATGAAATGTTGTATGATGAGCGTCGCATGTACTGAAGGTCGCGGGTTCAAATCCTGCACGCGGTTCGAATTTTGTCTTTCCAAAGAAAATCTTTGAAATTCGCTACGCAATGCGTTAATGCGTTTAATATTTAATTTTATAAATCATTAAGGCTCTAGTCTATATGAAATCAAGACTCCTGTTTGAAAATTATTTTGGTCATTTGGGATATCCCAAATGACACAAATTATAAAAAAATAGATCATCCATCACTGATATTTGATTAATTGACGTGAAAATAACGAGTAGAGAGAGGTAATTATTTGGCCGGGGTCTCGGGACTGTCTTATCACGTAATCGTGACCCTGGAACCTAATGGGCAATTGAAGGAACACTGTGCATTTTAATCAGTAAGAGATGTCCCGTCCCACTCTGGGCGGGACACGTAAAAAAATGCTTGACCTTTACTCAATTTTTTATGAGATACCCTTAGGGTACTACAGTTTTTGTTATTATACAAGACTTTACAGCAGAGCTATCAAACGAAGTTTGTGATGCTTGTGCCAGCCAATCCACACTTATAAAGTTAGTACCTTTCTGAAGTTTATAAAGTTATTTGAGTTTATGTTTCATGATACACATTTCCACATAGGTACATGAATATTTTTTGAAATGCACGTCTCAACTTTATATTCATGGATATTATTATTATTACACTAATTATATATATAATAATAATTACCACTATTTGCTGTTTGCACTGGTTACTTTTCTTCTCTTTCTCTTTTAAAATTTACACCTGTCTTCACTCAAAGAATCCATGTCATTGTTTAGGTACTAGCAGATTTTCTCAAAAAAAGGGAATTTTTATGCTGTTAATACTTATGAATGTCCTGGTATACGCGTATTGCTCACTTTCTATCTGAAGAGGCAGTGGTGGAGTGAGAGCAGTGGTATCGCTCCCGACTTACGAGTTGTAGGTCGTGGGTTCGAACCCGGCCAGGCGCATTACTTTGTGTAATATATTTCATCACCACTGCTCTCAAAACGGTGAAGGAAAACATCGTGAGGAAACCGATGTCCTAGAACCAAAAAATCGAAAACATGTGACATCTGCCAACCCGCACTGGGCTCGCGTGGTGGTTTATGGCCCACTCCCTCTCACAAGAGAGGAGGCCTGTGTCTCAGCAGTGGGAACATTATAGGCTGATGATGATCTGAAGAGGTGTAAGTCCCATCAGTAGGGACCATGGATCGCCCGGGGTGGACCGCTACGAGGTGGGTCCATTACACCACAAAAAGCGATTGTGTGAGACCTCTGGCCCTATAGACAAACAGCAGACGACAGCAGACGATAATCGTTATCGCTCAGCAGTCACTAATACATTTTCAACTTTATACACTAGCGCATAAAGTTGATAATCTATTAAAGACTGCTGAGCGATAACGAACGAAACAAACGAAAACGATCTGTAAACTCCAATAGATTTTCAACTCTACACGCTGGGGTATAAAGTTGAAAATGTATTAGTGACTACTGAGCGATAACGATTGTCGTCTGTTGTCGTCTGCTGTTTGTCTATAGGGCCAGACCAGTCTAATAGGCTATTTGAGAGCATCAATAAATTGCAAATTTAATTAGTACGCCAGCTATAGTTTTGAAAAATAATGGACACGTAAGTATTTCTTCTTTCGTTAAAACAATGCATATTTACAAAGTTAAAACGCAACAAATGAGAGTGGGGGCTCGCGCCGATAGAAGCAAGCAACCTGGTTTGTACACTGTAGGTACTTACTTATGACGTATTGCCAATTTATAAAAGTGTCGTATCTTGGTCAATTTTTAGATTTACGTAACGGTGCGTACAGACTATGTAACATAACATGTTATATAACATTTTTCATAGTGTGGTCATGTTATATAACATTGTTGCATGGTCTGTACGCACCTTAACAAAAGAAAAAATATAAATGTGTTAAATCTAACTGCCTGACTTAATCATTTTTTTTCAGTGAAATACCCCATTAAGACTAACATAAATATTATTTAGGATAAACTTATTATATCAGTATTATTTATTTACATATAAAATGTGGTATAGAAAAGATGTTAATCATATTTTAGGGCAGTACCACATACCCTTAACACGAGTTTTCACTATTTTACTTTACAGCGTCTTTCCAGTATTTTGAGCGTTTCTTGTATGGAAAAATGGAACAGCGCCTCTGTTGTGCGAAGAAGGAACTAATCTTTTCCTTGAAATTTTTCATTTCAAAAATTTTAATGTTCCAGTTTACTTTACGTCAGAATAACTAAAAACTCATGATAAGGCCTCTGGATACATTCTGCCATAACAATGGCATGCAAAATTTAAACAAAGTTTATGACCTAAGTAGTTTAAAACTAACACAAATGTCCCATCATGATGCTGTACAAGTAGATTTATTCCCATTAAATCCCAATTTAATGTTTCTCAAATTCTCCTCTTTTTCCGAATGAAACTCTAGATATTATAATGTAGGGCGGGTGGTAAGGTTGGCTTTAACTTCTGTATATTAAACTTATTTCTTTTTTCTCCTTATGAGATTACTTGCTATGTGGGTTGCACGGTCGCACGTTTCTTCACGTGTTCGTGTTAACTGTATAAATAAAATATATAAGCATACGTATGCTTGTACAAGATAATGATGTTGATATACAATACATAATAGGTACTGAGCTGTGGAAAAAGAAATCTATAAGAGTTATTTTTGAACAGTTCGTATAATTTGGGACGGCACGGTTCACGCAGAGAAATATCTATCTACCTATACGAGAACTTCTAGTTGCAACCGTGACAGCAAGACTCACTAGTTGACTTAACAATATACTTAACAATATAATAGTTATAAATACCTACTAAGTAAGTAGTAGAGATAACAAAGACTTAGTAATAAATACTTAGTAAGTAGTAGAGATAACAAGGACTTAGTATTTATTACTAGAAATTTTGTAAAGTTAAATAGTGAGTCTTGCTGTCATGGGTATATGGTAAATGTATACGAGAACTTCTGGTTGCAACCAGAAGTTCTCGTATACATTTCTCTGCGTGTTGGCGCAGTGGCAGAGCGATCGACTGCAGCGCAGCGTGTCGCGGGTTCGATCCACGCAAGTAGTTGTTCCTGATCTGGGTGCTTGTGTGTGTAAGTCTCCAAATTTGCAAACGCACCCACGATACAGGAGAAATTTAGGAATTTCACTGGTCTAGGACACTAGGGTGTAGGGAAAAATATATTTTTTAAATATACTTCATATTAATAAAAGCTATTCTTTTTAAAAAATATGAATGTCTTTCAAAATCAAAAACAAAATCAAAATTGCAGTGTTTTCTATGAAAACTCCTAGGCGACTTAAATTTTTCCGTCTTTTCCAACTATCAGTATATTCAACCTCGTGAACCACTCTGTATATTAGTGACAACTGCATAAAAGTTAATTCTTTTGTTTTTGAGTTTACCGCGAAAAAAAAACAAACGTTTTTTTTTTAATGTGTTGTGATTTACGGTAAAGAAAAACAGATATACCTACTAATACAAAATAGAATCCTCACAATCATTACAAATAGTATACAACAAAGTCGCTTCTCACTGTCTGTCTGTCTGTCCTTATGTATGCTTAGATCCAGGGGGGTAGCTACGCCGTATCTGCCGTATAAATTATACAGGGCCCCCCATCGTACGGAAGCAAAAATTAATAAAACTTCCCATATAATTAGATTGAAAAAAAATACCTAAGAACTTTGATGGGAAAGGAACGCCTGTCATACTTGTCACTATTGTCCGTCCATAGAGGCAGAAACTTTAGAATAACTAAAGTCATCACCAGCTATAAATGATTTAATAAATCAGATTGCCGAAAAAAAGGCAGAAGAGTGTATTTAATTTAAGGTGCTTGCAAAAATTTTGAAAAAAGTAACAGATAATTATGATTAATAAATTAATATTTCTTTAAATTTTATGCAGTTTTTTTCTTTTGTGAATATTTCTTTACCCTTCGGTAAGGGCTCCAAACAAATTTTTATACGGGGCACTACGCAACGGATTTTGATGCAGGTTTTTAATAGATGGAGTGATTCAAGATAAACCTTCCGTTTATAATTATGTGACATGCATAATATAGTAGAGATGGCACCCGTGCGAAGCCGGGGCGGGTCGCTAGTTTGTAAATAAAGGCTATTTTAAAGACTTGTAGTAAAGTTTAACTTCAATATTTGCTGAAACTTAGTGGCAAACAGACATTATCGTTTAATGGCAAGATGACATAAAGCTTAAGTGCTAGTCTTTCCTTTAAAGTGAATCTTTTACAGAAATAGTAAATTTTTAAGCCTCTGTTATTATAATTTTTGACACCAGAGGTTTTATTACTTTTCCATATTTTACTTTTAGCGTACTTGAAGTATGTATTATCGTTTATTGTGTGGAACAAGAAAAAGCGCCTCTGGTGGACGAATGAGAAACTAATGTTTTCTATCAAATTAATGCCAAAGTTTCCGTTTTCGTCACAAAAACGTGTTTGGGTCAGTACATGTTTTTATGTATAAATCTGGTTTATATTAATATACTTATAGTACAGGATCCGTATATACACACATCAAAAGTGTCTAGGGATCAACATATATTTTTGCAATAACTTTTCTCCTGATTGATATTTATTAAAATGTTCTTTAAGGATTCATCAAATAAAGTGTTATCGTTTGTCACAGTAACGATAAACCAAGTCACCTTTGCATTCATAAAGAAATTTGCCATTTTCCTAATAAAGGGATTTTTGACATTTGAACCACTAACATTAAAGTTCGAAAAAAAGACTGAAATAACAGTTTTCTTTAAAATTTTATTGGGTAACTTAAACAATTAATAATCCGTGTTTCTACCGCGAACACTAACAACACAAGAACATCGGTTTGGCATACTCAAAATGAGTTCATCCAAATCACGCTGTGGAATGGCCGCCCATGTTCGTTGCAACAACAAAAAAAGGTCTTCTTGCGACTGGATATCCTCCATATTCGGCAGAGCTCTTCTCTGTAGCATATCCCATGCATGCTCATTCGGGTTCAAGTCTGGCGACTGAGCAGGCCAGGGCAGGACATTGATGTTAGCTGCGGCGAGAGTCTGTCTTACAACTCTTGCGGTGTGCGGTCGTGCATTATCATGCATTAACTGAAATAAGGGACCGATTTGCACTTGTAGAGGAACGATGACGTCTGATACAATCGTCTCAGCATAAATTTGAGCGTTGAGGTTGCCTCTGATCCAAATCAACTCAGTTCTTCCGCCGATCCAAATACCCGCCCATACCATGATGGTTCCACCACTATAAGGATGGACTTCCTGGCAGGATTTTAATCGCTGTTGGCGTCCAGGGGTTCTCCAGTGTCGTATACGTCTTGTATCCGGTCTCATACCAAAACGAGACTCACCAGAAAAGCACACGAAACGCCATTGTTCTTCTGCCCAATTTCTGTGTTCAAGAGCCCATTGATATCGAATCCTACGATTGTGCATTGCTATAGGTGGTACCCGTAGCGGTCTTCGGGAATGAAGGTTCACTTCATGCAAGCGGTTTCTGACTGTTTGGTCGCTAATTAAGTTCCCTGAAGAGTGATGAAGCCTCACGGCTAACATCATGGCGGTTATTGTTGGAGCTCTTCGAGTTAAGATTTGAATGTATCGGTCTTGTCTCCGTGTGGTGCAGCGATACCGTCCTCCATGGCACTCAGCCACGGTACCAGTGCTTCGGTAACGTGTCCAAAGTCGACTGATAACACTCTGACTTGTATTCAGAGCTAAAGCCACAGTACGTTGCCGGGAACCAGCTTCTATCATTCCCACGGCTCTGAGCATTTCTTCCCTGCTTAAATGACGTCGCCGCTCCATAATAACGTTGGTTTTAATCAGTAGTAGGGAAACAGTAGCACTAATAATGTCTTCAATGCGTTGTATGTTTTTATAGGGAAAATATTGACAGCTGATTTTCATCTTTTACTCGAATTTGATTTACAGTTCTGATTCAAATTATGAAATGCACCAAAAAGGATCCATATAAATTTATAAAATCATAAATTTATTACAAAGCCACATCTCAATCTCAAGAAATCCGCATAAAAATGCTTGATCCCTAGACACTTTTGATGTGTGTAGAACGACCTTCACCGATCGAGTAACCGGACGAAATGTGTTTTATATGAATTAAAATATGTTGAAGAATGTGACGGTGATGGGTTGCCTCATAAAATCCTGTCAAGGATATTTTTAATTAATTTTATAAAAGGTCATTTTTTTTCAATACCTTCACCGATAGAGTAACCAAAGAAAATTAACACCAATTGAAAGTCCGAAGTCTATAGAATATGCTAACGTAGGGTTGCCTACCTTTTTCTTGTCAAGGATATAGGGTTGCCTAATTTGAACAGGTGATAAAAAAATGCTACCTTCACCGATCGAGTAACCAAATAAATAATATATCAAAATAAAGACATGTTTTTTACGAATACGATGGTATACGGTTGCCTATGAAAAACTTGTCAGAAATTAGGGTTGCCAAGCGTTGAAGTTTGAAAATTTTAGACGGTTGGAAGCACATGAGTAGATAAACGGACTAAGCTTCTTAAGAACGAGCAAAATTGTTACCTATTTTGGTAGGGTTGTCACAATAGGGTAGACAAATTAAACAAAAAATTATTAAATAGCTTTATTATTCAGTATGATAGAATCGAATCAAATAATTTAATTCAACTAAGCCAATTAAAGGCAATTTTGAATTGTCAAAGGACATTTTTAAAGATGTTTGGTCACCAATATATTAGAGACCAAACACCTACCTTCAAGAGGGCGCGCGTTGTCAAATAGACCGCGCTTCTTACATTTTCGTTCATATTATCATTACTACTACTCATCACAGGTATTTCTCATTTATAGTAGCCTCTAGCTATGTTATTGGGAGTAAAATAAAGAATATTCCGTCACTCGGGATGCTCTCTCCACTCCATAGATCGCACTTGTTTTAGCCCCCGCGCAGTCGTCCAAAAGACTACACGCGCCTGTCGTCGAAAAGGTTACGCGCGACGTTCAACGCGACATGCGCTCGTTACGCGGTCGTAGTGGTTCTTCTCAATCTTATCGAAATAGGCTTGTGTATTTGTTGTATTTTTCCCACGTTTTTATACACTTTCTTTTCTTGTTTGTTTATTTGTTTGTCGTTCCGGTTGAACTTTTGCAACTCAATTTTGAGGCACTTCCCGATAAGCTAGCAGGCTGAAATTTTGCACACGCTCTGAGTTTTGATGACAATACAAAGAATGACTAGCTAAAGAACGTCATAACAAATCCAATATGGCGGCCTCCCCAAGATGGCGGATGGCCTGTTTGACATGCACCCCCATGTTATGGGTATCAAATGAAAGGGTTTGCCGTCAGAAATACGAAAAAAAATAGTCACGTGGCTTAAATCCAATATGGCGGACGTCCAAGATGGCGGACAGGCTATTTGAAATGCACCCCCAAGATATTGGTATCAAATGAAAGGGTTTGCTGTCAGGAATATGAAAAAAAAAGTATTAAAAATTAAGTAGTATAAAAAAAAATATAGATTTGAAAAAACGTTGGGGCGTATCTTTGCTAGTTACACCCACGATCTATACACGCCATGTGAATATATCCCATAAATAATCCCTTAAATAATATACGACCCCACGTTTTGAGTGGCCCGTCTCTCAGCCCCGTAGGGTTATTTTCTTATTTTTAGGAAATTTAAAAACGTCAGGTATGACATCAAATAATGTTGTTTAAAAAGGAAAAAGTTTTGGATTACGTAAAAAACCTATGTATTTAAGGATAAGATAACACATAAAAAAATCGGAAGAGCAATTTTTCACTAGAAGTTAGAGCGCTTTATGTAAAAAGTTGATTTGAAGTGACACTGAAATCGAAAATTTGTTGGATGTTTATATCCAACACACGACACGACACGCACTTGGCCGTTTTATTTTTGCTAAGACCGAGACCTTCGTAGCCTTTATTTTCTTATAAAATTTATCCCTACAGCTATGTATTATACCTTTCTAAATTTGTCCTTACGTCTAGTTTTATGTAAAATAAACATATTTTACATACAACAATAAATAAAAAAATCCTAGAACTAAAACTATTAAAGTTTCACAAGAACTAAAGTTTGATTTCACAAAAATTGCAATAACTTGAAAACTACTGGACCGATCTTCATGAAACAACTTGTGGATCTATTTTTGTGAAGAAACACAAGCCTTTTAAATACTTTAATTGAAAAACATACATAAACAAAAAAGTGAGTTTTCAAGTTACGTAATAATGTAAGTTTTAAACTTTTACAATTTTCCACTAAAAAGCTTATCTAATTAGAAAGTAATAAGAACGTACAAGTTCACTTGTCTTACAAACACACTTGTCTTAAAAATCACCTTATAAATCACACTGTTCAACGGCAAAGGCCCTCCCACTACTTGCACCCCTTGTCGTTGCGTGGGTCTCGTCGCCGACAATCACCTTCTTTCATCATTATGCCAAATTTCAGTTCCGGAGGAATTTTTCGGACCACATATGCCTCGTTGACTGGACTATTGGAATGGGTATCTACGGTACTTTCACAGTTATTATGTCTTGTGACTGGGACTGTAACACCATAACTATTTTTGTACTAACTTTATTTTAGGTCTTTTGACAATTCAAAATTGTCTTGGTTGCATTAAATTATTTGATTTGATTTGATTTGATTCTATCATACTAGATAATAAAACTATTTAACATATTTTTTGTTTAATTTGTCTTACCCTATGGCCCATTGTGACAACCCTACCAAAAAATGTAACAATTTTGCTCGTTCATAATAAGCTTAATCCGTTTATCTACTCATGTGCTTCCAACCGTCTAAAATTTTCAAACTTCAACGCTTGGCAACCCTAATTTCTGACAAGTTTTTCATAGGCAACCGTATACCATCGTATTCGTAAAAAAAATGTCTTTATTTTGATATATAATTTATTTGGTTACTCGATCGGTGAAGGTAGCATTTTTTTATCACCTGTTCAAATTAGGCAACCCTATATCCTTGACAAGAAAAAGGTAGGCAACCCTACGTTAGCATATTCTATAGACTTCGGACTTTCAATTGGTGTTAATTTTCTTTGGTTACTCTATCGGTGAAGGTATTGAAAAAAACTGACCTTTTATAAAATTAATTAAAAATATCCTTGACAGGATTTTATGAGGCAACCCATCACCGTCACATTCTTCAACATATTTTAATTCATATAAAACACATTTCGTCCGGTTACTCGATCGGTGAAGGTCGTTCTATATACGTATCTTAGACTATTAGCGTATTCGTAAAAATGTGAGATTAATATACTGTCTGTCCGTACATTGTGTAGCTCTCATTACAAAATGCAAAGACTATTTTGTTCTCAATGCAAATTTTTTGATAAAATTTTCCATTTAAAAACATGAGATTTTGTCATTTCTTAAAATTAAAACTTTTCACGTTATAGAGCATAACGAGTATACTGTCACGACATCTTTATCAATGTTATAAGTAAAGCTGAAGAGTTTCTTTTGTTAAACGCACTTATCTTTAGAACACCCTTGTTGTAAGTTCGCCACAAAAATATAATTCGCCACGAAAAAAGTACCTATGTATGAATAAGCCAAATGTTTTTGTTTTTGGAACGAAGTTCCTTATCGCGCGTTGTGAAAGGGGGCTGGACGGAAAAAAATCTTAAAAGTTGTCACGACACTTTTATCCGACTGCGCGACGCAAAGGAGGGTAATGTGTTTATTACCATGGAATGGAATGGAATGGAATGGAATGGACTGGACTGGCCTGGACTGGAGTGGAGTGGAGTGGAGTGGAGTGACGCTATAACTCCAGAACGCACGAACCGATTTCCACGGTTTTGCATTCGTTGGAAAGGTCTCGGGCTCCGTGAGGTTTATAGCAAAGAAAATTCAGGAAAAAGGATCTGCGTAAGAAGTCGCGGCCAGAAGCTAGTTTCTTTATAAAATAGAAACTTTGAAAGAATTTTGAGTTTAAAAAGAAAAGTGAAAACAAAATGGAACCCGTCTCCCAGAGAAATCAAAACGAGTAATCAAGTAGAAAACGGAGATATCTCTTCTAATACATATTTTGTTCGCTACAAACAGCTATCTATGCTTCCACGGACAATAAAACTGCATTCTATTATAGTATCGTCAAGTAATTTTCTAAAGAGGTTCAAGTTTATAGGTACAAAATAATTTAAAGTACTTAAGTTATTATAGTTGGGTTATGTTCGTAGCAATAAGCTAAGAAACCAGAACATTGTTCTAGAAATGGTTCTATAAGTATATTGCCTTCTCAGAGGTTGAGTTTTACGCAAAATTAAAATAGCCTCTTCTATTATTACATAAATATTGCACCCTGGGCAATCCGCCAGCTACCATCTTGCTGATTATAATGTATGAAATAATGTAATACAACATGAAATGAACGCTTTTGCCCTTACCGGTGACATTATAAATATTGATTAGGTCCAGTTGTATTACCTGGCCTAAATCTGTATTATAATGCGTATTTGATTTGTTTTTTTCTAGCCTAACCTTACAGAATCCTGGGCAAAGACCTACCTCCATTCCTTCCATCTTATGGGAAACCATGCGTCTTCCTTCTAGTTTGAATTCGTTTTAGTTCTTTCCTATGTCGGGGTCAATATAAGGCCGTCTGGATGCTGGTGCCTGTCAGGGTCGCGGAATTATATGCGGCTATGGCCCAGCACATACCACTGGAGGCGCGGCGGAGCGCATTTTGAGATAACAATTTAATATAAACCTTATCTTCCTTGATATACAGTCGCGCGTATTCTCTTGTGGTAGCTTGAGGGCGCTCCAAGCACCGAAACCGAATTTATTCTTATAATGACCGTATGTCAAGGTAGTTAAGGTTTATATTAAATTGGTTTTCTTAAAGTGCGCTCCGCTGCGCTTCCAGCGATGTGCGCTGGGCCTATTGCAGGATCACCGTGGATTTTAGTCAGTACAAGTTTGAGAGTATGGGCAGGAGGATTCATTTGATGATTTTACCACGATAAAAAAAAAAACCTGATGCAGCTGATCTTCAAAATACGGTAACTGGACATCATAGTTCTTGTTATACTTGGGGACTCCACGAATTTAATTGGTTCATAGCTTTCCAGCCATAGAAATGAAAGAGATTCCTCCTGTAGATTATGCCAAAAGGTTGGTAAAAAACCCAAGATCGGACACTTTACCTTTATAAAAGTAAAAAAATATTTTTTGGGTAATAAAAGGCCACGATTGAAAAGATCCGATATCTTTTGAAATATGTACGTAAATGTTGCTCAAAGGATAATAATCTCTTGTAATACTGTGTATAAAATTCTAAGAAGGAAATAATTCTAACTAATAATTGTTATCAATGCGAAAATAAGTATGTTTGTTACCTTAACCACTGAAGCGATCATTGTATACAATATAATAAATGTCCTGGTTCGGGGAGACTTACTCAATTTTGTTACTGAACTCAACCCCAATGGTAGCCATTTTTATTTGCCAATTTTGTACCAATTTGACCGAAACCGGATACTACTACGTTGTCAGGCATAAAGAGAAGTAACGGATGTACATTTTTCCCGGTGAAAACCTACTTGTCTTGTCTTGTGAAATAAATGCAACAATAACGTTCAAATGATAATAATAGATGATGCCACATATTATCTTCTTCTTCAACCAATACTGAGTGTAGGTCTCTTCCAATCTTTCCACTTCTGGCGTATCCACACCAGCACTTTTCTGTCCCATCTTCCAACCAGTCTACGGCATTATGGCCCGCGCACTAACACAAATATACGATTTGATTTCATTGCCCAATTGTAAATAAACGCGAGCAAAATCTCGGGCAAAACGTAATAAATATTTTCGTGACTTAAACCCCTTCTACACGGTCAGACCTGACCGCCTGACAGAGGTGACCTTGGTCCGGTGGGAATGAAAATCTACCGTGTAGACGTTTGGTCGTGCGACCAAATATGGGCGGAGTCAATCGACCTTTGGATAACCTTGGTCGGGAGCGCATCCGTCCCGACAGGCTGCGTCCGCGGTCGACCGGACCGTCAGCCGACAGCGTTCCAGACGGTGGGGTACTGTTGACGCGACCAAGGGCACCTCTGTCAGGCGGTCGGATTGATCGTGTAGAAGGGGTTTTATTGTCAGTCTTGAAATTGATAATAATGGTCGGCAATCGACTGAAAGTTGATTTATTGATAAAAATGGTATTTTCGTTGAGAAATGAAGATGTTTTTTAAAGCATAATGACTCTAATTTAAGTGAGGGTGAGGGTCAAACTGAGCAGATAAAATTGATATTTGTGAAGAGAAGTGATAATGATTTCCGGACGTGATTTTTTATGTCGATGAAAAAGCTATCAGCTAGACTAATTTATTTATCATTTGCCCGTTCTCGACCAAGCTGACCTGATTACAAAATTAATGATGATGACTAGGTTTTGCCTACGGGAAAGTGAAACCTTGATGAAAAGTAAACTATGTTCTCTGTGATGTCCTGATACTAACTAGATATCGACATTTTTTTTTATCTTACCTTAATTATTAAGGCATAAGTCGGGCCTAAAATACCAATTTTCGGTTTCGTTTTCACTCTTTTGCTTTTCTTCCTTGATCAAAGGCTTGTCTTGAAATAAACTGTTTTGAACTAATTGTCCTAAAGATTTAATCTTTGCACAGAAGATAAACATGTAATACCATTTCAAGATAAGGTTTTCATCAAAACTTAATGTTATTGAAGTAGTGTTCAATTTCCTGTAGCACTGAGTCTTTGTACAATCGACAAAGTTGAATCATGACCCACCATAAGCTTATTTTCTAACAGACATTCAAATACAATTAGGTCCACATTTGCGTAAACATACATATCCATGGGAACGACTTTGATCTTTGTCAATTTGACGGATTCAAACGATTTTTTGTCAAAATGGGTCATGATTCAACTTTGTCGACTGTACATTAAATGGTATGATCCTATTGTGTAGTGTTAGTTCTCAAAAAATCCGTCTAGACAGTTGTCGCTGTGGTGCATTTAGTTAACGAAGGGTCAGAATTGTCGGGCATGCGGATGGCGAGTAAAGGATGTCTCGCCGTTCGATCATGACCATGCCCGGGCCGACAGACGGCTCATCAGGTTCGAACGCGCGCTATAAGAGGATCGTCTACCGAGCGCTCGTCCATACTAAAAGAGAAAACGTTTTTCTACCCCTAAATGTTATCCTATCTCAATGATTTTTTAGAATGCTTTTTTCTTTTTTCAAAAGTAACTCTTAGACGCCTGTAACTTTCAAACTATTATACATTTTGAAAAAAAGAAAACCTTTAAACCTAGTTTTGTACTGTGTCAGAAGCATTCTAAAAAATCATTGAGATAGGATAACATTTAGGGGAAGGAACTCGTTTTCTCTTTTAGTATGGACGAGCGCTCGGTAGACGATCCTTTTTAAGAGCTGTGTTCAATTTAACGGGGTCCCTATAGAGGTTCAAAAGCCTGCCGGGGTCACAGGACTGTTTTAATAGGTAACCATGACCCTGAATCGTTAAGGGCTATTGGAACACCGTGGATTTTAGACGACGATGTTTTTATACATTATATCCAATAAACATGTCATTTCTCGAACTTTAACACGCTGTATAAGCCTGTTTAAAAATCTGATCAATTAACAGTATAGCTCTCCATCTTGATTGATAATAATCGAGTACCAAAATGCAATTTTAAATATGTAATGCGATGGCCACACTAACGGGAAAAGCCGTTAAATGACAGTCAGTGGACTTTTATAAAATCCACTGACGGACGGATGGATATAATCAATCAGGACAAATGTTTGTGTGATGAGCACGATCATTTGTTCTGCGACTGGGTGTAATTTATCAATAACATGTATGTATTTAGAAATATTTATGTATGTTTATCAGTTGTCTAGTACCCATAACACAAGCTCTGCTTAGCTTGGGACTAGATGGCGTTGTGTTGTGTGATAGGTGTGGAATATTATTATTATTATTATTCCTAAACTGCCACAACGAAAGCCGCTGTGTAGTTTAAAAAAAAAATTGAACTAATTAGAAGTAGTAGTATTTTAGACCGACTATTCAATAATATTAATGTTGTGATGTGATTTATCAAGCACATCCGGTGGAGGGTCATTCAACGCTTGCAGCAAACGTTTGCGAATTCTAATTCGACTACAACACCATCTAGAGAACCTTGTGCGCATCTCTCACCCTTGACGAACTGTGAATTCCCCATAGCGACAACCAGTTCACCGACTTTTTTTGGAACTAAAGCGACATAACTGCTTAACTTTTTCTTGACAAAGTAAAAACTCCCTTTTAGTTCAAATATTCAACTCGAAATTCAGAATTTCCTTACATGTGCACTAGAATTTTGGAATCCGTAGCACCTGTAACAACTCATGACTCATCCGTCTGAACCAAACTGAATGAAAATATTTCAGGCCAAATGGCAGGTAATACTGCAACGAACAAAAAAACAATTACACAAATCGGAGCAAAAAGCTCTGAGTAATCGGTGTACGTACATACATAAAAAGATACAAATACCGATCGAATTGAGAACCTCCTCCTTTTTAAGTTGGTTATAAATTAAAATAGTGATGACACGACAGTTTTGTGATGCCAGTTTGATTATTTGATGAAAAAGGAAGATGAAGAAACGCTATGTAGCCCAAGATACTTGTGGAAATTTCCAAACGAGCTCTGGATGTATGGATTTTCCTTATTTAAAGACGAAAAATGTGAAAAAGTACCCATTATAATATATTGCTTGAAGATCTTTGAGTTGTTAGTCACGTGTTTGGGCACAAGTGTACTGGGATAACGACAACCCTTTTTTATGTATGTACTGCTCTTTCTTCATAAAAGTAACACCTGATAGGTTTCTCAAAAAACTTTTTCTAGATTTATTGCGTCACTTAGTAGAAGAACAGACTAACTTTGTCAAATCGACGCAATTGCTGAGCGGTTGACTGTTGCGGTATGTGTCGCGGATTCAATTACCGTACGGAACGAATATTTTATTAGGGTAGTTTACTGCATAAATAAATTTAAAATCTGTTTTGTCCGTAATTTTTTTTAACAACATTTCCCACTCACTAGAAATTTCTTCCTGTATCGTGGGTGCGTTTACAAAAATAATAAAGTCACATACACAAACACCCAGACCCGAAACAACTACTTGTAGATCATACAAATATTTGCTCCGTGCGGGAATAGAACCCGCAACACGCAGCGCAGCAGTCCAATCGCTCAGCCACTGCGCTAACCGTGCCGTCCGTAATAAAATTGGAGTATTGAAAAATAACAAATACGTATTTTTTGTGTTTTCAGGGGGGGTATTACAACGTCTTAAAAACAGGCTTATTCCAGTGAGTGAACAAGATGGCGCTACACGACTTGTATAGCTCTGTCACTTTCACTCGCCGGAATAAGCCTGGTTTTAAGACGTTGTAATAACCCCCCAGTTCAATAAATGTTGACAAAGATAAAACTAATTGAAATTTGGGAGTGGAGGCTGGTGACACTAGTCACAACACCAGACCTGTAAAATTGTACCGACCGAGAGACGTTTTGTGATTTTTAGCAGCTTTGTATTTTGGCAATTATGGTTTACTTAACAAAAAAAAAAATACGGGTCAAATATTTTTTGATAATCTATCTTTCGGACTAAAATAAAATAGCCTATTATCACAGGTCTAAGACAGAAACTAAGTAAGGTTTCATTTCCATTTTAACTTACATTTTTATTCTTCCTCCAGGCGGCAGAGAGCGGCAATGTCGAGGACTTCATGCGTTTGTACCTCAGCGAGCCATCACGGCTAGCTGTGAGGGACGGCCGCGGTCGCACTGCAGCGCACCAAGCGGCTGCTAGAAACAACACAAATATACTGCATTTCATCAACAACTATGGTGGAGGTAGGTTATCTTTTTGTTAGCGACTCAATGACAGTCAGCCTCATTTAGACGGAGCATGAACTCGAATGCGAGTTTCACTACATTACGGTATTTATTTGATCAACTGAATTCGTTGTACCTTTAAAGACCGCAATGTAACGCAACTCGGGTGCGAGTTCTTGCATAGTCTAAATGAGGCTTAAAAATGAAAATCGTCCTTGCTTCTGCGATATAATGATGAAATTCGACTGATTTACTTCGCCGTGGCGAGCGCGTTTTGTTTTTCATCTACCCGTTCGTACATAATTATATCCGTGACATATAAGTCGTAGTGATAAGGATGATTTTCCCTAGTAGTTGAAATTGGTCGGATTGCGTTGCATCGCGTCACCAGGGCCTCAAGTCTGCTAATTTTATTTAACTCACATGCTATTGATATTCAATTGAGACTCAATCACGACTCCATTACGATTAGAACAAATTTGGTATTCTGCAAAAACTTGTATTAGTTCAATAGAGTCGTAATGGAATCGTAGTGTAATTGTAATTGACTCTCAGTTGAACAGTTATAAGTATTGCCATTAGAGAGTAGAATACCGATAAAGTCCACAATCGATTTACAATTGTAACACGATTGAAGAGCAGACTAGCAAATATTCTGATAGCAGTTCAATGGAATGTCACTGGAAAACCATTGGTCTAAATTAGTAGCAGAATACCAAATGTAGTTAAAACTGCTACTGAGATCCAATTGATATTCAATTGAGTCATTACTAAATTAGCAGAATTGGGGCCCAGTAAGTTTGATAAGAACGTAGCATTTGCAACTGGTGTGACTATAAGGTTAATTCACGTAATTTTATGACGCGTCGATGAAGTAGTAGTGCAGTTGCAGTTCGAGTGATAAACGGTATACTTGTAATCTTTGAACTGCGCGTAAGTTGCGCGTGAACTACGACACGACAACCAAACTGTACCAAACTCACTCATGGTGTGGCCACAGGAGAGAAAAAATATTGCCCACTAAATAATTAATCGAATGGAATCGATTAAATTTCAATGAATATGACATTAATAAAATATTAAAATAATACCCCCGTACAGATTTTAGTGCTGATTCACAATCAAGATTCACGATCATGTTGCGATCCAAACCACGCACCAAAGACGCTCGACAGTAGAATACCGATAATGCGCTCGTGTGACGCGAACTTGACGCGAGCGTCTCTGACAGCGGAAGAGACTACGAAAAGCGTTGTTTTGATCGAAACTTAACTGCAACAGCACTTGTTTAGTTACGTGAATTTGAGCTAAAGGTGGACATCGCTCAGGAAATATTTCAATATCGTAGCAGATAGCGCTTTGTGGTGTCTGCCTACCCCTACGGGAAAACTGATTTAGTAGGATGGGATTAGTAAGATAGCTAAGGGCTGATTTTTCAATAGACGGATAACTTTTATCTCAGGAATAAAAATGGCGGTTTGACAGCTTATCCATGGAAAATATTATGTCAAACCGCTATTTTTATTCCTCAGATAAAAGTTATCTGACTATTGAAAAATCAGTTATCTTACTAATCCTATCCTACTAATGAAAACCCTGTTAATGTTTGTTACCTTTTCACGCAAAAACACCGCCACCACCAAATAATAAAGATCACATAGGATACGTTTTTATCCCGATTTTATGTTACAGTGGGATAATTTTTGAGTTGTAGCGGATGAAACCGCTGACTGGTGACTAGTATCAATTATTACTTTAGGGAAACCCGTTTTGTATGGTAAAACTAAACTTAAAATACTCCAACGTCGCATAAAAAGGAAGCAACAAATTTTCAAAAGAAAAGTCGTTTTCCAGATAATTTGTTATTGTTGTACAATTTTACTTAGTTTTATGTGCTTAAATGGATTTTTGATGGCCATTTTAACATTCTACACTTTTATTACATAAGCCTGAGGGTTTAGTTTACCTACCCAGAATACAACTAACAATAATTTATTTCTCTATTACGATAATCGCATTTGTTAATGATACAATAATAAATGCTTGCTTAAAAATCTTTCAATAAATTCAGTAGCTTAAATACTCAATACTTTATAATTGTATTCCATAATGTTAACTAAATGCAGTAGTATTTAATATAATAATAATATTCCACAACTTTCACACAACGCCATCTAGTCCCAAGCTAAGCAGAGCTTGTGTTATGGGTACTAAACAACTGATAAACATACTTATATAAATTTCTAATTACATACATGTTATTGATAAATTACACCCAGACACAGAACAAATGATCGTGCTCATCACACAAACATTTGTCCTGAGTGGGAATCGAACCCACGACCTCCGGCATAGCAGTCAGGGTCACTGACCACTAGACCAACAGGCCAGTATTGTGACGACGACGGCACGATTGGCGCAGTGGTTGAGCGTTCGACTGCTGCAGAGTGTCGCGGGTTCGATTCCCTCATGGAACGAATTTTAATATTTTTTCTATGAGATTTTCTAAAAGTAGTTTTTTTTTTAATATTCCACAACTATCACACAACGCCATCTAGTCCGAAGCTAAGCAGAGCTTGTGTTATGGGTACTAGACAACTGATAAACATACTTATATATTTCTAAATACTTAAATATTATAGATAAAGTTACTCCAGGTTTGAGTGTTAGTTACGCACCCAAGACACAGGAAAAATTCCTAGTGTGGGGCAAAGTTAAAAAAAAAACCTCAAAATATGATTTACGTTAGATTCTGATATTTAAAATTTTCCTCCTCCTCCCGTGGTGATGAGAGTCCGTGAGCGCGCGGTATCGGTCAATTCACCCCTTCGCGCGACGCTACCCCGCAGGCGCAACGCCCCCTAGGCCGGTAAAATAAACCTTTCAGCATTTAACTAAGTATCGCGGACGTGATTACTTGTTGCACATGTCTGATAGGTAGCTCTCTCCTCTAATATGTCAACGGTATTGCATTCTGTTGTTGAGATGTCCATTCGTCTTGCCGGATTCGGTATTAGAGGTGGATCCGGATCTCATTGCTTCACAAAACAAAATAATACCGTCATTTTGGGATTCCTTCTTCGTGGAGGTGCTGGTAAGTTCAATTTTTGTTTTTTTTTTAAACGTAACTTATATTTTCGTTACTAGTAAAGTTTATAAATCTAGAAGCAACGCTTATTTTACTTTACTTATTTCTAACTAGCTGACCCGGCGAACTCCGTACCGCCTGAGAAACGATTAAAAAAAAACCTTTTAAACCTTCCCTGGACTTTCCAAAATAATTCAAAACCAAAATCAGCCAAATCGGCCCAGCCGTTCTCGAGTTATAATCAGACTAACGAACAACAATTCATTTTTATTTATATAGAAGTTATGTATAAAACGAGATTTCTGTTTTGTTTACTTGTTTTCATAGCAACGCAACGTGCCAGTGTCAATATTTCAGACCATAAATATGCAAAAGGCTTTTTTGATAATACATGTTCCTTCTTAAAAATCAAAAACTAATCTAATGATTAGCTTCTGTTTACAAGCTTATGTTTTTAATGTTAATTAGACAGTGTAAATGGATATTTATCCGGATTTTTTCAGAGGGTTATGTTTTAAAACATAAAATGAAAAAATATCGAGTTAAAACATTAGCACGTGATTTAAAATTTTATAAACTTCAATTAGCATTTTGACGAACATGTAGCTCTAATAGACTAACAATGTTTACAAATAAAATTAATATAATTTATTAATTAAATTACCTACATCATTATGACTTGTTCAATGTTCATGTTCCAATAACAGTTTTTTTAACTATCAAAGGGATATAATAAGAATGTGATATTTATAATGAGAACAACAAGGAAATATAATAATATTATGCCGGTATACAATATTATAATTATTATACAGTGGGAGGCACATTGTGATACAAAAATTTTTACATGATTCTAAACCCTTCGTCGTCCCATCTTTTAGAAACAAAAAATTACATATAATTTTTTTTTGTGTCTGAAAGAGAAATAAACTGCTCTCATTATTATCTTTCTTTAAAACGTGATTAAATATCCCCCACGGCACTAACATTCTTAGATAAAAATCATTATTTTCAATACAAGTATAGCAAATAAACAAAAAAAGTTGTTTGATCTCATATCCAAAAGAGCTTCAAAGAAAATAAAATCAGCCCACATAAGTACTATACATATAAAGAATTTTCTCCTAATTAGCTCATTTGCTAAATAAAATAATTGCCAAATATACCTAAACATTGTTTACCTAGCCTTATAAATTATATTATTAGTTTAAATATCGATATTGTGTTTCATTATTGTTTAGTTCAGTACCCTTAGCACGAGTTTTCAGTATTTGAGACGTAAAGTAATTAACTGGAACTTTGACAATTTCAAATTGACAATTTTCAAGGAAAAAATTAGTTCCTTCTTCGCACACCAGAGGCGCTGTTCCATTTTTCATACAAGAAACGCTGTAAATACTGGAAAGACGCTGTAAAGTAAAAGAGTGAAAACTCGTGCTAAGAGTACAGATTAAAAACGGATTACTGATTGGTAATCTTAAATATCTCTTAACCTACGCGTTTTTCTATTTGGGAATGCCTATCCATAACAGCCAGCTACTTTTGCCTCGACGTTCATATTTGTATTATTACTTTCTTTTACTAATTAGCTGAATTCGCGTTTACGTTAAAATCTGTTCTGAATGATTTCCGCTTCATTGTTACAAACGTTGCCCCACACTTCATAATTATCTGGGTTCGAACCCACGATCCACAATTCGACACTGGGTCACTACTCCTCTAAGTCAAGGACAGATACTGTATTACCACAGAGTACTGAGTATAGCGTATGACTGTATGACAGATAATAGACACGTCTATGTACCCGAATGAGCGTCGGGTACATAATAGACGTGTGAAAGTTTTCGCATCAATCACATAAATATAATACGAGCATATTTATTTTATACAACGTGTAACGTTAATAGCGCAAAACCTCTCGTGGGGGAACTCAGCCCATGTTACTGAACAATGTTTGTTCTAAAACTTTTGGAAAAAATAATTAAAAAAAAAGATTTTTCATAAAAATTGAGAAATTGATCGAGCCCATCAGTATGAAAAATCATTTTTTTAAATTTTTTTTTCAAAAGATGAAAAAAAGAAACAGCTTATGCTAGTGATCACAAATTTTTGATGTGTGTGTATCTGCAACATGTCAGTACCTAGTTAAAACGCGTGAAACTAGTGAAAACGCGGCTTAAACTGCATTGCGGTTTTATTTAGTAGTCCGAAGATATTGGATTTATTCCCATGATGGAAATCCTCATATCTCTTATTTCAATATGTTGCAATATGTATGTTCCAATAAGTCAAGGCTTCTAGTACTTTCAAGCACTTTTGATTCTTCAATTTACTGCTGACATGTTTTTCAAAGATGTCGTTTTAAGTGTAGTATTTTAATTCTGGCATGCTTAGTAAAGTTTAGTACCCATGTACAAATTTTGAGAGATGTAGTATCCAGTCCGGCGTCGAAGCACGGAAGGACATAGCAATGCGGCAAGATCTTTAAAAAAAAGCTAATGTTTCTGGACAGGGAGTTAGACAAAATAGATTTTTACTATAGTAAACTTATTTTATGTACTTTTCAATTTTGATAATAAAAGTCCAAAAAAAATTGGTAGGTGCTATTATGTTATTTTTTTTGGAAATTAAGAACCCAGAACATAATTTAGGGTTGCAAAGTATTACTTTGAACTCGCCCCTCATGTTCAGATCTGCTTTCAAGTATGAGTTTTGAAAACTCATCTAAAGCACCGCTTACCACTGTAAGCAATCAAGGAACTTATTCCGAGCTTAGTTATAACTTTTCAAAGCAATACAGACGTCAGTTTTATAACTTTGCAAATGATAAATGCGCCAACTGGACATTGCTGTGAAAGTAAAACTGCCTGGACTATGTCAAAGAGGCTTAGTAGAACAAGGATGTTAATCTATGAAGGGAATAATTATGCGATAAACCCTGACTAGTTGTCAGACTTTAAAACTTCTGACTGTGATTGACGACTGTCAAAGATCTAGGTACAAATGACAGCCGGGACCAACGGCTTTACGTGATTTCCGAGGTACGGCGGAAACTCGCTATAACAGATGGTCACTCATCCACAGACCAACCTCGGCAAGCGTGGCTTACCCCGGAAGATCAGCCAGTGCGGCTGCAATTATTTAGCCACCATCATCATCATACTCGTGGTCCGTGTACGTGTGTCCAAAATCAAATAAATGTTTTTTCATTCTATTATGTAGACGGACAGTAGGAAGTTCTATTTTAAAATCAAAGTATCACCGGCATACCATAAAAAGTTAAACATCTTTTCAACACTCGTTTAAAAAAAGTGTTACTGCAAAACGACTCTTATGTCAACGTCAAATGCCGTTTTGAAGTTGAAAGCTGTTAAGGTAAAAGTCCACAGGTCGGCATCGTACGTATCGGACGCATCGCATCAAACGGATTTCTGTATCGGCAGCGATTGGATTGCCGACGCGAGTATCAGCAATCGGATTGCCGGTGCCACCTTCATCGCGTCCACTGATCGGCATTCCGTATGACGTCATCGGTACGCATCGCATGTAGGCATTGCCGATGAGCCGTCCGTACGATGCGGATCAGTGGACGCAGTTGTATGAGTTTTAATACAAGGCAAACTAAAATCCGTTACGTACGATACGCCCGATACGTGCGATGCGGACCTGTGGACGCTTACCATTATGGCGACTCAGTTTATTTCATGGAGGAACATGATAATAGTACTATGCTGGTTTCAAATGCTTCTTAATTTAGTTTATAAAACATTTTTTTTGTTCCAGATTTGAACGCTAAAGACAATTTTGGTAACACTCCGCTTCACGTGGCAGTAGAAAACGTTGCATTGGATGCCATCGAGTTCTTGCTGCAGCAGTAAGTAATAATATAATAATAATAATATTCCACAACCATCACACAACGCCATCTAGTCCCAAGCTAAGCAGAGCTTGTGTTATGGGTACTAGACAACTGATAAACATACTTATATATTTCTAAATACATACATATTATAGATAAATTACACCCAGACACAGAACAAATGATCGTGCTCATCACACAAACATTTGTCTTGGGTGGGAATCGAACCCACGACCTCCGGCACAGCAGTCAGGGTCACTAACCACTAGACCAACAGGCCAGTCAAATTATTACTACAATAAACCACTTTCAAATAAAAGTCAATATTGAAGCCCTATCGATCACATCATTGCTTACCATTAGACGAGATATTGGTCAATCGCGAACATATTCAAATCTAGACTTAAACGTCCTTACCATAAAAAGATAAACATCTCTCGAATCCTTGTCTAAAAAAGTGTAACTGCATAACGACCCTTTTATCAACGTAAAATCTCGTTTTAGACAAGTTAGTGTTTCTTTTACACAAGACGAAAAATATTTGATAAAAAAACCTGCCAAGTGCATGTCGGGCCACGCACAGTGTAGGGTTCCGTAGTTGCCCAACAAAATACTTATGCGAACTAACTAAACTGATTCGCTGAATTTAATTTTAAAAAGAAGAATTTTCAAAATCGGTCCAGGAGTCTTTGAGAAATCGGGGACAATACATAAAAAAAAAAGATTACGACGAATTTAGAACCTCCTCCTTTTTTTGAAGTTATTTAAAAATAGTTGACGATAAAAACCTACCTATCCCCAAAAAGTATATCCCTATAAAAGCTGTAAAAATAAAGTTGACAAACTTACATTTGCAGTTGAAAAGCATGTTCTCCGATACATTTTGTTTAAGAAAATATGATATCCAAGTACATTTTATAAGTTGGTGGACTATTACTCGTAAAGTTGTAAAGCCTACTCAGTCATGATAATTTTCTTTTAAATTTCGTTATATATACTACTATTGTGATTTTTTTCACACCCCCAAACATAACCGTTTAGCTGGTAGAGGGGGGGGACACTCGAGTCGAGCAAAATTTAGCACTTTAAAGCTTAATATTTCACAAACGAATTTTTTTATCAAAAAATTGTTAATGGAAACTCACATTATTTTTTAAAGACCTATTTATTGATACCCCACACTAAGGGATACGCGAGAAAGAAAAAAAACATCCCCACTTTACGTGTACAGGAGGTACCCTAAAAAAAAATATTTTTCGAGATTTTATTTTACCACTTTTTCGGCACAACAAATCCGTATATTTACACCAAATTACAGCTCTCTAGTACTGTGCGTCTCTGAGCTAAACTGCGGACAGACGGACGGACGGACGGACGGACGGACGGACATAGCGAAACTATAAGGGTTCCTTGTTGACTACGGAACCCTAAAAATGGTGTCTAACATCCTGTAGGTACTTGTATTTTACAAACCTTAATAATTAGGCTTCCTCTCCTAGAAAAAGGATTATGTCCCAGCAATGGGCCAAACCCAGGTATATCTTCATCATCAGCCTATAATGTTCCCACTGCTGGGACAAAGGCCTACTCTCTGTTAGAGGGAGTGGGCCATAATCCACCACGCAGGACCAGTGCGGGTTGATAGATGTCACAACATGTCTTCGAATTTAATGCTTAAACGACATGCCGGTTTCCTCACAATGTTTTCCTTCACCGTTTTGAGACGCCAGTTATATGGCTTGATGTTATTGTTTTTCAAGATTATAAGAAGTTTTTGAAAAAGTCTTAAATATCAAAATATATAGTACCTACCTAACGTTGCAAAACGTGACGAAGTTACCCTGTTTTTAGGGTTCCGTAGTCAACAAGGAACCCTTATAGTTTCGCCATGTCCGTCCGTCCGTCCGTCCGTCCGTCCGTCCGTCCGTCTGTCCGCAGTTTAGCTCAGAGACGCCCAGTACTAGAAAGCTGTAATTTGGTGTAAATATACGGATTTGTTGTGCCGAAAAAGTGGTAAAATAAAATCTCGTAAAATATTTTTTTTTAGGGTACCTCCTGTACACGTAAAGTGGGGATGTTTTTTTTATTTCTCGCGTACCCCTTAGTGTGGGGTATCATTAAATAGGTCTTTAAAAATTATTGATAGTTTCCATTAACAATTTTTTGATAAAAAGATTCGTTTGTGAAATATTAAGCTTTAAAGTGCTAATTTTTGCTCGACTCGAGTGTCCCCCCCCTCTACCAGCTAAACGGTTATGTTTGGGGGTGTGAAAAAATTCACAATAGTAGTATATATAACGAAGTTTGAAGGAAAATTATCATGACTAAGTAGGCTTTACAAGTTTACGAGTAATAGTCGACCAACTTATAAAACGTACTTGGATAGCATATTTTCCTAAACAAAATGTATCGCAGAACATGTTCTTCAACTGCAAATGTAAGTTTGTAAACTTTATTTTTACAGCTATAATAGGTGGGTATGTTTTGGGGATAGGTAGGTTTTTATTGTCAACTATTTTTAACTAACTTCAAAAAAAGGAGGAGGTTCTCAATTCGTCGTAATCTTTTTTTTATGTATTTTCCCCGATTTCTCAAAGACGCCTGGACCGATTTTGAAAATTCTTCTTTTTAAAATTAAATTCAGCGAATCACTTTAATTAGTTCGCATAAGTATTTTGATGGGCAACTACGGAACCCTACACTGTGCGTGGCCCGACACGCACTTCGCCGGTTTTTTTAATGTGACTAAGGTCAAAGGACGGCAATTATATTTCTGTTACGCCCTGAAACAGCATTTTATAGGTTTCAGGTTACAATTGAAAATAAGGAAAAGTTTTTCCAAAGTTGTTCGTTCTAATAAAGAAAGCATATTTTTCTTAAACAACTTTCACCAGCCTGAAGACTGAAATGTTAGCGTAACTAAATAAATAAATAAATAGGTACCTGTTACTACTCGTATTAAGGTTCAACTAGAATGGAAATCCGTTCTCACGCTTCAAATGATTTGAGAAACAGAACAACGCAGAATGTTTTCTATATACATACCTTACCTTATCACAAGATTTCTGTATTTTATACAACATTATTTTTTGTTTATGCGAAACCCGATACACCTGTCCAATATTTTTGTGTAAAGAATCTATGTACAAAATTTTAAAACCGTATCATAAAAAATCACAAAGTTATAAGCTTGCATATTACCTGGTTGTCCGTTCAAAACATGCTCATTTCGCGGTACACCAGCGTAAACCGCGTCTACTGTGTTAGACACTCGTGATATAATAGTTTGGCAATAGGTACCTTACCGTACGGTGATTGTATTGTAATTAGCTGGTAATAAAATTTAATTAAAATAATTTTAGAAAAAAATATAACATGGTGTAAAAATTACTGGAATCGAATCAGTTACTGATTCTGAACAAACTATATTCAGGTTTCGCATATACTAAAAATAATGTTGTATACAGCGTTCTTTATGTATTTACTGTGAGCATTTTATGGAACATTGAAAAAAAAAGCCGGGTGTGTACGAAAGAGAAACATTTTTTTTTCCATATATGTTTTAAACTGACATGGTCACTGTTACAAACATAGTTACAAATATTTGGGTTTAAAACGGGATATTTACCATGTTTATTATTTGTGATCATGGCGCTTGCAATAGTGCCGAAATATCGGAAATTCAAATAAACATGGTAAATAACCCGTTTTAAACCCATTTCTTTTTTCATCTTAACGTCAAACCCGTTTACTTTACATCAAAAAAGTCGATAAGTCTTGCTAAGACCTCAGTTCTAATTCTAAATGCACTTAGTGAGAATTGCAAGTCGAAAAATGCTAAAATCGGAAATCGTATACTAATTAAATTTTAAAACGTTTTTGTGGAAAAACCGGCGACGCTTTTTTTAATTGTGTTAAAATTATGAAATCATTTCTCCCTCCCAGGGCAGGGCCGGAGGGACTGTTAGGCTTGTACTGACTAAAATCCACGGTGTCCTTCAATAGCCCTTTACGTTCCGGGGTCACGGTAGCACGTTACTCCCGCGACCCCGAAACCGACGACATTAAAAATGAAATGAAAACTTCGACCTTGTGTTGAAATCTTCCTCAAAGTTTTTTACAAAAATTGTGAATGACTTCGTCATCATCGGAATTTCATGAAAGCGTGATCTCTCTATTATAATTATTAAATTAAGAAAAAAACAATTACAATTTATTTGATTGCAATCAATATTACCTACAACACCAGCAATTTGGACATCGTCATTATCATCACGGATTAAGGAACCAATACAAGTAAGCGAGAAGAAAAGCAGCACATCGTGCACTCAGTCACTAATTGTGAGGAGCCTTAATAAAAATATGAGAATTAAGGTCATGGCACATATAAATCAGCACCGCAACTGCACAGCTGCAGCACGGCGTCACCTTGAATTTAGGCTACGCTAGCCGTTAGCGTGCTAACTGTGCGTCGTCTACGAGGTGTCACCGTGAACATAACTGTTTTAAGGCATTTGTTTCGCTAGCAACTCGGAGTTGGCCCGCCCCGTGAGCACGCGGTCGGTGCGGCTTAAGCACGCCGCCCCGCGCCCGTCTGCTCGCTTGCAGCGCGCGGGTTGCGAGGCGAGTTGTATGGTAGCAGTAAGCGCGCTGACTCCCCGCCGTTGGCTTTTTCATATTGACATTATGAAATATATTATATGACACATTATTTATGTCTCTAATTTGAATGGCAGGTTAAGTGCTGGGTTGGAGCCGTGCCGTTGCCGTGCCGGTATAGTGTGTCATGACCTTTACTCGGAACGTGTATGTTAATCAGATTTTTTCGGATTTTTTTCCTGTTGCTGAAGAGAATTTAATAACTGTAACTGACATGCCTCGTACAGGCTTTAGTTTGGATAAAAGGAACGGAGTTTAAAACAAAAACTAAAACCTTGTTAATTTGTGTTGGCTTCACACGTGGACGTTAGTTTTAGAAAACTTTATTACTTTTTTCAGAATGTGTCAGGGTAAATAAATTGGATGCGGTTTTGCTTCTCTTTTACACATTTTTACTTCGAGATATAAACTGATTTTGTTAGGCAAATTAATTATTTTTTTGTAATAATGATAAAATGAGATTGGAACTTTAAGATTGTCATAGGAGTGTCCAAGCTCTACACTACTGTAGAGCCAGCAGGACAGAGTGATATCTAGTTTACATAATGTTATCAGTATCTTATCATTAAAATATCAGAAAACTTCTGGATTTTCCTGATAATTTGCTGGACGTTTTAAAATGGTTGATTTTGCAATATGACGGCACGGTCAGCGCAGTGGCTAAGCAATTGGACTGCTGCGCTGCATGTCACGGGTTCGACTCCCGCACGGAGCAAAAAAGTGTATGATCTACAAGTATTGTTTCGGGACTGGGCGTTTGGGTATGTTTATAAACGCACCCACGACCCAGGAGAAACATACAATGGGGCAATGTTATTATAAAATATATTGCTTCAATACGGGGGATATTAAATACGGGAGAGGCCTATGTTCAGCACTGGACGCCTACGGTCACTTCACACCGTGACGCGAAAGGTCGCGACGTGTCGCAACTATACTTCAAATATGTATATTTTCTCGTATCTAGTAAATAAAGTCAGATTTTGGGTCGCTATTAAAATGCAGCGCAGCGCCGCACTGCGTTGAGCTGCGTCGCGAAAGGTGTATCTTTTCGCGTAGGAAATAGAGTTAGGCCCTTCTCCCATTACGATACTTGTAGGGTACGATACTCGAGTGGAATACTGGTTGGATACTAGTTCGCCACTCGACGCTCCCATATTATGCTACTGAAAAATTACTAAATTTATTATTTGTGCTAACTCGATTTTTGTGTACGGACGTTATGTCAAGCGATTCGAGTGACGAAGAAGCACTTGCGGTTTTTCTGTTATATAGAAACAGAAGACGTCACCGCAAGAGTAGAAAATTCTAGATTCATCCATATATTGAAAGAAACATAAATTGTAGACTTTTTGTAGCAGCACAAGAACTACAACATGATGATAATAAATTTTTATCTTTCTACCGAATGTCTAAAGAGTCCTATCCGCATCTTGTGAGATACCTGGTGGCGACTAGTCTCCGATACTTGAGTCGCCTGTGCGTATCATAATGGGAGAAGGGCTTTATGTTTTGAGTAGCTCTATTGAATTAAATTGCGCGCAGCGTCACGTCTCGGTCTGTGCTGACCCTTACGGCTGAAATGATGATAATGGTTGCTTCAATAGAATAAATAACAATTATAAAATAATTTATTCGAATTCATATCATTTTAAGATTCCCTGAACAAAATCAAAAGTTTTCTAATCATGTTTCTAAGCCATCGAAGCGTACGGACGATTGTTTCGTCCGCCTTTCTGCAATCTATCTAATTTCCCTATCAAGTCTCCGATCAACTGTGCAACGTGGTTGACTCTATGTTTTGAAAATGAAGTGCGTAGCATCGTTTTTGTTACTGACAATCCGGCAAGTTGTCGTTGAATAAGCTACGTTATGATATTTATAGGCACTTACTTCACGAGACTGAAACAGTCGATTTTCCAACAAACTTAGTCTTAATTAATTATTTTTAAACGCATTAACGCATGCGACGCGCATCGCAAAGATGATTTTTTGTTATGCAACATTGATTTGGCTGTAATGTCAACGTGTTGTCTGGAAGTAGCTAGAAACTAGTCCAAGAGATGGCGCCACGTTACCGTAAAACGTTGAAACGAGGGAATAGAAAATTCAGCTTTTGAGTGTGAGTTGCGGTAGTATAATTGGAAAGGGTCAGCTCAGACCGAAACGTGACGCTGCGCACACATTCCAATTGAGCTACTCAAAATCCAACTCTATTTCATACACGATAAGATACACCTTTTTTCAACACAGCGCGACGTAGCGCGGTGCCGCGCTGCGTTTTAATAGCGCCTCTTAAGGTGATTGCTTCGATGTAGCGCGCGAAATTCAATTTTGTTTACGTTTTTTGCAATTTGCAGGCCAGTGACATGTTGTAACTTTATAAATATATGTGTTGCGGTAATAACAAGTATAATTTTAAATATAAAAATTATCAAAAAATTCGCTCCATCAGCTCTCACATAGAAAAGGTGCATCGTAGTTAGATTTCGGAGATTTTAACATGATGCACCTTTTCTATGTGAGAGCTGATGGAGCGAGTTTTTTGATAATTTTTATATTTAAAATTATACTTGTTATTACCGCAACCCATATATTTATAAAGCTACAACATGTCACTGGCCTGCAAATTGCAAAAAACGAAAAAAAAATTGAATTTCGCGGGCTGGTTGGAGCATCCCCCTTAACCTGACTTTATTTACTACAAGAAAAGATACAGATTTGCAGTATCGTTGCGTCACGTCGCGCCGCGTCGCGTCTTGGTATGAACTGACCGTAAGGCATCTGGAGTACTTATCCAGAAGACGCAGGTTCAAATCCCACTCGTAGCTGCATTTTTCTTTCCTCAAAAATCAAACTTAGTCCTATTTACTTTGTTTCAGCCGTGTCGACACCAGCATTTTGAACGACAAGAGTCAGGGTGCCCTACATTTGGCTACTGAATTAAACAGGGTAAGTTTCATCATCATCAGCCTATGTTCCCACAGCTGGGACACAGGCCTACTCTCTGTGAGAGCGAGCGGGCCCTAATCGACCACGCAGGCCCAGTGCGGGTTGGTAAGTTTACCTATAGCTTCCATCTTTTAAAGAAATTATTCAAATAGCATAGTCAACTTCTAGCGGAAAGGAGTGTAAGACACTTACTTACTAAAACCTCTTGTTCCATCTCACTCTTCTTGGTATCTCTGTCGTACTAGCACGCAGGCCTTTTACAATCACCCTATTCTCCGATTTTCATATCTAGTGGGATCCAGATGAAATCGCTTTTTACTGACGCTCACATAATTAAGTTGTCAATAAGCGATATCTTTGACTACATGAAGAAAAATATTTGTTGATATAGAAAATCAAAGGATATGAAGAAAATACCGGCGGAGAAAGGTCCTTCAGAAAACACTCATCTGGTTATAGAAACTAAACCCCATATTTTCGTACTCCTAAATTACCATTATCAGCATCATAGTATAAAGATTTCTCAAACGTTCTCTTACACCAGGTCACCGTACTCCAAACCTTTGCAAAGTACAAGGATCAGTTCAACGTGGAACTTGGAGGCGAACACGGCCGCACTGCGCTACACTTCGCCGCAATACACGACCACGACATCTGCGCCAAAATACTAGTAACGTATTCTTTAAAACAGTTTTCTTTGCAAAAAACCAAAATTTTGTTGAAAGCTTGCCAAAAATCGACAAGTTTTATTAATTTTTCAGAAACTAGTTAAAAAAACCTCCAAGAGTTGAAATCCAATCTACATAATACTAATATAATTATAAAGCTGAAGAATTTGTTTGTTTATTTAAATGCTCTAATAATATCAGTCGAAGGCGCGTGGAACACAACGCGCGTTGTGTTCCAAGCGCTCCCCTAGGGAACTGACGTTGCCTCCAAAGGGCCAAACGGTGAAACCGTAGGTAAAAGCTAGTGGACTATAAGGCTAGAATTTGTTCCGTATTTTGTAGAATGTGTTTTTTTTTAATCTTTCGGCTTTACCAAAACAATTTTATATTTATGCTAGTTTACATCGACACAGATCACAGACTTAGGCGCTGAACTCAAGAGAGCCTGTAACAACGGCTACTATCCAATCCACGAGGCAGCTAAGAACGCCTCTTCTAGAACAATGGAGGTGTTCCTCCAGTGGGGAGAATCCAAAGGCTGTTCCAGGGACTCAATGATATCCTTGTACGATAATGAAGGGAATGTGCCCTTGCACTCCGCTGTGCATGGAGGAGACATCAAGGCGGTTGAGCTTTGCCTAAAATCTGGAGCAAAGATATCAACACAACAGTACGATTTGTCAACGCCGGTACATCTAGCATGTGCTCAGGTATGTTGTCTTTCTTGCTCACATCTTCACATTTTCTAGACCTAAACTTAGACCACTCCACAAGCTGCCGCTGTTGCAGATAATATTGTTCGAAAATTTTCACCACGCCACTTTAAGCCACAGTTTACTTAGGGTCAATTTATACTAGCGCAGAGTCGAAGCGCATCGAAGCGTCTTTCTAAAACTGAAGTAACAATTTCAACCTTAACTCCACAGAGTAAAGCACACATTACTTCTAAGATTTTAAAAAGTCGCGCGCATTCTTCAGAACTCGCGCGTCTGCGCGTGAACATCGCTGATCGTGAATCGTGCGGCTTCGCTTTAGTTGTAAAGAATTTGACGCTTCGATGCGCTTCGACTCTGCGCTAGTATAAATTGACCCTTAGAGAAACGAGTGACCCGTGACCATTCTAGCAATGAGTTTTCTAGTCGCATCCAAAAAAGCAATTCCAGATTCTTTGATAACGTGGTTTTAACACTGCTATATTTTTCAGGGAGCCCTTGAGATAGTGAAGCTAATGTTCACTATGCAGCCAACGGAGAAACTTGCTTGCCTGACGTCTTGTGACGTCCAGAAGATGACTCCTGTCCACTGCGCTGCGATGTTCGACCATCCAGACATTGTGAACTACCTGATAACTGAGGGTTCTGATATCAATCCTCTGGATAAGGAGCGCAGGTCACCGTTATTGCTAGCTGCTTCGAGAGCTGGTTGGAGAACTGTACAGACTTTGGTAAGTTATATAAATAGTTACAAAATCTTTTTTCTCGATGGGAGGTGCTTACAAATAGGTTTACAGTTTGTAGTTACACGTTGTCGAATCTATCTATCTTTGGGCCATACAAATTAAATAAATAAATAAATAATAATATTCCACAACTATCACACAGCGCCATCTAGTCCCAAGCTAAGCAGAGCTTGTGTTATGGGTACTAGACAACTGATAAACATACTTATATATTTCTAAATACATGCATATTATAGATAAATTACACCCAGACACAGAACAATTAATTTCATTCGTGCGGGAATCAAACCGACTCGGCGTAGTAAAGCAGTCAATCTCCAACCAGTCGCAGTTTAATACAGGATTGTCTTGAGAACGCGGACAAATACCAATTTTATTGCTTTTAAAGCGTTTCTTTTTTGTATAATGGATTTTAGCAGAGTTTAGGTTGCTGTTCATCATTATCTGTTATTTTTTATCGGCAATAATAATAATATACATGGGTCATGATTATACAAATATATTGAAGACGTAGGACTATAAACTGAAAGCTTGCTTTGATATTCTCATCAGTAAACAACGCAAGAGCAACTTTCGGTTAAACTTGGAAATAGTAAACTAGTTACTTTCGCTCAGTACCCACAAAATGCAGCTCATTTGTATTTAAATGTTTTCTTTGAGCTTCAATTACACAAAGCTAGTTAATGAAACTAAGGAAACTCTAGGAGACGGTAGTTTGATTGATAGGAACCTTAAATCTGTTCTTTATTTCCAACATACATATTTATTTTACTTGAAAAATTGCTCAAGTGTTCTTACGCAACGATATGTAGAAGCAAGGGTGCCACTGAAATATGAACTGTATTTGCCAACTGTCTCAATCTGCGACACAGTTGTCGTAACTCTTGACCACTTTGTCGCTGATGGAGTGTTGTCTACAGTGCTCATGACGTGCGACAAATTGCCACTATCATTCATGTGGCAGAAACGCTAGTCTTGTATCGACTAGTATCTACTGTTAAGGCGATAGTAGACAGATCATTTATATAACCATCCGTTTAGAGAGATCGGTCTTCTTTGCCATTTCTTTTTGAACCGCATCTTATTCAGTTTAGATTTGTGATACAAGTATGCATTAAAATGATAAATGATTTGGCAAGTGATACTGTCATTTCAACATAACGTTACTAAAATGGGTTTTTAGGAATTTGTGTAATAACTACGTATTTTTTTGACAGGGACTGGATTATTGCCAATTGGATGAAGAAGAAACTACTTTATTAATGACTGTGATGACGATTTTTTGGATTTTATTTTAAAATAGGTCTCCTATGTAAACCGATCGGGCAAAATTGTTCGCAATAAATTACAATAATGTATATTCCTTTTAGGCGATGATATGGGTCGAGTTTTAATTACAAACTTCAAACAAATATTTGTTCTACATAAGAATAAGAGATAAGAACAATAAATATCCCTTTCGATAAAAGGGGTGCTTTATCAAACTTTTCTTTGATGAACTACAACTAGCTATCAAATTTAATCCTCGTGATCAATCTAAACGAGTGTTTAACCGAACAACAAAGAGATCTTAATGTGACAACAGAAACAGCTTAAAACTTCGTAATCTCACAATACTCTGGAGATATTATGTAAATACCGGAAAATGCTGTTTCAAACCCGCATAATCGATTGTAGGTATAAAGCGTTTATACGACAAAGGACATTTCGGGTCAACTTAATTTAACATACAGCTTATTTTTTTCCTCTGATATTGAGTTCATTTCACGTGAACCCGTTCTTTGAGCAGATTACAT
The DNA here is from genome assembly GCA_954870645.1 of Agrotis clavis. NCBI lineage: Eukaryota > Metazoa > Arthropoda > Insecta > Lepidoptera > Noctuidae > Agrotis > Agrotis clavis. The sequence goes on along the minus strand of OX940917.1, from coordinate 27,528,229 downwards.
GCCGAATGGTTGCTATTGGCTTAACAAAAGACCTGATATATTATGTGTGGTGTCTGTTAGGTCACGGTAAGAATTCTGATTGTACCTTTTATTTTGTCATTGCGCTGAATTCCAGGCGTGAAATACTTGTACATTTAATTCATCAGGGATCACGGTACTTACTAAAAACTTATGTTATCTGTTTGTTAAATCGTGATTTTTCTAAAAAAAATATTTGAGAAAAATATTGTATACTGTCGTTCGACTTTTAGAAAAATGTTAATACTACTTAGTGTTCAGTGTTTAACTCAAATGTCTCATCGTTCCTGCCGACTTCCGTAGTCCGTAGTGAAAATTTTCGCTCATGTTTATTTACTCTACGTGCGTCATAAACAAACGCGAAGTGGTCCACTTTGGCCTTAGATGAAGGACACTGGTAGTCAAGGGGAGAGCCTTTGCCCACAGTTAGATAATGCAGCAGCAGTAGTTGTAGTACTCTTAACTAAACGCAAAGGGGAATAAAAAATGACTTTCTTGTTTAACCACGGGGTCCTGCACGCACGCCTGCATCAAATCAACTTCACTATTGTATTCAGTTTTACGTCTATTTTAAATGCAAATACTTGTGACAGATAGAAAGTTTATAACTTGGATAGTGGATACCTACTAATGCTTCCTATTATATTACACAGGTGTTAACTGGGCAAAAAAGCTGGCATAACGTAAGGTATTCCATTCATAATGATGACAAATCAAACATCGCTTACAGATTCGTCTTGGCGCCGACATCGAATTGAAAGACATCAACTCCAGAAATGTTCTCCATCTGGTCGTGATGAATGGCGGCAGACTTGAGGAGTTCGCAGCTACTTGCAAGGTTAGTATTAACATTATGTACTTATATGTAACAATTTACTAATGGATAAATGAAGGAGGCCATGTGATGAGGAAGAATGACAATCATGTGACTAAGAGAATGATGGGTATGAATGTTGATGGATGGAGAGGAAGATGGAAGCCAAATAAAAGTTGGATAGATTGTATGAGGAATGATATGAATGTTTAAGGAGTACATGATGATTTAACGTCTGACAAGGGAGAATGGAAAAAAAAACGTGTTGCGCTGACTCCAAGTAAAATGGAATAAGAGCAGAAGATGATGATAACGTAACAGTTTACTAAATATTTTAGTTTAGTAAATGAGCAGTGATTTTCCATTACAGAAGGCTGCTATTAAGAATAGACCGTAATATCAAAGGAATGACAGGCCTGTTGGTCTAGTGGTTAGTGACCCTGACTGCTGTGCCGGAGGTCGTCGGGTTCGATTCCCACCCAGGAGAAATGTTTGTGTGATGAGCACGATCATTTGTTCTGTGTCTGGGTGTAATTTATCTATATTATGTATGTATTTAGAAATATATAAGTATGTTTATCAGTTGTCTAGTACCCATAACACAAGCTCTGCTTAGCTTGGGACTAGATGGCGTTGTGTGATGGTTGTGGATTATAAAAAAAAAATGCCTTTGATATTACAGTCTATTCTTAATAGCAGCCTTCTGTAAAATATACATAGGTAATGACCTATGCGTATTTCTCACAATCATTGCTCTTATCTCGGTATCGGAAAGCGACGAAAGAAAACTGACTTTTCCTAGAATCGAAATGGAAGACATTTGCAATGTCGACAAAATCTGCACTGAATGTGAATTGATCTGAGTAACGAATTTTTCGCTCGACTGTATCAAGCGTTTGAAAAAACCTGCGACCCCAGCAGGCATTTGGCGCGAAACACGACGCGCCACCGACCCGGGCTTGGTTCTTGGTCGGACGGCGAGCTACCCATTACTCACCGTCCGCAAGCCCGCTCCGCCGCTGTGCCCTCTGCTATTCAGAGGGACACGCGTTGGAGCGTCCACCTGACAGGCTATTCGCATACGGGCAAAGAGACCCCTTAGGCACACAGTGCCTAAGAAAGAGTTTTTGCCCGCATCCCAGGGTGCACCGGCCCGAAAAACTGGTCTTCCCCCTGGACGTATCCGAGAGGGAACTCCAGTCCACGGGCGCACGTGGAGGTTTCCTGTCTTAGCACCCCACTGTATCAAGCGTTAGCAAAAACATTTTGTTTTTATGTTTGAATTTGGATGCAGTTAACAAATTAAAAGAAAATAAAGTATATAGTCGAATGGACCCGCGGCGGGTCCAGTGACTAGTGGGTCTAGCTTACTGCAGGCTCCCACAGAGAAGAGGCCTGCGTCTCAACACTGGGTATATTAAAAAAATTACTTTAAATGATGAGGAATACTTGATGCGCAACCAGCGCAGAGTGTCGCCAATGAGTTGCAGTTATTTCATGAGATATAAAGTTTCTTTGAGCTAACTTTTCAGTAAAAGGAAATAAGTCGTAATAACACCTCACTTCAGATTTTTGGTATGAATTAATAGTACTAGCTTACGGCTGCCCACCTGCTTCATAAAGGCTTATAAAACACCTCTCTTGCTTACGTGTGAAATAATTAGTGAACACTTTAGAATTGCTTATCACTTAGACAATGTAACTACATTCATTAGATAAGTACGCATAATTTTTTAGCAAGATATTCTTTCAAAATAACAAATATTTTGAAACATTTCGCAACTGAAGCATTGATTTTTCTAAGACTTGAATATTCATCGTTATTTTTGTAGAGAAACAAAGAAAAACATCTCTAAATATTTGCTTAAGTTTTATGAAATTTATATCCCGCTGAGACTCGAAGAATGTCAACTATATAGATAGACCGATTTAATCCAGAGGGGATGAAATGACTGTCCTTATGTAAGACCCTTTACAGTTTCCATTACTTTCTATCGAGTTGTGAACGACAAGCGAACTGGATTACGTATTGAACTACAGACACTAGTTACATAACCCTTTATGAACTTTAAAACGTTGCTTTAAAACTAAATCGATCTAGTCTTAAAAGTTATATTAGCGATTGTGTCGTGTGCGTGTTAAACACGAAATATCTCACAAGAAAGAAATCCAAAATTGAAATTTTCTAAGCCTTTAATAACGCGCTGAGCTGTACAATGAACAACACCCCACCCCCTTTAACCAATAAAGGGTTAAAAAAAATATTTATTTATTTATTTATAAAACTTTGTGCACATTGCTGTACAACGGCGGACTTAATACCATTTTCTGCCAGTCTACCTTAGCACAGAACACAGAACGCTACCTGCTCATACACTTTTTGTTTCGTACACATTAATCTCTGATCTTCTAAAAGGTTCTGTCGCAATGAATGCTTTTTTTTAAATAGGTTTTTTTAACCTTTTAACCATTTCATTTTTATTAACCATTTAATAATTTAGTTTATCTTCAAATAAATACTTACCTCTTTTGTAAATACATTTTAAGTTTTAATTTTATAACATATTCTAATTAACTTCGCGTGTCACATTGTTATCTAGATCTGCTATCTGTTTTTAATATTAATTGAAGAACATGATTTTACTATTTTTTTTATTCATCACGATTTTGTGTCGTTGAATGTGATGTCCTAAGATTGACTAATCCAATTTTATGACCGTATGTTGCACTAAACAGTTAACGTTACAGAACCGCTGCGACAAGAGCCTCGCGCAACTTCTGAACGAGAAAGACAGCGCTGGTTGCTCACCCCTCCATTACGCCAGTCGTGAAGGTCATATCAGGTCGCTGGAGAATCTCATCAGACTAGGAGCTTGCATCAATTTGAAGAACAACAACAATGAAAGTCCTCTTCACTTTGCTGCTAGGTAAGTGACAAACACTTATACGGAAAATGATCAATATAGCAAAAAAAAAATTACAATTCTAGAGAGTACGTACATACTTACAATAAAGAGGTTTTTCTCTTCGATTTAACTAAATTGTCTTATGTTGTGCCAGGCCTGGCTCACTCCGCAGTGTAGGTATAAAACTGCAAGCATTCGCGGGATCCACTTCGGAGTGGACATTTAGTCGGTTGCCGCGCGCCGCCCACTACGCACGCGCTTACATAAATATTATTTAAGTTTGGTGTTTGGTTGAAAGTACGCACGAGTTAAAAAAAAAATATGATGAGGAAAAAAAAATATTGCATAACTTTTGGTTGTTTAAATAATGACAGTGATAGGAGCCTCACGTTTCACACACTACCGCGTGATTTCGAAAGGTAAGGAAAAAAGTGAATATTTATCTATGTAGTACATATTTAATAATGATCAAAAAATTATCTACCTGCTTGTGGTGTGCTTATTAATGTCATTCAAGTACCGGCTAGTAATCATGATCAGTTAATCATGATTAGGTAGGTTACAAATTTGGCCTACAAGACGACCAAGATAAATAAAATAGACGAATATCAAACCTGACATCACTCTCACTCACCTAAGCTGAATACGTAGGTAGGTCGAATTATGATCGGTAGAAAGTAGGAAGATGTTTACGTTATTGTTTAGACACGTTCAAACTCAGAAAATGGCTAAACTACGCATTCAAGGTCAGCGATCGTAATTCTCTTCGCGACTTTTTTACCTACTTACCTACAAAGACACGCAACACGGGGCCTGTGACAATGAAATGAATGAAATGATAAGGACTAGTTACCTATTTTGCCGTAAACGATAACAATCGATCTTTAAAGTTACGACTACAGCTTGGCCAGAACGGATTGAAACGGAACTAATCTTTTTGTTTCTGACAACGTTTTAAAATCTTTGATATTTGATGTATACAAAGACCGCAGCTTTGTTAGATTTATTATTGTGCCATAAAACTAACGTAATAAGAGAATTCATTCAATGTGCTGGTAGCGCGAATACAGTGGCGACTTCCGGTTTTCTACAGTTTTATGTCAAGCTGTAAATAAAATTATAGACCAAGAGCCATGGTCAAAAAAGAACATCGAACTACATATTATGGTGTAAAAATGTTCGATATACAATTATACATATTTCAGTGGGCGAACGAGCCTATAAAACTAAAGAACTTTCTTATTTAGGACGTATTACAGGACGTAAGGCGACTAAAAAGTCACGGTATATATATTATTCCTCACGTAAGGTGCCGTAGGTACCTACTGTTAACATTCTGTGCTACCAATCAATATGAATATGAAGTAATCGATGACGAAACAGAAAAAGATATAGGCTGATGATAAAAACAAAATTCCTTGAGGGACATAAGGAGGTAATGAGGAGTGATATATATATTTATGTTAATTAATAATGTAATTAAACAATGCATAAAATACGTATTCCTACCTAACTGTGCCCAAACTCGCGAGTCGCAACCCTATTGAGCTTGACCGACAGTAACCTTTTAATGTCGTTGGCGTCAGATAAACTAAAATGAACTCTCGCGCGTCACTATTCAGTTCATTTTTGCTTGCGCACGGGAAGTTTAGGCTATTATAAAAGTAGGTGGGCGATGCGGGTGCAAGTAAAAATGGACTCTATTCTCTCGCGCATAGATTTTACATTTGTTTGTTTTCTTTTTGGGAGTAACGCTTCTGTACCTTTAGGTACTATTATATATTCTGTGGTTGTGCGAAAAAATCTTATATTTACAAGAATTATACTCCCAATTGTAGAAAATTTTCCGTTTTGATATTTGGCCAGTTTCAGAATTAGGCTTATAAAGAATTGGCCATTTTTTTCTCAAAATGAGAGAATTTGTTCGAGAATTTGTCACTTAAGGACTCAGGTACTATTTTGCGAATTAGGCATTCTGCGTTTAAACCGTCTATAAAGGGGTAACTTAATGATCTTGAGTTTATTGATTTCGGGAGAGCTCTACTAATAAAAAAAACCGATCAGTTTTTTTTTTAAGTTTAGGTATCAGGTTTTCGGTCCTAAAATACTGTGTATTATTTGATAATACAGTTCTGTATTTAGGAATTATTGGTTAATGGTACTAAATACCCAATTACAGATACGGCCGCTACCACACCGCCTGCCAGCTGCTGGACTCCGACAAAGGCACATTCATCATCAATGAGAGTGACGGCGAGGGGCTTACTCCTCTTCACATCGCCTCCCGCGAAGGTCACACCAGGGTCGTGCATCTACTCCTAAACCGAGGGGCTTTGCTTCATAGAGACCATAATGGACGCAACCCCTTGCATCTGGCGGCCATGTCTGGGTATACGCAGACTATTGAACTTCTGCATTCTGTTCACTCACATCTTCTGGACCAATCTGATAAGGATGGGGTAAGTTTATTATTTTCTCATCATCTTGTTACAGTTCCATACCCAAGGAACTTCCTATTAAGACTCCGCCGTCTGTGTGTGTGTCTGTCTGACAGTTGAAATTTTCCACACAACAGACGTTTTCTCACTTGACTGGTCTTTTGTTTATTTTATTTATCAGTGTCTTACAACACTGTAGTCAATTGTTTTTTCTTCTTCTTTCATTTGTTGTGAATGTTGACGTGTAATATAAGCAAAAACCAATTAAAACAATCATCATCATCATCTCAGCCGTAGGACGTCCACTGCTGAACATAGGCCTCCCCTTTTGATTTCCACTTATACCGGTTGGAAGCGACCTGCATCCAGCGTCTTCCGGCGACCTTTATAAGGTATTAAAACAATACTTATTAAAAATTACTGAGTTTTTGTGGATGAAAACCATAGGAGGCGCTGGATGCAATCCGCTTCCAACCGGTCCTATTGACAATCTATAGGGGAGGCCTATGTTCACTGTACAGTGGACGTCCTACAGTCCTACGGCTGTTAAGCTAAGTTTTTGAAAAGACCCGTAATTCGTTTATCAAGTTAGTTGGTATAATATCTCGTTCACAATCAATTTCAGAACACGCCACTTCATCTGGCTACGATGGAGAACAAGCCCAATTCCATCGCCCTCCTCCTATCGATGGGATGCCGGCTCAGCTACAACAACTTAGACATGAGTGCCATTGACTACGCTATTTATTACAAATTCCCTGAAGCTGCTCTTGCTATGGTCACCCATGAACACAGGTACTTAGTTAAAATTAATTGAAAATCTGTAAGTCCGTCAGCTAGAATATTGAAAAATAATTGACACGTATTTTTTTATTAATCAGTGAATGTTGGCAAAGATAAAACGCTTCCAAATTCGTAGGGGCTTGTGACGTCATTACGCTTGTAAAATTGTACCGACCCTGTGGAGTTTTGAGATTTTTTTAAAAATATTATTGAATCTTAAAATAACTATTATTGACCCACTACATTGAATCCTCTAGGCTTACCGGGGTGAGCTTTGATGGCCCTTTTTCTTATATGTATTTTCATGATGCCGAGTATCGTAACAACATAAAATTGTTCTTGCATTGTGGTCTTCTGTGTAGGGGCACACGGTGCATATTTCCTCCAAGAATCTCCTTTAACAAATCTGAGTATTTTGACATCTGAGAACTTTTCTTTCACCTTGCATACATCAAAACGTTTTTGATATCAGGTGGCCTACAATCAGGCTCAGGGAACGAGATGGCGCTAGACGACTTGTATAACTCTGTCTCTTTCCCACAGTCTAACTACTCACGTGTCAAGGATAAAATTAATGTTTTATACCGTATCGCCATTATTATTATTATGTTTCAGAGCCAAGGAGGTGATGGCTCTTCGTTCTGATCGGCACCCATGCGTGACCTTGGCTCTTATTGCTTACATGCCAAGAGTATTCGAAGCTGTACAAGATAAATGCATTACTAAGGCCAATTGCAAAAAGGATTCTAAGAGCTTTTACGTAAGTATAAAATTATACTTACTGACCAACTCGATCAGTTAATGCTATTGTATGATTTTTCAGATTTGGTAGAACATGATTTTTGTATGAAATTTGAATGGACTCATATTCTAAATGTGATAAAATCTTATACTGTCTATTACGTTCATAGTTTTGTAAATTGTAGATACATACTTTTTGAATAATTATTTAGCCCTTTACGTTCCGGGGTCACGGTAATTCGTGAGTCCCGCGACCCCGGCTGGCTTGGCCTTCTAAAGACACTCTTTGAAGCGCGCGTGTAACACAACGCGCCGTCGACCAGGGCATGGTCCATGGTCGGACAGCGAGTCGCCCATTACTCGCCGCCCGCATGCCCGCGCCTACGGTGGCCGGAGATCGGCTGCCGATACATAATATTTGGACTAAGGATACAAATCTTAATCCAAATCGGAAGACAAAGCATTAACAGTATATAAATATTAGTGGTATTGATGTTTTCAGATTTTTTAATAGTACCTATACTATGTGTAGTTCTTTTAGTTTATGATAAAAGGTAAGACACTTGCAGGATAGTGTTGAAATAAATTAATTATAAACCAATCTAACTTTTTCAAAACCTATTTAGATAAAGTATAGCTTCGATGCCCTGTGTCCACAACTAAAAATGGAAGATGGCAATAACGTTCGTCGGAAATCGGAGAACGTGCCAAAATCCCAGAACATACCTTTACCCGCTCTAAATGTAAGTTTAAATCTATAATTATGTTTCTTTACATCTTTTCTTTCATTTGCTGCATCGCAGATTAAGTATTCTTTCAAACACTACCAACGTTCGAAGCTTGAAATCGACGCATACAGGCTGGCCCTAAATGACCCCAAGTATCGGCCCGAACCGTTGTGTGTTATCAACGTGAGTTAATACTTCTTGCAGAGTGATGCCTAGCTTTTATACACTATATGTCAGGATTTTGGTCCTCAAGAGCTACTCGTACCTACTTAAAAAATGACACTATGGAACAAAACATTATAAATATCATGATATTACTAAACACTTTTAACATATCGTTACCTAAAATTATTATTATCAGTCTTGTATTGGGTGTTAGAAAAATATAAGAATAAATTAATAGAAAAGATATCTAATTTTGTCAAATTGGTTGGAGGTTAGAAAAAAACAAACGCATCTCACACAGAAAAACATATTATGTTTTTCTGTGTGAGATGCGTTTGTTTTTTAATAGAGCAATAAGTGTTATCGCTGTGATTTTTATTCGAATCGCTGCTAAAGTTTCAAACTTCCAACCAATTTGACAAAAAGTCGCTGGCAAAGTGCTAGTTTACTATATTATAGTAAACTAGCACTTTGCCAGCGACTTCGTCTGCCCGTGTTTCTAACTTCGAACTCGGTGAATTTAATTCCCGCTCACCCTCCCTATATGATACTTTTGGAAAATCTAAAATGCTCTTGTAGTTTCAGAGCTTATTCAATATAAACAAACAATCTTAGTAGACAAATTGATTTTCCGATTTTCACCCCGATAGGGGCTGATTTTTCATAAATAAACACGCATCCTTTATTCGATTGAGATATTTACACTTCTCATAAAAAAAATCGAAACACCTCGCAGTTTATGATTTGATAACAGTGAACGAAGAAAACATAGAAGCATTCCTAGAGCCCGATAATGACCCAACGCAGATCGTGCCTCGGTAGGCGGGGCTTATCAATCGTGCCTCGGAGGAGTTTAGTTCGGCTGTGACGGCACATGTCGTTGTTCGTATTTTTATTCAGTTTAAAACTATAAATTATGCCTTCTTGCGCAGTGAAATGGTGTATAAATCGATCTCATCTACATAATAAAAATGCTGGAATTAGTTATCACCTGTAAGTAGCCCTTAGACTACTACATTATTTTTATATTAATTATAAACATGGATCAATTTTTTTCTATGAGGATGGTGTTATGCCCGATGGACTAAGTAAATTAATGTTGAATGTTTGAAGTAAAATATGTTTGTGTTTTCTTTTTGCTACACTAGCAAACCCGGCGAACTCCGTTTCGCCACCTACCAACCTTTCCAACGAATGCAAAACCGTGGAAATCGGTTCGTGCGTTCTGGAGTTATAGCGTCAGGAAGGAAAACCCGACTTATTTTTATATAGTAGATTACAAAACACTCTGCTCCTTTGACAGATTTCCACAAGATCCAAACCTCAAAGAACAATGGACGAGATCAGTTCCCTTGGAGAGACAGGAAAACGACTGGTCCCCTAGCAAAACAACAATAATTTGTTCAGTCCATTTACAAGATGACGATTTTTATATGACGAAAAAAGGATACCAGAAGCTCAAAACAAACGCTATTCCAATTTGACATTTTGACATTTCCAACATTTTTGACATTTTGGTAAAGCAAGCTATGTTAGTCATTTCTGTTATTCATTTTTAAAGAAAGAAAGAAAGAAAAACATTTATTTGGCACAAAAACCACGACAAACACAACTAAATAAAATAAAATAAAAAAAAGAAACAGAAAAATGGAAACTTAAACTAAAGGCAAAAAAATAAAAGGGTGTTCAAGTGAAAAACATTTTATGCGTGTCCCATGGCTGCGCCAAATAGGCCCCAGTTCAGCATAATGTCGAGCAACTGGTGCTCGACGCTGGTTTTCAGCAAAAGACAATAAGACTTTCTAGTTAATCTCTAAGGAGGCCGTAGCTCACAGTAGGTGGCATGACATGTGCTAAATAAATATGTTTTCTTTCTTTTTCTTTCTTTGCATATACATAGTCGTATGAGCCATTTTATGTAAATATAAACGTGAACTTTTTGTTGTCATGTATCTACATCAAATGCAAAATAAATAAAAATACATAATAAAAAATATTCAAATCTTTCATTGCTACTTTTTATATAACTCGTCCACTTTGACAATTCTTGCAGCCCGTCAAATTAATGTCATGTGTTCATTTCTAGCGCCAATGATGTCATTGTTACTATGCGTTGCTTAGCCAATTAGAAACGAGCGTTGACAACCTACCCAATCATAACTTCGTGATGTTAATAGAGAACAAACTAGCTGTTCAAAGAAAACAAACGTCGTGGACCGTCTTTAAAAAAGATTTTGTTTGAAGTTACTCTTCCATGTTTTCTTCGTTCACTGTTTGATAAGGATTATCAGAAAAATGTGTATATTTAGGAATAAATGTAAAATGTCATTTAATAGTGAGTAGTATGAGGTTTTTAAATCCTAATGTTAATGTTCTAAATTCAAATTAAGTCTTCATAGGTTTCGTATTTTGTATAATGAGTAATTTTTACCCTGTATGGAATATGAAGGAAATGGGTAAAACAACACGCGTAAATGAAAAAAAAATGTAAGAAACGTTTATTTAATAACTTGTATTCCCTCCGCGAGCTCTTATTACTGCTTCCATACGGTTCTTCATCGATCGGATGAGAGTCACGATCACATGTTGTGGTATATTATCCCATTCCTCTTGGATTGCATTTTGCAGCTGGCTAAGTGTTTCTGGGGCTGGATCTCTTGCTCGAATTCGTCTCTTTAATTCATCCCATAGATGTTCAATGGGATTCATGTCCGGGCTTCTTGCTGGCCATACCATAATGGAGATACCGACTTCGGTAAGATAATCTCGTACGACGCCCGCGGTGTGAGCTCTAGCATTGTCGTGCATGAATATGAAGTCGTTGCCAATAAAATGTGCATAGGGCATCACATGAGGTTCAAGACACTGTTCGATGTACCGATGAGAGTTTAGTGCAGGCAGCCGTGGCCCAGACACAAAGGCAAGTTCTGTCTTACCGTCGGCGCTGATTCCTCCCCAAACCGTCCACGAACCGCCACCATAGCTGACCTTTTCTTCAATGCAGCATTGTGCAAAGCGTTCTCCATCTCTTCTGTAGACCTTGTTCCTTCCGTCGTTACCATACAGCATAATTTTACACTCATCAGAAAACAGTACTTTGCTCCACTGAAGGTATGACCAAGTTAGGTGCTCGCGTGCAAAGTTAAGGCGCGCTCTTCGATGGTCTGCAGTTAATTTCGGCCCATTCGCTGGCTTATGCGGTGCCAATCCGCGTTCCTTCAACCTTCTTCTTATTGTAGAGTCACTTACAGCTACTCTTCGTACAACGCGAAGCTGCTGCTGCAGTTGAAAAGCGTTAAGGCGTCGATTTCGTAAAGAAGTTGTTACAATAAATCGATCATCTCGCTCAGAAGTGACCCGATTCCTGCCAGATCCTGAACGGCGCGTGAACGAACCAGTCTCCCGATAGCGTTTGTAGACTCTATGAACAGATGATAAGCTTAGATGCAATCTTGCAGCCACAACACGCTGACTAAGTCCAGAATCCAGCAATGCCACCACTTGGGCGGCTTCTGCGGGCGAAGTATCCATATGTTTTAGAAAAAAAAGTTTTTTCAGACGTCCCAAAGTCACAGTAAATGAAATAAGAAACAGAAAGTTTAAAGACAAGCGCTAATTTTTAGTTTTTAAACGAGAAACGTACTCCAACCCTAAATACACATTTGTCTCAAAACAGTGATTAATTTCATTTAAAGGATAAACAAATGAAATTATTTCGAATTTTGATTTTTTTCTTCTTACTGTAATGACCAAACTGCCAGCTACACAGTAATGTTTTTTTTCATGGAATTAATTCTCTTTTGTAAAAAATTAGGACAAAAACAATAAAAACGAAAGTGTTTCGATTTTTTTGATGAGAAGTGTATAATTTATGCCCAGTTGTGAGTTTATCGAAGCAAGCAGTAAAATCCTTCCCTTAAAACTTAATCACCCCTTTTCACCAATTTAGGGGGTGATTTTTGAAAATTACAAAAATGGAGGGTAGATATAAAAAACTAATAATGACTATCTTTTTTATTTACTTATACTCATTTTCGTACCAAGTTTATAAACCCAAGGTATAAGATTTTACATGCAAAGGTTTTCACCCCTTTTTACCCCCATATAGGTGGATTTTCGCAAAATCCTTTCTTACTGGTCACTTACATTATAAAATGTAACCACCATCCAAAGTTCAGGTTTCTACGTTGAGCGGTTTAATACCCTTCCCTTAAATTTTGAATATCCCTTTCCACTAACTTGGGGGGTGATTTTCGAAAAATCCAAAAACGCGTCTTTGATTATTTTTGATCTAGTATATAAATTCCGACTTTCAAATTCATCAGCTCACGCGTTATGATTTTCCCATACAAACTTTAACATCGTCTAGATTACCAATAGAGGGTACCTAGTTTAAAAAAAATATTAGTGCCAATCTTTTTTATTTACTTGTGTTCTTATTCGTGGTAAGTTTCAAATTTATGAACCCAAGGAATAAGAATTTTCATACCAACGTTTTCACCCCTTTTCACCCCCTTAGAGAAGGATTTTCGCAAAATCCCGTCTTATTGCTTCCCTACATGGTAGACTGCAACTGCTGTCCAAAATTCAAGTTACTGTGCTCAGCGGTTTCGGCTGTAGTCAAAAAACCCCCGTTCTTTTATAATGTATCTAGTATAATATAGATTATAGATAACAAAACATTTTTATTCTGCTGTTTTCACACTACTGCTAAATTAAAACACCAAATTCCTGGCATTTCTAAAATACACGGCAACACACGACGCTTACACTAACCTACACTAATTGTGTCGGTGGAGGTTTTTGTATTTAGTTCGCTTATTTTAAAATTTTGTTTTGTAAATACATCTAATACCCACCGCAGTGACAGTAGCACTTAATATTCTTGACGTAACTACTTATGATAAAGCTTCGATGATATAAAATGATATTTATTGTAACTTAATTAGAGCTTTTTATTAAACATTCAAATAAACCAACACACAACCGTTCCTTTGTAACTTCTTTAATTTTATTCAAAATCATAGGAGCTTCATCATACGAAATTCTAAACTGAAGTATAATACTGATGCCCCATTACAATATTTACAGGCTATGGTAGCGCACGGGAGAGTCGAACTACTAGCCCACCCATTAAGCCAAAAGTATCTACAAATGAAATGGCATAGCTACGGGAAATACTTCCACCTGGCCAACCTTCTATTCTACTGCATTTTCTTGATCTTTGTAACAGTATATACTTATTTATTGATGATGAATTCCGAGGCTGCTTCACCTGCGAAAAAACCTGCTAAATGTAACTTATCCGACCCTACAAGCGCTGAACGAGAAAATAAAACCGAAAGAAATATTGTTTTTGCTCCGGGTAAGAAACGCCTTAACTTTCTCTTGAATCATTATTCTCCTGCCCTGCTCTGTAGTGTTAGTCCAAATGTCTTCCTCAATTATGTTTCTATATCTTTCATCGTTTCATTTTATAGAAAAAGATGCCATTTCTAATTTTACCCATGTTTCAGATTTTGAATCAAAAGTTGCCATGTATACAAGCACAGTGGCAATTTTAGTGTACAATTGTTTATGTCTGATTCGCGAAGCATACAATGTGAAGCAGCAGAAATGGCATTATATGGTGGATCCGTCAAACTTGGTCTCTTGGATGTTATACATAAGCTCGACTCTGATGGTTTTCCCGACGCTTTTTAAATGTTTTGAAGAAATTCAGGTAGGCCCTAACGTAACTCTTTGCGGAACACCCTGTCATTCATTAAGAAAATACTGAACACAAATTTAAATTATCTAATTGAACTACTATTTTATACGTCACTGTTACTTCATAAAGCAAAATATGATTATAATTATTATGTTTCAGTTCTCGGCGGCTTCAATAACAGTATTTCTGTCATGGTTTGAGCTGCTTTTGTTACTCCAACGCTTCGACCAAGTTGGAATCTACGTCGTCATGTTCCTAGAAATACTTCAGACCCTGATTAAAGTTTTGATGGTGTTTTCAATCCTGATCATCGCATTTGGGATGGCGTTCTATATCCTCCTGTCTAAAGTGGGTCCTGACGAGACGGTATTTATGTATATTGCTATTTTTGTAGATTTTTGGTAAGATATATAATTATAATTTGAAATAAAAGTTACCACTGCTAACGCTATCGCACAATTAAAAGTAGAAAATAGTGTTAGTAAGTGATGCAGTACTAAAAAAGAATCATTGAGGCAGGTAAGTGAATAATGTGGTAACTTGCATTTTTAAGAGCCCAAAAAACAGCGCGCTTTTAGGTTTGCCTTTTGTGCACCGGTTGAGGGTGATTCCCAATCTGAATCAATGTGTGTACAGCACATACTTGTGCCAAGTCTGGGTGTTTGTGTATGTGATTTGTTTGTATGATCGCACCTTTAAACAAGGTTTTTTGCTTTATGCGTAACCGTCCATGCGCACTTTTTTAAATAATACTAGGTTATTACGGCCCCAGCTTGCGTTCATGACGTCATGAAAATACACGATCCTAGTTAGACAAAATAACATTTCGCAATCAGCGACTTGTACTTCCATTAATTAAATAGCACATCAAGTGAAAATGCTATCGTAGCACCTTACATTTGCTTCCATGTTAATTTAAGCGCCGAAGACAATTTATATTGTACATCAAGCCCACGCGATATTTGCTCTGCGAAACCCCATCGCACATTTTGTTTCAATATGGTGACTAATATTTTTTCCAGGGACATCACTTGTCATTTAATAGCATACCTATGTCTCTAATGAGAACCTTTGCTATGATGCTTGGAGAACTGGACTTCGTTGGCACTTATGTTCAGCCCTATTACAAGTCGGAGACTGATATACTGCTTCCGTTTCCAATGCCGACATTTTTCATACTTGGTATATTCATGGTACTCATGCCAATATTGCTGATGAACCTCCTGATTGGTTTGGCTGTTGGAGACATTGAGAGTGTCAGGAGAAATGCACAATTGAAGAGATTGGCTATGCAGGTAATGTGATGGTTGGATGTTTATTTTTCTCGAGACTAATTCAAAATCATCTTCGTGTCAGCAAATCTAAGTAAAATGCCAGTAAAGATTACAACGAATTCCTGTTTGAAGATATAAGAATGATTAAAATATGCTTCATTTAGATATAAGTGCAACACCATTTTGTGAACCTTGATCTTTATATTTTGAGAGACATTGAGATGAGACATTGAATTGAGATGTTGGACTAATGTGGTAAAAAGAAGTAATAATCATAGTAATTTTTGATTTTGGCAATTTTCAGGTCGTACTGCATACGGAGCTAGAACGCAAACTACCGGCCATCCTCCTAGAGAAAGTCGACAAGGATGAACTGATTGAATACCCAAACAACAAGAAATGCAAGCTCGGCTTCCTTGACCTGATCCTGCGCAAGTGGTTCTGCAATCCCTTCACTGATGACAGTATGTAGATAATATGAAATTTGAATTATGTATATACTTAATTTTATATTATGTATTGTGCTTACTTTACAAAGCGAATGAATTTATATTTATTTACCATTTGCGACATGTCCTCCGATTCCGTCCTATGGTTATCAATTTCACATCGTATCCATCATTTATATAGTGTATATACGATATTTATTATTGGCGAAATTTTTAGTTGTTCTGTGTATTAGAAAATGTGCGTTCTTTGATATTTTTCGTAATTAAATATTACATTTAAAAGACAGCAAAATTTTCTGTAAAATATAATTATATCATAATGCCGTGACTTATTTAGTATATGTTCAAATTGTAAACAGATGTTTTTTCGGTGCGTGCTTTTCTGAAGCCTAAATTCCTAAAGTATTTGCCTTTGTCGGCCCATTTTTTGCAGCTGGCCTCGATTTGGTACTAGAGAGCAGTGAGGATTACATAACTGCTGAACTCGAGAAACAGAAGCGCAAACTACGAGACATATCGACGGTACTGGAGCAACAGCATACGCTTGTGCGCCTGATTGTGCAGGTAAGTTCCCTTTACTTCTTGACGGGGAAACCATTGTTGAGCAGTGGACGTCTTCAGACTGATAACAATGTTTCCTTTTCTTTATTCATCGCCGTACTCATCAATACTGTAGGCTGAACGATGTTCATTTTGAGAAATGTATGTCCCCAATGGTAGATCTCCATCATCATCTCATCTAACGAATTTCTACGGCACCCAGAATATTTTAAGAACCTTCACTTGAAGGCTTCTTTCTGGTTATTTTCTTCTAATACATTTTTGATTGTGATATCGTTACCGCTGCTCTTCGCTTGCTCTTTCAGAAATTCTCAACCGTAATTGCCATCGGATCTGTGAACAATGTGTTCTCTCCTTTGCCGCAGTTTATCTGTTCTTATAATATCTGCTTGCTCTAATTTTCATAACATGAAAACCAATCTTACATAATTGAGTTAATTTAGAAAAAATAACATAGGTAATACCATACTAACAATTTCAACCCGTATTTTCAGAAAATGGAAATCAAGACCGAAGCTGATGATGTGGATGAAGGGGTTTCCCCCAGTGAGACTCGTGTAATCCCTCGCTGGAGTTCACCAAGGATCCGCAAGAAACTGCGGACGGCCTCATCATTCAACAAAGGTGGCTAGACATCACGACAGACCCAATAACCTAACTTATAGAGCCCATCACTAATTTACAATTATGTATCTGCTTATTTGTAAGTTCATCTTTAAGTAAGATCTTTATTTCCGTGAGACATTTTTAAATAGCCTTAATATTTTTTTTTATTTACTGTATACTGTTAATATCAATAGTGATTTCTTGTTTTTTGGTTAGTAGGTATTTAACTGCAATTTAATACCTTTGAAACTATGCGGATTATTTTGAATTAATGTGTTAAATGTAGCTATATATCAAGTGAATTAGTGTCTCGAATTTATTGTTGTAGTTACAATATTAATTCTAAGCATAAATGTCAGTAGTTGATTATATATATTTATTAGTATTCAGACCTTGATTTGTGGTCAGTACTTAATAACATTTTTCTTTTTAAGATTTGATGGGTTCAATTGTCGTCAATGTTACTTAATTTTTTTGTATTTATATATCTTTATTTTGAATATCTTTATTGATAATTTTTATATCTGAAAAATGATAGATTTTATTCAATCATTTTTAGGGTTCCGTAGTCAACAAGGAACCCTTATAGTTTCGCCATGTCCGTCCGTCCGTCCGTCTGTCCGCAGTTTAGCTCAGAGACGCACAGTACTAGAGAGCTGTAATTTGGTGTAAATATACGGATTTGTTGTGCCGAAAAAGTGGTAAAATAAAATCTCGTAAAATATTTTTTTTTAGGGTACCTCCTGTACACGTAAAGAGGGGATGTTTTTTTTTTTCTCGCGTACCCCTTAGTGTGGGGTATCATTAAATAGGTCTTTAAAAAATATTGATAGTTTCCATTAACAATTTTTTGATAAAAAAATTCGTTTGTGAAATATTAAGCTTTAAAGTGCTAAATTTTGCTCGACTCGAGTGTCCCCCCCCTCTACCAGCTAAACGGTTATGTTTGGAGGTGTGAAAAAAATTCACAATAGTAGTATATATAACGAAGTTTAAAAGAAAATTATCATGACTAAGTAGGCTTTACAACTTTACGAGTAATAGTCGACCAACTTATAAAATGTACTTGGATAACATATTTTCCTAAACAAAATGTATCGGAGAACATGCTCTTCAACTGCAAATGTAAGTTTGTCAACTTTATTTTTACAGCTGTAATAGGTTATGTTTTTACGGTATGTTTTTTGGGGATAGGTAGGTTTTTGTCGTCAACTATTTTTAACTTACTTCAAAAAAAGGGGGAGGTTCTAAATTCGTCATAGTCTTTTTTTTATGTATTTTCCCCGATTTCTCAAAGACTCCTGGACCGATTTTGAAAATTCTTCTTTTTAAAATTAAATTCAGCGAATCAGTTTAGTTAATTCGCATAAGTATTTTGATGGGCAACTACGGAACCCTACACTGTGCGTGGCCCGACACGCACTTGGCCGGTTTTTCACTTTTATACAACTTTATAACATTCCCGTATATGCATATAGTATTTGTTCTTTTTTTTAACTTTTGTTTCTTTTATTTAAGGGCGTTATTTTTTGTTTCTTTTCAAGGTAGGTATAACAATTCTAAACTCTTCTTCTTTAAATTGAAGAAAAAGAGAATATGAATTCTAAATATTTCCATATTCATCAATTTATTTGACATATTTGAAGGTTTAGGGCTGTCTGCAACTTAGTTTCTAAAAGTAACTTATCATTATTTTATAGATGTTTAGGACCTAAGATTTTATGCTACGTCTAAACTATATGTAGCCCTTTTTGAGCGACTAGCGCTTATCCTTCACGGCCTACCAACGTACGGACCAGGAGTGATGGTATAGATAGATCTAATGTCTAAGATACGGCACAAAGCCTATTCGATGTAACTTAGAATCATAATATCATAAATGTTAGTTAAGAATTATCTTATAATCATTTATTTAATAGTATTTAACCATAATTCTGACATGGGTTATACAACCCTATAGGTTTAATCAGAAGTATAAAACAAAAAAATATACCTACTATAGTTATTTGTTATGCAAGGCTGCAAAGTTGATTTTTGGCGCGAGTACTTGAATTGAAAACTGAGCGAGCGAAGGATTCTAAGATTGAACCGCGAGAGAAACGAGCGGTTCAAATATAGAATCCTGAGCGATGCGAAGTTTTCAAAGGTACGAGACGCAGAAAAACTTTGCTGCCGAGTGCAACACACAACTTTTCACCTCACACAGCGAGGAAATGCAGTGGGGGCGGCTCGGCTGCCAGTGTAGAAAAGTAGAAAACAATTGAATACAAGACGTGTTCGAATTTTAAACAACACTTTGTGCTCTAGAGCACAAAATGGAGTTTTGCGCTCAGATTTTGAATGAGAAATAGAATCTTTCCGAGCGAGTGAGGTGAAAAATAAATTAAGAAGATGTTTCTTCTATAACGTTACATTCATAGTGTCAGTATATTTTTGAATAGCCCTTCAAGGCGTTCTCGAAACTGTTTGGATGCGTTTAGAAGGAAGGTTCTGATGTATAAAACAATGCTTGAAAAAGGATCGCATGATCATAGTTAAAACAAGTTATGTTTCATGTCACTGATAGACAATGCTTCAGTTTTTTAATGAGTTTGAATTTTTAGTTATTCGTTATTAAATCTAGTCATATATTATATTATTATACCAAAAATGATAAAGTATGATGATAAAATATGTACATTTTATAATTATTATAGCAAAAATAAGCTTATAATTCAATCTGTAATCTATATTATTTAATTTATGAGAAATTAAGTATATGTCCACGTAGAATTATTTATAATAATTTATAACCATCATTATATATTTTTTTATAAATTTCAATGAGCTGGTCTCTAATTTTGTTTAAGAATTTGTTATATCTTATTTCACACATTCTTGAAATTAAATTTAAATGTGCAATTAGATTCACCTAACATAAGAAATGTCTTTGAAGGCCCCTCTATATTTAGCGAGTGGTTACAATTACTACGTCAAAAAGTATGCACTTACTCACAAAACTTTGAATCAAAATATTTAATTGATTTCCAAAAAATCCGTCACAGAGGACCAAAATCTTTTAATTAGTGATGGGTTTTTATCCGGATAAATACTCAAAATGAGTAAATACTCAATAAATTTCCATTTTTACTCGAGTATTTATCCAAAACAGTGGATAAATACTACTTACAGTTTATGTTACATTTGTTCATCGTAAATTTTGTTATTTTACAAGAAAAATGATTGAAATTCATGAAAATCTGATAATATAGATTCGTAAAGTAATTTTTTAATCACTTTAATAATAACTATTACTAAAAGCGTAAGAAAAAGTAGGAAATATTCCCGTTTTTTCCAAATACGTTGTTTTTTTTTCAATTTTCCAATCGAAACCTTGAATAAATAGTTATTTGTTATGCAAGGCTGCAAAGTTGATTTTTGGCGCGAGTACTTGAATTGAAAACTGAGCGAGCGAAGGATTCTAAGATTGAACCGCGAGAGAAACGAGCGGTTCAAATATAGAATCCTGAGCGATGCGAAGTTTTCAAAGGTACGAGACGCAGAAAAACTTTGCTGCCGAGTGCAACACAAAACTTTTCACCTCACACAGCGAGGAAATGTAGTGGGGGCGGCTCGCCTGCCAGTGTAGAAAAGTAGAAAACAATTGAATACAAGACGTGTTCGAATTTTAAACAACACTTTGTGCTCTAGAGCACAAAATGGAGTTTTCCGCTCAGATTTTGAATGAGAAATAGAATCTTTCCGAGCGGGTGAGGTGAAAACATAATTTTCATTTTCTAATTAATTATAAAGTAGAACTGATGCGGACGCGCGACCGCACATTTTTGTCTGATCAAATGTAACCGAGTTTATCTGAGTGTATCCGTCAGACTGACTCCGATTCTGATCCTAATTCCGAGTATGACTGAGTCTTACCGAGTCTTACGGAGTCTTAACGAGCATGACTTCGAGTCCAACCAAGTCTTATAGAGTCTTACCGAGTCTTCCGGTGTCGAGTACGATTTCGAGTCTGACCGAGTCTGATCGATTCTTACTGAGTCTGACCGATTCTTACTGAGTCTGACCGAGTCTTACGGAGTCTTAACGAGTATGATATCGAGTCTGACCAAGTTTTACTAAGTCTGACCGAGTCTTACCAAGTCAGACCGAGTCTGACTCCGAGTCAGACTGAGTCTAACCGATTTTTACTGAGTCTTACCGAGTCTGACCGTTTCTTACCGAGTCTGACCGTGTCTTATCGAGTCTTACGGAGTCTTAACGAGTATGATTCCGAGTCTGACCGAGTCTTAACAAGTCTGACCGAGTCTTACCAAGTCTGACTCCGAGTCTGACCGATTCTTACTGAGTCTTACCGAGTTTGACCGAGTCTGCCCGACTCTTACCGAGTCAGACCATGTCTTATCGAGTCTTACGGAGTCTTAACGAGTATGATTCCCAGTCTGACCGAGTCGTACCAAGTCTGACTCTGAGTCTGAATGAGTCTGACCGATTCTTACTGAGTCTGACAGAGTCTTACCGAGTCTGCCCAGTCTGCCCGAGTCTTGCCGAGTCAGACCGTGTCTTATCGAGTCTTACGGAGTCTTAACGAGTATGATTCTGAGTCTGTTCGAGTCTTACCAAGACTGACCGAATCTTACCAAGTCTGACCGAGTCTTACCAAGTCTACCCGAGTCTTACCAAGTCTGACCGAGTCTTACCAAGTCTGACCGAGTTTGACTCTGACCGAGTTTGACTGATTCTTACCGAGCCTGACAGTGTCTTACCGAGTCTTACGGAGTCTTAACGAGTATGATTCCGAGTCTGACCGAGTCCTACCAAGTCTGACCGAATCTGATTCCGAGTCTGATTGAGTCTTACCGAATGTCAGAATCTTACCAAGTCTGACCGAGTTTGACTGAGTCTAACCAAATCTTATCGAGTCTTACTGAGTCTAACCGTACTCGATACCGAGTCTTACTACGATATTTGATTTGAATCTACTTGTTTCAAGTTAGGAGTAAAGGTTTTCCTTTATAAAACATGACAACAAAACTTGTTTTCAACCCTTACCTAATATAGGGCTTTGGCCTTATTGACGTCATCTCAAGGCCTAATTGCTGGATCTGTGGCAGGACCTGTTCATTTGTTCAACCCCTGTTCATTTGTTATCAGTAGTGACTAGTCACGGTACGTCCTCTTCCGCGTCGTCAAGAAGAAAGAAAACCTATTTATTTTACAGTTATAACATGTCATCGGCGTAGTAGACAACGCCGCGCCGATACCATGGAGGATTGTACCACGAAGCGCTCGGTCAAGCAGAAACAGTGTGCCAGGTTCCGATGGCGACGGTGCACCGGAGATGGTTGGAATTCGAAACTTTGTAATACCGGAGCGCTTCCTTATTTTAACTCTAGGGCAAAGCCTGGAAGACGTTCGTCATGACGAGAGACACTGCCAAGATGTTCTCACCCCGATTGCTTCTTTCGCCCTTTTTTAACGTGGATAAACTGGCAAATGAGTCGCCCAGACTTGTATTGGCTAAAATTCACGGTGTTTCTTTACTAGCCATTTACGTTTCAGGGTCACGGTTACCTGTTTTGACAGTCTCGCGACCCCAACAGGCGTTTGTCCCTCTATGCGCGCCTTGTCAGTCAGTCAAATCCCTCACATACACTTTTTGCAGAAGCCAAACAGGATATCCGCAGATCCAAGATACGCAGACAAGATAAACGGCATAGAAAATGAGGCCGAGTTAGAATGCAGTGAGAAACACATTGCTTCTCCTTCACTGGAGAGACTTCTGAGACCTAATAATCGGTAACGTAATTTTTGGAAAGCCCAAATGACAATCCTTGCCATTGAATTTGAAAAAATAACCATTCTATTCGCAAAAAATATAAATATCCATCATTTTGAGTAAATATCCGATAAAAACGAGAAAATACGAGTATTTACTCATTTCGGATAAATACTCGAGTATTTATCATCTGAGTATTTACTCTCCGCCCATCACTACTTTTAATACGTGGTGCCCATTTTTTTTTGGTACTCATTGCTGGCAATTTCAAATAACGTTTTAGTTTTATTTTCTACTTTGTTGAGACCCACCATCTTGTTTTGTTCCAATGACGTCGTCGCTAGGGCAAACTGGAACAAAAAAGGTGTAGGGCACAGAGGGGTTATGTAGATGTTTAATTAGTTAAATAAGAGGATGCATAGTGTGCAATGGTGCATACAAATAAACTAAAAAAAAAAAAAAACGAAATTTGGGAGATTTACTGTCTCAAAAAAAAAGTTTATTTCTTTTCTTTAACTAGTCTTGTCAACATTTTTTAAATCCTGTTGGACATTCTGCGATAGCTAGAGCTGCAAAAATATTGAAATTAGTACCATTTTAAATTAATTGATGTAGTTCCTTTTTGCCCGTTTTCGCTTTTTTTTGTGAACGATAGTGACAGTGACCACTGGCACAAATAAATGTAAAGAGGTTTGAAGTGAGATAAACTTTATATATAAGTCCAAGCTTTACTTGAGAGCAAAGCTCTTTATAACATTTGACTAAGAAAAGGGAAGTTTGCGACTTCTAACGACCATACATTGTATGAAATTTTTAACTAAATATTTATGTATAATTTGATATACATTTATCGGTAGTGTTTGTACGTAATTTTTATAAGAACGGATAGCGGTGTTACCATCCTAGTTATCATAATTTTCAAATAAGCTATTCATATTACTTACTTTCAGCACGATCTGACTTATTACTTTAGATCAAAATTACATAATTAATATACATTATATAAAAAAAATCGTTGACATAGAGGAAAAAAACAATAAATTGACATAGCCTACTTTGATAGTATTGAGTGTTAAAATAGTTGCGTTAACTCTTATTTTCTCAATGCAGTTTTGACAAAATTATTGATTTTTTGCTCTAATTTATATGCAGAATATACTTTAAGTTTGAAAGAAAAGATCTTTCCCCAAATTGTGAATGTATGCAGTAAAGCACATGTAACGTACATGTGTTTTACTGCATACATTCACAACGCTGTTGTGCAACTTCTTTTATAATATTTTTCTACTAAGTACTGTAAAATAAAACATTGATTTTCTTTTCTTTCAAAACGAAAACAGTAGGCTGATAAATATTGTTAAAAAAACCAGCTTTACTATATACTTCAAAGCTATTAAAACATTCCTTAATTATCTGTAAACAGCTAAATTGACTCTCTACGTGCTATTATTACTATATAGAAATAGCTTCTACATTGTTTATAAACGACAAAGTGAGACTAGGTTGGTAGTGCCTAAAAAGATGTGTATTTTTGGACGAACGTGTTTTAAAAACATTTTAGATGTTTTGGATAATGTTGTTAAGAGCTTGGAACGCGTAAACGCACGTAGGATAAGTCATGAGGCCAGTCCTATGAGACTTTGACCTCGAGGGTATCGAGAAGTAAGGCCGATTAAGTTTGACATTGAATAACGCCGTTTGCACACCTCCGCCAAGAGAACCAAAAAATCAAAACAATATTTAAACCCATTCCAGAAAACGGCGGTGTACATTCAGCATAAATAACGAAAAAAAATAAGATTAACCCGTCTATTGAGATCGTTAGTCATTATGCAATCGCATTATAATCAAATAGAATATAAAATATTGGTGTCATGTTATTAATATCCGTATACTTTAGAATATTAAGATTTACTGAGACACGTGTCGTCTTGCCATCCAGGCCATAGTCTCAATCATGTAACAACATATTTGATGTTATTTTTTTTTTAAATAAAGTCTTTTCCGAGTAGAATGGCTGTTGTGTTTTTCCTATAGTATTCTCCTCTACTAACGTACCTACCTATTATGTCTGGGAGAGAAACTAACAGAATTTTATTATCTTGATGATCCCTGTGACAGAAGAATGAGTCGTAATAACGCGGGAATCAGAATTTAAAGCAACTGTCAAGTCTTACTTCACACGATGTCCAGTCGGACTGCATTCTCGTTACTTTTATCGCGATGGACCATGCAAAGCCATCCTTTGGTACCGCGTACACACTTGGCCAACGAACGCCTTCGCTGACCGTTCACACCGAGTTCAATCGGATTTTATTCCTTTGACGCTTCAGATGCCAGCAAACGAACGATTGTTGGCTATTTCTAGATGGGCTGGCGATTGTGGGGTAAGGATACAGGACCAACGAAGGTCTGAAAGACCCATTCGTTTGCCCGGTGTGTACATGGCATTACACATCATACGCCGCGCCGTCTATCTTCATTATATTTACACAAAACCATTTTTCGAATGGCAACTCGTTTTCGCTTGTGGTGAATCGACCATAGATGGCGATACCTGTCCTTTTCAAGAGCTTTTCCCGCCCACCAATGTACTTACCAGTATTGATTTTTCCCGCGCGGCTGCGCAGTTGAAATATGAACGACAAAACAGTTCTTGGAAGAAGATTTATATATATTATAATTATGTACTTGTACGTTATATTTCCAGTTTAAAAATTAAGAAAGATATTCTGTAAATAAAGAAGCTTCAAGTTTTTCTATAAGTTGATATGAAATACTTGGCGCAGTTTGGAGAATTTCCCGCGGATTCCAAATCTTTGGGCAGAAGTTGTATCTCAATTATACCTTTCCATTTTATTTCGATACAATAAGTTGCAGTTATTAGGTCATGTTAATTCATTTTAAAATCAATATAATCAAAATAATTTTAAATAATCCTAGGTCGAAACGCATAAATATTATTACCTATGTGAATTACACCAGAAATATTTTAATGATTAAGAAAGTAGTAGAAGGAATTGAAAGTACAGGCAGTGAATTATACTAGGGGTCTACTATCTAAGTCCGTGAACAAAGACACGGTTACGGGGGGTCTAATCTCTAAGCACAAAACCCGTGGTTTCGGACTTAGTGCTGACAAACGTTTCGACAACAACCCCGAACTAAGAATGAATGATATTGCGATTTGACAGATAGCCCACCACTCATGACTTACGGATATTTGTAATACTTACATTATTTTAATGCAATTGGGCGTTTTTCCATTAGCCGGCCCGGCACCGGCACCGGCGACGGCGACGGCACCGTGCCGGTGCCGGGGAAGCAAAAATGTATGAAAACGTATTTTTTTAGCAGAATACGTGTGAATCGCAGGTGGGTAGGAGGACGCGGGAGGGGGTAGGAAGATGCGGAAGAGAGGGACAGAGACTCGAATTTGTTTGTGGTTCGTTTGGATGAATCCAAAATTCGTTGTCTCTGCGTTGGTATTGGCGTCGTAGATGTAAAAGATAAGATATAATAAAAAATTTGTTACATCTACACGTTGTACTCTACTTGTAGTCATGCTGAAGTCCATGTGATTACTGAACCACTCACCGGGCGACCGGCGTGGAACCGGCGCAGTGGAAAAACGAAGCACCGGCGCCGGTGCCGGTGCACGGCCATGCTGGTGCCGAGCCGTTGCCGGGCCGGTTAATGGAAAAACGCCTATTTGATGTAATGACATAGACACTAAGGGCGTTTGTCCACCGCCGTCGTCAACGTCACGTCACCGAGAACGAGATGCCGGCGCCGAAGTAGCGGTATAGCGGTACAATACATTTACTTAGCCGCGTGTCCACCGCACATCCGTCACCCGAGCGCCGTCACCGTACAAACTCGGCCCGAAATAATCTCGTTCTCGGCGACGGCCCGGTGACGGCGGCGGTGGACAAACAGCCTAACGCCGCGCCGCGTCTAAGTGACTTCATTCGTGGCGGTATTATCCTTTCGCAATTTTGACGTTAGTACCCTTTGTACTAACGTCAAAATTGCGAAAGGATAATACGTACATCTGTATCCGTTCCCGTGTTTTTGTTTACGGACTTAGAAAGTAAACACCCAGATACTGAGATGCGAACGTAACTATCGTCAAAATCAAATTTGTAGTCCATTTGACGCGGCGCTAGGGTCTACGTTATTACAGTGCATTAAAAAAATGTATTACTACTACGAATTTCCGCAGATTCAATTCATATTTCGGGCTCGATAGTAATTATGTACCCAATTTATTAGGTACATAGGTGTGAACTATTTAAACTCAGAACTAGTTGAATGGGAATGAAAATAATATTCTTTTCAACACAAATTTCGAGTTTTTTTTTAAATAACTTTTCTGTTTTTATTTTGAGATCATGATTGTATTGTTTTATTTATATACCGTCACTCGCTGCTGCAAGCTGCACCATTATCGAATTTTAGGCAACTATATTATTTATTTTCAAATAAACAGGTATTTCGAAGCAGAGTTTAAAACTTCATTTCCTCTTAAAAGCTTTATAACTGCCTCAAAGGATGACAGTAATTGCATTCGAGATTATATCCTTTTAGTGCACAAACGTTTTTGATGCAGATAGGTACCTACGTCACAAACAGGCCTTTGCTGGCGCTTCGAGCGAAAGCCCATGCATCGTAATAATATTCCTTTCCTTTATGTTATGCTATTTTAAGAGAAATTTGAAGCTAAAAAAGTTAATATTTATATAATATCTATTTCCATCAGCAGTAAGAATTCACTTCCAAATCCACACTTCATTTGTTGGGTTCCGTACCTACCCAAAGGGCCTACGTACGTACGTCTGTACGTGAGCTTATTACTAAATACGAGTATATAATATAATGATAACTCCGCTGTCCGTCTGTCTGTTTATCTGTCCGTCTGTCACTAGACTGTATCTCATGAACCGTGATAGTCAGATATTTAAATTTTTCACAGTTTATGTATTTCTAATGTCCCACTACTGGGCAAAGGCCTCCAAAAATTATCATACTGCAAATTACAATACATCTTTTTATATTACTTTAATAATTACTCATGTCTCTTTTTATTGTGTACCTACTAGCTTCTGCCAGCGACTTCGTACGCGGATCCTGTTGCTAATGCCAGCGACAATAGGGTCGTCAAAATCGAAGATCTGAAACGTCTGATATCGAATTCTCAGAGCTTGGAGACGGGAAAACAACGGGACGCGCATGACGATTCCAGACGTTCCAGATCTTTCATTTTTGTAAGTCAAGGAAATGCCCATCAGACTAAACAACTCTTGCTAAGATGTTATTCATGTATATGTTATAATGTAGCTGGGCTCTTCGAATTCTACATCAGTTGTTCCAGATCTCAATTTTCATACGTCAACAGAGAGTGCTCATTAGGCTGAACAACTCTTGCTAAGACGTCATTACTGTATATGTAATAGTGTAGCTGGGCACTTGGAGTTCCACATCAGGTGTTCCAGATCTTCAGTTTTTATACGACAACAGGGAGTGCTCTGCTCATCAGGCTGAACAACTCTTGCTAAGACGTCATTACTGTATATGTAATAGTGTACCTAGTTGGGCTCTAAGAGTTCCACATCAGGTGTTCCATATCTTCAAATTTATTTTCTTAGCAGAAAATGCTCATCACGCGGAACAATTTTTGCTATGGCGCTATTTTTGTATCTCTTATAGTTTAGCTGATCTATTGCATTTCTGCATCAGGTGTTCAAGTTTCCAAGATAAAATTAAAGCTTATATGTTGCCTAGACTTAATAGCTATACAACAAAAAAAAAAAACAATCAAATCCGTCCAGTAGTTCCGAAGATTAGCGTGTATGGAGTAACTTCTCCCGTTTTCCTAACATTTCCCTTCACTGCTCTGCTCCTATTGATTGTAGCGTGATGAAAAGTATACTATAACCAGCGCAGGAGTATGATAAATAATTGTACCAAGTTTCGTCAAAATCCGTCGAGTAGTTTTTGTTTCTATAACGGTTATACAGACAGACAGACAGACAGACAGACAGACAATAATTTTATTAATTGACTAGCTGTGCCCGCGACTTCGTTCGCGTGGATGTCGGAATTTAACAATGTTTTTTAGTGCGAAGCGTTTAATTCTCGCCACGTTTTTCATTTATAAACCCTGTATTTCGAATTCAAGAATATTTAACGTGTTTGTAATAAACGCCCTCTGTTGTTCAAAGGCAGTACCATTCAATTGCTATTGGATTAGAGTAGTTTGTATATATCGATTTGAATTCGAAATTGTTTAATGAATTAAATGAATGTTGGTATGGAAAAAAAATTGATGGAACCTACTCTAAATCCTATTTCAGCGCGCGTGAACGTAAAGCGACAAAAAGAGTTAAAACTCCAAAACAAATAAAATACTTAGATTTTTTGTCAAAGAAACATGTACTACTTACCTACAACGGACATACAAAAAGATTAACAAAAAATAAGGATTTGGGCTCAACTTATATTATTATGTAGGTAAGATTTAGATTTTGAAAAGGTTGCTGGAACAATTTTATAAACTTGTCCACTCCACTCCACCCGCTCCACTCCACTCCACCCGCCTCACTCCACCCGCTCCACTCCACTCCACCCGCTCCCCACCACTCCAACCGCTCCACTCCACTCCAACCGCTCCACTCCACTCCACTCCACCCTCTCCACTCCACTCCACCCGCTCCACTCCACTCCACCCGCTCCACTCCACTCCACCCGCTCCACTCCACTCCACCCTCTCAACTCCACTCCTCCCACTCCACTCTACTCCTGCCACTCCACTCCAACCGCTCCACTCCACTCCACACGCTCCACTCCAGTCCACCCGCTTCTCTCCACTCCACCCGCTCCACTCCACTACACCCGCTCCACTCCACTACACCCACTCCACTCCACTCCACCCGCTTCACTCCACTCCACCCGCTCCACTCCACGCTACCCGCTCCACACCACTCCACCCGCTCCACTCCACTCCACCCGCTCCACACCACTCCACCCTCTCCACTCAACTCCACCCGCTCCACTCCACTCCACTCCAGTTCAGTCCACTCCACTCAACTCCACTCCTTTTCAGTCCACTACACTCTACTCCACCCCACTCCATTCCATTCCATTCATCCACTCCACTCCACTCCACTCCACTCTATTCCACTCCACTCTATTCCACTCCACTCTATTCCACTCCACTCCATTCCATTCCATTCCTCCACTCCACTCCATTCCATTCCAGTCCAGTCCATTCCATTCCAGTCCATTCCATTCCAGTCCAGTCCAGTGCATTCCATTCCATTATGTTCGATTCTTTTAAATCGCTTTAATTAATTTCGGGTGAATTGATTCATCATCATCATCAGCCTATAATGTTCCCACTGCTGGGACACAGGCCTCCTCTCTGTGAGAGGGAGTGGGCCATAATCCACCACGCGGGCCCAGTGCGGGTTGGCAGATATCACATGTTTTCGAATTTTTGGTTCTAGGACATGCCGGTTTCCTCACGATGTTTTCCTTCACCGTTTTGAGAGCAGTGGTGATGAAACAAATTACGCAAAGTAATGCGCCTGGCGGGGTTCGAACCCACGACCTACAACTCGTAAGTCGGGACCGATACCACTGGGCCACCACTGCTCTCAATTGAATTGATTACGATGAAACAAAATACCGTACATAAATTAATGTTACTTCAATAACACCTCTATTCCAGGTTTTCTTAAAACGCCATCTGCCGTGCGTTGAAATAATTATGTTTAAATTTATTATTTGATTAAGTAGTTTTTCCATTCGAAGCTAGATCGCGCTACTGACCTGCGCGTCTCGGTGTGAACTGACCGTAAAATTTGACTTCTGGAACACTTTAAATTCAAATATCTTTTGATAGACTGAACCGATT
This sequence comes from Agrotis clavis, assembly GCA_954870645.1. Taxonomy (NCBI): domain Eukaryota; kingdom Metazoa; phylum Arthropoda; class Insecta; order Lepidoptera; family Noctuidae; genus Agrotis; species Agrotis clavis. Next base: position 27,497,342 of record OX940917.1, on the reverse strand, counting down.
CCAATGAAACAAAAACTAAATGTTACTTCAAGGTACGGTCAGTCGTTGTGTATTAAAGTTATCTACAGAGCTTTCGTACATTTTAAGTGATGCCCGAACAAATAAACATACAAACAGACATACAGACAAACAGACAAACAGACAAACAGACAAAAATTCTAAAAATGCTAGAAATGGGTTCTATTGGTTGTCCTTTAACAACCTGGCTTTATTTTTTGAGTTTTTTTTTAATGTACAAAAATTACTTTTCTACAGTTTTATTATATGTATAGATTTTTGGCATCAGTATCGATCCCTAATCACGCCCTGATAGTTATTTTGGAAATATATTTCATGTACAGAATTGACCTCTCTACAGATTTATTATAATAAGTATAGATAGATAGATAGATAGATTGCAATCCACCATGTTACTAATTGGATTGAAGTGCCCAATTAGTATCACCGATATCATTCAAACCCAATCAGATCGTAAATATGTAGATATTTAATGTTGGCACGTTATTTGCAGTTTACTTTTAATTGAGTGCGAAATGCAGAATCAGTTGTTTCCAAACTATGTTGCTCTTCACCAGATTGGTCAACAAAATAAACGTTTCTTTATTTTACGTTATAGTTACGTTTATTTTTTAATTCAGAAAGGAATTATTTTTCATTCATATTTAATAATCTCTACAATAACAACATAATAACATTTAGTTTTAAATTAACTTAAAATACAGGGCATGCAAGGCCATGCAACCTACCGGGGTCTTGAAACTGTCCAAACGGGAAACCATTGATGACATGACCATATGACACTGGAACTTATAGGGCTATAGATAGAACACCGCACCGGTGAATTTTAGTCAGTACCCATCCCTTTCGTTCGTTGTTTTGTTGTTGTTTTGTTCTGTCTCCTGCTTGCATGGAGGGAAGTGGAAACATATTTTCCCTACTCCTCCACAATTCTTTTCTGATTAATTTCGTTGCAGGATCCAAGAAAGGTAAATTCATTCTCCGGGACACGTCGAGTTTCATTGTCTCGGCGCTTTTCTGGTGGTTGCCACTGTTGATTCTGGCTTTCAGGAGTTGCAGTGGTTTAGGAATAATGTGGAGGATCAACCCAATAAAAAAAATCCCTTCCGTTTCCCCCAGGGCGGGAGGACTCATTTGATGATTTTACCAACTAATGAAAAGAAAGGAATTTAACGTATTTTTATGTTTAATACCTTTATCAAAATTGAACTTATACTTTAAAAAATCCGTGTTGTTTAAACGTGTCAACTTTATGTTATCAATGCAAGGTAGAAAACAAACAGCTATAGTAGTTGGCATCTTGCAGAATTTTAAGCCACGTTAAGCCTTCTGGACCTGGGGTAAGCAATGATTTTTCAGATTAAGCCTGATTGCTGGACACATTAAGCCACACCTGCAGCAATATGAAACGGTAAAATGCACGGTTATTTCAAAATTTTAATGCTGAACAGACTTTCTGTCTGTCCTTATGAAAATGAACATTGTTTTTATTTTAGTGTTTCTAGATAAGATTGTTTTGACACTGCATTTTTCATATTTTAAACTATTCTTTTAATATAAAAATACATTGCGCCACACTAGGATTTTCTCCTGTATCGTGGGTGCGGTTTACAAACAAAGAAATTCACATGTACACAAACACCCAGATCATACAAATATTTGTTCCGCGCGGGGTTCGATTATTCCTTAAAAACCTATCTTTCTCGATGGGGGCATATAGGACTTTAAAAATAATTGGCGATAATGTAAAGTAGGTATTAAAATACACCTTTGTACCCTTCGTGTTCTTGTGACGTTAACAGGGACGTTGACGTTAATTTGATGGATAAAATTAATATTCTCTTTCAAACACTAGAAGCACTTTTTCATTTTCCATACAATTAACATTTAGTTTTCAAATACGCTGTCCGGCTAAATACGTAAAATTCATGGCAAAGCCTCGAAGCATACAATTTCACGTACAGTTTTTTTTTGTATTTGCAAAGGTACAATATTTCAGAGCTGTTGTTATTTGATTTTTAGGAATTTTGAGTTCGTTTATACTCGTATTCCATTTCAATTTGGTATGCAATACCTATGAATTTCGCTTTGTGTTTATGTCAATAAAAACCAGAGAGGGTCGTTTCATTGGTATACAGGTGGATACGAATGAATTCCACTCTTTTTTTTGTATTATGTCGCATCGTGTGTTTGTATTTTAGCTGTTGTAAGGCAGAAGAATTTTTGAATGTGTACTTTAATTTAAATACTTAAACAACTTTTGTCTTTAAACAAAAAAGATAAAAATGTTTTATTTTTTAATGGTATTTATAATTTCGAATGAAGAAATGAAAGCTTTGACCTGATGCTAGTTTTAATATCGTCATCCTAATCAAAGTTTTATTTACAACGTTTTTTTATGTACTGTGTGTATAAAGCTACTTATAAAGTCCAAACAGAATAACCGGGCAACACTGCCCGACCTGGGGATCGAGGCTAGAACCTCTTGCTTTGCATTCACGCTTACAAATACTAGAACAAAGAAATCTCTGAATACAGGCAATGCAGTCTTAATAAATTACTTTTCTAAGACTTAAGAAATGTCTGATCCCGGAGCGGTCAGACATAACTTATCTACACATAGATGTAGGTTAACCTTAAGGTGGCACTACATATCGCTAGTCGTGTTTGCGTTGTAGCTCTATTCGTCTATATTTGCCCTTTCTCACGAAAAAGACGAATACGCCAAATACCTGAACAGTCCGAACACGCGTGTCCGCCCCCCGGCTGTCGGTTTTATTGCAACATATCAAAGGATTGCGAGTATGGCGAATATGTTTGTAAGATAGCCACTTCACTGGTGGCGGCTATCCATCCATGTGCCGTTTTTATATCTTGGCGTTTGTTTTCAGCTTGTTTGAGCCAAAATGAATTGAACAAAATGACCTTGTTATACGATTTTTGTATTTTTTTTTTGTTATCTACTGTTTATGACTTCTTTTATATTTGCATAACATGTAGTGGTAATTAGCACAATGGAAATAATAAGCCGCTTTTCGGTTAACACGCCCATCGTTAGACTATAGCAAAAAATATGCGGAAATATTCTCCATATTTGCTGTTCATGAACGATGTGCAGTCAGTGTATTTGTGTTACACGGAATTCAACACGAACATAGCAAAAAATTGGATGAAAAATTCCGCATACATCGAATAGTGATGTGAAGCCACCATTAGATTCTGAGTAGCGTCAAAATTAGTAAAGTTCAGCTTTTTTGTGTAGCCAGCGGTTTCACCCGCTTCAGCTCCAAAATCATCCCGTGGGAACATAAAATCGGGATAAAAACTATTCTATAAGTTAATCTAGGTTATAAACTATCTGTGTATCGAATTTCAATAGAATCCGTTCAGTGGTTTTTACGTGTACCTACCTAATTGGAAAAAACAAACATCCATCCATCCAAACAAACTTTCAGGTTTAAAATATTAGTTTGATTATATAGGATTTTAGAATAAAATTATATTCTGCAAAACGTGTATAATAATCAGCCATGTCAATTCAAGTACCTCTTATTTTTACTTACTGCCTGCCCACGTGCCAAAAGGCGAGCTCCACAAACACGCAGGTATTCGAACTTAAGGCGCTACTGAGAATCTAAGGTTCATCTACATAAATATATGTGAGAATAAGTTATGTCTGTCTATAAATTTTAGTTATTCCTAATGCGGAACAAATTAAAAAAAAAAACTGGTAGGTAAGTTAGCATTTACATCTTCTTCTTTGGAACTCTTGTTCGTTCGTAACAAATAATAAATTTTACGGCAGAATATAAAAAAACCAACATTATTTTACAATGCTGCCAGTTTTAAGGATACACAAAACATAGCGTTACGTTACGAAACTGATAAATTGTAACGTAACTGAGAAAGTGTAATGTTACTTCCCAGAATTGATGCAATTTTAGTTTTCGTCAAAATCGGTCTTTTTTTTTAGCGTGGAAAAATCATCAAATGAGTCCTCCCACCCCGGGCAGGGCGGGAGAGACTTGTCAGACTTGTACTGACTAAAATCCACGGTGTCCTTCAATAGCCCTTTATGTTCCGGGGTCACGGTAAGGAAATAAGTCCCGCGAGTCAAAATCGCCCTGGAGACTCCTTTCAACGTTTTTCGTCTTCACAGTTTCGGATATAGCCATCCACGCCCAGTTGAAAAAATCACCCTGGAGTACGTCGGTATAACATAGAATACTGATTATTCCGAAAATTCAATTCCGAGTGACCACTACAGAACCCCTCTCGAAGTAAGCCACGGGCATAAGTTTGTTTTCAAATAAAAGGTTTTCAGAAATACCAGGCTAGAAGCGGTTTATATGGACTGAAATTATTTTACCTATTTCGCATTGCTACTCGTATAACTATTTCCAGGTATTCCTCTCAATGAACTCCCTCCTACACTGTACCGTCGAACAAATCGTTTGGTTTATGACATTACATTTAGTAGCAATTTTTAACTGACGAAAAATAAGGAGGTTTCTCTCAATTCGAAACGTTTTTTATCTTCATAGTTTTAAGTTGGCACCACTCGCGTCATTTGCGCGTGTTATGTTGCACATACGCTACTGTTGACCGTTGACTCCCACATTTTATTTTAAACGCTCTTTGCAGTAGAAAATAGTTATTTGTTATACAAGAGTGCAAAGTTGCTTTTTAACCGCGTGCTCAATTTTGATGACCGAGCAAGCGAATGATTCTAAAATTGAATCACGAGTGCAACGAGTGATTCAAAAATTAGAATCAAGAGGCGTAGCGACGGAATCAAAAGAGCACAAGGTGAAAAATCTTTGCACTCGAGTGCAGCACGTAACTTTTCATCCCACCTCAGCGAGGAAATGACTAAACGCAAAAAAAGATGTAGGTACATTGTACGACACAAGATAGGTACTTTTATTTCAGTTTAGGTATTGACTACTACATTATTATAGGTAAGTATTACAGAATAATTTTTAAATTAAAACAAATATAGTTATGGTATAGGTAGTAGTTTTCAAGTTTCTTATTTTATCTTGGTTTGTCTTAACAACATGACGTGAAAAAAAAACCGCACAACGCAAATAAAAAAGAAGGTTAAAAAAAGTTCTGAGTCAAGAAGGTTCCGAGTCTGAGATTGTTACAAAATAATAGTACCTAGATACGCATACGCACCAAAGGATTCTGTTTCGGGATTCAAGTTAGCCCAAGGCAACGCAGCTTTACTCCCGAGGTCCGTACTCTGCTTTTCACACGTAATGCGGGGCACCTAATTCCATTTTTGAAATTTGATGTGGTACGACAACCTTCGAACAGTTCGAACGTCAAGTTGGCACTACAGCAAGCGATCAGCTGCTGCTGTTGGGGTCAGCAGCCGCCATGCCATTACTGGTACAACTCTTTAGTGCACGTGCATGTTCTAAATTCAATTTACTTTATCCACTAGAGGATAAAAACGGCTTTTACGCTCAGATATCGAAGAGAAAAAGTAGCCTTTCCGAGATGGGGGGATGAAAAGTATCTTTTTTCTTTAAGTTGTCTTATTTAAATGTGCGTCATTTGCGCTCTTTGCAGTAGAAAAAGTGTCTTTTTTCTTTAAGTTGTCTTATTTAGATGTGCGTCATTTGCGCGTGTTATGTTGCACATACACTAGTAGACCGTTGACACCCGCCATTTATTTTAAACGCTCTTTGCAGTAGAAAAAGTGTCAAATTTAAATAATGGTTAGAAGTTAGTGTAGAGCCTTTACAGAAGAATAAGATGTCTTACAGGCGGCAGATTAGGTACATCTTGCTAAAAAAAAATGATCCACGGCGCTGTCAATAGGTAAAGTGCCCAGAAAGCTAGCAGCACTGCCACGTTGGATGGCAATGTTGATCCTTTGACCAAGAAATAGGCCAACCCTCTGGTCACGCGAAGCGTCGACTATACGCTTGGCGATGTCTTTGAAAACTAGGTGGGCACTTTATTATTAATTTTATTGCATTTCTAACCAATTTAAACAGCATGCTTTAAAACGTAAAGTTTTTTATTTGTCACAACTTGCTGAACAAGTCCTGAAAAGCTTTCACGAAATTGTCGTATCTGATAATCCTATATCTGACCGATGGCAGTTTTAATAGTGAGCCATCTCGAAGTTGAATGTGACCAGAGGACGATAAGCTTTTAAAATTGTACTACTTTAAGCGACTTTATAATTTACTTTTTGCGACGCGCATCAAATGCGCATCGAATTGAACCGGTACCTACCAAAAGACGTTCAAACTTGGGAATTGAAGATTCATTAAATGTTATGAAAAGTATCTAGTTTTAATTCCGCGACAAAAATCCAGGCTTGTTGCAGGATGCAATCCCACCCTATGCAATCATGCATATGCACATGCAGCAAAGGAAACATGCATATGCACAAGTGCAAGAAACAGAAAAACATGCCATGCAATCAAACCTATACTCGACACGTGTTTCGCCCCTCCACGGGGCATCCTCAGGAGATGTTGACTCGACAAGCGCTCGGCCTCGAATGAGCCAGTTTGACAGCTCTGATTCCATAATTTATTGAAGATTCAGCTTGCAAGTGTGAGTTGCGATTGCGATGGCCTAATTGGTAAGGCGTCTGGAATACTTATCCAGAAGACGCGGGTTCAAATCCCACTAGCAACTGAATTTTTCTTTCCTAAAAAATCATCTTTAGTTATGCAACGTTGTGAAATATAAACGATATTTCATATACTTGACTTACATTATAAAAGTATTCACGGAATGTCGTCAATGGAATGTGTAAAAATTCCTTTTGGTGTTGTAGCCAGACGACATGATGTTCGACATGACATTTTTAACTGGGGGTATCTTAAAATATTGTATATCGCGTTTAGACGGAAAGTCATGTTTAGGCGGGTAGTTCAGTGCTTGTAGTTGTGTTGTAGCTGAGACAATATGATAGATACCGACTTGATCTGTTTTTTTTTTTGCGCGAACACTATTTAAACCGCGTATATTTTGGACGACGCGCATTCAACTCACTGATTCCTCTGGTTACGCTAGCAAAATAAAATATAGTTCCTCATTACATAGGTTCTGTTAAAGGATTAAAATAGACTTTTATCTTTTTTTAATAAGCTGTAATACTTTAAATAGTGTAGTGTTTATCCCCGTGAAGGGTAAGTTGCCAAACCAAACCTTATAACTGCTAGCTTGTGTTTTATCTTTCTGTATTGAGCAGGTACCTACAGACTTATTTATTTTGTGTTCATATTTTTCTTTGTCTGTTAGGTTTTTATTTTGTTGAGCCTCGAGTGTTTCATACGCTCGTAGGCCTTTCAATTAATGTTAATGCTTCACGCTAATTTAATATTGTGTACCTGTCCTGTAAACTCCGTTCTGATGATAACCAAACTCACAAACGCCTTAAGCGCTTTGCGTCCTCGGCTTTCGCTTACGCTGCGAGGTCATCATCAGAGACTTGCAGATTTGCAGTGGACTTTTTATTTACCGCTGGACGTTGATTTCAGGGAACAATACCCATCCTCATCGTTCGTTGAGTTTAACTGACTCACCCTACCGAACGTTCGAGGCCTGCGCACACATCACCTAGTGGGCACACACCTGACCTGCTGGCGCAGCCACCATCTCGTCCCTGCGGTCACTCTCACCTCGGGGTCAACTCCTCTGCATCGCGTCGCTCCACTTACGCGATTAGCCAGGACAAGTACTTAGTGCGCCTACTTCCACGGAACGATTAAATACCAAGTGACGGCTGTGAACCACGACCTAAATTAATTTTATTGTAAACGTTGGTGGGTTCTTTTATTTAAACTCACCGCTAACCGTTACAGTTATTAAGTAAGTACTCGCGGAATTGGAGTAAGTGATTCCATACTTTTTTGCTCACGAGTGTAGTTGCAAGTTGCCTGAACAGCAAACACTTTGTTAGAGAGTACATAATCTACTTCACCCACGCTACCTGCGACTATGTACTTCAATTTTAAAGTACCACCCACAGGATTACTCCATTTCAACTGAATTTTCCTCGAAAACACATTTCATAACGATTCTATTTGCTTTTATTTAAAATGGTAATAATAAAAAATAAGTAGTAGGTAATGAAGTGTGTTATTTTTGTGAAGTGGTCCTTACTAAAATCAACGGGGTGCCTTCAATAGCCCTTTACGTTCCAGAGTCACAGTTACCAGTTTAGACAATTCCGCGGCCCTGGCTGGCTGGCTACTTCTCAGCTTTTTCGTACACTAGAAGTCGTAAGTCTTCGTTACCTTCCGACTTTGATATCCATTGACGCCTGTCTGTGTACAAACCTCTATGGATCTGTATTGCGATATCACCTGGATACCAAAGTCATAAGGTATCGGAGACTTGCATCGCGGCTAAGTCGCGATGATGGCTGCGCGATCCCACTGGCGGGGATTGACCTCACCAACTGTGAGTTACATTTTATTCTACTTTTTTATTATTTTCTTGCGGTTAATTTGTATTGTCTGACAGTTATCTGACAGTTATTTGTGCGGCCTACCCAAATGTCCTTTCTTTAGTATTGTTCGTCGTTTCGTTGAGCTCCTTGTGTTATGAGTTAAGCTACACGGTAACTGACAAATGCTTGCACTGAGTGGTCAGGTCCACTCAAATTTGTGTGGTTCTTTCTTCAAAAGACCACCTCAGACACCTGCATGGTTCTCACATAACTTGATCAATACGAAATTGTCTGGACTTTAAAAGAGACTGTGACCTCTGAGTTTGTTTCGGATGTTTCTTCTCAGAGTAGCCAGGTAAGAAACACCAGCCTCATCTATTGTAAAAATAGTGTCTTTTTGACGTGTAAAAGGGTTATTTATCATTTATAAGGCCACCTAGCTGGCAACCATCATCTTGTCGGAGTCCAGTTCCAGTGTGTTCTGTCGTTGCGCACGACTTCCAGTTCCTTCTGGGTGAGAGCGCCATGATATTATGCTAGTGGGCTAGTTTGAGGCTTAGAGCAAACCTATTTAAATCTAAGAAAAATATTTGCGATTAGACTGGTAGCCTATCTCAACTGATTTAAGAATGCTACCAACCAATGATTTTTTATTTTGATGCTGTTACATGAATCCATCAAAAATTATTTTTCACCTCACCCGCTCGGAAAGATTCTATTTCTCATTCAAAATCTGAGCGCAAAACTCCATTTTGTGCTCTAGAGCACAAAGTGTTGTTTAAAATTCGAACACGTCTTGTATTCAATTGTTTTCTACTTTTCTACACTGCCAGGCGAGCCGCCCCCACTACATTTCCTCGCTGTGTGAGGTGAAAAGTTGTGTGTTGCACTCGGCAGCAAAGTTTTTCTGCGTCTCGTACCTTTGAAAACTTCGCATCGCTCAGGATTCTATATTTGAACCGCTCGTTTCTCTCGCGGTTCAATCTTAGAATCCTTCGCTAGCTCAGTTTTCAATTCAAGTACTCGCGCCAAAAATCAACTTTGCAGCCTTGCATAACAAATAACTATTATTGAATAATAATCCTTTAATAATATCTCTATGGGCCTACTACACGCACAACACCTACTTCACCAGAGTTCTGCCTATGCAAGCCCGGCCTGCGCGTACTTGCCAGCGTGTGTGGTTGGGCGTTCAGTGTTGCCGACCGTGTATTGTTTTTTCATGCAAGAAGCTTGCGCAGGCAAAACTGTGGTGAAGCTTGGGCGTGTGGTAGGCCCATTATGCAGTATTATTTAGTTTGATAGACATGTTCTTCCGTTAAATAAACAAAGTATGTTTTCTAACGGAGAACGTTTTCAACGAAAAACAAAGGGCGTGCAACGTTTGTTCAAAATCTGAGTATTTATGATCACGTAAGCCGCTTTACAAAGGCTTCAACAAGTAATGGTCAGGCAGGGTGGAACGAATACTGCACATGATTTTCACAGACAACTTACAATGGACCGTACTGGGAAAATACATGCTGAAATTTTCAGGCTTCTCCACCGGAAAATACTACGCAGCCATGGAAGCGCTGGAAACACACCATTATTGGTTCATATAGTCCACTGTTGGAAGAACATTCAACTTTGCTACGTTTTATTTAACATTGAAGAATGCATGCTGCGGATACGTGCTATGCACAATGGTGGGTGGTGTACAAACAGAGCATACAATGCAATACATGCAACATAGCTGGCGCACGTTTGTCACCAAAAGTAGACATGCAAGAAAAAAAGTTATTTTATATCTCGCATTTATGGGAAAAAACAAGCGCTTGTTCATCGCACATTGTATTCGTTCCGCATTGCTTAGCGTCAGTGGAAATGAACACATGCATAGTCTCATGGCTTTTACATTCTCGCTGCTTAGCATGTTCTGGTGAAAAAGTACCTTTAATCGGGTTGTTGTACTAGTAGGGTAGTTCGCCACAAAAAAAATTCCCCTTGAAAAAAAGTTTTGATACTGTTCTCCCAGTACCTACTTTTTGTTCAGATTCCACATTGTACCCTCGAATTTTTTTGTTGGATTTTATAATTTTGGATTTTTTGTTCTGCTATCCGATGCGGAAAAAATGGGTCGAATATAGAAAAATCAAAATTTAAAAAATAAAACCTTTGGCTAATTTATACATACTTTTTTTCGTGGGGAATTATTTTTGTGGTGAACTTACAACAACCCGTTTAATTTGACATTATTGTGAGACTGTGGAACAAAAACAAAAGAAAATCAAACATAAATTCCGAGAGCGAGTACAGAAGAATAGTTATTTGTTATGCAAGGCTGCAAAGTTGATTATTGGCGCGAGTACTTGAATTGAAAACTGAGCGAGCGAAGGATTCTAAGATTGAACCGCGAGAGAAACGAGCGGTTCAAATAGTGAATCCTGAGCGATGCGAAGTTTTCAAAAGTACGAGACGCAGAAAAAGTTTGCTGCCGAGTGCAACACACAACTTTTCACCTCACACAGCGAGGATATGTAGTGGGGGCGGCTCGCCTGCCAGTTTAGAAAACAATTGAATACAAGACGTGTTCGAATTTTGAACAACACTTTGTGCTCTAGAGCACAAAATGGAGTTTTGCGCTCAGATTTTAAATGAGAAATAGAATCTATCCGAGCGTATGAGGTGAAATAGTTATTTGTTATGCAAGGCTGCAAAGTTGATTTTTGGCGCGAGTACTTGAATTGAAAACTGAGCGAGCGAAGGATTCTAAGATTGAACCGCGAGAGAAACGAGCGGTTCAAATATAGAATCCTGAGCGATGCGAAGTTTTCAAAGGTACGAGACGCAGAAAAACTTTGCTGCCGAGTGCAACACACAACTTTTCACCTCACACAGCGAGGAAATGTAGTGGGGGCGGCTCGCCTGCCAGTGTAGAAAAGTAGAAAACAATTGAATACAAGACGTGTTCGAATTTTAAACAACACTTTGTGCTCTAGAGCACAAAATGGAGTTTTGCGCTCAGATTTTGAATGAGAAATAGAATCTTTCCGAGCGGGTGAGGTGAAAAGGTTTTTGCATAACAAGCACGTCTATTTCGTCATAGTGCTCATCATTCATTCAACATTTGTTTTTTTATTGCTGTTGTAATAGAGCAAGAGCCCGTGAACCCCAGACCTACGTTATTTTATAAAGGCTGAAAGTTTGTCAGCGGATGCTCCCAACACTGGTAAGAACGATGACCATTTATGGAGTTTGGGTTATGGTGGCTTTGGCAGGTAAACGGTACTAAAGATGCGTAAAATATAAGTTTACTTACGTCATAGTATAAAAGCTGATTTTTATATATAATACTCGGGTAATAAGTAGATGATGTTTCCTCATCAGCCAGACACTTATCATGGTGGCAACCCCTTGCCAGACACCCTTAATGTTCACGAAATTGTAAGTTTACTTACGTTATAGTATAAAAGCTGATTTGTTTAAACAATACTTGGGTAATAGTATGTAGATGATGTTTCCTCATTAGCCAGACACTTTTGAGAGTTCCAACCCCTTGCTAGACAAACATTGTAAATAGCCCAGTCAACTGATGTTCAATACAAAGTATAGAGGGAAAGTCTTGGAACACAATTTTTGACTACGCAACTTTGTTTCGACTAGTTAGGAGGAGAACATATCAAAAGTCCCCATCCCTAGCCCTTGAGCTAAGGGGGAGGGAGGGGTTCGTAGGTATCACTTTTTGGTTTTTCGCTTATATCTCGGAAAGTCGGAAACCATGGGTCCTAGCGGCATAATATATATGAAAAAAATAAAAGCTGAATAAATTCCCCATAAGTCTTATTCAATAAATGTTTCCAGGTTTTGTTTAGTTTTCGAGCTATCTGCTCTTGAAAGTCTGTAATATTGTGAAAAATCATATTTATCTTTTTGCATTTGGAAAGTTGTATTTGATGTCGCCAAAGATCCAGAAAACAGCATCAGTGTTTCAGACCCTCCAAGTTGCGCAGAATGTCATTTTAATTTATATTAGGTACATTACAACTTAAGACGTATTTCGTTAGATTCGAGTCGTTTTATAAGATTTGACCCAATTCTGTTGCCCAGATATTATCCTTCTTATACAATGAAATTATCCTAACATGACACTAAACCAAATAGCATCATAAAAAAATAAATTTAATTATTTTTTTATTCATACTCATTTTACACACATTTAGGAGTACTTTGGATCCAAGAGCGAGCGAAGCGAGCTCGGGACTTGGGGCACCCCGACTCGGACAGGTTAGGTTCGAAGGGGATGGCGGGGTCTACATACAAATTTTTATGGACACCACGCACTTGATCAAAAATTAAATATGCTAAAATTGTTTACATTATAAAAAGCTAAAGGTTCCTAAGATCGTTTTTCTGTAGCTTGTATGGAAGCGGATTTCCGACTTTCCGAGATTTAAGCGAAAAACCAAAAAGTGGTACCTACGAACCCCTCCCTCCCCCTTAGCTCAAGGGCTAGGGATGGGGATTTTCGATAATATGTTCTCCTCCTAACTAGTCGAAACAAAGTTGCGTAGTCAAAAATTGTGTTCCAAGACTTTCCCTCTATAACTTGTTTTGAACATCCGTTGACTGGGCTATTTACAATGTTTGTCTGGCAAGGGGTTGGAACTATCAAAAGTGTCTGGCTAATGAGGAAAGATCATCTACATATTATTACCCAAGTATTACTTAAACAAATCAGCTTTTATACTATAACGTAAGTCAAACTTATAATTTCGTGAACATTAAGGGTGTCTGGCAAGGGGTTGCCACCATGATAAGTGTCTGGCTGATGAGGAAACATCATCTACATAATACCCGAGTATTATACATAAAAATCAGCTTTTATACTATGACGTAAGTAAACTTATATTTTACGCATCTTTAGTACCGTTTACCTGCCAAAGCCACCATAACCCAAACTCCATAAATGGTCATCGTTCTTACCAGTGTTGGGAGCATCTGCTGACAAACTATCAGCCTTTATAAAATAACGTAGGTCTGGGGTTCACGGGCTCTTGGGCTATAAGAAACTTTAAGAAAAAACCGACGCTAATGTCTCATTTTTTTGTTTTTCTAGCTCAGTTTTAATTTTAACTTTTAGCTCTACTTGTTTTTAAATAACAAACAACATTAACCAAATATATCGCGATTTTGTTAATTTCATTTTATAGATAGGTAAGTAAAGTTATGACATTACAAACAAACCAACTTAAACTGACTGTAAAAATAAATAATTGATTGGAATTAAATTTTTGAATTATTAAGTTTAATAACCAAATTTTGACGATTTCAATTAATTTTATACAATGACTGTCTTACGAAAAAAATTTAACATCTGTTGAACACTTGCCTTAAAAAACTGTCAACTTCAAAACGGCGTTTTACATTGATATAAGGGTCGTATTGTAAATACACTTTTTTTAGACAACTGTTTAACAGATTTTTAACTTTTTGTAGTACGACGGTAAGTATTTAATATTATTCATAACTTTTTTATGCAGGGTAAGGCTCAACTAAGTTTTTTTTATTACTTTTACGAGAAAATCAATAAATATTTCTCCCAGACGCATATCTAGGAACTTAGAACATTACTTTGCACAAACGCACACACAAACATCTCTCACCCTAAACAACTATACCGTCCTGCTCCGTTCCGTCGTGGGTAAAAACTGAGTGGATGCGTAAATTATTAGCAAAGGAGAGCTTCCAGCAACAAAGGAAGATAACATGACAACGTAACCAATTGCACTTGTAACGCATAATTTTAACAAGTAGGGGAAAGGTGTACGAGATGATCCGTTGAGGGAAGATGATCCTTTGATATTGCAACGAAGCCAGTAGCGTTATCTAGTTGTTTTTAATGGTAAAACGTAGTCCCCAATATTCCTCCGCCTCAGTCAAAAGTAGTGGTGTCGAGAGTGACAATTAAATTTTTTGAGAAAAAAAACAAATATTCCTTGACTTTGATCTAAGGTAAGGGTGAGTTGAAGTTTATATCTAATTTGTTCTAGGTACTTTATTACTAGGCTGTGGTATTAGTTAGCTTTGAAAATTGCTCTATTTTGTTTTTTAATAGCGTGGTAACAGTTGAAAGCACATAGTTTAAGTTATCGAACATTGAATAAAAATGTTTATGTTGGGGCAAGATGATTATGTTACCGGTGTACAAGATGATCCCCACGGATCTTCTTGTAAATCGGTAGCATACCTACTATTACGGGGATATTTTTAACCTTTGTAGTTATTATGTTTAAGTTCATATATTTTTGGTTTAAGACTATGCCTCGTAATTATTAAAAAAGAATAAACGCGGATTGTGGTCAGAACACTCCATGATCAAAGCACTGGATGCTGTTAAAAATGGTATGCCATATAGCACAGTTTGGATTGCATGTATTATCACTAAAAACGCGGGCTAAAGTCAAAAATAAGGTGGCTGTCAGTACAATCAAATATATAGGTGAAAAAATAAACCGAGATTATGGTTTTAGGTGGGTTATTCTCTTCCTGGATCCTGGGATCATCTTGGACACAGGGGTGTACAAGATGATCCTTTGACAACGTTTTAAAAATGTGCTTTTTTAATAGTAAAGCATCTAAAAAATTAAAATTTTGAGTTTGCCAACAATAAGATAAATAAATTTACTATGTATATACGTATTTACATTCGCGCTAAGTAGGATATCTTTTAATCTACAAGCAACCTCCCTTAAGGGAATCATCTCGTACACCTTTCCCCTACATAGTTGAAATTTGCGGGCATTTCATTATGTATACCTATCTTATTTTGTCATGGGAATAGCAAGTTTGAATACGCCATTTCTTTCTATTGTTGTAAAGTGAAAAATCAGCAAAATTCAAAAGCAATGTTTTGGTGAAAAATTGGTTTCTGTATACATAATAATATAACTTTTCTCATTTGTGGCTACATCTCTTTTGAGGTAAGATCTATGTTGTTTCGTGAAAACGTAAAATTTTCATGAAAAGTTCAAAGTAGCGTGAGACAAAAAGTGTTTTTAAATTTCTGTAGCGACTGTGTGCAGTCTAAACCAAATTAAACCTGACCACCACCGAGTTCTGTGTTTCAAAACAGTTTAATCAACAGCTACTAGACTTTAATAAACAGTTTTCAATTTTTCTTCTGTTTTTTTTTTTTTATTTTCACGGCAAAATTTAATTGGCTTTGACATATCAAAAGTTGAAGCTTACATAAAAGTTCAACTGAGTTTACGAAATGTTCCAATATTTTTCGCTTCAATTTTGTTGTTCGGAACAAAAAACATCTTGTTTCAAGTAACGTAGAGCTCGTTTTATGCTCCCAGTTTTACAAAATATTCCCTCTGTTCATTCCTAGGTTAAACAGGTTTGCAGTGGTTTTGACTCCGGTCTATTTTTTAAAGTTTCGCAATATGTGAAATTTTCTTTTGAAATCAACGCGGATCAGCTTGTCAGGTCTTGTTTTTTTTTGTTGCTTAACATTAAAATATTGCGTCGAACTAAATGTGATGATAATGAATAAAAAAAATAACTTGTACGTGATCGACTCAAACTAAGTACTGACGTGAGCGTGAGTCTTTAGGCTGTGGGAAAGAAATGGAACTAGACGACTTGTATAGCTCTGTCTCTTTCCCACAACCTAAATTGGCTCGCGTTAAGAGCTCGTGGTAAGGCCTCTGACCATAGGTAGCTTGGACCCTGTCTGCGATACCGGTGGGCTAATATCTTCTCCATAATATAAAAATGGATCGCTAAATGTGTTGCTAAGCCCATAACTTGCAAACGGCTGGACCGATTCGGATAATTCTTTTTTGTTGTGGTTTTAACCATCAGGACGAGGTTACAGAAGACGAAAATCATCATGACATGCCGCTAGTTGTTTATAATTTTAAATGTTTTTAGTTTTTGTAAAAATGTAACGAATAAGTGAAAAAAAGAATAAAAGAAATAATACTTTATTTCACATTCACAAAACTTTCATAACACTAACAAACACATCACAGCTCATTACAAATATTAGCAATACTTTAACATTTAGCTTAACAATGAACTGAATTCTGTCAATGAAACTACAAAACGATTACCTTTGTAAGTGGTATCATTAAGTGTAACAAAGGTGACGTTCCATGCTGGTGACTAAAAGAAAATTATCACCTGCCCATTGTCACCATCTCTGTAATAGGTGAAATTCACCATTGTTTCCTTTTCCGACTAGGTTATATATATAGAAGTGGAACTATTATATGTGTGCCATACCTCTGTCGTTGTCAAACCGTAAATATGAGAGGTAATTTGGTGATAATCGTGTTATTGTACGGGGTTTGCGAAGGAAGTGAAGGCAGAGCCAATGGTAGGAATCGTGGGGTCTCATTTATTCGGAATAAGGGGAAGGTACAAGATGTATCTAAGGACCAGCGGTTTTGGCCACCAGGGACAAAGGAAAGTAGATGTAAGTCAAATATATTCAAAATTTTCTACGGATTGGTGTCTGTATTTGAGAAGCTATCACGAGTGCATAGCGTAAACTTAAACGATGTAAACTTTCACCTACATTTTCAATAAAAAGAAGCGCTAAATAGCGCTGATACTCGTATTCACTCAAAACTGTAGTGTGTAGTGTTTATTGGTCCTTCTTTTGTACAAATAAACTCAAAACTACGGGTAAATATGTGATGAAAAACGAGTATATTTAATTTTAACATCGAAAAATTGTCATATTTTTTACGTTGCGCTCTCGTGTTCTCTCTGTCCATTTTTTTTTGCTTCATTGCGAACATGTTTGTGCTTTGTTATAATTTGTGTATGTTACGCTGCTCGTCACGTGTTTAAAGCTCGCCCTGAAGCGGATTTCTATATACCTACTCTGTCTATTTCCTGCCAATCTCCTGTCCAATTTTTAATGCTTTCGTTACCCTGTCGCCTCTCAAAATGTTTTTTATACCATTCCCACTTTAAAAAGTTACTTTTTCTCACTGAAAACAGTGAGTAAAAAGCTCTTTTACTCACTGTTTTGGTGTTTGAATTTAGAACACATTGCTGCGGTCCACCCCCGTCAGCCCCCGTGTTGTTAGGATAATGTTACTCTTAATTTAAATCATTGTTCCGAGTTTAATGTCAATTTGTTGGCTTAGTGACCGAGCGATTGGACTACTTCGTCGCGTGCAGTGGGTTCGATTCCCGCTTGGAGCAAATTTTCGTATGATCTACAGTTATTTGTCTAGGATCTGGGTGTTTGTTTATGTGAATTTAGATGTTTATAATCGCACCTTTGTCTTTTTTTTTCTTCGTTAAATACCTATCTATTATCGCTTAATTATTATTTTTCTTGTGGTCATGGTATAAAGTATCGCATGCAACTCGTGAATAAAACGGATTTAAAGCGAGGGCCTGAATCACTCGCGGCGCTCAGGATTTAAATACTTGAATACCTGCGGTCGTGATTCAGTCATTAAAATCCTTCGCTTGCTCTTGATTCATATATTTGGCCCTCGCTTTAAATCCGCTCTTTATTCACTCGTTGCATAATGTACTATTTTTACTGCTGGATACGCTATTTTTAACTAGGTACGTAAAAATTAAACGTAAGTAAGATACAATTGTATTGTTACTTAATAATCATGTTTTAACACATAATTTTTACTGTGGTAAATTCATCAAAATGAGTCCTCCCACCCGAGGCGAAGGACTATCAGATTTGTACTGACTAAAATCCACGGTGATCCTTCAATTCCAGGGTTCAGGATCACAGTTACGTAATCAGACAGTTTCGCGACGCGCCACCACACAAATATACATACAAAAAACCCCAATAACTTTGTGACGTACTTAAACATTTTTAACCGTTATAATACTCGTATTTACATATTAACATGAAAAGCTTGAAATCGATCTTTAAGGCGGCGCTAGTCGCGAGCTCGAACTCACTGGCATGCATGGTCAAAAACCATGATATTTCACCGGAAGTCGAGCCATATTGTTCATGTGTGCGCGAGCGTCATCCCCCCGTGGAGAAAACAGGGGAAAACATTATTCAGTGAGATGCACGATCATTCAGAGCAAAAAGAGCGCGTGAAAAAATACGAAAAAGCCTTTGGAAGAAGGGGTTTTATGAAAAAACCATTGCACCAATTAATTTCAAATAAAATTTATTAAATTCTTCGATAAATTTGCTGTGTCGGTACGGACACAGCAAATTGATGCTTCTTTAGCTTCTAATTTACACCCAAAGTTATGTTAAAATTAGCAAAAACAGCGAATCTTTAGAAGCTCGTAACTTTTTAATGGTTTCATATTTTACAATTCTGCTTTCGTACAGACAAAATTAATAATGAGACAAAACGATACCATCTTTAACTTTGGATGTACCTTGTCAAATAGTGGAGTAAAACCCCAACGAAGTTTCTATGGAAAAAATGTTGACTTTTTTCGCCTTAATTAACCAAATACTCAACTAAAGCCCACTTGCAGGAACCCGAGTTATCTTTTAAACTCAGAGTTAGTTGCCAACACGAGGTTAAATTGACAATATTGTATGAGAAACTGTCAATTTGACCTTGTGTTAGCAACTAACTCTGAGTTAAAAGATAACCAGGGCTTCTGCAAGCGGGCCTTACAGACTTAGTAGGTAGGGACTCAAAAAAAAACAAGTTGCACAAAGAAACTCTAATATTCTTTTTTGGTTATTTTTTAGTGTAGGAAACGATTAATAAAGATGAATTTCTTGTCGTCGCGATATTTCAGGGTCATTGCTGTCCCACAGTTGGGAACATATTGAATAATAATATAATTTATATTATGACTAGAAGGAAAAACTACCAATGTCGTACAAGTATTGTGTCTAGAAGTTTTCGTTTTCAGTTTTTATCTATAACAAACTTTAAAGTGAGACATCAGTTCCCTCACTTTCTCAACAAATTAAAAAAGAGAATATTGGTATAGGTGCCATAAAACCAAATACTACGAGGACGAAGTCGTGGGCAACAGCTACTATTATAATATGAGCCATTTGCCCAACTATAACGTGTTAAAGTATACCTATACGTTTTGTGGGCTTCTAATGTTTATTTTTATTAACAATGCAGTCTACTATGTGAATGGTAGGTAATATTTTTTCTGTTCATATAGAATTTGTATGTACCTAACTAAGTATCCAGCGCGTTAATATCCTTTCACGCTCGGCATAAACCGAAAATAATTAGTTTCCTTTTAAATTACCAATCCCTTTTCAGACTAATTAGCCATCTACCGGACCAATTTCAAAGCTTTTATCAAAACTGAATACGTTGCCGTACCCAGACCGAGCTTTGTGAGTCAATACCCAAGGAACCGGGTATTAACTGGTTCTCTCCACTACATTTCGGGACTAACTCGAGCCGTCCTGGATTCGGTATTGACTTTAATGCAGAATTTGCACTTCCATTTTACGGTGACAGAAGTAGCTAAGCTGCCTGGTGTCAGGTATAACTCGTATATTGACGTTTAAATTGCAAAACTTCGTACTGGAAAGCTTTGACCGCGTTTGAGTTTGTGAATTCAACAAACCAGTTATCCCGTTCCGTGAGATGTGACAGCGGGATTATCCCTCGAATGAATACTGAATTAGTTTTCAGTTGAAATTGGAAACTTATTCCTCTTCTTGGATCTCAGAGTGTTCAGCTATTGAGAGTAGGGATTGATTTTGTGGTTACAAAACTTAGAATTTTATTTATTTATTATTTAATTATTTATGTACTTACACACAATATAAAACATAAGGGCATACTTTAACTTAATAGTACAACGGCACTGCTTTTGTTTTTTATTGTAAGTTATGATTTTTACAACGGACTCTGTACCGTAAAGCGCCTCGTCCACGGAGAGAGAATAGAGCTAGACGGCTTGGAGACTAATCTAATCTATACTCTCATTTCTGCGTACACGTAGAGATCATTAGAGCACCCTATTGCATTTTTTGCTCTATCATAGACAAATTTTAGCCTGCGTACACTACACTACTCGTAGACTAGATATATTCGGTCACGATATACTCTCTCAGTTGAAAACATGTCGCGGTCACGCTTATGCTGCGATCGTGGTTTCTTAGTTATTAGAAAATAAAAAAAAATAAAAATGTTAAAAGAAGCTGCTGGGTTAAACAATGGTTTCTCAATGATTATGAGATATACTTATTCCATAATTCTGGAAAGCCTTCATACATTTGTATCATTTTAATGGTTTCTTCTTTTGACCAAACATGTTTCGACCTTCATCAAGGTAATAAAGCAATGCAGAATTCTACATTAAATAAAACAAAATACGTGTTTTGCTACTCAAGCCCTAGCTAGACTGATTAAGGCGGGTAGATAATTCGAGAGCTCTCTATTCATATCGCTTGTCTCGGTCTCGCACCTGCGTCCACGACGCCTTCTGAGAGTAGCCGAGCGTGTCTACGTAGACTGTAGTGATACTCTAGCTAGGGTAGTCTCGCTAATGTGTACACGTCGTAGATTGCCCTATGAGAGTCGCTCTACGTTATTTTAATCTATCGTGGACGAGGCGCTTTACACAAGCATTTAGATTTTTTATTAACAATAGTTGTTATAAATACGTAAAATACGCGATCTACAATTGACTATGGCTTAGGGTGCTCAACTGCTCACACAACCACGATATAAAGGTGCAAATCTGGGGGCACGGTAGTGCCCCCGCCAAGACGAGCCAAGCGAAGCGCAAGGGCACTACCTACCTTTTCTCGAAGTGTTTCATCGTTTTTTGAACTATCATAGAGTTGGTTTCCGATGTACCAGAAAGTTCATATTCGCAGGATATGATGCCAATAATAGACTTATTAGGCATACAAAGTATCAATAGAATAGCTATTAAACTTTAGATTTTATTGATATCTAAAATACACGGATTTCGTCACTGATACACTGACACACTGATGATCATCAAAATGTTTGGCTACTTCCTGAAGTGCTAGAGAGCTGAAATTCGGTATGTAATTTAAGTTTAGTATACAACCAACAAAAAAATTCATAAACTTATAACTTTCGCCCCCCATCCCCCCAAAATGGGGGGTAGAAGTTAGTATGAGACCTTAAAATGTTAGGGTACTTCCTGAAGTGCTAGAAAGCCGAAATTCGGTATGTAAACAAAGTTCAGTATACAAAAAACATCCCCCATCCCCCCATCCCCTAAAATTGGGCGGGGGGAGAGGGGTAGTAGTTATTTCCAATGAACTTCTACAATATGGGTATCAAATGAATGGGCTTGTTGAGAGCAACTAAAATAATAATGTGATGTCATTCTAAATCCAAGATGGCGGAATAGTTACTTTTAATGCACTTTTGCAATATGGGTATCAAATGAAAGGGCTCGTTGAGAGCAACTCGATGAATAATGTGACGTCTTTATAAATTCTATATGGTGGACCATCTAGGATGGCGGAATAGTTGTTTTTAATGCACTTCTACAATATGGGTATCAAATGAAAGGGCTCGTTGAGAGCAACTCGATGCATAATGTGACATCATTCTAAATCCAAGATGGCGGAATAGTTATTTTTAATGCACTTCTGCAATATGGATACCAAATGAAAGGGCTCGTTGAGAGCAACTCGAAGAATAACGTGACGTCATAATAAATCCAAGATGCTAGCAACCTACAAAAAGAACTGAAATCCCACCAAAAACATTTCTTGTAAAATGTTGCCAATTCGAGCACATTTTTACTGATGTGTGGAATTTGTTTTTCTCCCTCTCACAGAGAGGAGGCCTGTGTCCCAGCAGTGGGAACATTATAGGCTGATGATGATGATGATGATGATGTAGAATTTGTGAAGTTAGGGTCGGTAGAGTTAGGCCGCGTAGATTCAGAAGCTTGGTTCTACATGAGATCTGATATCTTTTTGGTAGGGCAAACCTTATGTGCTCGAATTGGCAACATTTTACAAGAAATGTTTTTGGTGGGATTAGTGTATTCTACTTACCGATTACACTGATAGAACTGGATTTGGCAATTATTAAATAAAACGCTCATACGCGCGGACGGGCGGAAGCGGCGACAGCAGTGCGATTCTGTAAGACTTCATTTTAAACTTCGAATCTGAATCCGCTGTGAGTTTCTTGATTGGCATTCTAAAACTCGGTTGATAATTCGAATCTACACTAGCGCTACTCTTGCGAGCGTGTTTGCGAGTTGAACTAAATTGAACTCGAGATTTTGACAGATAAAGTATGAGATGACATTTAGAGTGGCATTCTATAAGGTAATTCCCCCGTGAGTTCGACGCTCACTTCGCACTCAAACTCGATTCATAGTGTCAAATTATAAGCATCTATTTTACGAGTGAATATCGACGAAATCATAGCTAAAATAGTGTTTTAATAAAGTTCTAAAAGTTTTAAAGTGATTAAGTGCCTACCTCTACTGAAGCAATAACGATGGCAAGAATGTTTTTGCTTAAATCTATATTAGAAGAAGCTCATGCTTTAGATAAACTAGAAAAACGTCGTCAATCTACCAAAATTCGAAGTTTATCTTTACTAACCCGAGATGACGACTATGTGAGCGTATATAGATTGTCAAAGGAGCTAATTGACCAACTGGAGTATGAGTTACTGCCTCTATTAAAGCCCACAAAACGTCGAGGCAAAGGACTTTCAACTCGTGTAAAAGTAAGTGCTTCATTTTAATAAGTATACAGTTAATTTTGTAACTATTGACACAGTTTATAGCTGTAAGATTTGTAACCAGCCAAGCACACCATTAAAGGAAAAACATTTCTTAGTAAGGAGTATAGGTGGTTTCCCCGCTAGCTGTACCTATGTTTTCGTATTAGTCTATAGACCCTGTATAGTTATACCTAATATTGGTATTCTATTAAGCATGAGAATAGCCAAATTGGTCCCTATTTTGTTTTGACTAGATCCAAAAAAAGTAGGTATTTAATTTTTTATTGATTTACTGTTTCACAGATATTATGCACCTTGTCATTCTTGGCTAATGGCAGTTATCAGAAAATTATTAAGGAAAATATAAGAACGTATTTATCGCAACCATCAGCATCTCGTTGCATAAATGAAGTAGTGGAAGCTCTAAACGATCCGGCCATAGTTAAAAAATATATAAGGTTTCCTCAAAATATACAAGAAAGACAAATGTTAAAAGAAAGGTTAGTACCTAGGTATAATAATATCATAATTATACTGACCCTTATATTTTTACATTTTATGTGACAGTTGATCATGTTAGTGATTAGGTATTGTAAATTACAGGTTCTACAAAAAGTTTGGCTTTCCAGCAGCTCTTGGGTGTATTGATGGCACTCTGGTGGCAATGAAAAAACCAGCAGAGAATGAAGAACGCTTCTACTGCCGTAAAGGCTACCATGCAAGAAATGTGCAATTGGTAAAACTAAAATGGATTTCAATGTTGTAATCGATTATCATTAGGTGTTCAATTAGTCTATAAATATATTTTTTTTTTTCAGATTACAGATGCAGATTTAAATATTTTAAATGTAGATCCAACATATGGTGGAGCTACTCATGATAGCTTCATTTTTAATTATAGTGTTATAAAAGAACACTTAGAGGCATTAACAAATGCTGGTGAAGAAGTTGTTTTGCTCGGTAAGTTAATCTTTTCCTGCCCCTACTTCAGAATGCCTAATTATAATTATTATAGGTAAGCCTAATTACTAGGTATAAAAACTACATAGTTTTTTTTTTTTCAGGTGATTCAGGTTATGCTCAGCGGGCCTACCTTATGACACCAATTAGTGGTGCTGAAGATAATTCCCCAGAGGCTTTTTACAATGACCGTCACTCAACTGCTCGCAATTCCGTAGAGAGAACAATAGGCCTCCTAAAAGGACGATTTAGATGCTTGTTAGTACACAGAGTGCTCAACTATCATCCAGATGTAGTTGCAAAAATTGTTATTGCATGTTGTGTTTTGCACAACATGTGCAATCGCGCAGGGTGTCGAGTCTGCTAATTATTAGTCAGAATGGCGCCACAATGGCGTTTCAATTGTAGTGCTTATTCGAACCATTTTTTACTGCTGAGTAAAAAATGGTTCGAAAATTGAAACGCCATTGTGGCGCCATTCTGACTAATAATTAGCAGACTCGACACCCTGGAATGCCGGCATTTACAATTTCGGAAGAAGAGCGATTAGAAGAACTCCAAACAATTGCTGAAGTTCAAAGGAGGCAAACTAGGGATTTGCCATCTAACGCCGATTTAGCTCTGGGGCAATTACGTAGGCGAAACATAGTAAGTAGCCTTTGGCGTTCACGTCATAATTATTAATTGATTGGTGGTTGAAGACAAGGACGTGTGGAAATAGTTCTTTCTGAACTTGTGGCTTCCCTGGCAGCTCAACAGCACCACTTATTTGTAGTTCTTTAACTTCTTCAATCCACGTGTTATGATAAATGTATTCTTCTATTTTATGCCTGTACCTACGCTTATACTTAATAGTTTTTCATTTTTATTTCATTGTTAGTTTTACAATATTATTTAACCTTAGCTTTTACTCTTTTTGTTCAGATTTGTAAGTTTGTAAGGCAATAGAGAAGTAACCCAGCTTATATAGCTTTTTTTTTTGTATAGAATCATACTCCTTGTTTGTGAATGTGAGAACATAGTAGGTCGTTTCGTTTATACCTATATTATATTTCTTGTTTTGTAGTGCTAATTTTCGTAAGGACTTTCCCCTTGTTACCAGGCCTACGTTTTTCTCATATATTTAAGAGGATTGTATAGCGGCTGCCTTTTCAAAGAATAGGTATTTTGAAAAACTCGTGCTGTCCCTCTCGCGCGTTGAAAAACCCCCGATCGTGCGATAGAGAGCGTTGCAGCTCGCGACTGATTGTGAGTATTTTTTATATGAAATTTGTCTCTCGGGAGAAAACGTTTTTCACATACTAAATCACGTCCAATCTCTTAGATTCTGGTGTCAATCGTTTCAGCATATTATATTCTAGGTTTGTATGTTTTGTTTTTTTTCTAAAACTTCTTTGTTTTTAAAATACGAAGGTTTTACTTCAATGAAGATTTTGTCATAAAAATAGTAACTTTTAGGCGCCTGTTACTTTCAAACTATTATAAATTTTGAAAAAAAGAAAACCTATAAACCTAGTTTTTTACTGTGTCAGTAGCATTCTAAAAAATCATTGAGATAGGATAACATTTAGGGGCAGAAAAACGTTTTCTCTTTTAGTATGGACGAGCGGTCGGTAGACAATAGTCTTAAGTACCTACTTACCTAAGTATTCAAAAATTGTAACAATCAGTTTGTAAAGCCATACCATGTTTTAAAAGAGTAACCATGGAGTTTCTTGCCGGTTCTTCTCCATGGAATCTACCAACCCGAACCGAGCACCCCTATATGAAATAGAAATATTTGATTTTGATTTTGGTGTTGTTTATTGCATGTATTCTGTGGTGTGAGGCGGGTCTTTCAATAAAACTGCGCTAGTAATCGTTAAAAGTGTTTAAATATTTAAAAAACTTACTTTAAAAACTAAAAGCGTGGTACTATTATATATTCTATGACTAAAATCTTACTATAAAAAGTAATAATAATAAATCTTTATTTTCAGACTATAGATCCATACTTAAAACTAAAACAAAACAACTTACAAACTGCACGTCACGTTACATAAAACAAACTATGACACATATCTGAAAAAAAAACCTAATATCTACTCAAACTTACTAACCTTACTAATAACTACTCTACTGTGTACGACATACATCACTACACCCTATCTCTGTTGTTGGCCTCTGACAATGCTTGTAGCCCTTTCCCGACTGCAGCCACAGCTTCAGCAAAAATTTTATCCCTCTCTGCACTCCTCTCTGCACTCCTCTCCAGAAAGGACTGCAAGATCTGCGTATTTAATCTTCGTAACTCCAGATTCTGTTCTTCAATCCTTAGGAATCTCTCGGTGATGGTGGAGAATTCCGTTCGCCGTTGTGATGGTGGAGGAGCAGCAACTGAAGACGTGTGACGTGATGCTGAAAAGAGAACACCTATTATTACATACGATAACAAAAACTCTAAAATAAATAGCAGCTTTACGTTGTCATTTGTGTCAAAAAACAAAGTTTTGATAGTTTGTACTTAACACACAGAACCACCTCGACTCCCTCGAACTGTCCTAGAGCGGCGAGAAGGTGAAGCGACTGAAGCTGCGTGACGGGAAGCTAAAAAGATAAATATATACAGTAAAAAAATCTCATTAATTAGTTTTCTAAACATAAAAAATCTTTTGTAAGTAGAAATGACCATTATTTGTTTTACCCAAGCCAAAACTTATTTTTGTCAATTAATGTAAGTAATTTATAAATTATTAAGTAATAAATAAAAAAGAAAACTTCTTTAAAATTCTCAACCTAATGGTAGTCAAAGTTGTTTAAAATGATTGGTCACTTACATGATGAAGCTGCAGTTCGATGAATCACTGGGGAGGCTACTTGGGTGGAACCACGGCGTGAAGGTGAAGGGGTGAAGGGTGTGGGTGTGTGGGAAAGTGTTACAGTTGGAGGGGACAGGCTAGGATGATATACATGAGGATTTGGAGGAGGAGTGTGTTCTAACTGGTTACTCTGAAACAACAGAAACAATAATTAAAACGGGACCCCACTTCCTAATATTATAATTAAATATTGACAATTACAAGGAAAGTTGCAAATGACACAGTAAATAGTATTAAAGCAATTGAAATTTAAAAAAAAAAAAAAAAACATGTGTTATGGTTACACGACTAAAGCCCTATAGCTTGTGTCAGAGTGTAGAGGATTTGTTTGCAAGGTATGATTTTAATCATCACAGTCACAGGATACTCATACACTTGTTGTGACAACTCAAATATGTCTCTACTCAGATACATACCCGTAAAATGCTTTGGCTTGTTCCAACAGTTGAGCTGGATGAGGAAGCAAACAGTTGCCTTGAAATTGCATGAACTGGTGCTCTTTGATTATGTTGACTATCCTCAATCAGGGCGGAATCCTGAAAAGTAATTTGGATAAAATGTACCTGTTATAGATAAATTACTATTTGAATTATATTAGTAATGAGTTTGAATATTTATAGGTACTGCATTTAAACCTAATACAATATGATCTAGACACATCAGATTTATAATAGTGGGTACACTACATATTACTACCTTTATAAATCTGATGTGACTAGGTACTAACTAAAATTTAGTACAATATAGCTTACATAAAACACAACAGCTGGTGATTCCTCTGCAGGTGCCTGGCTCTGCTGTTGTTGTGGTACATGAATCTATAATAAGTTAATATAAACAAATAAATGCTTGATAAGAGTATATCATTAACGAATTACATACAATATGTATTAAATATCTTACATTGTCAGTATCAGCATCTTGTATTAGTTGCACTTCATGTGATGGTGACGGAGTATCATTTTCCTGAAATAGGTAAGTAGATTTAAAATTCACTTTACATTAGAAAGGGACTAATCTACAAAAAAAAATGGGCACTATAAAAAATGACAGCAAATCTTGCAGAGTGCTTCCAGTACTACTTACTTACCTATTGCATTTCAAAATTTCTTACCGGAAATGGCTGTATGCCTAAATGTGCATCTCCTGTTGAAAAGCTTTCACCACCACATAAAGCAACAATTCTCTCTTCAAGCTCTGATAGCTCCACTTCATCCTCCACCCCACCACCAGTTCTACGCCTAGAAGCAGAGCGTGCTGCAACTTTTTTTTTTATGGCGCTTTTTTTGTCAGACCAATACTACAATCAGACAGTTAAAGAAATTATTAAAACAATGCTGTTATTAAATAGGTACACATGTATTTTTTAAACTACATTAAAATCTCCATTTTCTTATTATTCATAGTCAAGAATTGAGTAAAATTAAAATGAGATATTTATGAAATCAAGGAACACACTTGAAACCAAGATTCGTTGCACATTTTAAGTGGTTTGCTTTAAGGAATGTTAAGTGGTTCTAACATGTAAAAAAAAAGCACTGCTAACCTTAGTCCACTGTTTGTAGGTTTTGATAGTGCCACCTATACTATTGAGGCGCACGGCTAGTTCCTCCCACTGGCGTCGACTTCGCTCTCTGGCATTTTGTGTTCTCAAGAAACCCTTCGCCATGCCAGGGTTTCTTTCCATAAACTCTACCAGAGTTTCAACTTGAGCCGACGATGGGTGAGAGGAACGTGTCTCATTTGGACTGAAACATTATTGTTGAATTAGAAAACAAAATAAACCCTTCTTTATTTACTTATTATTATTTTAGAACTTTATAAAAATAAATATTTATATACTTACTTCATGATTATTTCACAATTATCAGCACTGAACAAAACGTAAACAAAACAATACAACAACGCGTCGAGATCACAGTCGAGATGAAAATATTGTCCACAGATTAATAATGGTATTGACTGTCAGTATTTTTTTTAGGGTAAGCATAGATTATATTCACAGCACGAATTTAGAGTTTTCTGTTTATTTATTACTTAATAGCTGCCTCAAATTCCTTAAAATAAGAAATTGTAATTTAAACATCACATTTAGCTAAAATTCTGTGTTAAAAACTGATAAAATAAAAAACCGATAAATCTCGAATTACATTTTGTAGAGTGTGGTAGTCACTAGTACAGTATTGGTCGCTTTGGAGCTCACTTCACTTCGCAAGTGATTGGGTGATGCTTATAGAATGCAAAATCAAGGTCATTTTGAACCTTATGCGAAGTGAGAGTGAATAGCGACGTGAGATGCGAGTTGTTGTCTGAATTTTACAGAATCGACGTGCAGATTTCGTGGTATCGCTGGTCGCGGTGATACGGTGCATCGAGAGCATTCAATGGCCTTCATATGAACAAGCTCCACTTTACCGTCCAATCGTACGGTTGAGCGGTGACAAGGGAGAATAGCCTTTCTAACTACAATATGTAATTAATAAGTGAAATAGGATCGCGAGACTGTCTTATCAGGTAACCGCGTGGCCCCGGAACGTAATGGGCTATTGAAGGATACCGTGGATTTTAGTCAGTACAAATCTGAGAGTCCCTCCCGCCCTGCCCTGGGTAGTAGGACTCATTGATGACTTTACAACGTAAAAAAATGAGACAATATCATTTTACGTTAACGCATGCATAGTTTCATATTTTACGTAAACCTTCCTTTACAGTTCTATCCCTCTTCACGGTGGTGACATTTCCAAACGGCGGGTGCGCAGGCGCATCGGGTGACAATGGCACATGCATGACTGCACGCGAGTGTACTGCCCGTGGCGGGTCTGCTAACGGTTACTGCGCCAACGGCTTTGGACTCTGTTGTATATGTAAGTACAAACTAAACACTTATAGCATACCTATTTATGATTAACACCTTCTAGAAGTTCACCGCATATACCACATACTAGGTAATCACATACTGCTGCCAGCCAGCATAGGAAATGAAAAACAACCACAAAAAAGGGTAAAATAACCAACAAATTAACTTTTCTTTCGGAAGTCGGTGGCAAAATAGACAATGAAATAAAGAAAACAAAGCCACCGACTCGGGCCCAGACGTCATGGCCATAAAAATTGAGGGCTGTCCTCGATTTCTCCAGGATCCAATCATCAGATCCTGTCTTGGTGACTATGAGACCACTTCAGAAGTAACTCCTTTCGAACAAAAAAATAATTTTGAAAATCGGTCCACAACTTGCGAAGAAATCCGCGTAAAAACAAACAAAAAAAACATACCGTCGAACTGATAACCTCCTCCTTTTTTGAAGTCAGTTAAAAAGGTGACACGCCTGTTGATTTGCGGTCTCCTCTTCAAATCTAAGCACAGTTATTGATTTGGGAACTGTAAAGGTGGTGAAAGACTTGAATAACACTTGTACGAGTTTCTACCATTCACAGTTTTTAGTCTTATCGAACTGAATAACGAACATTTACATGATCTTTCTAGCGAAAGCTCTAGTCGATGCTCTCTCGCTTGTTTTTGTATAGTAAACATTCGGAAGAATGCTCATTACCAGTGAATGCTTTAGTTTATCAGCTATTTAACAGCGCTTATTCTAAAGTTGGCAACGTCGCAAATAGCTGTTTAATTAATTTGGCAATCTTACTGTATGGAAATAAGAAATATGGCTCTGTAGTGCACTAGAAAATTGACATAGGAATGTAATTAAAACACTGAATTTGATGTTGTAACCGTTTCAGGTGTATAAAAGGCATTTGGAAAGTTTCCAAATGCCTTTTTTACGTCTAAACTATATATTCGGTGTTAGATATTAATTATTGCATTCCCTAATCAATTTTTTAGTGCACTACAGACCCATATTTCTTAAGCCGGAAACGCATTATTTAACACGCAACGCAACGTGTCGACACCCGATGTGCAGTGAGCGCGTGTCGTCGCGTCGGGTGTTCATAGTGTGATTCTGGTCATAGAAAACAATACATTTGATTTGACCCAACACGCATCACGTTTCATCAGGTGGCGTCGGGTGTTAATAATGTGTTTCCGGCTTTATTTTCATACAGAAAACTTGTTAGTATTTGACAACTATTTGTGACGTTGCCGTTGACGTTTGTTTGAACTTTCAGAATAAGCGCTCTTGTGCCCATATTACAGAACGTCACTCAATATTCAAGTATTAGGTACTTAAAACTAGATTCAAGGTATTTGATTGGTTGAAATCTAGATTTAAATAGAGATCAGTGCTTGAGTTTCGTTCTGTAATACGGGCCTTAAAGTGATAATCCGAATCCCGATAATGCTAAAGCCAAACAGCAGTCAACTATTGTATCAGCAATATCCGTCTTGCATTAGCAAATTGAATGTGTTTGCATTGAACTGGAACTCGGAATAGACATGGAAATAACGTTTCTATTGCGGCAATAGGTACCAGAATAGCAGATTTGACTAAAAGCCGTTGTTTCTAACATGAATATTTAGTTGGTCAGACAAAGATGAATACTGCCACTATTAATTCATTCCGTCCGTAGCTGCACTCTGAGGCGGACGTTGCAACACGGTGCATATTTTTATTAATATCGTACAGCGCGGCGCAAGCCGACGCTCGTATTTATTGTATTGCCATGAGTGATAAACTTGTGCCAAATGAACTGCTGGCGTTCCTGCAGCAGAAGCTGGACGTGATGGACGAGGTGTCCGCCGTCCAGATCTGTGTAACGAGCTTCAGCGAGGAAGATATTGCTGCTGCAAAGCTGCTGCTGTTCCGGTCACTGAACAAAGTCGACCAGATGGTGTCTCGTCGGCGCGACGGGACCAAGAAAAGTGTGCAAGATATCATCACGCTTCTTAAGGCTACCGATCCAGACGACGTGCCGACGTTTGTGGCGAGGGATCTGAATAAGTTACCCCCAGTCACTTTCGACCACGTCGACGTTACGAGCCTGTTGAGGGACATTGTTTCTTTGAAGGCAAGTCTGACTGATGTACAGAGGAAGTTGGAGACATCCCAGAACACCGTCGCGGACCTGCGCTCAGAACTCGATGAGTTGCGCAACTCTGTGGCGTTAATTGGGTCACCGGCGGCGCATGTAAGTAACGTGAATACGCGCCGAGGTGTAGGCTGCCTCGATACATCGGTCACGAGTTTTGCGTCAGCAGTTTTGTCGCCGGCGCCGATTGCTGAGCCAGCGATGAGCGCTACAAGTGTGCCTCGCTGCCCTGCCCCCGCCCCCGCAGCTCCTCCCCGCGCTGCCCGACCGATGCGACCATTGAACCCGGTGGTCACACCCCCTGCTCCCCCCGCTAAGCCCATGTCTTCAAAGGACACGGAACGGGCTGATGACGGCTTTGTGACGGTGCAAAGGAGGAAGCGCCGACAGAGCTGTAAGAACCGCTGCGGCAAGGCTCCTATAGAGCCTAACATGAAACTGCGTGCTGCGAAGCCGAATACCCCGGTGTATATTTCGCGTCTCCATTACACCACCGACGCGGAAGACATCGCGAAGTACGTGCGCCAAAGGCTGAATTACTCGCCGAGAGTGCAGTTGCTGGAGTCGCATCGCAACGTCAACTTTAAGGCGTTTGTGGTGCGCGTACCAACATGCTACCTGCCTCAGGTGATGGAAGAAAGTTTTTGGCCACAGGATGTGGTATTTCGCCGTTTTCGCGGACAAGTGCCACCAGAACGCACAAAGACTTAGTGCAAATCAGTGATACTAACATAGTTTTAAGTTACATTTACTAATACAATTGTTATAAAACTTATGTATACTTAGGTTAAGGTATTTATCTATGGGTCTCTTTGTTACCTGAAAATAAATGGTTTATTATTATTATTATTATTATTATTAATTCTTAATATTACAATGGCGAAATGGACGTTTGGATGGATATTTGTTACTCAATCATTTAGAAATGGCTGAATGAACATAATATCTGGATACAAAGATAGGCTGATATAACACAAAAAACATCTCTAATCACGGTATTACTTTACCGGATAGGTTTTGACAAACCCGCAGGAAAACCGCTGGCACTTCTGCATTATTGCGCCCACTCTATCATCGACTATACCTATTGAGGGTACATTAGCTGCGGTACCAACCTATTATGAGAAATTGATTACTTCTAACGGCCGATCCCAACATTCAAACTATCTCTTTCTCTAGTGAGGCAAAAACAGAGATAGATATAGTTTATTTTATCTCTAGTAACAGGTAGATTGAATATTAACAACGGCCATTGTTCTATAACCGTTCAATATGCGTTTGCTAGCATTATGAGTACACTATCAGGCCCTTGATTACGAACTGTGAGTAATTTTCTATGAAGGTACGGTTCCGAAAGCGACTTAGACCGCATTACCGCAATTTGAAGCGGCAATGCCGTTTTACCGCAACAGCACAACTGGTGTGTGAAAAGGCCGCAGCAACGTTATTTGACAATTACTTAACAAATTAGTTTTATATAAGTGATCCCCCACGGCTCAAGCATCTGATTTTTTTTCAGAATTGTAGACTCACTAATTTCGGAGATAAGATTATAATCGTTCCATTTTTTCATTACGCCTTCCGGAAAATTCAGCCGGTGATCACGAGCATATCGAACTCGCCCGAGCAAACGATAATTGACTAAAGCCACAAATACCAAGTTTTAGTGGGCCCAAAGATTCGGCCAATAATTATTATATTGGTTTCCATTCTGGCTAATCTATATACGTACTAGCGACCCGCCCCGGCTCCGCACGGCGGGTGCAATCTTTATAATATTATTAAAATTGCGACTATAATTTGAGATTTAAATTATCCTATCTCTCAAGTTGGATCGAACTGCACATGGTGTGCGAATTTTATTATAATCGGTTAAGTGGTTTAGGAGTCCATTGAGGACAAACATAGTGACACGAGATTTATATATATTAAGATATATAAAATCAATGCCACTTTTCGTTGTGATTTTATAACTCAAGAACGGGCTCACCTATCCAAACCAAATGTTTAGGTTTTGTTCGGACTATTTATTAGATGGTTTATGTGAAGTTTGCACAAAATCGGTCGAGCGCTTCTTCATTTATCATATTTTATGTAACAAATGAATTCAATAAAAGGCGGATCATTTTGTTAATGGGGACTTAGCTGTCAAAGTAGCGAAGCACGTACCAGGCCGCTAGTTTATTATAATTAATTAGCCAGGAAACCGAAATGACCAAAACCGAACCTGCGGTCGTACAATAAATAAGTTGCAACACACGATACTCAGACGTCAGGAAAAACGCTGCCGATTGAAATCACGACGGTTTCATCGTTCATTGAATAACGTTTTTATTAGAGTTGGAGCGCTTGTGAAATCGTACCTTTAGTTCGCATTGCACAGTCAGACCATTAACGAAGGGAATTACTCCTGCGTTATCTGTGAGGAAATCAGACTATTAGGTGAGAATCGAATGACTTTACCAAGTTGTTACGATACCTTTTTTTAATCATAATACTTTACCCATGTTAGATATGAAACTCCTTATGAAACATTGTTTTAAATCTTGTCATCATCTGCCTAGCCTTTTTCCAACTATATTGGAGTCGCCTCCAGTCTAACCAGATGCAGCTGAATATCAGTATTTTACATGGAGTGACTGCCTATCGGACGCCCACAACCCAGTAACTGGATAATACGATATCCCATGGTAAGACTGGTTGTAAGACTTTTTAAATCTTCTGACTAATAGTAACGACTGTCAAAGATCTACAAATGACAGCCGGGACCAACGATTTTACGTGCTTTCCGAGTAACGGTTCCTCCGTTTCGCTATGACAGATGGTCACCCATCCAAAGACCAACGTCGGCAAGCGCGGCTTATTCCTGAAGATCGGTCTAAGCGGCTGTAATTATTTAGCTGCCTACTCTTCCTCACTCCTAATTGAACAAAAATGAATGGTATTTCAAATATAGTGTAAAGCGAAAACTTTTTGTGTCAGTGGGCTGTTGCTAAAACTTTATGTATTTTACTACCTGACATTCCTACCTACTTTACTATTTGAACTCGAATTATGATGAAACATATTTCGCTAAAGTAATTTTAAGCAGGGGAGGCCTATGTTCAGCAGTGGACGTCTTCCGGCTGATGATGATGATGATGAATTTTAAGCACGACATAAATTCGTACATTTTTACAAACATTCGTTTAATTGCTTCTTGAAAATATTAAGTTTGCTGTAAACCTGTCCGGCTCCGAATCTACTTAATATTAATTTGAAGGAACGAAAATAAATGTTACCAATAATATAAATATTATCTAGTGTATAAAATTCTCAGGTTAGTAACCATACTCCTCTGAAACGGCTTGACCGATTTTTGTGAAATTTTATATCATATTCAGTAGGTCTGAGAATCGGCTACTATATATTCTTCATACCCCTAAGAGATAATTAAGGGTTATCCACCCCTAACATTTTTTTTATTTTTTTATAATGTAGCAGAAAAGTATAAATTCTAAGTGGTGACCATCGTTACTTTCTAACAATAAGCACTAAATGAGGGAGAGGTGGAAATTCGAAAAATCTTTAAAGTTCGATATCTCCAAAACCAGTCAGTTTGGACCCCATATTGTCGGGGTTAAAATAATTGATGCAAATAAGGTCTAGTATCAATTCACCCATTTCGAGGACCGCATCGAATTACAAATCACCCTGTATAATGGCGGGCAGAGTGTTAGTATGTTATATGACTCGTGACTTTTTAAATAACACGATTTCTATTTTAAACTTAATAACAATAAAATTTATCTAGGTACATATATATTACGAGTATATTTTATTTATGATTAGATTTTCTGGGCATCTATAAGTATGTAAATGAACCGTTGTCCGGTGAAGCGGCGCCTCATAATGTTATTAATAATAATAAGAGATGGAATCTTCAGTTGAAAGAGTATATCCAAAAGTAGGTGTGTCCTATTTCAGTGGGCGTGTACTTCCTGAAACAAAGAGGTGTGGTTTCGTTCTTAAGGCCCGCGAGATCTTATTTAAATGGAGTAGATATATCCAATATATCTCCGGGGAAAATTTTCCTAGAAAATTATTTGCATTTATCTTCCGTTCATTGCATAGCCGATGATATAGTTACATAATTATATTGCTAATCAATACACTCGTAGACCGAGACCAGCCTGATGACGTCACTATTATCTTTGCTTTATTCCTGTTGTTGCACGCAACGCAAGGAGCAATAGTACATAATTATCATTGAAACCATAGTACATAATAGCCGCTTTCAACCAGTCCAATTGGAAATATATACAGGGTGACTTTTTTACCACCGTCCAAAATTTTTCTATGCATTAGGTATCAATCACTAAACCCATTTTTGAAAAAAAATCGATACGTCAAATTGTCATATTAAATCATTTTCTCATCCGCTCTGTGTGGTCACTAAGCTAAACGTTAATAATATACACTTGCCGACGCATGAAACGGGCAGAGCGCACCCCGCTGACCCCCCGCCCCGCCCCGCTACACCTGAGCGACACATCACAGCGCGGTGTCCAGATTCATCAACTTTTTATAGATAACATTGAGACGTGATATCTCGATATTTTTGTATTGATTGATACAAAAAGAAAAAAACACGTATTCAATGATTTTCGCCAAAGATTAATATATTAAAATTTGGATGGTGACTAAAAAATCACCCTGTATAGGGGAAGCATAGGTTGACAGGCCTGTTGGTCTAGTGGTTAGTGACCCTGACTGCTATGCCGGAGGTCGTGGGTTTGATTCTCACCCAGGACAAATGTTTGTGTGATGAGCACGATCATTTGTCCTGTGTCTGGGTGTAATTTATCTATAACATCTATGTATTTAGAAATATGTAAGTATATTTATCAGTTGTCTAGTACCCATAACACAAGCTCTGCTTAGCTTGGGACTAGATGGCGTTGTGCGATGGTTGTGGAATATTATTATTATTATAGGTTTCCTAGAACATAGATTCAGCACTGGACGACCTACGGTTGATATCATGGTGATGATAATAAAATAAAAATATGGTTTCCTGACCGTTTTTTGGGCAGCAATGATATCTATTGGCGCAGTAGGTATCACAGTGAACACGTATGTGTACATAGGTTCAGAACCAATATTTACTCCTTTACTCTCATTGACAGGGCTTCACACACAGCAGCTATAATGTAAAGATGTACATTATAGCACGATACAGCTCATTACATCTTTCCATAGAAATCGTCAGGAGACCACACACTGCAGCTATAATGTATATTTTTACATCTTCGAATCAAAGGTAGGTACTGAGCGATACGAAAATATACATTTGTATTTCGATACATCTTAATACATCTCAATACAATCATCTCAATACATTTCCGTATATCTCTCTTCGAAAAGGCTGTATGAAATGTAGGGAAATATACATTACATTACCTGTTGTATGTGTGATACATTAAGATAATATAAAGCTATACATCCCGGGATGTAATGTACATTAATATAC
This sequence comes from Agrotis clavis, assembly GCA_954870645.1. Taxonomy (NCBI): domain Eukaryota; kingdom Metazoa; phylum Arthropoda; class Insecta; order Lepidoptera; family Noctuidae; genus Agrotis; species Agrotis clavis. The sequence goes on along the minus strand of OX940917.1, from coordinate 27,459,908 downwards.
ATAGCTGCTGTGTGTAAAGCCTTTAGGTAGCCTGGTCTCTTCGGGATTCTTTAGATAACTCGACGGCACAGTTAACGCAGTGGCTGAGTGATTGAACTGCTGTTCAGCGTGTCGCGGGTTCGTTTCCCGCACGGAACAAATATTTATACGACCTACAAGTAGTTGTTTCGGGTCTGGGTGTTGTGTATGTGAGTTTCTATGTTTGTAAACGCACCCACGATACAGGAGAAAACATAACGTGGGGCCATGTTTAAAAAAAAAAGACTCTCAAGCTGATGGTTGGTACTGCACTAGGATAATACTGCATCATAGATTGTAGGAGCTTAATATTAATATACTATTTGTAGAAGATCAGTTTTTTTATCAATACACTAAGGCCTTTGTCAAACAGACAGGCGATAGCGAACCGAACCGAATCATGTCATATAAAAATGCGAAAGCGATCCGATACTCTATGTGACAGGCTTCAAACAATTCCATACATTACAAACAAAAAAACGCTACGCCACGCATTCGGTTCGTCTGTCAGTTTGACAAAGGCATAAATGAATGTAGAACTATGAGTAAATATACGCTTATGCTTGCAGTCATGACGTCATGTGGAAGTTCAACATCGGAGAACGGTACTTACTTCGTTAACTCGGGCTACCCGTCCGAATATGATGGAACCGGCTCCTGTGAACTAACTGTCCTGAAATCACATCCAGATGTCTGCCAAATTAGGTAAGTAATACTAGTAGAATAAAATATTAAAGTAGCGCAAGCGCCAACAGGTAGCCATTTGTTAATAGCCGCTTGCAAATGACGTGATGATGGCGCTTGCGCTACGGTAGTGTTGTGTTAAATATGCCTAAAGAGTGTATGTCCTCATTGTACGAGTACTTCGCGTCCCCATCTTATACACTGTTCACTTAGTATAATACAATGTGAGCTGTTCCCTTAGTATGTACAAATGATAGCCGGGACCAACGGCTTTACGTGCTTTTCGAGACACGCACGGAAGAAACGCGCTATGACAGATGGTCACCCATCCACAGACCAACCTCGGAAAGCGCGGCTTAACCCGGAAGATCGGCCTGTGCGGCTATAATTATTTAGCCACGAGCTCCACAAAATAAGGACCTTTATAACTAGAAAATAACTCTATTACGCACTTACAAAATTAACTTCCTCAAAAGATGCAATGAATTCTTCCTGCTCAAGAATTCTTTTAATATATAATTACGAAGCACTTTCAAACGAAATGAAGAAAATAATAATCAGTGGAATTTAATAAATTACACCAGCTTCGTGCAAAAGGAAAAGTAAAATTATTCTCTGAGAGGACAGCAAGGCTTGCGTCGGAAGACATAAAAAACTCTATGTAAACTTAATTCCAACAGAATCGGTTCACTACTGAAAATTCTGTAGGAAAATTGACAATAAATTCCTTTTCTACCCTTAGAGGTAGATTTTCCGTTTGAAATTTCAATGGGCATATAGCAAAAATTGACAAATGAGCTCTCACTCTCAAGTATTGATGCAATAATATAATCTTTGTTAATATCCATACATTGATTCAACAAAAGAAAAAACCGGCCAAGTGCGAGTCGCACTCGCCCATGAAGGGTTCCGTAGCAGCAAGTAACATAATTATAAACGTTATTGTAGTTGGTTGTAACTTTGAAAAGTAAATTGCGGTTTACGATTTATGACGCTTAAAAAAAACTGATTACTCGATCTCGTTCAAACTAATTTTCAATTGAAGTTTACATGGTAACGTACATCATATATTTTTTTTTAGTTTTATCATTCTCTTATTTTAGAAGTTACAGGGGGGGACACACATTTTACCACTTTGGAAGCGTTTCTCGCGCAAACCGTTCAGTTTAGAAAAAAATGATGTTTGTAACCTCAATATCATTTTTCAAGACCTATTCATAGATACCCCACACGTATGGGTCAGGCGAAAAGAAATTTTTGAGTTTCACTTCTAAGTACGGGGGGTACCCCCAAATTTGGTTTTTGTTTTATTTTTGTGTGAAAATCCTAATGCGGTTTACATAATACATCTACTTACCAAGTTTCAACAGGATAGCTCTTATACTTTCGTCAAAAAGGGCTGTGACATGGGACGGACAGACAGACAGACAGACATGACGAATCTATAAGGGTTCCGTTTTTTGCCATTTGGCTACGGAACCCTAAAAAAACGTATCTGTTTTTCAAAACTCTAATTTAATGGACTACTTATGTTTTGTATCATATAATATTGAAGCTATCAAATAGCTATTACATACAACTGTGATTGTGGACTATTCTAGAGCAACGGAAGTAACAAACAACACCGTAGCATTAGGCTACGAAAATCTCGTAGGCCGCTACGAGGAGTATGAAACACGTTTGATTGTGCTACGCAACTTAATTACTGAACACTCAATCACTGATTTCATTTGGCATGGTGACTTAGATTACCGAGAATATAATGAGGATATTATGAGCCCTGTCACACACAGCAATGCGGATGACATTTTCAAAGGGCGGGATAATTAGATATTGTTATTAAATAATATAATTGACGCTTTTTAGGGTTCCGTAGTCAACAAGGAACCCTTATAGTTTCGCCATGTCCGTCCGTCCGTCCGTCCGTCCGTCTGTCCGCAGTTTAGCTCAGAGACGCACAGTACTAGAGAGCTGTAATTTGGTGTAAATATACAGATTTGTTGTGCCGAAAAAGTGGTAAAATAAAATCTCGTAAAATATTTTTTTTTAGGGTACCTCATGTACACGTAAAGTGGGGATGTTTTTTTTTTCTCGCGTACCCCTTAGTGTGGGGTATCATTAAATAGGTATTTAAAAAATATTGATAGTTTCCATTAACAATTTTTTTGATAAAAAGATTCGTTTGTGAAATATTAAGCTTTAAAGTGCTAAATTTTTCTCGACTCGAGTGTCCCCCCCCTCTACCAGCTAAACGGTTATGTTTGGGGGTGTGAAAAAATTCACAATAGTAGTATATATAACGAAGTTTAAAAGAAAATTATCATGACTAAGTAGGCTTTACAACTTTACGAGTAATAGTCGACCAACTTATAAAATGTACTTGGATAACATATTTTCTTAAACAAAATGTATCGGAGAACATGTTCTTTGACTGCAAATGTAAGTTTGTCAACTTTATTTTTACAGCTTTAATAGGTGTTTTTACGGTATGTTTTTTGGGGATAGGTAGGTTTTTATCGTCAACTATTTTTAACTAACTTCAAAAAAAGGAGGAGGTTCTAAATTCTTCGTAATCTTTTTTTTTTATGTATTTTCCCCGATTTCTCAAAGACTCCTGGACCGATTTTGAAAATTCTTCTTTTTAAAATTAAATTCAGCGAATCAGTTTAGTTAGTTCGCAAAGTATTTTGATGGGCAACTACGGAACCCTACACTGTGCGTGGCCCGACACGCACTTGGCCGGTTTTTATACTTGGTAATATCAACAAAAGAGTCTGTCAGACTTGTACTGACTAAAATCTACGGTGTCCTTCAATAGCCTGTTACCTTCTTGGGTCACGGTTACTTGATAAGACAGTCCCGCGACCCCGGCAGGCTTTGGCCCTCTAAGGAGCCCCCCGTTAGACACAGGAATCTCTAGAAACTCCTGTGTCCGGTGAGGACCTGCTTCCGGCGGAAAGTGAGGACACCGTGGCGCATCTCCAGCCACTCCGCAAAGAAGGGTATTAACAAGTATTGTAGGTTGTTTCCGGTCTGTGCCCTTAGCACGAGTTTTCACTCTTTTACTTTACAGCGTCTTTCCAGTATTTACAGCGTTTCTTATATGAAAAAAAGGAACAACGCCTCATGTGTGCGAAAAAAAATTGACAATTTGAAATTGTCAAAGTTCCAGTTTACTTTACGTCTCAAATACTAAAAACTCTTGCTACTGTTCATTTATGTGTAGGAATGAATTTAACTTTTTGTAAACGCACCCACGATACTAGTTATAAATACTAGTACGAGGCAAAGTTTTTTTTAAACCACTTAAAGATTACCATTTTCTCATTTCAATCCACTGGCACACTAATTGATGACATATTTTTTTCATATTGTGATGATTAACCACATCTACTTACTCACTATAAAAATAAATCAGTTTTAGTCCGCTTTTCTGGCTTAGAAATATTAACTCGGAAATATTAGCTATTGATGAATGGTCTACTATGAAGCCAATGAATCAGGGACAGCCTTCGGACAGTAGACAATTTGACAATTTTAAAATTCTAATTTGACGGTTTCACTTCGATAGATAATAGTAGAGAAGAACCTCAACGTACTGCTTACAATTTAACGTAATTGTAAGCAGTACGTTGAGGTTCACAATCTTTGGACAGTTCACAATCTCGCAATATAGATAACTAACGGTATTTACAATTTTACGGTGTTATATACACTGCTTTATAATTATTAATAATGGACACAATGGGGATTGTCTTAATTTTTTAAACATTCGATTTTATTTTATTTTCTGCAAATATAGAGCATTTTGAGAAACTAATTTGAATATTTTAATGATTGGCTCAATAGTTTTTTTATTTTTAATATTTTAATTTTTGAGGTGGGTGACGTCACCATTGGCCTAAAAGTTGTGCCGTTTCCTTACTAGAGCAAAATTAAAAAACTGTCAACACAACGTCAACTGTCCAAACGTCACTTACATCCCGCTAGGTTATTATTTACAAAACAAAATTACTCCTAGATGAACATACAAAGGAATCTAAGGCTTCTGAAATACTAACATCAAAGTGATCTTCGCAACAGTACATTGTATAAACCTTGCAACATTCCACGCCGTCATCACGACACCACTTTTCTCGCAAATCTTCTTTAGTACGAACAAAATGTTGTTTGGATTATTATTAGTATTATTGTTGCAAGTTGGAACAAAGCACTTCCTGTATTCTATTTTACTTGTAGTTTATGTTATATTGCCGATGCCGATTTAACAGATTTAACCGAGATAATGAAGCAATTTGCAGTTACAATAAAAACTTGTTTGTTTACATCTTTGACATTTACAAATTGACACTTGAGAAAATCAGGGATGTCAGACGGCCACTGTGATGTACCAATATGAAATATTGGTACATATATTTCATATTGGTACATCACAGTGATATAAATATCGGTAAAATGTGTCGAAAATCAAATACGAATGAAAAATCTTTTTTTTTTTACTGTTAATAGAGGGCAATAAACACTAAACACGCAGTTTTACCAACCGTATAGTGGATAAATACTAACAACCGACTCCGATTTTTGTCCGTGCTATATTTGAATTCATGTTCAAAAAAAAAAAAGATTTTTTAGTAAGCAATACTCGATTGTAACTAAAGAAATAGATAACAGAGTACAGCTAGCGTGGAAGAGATATTGGCCACACAAGGTTGTCAAAAATCCTCGGGTTCCTCCCAAATCTAAGAAAATATTTGATTCCTTCATTTGAAGTATGGATGTCAAACTTGGAGCATTACTAAACAAAATATGCGAAATCTAGAGACCTGTCAACATAGCATGGAGCGTAGCATGCTCAACGACAAGTTAAAAGACAAAATCAAACTAGAGACATTGCGAAACCAAACTAAAATCAACGAAATCACATATTGCATAAGGAAATTGAAATGGAGATGGGTAGGTCATATGTTGAGGAGTACTAATAATAAATGGGCTAAGGACGTAACCAAATGGTGTCCAAGATATAACAAAAGAAAGAAAGGAAGGCAACGCCTAAGATGGGAAGTCGACTTTCGAAAGATGGCTGGTGCTACTTGGAGGAGGATGACCCATAATCGGAAGGAGTGGCAAGCTACAGGGGAGGCCTTTGCGAAATCGCAAGACAATCTCAATATCGGTGTCTAATAATACATAATTATATATGTCGGAGAATCAACACAGAAGCACAACAATTTAAAACAACGCCATCTATATCGTTGCAGCGGAATCAAAACAATCACAATTTATAATCTCAATTGATTATTGTTAATTTAGAATAACGCCATCTATCTCTCATTGAAGGAACTATGTAGTTAAATTTGACAGATAACGCTTGGGAACTCAAGTTATTGATGAATAGACTTGGGGAAGGTTAGCCTGGGGAGCAATGGTAACACCGAGCGAATAGTCGAGTCAAAATGTCGATCGGAAGTTTAATCAGCTATTCGACGTTGACAGGTAGTGACGTTGACAGATTTGGATAACCGGTGTGGGGTAGACCACATGGGCGGTGACAGTCGAGTGAAGTGGACACTTTGAATCGGTACGGCAAGCTGGGTAGACATCTTGGTTGCTCCGCCATGTTAAACTTCCCGTGTTCCTAAGTTTTTAATCGAGCTATATCTCGGACATCCTTGATTATTTTGTATTCGATGTGTGTTAGCAAGTAATTAAAAGTGTTAACGAAGATTTTGTGAGGATTATTTCCGATATCCCGACCCCTCTGATAACGATTCTCCGTTATCAGAAGTGGGATTGGACCACGACGACCCACGTGTTCGAAATAAAAACGCTAACGACGAAAAATGGATGCGTTTGTTGGAACAACAGAACCGCAATTTTCTGATGCTGATTCAAGCCGTGAAAACACCTACTGCGTCGTCACATGGCCTTCGTTTACCGGATTTCGATCCTGAAAAACAAGATGTGGATGCACGTGCTTGGGTGACGACTACATTGATATGCTCTCGGACCAAAACCAACATGGCGGGTGCCCCACTTATGGTTGCTCTGAGCAGTGCCTTGAAGAGAGGAGCTTCTACCTGGCTGCCTACCGTGTCGTTTCCTGGGATAACGTGAAGAGAGATGAGATGAAGAGAAAGCGAATAGTGTTGTGAAACCGTGTTTTACCTGCTGCAAGCTGGGTCATTAATCCGTGTACTGCTACTGCAAAGACGTGAAACAGGATACTCAAGCTACGCCGAAGCACCACAACCACAGCAATGGCAACGAGAGGGGTTCAACGACAGCTGCGAAGCCTCATGCATCCAGGATCACCTGCTTCCACTGCCACGGCGCAATGGGAGGAGCAGCGCCGACTCCGGGGAAAAGAGGGTAGACCTGTGCCTTCTGAACGCGTCGACTGGGACCCTATCCGGTGAGCAATTTTCATTTCGTTACGATTCTGGTGCTTTCGCTGTTAAAGCGTGTTATGATGTGATGTCACTGGCGGAGGTCGTGTATTGTGCGTTCATGGTGAACGGTGTGAAACAAACGGAGGTTTGTTGGTGGGGCTAGTGTTAGCCATAGGCCACGAATTTGATTCCTACTTTTGATAATTAGTTTCTTGCATTGTAATGATACAATTGCAAAGGTACTTGGTTGCTCTACGATTTTCAGTCAGCCTTAATTGTTTTTTTTTTTAATAATCTGTAAAGCTATAAGAAAAACAAAGTGACGAGTTGAACAAACCTACTTTGAGGAGTATTTCGTTTAAGATAAAGCTAAACTAGTAAAATTGATGTTGGTGATTTAGTTCTTGTCAAATGAGGAACGAAATCAAGTTAAACTCTATCCAAAATACAAAGGTCCTTTTAAAGTTACCGAATTGCTCGAAGGTGATCGCTATGTTTTAAAATCTTCACAGCAACAGAACAGACAAGTATGCTCATGATCGCATAAGAAGGATGCCACAAGGTCATGTCAGCGACTTAGACGTAATTAGTGAAGAATTGGTTCTAGATTGATGCGGGTGAAGGCCCATCAACTCGTTCCGAATAATGTTGGTGCACAGAGTAATGTCTTAAGCAGACGATTTATCGGAGAGAAGGCCTGGTAACATGCGTCCTGTTTAGAGCTTATCAGAGTGAAGGACTGATACTGACTCTTTGGTGCTACTTGGCGCATTGATATTGTGATTTATTTTAGATCATTTGAATTTTCTAAACCTTGTTGTATGGCTTCAAATGCAAGTCCCTTGTTTAAGGTCAAAGTATGAGCACTGCAATATTTTAATGAGTTTCCTATTGTTTGAATGAGTATGGGTACTGTTCGACATGTCAGCTTTTAGAGAAATAGTTTGTTGTGACGTTTATTAGACCTTGTAATTATTGTGATGAGAATACCTTTTGGGTTTCTTTTCCATTTGGATCAGGAATGGCCGAACGAGTAGAATGGTTACTGTTCGAGAATTTTCTTTCATTCCAGGTTCCTCACACGAGAACGTGATGTCTCACAAGAGGACGTGATGTCTCACACGAGGACGTGTGAATTGTCAGAATGGCCGTGTCGGAGAATCAACACAGAAGCACAACAATTTAAAACAACGCCATCTATATCGTTGCAGCGGAATCAAAACAGTTGTTGATGAATAGACTTGGGGAAGGTTAGCCTGGGGAGCAATGGTAACACAGAGCGAATAGTCGAGTCAAAATGTCGATCGGAAGTTTAATCAGCTATTCGACGTTGACAGGTAGTGACGTTGACAGATTTGGATAACCGGTGTGGGGTAGACCACATGGGCGGTGACAGTCGAGTGAAGTGGACACTTTGAATCGGTACGGCAAGCTGGGTAGACATCTTGGTTGCTCCGCCATGTTAAACTTCCCGTGTTCCTAAGTTTTTAATCGAGCTATATCTCGGACATCCTTGATTATTTTGTATTCGATGTGTGTTAGCAAGTAATTAAAAGTGTTAACGAAGATTTTGTGAGGATTATTTCCGATATCCCGACCCCTCTGATAACGATTCTCCGTTATATAGATATATAAAAGAGAGGGAAAAAAATGTAAACTTACTTTTAATATTTTTGTTTTGTAAGATTGTTAAATAAAGGCTATTAATAATAATAATACTCGATTGCACCCTAAAATTTGTCGTTTATTCTGTATTGTTGGTCAACGTCCAATCTTGGTTTTTTTTTCTCGAGTAATAATCTTGGTACATGGTACGTGACACTGAAAACTGGTATGTATACCAAGAAATTGGTACTTATGCCTGACATCCCTGGAAAATACTTGTCACTTATTTTTTAGGGTTCCGTAGCCAATGGCAGAAAACGGAACCCATATAGATTCGTCATGTCTGTCTGTCTGTCTGTTCGTCCGTATGTCACAGCCACTTTTTGTCGAAATTACAAGAGATAGCTCTTATAATTTCGACAAAAAGTTGAAACTTTGTAAGTAGATGTATTATGTGAACCGCGTTAGGACTTTCACACAAAAATAAAACCAAAACCAATTTTGGGGGTACCTCCCATACTTAGAATTGAAACTCAAAATATTTTTTTTCGCCTTATCCATTCGTGTGGGATATCTATGAATAGGTCTTGAAAAATTATATTGAGGTAGTACTATTATTCTGTGATTGAGGTTACAAACATATTTTTTTCTAAACAGTTTGCTCGAGAGACACTTCCAAAGTGGTAAAATGTGTCCCCCCTCTCTATAACTTCTAAACTAAGAGAATGATAAAACAAAAAAAAAAAATTTGATGTGCATTACCATGCAAACTTCAATTGAAAATTGTTTTGAACGAGATCGAGTTATTAGTTTTTTTTTTTTTTTAATAAATCGTAAACCGCAATTTACCTTGCAAAGTTACAACCAACTACAAGAACTTTACTTGCTGCTACGGAACCCTTTATGGGCGAGTCCGACTCGCACTTGGCCGGTTTTATATTTTTTATATTTTCTGTTTTCTGAGGCAAAGATACAAAACTGTGTACAGCCAAAGGTTTGAAGAAGGTGTTAAACATTTGAAGGGCAAGGAAGGTCAAACGTATTTTATTGAAAATATCAATGAAATATGAATATTTTTCATTTTTAATTAGTACATAATGATCAGTAACGCTATTCCTCGAAATGGTTTTTCAATTACAACATATTAAAAAAAATGAACAATGCCCATTAACTGGTTTAGGGTGTTATGTATAGTGTTTTGTTTTGGGTCAGAGGCCTTATCATGAGTTTTCAGTTATTCCGACGTAAAGTAAACTGGAACTTTGACATTTTCAAATTGACAAATTTCAAGGAAATAAATTAGTTCCTTCTTCGTACACCAGAGGCGCTGTTCCATTTTTCCATACAAGAAACGCTGTAAATACTGGAAAGATGCTGTAAAGTAAAATAGTGAAAACTTGTGATAAGGGCTCTGGTCGTATATATCATAACAAGACATAATAAGTAGTGGCATACTCTTACTTCGCGTGATCGGAAGTCGCAATCACAGATCAGCATTAATTAAGTAGAGAATATCTATCTTAATCAATTAGTATCAGGCTAACGAACACAGCGTAAACAACTTCAACGTAACAGAATATTTAAGTGGGGAATAAGTAATGCACCGTTGCGCGTTGCTATTTTCGCTCCACGAGAATCACAATACAGTGTGATGTTTTTAAAATTACACTGTTGAACAATTCCAATTATATTGTTCCACAAAAAAGGGCATACAACCACAGTATCTTCTTACTACTACTTTAAAATTGCTGTGCTTGATGATCAAGTTTTGCCCTGCCAAAGGACCATTAAAAGTAATAAGTATAGAACTGGCAAGGCAAATTGTTAAATCAATATATTTTATAGACCAAGGTTATCGTGTGTCCTAAGCTGGCTAAATCTAACTAGGGTAGTTTCCAAAAGTCTCGTTTTGTACTTTTAATCTGAAATAAAATACCTACATCAGAGCAATCCTTAAAAGTTGAAGCATTAGATGACATTAGTGATCGAAGCAAAAAAAAACTGATAACCCAGGGGAGAGCACGTTGGAAAATATTTAGCAAAGTGGTGGACTTATCAAATTAAAAATAAAAAACCTATGGTCACCAGCCAGCAAAAGAAATATGTAAAAAAAGTTATTTAATCATGGACCAACTCGCCACCTCAGGCAGCAATCAATTTTATTACAGCGGGTCTAAAAAGACCACTTTAGCAACATCACAATATCCATTGCGATGGAATTCGTGAAATGGAATATTCTGTTGCGGTATCGGTGGAAACAAGTCGCCGTGATCCGTGGCTAATTCAATCTGATACCGGGATCCGTGGAGACAAACCCCATTGCTAAAGTGCCGTTTTTAGATCCCCTGCCCGGTTAAACATATCCCACCAAAAACATACCTGTTAAAAAGGGGGCCAAGTTTCTATCGGCTAATTGTTCGCCTAAAAAGGGGTTGAGATCCAATCGAATGCCAAGTTTAGATGCACTTTAAAATCGATCAATGTCATCTTCATCAACAGATCCACTGGTAAACTTTTGCCATTCCCAAGACTCGCCACCACACCTAGTCCCCCGCCTTCCGCATCCAGCCACTACCCGCCACCTTATTCACTTCAACGGTCCATCTGGATAAAATGCATCAAATAAAGTGCATCTAAACTTGGCATTGGATTGGATTTCAACCCTTTTGGATTGGTCATCACCATGGAAGTAAACGCATTAACAAATTAGGCCATTTAGACGCAGATTCGCGCGACGAATTTGTAAAACATATTCTTACTCTAAATCTTTGTGCGTGAAAATACGGAGAAAACGAATTTTCCCCGACATGGGATATTCTAGATTTATTTTTCGCCCCTTTACCTAAACTCCAAATTTCATCGAAATCGTTAGAGCCGTTTTCGATAACCGGAAAATAAATATAATACGAATGTTGCTCGTCTAAAGTATAGGAATATAGCAGCTAATATTCATGAACGAGTATATCCTATAATTTGCGGTTATTTAAACTTTAGGATGAGATGTAACGATGTCACGTGCAGACTTAAAAAAACACTCTGTATACGAGTATCTGTAGTTTCTCTCATGAAACGTGTAATCTCCGTCTTATAACTCGAACTACTGAAGCAAATTCAATACGTATACAGTGTAATGCCTTCGGTGACATCGAAGTATCATATTGATAGGAAGAAAATTTTCCAGGAAACTTTTAATGCATCTTAGTTTCCAAAAGATTTTTGTACCTACTCAAAGAGATGACTTTACTTTAAAAGCTTTGAGCAATTGAAAAATTTGAATCATGACCCATTTTGACAATCCTATAAACCCGGAAACACATTATTTAACACGCCACGCGACGCAACGTGTCGACACCCGATGTGCAGTGAGCGCGTGTCGTCGCGTCGGGTGTTCATAGTGTGATTCTGGTCATAGAAAACAATACATTTGATTTGACCCAACACGCATCACGTTTCATCGGGTGGCGTCGGGTGTTAATAATGTGTTTCCGGCTTTACTCGCCTGATGGTAAGCGCTGATGTGGTCGACAGTATAGCACACTTAATTGCCTATAGAAGTAATCTATTCAGTCTTGACTTAAAATCTGTTAAAAAAAAGATTTAAAAAGGCGGAAAATAATGTACCAATATTTTGTTTAACGTTGTTCCACCCTTGGAATTTCTCATGTATCGTGGGTGCATTTACAAACGTATAATCTCACATACACAAACGTCCAGACCGGAACAACCGATGATTCCCGATGTCCACCCCCAGCTTGTCCCCCGCTGGGGGACAGCGCAACTTTTTCTAAAAAAAAATCCCAATGTCCACCCCGGGGTGGACGTTAGGAACTTTTTTTAGAAAAAGTTGCACTGTCCCCCAGCGGGGGACAGTGATACGATTTTTTAAAAATATTTTCGTTGTCCTCCACACGTGAACAGCGCTACAATTTTAAAAATGAGAATTCTCAGTGTCCACCGCGGGTGGACGGAGATACTTTTTTTTACTTATTCCCGGTAGCGGGCCCCCTTTTAACTATTTTTAATACTTTGACTGAAAAAAAAACTAGTAATGAAATATAAAGATTGTAAATGTAAGCTTAGTTATGAAAAAATACTATTTTAACAATTTCACATACTTAGATCATTTTGTTTAAAACCAATTATCTTAGTTTGTACACACATATCTTAGTTTGTTTGGCTACACATCAAACTATGCAAAACCAATATAAGCTGACCGTTGAGTGTGCGGAAAGATTTCACAAAGCGAGATCAAGACAAACTGGCATTGTATAGGTTGATGTGTAACCAAACAAACTAACTACTACACAAACAAACAAACTAACTAGCCGTGTGTACTAGTAAAGTTTTAGTTAGCATTCTTCTGGGCTCGTTTTATTATAAGTTTGTTAGATGAAAACTTTTAATAAAGCGAGCCTGTAAAATTGGATTAGAAAAATTGGTATAATGTTACTCTACCTTGTATGAACATTTTAAATGATTAAATACTTTTCAGGTGTATATAATTAGAAATAAATGTCATATCCTAGTCAATTTCAAAAGAAAATTTTAAAACAAAATTATTACAATAAATAAACCTACTTTTGAATTTTTAATTACGGTGTTAATTAGAAGATTTTTTTTTTTAAATAAACGTTGATTTTAAAATACATAATTTGTTTTTATTATTATTTTAATAATCTCATCATCTTCCTTCTAAAGTCTTTAATCTGTAACGAGTCTTCACTCAAAGTTTACAAAAACAATTAAAAGGGAATTAATAAAAAAAAGTATCTCCGTCCACCCGCGGTGGACACTGAGAATTCTCATTTTTAAAATTGTAGCGCTGTCCACCCGTGGGGGACAACGAAAATATTTTTAAAAAATCGTATCACTGTCCCCCGCTGGGGGACAGCGAAACTTTTTCTAAAAAAAGTTCCTAATGTCCACCCCGGGGTGGACATTGGGAACATTTTTTAGAAAAAGTTGCGCTGTCCCCCAGCGGGGGACAAGCTGGGGGTGGCCATCGGGAATCATCGGGAACAACTTGTAGGTCATACAAATATTTGTACCATGGGGAAAACGAACTTGTGACACGCATTGCAGGTGTCAATCGCTCAGCCACTGCACCAACCGTGGTATTAATTTGAACTCTAAAACTATGGGGAATAAAGTTTTATTTTCATATGTTCTAGATTGGACTTCAACCGCTTCACGATCGCGGGACCGGAGCAAATGAATAATGTTTGCAACCAGGATCAGTTCATTGTATCAGGGGGCAACCCTGTACCAGCCATCTGTGGAGTCAATCAAGGCAGTCATAGTGAGTAAACTTCTAGATGTCGCTTTATACGGAAATGATCATACACCGCTCTTCCGCGCGGTTGTGCGGAGGCGACGAAGTGGATTTGTACCCACTTAAAGAGTACGCAGAGGGGCTTGTGAGATGAGTGTGCCCAAGAACTCCTCGACCTCATCACCTTGGCCCCTGTCTATCGTCGCACATCTAGACGCAGGCAAGTTAACATCCCTACCTCGTTGCTTTTCCACCAATTCCAATAATTAAGCCGACAACGCCCTGAAATCATTGTTGTATTGAATGCGAAGCGCATTGCCTGTTTCAGGGCATAATTATCACGAATGCTGCTAGTGTTAAATGTTAGGCAATTAGCCTTAAAAACAGATAACCATGAAACCTTCTACATAAGAGATGTGCGCTCCCTTTAAATTATATCTTTAAACATTATTAAATTAGAGCAGTGGTGGCCCAGTGGTATCGGCCCCGACTTACGAGTTGTAGGTCGTGGGTTCGAATCCAGCCAGGCGCATTACTTTGTGTAATTTATTTCATCACCACTGCTCTCAAAACGGTGAAGGAAAACATCGTGAGGAAACCGGCATGTCCTAGAACCAAAAATTCGAAGACATGTGACATCCACCAATCCGCACTGGGCCCGCGTGGTGGATTATGGCCCACTTCCTTTCACAGAGAGGAGGCCTGCGTCCCAGCAGTGGGAACATTAATAGGCTGATGATGATGATGATGAAATGTGGCCCAGATATTTTAAGTGAACGACTCTCTGCAAAAGGAACCTTATGGTTTTACAGGAGAGATCCACATTCAAACTTTAAACTTTTCTCACGACAATTTCCGGATTAATTCCTAAAGAACTATCAGACAACATCCCAGTAATTTCTTCGCCCCAATTTCCTACTAGAGTTCAGTACAGGCAGAGTTTAAAACATTCTCTCTCAAGCTCTGAACTCAGTTGAATTCATGGATTTTAAAATCCCCAAATTCAACCGAGTTTAAATCTAAAAGGTCAAAGAAATGTTTGCACTTGACGTATGCTTTGGGTAAGTAAGAAAGACGAAGACCTATGCAGCTATCTTCATACCCGAAAATTAAGAGCTATTCATTAGAATTTTATGTGTTGAAACATGGTTCTTAACTAGATTAAAATCATTGTATTCGCCTGCGGCTTCCGTGAACAAGCTTGTATTTGTTACATTATAATGTATGCAATATTATTATAGCCTTAAACATTATTTAGGTCAATTCATCTTTTTGAAAACAATCTAAATCTAGCAAAAACTAGATAATTCTGTCCAGTTATGATTCTGACACCAAAACAAAATAGATAGTCTATAAGAAGTAATAAAGCCAAATGTGTAAACACTTAAAGTAAAGTAAATACTCGTAAACCATTACCAATAATGTCTACATCATATTATTATAACAGAATTTCCACTCAAACAGAATCCATTTAATATTTTCATGCTAGTGCATCCTGGATGTATTCATTTCACCTTTTAACGAACGTTTCACGTAGCGTTCGTTTGAATTCAATCATTGAACCTTCAACCCAGGAATATATTTTGTTATTTTGTATAAATCAAACCGCTGGAATCACAACCCTTTGAATTCAGTTTTCACAGAATTCCGACCCACACTATGCTGAATATTAGTGTACTCATTGCTTCATACAATTCCAATTCATTTACATCGAATTTTATTTTGGAGAATGTTCAATTACGTTAATACTCAAAGCACTGTATGCTTTTGCGTCAAAGAGAATAATTTTGCGAAATATTATTGAAACTGCACTTATGCTCAATTTGTAGGTAATTCCATCTGATATTCTGAAATAATTAATGAAGCACGAGGTATTTTTACATTAAGTTTTAATTGAAATGTTTCGAAAATATCCGTTTGCTACCACCCACAGCCTGCATCCGTTCGTGTTTTATTATTTTGTATCGCTCTGAATTTTCAACAATTTAACTAGTCTTCCATATTTCAGTTACTACACTAGTTACAGTGGTATTACGATGTTTAGGAATCCGAAACATTTTGAAATGAAAGTAACAATTTATGTACTAGTTACGGGTTCCGTGGATTCATTATATAGTTTGATGTAAAAGGAGTTAAGTTTACACGCTCAAAATAGTATTAGTTTTATTTATTAAAATTCAGCTGTGAATGCTAAATAGAATGTGGTACCAACTCGCACTGGGTACACATAATGGTGGATTGTGACCCACTACCTCTCACATAGAGGAGGTACCCAACAGTGGGGATACAATGAGCCAATGATGATGACGCGATCGATTGCTACTCTGCGTGTCGCGAGAAAAAAAAACTAAAAATGGCAAAAAAAAAACAATAAGTATTATTTTAGTATTTTTGAATTTCAGCTTTTAATATGTTTTCTATTAACAGTGTATATAGACGCCGGCATCGGTATGACCAACCCAGTAAAACTGACTTTCGTCACAAGCGGGACATCGTTCGAGAGGCTTTGGAAAGTGAAAGTGACGCAAATACCTTGCAGCTCCATTTATAAAGGTATTATTGTATTTTTTAAATAATTTCTTCTGAAAAGTGCCAAATAGATTTGATATCTAGTGTTCGGCTGCGTTTCCACTGAGGCAGAGCGGAGCAGAGCTGTGCCACGATTCACCAATCACATGGCTTATGCACATGACTGGTGAATCGCGGCACAGCTCGCTCCGCACCGCTCCACTCCGCCTTAGTTGAACCGAAGCCTTAAGCTGTTTTTTTATTTATTTATTTAAATACTATTGATCTGTTTTACATATTCTCAGTCTATATTTTTAATTAAAAAAACTGAAAATAAGAAGAAATCATGTAGGCCGGCCAAATATCTACATTAAAAAACCAAACATTGCAAACGCGTATGTAACTACGATTTTTTATATGTTGTGGGTGAATCTTGAGAGGCTCATTTTACGTTGTCCGAAGAAAAAAACTACCCATAGTATTTAAATTAGAAACCAAAATATTTTTTTTATGCTACTATATTGTATGATCTTACTGTTGCACGATAGTTTTTGTGTCTAAATTGGAACTAAATAGTCGAAAAAAAATCCAAAAGGCCTAAAAATTGATAACCCTGGCGCGTCCGCAGCACATTTTGCAAACAAAATACCAACAAAACTCTTACTTACGAACGTAAACAAAATAAACATTGCATTCTAATCGCTACCAGGATTGTTGTAGATATATTTAATAAAGATACACCGTGTATATGTATGTTAGTTTATTTAAAAATGACAATTTAAAGTTTGTCCGAGACTAAACAGTGATTCCCGTGGCGCGTCACAAATCCTCGTATATCTTAGTACAATTTTATAGAAGATCGTCTCCATGTCGTCGCATGTGCGCTGCTGGTAGAGCTACGTACGTCTTTGTGAAAGATTAAGCCGCTCGTTGGTCCAGGACGAAATTATGAACATAAGTATTTGATTTCCTTGGTTTTGGTTTCGCTAGCTCGTCGATTACCCTGACCACGTTTTCAAATGCAATTTGTGATTTAACGATTTGTGGTCGGGAATTCAAAGTGATAAATTGTTAACGAGACTGATTAGTATTTTAAAGAGGCTACTTTAAAATAGAAATAAAACTTAATTTTCTTCTACCTTTTTTTGATTCACCTGGCCAAAAAAAATTAAAACGCGATATATTGGGAACCTTTCGGCCAAAAGTGATGCCAATTCGTTAAATGTGTTTATAATGAAGTTAAATTTTGTATTACATTGTTACTTATAAAAAACTGTTTAAATAAATTTCGCCAAGGGAATCACCTAAATATGCCGAATCTCAGGATTCATCCTTGTTAGGTCCCTTGAGAGTAGTTAACACCCAAGTTTGCAACCAATTCCAATTCCAACTACCAATAATTATCAGAAACATAATTATATAACTATGAGTAAGTCTGTGGTGGTAATTACTAATCTTTACTAATAAAATCGTAGAGCTGTCATTCCTGTACATTGAATATTTTTTTCTTTTTGTATTTTTTTCGAGTTATGGGATCGATTCTGATGCCAAATCAACTTTCTTTTTTCGAATTTTTTTATGTTTTTTTGATTTGATCTATCTCCTAAACTACTGTAAAGTTGTCGATCAAATTTTCCTCAAACATTTCTAATAATATGCTTCTGTTAATAGGCTATGTATTATTACGCTATTTTCCCTGGGAGATAAGCAATTTTGAATTTTGTTGTTTTTAAATGTTTGTTTGGAGTTGGAAGCTAAACCACTGGATATTATTTAGGTATTCAATTTTTTCTCAAATATTCCTTAAACTGCTCTTCAATTAATAGGATATGTATAATTACGCTATTCTCCTTGGGGGATTAGCAATGTTATAATAATTATGTTGATTTTCAGTCATTGTTGACATTTGTATAAGAACCGCTATTTGAAAACTACTGTCAGCGTACTAGCCAGTCTGGTGGGTAACCTGCTTGACTTTCGTGCAAGGGGTCTCAGGATCAAATCTTGCAATTTTCTTTTTCACTTTTTGTGTTTCACTTTTTTGTTTTTATTTGTCCTACGAGTTTCAAATAATAATAAAAAAATTGCATTGCATACTTTTACTTCAATATTATTCGCAATAATTTTAATTCATTACTATTTTTTTTCAATAGTTCTCTAGGATATAAATCTACACTGATTTTAAGTTGTAGGTATAGTATGTACCATTTAACATGGCAATAGAGGTCATTCACTCCCTCCTACCAAGTTTTTCATCACTAAGCGATAATGACACTTATTGTTACCTAAAACTACTAATAAGCGATAGTTGCTTCTGTCGCTACAGTATCGTGGTACCGGCCTGCTTGACATACAGAGGTTGTGAATCTTGGGTTGCTCTAATTCAAAATTATTATTTTTTATTTCTAGAAATCAAATTGCATGCTTATAAATTTACGCGTGTCGTAAAAAATGTTCCACTGTGTGTGACGGATTTAATGGATGTAGTGATAGGTAACGGCCCTTTTCCCGTCATATGTATTTTCGTCCGCGCGCGGATCATAGTACATTTTCAAAGTCGATTGTATGTTTGTTCACGATTATCTCGCGTTTGTCTGAACCGATTTTCATGCGGTTTACGGAAAAATGTTTATTACAGTCTAGGGAAGGTTTTAATATACAATAATAATGGATGTCTTGTGACATTGCCCGCATAGATCCGTTTTTGTTGCTCGCTTGGATATAAATTTCTAAAGTTGCCGATTATACGAACATTTTTGTTGAATGTCTGAACTAAAAAGTCAAGTCCATCATAATTTGTCTGGAAGATATCGCTATTAGCGATAAGACCACCGTTGTACCCTTAGTATTAATAAAACTTTTTTTTTTTAAGTACCGACTTCAAAAACAAATACAAAAAAGTGTAAAATAACTTTGCTTTCGGAAGTCGGTGGCAATAGTCAATGACATAAAAAAAAGCCACCGACTTCTGAAAGAAAAGTTAATTTACACTTTTTTGTATTTGTTTTTGAAGTCGGTACTTAAAAAAAAAAAGTTTTATTAATACTAAGGGTACAACGGTGGTCTTATCGCTAATAGCGATATCTTCCAGACAAATTATGATGGACTTGAAGAATCTTAAAAAAAAATGAGGGTAGACAGTGATGCACATCAAATAATAGATAACCGATAATATAAATACAATACACACAAACATTAATAATAAAATAAAATACACATACATACATAAATATAAATAATTATGTATTATTAGAGAGAAAGGAAATGATTTAAGACTAAGCTTTTAAAAGAAACCAGTGACTTGGCTTGTCTTACTGATACAAGCAATGCATTCCACAAACGACAGCCTGGACTGTGAAAGAATCATCATAATAAAAAGGAAAAATGCGCGGCATCAAATCAATCAATCAAATGTATATAGGTAATTATATTATACAACGTGTAACGTTAATAGCGCAAAACCTCTCGTGGAGTAACTCAGCCCATGTTACTTAACAATGTTTGTTCAAAAACTTTCGGAAAAAAAAAATAAAAAAAAATGATTTTTCATACTGATGGGCTCGATCATTTTCTCATTTTGAATGAAAAATCTTTTTTTTTATTTTTTTTTTCCAAAAGTTTTAGTAATTGCCGATTTATTAAAATCATCAACTTTTTGGAGAACGTTTGGTCTACTCCTTTTACCTTCAGGTTTAGTTATTTTATGAGTATTTCTGTATTCACGTAATACCCGATATATCGATCTCTCACTCACCCCACATATTTCTGACGTACGTTTGACAAGATCATGGTTAGTTAAATATTTATCCTCGAGCTTTGTGTTTTGGACATATTTAAAAATATTAATAATCATAAGACGTTCTCCGCTGGTAAGAATCGTCTTCTGTCTTTTTGCTGGCGGCGATGTGAACGGTATCGATTCCGAACCTTCTTGAGGTTGGAATATGTTTGGACGACGACGGCGTTTACTGGTTTCACCAGTAGATGTTCCAGCTTCTGGTTACATGCTTCTTTACAAGCAACAAATGAAGTAACAATAACAACACAGAACACAAAAACAAAACTGTAACAAACTCAAAAACGATAATAACATTAAAAGCAAAGAAATTATAGCACAGACCCAAAGAGATTTAAAAGAGCCTATAGAGCGGGCATTGGGAAAATTGTCATACAAAATTATTGATGCCGTGTGTCAGTAGCACAATCTAGCGTTGCATAGCAACGCGACTACTATACCGAGCGACTTTTTACCTAGTGTGGTAAAAAGTTTTGGATCACAACTTTCTTCGTGATGTCCCGTCTATTGCTCGTATTTAGTTTAATGTCTTTGCACAGACCGAACGCAAGCGAACTTCCACACGGAATGTCAAATCTAAATGGCGGCTGCTGCCGGGGGTGCTGCACCCCTGACGCGATGACCTCGTAAAACAAAAACGACATAAGATCAAAATTAGCATTTTCTGTGATGAAATAGTTTTTGTAATTTATTTTAGGAAAAATAAGGTGTTTTTACCATCCTGATATCAAAAGAATATTAATACACTTATATCCATACAATATGCACTAACTTTATATTTACTCAGTATTGTATTATACGTTAATGCAAAATTATATGATGCATAATAATATATTTACTTTTTTTAAATTGTCTCAGTGTGATAAACTTGTGTAAAAACGAAAATACAATATTTAAAAAAAAATATTTCGTAGGGTACGTTTGCTTGATTTTCTATTATTTTAGGTTGTGCATTGTTTTGTTTTTGTGGTAATTTTTTATGTATTAAGAGACTCAAGCGATGTCAGTTTTGCGACTGTTTGCGACAGATTTGTACGGGTGAAGAGGAAGTATCGCTAATATTGAGATATCGGGATGAAAGTCGGAGCAATGACCGCTATTGCCGTGTTAAATGGCACATACTATAGTAAGTTGTTTTTTTTTTTTTAACTGTAATTGTTTCGAGGTGTAGGAATTCGAAAGATTCGAAAACAATCAGTGTTTCTATTATTTTGTGTTTATTTATGTTTTGAATTGGTGCTCAAACCAGTGCATAGATTCTGTTTGAAACGACGACAAGTTGTACTCATCGAGTCAAATAATTAGTTATTTTTTAGGTATCACGCGGTATGCTAAAGGGAGAAGAGCAATGCTATCGTACGTTCAATTTGCAGCGATACTGTAAATCGGCCAAAAAATTATGGTCTAATGTTTAAGATAAACACGGATCTTTGAAATTAATGTCGCTCAAATAAGGATGTTTCCTATGCAAACTATGTACCTAGGTATAACATTATTGATCTAAACTAATAATAAAAATGCAAGTATGTTTTTTTACCTTTTCACGCATTACTACCTACTGAATCGATCGTCCCAAAATTTAGCATATACGTTGTCAGGAGTATAGACACGGATATAGGGTATCTTTCATCCCGAATAACAGAAGAGAGCTGTTGCCGAGAAAACAATTACGTTCATATTCCAGATGGAGCCACTTACACGATCCGTATTGTTTCTCAAATTCTAAATTAACGCAAGCGAAGCCACGGCCAAACACTAGTAGTTAAATAAGAGTGCTAATCATAATATCATCAGACATGATTGATGACTTGTTTAAGAATCACAAAAAATACACAACTCTTTTCTATTTTTCTCTGTTTTTTTAACTGTTACAGCAATAGGCATTATTAAAAATAACGTCGTATTTCAAAACGACTGATTTAGTTACCAAATAATTACTAAAGACATAACTATTCATTTAAATCTTGAATAGGTAATTCTAGCCCTATATACCTATTCTATGTCTATCTTTTGAGTCGTTATGTCGAACTTCTTCATTTATTCCATCATCACTTTATCTAGATCTACTCAGTTAACATCAACCAGGTAATTTTTATTTTAAGTTCTAACACATACGAGTATGATCTAGAATCGTTTGATCATAAAATGACTCTCGACTGTGCTTAATCTATTTCACCTAACGCAGTCTCCAAACTTTTACGGAATGAAAGGTAACCCTAAGTTCGACTCCGACGATACTCTTAATAAGTTTTACAAACAAAATAACAAGTTATCAGTAGATATTAAGACTTTTATAAACTTTAAACTTCAGATAAACATTAGTTTCAACCATCTATCATAATTTATTTATTTATTTATTTATTATTACAAAATCCACAGCTCTTTAACATACATTTTAACACTTATTGTACAACTATTACAGCCAATTATGGATTTACAATTTCCTAACTTTACAGAGATACATTGCTACAGAACTTAAACAATTTTGAGTCGTGTGAGATATAAGAGTGTGCGTGTGCCTGTGTAGTGTATTGTAGTGTAATGTAGATGTAGTGTATTGTAGTGTAATGTGATTGTAGCCTCCACTCAACATGTATGGATCCTCAACAGATTCAATCATTCACTAATACAACAAGTTCTTCAAAGTTCAATACAGTAATCTAGTTCTGTACTTTTGTAGGTAATCTATATCTATTATATTCAGGCTGAGATAGTCGTTGCTAGTACCTATCTGTCAAAAGTATTATTTCGGAAAGTAACACTTTACTGTCATGTTTGAAGTGTAATATTTATACTCGTATTAAAGTAGTAATTTCATAAACAACCGAATTCGCTTTATTTTATTATTAATTTAATGTTATAGGTACTGAAACGAATTTATGAATTAATATTAATCATTATATTGTATAAACATTACAATTTTACAAAAAGTATTTTAGTCTAGAAATAAATAAATATGAATACATTGACCGCATTTTAAAATCGCACTGACGTATGACATAACCATAGAAATTACTGACATTTGACGTCGCCAAGCACTGACTTTGGCTTGGCTATTGCTTAAGCACGACTACATTTATTTATTTGAGGCTAAGAATGGAATTCAAACTTAGTAAAATGTATTTATTACTTTACTTATACGAGTATTATGCATTTGAACACTCACGACAACCAATAGAAACCGGACAAGGTACTCTATCGAATTTACTGTCGGCATAATTTTGATGTTAATCTCTTTTTAACCTCTTTGAGGGCTGACTATACTAGAAGTTTTTTATAAATTCCTCTTATTCCTGTTTATATTTTCTCTGAGAGGTAAAAAAAAATATTTCTTCTGTCAACAAACCGCAGTTGATCGAACAGAATGTTTTGCTTGTTTGTACAAATGTATATTAATTGGGCGTATGTAAACGCACCCACAAATGATGGGGCAACCTACCAATACAGGGTGAATTTTCCAGCTAAATGTGGATGAACAAATCCGAAACTACGAGTAATATCGAAAAATGCTCAAAGGAGTAGCGTGGTCGATTTTGGTGAAAATTTCATGTGCATTATTGGATTCAATATTTCCTGGCCAGGTATTGAACCTGTAAAAAAAGACACGCTGTATTAATACACATGGATAACATATTTTAAATTTATAATATGGCATTTTTTAATAAATTGATTTAAATGTTATAGTATGACCTTGATTAATGATGCTCGCAGCGCTTCAGAAATCAAAGAGCTGCTTCTAAGCTGTCTTTAAAAAGAGGGTTTCTTGGAAAGTTTATAGATTTATAAAACATAAAGATAAACTTATTTCAGTGTAATTCACAAAGTATACGTAAATTAACTTCATTTTCTTTACTTTAAAATCGAGAAAATGACCACATAGTTTAAGTGAGACATAGTTAAATAGTAATAATGACATTCATATAAGTGGCTACAGTATTTACAGATCGGATAAAACAAAGACATTAAACTATATATACGGGATCGAAATGATTTTAAAGCGGGGTTTCAATTATAATACATAGATCAATACGGTCTTCTATCAATTCAATACAAGTCTTAAATAGTGTTAAAGAAATAGAGTAAATTTGATAAATTGTAAGGATATTCCAATATTATTAGTACTTACTGATATTATTATATATACTGATATATTCCAATATTATTATTACTTATTAATATTTACTGTGCTTCTTCTGTTCATGTTCATACACAGATTAAATTGGTGAATGGAGTACCTATTAAAAGAAACTTCACCTTATATTTTATTTGCATTTTCGGAAATTACAATAATATTTGTCCAATGCTTTGGATTTTGCCAGTCTGTGCTAGATAATAAAGCTTATTTTTCTCTAACAGCTGATGAAGGTTGCTTGCAGTACTACACAGGGGTCTCAGGTCAACTTCGCTCCTTCAATTACGACCCAGCTTCGGGACTTCAACTCAGCAACCAAGACTATGGCATTTGCGTGCGAATGGAACGCAACTTCTGCGGGATTCAGTACACAGCATGCCCAGATACAGGTGATTCCATGATATTAGCTTGTGTTTTGTCTAGTAGTGTAGTGACACAAGTTTTCACAAGTTTAAATAATATTTTTGTAATGGCTTCTTTTTTGTGCCAGTACGACAGATGATTTGGGTTTTAAAATTGCCTGGTAAATTGTCTGAAAACGTATAATTAAGTGAACATGGTAAAAAGTAAAGATCATCAGAATAGTCACGTAATGTTTTCTCCATGTAGGCACAGAATTGCGCTTTAGATATCATCTTTTCATTCTTGTATAAGTTCCAGTAACAGGGATTGAGCCTATTGTAAACAATAATCATGATACAATTATTATTAAAACTATGGGCAAGAATAATACCATAATGTTACGAGAAAGACTTTTCGGCAACAGCACTGTCAAAAATATTAATTGTGATGAGCAATAATTAAACCCTTTCCTTTCTCGACACGTGTTAAACACGACCAAATCGTATATATCGTGCTTGAGACACGCTGATTTGCTCAATTATCTCTAAAAACAGAAATGCTGACCTGGCTGAAAGAAAGTGGTTTTAAACGAAGCCAGACGTATATAAAGATGCAATTTCATAATATTCACCGAGCTCTCCTAGAAAAAAGTGCTACAGCTAAACTCAGGACGAAAAAGGCGCTGCAGACACCGACTAACATAGATTTCATTTAGTAGGAAAGACCGAGCCGCAGATAGAATAGAACCACTGACAACCAAGAAACGATATCTTTGGTGAAGAACGATTGGGAGAGCCGACCCCAATTAAAAATGGGACAAAGCCTGAAGAAGAAGAAGAAGAAGAATAAGAAGAGATATATTTTCTTCCGTTTTATTGTATTTTCTTCACGCAGAGAAATGTATACGAGAACTTCTGGTTACAACCGTGACAGCAAGACTCACTAGTTGACTTTACAACATTTCTAGTAATAAATACTAAGACCTTGTTATCTTTACTACTTACTTAGTATTTATTACTAAGTCCCTGTTATCTCTACTACTTACTTAGTATTTATTACTAGAAATGTTGTAAAGTCAACTAGTGCGTCTTGCTGTCACGGTTGCAACCAGAAGTTCTCGTACAGGTAGCTAGGAATTTCTCTGCGTGTTCCTGTGGGATAATTTTATAGATGTAGCGCGAAAAGTCGCTGGCAACAGCTAATATAAATATGTTTTTTTTCCGTGGTAAAATCATCCAATGAGTCCTCCCACCCAGGGCAGGACGGGATGGTCTGTCAGACTTGTACTGACTAAAAGCCACGGTGTCCTTAAATAGCTCTTTCAATGGCCACGGTCACCAAAAATGGTCCCGTACATTGTACAAGTAACGTATAAAACCGTATTTAATTCAATTTACTTGTGTCAACGCAGTTTACGTAACACTTTACAAAATTATTCCAAGTCGGCATGAATATCTCAGTGAAGGAGGAAAATCGTCCTCATGAGTATTGATTTGTTATTAGTTATAGAAAGGTCTAGTAGGTCAAGGCTACCATCGTATCGTATACTTCTTCAATAGCAGTTAATTATTAAGAAATTTTCTATTATTGATTTTTAAAACGAAGGTTGTTGAGTTGTATTTTTAAATAAAACTACTTAATGTTAAAAAAGCTATTGTAATTAAGCCATCAATGAAGTTTATTAAATTTTGGATCTTCTAAAGTTTGCTTCTGTATTATCTGAGGCATGCGCATGAGCATAAGCATTTAACATTTTGATTGAACTTTTTGCGAGTAACACGAGAAATGAAGATTGCAGCAATCTTCACTTCTCGTGTAATTAAGTATATTTACTTAATAAGACTGTTATGCAAATTATTTAGTGTGTGCATAAGTTATTTTTATTTATTTTGGGTAGTAAAATCATCAAACGAATCCTCCCGCCCTTCCATTATGAAACCTTTACATATTATGATTCCGTATACATGTAGGACTTCAATTCATTCATTCATTCATTTTTTTAATATCATTTCTCATCAATGTTTATTGTTACGCATAAATAGGAATAAAAGATCACCAAAATAACAATATTATTGTTGTAACAGTGATAATATTACTGCACTTAATCCTGCAATTGCACGTAATAACATGTTCGGATCGAGACCAACCTCTGGGGTGTAAAGCCTGTATTGACCAATCAGATAGTTCTTAATCATGCCTATTGAACAGTAAGCACGTTTCTGCCAGTTACATTTTTAAAATAATCAATATTATTTTCACCTCACCCGCTCGAAAAGATTCTATTTCTCATTCAAAATCTGAGCGGAAAACTCCATTTTGTGCTCTAGAGCACAAAGTGTTGTTTAAAATTCGAACACGTCTTGTATTCAATTGTTTTCTACTTTTCTACACTGGCAGGCGAGCCGCCCCCACTACATTCCCTCGCTGTGTGAGGTGAAAAGTTTTGTGTTGCACTCGGCAGCAAAGTTTTTCTGCGTCTCGTACCTTTGAAAACTTCGCATCGCTCAGGATTCTATATTTGAACCGCTCGTTTCTCTCGCGGTTCAATCTTAGAATCCTTCGCTCGCTCAGTTTTCAATTCAAGTACTCGCGCCAAAAATCAACTTTGCAGCCTTGCATAACAAATAACTATTTTATTGTTGTATGTATACAACGTGTAACGTTAATAGCGCAAAACCTCTCGTGGGGTAATATTTTTTTTTTATTTTTTTTTTTTCAAAAGTTTTAAAACAAACATTGTTCATTAACATGAGCTGAGTTGCCCCACGAGAGGTTTTGCGCTATTAACGTTACACGTTGTATACATACAACAATAAAATACATAGTTATTTGTTATGCAAGGCTGCAAAGTTGATTTTTGGCGCGAGTACTTGAATTGAAAACTGAGCGAGCGAAGGATTCTAAGATTGAACCGCGAGAGAAACGAGCGGTTCAAATATAGAATCCGAGCGATGCGAAGTTTTCAAAGGTACGAGACGCAGAAAAACTTTGCTGCCGAGTGCAACACACAACTTTTCACCTCACACAGCGAGGAAATGCAGCGGGGGCGGCTCGCCTGCCAGTATAGAAAACAATTGAATAAAGCGTGTTCGAATTTTGAACAACGCTTTGTGCTCTAGAGCGCAAAATGGAGTTTTGTGCTCAGATTTTGAATGAGAAATAGAATCTTTCCGAGCAAATAATCAATATTATTTTCTCGGCAATATGCAAGTAGATAAATATAGGTAGCGGGATAGTCTTATGGTCGCAGGGCTGTCTTATCAGGTAACCGTGGCCCCGGAACGTAAATGGCTATTGAAGGACACCGTGGGTTTTAGTCAGTACGAGTCTGACATGACCCGTCGCGCCCTGAGCACTCATTTGATGATTTTACCGCGATAAAAAAAGGTTGTAAAATTAAGGGAAATTTTAAAATGGTTGACATA
Organism: Agrotis clavis; assembly: GCA_954870645.1. NCBI lineage: Eukaryota > Metazoa > Arthropoda > Insecta > Lepidoptera > Noctuidae > Agrotis > Agrotis clavis. Next base: position 27,431,737 of record OX940917.1, on the reverse strand, counting down.
TACCTGAACTTTGAAGTGGTGTTATGTTGAATAGATGGGTGACGATATTGTTTATTTCCTAGAATTTAGTAACTTATTTTCCAAGCTAAAAGTTTTAACCTACACACCATTTCTATTTCATGTTTACGGAGGTTTATCATATTGATAAATGGATTATATTTTGTTTTGTGTTGGTATTTTATATTTTTTTGTTTGATTTGAAATTTCCTCCTTTCATCCATGAGAATAAAATCAGTAAAACCTCTGTTTTATTATGAACCATCATCTTTTTAATCTTTTAGTTAACAACCGTTCCCGAGCCTTCACTTTAAGCGGCAACAGTAATGGTCCAGTCAACGCCATGGTTGGTTCAGGAGCTGGACCCAACAACTGCGCCAATGATTGGCTATTACTGCCATGCGCCGCCAACGTTGGCCGAATCCAACCAGCTCAAGCACTATGCACGGATAGAATCTGCGGAGGAACCTTTTCAGCGGAACTTTCAATGCAAGCAGCTACAGTTTTGAGTAAGATTTTTTAAAGACACTTATTAAAGACACCTAAAATGTAGGAGTACTCGTAATGATGGCCTAATGTGTAAGTGTTCGTAAAATCGAAAATTTAACTCTTGAGACACAAGTTAATTCGGGCCAAGGATTTAAATATCGTAAGAATAAGCATAAAAGCAGTTAACTTCAGTGGGAGCAAACTTCACGCGTATTATCTAAATACAAAAAAATTGTACCCAAATCGTAAAACCGTTTCCGGTATACGCGAAATTTTATCTAAATACAGATACTAAAAATTGCTCTTTTTGATTTAGATTACTTAACCCGTCAATTTTTTACAGGTACAGTGAAACCTTTTCGTCTATGGTTTCATACAGACAACGTTGAAGCTCCAGTTGATACAGGCAATAGAGGATTCTGTCTCAACTACATACAACAGCCTTGTACAAATAATGTAGTTTAGAGCCTAGTTTTACTGGAAAAGCACTGATATAAATATATACAACACGTAACGTAATTAACGCACACCCTCAGACACCCCAATTAGAAAATTATGTTATAATCATAATACACATATTGAATTTTTAATATAACATGTAAATGCATTGTTATTAACTAAATTAGTTATTTTGCAGTAAGGTTTATTTTTCTTTATTTTGTATTGAATGACGGAATTTGTATAAATACAAATAAAATAGCACTTTTAAGTCTTGTTGCCTTGATTTACGGTCTATCTTAGTTTGTTTTGACTGTACAGGGGTGATGTGACTATAATTTCCGTGGTTTTAATTATTTTTTATAAAAAATTAACCTATATTAAAAATGATAGAAATCGATTCATTAAACGATTCTGAACAAACTAATTTCAGGATGTGCGTTATAGTACATTATGATATAAGTGCGGTAAGTTGATAATTACAGCTGAGGCGATATTGCTAGCACGAGCCGTAAGGTGAGTGCTATATGAAAGCAGAGGCTGTAATTATCAAACCGCACGTATGTCATACGACGTTTTATAACACATTTGTGAGTAAATAAATAAAATAATTACAGCAAAAAGAAAAAGCACGCGGAATAATTTTTACTTTTGACAAATTAGCGATGCGCGCATCAGCGTCTTTTGTTTATGGCAACGGCACAAAAACAGCCAGTATTACTAATAAAGTAAATTCATACTTTTGTGTTTTTATTATAAATAAATCTCCTTGCTAAGATTAAAAAAAGTACTGTTCGTTTTAGACGGAGCATCTTGATAAACCGTGCGTTTTACTTTACCATTACGCACTATAGTACAGTCAATATGCAATTTACGCTCCGAAAAATGACAAACCGACATTTGACCTTATAAATCGTTAGGGGGGCGTGTCAGGAGCCTCCTGTAAAATTATGAAAGTCGCGCTGCATGCAGATTTTGAGAAATCCAGAAATTCAATAAAAAAATTTTGAAACTCGTTTTTCTCAGAAAGTATAGGTTTTAGCGAAAAGTATATTAAATAAAAAATGTAGAGGTCATTGCGAACTACATTTTTTGTCATTGGTGTGACGTCATCCGACTTGAAATACAAAAAGTAGATGGCGCTAAAGGATCAAAAAAGTGTTTCTTTGCCATTTTCACTAGGAAAAATTATTTTTTTTACAATAATGTAAATGAGAAAGTTGTTTGTCACAAAATTATCTACAACTTTTGTTTAAACAAATTTTTTATAAAACTTACCGTTTTCGAGCTGGAACTTGTGGAAGTGTACAAATTGTACATTTCCACAAGCAAGACTTACCAGAGACTTACTTAAGAGTGCTCTTGCACGGTTCACATGAAAGTAGAATTTTTGTTTTTTTTTATTCAAATAAAAGAAAAGTAATCATTTTTTTTGTTTTTTTTTTATTTTACTATCAAAAAATTTAAACTTTTTTTGAGCAAATATCGAACTTCGTTGAATTTATGTATATTTTGCACGAAATTTTTTTTTTTTTTTCAAAATGTACCTTTTATTGAAATCATTGTTTTTTGATATGATTTGAAGACAAAAATGATTTGAATTTTATATAATAAAATGGAATTTTGTTTTCAAAGTTACATCATTGACAATTGAGGAAACAAGAAAAATAACTTTTTCGCCTACAGCTCGAAAACGGTAAGTTTTATAAAAATTTTGTTTAAACAAAAGTTGTAGATAATTTTGTGACAAACAACTTTCTCATTTACATTATTGTAAAAAAAATAATTTTTCCTAGTGAAAATGGCAAAGAAACACTTTTTTGATCCTTTAGCGCCATCTACTTTTTGTATTTCAAGTCGGATGACGTCACACCAATGACAAAAAATGTAGTTCGCAATGACCTCTACATTTTTTTTTTTAATAAACTTTTCGCTAAAGCCTATACTTTCTGAGAAAAACGCGTTTCAAAATTTTTTATTAAATTTTTGAATTTCTCAAAATCTGCATGCAGCGCGACTTTCATAATTTTACAGTAGGCTCCTGAGACGCCCCCCTAACGATTTATAAGGTCAAATGTCGGTTTGTCGTTTTTCGGAGGGCAAGCCTCTTTTCGTTGCATATTGACTGTACTACTAGTGCGTTTTACTTTACCATTACGCACTAGTGCGTAATAAGATACATTACGATACTGAAATAGGTGCAGTAAGAGACCTTTTACGAGCAAATGTGTTATAAATTATGTTACATGTTGCATATGTATAAAATTGTTAGAAGCAAAAGTAATGAGAACAGTTAACCAAAAGTTGTAAAACTTACTGTGTGTAAAGTCAACTATAAATTAAAAGTAAAACTAAAAATATTTTTAAAATTAAAATAAAAACACAAAAAGGGGAAGAGACACTCAGTGTGCAATTACAGTGGCGCGGGGCGGGCAGCGGGAGCGGGTGGCGGGTCACGAAATAGACTAAATTTCCGCTCAAACCGCCCTGCCCGCACTTGGTGCACCTTAGTCAAAAGCTATGTGTTTGCGTTACCCGCCAGCGGATTCCGCTGCCCGCCCCGCTGCCACTGTAATTGCACACTTAGGCGTCAAAGAACTCCTCTGCATCGCTGTTATCCGGGAACGTGCCCAGAAGACTGGCAGCATAAATTGACTGTTCCAAATCAAAATAGCCCATTATTTTGTCAAACAGACCCACGAACTTATTTGTTCTGATCATGGCGTCGCTACTGGAGATTTTGTCTGGAGTTCTAATTTTGTCCGTCGAGTAAGTTGGTAGTAGCACTACTTTTAGGGCCAGTTATTTGCAAAACACTTGTAAAAAAAAATGGGATTACTGATCAAACAACTCGCCCTCAATGGTTCAGCATGATTAGCGCGCTATGAATATTGAAGTCAGGGATGCGGAGATGGATATTAACCATTGAGATGAATAACATTATTTTGTGTTAAATTGTATTTCATTTTCATTTTTTGATTAGAACCTGCTTTGTTTATACTTGTTTTTCATGTAAAGATAACACTGTATAATTTTAATACCACTGTTTATTTTCCCTAACAAAATGAACATTAAATGAATGAAAGCTAGATTGGCCACGTGCCTAAAATAACGCAGCACTTTTACAAAAACTTAACTCAAAATATTATACCAACGTCAAATGAAGAAGTAAAATATTAAAAGGTCAAAGTAGATAAATTGTTCACCTCAGCCAATTAAAACGCCACCAAAGAACTAGCAAGCGAAGCCAAACAACATCATGATTTAAAACCTTATTTGTACCAAACCTTTTGACAGGGAAATTAATTGGCGAACCAGATCTCGTGGCAATTAGTTATTGATTTGAATTCTTATTGGAGAAAATAGAAACGTACTAAGACAGACGGACGGACGGTGGACAACACCGCTCATCCGCGCGGAGCATGCAAATCAAATAAATCGGGCGGTGCGCCGCGCGGAGAAGCGATAATCACCGCTCGCCCCACGGACGGCAGTGTGCACGTGTTTCTTTATCAGCGTATTTCATACGAACTAAGTACGTTGTCGTTGTCCTTGTAACTAATGGTTGTCGAGTACCAACTTAAAAATACTGAAAGTCAAATACTTATAAACATTATACACAAAACAGAGCTCTATTTAGTGTATACTTAATGTTTAAAATATAATACCAAGTTTTATTCGAAAAGTAGTTGTTCAGGAATGTTTGTATTTTTTTACTAATAAAACCTTTTTTTTACTACTGTTTTTTTATCATCTTAATATAACCTCATAAATGTGTGTTTTTATTAATTAAACATTAGGAAACGACTGACGTAAAATACATAAGTCGAGCGTATCATCCAATGATCTTTGACGCACTAACGTGAACGGTCAAGTGTTTTTCTATACATTTGTCTGTTCTGGCATTACGCGACCGATAATTATACGCGATGCATGTTCTGTCAGTCATGAACCTTCCCGAAGAAGTAAACAATTCATGCTAATTTAAAATCAGATAATGTGTAAAAGAAAAACATCAAACACGACTAATCTATAAGTGAATAGATGCAAGACAAAGAGCATTATTAAATGAAAATCAGAATGAAGGTGGACTTACAAACAACTCTCCTGTGGTTCACCGGCTGCAGTCCTTTGATATGTTCAAGTAATTAAACAGCGGGAACAAAAAGATCCGACAAGTTGAAAAATAAGACAATCTTTTTATTTATTAATATTTCCTTTCAAATCATATTATATATAAATGGTCTACTCCCGTAGATATCCAACGAGCGCAAAGTTCGAAATTCGCGCGGACGAAGTCGGGACGAGTGTTAGTGACTGTCAGACTCGTACTGACTTAAATCCACGGTGTCCTTCAACAGCCCTTTACGTTCCGGGGTCACGGTAATTCGTAAGTCCCTCGACCACCCTGAAATTTAACCCTGTAGTTAAAGTTAACAACATTATTACAGTTACCTTAATTAAATATTTAAAAAAACTTTTATAGAAAACACAATATTCACTGTTGCCTCCCTCTGTGACGTACACGGCGATCAAAAACAAACAAAATTCAATTCAAATATTTATTGGTTATACGTGGAAACATTCGTCACCGTTAGAAGTTAATTAATAGTGACGGAACTTTCAAGAGTTTTCAAACTCAAAGTATTGTGAAATTCGCAGCAGTTTTCAGAACACAAATGTACTTATTTAAACTTGCAACGTCATTCTTCAGGTACCTATTGAATTAATTTCAGAGAACCAATAAGGGGGCGGCGTAATTAGCGCCCGTAGCACATTTCCCAGGTCACGAAAAAAAGCACAATAAGGCCCATGGACCTTGTAAAAGGCTAAAAAAAACAGGTTCATTTCGCATCAAAACTTCTTTAGTTTCCCTCTCCATTCAGTCTTTTAGTTGTCCCCGTTCAGTTCACACGCTATGTAATATATTGTAGAAATGGAGCGCTTATCTGAAACTACGACGCTGGAGGTTGCCGAAGCTCGTAAGTAATCCATTCTATGATACGTATTTTATTTAAAAACATATTTTATTCACATTTGTACTAGTTGTCACCTTTAGGTTCTCACGTGAATGTTTAATAAGCCACCGTAAGCATGCAGGGTCAGTAAAGATCAGGCGCTAGCCAGTAGCGCATGGTGGTTTTGTGTTCTAAATGATTTCTTTATTATGATGGAAATGTCGAGTCGACAGCAATTGTATCCGGCTATTACAAATAGCAGTGAGCTTTCAACAGTCAATTTAAACCCAGCTATTTGTATATACATTATTTATTTTATTGAAGTTTTATTTTATTTTTATGTGACGTAATGTGTTCTAAATATTTTCGTGATTTTCAGTTAACGACAATTCTGATTCCGAGGGCAAAACATGTGGCAAGATCCTAGTTGTCCTGTCCTGGATTCTGGTTTGTTTGACTATGCCCTTCTCTCTCTTCATTTGTTTTAAGGTAAGTGGTAATTTGATATTATTATATTTTCATTTGTAGTGTTTGGCGTGTTGTTCTACTATAAAATTAAGCTCGCATTGCAAAGGTGCTATGTCATCCAAGCGAATGTATTGATACGGAATATTTTACCAGCCGCGCCTATATTCTGTAGGTAGGTACATTTTTTTAACGGATATGTATCGGCCTAGTAAGTTTCTAAATACCAAGACTGGAAAGCTCCTAGCCGTTTTTTTTTTTCATCCCTGGCGTCGAACCCTGTTCTCTTACAACCGATGACGTGCTGCGCACTTATGATATAGGTCAATCGGTCACTACTATAACATTTTCATTACTTAATAGAAGAATAAATGGTCAATTACGTTAAAACTCAATAGAATAAGTTGAAAGGCTATTCTCATGAGAAATCTTTAATTTAATTTAATACTAGTTACTGAGGATTTTATCAATATCATTTACAAAAGGAGGCTATAAACATATTATTAATAATTAGCTTATAAGTCCATGTGTTACTTTTACTGAAAAATTCATAAATATTTGCTTTAAACAATTAATACGAAAAATTAAAAATAAAATAACATAAATATTTGAAAATTTTCGTTTCGTTATTCTTTAGGCATGTTTTGTCATTCAAAGTGCATTTTATAATATGTATAATTTTTCTATTAAGAATATAACATAACATCAAGTTTGTGATCACCGAAGAATAAAGACAGAGGTGTGGTGACGTGACGCGTATGGTATATGGCACTTTCACGGCAAAAATTGGACATATTCAGTCACCTGACAATAGCCAGATCCTTACCGCAACCCACATACATTCGTTTCACGCCAGTTATGTGTTTAAGTCTGATATACTCGTAATAAGGAACAAGCTTATTGCCATCAACCGGGTACAAATCCAAACGATGTGTCTGCTACTGAAATATTTGGAATGGAATTTCTAATAAAACAAAAAAAGCCTTGCCCTTTATTAATAATCTCTTAGATCGAGCGTGCATTTACAAACATTTAAACTAACATCATACACAAAAACTCAGACCCCGAACAGTTATTAACAGGTCATACAAATAATGTTCAGTTCGGGAATCGAATCCGCCACATGCAGCGCTGCTGTGCAGTCGATCACTTAGTCACTGCGCTAATTAGACCATAAATACCATTCAAAGGTCCACAAAAAGACTTTGCTCGAGGTGTTCCCATTTGAACTTTTTAGGTCATGTGTCATGATCAGCAGTCACTCTTGCGACTCTTGTAGTCATAGAATTATTTCAATGCAGTCGTCGTATTTCCGATGTGATCATTGTTGAACACCTAACTGAACACCTGACAGGAAAGAACTGGTCACATAAGAAATATAACCAGGTATTCTTAAATCGATCGTTGCAATAACTTATTTTAACCAAGTTTTCTATTGATATACGAATACGATAAATAGATATCAAACTAGTTCAGTTTTATTTATAGACGTAACATACGTAAAATATAATCAATCTATAACATTTTCATAAAGACCAACAAAGGTCAAACGTTAAAAATGAGTTTTATAACTTTCTTCTATTCCTTCGAAGAAAATTAACCATGTTTATGAATAATTGAGAAGCTATCAGCTGGCCTAGTTCACATGGAAGTTGATTGAACCCAAAGCCAATATGAATAATATGGTTGCTGAGACAAAGTGGATCGATACCTAATCATTTAATTATTAATGCACTGCTGCGATTTACTAATATTATGTTTATTAACGTGCGACCTTCAAACCCTATTCCACTGACATTGTCATAAAACTGGAAAGTAACACATCCCAGTTCGATTTTTAGTTCGATTCACTCAGGAAAACTTAAGCTCCTTGGCTCTGAATAAACCAGAGCGAATCTATTGAAATAATGCATAATTTGACGAATTCATGGAAAATAACTATTCTTGCTTCAACTACATTTTCAAGAGACCTAGATTTGATCACACTTCGAATATTGTTCTAAGTATAACCAACTTTAAAGCCCTAGCCAAAGCCAGCCAATGAAAGTGCCCTGGTTGTGGCATGACTCCTCCTATTGGTCGATACAGGAGGGTGTATAAGGGGGGTAACGGGGGGATGTTCAAAATCTGTGCTTGCTTGATGCGGAATCTGAGCGCAGTATCTTCCAGCTAGTCCCAGTGTTCAGTTGTGCTCCAAGCTTCACTCTCAATCCCCGCCTCATCCTTTGGGCACCTGATCTCGATCCGCTTCTACTTCAGCTTCCGCTCCCGTTTCCTCTACGCTCAATTTATTAAGCTTTTTTCAACCTTATTTTCGAGCATTTGCTTTTAAATCTGTTTGCCTCAGTTTTCTCCAACCTTTTCTTTACCTTTTAAGCCCTGTCTGAGCTGAGCCTGAGCTACGGTTCGGGCCCAGCCCAGGCAGGGTGCTTCTCCTGTTTACTCCTCACTCTCTGTTCCGATATTCGCTACATTTTCCTTTGTTCTTCAAGTGTTTCCAATAAAAAGTAAGGTACGTAAAATAAATATATTTAATGTTACCTTTTGAATGCTTTAGATATTATTACATTGTTTCATTTAGCTTTATGTTATGCTTTATTTAAACTGCTTTCTTAGAGAATTTAGCAATATTTATAAATAATTTACAAAAATCATCGAACGATCATCAATGTTCTTAATTTTTTTTTACGCAAACAATCAAAAACAAACACTTCCACATTTTAATTTTCCGGAAATAATTTTCACGAAACTGCATTCATATTTCTGTTTTTTTAGTTAAATGCACTTTCATGATGGTGTTATGAAACAAGGGTAAAAATACCGACAGTCAATTCCAACAAATATCTGGGAATCCTCATTTTCATTTTCAAAACAGCTCAATCTTAATCGCTGCGAGCGATCTGCATGACCCACGCTTTCCTTCTATTGAGTGCTGCGACCATAAGCTACTATCAGCTTGGGGGTCAGCTATCTCTGACCATTGCATTGCCTTATTAATGGAAAAATATTGACCTGCGTGATCATATTAGTTAATTAGAGTCTTCCAATTATACTCACGTAATTTATGAACGCCTTCTATAAAATATTTTGTCTTACACTCTCGTCTGAAGTAATAGATATAATAGTACGATTTGATTTTTTGTATGTATCATAATGGAAAAAACTCGTAAATTAATCAACTTAAAAAAATATTGTTCTATGGAAAGCCGTATTATCAGCAAGCAAGGACTGTACAATCCGTGAAAAGTCGGTGTCGGCCTCTGGGACAATATTCAAAATATTGTGAACTAACGAGAAAACTGTGTCAATGTGTGTAATTATCTTTCAGCAGCAATCATGTTCAATTTAACATGATTGCTGCTGTAAGGATATTTGTAATTATTTTTTTTTTATCTTTATAATAATAATAATAATATTCCACAACTATCACACAACGCCATCTAGTCCCAAGCTAAGCAGAGCTTGTGTTATGGGTACTAGACAACTGATAAACATACATATATATTTCTAAATACATACATATTATAGATAAATTACACCCAGACACAGAACAAATGATCGTGCTCATCACACAAACATTTGTCCTGGGTGGGAATCGAACCCACGACCTCCGGCATAGCAGTCAGGGTCACTAACCACTAGACCAACAGGCCAGTCATCATCTTTGGTTGGGAAGACTTATTATTATGATGATTAAACCAATTAATCATCATAATAATGAGTCTTCCCAACCAGGGCAGGGCAGGAGGGACTGTCAGACTTGTACTGACTAAAATCTGGGCTTTGCTCCTCTAAAGCGAGAGGCCTCCGCCTATCGCCTCCATGAGAACATGGCGGTGCTCTGCCCAAGCGGTGCAGTCCTGCTTCGTATGCTCCACCGTATCCTCCAGGCGATCTTCGCAGTGGTCACAACCCAGGCAGGAAACGGGCACCAAAGGTTCCGTAGGTACCATGATCTATGAAACGGCTGTCTACCTATCACGGTTCATTCAGTTTGGCACAAACAGTCAGGCAGACGGACGGACAGCGGACTAGACTTCGTAATAGGGTCCCGTTTTATCCTTTGGGTACGGAAGTCTAAAAACTGTATGAATTCAAAACATCGTATGTTCCGAATAACTCAATTATAAAGTTTCGATAAAAAATTTCAAACTTACCACCTGTGTAGTTTCCCATAGTTTTTCGGAAACATCGAGGTAGCGGAAAAACAACATTGTAACTTGAAGTTACAACATTGTAACTTAATATTATGTTATGTGCCTGATAATAGCAAAAGATCTCTTTTTTTTCATAAACGTTTTCCCACACTAGGAATTCCTCTTGTACCGTGGGTACGTTTAAAAACATAAACTCACATGAAAAAATACCCTGACCCGAAACAACTACTTGGAGATCATACAAATATTTGCTCCGTGTAGGAATTAAAACCCGCGACCCGCGACACAGCAGTCCAATAGCTCAACCACTAAACCTATCGTGATGTCAAATTATTGTGTGCTAAGATGGCTCCCAAGTTGTAATTCTGGGGCTCCTGGTCTCAAACCCAGGTGGATTATTTATTTTCAAACCCACTGTCTCTGTGAATGATAGAACTAAAGAATACTGACGTGTCTTGAAAGAAAACAAAGACATCTACCAACCCACACTTTTTTATCCTGCCGCCCAGGGCAGGACGGGAGGGACTGTCAGACTTGTACTGATTAAAATCCACGGTAAGCTTCAATAGCCCTTTACTTTCTGGAGCCACTGTTACCTGACAAGACAGGCCCGCGACCCCGGCAGACTTTGGCCGTCCAAGGGAGGGCTCCCTCTTGCCAGTCCACAGCTTGCCGGGGTCTGCCCGGCGTGATATTGCCACCAACCCACACTGACCTCGCATGGTGGACGGTGGTGTGCACCAACAATGGCACGGCAACAATATTATTATTGTCTAATAATTTTACATTATATTTTACTCTTTACTTGTGTAGGTACGACTAACACGATTTTGATAACATAAGATGCTCGATTTGCAAATACAATATCAAAAAATGATTTTATGAACGTATACAAAGTGTGGTAGACCATTGATATTTAACCATACTTTAATAGAAAGTAGTTTCTTTTTTTGCATTTTCATAAAAGAGGTTGATTAAAATGTTTTACAAACTATCAATTGTACACAGTTTTATAAAATAACGTGAAGTAAGAAGCTCTCTAACGAGGAAAATAACAATTATCACTACATGATTTAAAACAAAGTCGCATCCCGCTGTCTGTCTGTCCTTATGTATGCTTAGATGTGTAAAACTACGCAAATTTTGATGCAGTTTTTTTATTAAATACAGTGATTCAAGAGGAAAGTTTACATATTAATAACACGCATAATATAGTAGAGATTGCACCCGTGCGGAGCCGGTGCGGGTCGCTAGTAAAACTATTAAAAAAAGGTTGCACTCCAGGAGTGCCGGTAGAAGTGAAAACTTTTTTGTTACTATGTTTTATTTTAAAACTGGAGTAGTACAGATATGAAATTAACTAATTTGAATGACGTCTTACTCATTTTCGATCAGGGTCACGTGACCCTGACGCGAGTTTTAAATTTTTTACCCATTACAGAAAAAGTGTACAACGCCGCTAAAGAAGTTTTCACTTCAAAAATTGTAAAAAAATCGATATGCGGAAACACGACCAACATAACTTACTTGAATTAATGCATTATTTGCCTAGCAGAAAATATGAAAGCTTTGATAGAACAAACATGTTGGTGCATAAACTGAGTTTTGTTTACCAATCCACATGCACTTCAGTGTGGCTACAAAATGAAATGTGCTCCAGTTTACTTTAATGGTAGGTAGGTGCACTGATATGACCGAACAAACCCACTTATTTTGTGCCATGGGAATTGTATCTATCAGCTTGATGAAAATGATATTTATCAAAGTCAAATCATTTGTTTCAATTAGGCCACCAAAGGGGCACTTTTAAACAACGAATATTAAAATTAAAAGAAATGGGATGGGATGGGTTTGATTCTACAACCCATTCGCATTCGCGGGTTTCTATGGAGACGAACGGGTAAGAAACTCCAAATTCAATTAATGTGTTTATAATAGGTAATATGATGATGCGATCCGACCGATTTTAGCCAGGGTGATTGCTTCAGCTCCGCTGTAGTTGCCGTTCGTGTGATCGCATGTGTCTATTATAATTATGTCTATTGTGTGTTGTATAATTATAAAAGCGAAAGGTCACTCACTCATCACGAAATAACAAAAAAGTACAAGTGCTAGAAAAAATAACCATATTCATAGCTTTATTAACCGACTTCTTTTCGTTGTCGTATTCGTTATTCTGAAAATAAAGCGATTGCTTAGAATCTTTTAAAATTATTCAGTTAGCAATTATAGAAAGTGTGTTATGCAATTATTAAGATAATTAACCTTTAGATAGTTAACCTAATATTGTGATGATAAAAAATTGTGGGTTTGGCTGGCGTAGACAGCACGTGTAGAATTTGTCATTATAAAATCGATATATTTACCAACTCTTTTAACGTTGTCACTGACAATATTTTATTTTGTTCGAAGGTGGTGCAAGAGTATGAAAGGGCTGTTATTTTTCGTTTAGGCCGGCTAGTATCTGGAGGTGCTAAGGGCCCGGGTAAGTACTTAGTATCTTAGTCACAGTAAGGTACGAAACACCGGCTTCATCTAGTTTGTAAAAGACGACGTGTAAAAGTGTTGATATTAATTAACCTACTTGCAAAAATAAATATAATTTGATTTCATTTCATTTCATCATATCTTGGCACTGAATTTAGAAAAATAAGCGAAAAATGCTCATGAAACAAAAACTACTAAACCAAACTGTAGAACAAAATGGCAAGTATAATGGCAGCAAAAAACCAATTTCACAAATCTGCCCAGAAATTACGTAGTAATGGTTGTACAAACATAACAAAAAAAAAACAATTTAAGTACCTCTTATTTTTTTGTAATAATTTAAAAATAAAGTTTAAATCAAACCTGCACGTACAAATTATGGACGCGACGCGACGCCTGACAAGGACATACATATTATGTCTATTTATATAATTATATATATTTTATATCTATTTGAACGTCCGGTGTCCGCATTCGGTCTCCAATTTGTCAAGAATAATAAAGTAGGTTCTTTTAAACCCTGCAAACAGAACCCTGCCTAAGTCGTTTTTTTAAATTATTACAGAAAATAGGTTAATTTCTACAGTACTTTATGATACACAGTTTCGTGAGCATTTATCCATTCAGGTATTTCGATATTTTGGTTTTAAAATAGGTACTTTTCTGGTAAACATTTAAACACAAACCTTTGTTTTTTACAGGAATTTTCTTTATTTTACCATGTATTGACAACTATGCCCGCGTAGATCTGCGTACCCGTACCTATGACATCCCTCCACAAGAGGTAATGTATATTAGCTCAGTATTTTAATAACCTCCATTCTAATCATATACCGTATTGGTAAAAGGAAAGCTTACTCGTACAAACAGCAGACAAATACACAGTGTATGTATTTAAAACGAGATGTCTTTATCCAGAGCCCAGTATTATAATTATTTTCAATAGGCTATACTATGTCTCACTTTTGCGCGAAAACCTCCCTCCCTCCTCCTATATTTTGGGAAATTTCTGGCCATGTCTGCCCCGCAAACATGATCAGATCGTCACACCACCTCAGCCGCGGTCGACTTTGACGGCGATGTCCTCCCTCAGGCGTCCAGCGAGAGACGATCTTTGCCCCCTCTCCGGGTGCATGCGAGTGGACCATCCACTCTCATTTAGCTTGGCTGCTTTTACATCAGTTACTTTGGTAATGGAGCGTAGGGTGGTGTTTCTGATTTGATCCGTCCGCTTCACGCTTAATAAGCTGCACTCAGTCATGTACCTACATTGACTTGCCTGACTTGCTTGACTGGCCTGTTGGTCTAGTGGTTAGTGACCCTGACTGCTATGCCGGGGGTCGTGGGTTCGATTCCCACCCAGGACAAATGTTTGTGTGATGAGCATGATCATTTGTTCTATGTCTGGGTGTAATTTATCGATAATATGTATGTATTTAGAAATATTATTAAGTATGTTTATCAGTTGTCTAGTACCCATAACACAAGCTCTGCTTAGCTTGGGACTAGATGGCGTTGTGTGATAGTTGTGGAATATTATTATTAATATTACATAAAAAAACCAAGTCCTCATCCCTAACCAACATGACTGTTGCAGGTACTAACAAAAGACTCCGTTACCGTATCAGTTGATGCTGTTGTTTACTACCGCGTCCACAATGCAACCATCTCTATAGCCAACGTGGAGAACGCCCATCATTCTACCAGACTCCTTGCTCAGACTACGCTACGGAATACTATGGGAACCAGGCCTTTACACGAGATCTTAAGTGAACGTGAGACAATCTCTGGAACTATGCAACTGTCTCTGGATGAGGCTACCGAAGCCTGGGGAATCAAGGTTGAACGCGTTGAAATGTAAGTACCTATAAGTATTCAAAAGTTGAAGTGTAAGTCCCTATATGTATACAGAAGTTGAAATGTAACTACCTATAAATATATAGAAGTTGAAATGTAACTATGTACCTTAAATATATCATCATCATCAGCCTATAATGTTCCCACTGCTGGGACACAGGCCTCCTCTCTGTGAGAGGGAGTGGGCCATAATCCACCACGCGGGCCCAGTGCGAGTTGGCAGATGTCACATGTCTTCGAATTTTTTGGTTCTAGGACATGCCGGTTTCCTCACGATGTTTTCCTTCACCGTTTTGAGAGCAGTGGTGATGAAATAGATTACACAAAGTAATGCGCCTGGCGGGGATCGAACCCACGACCTTACGATTCGTAAGTCGGGACCGATACCACTGGGCCACCACTGCTCTTAAATATATACCTAGAGGGTAAAATGTATAAGTATTCTAACCAACAAGTTTTCTATGAGTTTAGGTGAACTTTGTAACAAAGCTTTCTTCAAAGGTAAAACGAACATCGTAAGAAAATGTAAACGATTCATTCGAAATCATTGATAAAAAGTTGAAAATTAATTTGAAAGAAGTTGACTGTTGACTGTATAGTTAGTTTTTTGCCGTTAGGTTGGCCATACTCCTTTATAGGTAATAAAGGAGTATGGCCAACCCAACGGCCAAAAACTAACTATACAAGGCAACGAAATAAATATTTTTGTGTTGGATAGTCAAAACGAAATAGAAAACATGCTACGACTAATTTATAGCAGGGGACAGCTAGTTTTATCATAAAAATCTCAATTTTATATAGGTATACAAAAACAAAACTTACCATAAATCGAAACGATTCACATTTAACCCCGTCTTTCTAAACAGAAAAGACGTGCGTCTACCAGTCCAGCTACAGAGGGCGATGGCAGCGGAAGCTGAGGCCGCAAGAGAGGCCCGCGCCAAAGTCATCGCGGCAGAAGGGGAACAAAAGGCCTCCAGGGCTTTACGAGAGGCCTCCGAAGTCATCAGTGACAGTCCAGCGGCACTACAACTACGCTACCTTCAGGTACTGTTTACCTTTGGGCAGGTGATGAATGCACAAAAGGTTTATTCCCTTTTGACAAAATATTGTTTGTTTGTTTTTGTTACGTCAAAGTGATAGATTAATCACTTTGCCCATCGCTCTTGGGCATTATTAACAATGGCCGGTTCTTATTAATAATGCCCAGTTAATCACGTTGTCCGTAACATTTTCATTTTGACTCGTTTTTTTAATAATAAAAGTAAAGTACATATTGTTTTTTATATATATAGGGTGACTGTTAATTAGTGAAGCATACTTATACACGTGATTGTTCTCACGATTACAAACAACTTACCCAAAGAAACTTTTTTGTAAACTCATTAGTTTTATTTTCAAACAACGCGCGCGCGCCATCGCCCGATCAGCTGTTAGCGGTGGGGCCCCGCGCCCGCGTTGGCAATGCCTTAGGCAGTGCGCCTAGATGTTTCGATAAAGTAATATCCAAGACTAGTATTTTGGTACTTTACTTTATAAACACATAAAATACATAATCTTTCTAACTTAGACTCCACTTACAAACTAACTACTACTACTTACAAACTAGTTTACAAAAAAGTTTCTTTGGGTAAGTTGTTTGTAATCGTGAGAACAATCACGTGTATAAGTATGCTTCACTAATTAACAGTCACCCTATATATAATATTATTATGTATATGTATACATTTAAAAAATGATTTTCCCGTAAAAAAATATTGTGTAAATGATAATGCCCTGCTTTGCTAAGTAAAAGTATACACAGTTTCAAACTTATACCAGTTAAAGTTATATTTTTTATACGCATTAAGGCCTGCGTCGCGTCTTCGCAAAGATATTTTAACGAACGAAAAATTGAGCTGCGAGCAGGGTTCGAACCTGCGACTTCTGGGTACTCCAGACGCCTTAACCAATTAGGCCATCGTAACCACTACAGTCGAAGCTGAATTTCTCGTTTGCTTTGTTTTATGAACGCTGCGCAACGTGTAAACAGCGTTCGAACCCTGCTCGCAGCTCAATTTTTCGTTCGTTAAAATATTTATACCAGTGACTGTCTACATTCATCTTCGGAAGAAACAAAATAAGAATTTATTTGAAAACACATTCTAATTTCTTACTCCATTCTTGCAGACGCTGAACACCATCTCGGCAGAGAAGAATTCGACGATAGTTTTCCCTCTACCAATAGACATGATAACATATTTCATGCGGGCGAAAGAGAATTCTCATAGCAATATTTAACCTCCGGAAAACCAACCTTATATAAAGGAACTAGAATTATATTCCAATTTTATAGTAGAAAGGGATAGTAGTGTTATCCCCATACAATGTAATTCACGGAATTCAAGCTATTTATGTAATAACAGCATTAAGAAAAAAAAACTTAAAAAATGGGCCCTTAATAACAGATATAACATAAAAGATAGATTTGAAAAAAAATGTAGCGAATATAATCATAAGATGTAAGCCGTAGCGAATTTAGTGAATATTTAATCTCAGATTTACGATGCGAACTCAAAATAATTGCCATCATTAGCTGTGACATTTCTCCATAGAAGTTGGAACTAGGGCAACTTGATTTAAAACTGGAAACACACACCGATTCTTCAGAACATGCGATGCTGTATTTTTATTGACGTTTACAATTCAAGGCACATCATATTAGAAAACATTTATAATTATTTTACAGATGCCATTTCTAAAAAAACAATATGTAAATTACTTGGACAGTTATTCAACTGCAACAAGAAATAAAATAATCCGTTTTAAATTTTAAAGTAACATAATAAGGTAAATTCAAAAAAAACTGAAAATCATCACATGGCTGTGTTTCAATAGATTTACTTCGTTATAATAATAAGTATCGCTACATTTTGAAAAGTAAATCCAAATTAAAATAAAAAATAATCCATACCTGTCCATTCATTATTAAATTTTTCAATAGACAAATTGAAAAAGTTAATCAAGTAATTGTTATAAAATATTTAATCGTTAGAAATTAAGCATTATCCATAGGTATATTCCAAGTAAAATCTTTCGTTGTCTGTAGTAGCATCAAAAAACACATCTAGTGAGAATACATGAGTTTGAAGGGTGCTAAACCGGTAGCTAAAAGGAAAGTCAAGTACAATATTTATGCAGATTGTTGAGGTATAAGAATAATCGCTGCGAAAACTAGAAAAAAAAAATTGTAAGTACCCACAAAATTAATCGAAAATACCGAAAAAAAAAGTTATAGAGAACAAAACTGTTATCGATTTTAGGGCCGCGTAACCAGAAATTTGGCAACGTCGCAAATAGCTGTCAAATATTTACAAGTTTTAATTAATTTTGGCAATGTAAGGAAATAATAAATACCTATGGCTCTGTAGTACACTAGACAATTGCTATAGGAATGCAATTAAAACACTGAATTTGATGTTGTAACCGTTCCAGGTGTATAATAGGCGTTTGAAAAGTTACCAAATGCTTTTTTTTACGTCTAAAACTATTTTAATATTTGGCGTTACGATATTAATTATTGCATTCCCTAATCAATTGTTAGTGCACAGAACAGAGCCATATTTTTTATTTCATACAGTAAATGTTATTCAAATTTAGCTGTGCGAACTGTTTGGGACAGCAAAAATCCAAGAAAAAACCTAACGCAAAATAAATGTAAAAAAAAAACAAAATCCAAAATAAAAAGAGTAATGAAGGAGGAAAAAAGTGAATAAAAAAACACCGGTCTGTTGGCGCAGCTAAAATTAAAATATTACAGAATCTATAAAATGTTTCTGTAATCTTCCTACATACGTATAATATATTTTTATATCGACTTTCGCGGGTTGTGAATCGATTGTCCACATTATGCAAATAGACACAGCTATTTAAACGTGAAAAATAAATATAGTGAGCACCTAAAACACTTCAAGAAATAACAAAATACAAAAAAAAACAAGTGTGCATGTTGTTTACTATAAGCACATATAAATAGCTCTGATAAATTGTAAAATGTGCATATTTTTGTATCGATAGAATTAAGGAAGATGCACAGCGGTTTTATAACAACTTGTTTATAGAAGCGTAATGCAACTTAAAATGCGTTACGATGCGCGTTGCTGTACCTGTTATGTTACTCATACCATGTTACAAGCTATGAATCTTATGAGCCCAGAGCATAGTGGTAACATGAGTGTTATGAACATATTCCATCTGGGCCTTTCAATGTGGCCGAGGTCCTTCGCAGTATGTTTTAGGATTGTATTACCGTTATGCTTAAACACGGTCTTGTCCGTGCGTAATTAAGAGGTAGTAAAGGACAGTTTACAACGGACCTGCTGTATCTCATAATTGGACATAATTGCATGGGCCATTCAGTCCTATGAATGTCAAAGTGATTTTCAATTACACAACATCACGTTCGTTGTAACTGTTTCAAATTACATGTATTTTTACAGAATATAATATAAAAAAATAAGTGAAAAAGTTCTATTAATTTTATTATAAAAATAAATTATTGGGATACAGTTTATGAAATTAATAAATAGATATAATTCTCGTACGAAATAAATTAGATGATGGGCCCGAAAACGCGTTTTATTCTATCGTAATACCCTCTGTAAACCACAAGAACATTTAACGCCTTACCACAAAAAGATAAACATCTGTTGAACGCTTGTCTAAAAAAAGTGTAACTGCAAAACGACCCTTATATCAACGTGAAATACATAAAACATAAAAAGTATAACAATTTTACAGCTGTATTGAATTCTCTGACTCCTGCACTAGTTACAACTGTGTTGCTGGAGCCAGTGTCCTCCCGTAATAAAAAGACACACCTTTTTAATGTTTCATGACAAAAAAATGAAAGAAAAAAATAACAAATAATCGTGTAACAAAAAGTCATAACCAAAAAACATAAAATGTCTTTTTGACATTGACAGTTTTTTTAGACAAGTGTTCAACAGATATTTATCTTTCTTGTGGTAAGACAGTATATGTTTTTAGTCTATTGGTAATGAGTTGTACGGGCAAAACTTTTCTAGCAGAATTTTTTACTTCTTATTTTTATTTTGCACTAGCTATTGCCAGCTGTTTCACCCACGTCATGTTAAGCGTTTGGTCCTAGGACGCCCCGTCAGTTCCCTTTGGGAGCGCGTGGCACACGACCACCGACTCGGGCCTCTTACTTGGTCAGACGGCGAGCAAACCATTTCTCGTTATCCACAAGCCAGTGCCTACGGGTGCCCCGAATTTTCCCCGCGATGTCTAACGCCCTGGGCGTCTTCGGCAGCGGCTGGGGCGTGAGGTAGGTAGCCGATGTTCTTTCCCATATGTGTTCCGACTGCTCCCCATTTCCCTCGCCTGCCGCTGAGGAACCGAACCGTGTCCGCTGAGGACGTGCGCCAAGCCAGTGCCTACGGGTGCCCCGAATTTTCCCCGCGATGCCTTATAACGCCCTGGTGGTCTTCGGCAGCGGCTAGGGCGTGAGGTAGGTAGTCGATGTTCTTTCCCATATGTGTTCCGACTGCTCCCCATTTCCCTCGCCTGCCGCTGAGGAACTGAACCGTGTCCGCTGAGGACGTGCGCCAAGCCAGTGCCTACGGGTGCCCCGAATTTTCCCCGCGATGCCTTATAACGCCCTGGTGGTCTTCGGCAGCGGCTAGGGCGTGAGGTAGGTAGTCGATGTTCTTTCCCATATGTGTTCCGACTGCTCCCCATTTCCCTCGCCTGCCGCTGAGGAACTGAACCGTGTCCGCTGAGGACGTGCGCCAAGCGAGTGTCTACGGGTGCCCCGAATTTTCCCCGCGATGCCTAACGCCCTGGTCGTCTTCGGCAGCGGCTGGGGCGTGAGATAGCCGATGTTCTTACCCACATGTGTTCCGACTGCTCCCCATTTCCCTCACCTGCCGCTGAGGAGTTGAACCGTGTCTGCTGAGGACGTGCGCCAAGCCAGTGCCTACGGGTGCCCCGAATTTTCCCCGCGATGCCTTATAACGCCCTGGTGGTCTTCGGCAGCGGCTAGGGCGTGAGGTAGGTAGCCGATGTTCTTTCCCATATGTGTTCCGACTGCTCCCCATTTCCCTCGCCTGCCGCTGAGGAACTGAACCGTGTCCGCTGAGGACGTGCGCCAAGCGAGTGTCTACGGGTGCCCCGAATTTTCCCCGCGATGCCTAACGCCCTGGTCGTCTTCGGCAGCGGCTGGGGCGTGAGATAGCCGATGTTCTTACCCACATGTGTTCCGACTGCTCCCCATTTCCCTCACCTGCCGCTGAGGAGTTGAACCGTGTCTGCTGAGGACCTGCGTTACGCAGAAGGTAAGGACAACCTAACCGTGCTGCCGGTGTATGGCATCGACTACTCATTCTTTCGTATTAATTACCGTTTAACCTTGAACCACGCTTTCTGTATACAATGATATTGTTCAAGGGTAGTTCGATATACCGTACGGAACTGAATTCATAGATATTATTATTCACCAAAATATTTGGACACATTTAATTTTGTTCGCGCACATTTTGTGCCGTATTTTAGCAGTGCACGTACTATGTTGCTATTATCATTAGCCTCTGTGTGCATCGGCAAGGCTGTGCAATAAATAAATAAAAAAGTAACGTTTATTGCCTTAATTTTTGATGATTACTTTTTTTGACACTGTCACTTAAACTAAGTTAAGGCACCTGTTCTATAGACAGCAATAACAATTCGTGGTTGATCCATGTATGAGTATAATTAGGTATTCGTTTTTAGACGTTTAATGCCAATTAACACAATCTTCTTTCTTTTGTTTATTTATTTAGCATGCAAACATGCAAACCTGCATACAGCATTAGTGGAAGCGTTCAGCATGCAAGTAAGCATGCACACAGGAATGGTTTCTGTCACGGCTTCAGCGCTGTGGGGCTCCAGGGCAGCTCTACGTGATATTATCGTCACAGATGGTTTCACCAACGCCGCGGACGAGTTTGAACGGCGAAGCCGGCCAGTAAACCATAGCTTAATAGAACTATCTCCCTGCAGGGCTCCCCGTCGCTATCAATGTGGTCAAACAAGCGAATGCTGCAGACACCAAGACTTACAGATTAAGAATTATAATAATTATTAATTATTTTATGTCATCCATCTCAAAAACCAGATTCTCTTCCATCCTTACTACGATTTCCGCCTTCACATCCCATCAGAAAATATAAACGGAGAGAGCGGTCTTGTAAAAACCTTCAATTTCATTATTTGACGATCATTTTCATAGTACTACCAGTTAGTATACCTATATGTCATAATGACCACAGGTACTTCGTCGCGTGACTTCGAGTGGGGTGGCTGAACACCCCGAGGTATTAACCACCCCAAGTGGTGGTGGACAGGGTACCGACAGCTATCGAAATAATTATAGCGTACAGTGACACATGGACCTTGTGACAAATGTAGCCACCGCGTAGCTACAACATGATAACAACACAAATAAGATCACGTTATTAATAGTTGTATTATTGCTAGTGTTCGTTCGACCATAATTCATTAAAATTATTAGACTGACAGTGAATTTACTCGTAAATAGTTGTAAGTATTGTCGAAGACTACCATTATAATTTGACGTCGATGCCTGACTTCAGTAGGTCTTTGACATTCTGTGTATCAAACGCATGGTAGTGTGTCTTGTATTAAACATTAATTAAATGTATTTTCAGTGCATTATTATAGAAGAATAATAATTTTAGCTTTCTGTATCCTTCTCCGTAAAACTTTTATTGTGCCAAGTTACATAATTATTATGTCGCCGTCCACGTATTTTTCGCAATATTCGAGTAGTTTAGTACATCTATTATAAATATTTTGCTTCACGTATAAATACATAATTATTACTGTCCAATATTTGGAAGTTTAAGAGGCTTTGCCCATGGCGCGATGCGACACTCTTCAACCGATTCCAACTACAAGTGAAAATCAACCATACTGCTAAGTAATAATGATGTCGACAATTCGATTGACTTGACTTCGTCGTGGCGATCGTGTTTTTTTTTTCATTTACCCGTAGATAACAACGTGGTTTAAGTCATTTATGTCGTAGTGGTAAGGTTGATTTTCACTTGTAGTTGAAATCGGTCGGATTGCAATCGCGTCGCGCCATGGGTAAAGTCCCTAAAGTGGCACCTGTAACTGCGGCTCCACACGTTGGCCGTTGGCCGAACAGAGGGAGACGGCGCTATACTAAGAAACGAGATAGAATTATTTGCGTCTTGCTTTCTGGTATAGCGCCGTCTCCTTCTGTTCGGCAAACACGGCTAACGTGTGGAGCCGGCGTTACAGAAAAACTGAAAGCGAATATTTTGTCCTGGTATGAATTTATGATGAGGAGTAATGATACTCGTGTGACTAAGAGAGTGATGGGTATAATCATGATGGATGGGGAGGAAGAGGAAGGTCAAAGAAAAGATGACTGAATTATTTTAGGAATGATATGAACGTAAGAGGAGTAAAAATTATGCTTTGACGTCTGACAGGGGAGAATGGAAGAAGAAAATATGTTGCACCGACGACCCCAAGTAAAATGGGATATGGGCAGGAATTTGATGATGATAATTATTATACTGTCCAGTCTTTGATATAATGATTATTATTTTTATTTATTTATTTAAATCAACATAATATACTTATCATTACAGGGTTTATCCTCATGCGACGTAAGACCTTAAACTAAAACTAATAGTTATTTGTTATGCAAGGCTGCAAAGTTGATTTTTGTGCGCGAGTACTTGAATTGAAAACTGAGAGAGCGAAGGATTCTAAGATTGAACCGCGAGAGAAACGAGCGGTTCAAATATAGAATCCTGAGCGATGCGAAGTTTTCAAAAGTACGAGACGCAGAAAAACTTTGCTGCCGAGTGCAACACACAACTTTTCACCTCACACAGCGAGGAAATGGTAGGTGTAAGAGAAACAGCTTAAACAATTTACTATATAAGTATTTATTTATTCATTTTAGAAATTAAAAGTAAAATTACTACAATTGTTAATATTGAAAGTTAAATGTTTTTTTGGAACATTAATACTTGTGTTTGTCACTTGTGTGTTATTATTACGTAAATTTGCGGAAAATTGCTCAAATTCATTGGATTCCATTGTGAATGTTGGAGACAGAGAAAGATATAAGGCGGTAGAAGACGATTTTCTCGAATTTTAAACACTCAAACTTACCTACGACATCTACTACTTAACACTAATGTTCAGAAAAAAAAATAGGTTGGTGCACTGACATGCAGTGGGGGCGGCTCACCTGCCAGTGTAGAAAATAATTGAATACAAGACATGTTCGATTTTTAAACAACACTTTGTGCTCTAGAGCACAAAATGGAGTTTTGCGCTCAGATTTTGAATCAGAAATAGAATCTTTCCGAGCGGGTGAGGTGAAAAATAAATTATATACATTACAATAACCAAAATAGAAAAAAAAATGCAGTATCTAAATATATAAAACTCAAAGGTGACTGACTGACATAGTGATCTATCAACGCACAGCCCAAACCACTGGAAGGATCGGGCTGAAATTTGGCATGCAGGTAGATCTTATGACGTAGGCATCCGCTCAGAAAGGATTTTGATCAATTCTACCCCCAAAGGGGTAAAATAGGGTTTGAAAGTTTGTATGAAACTTCGTCAATTTTAAACCGATTGGGCTGAGACTTTGCATGCATAAAGCTACTATGACGTAAACATCCCCTAAGAAAGGATTTTAATAAATTCCACCCCTAAGGGGATGAAAGTTTATATATATCTTCTTAGATTTTCGGCTGATTGAACTGAAATTAAAGATTGGAGCTAGGTACTATGATGAAAACGTCCGCTTAAATAGGATTTTGATAAATCCAACCCCACGGGGATAAAGTAAGGGATAATGGAGGATGTAAATATACGACGAAAAGGAGACACGGAGTTTTAGACGGTAGAGCACACGGTGCAGGACTGCCCCGCTTGGTGAGAGCACCGTTGTGTCCTCACGACGGCGATGAATGTACCATGTCGAACAAAAAAGCCGTCGAGGCCGTGGACAGAACACTTCGAGACATTCGCCATGGTGATAGACCCATGGGCAATATCACGATAAGTACTGTTCTCTGGAGAATTCCGGCAGACGCTTCCTGTTTTAAAAAGAATTTCTTTTTTTAAGAAGAAAAGTTCCGATTCGGAGAAATGACCAAACCGCTTTTTTTTTTTTTTAGCGTGGTAAAATCATCAAATGAGTCCTCCTACCCCGGGCAGGGCAGGAGGGACTGTCAGACTTCTACTGACTAAAATCCACGGTGTCCTTCAGTAGCCTGTTATGTTCCGGGGTCACGGTAAGGAAATAATCCCGCGACCCCGGCAGGCTTTGGCCCTCTGAGAGGGGGCCCCGTCATTATGCTGACGCTCTTTGAGGCGCGCGTGGGACACAACGCGCCGTCGACCCGGGCATGGTCCATGGTCGGGCAGCAAGTTGCCCTTTACTCGCTGCCCGCATGCCCGCGCCTACGGTGGCCGGAGATCGTCTGCTGACGTCCGAAGCCGCGGGCGCCTACCACTGCGGTTGGGGCGGAGGGAGGACGCTGTCCTCTCTCTCTCGCGACCCGCCTCCTCCTTCACGAGCATTACTGCTTCGCAGAAGGAGGCGACCGCTTCCCACTCCGTCTCGCCCCGCAGCATGGCCGCAACCAATGCCGGGCGCGAGAGGTCTCCGCCTATCGCCGCCGTGAGGACACGTCGGTGCTCTGCCCAAGCGGGGCAGTCTTGCACCGTATGCTCTACTGTGTCCTCCGGGCGATCTTCGCAGTGGTGGCACCCGGGCGTTTCCTCCTTCCCTATCAGACACAGGAACCTCCCGAAACTTCCGTGTCCGGTGAGGACCTGCGTCATCCGATAGGTCAGGACGCCGTGACGCTCTCCAGCCACTCCTCAAAGAGGGGTCTTACCGCCGCGATTGCGGCGTGCCCGATGACCAAACCGCTGCAATAAAATACATTTTAGCCGAAATTGTTTGGAAAAATGTGGTTTACATGTCGTATAATAACGTTGTGAATCAGGATGATTCCGCTACCAACTACGCAGTCAAGGTTTTAAACTGCCAGTGATCTTCCAGCTCATAAAATAACCTCTAAAGTCGACATTCCCATAGTGCTTCTAAGAAATCTAACTCCATCGAAATTGTGCAATGGAATGCGAGTAAGAGTTACTGCATTACACAGAAATTTAAGCGAAGTTGAAATTCTCACCGGGTGTGGCACAGGGGAGACTGCATTGATATCGCAAATTCCACTCATTCCAACCATTTCCTTTTCCAGTTCAAACGCACATAATTCCCGGTAACAGCCTACTTCGCGACCTACTTCGCGACCATAAATAAGTCCCAAGGACAGACCCTGAAGGAAGCTGATTTTCACCTAAGGTCCAACTGTTTTTCCCACGGCCAACTACTTATTTATGTCACATGCTCACGAGTCAGTAATGCGGACCATCTTTTTATATTAGCACCGAAAGAAAAACTCCGCCGTATGTTGTTTATAAGGTGTTGTGTCTGGAAGTTTTCATTTCCATTTTTTGTCCATATTTTACGAAATATTCTCTATACTGTCTGATGTGAATCTCATTCAAATATCTCTAATACTTTAAAGCAGGACATCTGGTACCTTCACTTTCTCAAAATATTAAAAAAGGGAATATTGGTATAGGTGCCATAAAACCAAATACTACGCGGACGAAGTCGCGGGCAACAGCTAGTATCAAATAAATTAGTGACCGACCGAAATTTCGGTTTCGGTTTCGGCCGGTTTCGGCCAAAAAATCTAGTTTCGGCCTTAGTTTCGGTTTCGGCCAAAATATAGCCGAAACTTTCGGCCCCGCCGAAACTCAAGTGTTGGTTCATTTTCGTGCGTCGTTCGGTAAAATTCGCAGCTAACACATGCCTGCTCTCCGGTGGGGCCCCGGCTCAGTTCGCCACCGTTCATTAATCGTAAGTTGAGGTTATGTTTTTGAGTTTACTGCCAAGAGTAAGTCTTGCATATTCATGTCATAATAAAATATGTTTGTTACGTACGTTAATGATTAAAATTATTTAAAGTTTATCAATCGTCAAGGCAGTGACTGTATTTAAAATGCAATTAAGTTGACGGTTCCTTCTTTGAAAGAATGCTTTTTTTTCAAGTCAGTAATTTCGTATTACTGAATTTATTGCGATTATTGAGATTTCAAATCCAGCGAAACATTGAAAACACAGAGTTTTTATAATTTCGAATAGATTATGGCTCAGAACAAGTTAAATAACATAGAAGAATAGCAATTTCTTAAAAATCGGTTATTTCCATAATTTTGCCGTATTTCACTACTTCCCAGAATTTTATCCTTATTACTAACACTATCGAATGCTGTAATAATACAGGGTGTGATTTTTTTTTTCCAAAAGTCAGCGGTTTGGTTTCTTAACAGGATTGCTGATTTTTCTAAAATCCAATTATGAAGCTTTAGTTTTCGTCAAAATCGGTCTCTATTCAACGTTTTTCGATATTCGTCATAGTTAAGGATATAGCCATACACGCCCAGTTAAAAAAATCACCATGTATATTTAACACATTTTCAAATGTAAAAAAAAATGGAAAATTTGAAATGTTTTAAAAAGTTTCGGTTTCTGCCGAAACTGAGAGCAAGGCCGAAAGTTCGGTTTCGGTTTCGGCTGAAAAACCAGTTTCGGTCGGACACTAAAATAAATACTCATCTCCTGGTAATCAACACTATAAATCGCCTACTTACTATAGTTACGAGTATCTATGTATACCGTAAAGACAGTTGACGTATGTACATAGTTACGTCAACTGTCTTTACGGTATACATAGATACTCGTAAGTATGTACCTATATGGCGTTGACCAGTACACTTGTAGTCACAGTCGAAGTATAGTGTAAATGGCTCTTGTCGCTATAGAGTCGAGTTTATGCTATCATGCATCAGTTACAAAGCCTTTGACAAATCGCCTTGCTGCCAGTTTCCATTTTCTCGATGTGAAACACGAAGCTTGATAACCCCTTCAAAGCAGGTATTCTCAACATTTTCAACCTGAACATAATGAGTAATTGCAGGACAAAACTTGTTGCACTTAATTTTACTCCACATTTGGGTTGACAGACAACAGCCTCATTAGCAGAGGTCGGGGGATTAGGTAGAGCTATTTTAGTACTTGCATCAAAATGCTGATATTAATATGGATCTTCCCGGGATTTCTAATAGACAATCTCGTGGAGAAAGCAGTGCTACAAGTAAATAATAATATAAAAACATCAGATATAGATTAAACAAATAAATTGTGTAAAAGTAAATAACTTTTTTTATTTAATAAATCACGGGATTTTTCTGCTCTTTAAAAGTAATTCCGGGATTTGGGGCATATTCACTTTATTATTTCTGTCTAAAATCAGTGCAAGTACATGAATAACTCTACATAATTACGACCTATGCCAATTAGTGAATTATACTCAAGATATTAACGGTAAAACTCATACCGGAATACCGCTGCTAAATATTATTTATCTTTAAGCAGAAAAGAGAAACAAATAATATTTATAAAACCTGCAGAAGGGTTTTAAACAAAAAAGTAAAGACCGGCGAAGTTCCAGTGGGACTACTATTAATAGCGCACGAATCCATACCATCATTTATGAAAACGCCAAAAAATATCACGTTTTAGGGTAATAATATTGCAACAATAAAAACTTTTTCAAAAAAAAATGTAACCGCCTTCAAAAACAACCACAAAAAAGGGTAAAATAACCTTCAAAACTTTTCTTTCGGAAGTCGGTGACCTTTTTAGGGTTCCGTAGTCAACAAGGAACCCTTATAGTTTCGCCATGTCCGTCCGTCCGTCCGTCCGTCTGTCCGCAGTTTAGCTCAGAGACGCCCAGTACTAGAAAGCTGTAATTTGGTGTAAATATACGGATTTGTTGTGCCGAAAAAGTGGTAAAATAAAATCTCGTAAAATATTTTTTTTTAGGGTACCTCCTGTACACGTAAAGTGGGGATGTTTTTTTTATTTCTCGCGTACCCCTTAGTGTGGGGTATCAATAAATAGGTCTTTAAAAAATATTGATAGTTTCCGTTAACAATTTTTTGATAAAAAGATTCGTTTGTTAAATATTAAGCTTTAAAGTGCTAATTTTTGCTCGACTCGAGTGTCCCCCCCCTCTACCAGCTAAACGGTTATGTTTGGGGGTGTGAAAAAATTCACAATAGTAGTATATATAACGAAGTTTGAAGGAAAATTATCATGACTAAGTAGGCTTTACAAGTTTACGAGTAATAGTCGACCAACTTATAAAACGTACTTGGATAGCATATTTTCCTAAACAAAATGTATCGCAGAACATGTTCTTCAACTGCAAATGTAAGTTTGTAAACTTTATTTTTACAGCTATAATAATAGGTGGGTATGTTTTGGGGATAGGTAGGTTTTTATTGTCAACTATTTTTAACTAACTTCAAAAAAAGGAGGAGGTTCTCAATTCGTCGTAATCTTTTTTTTATGTATTTTCCCCGATTTCTCAAAGACGCCTGGACCGATTTTGAAAATTCTTCTTTTTAAAATTAATGTAACGGTTAGTGGTGGGTTAAAATAAAAGAACCCACCAACGTTTACAATAATATTTATTTAGGTCGTGGTTCACAGCCCGTCACTTGGTATTTAATCGTTCCGTGGAAGTAGGCGCACTAAGTACTGTCCTGGCTTGTCGCGTGGAGCAGGGACGCGATGCCGATGAGTTGTCCCGAGGTGAGAGAGACCCCAGGGACGGGATGGTGGATGCGCCGGCAGGTCGGCTGTGCGCTGCTAGATGAGTGTGGCAGGTCAGCTGTGTGCGCAGCTAGGTGCTGTGTGTGCGCAGGCCTCGAACGTTCGGTAGGGTGAGCTTGTCGAACTCAACGAACGACGAGGATGGGTATTTCTAACCCCAATCTTGTTCCCTGGAATCAACGTCCAGCGGTAAATAAAAGGTCCACTGTAAGTCCTCTCTGATGATGACCCCGCAGCGTAAGCGAAAGCCTAGGACGTAAAGCGCTTGAGGCGTTTGTGAGTTTGGTCAACATCAGAACGGAGTTTACATGGTAGATACACAATTTATAATTAGCGTGAAGCATTAACACAACATTATTTATAGGCCTACGAGCGTATGGAACATTCGAGGCTTAACAAAATAAAAACCTAACAAAGAAAAATTAGAACACAAAATAATAAGTCTGTAGGTAACTGCTCAATACAAAAATATAGAAACACAAGCTAGCAGTTATAAAGGTTTTGTTTGGCAACTTACCCTAAATACGGGGATGTATAATCACAACACTAATTTAATTATTTTATACACCGTCTGTATGTACACGGAAAGTGTCGCAAGATCTAGATCTAATTGAAGAGAGAACTATTTTGCGAACGTGTAACAGACAACAAAGATAATGGCGAATGACGTGAGTGGTCTCGCGGTGCGCGTAATTTATACTAATGAGCACATTCGGTTAAATCAGAACATCACGTACTAGCGTCACACTCTCATGAGTGGGACAGAATAATATCTATCATGTTGTCTCAGTCTACAATACAACTACAGCCGCTGATCTACCCACCTAACTTGAGTTTCCGTAGAACGCGATAAAAGAATGTTAGCGTGGTACCCTCAAATGACACCATTTATGACGTCACGCGAACTTGACTTTCGATTAATGTCGGTTAATTTAGAACATCACGTCGTCTGGCTACAACACCAAAACGAATGTATGTAAATTCCTTGCATTCCATTGTAACTATTTTGTTATAAGCTGATTAATCTATACATATAATAAAATGGTAGGAAAGTCAAAACTGTACATAGAATATTTTTTGAAAAGAATACTTGGGGTGTGATCTACAATCGATACCGAAGCCAAAAATATAGTTTTTAGAATTTTTGTCTGTTTGTCTGTTTGTCTGTATGTATGTCCGGGATAAACTCAAAAAGTACTGGACGGATTTGAATGATTTTTTTTTTGTTGTATAGGTATTAAGTCTGGCCAACACATAGGCTATAATTTATCTTGAAAACTTGAACACCTGGTGCAGAACCGCAACGGACCAGCTAAACTATAAGAGATACAGAAATGGTGCCATAGCAAAAATTGTTCCACGTGATGAGCATTTTCTGCTGAGGGAATAAATTTGAAGATCTGGTACACCTGATGTGGAACTCCAAGAGCCCAGCTACACTATAACATATACAGGAATGACGTCTTGGCAAAGTTGTTCACCCTGATGAGCACTTTCTGTTGACATAATTATAAAAATTGAAGATCTGGAATACCTGATGTTAAACACCAAGAGCCCAGCTACACTATAACAAATACAGGAATGACGTTTTTGCAAAGTTGCTCAGCCTGAAGAGCACTCTCTGTTGACATACAAAAATTGAAGATCTCTGGAACACCTGATGTGGAACACCAAAAGCCCATCTAAACTATAACAGATATGTATAGGAATGAAGTCTTAGCAAGAGTTGCTCAGCCTGATGAGCACTCTCTGTTGACGTATAAAAATTGAAGATCTGGAACACCTGTTGTGAAACTCCAAGAGCCCAGCTACACTATAACATGTAAAGGAATGACGTCTTAGCAAAGTTGTTCAGCCTGATGAGCAGTCTCTGTTGACGTATAAAAATTGAAGATCTGGAACACCTGTTGTGGAACTCCAAGAGCCCAGCTACAAAGGAATGACGTCTTAGCAAAGTTGTTCAGCCTGATGAGCAGTCTCTGTTGTACGTCACTAACAAAGTAAGACGCGTATTTTTTTTTTGTTTTTTTGTTGTTTAAAATCCCATTT
This sequence comes from Agrotis clavis, assembly GCA_954870645.1. NCBI lineage: Eukaryota > Metazoa > Arthropoda > Insecta > Lepidoptera > Noctuidae > Agrotis > Agrotis clavis. Next base: position 27,400,016 of record OX940917.1, on the reverse strand, counting down.
GACTAAGACAACACTGCAACACTCAACGTCTTCGTAGTCATGAAACTGTGACAAAGCAAAGGTGTTTCAGGATTGTAATGTAGTCGTCTTCCCCTGGAGGCGACGGCCCTCCACCGCGTCTATCGAGACGCATCGCCAGGAGAATGATCATCTCATCCGCACGCAAAATACGTGCATATGACGTGGAGTTGCGGATACCAGCCCGCTATACAATACAATACAATCGCCAGGATGAATCCCAGGAAAGAGCTCCGGCGCGATCACAGGGCAATAATTATGGAGAGAGCGACTGTCGCAACCGAGTTCCGGGCACGCCCCAACTAGGGTTGCCAACATTTTTTTGTTAGAATATAGAATTTTTTTGAAAAAGCCATAAAAAATATAGTACGCTTCAAAAAATATAGTATTTTAGTAGGGAAGAATAAAAAATAGACTAAAGTTATATTTTTACTTATTTTTTTAAACTATATTTTTTTGCACTTCTTCCATATTTTTTAAAAACGTGTTCGTAAATTGCAGGAAGTTTTTTTATTTTACTAATTTTAGTAATGAAATAGAAACGCAAAATATAAACATTTAGCTATTGTACGGAAATATAGTATTTTCGCGTACTATAGGTATATTTCTTCAAAAGTATATAGTACGGAGACCCTAAATATAGTACAATAGGTACTATGTATTATAGTACGGTTGGCAACCCTAGCCCCAACCGCGGTGGTAAGACCCCTCTTTAAGGAGTGGCTGGATAGGCGTCACGGCGTCCCGCCTGACCTACCACATGACGTAGGTCCTCAACGAACACGAAAGTTTCGGGAGGTAGCAGTGTCGGATAGGGAAGGAAGAATCGCCTGGGAGTCACCACTGCGTGGATCGCCTGGAGAACACGGTGGAGCATACGGTGCAGGACTACCCACTTGGGCAGAGAACCGCCGTGTTCTCACTACGACGATAATCGGTGACGTCTCGTGCTTAGTATTGGTCGAGACCATGATGCTGCGGGGCGAGACAGAATGGGAAGCAGTCGTCTCCTTCTGCGAAGCAGTCATGCTAGCGAAGGAGGAGGCGGGACGCATGAGGGAGAGGACAATGTCCACCTCCAGCCCAGCCGCAGCAGTAGACGCCGATGGCGACAGACGTCGCTACACGATCTCCAGCCACTGTAGGCGCGGCCATGCGGGCGGCGAGTAAGAGTGCACGTTGTGTTCCACGTGATGTATTACCACGCTAAAAAAAATGTAATAGTCTGAATGTACCATGTCGTACAAAAAAGCCGTCGAGGCCGTGGACAGAACACTTTGAGACATTCGCCATGATGATAGACCCATGGACAATATCACGGTAGGTACTGTTCTCCGGAAAATTCCGGCAGACACTGCCCATTGTAAGAAGAATTGATAAGTTACGTATTCGGAGTCCCGTCAAGTATAACACTTCAGGAAAATTCTTGGCTATTTGATCGTGCGATACTAAAAAAATGACCAAACCGCTGCAATAAATGAAAACATATTAGCCGAAATTGTTGGGAATGATGTGGTTCACACGTCATACAATAACGTCGTCAATCAGGATGATGCCAGCAACTACCCACTCAAGATTTTAAATTCATTAACTGCCTGTGGTCCTCGAGCTCATAAAATAACCTAAAAGTAATAATAATGCTTCTAAGAAATATAACTCCACCAAAATTGTGCAATGGAACGCGAGTAATAGTTACTGCATTACACAGAAATTTAAGCGAAGCTGAAATTCTCACCGGATGTGGCTCAGGGGAAACTGCATTGATACCGTGAATACCACTCATCTCCAACAATTTCCTTTTCCAGTTCAAACTCACACAATTCCCGGTAGCCGCTTACTTCGCGATGACCATAAATAAGTCCCAAGGACAGACCCTGAAGGAAGCTGATGTCGTCCTAAGGTCCAACTGTTTTTCCCACGGCCAACTATATATAACACATGCTCGCCTGTCAGTAATGCTGACCAGCTTTTTATTTTAGCACCAGAGGGAAAAACTACCAATGTCGTATATAAAGTGTTGTGTCTGGAAGTTTTCATTGCATTTGCTTTAAAGTTTGTTATAGATTCTTTAACAAACTTTAAAGTGGGACATCAGGTACCCTCACTTTCTCAACTAATTAAAAAAGAGAATATTGGTATAGGTGCCATAAAACCAAATACAATGCGGACGAAGTCGCGGGCAACAGCTAGTTACGAATATGAGGAAAGTAAAAATAAGAATTAAAATTATAAGCTACTTATAGAAAAAAAATGTGTTGATCGGATTGTCGCTAATAATTAAACAGGGTGATTTGTAATTCGATGTGGTCCTTGAAATGGGTGATACTAGACCTAATTTGTATATTCTTCCAGGAAAAATTCAGATTTCACCCTCGCGTCTCACATGCCTCTGCTCTAGTACCAATAATAACCACGGGCGCTGTGACGACGCGCTCTGCAAAACTTCTTTGAAAAAACAAAACAACTGCAGTGCCACAGTGCACCTAATATGTATTATTACAGTATGTCAAGTATGTGACTCGGCCTCTGTTCTTGAAATAAGTGTGTACCGCCGCACGGTACCATCGCACGCAGTAGTTCTGCATTTTTCATTTCATTAATTTAATTGATTTTCATTGTAGTTTCGTGATTGTGATTGTTATGTTTTTTGTTTTAAAAATGTTTCATTTGTTGTGAATGATGTAGGAAGTATTCAATAAAAACACATATTGCATGTTTTTCTCTACCTTTGTACTCTGCAAACGGCATTAGAATCAAACAATATACATATTATCGCGTGTGCGCTATGTATAGGAACCAAAACCTCTACCTAATATCGAATCTTACTTACAAAGTAAAAGAGAATGGCAGGCGTCTGTGGAGTCTGGGTACCACGGTTAGAGCTCGCCTTCACATATGAAAATATCCTCAATAGATAGTTCTCGGCGAAATTAAGAAATAAGTTAATCATAGCATTTTTTTCTACCGAGTTTCACCAGGAAAGAGCTCTAACACATAAACACGTTACGACGACGCAACTTGGCGCTGCACGTTGCGTCGTTGTAACGAGCCGTGACGTGGAAATCGACGTCGAGCAACGTCAATAATCACGTCACGACGATGCAACGTGCCACGTTGAACGACGTCATATTGACGGTGTCGGATTTATAGAATTGCCCCAGTTAGTTTCGAGAAATGGACCACACTAGATGTGTTCTCCTACTGGCTACTGCTAATATTATGAAGACGGATAAAGCAGAAACAGATACAAAGAAAATCCGTGATCCAATGAATCCAAGATTTTACGTGCCGTGCAACGTGGCACGTTACGACAACGGCGACGCAACGTGCAGTGCCACGTTGCGTCGTCGTAACGTGTTTATGTGTAAGAGCCCAAACGCTGTTGAAAGAGCAGATTTAGGGTCGCAACACACTTATCAAAACGGAAAGGGATCGTCACCGTATCATCAAAAGCCGTTCAGTATTATTTGTATGAAACTCCTTACTGCAACGCACACTAATCGGAATCGTAACGTAATCGCATCGCCTCGGACAAGCTCACGAACCGCGGTGCAGTGCGTTGTCGACTAGTGGTCGGCTTTCCGTACCCTCGCTTACGGCTCTCCGTACGCTTACTTACGTATCTTCGTCCACTCTCCACCCACGGTCTGCGTTGCCGCACGTGCTGTACGATTCACGAGAGAGGCGATCGTGAAGTTAGCCTTTGCGACCGTTTGCGCATGTACACTCGTTAAAAAAAAGTATTATTCATTTTATTTAAAACCAAAATACGATTAAAAACTTGAAAGGTGTCAAGGGACAACGATAGGAAGTTAAAAAAAAAGATTCAAGCGATTTTCGACCTTATTGACATTTGAGCAAACACCTGGTTTTAATGAAGGAGCAATGTTAGCGAACGAGAATGTGAGAAAAACAAACAAAATTTTAAATGTCGATAAGGTCGAAAATCGCTTGGACCGGTTTTTTTAACTTGCTATCGTTAAGCAAATGTTTTCCGACCTTCAAGCGATTTTCGACCTTATTGACATTTATGCAAACACCGGATTTTAATGAAGGAGCAATGTCAGCTAACGAGAATGTGAGAAAAACAAACTAAATTTTAAATGTCGATAAGGTCGAAAATCGCTTGAACCGGTTGTTTTAACTTGCTTGACGATAGCTAGGTAAAAAAAGATACAAGCTATTTTCGACCTTATTGAAATACCTAGGAGTGTATTTCGTACATACATTATTTGTGGTATCTAATAATATCAAAATGTGATAAATGATTTTTTTTTTCCATTTTTTATCAAATAGTAATCTGTACCTCACTATGTTTTTTTATAAGTATGTAAAATGAAGAGATCTATAAAAAAATAATAATCTAAAACAAGCGGACCTCGTGCTGAAAAATACTCGACCAGCAGTACAATTGACTAACTGTTTATTTTGCGCGCATGTGGCAAAAGAAATTTCAAAAAAATGGTATTCGGCTATTTGAAATTATTTCAGTCTTTAAATATTTTAGTTCTCGTGTTTTTGTTGTATTATGTGTTGTTTCTCTGATTATATCAACAAAAATATTATTATTTTAATAGCCGCCGGGCGCGGAGCAAACTGTCATAGTCCTCCCGTCTCAATAGAGCGGCGCCGACTGGCAGGTGAAACAAAATGATGCCTGAAACTAGAACCCGAGCCGCGACTGAAGTCGTTTTGACGCGGCGCTAGTGTCTATGTCATTACATCAAATTGCATTAAAAAAATTTAGTACCACGAGATTCCGCAGACCTTCACTCGTGACGCAGATTCTAGTGTGACACGAAATGGAAAATAGCATTCTACACGGTTTAAAAACGTCGTAAGCGCCGAGTGCTAAGAACAATGATAACTTTTATTATAAACAATATTTCAAAAAAGTGCCATACACGTCCCTCGGCTACGTAATTGTGTTCATATTGATCTAATTTATATTTCTGTAGGACGAACCAAAATAGAATGAAATCAAAAAAACGTGAAAATTAGAGGTAACTTTGTGATCGTTTTCTATCGAGAAAATTTTGTCTTTTTATGTTTTCTGTTTGACTCTGCCCTCGCAAATATAATGAAGTTTCCCAACCTATACTTTTTTTCCGAATTAAATACGATTTAGTACTCTAAAAATCCAATCCAAAATTGAAGATTTCGCTTGTAGCGCATTCTTTAAATCGCGCTGTAATTTATGTCACTATAGAACTAGTTCTTTTTTATAATTTGCCAGGTGTCAGTTGAAAGCGATTCTCCCTAGGGCTGCAACGCATATCTTTCAACCCGGTCATCAAGCATGTTTTTAATCTACTTTTAGAGTATGAGTAATGAAAAAATCTTCTTCTTCAATTATGGAACTCATAACTTCATAAATTAAGGCAAACATTAGAAATTATTATTAGTTTATAGTGTTAAATGACTATCTTTATTACATAGACTACCTATATAATATATAGCTAAATACCTATATTTTTTTATGGATACGTAAACAAACTTAGCTCAATTTGCAGGGGATGATTACATATCGTAACACTGCGAAATAATCTTGTTAACAATTTCAACGTGGATTGCAAAGAACCTAATAAAAGTCTATTTTCCTTTCCCGCAGGCTTATGCTGCGGCACTTCTCGGAAAAGTTAATTGGGTACTGCAGCAAGAAAAAAAATATAAGGCTTAAGCAGTCCGTCAAGATTTACTAGAAAAATATTGAAAACAATTTCGTTGTAAGAATATAAAGTTGTGCATTTTAAACTAATACTCTAAAGGCTTTGTCACACATAAAGTTCGGCGTAGTTCATCGCTAGCGTGGCGTGCTTCGTCCCGCCGGCGCTAGCGTGGCATATTTTGTGTGACGACTTACATAATTTTCATCTACACTAATATTGTAAAGAGGAAAGATTTGTATTTTGTGTGTGTGTGTGTTTATAATGAATAAACTGAAAAACTATTGTGCCGGTTTCAAACATTTCTAGTCACCACTAGAAAGTTACATTCGCCCTGAGTAACATAGGCCACCCGAGCGTAGCCGCTAGTAATAAATAAGCACGATACGGACATGTTCGCGCCACGCCGCGCCGAGTTTGCTGTTTGGCAAAGCCTTAACCCTTACCTGCAGTGAAAACAAATCTTGGTCAATTTAAACATATTTCTCATTTTTCAGTCGTTTGTATGTTTCAGTAGGTCGGATGACTATACTTTAAATTATTATTCTAAAACTGGTCCCGTGATGAAGCTAGGAGGGTGAGTGCGTCATCGAATATTGGAACAACATTACTCGTAGAAAGCAATAATCTTTAAAAATATAATAAACTGTGTTTTTATCTGTTGATAACCCGATTATCTATACATATAATAAAATAGTAGGAAAGTCAAAACTGTACATAGAATATTTTTTGAAAAGAATACTTGGGGTGTGATCTACAATCGATACCGAAGCCAAAAATATAGTTTTTAGAATTTTTGTCTGTTTGTCTGTTTGTCTGTTTGTCTGTTTGTCTGTATGTATGTCCGGGATAAACTCAAAAAGTACTGGACGGATTTGAATGATTTTTTTTGTTGTTGTATAGGTATTAAGTCTGGCCAACACATAGGCTATAATTTATCTTGAAAACTTGAACACCTGGTGCAGAACCGCAACGGACCAGCTAAACTATAAGAGATACAGAAATGGTGCCATAGCAAAAATTGTTCCACGTGATGAGCATTTTCTGCTGAGGGAATAAATTTGAAGATCTGGTACACCTGATGTGGAACTCCAAGAGCCCAGCTACACTATAACATATACAGGAATGACGTCTTGGCAAAGTTGTTCACCCTGATGAGCACTTTCTGTTGACATAATTATAAAAATTGAAGATCTGGAATACCTGATGTTAAACACCAAGAGCCCAGCTACACTATAACAAATACAGGAATGACGTTTTTGCAAAGTTGCTCAGCCTGAAGAGCACTCTCTGTTGACATACAAAAATTGAAGATCTCTGGAACACCTGATGTGGAACACCAAAAGCCCATCTAAACTATAACAGATATGTATAGGAATGAAGTCTTAGCAAGAGTTGCTCAGCCTGATGAGCACTCTCTGTTGACGTATAAAAATTGAAGATCTGGAACACCTGTTGTGAAACTCCAAGAGCCCAGCTACACTATAACATGTAAAGGAATGACGTCTTAGCAAAGTTGTTCAGCCTGATGAGCAGTCTCTGTTGACGTATAAAAATTGAAGATCTGGAACACCTGTTGTGGAACTCCAAGAGCCCAGCTACAAAGGAATGACGTCTTAGCAAAGTTGTTCAGCCTGATGAGCAGTCTCTGTTGTACGTCACTAACAAAGTAAGACGCGTATTTTTTTTTTGTTTTTTTGTTGTTTAAAATCCCATTTGACTAAGACAACACTGCAACACTCAACGTCTTCGTAGTCATGAAACTGTGACAAAGCAAAGGTGTTTCAGGATTGTAATGTAGTCGTCTTCCCCTGGAGGCGACGGCCCTCCACCGCGTCTATCGAGACGCATCGCCAGGAGAATGATCATCTCATCCGCACGCAAAATACGTGCATATGACGTGGAGTTGCGGATACCAGCCCGCTATACAATACAATACAATCGCCAGGATGAATCCCAGGAAAGAGCTCCGGCGCGATCACAGGGCAATAATTATGGAGAGAGCGACTGTCGCAACCGAGTTCCGGGCACGCCCCAACTAGGGTTGCCAACATTTTTTTGTTAGAATATAGAATTTTTTTGAAAAAGCCATAAAAAATATAGTACGCTTCAAAAAATATAGTATTTTAGTAGGGAAGAATAAAAAATAGACTAAAGTTATATTTTTACTTATTTTTTTAAACTATATTTTTTTGCACTTCTTCCATATTTTTTAAAAACGTGTTCGTAAATTGCAGGAAGTTTTTTTATTTTACTAATTTTAGTAATGAAATAGAAACGCAAAATATAAACATTTAGCTATTGTACGGAAATATAGTATTTTCGCGTACTATAGGTATATTTCTTCAAAAGTATATAGTACGGAGACCCTAAATATAGTACAATAGGTACTATGTATTATAGTACGGTTGGCAACCCTAGCCCCAACCGCGGTGGTAAGACCCCTCTTTAAGGAGTGGCTGGATAGGCGTCACGGCGTCCCGCCTGACCTACCACATGACGTAGGTCCTCAACGAACACGAAAGTTTCGGGAGGTAGCAGTGTCGGATAGGGAAGGAAGAATCGCCTGGGAGTCACCACTGCGTGGATCGCCTGGAGAACACGGTGGAGCATACGGTGCAGGACTACCCACTTGGGCAGAGAACCGCCGTGTTCTCACTACGACGATAATCGGTGACGTCTCGTGCTTAGTATTGGTCGAGACCATGATGCTGCGGGGCGAGACAGAATGGGAAGCAGTCGTCTCCTTCTGCGAAGCAGTCATGCTAGCGAAGGAGGAGGCGGGACGCATGAGGGAGAGGACAATGTCCACCTCCAGCCCAGCCGCAGCAGTAGACGCCGATGGCGACAGACGTCGCTACACGATCTCCAGCCACTGTAGGCGCGGCCATGCGGGCGGCGAGTAAGAGTGCACGTTGTGTTCCACGTGATGTATTACCACGCTAAAAAAAATGTAATAGTCTGAATGTACCATGTCGTACAAAAAAGCCGTCGAGGCCGTGGACAGAACACTTTGAGACATTCGCCATGATGATAGACCCATGGACAATATCACGGTAGGTACTGTTCTCCGGAAAATTCCGGCAGACACTGCCCATTGTAAGAAGAATTGATAAGTTACGTATTCGGAGTCCCGTCAAGTATAACACTTCAGGAAAATTCTTGGCTATTTGATCGTGCGATACTAAAAAAATGACCAAACCGCTGCAATAAATGAAAACATATTAGCCGAAATTGTTGGGAATGATGTGGTTCACACGTCATACAATAACGTCGTCAATCAGGATGATGCCAGCAACTACCCACTCAAGATTTTAAATTCATTAACTGCCTGTGGTCCTCGAGCTCATAAAATAACCTAAAAGTAATAATAATGCTTCTAAGAAATATAACTCCACCAAAATTGTGCAATGGAACGCGAGTAATAGTTACTGCATTACACAGAAATTTAAGCGAAGCTGAAATTCTCACCGGATGTGGCTCAGGGGAAACTGCATTGATACCGTGAATACCACTCATCTCCAACAATTTCCTTTTCCAGTTCAAACTCACACAATTCCCGGTAGCCGCTTACTTCGCGATGACCATAAATAAGTCCCAAGGACAGACCCTGAAGGAAGCTGATGTCGTCCTAAGGTCCAACTGTTTTTCCCACGGCCAACTATATATAACACATGCTCGCCTGTCAGTAATGCTGACCAGCTTTTTATTTTAGCACCAGAGGGAAAAACTACCAATGTCGTATATAAAGTGTTGTGTCTGGAAGTTTTCATTGCATTTGCTTTACATCAGGTACCCTCACTTTCTCAACTAATTAAAAAAGAGAATATTGGTATAGGTGCCATAAAACCAAATACAATGCGGACGAAGTCGCGGGCAACAGCTAGTTTTGATATAAAAGCTTTACATTATTTAGCCCTGTAGAATGTATGTTTTTTTTAAAGTCTTGCAATGAAATGTATCACCCATCAGAATAATTTAATACAATAAAAAACAACAATAAAATTGTTGGAGTCGTCATAATTATCTACTTGTGGCAGGTATATGGCTGGCTATCATGCTACCAATATTGCAGTTTAAAGAATGAATTTAACTAAAAAATATACCATTTATGTTACAGCTTGGCCAGAACGGATTGAAACGGAACTAATCTTTTTGTTTCTGACAACGTTTTAAAATCTTTGATATTTGATGTAAACAAATACCGCAGGTTTGTAAGATTTATTATTGTGCCATAAAACTAACGTAATCAGTGAAAAAAAAAAAAACATTCAAAGTGCTGGTAGCGAGACAGTGGCGACTTCCGGTTTTCTACAGTTTTTTGCCAAGCTGTACTGTGAAAGATCAGAGAGTTTTACAAAGAGGTTAATTAACGTATATACAAGTACAAGGCACTTTGACGCCATCCTTTGTGGCAGTATGACTCTATTCTTATTTCAGTACTAGCTTATGCTCGCGGCTTGAAATAAAAGTTGGAGGTTATTGACTTTTTCATTCTTATCGTTATTACATATCATATGTCAATAGGATGGGGAAGAGATTCTATGTAGAGCGTGTAATCAATGAGGTTATACGCTTTGCATAGCTGTATTGTCAAAAGATTTTCCCACATTTGTGTAATATTGTAACAAAAAGAGATCAAAGTCCCGTTTTCTTTTTTTTTATTCTTTATTTTTGGGTTTTATCACTCAGTGATAATGGCACCCTTCCCGTTTTCTTGGTTTGAAACGTTACACACTCGTTCTTTCATCGCATAGTTCGCTCGCTTCATTCATTCACGAAAAATGCAGCGGTTTAATTTTATAGTGATCAGTTCTGCTCTGCAATTTTATGTTCTTCGATTGAAATCTTAAAAGACAATACCACGGAGAATAGTCTGTTACATAGAGAAAAAACTTTCGAAATAATCGGATAATTATTTTTTCTTGGCCGGGTATCTTTCTGAAAGACACCCTACTGACAATAATATTGTAAATCTTTAAAGATGTAGTACTAAGGACGTCAGAGGAGCAATCACTCCATATAAATTATTATATTCATATAATCAGCTACAGACGGGGCATTCATAGAAGGCCAAACGCCTGCCGGGATCGCGGTAACCGGGTAGATAACCGTGACCCTGGAACGTAAAGGGCTATTGAAGGAACAGTGTGGATTTTAATAAGTAAAGTCATCCGTTTGTCGCACTAACGTAGTACACTCCTGACAATCCCTTCCTCTCCATCCTGGGCAGGAGGACTCATTTGATGATTTTATCCCGAAATAAAAATTCTTCTTCCCATTAAGCAGGAAAGCGACCGCAACTTGATGCAAATAAGCTTCGGAAGACGATAAAAACAAGATGATGGTATTTGGTGTAGTAACAAAATGTGTACAAACTGCGCCACTATCACAATATGTATGCGACTGTCCCTTAATATAATATACAAACTAGTGTTTGCTCGCTATACGGAATCATCAGAGCGATTGAACTAGTTCGTTCAGCGATGTTCGGCTGAATTCAGTGGACGAATACTCGCTCGCTCAACCTTTCAAGGAAAACGACGCAACAGCCAACGAACGTTTTTGATTTGAGTATTCGCTCGGATTTGACGTACCTACTCAACAGTACGGACGAATATGGTACTGTGCGAATGTAGAAGCTTTTGTTCAGAACAAACATTGTTTCATCTATCATAGTGAAAACAGGACCTAGTAGCTTTCAGGGAACGCGGCTTTAGAAATGAGGCTGTTCAGACTAAGGGTCAGTTGAGACCGAGACGCGAAGCGACGATGGGCTCCGTCGCGATGCGCCGCGCTGCGCATCCAGACGCCGCGCGGTGCAGCGGAGTGTCTACATTCGCCGTGTCAGCTACATACTCCAGGGGCTAGAGGTAGTTGAGTATACAAAATTCGAATGAAGGCAACTATGACCGAATTTTTATACCTGAGACCCTAAATAATGACAAAACTCAAAACATATCCTGCCTGCATTAAGTACCTATGTCATGTATCTTTTCGTTTGATGAAGTAGTCCACTCATTTAGTTCAGTACTTCATTTAATTCAGCAAATCAGAACAAGTTCCTAACCGATTGGAAAAAATATTTTTATGCAATTAAGTAATAAGGGCTTTAACTGTCCCGCAAAAACCTGTGATCTGATTTTTTTTCTATAAATTATTAAGGAAATAATCATTAAAATGATTTTAAATCATGTAATCAATACATTCCGTTTACGAATAAGAGAAGAGGGTGTAAAAAAATGGACCAGAAAATTGACCGGCAAGATAAACATTGTTATTCTTTGACCTTTTCGTCACTTAAATCGGTTGGCGAAATTCGACACTCACATTACCTATGCATACTCAGACACCTCTAGCTCCCAGTCTAACATCTCGCATCGTCGAGCGGCGTAAGCGGCGCCGCGCTGCGCAGCGCGTCCTCGAGATGCGCATCGACTCACCGCTGCGTTGAGATGCTTGCCGCTGACGTATTCTAAATTCTCACAGCGAAATGTGTATCTTTTGATGTAGAAAATAAAGTCATATTTTTAATGCCTCTTAAAAAAGTGCGCGCATCGTCGCGTCGCTTCGCGTCGCGGTCTGTACTGACCCTAAGTAGGAACCCATTTGAGCGCTAGAGGCCATGAATGCCATGATTAGTTTTCCTCGTAATTCTTAATTGAAACAGCTATTTCGTTCCTAGGATATTCTATTTTTACTTTTTAAATTAATTTTGATGGATTTATCTCGCTTGCAATTACAGGTATAATAAAATAAAATCCCTACAAAACTTTTTTTCGTTAATTTTAACTATTCTAGGTAGAGACGCCTGCTGGTGTCTGTACCCCCTATCCCAACCTGTCATTTTTTTCCAATCGAATGTTAAGTTTCTTCTACTGTAATAAGATTGAAAAACTATTAAAGAAATTTGACAGATTGAGGTAGATTGATATGCTGGTCTGTACAACGGAATCTAACATTTCCCAGAATTATTACCGGCAACTGCAACTGTCTCTATTTAACCAGCAATTTGTCTGTAATGTTAAAACAGATTCAAACAGATTCACGGCGGGAAATCCCGAGAATATCTGAGAAGCGTGAATGTGAAAGGTCCTTTAGTATCCAAGTGACTATCGCAATACAAATCTATAGTGGTAAGACGTAAGGTATCAGAGACTTGCGTCGCCTTGTGTACGAAGGGGCTTTATATTCTCTTTAACTTCACTTGACGTCTCGGAGAGACATCTCGCCGTGACTTCTCATCGTTTGTCTGTAGGCTACGTTATAGGTCAAACAGATTCACAGCGAGTAACCCCGAGAATAAATAAATATTTTGTCTAAGCGGAGAGTGAAGCGACAGGTTAGGTACTTTATAAGTCCGGGAATTAGCCACTGGCGGCGCCTCGTGGAGTGTTTCAAACATTTCTGTACATTTGATCTTACTACTCGCCGCGCGCTACGCGCTATGTCATCGCTCACAGCGGCATTGAGACGGGCTGTAAGTCCCTTTTGACTTGTATAACTATGTCCTACATTAGAAAAGCAACGTTATTACAAAAGCAGTCACTGTTAAAGGTCATTTAGTCAGCAAATTGCTTTTTGCCACAACAAAAGGATACCTACCATAGTCTTTGCCGTGGTCTGATATGCATGATTCTGCTACATACTATATATATATTACTGCGGTAAAGTGCGGTTAGAATTACAGCAGTTATGAAAAACCTGTTAAGGTTTGTTCCTGCGGGAGGAGGTAATTAAAGAAAGAGATTCGGGAGATCGTTCACGGTTCATACAAAATTCGGCCTAAAGTAAAAACATACAGAAGCCTTATCATGAGTTATCAGTACCCTTATCACGAGTTTTCACTCTTTTACTTTACAGCGTCTTTCCAGTATTTACAGCGTTTCTTGTATGAAAAAATGGAACAGCGCCTCTGGTGTGAGAAGAAGGAACTAATTTTTTCCTTGAAAATTGTCAATTTGAAATTGTCAAAGTTCCAGTTTACTTTACGTCTCAGATACTGAAAACTCGTGCTAAGGGTACAGTTATGGTCGCGGGATTATTTCCTTACCGTGACCCCGGAACGTAACGGGCTATTGAAGGACACCGTGGATTTTAGTCAGTAGAAGTCTGACAGTCCCTCCCGCCCTGCCCGGGGCCGGAGGACTCATTTGATGATTTTACCACGCTAAAAAAAAAAAAAAAAAAAAGGTACAGTTATTCTGACGTAAAGTAAACTGGAACTATGACATTTTCAAATTGAACAAGGAAAAAATTAGTTCCTTCTTCGGACACCAGAGGCGCTGTTCCATTTTTCCATACAAGAAACGCTGTAAATACAGGAAAGACGCTGTAAAGTAAACTAGTGAAAACTCGTTACAAGGGTACTGAACCAAAAGTCCCCGGGCAGACACACCCCTGTAGTTGCTATGGGAACTTGGATTGAGATGTCAACCCTATAGGTCAACTTAGACCAAATAGTTTTCAGTACCCTTCCAAGTTGAATGATGTAACGTAGTTTCTGTTATAATTTTGGCAATTGAAAAAGAGTGTCCATGGAGTTTCTTGCCCGTTCTTCTCCATAGAGATCAACGCTTTAGAATGGGCGCCTACAGAACTTTCACTCTTTTTATTTATGTCTTGTAACTGGGACTGTATTACCATAACTATTTTAAATTTTTTATTTAACTTTTGTTATTTTGTGAAAAACACTGATGGATTAAAATTTATTTAAATTCATTGAAATAATATTTTGCTGTTCTGTAATTTCTTTTCCATTTAAATACTGAAGTGTACTGTCAAATTTTAAACCTGCAATATTTTTCCGCTATGGTACATTTACACTGATACATAATTATTCTCGCATCTAGCCAGTCAATTATTTTCTAAACCACCCATTACACTTCTCAATGTCTCAATCGTACAACATGTTAGCTTTTTGAACACACTGCGGGCTAAAATAGTATTATAAATCTGTAAGTGTCTCTGTCAACTATTGAAATATAAACCAAATATTAGTTTTAAAAAAATCTGCTGCTTAGTTACGTAAAAATTAGTTTGGGTTGCAGTCACTAAGACCTTTGAATTCCCCGGGTCGACGGCGCGTTGTGTCCCACGCGCGCCTCAAAGAGCATCAGCATAATGACGGGGCCCCCTCTCAGAGGGCCAAAGCCTGCCGGGGTCGCGGGATTATTTCCTTACCGTGACCCCGGAACATAACAGGCTACTGAAGGACACCGTGGATTTTAGTCAGTAGAAGTCTGACAGTCCCTCCCGCCCTGCCCGGGGTGGGAGGACTCATTTGATGATTTTACCACGCTAAAAAAAAAAAAAAAAAAAACAGACCTTTGAATTCGAGAGTCTATCTAAAAAAAACTTACTTCAAATTATCTCACCTTTTGGCGGTCGAAAAAATATCTTTGTGTAAAAGAACCCGCGTCAGGAATTCATTATTAATTCAATTATTATATAGCCAGGATGAAACTGATTCGTCCGTGAAAGCATCTCAATAAAAAATTACTCTGCTATTTTATTAATTATATTACTTAATTTATAAATGAAACTGTTGCGAATGCCTGGGACTTGAAAAATAGGAATTATACTGCAAATACATGCTGCAAATTTCACAATTTCCTATTTTAATTTGGTATTTCTGTTATTAAAATACTGTTTGCGAATCGTTTTCGAGTGCAATGCAAGTATTAAATAAATTAGCAGTACACAGTTAATGATCCAATAATGGATAAACATTTTTGAGTTTCAATAAAATTAAAATCTATGTTGTTGGACTTTCAGAACTTATACAGGGTGACTTTTTTAGCACCGTCCAAAATTTGTCTAGGCGTTAGGTATCAATCACTAAGCCCATGTATATACGGAGTGATTTATGGTTTTGAGTAAGAAGGTCTCTTCAAATCATCATCATCTGCCTAGCCTTTTCCCAACTATATTGGGGTCGGCTTCCAGTCGAACCAGATGCTGCTGGATATCAGTATTTATGGAGCGACTGCCTACCGGACATCCACAACGCAGTAACTGGGCAATACGATTCCCCATGGTAAGACTGGTTGTCAGACTTATGAGCTTCTGACTAACAGTAACGACTGTCAAAGATCTACAAATGACCGCCGAGCCGGGCCCAACGGCTTTACGTGCTTTCCGAGGCACGGAGGAAACTCGCTATGACAGACAGTCACCCATCCACAGACCAACCTCAGCAAGCGCGGCTTAACCCGGAAGATCGGCCTCATCATCATCATCGTCAAGGTACCTCCAGCCTGGAGAGAGCACTCAGGTCGGCGCTGTACTCGATGTTGACGTCGGTGGTGCCACCGCCGCTGCTGCGGTAGCTGTACTTGGAAGTCTTCGCCATGGCGGACATTGTCGCTGGTTCGTCTCTCGATCGGCAGTCGGCGCTACGTTACCGGTCGGGCACCGTTCGACTAGTGAGAGCGGGTGCGGGCGGCGCGCGCGCACCACGGCGGCTCCGCGCCAAGCGCGCCCCCTGCCCCCGGCCGGCCCGCGCGCTCCAGGGCGGCCGGCCGGCTGGAGCTCGCGGATCGTGTTACCACCCCCGCGCACCCCCCGCCTCATCATCAAGATCGGCCTATGCGGCTGTAATTATTTAGCCACGAGCTCCTCTCAAAAAGTCTCTTCAATTAAGAAAGGTTTTTAGCTTTGTTAAGATCTGACATAAAATGAAAGTTGAAAATACGGTTGTTTCTTTTTTGTAAACGGACCGATGAAGCTCTGGCTTTTGGGTCACAGTAAGTATCTTCTGCTTTTGGCTGAAACTAAATGTTGCCATACACTACACTAATTGCCCATTCGCACGAGCGTTTTTCTTGGGCGTTAAAAAAGCGCGGAAAATAGAACAAATGCTTTCCTGTGTATCTGTTCACACGTCAGCGCTTTTAAAACGCTGCTTTTTTTTGAACTGTCATTTAAATATAGTGGTTTGCCAACTGACATACCATCAACCTTAAACTAAATTGTCCAAGTGGAGCCAGAAACATTTTGAAGCGTATTTATTTCAAGAAAGATTACTGATTTAACTTATTATTCGAGATCTATTTAGGTTACCTTATTACATACAAATAATAGATAAATTATAATCAAATTGGACGCTTAGGTAACTACACTCGGCGTCACAAAAATCGCACCTCTTCGAAAATAAGTTTAAAACATGTCCCGCCAGTAACGAATACATTAAACCTAATTAATATTGGTATCAAATGAAAGTATGTTTAACGACCTTTAAATTAACAACAGTTAGAATTCCTAAACACAACAGATCTCATTAGCACGTAACGTTAAAAAAATGTTGTCAAAATACTCATTGCAACGGCCACTAAATTGCACCTCCCTACAAGGGTCTAAAACGGGCGACCCGGGTTAAATGTGGGTCATTCGCTATTCAACCTTGAAGTGAACACACGTGAACAGCTACAGCAAGAAAAATACCCAAGAAGATGGATACCACTGCAGATGAAGCCGCTCAAGTCATGCACTACTGCAATCAGGGATGCGGCAATGTGATGTTGCTCGTCAACTGAACTTGAGTCGTTTTGCCGTTCGACGAGTGTTCCAACGCTTCCAAGAGACTGGTGGCTATATCCTAAGACGTGGATCTGGAAGACAACGGTGCACATCCGAAAGAGACGATCGCTTCATTGTTTCGACGTCTTTACGTAATCGGTTCTCCAATGCTGTTGAGCTGCAACAACAACTGCGATCAGCTCGCAGAACTTCTGTAAGCGTCTCCACGATTAGAAGAAGAATGCGGGAGAAGAAAATTGCAGCTCATAGGGCTGCTACAGGGCCAAAATTGACTGCACAGCATAGGAGAGACCGGTTGCAATTTGCCCGTGACCATGTGGATTGGACAATAGACCAATGGAGGGCTGTGCTCTCCTCTGATGAGACGAGGGTGTGTCTTTTCTGCAACGACAGGCGTCGAAGAGTGTATAGGAGGCAAGGTGAACGATTCGAACAAGCCTGTATTCAAGAGACTGTGGAATACGGAGGTGGCTCGTGCATGTTCTGGGGCGGCATGTCAATCGACGGTAAAACGAACCTTGTGTGTGTTTCTCGGACTGGAAGTGCTCGCGGGCAAGGGTCGCTGACTGCTGCTCGGTACATAACAGAGATCTTAGAGGAGCAGGTTGTCCCTTATGCGGGTTTTGTTGGCAGTGGGTTCGCGTTAATGCACGATAACGCCCGCTGTCACACCGCTTTAATTGTAAGAGACTACCTGCAAGAAGTTGGAATCCCTGTTATGCGCTGGCCGGCGCGAATTCCAGACCTGAACCCTATTGAGCACCTTTGGGATGAACTGAAACGGCGAGTACGGGCACGTGATCCTGCCCCTACCACTCTCCAAGACCTCCAAGATGCCGTCGTTGCAGAATGGGACAACATTCCTCAAGAGACTGTTGTCACATTGATTAAGTCCATGAGAGAACGCATGGAAGCAGTCATCAGGGCTAGGGGGAGTAACACTAGGTTTTAAGTTGTTTTTAAGGACTTTGTTGTAATTTTTGCTGATAAAATAAAATTTAACTTTTTAATCATTTGCATTAGCTTGCTTTTCTTTATTCCCGGTAAACGAAAAACCAAATCCATTGATTTATACTGAAATTTAAATAAATTGCCTTTCCAATGATACCATATAGTCATATGTCTACCATTGATTAATAGGTTTAAAATGACTTTGATGGGAATTCTTAGAGAGGTGCGATTTTTGTGACGCCGAGTGTATAATAACTAGACTTAACTTTCAAATAAACAAACCAATCTCTTTATTTATTTATTTATCAAAAAACTTATTATATCATTACAGGGTTTACCCTAATGCGATAGATAAGAGCTTAAACTTAACTTAAACTAACACAAACTATAAACAGTACAATAATAATAGAAAACAATAAAATAAAGTTTAAAAAAATACAAAATTCAATTAAATTAAAACACAAAAAAAAACCGGCCAAGTGCGTGTCGGGCCACGCACAGTGTAGGGTTCCGTAGTTGCCCATCAAAATACTTATGCGAACTAACTAAACTGATTCGCTGAATTTAATTTTAAAAAGAAGAATTTTCAAAATCGGTCCAGGAGTCTTTGACAAATCTGGGAAAACACATAAAAAAAAGATTACGACGAATTTAGAACCTCCTCCTTTTTTGAAGTTAGTTAAAAATAGTTGACGATAAAAACCTACCTATCCCCAAAAAACATACCGTAAAAACATACCTATTAAAGCTGTAAAAATAAAGTTGACAAACTTACATATGCAGTTGAAGAAGATGTTCTCCGATACATTTTGTTTAAGAAAATATGTTATCCAAGTACATTTTATAAGTTGGTCGACTATTACTCCTAAAGTTGTAAAGCCTACTTAGTCATGATAATTTTCTTTTAAACTTCGTTATATATACTACTATTGTGAATTTTTTCACACCCCCAAACATAACCGTTTAGCTGGTAGAGGAGGGGGACACTCGAGTCGAGCAAAATTTAGCACTTTAAAGCTTAATATTTCACAAACGAATTTTTTTATCAAAAAATTGTTAATGGAAACTATCAATATTTTTTAAAGACCTATTTAATGATACCCCACACTAAGGGGTACGCGAGAAAAAAAAAACATCCCCACTTTACGTGTACAGGAGGTACCCTAAAAAAAAATATTTTACGAGATTTTATTTTACCACTTTTTCGGCACAACAAATCCGTATATTTACACCAAATTACAGCTCTCTAGTACTGTGCGTCTCTGAGCTAAACTGCGGACAGACGGACGGACGGACGGACATGGCGAAACTATAAGGGTTCCTTGTTGACTACGGAACCCTAAAAATATGGCACAATATCATTGTTTAGATAAATAAAGAAGTACTTATATAAATAATAATACATCTTAACTAATACACTACAATAACACATTAATATAGGTACATAAACACACAAAATACAAATTATTTTGCTTGTAGCATAAAATAAATAATAATAGCCTTGCGAATTCACCCATAGAACACGTGTTTAAGTCTACTAATTATAGGTATAATGGTTTGACAACACAATTCTAGTGCGTGACTGTAATTGTTAATCAATATCGGAAGTTAATATTGAGGTTGGTCTTAGCCATAATTGACCTTTCTTTCCACTGCTGTGGCAAAAGATAATCAAGATGACAGACGCCAAAAAAGTTCTAGGACATGGCGACTTGAGAGCAATTCTACTAGGCAATGCGGCAATTGATTTATTTCCGTTGGATCCCACTTTTGATTCCCCCTTTTACTATTGCATATAAAAGTGCATGTAATAGTAAAAGTTGGATTCAAAAGTGGGATCTAACGGGAATAAATTTGCCTAAGTTTGATCCCGCGACTAACTAATTGTAAGTAGGAGTCTTCACCACTGAATCAAATCGCTCTGCTCTAGATCTTTAGTCTAGAGCGTCGGATGTACTGAATCCGAAGGTCGCAGGTTCGAATCCTGCCCGTGGTTCGATTTTTGTTTCCAAATAAAATCTTTGAAAATTCGCTACGCATGCGTTATTGCGTTTAATATTTATAATATAATGAACTCTGCCACCTGGAATCTCATCCAACAATGTTTGTAATTCACATTGGCAAGCGCAGCGACGAAATTCATAATACCGAGCGGAAAGAACAGGTACAAGTAAACACAACATTTACATTACAAGTTAGAGCTTTATGTGGTTCAACTTTAGGGTCATCGTGTTTCATGTGTTTATAGTAGCCATTGACCTCTTTCTCTTTTCATAAGCGTTGATCTGCCGGGCAAGCCGCAATCGCCGCGGTAAGACCCCTCTTTGAGCAGTGGCTGGATAGGCGTCGACGGCCTGACCCAGCGCCTGACGCAGATCCTCACCGAAGAAACGCCTGGGTGTCTAGAAAAGAGTGGAAGATATATCCTACAGGTGTTATGAGGACTAAAACAACCGGTAACAATTTATAATAAGCGGACTGTATAATGATAATGACAGAACGATTTTACAATATTTGAAGGACGTTATTAGACGTATGCGATCAGTATCGTGGACGATGACGCAGTGTCGTTGAGCCGCGGCCGGTGCGCCGACGCTGCTCCGCAGACCCCCCTCTCGGACCTGCTACCGCCCGCTGTCGCCCGGCTGCCCGGCTGTAGTGATGTTCTTAACATGCTCCCGGCGTTGAAGATTTGTCTTCAATAGAAGAGTTATACTGGAAGAGGACAGATGGTGTTATAAGCCCGTCTGACTATGCCTTTCTTTGTCTTGACGTCTGCGACTCTACATATTCCATCTCTTCCTGGTATGAGACGTACGATGCGACCGAGTGGCCACATCAATGGAGGCGTATGCTGCTCCTTGAGTACTACCATGGCTCCCTCCTTAAGCGCTCCATCAGAATCCGTCCACTTGGTTCTCTGTTGGAGGTAAAAGATATACTCGTTAGAGAATCTGTCCCAAAATTGTTGCTTCAGGTGCTCTATGCGCTGGTAGCGTTTCAAGCTAGAGATCTTCTGATTGACGACTTGCGGGTGCGGCAATGATGTGAGAGATCTCCCAATAAGGAAGTGAGCAGGAGTTAATGGGTATAGCTCTGAGGGATCGGTGGAAAGAGGAGTGAGAGGACGAGAGTTCAGAATTGCCTCAATCTGAATCAGACACGTAGACATCTCTTCATAATTAAGATGAGCAAAACCTAACACACGCCTCAAGTGATGCTTGATAGATTTCACGGCGGACTCCCATAGTCCACCGAAGTGTGGAGTGTATGCCGGAATGAAAGAAAAATTGATACCTGTATCAGCCATTTCTGAAGAAAAGTCCTGTTTCAGTACATTAGCTATCTCGTTACAAGTGCCAATAAAGGTAGTACCATTGTCTGAATAAATGGTCTTTGGCTTACCACGACGAGCAATAAACCTGTTCAGTGCTGCAATAAAGGCATGTTTGGTTAGGTCCGAGACAAGCTCCAAGTGAACCGCCCTTGTGGCTAAACAAACAAAAACACATATGTATGATTTAATTAGTCTACATCCCCTACCTTTGCGATCGGCTATGAGGATTGGGCCGGCGTAGTCTGTGCCAGTCTCTAAAAAGGGAAACTCTAACTGTACTCTCTCTTTAGGTAAGTTACCCATGATGGGTTGAATGGTCCTACCGTTGAAACGCTGACATTTAGTACATTTGTGAACCGTTAATTTAGCAAGATTTCTTCCACCCAAAGGCCAATATTCATGTCTGATTGTGGCTAAGAGTAACTGAGGACCAGCGTGAAATAGGCGTAAGTGAAATGTATTAAAAATTAGTTTTGTGAAACTATGTTTGCTACAAATAATGACTGGATGTTTGACATTGTAGTCGTAGTAGGAGTTATCTAGTCTCCCTCCTACGCGTATAATACCAGACTCTACAAATGGTGATAATTTTTTAAGACGATTTTTGTGTGGTAAAGTTTTACCCGATGATAGTAAGTCGTACTCTTCAGGAAACATTTCCCTCTGTACTGTTCTGACTATGAAATTAGCACTGTAAGATAATTCAGAATTAGTTCATGTAGGGCTATGATTATGAACCTTTCGAGAACGATCAATGTATCTAAATACGTATGCTAATAGGCGTTGTAAATAGGAATAGTTAGATGAATTATTAATTAAGGTTAGGAATAAGTTTTCGTTTTTATTTTGATTTGATTTTGTGATGTGTAATGATTGATTTATATTGTTTGTAGTATGTGTTTTTAATTGTTCTGGTAGAATAGTATTGACATCAGTGTTAGGCTTTGAAGGCCAAAATGCTGGGTCGGTCAGTAAGAATTTAGGCCCTGACCACCACATGGTACTTTGACCTATGAGGTCAGCACCTAGACCACGAGAAATGAGGTCAGCGGGATTGTCCTTAGAGGGCACATAGCGCCAAGTGTAATTACCAAAACCTTCCCGTATCTCCGAAACTCGATGCCTAACAAACGGCTTAAGCGTGGCAGGCGAAGCAGACAGCCAACCTAGGACAATCATTGAATCACACCAGAATATGCATTTTTCAGGTTTAAGTGTGAGAGATTCCAGTACCTTTGCGCATAATCTAGCTCCTAATAAGGCGCCGCACAGCTCCAGCCTTGGAATCGTTGTAGATTTAATTGGTGCAACCTTACTTTTGGATGTGAGCAGATTTGTATGAATGGTTCCGTTGTTAGCTACAGACCGTATGTACACGCAAGCTCCGTAAGCCCCTTCAGACGCATCACTGAAAGTATGTATTTCGACCTTTGCAGTGTTATCACCTATGGCCCAGCGTGGTATGCTGAGGTGATTAAGCTCTGGTAAAGCTTGTGCGAATTTTAGCCAAAGATTTTTTATGCTTACACCTACCTCATCGTCCCATGAACACTTGTCTATCCATAATTTTTGTAATATTATCTTAGCCTCGATAATACATGGAGAGACAAGCCCCAGCGGATCAAATATTTGTGCGATTGTGGAAAGAATGTGTCGTTTTGTTATTGTAGAAGATGTATGTTTAGGTATGTGAATAGAGAATGTAAGAGAGTCTGAGTGACAATGCCAATTAAGACCTAGAGTTTTACTTGGTTCATCAATGCTTAAGTTGACTGTTTTAAGTGTGTCAGTATGATTTTTTGTAGATGTAGATTGAGTGGATGGTTTGGCTGTATCCGTAGTGATTGCTTGTAATATTTGTTCACTGTTAGACTGCCACTTTCGAAGATTTAGTTGCGCAGATTTAAGCGTTGCGATGACGTCTTTACAAAGCGAAATAGTGCTCTCTATAGAGTCGCTTCCTGAGAGGTAATCGTCTACGTAGAGATCGTGTAGTATTGAATGTTGTGTCTGTATGTGTGTTGCCTCTTTTGCCAATTGAGATAAACATCGTGTGCTGATGAACGGAGCTGAAGCTGTTCCGTAAGTTACGGTGTTGAGCGTATAAGTTTTAAGAGGTTGTGATGGATCTGAGCGCCACAATATCTGCTGTAGAGATCTTTGTGATTCGTCAACTAATACTTGTCGAAAGAACTTTTCGATATCCGATGATACGACGTATTTGTGCTGACGGAACCTTAATAATATGGATACTAAGTCATCCTGAATTTTCGGGCCCACTGCTTGAATGTCGTTGAACGACTTACCGGAAGTTGTGACAGCTGACGCGTCAAAGACAACTCGCAGCTTTGTTGTTGTGCTCGATTCTCTGAAAACACCATGATGTGGAAGATAGTAAGAGTGAGATGAAGAAGGGTGAGATGTTTCACTCATATGACCTAATGCTTCATACTCCTTTAAGAATTCCACGTACAGATGCTTCAATGTTGAATCTCTATCAAGTCTACGCTCTAATGATAGAAAGCGACGTTTAGCCATCTCATATGAGCTGCCTAACGCTTCAGGACATTCCTTTAAAGGAATGGTAACTACAAAGCGTCCGTCGGCGTTACGTTTAGTTGTGTCAATGTAATTTTGTTCGCATGCTCTCTCCTCCGAAGTCAAGTTGTACTTGGGCGAGATGGAATCAAGCTCCCAAAATCTAGTAAGATCAGTAGGTGACCGTTGGTGAGTGTTGTGTTTGTCATGACTAAACATACACACTGATTGGGCCGAGTTAGTTTGAGGTATGGCGCCTGATATGATCCATCCGAGCTTAGTCTCGAATAGCGCTGGCATCTGTTTACCTAACTGTATACGGTTATGACCAATCACACTCCAAAATATGTCGGCTCCAACAAGTATGTCGATGGTTGAAGGGACGTTGAAGGAAGGGTCAGCTAGACATATTCCTGCCGGTAGCTGCACCTCGGTCAAGTCTATGTATGTATTTGGTATATGGGTGGTTATGTTGGGCAAGATAAAACAATCAATGTCAATGTTATAAGACCCATCGCAAGACTGTAAATGTATAGCACAATATTGCGTAATGGTAGACACTTGATTGTTTATGCCTGCAACTTGTGATTTAACACTACGAATAGGTAAACGTAGCTTACCACAAAGGTTCTTTGTAATAAAATTTGCCGTGCTGCCATTGTCAAGCAAAATCCTGGCGCTGTGCGGCGTCCCAGATTGGTCCATGACTTTCACCAGTGCTGTGGAAAGCAATACATGATGGAATGAATGATCATGATTAGTACCGGTTAAGGTGATGTGTTCCTTATGAGTACTTTTATCTTCATCATGATTGTGCAACATTGTATTATGCTTGGTCTTACAATACTTGCAGTGTCCAAGTCGACAGGTTGTATCTGAATGACCTGGACGTAAACAATTCAAACAAAGCTTAAACTCCTTAGCCTTAGATAAGCGTGCTGCGGTTGTAAGTGATTTAAATTGTTCACAAGCAAAGACATAATGATTTTGTTTACATAAAGGACATGCAATAGTTTTAGTACTCTTACTTGTTGATACAGAAAAGGTTTTTGGCTTACTATGTGTCGAGTCTGGTTTAGATTTTAGTGCATTTTTCTCCTCGATCGATTCTAAAAGGTTACAACGGTTAGAAATAAATTTAATAAACATGTCTAATGGTGGAAAGTCGTTCAAAGAGTTTCTATGTTCCTCCCAATGCCTGCTAGTAATAGGATCCAATTTTGAAGCCATTAGATGTATTATCATTGCATCCCAGTGCTGTACTTGTTGTCCTAGTGTTGCCAACGAACGCAGATTTTTATTTGTTACATCCACAATTTGACGTAGGCCCTGACTACTCTCCTTATGTATAGGTTCAACATTAAATAAAGCCTGTATGTGGTTGTTGACTAATAATTGCTTATTGTCATATCTGTCGCATAACAATTGCCACGCATCATGATAATTGTCCCCTCTAATATCCAAACTTTTTATAACTAATGCTGCATTACCATTAAGAGATGAACGCAGGTAGTGATATTTGTTTATGTTATCTATAGTTTGGTCATTATGTACCAGTGAAACGTAGGTGTCTCTAAACTCCAGCCAATCCTTGTAGCCCCCGCTAAAGTGAGGTAAATTAATCTTCGGAAGTCTAACGTTACTATGTTTAGCACTATGTTGTTCACTGGAGCATACCTTAGACGCTAGCTGAGCGCGATGTTGTGTATCAAGCGCGCGGGCAGAGGCAAGCTGCTTGTAGTAGCTGTTCTCGAATTGCTCACGTTCAGCGAATTGCTCGTCGGGCTTTGCAGACAGGCACTCCAACTGACCCTGTAACTGATCATAGGAAACATATAAGGAAACCATCTTTTCAATTCTTGTTTCTAATTCGATAAGCTGTTCCTCACTCAGCTGTGCGCAAGACCTAGTGTTATTTAAAAATGTTGTGAACTGGGTAAGCTGTGATTTCAATGAGGCACGCTTTCTTGTGAGCTCTTTGAACTTAATTTCTTCAGCCATGGCTATATACGAAGGTAGCTTTAAGCTTTAAAAGAAAGAGAAAAATAACAAAGAAGAGATAAAAAGAAGGGAAGGAATAAGCTTGATGATATGCCTGCAATGTACTCAGCGGCAAACAGCTGACCGTTAAGGTGTTGCTATAAAAAACCGTTAGGCGTGAAAAAAAATCAACGAAGTGGGTACTTAATATTTAAATTAAAATTAATGTTAATTTATTAGAAAAACACTAAATACTCTAACTAAAGCACTAATTACTTTACTAAAAGCACTAATTACTAATTAAATAAGCACTATAGTAATGGGGTAACTTCAAATAAAATGGAACACAGACTCTACAAAGCAGTTAAAATTATTTAAATGAACGGACAACGGACAAAACAAATGATCACTAAATTACTAGTGGGATGATTTATGCACTATTTTATAATGATATGTATGTATGATACTATGATTAATGTCTACTGTATGATTCTAAGATCTAATGCACCATCTAACACTAAAGTAAGGAAATGTTAGTATGAAGTAAACAAATGTTAGTAAGAATATGGAAAGATCTCACGAAATCCTTTGATTGACTGCGAGTCCAAACTGAACGGTTTCTTGCTTGAATTCCTTTGAATTGGATGACGATGTTCTCGGGCTTTGCTTGAGCTGCAACGCTGCGAAGACTCAGCTATGATGACCACTGAAGAACTGTGTTCGCTCCGATGAATATGCAAGCTTCGTAATGATGACTGGAACACCAAGGCGAAAAGTCTTCTCCGTCTTGAACTCCAGATGGATAACGGTCGTTTTCAAATTTTTGAAAAACCGCTCGTCACTCCTGGTAACTTACTGGTCAGTTACACTGTCGATGGACCATAGAAAGGAGTGGAAGATATATCCTACAGGTGTTATGAGGACTAAAACAACCGGTAACAATTTATAATAAGCGGACTGTATAATGATAATGACAGAACGATTTTACAATATTTGAAGGACGTTATTAGACGTATGCGATCAGTATCGTGGACGATGACGCAGTGTCGTTGAGCCGCGGCCGGTGCGCCGACGCTGCTCCGCAGACCCCCCTCTCGGACCTGCTACCGCCCGCTGTCGCCCGGCTGCCCGGCTGTAGTGATGTTCTTAACAGTGTCACTACTAATAATAATGTAATGCTCAAAGTCGAACTTTTTTTTTTTATTGCTCCTGGTGAGGGAGCGCCTATACATTTATAATATTAGTAGGCGGTCTGTCTTAAATTAAGTATTCTCAGCGAATAATCTAATGCCGCGCACTTTTTGAAGGAACATCTTATAGAAGCATAGATCCATAAAACAGAAAATGGTTATTAAAAATGATAGGTAGGATTAACAATAGAAAACTAAATAATGAAGAATAGGTAATTCAACAAACATTATATTATGAATAACTTAAGAGTTTGAAAATGAGGGAAATGCTCGTATAACTACGAGTAATGCCATGATAATTTATTCGCTTTAATATTCCTATATTCTTATTCTAGTCATCGTAAATAATTAATAATTAGAAATAATTTGAAGGCCACCATAATGCGAATATGTATATTGTCCTTTAGGGTGCTTGTACACGGCGCATGTAACCCGCGCAAGTAAAGGTGCGGGTTACCCGCGCGAGTAACATGCGCAAACTACTTGATCAAGTTACCCGCGGGGTGCTTGTACACGGCGCATGCAACTCGCGCAAGTAAAGGTGCGGGTTTGCGGTTTACCCGCGCGAGTAACATGCGCAAGCTACTTGATCAAGCTACCCGCGGGGTGCTTGTACACGGCGCATGTAGCTTGAGCATGTTGAGGCACTTGCGCGGGTTACATGCGCCGTGTACAAGCACCCTTAGTAAACGTTCACTGCATACTGCATTCACTGATGTGTGTGTGAAGCGAATGGGTAAATCTACAGCTGACAGTCATGTAGTTGCGTGAAAATAGACCGTTCTTAGGTAGCATGAAAGTCTTGTATAGATTATCTGCGCCATTGCCAGTCAATTTCCATGAATATTTAAAACGTTAATGTCATGGGAAAGTTATTCACTATTAATAATTAGAATAGCAAACGATAGTAAAGGGAACCCTGACGATTATCGGCGCATTTGTAATAGTACATTGTTATCCAAGGAGTGAATGGTACTTATTTAAGACTATTGTCTACCGACCGCTCGTCCATACTAAAAGAGAAAACGTTTTTCTGCCCCTAAATGTTATCCTATCTCAATGATTTTTTAGAATGCTACTGACACAGTAAAAAACTAGGTTTATAGGTTTTCTTTTTTTCAAAATTTATAATAGTTTTAAAGTAACAGGCGCCTAAAAGTGACTATTTTTATGACAAAATCTTCATTGAAGTAAAACCTTCGTATTTTAAAAACAAAGAAGTTTTAGAAAAAAAGCAAAACATACAAACCTAGAATATAATATGCTGAAACGATTGACACCAGAATCTAAGAGATTGGACGTGATTTAGTATGTGAAAAACGTTTTCTCCCGAGAGACAAATTTCATATAAAAAATACTCACAATCAGTCGCGAGCTGCAACGCTCTCTATCGCACGATCGGGGGTTTTTCAACGCGCGAGAGGGACAGCACGAGTTTTTCAAAATACCTATTCTTTGAAAAGGCAGCTGCTATACAATCCTCTTAAGTCCCGACACAGGGTTTGGCGCCCGTAACGTAGTAGGGCGCTAGTACGTCACAAGCGCCATATTGGTCTTGCAGACCAGAGGATAGTTCGAGGTACTAAATAAGTAATTCACCCGAGGTAAACACTGTGCTTTTCATTACAAATATGAGGAAAGTAAAAATAAAAACATAAATTACTAGCTTTTTTTTTAGTGTGGTAATCATCGAATGAGTCCTCCTACCCCGGGCAGGGCGGGAGGGACTGTCATACTTGTATTGACTAAAATCCACGGTGTCCTTCAATAGCCCTTTATGTTCCGGGGTCACGGTGAGGAAATAAAATCCCGCGACCCCGGCAGGCTTTGGCCCTCTGAGAGGCGGCCCCGTCATTTTTGCTGACGTTCTTTGAGACGCGCGTGGGACACGACGCGCCGTCGACCCGGGCATGGTCCATGGTCGGACAGCGTGTTGCCCTTTACTCGCTGTCCGCATGCCCGCGCCTACGGTGGCCGGAGATCGTGTGCCGACGTCCGACGCCGCGGGCGTCTACCACTGCGGTTGGGGCGGAGGGAGGACGCTGTCCTCTCTCTTTCGCGACCTGCCTCCTCCTTCACGAGCATTGCTGCTTCGCAGAAGGAGGCGACCGCTTCCCACTCCGTCTCGCCCCGCAGCATGGCCGCAACCAATGCCGGGCGCGAGAGGTCTCCGGCTATCGCTAGCGGCGATAGCCGGAGACCATAAAGAAAAAATGAGCGTTGATCAGATCAGATTGTTGCTTTCCCGCATTTTTTTTTGTGTGTTCGTCCAGCTATATACTGCCAATATTTTTCATGTTTATAATGGCTTATGTTTAACTTACCACCAGATATAGTAACATATAACAGACAAAAATAGTAAATGATCACACTGAAACCCGCATTTTAATGTAAAATTATAACCAGTTTTAACATTTCGCTATCCTATTTAATCAAAATGACTCCAAATAAATCATTGTCAACCCTAAAGTAGTAAATGATCACCAAAATATGTTCATTAAAATATGTCATAACGAGGTGTAATTAAAAAAAAATCTACCTAAGCAGGATCGACGAAGCCCCACTTCGCGGGGCTTCTATTTCTGTGTACAAAGTAGTGTGGTTTAAAGGAACCTAACCAAACCAAACTTCGGGGTGTCCCTGAAATCTTGCTAAAGCGAGTTTTCGATTTGGTGCACATTCAGTATAGATTTGGTGATCATTTACTATATTTGGTGTTCGAATACAATTTGAAGTGTAGTAGCTAAGGGTATCAAAGTATTTTATGGTGGTCATTATATTTAATCCCGTTTATAATCATAAAAATAGCAAAGATTTTGCCGAAATCTATGTTATTTTAGAAAAATAGCCGAATCTAAATAATATTAAAGTCACGATATATGTAATTACATTCATAGTAGGTACTTGTTATTTTAATTTTAAAATTGCTGTAATTTAATGGCTGTTTATAAAGTTTGAACTTTGTTGAATAGAAATGTCAGAATAGTAGCAGTTTTTTTTTTCTTTTTGGCGGCTTTCGGTTGAAAGCGATTCTCCCTAAGCCTGCAATGGGTAACTTTCAAACGGCTCATCAGGCATGTAATGACTAACTGTCAGAGAATGCCTAATGAAAAATAAAATTGCAAGTTTGTCCGTTGTCAATAGGCATTGGCCTATTGATAACGGACAATCTTTTTGTTGGTCAATAAAGTGTATTTATAATGCCATGCAACTCGGAATTGCCATCATTCAATGAAAATGACATCTCAAAATCATGCTTTGTAAACATCAGATGACTGGACTGGGCTCGTTTAGGGTCAACCGAATCATTAAGTATTCCAGAAAAGAGCGAGGTAATCAAAACATACCCATGTTCTAAGCTTGCATCTAAACTGGGAACGACCACCTGTGTTCAAGGAAACCAGCTTTAAGAACGCTTTGACCACCTTTTCAAAAGATTCAATGCACAATGCATTTTCTCTTTTACTTAGGGTTGCTTCACACATGTTTCAAGGTGCGCAGATAGTCACAGTATGACAATAAAAGCTTACCAAATTTTCTCAGATGGCAATACATGGAATAACTGTATTGCCGACCGTTTGTAACAGGAGTAGACGGACGTTCCTGAGAGCGCTAAACTCGTGTTCCAGAATTGGGGCCCAACTCAATATACATTGTCATCGACACGATGAGAAGATAAAATATTATAATGTTGGTAGAAAAGCGTTCAGGAAAAATTACTTTGTTAATTTTTTGCAGCTGGAAAATAATTCAGCAACGATTCAGTAACCGTTCATCGATGACCGATTCCGATTCATCACTGGACTGTTCGTCGAAAAATCCGTTGTATAATAAATCGACATGTCGGCGAAAAGTTGATTTTTGAAAGATTCTGTCGATAAAACAGACAAATGAATCTTCTTGTCGACGAACAGTCCAATGATGAATCGGCCATCGATGAACGGTTGCTGAATCTTCAGCAATAGTAGAAGCCGAAAATGTGAAGTTAAATAGGTATGTGTTTGTATTTATTATATTTTTGGACTTGCCTTTTTTGTTGCGAATACTGCCTAATCGAATGGTCTGGTTGGCTACCAGAACAAGCGTGATCTAGCTCTTAGGCTAATGTCGCCTTTGCGCTTTTTTAATTTTCAACATTATTTAACCGTATTCTGTTACATACAGGGGGACTTATTGAAATAAAATCCCATAAATCGTTTAAAACGTATAATTTTAAAAAACTTTCTTTAGAAAAGATCTCTTATATTTTTTATCCTGAAAAGTACACCTGCATATGCAACCATCCTCATACTCAAATCCTATTGTATGAATACGACAAAGTGAAAACATATGCACACATACTTTTCTTCAGATTGCATAGCAAAAGAGATTAAATTGACATGTTCTGGTTTACGTACACATACAGTCAGACTGCAAGCGTAGCATACTATAACTTTTTTATATCATACTAGCGACCCGCCCTGGCTCCGCACGGGAGCAATCTTCTCGTGAATCACTCTATTTAAGTATTAAAAAAAAGGTATTTAAATCCGTTGCGTAGTTTTAAGGTCTAAGCAGACCTACATAGAGTAAGACAGCGGAAAGTGAATTGAAAAATAAAACTTGAGAGGTGTCAAGGGACACCCGGATGGAACGAAGTTACTGTATACACTCAACAAAAATAATCGTCGCGAATCTACTCCAGTCCAGTCCGGTCCGGTCCGGTCCGGTCCGGTCCGGTCCGGTCCGGTCCGGTCCAGTCCGGTCCAGTCCATTCCAGTCCAGTACAGTCCAGTCCAGTCCAGTCCATTCCATTCCATGGTAATAAACACATTACCCTCCTTTGCGTCGCGCAGTCGGATAAAAGTGTCGTGACAACACTTTTCGTAAGAATTTCCGTCCAGCCCCCTTCACAACGCGCGTTATGGAACTTCGTTCCAATAACCCACTACGCCCCTACAAATCCAGAGGTACACAGACACGAGTCCACGGAAACCAAAGTCGTAAGGTATCGGAGACTTGCGTCGCGTTTTGTTCGAAAGGCCTTATTCATAGGGGAGGTAAGCATACCCGTCTTACGGGTAGCCCGCCTAAAACGGGTATGCATGTTAAATTACGCGTCGTTCTTGGTAATGAGAATTTGTGCGTGCAGGACACGGCTCCTCATAGGGAAGCGCTCATCACATTCTGGAAAGGGTTTTGGTATAGAACAATAGATATCCCGTGATGTCGTCCGAATGGATGTGGACGTGTTTGCTTACTAGGATGGTTCCGATTTTTGTTGAATATTTATTGTACTAAAACGGGCAAAAAAGAACCTTTTTTAAAAAAAAAGGAACTGACGCCAAAAACAATAAAAAAGAGTAAATATTTTTTCTACGGAAGTCGGTGACAAAAAACTTAATGAAGTAAGAAGCAAAGCCGACTTCCGAAAGAAAAGTTATTTTATACATTTTGGTCGGTCCTTTTTTGAGCAGTACAATAATTATTTTCCTTGGTTTTGGTGTTTTTATGGAAGAAATAGTCCATGCGATATTTCGACGTAAACATCGTAAATATTACGGTGTTACTTTCAAAGTGTTGAATAATTTTCTTCAAAGAATTAGAATATTGTAAGGTACTTTTGCTCGCGCAAGCGTGTCGATTTTATTGATGCAGAATACATGGGTTTCTTCTAATAAGATTTTTTAGTAGCCACGGAATCTTTTGCACCTGTTCGATAGTAAGCTACCTAAACCTATAAAAACAATATGGGATTTCAACATAATATTTATTACGTTTCAAAATGTTATTATTGAAACTAGTTAGCTATTCGCAACAGACTGTTTTTATTCAAAAATATAGAACACTGTCACACATAGTATATGGCATTCCTAGTTGCTAAGAGGAGGTTCAATATCCTTTTAATTTTGATATGGGTAATTACTAACACCCCCACTTATCAAAATAAGCAAACATTACTTAGATACAACACCTAACATATGCATGAACTTATAATGCTTAATATGACACAAACCCTTAGTCAAAATGTCAGCAGGCATTTCTTCAGTAGGAAGATATTTAATTTTAATGATGTTATCATTAATGACATCTCTTATATAATGATAACGCACATCTATATGCTTTGACCTGTTATGACCCTGTTGACTAGAGGCCAATTTCATAGCACTTTGATTATCACAATGTAAATGAATTACATACAAATTCCCAGTAATGTCATGAATTAAATTCCTTAAATAAACAGCTTCTCTGGAAGCTTCTGACATAGCTGCATACTCAGATTCAGTACTGGATAAACTAACTGACTTCTGTTTACGGCTTTGCCAGGAAACTGCTGACCCTGACATCATAAAACAGAATCCTGTATAGGACTTCCTATCTAATGCATCAGATGCCCAATCACTGTCTACAAAACCTTGTAAATCCATGTCATTATTGGTATACTTTAAACAATAATCTTTAGTACATTGTAAGTATCTCAATACTCTTTTTGCATAATTATAACAACTTATATTATAACAAGTATTAAACTGGCTGAGATAGCTTACAGCATAGGCAATGTCTGGTCTTGTTAGTACTGCCAGATACATTAAACTACCTATAAGTTTTTGGTAAGGAACATTAGGTAAACATTCTGTAGATTTTTCTACATTCAACTTTGGTTCAATAGGAGTACTTTGAGTTTTACAATCAGACATCTGGAATCTTTCAACTAATTGTTCAATGTACTGTGTTTGATCAACAGTTATTACATTTTTATCTTTGTTTACATTTATTCTCATTCCTAGATACTGTCTAACATGACCCAAATCCTTCAACTTGAACTCTTGACCCAACAACTTTTTCAAGTTTTCAGTTTCCCTGTCATTATTTGAAAAAATCAAAAAATCGTCTACATATAATCCAATGATTATTTTAACTTTACCCTTGGTTCTTGCAAACAAACACGGTTCATATTGACTGTTATTAAAACCTAATTTACAAAGACAATCTTTTACTTTCTCATACCATGCTAGAGAAGACTGCTTTAAACCATAAATCGCGCGTTTTAATCTTAACACATTTCCCCCACTTTTGTTTGCAAACCCTTCAGGTATTGACATGTAAATCTTTTCTTTTAAAACACCATTTAGAAAAGCAGTAGTTACATCCAAATGTGTAATACTCATTCCCATTTTAACACTAAGAGCAAACAATAATCTAAGAGTGGAATGACGAACTACAGGTGCAAAAGTCTGATTATAATCTACACCTGGCTTTTGCGTAAAGCCTTTGGCCACAAGTCTAGCCCGGTACCGCACATTATTGTCTACATCAAACTTTTTAACTAACACCCAACGACACTTCACTACAGTAACATCACCTGGGTTTTTGACGAGCTCCCACGCGTCATTATCCTCGAATGACTGCAGCTCATCAGCCACAGCACGCCTCCACTGCTCCTTCTCAGGCCCTTCCAGAGCCTCTGAGAATGAGATCGGCTCAGATGCTGAAACAGAACTAGATACGCACATATTGCTATAGCCATACCGCTCTGGCTTTTTCCTTTGCCTCTTTGTATTTACGCAAGTCTCTATATCTGGAACCAATGTTGTATGGACCTCCTGCACTTTACTTGGTGGTAGTTCATGAAATGTTTCTTCACCATCAGTGTATACTGAAGAACTGTCACTCTGATCCTCTACTTCTGGAACACATGATGCCCCCACTGAATCGGTGCTCTCTTTCTCCACACTGATCTCCGGTGTTTCCACGCTTTGCTGTGCTGTCTCATTTGGTATCCATATAGCTTCCTCACTGGTTGCTATATCACTTGTCTCGCCTTCTAATACAATGACATCCCTGCTGGTGATAATAGTGTTTTTGATAGGATCAAACAACCTGTATCCTTTCACATCCTCTCCATATCCAACTAAGATGTGCTGTGTCGCTTTCTTATCCCATTTTAGTCGTTTCTGCTTGGGGACATGTACCATCACTTTACTTCCGAACAATCTGATGTGACTGAGGTTGGGTTTTGACCCATACCATAGTTCATAAGGGGTCTTCGGTACTCCTGACACAATGGACCTATTTTTAAGGTAAACAGCAGTATTGGCCGCTTCCGCCCAAAATCTCTTGTCCAACTTTGCATCATACAAAAGACATTTGCCTTTTTCCACCACTGTGCGATTAGCTCTTTCGCAAATACCATTTTGTTCGGGTGTATAACAATTCGTTTTCTGGTGAATGATACCATATTGTTTTAAATAATTTTTAAATTCTTTACTACAGTATTCAAGTCCATTATCTGTGTGAAAAATCTTTATTTTTTCTCCTTTTTGGTTTTCTACCATCGACTTAAACTCTTTAAATCTAGCTAAAGCTTCACTTTTCTGTTTGAGG
This sequence comes from Agrotis clavis, assembly GCA_954870645.1. Classification (NCBI taxonomy): domain Eukaryota; kingdom Metazoa; phylum Arthropoda; class Insecta; order Lepidoptera; family Noctuidae; genus Agrotis; species Agrotis clavis. Next base: position 27,364,431 of record OX940917.1, on the reverse strand, counting down.
AAATAGATGAAAGTCATTCTACTATAATCATCTATGAAGAGCATGAAATAATAATAATAATAATAATAAATTCATTTATTGACATAAGTAATTACATATACAGTAATGAATTCCCTAACACCTACGCTAGTAAAAACTGTGTTGTAGGTGTTAGTGTCTTCCCCTTTATAAAGTGACAAAATTTTATGTCTGACAGAATTAATTTAACAAAAATAGAGAGAGAAAACAAAATAAACAAAAAAAATAAGATAAAAATGCGGAAGCTAATAAACAATAAAATTAGGTATCAAGCGTGCTGCCATGTGTATGTTGTGTGTATACGTGTGTGTGTGGGTGTGTCTGTGTGTGGGTGTGTGTGTGTGTGTGTATGATGGTAAGCATACATTAAGTTTTCAAAACATTTTCTACTTCATTATAATCTAAGGTCTTTAGCCAATTAAATATGACCATTTTAAATTTGTTGTTATTTAACCTGTTTATTTTCAGAATTTTATTACATTTATTATAGGTATGCGGAGCTAGATAACAGTAGTATCTTCTAGCAAATTTTGATTTGGTACGAGGTATAGGGTAGTACTCTACGCGCTTTCGTGATATGGGTAGGTAAGGTACAACTCGTTTGTGGTATCTTCTTAGTATTTCGTATAAGAATATCTTCCTGACTGATAAGACCCCTGCTAGTTCATACACTGAGGATGTAGGATGTCGAAATGGTAAGTATAAAAGTACTTTAAGAACCATCCGCTGTGCTCGCTCGACTCCAATCATGTGAGTTTTTGCCGCACCTCCCCAAGCGCAAATGCAATATCTAATAATGCATTCGCACAAAGCTCGGTAAGTTTGAACAAGTAGAATATTATCTGCTACTGTGCGTAAGTTTTTAAATATATATACTAGTTTTCTTATTCTAGCCATAGTCGACAATATATGCATAGTCCAAGCAAGTTGGTCATCTAACGTTACTCCCAAGTACTTCACAGTGTTTACTTGAGATAGCGTTGCACAGTCACAGCTGGTATGGATCTCTCTTCTATTGCAGGGGAATGTATGTATTTGTAAATTGTGCGATTCAGTAGGTTTCCCTACAGATGTTTTACTAAAGCATACATACTTCGTCTTGCTAGTGTTTAGCGAAAGAAGGCTATTCTCCAACCAGGTGGTCACCTTCGCTAAGCCTGTCTCAGCTAGTTTATGGACAATGTCCCAGGTGTGACCATGAAAGATCAACACCGTGTCGTCGGCAAACATTAGTAGATCCATGTGAGGCAAGGTGGCAGCCATCCTACATAGGCTATTGATATATATGAGGAATAATGTAGGCCCCAACGTGCTGCCCTGGGGAACGCCATATTTGCACATGGATTCGGCACTTTCATAGCCAGCTACTCTAACACGTTGGGACCTACCCGTCATATAGTCCTTAAACCATTCCAGCGCAAGCCCCCTTATACCAACGCTTTCCAAACGCGACATAAGTATTTTGACAGATACGGTATCAAAAGCTTTTCGGAGGTCTAGAAAGACCCCAAGACATTTTTCCCCCGCATCTAGATAGGATACAAGTGTTGATGTCAATGCCAGAACTGCATCCTCGGTTGACTTTTTCTCACGGAACCCAAATTGAAAGTCGCTTAGCAGTTTGTTACTTTCAAGGTATTTCATAACCCTCCTATTGACGATTTTTTCTAGGATCTTGGACAACACTGATAGAAGAGAGATGGGGCGATAGTTGCTTGGCTCATCCTTGTTTCCAGATTTAAAAATAGGGCAGACAACCGCTTTTTTAAAAATTGACGGGAACCTGCCAGTTGACAGGCTAAGATTACACAAATATGTTATTGGTTCTGTAAGAGAAACAATATTTCGTTTGAGAATTTCCGATGTAATTTTATCCCTTCCGGGCGCAGCGTGCGATCTTAGCCCTAGAATAATACCCCTCACTTCATAGGGATCTGTAGGCATAAAAGACATAGAATTTGGAGGTGAGGAGGTATACGTGTTAGCCACTTGCGAAAGTTCCTGTTCAGATCTATCCATCCTAACAAGTAAGTCATTAGCTAATGCTTCTCCAACTCCAGTGAAAAAGTTATTGACCCTCCCCAGAGACTGTGTAGGTGAGGTGTCAATATCCAGTAGTTCAACAATGGGTTCTTTGTTTTTCTTTATGTCACAGACTTCTTTAATCACTTCCCATGTTTTCTTTATATTACCTTTGTTTATCTTTAGCTTTTCTTGATAATATTGTTTTTTTAAGTTTTTTATGATAAAATTACACGTATTTCTGTACTTTTGATATTTAATTTGTAGGAGCATATCGTCTGATGTCTTTACTGCAGTTTTGTGTAATCTATCTCTCTTTCTTATACATTTGAGTACTCCTTTTGTTATCCATGGTTTTAATGGCCTATATCTATTCGATTTTTTGATAACACTGGTATTATTCGTAATAATATTCGTTAGTCTTGTCGCTAGTATTTCCGATGCAATATTGATATCAGTAGATGTATAGAGATTTTCCCAAGATTCTTCATTGAGTTGTTTTGTTATCATGTCATAGTCTATCGTTTCTTTGTTGTACATAACACTTTTTTTTTGTATTTTGGAGCTATTAATAAGTAAGAGTATCGGGCAGTGGTCCGTTATGGGCTGTTCAAAAACTGCAGTTTTCCAACGGTATGAGCATTTTATCATGAAATGATCAATACATGTTTTGATGCGAGTTGGTTTGTCAATGCCTGATCGCAATCCATGCATAGCCATCAGATTTAGGTACTCTTGGGCTACACTAGACCGGTTTTGTGATAAAATATCAATGTTTATGTCTCCGGTAAAAATGACGTTCTTGGTTCGACATTTACATAAAATACTATCGAGTGATTCCAAATAAAGATTAGGATTTTTAAAACTAGGTGGTCTATAGGAACAAATAATTGTGTAGTCAGGCTTAATAGTGACAATTAAGCAGTTTCCTTCAATAAGCTTAGGCTCATAAACACAAGCCACGATATCGCTGCGTACGTACACCACCACACCATCGTTTTGGTTTATGCTAGTCTGAGTCCAATATTTGTCATAGTTATTCATATTTGGTGGAGGATTATTCAAATTTGTCCAACACTCGGATAATACAATAATATCTATACGCATATTTAGCGCGGAAATAAAAGATACCAGAAGGTCAAAGTTACAGTTAATACTTCTAATGTTAATGCTAATTATTGTCATTGAACTACGCGTTTGAAGATTATAGTCTAATAGATCCGGGCAAATACTGGTGTCATTAATATATATACATTCAATTGGGTCAGCCAAGTCTATTTGTTCTGTTATGTTTATATTAACGTTGTGATCGAATTTTAAAAATTAAAATGGAATTGCAGCGACGTCAAGAAGAATACCATTATTAATACGAGTACGAGTGCATAGATAATACCTTGTAATACTTCTGTAATGTAGAAAATACAATAAAACAAATGTAAATATATGCATTAAAATCTGATGTAATGTGTTATGTAAAATGTGATTGATAGTAGTTGTTAAATGTAATGATTTTGTGTATTGTGTAAATAGGGATGTAGTGTACTTTGGCTTTGGAGTGTTGACATGCACGTACAAAAATATAAAATTCAGAAGAGAAAAACTTAAAACTATGTTATATACTGAAATGTTAACAAGGCATGCAGGTTTCAGACGAAGCATCAATTTTTCAGGTCGGGCGCGTTGTTGGATGTTCATCAATGTCTCTAGTCATTTCTCTTGTTGTTTCAGACTTTCGAAATCGGATTCTTGTGTTATTCTCTTTGCCGGGGCTCCGTCTTCCTTTTTTATATACACTTTGCCATGTGACGTCCAGTGATATGTATAAGCGTTTAGTTTCGCAAATTCCCTTGCCTGATAGAACAGCTTCTTGGCTTTAAGGGTAAGGCTCTCAGAGATAAATATAGGGCTGTTTCCCGCTATTTTGATGTGTGCGCTGTTTAGTCGGTTAGTCTTGTGGTCGCGGTTATACTTTTTAATGTTTGTGAGTAGTCTGTCCTTAGTTATAGTAGATACGAATTCGGCTGTTATAGGCCCATCAGTTTGGGGTTTTTTGCTACTATTAAGACGATAAACGTCTCTGAGCTCACTCGCTTGTATTTCAGTACTCACAGCTATTCCCAGATTTTTGACAATTGCTACAAGGTCATCCTTAGACTCATTGGGGGTTTTAGGCACATTACGAATTTCTAGGCTTGATGATTTTGCGTTCCGTTCCATGGTCTCGACTTTTTCCTCTAGAGATCCAATATACTCATACGCACTTTTCTTTATCTGCTGCCATTTAATGAATTTACCTCCATTGGTCCACACAAATCACTGTGTATACGATGACATGGTTTTGTACTTCGTTCACCAACATGAGAAAATGGCAACCTCATCTGCTTTCCCTCACAACAAGTGGTACATTCTGCTTTTGTTATGTCAAACGAACCATCATAGGACAAACCATCCACGATGCCATTTTTCATTTTATTCATATCTTGACTGTTGATATGAGCCAGCCTCCTGTGCCATAATCTTCCGGTTACTGCAGGTGCTGCCAATGCGTAATTCGGCGACTGCAACCTCAGTTTATAAACACCATCAGTTAAATCAGCTATCGCAACTAAAGCATCACTTCCGTCATAAATATAACAATGCTTTTCTTCAAATACAACTCTGTTGCCATTCTTGATAAGCTCACTAACTGATATTAAATTTGTTGTCAAACTTGGCACGCATAACACATTTTTGACAGTAATGTGACATTTCAAATCCGAAACTATGTCAACATCTCCGGTACAATCAACAAACAGTTTTGATTCGTTAGCAACGATGATTTCTGGTAAACATGGTGATAAGTTTATGTTTTTCAACCAATTCTTGTTTACAGTCATATGCGCACTTGCTCCACTGTCGACGTACCATTCCGTCTTGTTAAACTTCCCGTTTATAAAAACAACATTAAAAACACATTTATTTGATGTTTTCTTCAATAACGGGCATTGATTTCGATAATGTCCGCTACTCTTACATTTATAACAAACCACTTCTTTTTTAGTTATTGTTTTCGTCTCCGTCTTGTTGTTTGACGTACTTGCACTGTTATTGTTCTTCTGCTTAGTGTTGCTCGTATATTTATTTTTCGCTACGAATGCAGCTCCACTAGCTCCAGACTCATTGGTAACTTCCATGTCAATCAACTTTGACTTAATAACATCAGCAGTTATCGTTATACCTGAATGTTCGATAGCCATTATCATCGGAGAATAATGATCAGACAAACCAGCTAATAATAAGGATCCCACCCATTCATCGGTTATTGTAAATCCTGTGCCATTTAACCGTTGAGCTGTTTCGACGATTTGTGTGATGTAGATAGCCATCGAATCACAACTTTCCAATCTTATTGAAATCAAATGTCGAAGTAAGGTTATCTTCCTCGAGAAACCGGAGTCGTCAAACATGGTTTTCAACTTAGACCATAATGCTGCTGAACTTTCCGTATTTCTGATATGCACGTACAAACTGGGGTCAATTGTCAATATTAGTTTTGCCTTGGTTTTTGCATCTTCAACTGGCTTGATTTCGAAACCGGCCACCGGTTTGATGTAACCGTCCATGCCATCCAAGACCAGTAAGTTTTGTGCCGCAAAACACCATTCATCATAGTTCTCTCTCCCTTTTAATTTCGGCACACTTGCAATGTAATTGGAGTTCATGTTTCCGCGAATTAACTAGCACAATTTTATCTTTTTAAACGTAAAAAATCTGATAAAATCGGGAGAAGCCCATAACCTATTGAAACTAGTTAGCTATTCGCAACAGACTGTTTTTATTCAAAAATATAGAACACTGTCACACATAGTATATGGCATTCCTAGTTGCTAAGAGGAGGTTCAATATCCTTTTAATTTTGATATGGGTAATTACTAACAGTTATTAGTGTTTTATAAGGTTGACCCTCTGCCTAAACCTTCAGGGATAACAAGCTATGTAAGCTACACATGACGTCTAACTCTTTTCAGTCATTAGTAACAATTTTTAACTATTCTTTCGTATCTCAGAAATTATCCCATAGACGTAATATCGGGATAAAAAGTAAGTATCTATTTACCAAATCCGTTCGGCCGTTTCTGTGCGAAAGAGTAACAAACACATAGACTTACATACAAACTTTCGCATTTATATTTTATGTATGGTCTATGGATTTAAATAATTTTCGTAGACAAAACTTTCTTCCGCAGTGGTAGGCGCCCGCGGCGTCGGACGTCAGCAGGCGATCTCCGGCCACCGTAGGCGCGGGCATGCGGGCAGCGAGTAAAGGGCAACTCGCTGCCCGACCATGGACCATGCCCGGGTCGACGGCGCGTTGTGTCCCACGCGCGCCTCAAAGAGCGTTAGCATAATGACGGGGCCCCCTCTCAGAGGGCCAAAGCCTGCCGGGGTCGCGGGATTATTTCCTTACCGTGACCCCGGAACATAACAGGCTACTGAAGGACACCGTGGATTTTAGTCAGTAGAAGTCTGACAGTCCCTCCTGCCCCGCCCGGGGTGGGAGGACTCATTTGATGATTTTACCACGATAAAAAAAAAAGACAAAACTTTCTTAACTAAGTAACAAATAAATATAATTTTCTGGAAAAATCAAGTCAAAAAACTTGCTCGAAAAAAGGTGTTTAAACAACATATTATTCAATGTTATAACATATCGAAGTAAAAAATTAATTGGAGATGTTATCAAATACATTAAATAGTGCCCGACGGTGACATGGCAACCAGTGATCGATTGTAAAGCTACTAGCGCCCAACGTGAGTTGATAAATGTTTTCACACTTGTACGAGTAGAATGTCTATGTAATACACATTTCTGAAATTGTTATCCAACATTTGACCGTACATATTTTCAGTATTGAATTAGATGCTTATCATGTCTCAAAATAAACGTACACTGAATTAAAATTATACTGATATTTCTAGGCGCCTGGTATTTTAATGGGTTATCTATTATTATTTTTTTTTTTCATTTATGTTCAGTCGTTTTCAGGTGAATACGAGGCCATCCTCTTTTTTTTTGTTGTGGTTTAATCATCTAATTAGTACACCCACCCAGGGCGGAACGCGAGGGACAGTCAGACTCGTACTGATTAAAAACCAGTGTTCCTTCAATGGCCCTTTAAGTTCTAGGGTCACGGGTACCTGATGAGACAGTCCCGCGACCCTGGCAGTGGCCACCCTCTTGCTCTGGTGTTAAAGTTAACTAAGCAGCCCCTGGGAACACCGCAGGCCTGTAACTATGAGTTACATATTTATTATTACATATTATTTATATAAGTCCAGGTTCCCTAACGATGTTTATGTCAGTGATGTCCAAAATATGCTTAGAAAGTAGGTACATTTGAATTGAAAAAGACACACTCTATGAACTTGCATGAGGTTTATCATGATGCCACTAATCCTCCAGGTCGTCAGGACTATTTTAATAAAATAATGTAGGTACATGAACTTTTATTTATATACCTACAATCTACATACTTGACTATATATAAATACTAAAATTAAAAGTAAAATATTTACTAAAATGACTAAATTAAAACTAAAATTAAAATTTACAGGGTGTCAAAAAATTCATCCACATCGCTGTCAATGGGAAAAGTGCCCGAACGCTGGCAGTACATTAGATTAGGGTGCTAAAAAAAACCCAGTTCCGACAGAAACGAGTTGTATCTCAAATTAACAATAGTTTAGTGTAATAAAATAATAACCGGGTACGATCGTGATCCTTATTGGCAAACATATAAAAATTGATATACCTAATAGTTTTGTTATTCATTCGCCCATAGGAAAAGTACTTTGTAGAAGTAGTTTGTTCCCCTATTTCTCAAACACGCCTTTACTGATTTGGAAAATTCAAAAGAACATTATTTTTTGTGGACCTACTTAGAAAATTTTTTTTTCTGTCATGTTCATTATAAAAGGATGCCCTTTCAAAAAAAAAATTTTTAAATCGGCCCAGACGTCTTTGAGAAATGGGGAAAAATACTACTATTTCTAACTACTTTTATATGGACGACTGCATAAAAAAGCTGGCAATTTTTAAATATTTGCCAGTAAGGATCATGATCATTCCGGTTATTATTTTATTACACTATACTATTGCTAATTTGAGATACAACTCGTTTCTGCAAGAGCTGTTTTTTTTTTCTATGAAGCTTGAGCATTCTCCTTTTACGTAATTTCATAAATTTTTGTTTTACGTAACATAAAAAAACGAGTCATAATTATATTTTTCGCTAAACTAACTGGCGTTATCAGATTTTTCCTGAGAACTTACCTAATATTTTCACATCCCTGCTTACTGTAATACACTTATCTAAAAGTTTTAATCGCATCTTCATCCGATCTACTGGCTTGAAGAGTAACTAAGTTAAGCAAGGGTAACGTCCATCGTACGTCAGTTTAACTGGAAGTTACCGCTAACGTTAGTTATCGCTGTTGGCGATAGTCGGCTGTTGAACCTGTATTAGATTACAGCTGTGAAGACCTAGCATGAAAGTATTTAGCCGTACAGCGTACTCGTACAGTTACGTTGTTCTAGTATGAAGAAGAGTTTGCTAACGCCATAATGTGACTTCATGCACCTTTTTCACTTAGACGGTTTTAAATAAACTATTATCAAATGAAAATAACTCTAAAAATGATAATAAAGACATTAATAACTATATAAATATATATACTAACTAGCACTCCACCCGCGACTTCGTCTGCGCGTGTTTCTAACTTCGAACTCAGTGAATTTAATTCCCGCTCACCCTCTTTATACTTTTGGAAAATCTAAAAATGCTCTAGTAGTTTCGGAGCAATTCATATTAAATACAAACAAACAAACAATCAATCGTAGTAGACAAACTCGATTCCGATTTTCACCCCGCTAGGGGTTGATTTATGAAATATAAATAAATACGCATCTTTTATTTGATTGAGAGATAATTTATGCCCTGACTCCATCGAAGCAAGCAGTAAAATCTTTCCCTTAAAACTTAATCACCCCTTTTCACCAATTTAAAGGGTGATTTTCGAAAAACCTAAAACTGAAGGTAAGTTATAAAAAAACTAATAATGACTATCTTTTTTATTTACTTACACTCATATTCTTACCAAGTTTCAAGTTTATAAACCTAACGGTGCGTACAGACTATGTAACATAACATGTTATATAATATTGTTATATAACATTTATCATAGTGTGGTCATGTTATATAACAATGTTATATAACATTTTACATACATTTATAGTGTTATATAACATTGTTACATGGTCTGTACGCACATTTAGGAATAAGATTTTACATAAAGAGGTTTTCACCCCTTTTCACCCTCTTAGAGGTAGATTTTCGTAAAATCCTTTCTTGATGCTCACCTACATTATAAACTGCAACTACCATCCAAAATTTTCATTCATTCAGGTTTCTACGTTTAGTGGTTTAATATCCTCCCCTTAAACGTTGAATATCCCTTTTCACCAACTTGAGGGGTGATTTTTGAAAAATCCAAAAACACGTGTTTGATTAATTCTTATCTAGTATATTAGTACTGATTTTCACATTAATCAACTCACGCGTTATGATTATCCCATACAAACTTTGACATCGTCTAGATTACCAATGGAACCCTCCATTAGACGATGTTAAAGTTATAAATAAATAAAATAAAAAAGCTTTTATTAATTCCTTACAAGTCTCATCTCATGTTTAAAAAATATGTTTCACTATTAACAATATTAAAAAATTGTATTAGTATGTGTTAGTAAATAAGTGAATTAAAAACTTTAAAATCTATTTGTTTGTATTGTGTCTTACCGCCGTATCTATAAACAAGTAAAAAGTTTTACTTGAGTAAATGTCATTTAATTATGAGACGATTTTTAATAAGTAGTTTTATAATTGCCTGAAGTTTGAACTGTAAGAATATAGAATATAACTTAGCTTTCTTTTACGGTACCCACTTTGTTAAAATTCAGGTCTATTGCTTAAAAAAAATTGCACAAGTAATTGCTTAAGCTAAAGAAATTACTTTCACTTGACTATAGATACGGCTGTTAGTATTAGCGTTAATTGTGTTTTTATTCTACGTAATCTGCCCTGGCCCAGCAGTCTGGTTTCCAGCAGTTTTCACAATGTCGTCAAAGTCAAATTATGTTAAAGTTAGTTTTAAAAAAATAATACAGCCAATCTTTTTAATTTACTTGTGTTCTTATTTGTGGCAAGTTTCAAATTTATAAACCAAAGGAATAAGATTTTTCATACAACTCCCTTAGAGGAGGATTTTTGCAAAATCCCGTCTTGTGGCTTTCCTACATGGTAGACTGCAACTGCTGTCCAAAATTTAAGTTACTGTGCTTAGCGGTTTCGGCTGTAGTCGAGTCTTAATAAAAAACCCTGTTCTTTTATATAATTAAATAGATTTGCTAAATGTTACTTTTAAGTGACAGTTTAAGGTCATTGACACTACCCTTTATCATTGAACTGACATAGTATTTAAGGCGTTTATTGTATAGAAAATAAAAATACAACTCAAGGGTACGACCGCGTTTTTCTTTTCATCTTTTAAGCCATTGTCAAACAGACAGGCGAAGCGTTTGCGATCCGAAGCGTTTTTATTTGAATATAATATATATTACGGAATCGTTTGAATCCAGTCACATAGAAAAGCGAAAGCGATCCGATAGTCTATGTGACTGGCTTCAAACAATTCCATACATTCCAAACAAAATCGCTTCGTTTCGCGATCGCCACACCTGTCTCTTTGACAATAGCTTTAAGGTATTTTACTGAATAAATAAAATGAAAATCTGTTTAGTCCGTCAGTTAGAATATTGAAGAAAAATAGACACGTATTTCTTTTTTTGTTTATTTTTTAATCAATGAATATTGGCTTGTGACGTCACAAAGCTTGTTAAATTGTACTGACCGAGTGACGTTTTGTAATTTATAGAAGCGTTGTATCTTCGTCAGCGTTGGTTTACGTAACAAAAGAAAAATACGGGTCTAATATTTTTTAGGGTTCCGTAGTCAACAAGGAACCCTTATAGTTTCGCCATGTCCGTCCGTCCGTCCGTCCGTCCGTCCGTCCGTCCGTCTGTCCGCAGTTTAGTTCAGAGACGCCCAGTACTAGAAAGCTGTAATTTGGTGTAATTATACGGATTTGTTGTGCCGAAAAAGTGGTAAAATAAAATCTCGTTAAATATTTTTTTTAGGGTACCTCCTGTACACGTAAAGTGGGGATGTTTTTTTTATTTCTCGCGTACCCCTTAGTGTGGGGTATCATTAAATAGGTCTTTAAAAAATATTGATAGTTTCCATTAACAATTTTTTGATAAAAAGATTCGTTTGTGAAATATTAAGCTTTAAAGTGCTAATTTTTGTTCGACTCGAGTGTCCCCCCCCTCTACCAGCTAAACGATTATGTTTGGGGGTGTGAAAAAATTCACAATAGTAGTATATATAACGAAGTTTGAAGGAAAATTATCGTGACTAAGTAGGCTTTACAAGTTTACGAGTAATAGTCGACCAACTTATAAAACGTACTTGGATAGCATATTTTCCTAAACAAAATGTATCGCAGAACATGTTCTTCAACTGCAAATGTAAGTTTGTAAACTTTATTTTTACAGCTGTAATAGGTGGGTATTGTTTTGGGGATAGGTAGGTTTTTATTGTCAACTATTTTTAACTAACTTCAAAAAAAGGAGGAGGTTCTCAATTCGTCGTAATCTTTTTTTTTATGTATTTTCCCCGATTTCTAAAAGACGCCTGGACCGATTTTGAAAATTCTTTTTTTTTAAATTAAATTCAGCGAATCAGTTTAATTAGTTCGCATAAGTATTTTGATGGGCAACTACGGAACCCTACACTGTGCGTGGGCCGACACGCACTTGGCCGGTTTTAATAATATATTTCGGAATCATTTTTTTGAGTAGGTAAATGTTCCTATTATCGTCAAAGTTCCTGTTTACAGAAACGTGAAAAGTCGTGCTAGGGCCTCAGAGGCCTTACCACGAGCTCTTAAGGTCAAACAAGTCAACATTTTTTCCATAGAAACTTCGTTGGGGTTTTACTCCACTATTTGACAAGGTACATCCAAAATTAAACATGGTATCGTTTTGTCTCATTATTAATTTTGTCTGTACGGAAGCAGAATTGTAAAATATGAAGCTATTAAAAAGTTACGAGTTTCTAAAGATTCGTTTTTTTGCTAATTTTAACACAACTTTAGGTGTAAATTAGAAGCAAAAAAGCATCAAATTTCCAAAACGAAGTCCGTACCGACACAGCAAATTTATCGAAGAAATTAATAAATTTTATTTGAAATTAATTGGTGCAGTGGTTTTTTCATAAAACCCCAACTTCCAAAGGCTTTTTCGTATTTCTTTACGCGCGCCTTTTACTCTGAATGATCGTGCATCTCACTGAATAAGTTTTCCCCTGTTTTCTCCACGGGGGGATGACGCTCGCGCACACATGAACAATATGGCTCGATTTCCGGTGAAATATCATGGTTTTTGACCATGCCTGCCAGTGAGTTCGAGCTCGCAACTAGCGCCGCCTTAACGCGATCCAGTTTAGGCTGTGGGAAAGAGACAGAGCTATACAAGTCGTCTAGTGCCATCTCTTTCCCACAGACTAAACTGGATCGCGTTAAGAGCTCGTGGTAAGGCCTCTGGTCCTACAAAGAGAGGCCCGAGTGCAAAGGCATGACATTAACTTCTTGAATAGAAAAGTCATTTTACATCAAACAATTTGATGAAAATAAATGCTGATAACCAGAAATAACTTGTAGCCTAATCAATTTCTAAACAAATCTAAGCAGAATAATTCTGAAGCGAAGATAAATACAGCGTCTTGTTTCACGTCGCCTATTTTTTTACATTATAAAATATGTGCTAATCGCAAAAAAATAATAATGCCTTCTTACTACAATAAAGTTAAATATCGGTTGAAAACTCGTCTAAAATAACTGTCAACTGTAATGCCGGGTCCAGACTGGTGTAATGCGTAAATGTAATCCACCTTGTAATGTAACGCGAATTCTAAAGTGTGGACGGCACACGAGTGTTATATGTAATGCTCATAGTGCCGTCCACACCTAGAATTCGCGTTTCACTACAAGATGGATTACATTATACGTTACAACAGTCTAGACAAGGCTCGGGCAGTCATCGGGTTTAAAGCTACCCTGAAAATTTCAGCCTGCCAGCTTATCGGGAAATGCCTCAAAGCCTGTCCGCCATATTGGATTTAAGTCACGTGACAATTTTTTTCGTACTCCTGACAGCAAACCCTTTCATTTGATATCCATATAAATCATAGGGGTGCATTTCAAATAGCCTGTCTGCCATCTTGGACGTCCGCCATATTAGATTTAAGTCACGTGACTATTTTTTTTGTATTTCTGACAGCAAACCCTTTCATTTGATACCCATATCATGGGGGAGGATTTCAAACAGCCAGTCCGCCATCTTGGGGAGGCCGCCATATTGGATTTGTTATGACGTTTCTTAGCTAGTCACATATTGTCATCAGAACTCGGAGCGTGTGCAAAATTTCAGTCTGCTAGCTTATCGGGAAGTGCCTGAAAATTGAGTTGCAAAAGTCCAACCGGAACGACAAACAAACAAGAAAAGTGAGTGTATAAAAACGTGGGAATAAAATAATAATTAATAGATTTAAAAAAATCAAAAAACCCACGTTTTTAAATATCCTAAAAATAAGAAAATAACCCTACGGGGTTGAGAGAGGGGCCACTCAAAACGTGGGGGCGTTTATTATTTAAGGGATTATTTATGGGATAAATTTACATGAAGTGTATAGATCGTGGGTGTAACTTGCAAAGATACGCCCCCACGTTTAGAGTGGCCCCTCTCTCAACCCCGTAGGGTTATTTTCTTATTTTTAGGATATTTAAAAACGTGGGTTTTTAGATATTTTAAAATCTATTAATTATTTTATTATTTTTATCTTTGTTCATCGGGTTTGAAGCTACCCTGAAAATTTTTCAGCCTGCTAGCTTATCGGGAAGTGCCTCAAAGCATGTCCGCCATCTTTGACGTCTGCCATATTGGATTTAAGTCTCATGACTATTTTTTTCGTATTCCTGACAGCAAACCCTTTCATTTGATACCCATATCAGGGGGGTGGATTTCAAACAACCAGTCTGCCATCTTGGACGTCCGCCATATTGGATTTAAGTCACGTGACTATTTTTTTCGTACTCCTGACAGCAAACCCTTTCATTTGATGTCCATATCATAGGGGTGCATTACAAATAGCCGGTCTGCCATCTTGGACGTCCGCCATATTGGATTTAAGTCACGTGACTATTTTTTTTGCGTATTCCTGACAGCAAACCCTTTCATTTGATACCCATATCGTGGAAGTGGGTTTCAAACAGTCAGTCCGCCATCTTGGGGAGGCCGCCATATTGGATTTGTTATGACGTTTGTTAGCTAGTCATGTATCGTCATCAGAATTCAGGGCGTGTGCAAAATTTCAGCTTTCTAGCTTATCGGGAAGTGCCTCAAAATTGAGTTGCAAAAGTCCAACCGGAACGACAAACAAATAAACAAACAAGAAAAGTGAGTTTATAAAAACGTGGGAAAAATGGAACCATCTTTGTCCGTTTGTCAAGAACCTTTTACTCGGAGCGAGTTAAGTTTTCACGCTGACACAGATGGGAACAAGAAAATAACTACATCCGACATGTTGGCCGCCATGCCTATCCATGGGTACTTTCACTACACTAACAGACCAGGCTTACTAATGGTCTGATAACAGTTTAATAGAGATTGATATTGTCACACAAAAAATTCGAAGCTTTCAATTTAATGGCTGTCTCTTGTATGTACCTGGCTTGTCTATCTATACTTATAATAAATCTGTAGAGAGGTCAATTCTGTACATGAAATATGTTTCCAAAATAAATATCAGGGGGTTATTAGGGATCAATACTGATGCCAAAAATGCAATCAGTAAAATTTTTGTCTGTCTGTATAACCGTTATAGAAACAAAAACTACTAGACGGATTTTAACGAAACTTGGTATAATTATTTTTCATACTCCTGAGCTGGTTATAGTATACTTTTCATCACGCTACAATCAATAGGAGCAGAGCAGTGAAGGGAAATGTTGGGAAAACGGGAGAAGTTACTCCATTTTTAAGCTTCCGTCGCGTGTGCAACCTTAATGGTTAAAGCTGCACAAAAATTATTTATGACGGAATAATTTATCTTGAAAACTTGAACACCTGGTGCAGAACCGCCGCAACAGACCAGCTAAACTATAAGAGATACAGAAAAGGTGCGGCAAAAATTGTTCCGTTACGTGATGAGCATTTTCTGCTGAGAGAATAAATTTGAAGATCTGGAACACCTGATGTGGAACACCAAGAGCCTTGCTACACTATAACCTAATAGGAATGACGTCTTTGCAAAAGTTGTACAGTCTGATGAGCACTCTTTGTTTATGTATAAAAATTGAAGATCTGGAACACCTGATGTGGAACTCTAAGAGCCCAGCTACACTATAACATATACCTACATATAGGTATGACGTCGTAACAAAGTTGTTCAGCCTGATGAGCACTCTCTGTTGACGTATAAAAATTGAAGATCTTGAACACCTGATGTGGAACACCGAGAGCCCAGCTACACTACTAACATATACCGGAATGACGTCTTAGCAAGAGTTGTGCAACCTGGTGAGCATTATCTATTGATGTATAAAAATTGAAGATCTGGAACACCTGATGTGGAAATCAAAGGTATCATTAATTTCACTGGATAATTAATATAACGTAATGGTAGCCACACACCATCCTGCCTATCGAACGATCGATTTGACGCTTTTTTTTTTTTTTTTTTTTTTTAGCGTGGTAAAATCATCAAATGAGTCCTCCGGCCCCGGGCAGGGCGGGAGGGACTGTCAGACTTTTACTGACTAAAATCCACGGTGTCCTTCATAGCCTGTTTCGTTCCGGGGTTACGGTAAGGAAATAATCCCGCGACCCCGGCAGGCTTTGGCCCTCTGAGAGGGGGGCCCCGTCATTATACTGACGCTCTTTGAGGCGCGCGTGGGACACAACGCGCCGTCGACCCGGGCATGGTCCTTGGTCGGGCAGCGAGTTGCCCTTTACTCGCTGCCCGCATGCCCGCGCCTACGGTGGCCGGAGATCGTCTGCTGACGTCCGACGCCGCGGGCGCCTACCACTGCGGTTGGGGCGGAGGGAGGACGCTGTCCTCTCTCGCTCGCGGCCCGCCTCCTCCTTCACGAGCATTACTGCCTCGCAGAAGGAGCTGACCGCTTCCCACTCCGTCTCGCCCCGCAGCATGGCCGCAACCAATGCCGGGCGCGAGAGGTCTCCGCCTATCGCCGCCGTGAGGACACGTCGGTGCACCGCCCAAGCTGGGCAGTCTTGCACCGTATGCTCTACTGTGTCCTCCGGGCGATCTTCGCAGTGGTGGCACCCGGGCGTTTCCTCCTTCCCCATCAGGCACAGGTACCTCCCGAAACTTCCGTGTCCGGTGAGGACCTGCGTCATCCGATAGGTCAGGACGCCGTGACGTCTCTCCAGCCACTCCTCAAAGAGGGGTCTTACCGCCGCAATTGCGGCGTGCCCATCGATTTGACGCTTGCAATTGTTTCAAATTGGCAGTTCGTCCATATACACCATACGCCATACTGCCTATCGTACGATCGATTTGACACAACGTCAAATCTGCAGCAGCGATGCCAACTTAGCAGCTAGATCTAGCTATTATTCGGTGACCGATAGCTACAAATTTATAAAATTGTAGCTGTCGTCACCGAATAATAGCCAAATGCATCACTGCTGCCGATTTGAAACACTTGCAAGCGTCAAATCGATCGTCGCTAAGCAGGATGGTGTATGGCTACTTTAAGCTTAGTACCTCCACGCAGTGAAGGCGGTAACAGTTTAGGACTGATTTTCGATGACGATGATTTATATGAATAACAATTTTACTCTACTGGCCAAACTCCCATTAATTTTACTCTACTGGCCAAACTCCCATTAATTTTACTCTACTGGCCAAACTCCCATTAATTTTACTCTACTGGCCAAACTCCCATTATTTTTTTTACCCGGGCTCTTGGAATTGGGTATCACACTTTTCAGATCTTCGATTTTGACAACCCCGTTGTCGCTGGCATTAGCAACAGGATCCGCATACGAAGTCGCGGGCAGAAGCTAGTCATACATAAAAATATGATCCTCCCTTAATATATTGTATGTTGACCTCCCTTAATGTGGGCATTGACCTTTATCGTTATGTTAATGGCGCTTACAATACGACTAGATTACTGATTGTGTGATTCTATTTGTGCAATTTTTGTTATTTTTCTGTAATATAACAAATACTGGGTAATTTTAGTGATTAGTGTTCTCCGGACTTTCCTCACAGTTCCGATAACCAGGCGTTTCTTCCCGAAACACGAGAGTCCGGTAAGTATACGTCAGATGGAAGGGAAGGACGCGGCACCTTTCCAGCCACTCCTCACAGAGAGGTCTAACCTACCTGAAATCTATCTCGGTTGCCCGATTTTGATCCCAATCTTTGCCTCTATTTAACAAGCAATATCCTTTTTTTGCATTTCCAAGTCTTAAACGGACCAGGATATTCGAATTCAAATGATTGGCATAGATTATTAATTTATTTCTAGTGTAAGAGACTCGAACGTAGCCAACCATACATAACTGATAATTTAGGACAAAACTTTGAACTTAATTTCGACTTAAGATTCGAATAATTTGTAACTTAAAGGTGAAGAATCCGTGTCACGACTGAAGTCCTTCTGAAGCGGCTCTAGCGTCTGTCATAACATCAAGTTGCATTAAAAAAATGTAGTAGACACCATAAATATTTGGCCCGCCTTCTTTCGTGGCCCACCCTCTAGCACTGTTTTGTTTTACCCAAACTAAAAGAAAATATGCCTGAAAGAGTAGAAGTCGGCGTTGATGATATTATTAAATATTATATCATAACTGCACTCCTTCATCACATTAAATTGTATGTGAACGTTTTATGTTATGTTAATGCCTTTGTTTCAATGAATCCTTGAATACACAAAACATCTTGCAAGCTACATGATCCAATACACCCTGCTTTGATTAATTTGCGATGTGGCATAATTAAACCAACTCGTATCGTCGCATCTATTGAATTCGGATATTCTGGATTAAGTTAACAGTGGCAATTTCTGTATTGAAACCTAACCTAACCAAACCGAACGCCGGGTGCCCCTGACGTCTACTTTCAAAAGCACCAACAACTCTTGGGCACGCCGAGGTTCCGTTCTTATAGTAAAAATGCAGTCTGGGTGTTTGTGTATGTGATATTTCTATGTTTGCAAACGCACTTACGCCTCGAGACTCCTTTCAACGTTTTTCGAAATTCCTCATAGTTTCGGATATAGCCATCCGATTTTCTATAGTTTTATACTTTATTTGTATCTGTGCTAGCTTCAGTCACGAGTCCTAATAAAACTTAAAAGCATATCAATTGGATAAGTGGCTGTTGTGTTATAAGTGCAGCAACGTTCAATCAGTGCGACGCGACGCGACGCCGCGTTTTATGCAAAGATGTCAGACTCAATTTGTTGTTCGTCCTGACAATGTTTCTTCGAACATGATGTATTACAATGCGATTTATTTTGTCTCGGCGCGGCATGTCTTGTTCTAGACATTCAGGCTTCAGGTAATTCTTATTACGGTGTGATGTCGCTCTCGTATCTCGTTCGCGCGTACGAATATACATTGTGTTCTAAATAACACCATACTCAAAACGTTGGCTGATCGGTGGACTTGCTAATTCCGTTCAGTTATATGGACATCCCCCAGTGTCAGCGTGCCTTAAGCATCTTAGAATATAATGTTAGTACTAAAACTAGTTTATGTTCACTTGTGGTGTGTGCCACTAAACGTTTTTTCTTTCTTTCTTTAATTGTTTTGCATAGCTACTAACAAAAAACTTAAAAAAAAAAACTTTTTTAAAAAAAGGGAACCGACTTCAAAACCAAACACAAAAAAACTATAAAATAACTTTTCTTTCGGAAGTCGGTGGCTTTGTTTTTTTTTTATTTCATTGACATATGGCCACCGACTTCCGAAAGAAAAGTTATTTTATAGTTTTTTTGTGTTTGGTTTTGAAGTCGGTTCCCTTTTTTTAAAAAAGTTTTTTATTTTTCCCTTTTTAGTTGAGATAATTAACAAAAATCTTCATAAAATCGGCCGGCGTCTTTGAAAATCTACAATCCTATTAAGCAAAACGGATCTATGTGAGCAACTTCACGAGATATCCATTATTGTTATATACTAAAACCTTTCCCAGAATGTAACAAATACTTTTCTGAAAACTGTGTCAAAATCGGTTCAGCCAAACGCGAGATAATTGCGGACAAACATGCAATCGTCCCTTAAAATCTACAATCCAAGTAAGCAAATCGGATCCACGCGGGCAACGTCACGGGATATCTATTAGTATTATATAGATACTAAAACCTTCTCCAGAATGTAATGAACACTTTCCTGAAAACTGCATCAAAATCCGTTCAGCCAAACGCGAGATAATTGAGGACAAACATGCAATCGTCCCTTAAAATCTACGATCCAAGTAAGCAAATCGGATCCACGCGGGTAACGTCACGGGATATCTATTAGTGTTATATACTAAAACCTTCTCCAGCATGTAATGAACACTTTCCTGAAAACTGCATCAAAATCCGTTCAGCCAAACTCGAGATAATCGCGGACAAACATACATACATACATACATACATACATACATACATACAGGTCGAACTGAGAACCTACTTTTTTTTTTGAAGTCGGTTAAAAAAATGTAACCGACTTCAAAAACAACCAAAAAGTTCGTTATTACAGTATTTTGAACTTTTTTTTTGTGGTTGTTTTTGAAGTCGGTTACATTTTCCTTTTTAACCGACTTCAAAAAAAAAGTAGGTTCTCAGTTCGACCTGTATGTATGTATGTATGTATGTATGTATGTATGTATGTTTGTCCACGATTATCTCGCGTTTGGCTGAACGGATTTTGATGGAGTTTTCAGGAAAGTGTTTATTACATTCTGGAGAAGGTTTTAGTATATAACACTAATAGATATCCCGTGACGTTGCCCGCGTGGATCCGATTTGCTTACTTGAATCGTAGATTTTAAGGGACGATTGCATGTTTGTCCGCAATTATATCGCGTTTGGCTGAACGGATTTTGATGCAGTTTTCAGGAAAGTGTTCATTACACTCTGGAGAAGGTTTAAATATATAACACTAATAGATATCCCGTGACGTTGCCCGCGTGGATCCGATTTGCTTACTTGGACCGTAGATTTTAAGGGACGATTGCATGTTTGTCCGCAATTATCTCGCGTTTGGCTGAACGGATTTTGATGCAGTTTTCAGGAAAGTGTTCATTACATTCTGGAAAAGGTTTTAGTATATAACACTAATAGATATCCCGTGACGTTGCCCGCGTGGATCCGATTTGCTTACTTGGATTGTAGATTTTAAGGGACGATTGCATGTTTGTCCGCAATTATCACGCGTTTGGCTGAACCGATTTTGACACAGTTTTCAGAAAAGTATTTGATACATTCTGGGGAAGGTTTTAGTATATAACAATAATGGATATCTCGTGAAGTTGCTCACATAGATCCGTTTTGCTCAATAGGATTGTAGATTTTCAAAGACGCCGATTTTATGAAGATTTTAGTTAATTATCTCAACAAAAAGGGAAAAATAAAAAACTTTTTAAAAAAAGGGAACCGACTTCAAAACCAAACACAAAAAAACTATAAAATAACTTTTCTTTCGGAAGTCGGTGGCCATATATGTCAATGAAATAAAAAAAAAAACAAAGCCACCGAGTACCGAAAGAAAAGTTATTTTATAGTTTTTTTGTGTTTGGTTTTGAAGTCGATTCCCTTTTTTTAAAAAGTTTTTGAAAAAGTTTTTATTTTATCCTTATTAGTGTAAAATTCAACCCAATTTATTGTCAAATACTTACATAATTTTCGTACATGTGCACTAAAATTTTATAATCCGTAGTACCGGTAATAACATAGCCCGTGTATGAACACAATGAGCTAAAACTACTGGACCAAACTAAATGAAAATTTTATGGGACCAAATGGCAGATATACTGTGTCGAACAAAAAAAGAATCATCGAAATCAGACCAGAAACCTCGGAGTAATCGGTGTAGACAATGTTGAAAACTTTTTAGGTATTTGTTAATTTTTCAAAAATTGCTAGATACATTTCGATAAAATTTAAATGGGACCATTCGGGAAGCATACCCTTTCCAATAAAAAAAGAATTTTTCGAATCGGTTGGTAAACGACGGAATTATACCCGAACAAACATAAAAAAAAAACATCCGAATTGAGAACCTCCTCCATTGGAAGTCGGTTAAAAATGGCAGTAATTCTGAAATAAAATATGTTTATTTACTTGTTTATTGCGACGCTTACGTCAGCGACGCGCACTACGTTACTATTTCTCAATAAAATAAGAAAGCAACTGATGTCAACGCAAAAGGAGTTCAAACTCTAGTCGTCACCTTCTCAGTAGGTTCCTTAACTACTTACCACCAAAACAGAATCTTCCTGCAGGAACTAATCTTCCTTGTTGCACCTGGAAGATGTGATTTCAACCTCGTTGGAACATCAGCGGGCTCGGCAGCCCTGTTTTCTTCGAAGGCTTTCTTAGAAAAAAAGCATGCAACCAAAGTGGCATGTATGCTACCGCCGCGCGCCAACAGCGTCGTGAAGGTGGCGAAGTTTTAGGCTAATAAAATGTAAAATAAGTAATAATAAATGGTATTTGTCTGAAAAATTTAATTAGTCCCTCAGTTACTTTAACAAAAAATATATGACACGTATTTTTTTTTGTTTTCAGGCGTAATTAAAAATTAACGAAGATACGACACTTTTGTAATTGCCAATAAGTCACAAGCAAGTAGGTACAGTTTTTACTTGTTTCTGACATCTCGAATTTTGGTGCGTTATAACTTTGTAAATATGCATTGATTTAACAAAAGAAATTAAAATACACTTTTCTAGTCGTATAATCTTTGTCTTATTTAAATTAAAATGTTTTTCCTTACGGCATTATACTTGATGTGACAAATCAATTTCGACACAAAAATAAAGTTGATTTTCAAACTTTTGGGGTGTTTAAATCAATTTAACCAACTCGTCTACATCCACTTAAATATCATGTATAGCAGCCAATAATATAATAAATAATGCACCGATGCAGTCTGTTATAGCGAGTTACTGACCTACTTCATCGGGTAACCAGGCAACTGATGGGTGGTAAGTTATCATCCCATGACCAACCCTAAAACCCACCTTGCCTTGCATTTTGAACGGTTTCTGAACGGTTGTTATCCCTTTATTGAAATAGACTATTCTTTTCACATCTTCATACTGATATTAACTCTTAGGTACCTCTATTTTTTTCTTCTATGACCTGTTAAAGGCTTCATTACTTTTGAATTAAGAGCTTACAATGAGTTGTGAGCTGGTGTGAGGTGGTGATGGAGTAAGATGTACGAGCAAAGATTCAACAGAAGTTTGGATTTAATAAGTAAGAAGTGATATACCTAATAGTAAGAGTGGATTTAATAATTACGTGAAGTAATAAGATTTATTATTAAAAAATGAAACTTTTAAAGATATTATATGTAAGTATAACATACAATTATATAATTAAAGTTATCTACTTAGAACATGATTCACAATCAACTTAAAAAATGACAAAACTTTTAAAAACTAAAATATCAAATTAAATTAACTATCTGATAATGATGGATGGAAGAGCTCGTGGCTAAATAATTACAGCCGCACAGGCCGATCTTCCGGGTTAAGCCGCGCTTGCCGAAGTTGGTCTGTGGTTGGTGACCATCTGTTATAGCGAGTTTCCTCTGTGCCTCGGAATCCCGGCTGTCATTTGTAGATCTTTGACAGTCGTTAACCACAGTCAAAAGCTCGAAAGTCTGACAACCAGTCTTACCATGGGGTATCGTATTACCCTGTTATGGGTTGTGGAGGTCCGATAGGCAGTCGCTCCATGTAAAATATTGCTCTTCAGCAACATTCCCAAATTCAGTTTCAAGTTGTGTGTCCGTCTCGGTAGAGTAAGTAAATAGTGGCTTGATCTATGATTTTCAATGAAAACTGTTGATTCAGTTTCACAGTTTTCATTGTGATCTTGAAAGGCCTGAATTTCTGTTTCAACTTAAATCTTTTTTCTTTGACCAAATTATCTAGCTCTATTGCAAACATTTCGGAATTGGTTTGCATTGCAGCTTCGCTTTCCTGACTCGTAGGGATTTTGTATAATTGTTCAAGTATTGAATCTCGTTCTTCCAAACAGGTGTCAACGAGGATTCGTTGTAAGACTGGAGGGTCGTTCAAAGAGTGCCATTTCCATTTGCTTGGGGGACCTATCTTCGGATCCAGCAATACACCTTCGGATTGGTTGTATTTTAATCTGTTGATTAAATTTTAATTAGTGTACTATAGAGATACGAAGATTACTATAAAGAAATCCTCCTGCATTTTTTGTAGTGATATTGAGGTCACGCAAATTGTATTAACTTATGTGACTTTAATACTCGTATATGACTTAGTGTACGTTTACAGTCGCTCCCGGCAGTCCAAGACACCGTTTTTTTTTATCTTAACCCATCTTTAAAACCACCTGTAGATACCGAATTACGGCCACTGGGTCACCATGCCAACCAATCACACAAAAGCCACGCCTCTCTTGCCGAAAACAGCGTATTTTCAGCAAGAACTTATACATATAACAATATAGTACTCCGAGGAACTGAAAAGTTGAATATAGATACCAATAGCGCCCTACTTCGGCTACAAACACCAAGATCTATAAAATTCAACAAATTATGATGATTATACGTCATAATTTGTAATTTTGTACTCTTTTTTTAACAATAAGGGTGAAAACGAGCGTAAGTTTTGAGTCGAGTGTCGCAGAATTTCTGTTGCTTTCATAGAAAAAGTCTTCCGCAACGCAAAAGCGACTGTGAAAGCGACCGAAATTCTGCGACTCACGACTCATTTACGCTCGTTTGGCTTCAGCAGCCTAAAGCTGAAGACTGATTGCTTATTTCTTCGAACGCGCTAAGCTCTGGAACAACCAGACGATGAAGTTTAATAATAAAGGCTCAACACCACACAAACATAGGAACAGTGGGTGACTCCGCGGATAAAAGCTTGAGAGAGAATAAAAGTGGACCTCGATCCTGCCTTCGGGCAAGCCAGTAATGGTCCTGTCGCTTTACGATTCGAAATTAAAAGCAAGATTTATCAATAACAGAACAAAGAAGAGGTTTTTCTAGCACAAAATGCAGCTAGTGCTCGGAATAATGCAAATTAGAACGAAATTGAGTCATATTTGAGCATCCAGACTGTTATGATTTTGTGGATAGAGAAGCACTGCACTGATGCTATCTGGTGGCTTACCATGACGTCTTAAAACGTGAGCTGTTAGGCTGTGGGAAAGAGACAGAGCCATACAAGTTGTCTAGCGCCATCTCGTTCCTGTTATCTGCTTCATTGGTGCAGTGCTTCTCTATTTAGGATTTAAGCTATTGTCAAACAGACAGGCGAATCGAATGCGATCCGAAGCGATTTTATTTGTAACTAGCTTTTCCCAGCGGCTTCGCTCCCCCCCCCCCCTTTATTGCCTATGTCACTCCGGACCAAAGCAGCTTTCAACTGGTTAAAGAATTTTTGAATTCGGGCCAGTAGTTTTTGAACCTATTCATTACAAACAAACAAAGTTTTCCTCTTTATAATATTAGTATAGATGTATGGAATTGTTTGAATCCAGTCACATGGAAAAGCGAAAGCGATCTGATAGTCTATGTTACTGGCTTCAACTAATTACATACATCACAAACAAAAACGTCTCGCTTCGCGTTCGCTACGCCTGTCTGTTTGACAATAGCTTTACGGCATAACAAAAATACCTGATGTTCCCAAAAAGATCATACACAACACAGTTTCCTAGAACATCAAATATAGCCAGGACAGTGCGTGGCCTTATTCTTCCACCTTCCATTTCTGCTCCAGAACTGTACACAACATATCGTTGTCCTACATTGGATTCTGAAACCAAAAAATCTTGAATACTACCTAAATATTTTTTAACTAAACATCTACTAATTAATATTACTTTATGTACTTTATTTTATTTTGGCCTCAAAATAAAATATAATTTGCCTAGCCTTTTCTAGGCTTCCTGCCTTCCAGCTCTGTGTAACACGATGCCCCTTTGTAAGACTGGATATCAGAATAGACGTGTCTCCTGAAGACCCGCGCGGAATTTTATTTGTAACAAAAAAACGTTTGACAGTCCGTCCCGCTCTGCCCTGGGTGGGGAGAACTCATTTGATGATTTTACCACGATAATTAAAAAAATCTAAAAAACCCACGTTTTTAAATATCCTAAATATAAGAAAATAACCCTATGGGGCTGAGAGAGGGGCCACTCAAAACTTTGGGGCGTATATTATTTAAGGGATTATTTATGGGATATATTTAATGACGTGTATAGATCGTGGGTGTAACTTGCAAAGATACGCCCCCACATTTTGAGTGGCGTCGTGGACATTTAAATACGTGGGTTTTTTAGTTTTTTTTTTAATCTATTAATTATCTTATTATTTTTATCTTTGTTCATCGGGTTTGAAGCTACCCTGAAAATTTCAGCTTGCTAGCTTATCTGGAAGTGCCTCAAAGCCTGTCCGCCATCTTGGACGTCCGCCATATTGGGTTTAAGACACATGACTATTTTTTTCGTATTCCTGAAAGCAAAACCTTTCATTTGATACCCATATCATGGGGGTGGATTTCAAACAGCCAGTCTGCCATCTTGGACGTCCGCCATATTGGATTTAAGTCACGTGACTATTTTTTCGTACTCCTGACAGTAAACTTTTTCATTTGATACCCATATCATGGGGGTGGATTTCAAACTGCCAGTCCGCCATCTTGGGGAGGCCGCCATATTGGATTTGTTATGACGTTTCTTAGCTAGTCATGTATTGTCATCAGAACTCAGAGCGTGTGCAAAATTTCAGCCTTCTAGCTTATCGGGAAGTGCCTCAAAATTGAGTTGCAAAAGTCCAACCGGAACGACAAACAAGAAAAGTGAGTGTATAAAAACGTGGGAAAAAAGGTTTAAACGTTGAAATTTTTAGCTGCATATTTTTGGGTCAGTATCTACATAAAGAATTGAATTTGTTCCAGATGAAAGCTTCTTCGTAGCACTAATCACATAGGTAATTGACTTTCATTAAGCTTTTTTCGACTGACAAAATAATGTTCTCACCCATTAGTCCAGTCAACGAGGCATAATGTGGTCCGAAAAATTCCGGCACTGAAATTTGGCACATGATGAAAGAAGGTAGGTAATACAGATTACAGATGCACAATAATCCAACTTTTTTTTTCGAGATGACAAAAACATGAAAATTGCTTAAAACTCTCTGCGAAAAATTCCTCAGCCTCAAATTATTTTTGTATTTGTTTAAATGTGTTAGTTAGAATAGGGAAGTATAAAAATCCAACAAATTTTCGATTTCAGTGTCACTCCAAATCAACTTTTTACATATCGCGCTTTAACTTCTAGTGAAAAATTGCTCTGCCGATTTTTTATTTTTCTAAGTGATTTCTTATCCTAAGTATTATTGGTTTATTTATACATATACAACTATAACAAGATTATTATATAAAAAAATACCTATTTATACATACTATATATAAAAAATAAAATTAAGAGTAAACTATTTACAGAAATAACTGAACTAAAACTAAATCCCTTTCTTATCCTTAAATACTCGTACATAGGTTTGTTACGTAATCCAATTTTTTTTTCTTTTTAAACAACATTATTTGATGTCAAATCAATCAAATAATGACGTTTGAAAATGGATAAGGTAACAAACCTATGTATTTAAGGAAAAAGATAACACATAAAAAAATAAAAATCGGCAGAGCAATTTTTCACTAGAAGTTAGAGCGTGATATGTAAAAAGTTGATTTGGAGTGACACTGAAATCGAAAATTTGTTGGATTTTTATACTTCCCTATTCGAACTAATACAGTCATTTAAACAAATACAAAAAGAATTTGAGGCTGAGAAATTTTTCGCAGAGAGTTATAGGCAATTTTCATGTTTTAGTAAAAAAACGGAACTTCTGGGCTAAAAAAAATTTGGATTATTGTGCATCGGTAATCTGTATCATATCACCTACTCTCATCATATGCCAAATTTCAGTGCCGGAGGAATTTTTCGAAAGTCTTCATACAAATAAATCCTCGTTGACTGGACTACGTTTCTGTTCGGGATAACCGAGCAAAATTCCTACATACACTATACGCATATTATTATGTGAAAAAATCGAAGCTATGTTGAATTATGCATATCCACATATGACGATAAATGTGTCAGTCCTTAGACGTCTACCCTACGACA
This sequence comes from Agrotis clavis, assembly GCA_954870645.1. Lineage (NCBI taxonomy): Eukaryota > Metazoa > Arthropoda > Insecta > Lepidoptera > Noctuidae > Agrotis > Agrotis clavis. Next base: position 27,336,813 of record OX940917.1, on the reverse strand, counting down.
CTGCTAAAGGTCTGCAGTGTCAGTAAAAATCACAGACCTTGAGCATCATAATAGTCCAATGCTACATTGCCGTTTCGGTAAAACCAGAGTCCACGACCATTTTCATCAATGTCAGCCAATTTTTGACCACTGTCGTAGAATAACTCCCCTTGTTCCTTATGTCTGTCAAACCAGCAGTTGCGTGAACTAGTGGGCTCCATTCTGTAGATGTCCATCTGCAGAAAAGATGACACAAATACGATGAATGAATGAAGTATTTTAGAAAAATAAAGCGTTAATTAAAAATATTAATATAATAGAAATGGAACGCCTGGAGAAAGAATTAGATAGAGCTGTAAGATATTCTGTAACGTTCACTCGATTACGAATCTCGAATCTCCACGAGACACCGTTCGAAATTCGAACGCAATGTTTAGAAGATAGAAACCAAAAGAGGCTGCTTTTCCACCAGAAATGTGCTATGCTGATTGCTACGTTGCTGCGGATGCGTTTGATATCAATCAACCAATCATATTCATTGGTTTACATAGCACATCACTGGTGGAAACGGATTCAACTAAGATGGGTTTTTTACATGGAAGGATGCGTGCTATGGCGGCGTGCTATGGATGCATTTTATGGAGGCGTGCTATTTGTCGTCTTCCCTAGTATCGATTCATCGTATAGCTCGAGCTGCGCATCTTCCTAGCGCAGTTACTTTGCGGCAGCGCATCTTCATAGCACATCGTACTCGCTACATAGGTTTTCTTTTTTATTTGTATTTTTTTTTAGCGTGGTAAAATAGAAAGAAAGAAAGAAAAAACGTTTATTTGGCACAAAAACCACGACAAACACACAACAAAATAAACAAAAGAAACAGAAAAATGGAAACTTAAAATCAAAAATCATCAAAGGCAGGGAGGGCGGGATCCCACTGTCAGACTTGTACTGACTAAAATCCACGGTGTCCTTCATTAGCCCTTTACGTTCTTGGATCACGGTAATGATATAAGTCCCGCAACCCCGGCAGACTTTGGCCCTCTAGAAGGCCCCTCTAGGGGGCCCGTCAACGCGCCGTCGACCCGGGCATGGTCCATGGTCGAGCAGCGAGTTGCCCATACTCGAAGCCCGCATGCCCGCGCCTACGGTGGCCGGAGATCGTCTTGCGACGTCGGTCGCCGTGGGCGCCTACCACTGCGGCTGGGGCAGAGGGACGGACACTGTCCTCTCCCTCTCGCGGCCCGCCTCCTCCTTGGCAAGCATAACTGCTTCGCAGAAGGAGGCGACCGCTTCCCATTCCGTCTCGCCCCGCAGCATGGCCTCGACCAATGCCGGGCGCGAGAGGTCTCCGCCTATCGCTGCCGTAAGGACACGGCGGTACTCTGCCCAAGCGGGGCAGTCCTGCACCGTATGCTCTACTGTGTCCACCGGGCGATCTTCGCAGTGGTGACACCCAGGCGTGACTTCCCTCCCTATCCGACACAGGAACCTCCCGAAACTTCTGTGTCTGGTGAAGACCTGCGTCATGCAGTAGGTCAGGACGCCGTGACGCCTTTCCAGCCACTCCTCAAAGAGGGGTACCGCTACATAGCTTAGCATCGGTGAAACGGTCTCACAGTTTCGTAGCTCAGCTTTTACATTCTCGCAGCAGTTATATAGCACATCTCTGGTGGAAAGGCACCCTAAAACAAATGAATTCGTCCGAGATTAGAAATCGAGTGAACTTTATAGAATAGCACTAAAGGCCAAGAAAAATAAATGTGCTGATCACTCATTAATTATATTATTTAAAATGAACACAATAAAAAACCTAATTTTAAAATCTTATCATTATACGTTCAAAACAGTCGTACTTTATTATGGGAACAATGTTACATACTCTTCTCATTATTTTTTCTGTAGGTAGCACAGTCCATCCATAACGGATAAATGCTTCATTAGATAATGAGTATTTGACTATACCGTTCTTAAAAAGATCCTGAAAATAGTGGTAAATATAAATTTGAATTCATCAGATCAGATAATTATGTGACTATGCACTTTTGCGATCCCAAATCTACACATACTCGTAGCAATCAAACAGGTTCTAAATGATTGGAATATAGTTGTAACCTAAATACGGCGGCTCTCTACGTTTCATGTCATATTTTGTTCGGCTCAATATGGCATGTTTCAAAGCTTACCTTGAAACCAATGTCAATACTTACTTGACACTTCGATGAGCGTCTCGCAGTTAATGATGTTGGCAATGGTTCAGGAACTCCCTCTTCTCTTTCTAAGTCTTTTGGTGATTGTGGTGGCTCACCAGATATCGTAATCTCAGTTCGCTGGTCCGATGCTAATTCATCGCGACTTGAAAATGAATGCATTAATTTTTCTTGTTTTGTTACTTCTCTCATTGAATTTTTTTCATATTTTCTCTTTTCTTTCTCCATCAGCTGAGCTAACAGTTTCTGTTTCTTCGATTTAAGTCTTTCTTCCTTTGCTTGCTTTTTTAACAATAAAGCTAAAGACAATTCTCTTGCGTCTGTATGCAGTTCTTTGGAACTTTCTTTCGGTTGATTTTTCAAACACTTCTTTTTCTTGTCATGTCCAGGCGGTAAATTTTCCTTTCCTTTTACTCCTAATTTTTTTTCTGGAATCTTTTTTGAATCAATTTTGTATTTATTCCGGAACGAACCTTTATCTGCTTTGTTAGCTCTTTCCATTTCCGGTTTCCTCTTTATTCTTTCTAACGAGGTTAAAGGTTTTTTGAGTGCAGTTTGTCCACTTTTAGTTCCGGATTTGGCAATACATGCTTTGGACTTAATAAAGTCAACATGACCACCTGCTTTACTTGCGGAATATCCTGCACTCAAGACGTTTTTCACATTCTTTTTTGAAACACCTACAGGTATCTTTTGAACTTGCGCTTTATTAGAATGTAGCGCTTTATTGCGACAGTGTATTATTTTTTTATTTTCATCTTTAGTTTGTCCTTCACCTAATACTTTTCTTGCATCCTTAATCAACCCTTGTATCGATTCTAGATTCACTGTCTTGGATTTCCCCTGTACTGCTGATTTATATAAATTATTGAGTTCCTTTATGGTTTCATTTAATTCGTCTGGAGGCATTTGCCCTATTTCTTTACGTATGTCGCTGGACAATTCATGTGCAATATTTTTATCTAAGACGCTTAGCGCTTTATTAAAATTGGCTAACTTTTGTGCCACTGCATTACTGTAATCAGAATGTAAATTTTGTGACATTATATTTTTGTCTTTCAATTCTTCCTTATTTATTAAACATTTACATATTTTGTGGGTTAGTAAGTTACTCAATTGTACTAAAAAAATCATCAAATCATAATGTAGATCTTTAGATGATCCTAGTAATAGGAAGTTATTTAAATCACCAATAACTGCTTGTGTCACCTTAATATTTAAATCCTGAGATAAGTCGTCAGTTATGGTTTCGTTTAACTCTGTTATATTGTTGATTAGTTTAAATGCAATATTTTGAGGTAGTTCTTCATCTAGATATGTATTTATAGTGTCGACTATATCTTTTATTAAGTCTGTATTTATATGAGTTTCTTGGGGCAAAGCTCTACACAGATCTAATAATATTTTCATTAAGTTCTCTTGTCCATCTTGACGTAATGTTTTATTAAAATCTTTTAATGGTTTTAAATTTAAACCCGAAGGCCCACTTTGTTTTTTCTTTGGACATTTGCGCAAACACGTATTTTTAGAGGGCGATGGGCTGCCACTTGATGAAGCATTATTTCTGTCTTCAAGTTCTATTTTAGAAAATAATTCCTCGAGCGCTTCGTTTTTCTCTGATATACTTTGAAGAGACATCAGTTTTTCTTGATTGAGATTCCAGAAGGAATCAATGTCTGGTTCATGCATTTGGAGGGGTTCTTTGAGTGTATTTAATATTCTTTCCACTTCGATATCTTTGTTAAGTCTGTGCTTACACATACTCTCTCCAGTAACTACGCTTTGTAACAATTGGTAAACTTTACAAAGCCAAACGTTGAAGCGTTCTTGTCTTTCGTTGAATCTTTTCTCGTGCATGGGTTTAAACTCACTGATAATAAGCTCGCATTTTTCGCATGTTTTGTTAAATCTTGTTGCTCGTTTGCAATTCTCGCAAACTCCTATAACTTCATTTTCCGTGATAGTCCTTACTTCTTCTAACAAGCTACAAACTCTTTGTGCCGCTTGTTTACATTGCGAACATTTTGTCTTGACTAGATCTGTTGATTTATAGTAGAGGTTAATGGGCAGTTTTGCTTTATGTCCGATAGTTTATTATGAGAACATAGCATAGCTAGATGTGTAAGCTTATATTATACCACTGGTAGGTAAAGAACCCTCCCAATGATTTCGAGATCTTTATGTTTCAGAATTAACGTAAATATTACCTATTTAATTTATTTCCTGACACGCAGTATTTGTGCGTAACTATTAGTCGTCCTTTTACATACCTGTTTTTTATTTATCAAACTCTAAAATTCCCGAGAATATTATAGTTTCCTTTTTCATTTTAGCCCTGATTTCAACTTTACCATAATTTTCAACAAATACATAATTGTTGAAAATTATGGTAGCAATCCTTAATAAATGAGTAATTGAGTAGGTACTTTTAACAACTCAAAAGAAAGTGAAGCTTACTTTGAACCAATAAAAGCAAAATCGTTTTTTTTTTGGTTTGCTAAGGGAAATGAATCTCTATTCCAAGAACACTACGTACACTTTTCAATTTACTTACGAAGCTCTCCGATATACTTGGGCTTTTTAATCTGCTTAGCGCCCGTGTTGTGCAGTATGAAAGTATCGTCATATTTTAATACCTCGCCTTTTTTCTGCAGCAGTGTAAGAGGAATTAATGAACAGCCCTTTCATATTTCATTAACGCCTTGTTACATGAATTATGTTGTAAACCCTTTTTGGGGTTTCAAATGTGTCCTTGAAAGGAGTGGTAAAGACTGTCATAAGATTCTGACAGTCTTTTCTGACTAAAAACAATTTAATCCTGTTTGTTCAAATGCCCTTTGCGTTACAGGGCCTCGGCACTAGCGATGGGTCGTTGAGGGTTTTTCCGTCAACGAAACGTTAACGTTGATTCAATTTTGTCAACTAGTTAATCAACTAGTTGAATTCGTCAACGAGTTGAACGATTTAACGTGTTCATCTCGTTTACGAATTTAACTGTCAACTTGCAACGTAAACCGTTGATTCATTATACGGTTTTTATCCAACGATTGCGCGTTGAATTTTAGAAACAAATTGATTCAATTTATGTCTTGGAAAACGTTTTATGTACAAATATGTGTAAATTAACATCTTAAATTGTGTGAAATCAAAACTTTTATTTCTATTTTTAATAGAGGGCTGTTCGCTATACCTTTGCGTCTCAAAAAATAGTACATTTCAAATAATACATTGGGATTAGGTATCTGTATCTGTGGTAAACGTAGGTAAGTAAACAAACTCCACCAACGTATGTACTATTCTTAAAATAAATATTTCGAAAATCAACTATTTCAACCGCTCGCAATCTATGACGTTAAAAACAACGAACCAAAAAACTCAACGTTGAAATTAACATAAGTTTTGTAAATTGCTCAGCTCGTTGCGTTTGCATTCTCGTTAATTCAACGAGACGAACGAGTTGAACTCTTAAACGTCGTTGACGAATTCAACTAGTTGATTCACATACAGTTAACGTTAATACGTTGACAGGAGATCAACGGTTGATTCAACTAGTTCGTTGATTCAACGCTCATCCCTACTCGGCACCCTTTTGAGACTGTCCAGGAGGCCAATCGCGCTAATTTGAAACGTCTGCAAACGTATACGATAACGTTATGGTTCGATTGCAACAGTGGTTACGTTTCGATTCAGTTTTTTCTGATTTTGGTATTGCGTTATAAGTTCAAACGCTAACCAAAGTTAGATAGATAAATTCATAATAAGATAATATCATATCAGTAGGATGTAGTGTATATAGAATCACTTCACAACAAAGACAAAACACTCCAACGGTGCAGTAACGATCATAAAAAAGTAGCGTCCTATCAACTTTACGTTTGACAGCGGTTACGTTCCAGCTACGATCGCGTTGCGTCTCAACTTGCTGTCAAAATTTTAGCGCGATACGAAACGGTCAAAAAGTTGCCTTATGGTAGCGGTTCAGTTGCGATTTCGTTGAAAAAAAATAGCGCGATTGGCCTCCTGTCCAGTCCGACCCCGGTAGGCGTTTGCCTGGCAGGTGTTTGGCGTTTTACCTTGCGACTAAAACTATTTTCTTGGGACTCGTTTTTACTCAAAACACAGACTAGGTTATTTATTAATACCTGTGCCGATGCCTAATGAATTTTTGGTACAGAGGGACCCATTACCCATCAGCTATGGGTAATGGGTCCCTCTGTATCAAAAATTCATTAGGTATCGGTTAAGCGTTATTGACTAAAAAAAGGACATAAGACAATCATAAAAACTTTTGAATTAATAGTATTAACTAGCTTTTGCCCCTGACTTCACTCGGTTATACTCTTGTACTTAAAAATGTATGATTCGCAATTCGACACGTGGCGCCATCTACTATCATACGAGCGTTATTGTTGTTTGCCTCGGGAACTGTACTTTTTTTTGGTATCAAAGGTATCCTATGTTCTTGTCTTTACTACCTAACAACGTTATGTGCATTTCAGGATGATTGGATCAGTCGTTTAGGCATGAAAAGGTAACAAACAAACTTACTTTCGCATTTGTATTAGTTAAGGCGCTCCCTCACCGCGAGCATTCTCCTGGGTTGTCTATTGTTTACCCGAAGATTATATACCATAATCATCGTATTCCCGAATTTCATTTACAAAAGACATATGACATACTTTTAATTGCCCTCAACTTGTATACCATATGATACGAGTGCCATACGTATTGTTTTTCATATTTTTAATTGCCATAACAATGATTAGACATAATACTGAAACGCCATAATGATTATTAGACATAATATTTAAATTCCATAATAATTATTAGACAAATATTTAAACGCCATAATAATTATCAGACAAATATTTAAACGCCATAATAATCATTCTGTATCATTCATTCAGTTCTAACCTAACTGAAATAGAACCTAACCAAAACCTTAAAATATTCCATGCATGGTCGGGGGTGGGCTTGGTCGACGGAGCCCCGCTAGGCGGGGCTCCTACTTCTGGGTGGTTTATAAAAAAACCAGCCAAGTGCGTGTCGGGCAACGCACAGTGTAGGGTTGTAGTTGTAGTTGCCCATCAAAGTATTAATGCGAACTAACTAAACTGATTCGCTGAATTTAATTTTAATTTAATTTACGTGCATTAACATTTATTAGGTACCTAAGTGATTCAGTAGCCAACTCATAACGTCTAACCAGCACCAAAGTCTATGGGATTGCGTTATTGTATTACAAAGATCCCATGGCTACCTTCCAGCTCCAACATAAGAGCCTGGAAAACATCCAGTACAAGAGCCCATGTAAAGACGATCAAATGACCCTATGCTCAGTAGGATTGAGTTGTTGTATATGAAAGAACTCATAGTTACCTTCCAGCTCTATCATCAGACCATGGACATCATCCAGCATCAATGTCTGTAATAAAGACGACTCTAATGAGCCGAAACTCGACGGGATTGAGTTTTTATCAAATCGCTTCAAGAATGATTTAAAATTTAAAGAGTTCCCACGATTTCTCCAGGATTCCATTATCAGATCCTGACTTGATGATCATGGGACAAATAGTATAGTATATACTATAGTATAGTATGTTTTGGGGAAAATCGGTCCAGGCGTCGTTGAGAAATCGGGGAAAATACATAAAAAAAAAGATTACGACGAATTGAGAACCTCCTCCTTTTTTTGAAGTTAGTTAAAAATAGTTGACAATAAAAACCTACCTATCCCCAAAACATACCCACCTATTATAGCTGTAAAAATAAAGTTGACAAACTTACATTTGCAGTTGAAGAACATGTTCTCCGATACATTTTGTTTAGGAAAATAATTATGTTATCCAAGTACGTTTTATCGACCAACTTGATTATTACTCGTAAACTTGTAAAGTTTACATAGTCATGATAATTTTCTTTGAAACTTCGTTATATGTATATAGGTAGGTACTACTATTGTGAATTTTTTTACACCCCCAAACATAACCGTTTAGCTGGTAGAGGGGAGGGGGACACTCGAGTCGAGTAAAAATTAGCACTTTGAAGCTTAATATTTCACAAACGAATCTTTTTATCAAAAAATTGTTAATGGAAACTATCAATATTTTTAAAGGCCTATTTAATGATACGGACACTAAGGGGTACGAGAGTACAGGAGGTACCCTAAAAAAAATATTTTACGAGATTTTATTTTAGGTACCACTTTTTCGGCGCAACAAATCCGTATGTAAAAGTTCCTTGTTGACTACGGAACCCTAAAAATAACCACGAAGAGGATGGCGGGTCGTTTGAGCGAAAGAAGCGAGCGAATAGACCCCGCCGTTCTAACCTAACCTATCCGAGTCGGGGTGCCGATTGCATCCAGTTTCTCCTAATAAAACAACCGTTACACACCCAATATCGATGGCAAATGTGGCATATGATAATTATGGCATGTCATAATTAGGGCTTACAATGATTATGACAAATGATGTTATGGTAAGTGATTTAATGGGAAACAATTAAAGCTTTTAGCACCTGAATAATATAGCAAATAAGAGTAGGGCAAATGAATATTCCGTCATATAATATTATGGCTGTTGACTATTATAGCAAATTAATGATAATTATTATTACGGCAAATAAAATTCGGGCAAACGGCGGTATACCATTCTCCTGTAATGTAACGTTACAGTACCCTTAGCACGAATTTTCAGTATTTGGGACGTAAAGTAAACTGGAACTTTGACAATTTCAAAATGACAATTTTCAAGGAAAAAATTAGTTCTGTATTCGCACACCAGAGGCGCTGTTCCATTTTTTCATACAAAAACTCTGTAAATACTGGAAAGACGCTGTAAAGTAAAAGAGTGAAAATTCGTGCTAAGGGTACTGATTCGAACATTTCATCAGTGACGAAAGATAATCGAGCATCACAATGCGCACCTTGTATCAAATCTATGTTAAATGTACGTGAATGCTCGTCAGTCAGGGAGGTAGTATTGTAATGTAATGCTCAAAGTCGAATCTATACCTAATGTTACATTATCCTTCTACTGGTGACGTGAAATTGAGTAACAGTATTGATGACGTACTGTCATTTTGACGTACTTCTACAATGCCGAATTTCAGGACAACTAAGTGCATGGTGATGAAACAAATGGCTTAATTTACAAGTAGATATCTTACTTTCATAAATTAAACACTTTTTATATATTATTACAATAGAAAAGTTTACGTATAATAGTCACACAAACTTAGTATTAATATTCAGCTTGCATTTTCGTAGATATTGAAGTCAATCTAGATAAAATTTTAATAAATGAATATTATGAAATCCGACGTTTTATTCTAATTGATACTTTAATAATTAAGAAAAAAAAAACGTTTTAACATACTACTACAGTAGAAAAAAATAAAGATTAATCTTGGTGAAAAGCGGTATTATTTTAAGGCAATAAAGGCAGGCTTCTTGCACTACTTGTATAGATGTGATGTTCTTTTTTTCTTTTTTGCGGCACTTATTGAGCCACAAAAGCCTATTGCTTTCCAAATTACTAAGAGGCTCATCCTCGGAGTCCGTGTCAGGTTCTGGACTTTCTGCTCACTTTCGGTGTTGCGATCAGATTTCACTCAGTGATTCAGTTCCAACTCATCACTGCTACTTTATTTTAAAATCTCAGTGATAATACTCGTAATCTTCGTCATTTGGATTAATTTTTAATGAAAAACTACAACTTGATAATAGTATAAATTACGGACACTATTGGTGATGTGACGTCAAATTGACGTCGGGTATCCTATATCTGATCATCTATGCGTTTGCGACGACCAATTTCTGTAAAATCGGACGCCAAACTGAGCTAATTGCAGCTACTGAGAAGTGCGGGTGAGGGAAAACAATCGTTCGAGACATATTCAGTGGTTTTAGTTAAAAGGTGTCAAATTGACGGCACGTCACCAATAGAAGGTTATACGTGATGCTCCCGGTGAGGAAGCATCTTTCGGATTGGAATGGGATTAGGGCAAGTAGGAAATAGAAAGTAGTATGTCTTTTATTTGTATACAAAGATTGAAAAATGTATAATTTTATTATAAAATATCGCAACCGCATTAAATCGCAAAGAAAATCGCGCATTATGTACAAGATCATTCGCTCGTGAAAGTGAAGCATGGTTTTAATAAATATGTATATTTAGCTTCTACTTTGCTCGATTTATAAGTCATCATTGTTCTCATATAATTCCGCTGAAATAACTATCGAGTTCTTATTATAGACTAGCTGTGCCCGCGACTACGTTCACGTGGATGTCGGAACTCAACAATGTATTTTTTTTAAACAAAGGAATTTTTCTAAAATAAAAGTAAGTTACAGCATAAGTTACTCCTTATTACATCAGCTACCTGCTAATAGAAGTCCCGTCAAAATCGGCCCAGCCATTTCAGAGATTTAGCCATTACAAACAGACAGGAAGACAGACAAAAATTAAAAAAAATGTTATTCTGGGGTATGTATCGTATATTAGTAAATATTCGTTTGCATGTAGTAAAAAACGGTTATTTAAATATAACAAACATACACTCCAATTTTATTTATGTATAGATGGCAGCGGGTTTCAGACAATCGCTTAATGAGTTGAATGAATACACGCCAGCCGAAAACTGCTCAGTCGCAAAGTATACCTATGGCAGCTCAAAGTTGTAAGTACAAAAAAACTTTTTCAAAAAAAAATGTAACCGACTTCAACACAACCACAAAAAAAGTTCAAAAATACCTACAAAAAAACTTTTCTTTCGAAAGTCGGTGACTTTATTTTTTATTTCATTGACTTTTTGTCACCGACTTTCGAAAGAAAAGTTTTTTTGTAGGTTATTTTGAACTTTTTTTGTGGTTGTGTTGAAGTCGGTTACATTTTTTTTTGAAAAAGTTTTTTATTTTATCCTTTTTAGTTTCACTATTCAACCCAAATTACTGTCAAATACATAATATTTTCTTAAATGTGCACTAAAATGTTGTAATCCATAGCACCGGTAATAACAACGCCGATTATGTATGTACACAATGAGAACTACCAAAAATAAAAACTACTGCACCAAACTAAATGAAAATTTTATGGGACCAAATGGCAGATATACTGTATCGAACAAAAAAAGAATAATCGAAATCGGACCAGAAACCTCGGAGTAATCGGTGTAGACAAAGTTGAAAACTTTTTAGGTTTTTGTTGATTTTTGTTGATATTTCAAAAAGTGCTAGTCCGATTTTGATAAAATTTTAATGGGACCATTCCAGAAGTATACCCTATCCAACAAAAAAAGAATTTTTCAAATCGGTTGTTAAACGAGGGAGTTATGCCCGAACAAACATAAAAAAAAAAAAAAATACAAACATCCGAATTGAGAACCTCCTTCTTTTTTAGAAGTCGGTTAAAAATGCATGGCAGAAGAAAGTTCGCTCGTTATAGTTCAGCACAGCATAGGTGTGTTTTATGTTGTTGTGTGTTACGTTGTTTGTTGAAAATAAGTGTAGATGTTGATTGTGAGTTAGCCAGCATCATACTTGTTAATAATAGATAAGAGCGCTCATTCGGAGGAATACCTACTTACTTTATTTTAGCAGTCGACATAATTATAAAGAATTAGGTATAATATAACCAGAATATAATATAAATATAATGTAATATATATATATAAATATAATATAATAATAATATAATATAATAAAAAATAAATATAATATTACCAGAAGCGATTGAAATTAATTTTGTAGTAAGTTTCGGTGGGTTATTTTCTTACAAAAGTTGTTTATTCGATTTTCATTATATCGAACTGGATGTATCGATAATTCAGTTGTTCTATCGATGTTTTGTTGATGCTATGTAACGTGTGTGCGAAAAAATCGATATAAGTTAGGCAAGTAGATAAGAGTAGGTCGAGGTCTACTCTAGCGAGACTAGTAAATAGAGACTAGAAAAAAGTCTTCTCAGTAAGTTAAACAATCGATTTGTGTTCACAACATTTATTATATACAACATCAAGAGTGTTGTCAAAATTTCAAAAAATGCCGAATACGAGTATAGTCTTGTAACAATTTGCTTAAATCTAGAATCAATGTTAATAGACAACAATAAGAAGACATTTATTATTATTTTACTACTAAGGTTACAAATATATAGTTAGGTACTACAAGAAGCCATAGGTAGGTAATGTCTATACTTGTGTATTTTAGTAGGTATCTAATATTTTCTACTACTACTTAGAACATAAATTACTATTTTTTTTTTTGGGTATTTTTTTCAAAATCGTTTAAACCTTTTTTTGTATTATGCATTTTATGAACTTTTTATTTTCCTTATTTAGTTACGAACTGGAATTTTAATTGATAAATTGAACACTGAATTACGTACAGATTTTTAATTGGTATTAATTATTATATTACTAAAGTTACAACAATATACTTAATACACGGTTAGATTGCAATAATATAATACGATATGTAATAATATAATATGATTTTTTATTGGCATTAATACATATATTGATTAATTGGCATATTAGGTACTAGGGTTACAATAACATTTATAATACACGGTTAGATTTCGATGAGCGGGCAAATTTTCTTCTTCATTTTAAATTCTTAATTTGTATCAACAATACACAGAACTAAAAACACAAAAAAAAATATTAAAAAATAAATTCAACTGCTGCGTGTCGCTCAAAAAAATACTAAGTAAACTCTTACAATTTTCTACTGTAAACATTTCAAACGTTTGTGACTGTGACAGCCTTAATATTACATCATTATACACTCGCTTCCTTGTTTACATTTATATTTTGGGCTTTAATTGGCTATGTTTAGCATCTGTTTGTGATTTATACAATTCAGAAAGCACAGTTCAAATATTATAATATAAAACATTTTTAGTAACACTTTTGACGAATTCAAATGTTTATTTGACACATGAATTGATTTGTCACTCATACAATTGTCGAGAATTATACGTTTTCACATCGAGTTCACACATTTTTTCCACGGTCTAATACAATGTAAAGTTTATATATCTTGGGAACCGAGCTTTTCTCGAACCTGGGACCTTGATAAATCGATTCCTTGAGCTGAAAAACCCCTAATCTGTAACTTTCATGAAAATCCTTGGAGCCGTTTCCGAGATCCTGATTACATATAAATAAATATACAAGAATTGCTCGTTTAAAGATATTAGATAGATAATTTCCGTTTATTATTATTGGTACCTAATCCACTTACATCTTTATGGTTTTTTTTTTGTTTTTTGTTTTTTTTTAATTATTTGCTTTAACTAGAACATTTAAAATCTTAAAATTAGCGTGATCATAAGAATATAATTATGTACCTATCGTTATCCAAAGCTATCTAAATGCAACGTTAAAAGTTATCTAAATATTTGGAATACTTACAATCTAAATCACTCCTCACCACAGCGAATGCTTGGCAACAATGGCAAGCAAAGATGTCCTAGGTACCTATTTAGTTACGGTAGCTTTCAAACACAAATTTGAATTTTTACACCTTTCATGACCAACATACAAGTTGTTCCTCCACAGAACCCAGTTCGCTTTCCAATCCCATTTGTTTCTTTTCCTCCATTCGCTTTTTACAGTTTTATAGATTCTTAAAGTGTGATAAATACACAACCTTACATTCAATATATTGATGATATATTTAGATACTACCTAAAGATTTAAGGAATGATATTCTAGTGGGTATCTGCAAGTAATGCGGGATTAAGTATATCAACTAAATGAAGGCATTTATGTATCTAGTTTATTGAGTGAATCATGGGTTGTGGCGAAAATCCAATTTTTGTATAAATATTATGACTTGAAATAGTACTCGTTTAATCAAATGTGTTCTTAGTAGATACCTATTATATCTAAACAATCTACCCCAATCTGTCGAAGGAAATAAAATAGATTTTCAACCATATCACAACAGTGGAAGGTTATTGTTCGATTAGATTGGGGTAGATTGTCTGTACCTACTAGCGTTTAATGTTAATGAAATACCGACACATTTACTGTTCAGGGTAATTATTGAGGCCGGTCCGAGCGGCGTCGTTTTGACCTGGAAGGCGCCATATCTGAAGGTGACGGCTCGTCGTCAGAGAGCCACTCTTCTATAGGCAGGGGACGAGTAGGACGCGGTATTGAAATTGGCCTTGAAGGCGGTGGCACCCCTTCGCGACGCAGCAGACCTTGCTCGGGTACCATCGGAACGATTGATCTGTTTCTAAGACCTGGTTGATAAAACGGAATCAACGGTAGGTAATCCTCATCGCTAGTATCGGATGACGTTGTAGACGTTGCAGTCGATGATGACGACGTTGTGTCACTACTCAAACTTTCATCTTCTACATTGCCGTCTGGGTTATCCTCTTGAGATTCTTGCTCGTCGACAGCAGTAACTCTAGGTTGCTCAACTATCCCCTTAACTACAGCCACATTGACGATTGGCTCCAGTAATGCTGATATCCCCTCTTGTTCTTTAGGAAGTGGGCTAAATGAAAGAGCTTGGAGCCCTAGGTCTTGCAGGGGACCAGCCCCTGTTCCGTCATCTTGCAAAGGAATCTCCGACTGAATTTCAGGGTTTACTGGAAGGACTTCAGGTTGAACCATAGGGTGTACAGGAGGAGATTCTATCTCTTGATTAGTTGGCATCGGCACTTGCTCAACTGTATTATTCTGAGCATTGTCTGAATCAGAAAGACTAGTAGACTGAGCTGGCATCATCGCGTCGGGATTATTGAGCGGGAAATTCCAATTTTCAACTATCTGACTCAAGCCCTGCATTCGAGCATAGGCCGACCGTAATTTGATATTATTTGAATAGTACGTTTCTTCGCCAACTGCACAAGTAAAATCTTTTAAACAGTGTATAATACTAATTAAGTCGTTACGGCTACTCTGTGTTTGTAAGTCTCTTGGGTGGGTGTAATCAGTTGTTTCACAGAAAGCTTCTAGTACTGTGTTCCTAGCGTCTATTATTTCCTCTGTAGAATAAGCAGTAAGACACACTTCAAGTAGAAAATTAATTGGTAAAACTTTATACCTTAACTGCATTCCAATAAAACCAATTATATCTGATGGAGAACTTTCCATTGCCTTCTATCGGGAACAATTTTAAACTGCACAAAATAGTTCAAATTGTAAGTTGCAACAAGTCGCGTAACGTCCTTTGCTGTAGTTGTGGCGGTAAAACGCAACGGGCACTCGGCGCGGCGGTGCTCTCACGACTGCATTACCGGCTTCGGATGCGCCTCGGAACAAACAGGCAATTAACATCCCGCCCGGCCGTGCAATCTCGTTGTGACGAACATTTTCTAGTATTTAATACGAGTATTTTACCGAAGTATATTGCTAGAATAATACACAGAACAAGCTTCAAAAAGCAAGTAGGTACCTACTTAATTGAATAAAACAAAAAGTCAGATTTTCTATTTTCGTGAAAAAATTCTTAAAGTTTCCCGAGCATGGACTCTTACTGATTCGATGATTATCTAAGAAAGATAAGTAGTTTCGAACTAAACAGAATTTATAAATCATCCCAAAACTGGATAACGCATTCATTTATTTATTGTTTGGGCACTTCAACAACTTACTAAAACATCAGGACATTTACAGGTCCCTAATTGTATAGTGAACACGTTGACATAAAAAATAAACAATTTAAACAAAGCATTTAATAAAATATTTCTTACCGCTCTATGCCTTCCATGAAAACATTGGCATTGCATCATCTTAACTTATATTCGAAGCTGAAATCAGGATATCCAAAAAAGGCTTGTCCCAAAAAAGTCACAAATTCGGTAGCTGAAAAAAAAACCTATGTTCAGCAGTGGACGTCTTCTGGCTGATGATGATGATGATGATGAGGTATTTTATTCTTTTGTTAGGTACGTAAACTATGTATAACAGAAGAAAAAAATTACTATTTTAAAATTTAAGTACGATACGTTTATTATGTGCGTTCTGACTTCACAAGCCCCTCTCCCGAGCTTTGATGCTTTGATCTTCGTCAAATTTTGTTGATCAATATTAAAAATATCTACGTGTCAACATTTTCTAATTGGTACTACTCTGACTGACGGACCAAAACATTTTCAATTTATTGCAAATTCATTGGAATCATTTATTTATTCATAACAATTTACACTGTTTTGAATAAATAAATGATATGTGTTGCATGCAGAAACATTTTACTACAAAGTTATTGTTGGGACGATAATTTGTTAAGACGTTAAGAAAACTTATCAGGATATTAAAACTTATTAATAATTATAATAATACCTTTATTTTATCCCTAGCTGCGAAAACAGCACTTGAAAATATAAATAATACCTATATGGTTATGAAGTTGAAATTTAGGTTCCTATTATAAATAGGTATATTATGTAAATCAATCTAGTAGGTTGTGATCTGTGTGTCTTCGAATACATAGGTAGGTACATCTATACATCTATACATCTATACATCTATACATCTATACATATAAATAAAATTGGAGTGTCTGTTTGTAATATTGAAATAACTGCTTTTTTCTACTTGCATAATGAATATATATACGGTACACACACCGAAACAATTTTTTTTTTACTTTTTGTCTGTCTGTCTGTCTTTCTGTCTGTCTGTTTGTATCGGCTAATCTTTAAAATGGCTGGACCGATTTTGATGGGACTTTGTTGGCAGGTAGCTGATGTAATAAGGAGTAAAGTAGGCTACTTTTATTTTTGAAAAATTCTTTTATTTTAGAAAAAAAATAGGATTATGTGCACTTGGTATCACAACTTCACGTAACATTCTGAAATGGCTGGACCGATTTTGACGGGACTTTTATTGGCAGGTAGCTGATGTAATAAGGAGTAACTTAGGCTACTTTTAAATAAGGGCCGGTCATTATTAAGAGTACGAAATTTTAAAATAACCATGATCACTTAAATTTATACTTCTATATTGATTTCTTGATTGATTCTAAGCTGAAGAGTTTGTTTGGTTTAACAGGTGGTTTGCAGAACATGTGACTTGTGATATCACGAAGAATGCGTGGGTACGAAGAATGCGTACTTAATAAGGTCCAGATTATGATTGAAGAAGTGTAATACCTAATAAGGTCCAAGGACTAAGACTGAAAAAAATACTGATTAGTAACATTTTGTTATTTTCATTATAAGAGTTAATAAAAATCTGCTTAACCCTAGATACATAACGTTCCTAAATACCCCTAATCGCATAACGTGAGGTCATTTTGACTCACACATAATTTCTATGCGATTACGCTACTGCTATTTAATATTTTAATAAAAATTGTTAAATTGTATGTTTATACATATCTAAGTAATGAAATAAAAACGTCTATTAATTTGTATTATTTTTGTTTATTTTAAAAATAAACAATAATTAAAATACCTTAAAATAATGATACCTATATCGAGTATGTATTTTTATTAGGCCAAAAAAATATTTGCCTTTTAACAAATTATATTTTTTAATAAATTTAAACAAAATTAATTCATAAAAAAAATTAAAAATTAAGCGAACAGTCGAAAAATAGGAACTATGTACTGTCTAATCAAGTCAGCATTTTATGATCTCCACAGACAGGTTTTTTCGCTCCACCTGTCTTTTTTTTAGTTTCCATGGATAAAACTTCTTTTGTTTGTAGGAGGTTAATCTTCTATTTGTAATAAATTAGTAGCAGCAGAGATTTGGTATAATATTTTGTATGTTCTCGCGTAATTTGCGACTCAGTTATGGAAATTCAAGCCTCCAACAAATTAGCAGTTTCTGCTTATTGCAATGCCCGATATGATATCGTCGCGGAGCAGGCTTAGCTTATTATTGACTATAAAACCTAAAAAAAATACAAAATATTAAAAAATAATTAAAACAACCCCAAAAATATTCGAATTAAAAGTTACGAATCACATAATGTGGGGTCATTCTGACTCACAGTGGTACTATATCTACATAACTACAATGGTTACCTGTGACAAAAGTGCACCATTCGAGACCTCTGGCTGCGTACTGAGTTGGCTGGTACAGACAAAGCGATACATAAAATGTTTGAAAAGTTATAGATGAAAACATTTTTTGAGTGAGTCATTTTGACTCACGTTATGTATCTAGGGTTAAAATTGTAATTTGTTTCATTTTCAACTAGAAAACTGATTAGTTCATACTTATATTCATTTCCTAAGACTTTTTATGGGTCATGACACTAATTTAGGTATATGAATTAACTTTTCATTATTCGTATGCCACGAACTTAACAGTAGTTTATAATAGCCATTGCTATGTAAAGATATGGTTTTTCTGGTATAAAAAGCTTAAAATCTTCAGTTAAATTTATGGACCTTATTATGAGCCCTAGTGCTCGATAAGTCAAAGTCAAAGTCAAAGTCAAATCATTTATTTCAAATAGGCCATCAGTGAGGCACTTTTAAACGTCGAATATTAAAATTAAGGAAAGGGATGGGATGGGATTGATTCTACACCCATTCGCTAAGGTAGGTTGTATGGAGAAGAATGGGCAAGAAACTCCATACTTACTCTTTTTAAACATGTTTTACAATTTTTTTTTATAACATCATTTGAAATATATAATGTGGAAGCAATGTACCTTGAAAATATAGACTAAATATTATAAAAAAAAAATTAATAAAAATAAGAATTAAAAAAAGCAAAAAGGTACATGGTGTTCACATTTTAACAAAATATTGCAATCAAAGGGCCATCAACAAGCTTTTTAAAAACTTTTTTGTCATTAATTGGCCATAGATACCTCGTTTTTAAAACGTATTTTCGCTTTTAAAAAAAAGTTCATTTGATCATGATTTTTTACAAGTTAAAATATTTCCCAAAATTTATATAAAACGTTTTCCAAAAACCCTGCCATTATTAGGCACAATTACTTTATTATTTAATTTCTTTGTATGAGTGGGCATTTTGTTATTGCTGTTCTTTCTTTTCTCGGCTCTTATCACCCGCTGTACGGCTCGAATGCATTATAATATAATTATCAAGTTTGATAATATTATTATCAAACTTTCTCCACTAATTGTATCGAAATGTACCTACCTACTAAAACCGTGCCACTGCCACTGTACCGCCGGAATTACAGTTTGGCAAAAAAGTCTATAAAAGGAACTAATTGCTTTGTTTGCTGGCAACATATTAAAACTAATGACATATTTTGATGTAAACAAAGTACCTACGCAAGTTTGTAAAATTGTGCTATAAAACTAACGTAATTACATCAAATATCAAAGATTTTAAAACGTTGTCAGCAAACAAAAAGATTAGTTCGGTTTCAAGACGTTCTGGCCAAGCTGTACAGCTTTGGGACCGGGGACGCTATACATACACACATCAAAAGTGTCTAGGGATCAACATATATTTTTGCAATAACTTTTCTCCTGATTGATATTATTTAAAATGTTCTTTAAGGATTCATCAAATAAAGTGTTATCGTTTGTCACAGTAACGATAAACCAAGTCACCTTTGCATTCATAAAGAAATTTGCCATTTTCCTAATAGTCTAAGATACGTATATAGAACGACCTTCACCGATCGAGTAACCGGACGAAATGTGTTTTTTATGAATTAAAATATGTTGAAGAATGTGACGGTGATGGGTTGCCTCATAAAATCCTGTCAAGGATATTTTTAATTAATTTTATAGAAGGTCATTTTTTTACAATACCTTCACCGATAGAGTAACCAAAGAATATTAACACCAATTGAAAGTCCGAAGTCTATAGAATATGCTAACGTAGGGTTGCCTACCTTTTTCTTGTCAAGGATATAGGGTTGCCTAATTTGAACAGGTGACAAAAAAATGCTACCTTCACCGATCGAGTAACCAAATAAATTATATATCAAAATAAAGACATTTTTTTTACGAATACGATGGTATACGGTTGCCTATGAAAAACTTGTCAGAAATTAGGGTTGCCAAGCGTTGAAGTTTGAAAATTTTAGACGGTTGGAAGCACATGAGTAGATAAACGGACTAAGCTTATTATGAACGAGCAAAATTGTTACATTTTTTGGTAGGGTTGTCACAATGGGCCATAGGGTAAGACAAATTAAACAAAAAATATGTTAAATAGTTTTATTATCTAGTATGATAGAATCGAATCAAATCAAATCAAATAATTTAATGCAACCAAGACAATTTTGAATTGTCAAAAGACCTAAAATAAAGTTAGTACAAAAATAGTTATGGAGTTGCGATTTGGACGCGATCTTGAACGGACGTTGTGTGACTTATCTGTGTCTCTGTGCTAAAATCTAATTTGAATAATTTCGTGATTGGTTGAAGCACCAAATTGTGGATTCCTTGTCACTCTTGTGGACTTTTTATGGCTGGACTCCGCCTTGTGGGTGTGTCGTGAAAGAGACAGCTCTAATTTTGTGAAAACCAAACTCAAAAATCGTTTGCTCACATGGTGGGGTTTGAACCGCCCACCTCGGAATTTGAAGTCGATGACCATACTCATCGCGCCATCGCCACACTTAACAACGCATGCGAAATAACGGATCTCTGTGCTACGACGCTACACCGTGCTACGACAAGCAGCACCTGTGCTACGAGTTTGCGCCTACGTCATCGCTCCGTCGAGTCGCTGCTACGAGTTACTACGCTCTGCCGCTACGGCTCCCGCTTGATCACATAACAGTTTGAGGTATTGGTGCTAAAAACAAGACGCTTTTAACAAATTACAATAAATAGTTCTTTTTCTTTTACAAATAAATAAAGGACTTAAGATGTCAAATACAAACCTCACGTCTACACCGAAAGTCAAAAAGGATAAATTATCTAAAGGTCAATCAAAATCTGATGATGAGGTAGTACCGCTGACTCAAAATACTACCTCTAAATATAAGCGTCCCCGTATTTTTGGATCTCCCTCAGATGATCATGATCCCTCAAAGGCTTTTCTTACGACTTTCAAGAATGATATTTTGGCTATGCTCGAGGATTGGAAGACCGAACAAAGTATTACTTTGTCTCAACTAGTAACTGATGTAGCTCAATTGAAACTGCAATGTTCTAATATTCAGCAAACTAATAACGATATAGAAAAATCAATCATATCACTCAATCAAGATTACCAGGACATTCTGAAAAAGATCTCCGATTTGGAGAAAATACAGGATGAAAATAATCTCCGCATTAACAAAATTGATAACCAAATCCAAGAACTACAACAAAAATCGCGTTCTTCTGCGATTGAAATCAGGAATGTTCCAGCAGCGCCAAACGAAAATGTCAATGATCTTCTCAAATTAGTCGCGCGCTTAGGACAAGTTGCTCAGATGGAAATTTCAGGCACCAATATACGTGATATATACCGTTTACCTGGTAAACCAGGTTCTCTCAAGCCGGTTTATGTTGAATTTTCCTCTGTATTTTTTAAAAACAATCTATTGGCTGCTCTGCGTGACTACAACAAGAAACGTTGCATTGAAGAAAAGCTGAACACTCAAGATTTTGGCATAGAAGGTGAACGTAAACCAGTCTATGTAGATGAATATCTTCCTCCTACAACAAAAAAATTGTTTTATCTTGCCCGTGAGTTCGCAAAGCGTAAACACTTTGATTTTTGCTGGGTATCAAATGGTAAAATCTTGCTTCGTAAAAATAGTACCACAAAGGAATATCACATTGTAAAAACAGAAACATGCTTGGTCGACCTCGAATCCAGTAAATGACTATTCTTATCTTTACTCATATATTGTACATACTTTATAAATTATTGTCTCCCACTAAATATTTCTTTTAATTGTATAAATACCATTATACTTTTTAGGAAAAAGTGTAGTATTTCGAAACACGGTCTGTTAACTATATTACAAATAAATTTACACCTGTTATTATATATTATAAGTTCAACTAATCTCACAAAAATATGCATAAATTGTAAACATTGTATTGAAGCTATACCTCTTACTTTCATACGCTGTACTGGTCATCTATGGCTCACTTACTATAGACACAAACTTAATAGAAATGGCTAGCAACATACTGGAAATATCAAGTGATCTAGACGAAATTAATGTGGCCAATTCTTATAAATGTCCGCCAGGTCAATGTGCTAAACTTATAAAAAATCCTGGTAATAACCTAAAGGTGATACATATCAACATTAGAAGTATAAATAAAAACTTCGATCAGTTTGTATCAGTCTTATCTATGATATCTTTCCAATTTGATGTTATTATTCTTACAGAATGTTGGCTTAAGTCTTCTGACCACGTTCCTGTGTTGGATGGTTATATGTCCTATGCCACTACTAATAACCCAATCCAAAATGATGGCGTTGTTATTTACACGAAAGCAGGTATTCAATGTGCAATCTCTGAGCCACCCATATTAGATGCAAACTGTCTAATCTGCAAAATAGGAAACACGTCAATTATTGCCATATATCGATCACCGTCGTATTACGATCTTAGCAGATTTTATAACAGTTTAGACAGTACAGTGGGCGCTATCAAGTCGCACTCAAACATGGTTATTGTAGGTGATTTAAACGTGGACATTAAAACTTATAGCAAAGATAAAAATACCGACGAGTTCCTAACCTTTATTGCATCACTAGGTTTCTTACCGGGGCACTTATATCCTACAAGAAATGAAAATTGTCTCGATCATATACTATTAAAAACAGTATTACCGGCTACAACAATTGTTTTAGAGACTTACATAACGGATCATCTACCAGTAGTTCTATGCCTTGGACAAAAAATCCGCTCTAAATCACATCATAATAAAACTATGTCCTTCATTGACCATGAGAAAATTAAAATCGATATTGAAAAAAGTGACTTTAGTGTTGTTATGAATGAAACTGACGCAAATTTGGCCACTGACTATTTGATTTCTAAATTACAAAACATTGTCACTCAGAATACGAAAATTGTTAAAAAAACTAGTAAAACTACAATATTAAAGCCATGGATGACTCCTGGTCTTTTACGCTGCATCATAAACCGTGACAAAATGCATCTTAACCTTAAGAAAAATCCGGAAAATAACATTCTCTCTATAACTTACAAAAGATACCGTAATTTTTGCAGCACATTGCTTCAAAATATTAGAAGGACATATGAATCAAATAAATTCTCCGAAGCTAGAAATGATTCAAAAGCTACCTGGAAATTAATTAACTCAATGGCTGATAAAAAGTGCCACGCCCAAGTACCCGTGGAACTTCTTGAGCTAACAAGTAACGAAATCACTTCAACAAATAGCGTAAATAAGTATTTTGTAAACATTGGTAAAGACTTGGCCTCTTTAGTCAGTAAAAACCATAACCAAGAAAAAATAAGTGTCCCTCCTCAAACGACTCAGCCTCCTAGTCACTCAATGGGCATCATTCCAGTTACCAATGAGCAAATTGGCTCTATCATCATGTCTCTGAAAAATGATTGCGCCACTGGTTGGGACAATATACCTTCAAAAGTTATTAAACTCTCAAGCAAAATCTTAGTTCCACCTATCGCTCATATATGTAATTTATCTATAGCCACAGGTACATTTCCAAAGGCATTAAAGAAAGCACTTGTTACGCCTGTTCATAAGAGTGGAAATAGAGACCTAGTAAACAACTACAGGCCCATTTCGGTTTTAACGTCGATGTCTAAAATCTTAGAACGCGTCCTAAATACTTGTTTAATAAGTTATTTAGATAAAACAGAAACCATCTCGGCCAATCAATTCGGTTTTAGAAAAGGTTTATCAACGGAAGACGCTGTAGCAAATTTCTGTAACAATGTGATTAGTAAGCTGGATAAAAAGCAGAAATGCTTCGGCGTCTTTTTGGATTTGTCTAAAGCCTTCGACACGGTGTCTATTCCCACTTTAATTACTAAAATGGAGCGTGTCGGTATACGTGGCCAAGTTCTAAAAATTTTCAAAGACTATCTGACAAATCGTAAGCAGTCTGTTAGGATTGGAACTGTACTGAGTGAAGAAGAACAAATTGATTATGGCGTTCCCCAGGGAAGCATACTAGGTCCAACGATGTTTCTAATATATATCAATGATTTGTGTAGTCTCAAAATACCAAATTGCTATGTAACTACTTATGCAGATGATACCGTTTTACTAGCACATGGTGCGGACTGGAATTCTGCCAAAAAGCATGCCGAAAATGGTCTGCGTATAATAAAGAAATGGCTAAACAATAACCTACTTATATTAAATATAGAAAAATCTAAATTCATCCGCTTTCTTTTACCAAGTTCTCCAGTTCCACCCGAGTCTACAAACTTTCTGAAACTTCACACATGTGCTGACCACACGGGCTGCAACTGTTTGTCTTTAATGCGAGTGACAAGCATCAAATATCTTGGAATTGTATTAGACGAGCGACTTGACTGGCGCCCACAGGTGGTTGCTCTCATAAACCGTATTCGTAGGCTTATGTATATATTTAAGAAGCTAAGATCTATTGCAGACTTATCTACAATCTACATGGTATATACTGCCCTCTGCCAATCAGTACTAACCTACTGCATACCTATTTGGGGTGGTACCTATAAAACCTTATTTTTGATGCTAGAAAGGTCGCAGCGAGCAGTCCTAAAAGTTATACATCAAAGGCCTCGGTTATATCCAACCACCAAACTATATGCTGAATGCCGTGTTCTGACTGTGAGACAACTTTACATACAAAAAACTATTCTGCGAAGGCACTTACGGCTACCTCTAAATGAAATAACAAATAAAAAGCGCTCCGGTGCAGTTGTATGTCCCGGCGTTGGCTGCAGAACAGTTTTTGCAAGCCGTCAATATGAAGTCGCTAGCTCAAGATTGTACAATGAGATCAATAAATTACTGGCAATATATCCATTAACTATACGTGAGGTAAAGCAGAAGTTGTATAATTGGTTACTAACTTTGAGTTATGATCAGACTGAGTTACTTTTAATAGTTAAAAAATAAGTTGGCATAATTATAAATATTGTATAAATGGTAGATATAATTGTTTGTATAACACTTCAGTAGGTTTATATTTCATTTTTATTATTTGTAATTTTTTAAAGTTTATTTCCTTTTTATTTTTATGTAACAACTTGTTATGTCTTACAGTTACATGGGTTCACGGTGGTGTCTAAATAAACAGCTCACTAACTCCTATAATACAAGCTTGACTTAGTTTAGGAGTTAGAGAATTTCAAGATTTCTGTGTAACGATGTACAAACTCTAGCCAAAACTAAAATTGTATTAGACTAAGAAATTGTTTGTACCTACTTTGGAGAATAAAAATTATTATTATATTATTATTATTATATTATTATTATTATGGTGCTACAGTCCCAGTCATAAGACATAATAAATGTGAAAGTACCGTAGATACCCATTCCAATAGTCCAGTCAACGAGGCATATGTGGTCCGAAAAATTCCTCCGGAACTGAAATTTGGCATATGATGAAAGAAGGTGATTGTCGGCGACGAGACCCACGCAACGACAAGGGGTGCAAGTAGTGGGAGGGCCTTTGCCGTTGAACAGTGTGATTTATAAGGTGACTAGCGACCCGCCCCGGCTTCGCACGGGTGCAATGCTGATACTAAATACACTACAGAAAAAACTGCGCAAACGCTACGTCCCGCAATTTTTAAATCTGTAATATCTTCGAAAATATTCCCTTAAATCATACGGTGTAAAGGGCCATATAGATCTATATTAAATGCACAATGTATTCAAGGTATTTAATTGGTTAAGGATTAATGCTGTATTGGTTAAAATCGCTTCGAAAATTAGCCATTATTTGTCGTAAAGAGTAAATGACAAAAAAAAGTTATTGTGGGTTATCCATAAGAGATAGACATATACCATCACGGACTTTTCTGTAGACCTTTTCAATGTGTACAATACTTAGTACATTATTTTGATAAAACTCGTAGGGTTCAGCCTGCGTTTGCAATGTAAGCGGAAAAAATGTAATTATTTACGACATCACATTAGAAACCTCAAAAATAACAGTACTTCTCCACTATTTAATGGATGTTATTATACATATAAACCTTCCTCTTGAATCACTCTATCTATTAAAAAAAACTGCATCAAAATCCGTTGCGTAGTTTCAAAGATTTAAGCATACAAAGGGACATAGGGACAGAGAAAGCGACTTTGTTTTATACTATGTAGTGATAGTGATTTTTAAGACAAGTGTCTTCTAATCAGAATCCAGTGATTGTGTTGTGTATATATTAGATTCTTATTAGATTATCTTGTGCGTTCTTATTACTTTCCAATTAGATAAGTTTTTTAGTGGAAAATTGTAAAAGTTTAAAACTTAGATTATTACGTAACTTGAAAACTCACTTTTTTGTTTATGTATGTTTTTCAATTAAAGTATTTAAAAGGGTTGTGTTTCTTTACAAAAATAGATCCACAAGTTGTTTCATGAAGATCGGTCCAGTAGTTTTCAAGTTATTGCAATTTTTGTGAAATCAAACTTTAGTTCTTGTGAAACTTTAATAGTTTTAGGTAGTTCTAGGATTTTTTTATTTATTGTTGTATGTAAAATATGTTTGTTTTATATAAAACTAGACGTAAGGACAAATTTAGAAAGGTATAATACATAGCTGTAAGGATAAATTTTATAAGAAAATAAAGGCTACGAAGGTCTCGGTCTTAGCAAAAATAAAACGGCCAAGTGCGTGTCGTGTCGTGTGTTAGATATAAACATCCAACAAATTTTCGATTTCAGTGTCACTCCAAATCAACTTTTTACATATCGCGCTCTAACTTCTAGTGAAAAATTGCTCTTCCGATTTTTTTATGTGTTATCTTATCCTTAAATACATAGGTTTGTTACGTAATCCAAAACTTTTTCCTTTTTATACAACATTATTTGATGTCATACCTGACGTTTTTAAATTTCCTAAAAATAAGAAAATAACCCTACGGGGCTGAGAGAGGGGCCACTCAAAACGTGGGGGCGTATATTATTTAAGGGATTATTTATGGGATATATTCAAAGATACGCCCCCACGTTTTTTCAAATCTATAATTTTTTTTATACTACTTAATTTTTAATACTTTTTTTATCATATTCCTGACAGCAAACCCTTTCATTTGATACCAATATCTTGGGGGTGCATTTCAAATAGCCTGTCCGCTATCTTGGACGTCCGCCATATTGGATTTAAGTCACGTGACTATTTTTTTTCGTATTTCTGACAGCAAACCCTTTCATTTGATACCCATAACATGGGGGTGCATTTCAAACAGGCCATCCGCCATCTTGGGGAGGCCGCCATATTGGATTTGTTATGACGTTCTTTAGCTAGTCATTCTTTGTATTGTCATCAAAACTCAGAGCGTGTGCAAAATTTCAGCCTGCTAGCTTATCGGGAAGTGCCTCAAAATTGAGTTGCAAAAGTTCAACCGGAACGACAAACAAACAAACAAATATACAAACAAGAAAAGTAAGTGTATAAAAACGTGGGAAAAATACAACAAATACACAAGCCTATTTCGATAAGATTGAGAAGAGCCACTACGACCGCGTAACGAGCGCATGTCGCGTTGAACGTCGCGCGTAACCTTTTCGACGACAGGCGCGTGTAGTCTTTTGGACGACTGCGCCGGGGCTAAAACAAGTGCGATCTATGGAGTGGAGAGAGCATCCCGAGTGACGGAATATTCTTTATTTTACTCCCAATGACATAGCTAGAGGCTACTATAAATGAGAAATACATGTGATGAGTAATAATGATAATATGAACGAAAATGTAAGAAGCGCGGTCTATTTGACAACGCGCGCCCTCTTGAAGGTAGGTGTTTGGTCTTTAATTATATAAATAAATAAAAATGTCTTTTGACAATTCAAAATTGCCTGTAATTGGCTTAGTTGAATTAAATTATTTGACTCGATTCTATCATACTGAATAATAAAGCTATTTAATAATTTTTTGCTAAATTTGTCTACCCTATTGTGACAACTCTACCAAAATAGGTAACAATTTTGCTCGTTCATAATAAGCTTAGTCCGTTTATCTACTCATGTGCTTCCAACCGTCTAAAATTTTCAACCTTCAACGCTTGGCAACCCTAATTTCTGACAAGTTTTTCATAGGCAACCGTATACCATCGTATTCGTAAAAAAAATGTCTTTATTTTGATATATAATTTATTTGGTTACTCGATCGGTGTAGGTAGCATTTTTTTGTCACCTGTTCAAATTAGGCAACCCTATATCCTTGACAAGAAAAAGGTAGGCAACCCTACGTTAGCATATTCTATAGACTTCGGACTTTCAATTGGTGTTAATTTTCTTTGGTTACTCTATCGGTGAAGGTATTGAAAAAAAATGACCATTTATAAAATTAATTAAAAATATCCTTGACAGGATTTTATGAGGCAACCCATCACCGTCACATTCTTCAACATATTTTAATTCATAAAAAACACATTTCGTCCGGTTACTCGATCGGTGAAGGTCGTTCTATATACGGATCCTGTACTATAATAAAGGGATTTTTGACATTTGAACCACTAACATTAAAGTTCGAAAAAAAGACTGAAATAACAGTTTTCTTTAAAATTTTATTGGGTAACTTAAACAATTAATAATCCGTGTTTCTACCGCGAACACTAACAACACAAGAACATCGGTTTGGCATACTCAAAATGAGTTCATCCAAATCACGCTGTGGAATGGCCGCCCATGTTCGTTGCAACAACAAAAAAAGGTCTTCTTGCGACTGGATACCCTCCATATTCGGCAGAGCTCTTCTCTGTAGCATATCCCATGCATGCTCAATCGGGTTCGGTCGGGCATTATCATGCATTAACTGAAATAAGGGACCGATTTGCACTTGTAGAGGAACGATGACGTCTGATACAATCGTCTCAGCATAAATTTGAGCGTTGAGGTTGCCTCTGATCCAAATCAACTCAGTTCTTCCGCCGATCCAAATACCCGCCCATACCATGATGGTTCCACCACTATAAGGATGGACTTCCTGGCAGGATTTTAATCGCTGTTGGCGTCCAGGGGTTCTCCAGTGTCGTATACGTCTTGTATCCGGTCTCATACCAAAACGAGACTCATCAGAAAAGCACACGAAACGTCATTGTTCTTCTGCCCAATTTCTGTGTTCAAGAGTCCATTGATATCGAATCCTACGATTGTGCATTGCTATAGGTGGTACTAGTGATGGGTTTTTATCCGGATAAATACTCAAAATGAGTAAATACTCAATAAACATCCATTTTTACTCGAGTATTTATCCAAAACAGTGGATAAATACTACTTACAGTATAAGTTACATTTGTTCATCGTAAATTTTGTTATTTTACAAGAAAAATGATTGAAATACATGAAAATCTGATAATATAGATTCGTAAAGTACTTTTTTAATCACTTTAATAATAATTATTACTAAAAGCGTTAGAAAAAGTAGGAAATATTCCCGTTTTTTCCAAAAACGTTGTTTTTTTTTTTCAATTTTCCAATCAAAACCTTGAATAAAACATAATTTTCATTTTCTAATTAATTATAAAGTAGAACTGATGTGGACACGCGACCGCACATTTTTGTCTGATCAAATCTAACTGAGTATATCTGAGTGTATCCGTCAGACTGACTCCGATTCTGATCCTAATTCCGAGTATGGCTGAGTCTTACCGAGTCTTACGGAGTCTTAACGAGCATGACTTCGAGTCCGACCAAGTCTTATAGAGTCTTACCGAGTCTTACGGTGTCGAGTACGATTTCGAGTCTGATCGATACTTACTGAGTCTGACCGATTCTTGCTGAGTCTGACCGAGTCTTACGGAGTCTTAACGAGTATGATATCGAGTCTGAACGAGTTTTACTAAGTCTGACCGAGTCTGACTCCGAGTCAGACTGAGTCTAACCGATTTTTACTGTGTCTCACCGAGTCTTATCGAGTCTTACGGAGTCTTAACGAGTATGATTCCCAGTCTGACCGAGTCTTACCAAGTCTGACTCCGAGTCTGAATGAGTCTGACCGATTCTTACTGAGTCTTACCGAGTTTGACAGAGTCTTACCGAGTCTGCCCGAGTCTTGCCGAGTCAGACCATGTGTTATCGAGTCTTACGGAGTCTTAACGAGTATGATTCTGAGTCTGACCGAGTCTTACCAAGACTGCCCGAGTCTTACCAAGTCTGACCGAGTCTTACCAAGTCTAACTGAGTCTTATCAAGTCTGACCGAGTCTTACCAAGTCTGACCGAGTTTGACTCTGAGTCTGACCGAGTCTGACTGTTTCTTACCGAGCCTGACAGTGTCTTACCGAGTCTTACGGAGTCTTAACGAGTATGATTCCGAGTCTGACCGAGTCCTACCAAGACTGACCGAATATGATTCAGAGTTTGATTGAGTCTTACCGAATGTCAGAATCTTACCAAGTCTTACCGAGTATGACTGACTCTAACTAAGTCTTATCGAGTCTTACTGAGTCTAACCGTACTCGACACCGAGTCTTACTACGAGATTTGATTTGAATCTACTTGTTTCAAGTTATGAGTAAACGGTTTCCTTTATAAAACATGACAACAAAACTTGTTTAATCAACCCTTACCTAATATAGGGCTTTGGCCTTATTGACGTCATCTCAAGGCCTAATTGCTGGATCTGTGGCAGGACCTGTTCATTTGTTCAACCCCTGTTCATTTGTTATCAGTAGTGACTAGTCACGGTACGTCCTCTTCCACGTCGATAAGAAGAAAGAAAACCTATTTATTTTACAGTTAAAGTTCGGCCGTTCAGAGAATGCGTTCCTGACAGGTCGCGATTGAACTGACGACGTAACTTTGTAATGGTATTGCAGTTACGATAAAAATATTTTTGCTGGTTGTTTACCGTTTTAACAATTGATGAGCATTAAAACAACATTATTATATCAATAATCAATGAATGTTATAATTTTATGACAAATACATGTACTAACTGATAGGTGTCAGGAACGCATTCTCTGAACGGCCGAACTTTATAACATGTCATCGGCGTAGTAGACAACGCCGATACCATGGAGGATTGTACCACGAAGAGCTCGGTCTTAGCAAAAACAGTGTGCCAGGTTCCCCGATGCCGACGGTGCACCGGAGATGGTTGGAATTCGAAACTTTGTAATAGCGGAGCACTTCCTCAATTTAACTCTAGGGCAATGCCTGAAAGACTTTCGTCATGACGAGAGACACTGCCAAGATGTTCTCACCCGATTGCTTCCTTCGCCCTTTTTTAACGTGGATAAACTGGCAAATGAGTCGCCCAGACTTGTACTGACTAAAATTCATGGTGTTTCTTTAGCTATTTACGTTTTAGGGTCACGGTTACCTGTTTTGACAGTCTCGCGACCCCAACAGGCGTTTGTCCCTCTATGGTGGCCTTGTCAGTCAGTCAAATCCCTCACATACACTTTTTGCAGAAGCCAAACAGGATATCCGCAGATCCAAGATACGCAAACAAGATAAACGGCATAGAAAATGAGGCCGAGTTAGAATGCAGTGAGAAACACATTGCTTCTCCTTCACTGGAGAGACTTCTGAGACCTAATAATCGGTAATGTAATTTTTGGAAAGCCCAAATGACAATCCTTGCCATTTAATTTGAAAAAATAACCATTCTATTCGCAAAAAATATAAATTTCCATCATTTTGAGTAAATATCCGATAAAAACGAGAAAATACGAGTAGGGGAGAAGGAGGCAGTTTTGAACAGAGGCACATTTGAACAAACCAGTTTAAGCAATTAGTTTCAAAGCTATTTTAGTACGAAATATGATTTCGGGGCGGCAGCACTAGTACCCACAACCGTCATGTACAATCTGTGGCATTTCACAGCTGGCAACCAAGTTATCGGCCATGTTTGTTTTTGTCATTGCAAAGTAAACTTTTTGGAAGATGGGCGTAAGCTTGTGTTGGACAAAGTTTTAAATGCTGGTAAGTAATAATAGTCTATATGTATTCGGTATTTATATAGGCTTTTGTGAAAGTGTTTCTTTTTTATTCTTTGAATGTTTTTTGAAATGAAAATATTTAATTTCTTTAAAAAGGAGGTATGGGGCAGTTTTGTACAAATTTAATGGGGTACTTTTGAACATGTTCAAAGCTGCCCCTTATTAATTGTGTAGTACGGAAACGTTAGTTATTTAACTGCGAGTAAATTTAATTAGTCAATATTATGGCAATTAAATTACTTTGTAATTTGTTCAAAGGTAAAATGGTGCGGAATTATAAAAAAAAACGAGATCAAGATGTTAACGAGGAAGATATTAGTAATGCCATTTTATTATCAGGTAAGAGAATAAACGTGGCAGACAGTTTTAATGTGTTTATTTTAATATTCCAAACTTATAATAACATACCCAAGAAGAAGTATTTTACACACACGAAATATGAACGTCTTGACACAGGAAAAGATGGAGGCACAAGGGGGCATAGACACTATAGATGCACAGTGCCATAGATTATGAATATGACATCTTAAACCTTTTTAATTTCTTATGTTGCCATTAACACCGTCCCTCAAAATAAGAAATTAAATTACATAAATGTCCAACATTTTAAAATACTCAAAAATATAACTTGCACCCTTTACATACAAAATTTTAACTTATACCCCTTTTACATCCTGCGTCTGCATTTACAAAATTATTAAATTTTGAGTTACACAGTTTTACATTTTACTTTTACAAAATAATGAAATTATTACACTTCTACGCATTTACTCTATTTAAATACTGTCCTTGAACTTATTTTTTAACTTAAACATTAAAAAAACTTTTATTTATATCAATTTTAAATATCCCCTTAATTTAACAAATGTAGGGCCTGACAAAGGTTTGGTTAGCAAGTCAGCTACTTGTTCTGATGTTTCAATATAATTTAATTTTATTATACCTTCTACAATTTTTTCACGAATAAAATGGTGCTTGATATCAATGTGCTTCATTCGTTTGTGCAAAACTGGATTTTTAGCAACTTTAATTGAACTTTGGTTATCCTCATACATTAATACATATTCAACATGAATAGAAAAATCACATAATAATTGTTTAAGCCAACAGGCTTCCGCTGTAGCCATACTAAGGGCCATGTACTCAGCTTCTGTCGAAGACAAAGCTACAGATGGTTGCTTTCTAGTACACCATGAAACAGGAGAACCAAATATATTAAAAACAAACCCAGCTGTTGACCTTCTGTCAACCAAATCACCTCCCCAGTCAGAATCTACATAACCAACAATGATAGCATCATTCTTGTTTCTTTTAAATACTAAACTTAAGTCAATTGTGCCTTTAATATATCTAAGAACTCTTTTTAACATATTCCACAATTCTTCACTGGCACATTTTTGAAAACGACTTAATATTGAAACACTTGCACACAAATCAGGTCTACTGCCTAATACTGCATATAACAAACAACCAATTAATTTCCTACATCTTGTTTCTAACTCTTGAGATTCAGAATTTTCCCTTTTAAGGCTATCAGTTTTGAATTTTGAATCCATGGGTGTAGCAACGCTTTTACAATCTGCCATATTATATTTTTGTAAAATCTGTTTAAGGAAAGCTTTCTGATTTATTTTTAAAACACCATTAATGACATCCTGTTCGATAGATATACCCAAAAAATATTTTGCTAAACCCATGTCTTTCATACAAAAATTTTTCTTTAACAAATCTTTAGTTTTGTTTACACATTCATTATCCGTCCCTGCAAGTAATAAATCATCAACATACAGTAATAAATAAACAATGTGTCCATCATACTGTTTTACATAGAGACCATAATCAGTTTTACATTGTTTGAAAGATTCGGATAACATAACTGAGTTAAATTTATCATTCCAGTTTTTGGGTGAGCTTTTTAGACCATATAATGACTTTTTAAGTTTACATACCACACTGTTATCAGAATAACCCTCTGGTAATGACAAATATATCTCATCTTTGATATCACCATGAAGAAAAGCACTTTTGACATCCATTTGATGTACTGACATACCCTTTTGATTACAAATTGCCAATAGAGTGCGAACCGTTGGAAGCTTAGCAACTGGTGCAAATAAATCATCATCAATAAAATCTGTTTGTTGAAAGCCCCTAGCTACGAGTCTAGCTTTGTAACTAGTAATATTACCTTGATCATCAAGTTTTCTTTTAAATACCCATTTGCTTTCAATAACTTTACTATTTACTGGTTTTGGTACTAATTCCCATGTATTATTTTCAATTAAACTATTCATTTCTTCTTTCATCGCATTTTGCCAATTTGCTTTTTCAGTACTTTTCATGGCTTCTTCATATGTTTTAGGATTGTCTTCTATAAGACTTAACAGACATGTATAATCAGTACTATAATCTTTATGCCAATCTGGCTTCCTAATCTGGTTTCTTGGTCTTAAGCTTCTTGTTTGTTCTACCTGACTAACCCGACTTTGAACTTCAGTATTTGTATCATAGAACTCTCCTTCAGATTCATTACTCGACTCATCAATACTTGAACTATCATTAAAATTATGACCCAATGTTTCGTTATTACTTTCTATCCCTTCTATCTGACTACTTATTGTACTATCCCTACTATTTTCATCCTGTATAATATTGTCAACATCGTTATTTTCCTCCAATGAGTTTCCAGTATTTTCTTCGAGTGTAATTTCAAAATTGTCTGTGATTTCCCTATTAGGTATTTTATTTTTATCTTCAAAATCACTATCCTTTATAAAAACTACATCTCTTTTAATCTCTACTATATTTTCTTCTGTATAATAGATTCTATAACCCTTAGTCAATTCTCCATAACCAACAAAGTATCCTTTCTTTCCTTTTGAATCTAATTTTCTTCTTTTCTCTTTAGGTACATGACTAAAAACTGGATTTCCAAATTTATGTAAAGTATGTATATCAAATTTCCTGCCTGACCAACATTCGTAAGGAGTTTTATTAGTATTTTTATTTTTAACGTAAGTTCTGTTTAACGTATATACAGCTGTATTAACCGCTTCAGCCCACAGCGTTTTATCTAAATTAGATTGAATTAACATAGTCCTAGCAGCTTCTATTATTGTTCTCATTTCTCTTTCTACCTTACCATTTTGTTCCGGTGTATAGACAACCGTAGTTTGATGCTGTATTCCTTTATCATTTAAAAAAGACTCTAGTGTTTTATTTAAAAATTCTGTCCCATTATCTGTCCTTAAAATTTTTACTTTATTATTTGTTTCAACTTCAGCATAATTAATAAATTGTTTTACTTTACTTGGCACTTCAGACTTATGTTTTAAAA
This sequence comes from Agrotis clavis, assembly GCA_954870645.1. Classification (NCBI taxonomy): domain Eukaryota; kingdom Metazoa; phylum Arthropoda; class Insecta; order Lepidoptera; family Noctuidae; genus Agrotis; species Agrotis clavis. The sequence continues at coordinate 27,301,322 of OX940917.1, read as the reverse complement.
AGTAAACTTTTCTATATTTTGAGAAATCATCTTTGATTACTAAAATGTACCTTGAACCACCAACAGATACAACTTCCATCGGTCCACAAACATCTGCATGTAATATTTCACAACACATACTTGTTTTATTTAAACTCTGAGGAAAAGGCAAACGATGACATTTTCCTTCAATACATGCTATACATGAATCATCAGAATCAATGAATTTTATGTTATTATTTTTTAACACTGAACGACAATAATCAAAGTTTTGATGTGCCAATTTTTCATGCCAATCCTTAAGAGTATTATTATTTACCTGAGTAGTTAAATTTACTTTAGATGACGAAACAAAAATAAACTGCATTACATAAAACTTATCCACACTTTTACCAACAGAACATACTATGTTATTTTTAATTAACTCACATTTTTTACCTTTAATTTGAAACATATAACCATTATTTACAGCTTTTGTAACAGAGAATAAATTTACCTTCAGTTCAGGAACATATAATACATCATTTAGTGATGTTTCCACATACTCGTTACCGTTATAGGCCTTGAGAATTATTTGTCCTATTCCTTGTACTTTTAGTTTTCTTCCGTCTCCAACTATGACATATCTTTCATCTGATATCCCTGAAAAGCTGAAAAAATAATTTTTATTAGGGGTCATGTGGTCACTTGCACCACTGTCCACTATCCATTCTTCTGCGCCATTGTTATTACCAATAAATGCACTTGAAACAAAGGCATTCGCTTTTGAGCTGTCCCCTTTACTATCTTGTGAGCTATTTCCTTTATATTCCTTTGAAACCTGTCCTTTATTTTCTTTTGAATCTTGTCGTTTATTCTCCTTTGAACTGTTTCCTTTTTCTTTATTTTTCTTAAAATAGCACCGCTCTACAGTATGTCCCATTTTCTTACAATAAGAACACATCATGTTTAATCTGCATACATTTTTCTTATGGCCACTCTTCCCACACTTGTAACATTTTGTGTTTTGCACGGTTAAGGCGACGGGCTCCTCATTTCCTTGCATGCGCTCTTCTTCTATGAGCAACCTTGCCTGCAAGTCATTTAACGTTTGAGATGTTTGAGGAACACTTTCCCACGCTGACACGAAGTGTCTATATTGGGGTGGTAATGTCATGAGCACCTTGGTGATGATCATTCTGTCAGAGACTGTTTCGCCTAACTGCTTCAATTGGTTTGCCATGTGTTCTATTTTGCTAAATAAGTTTGCCATACCTCCTTCTTCAAATTTATATTTCATGAATCTTTCATGCAATAGATGAACGCTCGTTGAGCTTTTAAGTTCGTAAATACTTGACAATTTTGTCCACATTTCTGCCGAAGTACTACAAGTTAGCAGATGTTGCATGACTTTTTCTGAAACTCTCGACACGATGTGTGTTTGGGCTTTGGCATCTAAATTCTCCCATTCCTTTGGTTTTAAGCTTGCCTCATTTTCCTTTAGTGTACCATTGACGACACCGAAGAGACCTTGCCCGGTTAGTAAAATCTTCGTTTGGAATTTCCACAAAGACCAATTCTCGCTGCCTGTGAGTTTCACTACAGTGATTCCAGCGGCGGCGTTTACCCCAGAAGCAGAATCCATGATGGTTTCTAATCGTTCCGAGTTTTATTCAGAACCTGTCTGCATCCACGTTAATCTCTGTTAATAGGCGAGCCTGGGCCCATAACCTATTATCAGGTAAGAGAATAAACGTGGCAGACAGTTTTAATGTGTTTATTTTAATATTCCAAACTTATAATAACATACCCAAGAAGAAGTATTTTACACACACGAAATATGAACGTCTTGACACAGGAAAAGATGGAGGCACAAGGGGGCATAGACACTATAGATGCACAGTGCCATAGATTATGAATATGACATCTTAAACCTTTTTAATTTCTTATGTTGCCATTAACACATTTTGGCAGTAGTTGATGGAAATATGAAGCTAAGAAAGGCTGCTGAGGTTTATAATATTAAACCAAACACATTATTTTACAGAATTAAAAAATATAAAGAGAACAAACCTCGAAATGACCTAGTTTTCTCATCCAAGTACACTGTCGCACAAGTATTTACTAGAGAAGAGGAAGGGATGCTAAGAGAATATTTGGTAAAAAGTTCTAAAATGAATTACGGACTTACCTACAAACAAGCTAGGTCGTTAGCGTATGAATATGCAACGGCACTAAAAAAATGTCCAATAAAATGGACAGAAAAAAAAGAAGCAGGAATAGAATGGTTAAAAGGTTTTATGAAGCGTCATAAGGATCTTTCCCTGAGAAAACCAGAAAATACAAGCCTTTCCAGATCGACTAGTTTTAACAAACATAATGTGACACAATTTTATGACAATTACGAAAAGGTACTAAAAAGAAAAAATTTTGCTCCAGAGTGCATTTACAATTTGGACGAAACGAATATCATGACTGTCGTTCAAGCGCCAAATGTTATAGCAAGAAAGGGTACAAAGCAGATTGGACAATGTGTTTCTGCTGAACGAGGCCAACTTATTACTATGTGTGGTATCGTAAATGCTATCGGGAATGCTTTGCCGCCAGTTTTTATATTTCCTCGAGCACGATTCCACGATTCTATGCTTTTTGGGGCACCTACCGGTAGCGTTGGCTATGCCAACAGCCCCACCAGTGGTTGGATGACTGGGCCTTTATTTATAAAAGTACTCGAACATCTTAAACGGCTGACAAGATGCTCGAAAGAAGATCCAATATTACTGCTCATGGACAACCATGAAAGCCACTGTACGTTGGATGCTACAATTTATTGTCGAGAAAACGGAATAGTTGCACTTACCTTTCCTCCACACTGCACCCATCGCATGCAGCCTTTGGATGTGTCAGTGAATGGTCCTTTTAAACAGAAATTATCCGTTGCTCAAAATGATTGGCTACTATCCCATCCCGGTAAAACAATTACCATCCATGATTTGGCAAGCATTGTAACTCCTGCATATAATGCATCATATATTGCCCGGAATATTATTGCCGGGTTTGTGAAACCGGGGATACATCCATTTTCCAGAAACGCCTTCTGTGACGAGGATTTTGAATGTGCAGAGGTAACTAATCGTCCTATGCCAACCACATCCAGTGACGCCTTCTCCGACGTTCTCCAAACTACATCCGCGGTAGCAGATACTGACTGTGAAGAGGTTGAACAAGAAATAAATTTTGAAGACTCACCGCCTGCAACTGCGTTATATATTCCAGTAAGCCCTCCAGTTTCACCATCGATCATTTATTCTACAAGTGCTCAGCTAGTTGTTTCGGATGTAGGGCCGTCACTATCTTTGCCGGAAGCTGAGACTATATCTTCTATAACTGAATTCAATACTCCACCTATGACCTCAGCAGTTTCACCACCGAGTACTGTTAATGTGCCTGAAGCAGACCTTACAGAAACTTGGATTGCACCTTCCGTTGCTGCATCTACTGTGGTAATAACACCTGAAGCCGTGAAGCCTTTCCCAAGAGCTCTACCACGTAAAGAATCCAACAAAGGAAGAAAAAAAGGAAAATCTCGGATTCTTACAGACACCCCGGAAAAAGACGAGATTCAAAAAGCATATCTTGAACGACAAGCACGGTTAAAAAAGTCGCAAGAAAAAGTTTTAAACAAAAGACGAGCTAAACCGAAAGCATTGAAACGAAAAAAAACTAAAACTATATTGACTTTTTCTTCGGATGAAACCGATTCTGAAATACATTTAGAGTCAGAAGAAGAACCAATAATGAATAGCGAAAACGAAGATACAGATGAAAATGAAGACGTTGACTACCAAAAGGAGCTTAATATTAATGATGTAAATCTAGGAGATTACGTATTAACTCAAATCTCATCAGGAGGGAATAAAAGGTCATTGGCTTTTGTAGGAAAAATTATAGATAAGCATGGTCATGATTTTACTGTAAGTTTTCTTAAGAAAAAAGGAGCATCTTACAAGTTTTTCTTTCCTGAAAAGAAAGACGAGTCTTACATCAGCATGTCCGATATTTTGGTTAAACTCCCTCCTCCAATCGAAGCCGCAGGCACGTCACGCACTGCAGCCATGATAGCTTTCAAATTTAATTTCTCTAAATTTAGGTTAGGTTGATTTAATTCAATTTAAGACTGATTCGATTTTATATAGAGGTATTTTGTGATCCTCATTTATTATATATGAGAAAACTGTTTAAACTAATTAATAAAACTTGTTTTATTACCTTTTAAATCTGTTATTCAAAACTACCCCAGGCATGTTCAAAGCTACCCCTTAATTGGGGCAGCTTTGAATATATCCCTTCTGACACCAACATGATAATTACCACCAGATTTCAGGTTTATCGTTTAAACTAATAAAGTTATTATGTAGTTTAAAGACCATATTAACCATTCCGAGTAAGTAATGAGGTTAAAAGAGTTAATATTTTCTGTCATGACATAAAGTTTCAAAATTGTTCAAAACTGCCTCCTTCTCCCCTATTTACTCATTTCGGATAAATACTCGAGTATTTATCATCTGAGTATTTACTCTGCGCCCATCACTAGGTGGTACCCGTAGCGGTCTTCGGGAATGAAGGTTCACTTCATGCAAGCGGTTTCTGACTGTTTGGTCGCTAATTAAGTTCCCTGAAGAGTGATGAAGCCTCACGGCTAACATCATGGCGGTTATTGTTGGAGCTCTTCGAGTTAAGATTTGAATGTATCGGTCTTGTCTCCGTGTGGTGCAGCGATACCGTCCTCCATGGCGCTTAGCCACGGTACCAGTGCTACGGTAACGTGTCCAAAGTCGACTGATAACACTCTGACTTGTATTCAGAGCTAAAGCCACAGTACGTTGCCGGGAACCAGCTTCTATCATTCCCACGGCTCTGAGCATTTCTTCCCTGCTTAAATGACGTCGCCGCTCCATAATAACGTTGGTTTTAATCAGTAGTAGGGAAACAGTAGCACTAATAATGTCTTCAATGCGTTGTATGTTTTTATAGGGAAAATATTGACAGCTGATTTTCATCTTTTACTCGAATTTGATTTACAGTTCCTGATTCAAATTATGAAATGCACCAAAAAGGATCCATATAAATTTATAAAATCATAAATTTATTACAAAGCCACATCTCAATCTCAAGAAATCCGCATAAAAATGCTTGATCCCTAGACACTTTTGATGTGTGTACATTCACAGCGAGGTTGCTTTATGAACAGCACAGTGGCGACCCCCGAATTTCCTACTCTTTTTGCCAAGCTGTACACAGTTTTCTAACCTTTTAAATCTGTTCTGGCAACCCTTGTGAGATTGATGAATGAATGAATTGAACGCAATTTTTTGTAATAATTAAATGTCATTAATGTCAAAGTGACACAACTTCAGTACTTCACTTCACACAAGAGTCAAACTCGAATTACAAAACCGAGGATTTACGAAAAATTTTGTAGAAAATTGATTATTCGATAATCAAACATAATGCCTTTGCAACGGGTTATAGCTTTGTCGCACACAATACTTCAAACAAATCGTTCCTGTTGTATATTGAACTCGAAGTATCAAGAATTTAATAAGTACACGTGAGTAATAATTCCTTCTATAAACGCAATTCGTCGTAAACAACATGCTTTGAAGCCAAAACTGCTTTATTTTTAACTTTTCTGTGTTCAAAGGGATTCTATTAGTGGAACGATTTGCGTGTATCTTGTTTTGCAAGGCCGCATATTCATGTTGATAGTTAATACAGTTTCATGAATTGCTGTTTCGTGACAGAAGCTATAAAAAATACCTCGATGCGCAAATTTAATTTGCTATTATTTCAACACTCGTTTATATCGTTATACAGTGGATAACATGAGTTTACAACGAGTTTTCGCCAGGGCAAAACATTAACTAGCTAAAGTACCCCATTATTCTTTGTAATTTTTGCATAATTGTAGTAAGAATAACATGATCTTCTTTCACTATGTTTCATCATACAATGTAAATAAAATGGGTCTACAATAAAGTAGAGTTAATAGACTAGACAAAATTAAATATTAATCTAGTAGTTTCGGCCTATAGGGGTGAAAGTAGGTAATAACTTTTTGTATTATTAATTAACAGATATCTTCTGTTATTACAAATTACAGATGCCTGACAATAAACAGAACAAAACACACAAAAGTACTAAGAAGCGAAAAAGAAAAGGTGCGCACGTATGTCATACAACGTTATGTAGACTATGTGAAAAACTATACCAAAGTCTTGGAAACCAGATTCCCTATTGCAATGAAAATGTACAGAGTTTTCAGTGTGGGAATCAAAGATTTTCTAAGAGATCTAAAGACTTTCATATCATTACGAATACAAGTCAGAAAGGATAAAGGATTTGAGAAGATGTCCAGACAAGAAATTGAACTATTCCAGAAAATGCCTTCAGATATGTTGAGAATAGCTCCAGTTCTCATATTGTCTGCAATACCTTTTGGAAACTATGTCATTTTTCCATTAGCGTAAGTATATTGAAAATTTTAAACTTCTATCTTACAATTGAAACAAAAAATGTGTTTCTATTTAGAGGATCCTGAATCCATAATATAAGTATATTTTTTTTTGTAAATGCTTTTTCTAAAAATTCTACTGCATGAATTAACATTTATAGTGCCCAATATTTTATGGTAATTATTGAACCCGCAACATATCAATTGCACTCCTGATTTCTTGATGTCCTTATGACATGTAACTAAATGAACTTTTCCAAAAAATTATACTGAATGAATTAACATTATTATAGTACCCAATTTTTTTTTCTTTGTGGTAATTGAACACGCAACATTCAGCACAGATATCAATTGATTTCCTGAAGTCCTCATGATGTGTAACTAAAACTAGAAAAAAAATAATGGTTACAAAAATAATAAGTATATAATTTGTTTTTAGATTTTTAAAACCCAGGACACTCCTCTGTTCCCATTTCTGGTCAATACAACAAAAACTCGAATTTGCGACACAAGATCTGACAGAACGCTTGAAGCATAATAAACCTGTATTCCGTGCCTTGCAAGCAAAATTAGACTCTATACCTAATGGTGAACTTAAGGATAAATGGACGACAATCTTGGGATCATTAGGGTCTGGAGTACATCCCACGCCAGAGGATATATTAGCTTGCAAAGAACTTTTTGTGAGTGCACCATATGAATTGAGCAGCTTGACCTATGCACATGCGGTAAGTTTAATATAATAAACTAGCTTTTTTTAAATATTGCGAAACTAATATTGGTCTTAGGGAATCTTTAAATTTTATAAATATTGGCACAGACTTCTTTAAAAAAAAAATATTAAACCCAATCATTGCTATATTTGTACACAACACTTTTAATTATCTATACTAATATTATAAAGCAGAAGAGTTTGCTTGTTTGTTTGGTTGAATACCCTAATCTCAGGAAAGAGTAAAAGTAAAATTCTTTTTGTGTTGGATAGTCAATTATCGATAAAGGCTATATAACATCACGCTAGCGAGCGTCGCAGCGGAGCTCGGAGCGAAGCAGCAATCAGAAATATTTCAAAATCGGGAAAATGTATTTCTTTTCGAGAGCTTCCGTTGCGTGCGCTGTGTAAACGGTTAAAGTTAAGCAAAAATTAATAAATAACGTATTACGGATTTTTTTTTTTAAACTATCTTTTAATGTTAAATCACTAATAACCTTTTATGGAAATCAAATTTGTTTTAAAGTAGGTACTGCATTATTTGCGGAGGTATTTTCATTAACATGATAATAGCCCTTATCCAAATAAATACGTTTGTCATCACAAGCATTTAGTTTTGAACAAAATTACCCTTCACATCGTTGTTTTCTATGAATATTTTAGGAGATTTATCATAGTTTCAAAATAATAACACAGCAAAATAATGACTGCATCATGGGCATTTTTACGTGCAACATTCAATTTGTCAACTCTGTAAAAACATGATAATAATTATGGGACTTCAACTTCTATTTGTTTTGAACCTACTATAAATAACTATACTATTAATAATTATACTAGATCCAGGTGGCCTACCATGAACTCTTAAAGCGTGAGTCTTTAGGCTGTGGGAAAGAGATGGCGCTAGACGACTTGTATAGCTCTGTCTCTTTCCAACAGCCTAATCAGGATCGCGTTAAGAGCTCGTGGTACGGCCTCAGGCCAGGGAACATAGTATTAAAAGCATTTTATTTGGATACAAAACTGTGGTTCTTCATAATTATGTGTCTCATAATAAAAGTTTAATATACGAAATAAGAAGTACAGTACCCGGCACGTAAGTTGGCAAGATTACGGTGTAGTGGGGGTCAGTTTGCGCATGGCATTTAGCGGCACGCAAGTGTAAGCGAGAGCGCGTATACTGGGTGCGAGGGGCAAAGACGAGTGACGCACCAATCCCGTGCTCGGATCGGCACTACTTCATACCCCGCGACCCGCATGACCACCAAAGAGATCTACAAAATGAATTCTGCGCATCTAACGACTCTTGCCTACTTACGTGCCGGCCACTGTATGTGCCTTTGTTTTAATTTGCAATGCTATTTTGTGTGTTTAATATTGTTGTGTGCTGCATTTGCTGACAATCCATTATTTGTGTCCTTTAAAACATGTTCTGTTTTTTCACTGGATTTAGACATATTTTTATCGTGATTGCAATTGCAACTTTATCCTTGCATGAATATAATAAGAATGTATAACCGTGTGTTAACTTGGCCTAACTTGCGAGTTCTATAGTTTAAATAAAAAAGTTGTAAATAAGTGTATGCCTGCAGCAGCTTTTTCTACTTACCTTTCTTGCATGGCAAATATTTTATTTGTTCGTTTCACTGCGTAAATGGCTACTAGCGAATAATACTTATTAAATAAAATAAAGCACTGCAAATAATATAACTAAAAGTAGAATTATCACGATAAAAACTCAATGGCAACATTTACCTTGAGCTCTGCTAGCATGTAATCCCAGCAAGCCAAGAGGCCAGATCATATTGGTTTCTTATCATGCATCCTGCGATGCTGTACATTATTGATCTAAGCCCTCAATAAAACTGCGTTCTTATGTCGGATCTTTTGCAATGGAAAACACTATTACCTATAATAATAGCGGATAAGAATCGAACCTGGAACTCGTGGTTTACCAGTTCATGCGACCATCCGCTAGACTATCAAAAATTATTGACTTCTCCAATGTTAATATTTAAACCAATATTAATCATTGTAATAATCACATTCCAGGGTCACCTCCTAAAAATGCACGGTCTAAGAAAAACAGTGTTTAGAAAGAATAAGTTGAAGTACCAAGCATTCTTACTAATGGAGATGGACAAGGCTATTCTCAAGGAAGGTGGAGTTGATGGTCTCGCCATGGAGACACTAAGACACTTATGCCATTTAAGAGGACTTAATGGTAGCCACTTAACGAACCAAGAAATGAAGAATTGGCTTAAAAAGTGGCTTAAAATATCTGAAAATGTAGATAAATCTTCATACTCTTTATTGTTACACACTCCAATATTTTTAGCATATAACCATCCTCAGAATTGGGTTTTGATATATTAGGTATATAATACCATTCATATGATAGTGTCTTGCGTGTAATGTTACCTGAAACTATTTATTTTAACAATAATAATGTAATATATTTAAGGGATGTTAGTATGCAATACTAAAATATAACTTGAAAAATAATGATAGTTCGCGTCCGACGAACGCCTCGTAAACATAAAATGTAGCACATATAGATTTTATATATTATACCTACTATATTTTAGAGCACTTCTTACGGGTGAAGCAAGTGTTTATGAGTAGGTACTATCATCCCTTTTACTAATGGGCTCATTCAAGTATTATGTTAGATATGATATGATTATGTTAATTGTGAACCCCGCTCGGAGTTGCTATGTTATTTGAATAAGAACCTACAAAATTTTTCAAAAGCCTCAATAATCTTTACTTATATTCGAAACACATAAAATTTGTGCTTTCTAATTTATTTGTAGGAAGTAATCCATGTCTTGAACAACCGAACCGATTTTAAAATTCTCTTTTCTTCACCAGTGGAAAACTACATCATGTCTGTGAGAGTGATGCTATATATTTTATATTCAAATTGGGAGTTTCACTGCGAGTTTTGGCCGTTAGTGGCGCTATAAGCGCATAACGTAAACAACAACAGGTCTTCCAAACAAACGTGACATTTCAAACGGGTCTTTCTAAAATAGGCGGCATTGAAGTTTTCGTTGATGACATCATGCGCTGGTAGCGCCATCTGAGTCGAGCTTTGCGTGAAACCTCTCATTGCACCTATGCAAAGTCAGGGCGGGTCGCTAGTAATAACTAAATATTGTGGGTTTAACCACTATCTAGACCCCAGGAGACACGGGTCTAGATATCATCAAAAAGAAGCAAAGTAAAGAACCTCTTACCCATTGCGCGTTCACGTTTTATTTGAATGACCCCAAGGTATATTATTTCAAAACATTATTATTGTTAATAGACTATTATAGTGTCATTGCAGTTGTGATATTATAAGTGTACCTATGAGCCACAAACAGCATAGCTTGTATTTTAAGGCTCTAAAACTAAAGCCAACTATTATATATTCTATGCTAAAGCATTAAAATGAATAAATTGCAACAAATTATGTAGTTCGCTTTCATATAACAAAGCTATCTAGTAAGTAAAGTTCTGTTTCGGCGTTTTAATTAGGAATAAATGAAAAGTCAAACAGTGCATCCACAGCGCAGTTAACTTTTATTTACATATTTGTTATGTCCACAGAACACATAGGTACAAGAAGAATCTGTAACTTATGGGACTCCTTACCATTTTCTGATTGTTACTTACGCGTCCATACTGCCAACAACATAAAAACAAAAAAATAAACAAGTAACTAACACGGCACATTTACAATAAATAAATTTTTGCCGTCGGATTTTGCTGAGTAACACTTGGAAACGTTGATCAACTAAAAGTAACTTTGAGTTCTGAGTCGAGCTACACGATAATCGATAAATGCTTGCACTGACTGGACAGGTCCACTCAAATCTGTGTGATTCTTTCCTCAAAAGACCATCTCAGACACCAGCATGGTCCTCGTATAACCTGAGCAAAGCAATGTCTGGACTACAAGAGACTGTGACTTCTGAGTTTGTTTCGGCTGTTTCTTCTCAGAATAGTCAGGTGCGAAACACCTGCTGCCTCATTTAGCTTTAAAAATATTTCTTGCGACGTTAACCAACTTACAAAATAAATATCATCATCATAACTGCGGTGTGAATGCACGGAAAGATAACGGACCCTATAAATGTTTTAAGTATAGGTACTGTCTAACAGTACTTTAGGCGGGCTGGGAACCACCACCTCGATACAATGTGTCCGGTTTCGGTCTGTATAAACTTACAGGAAGGTGGCTTGCTCAATTCTGTCAATAAAATTATTCTACGTGTGGGATCAGAAGGCTAATTCACGTAATTTTATGACGCGCTGATGAAGTAGTAGTGCAGTTGCAGTTAAGTTCAAGTTCGAGTGATAAACGGTATTCTACAAGAATACCGTTTATCTTTGAACTGCGCGTGAACTGCACGTCAACTCACAGGAGAGAAATATTAATGCCCACTAAGTAATCGAATGTAATCGATTAAACAATGAATATGACATTAATAAAATATTAAAATAATACCCCAGTACAGATTTTAGTGCTGATTCACAATCATGTTGCGATCCAAAAGACGCGCAACAGTAGAATACCGATGATGCGCTCGCCAGTGGCGTAACTATACTATCTGGGGCGCGTGGCAATTTTTTTTTGTGGGGCCCTATAAGTAAAAATCGTCACATCACTCATCAGCGTCGTAATTTGATTTTTAACCGACTTCTAAAAAAGGAAGTTACTCAATTCGACCGTATATACCTACCTATGTTTTTTTTTAGTTATTGTCCATTAAGAATAATAAAGCACTACAATTTAATAAAGATCTTGAGTAGATCTGATGATGGAGCCGAGAGACAGTCGAGGGAACTCTTCAACGAGTCACAGCAGCTATATTTCTGAGCTAGCGGCTTCTTGGGCCGGGGCCCCCTTGGGTCGGAGGCCCGTGGCATTTCGCCAGCCCTGCCACCCTATAGTTACGCCACTGGCGCTTGCGTAACGCGAACTTGAAGCGAGCGTGTCTGACAGCGGTAGAGAATACGAAAAGCGTTTTTTGATCGAAACTTAACTGCAACTGCACTACAACAGCACTTGTTTAGTTACGTGAATTGAGCTACAGAAAGTAAGCTAAGCTCCCTTTTAAGTTTGTACAGACTGAAACCAGACACATTGTATAATCGAGGTGGTGGTTGCCAGCCAACCCCCACATTGCGTGGCACAATCATTAGCATGGCTTTGCGCGGGCCCGCCTGGCTTGCGGGGTTTTTCGCAAGTCACACAGTAGGTTTGATCAGAATTTAAAGGTGGCAAAATTCTCAAGTTCATAATATCTGAAATGTTTGGTTTATATAAGAAATTTTTTTTTTTTTTTATTCCTGACATTATTACGAATTCTTTTAAATACAACACTGGACCTAAATGCAATAAATCGAAGTTTGAGAAAAAAACATCAATATTTTAAATATTCTTCTTTTTAACCGACTTCAAAAACAGGAGGAGGTTCTCAATTCGGTCGGTATTTTTTTTTTTATGTATGTACGTTGATTACTCCGAGGTTTCTAGTCCGATTAGTGTGATTCTTTTTTGTTCGATGCAGTATACTTGCAGTTTGGTCCCATAAAAATTTCATCCAATTTGGTTCAGTACTTTTTATATTGTGAGCATTTTTATTAATTTCGGCTACTTGGATGATTTGATGATCTTTACTTTTTGCGTGTTTGTTACGCGATTACTCCGCCAATTGTGGACTGATTTTCAACATTCTTTTTTTCTTGTACTAGAAATCGTTCACCTTAGTAAGGAATACTGCAAGTTTCATCAAAATCTGTTCAGCAGTTTTTGAAATAGGGAATTTTATTAGCTTACTGTGTACATGAGCCATGTTAATACCGGTGCCACGTACGGCTTACAAAATTCTAGTGCACATGTAAGAAAATGATGTATTTGACAAGAATTTGGGTTGAATATTTAAACTAAAAAGAGTAAAATAAAAAACTTTTTTCAAAAAAATTTAACCGCCTTCAAAAACAACCACAAAAAAGGGTAAAATAACTTTCCTTTCGGAAATAGAAGACAACGAAATCAAAAAAACGAAGCCACCGACTTCCGAAAGAAAAGTTATTTTACCCTTTTTTGTGGTTGTTTTAGAAGGCGGTTATTTTTTTTTTTTCAAATAGCTTTATGAGTTAGGAATCAATATTATGTTCCTAAGCGAAGTACAATCCTGAGATAGTGAAGCGAGGTCGCGGCAGACCACGCAGGAGATGGCGGGACGAAGTGTGCGTCAGAATGGCTGGTTGCCTGTGGCACGGTAATAATATGCCTGTGGCGTTGGTCAATGATAGTTGATTCGAAAATTGCTACATAATTGCTTATATTTGCTACATATAATAAATAATAAGCTAAAAAATTGTTTCGGGCGAAACTACCCATGCACATTTTAAAAAGGGGACATCTGGCCTGCGGGCCACCTTTTTTCGTGGGCGAGATGTCCCATAACCTCAGCATTAATTTACCTTATTGCCATATTATTTTTTCGCATATAATATACAATGTGGAATTAGCTTCTTTTTACTCTTCGTATTTTTTTTTATTTACGATATCCTTTTAATATGCTTATTGTCCACTTACCTGCTCATACATAACATGCCATTTAACAATTTTATTTAGAACGCCTGCCGCCTAAAGTAGCAATACCGTTGAGTGAAGACGCACTGCAACTATTTACCTTTATTATTTTATCAGGGACTTTTCCTTGGGATAATTTAAATTACTGCTACATTCTTAATTTAGCATATTTTTAAAGATACAAATAAATGAGATAAATGAAGTAAATATGAAGCATTTATTGACGCAATACATTTCGGGAAACTCTGTACGTTTCACTTTAAACTAGGAGGTGACCAGCCATCCTGACGTCAGGATGGCTGGTCAAAAAAAATATTTTATATCTAAGTATATATCCTATGTAGCAATTATTTATTATATGTAGCAAATATAAGCAATTATGTAGCAATTTTCGAATCAACTCTCATTGACCAACGCCACCGGCAACCAGCCATTCTGACCCACACGGGACGAACTAGACAGATTCTGCCCGAATTGGAAGGAGGAGGCACAGTGTCGTGAAGGATGGAAGGAGTGGAGGGAGGCCTTTGCCCAGGAGTGGGACAGAGCAGGCTAGGAAAGAAAAAAAAGCGAAGTACACAGTACATTGTCTGTTATTTTTGTTGTATACTATGTATAGTTTGTTAATATCGCACTAACAGTATTAACATTAACTAAGTCTACGAATAAAAATATTATGCATTGAAATAATTTTTGGTTGTTTAGTTACAAATTCGAGGATTACATCAGTGAGAAGGTAAATTACTAAAGTTAAGTGTATTTTGACTTTTCAGCTGTAAACTAAATATATAGGTAAACAATGTAATTTTGTACTCCACTAATGTTATTTATTTTTGTTGTTTTTTGTTAATATAAAGGGATATAGGTAATGTACTTTTCTCTGCATCAAAAGGTTATTAGAATAAAATTCGAATATTTGTTTGAAGGGCTCATGCGCAAAACGTCTCTTTCGCAAAATGTCACCTGGTCGTAAAACGTCTCTTTCGCAGAATTTCTCTTTCGTAAAATGTCTCTTTCGCAGAATGTCTCTTTCGCAGAATGTCTCTTTCGCAAAATGTCGCACCTGGGACTTAAGAATAAAATTTTGATTTTCAAAACATTAACAAAGTATTGCAAATGAAAATATTAATTATATATTTTTTAATCATTTTAAAAATGGTATAAAAAATATTTCCATTTGCAATACTTTGTTAATGTTTAGTTACTATTAGTAATAGCTCCTATTATAATATATATTATATCTGTGGATATGTTTACTAACAGTATTGATTCTTTTGATCAAAATTTTGAATGTGTGTAAAATGTTTGATACCTATTGATATTGTTTTTATTTGGAATACATACTAAAGTAAATTTAAGTACCAAAATTTTAACATCATAATTGCACTATAATTTTATTATATGATTTTTGTTTTGAAAATCAAAATTTTATTCTTAAGTCCCAGGTGCGACATTTTGCGAAAGAGACATTCTGCGAAAGAGACATTTTACGAAAGAGACATTCTGCGAAAGAGACGTTTTACGACCAGGTGACATTTTGCGAAAGAGACGTTTTGCGCATGAGCCGTTTGAAGCATTGGAGCTTTTTACAAGACTGTCTTGTTATGTCTGCTTATGTATTAAGCCGGAAACACATTATTTAACACGCCACGCGACGCAACGTGTCGACACCCGATGTACAGTGAGCGCGTGTCGTCGCGTCGAGTGTTCATAGTGTGATTCTGGTCATAGAAAACAATACATTTGATTTGACCCAACACGCATCACGTTTCATCGGGTGGCGTCGGGTGTTAATAATGTGTTTCCGGCTTTACAAAAGAGATGTCCACTAATTTGTGGCGTACCTACCTATATTAGAGGTAATCCAGAGCCACGGCACCTTAATAAGAGATTCCAGGATACGTTGCCAGTGGTCGAGGCAGTCCAGTGAGTCGAGAATACTTCACACTTTTACTTGCTGACCAATTTTAAAAATACCAATTTCTGTAGGTACTCTAGTACCTATAGAAATGGTATTGAGAGTCTGCTGCCATCTAAACTGGTCTCTCATACTGGTGACCAGACTTCATTAACAATCCAGCCAGTCTTCCTATGAGAAATTTTCAAAAAATTGTTCAAATGTAAAACTCTTAGCTATTAAAAGTCCAAAATGATGATAATTATAAGCTGTACTGTTCATTTTTAGCTCTTGCGATTTTATAACAGCCATTGCGCATGCCTTTGCGAGTACCTGTAAATGTTGTGAATTTTATAGCAATGTTGTAATAAACAGTGATGAGCCATTTTATTGTTATTTATTTCATTGATTTACCTCCTTTCTTGAATATGAAGATTGTTTATTCATAAAAATGTCACAGGTTGTCGGAAAATGTCACATTTAGTGTCACACATAGTGTCACAACTTGAGTTATTCAACTCTGCTAGTTACATCCATTTTATTTGTAGTTTGTGAGTTATAAAATGCCAATAAATATACATAAGTATTTAACTGTCTGGATCGTGTGCCTACTTATGATCCAAACGAAGAAACCAGTTAGCAAGCGGCAACAAGATGTCTGGCGTCTCGAATGTGAATTGGGTACGATCACAGACCCTGACTGCCCAATAGACGGAGGGTGGTCTCCTTGGAACCTGTGGTCCCCTTGTCAGGGCCCCTGCGACGACACAGGACACCGCCACAGGTTTAGAGAATGCATCAGTCCACCGCCTTCACAAGATGGGGCACCTTGTACCGGCGCTGATGAACAAACAGAAGTTTGCTACCTCACAAACTGTACTGTTAATGATTTCCGCGAACTTATCAAAGGGGACGCCGCTAGGATGGAAGCCTTAAATCAACTAGAAGCCACCCCTGCTCTAATGGAACGCTGCTTACAAATGGAATGTCCATTTGAGGCAATTGAGGCCGCCTTAGCCTCCGATAACACATGGCATCTTAGTTCTGAATCGCTGTGGAATTCGTTACAATGCGTCAAACGGAATTTGGGTTGTCCTTTGGCCGGCGAATGGGGGGCGTGGGGCGCATGGTCATCTTGTGGCGCACGCTGTGGTCGAGGCTTGAAATGGAAACTAAGACGCTGTGACACACCACCTCCTTCTAACTCGCGTCTTGGTTGTGAGGGCTCTCCCCTATCATCTGAGATTTGTATAGGCCAACAATGTGCTATGACCAATAAAGATTCCGGAGGAAGTTGGGGAGAATGGAGCTCATGGTCAAAATGCTCAGAGAAATGTGGATCAGGAGTCAGACGGCGAAGACGAATCTGTCACGAAACCGACACCCCGCCCGCTTCACTAACCTGGGGAACACATTGTCAAGGACAACACGATCAATTACAAGTTTGCCAAAACAGTGTTTGTTCCTTGGATGGTGGATGGTCGGGGTGGGGAAGTTGGGGGCCATGTTCGCAGACGTGTGGAGCCGGAAGGTGGTCCAGAACGAGAACTTGCACTAGACCTCAACCTCAAGGATCGGGAACACCCTGTGTTGGCCCAAGAACTGAAGTCGCAGCTTGCCATGAGCATCCTTGTGAAACGCTTTCGCACGTGGTTGCCACGTTCCATGGTGATTCGTCTCTTCGCTACAGTTTAGATAATAAACGTGCATCTCTTTATCATTTTTACATAAGATTTATGCCTTTGTCGCCTCATGGGACCCTCGTTCTTAGAGAAGCCGGGCAAGATTCCTTCGTTCGTCTTAGCTTACAGAAATGGCATGTTTGTGTGGATGCGTGTGGTTCTAGCCGCTCATGTTGTCTGCCCAGATCTTGTCAACACGTGGAATTAGAACCAGCTACTTGGCACTCTGCTCTTCTCACTGTGACAGGAGAGTCGGCTATTTTAAGAGTAGACGACTCGGTTACTAGTTTAAAAATTGTATGGCCATGTGATCCAGATTTGCCTGATGATAAATTAAAGATTTATGTTGGCGAAAAATATCAGGGACAAGTTCAAGAGCTAATTATAAATTTTATACCCTTAAAAATGGTAATAAGCCGACACATAAGATCAAGAACGGAGTTTTATCCAGCCGCTGCTTCAAACATTGAGTACGAAAAAGCAAGCATGGAGGAAGCATACCTGCATATTAATGGTGATCAGTACTTGCGTTTACCTTGTTTCCAGGATCAGCAAAGTTGGCAGTTGGAATTTACTTTGAAACCCAAGAAAGAGGCGGGAACTATTATATTTCTAAAAAACGATAGAACTACCAACTGGTTACACATATATTTACAAAACAATAGAATAAAGATGAAATTAGCACTTGATGAATTTAGGTCAGAGAGCAGCAGTACAACAGATTGTTCGCTTGATCAGTGGCTTGACATCAAGCTCTCAAAAAAACCAGACACACATGCGATTGAAGCGTCTATCAATGCAGGAGAACGTTTGCATGTTCTGTTTGACGAAGAAATGATTCCGAGAAGACACTTTTCGTTGAGTGACCTGGCCATCCAGCGACCATCCACCAACACGTCATGTAAAAAATCAACCGTTAAATATTTAAACAACTCTTTACCCAAGTTAGTTAGTATTTCCAAAGCCTTGAAAAAACCAACGATCATTGCATTATGTACTGACGAGTTCTACTTTGGTGGTGTACCCAATAATATAAACACAAAACTTAAAAACGAGGAATTTGCTCTATTTTCAGGTGTGATAGCTTCCATTAGGCAGAATGGAGTACTTTTAGACTTACATGAATACGCTAGGGAAAGATATAAAGATGAGAAAATTCAGATATCATCAAGGACTGCGAGTGTTTCCGGATCTTATCATGAAACGGCTTGGGGGAAATCTAATAGGCTAAACCTAACATGCCTTCACGCAAGAACTGCTAGGTCTCCAAATGAAGCTAGTTGGTTTTTCTTAGACGTCGCTGTTACCACTAAGATAAGGGATAAACCAGTGAGATCTATCGACGACGGCCGCGTCCTTCGACTTGTAGCAGCAGCTAACCATGACTTGAGAGGATTTTATACATGCCGTTCCCATAGCAATAGGCACACTCAAAACATCGTGACGTATGGTGTTGTTGGCAAGATTCAATATAAATTGACAGGCCCGGATACGACTACTGCTATTGCTGTTGTGACTACGTTCATTCTTGTAGTAAGTACTCTAGCTTGGCTTGCCATCGAGTGTTTTCATGACTTTTACAATGGTTACGGCTTCTTTAGAGATGCACATTTGTCTCCGAAGGAGGAAGCTGAAGCTGTTTGCAGGTATATAGATCAAAACATGCATTTATACAGTTCAAAGAGCTTTGCTAAAATGGCTAAGGCACGTGCAAGGAAAAGAGGTAGGATGTTGGCGAGTCGATCAAATTTTGCAGCTCAAGAACCGCAAGGACTTATGGAAAGTCTGCAACCAGAACAGAGTGAGCATACGCTGAGCGAACCTGAGGAATTGCCAGCGTTGCCCGAAGCGAAGAGTTCTACTGCTGAGGTCTCTCACAACGTGTACAGAATGGAGCCATGCAACGTCAGCTCGCCTCATAATGAGTCGTCACCAAAGGCGAAATGCACGTCTTCCTCATCTTTCGATCTGGTGTCACCGAGAGTACTTTGCTCGCAGCTGCTCATGTCCAAACGCAGCAGCTCCAAGGATAGCTTCGTTTCTAAAAAAAAATCTGCTCATAGTACTGTGTCGCAGCGAAGAAGTCGGACCAGTCTTACGACTATCAAGTCTTCATCTTTCATAACTATGACTCCTGCCCAAAAAATTTTGCGTAAGTTCCAACAACTACCAAAAGATTTTGCATAAATTCTTGCAATCGGAAGCAGACGCATTTATTATAATCATTTTTCCAAACATTTGAAAGTAATAATATACTACTAGAATGATGTCCTGACGATATTAGCGTCGATATTATATCAGCAAAGAGAATATAATTTAGTGTAGGTAAATAGATATTTTGGTATACCTATTTGCCCACACTAAATTATATGCTATTTACAGCGTACACCAAGTGTTTAAAAGTTATTTTAATAACTAAAGCTGCATCCTTGAACTCGTGAGATATATAATGCTGTAATGCTAGTTGTAAAACTTGCTTAGTTTGTTTTTTTTTTCGCATGCAAAATCTTAAACAGTTCGGCCGATTGGTGAGCACCTTCGTAAGGTAGAATGGACTGGACTCATATTATGAATTCTTGTTAGGCCAAGTGTAATTAATTGTCAGTTAGATTATGTAATAAAGTAAAACAAAATATTTGTTGTTCAATTCATTTATATTAACGTCAGTAACATAAATACAAAATATAAATAAAACCTGCTAGGACCATTATTTGGCACTTACACTATTTACATGATAAAATTCATTTTTATAAAAATAAATGGCACTAAATACTTTGTAAAAATAAATACATTTTATGTTTCAAAATTATGCTATGTAGCTAGCGAGCCAACGGCTTAATAAATAATTAATCAATATAACAAGAATAAAGAAATAGGTATGCAAGAAATGGAAAGTTAATTACATAATTATTACAATCAAGAAACTAGTTTGTCTTTTAATGCTAAATTCGCCGAAAATATTGCACAACAACGACACCCTCTATAACATAATTATGTACTTTTGTTGAGTTTATAATCATGAGTTATTATATGGTGTCTTATATAAATAACAAATCTAAAATGATATAAAACATACCAAGAAGCCTCTAACAAGATTAAAATGACATTAATGTTTCATATTTTTTATACATAATTAATTTCCGAAGCCAAGTGCAGCGGTGACTAGAATAAAGTTAGAATTTAAAATGTGCATAGACAAAAAGAACTACCTACTTTTTATTTAAACCCTAATATTAAAACTATTCTATAATAATTTGAATATCAAATATTCCAGGAATATATTATGTAAGACTAAATATTTATATTCTTCTTATATATAAAATTTCCGTGTCACAATGTTAGTTACCGTACTCCTCCTAAACGGCTCTACCGATTTTTATCAAATTTTATATGCGTATTCAGTAGGTCTGAGAATCGGCTACTAACAATTTTTTTTTAATTTTGCGGGGTCAGCTAGTAGAAATATAATTATACACTGGCAAAACGATGTATTTTACTTACAGACAATCCAATGCATCTAGCGTAACTAAAAATCTAAGGCTTGTTACATATAGATACGGTCATGGCACGGTGAGTTGCAGTGTAAAGAAGAAATTAATGTACGAGGTCATCATCATCAGCCGGAAGACGAGTTACAACGACGCAATGTGCACCCTTATCCACTATGAACACGGTTTCGACGTGACAACCATCTTTTCAGCCATGAATGAACTTTTACTGACGCGTTCACATGAGCACGAGAGCTTCACGGCACAGACAGCTAATATTAGGGAACAAAAGATTGTCGTAGAATGTCTAACCAAACTGACGCTTTCCATTTCTCGGTAGTTAAAGCGCGTTCGCGTTGTATGGGATAAAACCTTGGCGTCTTATAAAAGAGGAATAAGACAAAATAATCGTCGAACGAAGTATGTATCACATCACATCACATCTTCGGCCTGATACATCGGTAAACTGTTGTCGCCGCCACAGAATACCGTAGTCCGTCTACATGTGAAAGAGTTAGCATGGTTACACGGCACGGCAACCGTGGCATGACCGTATGTATGAGGAAGGAGCCTTAGTTCAGATTTTAACCGTCTTACTACAGAAAGTTAAACATTTTTCTAAAAACGTGTAACTGCAAACTGTTTAGTAAAATTTCACTTTTACCGTGGTTTCATAAAACCACACAATCCTTTTTTATATAGAGCAGTGGTGGCCCAGTGTTATCGGTCCCGACTTACGAGTTGTAGGTCGTGGGATCGAACCCCGCCAGGCGCATTACTTTGTGTAATTTATTTCATCACCACTGCTCTCAAAACGGTGAAGGAAAACATCGTGAGGAAACCGGCATGTCCTAGAACCAAAAATTCGAAGACATTGTGACATCCACCAATCCAGCAATCCTCACTGGGCCCGCGTGGTGGATTATGGCCCACTCCCTCTCACAGAGAGGAGGCCTGTGTCCCAGCAGTGGGAACATTATAGGCTGATGATGATGACACAATCCTTTTTTATACACAAGTGTTCCACCGATGTTTAATTTTTTTGTAGTAAGAAAGTACTACATGTTTGCGAACGTGAGACAGTCATTCCAATTTACACACTTCATCAAAACAACAAGAGTCAATTGCCTTACTATGCATTTTTTTTCAATTCTCTTGACTTACATTCTGTCCTTACATACCAGTGAATAATCATAATAACTAGAAAATACACTTTAACGATTCGAGCTAAATCTACAACAAAATAATTTGATACACTCATTAAAATCAAATAATTGATCTAATAAAAAATATTGCTTCATCATAAACATATCATAAGAAGATTCTAATAGCTTTTAAAAGTAAATGTACAATCGAGATCTAAAATATGTGTAAGTTTAGATATTTTCAAGCTCGAATGTACAAGAGATAACAATCTCATAATTTCCTTTACTAAATTGTATTGAAGGGATTTAGAACAAGTTATTGGAATATAGTGGCTGCGTCAAAGCTAGTATGGGCGTATCAAAACGCGCGTTTCGAGAATCAAGAGGAAGCGCGCATTTGCATAGTTCACTTCAATATCAACATTTGGTATTGGTAAGCAAAACGCGCGTTAGCAAAGTACTGCGTAAACAGTGACTTTTTTACACATATTGAATTTATGGCAGGTATGATCGCAGGTACCTATGTGCAATTTTAGTCTCTAGTAACAACTCAGTGCACTGCAAAACGAGTCTGAACATATTTTAAATTATTGCTAGCAACACTAACGAATGTACTACTAGTTAGTTATAGTTTTGACCAAGAGCCTTTTAGGCTCTGACCGTTTGGCCTACCTTCTAATAGACCGTAATTTTGCTCTATTTACGTTTTATGTGCAGTCTATAAGTGCGTGAGTATATAATTCTATGTAGTCGGTGGCCACAATTACTTGACCCCCTTTAAAATTATTGTGCCGCAAAAGATGTGTCATATATTATTGATGATGGGCACCGACTGTACTAAGCTAATTTGCTCTTTTAATCTAAAATGTCTATTTAATATTATTCAATTGGTGCATACAATACTAAGATTTTTTAAAGAATTAATTTTTTGAAACATCCGAGACCAATACTTTAAATACATTTAATATATTTGCAATTTAGTCAAGGTTCGATAATTTCGAGATTATATTCATCCATCTATTGATATAAGCGTGAACAACGCGTGACATACCTACTTGTTTTATTTATAATTAATGTGCTCTACATATTAAATTATCGCGTTTAGCGTGAAAAGTTACTATTTGATTTAATAGTTCTGGCACACTACAAAGTCACGACTACGCCTCGTTGTAAAAGTAGCGTCAAAACTTCGGATTAAGAAAATATAGCCGCAAAACCGATACACCGTCAAATGTTGTAATTAGAGATGAAAAAAAAAGGCCATCAGGTGGCTTACCATGACGTTTTCTACTGTGGGAGAATGAAACCGAGCTATAAAAGTCGTCTAGCGCCATCTCGTTCCCACACTGGAATTAATCTGGGAGCAGCGGACGCGTCCGTCAGCTGCGGCTGAGGGACGCGGCTTAGGAGTGTGCACGGTAGTTCGGACGACAGCCGGCCAGATTCTGTTCGGACGTCCGAACGCATAATGAATAAGCCGGGTCTTTCAGCCGCAGCTGACGGACGCGTCCAATAATTTGTTCGCAGCTTTACTCTCGCTTTAGCCAGTTGTGGACGGAACCGCGTAGTGCGTTAAGTCCCAGGCGTGTTTGTGGTTTCATAAAGTCGCTGAGTACAAAAAAATATGTTCATTTTAAAAATAAATAGGTAATTTTTCAATAAACAACATGTGCAGAACATTACGTTTAAGAATATTGAAACAATGAGTATGTTCGAATATGAATGCGACTTTCCGACTTCGACAATAGAAATCAAAATTAGACAGACATTTATACTAGTATGGCCTTTTTCTCACTATCACATTTTTTTTACCTTATTTTGTACGATTTTCATTGACGAAATACGTTCGATTTTGTAAAACTGCCTTGTACTTACTATTTCGCCACCGCTAGTTTGATTGGGTGGACCTTTGCTCTTTTTATTTATATTGCTCAGTCAAACTTCAGTGAAAAACATAGTAAACAGTTTTTTTTTAATAACATGTCCCTATAAAAAATTCCAAAGTTGAGAAAATCTTTTACGATTTCGCTTTCCCTAAAAAGAAGTGTAACATTTTTTTAAAGGGAGACTTGCTACTGTTCATTGTTGAAATAAGGATGGTGTTGTCCGATTTGGTATTTTAAAATTTCAAAAAAAAATGTTATACAACGCGTTTGCCACTAACCAAAACCTCTACCACTGCGGGTCAAGGATCAAGGCCTGAATTACCGTACTGTAATGTCGCGTATATAGGTCGCGCGTACACATATACAATTATGCATTGTGTTCTATATAGCCACACATAACGTTGCTTTTTCTAACGCCATCACCATCGCGGAACAGGTATTCAGGCCTTATACCATTTTGAACCCTCAGCGACACCATGCATCTTATGTACTACATGAAATAAGCCAAACTAATCGGAATGAGAGTGTCTTTGAGCAGACTTGCGCGAGCGTCGTCTTCGCACATCTTGGGTCTTGTGCACTTTCTGATAGTAGAAAGCCGTGCCAAATACCGCCGCGCTCAAGATCGTCGATATCAAGAAGTTGAGTAAAAGCTTCTTGTCCCCAGAGTCCATGTAGACGGTGAATATCCGTGCTGAAATTGTAATAATTAAACAAATTAGTAGGAGCTTTTCCTACTCCTGTAACAAACATTGAAAATTAGGAAATATGGCGGAAAAGGGTGTATTTAGCAGTGGCTGGGACATGGAAGCCAATGATGATGGTGATATCATTTATAAGGCGGCAAAAGATATTGCCAAGCTTCCCTTGATGCCTCGGCCCATAAAACTAATCATAACCCGACAAAGATGAACTATACAGGGTGTTTCTTTTAAATTGGCCAAAAGGGAGAAATCCGCATCCATAAGAGATATATAGGAAAACTTTCTTAGAAACCTTTACCTAGCTCTTTTTTAATGTTGACAATTTTGGCGTTTTTTATTTTTTGGCCAAGTGTGAGTTGTCCACAGAAATGGGTAAAATTGGCCAATTTTTTTTAATACCGTTCGACTCAGTTTCATGTAAGGATCAATTGATTGTATCGGAAGAAAAAAAACGGGACGGCGGAAGTTGGTCAAATTTTGCAAAATATTTTTTCATACAAAATGTATGAATGAAAAAATTACTAATATTTTTTATGATGTTATTTGATTTAGTATCTTCTTACTTCTACTGTCCAGATATTTTCCTTCCCATACAATGAAATGATCCTTAATAGAAACTTAATCAATAACAAAATAAAAAAACCGGCCAAGTGCGTGTCGGGCCACGCACAGTGTAGGGTTCCGTAGTTGCCCATCAAAATACTTATGCGAACTAATTAAACTGATTCGCTGAATTTAATTTTAAAAAGAAGAATTTTCAAAATCGGTCCAGGCGTCTTTGAGAAATCGGGGAAAATACATAAAAAAAAAGATTACGACGAATTGAGAACCTCCTCCTTTTTTTGAAGTTAGTTAAAAATAGTTGACAATAAAAACCTACCTATCCCCAAAACATACCCACCTATTATAGCTGTAAAAATAAAGTTTACAAACTTACATTTGCAGTTGAAGAACATGTTCTGCGATACATTTTGTTTAGGAAAATATGCTATCCAAGTACGTTTTATAAGTTGGTCGACTATTACTCGTAAACTTGTAAAGCCTACATAATCATGATAATTTTCCTTTAAACTTCGTTATATATACTACTATTGTGAATTTTTTCACACCCCCAAACATAACCGTTTAGCTGGTAGAGGGGGGGACACTCGAGTCGAGCAAAAATTAGCACTTTAAAGCTTAATATTTCACAAACGAATCTTTTTATCAAAAAATTGTTAATGGAAACTATCAATATTTTTTAAAGACCTATTTAATGATACCCCACACTAAGGGGTACGCGAGAAATAAAAAAAACATCCCCACTTTACGTGTACAGGAGGTACCCTAAAAAAAAATATTTTACGAGATTTTATTTTACCACTTTTTCGGCACAACAAATCCGTATATTTACACCAAATTACAGCTTTCTAGTACTGGGCGTCTCTGAGCTAAACTGCGGACAGACGGACGGACGGACGGACGGACATGGCGAAACTATAAGGGTTCCTTGTTGACTACGGAACCCTAAAATGTGATAATTTTTTCGTTCAAACAATTTGTATGCAAAAATATTTTGCAAAATTTGACCAACTTCCGCCGTCCCGATTTTTTTCTTGTGATACAATGAAAATAATGATCCTTACATGAAACAGAGTCGAACGGCACTTAAAAAAACTTTTGACAACTCACACTTGACCAAAAAAATAAAAACGCCAAAATTTTCAACATCAAAAAAGAGTTAAAGGTTTCTAAGAAAGTTTTCCCGTATCTCTTATGGATTCGGATTTATCCCTTTTGGTCAATTTAAAAGAAACACCATGTATATCATTAAATAGGAAAACAATTATAGAATTTGATGGTAAAATTACTTTTCCATAAGAAGTACACCAAAAAAAATGTAGACGTATTGAGTGGTCAACTATACAAGTCACCCATGCAAAATTTTTTTTTTTCGGCGCATGTCATTAATCACCGTATCCTTCATACATCTAACATAATTTCTACAACATTGAGGCAACGAAAACGTGCAAAAGAATGCACGTTGGTGGCGTAGTAATAAGAGCGATTCTCACATAAATTAGTAGCCATGGAGATGATCCACGTAGTCAGGGATATAGCGTCAGCATTCTCCTCGCTCACCATCCCGTAGACGTAGGTGACCTTCGCGAAGCCGCTGAGAGGAGTACAAAGTGGCTGGAAAAGGGAAAGATAGAGCAAGTTAGATTTTATATCAACGAAAAATTGCTCATTGACATTTGGAAGGAGAGGAAACTTCATCTATAAAGAGCGTTGTCTACAGAGACAACGCTCTTTATAGATGAAGTTTCGTCTCCTTATGATTCTCTCCTTTACAGCATAGTGAATTACGTGATGGGTTAAAGCTTAGTGCGAAAGTGATAACGGTACGATATGACCTTAAAGACTGCACATCGCTGCAAAACTTTAGCTTTATAAAGATTTTGTCTTTATCACACAAAGCCCTAACAACAGTGCCAAAAATAAGAGTGTGCCAACACTGCCAACGGAGCTCAGACAAAGGGCGTAGACCCTGCAAGGGCGTAGAAATGGCCATACCAGGACCACAATTGGCCAAGGCGCAATTAAAGAACCTTGCACTGGGCGCATAAAAGGCAACAACAAACGATAAACCAGTATCAAACATCACATAGGTAGCTTGTGACATTATTAAAACGTGATTTGATGTACATTTTTAATGACATTTACTAGTAATGATGAGCAAAGATTAATTAACGTGAGTTTATGAATGCGTTTGTACAAGTTTCCGATAAAATTGAAAGTCATTAAGATACCTAAATCGTCTAGCAAATTGTAGGACGGTTATCAGGCAAGTGACTGTCAGCGGGTTTACGAACATAATTCCCTAAGGATGTCGCTTATTCAGAGCTCCGGCGCTCGATTACCATCACGTCACACAGTGCTAACAATTCTGAGATTAATTAAGTGTAATAGGACTTTCGTTATTGACAACAACGTTTTGTCAGTTCGATTTGACTTTTGTTACCCAGAAAGCACTTGATTTGCTGGCTAAATTATATAAACAGCCTATTGCTGTCCACGGCGTCCACTGTTGAACGAAAACCGCCTCCCCAAAGAGCTCCAACCCTCCCGGTCGTGGTTCAGTGTAAATTAAAGGTGCTCGAAAATTTTCTCGTAATATGTCCGTACTGTACCATATTATTTTGTATTCATGAGTTTGTACAACACAACGGAATGCCCCTTACTAATCATATATCCGTACGTAATGTAAAATGCCTGAAACTCCAACAGAAACTATGGGTTTCGTACTTAGAGAGTAGAGTAGTACCCCCAAAAGTCATGCATCGAAATAAGCCATAAACGCTTCAACCAGATTACACTATTAAGAAAATAAGTTTGGCACGGAAACTGTTTTCCTTGGTGGCTTGATGGTTCAATAACTGAATCGAATAATCAAGCCAATAAAGTCGATGGCATCAATCAACAGGGTCAATAATAAGGATCAAATGTCTTCGCACAACATTGTGTCTAATGTCCAACTCATCAGAATTACAATGTAAAGTATCCAATTTCAGCAGACAAGTGCACGTTATTGACAACTCGTTGCGTAGATACTGTAATCAAGACAATAACTGTCGATCATTCGAACTCTACTCAATTGGGTGCAATGACCCGAACTTTAATATGCAACTGGAGTACGGAAACAGTGACTCTATTCACACGTGCTCTAATTGTCTCCATTAATTGAACTTTAGCACGAAAAAATGATAAAAGAACCTTTTTAGTATTTACATAAATTGTTTTGGACGGTAGAAACAATCTGCACTTAAATTATAAAGCTGAAGGGTTTGTTTGCTTAAACGAACGCGCTTTTCTCTGGAACTACAATAAGAGCCAAGCAGCGGGGGGTGAAGCACGGGGAATAGCTTGTATATTGTTTGAATTTTTGATCTTATTTTGACAATTCAGTATTTTATGTTTTTGGTTAATCTAAATATAATATTGTAATACTGTAATTGTAACTTCTGCTTAAAAAAAAACTGGCCAAGTGCGAGTCGGACTCGCCCATAAAGGGTTCCGTAGGAGCAAATAACATAATATAAAAGTTCATGTAGTTGGTTGTAACTTTGAAAGGTAAATTGCGGTTTACGATTTATGACGTTTAAAAAAAAAAAAAATTACTTAATCTCGTTCAAACCAATTTTCAATTGAAGTTTGCATGATAACGTACATCATATGTTTTTTTTTAGTTTCATCATTCCCTTATTTTAGAAGTTACGGGGGGGGGGGGGGACCAACATTTTACCACTTTGGAAGTGTCTCTCGCGGAAACTGTTCAGTTTAGAAAAAAACGATATTAGTAATCTCAACATCATTTTAAAGACCTATCCATAGATACCCCACACGAATGTGTTTGGTGAAAAAAAAAATTGTGTTTTAATTGTAAGTATGGGGGCAACCTCCAAAATTAGTTTTATTTTTATTTTTGTGTGAAAATCTTAATGCGGTT
This sequence comes from Agrotis clavis, assembly GCA_954870645.1. Classification (NCBI taxonomy): domain Eukaryota; kingdom Metazoa; phylum Arthropoda; class Insecta; order Lepidoptera; family Noctuidae; genus Agrotis; species Agrotis clavis. Next base: position 27,272,252 of record OX940917.1, on the reverse strand, counting down.
CACATAAAACATCTACTTGCCAAATTTCAACAGGATAGCTCTTATACTTTCGAAGAATAGTGGCTGTGACATACGGACGGACAGACAGACAGACAGACAGACATGACGAATCTATAAAGGTTTGTTTTTTGCCTTTTGGCTACGGAACCCTAAAAAGCACATACAGTTAATGAATTTACTCAAAAAATAGCCCTTTTTTAGTTCATGTCTGTATTTTACAGATATAAACGAAGAAAAAATTACATGCACATTCCCTATTGTACAGACTCTGTTAATTTAATACGAAATTAATACCTACAATAATAATTACAGAACAAATAATTGAAGACAACAGGATGCATCTATACAACGTGTACACACGGCTACACATCAAGCTGTACAAAAACAGTATAAGCTGATTGTTGTATGAGTGGAATGTTCATACAAACCGAGACCACGATAAACTGATTTTGTATAGCTTGATGTGTAGCCGTGTGTACAACAAAGGTGTCCATTGCCCTGATTTTATTTTTTCCAGAAACTTCTTCAGTTTGCTGGTTTTTATCACACCCTTTCGTGACCACACGTTCCTGGCATACGCTGTATCGCATATCAGATAGCTAGAAGATTAATAATTAAAGCTAGCAGAGTAAGCTCACCTAGCCTGGCAAGTGCCAGTTCAACAACAGCATAATTGATAGCCCATCACATAGCGATTTACGCCAACTGTGCACCTATAGCGGACCGAATTCCAGGACTCTCGGAAAATCGAGTGCATCCGAAGCGCACACGTGTAAGCTTTAATGGGAAACAGTAGCGTTACATGAAGCAGAGAGGACATTCTCAGCTTACATATTAACATTGAGTTACAAACGTCTCAAAGGAGAATGCCCACGCTTCATTTAAACAAAAACCAGCTACGATAGTTCGAAAGGAATTGTATCTCAAATTAACAACAATATAGTGTCATAAAATAATAACCGGATATGATCGAGATCCTTACTGGCTAACATAAAAAAAAATCCAGTTTTGTTATTCAGTCGTCCAAATAAAAGTAGTCCGAAAAAGTAGTATTTTGCCCCATTTCTCAAAGACGCATGGACCGATTTGGAAAATTCTTTTTTTTTTGTCTTCGTCCGCTAATACTCGAAAACGGGAACATAAAGTCTGGATAAATACTCCTATGTGTTAATCCAGGATATAAACTATCTGTGTATCAAATTTCATCCAAATCCGGTCAGAAGTTTTTGCGTGAAAGAGTAAGAAACATCCATCCTCAAAAACTTTAACGGGCCTTCCAATTAGAGGGCCAAAGCCTACCGGGGTTGTGGGACTGTCTCATCAGGTAACCGTGGCCCTGGAACGTTAAGAGCTGTTGAAGGATCACCGTGGGTTTTAGTCAGTACAAGTCTAACGGTAATGGGTAAGAGGAAGAATTTCTAATCGGCAGTTCAAGTAGCAAAGAATATTTTGAGTGTGCTTATTCCGCCCTTTTTGCATATTTAGCCGTCTGTCGCCAGGCTGTATCTCATGACCCGTGATGGTGAGTGGTGAGACAGTTGAAATTTTCACAAATAATATATTTCTTTTGCCGCTCATGTAGCTAGTGTGAGTGTTGGCGCTGAGGGGTCTAGAATCGTATGACTAAATTCATGGTCACACTTTGTGCGATGATATGCCTTGTATAACCGTAATAATATAAATATAGCACCAGATATTTATTAAGATTTATATTATTTATTGGGGCTATGTAAAACTGTTTTTTTTTTTCCAAACGATAGTCGAGCCAGGAATCGCGTCATTTGTGTAGAAGTTTAGAATAAAAACGCGGTCATGCAGCTGGACAATAAAATCGACATAATCAGTATTTTTCGGTAACAGGTGAAAAGGCCCCTCGCCCACGGCGATTTTTTGTAGCGATGCTGTCGCGCTTTCGCATCGATGTAGTCGCGATGTAGCGCGTTAGCAGCGAACGCGCGTTATTGGCGATGCTGTAGCATATGTTTATTAAACGTGCGACAGTATCGCTACAAAGAGTCGCCATGGGCGAGGGATCTAAGAAGGAACAAGCTCACCCAGATGGAACTAGAACTCCTGCGCACTGATGGAAGAAACTATATGGCGCCAAATTCCGACAGGATTATGCAAGGCTGCTGAGGCCTACAATCGACTGTGAGATATCTTCGCCACTCCACAGGTTGGTCGCGGGACTAACGAATACCGTGACCCCGGAATGTAAAAGGCTATTGAAGCACACCGGGGCGTTAAAATCCACGGCGTGGAGGGACTTGTACTGACTAAAATCCACGGCTGGGTAGGAAGACTCCTTTGATGATTTTAAGACGCTAAAAAAAACTCCACAGTTTACAGGTAACCTGTGCGCAGAGTGGACTGCTAGGAGGTGAATTACACCCACCCCAAAAATAAGGAACTAAATGACAATTCATCAATTTCAAGAACACTTAAAGAAAATTAACAATCTGGCGTCTTTCCAATACGGTACAGGTGTACCTGGTTAATTGATTAGGTTTCTAATGGTAAAAAACAACACTAGTATATTTGGACTGATACCAAATTCGTAGACAATTTATTGCTATCGTATTTAATTACATATTTGACCTTTCAGAGATTGTGCTGATGTGTGTATATTATTTACATTTTTTCCCAATAAAAAACACACACAGTGACTGCATAATTATCTGGCTCAAAAAACATAACGTGGCATTTTACGGACCTGTCTAGTTTTTTTTTTTTCAAGTTTATTGGCCTGCTTTTTTCGTTGTCTTTGAATCTTTAAACCGAAAAAAAGACATGTTCAAAATTGGATTCAAAATATCCGTAAAAAAATTGGTTGCAAACAGGCGCGGATTCCAGATTTGATTTAGGGAGATGCAATTTTGGCAATTTTTTTCTCTCGCACGACTTTTGCATCGTCCTCGCGAGTCGCCCACGATGACTTTTTGTAGCGATGAGTGCTGTTGTAAGTCGTTACTAACGCGCGTTAATCTCATTTGCAACGCGGTTCAGAAGTGAAGCCAACGCGCTGCAGCATCGTGTCTATATCGATGCAAACGCGCGACCGTGTTAGATGACAGCGGGAAGAGGAACGGAGGGACGGTGGCGCGCGAATGGAGAACGAGTTACTCAGTCACGTTTTCATCGCAATACAAAGCGCAACAGTATCGCGTTCGCGTCTGCGTCACTGCTGAGAAATGTAGTATGGGCGAGGACAAACAGCTAGCGATCGCATCGCGACTGTATCGATGCGAACGCGCGACAGCATCGCTACAAAAAGTCGCAGTGACCGAGGGGCCTAAATAAAAAAATATGAATTTCTGTTTTTGTAGATAAAGATTAAATTGTAGAAAGAAATATTTTTTTTTTTGGGTTGTTAACTCATCAAATGAGTCCTTTCTGAGTGGAGCGGAATGGACTGTCAGACTCTTACTGACTAAAAATCCTTCCACCCTGTTCCATCAATATCGGACACTGAAAAAAACTGTAACTGCAAAATGACCCTTATATCAACGTCAAATGCCGTTTTGCAGTTAACACTTTTTTTAGACAAGTGTTCAACCGATGTTTAACTTTTTTGTAGTAAGACGGACAACATCTAACCGAATAAGCTTATGTTGAAGTCAACATTTGCATATTAAACGAATCGATGTGATTGAAAATTCCTACGAGTAATCCGGTCGTGCAATCAACCGCAATGTTGATTGCAGTGCACGTTTTGCTCTTGATGAAATTGGTGGATTTCATTAGGAAATTAAATAGGCTTCATAGGGACAAGACGCCTGCCCTTCATCACTTTTAATAGTGTTACTAGGATAAAGCAATGACACAAACTCTTCAGTACGTTCACTGTTTTTGGTTCTTGATATTTATTTCTTAATTAAAAGATAGATTTGGCAGGCATGGGCCTCTGCCTATCATACCATGTCGGGCATAGGCCGATGACGGTTTATAGAATCAATAGCAATTACTTACGTAAGCATACGAAATATACCTACGAAGATAACAGCAAATACAGTAGCGGTTGTCAAAGACCTTGCGATTTGACACAGATCATAAACCTATACATTAATGTAGATACGCGTCCTACAACTTACAAGTAAGGATCGTCAAGATTCCAGTTATTCAAGTACGATATATACACATCTTACCATAGAAGTGGCATTCAATTCATCAGACTATAATTCTAAAAACATAAACCCAAAAGTTGTCGTTCTTGTGTTCGATTTCTAAGACTATTAATTTTATTACTAAGACAAGAAGGCGATGAGATGATACCTTCACGACGCATTGTAGTATGCAATTTCATATAAGAGTGCCAAAAACTCAAATTCTTTCGTAATATAGATCAATTCAATGACAAAAGGTGTTACAAATAAACCAGTTACTCACATCAACTTATCATCATAATATGAAGTAAAACAAAGCCTCGAGCATATGATGACACATTTCCCTAATACTTATGCTAATATACACAGCTAACAATTAGCTGTGTCTAGACTGAGTTAATCACTTTAGAGAAAACAATACATTCTCATTCATCTGCCTAGAATTTTTCAAGTTTATTATGATGGCTTCTTTAAAGATGCAGCTTAATACCAGTATTTTACATGGAGCGACTGCCTCTTCTCTTCTTCACCCTTTAGTCACCCAATACTTAGTGTAGGTCTCTTCCAAATCTTTCTACTTCTGGTGATTTTGGTTTTGTCATATATCCAGTTTCTTCTGGCCACTTTAAAGAGATCGCCTGTCCACTGGTCGGTTGTCTCCCTACATTCCCCTTCCCTTCTTCCTTCCGTGGTCTCCACTGCAGCACTTTCCTGTTCCATATTCCATCCAGTCTACAGTATATATGGCCTGCCCACTTCCACTTTCTTTTTGCTATCTGCGAGCGACTGCCTACCCAACCTCAACTAGACTTTAAACCAATTTAGTATGGTCAGTGGCCAGCGGAACTTGACCCACTTTCCCGTATTCTGCCATGAGTCATTTAATGATGGGCACTGACTGTATCAGGTACTGGTATATCCCTTTTTTTATTTAAAATGGGTTTGCTGTTGGCTTTAATCTAGCTCAGAGGCAAAGATGAGGTCTAAGCTCCATGGAGCAAACTCACCTAGAAGGAATTCGTTTCTTAAAACTGGTTGAAGAGTTTCGGGACACAGTCTACCTGTCTAAAATCTACAAATGACAGACGGGACCAAAAGCTTAACGTGTTTTTCGAAGGACAGAGGAAAGTTGTTACTCGTATGTAATAAATGTCTTAAGAACCATTAAGGTAAACGAGGAATAAACTCGAAAATCTATTGCTTTCTAACATCACCAATTTTGTTTGAAATATATATCAGAGAAAAATGGCACATTTCTAATTAAATAAGTCTTAGTTTAAAAAGCAGACTGCTTCATTAAAACACAAAATACTATAATTAAAATATACTCACCACCAGGTACGAAAGTATCTCCTTCGGAAAAGTCCCAGATGCAAATCCTACGACAGAGCACGTGTATAATATGGCAGTTATAGGCACTATCGAATTATCAAACATTTTCTTGTACTTCAAAACATAGAAGAACAGGACGTAGACTTGCACCAATATGATTGGGTATTCCATATACGTCATGATACTGTAGTTGTTCGTGTAATTGTACAGCGTCATAATTGAGAATCTGTAAAAGAAAAAACATGGTGTACCTTCTGTCAATTGTGTCTGGTTTCGGTCTGTAAAAACTATAGGGGAGGTAACTTGCTCAATTCTGTCAATAAAATTATTTGAAATCTACGGGGTCGACCCCAACCCCTCCGAATGGTAGCCATTTTCGTCTTTTGATTGTTTTGAGATTTAAAGCTTAATTATTAATCATTAAATGGTCATTTGAGTATCGAACCCAGCAGAAACAGCACGACCTTCGTCAGGTCATCGTTCCATCTTGCGGGACACTTGCTTCCGCAAGTATCTTCATTAGAGAAAGATGTACTGTAAAGTTTGATGTTTGTTAGCTTTTGCAACACATAAATCTCTCCTATCATTTACACAGCAGCAGTAATTTCTTAAGTATAATGCCAGTTTATTTATGGCCATTTATGTTACGACGTGGACGCGATTAGCTGATAAAGTGGATGGGATTCTAATCGTTTGTATTTTTAGTACTTTTTTTTTTTCTTTTTTAATTTGTCTTGTGTCGTGGGTCATGGGTGTGTTTACCAACATAGAAATTCACATCCACAAACACCCTGACCCGGAACAACTACTTGCAGATCATAGGTACAAATATTTGTTCCGTGCGGGGATAGAACCCGCAACTCGCTGCTCGGCCACTCGGCCAACCAATTTTTCACAAAAATACATGTTATAGGACTAGTTGGGAAGAAAGTATTATTGCATTCCTAAAAAAGTTGTAAAGTTATAGTAACAGCAATGGATTTTGCAGACCATCACCTTCAGCATAATTAAATCGAGATTTAAAAAAGAAAACTATGTTCAATATTTATCCAACCGTAAATGTATCTGGATGATCCGGGGATACCGCACGATTGCCGGCGAATCGGCCAGCCTCCTTGCCGGATTGCTGCCCTGGGATCTGGAGGCGACTGCCCTCCAGCGCGTCTATGAGTGGCGCGTGGAGGCGCAGCGCCGGGGCGTGACCCCGCTGCCTCGTGTAGTCGAGGCGCGGCGGGAAGAGCTCCGGCGCGATCTCAGGGCAGTATGGAAGGAACGACTGTCGCGACCGAAGGCCGGGCACGCCGCAATTGCGGCGGTAAGACCCCTCTTTGAGGAGTGGCTGGAGAGAAGTCATGGCGTCCTGACCTGCCGCTTGACGCAGGTCCTCACCGGACACGGAAGTTTCGGGAGGTACCTGTGTCTGATGCGAAAGGAGGAAACGCCTGGGTGTCACCACTGCCAAGATCGCCCGGAGGACACGGTGGAGCATACGGTGCAAGACTGCCCAGCTTGGGCAGGGCACCGACGTGTCCTCACGGCTGCGATAGGCGGAGACCTCTCGCGCCCAGCATTGGTCGCGGCCATGCTGCGGGGCGAGACGGAGTGGGAAGCGGTCGCCTCCTTCTGCGAAGCAGTAATGCTCGCTAAGGAGGAGGCGGGCCGCGAGCGAGAGAGGACAGTGTCCTCCCTCCGCCCCACCCGCAGTGGTGCACGCCCACGGCGACGGAAGTCGCGAGACGATCTCCGGCCACCGTAGGCGCGGGCATGCGGGCAGCGAGTAAAGGGCAACTCGCTGCCCGACCAAGGACCATGCCCGGGTCGACGGCGCGTTGTGTCCCACGCGCGCCTCAAAGAGCGTCAGCATAATGACGGGGCCCCCCTCTCCGAGGGCCAAAGCCTGCCGGGGTCGCGGGATTATTTCCTTACCGTGACCCCGGAACAGAAAGGGCTATTGAAGGACACCGTGGATTTTAGTCAGTAGAAGTCTGACAGTCCCTCCCACCCTGCCCGGGGTTAGAGGACTCATTTGATGATTTTACCACGCTAAAAAAAAAAAAAAAACCGTAAATGTATCATTATAATTCATATAGCAACAGTAGTAGCATTGTATGCATAGTGACGATAATTTGTAAGTAACATGGTTGGAACATCATATCTAAAGAATGTGAAATGATGTGCTAGATTATGCACAAACGTCATATAGTCATCAAGATAAGAGCTAAAATGGTTAATAATTTTGATTTATTAAGTCTACATAGTATAGTATATACTATGAAATACCCCACAGGCAGTGATAATAATTATCTTAATGATATAGAGCTAAATTCCCTATATCCATCAAGATTATGGACTTATAAGTAGATAATATGTTATTGATTATTCATTTGACTGGCCTGTTGGTCTAGTGGTTAGTGACCCTGACTGCTATGCCGGATGCTATGCATGGCTGCTATGCTGCTATGTTGTGGGTTCGATTCCCACCCAGGACAAATGTTTGTGTGATGATGAATATTAGAGTAGAAGATAATTATTGTTAACCAACCCGCACTGTGCCCGTGTGGTGGATTATGGCCCACTCCCTCTCACAAAGAGGATGTCTGTGTCCCAGCAGTGGGAACATTTATGGGCAGATGATAATAATTATTGCTGGTCTGGATGATGGTCTATTCTTTAAACTACTGAGGACGAGGCACTTGTCTTTCACCAAGCATCTCAAACATTTGTATCTACAGATTATGATTGGATTCGGATTTCTCCCTTTTGGCCAATTTAAAAGAAAGACCCTGTATATATAACTTTAAGGCAACCTTGTTTAAGAGAGAATAAACAATTTACTTATTTTTAACTTCTTAGCAGTCATGAGCATGGCAATCTAAATCGAGTTGGCCCAGAAGTGGGCTATAAGGATCAATTTACTACCGGAAAGCAACACAACCACATCTAATAATGAAATTAAAAGCCAATCTCACCCAAAGACTTCCATTAGCATTGCTTGAATAACTATCCCTTCTGCAGATTTCTTGCTCCGGATGTACATGATCTGTGGTACTTTTAAGAACAGACATGATAGTATTGTTAGAGTACTGAGTGCATTTGCTAAATTTTTGAAAATGACGTCTTCCATTTTGTAGAATACTTAATTTGTTTTTCTGAAAAATAAAGAAAACCGCTGTATAAACATAAGATTTTTATTGCATCACTAATTGGAATGAAACTGAAATTAATTTTATAAGTAGGCTTCCTTGAGAGTATTAATCATAATTTTATTGTTGTTGATAATATTAAAGTATGAACCTGAATAAGATAAATTGGATTTCATAAAGAATAGGGCACAGGAATTTAGTAGGTCACTGACACAAATATACACACACACAAAACAACACACAAAAAAAGCAAAGTAGTCAGTGACTATAGTTATTTAAATTAGACAAACACAGATGTGTCTTAGTGACAATTTCATTACATTAATATTATGTCATCGGCCTATAAATTAACTATACTTATTATGAAATTTAATTAAGTGGGTACTTACAGAACAAAACGTAAATTAGAAAACTTAAAAACTAAACTGCAAAAAAGATCATCAAAATTACACTGAAATGTTATAGACATAGGTAATGAAACACGTTTATGGTACCAAATATTGGTAAATTTCACTCGTTCGTATTCGCATTATATTCGCATGAATTTTAGCGGATGCGAATGTCCAAAAATCTGCGAATATATGCGGATGCGAATGCGAATATTCGCAACATCTCTAGTAACTACTTACCTACTTAAACCTTTTTAGATAACAAACCTATTTCGCAGCAGATGTGACTTAATAAATGGCTTACCTATCTCATGCAGTAATAACACAAATAATATTTGCACAAAAGCCGGTAAGTATTACTAGCGTGCGGTGATAACATTAATACTAAAAAAATTATCAACACTCCGATTTCAATTCTAAATGGGAACGTCCAATTTGATTCACGATGCTACCACTACTACTTTTGCCAAAGGTGTTCCTCCGGTACTCAATCAAATCAACCGCTGTTTTACACTTGATTTAATGGCAAGGTCAGATCGCTTTGGATCCGTCTACGTTCAATACTTACCGATCAAAGAATAAAAATAAACACGTTTTCTAGGTGAAATCGTGGAAGGTATGCTCTCAGATGTATTCAGCGGTATTATGGACTATTTTTGGTGACATTGTAATTTATAAATCAGCAGAAATTCCAATAATAATCGAATTTCAATTTTTTGTTTTATCGCCAAACTTCATTTTTTAAACGTCGTGTTGACGGTGCTGACATTTGTTTGATGTTGCCATCTTTAGGCACGAAATATTAACGATACGGTAAAAATTACTATTCCAATTTATTATCCGTAGAAACTATTGTGCCCACGATCACTAGACGGGAACCTAATGTCACAGTGTAGCACAGACTACTTAGAGATACTACGTATCAGTGTAGTCGCAAATCGATTCGGCGGATCTGTCATAATAATTATTATTATGCAGGGCAACTCTATCGAAACTGCCTTTAATAACGCGGAGATTATAATACAGAAACTTCGCTCGCTCGTTCACCTGCTCCCAGGCCGGGCATTCAAGGCGCCATTTTACACGTTTTACACATTCATACAAGTTTGAAGGTGAGACGATTGATTGGTGTGATTTTACAAATTGTTATAATTCCCGTTTCTAAAGGGAAAATAAATACATAATAATTTAGAAACCTTTTTCAATTTTCATACATTATCGGCTGTCTCTTGCATTGAAAAAGTCAAATAATTAATGAAATTGTTTCAATAGAACAATTATTATTCCATTACTGTACAAATACAGACAGACACTATCGCACATTAGGTCGGGTCGGGCCGGCTGAATTTTGACAAACTTTTATTGATTTCAGAGAACTTTATTGCAATCAATGTAGACTCAGTTTTCTTTGGGAAAATGTGACAGATTACATAGGTTGATGTGCTGTGTCTGTAGGTACAAATAGAAGTCAAGCTGAGTCAAGCATAAAACCATTTTAAATATACCCGCCATTTTTTTAAGAAGTAACAATTTTTCATTATCATATATTATTATTTGAATCTAGATTGACCGCTATTTAAAGTAAGACGACTTTAGATTATTATTTTAAATGAAATGACGATGAGTTTTTGTTAAAAAAAAATAATACCATTCTCCCAAACGTTTTATTATTTGGCAACTCACAAAACTAGAACTGTCATTTGGGTTCTAGCAAAATAAACTAGATGTCGCTAGTCGGTTTGAAATGGATTCCTGCAAAATACTGAGTTTATCACTTTTATTTACCTACCATTAGTTATTAAGAGCCCAGTGGAGGGAGCTCGCAATTGCAATTCGAGGCGAGCACAAAAATCGGACGAAACATTGCTATCTCTGTCTGACTTTTTGCAGCGCAGCGCGCAGCTGTATGCGTGCGTGTGTGTGTTTGTAACGAATCATTCATATTGACAGAAAACCATTTCATTGTACTAATTTTGTTCAACATTTGCTTTATTTTTGTTAACTAATTTGGGGAATCGTTAGTGAACGCACAAACCAACAATGCGTTTTTTGGAAATAACTCTACAATGGCTACATTAGAAGATTTTAGGACATTATCTAAAATCTAATAAAATAAACGTCGAGTAGGTATAACGTAGGTAGGTATTTATCTTGAGATTTATCTGTTGTAATCTAACTATTAGTAGGAATGAAAAAATATATATTTGGATAGTCCATATTGAGGAAGGCTTTAGGCTATGTAACATCACGCTATCACCAATAAGAGCAGAGCAGCAATGAGAAATTTTTCAAAATCGAGAACATAGGTAATTATTGTATTCCTTTTCGAAAGCTTCCGTTGCGTAAACCGTTAGAGTTACGTAAAAAATATGTAGGTACTTACTACGGAATTATTCCTGATATAGATGAAAAGTTCTAAAATAAAGTCTGCGTGACCATAATGTTAGTTGATTTTCAGTCGTTGTTGACATTTCGACACCTCCTACGTATAATATCGTAACTGTATTTAATCAACTTTACAGTATCGCAATTCAAAGGTATGCAAACAGTTTATTGATGGTAGTGAAGTCAAATAAGCTCATTTAGAAACCAAATTTGGCATGCAGATATATTTTTAGGAAAGGAATGTTACCTTCAAAAACGATTATTGAAATTGTTATTAGAATTTCTTAAAAGTCACTTACGGATTTCTACTATGGAAAACATCAGTGGTATTTGGTTGTATGTAGTACTTACTATACTTTACGTCGATATTTGCGTAAGATTAAGTAGCGTATGTTACACTTACGATAACTTACTTTGGAACTAATAAAGTGATAATGTGGCGTAGGTTACAGTTACTATTATATACAATGGAACAAAAATGAGAATTCGTATCGTAAGTGCTATTAACGGGTAGAATTGAAATAAAATATATTCTGAAACATACTGTTGTATTTCGTAATAAACAATCTCTGTTAGAAAAACAAAAATTTAAAACATTTATCAATGGTATTTTCACTTAAATAGTCTTTTCTTATAGTACCATTCTGATGATATTTATCATCCAAATGCTTATAATTCAAAGTAAATAGAATTTGGCAAACAAAACCCCCTTTTAAAAAAAAATTGTTACAAAATGAACGAACAAAATCACTTGTAGTACCATCCTCAGTTATTACTTTGCGATGATAAGAATGACGCTCTCGTAGATCCGCTTGTATCAAGTCACCTAAGTTATCTTTTTTCTAAAGATTTATAGACAAACTATTCACTTAATGAAAATGTGTTTAGAAACACCTTTCTGCACACATTTAAATAGTTTTCCTGTTCTTCTACAAAAGCCCTTGGCAGTCTATAAATTAAACTTACGCCTAGATTCCATGTCAGATAAAACCATTCGTTTGTTTTGTTTGACAACCAAGTTTGTAATAAAAGCCCATTGCTTTTCACGGTTCCCTAAATCCCAAAAACCTATTGAAAAGCAATATTCTTTCATCATCACTTATTTTTGTTGTACATTTTAGCCTACAGTTCATAGGACACATAGGACCCAAAGTTTTACCATGTCTTACGGTACCATCACGACTTATATAATCCTTGCCAAGTTTCTTAACATTTTCCTTTTGTTCTCTTTCCATTCGGCAACATGGCGACTTCTGATATTTCCCTTGTCCTTTCTCGGTTTGGTCTTCCGTTTTCTGGAAGCTTGTGGTGTCGCTTCTGATATCGAAGACTCTATCTTCGATGTCAGAAGCCACACCACAAGCGTCTTCGCTTGCGGAGTATAAACTAAATCTGTGAAAGTTGAATCAACAGAATGTAATGGCGAAATATCTTTTTCAACAAACCAGGGTCAAAAGTGGTTTTCACAATCAAGATGATTTATTGTTGTGCAGTCCGGAGATGGATGTCGTGTTATATTCTCAACAGCTGATGGACATTCTTCGTCGGGGTCTTAAAATTAAATAAAGAATAAAAATTTTCACAATAACACTAACTTCTGCTAGCAGCTTTGACCGTGAGGGTTCAAGATACCTCAATATAAAATATCAAAATTATTTTAAGCGTTGAGCCATGAAAGCGTAACAGACAGACACAATTAGCTTTCGCAATACCTTATTTAAAATATTAGTATCGATTGAATCAAACTCAAACAAAAATATAGTAAAACTAACATAAAATTACTACTCGTAAGTTAATTAGGACTTTTAAACTTTAGGTATAAATGTAAGACAAGCTATTATTGTATCAATACACTATCACTTTGTTCCGTGAGTGAAATACTATGACGTATTTCATCTGACTCGGTTAACAAATCAATTATAGCCCAGTCAACGTACAATTATAGAGGGAAAGTCTTGGAACACAATTTTTGACTACGCAACTTTGTTTGGAGTAATTAGGAGGTGAACACATCAACAGTCCCCGCTCCTAGCCCTTTGAGTTTTGGGGGGGGGGGGGGTCTGAAAATACTGCTGCTGCTTTCTGGATCTTTGGCGATATCAAATACAACAACTTTCCAAATGTGAAAAGGTAAAAAATGATTTTTTTCCTAAATTACAGACATTTAAGAGCAGATACCTCGAAAACTTTACAAGACATCGAAATGCTGACTGAATAAACCTTACGGAAAATTTATTCTGCTTTTATTTCGTTCATACATGCTACGCCACTAGTACGCATGGTCCAAACAAAGTTACGTTGTCAAAATTGTGTTCCAAGACTTTCCCTCTATACCTACCTTTTTTTGAGCTTTCGTTGACTGGGCTATTAACTGGTTTATCCCATCACTATCTGCGTCAAAAGGCAGCGGCGATTATGTAAAATAAAAACAAGAATTTCTTTTTATTGAGTTTTTTTCAAAAGAATACTATGGTAAATTACGTTTCATATCGAAGTAAAATATCTCAAGTGCAACATAGGATATAAAAAGAGAAAGAAATTCCAACGAAAACTATCGTAACTATATACTTACGATATTTGTGATGTATCTGGATTCGATGTATAGTGTCGTAAGTTATACTTACGACATTTCATTAGATGACATGGTTAACAGCTGTAATATCTTACTAAGTGTATCAATCACAACAAATTTAAAAAACTGCGACGAGCACAGCGGTCGACAACGAATATGCACAACTCCCGCGTATTCAATCGGTACTAATACTTACTATTGGGTCGCGCGGCGCAGCGGGCCCCCGCGCCCCGCGTACGATGCACTAACTGCACTATACAATATTTTACTTCGCTAAAGATGAACATGCGATAATATGCAGTCTCAGTATCTTTGGTTCTATTGTAAATATATTTTTTTTAATTAGACCAAACGATAGTCTATGTTATAAAGTAGTTGTAAATCTAAAAATGTCATTTTCGTTAATTTGTTGGTTACGATATTATACGTAGGAGGTGTCGATTTGTATAAGAACCGCTATTTGATTAACACTGTTAGCGAACCAGCTAGTCTGGTGAATAAGCTGCTTGCCTCTCGTGCAATGGGTTTCAGGATCAAATCTTGGTAATTTGTTTCCCACTTTTTGTGATTTTTTATTTTGTTTTTATTATATCCTGTGAGAGTTTTCAATAATTCAAAATAATTTTATGCATAATATACTTTTATTTCAATATAATTTGCAATTTTATTTTTTTCTAAAATTTTTCAGTAGTTTTCTAGGATAATTCTGCACTGATTTAAATTGTAGGTAAGTACCTAGGTAAGTTGGATATTGGATATTATTATTATTACTGCGATTTTTGCTTATGCTTATGCAAACAACTGAAACTTACTGACTAAAATCCACGGTGTCCTTTAATAGCCCTTTACCTTCCGGGGTCACGGTGATGAGATAAGTCCCGCGACCAAATACAGAAAACCTACCTTGAATTCTACGTACCTCTATTTGATCGTACAGGCCGTACAGCGTAGGTAGCTTTTACTTCGTAATAAACAAGTAAATACAGGTACCTGTATTTACTTGTTTATTACGAAGTAAAAGCCTATGACCAAAAATGTATGGAAACTGGTGGCTTTTGTATCAGACTTAAAAAAAAGTAAAGTAGGTTCTCAGTTCGACCTGTATTATGTGTTTGTTTGTACAATTACGAGTATGTATGACTATGTATTTGTTTGTTCGCGATTATCTCACATTTGGCTGAAGCGATTTTGATGTGGTTGTGGCCACCAGTTTCCATACATTTTTGGTCATAGGCTTTTATTTCGTAATAAACAAGTAAATACAGGTACCTGTATTTACTTGTTTATTACGAAGTAAATGCGGCCGCGCTGTACGGCCTGTACGATCAAATAGGTAGGTACGTAGAATTCAAGGTAGGTTTTCTGTATTTGGTCGCGGGACTTATCTCATCACCGTGACCCCGGAAGGTAAAGGGCTATTAAAGGACACCGTGGATTTTTGTCAGTAAGTTTCAGTTGTTTGCATAAGCAATAGCAAAAATCGCAGTAATAATAATAATATCCAATATCCAACTTACCTAGGTACCTACAATTTAAATCAGTGCAGAATTATCCTAGAAAACTACTGAAAAATTTTAGAAAAAAATAAAATTGCAAATTATATTGAAATAAAAGTATGCATAAAATTATTTTGAATTATTATTGAAAACTCTCACAGGATTTAATAAAAACAAAATAAAGAATTGTCAAAAAGTGAGAAACAAATTACCAAGATTTGATCCTGAAACCCATTGCACGAGAGGCAAGCAGCTTATTCACCAGACTAGCTGGTTCGCTAACAGTGATAATCAAATAGGGGTTCTTATACAAATGTCAACAATGACTGAAAATCATATAACATTCATTGCTAATCCCCCAAGGGGAATAGCGTTATTATGGATACCGTTTTTTTTTTTTTTAGCGTGGTAAAATCATCAAATGAGTCCTCCCACCCCGGGCAGGGCGGGAGGGACTGTCAGACTTCTACTGACTAAAATCCACGGTGTCCTTCAATAGCCCTTTCTGTTCCGGGGTCACGGTAAGGAAATAATCCCGCGACCCCGGCAGGCTTTGGCCCTCTGAGAGGGGGGCCCTGTCATTATGCTGGCGCTCTTTTAGGCGCGCGTGGGACACAACGCGCCGTCGACCCGGGCATGGTCCATGGTCGGGCAGCGAGTTGCCCTTTACTCGCTGCCCGCATGCCCGGATTATAGATACCCTATTAATTGAAGCGCAGTAAGGAATATTTAAGGAAAAATTGAATGAATAATATCCAACTCAAAACATTATAATATGTATAAAAAAAACTACAAAATTCAAAATTGCTTATCTCCCAGGGACAATAGCGTAATAATACATAGCCTATTAACAGAAGCATATTATTAGGAACATTATAGGAAAATTTGATCGACAACTTTACAGTAGTTTCGGAGATAGATCAAAACAGGAAAACATTACAAAAATCGAAAAAAAAAGTTGATCTGGCATCAGAATTCAGAATCGATCCCGTATCTCGAAAAAAAGAAAAAAATATTCAATGTACAGGAATGACAGCTCTACGATTTTATTACAATCAGTGAACGAAGAAAACATGGAAGAGTAACTTCAAACAAAATCTTTTTGATAGACGGCCCACGACGTTTGTTTTCTTTGAACAGCTAGTTTGTTCTCTATTAACATCACGAAGTTATGATTGGGTAGGTTGTCAACGCTCGTCTCTAATTGGCTAAGCAACGCATAGTAACAATGACATCATTGGCGCTAGAAATGAACACATGACATTAATTTGACGGGCTGCAAGAATTGTCAAAGTAGACGAGTTATATAAAAAGTAGCAATGAAAGATTTGAATATTTTTTATTATGTATTTTTATTTCTTTTGCATTTTATGCAGATACATAACAACAAAAAGTTCACGTTTATATTTACATAAAATGGCTCATACGACTATGTATATACAAAGAAAGAAAAAAAAAAAGAAAGAAAGAAAACATATTTATTTGGCACATCGCACCTACTGTGAGCTACGGCCTCTTTAGAGATTAACTAGAAAGTCTTATTGTCTTTTGCTTAAAAATGAATAACAGAAATGGCTAACATAGCTTGCTTTACCAAAATGTCAAAAATGTTGGAAATGTCAAATTGGAATAGCGTTTGTTTTGAGCTTCTGGTATCCTTTTTTCGTCATATAAAACTCGTCATCTTGAAAATGGACTGAACAAATTATTGTTGTTTTGCTTGGGGACCAGTCGTTTTCCTGTCTCTCCAAGCGAACTGATTTCGTCCATTTTTCTTTGAGATTTGGATCTTGTGAAAATCTGTCAAAGGAGCAGAGTGTTTTGTAATGTAGCAAAAAGAAAACACAAACATATTTTACTTCAAACATTCAACATTAATTTACTTAGTCCATCGGGCATAAAACCATCCCCATAGAAAAAAATTGATCCAAGTTTATAATTAATATAAAAATAATGTAGTAGTATAAGGGCTACTTACAGGTGATAACTAATTCCAGCATTTTTATTATGTAGATGAGATCGATTTATACACCATTTCACTGCGCAAGAAGGCATAATTTATAGTTTTAAACTACATAAAAATACGAACAACGACATGTGCCGTCACAGCCGAACTAAACTCCTCCGAGGCACGATTGATAAGCCCCGCCTACCGAGGCACGATCTGCGTTGGGTCATTATCGGGCTCTACGAATGCTTCTATGTTTTCTTCGTTCACTGATTACAATGTTGTGAAAAGACAATTTCGCAAACAATAACGCACGCGCGTAGCGGTAGCACAGTCAAATACATAACTATGTAACATTGAAAACCCAAGACCAGTGCGCGCCACGAGCCACGAGTCTACGACACAACCTTACGAAAGTGTGAGTTTCTGCGATCACCAACTACAAGCGTACACGCACACAAACACAGTTATGATTGATGCGACAGAGCGTCTGTCGTTCAAGATTTGCGATAAATTTGTTTGTGTTCCGTAATACCAAAAATTATGAATGAAAAGTTGATGTTTTTCCATTTAAGTTTTGATAATCTACAACTAGACAATATAAGCTATGTTCCTATTAAAATAATATTAGGAACATTAATGTTTTTAATACAGAATAATTAAGCTGAAAACATGCCGTTAGCGGTGTTAAAATGTACGAAATGCAATTCGCTCGCATTTCGTAAATAGTATTTTTTTTTTTTTTAAAGTTTAATAGGAACCTTGATAAATACCGTCTGTATCCGAATAACATAACTTTAAGTCGGTAAAATGTTCGTATCGCGAATGATTTTGGTATTACGTTTGTATGGAGAAATTTCCCTTCACTGAACCCTTAAGATGTTTATGTAAACACAACAACAACAGATCGTAGGTTCGAACCCATTACCATTTCTTTGCGTATCTAAAGGCAAAGAAATGGTGGCTAGGTAATGGGTTCGAACCTACGATCAATGGTTTTACATAAACATCTTAATAACCTACCTAAGTAAGTACCTATAGATCTATAGGTACTTACTTAGGTAGGTATTGCACAAATGTCCTAAGCGCTTGAGCTAATCATTAGATTGGCTGCATCCTGATAAAATTAAACTGTAAGTATAACCCAATCCCAAACAATTTAACTAAAAACTTCTTTTTTTATTGGTAAAATCACCTTGGACACCCTACATAAAACATAATGACTGAATTTGTGCCCGGTTGAGAGGAATAATAAGCTCCCCTTTTACCGACATAGAATAAAATAAGTAAGTAGGTAACTGGCAAACTGTGGGTGCACCTAGTGTGGTATATTGGGGTGGGGCATAATATCTTTGCCTAACCCTCCGGAGATGACAGTTGTAGGTTCATAAAAGCTTTTCAAGGGTAGGTACTACCTATGCAAGGGTCCAAAACCGGGTTGGGTGATATCCTCAAAATCGCGGGGAATAGAAGAAGGGAGGAAATGAAATTATAAGGTACCTACCAACTAGGCTTCCTAAAGGCATCATTGTTGTACCATCGTAGTCACCGCACTCGTTATTGTACCAATCTGAGGGCACGGCAGTGCCCCGCCAAGTCTCGAGCAAAACGGGCACGGCCGTACCTACCATCTTTTCTCGAAGCGATTCGCGGCTGTTTCGCCCCCCCCCCTATATCTTCGACGTGGACTAAGCTAGGAGTTTAGATTGTCGGTGAATAATAGTAGGCATTAAAACAAGCTTAAGTTCGAAATTACATGCCAATTGAATTAATAGCTTAGGAGTTACAGTCGATCAAAGTTACACCATTTTGTCACTCACTGACTCACTGACCGATCATCAAAAATCTAACGTACTTCTAGCAGACTTAGAAACTTCAAATTTAGCATTAAGATAGGTCATTAGCCACATATAAAGGAAAAATTATAAAAACATTAAAAAATAATATACCATAGAAAACAATTTTATACAGGATGATTTTTTAGTCACCATCCAAATTTTAATATATTAATCTTTGGCAAAAATCATTGAATACGTGTTTTTTCTTTTTGTATTGAATCAATCAATACAAAAATATCGAGATATCACGTCTCAATGTTATCTATTCTTCTATAAAAAGTTGATGAATCTGGACACCGCGCTGTGATGTGTCACTCAAGTGTAGCGGGGCGGGCACTCCACTCCACTCCACTCCATTCCATTCCATTCCATGGTAATAAACACATTACCCTCCTTTTGCGTCGCACAGTCGGAAAAAGTGTCGTGACAACTTTTAAGAATTTTTTCCGTCCAGCCCCCTTTCACAACGCGCGATAAGGAACTTCGTTCCAAAATAATTTGAATAGGACTTGGCTTCTATGAGATCTCAAAACTTTTTACGATGGAAAGACTGCATCGAGAGACTTGGCATTTTTTACATGTAATGTTTTTGGTGGGTATAAATTATCAAAAGACAATATGGGCAAAAATGGTACAAAAGCCTCCACTGATGAGACTTGTTCTTGTGACATAAACCTGACAAAGCAGTGGTGGCCCAGTGGATTTGGCATCTTACGAGATGTAGGTCGTGGGTTTGAACCCAGCCAGGCGCATTACTTTGTGTAATTATTTTAATCACCACTGCTCTCAAAACGGTGAAGGAAAACATTGTGAGGAAACCGGCATGTCCTAGAACCATAAAATTCGAAGACATGTGACATCTACCAACACCCACTGGGCCGACGTGTTGGATTACGGCCCACTCCTTCTGACAGAGAGGAGGCCTGTGTCCCAGTAGTGGGAACATTTATTGGCTGATGATGATGATGATGAATTCTGACAAAAGATTATCTAAATCCATAACGGGTTAGGTACTTTTTTATTATGTTTACCTGACCATTAATAACACTATTAAACGTTTAGCGTAGTGCATTTTTCTGTTTGTTTGCGTCTCATATTGTCGTGTAGCATAGTAAAGTTCCACTCCGTGCTGCACAAAAATGTACGTCAACCCGTATTTATTAAGCTTCACATTTCGATCATTTAAGTGATCGAAGGCTTCACAATGTGTAAGTTGTCCACGCACTTTGACTACTTTAGGTTTAACGAAAGCAGTCCCAGCAGTCTCAGATAATTATCAGGCATTTTTTAAACCTACAAACATAAGTTATTATGTTCGGTAGTGAAGTTAACAGGCTATATAAAAAGAATTCCGTGACGGATTTTAAAAATCTTTTATCAAAATCATAACATGAAAAGTACTACATATTTCGTTTCCAACTAGTGTAATCAGTAGTGGCAGGTTGCTCAGCATTGGTCGAAGCTGCGGGGTGAGACGGTTGGGGAAGTGGTTGCTTCTTTCTGCGAAGCAGTCATGCTGGCATCGGAGGAGGCAGGACGAGTGAGGGACGGGACAGCGGCCACCTCACAATCCAGCCGACGCGGCACGCCCAGCGCCCAGGCGATATGCCCACGGCATCGGTGGCATTTATTCCGACCACTAGTCAATGTGGCGCTTAATACTTTCCCCCTTTTTGTGTATTTTTATGTGATTGGCTACACGTTTTTTTTTTTTGTTCTAGAACAGACACGACAGCTCAGCATGTCAGCACAGCATAAAGGCCCATTTACAGGGTGCAAAATTGACATGCGAGTTGCATGCAAGATAGACTATTATAGTCAAACTTGCACGCTTCTCGCGTCTCAATGAGGCTACATGCCATCGACACGTCGCGCGTCGGTTGTCGCTTGCAACAGCTGCAACCCCAAAGTCATTGCTTGCAACAGTATCAAAATCATGGAAACTCTAAATAAATAGTAAACATTGTAAGATTGTAAGTACCTATCCCTTTTTAAAATTCTAAAGATAGGGTTAGTGACCATGTCAGTTTAAATATTTATTGGTTTCTTACCCCCTTATTACTTAATAAAGTGGACTAAAGTTACAATTAGTAATCTTCGGACTAACCATACATTCTTAAGGATTAACCTTGGCGTAACTTTACTTCTCGTTTTATTAATAAGGGGGTTAACGTTTTTAAGACAATTATTGTACACATATTCAACACATTTTTGTTTTAGGGGCTTCTTCAACGATGAGACGAATAACAGTCTTTCCAGTATTTACAACGTTTCTTAAAAGGAAAAATGGAACAGCGCCTCTGGTGTGCGAAGAAGGAACTATTTTTTTCCTTGAAATTTGAAAATGTCAAAGTTCCAGTTTATGTCAGAATAAAGGGCTCCACACACAGCAGCTATAGGTAATGTAAAGATGTACATTATAGCACGATACATCTCATTACATCTTTCCATAGAAATTCGAAGATGTAAAAATAAACATTATAGCTGCTGTGTGTGAAGCCCTTAACTGAAAACTCATGATACACAACAAATATTGCAAGTTAAATTTGATCCACTTCCCGGTTTCCAAATTGATCTGAAATTTTGCACGTTTATGTACGAGTATATCGCGTGACAATGCATTATGATGATAATTATGGAGTTGATCTGATGATGGCGCTGGAGGGTGGCCATAGGAACTCTGTAATGAAACGCCGCAAACCCATCGAGTTTAGACTCGTTTGATTTGTCTTGATGAGTACTTTGTTTATCGTAAGTATTTTTTTTACAATAAAAACTTTTTTAAAAAGAACAGAGTTTTTAGGGTTCCGTAGTCAACAAGGAACCCTTATAGTTTTAGACTCGTTTGATTTGTCTTGATGAGTACTTTGTCTATCGTAAGTATTTCTTTACAATGAAAACTTTTCTTATAAAAGAACATAGTTTTTAGGGTTCCGTAGTCAACAAGGAACCCTTATAGTTTCGCCATCTGTCCGTAGCTTAGCTCAGAGACGCCCATTTGTTGCACCGAAAAAGTGTTAATTTAAAATCTCGTAAAATATATTTTTTAGGGTACCTCCTGTACACGTAAAGTGGGGATGTTTTTTTTTCTCGCGTACCCCTTTGTGTGGGGTATCATTAAATAGGCCTTTAAGAAATATTGATAGTTTCCATTAACAATTTTTTGATAAAAAGATTCGTTTGTGAAATATTAGTGCTAATTTTTGCTCGACTCGAGTGTTCCCCCCCTTTACCAGTTAAACGGTTATGTTTGGGGGTGTGAAAAAATTCACAAAAGTAGTACCTAGTATAATAAAGTTTAAAAGAAAATTATCATAATTAGGTAATCTTTTTTTTTTTTTTTTTAGCGTGGTAAAATCATCAAATGAGTCCTCCAACCCCGGGCAGGGCGGGAGGGACTGTCAGACTTGTACTGACTAAAATCCACGGTGTTCTTTAATAGCCCTTTATGTTCCGGGGTCACGGTAAGGAAATAAAATCCCGCGACCCCGGCAGGCTTTGGCCCTCTGAGAGCCTGCTCTTTGAGGCGCGCGTGGAACACGACGCGCCGTCGACCCGGGCATGGTCCATGGTCTGACAGCGAGTTGCCCTTTACTCGCTGTCCGCATGCCCGCGCCTACGGTGGCCGGAGATCGTCTGACGACGTCTGACGCCGCGGGCGTCTAACACTGCGGTTGGGGCGGAGGGAGGACGCTGTCCTCTCCCTCTCGCGGCCCGCCTCCTCCTTCACGAGCATTACTGCTTCGCAGAAGGAGGCGACCGCTTCCCACTCCGTCTCGTCCCGCAGCATGGCCGCAACCAATACTGGGCGCTGACTAAGTAGGCTTTACAAAACGAGTAATAGTCGACCAACTTATAAAACGTACTTGGATAACATATTTTCCTAAACAAAATGTATCGGAGAACATGTTCTTCAACTGCAAAGGTAAGTTTGTCAACTTTATTTTTACAGATATAATAGGTGGGTATGTTTCGGGGATAGGTAGGTTTTTATTGTCAACTATTTTTAACTAACTTCAAAAAAGGAGGAGGTTCTCAATTCGTTGTACCTAATCTTTTTTTTTATGTATTTTCCCCGATTTCTCAAAGACGCCTCGACCGATTTAGAAAATTCTTCTTTTGATTGAAAGAGTACTTACACCTTCCAATTGGTCCCATGATCATCAAGTCAGGATCGGATGATGGAATCCTGGAGAAATCGTGGGAACTTTTTAAATAAATCATTCTTGAAGCGATTTCATAACAACTGAATCCCGTCGAGTTTCAGCTCGTTAGAGTCGTCTTTATTACATAGACATTGATGCTGGATGATGTCCATGGTCTGATGATAGAGCTGGTAGGTAACCATGAATTCTTTCTTATACAACAACTCAATCCTACTGAGCTTAGGGTCATTTGATTCGTCTTTTCATGGGCTTTTGTACTGGATGTTTTCCAGGCTCTTATGATGGAGCTGGAAGGTAGCCATGGGATCTTTGTAATACAATAACGCAATCCCATCGAGTTAGGGCTCATTTGATTCGTCTTTACATAGACTTTGGTGCTGGTACCTAATAAATGTTAATTGTACGTAAATTAAATTAAATTAAAATTAAATTCAGCGAATCAGTTTAGTTAGTTCGCATAAGTATTTTGATGGGCAACTACGGAACCCTACACTGTGCGTGGCCCGACACGCACTTGGCCGGTTTTTTAAACGACTTTCTTGTTTTACATTTTCGGCCTGTTTTTCAGTAGAAATTAAATACAACCTATAGAACTCCCTACTTAAAAAGGTTATGGTAATATTAAACTTGTCAAAGTATGTAGTTCCGACCGCGGGTGCCCTCTTAGGGTCCGTTCACACAGACCGGCTCGGAGAGGAGAGCAGAATCTTATCACGTTGAAAACTGAGTTTTTAATATTTGTAGTAAAGTTTTATTTTTGCATGTGCACTGCTTTTGTCATTAAGAATGCTTGAACGCGCTTGGTGTGAAATAATAAGAGGAGCTGACCGGCTCCGATCGTGTACTTTTTCTCAATCGTGCAGCCGTTTGGCTCCGATTGCATGCTCTTTAACGCTCGCGCAGCCGATCAGTTCCGATTGCGTGCTCTTATTCGCTCGCGCAGCCGATCGGCTCCGATTGCGTCCTCTTTCTCGCCCGCGCAGCCGATCGGCTCCGATTGCGTGCTCTTTCTCGCTCGCGCATCCGATCAATTCCGATTGCGTCCGCGCTTCTCCACGCCGATCGCCATTTTGATAACACAAATAGTGTATCCATCCGGCTCCTATCGCATCCGACCGGCTCCGAGCGCATCTGCTTTCAGGTCGCTTCCAGCTGGTCTATGTGAAATAGTTGGCGGCTCCGCTCCGACCAACTCCAAGCGCATACGATCCGGTCTGTGTGAAAAGAAAAAATGCGCGCCGAAGCTCTCCGAGCCGGTCTGTGTGAACGGACCCTAAATTCACACCTCAGTCATATTGCGCGCTGTGAATGATTTCATAGTCCCCTCCACCGACTTCGTAGGTACATAGGGTGAACGCGTCAAGCACCCGCTGTAACGCTAGGTATAACTTGGACCAAAGTCGCGACGCGGGTCGCGACTTTGTTCTAAGCGGTGAGCAGTGCGGCAGTTGGCGGTTGGGTTGGCGGCAGCCGCCATACTTCCCACTCCCGCAACTCTGACCGTACTGATCTGTTACGTAAGGTCGACGCACTCATTCATTTGTACTTTTATTTCCACCGTTGCTCTGAAAACAGCTCGGAGAAAACCGCGCGCTTTTAAGTGTGCAATTACGGTGGCGCGGGGCGGGCAGCGAGAGCGGGTGGCGGGACACGCGGAAAACGCACTTTTCCATGGATGAACACAGTCAGTGGGGCAATTGAGCGGTCCGGACGAACCTACCGCGTGCGATATGTCAGATTATTTGGAAGCTAGTGTTTTACTAATTTAATTACCATCTGAATCTCCGCTTATTATTTTTATTTCTTCCCATAGTTTTTTAATTACTTGCCGATTTGGATAATTTCAATCAGTACAATTCTGTAAAGGTGGCCGAACAGGCCGAGCCAATACGGCACTTATTAAATCTTCAGTCGTCAGCGGCATGTCTGAACAAATGGAGCGGGAAACGCAAACTGACTTGCGTCCACCCGCCCCGCTCGCGGCACCCGCCTGTACCGCTGCGATTTCCACTCACCCGCCCCGCCCGCACTTGGTGCACCTTTAGTCAAAAACTATGTGTTTACTACGTTACCCGCCAGCGGATTCCGCTGTCCGCCCCGCTGCCACTGTAATTGCACACTTAGTGGCGTCTCGTAAAATCGCGAGACGCAGGCGTTATAGCACATAAATAAATAAAAAAATTGTTTTTGATTTTATCAAATGCTATCGACTTCCGAAAGAAAACTTACTTGACGCTTTTTTGTGTATGTTCTTGAAGTCTATTTTTTTATTTTACCCTTTTTAGTTAATAATTATGTTCAACAAAAAAAAACTTATAATCGGCGTCTTTGAAAATCTACAATCCAAGTAAACAAAAACGGAGCCATACAGGCAACGTCACGGGATATTTTTTTTTGTTATATACTAAATCCTTCTCCAGAATGTAACGAACACTTTTGAAACCATCAAAATCGGATCATCTGGTCGGTGAACGTCGGTCGAACTGAGAACCAAACCACGTGCTGGCCACGTCTGTTGCTTGCCCATTGAGTAGTCGGCAAAAATAACTACTTTCTAGAGGCCTACCTAACATAGTCATAGAAGACATCGCGACATCAGACCTTGTAGAAGATGACGTATCGCATGACGGGACGAAGTGGACAAAACCATTCAATCAATGGCCCATTATGGCCCTGAATGGAAGTCATCAGAGCAACTTGTTGTTTGGACAACTGGAAGTTATAATAATAATAATTTATTTAATTAGTTTGGCAACATTGGCCCACTGGTTAGTAATACTTATCAACTAAGGGTTAGTAGCTAACCTAAGTACAAAATCTTCAACCCTGCCGCACGAGCAACCGGAGAGAGTGCCTTAATATTGGTGCATCATGTTGTTCAGCTAGGATTTTCAAGATACTTTTGGTGCTACCCCTCATTCTGCTTATTAAGGATGCGCTCTTCTTCCTCATGACGGCATAAAAGTCATCCGTTCGTGCTACAGCAAACATACTAGACGCACTGCAGAATCGGGCATAAATATATATAATTAGGCAGAAGCATAAAGGCAGAAGTTTGGCCAAGGTGCAGTGGAACGATGTAGGCTATCAGTATCAGTCTTTAGCAAGCTACTGGAAAGCCTAAGACAATCGCATTTGGTAGTTTCAAAAACCATTAGTCATGAAAATGAACCGTCTCATGTTGCACGACATGAGTTTTGCCGTTTGCTCACTCTAGTAATTTCAAACCTTGGTCAATAAATGCAGAAATTTCATAAACTATACGTTTTAAAAGTTCCTAAGTAACCCTGTTTAAAAAAAGAATGTGTTCGTACATTCATGTTACTTTCGTGTAACAACTTAGAAGGATTTGAAGTTTTTACTTCTAGTGTAAGCCCGCGAAATATAATAAGTAGTTGCATTAGCGCAGCTTTCCGAGCCTTACCGCGCAGTAAGTAGCTAAAAAAGTTTATAGAACATGGCCTATGTGAAGGTATACTACCCATCGTACTGCTCACATACTTGACAAAGGATTCCGTCATATTAACTGTCTGTTTTATGTCCGTCTCATCTGTCGTCATCCGTCTTTCTGTCGCCATTGTTTGTACGAAGTTCGGCCAAAAACCTGCGCAGAGGGATGAAACCACCCCACGGCGCAGTTTCCTCCCCGCACTAACTCCCCATACCTCACCACGCTATAAAAGCCGATGCACTTCCCACAACTTCCACTTTCTTCACTTTTGGTAGGACGAGTTACAAACGCATCGCGCGAGTATCGGACCTCTGCCTCTAGTGATAAAAGTAATTCTTCTGTAAATCTCTAAGTGAATTAAAATTGAATTTTAACCATTTAAGTTTTAAAGTAAATTTTGAAATCGTAGTTTGTTCGGCAGAATATAAAGTGCGACTTTCGAAGTTTACAAAACTTTTCCCTCGAACTTAGTTACGAGTTTTTCTTCGTTCGCTGCTCAACCAACAAGTTGCAGAGGTGAGTAAACCAAGATTGTTTGTTTTTCTTTTAGTTGCCTGCATGGTTTTTGAAAATGATGGCGTATATTGGAGATCTCTTCTCTTCTTTCATTTCTAAAGAATTTTTTATTAGTTGTAGTTTTTTAGTGTTTTCGTAGGTATCTCTTCGAACGCAGTCTGCAGCAGAATGTCTTCGAATCCAGGATTTTTTATGCGTGTCTTCGATGATACCAGCTCTTTATCTTTGGATTAAATTCTAAGAGTCTTAATTCTACGTTTTCTACGACCGTTTCTGTTTATTCGGAGGAGTTTTGCACACTTTTTGAACCTTCATTTTGTCGTGATTCATTTTCAGCTTTTCTCGGATGCAGAAGGAGATTATATTTTAGTTCTAAGATATTTTGCGGACATACTATCAATGCCTTTGCATTTGTTACGGATATCTTTTATTTAAAGTAAGTCACTTTGATTTACGCGTACCTATCGTAGGTACTACGTTATTTAAAAATCTTTAAAATGACTCGAAATCATTAATGAAATTAATACATTTACTAAATGATCATAAAGCCGTAAAGTCATTCTTTGTTTATATTCGGCCCATTTAAATCCTTAAAAAAATTAAACACGGAATCCTCGGACGATATTTTTAAAATCATCAAAAAATAAATCCTGACTACTGCAAATTTCAAAATAGTTATGAAAACGGGCTTAAAGGTTTTGGGACAGTTATCAGTAATTAAGTACATGTTTTAACACTAGTCTCACCTTTTGATAGCAAAAATTAAATAGGTTTACTTCGATGCATTTGACAAAAAGAAAATAGACCAGTCAATAAAACCTGTGAACCCTAAATAATTAGTATCAGGCTGATTTTTTAAAAGGTATGTTGTTGGGGACAGTGAAATATGAATACAAAAAAAAATCCTACCCTCCAGGGTGGGTGCTAAGGGATGTAGAGGGTGACAAAGTTAATTTGTTTATAACTTTGTCAAAAAAAGTCGTAACAGGTTGGAAATTGGAAGGAAGACATAATAAATAATTACCTTCCTGGTATTAAAATTCCAACCTTTTTTAATAAGTGCAACTTTCTTTATTTAAAAAAAAATTACAGTTTTTTTCTTTTTTTTTCTTCTAACAGGTACGAAAAACAGTTAGAAAAACTGCATTGCATACATTTCCTAATGAATATAATGATGTATTCTCAATTTTTTATAAATAGTTGTGATTGTTTATCAATTTTTCAAAGTTGAAATTAAAAAATAATCAATAGTGGAGTTTTTCGATTAGTATTTTACACTTTGTTAAACTTTTCCAATTGATTTGCCCTATTAAACAAGCTTACAAAACTATAATCAATGATTTTCAAGTATTTGTTTATTAACAAAATAACAAAAAAAGTATTAATTATGCTTAACAGGTACAAAGCTCCTCAAAAAAGAACATTTTCCGAGTTAACAAACACTTTGTACCATTTTTTTGATTTTTTTTCTCAATAAAATTGCTATTATTTTCATTTGTTTATAACAAATAAATGTTAGGATCAAAAAACAAAGTTGTTACTTTAATAATTTCACTTCAAGATACTTTTTGTTAACTTTTCCGTCCTTCCAAAACCTTTTGTACCAGTACTATCAAAAAACCGTCAGTTTTTCATAAATAAACAAAGTTGCAATTATTAAAAAAGGTTGGAATTTTAATACAAGGAAGGTAATTATTTATTACGTCTTCTCTCCAATTTCCAACCTGTGTGCTTAGTGTGAGTTTTTTTACGTTGACGCAATAGTAACGTTTAACCGCGTTTGGCGCTCTCATTGGTTGAAAGTTCTCACGACCTTGGAGCGGGCCAATGAGAGCCCCAAACGCGGTTAAACGTTACTTTCGCGTCTACGTAAAAGAACTCGCACTAAGCACACTGTTACGACTTTTTTTGACAAAGTTATAAACAAATTAACTTTGTCACCCTCTACATCCCTTAGCACCCACCCTGGAGGGTAGGAAAATTTTTTGTATTCATATTTCACCGTCCCCAACAACATATTAAAAAATCAGCCTGATACTAATTATTTTAGGTTCACAGGTTTTATTGACTGGCCTAAAAGCAAAGTATCAAACATAAGTGCACTATAAAATTAGAACTACATATTATATATTAATTTTATCTAAAAGCAGTTTAAAGAGATATGGTAGGTAGGCACAGATTATAGTTTTCTTTTTATATCTATACATCGCACTTTTTTTTCTTTTTTTTACGTGGTAAAATCATCAAATGAGTCCTCCCACCCCGGGCAGGGCGGAAGGGACTGCCAGACTCGTACTGACTAAAATCCACGGTGTCCTTCAATAGCTCTTATGTTCCGGGATCACGGTAATGAGATAAGTTCATCATTACGGACATTATAAAGGCTAACAAATAAAATAATATAGGTACTTAGGTACCTGTTATGCATTATATTAATGCAAAAAAGGTGGCAAAATGTCATCTTTTCATATGCCATATTTTTTTTTTACTTTTAACTTATGCAGCAATGAAGCTAGATTGAGCGGAGATAAACTTATCGTAACTTAGTCATTATCGGAATTACGAACAAACTCGCAGGTACTCGTAGTTTATGAATTTACTCTTCTAGATTTGAAGTTATACAGACTTCATAAACATAATATCACATATTATGCCAGTTTTCAAAATGTCTCCTATGACAATACACCGAATACATAGCTTAAAATTAAATACATATTGAAATTGCCGATGGCTTTTCAAAGTTTTTCCGAACTGAATTTCTTGGAAGAAATAACTTTCTTGACTTCATGATTTCCAAGGAAAATAAGTAATGCAATTGATTGTTTGGAAAATATTAACTTTACAAAATAATGCTTAGTAAGTTAAAAAAATTTAATTCGCGATAATTTGTTGATTTTGAAATTATGAGATCTTTAAGAAAACTTGTTCATCTTAGATATATTGACTTATTGACAGGGGAAAAATTAAATGCCGTCAGCTTTTGATTTTAATAAAACAACCAATTGGGAAGTGAAGAGTTTTAAATTTATTTTTAGTCACATCTAATGTGATGTGTTACAAATAATAACATTAGGTAATCGAAGATAAAAAATCCTAATTCTTTTAAAAAAAATTGAACAAATTGACGTTACTACAAACGCGCCACGATTTAGTCGCCTCGGTTGTGACGTCATCTTGTCAAAGGGATTTCGCCACTGTCAACTTCTGGCATGTAAATTGACTATTAGGAATATTCGTTTACAACAAAAACTTATATATAGTAGATACGGATGGGGCAACTTCAAGGTCTGACTTTGGATGGGTCCTCATAGTTAAACAACTTTTGGCGAAGTATGACTTCGGGTGCTCATGGTTAAGTCTTGCTGAGGTCTGTCTCAGGATGGGTGAGCATGATTGGATTCAAAGTTGAAGTCGAGGTCAAAGCCAAAGCCCAAGCCGAAACTGAAACCGACGCCGAAGCCGAAGCCTAAGATGAAGCCGAAGCCTAAGATGAAGCCGAAGCCTAAGATGAAGACGAAGCCGAAGTCGAAGCCGAAGCCGAAGCCGAAGCCGAAGCCGAAACCGAAGCCGAAGTCGAAGCCGAAGCCGAAGCCGAAGCCGAAGCCAAAGCCGAAGCCGAAACAGAAGCCGAAGCCTGAGCCGAAGCCGACGCCGAAGCCGAAGCCGAAGCCGAAGCCGAAGCCGATGTCGAAGCCGAAGCCAAAGCCGAAGCCGAAGCCGAAGCCGAAGCCGAAGCCGAAACAGAAGCCGAAGCCTAAGCCGAAGCCCAAGCCGAAGCCGAAGCCGAAGCCGAAGCCGAAGCCGAAGCCGAAGCCGAAGCCGAAGCCGAAGCCGAAGCCGAAGCCGAAGCCGAAACCGAAGCCAAAGCCAAAGCCAAAGACGAAGCCGAAGCTGAAGCTGAAGCTGAAGCCGAAGCCGAAACCGATGACGAAGCCGAAGTCGAAGCCGAAGCCGAAGCCGAAACCGAAGCCAAAGTTAGAGACGAAGCCGAAGCTGAAGCTGAAGCCGAAGCCGTAACCGATGACGAAGCCGAAGTCGAAGATAAAGCTGAAGCCGAAATCGAAGACGAAACCGAAGCCGTAACGGAAGAAGAACCCGAAGCCAAAGCTACAGTCGAAGCAGAAGCCGAAGCTGAAGACGAAGCCGAAGCCGAAGTCGAAGATGAAGCCGAAGTCGAAGCTGAAGTTAAAGAAGAAGTCGTAAACGAAGCCGAAGCAGAAGCCGAAGTTGAAGCTGAAGCCGAAGCAGAAGCCGAAGTTGAAGCTGAAGCCGAAACCAAAGCCATAACTAATGTCAAAGCTAAGCTACGATTCCAACGGTGACCTCTCGCGACCGGCATTGATTGAAGTCATGCTGCAGGACAAGAGGGGTGTAATAGGTAGTTGGGTATCTCACCGTCCGACCATGGACCAACCCCGGGCCGACACGACACGACAAAGAGCTGTCAACAATCTGACAGGGATGCCATAAAGGGCCACACACCTGACGAAGTCGCGGGCCTATATAAAAAAGTAACTGCGACCCTGGAACGCAAAGAGCAACTGCCGGAACACTTTGAATTGTAGTCAGTACAAGTCTGATAGCCCTTCGTTCTATCCAGGGCGGGAGAACTCATGTGATGATTTTAACATAATTTACAAAAAGGGGAGATGTGAGATCTAAAAAAACTTTAAAAAAAAAAGGAAAAATCTTTTCTTTTGGAAGTCGGTTGCCATATCTCAATGAAATAATAAAAAAAAAACAAAGCCACCGACTTCCTAAAGAAAAGTTATTTTACAGTTTTTTTTTGTGTTTGGTTTGAAGTTGGTTCCCTTTTCTTAAAAAAGTTTTTAATTTTTCCCTTTCTGGTTGAGATATTCCACAAAAAAAATCTTCATAAAATCGGCTTCTTTGAAAATCTACAATCCTATTAAGCAACAAAAACGGATCTATGCGAGCAACTTCACGAAATATCCATTATTGTTATAGAATGTAACAAACACTTTTCTGAAAACTGCATCAAAATCGGTTCAGCCAAACGCGACATAATCGCGGACAAACATGCAATCGTCCCTGAAAATCTACGATCCAAGTAAGGAAAACGGATCCACGCGGGCAACGTCACGGGATATCTATTAGTGTTATATACCAAAACCTTCACCAGAATGTAATGAACACTTTCCTGAAAATTGCATCAAAATCCGTTCAGCCAAACGCGAGATAATCGTGGACAAACATACATACATACAAATGTGACAAAACTTGTGACCAGACTCTAGTACATGATACGGTTGAACTGAGAACTTACTTTTTTTTGTCTCAATGATACCTATATTATTCTCACACGAGTTGAGCTAGTTAGATAGAACAGATAGAACTACTACCGAAGTTTGCTACGTTGCGATGAGTAGAAATTTCCAAAGTTCTTTACATGCAAATCATCTAAATAAACAATTAGCAAAAAAAAATACTCATAAAATAAAAACTGCGTAGTCAAACTGAACGTTATTTTTATGGGACCAAACAACAAGTATACTGCATCGAACAAAAATAAAATCACACAGATTGATGAATGGACACCATGTTCAGACGCAAGCAGGTCAAAATACCCGAATCTGTAACATTTGACCAATCATAAATGAAATGAAATGAAATGATGAAATGATGTTTATTTATGCAAGTAGGTTATATCAACACTTTTACACGTCTTTTCATAAAACTAGAAGGGGCCGGTCTTTCGTACCTGACTACTCTGAGAAGAAACAGCCGAAACAAACTCAGAGGTCACAGTCTCTTTTAATGTCCAGACATTATTTATGTAGAAAAGTTTATACGAGGACCATGCAGGTCTATGTCTGAAATGGTCTATTGAAGAAAGAACCACACAAAAGACAATGCAACTTTTCCTTTGACTGCTGGTCCAAAAATATCAAACCTGTTGTGCATAATTGAAACCTATTCCAAACGAAAGTTCTAACCGTTTATAACAACTTTTACTATGGGGCCAAAGAAATCTATCCCAGTAAAAAAAAGATACAGGGTAACAAAAGTATTAAAGAGTGTGGTTTTTTTTTCCACCTTATTATAGGTTTTGTTTGTTCGCATCCAACAACGCATTTATGTGTCTTCGTCATTGTTATATGTGACCTAAAAAATGTAAACATTTTTTGGGTCAGGGGTAGTGAACGCTGCCTCTGAACCAAGGATAGTAGAAAAATCAGTGGTGACCGTAATCACTAAACTCACCCTTCTGTGAAAGCGCTGATTGTTGAATGTAATATTCTCAATGACGCCAAAATGACGATGATTAAGCCTAAACTGGATCGCGGTAAGAGCTCGTGGTAAGGCTCCAGGGCACACTTATAGAAGAAAAATCACGATAATCGCACAGCAACGCACCAAAAGACAAGCTATGGACGACTGCGAAGAGCTTGCACAATATACCAATCCAATCGGATAACAAAGAAAACAAGTAATCCCTTTTTTTAGCATGGTAAAATCATCAAATGACTCCTCCCACCAAGGCCAGGGCAGGACTGTCAGACTTGTACTGATTAAGATCCACGGTGTCTTTCAATAGCCCTTGACGTTTCGGGGTCACGGTAGGCTTTGGCTCTCTAAGGGTGGCCCCGTCATTGTGCTGACAGCTCTTTGAGGCGCGCGTGGTCGCACGCCGGTTGAAAGTTTGAAGTTGTGTTCCACAACGCACTTTCGACCCGGGCATGGTCAAGATCGGACAGCGAGTCGCCCGCATGCCCACGCCTACGATGGACGGAGATCGTACGACTGGGTCGTGAGATGGACACTGTCCTCTCCCTCACGCGTCAATGACAGGCGCGAGAGGTCGCCGCCTATCACCGTCATGAGGACACGGCGGTTCTGCCCACGCGGAGCAGTCCTGCACCGTATGTTCCACTGTGTCCTCCGGGCGATACTCTCATTGGAGACACCCAGGCGTTTCTTCCTTCCCCATCCGAAACAGGTACCTCCTGAAACTTCCGTGTCAGTAAGGACCTGCATCAGGCGGTGGGTCAGGACGCCGTGACGCCTATCTAGCGGCATGCCCAGGTACACAACCCCGCTCACGTAGGTAAAAAAATGATTCGGAAAAACCTGCACCCCGCACTCAGATAGGGTGCGGGAGGTTTTTCCGAAACATTGTGGGCGCGGATTGTTGGTTGGTTTTCCGAATCATTGGGAGGCGCGGAGCCGTGACGCTTACGACTACCTGTCGCTTAATTGGTACAGCAGCAGCGCGCACACTATCGCACACGCCATTGCAATCATCTCAGCCATAGGACATCCACTGTTGAACGTAGGCCTCCCCTTTAGATTTCCACATATACCGGTTGGAAGCGACCTGTCTCCCGGTGACCTTTATAAGGTCGTCTGTCCATCTCGTTGGTGGACATCCTACGCTGCACTTGCTAGTCCGCGGTCTCCACTCTTGTACTTTTCGACCCCATCGGCCATCTGCTGTGCGAGCAATATGGCCTGCTCATTGCTACTTCAGCTAGCTAATCCGGTGGGCCATATCGGTGACTTTAGTTCGTCTACGGATCTCCTCATTTCGGATTCAATCACGTAGAGAACCACCGAGCATAGCCCTCTCCATAGCTCGTTGAGCGACTTTGAGCATTGAGATGAGGCCGATATTGAAATACCACGTTTCGGTGCCGTAAGTCATCACTGGTAACACACATTAGTTAAAGACTTTCGTCTTGAGGCACTGAGGTATGTCGGACGAAAAGACATTGCGTAGTTTCCCGAACGCTGCCCAACCGAGTTGGATTCGGCGTTTGACCTCTTTCTCGAAGTTGGACCTACCTAATTGGATTACTTGTCCTAAGCAGATAATAAAATACATGTCTATATGAGTCAACAACTTCGAGTACCGAGTTAGACATAATTTTCGTCTTGTCCATGTTCATTTTCAAGCCCACCCGTTGTGAAACTCGGTCGAGGCCATGAAGCATCATGCTGAGTTCCTCCATCGACTTTGCCATGACTACGATGTCGTCGGCAAACTGAAGGTGAGTGATGTATTCGCCGTTGATGTTGATGCCAAGTCCTTGCCATTCCAGGAGCTTGAAGGCGTCTTCCATTGTGGCAGTAAACAGTTTCGGGGAGATAACGTCCCCCTGTCTTACGCCTTTTCTGAATATAATCGCCTTCGTGCTCTGCTCCTGTACTCGGATCGACATGGTGGCGTTATTATACAAACACTTCTACACCTCAATGTACCGATAGTCAATACGACAACGCTGCCTTTGCAATAAATGACTTAAAAAAATCCACATTTTTTGAAAATGTTTGTTACCCTGTATCTTTTTTTTACTGGGTTAGATTTATTTGGTCCCATATTAAAAATGATCACCAATGATTAGGACTTACGTTTAGCATAGGTTTGAATTGTGCACAAGGGGTTTGAATTTTTTGGGCCAATAAGTTGCATTGTCTTTTGAGTGGACCTGTCCAGTCAGTGCAAGCATTTGTCAGTTACCGTGTAGCTCGACTCATAACTCAAGGAGCTCAACGACACGACGAACCATACCAAAGAAAGGACTTGTATAGGCCGCTTCTCGTTACTCGTTACTCGAACTGTCAGACATCACTCTAATAATAAAAAATAAAATAATGAAAAAAAAACACAACAGGTTGACCCACATGGATCATCGTATTCACAAAAATAAAATGTATATATTTATAAAATAAAAATGTCAGTTTGTATAAAAAAATAAAGCAATCATACATGTCAAATTGTATAAAAAAGCGGAAAAAAATAAATATAAAATGCATGTGAGATTGTATAAAAAAATCGAAAATGTCAGATTGTATAAAAAAAAAACAACCGGAAAAATCATACATGTGAGGATGTGCTCTTTTTAAGAAAGGATTGCAAAGAAAAGCTTTAAGTTCAGTCAGTATAAAATATAACCTTGCACTATTGAGATAAGGTTAAAAAAATACTAAAGTTTGACAGATTGAGATAGGATGATGTGCTGGCGTCTATTAAAAAACCATCATAATTAGAACCTCCTCCTTTTCTTTTTATAGGCATACTTATTTTTGTAGTTTCAAAATATTACCTGACTTACATTCATTTATCTAGACTCCTATTTCCAGCCGTTCAACTAACGAACAGGTAGCGGAATAAGCTTGACTGTTAATATTAATGAGCTCTGCTAAAATATTCCGAATCAACTCTTTCGTTGGCCACAAAATTCAATTTCCTATACGAGCTTATAGCACTGCTGAATATGGACACTGACATTTAAAAAAAGAAAAAAAATAACTTGAAAATCACGAACACACAAAATATTAAAAAAAAATCATTGTAAATAAAAAAAACATTATTAAATGTGTGTTTCACGGATACCACAAAAACAGCTAAGATAATTATTATTGAGTAGTGTTGATTGAAAGTAAGACCTAAACAAAAAGTTTGCCATTTATAGTTTTGAAAAATAACGAAAAAAAATTATAAAATGGACACGTATTTGCCAATGCTCATTTACAAAGATAATTATAACGCATCAAAATTCAAAGCCGGTGACGTCAGAAACAAGTAGGTAAAAACTGTACTTACCTGTGACGTTTTGCCAAGTTTAAAAGTGTCGTATCTTAAAATTAATATAAATATTAAAACTAATTCGAAATTTTCAGTCGAATACCCTATAACACATAAGGGCGCGTAACCAGAAAGTTGGCAACGCCGCAAATAGCTGTCAAATATTAACAAGTTTTATTTAATTTGGTAACTTTACTGTATTAAAATAAGAAATATGGCTCTGTAGTGTACTAAAAAATTGCCAACTTTCAGAATACGCTTCTTAACTTTGAGTTCAGGTTGTAAAACACCAGTATAACTTAAAATGTGGGACCTCAACGCAATGTTAAAATGTGAACTAAATACCTCATTATGTACTTATAAAAGTTCAACCAGCCTTTTAATATAACACTGTCATGAAAGAAATACTCTTGAACTGTAGCGGCCGGCATTAAAACATCAGTTTAATAAATACAAAAATACTTGAAGAACACTGGATTAAACTGCATTAACCACAAACTGGAGCAGGCGAGGTACGAAACCTGAAATGTCATTTTTGTTAAAAACTAGGTTCACAAGTATGTAGTTTACTCGAAATTGAACAAAAGCGGGGCTAAGCTGAGCGGTACGATATCAGTATGTCAACAATGGCTGTAAGCCCAATTCTCTCAGCTGTTTGCGAATAAGTTCATAAATGAGTATGTTGATAGTATCAATTGTAAATATAATTAGTACATAAGTTAGAGGTTTGAAAAATAATAGATACGTATTTTTTAGAATCAAAATAAAATTCTATCAAATCTTAAAACAAGTTTTTGAAAGACTGGAGACGAGTCTTTCAAAAACTTGTTTTAAGATTAGTACTCAAAAAAGATTTCAATAGTTCGTTCTCGTCACATTATCAAAGGAGTAATTAATTATCTTCATCACAGCAAACTTAATCACGTTGAAATTTATTTACACTGTTATCTGGGCCAATAGTTTCCGACAAATGCTGTACATCTGGTCGTACTAACTAACGTCAAACTCCCATAAAACTGGACAATAAATGAGGAACAAACATAAATACGCCATTGTCAGGGAAAAACAAAGGAATAACAACTTTATGCCGATCATAATAGAACAGTATATTATAAACTATGTAAGCGGTATTTTTTCTTCGTGGAACGCGTTAATTTCGCCTGGACGTGACTGTGTGCGACCATATCGTGATAGTTATTCCCGTTTTTACCAACTCATTCGAATTTTGAGAATAATTTGTTACTTATAAGGTATCGGCTTACTGATTTAAATATGTATCTCAATCTCGATCTTTGTTTGCAACCCATCAATAGGCAAATTTGCCAATGTAGGTATTTAAGACGTCTAACTAATCACAAGCTGTCATCAAAGAACAGGGGTCAAGATTTGGATTGAGATACAATATTACGTGCGTTTGTGGTTCTTTTGGGGAAACAATACTTACTTCTGAAAGTATGCGGTTGATTTAAAATGTGTAGTTATTCATCCTTTTTTTTGTCCGCAGCAGCGTTTTCCTGTTCACCTCACGAACGATCGTTTCCAAAACGAGACGATTACACAGCAAAAGTAAGTTTAAATCATACTCAATTAAATTCACATATTTTCTAAAAAAGCGCGACGTATCTCCTTTACTAAAATCACTAACTTACAATTGGAACATTTTCTCAATTTGGAAGGTAGCTTTAAATTGCTTTTAAAACGATATAAAAAAGAAGGTAGTTGAAGCAATTATTATAATTATGTTTGGTAATAACGCCATCCTCTAGAGTGAGATAAAATCATCTTGTTGCGACACCTACGATAACATCTCTTGTTTTGCGTCCTTTTCCAAGAGGAATAACAGCAAAATACCAATAAAACTTATAAAGTAATATGATTTATATAAATAAAAGGTATTTTTGAGAAAAAATATGAATCTAACTCACACCCAACGTTTTCTGTCAAGTTTTCGTGTTCATTTTGTTATTTATGGTACCAGTGACGACAACTAGATGGCGTTACAATGCAAACATTTAAAGAATCAACCAAATAATTTGGTGTATTTTTCATTGACTTGGTGTTTTATTCAGTCATATGCGAAAAATATTACTTATTCAAAGTGAGTAGGTACCTACCTAATTCTTTAAAATTTAGACTCCTTTCTATAAATGTAATTTTTAGCTTTAGGCTTTAGGTAAAAATTATTTTCATTGATGTTTAAGCAATATTATTTTAACAACGAATTTTCATTATGTTGTTAAAAAGAGTCCATTTCGAGCATAAGTACTATGGAGTGGGGTGGAGGAAAAACGGATGAAATGAAAAGAAAAAGTTCATGAAAAGTTTCATGATAAATACATATTAAAATTTATGTAGGTAACCTAAATTTCCCAGAGAAAATTGTAGTGCTGTGTAAAGCTTTTGCGTTTGTATCTATTAATATTTTCCGTGTACTAAACTAAAATATTATTTCAATGACGACTAACAAACAGAACAGGACTTAAATAACTAGTTTTTATTAAAAGAGCCACAGCATAAAATATTTATATTAGTTCTCCAGAAGCTTTTAAAAATGCATTTAATTAATTCCGCTTGTTGTGCCATTTTCTCAGTAAATTGTCAGGAGTCGCCTGATAGTGGGTAAATAGAATATTAATTAGGCCACGGCACAGTCTGAGTATGTGGTTTACTCTGAGAAGCTTTGATTTGACGTTGCAAGTAGCTCACCACAAACCTAGAAGGAATAAAGCATTATGCACTTGTCACTCTAAAACCGTCCTTCGTGAAACGGGATAAGTTCTCAAAAGAAAGATGTCTGATATGAAAAGCCAAACAAATGAAAATCTAATGTTATTGACCTGGTTAGTTCAGAATATGCTCACGTGGCGCTGTACGCTGTTACAATCACCATTCATAATATTTTTATCAATGGCGGGACTTTGGCAGTTGTTAAATTTTGTTAAAATGCATGTCTTTACCCCGTTTTATATATTATTATGTTGTCGTTGTGAAATATGAAAGAATCATTATGTTTTTACCATAAAAATCCAAAATGGACTGAGTACCGGAGTTGTGAATGAGTTTCGCGTGTTGTTGGTTCCGCACAATTCCTACAGATGGAGCGAGCAGGCTCTTAATATTGAATTCAACAAGTGGTCGTCTTTACTCTCAAGCTTTTCTCAAGGGAAGATTAGGGAAGTTTTAGTAGTTACCGAGCGTCAAACATAATATATTATACCAGTACCAGCCCGTACTGGGCCCGCGTGGTGGATTATGGCCCACTCCCTCTCACAGAGAGGAGGCCTGTGTCTGTGGGAACACCCACTGCTGGGATTACAGGCTGACGATGATGATGAAACATATTATTATTACTACGTTAATTGTCTTTTTCTAAAGGTCGTTTTCGTATTAGGACGACAAGTATGATAGTGTGACTCAATAAATTGAAAATAACAAGTTTGTCAAATGTCTGTATAAAATCTTTACGGAATTGACAATTCCGGCGTTGCGAATAAGCTCGTGCATATCATTTGAAGAAAATTTTTTCTATAATTCCGTTTAAAATGCAAAACAGACATAGAAAATAGTTACTGTGGTAACTATAAGTTTTATGGATGATTTATAATACAACCAGTCTTTTTTAAAAAATGTCGAATTCGCTTTTTTTTGGAGAATTAAAAATAAAATATCACTCAAAAGCAGCTACTTTAAAAATGATACTGTCTATTAAAACGATGGCTTTCCGCTTTTGGAGCAATCGGTTAAAATATAGGTGGACGTGTCTTTATATAAAAAAAAGGTTGCACTCCAGGAGTGCCGGTAGAAGTGAAAACTTTTTTGTTACTATGTTTTATTTTTAATTTGAATGACGTCTTACTCATTTTCGATCAGGGTCACGTGACCCTGACGGTCACGTGACCCTGACGGTCACGTGACCCTGACGCGAGTTTTAAATTTTTTACCCATTACAGAAAAAGTGTACAACGCCGCTAAAGAAGTTTTCACTTCAAAAAAAAAGGTTGCACTCCAGGAGTGCCGGTAGAAGTGAAAACTTTTTTGTTACTATGTTTTATTTTAAAACTGGAGTAGTACAGATATGAAACTAACTAATTTGAATGACGTCTTACTCATTTTCGATCAGGGTCACGTGACCCTGACGCGAGTTTTAAATTTTTTACCCATTACAGAAAAAGTGTACAACGCCGCTAAAGAAGTTTTCACTTCAATAATAATATAGGTAATTTACTTTATCAGAGAACCGAAATTTGTACTAAGTTGAGCATTTTTCTACCAGTCTACCTGAAGGTACTACAGAAAATAACTTATTGGATAGCAAAAAAAGTATTGTAGAATTAAATACGGGATAATAAATAATGACCACCATAAAATGCTTTGATACCCTTAGCTACTACACTTCAAATTGTATTCGAACACCAAATATAGTAAATGATCACCAAATCTATACTGAATGTGCACCAAATCTAAAACTCGCTTTAGCAAGATTTCAGGGACACCCCGAAGTTCGGTTTAGTTAGGTTCCTTTAAACCTTGTACACAGAAATAGAAGCCCCGCGAAGCGGGGCTTCGTCGACCCTGCTTAGGTAGATTTTTGAAGTGAAAACTTCTTTAGCGGCGTTGTACACTTTTTCTGTAATGGGTAAAAAATTTAAAACTCGCGTCAGGGTCACGTGACCGTCAGGGTCACGTGACCGTCAGGGTCACGTGACCCTGATCGAAAATGAGTAAGACGTCATTCAAATTAAAAATAAAACATAGTAACAAAAAAGTTTTCACTTCTACCGGCACTCCTGGAGTGCAACCTTTTTTTTTTTATTACACCTTGTTATGACATATTTTAATGAACATATTTTGGTGATCATTTACTATTTTTGTCTGTTATATGTTACTATATCTGGTGGTAAGTTAAACATAAGCCATTAAATACTTATATTAATCTATACTAATATTATAAAGCTGAAGAGTTTGTTTGTTTGTTTGTTTGTTTGTTTGTTTGTTTGAACGCGCTAATCTCAGGAACGACTGGTTGGAATTGAAAAAATCTTTTTGTGTTGGATAGTCCATTTATCGAGGAAGGTTATAGGCCATATAACATCACGCTATCACCAATAGGAGCGGAGCAGCAATGAGAAATGTTTCAAAATCGGGAAAATGTATTCCTTTTCGAGAGCTTTCGTTGCGAACGCTGCGTAAACGGTTAAAGATACGCAAAAATTATGTACTACGGAATTATTCCTCATACAAAGTTCTAAAATAAAGTCCGCGAGAGCATATATCTATCTTTTAAGATTAAGTCACTATAACCTTTTTTATGGAAATCAAATTTGTTTTAGAATAATGCATTATTTGTGAAGGTATTTTCATTAATATGAAATTAATCCTTATGAAAATAAATACGTTAATCATC
This sequence comes from Agrotis clavis, assembly GCA_954870645.1. Taxonomy (NCBI): domain Eukaryota; kingdom Metazoa; phylum Arthropoda; class Insecta; order Lepidoptera; family Noctuidae; genus Agrotis; species Agrotis clavis. Next base: position 27,229,959 of record OX940917.1, on the reverse strand, counting down.
ACAAGCATTTAATTTTAAACAAAATTGCCCTTGACATCGTTTGATTTCAATGAATATCTTAGGAGATATCACAGTTTCAAAATAATGTCACAACAAAATTATTACTGCCTGGGCAATACTGAGCATATCATAATTGCGCGTGAGGGAAAGGGCACCCTCTACCTCTCACCCGAGCCACCGTTGAAGACGCCCAGGGCGTCGGAAATAGTGGGTCATATTCCAGCCGCTTACGCACGGGGAGTAATGGGTAGCTTGCCGTCCGACGGCATGTATTTATAAAGAAGCACTGGCCAATCCCAGCTGCATAGACAAGTCGAGGCGCGGCGGGAAGAGCTCCTGCGCCATCTCAGAGGGCGGTATGGATCCTGTATCGAATGGGGAAGGAAGAAACGCCTGGATGTCACCACTGCGAGGATCGCCCGGAGGACACGGTAGAACATACGGCACTGGTCGAGGTCATGCTGCGGGGCGAGACGGAATGGGAAGCGGTCGCCTCCTTCTGCGAAGCAGTAATGCTAGCAAAGGAGGAGGCGGCACGCGTGAGGGAGAGGACAGCGTCCACCTCACGACGCAGCCGCCGCGGGAGACGCCCACGGCAACGGACGTCGCAAGACGATCTCCAGCCACCGTAGGCGCGGGCATTCGGGCGGCGAGTAATGGGTGACTCGCCGTCCGATCATGGACCATGCCCGGGTCGACGGCGCGTTGTGTTCCACGCGCGTCTCAATGAGCTGTCAGTAATCTGATGGGGCTCTGGCCCCCTAAGAGGGCCAGAGCCTGGCTGGGTCGCGGGACTATCTCACTCGGTAACCGTGACCCTGGTACATAAAGGGCTATTGAAGGAACACCATGGATTTTAGTCAGTACAAGTCTGACAGTCCCTCCTGTCCCGCCCTGGGTGGGAGGACTCATTTGATGATTTTGCCACGATAAAAAAAAGGGGGCGGTATGGAGGGAGCGACTATCGAAACCGAAGTTCGGGCACGCCTCAATCACGGCGGTAAGACCTCTCTTTGAGGATTTCATTAATATGATATTAATCCTTATCAAAATAAATACGTTAATCATCACAAGCATTTAATTTTAAACAAAATTGCCCTTGACATCGTTTGATTTCAATGAATATCTTAGGAGATATTATCATAGTTTCAAAATAATGCCACAGCAAAATAATTACTGCCTGGGCAATACTGGGCATGTCATAATTGAGCGTGAGGGAAAGGGCACCCTCTACCTCTCACCCCAGCCACCGCTGAAGACGCCCAAGGCGTCGGTAATAGCGGGTCATATTCCAGCCGTTTACGAATGGGGAGTAATGGGTAGTTTGCCGTCCGACAGCACGTATTTATAAAGAAGCACTGGCCAATCCCCGCTGCATCGACAAGTCGAGGCGCGGCGGAAAGAGCTCCGGCGCCATCTCAGGGGGCGGTATGGAGGGAGCGACTATCAAAACCGAGGTTCGGGCACGCCTCAATCGCGGCGGTAAGACCTCTCTTTGAGGAGTGGCTGGATAGGTGTCACGGCTTCCTGACCAACCACCTGACGCAGGTCCTTACTGGACACGTAGGTTTTGGAAGGTACCTTTGTCGGGGAAGGAAGAAACGCTTGGATGTTACCACTACGAAGTTACCACTACGAAGTTATGGGGGGGGGGGTCTAAGGTAGAGCATACGGTGCAGAATGCCCGCTTGGGCAGAGCATCGCACATGTCCTCACAACGGCAACGGTGATAAGCGGCAACCTCTCGCGCTCGGCATTGGTTGACGCCATGCTGCGGGGTGAAATAGAGTGGAACCGGTCGCCTCCTTCTGCGAAGCAGTCATGCCAGCGAAGGAGGAGGTGGGACGCGTGAGGAAGAGGACAGCGTCTACCTCAGGACCCAGCCGCAGTGGTAGACGCCCACAGTGACGGACGTCGCAAGACTATCTCTGGCCAACAGGCGTGGGCATTCGGGCGGCGAGTAATCGGGCGACTTGCTGTTCGATCATGGACTATGCCCGATTCGACGTCCCGTTGTGTTCCACGAGCGCCTTAAAGAGTGTCAGCACAATGAAGGAGCCCCCCTTAGAGGGCCAAAGCCGGCCGGGGTCGTGGGACTTGCGAGCTACCGTGACCCCGGAACGTAAAGTGCTATTGAAGGACGCCGTGGATTTTAGTCAGTACAAGTCTGACAGTCCCTCTTGCCCTGCCTTGGATGAGAAGACTAATTTGACGATTTTATGACGCTAAAAAAAGCATAAAGAAAATGATTTGTATCGGTATCCTCCAACAGCGCTTCGCACTAAACAATCCATTGTTAAGTTCCGGCATCCACGCGAACGAAGTCGCGGGCACAGCTAGTCTATACTAATATTGTAAGGCTGAAGAGTTTGTTTGGTTTATGAACGCGCTAATCTCAGGTCTTCGAATTGAATAATTATTTTTGTGGTGGATAGGCAATTTATCAAGGAAGGCTTCAGGCTATGACATAAAGGCGCTCCCTCACCGGGAGCATTCGCGTGTAATGTAACATTATAGATTCGACTTTGAGCATTACATTACAAACTACAATTCGCCCGCGACTTCGTCCGCGCGTATTTCGAACTTTTCCTCTGTGAATTTGTACTCCCGGCCACTGTCCTTATAGAACATTTTTGGAAAATCTAAATAAATATCCAACAAAAATTCTATCAACCCGAAAAACAACCCCTCAGGGGTCGAATTTCGAGGTAGCACCTACGGTCCTAGGTCCTTAAAAACACCATAAGCATAATTTGAGACTCCTAACTATCAAGAGCAAAGTCCTGTCTAAGTGAGCATATAAGTCTTAAAAACCTCTAGGTAACCATATTTTGAGACTCACAACACTTGTTATTACAAAGTTTCATGCAAACTACCAACCCCAAAAACATCCCCTTAGGCAAGGAATTTCAGAAAATCCCATCATAGGTAAGCACCTACTTCCTAAAAAGAATCCGTATGCAAAATTTAAGACTCCTATCTATCAACCCCAAAAACAACCCCTAAGGTGTCGACATTCGCAAAGTCCCATCTTAGTGAGTATCTACATCTCAAAAAAGAAACCCCATGCTAAATTTGAAACTCCTAACATTCATAGTTACATTTCATACAAATCGACCCCAAAAAATACCCCTCAGAGGTCGAATTTCGCAACATCCCGTCTTAGTGAGCACCTTCGTCTTTAAATCCTCATGCAAAATCCCATCTTAGTGAGCATCTGGGTCTTAAGCAGAACCCCCATTCACAATTTGAAACTCCTAGTACTTGTACTAACAAAGTTTCATACAAACTATCAACCCCAAAAACAACCCCTTAGGGGTCGAATTTCGCAAAATCCTGTCTTAAAAGCATCTACGTTCTCAAAAGAATCCCCATTTGAGACCTCTATCTATACACACACATTTTGTTGGTAAACCTATTAGAATAAAAAATACAGACCAAGCAATAGGATATATTACACTATCACTCACTACACAAAAATACCGACACTCAACCCGACACTTACTCTCCACCAGCCCCAAAATACTAACCATACTAACACTATATAGATATAATAAATCTTAAATTTGTAAATGATTCGCAACAACTGTTTTCTAAAAGAATAATATTATAATCCAATGGGGATACCTGGTGTCCTGAAATACAGGCCTCAAGCCTAGCTTAGGCACCAGTCCCCCACAATATACTTGCTGTATTGAGTTTTTTTCTATAAGTATTGCTGTATTCAATGTATATTGTGGTGAGAAAATAAATCATTTTCTATTCTAAAAAAAAAAAAAAGTAGTATCACGTCCTAAAAACACCGCCCATGCAAAATTTAAGACTTCTAGCATTTGTAGTAACGAAGTTTCAAACAAACTATCAACACCAAAAACAACCCCTAAGGGGTCGAATTTCGAAAAACCCTTTTTTTAAGTAGCACCTACGTCCTAAAAAGAACCCGCATGCAAAATTTGAAACTCCTAGTACTTGTAGCAACTAAGTTTCATACAACCTGTCAACCCCAAAAACGCCCCTAAGGGGTTCCTTAGGGGCGGAATTTCGCAAAACCCCATCTTAGCGAGTACGTCTACGTCCTAAAAGAACCCCTGTGCAAAATTTTGAACCCTTAGCACTGGTAGTTTCTTCGATATCGTGTCCTATGAGTGAGTGACCTTTTGCTTATACTCGTATACGTATATATAGATTTACAATACTACCTCCCTGACTGACGAGCATTCGCGTACATTTAGTATAGATTTGATACAAGGTGCGCATTGTGACGCTCGATTGTCTTCCGTCACTGCGGAAAATATGTTCGAATCTGTAATAGAGCGGGAGCCAGAGCAAAATATCGTTAGTGATTTCTTCTCAAGCCATAAATTAGTAGACTACATGAGGGAATCGGATCATAAAGATTTGAGGAAGTCAGCTGCTGTTCCGTTGGTGGGATAAGCAGCAATAGCCGTTCAAACACGTAGAAAAAATAATATTTTATTGTCATTTCCTCCCAACTGAAACCTGGAGAGAGTTATAAGCAATTTTCATATTTTGGTAAAGAAAAAAAACGGAACCTATCGGCTAAAAAAATTTTGGATTATTGTGCATTTGTAATCTGTATCACCTACTCTCATCATATGCCAAATTTCAGCGCCGGAGGAATTTTTCGAAAGTCTTCATACAAAAAAATCCTCGTTGATCGGACTAAAACGTCAGCTAGCTGTATCTCGGTGAAAGATCGTAAAATAAAATAGGAAGAACCAAATATTTTTTTAAATCTGAATAACTAAACGTAATTTATTCGCAATATCAAAACGGACATTAAGGAAAACGAGCGTCTGTCATACTGACACAAAGAAGAAGCCATAAAAAAATGTATTTCATCAGGTAAAATTTGACTCGAGAGGAAATCACTGAAAATAACATTAAAAATTACATGTTCGCACTCGAACATGTAGCTGATTGTTTTTATTCTTCGTGATATAAGGTAATCTTCAATATAAACCAGGTTTCAGTTGGGAGGAAATGACTAGAATTTTTTTTTTCTGCCCGTTTGATTTACTATTGCTGCTTATCCCACCAACGGAACCGCAGCTGACTTCCACAATCTTTATGATACGACTCCCTCATGTAGTCTGCTAATTATCGCTTGAGAGGAAATTTGTCACGGATATTTGTTATTGGCTCCCGCTCTATAACATTACATTACAGGTGAAAACTCGCGGGAGGGAGTGCCTTTACGCTACGGCCAGAAGCCGAGCAGCGCGTGAAACCGCGGGGAACAACTAGTCAATAATAAAGCATAAGTGCATGAATAATAAAATAAAAATTCACATCAAACTTGCTATTAATTTTCCTTTGTGTTGTTAGGTGTTTTGTATTGTCTAGTACAGCGTAATCTAGTAAGGCACTAAGATGCCAGGAAAGCCTACATACAGCTACGGGTATCAACCTGATGACCTTTATCCGACGTCCGGGTATAGTAATAACGATCTAACCACAACACGTCAACGGAATCCAGTTTAATTTCGCGCATATGAAGAATGTTGATCATTTGCTTCTTTAAGAAGTTTAACTGTCTTACTGCAAAAAGTTAAACAAAAAAGTTAGACATCGGTTGAACACTTGTTGAAAAAAGTGTCAACTGCAAAATGGCATTTGACGTTGATATAAGGGTCGTTTTACAGTAACACTTTTTTTAGACAAGTGTTCAACCGATGTCTAACTTTTATGTAGTAAGACGGATAACCGTCTTGCTACAATCGCACATGATCTAATAATATTTGCCATGTAACCTTTTCCGTTGATTACATTCTCAAACGTACTTACTTACATTTAATTTAATGAAATCTCAACTTTAGCGTTCTCAATTAATGTATTTCGAATTTTAACTTATGTATTTATTTTTCTTTCACAGGTAATTAGATTAGCAGTTTAACAATAGCTACCAACATGCCGACTCTCCGCTCTATATTGAAAAGTGAGTTTATTTCATTAGTAAAATGTCAAAGATTTTAATGACATATGAAATTTATATTGTAGACATTTTTATTGTATTGTACCATTTTTAATGCTGAAATAAATATTATTATTATTTATTTTATATTCATGGCTAGGTTTTACCACAGGTTTTGCCAGCGTCTTAGTTGAAAATTTAACCTACAAGAATGTAATACCGGAACAGAAGATACCCATATAGCATCTTTAGCGGGGCGACTCAGCTCAGCCGCTTATGCTGTTAGAAAGATAAGACAGTTAACTGACGTCGAAACTGCGCGTTTGGTTTACTTCAGCTACTTTCACAGCATTATGTCTTATGGTATTCTACTGTGGGGCCGGGCAGCTGACATTGAATCCATTTTTGTTTTGCAAAAGAGAGCCGTCAGAGCAATTTACAAACTATGTCGTCGCGAATCTCTTAGGGAACTATTTAAAAAGATTAACATAATGACAGTGCCTTGTCAATTTATTTATGAAAATATAATGTATGTTAGGAAAAATCTTCATCTTTTTAATAAAATAAGCGATAGACATTATTTTAATACTAGAAATAAAGATAAAATTGATCAACCTTATTATAGATTGTCCAAAGTCCAAAAATCTTTTATGGGGTTCTGTGTTAAATGTTATAATAAAATACCTAGCGAAATTTTAACTCTAAATGAAAGAAAGTTTAAAAGTCACATAAAAAATACACTTAGTAAACAAGCTTAATATAAATTAGAAGATTATATCCAAGATAAAAATGTCTGGAAACATGCCGGTCCTGCTCCATAGTACAATGTAGGGCTTAAGCAGAATCAAGCTGGTTGATATTCGAATGCTCACACACTTCTTATATTTGTAAAATAGCTTTGATTGCAATATTTTGTTAAAATGTGAACACCATGTACCTTTTTGCTTTTTTTTAATTCTTATTTTTATTATTATTTTTTTTTTTTTTATAATATTTAGTCTATATTTTCAAGGTACATTGCCTCCACATTATATATTTCAAATGATGTTATAAAAAAATTGTAAAACATTTTTAAAAAGAGTAAGTATGGAGTTTCTTGCCCATTCTTCTCCATACAACCTACCTTAGCGAATGGGTGTAGAATCAATCCCATCCCATCCCTTTCCTTAATTTTAATATTCGACGTTTAAAAGTGCCTCACTGATGGCCTATTTAAAATAAATGATTTGACTTTGACTTTGACTTAAGTGTTATTAGAGAATATATATCTCGGTGTCAGATTTCTTCAGCCTTTCCAACGTTATTGAGTAACAAACATAGATCCATCTTCAAAAACTGTCGCATTTATGATTGGACTAGCTGATACCAGCTACTTCGCTACAGATTAGATAAAAACGTTCCAGGTTATAAACCCACATTCAAATCTGTTCAGTAGTTTTTGCGTGAAAAAGTAACAAATATCCACACATATAAAAAAGCAGCTACTATAAAATATCAATACATCATCACATAATTTCGCCTTTATAATAGTAAGATTAAGATAAATTATAGAATCAGGTGTTACTTTGCGAAAATCCATGACATTAGATGCTGATGAACTTATTTTAACTTTTAGGATTCCGATATTGAAATATGAACCGATAAAACTAACTTGAAATTGTTTTAAACGAATTTCTTTTTTAATAAATTACATTGTTTTACGAAAAGAAAATTATTTTACAACATAAGTTTGTTCAAATACATTTAAAAATAATATGAAGATGATTATTAAAGTTCTTTCGCGGCTAGGGCACCTTTAGGCGCGTTGAACTCTTTTACAAGGAAAAACAAATGCCTAAGACAAGACATAGGTAATATATTTTATTAGTTAAAGTAAACAGCTTAAGAGCCTGGTCAATAGAACCTTCACCTTTTTATTATAACAGAATACTTTAAATAAATAATAATTAGAAAATCCATATAATACTATAATACTTTTACAGTTAATTATGTACTTTTAAAAAATAATTAAGACCTTAAAACTGAGATTACTTAGATCACTTTTTGTTTGTTGGTTTGAACGCGATAATATCTGGAACAACCAATGGATTTTGATAAATTATTATTTCCATTGAAAGCCCATTATAGAACAATTTTTTTAATGAAATCCGCGCCATAATCTTGGGGCTAGCTAGTTTATCAATATTTGGAAACTTAAGACTGTATTTTGCAATCTTACTAATATTATAAACGTGAAAGTTTGTAAGGATGGATGGATGAATGTTTGTTACTCTTTCACGCAAAAACTACTAGCGGAATTCGGAATAAGCATCTTGTATGGGCCTCCAATGGGCACGGGTGGTCAAAAGGGTTAATCCATTTGACCAGCCATGGTCATACGAGGACTATTCCCATACACTTTTAGGAGTTTTTCCTCCTTTTTAATTCCGTAATTTATTCTAGTTTTCATTGTTGACGAATATATTCGCGGGTTATTATTATTTGATTTTAAACATCAAATAATATTTCGATAATTATTATTTGATGTTTGTTTACTTTTCGTTCCGCGCGCGGTGTATTAAGCGTCATTTAGATACTTCAAGACTTATTGGGGTTTATGAAGTGTTTTTAGTGCTTTTTTATGATTTTTTAGAGTTTATTTACAACATTATGCCGTTGCTCTGCATTGCGACTTAGGTACTACATTTTTAAAGTTTTTCGTAATTGCATTAATAATATTTTTGATTTGCGAATATAGCCCTAACGCAATCAGTATCGTGAGTAAAGCCTTAGATTAAAATTTTGCCTATGAATAAAATTGCACCCTGTAGTTTTTATCCCGATTTTATGTTCCCGTGGGAAAAAAAATCTAAAACGCGAACGGAGTCGCTAGCAGCAGCTAGTATGTTACATATCTATATTGTGATACTTTCTGTGGTAATATTAATTGCGGTTTTCCTTTCCACAGGTGCCGTGACGACGGTTATCAAGCCAACAATAGAGGGGATGCTGAACCCAAACAAGCCCTGGTCCCCCATCGTGCTGTGCCGACTGTGGCCTAGTCTTCCCCGCCTAGTGCTCCTGGTTTTCTGCTCCATCTTCGGCGTCACTATGAACGGATTTTTCCTATCAGCTTTCTTCGTTAATAATGACCTGAGACGAGTCGGTGAGATGATAGTGTATCTGCAAAAGCATCTTGCGAATTTTATGTGTATCTAGAAAAACGCTTCTGAGGATTACCCCGGTCGTAAATATTTTGTCACCGTACGCGCCGTACACGCCGCTTTATATGCCATTATGACGCCATCAGAATCGTTCGAATGAATTAATTCAATTTAATCAATAAATCATTTAAAATTGAAAAAATCATATGAAATTGAAAAATAAAATCATATGAAATCATTTAGTGAGGTGCACGGCGCATGCGATGCTCACAAATGTGCTATCAGCTAAAAGCGACAGAAGTTGTGTTTGCGCTGAAATGCTTTTTTTTGTAATATGACTGTAATTCCCGAGAGTCTAAACTTAAATTTGGATAGTTATATAATAGCATAGACGTTATTCAAAATATGCACAGATTCAGCAAATGAGATTGTATTTTTTGCCAGGCAATAAGGCATTATTGTTATTAAAATAAATTTAATCAAATAAAGTAAATATTTAGTTTGGTACTGTAGATACTAACAGTTTTAATACATAGAAGTTAAAAATCTATTGAACACTGGTCTCAAATAGTGTCAACTGCAAAACGGCATCTGACGTTGGCAATAATGGGTCGTTTTGTTAAGTGTTCAAAAGATGTTTAACATTCTTAGTTTTTAAAATATTTTAGGATATATTTTAAATGTTAAAGATAAAGTTTTAAATATTAAGAAAAAAAATAATGCAAATAAAAGTTCTAGCATTAAGCCGCGTCAAATTAGGAGGAAGTGTAGTTTTATGCTACGCTCAAGGGATCTAAAAAGGCCAATTTAGAGATGTTGCTATTAACAGAATAGCGATAAAATTATTATTTATCAATTTTTCATTCTATTGCTTGTGTAAAAGGATAGAATATTTAACTTTTTGAATTCGATGGCTTTTTTGATCCGCAGTATTAAAATTTTGTGTTACACAGATTGTTTATCTTTATCATACGTTTTATTTGTCAACCAGGTAACGTGTTCCTCGCGTGTGCTGGCTTGGCTGACTTCATTATTACCGCGGTCGTAATTCCTATGACTGTCGTGGTGCTAATCTCAGGGGTGTGGGAGAATACTGCGGTTTGCCACACTATGCAAACCCTAGTCGCAGCATCAACATATGCGTACTCTATATTCTTCTCCGTAAGTGACGAATAACTTTATTTTATTTATCCAGATAGTCAAACCGACACGGACATATTTCGGACGCTGCGCTGCTTCAGACATTTGAATTACCCGCATCAATAAAATAGGAAGAGAAAATTAACGTCTTTCCAAAAAACCTAGACAACTTTTGATAATTAAATAAAAGTTACTACTCGATAAACGAATATTTAAACGATGGACTTAAATTTCATTGTGAATTATAACCACACCTCTTAATAAATAGATACCTGCCAATATTTATTTTATATTTTTACATAGAATATTTATTAGTGACGTTTTTATAATTAAACAAATGCTTGCCACTCTCCTAACTCGACAACTATATTATTATGATCTTACTTAGATCATAATATTATAGATCTTGTCGTTCATAGTACTTGAGAATATCTTATGATGAAATAAAAGTATTGAGTGTAAGGCTTGTGTACTAATAAAAATCTATTTAGTCCGTCAGATACATATTAGTAGCAAAAATATATGTATAAAAAAATAAAATTAATTAAATTTGACACGTATTTTGTATCGTAAACCTAGTGACGAAGATACGACGCCTTTAAATTCACGAAACGTCATTCTGTGGTGTCGTTTTTAGTGCATAGTGACGTCACAAGGTCACAGGCCCCCGCTCTCAAGTTCTGATGCGTTTTATAATTATTAATTTTCTGATTTAAAAAATAAAAAATACGTGTCCATTATTTTTTCAAAACTCTACTTTTAGGTTAGCAATTTATTGATGCTGGTAACTAGCTTATTAGGTATAAACGAGTATCTGTTAATGCCTGGCGATCTTAACCGTTCCGCAAATGTCCGTAGCAGTTTGATTTATTCCTTACTGGTAGAAACTAATGAGATGACAATTCGATATGTTATTAAGAATTGTGTGTTGTGTTTTGTGCAATGCGATCAAAACTATATCTTACATCGTCAGCTCAAATGCAAATTGAAATCTTTATTAGCTTGTTCTATATAAGCGATTGCTATTTTATTGTGCTTTGCTGTGTTGTCCATGTTAGGGAATGAAAACTATCGTTACCATTTTCAAAAAACAGGCGTTTTTATCCTTGGAATATCGAAAACATTATAACACCAGATCTTGAATGCAGACTTACCACATCGAGTTAATCTTGACTCGAAATTCCATTTCCTAGCCCATGCACATTAGGCCGCAACTATACAAGTAGTAATTAAAGATTCACATATTTGGATCTTCTTCTTTTGATCCGTTCGATCATACTACAAACTGCAATTTAACAGCGATGTTTAATAATTTCATTGAAACCTTCTGACACCTCGACACAACTATTATTAGATTGAATTTCCTAACTTTCAGGATCCTTATTGAATACTCATTTAATCAATGTACACAATTTAATTAATCATGGTTATGTTAATAAACTCATTTTTTTACAGTTAGTCGGCATCGTGTCTTGGCTCCGAGTCAGCCATACCCGAAAAATATGTGAGAAATATTTGTCTTTTATTGTCACCATAATTGCGATGTCGGTGTTTATCTTCAGCTTTGGCTTGGCCATCGTTGGCACGGACTATGGTTTAGATTACGACTATTGTGAACGCAGCCACGCGGGGAATCATTATTTTAGACTGGCTACTACCTCACTTCACAGTTTTACATTCATCGTGACAATGAGCACACTCACCGCTTCCTATTTTAAACTGAGCAATGATAATCGAATTCACGCCCGGTACAGAAGATCCGTCCAGTACCACAACACAATGTCCTCGATCAAGTTGAACATTTTTATGTACTTATTATATGTATTGCTATGGCTACCATACCTCACCGTTGTCAACTTCTTCCCTGATGCGACGGACGCGGTTTATTACCAGACAGCCTGTTTAGGCATTGTCCGTTCATTATTGTCTAGTATTTTGTATGGATCTTTGAGCCCAATGTTCGGTCGCTCATACTCTAGCATATTCTACTATTTTTTCTGCAAGACATCCCTTCAGACCTATCCAAATCGCCAGAGGAGAGCAGAGTACGGCCATTATGTGCGGAATATAGCGGATGTTAGGACACACATTATGCAGCAAGCGGTTAATACTACCAACCCTCAGCGTGGAGCTTCATCAAAAGATTGCCTTGATTTATGAAGTGGGAGCTCCACGGTAAGGGTAGTTTATGGGTTTGATAAAACCCCCCTAAAACCGTTATCTCGAAACTTCAACCATTCTTTGGCAAGTCAGAAAATGAATAGAAAGTTACGTAAAGACTTGAAATTGGAAATGGCATTCATGAAAAAACATAAATTAGAAAAGATCGAAGGTACCGATGTAACTTATATATATTATCATAAATCAAATAAACTGGTTAGACTGTGATAAAATATAATAATAATAATTATACTTGGAAATTGTCTTAATATTTTTCGTCTTACTGTTTATAAATATATGTTTTATAGATAATCACGACCTAAGACCTATATTGTTGTAAGAACTCTATATATCTACTCTATATCTATGTATTTCTGGTGCGCATTAGTTCTTAGTCTAGTCTCTTCGGTGATGAATAAATTGCTGAAAAATATTGTCACAATTTTGCGACGCCATCGCCAGTAGTGGCAGGACCAGGATAGTTGGCCATTATTCTATTAAAACTCAGTGCTTCGTGGTTTACGTTTTAACTACATTCGGTCTATTGTAGGTAATAATTGAAACACGCTAAATCATGTATTTTTTTTTCAAAATTGATATATATTTGCGTTTATGGCTTATTAAGGTATTCAAAATTAAGTATAGGCTTTTTTTTAGGTGTTTATAATATTATCTAAGAAAATAAGAATAGTTAGTTGATTATACTTTTTAATGTAATCAATACATTAATGAGTGTTTTTCGATCAAATAGTCTAGTATCTAGGCTATCTGATTTCTCTACAACTATTAACTACATTAACCTGTCCTTATTCTTTTCTTACAGCACTTCCGTCCTTCAACCTATACATTTTGAATGACGCATTATATTAATTTAAAAATCATACATTTTATTTAAAACAAAGGGTGTTTGCAGAAATATTTTTGTATACTAGAAAGCATAGTCGCGGAGACATTTTATACTTTTACACAACATGGACGTCTCCGTTAAATGTAGGGACATCATACATTCTTTTAATTTTTTTTTATTGGTATAAAATAATAAAATCGGTATACCTATACGACACAAAGTACGAATTTAAAAAACAATACTTTGTTATTTTATACTTCAAACATTTTTTGCGAAAACATTTTGGAGTAAATTACCCATATTTTACATTTTCTTTACATGTAAATCCTATTCCATAATAATATAATCCTACATTTTAATCAAAAAATAGGAGAGAATAAAAGAAGCGATGTGCATTGACGGTCAGCGTTGAATTTAAAACCGATCCTTTCATAATGGGACATTTACATAGGTCGTTTTATGGTCGATTTAGCCGTATGGCCTGCCGTGCGGCCAAAATCGACAGACGGAATGATATTAAGGTATTTTACTGCATAAATAAATTAAAAATCTATTGAGTCCGTAAGTCAACGAAACGAAACCTTTTAACTTTCTCAATGAATATTGATAAGGGGTTTGCGTCTCAACGTATGTATAAAATTGTATCGACCGCGTAATGATTTGTGATTTTTAGAAGCTTTGTTTCTTCGTCAATTTAAGTTACTTACGTTTATTTCTTAATAATCTAACTTTCAGAATTCAGACAATTTTCATGATGACGCATTACTTTGTTTGAAAAATAAACATTTTGAGAAAATCGACGTGACCCAGAACCAAAAATTCCAATCTACCAACCCGCACTAACATAGCCTGGTGGATTATGGCCTACTCCCTCTCGCAGAGAGGAAGCTTTTGTCCCAGCGGTGGGAACATTTATAGGCTGATGATGATAATAATTTAATTTTCAGTGAAATAGCCTATTCGACTAGCTTTTTACTACATTTTTTTGCAAGCAATGACCCGCATTTTTACAAATTGACCCGCACCGCTAAATCGACCCGTGTAAATAATGCCCCATAATTCTTACCTACTTTGAACTATACCACAAAATTTGATGATGCCTCTCATGACATGAACGTTAGTAGTTACGACCCTACTGTATACTTTGACCGGTCAATCATGACTGTTCGTAAGCTGACAACATAGACTGTGCTGAGTGACACTCTTCTGCAAGGTAGGTCACAAAGAAGTGTCACAACTGCATAAGCCTTCATCATCATCTTATACTGTCCAATGCTGCCAATGCTGGCCAACTTGCGAAGATCGTCACTCCACCTAGCCTTTGGTTCTTTGATTCGCGATCTCCATTGAAGAACTCGTCTTCCCCAACGGGCCACTTCAGCTTGCTTATACTGTGGATTATGTAGACTACATTCGTTCTGTCAGATCACTTTGTTAGGGATTTAATACCGCAGAGAAAGCCTACAGTATGCTGAATGACTGACCGACTAACCGTATTCACGTCTCGGCTCCGTAAGTCATAACAGGAACTGATTGAAAACCCTTTGTCTTAAGGGGCAATTTACATCAAGGCGCGACGCTGCTCGTACATTTAGTCAAAATCTAACTTTACTACACGAGAAGATACAAATTTCCTGTATCGTCGCGTCACGTCACGTCTCGGTGTGACTGTGCTCTGAGCAGAGTTTAACAAAGGCAGCCGAAGTCACCTGAATTCTTTTACTAGCCTCCTCCCTCGAAGGTGTTTAAGCAAGGTTTTGTCCATCATCATCAGCCGGAAGACGTCCACTGCTGAACATAGGCCTCCCCCTTAGACCGCCACGCCGAACGACAATTCGCCACTTGCTTCCATCCGTTGCCCGCGACCCTCACGATGTCGTCGGTCCACCTAGTGGGAGGCCTGCCTACGCTGCGCCTTCCGGTCCGTGGTCGCCACTCGAGAACTTTTCTTCCCCATCGGTTGTCAGTTCTACGAGCGATGTGGCCTGCCCATTGCCACTTCAACTTGAACTTTTGAGGTTTTGTCCAAGGTACACATATTATTACTGAATATCCTCGACGGCGTGGCACCGCCACTGACAGCAGTTGGTTCTGGTGAGGTCTTACCATACTTGTATCATCCTGGTATATCAGATCAGGGGGGTTATTACAACGTCGTAAAATAAAGCTTGTTCCGGCGAGTGAAAGTGACAGAGCTATACAAGTCGTCTAGCGTCATCTCGTTCACTCACTGGAACAAGCTTGGTTTTAATAAGTTGTAATACTCCCAGATCACGTTTCAAAATTTTGATCTTGATATAGCGTACGGGGTTGCAGGCCCAGGTACCAAGCTAGGGGAGACGAACTAGACGCAAATTAGATTATGAAAAATTGTTGCCCTAATTGCAGTGTCATTCAGTACGGTTTTAGTTATAATCTGTTTAAACTACGACGTGACTTGATTTGACCGGTCGTTGTGCACAGAGGTAGAATGAGTAAGAGATAAATTGAGAAGTAAGACTGCCTTACTGCATAGTTGGTGACTCCAAGCGAGATAGCAAGGAATTTCTCTATTTCACTTACCTATGTACGTTGAAAACTACACATATCAAAATTGAGACCAGTATTCTATTGTATCTTTCTTTTTTAGTCGTTTTCTAAGTAATTTACTCTGTTATTTGCTTGGAGCCTCCAACTATGAAAGACTGTTTAAGAATGTTAACGATTTGGTACCATTGTCGCAGTTGGATATCTATGTATACTTAGTAGAAATATTTATATGCTTAGTAGGGACTAATTGTATTAGATAAAAAATCTTTACTCAATTTTCGTACTATATTACATTAATTTTGTCATAATTGTAGAACGTAAAACATACGTGTCTGTTATGGCCTTTTACCTATTCCTCTTTTTTCTAAATAGCATTTCTTGAAATATCTTTGATTCTATCTAATAACATAATTATTTTTCTTTGCCGTATAAAACGCAATTATCAGAATATCAACTAAGTGACTGCTAGTTAACAGTAGTAAATAAATAATAAATTTTACCAATTTTAACATAAATAATGTAAAATAGTACCAAAATGAGATTCTATTATTTTCTAAGGCTATTTCTATCAGGTTAATTAAAAAAAATCTAGATGTTTTTGAATATTTTATAAATTTAAGGCCTCGATCAAGCACGCGCGGCGAGTCGGGCGGCTAGTGCTTAGCGCCAATTATTGTTCATCAACTGTTGCCGCTTCTCCGTGACCGCTCTACACATCGCCGTATGTTTCTGTTGCGGACGGAGAATTTCGCGCACCGCGCCCGCGCCGCTTAGCTCGCCGTTTGTCCATGAAGGAGGCGTAATTTAGATTAGGGTTTAAGCGGTAGTAGCTTGATAATGGGGAATCTAAGTAGAATTTGGGAGTCCTTCCCGCTTTAAGTAATACCTTTATGTATACGAGTACGTGACTCCGATTTATTCCGAGTGTTAAACGATTTACTAGAAGATATGTATAGATGAATACACATTGCTTAGTAGTTTATAGACTAGAACTAGAACTCAAAATATAGTAAATAAATAAATCTAATTGTTTAAATTAATTCAATTAATTGTTAACACTTAAATCAAAATTAAAATAAATATCTAAATGTTGTAATAATTATGTGTTATTTTTTGTGCATGACCACACCTGTCAACCTAAATGAACATTCTTTGAATTGGTTTGCGAAACTTCTCAGGTATGTTTGAAATATTGGTACGGCACAGACGCAGACGCCAGCATGACACCCTAAACCAACAATGTGTCAAATTTCTTTAAAATATTTTCAACTATAACACTAACGCAGAAGTGTCATATTTAATTTGGAAAAGACACTAGTTTCAACCCACTCTAGTGCTAGCGGCTAGTCAAGCCAAAGTCAGTCTGACTGCCATAGTCTGGACGCGATCGGGCAGTTGCTACCAGTTTGTTGTGAAGTGTCCATGCTACGTTTTGACGCAAACATGTCACTATGAAGTGGAAATGAATCTATGATATTGAGCTCATCGTCACCATGGTAACCGCTGCCAGTGACAATAATCCGCAGCCAACTGACTTACTGTCAATCCTGTTTATATGTGCCCAGTCACTGGATTCGAAATTCCGAGTCACTAGTTCTAACTAGAACTAGTGACTCGGAATTTCGAATTCAATTCGAATTCTTCAAATTTCGAATTTCAAATTCTGCCAGCGTGTAAACCAAAATAAAATGCAAAACCAGTCCAGGCTGACCGTTCATTGTGGGAAAAGTGTAGCAACTGCTGCACCACGTGTCGCGGGTTCGATCCCAGCCCGGAACAAATATTTCTATGTTCTGTAAGTCGTTGTTCCGAATCTTTGTGAAATTCTATGTTTTTAAACGCACCCACAATGTAAAAAAACAAATAAATACTCAGACAAAAAGGAAGAAAGGTTTTCAGCTACCAGTATGTTTCTGAAATAAGCACCAAATCCTGAAAAATCATGGCTGAGAGTGCAAGAGCGTCACAGATTTGATATATTGCGTAAGTATAGCGTAAGTATCCAGATTCTGAAAATATTTAAGTAATTATGATTAAACATCACGCCTGTAATCCCCGCGAAGGGTTAGGTGAAGGAGTAACAAACCGTGCAATTACAGTGGCCCGGGGCGGGCAGCGGGAGCGGGTGGCGGGTCACGAAATAGACTAAATTTCCGCTCAAACCGCCCTGCCCGCACTTGGTGCACCTTAGTCAAAAACTATGTGTTTGCGTTACCCGCCAGCGGATTCCGCTGCCCGCCCCGCTGCCACTGTAATTGCACACACAGTTATAGTACAGTACATTGCAGATCTAATAGAGGGCGAGCCTATTACATCAACACAAATCCAGACACGGTGGCTGCTTCTGAGAAATTCCTAATAGAAAAATCTAGTCAACACTTTCCACGACCCGGGAATCGGACCCGGGTCTTCTTGCTCAGCAGTAGGTAGCGTTTGTGACCATTAGTGTGCAATTATAGTGGCGCGGGGCGGGCAGCAGGAGCGGGTGGCGGATCACGCGGAAAACGCTTATTTCAATGGATGAACACAGTAGCAGCGGGGCGATTGAGCGGTCCGGACGTACCTACCTCGTGCGATATAAATGTCAGATTATTTGGAAGCTAGTGCTTATATAAAGTGGGGCCTTACTAATTTAATTACCATCAGAATCTCCGCTTATTATTATTTTCATTTCTTTTCATAGTTTTTTAATTACTTGCCGATTCGAATAATTAGAATCAGTATAATTCTATAAAAGTGGCTGAGCCAATACGGCACTTATTAAATCTTCAGTCGTCAGTGGCATGTCTGAACAAATGGAGCGGGCGCATACTGTCTTGCGTCCACCCGCCCCGCTCGCGACACGACATCCGCCTGTATCGCTACGATTTCGCTCACCCGCCTTGCCCGCACTGTGTGGCATGTGTTTGCGTTACAGGCCACCCGCTCCCGCTGCCCACCCCGCGACACTGTAATTGCACACTTAGATCAACGAGGAAATATCATCATCATCATTTCAGCTTACTACAGTCCACTGCTGGACGAGAAGAAGAAGAAGCGCTACAAGCACGAACGCCTCTTTTAACATCCTGACACGGACCTCTATCTCCTTCAGGTCATCGGTCCATTTTGCCGGGAATCAATTTGCACTACGTTTACCTAAGCACGGTCTCCATTCGAGAACTTTCCTACTCCACCTTTCGTCTAATGAAACATCCAAACAATTCTTATTAAGAACTAGCTTCTGCCCGCGACTTCGTACGCGGATCCTGTTGCTTATGCCAGCGACGACGGGGTCGTCAAAATCGAAGATCTGAAACGTCGAATTCTAAGAGCCTGGGGACGGGAAAACAACGGGATGCGCGAGACGATTCCAGACGTTCCAGATCTTTAATTTTTGTGAGTCAACAGGAAATGACCATCAGACTAAACAAATCTTGCTAAGACGTCAATCCTATGTATGTATATTAAGTCTATAGTGTAGCTGGGCTCTTGGAGCTCCACATCAGGTGTTCCAGATCTCAATTTTCATACGTCAACAGAGAGTACTCATTAGGCTGAACAACTCTTGCTAAGACGTCATTCCTGTATATGTTATAGTGTACCTGGGCTCTTGAAGTTCCACATCAGGTGTTCCAGATCTCAATTTTCATACGTCAACAGAGAGTACTCATTAGGCTGGACAACTCTTGCTAAGACGTCATTCCTATATATGTTATAAAGTAGCTGGGCTGTTGGAGTTACACATCAGGTGTACCAGATCTTCAATTTTTATTGGACAACAGAGGTTGCTCATCAGGCTCAACAACTCTTGCTAAGACGTCTTTACTGTATATGTTATAGTGTAGCTAGGCACTTGGAGTTCCACATCAGGTGTTCCAGATCTTCAATTTTTATACGTTGACAGAGAGTACTCATCATGCTGAATAACTCTTGCTAAGACGTCATTCACTATATTATAGTGTTGCTGGGCTCTTGGAGCTCCACATCAGGTGTTCCAGATCTTGAATTTTTATACCTACATCAACAGAAGGTGCTCTTCAGGCTGAACAGCTCTTGCTAAGACGTCATTCCTGTATATGTGATAGTGTAGGTGGGCTCTTGAAGTTCCACATCAGGTGTTCCAGATCTTCAATTTTTATACATCAACAGAAGGTGCTCTTCAGGCTGAACAGCTCTTGCTAAGACGTCATTCCTGTATATGTGATAGTGTAGGTGGGCTCTTGAAGTTCCACATCAGGTGTTCCAGATCTTCAATTTTTATACATCAACAGAAGGTGCTCATCAGGCTGAACAACTCTTGCTAAGACGTCATTCCTGTATATGTCATAGTGTAGCTGGGCTCTTGGTGTTCCACATCAGGTGTCCAGGATCTTCAAATTTATTCTCTCAGCAGAAAATGCTCATCACGTGGAACAATTTTTGCTATGGCACCATTTCTGTATCTCTTATAGTTAAGCAGGTCTGTTGCGGTTCTGCATCAGGTGTTCAAGTTTCCAAGATAAATTATAGCCTATATGTTAACCGGACTTAATACCTATACAACAAAAAAAAATCATTCAAATCCGTCCAGTAGTTCCGAAGATTAGCGTGCACAAACACACAGACAAACAGACAAACAGACAAACAGACAAACAGACAAACAGACAAACCGACAAACAGACAAACAGACAAAAAAAAAGTTAACTACATTTTCGGGTTCGGCATCGATAAAATAACAACCCCTGCTACTTTTTTTTTGTATATTTCTATTGTACAGACACAACTTTTCTACAAATTTATTATAAGTATAGATTGTTTGGATGTTTCATTTAAAACCTAAAGTTCTGCGACAGATATGACCGACTCACTTCCACTTCAGCTTGATACAGTGTTGGATAATTTCTGCCACTTTGGTCTTAGGAAGTAAGTATACTTACATGGTGTAGAATGTGTAGATCAGTCATGTCAAACTACGGCCCGCGACCACAATGTATCACAAATAAATGAATCTTGTTTTTTTAGAGATTTTAGACTGCACTCGATGCCTCTACGCAGGTTTAAAAATGCGCGCGCTTTACTTAAAAGTAATTTCAAGAGTAGAACTCGAATGAACATCTCCAATCAATTCTTAAAATAACTACCACGAATATGATACCTGCCATCAATGAGATAGTCAAAAACATTGAGAAGTCAGGTATCATAATTACCCTCTTTCTTACTTTTGGTATGATTTGTAACAACTATAATATAGGTATAACTAAATAAATAAAGGTGTTAAAATGATTTAGTATGTTTTAGTTTTTAAATTTGAACCTGGCCCGCCTACACATTCTCAATCTAATATATGGCCCTCTGCAAAATTGAGTTTGACACCCCTGGTGTAGATGGAGTCTTAACAATGGCGATAACCTAGCATTCTGATATTAAACTATATTTGGGAAATTACGTCAGGGTTGTTTTCCTTGATACGAGTAATGTACGTGGATACGCCAGGATCGATGATTGCTTTTCCGTTAGGTATATCCAAAAATCTAAAAACATACTTGTAGACATACTAATCAAATTGATAAAAAATCTGTGTCATTTTTTTTGTGTCCGTTTTTGTACTTGACTAATTTTCAGTATGTAATAAGTGTGACTTGGGTATATAAAAACTTCCCGTGGTACTACGTAATCGCTTGGTAGTACAGACATACTACGAGTTATTGGAACGAAGTTCCTTATCGCGCGTTGTGAAAGGGGGCTGTACGGAAAAAATTCTTAAAAGTTGTCACGACACTTTTTCCGACTGACGCAAAAGGAGGGTAATGTGTTTATTACCATGGAATGGAATGGAATGGAGTGGAGTGGAGTGGAGTGGAGTGGAGTGGAGTGGAGTGGATCGGATCGGATCGGATAGGATCGGATCGGATCGGATCGGATCGGATCGGAGCGGATCGGATCGGATCGGATCGGATCGGATCGGAACGGATCGGATCGGATCGGATCGGATCGGATCGGATCGGAGTGGACTGGAGTCGCGACGATTATTTTTGTTGAGTGTATACAGTAACTTCGTTCCATCCGGGTGTCCCTTGACACCTCTCAAGTTTTTTTTTTTAATCCGTTGTGTTACGTAGTTGTACTGTTAGTATCATGGGCAACAAACGATAAACTGTCTGTTTTCTAAATTCTCTATGTATGAATATTTAGTTATGCAATTATGTTTCTAACCACCATAATTACATCTAGTAGTACATAATAATTGTGGTGAGCCCATAATAACATAGACTGTTAATGAAGGAGCAAAGAAAAAACAACAATTATCAAGGGGTAAGATTGAACGGTTGAAGTATCCATTCGCTGGAACTGTCCGTTAAGGAAACCGTGACCCTGAAACGCAAAGGGCAACTGAAGGAACAGAGTGGATTCTTAGTCAGTGAGAGTCTTGGGAAGACCAAATTCATGATTATACCACCCAAAAAAAGTAATAGCTACCACAGAAAACTAAGGAGAACTCAGGCGCATGCCCTCCACCCTTCGAACATAAAAGTTAGGGTTATAGGAACAGGAACACGGTTATAATTTAGTTAGCTAGGGTGAGTTGGAGCGAACGGAACTAAAAACAATTAATACTTATTTATCTGCTTGAAAAGTTAACAAACACCTAGATTAAAGTGTTAAAAACTACACATTAGAACCTATTTTTAGAGAATTATGTGAAATTAACATAGACAATTTTCGATTAATCTCCTCATAGAAGTCCGTTTTAGGTTTTAACAAGCGTCCCATAAATGGAGCTGTTACACTAGAAGTAAACACACTATTTCCGTGTAGCTTATGGGCCGTTTTTGTTAAATGTCAATCGTCATATAGCCTTGCTCAACGCAGTCTTTCGAGTTACGAATTGTAACGGTGAAAGGCGTCTGGTAGTGGGGGCAGACGGCAGCGCGGGCGCCGACTCAGTCCGACGCGAATACTCGAGTGTGTCGTATTTCCCGCGCCGCCCCGAACGTCGCGAAACAAGTGATAAACTTTCGCGCCAACGTTTGAATTTTTTTGAATTTTCATTTGTGCATGTGTGTGTGACGTCATGAACAAGTGATGCTCGTCAATCATAAAGACGATTGCAAAATGTTTCTGTGTTTTTGTCTCGTTATTTGGAGCGCTCTTTCGCCGGCTCTGGCCCAAGGTGAGTTGAACAATGCACAATCCGTTCCTTTATTATAGCTAAAAACCGCGCTGGTAGCGAGATACTGATATTAGATAGGTTTAGCCTCCATTTACATTGCTATGATATGTAATTGAGAACGTTACGAAATAGAGTGAACAAAAACTGCAAGTTTCCATGTCCTTTGATTTATTATAACTAAATTGTATACAAGATATTTCAATACAACAATACAATACCTGCTTATCCTTATAGAACCTTGCTCAGTGGTGAGATAGGTATTTCGTCAACTTATGACTCAGTCTGCTCAAAACAATTTATGCGACGCATGCGCGAAAGACTTGTAAATGTCAAGTTTATATTTATTTAAATATTTTTATAAGTACAGTCGCGTAAACACACCTACAAGTTGTGCTCAAAGTGGTACCAACTAAACTAAGTAGGTATTCCGACCCAAAGGCCGTAATATCAAAATTCGACAAAGTTCCGGTAAAAAAAAAATTGTCCTCGCAAAACCACATGTCGTTTTTACAAAATAAGGCAGGGCTGCACACTCGAGCCGACTGAAACCCACGTGACTTCCTGCCAAACTTAAAAAAAGAACAAAGCAAAGCTTTACATAACACAATAATTAAAGAAAAATATCCCATAAAAAGGGTAACAATTAACAATTAAATATAGTTTACCCACAAAAAAAGTGTTATTTCGAAACGGCATGACGTAAGCTCTATAGATATATAACTAATTAAGTTCTACTGCTATTGTCCACTGACTACCTATTATGATAATTATGTCGCGAATTACGTTAAGACGCCTTCAAGCGTGACCCGTCAGTGGTTCTGCATGGTGCGGCCTTTTTGCGCCATAAATAATCAGCTTTTACTTTTTATATGGCAATCTGTCATGGACTAGCAATAAATAATGTTCGACGATTGTCTATTGTTTGTTTTACGGTCCCTTCCTAAATTGAAAACACATGGCAAGCCTGTGTGACCAATGGGCCACATTGCAAGCACAAATAATTTGTTAAAACTGCTCTATAATTTACGATTTCATGCATATTTTTATCTTTAGTGATTAACTGAGATTTTGAGAACACATCTTAAATTTTCCTTCTAAATTGGGTCGTAATTAGAAAATACAGATTACTTTAACTTACTTTAACATTGAAAACTTGATGAGAAAACTGGATTTCTGTCCTAAACATCGAGGAAGTTTTCATTTTCTACTTAGGTACTGGTTTTTAAAACAATTATTTCAAAAAACTTTGTGCCACAACTAATTCAAGGAGTTCTACCACAAACAAGGCAATTAATAATAAAAAAATATAAGCTACCTACTTCAGCCAGTCTTGTTGAAAGTATTGCAAACTTGATTGCAATTTTATCTTGTTAATCCACTTTCTACAAGATTCAAATTAAACTTTGAATTTCGAAATATACATTTTCTTCAATACGAGTATCTTTCTTCCGCAATTACTTTTTGTTCGAGAACTGCCCTTAAACAATGGTTCATAGCTTTCATTGAGTTGCCAATTATACTTCAGGAGCGACTCAAATATGATTTTCACCTCACCCGCTCGGAAAGATTCTATTTCTCATTCAAAATCTGAGCGCAAAACTCCATTTTGTGCTCTAGAGCACAA
Organism: Agrotis clavis; assembly: GCA_954870645.1. Taxonomy (NCBI): domain Eukaryota; kingdom Metazoa; phylum Arthropoda; class Insecta; order Lepidoptera; family Noctuidae; genus Agrotis; species Agrotis clavis. Next base: position 27,205,449 of record OX940917.1, on the reverse strand, counting down.
AGTGTTGTTTAAAATTCGAACACGTCTTGTATTCAATTGTTTTCTACTTTTCTACACTGACAGGCGAGCCGCCCCACTACATTTCCTCGCTGTGTGAGGTGAAAAGTTGTGTGTTGCACTCGGCAGCAAAGTTTTTCTGCGTCTCGTACCTTTGAAAACTTCGCATCGCTCAGGATTCTATATTTGAACCGCTCGTTTCTCTCGCGGTTCAATCTTAGAATCCTTCGCTCGCTCAGTTTTCAATTCAAGTACTCGCGCCAAAAATCAACTTTGCAGCCTTGCATAACAAATAACTATTTTCAAGGTGATTGGGTTATCTTGCGAACCAAACAACTGTAATTTATTTATTAATTTACTTTTTACAAAAACGGACCATTCGTGGGAAAAATAATTAGATTTTTCATAGGTCTATTTTACACGCGCCTTATGCATAAATTAATCTAATTATGATATCTAAAGAGATATCATAATTAGATTAATTTGAAATCAAATTGAAAAGCAAAGGCTTTTAATCTCTACAATATGTCTATTTTGTTGTAGTTTTCAACATCATTTAGAACAGTTAGTAAAAATGTTTACATAAATGTCTAGTATACGTAATCATTACATGCATAATTATAAAACATACAACTTTCGCATGCACGTAGGGTATCCCATAATCGTGTACTTTATTGTCATTACACTCAAAGACAGTGTGCATACGTTAAGAATAAGTAATGAAAAGATTGCGGCGGTAATTACATAAGCTATCATTTTCTCTACATTAAAAGGAATCTGACTTCAAGTACAAAAGCAACAGATAAGACATCTTTCTTCAATTTTACTAAAAATCAATTCGTTCGTACGGTTAAGGTTACTTTTTCTGTTACAATTTTTCCAGATCTGATAAGAATTCTCCAGGTCTTTCATAATCATATTCCAGCAGGATTTTTTTTTAACTCCGTGCCTCGTACTCGTTTATTGTATTAGTTGCTCTCAATTTAAGGTGAAAAAAATTATCTCACGAGTCTGTCATGGTGGTATTAAGTACAAAAAATTGATTGCAAAACTGGTTTTAAGTTATTAAGTATTGGTTTTTGGTCGCATGATATCGACTAACTGAGATTAGTAAATGCCTATAAATTATTATTTTCATTTATTTAAGTTATTTTTTACATTAAAATATTAAAAAATATAGATATGTATTTATTTAAAAATAGCAAAACGCCGTGACGGGAGCAAGGTCCAAGTTATACTTATCTAGCTGTTGCCAGTGACTTCGCCCGTTACAACTTGAAAGTTATACCACAGGACCATAAAAACGGGATAAAAACTACATCCTATGTGATAATCCAAGTTACAAACTACCTGTGTACCAAATGTCATCAAAATCCGTTTAGTAGTTTTTGCGTAAAAGAGTAACAAACATTAATCCATCCTCAAAAACTTTCGCATTTAGAAAATTAGTAAAATTATTTTAAGAAACGAAAAAGTATGATACATTCACTTTTATCTGACGAACTAGAATAAGGACATCTATGGGTCCTATTAAGGTGTAGTCAATGAGTCACTTCTGCAGCTTAATTTGAATAAAAAGTTGGGTCTAAAATAAAAGCTGAGATCGCTAACGGGATACTCGCAATAAATGTTAACTGTTATAATCAATTAACTTTATATTTGTATCTCGATAGGTATTCGTTTTGATCTATGTTTGGTGGTGTTCTAGATTTTACTTTTTATAACGTCAATACGTTATTTTCTAGCAAGTTAATTCGTCATTTTATTATCTCCTTGCTTTATTCGTTGTTTTTTCGAACTCGATCACATCAACTCATCATCGACACTGTGAAGGATAGGAATATTTATATAATAATAATAATAAATATATATATAAGAAGATTTTAAGTTGGACATTTTCACAAAACACACAGTTTTGTGAAAATGTCCAACTTAAAATCTTCGTACTTGTTATCTTACTAATATTAGAAACGATAAAGTTTCTTGGGATGAATGGATGTTTGTTACTCTTTCACACAAAAACGACTGAACTGATATGGATAAAAATTTGGTTCACAGATAGTTTAGTTACCTGGATAAAACAGATAGGATATTTTTTAATAATTCCGAATTTATCTTCTCGTGGGATAATTCTCGAGTTGTAGCGGGCGAAGCCGCTGGCAACAGCTAGTAACTCATATTATTAATTTAAAACGGAATTCCAAAGCTCTATAAGCTTCTAAACCTACTTCGACAACTCCTAAGTTCACTGACTCCTTTGACACAGTCCACACGCTCGCACAATGTTTGCCACCTGTTGTCCTCGAAATCCCCTTTCCAAACTTTCATTACGCCTGAGCGCTCAAGGCCAGTAAGTGACGTATAATTCAGTTGTTTCCGAACGAGGTTGGCAAGAAATGTGATAACCTAGTATTTGATTGTATTACACATGTCATGTAGATATTGATTGCAAATCCCTTATTAAATAACCAATCACTTATGAAGCAAAGTGCGAAAGCCTATCGTGACAGGTGTTTATCTATCCATTGGAATAGAATAACTCCCTTCGAACCCAACCTGTCAAAGTCCCAAGGTGGGGCGCCCCAAATTCCGAGCTCGCTTTGCTCGCATTGCATCCTAAATCAAATTACGAGGTATTCCTCGTAGCGCTCCCGTTTTGAAGCGCTCCCATCTAAGCGCTCCTGTTTCATTCCTCCAAGCGCTCCCAAAAGGAGCGCTTTGAGGAACGATTAAAAATATCAAAATTTATTTCCTCGAAGCGCTCCCACGTTTAAAAATAGGGAAAAGCATGAAGTAAACGTAATGAAATATATCGATATTTTTTTTTTAAAACTCATGTGTGCATCATCGACATCGAAGTTGCTTAACCAAATTACGAAATTGAGAGAATAATATCATTTTGCTTTCGGCACTCTTATGTGTATGAGCGCAATACGTTACTGGGTCCCGGCTCAGAGCGGGTGATTTTAGTCAGTAGGTGGTTTTAGTCAGTAAGAGTCTGACACTCGCCCCGCCTAGGACAAGGAAAGTCATTTCTACCATTGACGTAAACGATAGACAAATCATTGCCATAATTCTACGAAAAACTTCCGACAAAACATTGAGGTGTGCGGGGAGGGGGGTAATAATGGGAAACATAATGGAAAGAAATCATAAGCTTTCTAAACAATAAAAAAATATGAATAGGTACATAATTATGACGGCAGAATATATTCATCTATTTGGTGGACTAAAGCAGGGTTTTTCAACATTTTTCATGGCAAGAGGGTCGCCCCTTAGTATGAAGAAATATTTCGCGACCCCCTACCCGTTGCTTTTTTCAAGCATTCAATTTTGACGGCACGGTTAGCAAAGTGGCTGAGCGATTGCACTGCTGCGCTGCGTGTTACTGGTTCGACTCCTGCAAATATTTTTATGATCTACAAGCAGTGGCGTAATTTAAAATTGTCGGCGCCCTGGGCCTGTACAGCTTGCCGCCCCAAAATTTGAATTAAAAAAACTGTCTGGTGCGAGTAATTGTGCACCGACTTTTCCACACCGCCTTCTAGAAGAAAAACTTAAAGCAGGAGTATACACTCATTTTGTACTACAAATATAAGTTTTTAAGTTCGTAAACGGTGAGAGTACGCTCGCTGCGTAGTTCATTTTTCAATAGTAGTTTCCACAAAAGCATTATTGAAAAATGAATTATGTATGAAAATCGATGTCATTAGGTCATGGAAACTTAAAACATATTTTCAAGAGCGAGCGCAGCGAGCTCGAAAATTTATAGATTTCTGGACTATGAAAAGCCAAATCTACAAAGAAGATTGAACGCAGAGTAAGTACTCTAAAAGTTAAACGTTTCCGTAGTACGACAGAACAAGTTTTAATCTAAAAGCGAGATAAAAAAATTAAAGACTTGAAGAGTGAGCGCGGCGTGTGACAGTAAATCTACTATTTCTACACCAACATAAGACAAGTTTTCATTGAAAAGTGACCTAAAAAAGTTGACTTCTTTTTACCTTCACAAGCATACCCTTCATTAATGGGCGAGCGTAGCGAGGCGGAAAAATTTTAGCATATTAAATTGAAATAGAGCTTGATAAATGTAAGGTTCTCAACTTTTAACAACTCCTCAAGAGAAGCTTCGCGACCCCCCTGAAGAGGCTTCGCGACCCCCCAGGGGGTCGCGACCCACAGGTTTGAAAAACCCTGGACTAAAGGATTTACAAAAAAAAAATACCAAACCCGTGCGAAGCCGGGACGGGCCGCTAGTTGTATATTATAACAATGTGTTCTACTTATTATCGATAATTTCAGTTAGTATAGTCCCATCTCTATCCGAAAGTTAATAATGGGAGCGCTTCGAGGAAATAAATTTTAATATTTTTAATCGTTCCTCCAAGCGCTCCTTTTGGGAGCGCTTTGAGGAATGAAACAGGAGCGCTTAGATGGGAGCGCTTCAAAACAGGAGCGCTACGAGGAATACCTCCAAATTACTGATTATCACCTACTAGGGCAGCTCATATTTTTGCGTGCACTTCATTATGCGAATTAAAGTTATGCCCAAACAAATTAGCCTAAGAGATGATAATGCCAACATAAACTGTAACCTTTCATCATCATCAGCCTGCGTTCATCTACTGCTGGACATAGGCCTCTCCCAATGTGCGTGAGCCACTGAGCCCTGTCTTGAGCTTTCCTCATACAGTCTCTGCCGGCTGTCTTTCGCAGAAAACAATTGTGGCAAAGGATATTAGGACAAAAAACAATTATACGAACAAATGGATCTAGATGGCAGGTGAAAAAATTATACTACTAAGTACTACAATAAATAGGCTTTTCGATAAAAACAATCCTCATTTTAGGAAAATTAATAGAGAATTAATGAGGTGCACTGCAAGAACAGACTGCAACTTCACATGAGATGAAAAAAACTGCATACATATAGTAGTAATCTGTATAACTTCATCTTATGATTATAATATTTACAAATGAATAGACCTTGGAAAATACCAAGTGAATCAAAGAAAAAAAATTTTTTAAACAGATCTACAAATCCCGGGTTATTTTTAAGACAGCGCGTACCGCAAATAAGCTGTAATAATTGCTGTCTCTACTCGTATATTGGTATTATGTTATCGTCTGTACCCAGTTAACTACATTTTTAAATAAATATTAAACCTTGAAAATGCATCTTAGTTACTTGGTTCGTCTTTCCCTTGATATATTCCACAATAGAATATTCAACACATTTACAAACTAATAATATTATTTACGTAATTTATTATGTGTCCTTACTCCAAGCAATAAAGCTGAATTGACATTTCTAAATGCTGTATTTCCTGCTCTACAGATATTTTGATTATTATTTATGTACAAAATGTCATTTCCGTAATCATTTACTATGCAGTTTTACATAAATAGATTTTATATGTATAATAATCAGTGACGTATTTACTAAATCTGAAACTCTCTGTGATTTCTGGTGGTTTGTGTATTAGTGAGAAAGTCGCTGAAATGCCATAAAAATAAATGAATAATAAAATCATTTCTCAAAAATATCAAGACATTACAATAATATCTTCAAATAAGTAACTGATTTTCAGTACAAATATTTGAAAACCTTCCCCGTCGTGTCGGCGTCGTTGCCCATACTTCTACGCAAAAACGAAGTTTTCTGGGTCAAACTGCGTTTGGTACTACTGCACCAGATCTTTAAATAGCGGAGAGTCTCGGGTTCAGTAGGTACCCGCCAGTCGTCTGTTTACATTTTCATAACTACCCGTCTACGTCACGCCCACCCCCGGGTCATGGTTTTACAGGGTCAGTGTGCTCCCGACAGTCGGAGCGAGCAGACGTAAGGCTAGTGAGCTTTTTCCTTTAAACACGACGATAACTTGCTCGTAAAAGACGTACCTTGTGTTTTCTGTGGATAGAATGTGTTAATAAATGTTTTTGCACCTGAAAGTGGACGAAATTATGTTTTTTAATACTTTAAATTTTTGAGGAAACCATTTTCTTAAATTACCCTAAAAAAAGGCTTGTGTGACTGATATTTGGTATATTCTGTTTTCGTGAGAGTCTACGACTTCAACGGCATTTATCTGTAAGAACAGTAGCTCTTATTTAACAAGCATTTTTAATTAACAAGAGCTGCTCATATTAATAGCATGTCGATTGCCTCCAAACAGACGATGTCTTCAATGACGGAAAATATGAGGCTACATTTTTTTATTGCTGTCTTTTTCCAACTACATTTTGGGATACACATAATCTCTAACTAGATGTCACTCTTTCTTACGTGGAACAACTGCCTATCTGATCTCCACAACCCAGTTACTGGGCAACATCTGGAAAGTCTGGTAATCAAGACTTGGTTGTTAGACTCTCCGTCTCCAGCCTTCTGACTTCTGACTAATGGCTTAAGTTTTGTAAATGACTATATTTTTTCGTTTAAATATTTTTAAATAATTATACACTAGCAAGCGAAAGTATGGAATCACTTGGAATTGATCCGGGATAGCTCCTTAAAATAATGACGTAATTTTAATGAATTTTTCCATACTTTAGATCGCCAATGTCATTCTGAAAAACTCAGAAAAAACTTTACAGTTTTTTCTGTCTGTATCTCTGTAGTTACTCAAAAATAAATTCAAAATAGAAGTGTTCTAAAAAATATGTGAATCATGGACATGAGACGTTAACCCATAAAACAATAGTGGATGTTTAGAATTTATTGACTATAAACAAAGATTTTTCTTTACAGTGCACTTATTTTTACTTTTGGGGTGAACAAACTGAACACTATTAATGTAGTGCTAATCGATCTACTCTGGATGTACTTAGCGACCAAAGATTAAGCAAAAAACCACATAATAATAGAAAAACTACAAAAAAATGATTAGCAACGACTTTCATAAATACCCCTACTACACATTTCTTTACATGAACAAAATTTTCCAGAATGCGCTGACCTCTCAATTTAAAGAAACTCCACAGAAAGCGTGGTCAGTTTATGCTGGAAAACTTTTGCTTGATACGTCGAGGCAATCGTTCACGATCGGTAGTCTTCCGTAGAAGAAAGCATTAAACATTATAATAAACATAGCAACAGTTCGAAGAAAATCGACTGAACCGATAATCTGGTCATGGAATTAATAAAATGACTTGTGATACTGAAAAATCAGGGAGATATTAAGAGTAGAAAGATTATTGGAAAAGTATTTGTAAAATGTATTGCTGTCACTTTGCGAGCATTCTGCGGTATACTAGTGCGATAAGGACAAAAAAGATCCATCTGAATTGCAAGACGTAAAAGTCATATTTTGAGGTCTGAATAAGAAAGACATACTGTGTCCTGTGTCCCAATGTTTGACTTTTTTCACACTAATCCTATTTTGACAGTGACAGACAGACAATTTTGAGCTTTTGTTTTTAAATTCTGGTGCTTATAATGATCAACATGGATAATGATTCCACACCCAGAAGAGAAGTTTGAACAAGAAATTATTCCTTTTTTAAATGCTTTACAATTTTGTGTTGATATCTAACATTAATTTGAAATAAATAATGTGAAAGCAATAATATGTACCCAGAAAGTAATTGATTAAATTATGGAATCAGGCGTCACTTTGCGGAAATCCATGACATTAAATGTTATGAAAAATATCTAGTTTTAATAATTCCGCAACAAAAATCCAGGCTTGTTGCAGGATGCAATCCCACCCTATGCAATCATGCATATGCACATGCAGCACACTTGCAAGGAGTGGCCTTGCAAGTGCGGCTAATCGTCGTTCTGGATAATTACAGACGATATTTAAGTATTATGAAGTAAATAATTATTAAAAAAAATACTTTTTATAAACTGTGACAAATCTCTTAACTTATAACATTGATAATGTAGAGATGAGTACTGAGTACGATAGAAATGTTCCATTATTTCATTAAATTTTTATCTATTCTACCATCAATAAAACCTTCTACATCAACACGCGCAACAGTTTTTGAGTGCTACTATTAAAAAAACAAAAAACATAAATTAATGTAGATCTATGCATCACTTCCCAAATCTGCAAAGTATAGTTACAAGAACCCTACAGTGCTCCGTCCAAACATAGAGGTGACAACACAAGACATAAATGTCATGGCTGTCCACCTGATTTCAAGTCATGAATGTACCTACGCATTGGCGCAAGTTTTTGCATGTCCGTATTGCAACCTGAGTGTTGACCATCAAGTTTTCAAACTAATAAATCGTTACTATATGGCCGTGAGCAGTAGTGATCCAGTCGTATCAACCCTGACTTACAATTTGTAGGTCCGAACCCAGCCAGCTGCATTACTTTGTATAATTTATTTCATCACCACTGCTCTCAAAATGGTGAAGAAAAACATTATGAGGAAACCTGCATGTCAAAGATCTTTCAACCACAACCCAGCACCGCACCCGCACTGGGCCCGCGTGGTTGATTATGGCCCACTCTCTCTCTCACAGAGATAGGCCTTTTTTTTCCTGCGACCCCGGCAGATTACTGACAGCTCTTTGAGGCGTGCGTGGAACACGACGCGCCGTCGATGTAGCCATGGCCTATGATCGAACGGCAAGTCACCCTATTACAAAACTAATGATTTCGTGATGGGGTGAAGCCGTAGGTAAAATACATTGTGTACTAGAAATACCAAAATGAATACACACGTGTTTTCTATTTGAACAACCTCTCTACTCTTGACCAAAGTGTTTCAGAGCTTTTTAAACTTCTTTTAACCGTTAAAATGTTTATTGACTCTGAAAAGGATTTAGTGCACAACACGAAGTACACCTGATATGTGCACCTAAGCAACTCAGTTTTAATTCTGGTGTGACACATAATGTCTGTTTAATTGTCTCGATCTCTGTTAAAAGTCTCGATTCAGAACCAGATAGGACCTATAGGTTCTATAAGTATACGGAAATTTGGGGTAGCGGATGTCTTGAAAGTCTTGGCCTTGGAATGCAAAGGGTAATTAATGAAGATGGACGGGTTTTACTCAGTACGTATTTGAAAGTCCCTTCCGCACCACACACGGCAGGATATGAAACGATCGAATTTTCCAATCCAAGTCTTAGGCTGCCTGCTGTACTAAATCTCTGCTCCTCTTCAATGATGCAATCCTTATCATCTGCCTAGCCTTTTCCCAACTATATTGGGGTCGGCTTCCAATCGAACCAGATGCAGCTGGATATCAGTATTTTACATGGAGCGACTGCCTGTCGGACCTCCGCAACTCAGTAACTGGGTAATACGATACCCCATGGTAGGACTGGTTGTCAGACTTTACAGCTTCTGACTAACAGTAACGACTTTACGTGCTTTCCGAGGCACGGAGGAAACTCGCTATGACAGATGGTCATCCATCCACAGACCAACCCCGGCAAGCGCGGCTTAACCCGGAAGATCGGCCTGTGCGGCTGTAATAATTCAGCCACGAGCTCCTCTCAATGGTGCAATCCTATTGGTTAATATTTCCTCGTTTCTCTGCTCCGCCAGCTCGCTCCGCATCACTGGACAGGCAGCCTTAAAGAAGTAAAATCATAAGCAGCTGTCAAAGACACGGATTAGGATTTAGATTGAGATACAATATTAATTTCGAGAGCTAGTCAAGGGTTGGAAATATCTGCAGTTAGTGTGGTTCAGCTTAATAGCTCCATCAATACCGCCCACGCGCCAGAATAATTCACAAGCGTCAGTATCATGGAGGAATACCTAATAACCTTGTTTTGTGACGATAGTTATTTGTAGAATGCCAAAGTCCATGTCAATGCAAATGCCAATATCACTGTACGGGGCAGTCGTTTGTACTATATTCGATCATTTTTGTAGGTAACACAAAACGTACCTGTGAGCATTGTAAAATGTGTTCACTTCCGTACTTTCAGTAAACTCAGACTGAATACCCAATTACCCATTATAAAAGTTATAAATGTCACTCGCAGTTTTTTTTTTGTATTTGAAACCTGCCGTCTCGAAATTAAACACACTAGAGCTGGCAACACTACGTGTAACCCCCGATATGTCGACTTCAATGCACAAAAACGATCAATCGATATCCGTCACCTTCCGCCTCTTTCGCCAGTCTCTTTTTTGTTAGATGGGCGTCCAAAGTGTATTCCAACGAAATAATGGTTTTATTCGATTTCGGAAGTTCAGATTTTAGTGAACGCTCGTGTAGACAGCAAAAGCCTGTTTGCATACTAGAGGATTTTTTTGCGTAAGTGTACACTACCCACTTGGATCTTAGGAGCGGTTGCTGTATGGTTTTACAATATTGAACTATTTTTAACACACTATTAAAGGAACATATTTTTTTTACTATGATTTGGTTTGCCCATCTAAATGTGTAAATGTTAATTATGAGCAACTCAGAACAACTAATGAAAGTCTTGCATTTTTTACGACTGACGTTTTACGTCAAGTTCAACGTATCTACCCTGACTTTTTCAATACTTTCTTCATGTCCATTCTACACAATCTGTCGACTCCGTCAGGTCCTCTCAGTTTGAACGCACCTTTACACAGCATGCATAGAAGTTACACGTGCTACCGACAGTTTTTTTTTTAATTCTAGCTATCAAATCGCCCCGTAGTCTTTTACGAAAATAAATGGACACAACATCGTCAAAAGCGTCAGACAGTTATTTGATTGACGAATCTTTTTTCGACAAACTACTTCACCCCTTGACATATTGGTATTCCGAATTTAACATATTTTTGAAAATAAATGTGAAAGTGTAGACGTAGTTGTGTCTTTCAGACATGATATACACTTGCGAGCAAAAGTAATGGAATTAATTACTCGACTAATGAATAACAAAAATAGTACCATTTTAAAGGTTTAACTGTTTACTTTAAATTGATATCAAATTTATTCAAATAACGCCACTATAGGAGCTTTCCCGAATCAATTCCCAATAAGTTATTCCATACTTTTGCTCGCTAGTGGATTTTTTTTGATTTTTTTAGATTTTTTTTTGATTTAGTAGATTCATGATATGAGTTGTAGTAAAATAATTGTCTATTATTTACTATGGCTAGCGATAGAATAGATAATTTTACGAATTTTGCCACAATTCATATTATGATTCTGCTAATTTAGCATTTTAGGCCCTCTGTTTCATCACAGACTCTATATTCGGCATAAGCAGGAAATTAAACCACGAAACTCCATTCAAACATCATTCGGTTATCTGAAATGTATGACTGCCAGTGAGTGTGACGCGGTGCATGGAATTTAAAATGTGTATGAAATGCAGACATTGTGTATTTATAGATATACTCCATATTGGAATGACCATTTGGGTGATAAGTGATTGTGTCTGTTTTTTTTTTACGTGGTAAAATCATCAAATGAGTCCTCCCACCCCGGGCAGGGCACAGGGACTGTCAGACTTATACTGACTAAAATCCACGGTGTCCTTCAATAGCCCTCTATGTTCCGGGGTCACGGTAATGAGATAAGTCCCGCGACCCCGGCGGGCTTTGGCCCTCTAGAGGCGGGCCTCGTCATCATGCTGACGCTCTTTGAGGCGCCCGTGGAACACAACGCGCCGCCGCGTGTCGACCCGGGCATGGTCCATGGTCGGACAGCGAGTTGCCCTTTACTCGCCGCCCGCATGCCCGCGCCTACGGTGGCCGGAGATCGTCTTGCGACGTCCATCGCCGTGGGCGTCCACCACCGCGGGTGGGGCGGAGGGAGGACATTGTCCTTTCTCTCACGCGGCCCGCCTCCTCCTTCGCGAGCATGAGTGCTTCGCAGAAGGAGGCGACCGCTTCCCACTTCGTCTCGCCCCGCAGCATGGCCGCGACCAATGCCGGGCGCGAGAGGTCTCCGCCTATTGCCGCCGTGAGGACACGTCGGTGCCCAAGCGAGGCAGTCTTGTACCGTATGCTCGACTGTGTCCTCCGGGCGATCTTCGCAGTGGTGACACCCAGGCGTTTCCTCCTTTCGCATCAGACACAGGTACCTCCCGAAACTTCCATGTCCAGTGAGGACCTGCGTCACGCGGTAGGTCAGGACGCCGTGACGCCTATCCAGCCACTCCTCAAAGAGGGGTCTTACCGCCGCAATTGCGGCGTGCCCGGCTGTTCGGTCGCGACAGTTGTCCCCTCCATACTGCCCTGAGATCGCGCCGGAGATTGTCTTAGTCTTGCTTCAAAATACCAGTTCTTTAAAATTCTTGATTTTAATGTTTTTTTTTTCTAGTATATAAATATTTTCATTTCAGAATAATTTCTGTATGGTAAGTAGAGGTAATCTACGTATTCTATCCTATTAAACGAGCTGCTCTGTAACAAAGTGTTTAATTTTCTGTCTGTACAAACTTAAACGAGAGGTAGCTTATTCAAATAAATGAAAATGTCCGTAAAATAATTGTTCTTTGAGGTCGGAAGAAGCGAAGTGACTCTTCTGTCGTGGTACTATTCAGTATTCTGTGGTATTTGTATTTACTAGTAACCTAGATTTACAAGAGGCTCCGGTAGCGGAAAACAAGCTTCACTGCAGTTCGAATAACTATTTCCCGTAGACTAGTTTTCTCTCTGTTTCCTGTTTATATGGGTTTTATGAGATTTGTTGAATTAATACGCATTGTTCTTAAATTCTTGTAGTTTAAATTGTTTAAATATAGAACCTCGTATTTAAGCAACTGTACAAAAAATAAGAAGTTTTAAATAAGTACTATAAAACAAAAAAATAAATTTAAAAAAATTAAAACTCTCCACAAAAATTAAAAGTATACATATTTTTACAAAACTTTTATTCAAACAGTGGTAACGTGTCAGATTTTTTTTTTAGTTCATTCTGTACGTTCGTCTACAGAACAGTAGTTTCCAAATAAAATTGCAAAATAAAGTTTAACCTACAAACAGCAATTACCTACCTACTAAAGCTCGAAGAATGACCATTATTCTTTAACTTAAGGCCATTTAAATACATGTCAAGACACGGCAAGTGGAATGTGCGCACACTAAACAGCAACTTCACAAGACAGTCGTAAATCATAAAGGTAAACATAAAAATGGCTTACAAACTGTACTCGTGGGTTGTTGGAGCAACCGGTCACTGTTAGACACTTTTACTCTTGAATAACCTTGTTGAACGTGACTTAGAATAAATATCAAGCCATTATTTTGCGGTGTAAGTAGTTTTTTTTACGTGGTATAATCATCAAAAATAAAAGATTCCATTCTATTCCATTTTGTCAAAAGTGTTAAAGAACAATTTTCCAAATCAGTCCAGACGTCATCGAAAAAAGAAATCGGGGAACATACATAAAAAACAACCTTGAAAACCTCCTCCTTGTTTCGAAGACAGTTAAAAATAAAAATAAAATGCAGATCCCTGCTCTATAAATAACTGAAAATAAATGTAAAGACGAATGGCAACGCCTTACGCATTCCGGGGACCATATTTAGAGCTCGCATATCTCTCGTTTTGCCAATAAGGCACATAAAAGTAAAAACAACAATATTTAATACATAATCAATTTCGTTTTCGAACTAAACACAATGGTAGTATAAAAAAGTTCAATCACTCGCAATGCTAGGAATCGCGTGCGACTGAGATTGCTTTCACTTATCCTCAACGACTATGTGTCTGTGTGTAGGAACACTGTGTTACTGTGTGTGCATACTGGTGCGTTCGTTGAGCGATATACCGGTCCTAAGGCCAGGACACACAATCACGATGCCAACTCGTGACCGATCTGACCGAATAACTTGAGCTTTCGATCTAAAGACTCGTTTAGACCGGGAACACACGTGATTGTGAGTCGTGATCGAAGGATTATTTCTATACTCTTACCTTCCTGGTTGAATTGAACTGGTATTTTCTGGTTTTGGTACTGTCTCAGTAACTTTGAATAGTCATCAGTTTTGTTCGAAGAAACAAAAGTACGGCAACTTTTACAAAAACGACAACTGAATTAACAATATCATAGTGGTTCTTTATGGTTAAGTGTGGCGTTAAAAGACCGATTTATACATTTTATTTTAAGGTTCATTAATATGAATGAATAGGTGAAGAAAAACCGTTGAGAATTATTATTTGAATACATTTCAGGAGGCCTAGGTATGACGAATATGACGATACGTCATTTCCTTGTTTTTTTATGAAGTAAACTGAATTTGTAGGAAAAAGTGCGAATTGGGAGGAAAAAGGCGGTTTTTCATTTTTCCGCACAAGAAACACAATGATAATACTTCAAACAAAATATAGCAATCTTGTATTATGGCCTCTAATGTAAAACAGCTTGCCATTTCAATTCGAATTTGAATTCGTCATAAACACGGTTGGTCATAATTGTAGCTTGTCACAAGCGCCGTTTGATATGACCTCGTGTGTGGTCAGTAAAATAAGTCGAAAGTCTGTTAAAAAGTAAAACCCCTTACTGCCACACTGTTCATTTATCATGTAAAACCTTCAACATGAGAAGCGTTATTTTAGAACAAGACAGACATCGCGACGACGGCAAAACCATAATAATTGCCATGTCTTTGTATAAAATGATTTGAGTTTTCCTGATTTTCTAGAAAATGTTCGTTCTTGGTCTACATTTGTACTTTGAAGTGCATAATTGAGACCATTTACTTCAGTCTGCATTAATTATTCGTGCCTTTGATGTTGGTCTACAATCAACATGCAGTATATTCGATACAACGTCAATTTGGTATTTGATTAAGGTAATATTAATCCCTAGAATTGCCAATATTATGTTGACATAATATTATGCCTAAGCCTATTTCTAGCACTGATACGTCTTTAATCTTTAACCATTATGAGGATATGTCTCAACTCAAGTCAATAGCCACTTGATCCAGCAACTAGATATGAGTTGACCATCAACGACTAAGGATTTCTTGTACCAAGTAGGAATCTCTTGATCCGTTTCCTCACCTGGAGGTTCAAAATCCAGCGAAAATTACGAAATTCTTAATGATAAAATCTCTATCAATGAATAGTTTCTATAGAAAAACTGGTCTTGAATTAATAAACTGCAGATTAATGCAGGGCAGAATCTATTAGGGGAGGCAGCTGGGCCACGTGTCCCCACCTTGCGTGGGCTCCAAAATCATCAAAAGGCTGAGCTCGTTTCGCATGCTCTTGCTTCCTACGTTCTCATAAATATTGGAATAGATGAATAAACAAAAGTTTGAAATTTCACAGGAAAGGGGTAAAATAATTTAAGTACTGTAGTCTCAAAAGCGGTACTTATCATCTCCTCTCAACAATCAACTGCAGTCTCGTCTGCAAGTCAATTGGGCCATTAATAAATTTTACCTTTAAGTGCATGAAGGCCAAATCCTTGTTAGAAATTGGCATCCGTATTACCTGAAGAAGGACGTTTATCTATTAAATGTGAAGATGTTATCTATAATTAGCTTTTTAATAAACCTTACCCTATGTTATCTCTGCTACGTTGCTATCCAACGTTGCTATAGATGCGTATTGTTGGCATTGGTCCGCATAGCATAGCACTGGTGGAAACAGATTTAACTAGGCAATTTTTTATATATGAGCGTGCGAGCTATGGATGCATTAGCATGCATATAATATAATTCATGATAGCTCATGAATGGTTGTAAGTGGTGCAGCTATATGCAGAACAGTGTACATAAAGAAGGCGCAGTGTACATAAAAGCTAAAACACGAAACTATTTAGTTTCGTTATAGAAGAAGAGGGATATCAGAGTTACGAATAGTTGAAAGGAATTTTTAATACAGAGTGGAAGAGATGGTTTTAATTTTAATTTTCCACGAAAACATGAATTCGTCACGTGTTTAAATTAAATATAACACGTGCTAAATTCGTAGTAACCTTTTGTGATGTTCATAACAAAATTATCTACCGTTCAATTTCTAGGACTGAAGGTGAAAGAAAAGTTTATTATTTTACGCACTTACTTTTTTTTAAACACTAGCATAGATAGTGTATAACTTGTTTTATGTTAAAATGTATATGTTTAGTAGTTTAGTTTTGATAATTAAGCCAACTTTAAAATTGAAATACTCTTATAACCACACGGCCCTATTTTTCCATCTCACCCAACCAAAATCTAACTAAAGTGTTTGACCTTCAACATGAACGCTGTTATAATATTTGCGGTATTTTTATGCCTAAATTATACGAAGTTGGTTTGACCGGCTTTCTCTAGCTATAATGTTTGACTAGAGGTCAAGTAGCAATGACACATACTAGCCGGTGCACAAGAACTAAAGCTTTGGTCACACACAGCGACTAATCGCCGCGAATGCCCACTCGCTACGAGTATTCGTTGTAAACAGGCTACTCGCAGCATATAGTCGCTGGTGTTTGAATTGAGCATGTTCAGTTTTACTCGCAGCTAGGGTTGCAATCCGTCCGGATTTCCCCGGATTTGTCCTAGTTTACAAGGCATCCGGGGAGCGTCCGGTTTAAAGTCTTGGGCCGCCCGCGACACACGCACACTTCACCGTCCCCCCCACCTCTTCCGACGCAGTTGCCACGGTGCGCACATCGACTTTATGTCCGGGGTCTGGACTCTAAATTCCGGGGTTTTCACGCATCTTGTCCTGGTTTCCAAATTTTAGAGATGGCAACCCTACTCGCAGCTACTGCACGCGCTACATGTACGAGCTGAATTGATTGTCAAATTCTGAGTAAACGCGAGCGAATCCGTTGGTAAAAGCTCGTAATGAGGAAACTTAGTTAGTAGCAGTACAGGGAACTTCCACTCTGTGAAGGGGGTGTGCTGTAATCCACCACCCTTGCCCAGTGTGGGGAAGCTAGATGTAGTATTCAACTTTTTGTTTCTATACATTACAGTGGGCACACCGAAGGACTCTAATTTCCCCACGTTTTTTTACTACCGGTGACGACGTAAACACATCAAAAAAAGTTTGCGATCATTTTAAAAAAATGTTTTCTTTTTGTTACGGTAGATTATGTTTCTTCTTCTTTTTAGATTCTTTATTTAAAAATAATTTTAGAAAATAAAATCAATAAAATTGTACAATTGTTTTAACATAAATTTAAAAAAAATATTTATACAGCTCTAGTGATCACGAACTTTTTTGATGTACACACGCACGACCGGGCGCCGACTATGTCACTTGTCTCTTCAAGATTATACTTCATCATACAGTCCAAAAACAGTTTTCTTTCATCCCAGCACGATCTCATACAAATTTCTTTTAGGTTATGTAAAAAATAACATGGAAAAAAACTAGCATTGTGTTGTTAGTCCATTACAAAATATAACTTAATAGGTACCTACATTTTGTTGACATTTAAAGAGATTGTGGTCGACGAATTGAATAATAATTACATAAAGAGATTACTCTTTATTTTGTGGTAACTGATGAAATTGGGTCGATGTATTCAAAGAGATTAATCATAAAAACGTTGCACAGATATCGTTTAAATTAAATCAGAATTAATTGTAAATAAATGCTAGGTGTAAATGGACTCTTAAATAAATACATAAAACAAAATGGGAAATCATCAAATACTTCTACAACCCTACACGCCTACCGCTCCGACATTCCCCTTATAAAAAATTGCAGAAAAACAAAAAAAAAATAGGTAAATTATTCACATTTCTGCAACTCGTCTCACGATTAAGTCTCAAAATGGGAATAGTTTCAATCAGTAGCAAAAGTGTAAGTGTTAAATATCGTGACTGGACTCAGACTCGGACAAGTTAAGCAGAAAGGTAGACTCCCTGGTGAGCGACTAAGACCTCGTGTCGTGTGAAGTTACTTTAAGCCCTGCAGGTAGAAATAAGAGCCCCGCAGGACGGGGCTTCGTCGACTAAGACATACTTAATACATAATTATAATACTTGTATATTGAACGCACTTTTTTTTTCTTAATTGCTCCACTTTTTTGTTCAAAGTACGATTCTGCGATCTGGGACTACTGGCAATCGAATATTGACAGATTAGATTTGACATGTTACATGTGTGAAAATGATGTAGATATTTTTGGTGAAATGGTTTGAAATCAACATGCGAATACAGCGAATATTATATTCGTACCTCGCATGTCGGCACAAACTGAATTACCTAAAGGTCAACATGTATTTAGTACCCGTAGCACCTCATTGCTACGTGGATCCACTTTGTAGTTCAACAAATACTGTCCATCAACGTGTGTAGCATGCATTTCCATGTTCAATCAAGTTCATCTTAGTTTAACTTGAATGTCAACATGAAACCAGTGGAGCAAAGCAAGTTTCGCATCGCAGCTAGGCAAGCAAACTTCCATATTGTTGACAGACAACCCGGTTCATAGTTCGATGCATGGTTCTGTAACAAACGATTGAATTTCCTGTTTGACTACTGAATTCTGATTCAGAATTAGTACGTAATCTGGAACAAGAACAGAGGGGTGTTCAATTAACTCAAGAATTGTTTTAAAAATATCTTGTAATCGAGGATAACATCCTGCACCCGCCGCTGATGTTCGAATTCGTTAAAGATATGTAAAACATGACAAAAACAATACAATAAACAATAAAATAACAATGTTACATACACGTGCAAACTCAATACAAATACAAGCCTATCAACTCAATACAAGTCTATCGGATCACTTTCGCTTTTCTATGTGACTGGATTCAAACAATTCCAGACATTACAAATAAAAACGCTTCGGGTCACATTCGCCTCGCCTGTCTATTTGACAATAGCTTTAATGCTACTTAAAGTATACAACATGCGCAGACGAACTCGCGAGTGGACAACAACAGTACAATAACCAAATCCAACTGGAACTTAGTAAATGAACTTGATACTGAAATGTGTTGTAACTTTTACTAGTAAATACTATTAAGAAACAAGCACACTACATTTCAGTGTCGCACATAAATCGTTATTTCCTGGCACTGAAAATGCAAGCAAAGGTAACGAGTTGTCTATATGCTTACATTTTGATTTCTGCACTTCTATTTTTCTGCAAAAGGTACAAAACCTTGGTGAGATTGACTGGGTAACGAAAGTGGCTGAATAAGGTAAAGCCAGGATGACAGACATTTTCTTTGATGGAGACTAGAGATGTGACAACTGATCGGCCAAAAGCACCGACTAGAGTCCGCGCCACCACTCATGATTCACTCATGGCGTTAGTGTCTATTTCATCACATCAAGTTGTATACCACATGTTTTCCGCAGTTCATGAGTGGTGGCGCGGTCTCTAGTCAGCTGGGGTGATCTACAGGAAAATAAAACCGTGACCATAAAAGGTGAGCATTTTTTTGTGTACAGTACTCATCACAATTAGTGATTACTTTTACATAGCAGAGCGGTTAAGTTTGCGCACCCTAATGTCCAAAAATACTCAACCGACTTCAGTGAAATGTTGTGAACGAGTATTGTAAGTGGCGTTGCATATGTAAAGTAGAGTATGAGTTATAAAATACAACGTCAATCATGGTAGTATATTTAATAGCTGCTTCACCGCTTTCGTCTGAGCGCCTGTTTTACAGGCACGGCTTCCAATCAGCTGTGAGACCGAGAGAAAGTTCCGCGGTACACCTACATAATGTTCTCGGCTACCGGTTCATGCCAACTACAGATTAGAACCTCTCTATCAGAGGCCTTATCATGAGTTTTCAGTTATTCTGACGTAAAGTAAACTGGAACTTTGACATTTTCAAATTGACAATTTCAAGGAAAAAATTAGTTTGTTCTTCACACACCAGAAGCGCGCTGTACCCTTAGCACGAATTTTCAGTATTTGAGACGTAAAGTAAACTGGAACTTTGACAATTTCAAGTTGACATTTTTTAAGGAAAAAATTAGTTCCGGCTTCGCGCACCAAAGGCGCTGATCCATTTTTTCATACAAGAAACGCTGTAAATACTGTAAAGTAAAAGAGTGAAAATTCGTGCTAAGGGTACTGTTCCATTTTTCCATACAAGAAACGCTGTAAATACTGGAAAAACGCTGTAAAGAAAAATAGTGAAACTCTGGATGAGGGTATCGTTTATGATACGCGATATGGGTCTCTGATACGATGAAAATAATGATAGAACCTGATACGATGAAAATAGGATATGAAGTGAAACGATGAAATTAATTGTGATGGGCTTATGACTAGTTGCCAGGTCTTGTAGCCAACTTAGACTATCTCAAGCTTAGAGCAGTCCATGCAGCATCATCCAAAAATAAACCTTGTTTACTTGACGTTATTGTTATTGATTTGTATTACAGTTGCTAGAATATGTGAGAGCTATGATCAGATCTTAGCTTGTATTAGGCCTAATTTCGCTAGTTTCTTCATGTCCAAACGAATAATTTGTAGTTTCTGGCAAACGAGTTTTAGCCTCGGTCATTTTCCAAGATGGCCACGGCCAACAAATTTAAATTAAACCGACTTCAGACTTCCTTCACGTCTAAAAATTAAATTGCATCCCCTAAAAAATCAGCAATAATGAATAAAAAAAATAGACACTCGGTGTTTTAGCCTAATATGTATTACTAAAAACACAAATTACACACTGATTGACTGATTGTATTTTTCTTATTTAATCTAGTGTAATGATGAGCATCGTAATAATTCAGTGTTAACTCAACTATCAGCATTGTCTTCGTTAAAGTATGCATGCAAACAAATATGTGCATAAAAGAAAAAGTCGTACACATTTCAACGGCGCAGGAGTTTATCAACCGGTCGTCACACCTAATTCGCGAAGCAGGTAGTATTAACATATACCTACCTAATATGTATCACCTACATGTACGAGGATGTCCTGCAACTTCTAGTTAAATAACTATTAGGCAACTTATTTAGCTACAGTAAAGACTATTCCTTATTGCATCGCTTTAACTTGAACCCTTACGTTTTTTTAAGCTATTGCATAGCTTTTATCGAGGGTTCTAAGCCGCGTATTAGTCTAACGTCGTTTCAGTTCGGGAGACTTCGCAATCATAAAAACACCCGTCTTATAGACAATTTACTTTTTCTTACTGATTCTAAACGGCCAGCTACAAAAGGAGGTTCTCATAATGAAACCTACTTATAAAATTGTCCTGCAACAAAGCAAAGTGGAAGCGTGCTGGGCCCATAACCCGTTGAAAATTTTGACCCAGTTTAGAAGTGAGACCTGGGAATCCTGTATATAAAAGACCCACTTATATCTTCATTATAATTTATTTTTCTTTTTCACAGTAGTGCACCTCAAAAATTTTAAATAAATGATATTCTCGTTAAATACCTATTCGCGGTAGGCGCAAATTTTTTCTTTAAAAAAAAAAACGGCTATGCAATAGCTTTAACGCGGCTGTCTCCGAGTGCCACACGTATTTTTTTTTTTTGCATCTCGCAGGTCAGTCTAAACGAAATACAATGGTGTACCTTGAATCTAAGGCGCCATCTCCAGCTCCGAGCGAGAGAATCGCGGCGATTATTCCGCCAGCGACTCGCAACGGAATCGCCAAGCGCGCGCGACGACTCGCAACGGAATCTCAGTGTTTTGTTTCGCTACTGGTAGCTTGCTCGCCGCGCGTCCGCCGCCGCGCGCTCGCTGCGAGAGCGCGGCGATACGCCGACGATATGCGCGCTCATTGCCACTCGTCGCATCGCCGCGATAATATCGCCGTGTGGAGACGCGTTCATAGAGAGTATATGGAAATACGTGCCACGACGATGTTATCGCCGCGATTCTCTCGCTCGTTGAGATGGCGCCTTAGGCCTCCAGCTGGCAGTACTTCCTTTGTCCAGTGTTCGGTCTTTTCATAAAAAAGGTGGTCAAACATCTGTGATCACTAACTGAAATTGAGGGTTTTGTTTTTTTTTGTAGAGCGGTTCACAGATGTGGTCCTCTTCTAGGCACCCGATTTAGTTTTAAAAATGATCAGTAAATACGAGTACGTGTGTCGATGGTACATTCCTAAGCAATACACAAGACTATGTTTATGGTTCCACTTCCTCAAATATCTGGCTATCGAAAGCGCCTAGACCCTAGACTGAGCATTACTATGCGGTTCAAGTATAATAGATGGCTCCACATTTATGATGAATATAAAATCAATACATAGTATAAAACAATGTGTGCTAAGTATGCTTAGATCTTTAAAACTACGCAACGAATTTTGATGCGGTTTTTTAATAGATAGAGTGATTCAAGAGGAAGGTTTATCTATAAACAAAAATTCACCCGTGCGGAACCGAAACTGGTCGCTAATTCTAAATAAACACAAGCGAAGTAGCGAGAAAAAAACATGTTCTTAGTACATTTTGCGAAACCCGTGCTTCATTATTATCATTGTTTTATATCATCAATTAGAACTCCCGGAATATTTGATCCAATGTCATCAGTTGCAGGCACGCTACAGGTACACACATAATAATTATGAATACAACGTACGAGTATGTAGGTACGGCCTCATCGATTTTGTGGTCTGCCCTTCATTACCCGCCTAAAGATAGATGTTAGACATCGAATGCATGTCATGTGCTCGAATGTCATTGATGTTGTATCTATTTTTCTGTACCAATAGCTACCAGTAAATACTCAATACCTTTCTTTCGATACCAAGTACACACGCCAATTCTTTTTTTTTGTGGTAAAATCTTCAAATGAGTCAACCCAGGGTAGGACGGGAGGGACTGTCAGACTTGTACTGACTAAAATCCAGTGTCCTTCCATAGCCCTATACGTCCCGGGACCATGATAACTCTATAGTCCCGCGACCCCGGGACACACGGCTATACATCAAGCTTTGCAAATCAGTATAAGAATGTGCCGAAAGATCATACAAAGCAAGACCACGATAATCTGATTTTGTATACGAGTAGCTTAATTTGTAGCCAAGTAGGTATCGGTAAGTATTCGAATCGATACTTGGTATGAATCTTTTTATCTGTTTCGGACTGTATTAAGACAATAGATAGACTATGAAGAAGTAGCCTTAGTAAGTACAAAGTAGGAATCGATACTTTCCTATCGATAGGTACAGTCAGCATCGAAATTTGCTGACCACATTAGGATTTACAAAATCACAAAATCGCTGTACACCGTATTATTTCGTATTATTACGGTGTACGGCGATTTTAAAAATCTGAATGTGGTCAGCAACTTTTGATGCTGACTGTACGACGGCGTAATCGTTTCATTCCTAGGTGCACTGTGCACTTTTTGACAGTTATTTACATGTTATCTCGTATTGCTGCACCCTTTTTGTCGAAATACGATTAACCTCGTGACGTGAGGGTTCGCACTCATAATAATTTGTTACGGAATTCAGTCATGAAGCTAACGGGTCTTTTTTATCATAGTAAAATCATCAAACGAGTCCTCGGAGCAGAAAGGACTGTCAAACTCGTACTGACTAAAATCCACGGTGTTCCTTCAATATCCAATGTTCAAGGGTCACGGTAACCTCGTTAAAGCTATTGTCAAACAGACAGGGCGAAGCGAATGCGATCCGAATCTCCACTCCACTCCACTCCACTCCACTCCACTCCACTCCACTCCACTCCACTCCACTCCACTCCACTCCACTCCACTCCACTCCACTCCACTCCACTCCACTCCACTCCACTCCACTCCACTCCACTCCACTCCACTCCACTCCACTCCACTCCACTCCACCCCACTCCACTCCACTCCACTCCACTCCACTCCACTCCACTCCACTCCACTCCACTCCACTCCACTCCACTCCACTCCACCCCACTCCACTCCACTCCACTCCACTCCACTCCACTCCACTCCACTCCACTCCACTCCACTCCACTCCACTCCACTCCACTCCACTCCACTCCACTCCACTCCACTCCACTCCACTCCACTCCACTCCACTCCACTCCACTCCACTCCACTCCACTCCACTCCACTCCACTCCACTCCACTCCACTCCACTCCACTCCACTCCACTCCACTCCACTCCACTCCACTCCACTCCACTCCACTCCACTCCACTCCACTCCACTCCACTCCACTCCACTCCACTCCACTCCACTCCACTCCACTCCACTCCACTCCACTCCACTCCACTCCACTCCATTCCATGGTAATAAACACATTACCCTCCTTTGCTGACAGCTCCTTGTCGCCCCGTGACCCCGTCGCGTCGATCCGGGTTTCTCATCTCCGTTCCAACTTCAGAAATTGAAGCACAAGAACTTTTCTGAAACAAACAAGACTTTTTTTTTTTTTAGCGTGGTAAAATCATCAAATGAGTCCTCCAACCCCGGGCAGGGCGGGAGGGACTGTCAGACTTCTACTGACTAAAATCCACGGTGTCCTTCATAGCCTGTTATGTTCCGGGGTTACGGTAAGGGAATAATCCCGCGACCCCGGCAGGCTTTGGCCCTCTGAGAGGGGGGCCCCGTCATTATGCTGACGCTCTTTGAGGCGCGCGTGGGACACAACGCGCCGTCGACCCGGGCATGGTCCTTGGTCGGGCAGCGAGTTGCCCTTTACTCGCTGCCCGCATGCCCGCGCCTACGGTGGCCGGAGATCATCAAGCGACGTCCGTCGCCGTGGGCGCCTACCACTGCGGCTGGGGCGGAGGGAGGACGCTGTCCTCTCTCGCTCGCGGCCTGCCTCCTCCTTCACGAGCATTACTGCCTCGCAGAAGGAGCTGACCGCTTCCCACTCCGTCTCGCCCCGCAGCATGGCCGCAACCAATGCCGGGCGCGAGAGGTCTCCGCCTATCGCAGCCGTGAGGACACGTCGGTGCTCCGCCCAAGCTGGGCAGTCTTGCACCGTATGCTCCACCGTGTCCTCCGGGCGATCTTCGCAGTGGTGACACCCAGGCGTCTCCTCCTTTCGCATCAGACACAGGTACCTCCCGAAACTTCCGTGTCCGGTGAGGACCTGCGTCAAGCGGTAGGTCAGGACGCCATGACTTCTCTCCAGCCACTCCTCAAAGAGGGGTCTTACCGCCGCAATTGCGGCGTGCCCAACAAACAAGACTTAATCTGAAATACTCGATGCATTTTATTAGACACGTGGCAATCGACCTTACCCTTCTTTGACATTGAAGGAAGTTACTCAAAGGATTTAACTACTCCACTTATCAGATGGGTACAGACGGTTCACTGAACTTTGCTATGATCTGTAGGTAACTGAGATGAAGCAATTCGAATTTTAGAGGGTGTTAACTTTAATTTACATTGAAAGAATGCTCTTTTTTAAAGTTGCAGGCGTTACTGAGCGTAAGTTAAAGAACTTCGATGGATTAACAATTCTGCTTCAGCTAAACTATAGACATGTTGACAGCATCAATTAATCGCAAAAAATAGTGGGTCAGAAAGAGTTTTGAAAAAAAATGGTATATAAATTGGTCTTTTGTTGAATTAATACATTTTTACAAAGATAAAACGCATCAAAATTCGAGAGTGGGGGGGTTCGAGACGTCAGAAGCAAGTAAAACTGTAGGTACTCGCTTGTGACGTATTGGCAATTTCGAAAGTGTCGAATCGTCGCCAATTTTTGTTAACGTAACAAGAGAAAAAAAAATAAGTATATATGTCGCAGTGAGATAGATAAAGCCGTAATATAGTTATATGCCTAGGGATATAACTATATACCGTAACATAGTTATATTACTAGATTAAGTTTAGTGAAATAGCTTTCGGAGTGTGCGGCGCAGGCGGGGCGCGCGCAATGTTGACGGAGCACCGCTTCGCGGTGCTCCTACTTCTGGGTGGTTTAAAGAATCGTTTTGCCAGAAAATGTCTACGGAGCACCGCTTCGCGGTGCTCCTACTTCTAGGTGGTTTAAAAAAAAATAACCACGAAGGGGATGGCGGGGTCTTCCAGACCCCGCCATCCCCTTCTAACCTAACCTGTCCGAGTCGGGGTGCCCCGTGGTACGAAACGGGGACTGACAAATAAAAAATGTCGTAGAAACGATTGGGGGCACCCCGACTTTTTTTTTTTTAACCACCCAGAAGTAGGAGCGCGGCCGACTCACTGCGGCGCACACTCCGAAAGCTATTTCACTAAACTTAATCTAGTAATATAACTATGTTACGGTATATAATTATATCCCTAGGGATATAACTATATTACGGCTTTATCTATCTCACTGCGACATATATATATATATATATATATATATTTATATATTTATAATCAAACTGAAGGTGTAATTTGATTTTTTTCAGTCAAATAATAAATGAAAATATAATATATCAGTCATAAAGCAATGTATCAGTTCTTGTTGTCGCAGAAATGCTGATAATGGTGACGTACGTACGTATTTGAGTATATAGCAATTTTGTAAACTGAACCCCTATTGATGAACTATAACAAGACCTATGTTCAAGATTGAATGATTGGATAGCCATTCTTGATTGACCTTTCTTTTATTTATGAGAAAGAATGATTGTGTCACCATTGTTGATCATAATAATTATATTTTAAAACACTTCCGCTTCTTCAGTGATATAATATATTCTTGCCTTGCGTATACATTGCAAAAGTTCGAATGACTGTGATCTTCACATTTTAATCAAGAATTTGATTTGACGTCATTTTTGTTTTATACACATGTCATTTAGACTTCAACTAAAACTGGTTTTTTTTTTAAGAATATTTCTCAAAATTCTTGGCACAAAGTAATTCATTAAATCACATATACCGAAAACTCTAGAGGTGATCGTTTAAAACGACCGCAAACAGGTAAAACCGTTACACACGTCTCCATAAACAATATTAACAAGTTTCAAAATATGAACGAACAATGACAAACCTACGCATATTCCTAATCTCACGGACATGTCTTAAGAGGATTGTATAGCGGCTGCCTTTTCAAAAATTAGGTATTTAGAAAAACTCGTGCTGTCCCTATCGCTCGTTGAAAAACCCCCGATCGTGCGATAGAGAGCGTTGCAGCTCGCGACTGACTGTGAGTATTTTTTATATGAAATTTGTCTCTCGGGAGAAAACGTTTTTCACATACTAAATCACGTCCAATCTCTTAGATTTTAGTGTCAATCGTTTCAGCATATTATATTCTAGGTTTGTAGGTTTTGCTTTTTTTCTAAAACTTCTTTGTTTTTAAAATACAAAGGTTTTACTTCAATGAAGATTTTGTCATAAAAATAGTAACTTTTAGGCGCCTGTTACTTTCAAACTATTATAAATTTTGAAAAAAAGAAAACCTACAAACCTAGTTTTTTACAGTGTCAGAAGCATTCTAAAAAATCATTGAGATAGGATAACATTTAGGGGTAGGAAAACGTTTTCTCTTTTAGTATGGACGAGCGCTCGGTAGACGATAGTCTTAAACTCACAAACATACTTGTGCCACTTACAAAACTAACGTTTTTACTGCAAAACACCTCCCATAACACAACAGAAAACAATCTACCAAATTAGGTAAAATACAATAAATATTAATAAGAAACTACCACTTAATTGAGTCACTATTCCAAATTAACACAGTGCCGTTCGCTAACAGAAAATATAAGTGACATATCAACACGGTGTCATTGCTGGAATACGGACAGGCCGATTCGACCCACACGTTGACGTCATTGAGTCGAACCGGATTGAAACCACACTGCATTCAAATTTATAAAATAAGCTAAAATATACAACAGCTTCGCATTTATGGAATGCATTTGTGTTTGGCATGTTCATTAGCTAGTTGCTCTTTGAAGGATTGAGTTATAAAGGTAATTAAATCCCCACCATTTCTTTTAGTGTTTAAATCATCGTCAGGCAGTGGCGTGCCTGGATGTCAAAATTAGCTAGGGTAAATTCTACTCCAGAAATTATGAAGAAGTAACAAGTAGGTAAAGCAAACTTTAAGGATAAAGTTGTAGGTTATTATGATTAAGCTAAGTTTTAGGCTTATAATTAAAATATAATAATGATATTCCGATATTCATGTGACTGACAGTGTTGATAGATGGAGAGGAAAAGGAAGGTCGAAGCAAAGATGGATGTATTGTACGAAGAATGAAATTGTAAAATAGAAAGGAGTAAATGATGCCGTGACATCTAACAGAGGAGATTGAAAGAAGAAAACGTGTGGCGCCGACCCCAAGTTAAATGAGTTAGAGACGTTATAATAAAAATAACTAATACTATCTCAAAGATAATTTACAATGCTCTCCTCCGTAAGAAAAGTATCACAAAAATCGGACCAGAAACCTCGGAGTTACCGGCGTTGTCTAGATACCGATTATGTAGATACATTTTTAGATTTTTGTTGATTTAAAAACCGCTTGTCCGATTCCGATAAAATTTCCATGGGATCATTTGGAAAGTATACCTACCCTTTACAACAAAAAAGATTTTTTCAAATCGGTTGGTAAGCGGCGGGGTTATGCTCGAACAAACATAAAAAAATAGAAACATCCGGATTGAGAACCTCCTCCTTTTTGAGTCGGTTAAAAGGACTTGTCACGGTTACACCAAAATGAGCGCAAGATTCTTCATCCGTGAATGCTGTCATTGCATGCATCTAGGTTGCTGTCTGGTTCGACGCACTCTTGTTGACCTCCATGCCATGACCTGTAAGGAAATTAAAATGTTAATGGTCAAGGAAACGAGATAGATTATGAGTAGATTAACTTAGTCAGGTATTTTACTTACCGTCTCAAATTTCTAACATAACCAGTAAATAGCACTCAACTTTAATCGAGAAATATAAATAATTCTTCTATTCTTCTTTATTATCTTTCTGTACATTTTAATACACATACAATATTTTCTAGCAATGGTTTTACCTGATTCTTAAGCCCTAGCAGCCCTAACCTCTGGAACTCTGATGTTAATTTTATAAAAAAAAAGTTCCTCGTTCCTACACTAGAGGAGCTTTTTCAAAATTCCATACTTTTATAGTATGGAATTTTGAATTCCACAGTAATTAATTACTATGGAATTTTGAATTCCATAGTAATTAATTACAGTAATTACTACATGTACGCTGTAAACAAAATAAAGAAATCTTGATATAAGGCCTCAGGGTTAACTTTCTGAAGCAATCGTTGAAAATCTGTCTCTTTATTCCGTTATTTAAGGAATTGCATTATTATATGTTCTTGATCAGGCAGATTTTTAAACGTATTAAAAAAAAAAACAGAAGTTTCATTAACTTATATATCAAAGCAACATATGATATTTATAGTCATTTGATATGACAACGAGTCGCGACCATGCGCCCGCGTCGGCGAGGTCAACTGCTTTGTCGAGTTTACAGCCGCGGACACAGTTGTGACCCCTACTCGAATCAGAGCTCGTTTTATTATACCTTTATTACTTTATATTACTGTGTTCTCTAGAATATTCTTGTGATAAGAGATTATAGTAAGGGAAGTTATTCTGACGGCTTATTTGGACGTTATAGATCTAATCTGACTAGATGGGTTTAATCGTTCAGGGGCAAAATGCCCAATTCTCAAAATGTTCAAGTGACAAAATGACCAATTCTCATAATTACGAAGTCCCAAAATGTCCAACTCTCAAAATTTGCAGTTTTCGAGAATGTGGTAAATTGGATCAATTACTCATCAAAACGCTTTTTTAATA
This sequence comes from Agrotis clavis, assembly GCA_954870645.1. Lineage (NCBI taxonomy): Eukaryota > Metazoa > Arthropoda > Insecta > Lepidoptera > Noctuidae > Agrotis > Agrotis clavis. The sequence continues at coordinate 27,175,952 of OX940917.1, read as the reverse complement.
CTTCTGTAATTCTGTGTTCAGAGATAATTGAAGAAGTATTGAACAAGTTTTCAGTGTCTCCAGCACTTTTCCAAAAATTTAAGTAACTCTTAGGCCATGAGCAGATGACAGTCATGGTTTAAACCTAGACGAGACTGGCTTTGAAACATGAAGAAAGAATGGTTCAAGCGAAACGTTGCATATAGTACACCCAGTAATGCGTGAAGTTGGCCTAGCTATGAACCACGATGTACCTAACCTAATTCCTAATCTTTATTTTGAAAGCAAACTGCAAGTTTAATTCCACTTTTAATTTTAAAATTTTATATTATATTGATTATTATGTATTATGTACCTTTATTTAACTTCGTCAGTGGAAGCACTTTGCCGACGAAATGCTAGCCTTTAAACTTGTTAATTCCATTATTTGTGCACATTTATAAAGAAAGAAAAACTTTTTTGGTATCGATATAGTACATATATTATGTTACGGGTAATACCCGAAGTGCGGTTACACCTAGTTTTAACCGGCTTAAACTAGGTGTAACCGAGCACATGCGGTTATTTTTATTAAACCACCCAGAAGTAGGAGCCCTGCGAAGCGGGGCTCCGTCGATTTGCTCCTGTGAAGGAAGGATACATGTAGGTTTTACCGCACTTTGGGGTATTAGCCGTAACATATTATACATATCGGAAATTGCAAGCTGCACAACGTTCTTTTGTTCCCATAAATAAGTACGAACATACGGAGGAATCTTACTGTGCAATGAGAGTGAATATTACCCGGGACACTGCAAAAAATAGTATGGTTTTTCGCAAGGTGGCTATAGATATAGTTTATCATTAGGTCGACTTTTCATCCGGCTCGAAGGACCGCCAACAGCATGTGAAAGACTGAATGTTATCTGACATAGTAGAACTCATTATCCGCCTAGCTGTTTCCCAACCATGCTGGGGTCGGCTTCCTGTCGAATCAGCTGAATATCAATATTTTAAATGAAATTACTTATTTTTTTTTTTTAGAACTAATTTATTAAAGTAAAATCTAACATTATTATTATTATTCGTATCTTTACATATAATAAAATCGTAGAGCTGTCATTCCTGTACATTGAATATTTTTTTCTTTTTGTATTTTTTTTTTTGAGATAAGGGATCGATTCTGATGCCAAATCAACTTTTTTTTTCGAATTTTTTTTTTTTTTTTTTTGATTTGATCTATTTCCTAAACCACTGTAAAGTTGTCGATGAAATTTTCCTCAAATATTTCTAATAATATGCTTCTGTTAATAGGCTATGTATCATTACGCCTGGATTTATCCCTGGGAGATAATCATCATCATCATCATCATCCACAGCCCGTCTTCACCCACTGCTGGGTATAGGCCTCTCTTTGCTTGTGCCAAGCTCCACGGTCTTGCGCCAGCCTCATCCAGGACACTCCCGCAATGCCAACAATGTCGTCCGCCCATCTCGCCGCCGGACGACCAACACTCCTTTTTCCTTTTCTTGGACGCCACTCTGTCACAGCTTTACTCCACCTGCCGTCACCGCGCCTTGCCAGGTGTCCTGCCCAACTCCATTTGAGTTCCATAACTCGGTTACCAATATCGAATACATTTGTTCGTTTCCGGATTTCGACGTTTGGAACTCAGTCTATTAATTTTATGCCGAGCATGGAACGCTCCATGGCTCTCTGTGCTACTCTGAGTCTGTACACAGCCTCCTGTGAGAGCGTCCACGTCTCAGCACCGTACGTCATGGTTGGCAGAACACACTGATTATAGAGACGGGTCTTCAGGCATTGTGGAATTTTGGCTGATTTCAGGATGTCGTCCAATTTGCTGAATGCAGCCCACCCTAGCTGAATTCTTTTCGAAATCTCCGCTGTTTGGAGTTCCTTGCCAAAGGAAAGAATATGGCCAAGATAGACATAACGGTCAACCTTCTCCAACCTTTCACTTCCGACCTTGACAGAAGGATTTGAATTGCTTGAGAAGTTTGCCATAATCTTCGTCTTCGCCATATTCATCCTAAGTCCTACTTCAAAAGAGGCATTGTAGAGATTTTGAAGCATCTTCTGGAGATCCTCGAAGTTTTCAGAAAAAACCACTAGGTCATCTGCAAATCTTAAGTGATGTTAACACCGCAGTAGTCCCAATCTAAGGTTTTAATGACGTCTTCAAGAACTGCTGTGAAGAGTTTCGGTGAAATGGTGTCGCCCTGTCTCACTCCCCGCTTGATTGGTACGGGTTTGGATAGGGTGTGCATGCGAACTTGCAGAGTGGCCATCGTGTACAGTTCCCGCAGCACATCCACGTAACGGGAATCGATGTGGCAGCGATGGAGAGCGTGGAACACAGCCCAATGTTCGACACTGTCAAAAGCCTTTTCGTAATCGACGAAAGCCATGCACAGGGGTCGGTTTGTATAAGCAATTTTGAATTTTGTTGTTTTTAAATGTTTATTTGGAGTTGGAAGCTAAACTAGGAAAACTACTAACTAAAAATAGGATATGTATAATTACGCTATTCTCCTTGGGGGATTAGCAATGTTATAATATGTTGATTTTCAGTCATTGTTGACATTTGTACATATAAGAACCGCTATTTGAAAACTACTGTCAGTGTACTAGCCAGTCTGGTTGGTAACCTGCTTGAGTTTCGTGCAATGGGTCTCAGGATCGAATCTTGCAATTTTCTTTTTCACTTTTTGTGTTTCTTTTTTTTGTTTTTATTTATTTTGTCCTAAGAGTTTCAAATAATAAAAAAAAAATTGTGCATACTTTTACTTCAATTTTATTCGCAATTTTAATTCATTACTATTTTTTTTTCAATAGTTCTCTAGGATATAAATCTACACTGATTTTAAATTGTAGGTAGTAATTTGTTTTTTTTTTTTAAACTGTCTTTGTTTCGAGGTGTAGGAATTTGAAAGATTCGAAAACAATCAGTGTTTCTATTATTTTGTGTTTATTTATGTTTTGAATTGGTGCTCAAACCAGTGCATAGATTCTGTTTGAAACGACTAGAAGTTGTACTCATCGAGTCAAATAATTAGTTATTTTTTAGGTATGGTAAAGGGAGAAGAGCAATGCTATCGTACGTTCAATTTGCAGCGATACTGTAAATCGACCAAAAAATATGGTCTAATGTTTAAGACAAACACGGATCTTTGAAATTAATGTCGCTCAAATAAGGATGTTTCCTATGCAAACTATGTACCTAGGTATAACATTAATGATCTAAACTAATAATAAAAATGCAAGTATGTTTGTTTTTTTACCTTTTCACGCATTACTACCTACTGAATCGATCGTCCCAAAATTTAGCATATACGTTGTCAGTAGTATAGACACGGATATAGGGTATCTTTCATCCCGAATAACAGAAGAGAGCTGTTGCCGAGAAAACAATTACGTTCATATTCCAGATGGCGCCACTTACACGATCCGTATTGTTTCTCAAATTCTAAATTAACGCAAGCGAAGCCGCGGGCAAACACTCGTTTTAAATAAAAGTAAAAATATGTCTGTATACAAGCGAATGACTAGTAATATGAGGAAAAGATTTAATAACATTTTTTTTAGTTTAATTTGAAACACAGGAATTTTTCCAGTGGTGTTTGTTGTGTTCCGACCTTTTTAATACACCGCCCCTAAATTGTACCTTTATCCTCCTTTACCTTCACTTACAAAACACGTTGTAAAAGACATCGACGCGCGAATTGTTACAACGAATCCTAACCTAAACATTAAATTTTATCGCAGTGTGGTGAACACAGTCAGTCAGTTGACACCTACAATACATTCATTATACACCGTGACTTTGTAGTCGTCTTACAAAAGCAGCCCAGTTCATGTATCCAATGACTATAACACGTTTATAATAAAAAAAAGGTTGCACTCCAGGAGTGCCGGTAGAAGTGAAAACTTTTTTGTTACTATGTTTTATTTTTAATTTGAATGACGTCTTACTCATTTTCGATCAGGGTCACGTGACCCTGACGGTCACGTGACCCTGACGGTCACGTGACCCTGACGCGAGTTTTGAATTTTTTACCCATTACAGAAAAAGTGTACAACGCCGCTAAAGAAGTTTTCACTTCAAAAAAATAGGTATTTAAGAGATTTGAAAGATACAATAATAAAATTTTAATTCGTTATTATGACGCAAGGCGTAGTTAGAAACACCCTTGTCTCATAGAAAATGGAGATGGAATGATCTGCCCGACTATTGCGCTGGGTAGGTATACTCTACAGCTTGATACGTAAACATTTTATCAGGGTGTTTCATATTTCTAATGTACCTATTTATTATAAACTAGCTGTGCCCGCGACTTCGTTCGCGTGGATGTCGGAATTTAACAATGTATTTTTTTGTGCGAAGCGCTTAATTCTCGCCAGTTTTTTTATAAATCATATCGTTTTCATATAAACCCTATATTTAGAATTTATTTAGATTTTTCAAGAACATTTGACGTGTTTGTAATAAACGTCCTCTGTCGATCAAAGGCAGTACTATTCAATTGCTACTGGATTAGAGCACCCATTCCATCTCATTCCATCCCATTCCATCCCACTCCATCCTACTCCATCCCACTCCATCCGACTCCATACATCCCACTACATCCCACTCCATCCCACTCCATCCCACTCCATCCCACCCCATCCCACTCCATCTCACTCCATCCCACTCCATCCCGCTCTATTCCACTCCATCCCACTCCATCCCTCTCCATCCCATTCCATACCACTCCATCCTTTTTTTTTTTCTTTTTTTTTTTTTAACGTGTGGAAATCCTCATGGACTTCCTCCGCCTGGGGAAGACGGAGGGGCATGTCAGACTCGACTGACTAAAACCACACGGTGTCCTCTACTGCCTTAAGCCGGGGGTGCGGGGCCACTTGCGCAATCACCGCTCCCCGGCAGGCCTTGACCCGACTACATCGCCGGGTCCCTCTCCTCGGTGCGGCCGCAGAGAACGGCCGCACCTCTCTTCGAGTGGCGACGAAGGACACGTCGCCGCCAACTCGGGCCTGTATCTGGTCGGGCGGCTGACTTCCCCAAGTCAGCCGCCCGCAGGCTACCACTCATGGAGGACGCAGATCGGTTTGCGCCCGTCGGCGCCCGGTGCGTCTGCTGCGGGAGCTGAGAGGGACAGATAATCTCTCCCTCTCCCTCTCCGATACCACTCCATCCTACTCCATCTCACTCCAACCCACTCCATCCCACTTCATCCCACTCCATCCCACTCCATCCTACTCCATCCCTCTCCATCCTACTCCATACTACTCCATCCCACTTCATCCCACTCCATCCCACTCCATCCTACTCCATCCCACTCCATCCAACTCCATACCACTCCATCCCACTTCATCCCACTCCATCCCACTCCATCCCATTCCATCCCACTCCATCCCACTCCATCCCACTCCATCCCTCTACATCCCACTCCATCCCACTCCATCCCAACCCATCCCACTCCATCTCACTCCATCCCACTCCATCCCGCTCTATGCCACTCCATCCCACTCCATCCCTCTCCATCCCATTCCATACCACTCCATCCCACTCCATCCTACTCCGTCCCACTTCATCCCACTCCATCCCACTCCATCCCACTCCATCCAACTCCATCTCACTCCAAACCACTCCATCCCACTCCACCCCACTCCATCCCACTCCATCTCACTCCATCCTACTCCATCCCTCTCCATCCTACTCCATACCACTCCATCCCACTCCATCCCACTCCATCCTACTCCATCCCACTCCATCCCACTCCATCCCACTCCATCCTACTCCATCCTACTCCATCCCACTCCATCCCACTCCATCCCACTCCATCCGCTTCCATCCCATTCCATCCCTTTCTAGTGTGAGTCAAATAAAAACCTTTTCTTTCTTTCTTTCTTTCTTTCCATTCCATCCCACTCTATTCCATTCCACTCTACTCTACTCTACTCTACTCCACTCCACTCCACTCCAAACCACTCCACTCCAGTCCACACCATATTTGAATAGGTATGTTGTTTTTCTATTCCAAGCTAGATCGCGCTACTGAACTGCGAGCTACGTGTCTCGGTGTAAACTGACCGCAATTTTACTTCTGGAACACTTTAAATTCAAATATCTTTTGATAGACTGATCCGATTTCAATGAAACAAAAACTAAATGTTACTTCAAGTTACGGTCAGTCGTTATGTATTTAAGTTATCTACATAGCTTTCGTACATTTTACGTGATGCCCGAACAAATAAACATACAAACAGACATACAGACAAACAGACAAAAATTCTAAAAATGCTAGAAATTAGTTCTATTGGTTGTCCTTAAACACGCTGGCTATATTTTTTTAGCTTTTTTTTAATGTACAAAAATTATTTTTCTACAGTTTTATTATATGTATAGATAAAAAATAATTATTCTTGACGATTTAAAAAAAAAGCTCGCCTAGAGGTATTTTAGGTCGGATACATTAAGTGGACCACTTTTGTAAGACGACTAAAAAGTCACGGTATATATGATCTTCCTAGCCTTTTCCCAGCTATGTTGGTGCCGGCTCCCAGTCGAACTGGACTCAGCTGAATATCAGAATTTTCTTAGGGCGACTGCCTGATCTGACCTCCACAACCCAATAACTGGGTAATACGATAAATCGTGGTAAAACCGGCTGTCAGATGTTGACGCTTGACTCATAAGGGCAAAGAAAGAACTATAAACACTGCGCTTCATAACACGTTGGCAAAGCTTGAGTTTGTACCATCCATAATTATAACACCTGCGTCTATTGCACTGTAAAGCTGTTGCTTGTCAAACAGGCAGGCGTGGCGAACGCGAAGCGAGGCGTTTTTGTTTGTAATGTATGGAATTGTTTGAAGCCAGTCACATAGACTATCGGATCGCTTTCGCTTTTCCATGTGACTGGATTCAAACAATTCCATACATTACAAATAAAAACGCTTCGGATCGCATTCGCTTCGCCTGTCTGTTTGACAATAGCTTAAGCGCCTTATGCAATACCTGACGTTTCATTAACCTGTCGACCATCATTTTATCTTTCTAGAGCAAATTGAAATGCAATATCAACGATCGCTAATCGCCTACACAAAAATGATTTAAATACTGCTCAAGATTAAAGCATATCGTCCAAGGTTCTAAGGCCCATATAAAGTGCGGGCGGGTGTCCATTGTTCATAGTAAAAGGTCCGTTTCTAAACAAATCGTTATAGGGCAAAGGCCTGCGCCCACTTGCGAAATAAACAAGTATGAACGTGAACGTAAGATTTGTTGGCAAATGTTTTAGAAGACCGCACCTTATCGTACAGATTTTGCACACGGACCACAGAATGACATAGGTTGAACAGTTAAAAAGTTGATTCGCTCGCTCGCTGGCTCGAGCTTCAATCACCTTTTCTTTAAAAACTTGGAGCAGCGATGGCGAAATAGAAGGTTTCTTATTTCCTTCAGTATAGTTCAAACTTCATTTATATTAAAATCCATTATAACACTTATCTCGATTATTGAAGTTCATAATCAGAATGGTCACCATATCGTAGGTATTCAAGGCCTGTGAAAAAATTCTAAACTACAAATCTGGTTTCAAGACACTACGCAGTCGAGTTTGATGTTTTCTTTGTAGGTAGAAAAGTTTTAGCTAATAATGACCATTCTGAGGAAATATCAGATTTTTATTATTGGTATTAACGCCAGACTAAGCTGGTTTTTTTCTGTTACCACAGCAAAAACATCATAATTCATTGAAATATTGTTAGGGCCCGCTCAGACAAATCTTTGACTGACAAAAAATCACTCTGTTCCTACAATTTTCCCTTTGCGTTCCAGGGCCGCAGCAAACTTTTAAAACATTGCCAGAAAAACCTGTTCCCTCGGGCTGACATCTATGTAAACTCTTCCAGTTTACATAGATGTCAGCCCGAGGGAACAGCTCGATTCTTATTCTTATGAATCGCTTGATTAATATCGCTCGCTTTTCTTGCAAGCGATATTAATCAAGCGATTCATAAGAATAACGTTCATTTTCGACCATTACTAACGTCAGTCGAATTCTCCACAAACATCTTATAGTACTATCAAAACTATGTTCAATTACCCACTCCGGTCAGCCAATGTACACGCGGCTACACAAGTTATACAAAACCAATTTATCGTGGACTTGCTTTGTATGATGAGATTTATACTCGTATGAGATCAGATTATACTGGTTTTGCGTATCTTGAAGTGTAGAAGAGTACTAAAACTATCGGTTACATGGTAACCTCAATTGTACCGCGAGGCCACCATAGCAATTTCGTAGAATGTTTTCTAATCATTTTTTTTTCCATTCCGCAGGTGTATATTGAGAATAGACCGCTATGTAGCATCAATTACAGTTGACCGATGCGAATTAGTCAGGTTCTTGAGTTTTTTTAAATGCCTTTTGTGGTCAACAACAGCAAATATTTTGATTTTTAGTCTGTTTGAAGTCTTGGTTTGCAAGTAGGGCATAAGGTTTTGATTGCAAAATACACCTGTAACAGAGTAGGTATCCTCCTCCGTCGATTTGATCTCTTTTCATCTGGATCATTATTGATTTCAACAATTTCAATGTTCATATTTCGAATGTCATTCTGTCATTTGTGTCATCTTCAACTCATTTCTGAGGCATCGTTCGAGAGCGACTAATTACGATTGCTCATGGCGCACCTGATCAGTGGACTCTGTGTTTTTAAAATGTTCTGCTATCGGATATTTTTATTCATTTCAGTCTCTATTACGTTTGCCAAGAACGTAGTAATTAATTTTATTTTTCAACTTTTATAGTATCAGATTAATCCTGAACTGTCCCTTTAGCTTCTTTATCTGGATGATTGATTTTGGCAGGATTCGTCATTAAGGTTATTTAATAAACTGAACTAAAGGGAAGTCAATAGTGAAAGATATTTATTGAATTTGCAAAGCATCGAAGCAGGCCATCTAAATTATCAAGTAGGTTTATTTGACTTCAAAACCAGAAAGGAAAATGAATTAATGACCAATATGTCCAACTTATTTAAATATCACCCACAAAACAGTCAGACAGGTTCCTAAAAAGCGTTTGGAACCAGTTTCTAAACGGCAACCTTAACATTTACATTGGTTTCACTTATCGAAAAAAGTGCGGCAAAAAGTGCGATTAATTTTATTAAGTCTGAAGAGGTTGCGACATCGCACAGTCGCATTGCGAAAGATAAATCGGCGCCGGCGCAACTCTAATGGTGGCTTGTCACGAGTTCACGACCAGTGCGTTGTTTTAAAAATAGTTTAAATAATAAAGCTACATTTAAACTTAATTGATGAACGTGATGATGTAAAAAAGGTTATGTCAAGAAGTTCTTACTTCAAGGTTCTACTTATGGAGAGGTCGATGACCCGTATACCTCAGCCTAGCAGTGTATCTCTTTGGGCTCCAACTAAGTGACTACTATCAGTGCAAAAGTTAAAAAAAAAAAACTATTGAATTAAAATGAAAAATTAAATCGATCTTGGTAAAAATATTTGTAGAAAAAATTAAAAAAATTTGGAAGCGATTTCCACCTTGTCTATGCTTGAGGTAAAGAATTGCACTTATTTGATTGCCAGATGATGGCAAGACAACGGTCCCAGAGACCATTACCGAAATTGCGCAGGCCTATTTTTACAAAACATTCTAATAAATACCAAAAGACAGAACTTGTTTTCTGTTTTAAAATAAAACAGGTTATTAACAACTTACCTACTTCTTGGTATTGCCTTTAATTAAACCTGATCTGATTTGGTTAACTAAATCAGTTGTGGAAAATTACATTCAAGAAAATCTGATCACAATGTGGCTTCTTTGATAAATCCATCGTCGTCTTTCATAAGTCAGTTGGAAAAAGTGCCCTCTAGGGCTCTAGTAACCAAGAATGAATAAAATTCCCTTGATTTTATCCTACTTCAGGGGCATACTCTCTTAGTCCATCAACGAAAATACGGGTACACTCAAAAGTTTCGTGTTACTATCGTACGGGACTAAAGTAACCCGAAACTTTTGAGTGAACCCTACTCCCTAGTTCTGAATTCATAAGTTCTGACAAAACATCCGGAGTTGGGACAAATGTCAATTTTTAGTTCGCATCACAACCTAATCTTATGTCCGTACCTAAGTGATATAAGAAACGCCCGAAATGTTCGCAGTAGTACCCCAGATTCCAGCTATTCCCTGCTTGAAAGAAAATTACTTTCTCATCATAACTATCAGTCAAAGCTTACCAACCAGTACCCTTAGCACGAATTTTCAGTAGGTATTTGAGACGTAAAGTAAACTGGAACTTTGACAATTTCAAACTGACAATTTTCAATGAAAAATTTAGTTCCTTCTCCGCACACCAGAGGCGCTGTTCCGTTTTTTCATACAAAAACGCTGTAAATACTGGAAAGATGCTGTAAAGTAAAAGAGTGAAAATTCGTGCTAAGGGTACAGGGCTTACAATTCAAAAGGAAAATCAATTTCAGCCTCGCAACGCGGAAGCTGCACAAGCAAAAACGTGCCACGGGGATAACCCGGTCATTTCAAACACTCCACGTTCCACATTTCTTCTCCGTACCCGGGCATACCGTGTCTAACAAACACATGTTTCTTCTCTTAACAGCATAACAATTAAAAGATTAATTATACAAAACGCATCTGCCGCCAACACAAAAATTCCAGCGGATGAGTCGATAGTTGTGATATATCTTAATGAGAAAGAAATAAAATTGAATTTTGGCTGGCAAACAAGATTTGCTTCAACTTGAACTTGAAAATAGTTATGTAAAGTTGTAGATAATGTGCTGTCATTGGGTGGGTAGGCGACGGTTATATTGAACAAGTACATACCAAGAGTATTTCGAGTTCGCTGATTGTCTTTTGTTCACAACATAATTTAATAATGATAATGAAACACGGCTGAATATTAAGAACGGTCGGGAGAGAAATTAACCACAGCTTAACTGTGTCAACTAGCCAGTTTTGGTAATACAGTAGGGCCTCGTTAATCCGGACTCCCGCTTGTTCGGTGATCGCTGTAATCCAGCCGGGAAAAACGGTGACAGGTACCCTATCATTGCTCAGAAGTTTGGTTTAAGCAGGTCACCTGTATGCGACATAAAGAAAAACAAAATCTTGAAGTTTTTTATCTAACGGAACGTGGTTCCCGGTTTACCAAAAACATTTAATTAAAGAAAAACTAAAAGAAGTCGGTAAAAATGATTAAAGAAACTAAGCTAAATAACTAACATGTGTTTTATTACTATTAAATATGACATACTATAATCCGGACACCTCGACAATCCGCAAGGGGTCTTGTTTTTGCCTCTCCGGATTATCGAGGTCCTACTGTACTCATTTACATTCTATACTGATATTATAAGGCTGAAGATTTTGATTAGCTAAGGTTGATCTTAAGAACTACTAGTTCGAATTGTGAAATACATAGGATGATGAAACAGGATTTTTGTATGGATAGAACATTTATCGAGGAAAGCTAAAAGCTATAAATCATCACACTACGACCAATAGAAGCTGACCGGTGGAGGTAAAACCACGGAAATCATAAAGGTATAAAAAATATACTTGCCTCAATGTTAAAACATTTTCTTTTAATCTTAGGGAAATATTTTTTGTACTCTCGCATGTTCTCTTGTATTACTAATAAGCTCTGCATCGTAATTAAGGTCTCGACGATAACATTTTCAATTTATTATTTACTAACAAGCAAAGCACCAACTTTCTAAGAGTTTTAATTTATTAGAAAATCTAGTTTCTCTTTAAATTTAATGTAGAAAGTACTGATCTATTACAAGGAAAACCAAACTTTCAGACCTAAATTATCCTTTTGCGAAAACCCATCATCTGAAATTAAAAGATTTTTTTTAAATACGAAAGCTTGATTACGGAGTCTCACATTTCTTATTGTTTTTCATATCTGGGGAAACATTTTTTATTTTTTATAATTGGAACCCGTAGCCCGCTTTTATTGCAGCCCGCAAAGAATGAACTTTCAGATCATGAAAAACAATATTGACTAGGGCTAACTTTAAAACTATGAGGAGTTTGTTTCGAATCCTTTACCTTTAAAATCCTAACTAATATTATTTCTAGGGATAACAAATAAAAGAGAAAAGTATGGGAAAATAACTGGATTTTTTCCTGCTTGCGGGTGGCGTTATGAATACCGCTCAATCAAGAGTTTTAAAAACTGTTCAGTGTCCTAGCTGTTCTATGGAATGTAGTTCGATTCTGGGGGTCTACCTTCTGAGTCCGTCAAGAAATATACGGGCCCGTACGAAAGGAACACGAGTTATTTGATTGAACCCTACTACTTAATATTTCGAATCCACTCATGTTGTCACTAATTTTTAGTTCGTAACCCTTAACTAATATTATGTCCATTAGTGATAAGGTGTAAACGCCCGTAACGTCGTCGTGGCGAGCGTGTTTTGTTTTTCATCTACTCGTAGATAGATAACCGCACGTTTTATGTCATGGCTCGGTACGTGCTTCGCTACTTTGACAGCAAAATACCAATTAACAAAATGAAATTACGGGTTTCGTGCTTAGATAGATAGATTAGATACCCTGGCCATCATCATCACCTGGTCATCATCTACCTACCCTTTTCCCATTTTATTTAGGGTTGGCGCAACATGTTTTCTTCTTCCATTCTCCCCTACCAGACGTCACCGTATTATTTACTCCTTTTTCTTCCATATCATTCCTTAGACAATCCATCCATCTTTTCAAAGAAAAGATGGATGGATTGTCTTTCTTCCTCTTCCTCTCCATTCATCAACATACTACCCTAGTACGATATAAAAATACGTAACGAATTTTTGCAAAAAGAAACCTACCAGTTTTTCAACGTATGCAAATGTTATCATTAACTAAATTAAGTGCTAAACGTCCTTCTGTTAAGTTAACTGCTGCCAAAACAGAATGTCCATTCAACAGTGTTAGGCCGTGGGAGAAAAATCAAGGTTAGATGAAATTGGTACTACCGCAGTCGCTATAACCGGTGGCGTTTGTTACGTTACGACATTCCAATTGCGGCAATGGTCAAAGTTAAGGAGCCGGCAATTTAATAATAAATAGACAAGGAATATGTTTTTTTTTAAATCTTCTTTTGTCCCAAGTGTCGACGATGTGTTTCAGAAGAACATTATAGACGGATACTTTTAACCTCCTTTTTAATATGTGGTAAAATCCTCATAATAATATTCATGAATCCCCAGGGTGAAACTGAAAGCTTCGCAGAAGGTGCGTTAGAGGTTAAAGTTAAGTTTCGCGGGACTGTCTCATTAGGTAACAGTGACCCTGGAACGTAAAGGGCTTTTGAAGGAACACCGTGGATTTTAGTGAAAACAAGTCTCACAGTCCCTCTCGTCCCGACCTGGGTGGGAGGAGATTTTTTGATGATTTCGCGACGATAATAAAACTCCTAACGCAAAAAGAGGGCTGTATAATTTTGATCGCTGCCTGTGTGTCCGCCTCTGGCACCAAAGCTATAAAATTAAATAGGCTTACCGATTTGAGTAATTTGTCTTATTTAAAAGCAGGTTTTCTAGCCATCGTTGGAAAATTTGATGTAGAACCAGCGTTCTTATATGTGTTTTATCAAAATCGGTTCAGTATTTTCAAGGTGAACTGCTCTGTTGTTTTGCGTTGGAGGTTTTTGTTATTTGTTAATTTATTCGTGAGATAATAAATGAGTTATACGTATATTCTAGATAAACTAAATGATTAAGTCACAAAACTAGCATAACCAGACTTTTTTTATTATATTCTCATCAGTCCCACAGTTAGACTACAGAAATCCCGAACCATTAAGTTGACCTCTTTCGAGACAGAAGTCATTGAAGTCACTGATTGACAGAGATTTAAAGAAATTGAAAACGTGATGTTTGAAATATCTCCCTAAGTATCAATAAATTGCAAATTAATTTAGTCCATCAGGAGTTTTCAAAAATAATGGATACGTATTTTTCTTTTGTTGAATTAATGCATATTTTCAAAGATTTAACACACCAAAATTCGAGAGTGGGGGGCTTGTGACGTCACGTAAAGGCTGTACCTACTTACCTGTGACGTATTGGCAATTTTTAAAGCGTCGTATCTTCGTCAATTCTAGTTTTATGTAAAAAAAAAATAAGTGTCAAATATTTTTTGATAATCTTACTCACGGAGTAATAAGATTTTTTTAGCCAAATACCAAAAACCCTATTTCTTTGAAAAGAAACCTGACGTCACTATTTATTTATCTACATGCAACTTCGCATGTTCTAAATTCTAATTATACCTAAAGTCAAATGTAATTCTGAATGCTATCAATAATTCAAGAAAGTTTCACCCTCGCCGCCTATCCAACGTCTGTAGCTAATACAATATGGACGTTTGAAAAGACCTTCACATTTAAAACTAGATTTTGAAGTAAATGTTAGGTCTTACACGTGTCTTGATTGGACCTATAATACCTTTTTAAAATCAATAATTTATTCTATTTGCATAATATAAGCAGATCCGTCGAGCTGCGTTTGTCCTTATAAAACGAACAAGGCTGACTTTTTGTATGCAGCAAATCTTCAATGTCTTTTTTCTATCAACTAAAAACAAAGGAATTTAAACTATGGTCCCAAACCATGACTCAGTAATGGAAGTAACGCATGTACCAAAGCATAGCAGACATGCTGATTAATTTTGCAGATTGCAATCAACCATCATAGCTGGTCTTTGAACTCCCACATTATCTCAAGCCGCATGGTTTTAGTTATTTTGGGCCTGCAAACAATTTTGTGGTTCGAGTCATGGAGGACTGGATATTACTTTTGCAATAAACAATTTTAAGGAGATTTACAAACACAGTATGATAAACAGTGTCGGATTTACAGTTCTATCCGCTCTAGGCCCACACCATGTGCCGCCCCTTTCTCACCAACCATGGATCGCAGAGACTTTATTAATATATATATTATTACTAATGAATTTATATTTTAGCCACTTTAAACTGATTTCGATTAAATTGGTTAATGTTAACTGAAAGCTGCTTTCTGCTAGTTTATAATATTTTCCGTGGTTACGAGGTTTGGACATTTAAAGAAAACATTAGTGATTTAGAAAACTTTACATTTCAGTTATTTATTGTTGATATTGTAATCTTCAATGATTTTTTGACACGATTTGCCGCCCTAGGCCCGGGCATACTGGGTCGTAGGGCAAATCCACCACTAATAAAACTTGTAATTAATCTGTAGAATGTATGTCGTTGAAAAGCGTACAAAATTCCGTTATCTACAAGAATGAGTTAACAACAAGTTGCTGGATTTGACCACAAAATATTTTTACGATGAGGTAATAAACTAACGCAATGTTACCAGAACACCAAGAAATGTACTGTAATCCTGTATCAAAGTTTTTTATTGTACATTTTTTGAAGAAATTTTAGAACACGGAACGTAGGAATATACTAACCTACCTGTTTTCTATTGCACCTTCTAGAATATTTTCAACCTATCTTTCAAACCTTGTCATAGGAGCTTAAGGACTTAGAGTTCCGTAACCAAAGGGTAAAACGAGTCCCTATAACTAAGACTTCACTGTCTGTCCGTCTGTGTATCCGTCTGTCGCCATCTCGTGAACCGTGACAGTTAGTCAAAATTTTCACAGTTGATGTAGGTATATCGGTTGCCGCTATAAAAAAAATAAAGGGGCTCCATTACAAGACATAATTATTTTGCCGTTTTATAAAATCGACTTGAACTTGTTTTCGTAATGTTTCCAGAAAAAATATCTGCGACATCATCACGGGTAGCTTGTCTCTTGAAATACATCGAGGTCTGCCTGCGACGTAAGGACCTGCGGTTCATCTGTCTCTCCATCCACTTGACATGCATCTTCTTGTAACAATAGCAGATAGCATAGCATGCCGCAGCCAGTAGGACGATTGTGATCAGGGTGAGGAGGATATTTGACGTGCTGATGCTGGAGTAGCCTTGCTCGGTAGTCGCACCATTTTTCCCATTACCAGCAGCCGTCTGCGCGATAATTGTCTCTTCTTTCATTTGAGTAGATTGGCACATGATGTTTACATATAATCACTAATACTTTAAACTCAAAATTGTTTTTAATTATTTTTCTAATTTCACTCGCGCTGTGACCTTGAATGGCAGGCTCGCCATGAAGTGTCGTGGTAAATGAAAGACATTGGCTCTCGATGAAGTCTCGCTTTAATGTGTCTTTACCTATATTAATCGTACATGATCTTAGCCTATTGCTTACTTAGCTAATCCTAAATAAGGTCTGATTACACACACATACATAATAATACTAATGGTACTTGCTTACACACACTACACAATCAAATCGCTTAGTTACCATCACTTGTACCAATCAGAATTAGCGACCTCATTCCTAAATTCCCATGCTTAGTTCGCGAAGGTCTAAGTACCTCGAATTAGAAGTACAAACCAATTGTTACAATTGAAGTTTGGTAGGCGTAGCAACCATTTATTTTTATGTTTGCCGCGTGATGGCGTGACCGCGTGATCCCTAGATGAGACCCAAACCTAATTCCTTGTCTGGTTGATGAACTTATTATTCTTGGGCTAGGATTTTTGCAGAGAGGTTTTAATTGATGTGTGATTTATTCTTGTCTCATGTAAACAAGTGTGAGTTTATGTCTATATGTGTCATGCTTTGTAACTAAGCTATCTAGCTACGCGGGCATGCTGGCGCCGAGTAATGGGCAACTCGCTGTCCGAACACGGACCATGCCCGGGTCAGCGAAGCGTTGTGTTCCAATCGCGCCTCTAAGAGTGTCAGCATTATGACGGGGGCCCCGGACACCGTGGATTTTAGTCAGTACGAGTCTGACTGTAAAATCATCAAATGAGTCCTCCCACCCAGAGACTCATTTGATGATTTTACCACCTAAAAAAAAGCTAACTAGCTAAAAAAAGTGTAACTGCAAAACGACCCTTAGGGCGTTCCCTCACCGCGAGAATTCACCTTTAATGTAACATAAAAGTGCGCAATTTAATGCTCTATTGTCTTCGAATGTTCGAATCTGTAACGTTACATTACAGGTGAATGCTCGCGGTGAGGGAGCGCCCTTATATCAACGTGAAATGTCGTTTTCAAGTTCACAGTATTTTTAGACGAGTGTTCAACAGAATAGATGTTTAACTTTTTTGTGGTAAGAAGGGTTTATACCAAGTCTTGAAAGTGTTTTAATAAATTACTGCGGCCCTGGAACGCAGAGATCAATTGAAGGAGTAGAATGGAAAATGGCACGTCAATTAGACCCCACTTTAATTGAGTTATTCTGGTATAGACCGATGGTTAGTTATATGGCTCTTTGGTTTATATGGCTGGCGGGATTAATTTATTTTTGTATTTGAGGTTAGAACGGCCGTAGGCCGAGGCCGAAGCCCAAAACGGTGGTCTGATCAAATCTTGGCAGATCTCGACATGCCTGTCAGCACTACACTCCATCAAGCTACTGACCGCAACAGATGGAGAAGTTTGATTGATAAATTGAAACGGAGTCACGATTCTCAGCAGTGAGAGAACGATTGAGAAGAAGAAGAACGGCAACAGAAATACATATAATCGATTGTCCTAACTATCACGGTTCAAGAGAGATATAATAAATAATAGAGTGCTGTTTTTCACTTTGGGTACGGAACCCTAAAAATAAATCAAAGTATGTGAATATTTCATTTGTTGGGTTTGTTAGTCACTTAACATCATTGTACCTACATTTCAGTCGCATCCTGACCGACGGAAAAATAAAATTAATGGTACCGATCAACATTTATTCCACATTCATTTAAAATGAAAGTTCACTCGACTTATCCTTGGTTAGATTAACTCGAGTGAACTATCATTTCAGTTTGTTTATTGTTCACTCAGTGAATTGCCTCATGTCAGCTTTAAGGCAATTCTGTCACCTACTTTAAGAACTAATTAACTTAAGTTGTTAACGCAGGCAATTAAAGTTTCAAGAGATACACGCTGCGCAAGGGGCAATAACATAAAAAAATCGTTGCGAAAACGTGTTTTATCGGCGAGTCGGCAAACCGTGACTGGTACAATGGTACACGACACTATCATATGCAATCTATACTGTCAGAATGTGTCCGTATCTGATGACGTCATTTCAGGAACAGAGTTCACAGCAGTTCTTAGGAAGAAGAATAGAAGAAAGAGTAATTGGTGATTCGCCGTTCATTTATGGATCACGCCCGGGTCGACGGCATGTAGTGTTCCACGCGCGCCTCGAAGAGCTGTCGGCAATCTGACAAATCAGTTACTGATTCTGAACGAACTATATTCAGTTTTCGCATCAGCATCTGCCTAGCCTTTTCCCAACTATATTGGGGTCGGCTTCCAAACAAACCAGATGCAGCTGAATATCAGTATTTTACATGGAGCGACCGCCTATCGGACCTCCACAACCCAATAACTGGACAATACGATAATACCCCACGGTAGGACCTGGTTGTCAGACTTTACAGCTTCTGACTAACAGTAACGACCACAGAAATATTAAAAACAGGAGAAGTGGCAAGGGGGCGTCAGTGACCACGTGGGGCTGAGCGTTTCGCTCAGCTATTGACTTGTACTACTTTATTTTTGTTTTCATACATTACTCCGACTGTTAAATACATTGCTCTTTTACAACCACCTCAGTCTACCACTGAGTAACTGGACAAGCAATGTAAAACTGACATAACGATACCTCAGCAAGCCGTAATGTCGCAATTTTATTTTAGTATATCCGAAACCTGAATAGGAGGAGCTTGTGGCTAAATAATTACAGCGGCACAGGCCGATCTTCCGGGTTAAGCCGTGCTTACCGAGGTTGGTCTGTGGATGGGTGACCATCTGACATATACCTCAAGCTCCTCCTGTTCAGGTTTCGCATATACTAATAAAAAATTAGTATACGTAGCGTGGGTGGTGAGTGAGTCAATAGGCTAGTCGAGAGCTGTCAAAAAGTGAGGCGCGGATTAAGTTGTTGTGCCCACCAAGTCCAATGTTGATACGACGTGGGAGTTTATGCACCCAGCGTCAAGCGCACACAAGCGATACGCACACTCGACATCAAGGAGACAGTAAGGGGAACATTATTGACTAGGCTCCCCTTAGAGGACCAAAGCCTGCCGGGGTCTCGGGCCTGTCTCATCAGGTAACCGTGACCCTGGAACGAAAAGGGCTATTGAAGGAACACCGGTGATTTTAGTTAGCATAAGTCTGACAGTCCCTCCCGCCCCACACTGGGTAGGTGGTCTCATTTGATGATTTTGCCACGATAAAAAAGAGGGAACATTACCTACTTTACCTTCTTACAATGATGCTTTAATGACTGCTTTGTTGGTCAAGTTAAGTAGTCGTAAGCGCGATTGCTAAGCTCGAGCTCTTAGATTTGATTCCCCGGCTGGATTGGATTGCATTTTTTGAGTATTATTGGCATTTGTTTAAGTTTCATGTTATTAGGCTCACACTATTTATAATTATTGATTTAAAGAAATAATATTAAATGGTACTTAAACGACTCTTTGTAAACCTGTAGGTGGTTGCTGATAAACTTGAGCATGCACGTCTTGTAACAGAACATCGAGCGTCTATTCCCATTTGTCACAATTGGCTTTGTCACCACTTGCGGCGATTGGGAAAAAAAACCCGTTTGCCACTGGTGACACACGAAAAAACAATTTTTTATTTTGCTGGAATGTACATGTACATACACCACACATCAAGCTATACAAAACCAGTTTATCGTGGTCTCGCTTTCTACGATCGTTCCGCGCATACAACGATCAGCTTATACTGGTTTTGTTTAGGTTGATGTGTAGCCGTGTGTACAACGAACAGACCCGAGCATAGAGCCAAACATCACTTCGAACATTTTCACGATCTCTCTACAGAACGCTCGAGTCGATGGTCGTCAAAAATTATTTCTTCATTAAAATGTGAGACTTGATAGTGGGCTCGGCAAAATGCTCGCCAGAACGTACTACGTTAGAATGTTCGCTGAAATGCTCTCGATTGCAAGAATGATCATTACAAGTAAATGTTCAAGGTTAACGCACCTTTTTAGGATTACAGAAGTCTGTTTGAAGTTGTGTGTATTCCAAATTCAATGCCTACAGCCGTGACACTTCTTATATGTAACCTGTAGCAATACAATACAACAGAAGTTAGCAGGTATATCTTACATCTTAGTATGCAAGGAATGTGTGAGACGGAAGACGGTCAATGTTAATGATGGACTTCCCTTGCAGTACAGATGCAGGATTGTAATTGACACGCAAGATAAATGGTTGGCTGAACGCGTGCACAGGTGGATACTATTGTTAGGCCATTCGCACACAATACCGCTTGACCGCACTGTCTGGGTGAGGTAGTTTTTTTTATCGCGGAAGGGACTATCGGACTTGTACTGACGAAAATCCAAGGCGATCCTTCAATAGCCCGTTACATTCCAAGGACACGGTTACCGGATGAGACAGTCCCGCGACCCCGGCAGGCAACGACGATATAATACTAGACTCCTAATAACAGGCGACCGATGTCTGTCAACACATTAGGCAAAAAAGTCTTATATTCGTCTCATTTCGACCAATCCTGTGAGCCGTAAACATACGTTGAGACAGAACAGACCTTGAGTTAGCCAATCACAACGCAGTACCCCGTCCCCCTCGCTTACGTAGTACCTCAGCGAGTTGACAGAATAATTTTTAGGGTTCCGTAGTCAACAAGGAACCCTTATAGTTTCGCCATGTCCGTCCGTCCGTCCGTCCGTCCGTCCGTCCGTCCGTCTGTCCGCAGTTTAGCTCAGAGACGCACAGTACTAGAGAGCTGTAATTTGGTGTAAATATACGGATTTGTTGTGCCGAAAAAGTGGTAAAATAAAATCTCGTAAAATATTTTTTTTTAGGGTACCTCCTGTACACGTAAAGAGGGGATGTTTTTTTTTTCTCGCGTACCCCTTAGTGTGGGGTATCATTAAATAGGTCTTTAAAAAATATTGATAGTTTCCATTTTTAATTTTTTGATAAAAAAATTCGTTTGTGAAATATTAAGCTTTAAAGTGCTAAATTTTGCTCGACTCGAGTGTCCCCCCCCTCTACCAGCTAAACGGTTATGTTTGGGGGTGTGAAAAAATTCACAATAGTAGTATATATAACGAAGTTTAAAAGAAAATTATCATGACTAAGTAGGCTTTACAACTTTACGAGTAATAGTCGACCAACTTATAAAATGTACTTGGATAACATATTTTCCTAAACAAAATGTATCGGAGAACAAGCTCTTCAACTGCAAATGTAAGTTTGTCAATTTTATTTTTACAGCTGTAATAGGTATGTTTTTACGGTATGTTTTTTGGGGATAAGTAGGTTTTTATCGTCAACTATTTTTAACTTACTTCAAAAAAGGGGGAGGTTCTAAATTCGTCGTAATCTTTTTTTTATGTATTTTCCCCGATTTCTCAAAGACTCCTGGACCGATTTTGAAAATTCTTCTCTTTAAAATTAAATTCAGCGAATCAGTTTAGTTAATTCGCATAAGTATTTTGATGGGCAACTACGGAACCCTACACTGTGCGTGGCCCGACACGCACTTGGCCGGTTTTTGTTCCTTAGATCGTGCATGCGGAGTCTAGTATTATATCGTCGTTGCCGGCAGGCGTTGGCTGTTTGAGGTAGTGCGTCGCTCAGCGGCAGTTTTGACTAAGGTGCACCAAGTGCGGGCGGGGCGGGTGAGCGGAAATCTAGTCTGTTTCGTGACCCGCCACCCGCTTCCGCTGGCCGCCCCGCTGCCACTGCCATCAATGTATTTAGTAAAAGCCATTGCGATACGACACCCACTTGCGCTGTGGTGGATATTTAATAAATATGTATAGATATTATGTCCCGGTTTATGCCCTTTTGCGAGGTAAGACTTTCCACCCTCGGTGGGGCGTAAGGGACAACGCCTATCGCTTTCCCGAGGAGAGGGGGTGTTGTGCCCAAGCCGGGCAATCTTCACCGTATACTCCACCGTGTCCTTAAGGAGATCCGCGCAGTAGTGACAATGGTGACACCCAGGCGTTCCTTCCCGCCCAGCATTTTCAAAACGCATTAAATAAAACAGTTTTTTTTTTAGTTTCCCTTTAAATTACTAAACTTAAATTGAAGTGAAACCGAATATTAAAGCTAGTATGTCATAGCCATACGTCACAACAATCACATTACACTTGTGTGTGTCAATGAACACGCATTAGTTGCCTACGCGCATACCATTAGAGAGCTCTAAAATGCTGCTGAGATATTAAAAATGTTTACGAGTATTTGTGTATTTTAATAAGGTACTTTTTTAATTTTTAGTTTTAATTCGGTGTCTTTTGTAAACATTTATATTTATTTTAATATTTGTGGATTTTTAGTTTTGATATCATTTTTGTAATGCCTATATTTTTATTGTTTCAGGTAAATAATAAACCACCTCTGCGTATCCAGTAATAGTTGGTTGGAGTACTAAGAAAACAAGAGCAATTGAAACTAGTTCAATGGAGCTACTGAGCATGACACCTAAGGCATTGTGATGTCTGAGGCCCTAGTACAAAGTCTAACTTGAAGTATTAACTACATAAATTATATAGAAAATTTAAAAACGCTACTAGTTCACGAACAAGGAAATAATTTAATAAATTAACGTAAAAGTTCCAGTTTGCTTTACGACAACGTGAAAAGTCGAGAAGTTCTTATCAGTAATGAATCAGCAGGCAGCTAGAACATAAATTAGCTAGGTATCCTACCTATCGTTTCGGGAAAGTTTTGCATAATATACCCTGGGCCTATAATAACCATGAACAACCTTTCATGGGCTAAATGTACTTATAGTTATAAACAACATTTATTATGAAAACAACCATGAAAGATAAAAACATCTGGTATTTTATACAAAATGAAATACTTTTCCGTTGACTATA
The DNA here is from genome assembly GCA_954870645.1 of Agrotis clavis. Classification (NCBI taxonomy): domain Eukaryota; kingdom Metazoa; phylum Arthropoda; class Insecta; order Lepidoptera; family Noctuidae; genus Agrotis; species Agrotis clavis. The sequence goes on along the minus strand of OX940917.1, from coordinate 27,152,959 downwards.
TATGAAATACCAAAACAATTAATTTTTCTTTTAATTTCTTTTTTTTCACTTATCTTGATTTTCACATAGTTTCACTCTTCCGAAGTAAATAATAAATATTACACGAGCTACCGTTAATAAATTGATATTAACAGAACCACTTCAGTCTCTTACTACTGAAATATCCATGCGTTTAAAATTTCCAAGAATAATTTGTACGCTTCAATCAATAGCACCAATTAGCTGTATTGAAAGTGGATCAATCAGAAATGTAACAATGGAGAAGTTTCATGATATTGATCTAAAGTATGTAATTGAATTAATAAATGTTTGCATTTATGTTACTAGACATGAACAATATCTAAGAATTGTATACAACTTCTAGGAAATGTATACAATCCAAAGCTATTTAGGAAATGTGCGTTGCTGCGACGTCATTTCTTCCTTTTGAGATTGACTAGCATTATAATCACTTGTAAATTGAAACTAAAATAGTCTTGAAAGTGCAATTTTGGAGACCTTTTTCATTTGTAGTAATATTTTTATAATTTTCTTTTATTTTCTTTTAAAAATGTTGAATTTCTCCTGTGTCGTGGGTGCGTTTACAAACATAGAAACTCACATACACAAACACCCAGACCCATAAGTTAATAAATAAGTTAATAGATAAGTTTTCTCCATATAATATTAATTCAACAAGCGAATTACGATATTCACGTCAGCATGAAGCTATTTTTTACATTTACAAACGTTTACCCTTCAAAACTAAAAGCTAGGTCATTAACAATTAATTTTACACGTGCTGTACTACCGATAAAATCAGAAACACTTCAAACACTCACCGCGTTTCCACTTAGTGCTCAGAACAGGGAGGGTATTACAACGTCTTAAAACCAGGCTTGTTCCGGCGAGTGAAAGTGACAGAGCTATACAAGTTGTCTAGCGCCATCTCGTTCACTCACTGGAACAAGCCTGGTTTTAAGACGTTGTAATACCCCCCCAGTACTGAGTGAGCGAACGTTCGTTCAGAGATGCTCGGCTGAACTTGGTGAACGAATGCTCCCTCGCTCCATATAGCCGCGTTTCCACTACGAAATTTTATTCGCTTAATAAAATAATAATAATAATTCGTTTTATTCGCTGTTTCGTTGTTTCCATTGAATGAGCTAGCGAGCGAGCAATTTGTCACTGAGTGCAGCCGAACTGCCGAACATCGTAAAACGAACTTGGTCGCTCATTCTGATGTTTCCATTTACCGAACAAACACACAATTGCTCAGTCAGAAGAACTGTTCCCAGCGCTAAGTGGAAACACAGCTTACATAAAATACATATTTGTAAAACAAAATATTTCCAACAATTAGTTCGAGCAATGAGTTATTCCCGTTGGATCCCACTTTTGAATCCGACTTGTTTTGTTTCCCAATGGATTCGTTGAATCCCATAACAAAAAAATAACGTTTTATTCTCGTTGGATCCCAAAAACTAATCCCGTTGAACCATAATTATTATGCTAAAAAAATCTTAATGTAAGTACTTTCAACAACAAAATTCGAGTTTTCAAAGACATCGCCAAGCGTATAGTCGACGCCTCGCGTGACCAGAGGGCTGGCATATTTCTTGGCCAAAGGATCAGCATTGCCATCCAACGTGGCAATGCTGCCAGCGTTCTGGGCACTTTCCCCATTGACAACGGATGACTGTGGATGAGTTTTTTGACGCCCTTTAAATTTTAGTTTTAGTTTAGGTATTTCTGTAAATATTTTACTCTTAATTTTAGTTTTTATATATAGTATGTATATATATGTAGGTATTTTTTTTTTTAATAATCTTGTTATAGTTGTATATGTATAAATAAATAAGCCTACAAAATTGTTTATTATAAAATTATTACGAACTAAAGTACTAGGCTCCCATAAGCTCAAGGTGGTATGTTCTAGGTAGGGTGGTACTGAATTTGTCCTTTATTACTAACCAGCAAAAGTACCAAGCTAGCATAAGTTTAAGGTAGTTTGTGTTTAAATAATTCTGAGCAGGTCAACTGAGATCCAGCATCAGTACTAGGCTAGCAAGTTAGTTTGTATTTAAACACCTGCACCTGAACGAGTTGAGTACAACATCGATTGCTGCGTAGGTGGTAGTGTGTCGCGGGTTCGATATCCCCACTAAACAAATATTTGTATGACCTGCAGTTAGTTTTTCCGTTAACGATAAAACTTTAAAATATAAACATCCGAATTGAGAACCTCCTCCTTTTTTTAGAAGTCGGTTTAAAATAGAGGTAACACTTTTCTTCTGCAAAGTACACATGTTGTCTTAACATGGGATTCAATGGGAATAGAAAATGGGATTCAACGGGAAAAACTAAAATATTGGATCCAACAGTGGGATTCAACGGGAATAAATCTACGCCAACACAGCAATTATTGCAACTGTAACAATTTAAGGAAATGTTTCAGTATTTGGGGGTCATTATCAATTAATCTTTCCAGAGTAAACGTGCTTCAGTACCTACACGTGTTCGAAATAAACAGAACCACTTCAAACATTTTGCGAATTAAATTCTCCGTTTGTAATAAAATCATCTTTCCAATAAATGTTTTGCGCTAATATTATTAGCGCCAGTTGTCGGTATTTGCAATGCTGAAAAAATGCTATAACTCTAAAAACACTCTAAGGTTGCTTTTCCACCAGAGATGTGCTATGCTAAGTTGCTATGGGTGCGTTTAATATCCACCAATAATATTCATTGGTGCATATAGCTTAGCACTAGTGGAAGCGGATTCAACTAAGATAATTACGTTTTTATGATGTGATGATGTGTACAATGGATGCGTGCTAAGGATGTGTGCTATGGATGCGTGCTATGGATGGGTACACTACGATAATACGAAAAACTTTATTCCGAAATTCATAAATACGAATTTCAAAATACCGATTTTCATAATTCCGAATGGTTCAAAATTCCTAATATAACAACTCCGATGGATCATTATTCCTATTTTAATAATTCCGAAATTTCAAAATTCCTAACGTTCATAATTACTATTTTCAAAATACAGAATTTCAATAGACCGAATATCAAAAATTCCGACTTAATATATTTTCCGAAACATCAAAAACACGAATACCGAATATTAAAATTCCGATTATTAGAATTCCGATTCGGGTCCGTCAGGTCGAAAAGTCCAAGGCGGTTGGGTGCCCCAAGACACATTTTGCTCGCTATTGCATCCTGAGTTATAGCACCACTAAGGTGGTTCGCGGGGCTCCTATTTCTGTAAGCAAGGTTTAAATTAACCTAACACGAAGGGGATGGCGGGGTCTTTCAGACCCCGCCATCTCTTTCGAACCTAACTTGTCCGAGTCGGGGTGTCTACAGTCCCGAGCTCGCTTCGCTCGCTCTTGCATCCTTGGCCAATTTGTTGACAACCACCTACCAAGGCATGACGACGGAGCCCCGCTTCGCGGAGCTCCTATTTCTGTTTGCAAGGTTTAAATTAACCTAACACGAAGGGGATGGCGGGGTCTTTCAGACCCCGCCATCCCCTTCGAACCTAACCTGTCCGAGTCGGGGTGCCCCAAGTCCCGAGCTCGCTTCGCTCGCTCTTGGATCCTAAGTTCTCCTAATAACAATAAAAATCCTGAAGGCAAACAGTGAAAGTTAGGAGGATACGCGTCGCCAATCCGTGCCTACACAGGCTTAAATAACACTCTGGGAGTACGGTAGACAAAATTACGTGGAGCCGGTTTTGCACCAATTCGTTTCTGTCACTGACTTTGTAGAATGAGAAACGGAATTCCGATTTTCAATATTCCGAAAAAATCAGTTTATTCGGAATATCGAATTTCGGAATTTCGTTTTTCGGAATGAGAACTCATCGAGCATTACATTTTTCGAATATGTGAAAATCGGAAAACGAAGAAATCGGACATACGACTTTCGGTCAAATAAATTTCGAGATTCTTAATAATAGATATTGTAATTTTTAGGTATTATGATATTCGGAGTTTTGAAAATCGGAATATCGAAATTCGGAATAAAATATTTCGGAGTATTTGGGTGTTCCCGCTATGGATGCCTGATATGGGACGTCGCCGTCGCTTACCTACAGTGTCGATACATCGCACAGCTCGAGCTCCGCATCTATCTCGCGCTACTTTGCATCGGCGATCTTCTCACACATCTTACTCGCACCGCTACATAGCTTAGCATCAGTAGAAACGGTCACATAGTTTTGAAACTTAGCTATTACACTCTCGCAGCATAGCTGCATATTAGCACATCTCTGGTCGAAAGGCACCCTTACGCTTAGAGTATTAAAATATTAATCCACAAAAACAAAGCGCAAACATTTTAGCTGCCCACGAAAGCATGGGGAAGTAACTGATGTATGTAGGTGGTCGAGTACATTGCACTCGACTGGCGAAAATCCTTGACTTTTCACTCAAAATCACGTCTACTAGGCGACTGTATAAACAACTTACGCTTGCGTAGGTAGTACCTACTTACTTACGTAGATAAACAATCAATAGTTATTATTCTCGTATAACGAGCTTTTTATTCATACTTCACCATCGTCCTATTGTATATGTTCTCACTGCTGAGACACAGGCCTCCTTTCTGTCGTAGCCATGATCCAACACGCGGGCCAAGTGCGGATATATGAGATTTCACATGTCTTTGAGTTTTGGTTCTAGTACATGCCGCTTTCCTCACGATGATTTCCTTCACCGTTTTGAGAGCAGTGGTGATTAAATAAATTACATAAAGTAGTGCGCCTAGCTGACTACGAATCCACGACCTACAACCCGAAAGTCGGGGCCGATTTAGCCCTAAGCCAGAATGTTGATTGCTTATCATTAAATCAGTGACATGTTTAAACTTCGTGCAATTGAATTTGTTCCATCAACCCTGGAGACTGCCAGAGGCCTTATCATGAGTTTTCAGTATTTGAGACGTAAAGTAAACTGGAACTTAACATTTCAAATTGACAAATTTTAAGGAAAAAAATTGTTCCTTCTTCGCACACCAGAGGCGCTGTTCCATTTTTCCATACAAGAAACGCTGTAAATACTGGAAAGACGCTGTAAATTAAAATAGTGAAAACTCGTGATAAGACTATAAGAGTACAGACTTGTGTGACTCAAACCACTATGATCCTTCAGTAACTCTATGCGCATCATGGAACGATGCCCTTTCAGTTCAGCGACCCTGGTATGCGTTTGACCCGGTAAATTTGCTGACAGCTCCTCGAGGAGCGCTTGGAACACAACGAGCTATCGAACAATGACAGAACGCGACGTAAGTTCGGCTGCGAGCGTAGTCAACCGAACGTCGTCGGTCGGCGAGGTACGCTACGCAAATATGTCGCAACCCTAAGCCCCTTCATACACTAGGCTACGCAAGCCTTCGATACCTTACGACTTTAGTATCCAGGTGACTATCGCAATATAAGTCGATAGAGATTCGTTTACAGGCACGCGTCAATGGATATACCGAAGTCGTCGGAGACTTGCATCACCCATTGTACGAAGAGGCTAAAATTACGCAGGATGCTTATAAAAAATACGATACGCCACCACAAGAAGAAGTAAAGTACAAAAGATTCACTTAAGTTATAAGTTTCAATGAATTCTGATCATCGCTGAAAAGAAAGTTTTAATCTGTATGAAGTTTTAAGTACTGCATAAAGGCAAGGGACTTCAATAAGAAAAATATGTTTCAGAACTAATTTTTACTTTTCCTATTTTAAAAAGGACTTAGGATCTCTGGAAGTGTAACTTAGTTCTTTGACTTACTTGAGTGCTTAGACATAGAATTGTGGTACTACATTAACATAAATTCATTGGCAAAATTGCAGATGAAAAAATCGTATATAAATCTCTGCGCCTCTGAACTTGACCTTTAAAACCTTACTTCACTGAAAAATGAAGTTTTTCACCCGAAAAAATTCATGTTTACTTTAAAGTTCATCCTTTTAGTGTTGCAGTGAAACTGAGTTACTTCGGATGAATAACATCATCTCGTTACAGCGCGCAGCTTCCGATAATTAACAACACGTGCAACATTAGATGCATATAAACCCTGTTATAGGTTTAGATACTAGTACTGAACGGTTTTCAGGGATGAGTTTAACAGGACATGTAAATATTGAGATGAAAATGAAGATGAAACTGTTAAAAGCACGTGTGTCGTTGATGATAAAAATCGTTCAAAGTCTCAGCATCATCACCAGCCTATAATGTTCCCACTACTGGGACACAGCAGGCCTTCTCTCTGTGAGAGGGAGTGGGCCATAATCCACCACGCGGGCCCAGTGCGGATTGGTAAATGTCACATGTATTCGAATTTTTGGTTCTAGGACATGCCATACCACTAGATATGAGCGCCGCGCCAGCGCGCCGCCGTCGCCGTGAATTCGGTCGGCGCGCCGCCGCCGAAAGAAACGCGCGGCGCGCCGCCGCCACGACGAGTCGCAACTTGCTTTCTCGCTCGCACGCGCGTCCTGATGGCATTCGGCGTTTGTTCGCTCTAGCCTCTTTGCTACACTCACTACGTAGCTTATGCCAGACATGTTAGTGCGTTTTCACACGTTCCGGTTGCCGGGTAGCCGGCGGCGCAGTGTATGGCATGTACTATAGTTTTCACACGTACCGGCGTAATTTGCCATACCGGCACCGGCTACCCGGCGGTAGCCGGAGTGTAGCAAAGAGGCTCCGGATGACACAACGACGTCAAGTCAATCGAATTGCATCATTATTTCTTAGTGGCAAGATTCATTTTCACTTGTGGTTGGAATCGATCAAATCGCGTCACATCACGCCATGGTTAAAGTCCCTAACATGGTCACTGTCCTATGTTTGAGCAAGTCTCGATTTTTACAAGTATACTGGTACGTGTATAGTCGGCTCTACACAGTCAAGTGTATAAATTACCGGCCAAACTCGATTTCGGGATAAACTAGTCTGGCCTAGGCAAAACTAGTTCTTCCTTCACAAGACAAATCGACGGAGCCCCGTTTAGCGGGGCTCCTACTTCTGGATATCTCAAACTTGTAGTCATTCGTGACCTAGACTAGGGTTAACGCGCTCGCCGCAATCGCGGCGGTAAGATCCCTCTTTGAGTGGCTGAATAGGTCCCACGGCGTCCTCACCTACCGCTTGACGCAGGTCCTCACCGGACAGTGGACACGGATGCTTCGGGAGGTACCTGTGTTGGGTAAGGATGGAGGAAACTTCTAGGTGTCGCCACTGCGAGGACCGCCCGGAGGACACGGTGGAGCATACGATGCAGAACTGCCCCGCTTGGGCAGAGCACCGCCGTGTCCAGACGAGTTTATGACGCAGGCGATAGGCGACGACCTCAACATTGGTCGCCGCCATACTGCGGGGCGAGACGGAGTGGGAAGCAGTCGCCTCGTTCTGCGAAGCAGTCATGCTCGCGTAGGAGGAGGCGGGACGCGCGAGGGAGAACCCTCGCCCACGGCGCAGTGGTAGACGCTCACGGGGACGGGGACGACCTCCGGCCACCGTAGGCGCGGGCATGCGGGTGGCGAGTAATAGGAGACTCGCTGTCCGACCATGGACCATGCCCGGGTCGACGGCGCGTTGTGTTCTACGCGTGCCTCAAAGAGCGTCAGCGCAATGACGGGGCCTCCCATTTAGAGGGCCAAAGCCTGCCGGGGTCGTGGGACACACTTATACCGCGACTCCGGTACACAAAGGGCTACTGAAGGACATCGTAGATTTTAGTCAGTACAAGTCTGAGTCCCTCCCGCCCTGCCCTGGGTAGGAGGACTAATTTGATGATTTTACCACGAATAAAAAAAAAACTAGGTTCAAGAGCAAACCCATTTCACATAAAAAAATAGATAGTGCTTTGATTAAAAACTCTGTCTCGCATCTTAAAATACTGAAACAATAATTGTTTTTAGTAAACGTAATCTGTAATTATAGAAGACTAAAATTGTAATTAGCAAATACGTTTCTTTATAAAACTTTTTTGGTACCTAACAACAACATGATTTTCTTCATTTTTCTTCTTAAGAAATATAGAAAATCTCCCTAATAAAAAAAACTAAGGCGCACGGCCGGACGCGACGCGCCGCCGCGACGCCGGCGCCGCCGCCGCCGTGAAAATATACCGGCCACGCCGCCGCCGTGGAATTGGCCATCGGCGCTCATATCTACATACCACTAGCAAAATTGATAATTTTTTGAAATTTAAAAAAATAAATAAAAAAACTCTTTAAGATTTTGTGGTTACCTTTAGCAAATTAACTACACAGATTTATCTTTCCAGGAAATCATTAAACTCTTTTTCATAATAGTATAAACCTTCAAATAAAATGAAAACCAACAATAGCAAAAATTAAATGAAGTAAACAATACACAACACGAAAATCAAAGAGAATTTGTATTATTCAGTTCGTCCAACGTTCTCAAAGCCAGTTTCCTTATAAAACTTGGCTTTGTTTTTCATATTTCTTTAGGAAACCTACAATATACAGTCCTTTGGTTTTAGGTAATTATTACTGTTCTGAATTAATTAGTTTTAACGTTTTAGCAATCATAATAATTCGTTTAAAATCAGAATAAGCGTCGGGTTCACTTTGTTGTTTCCCGGCATTTAGCTAACTACCACCCTCTACTGTGCCGCCGAAAATCCTGGAACATAGTTATACGGCAGCATTTTTTTGTTTCTTTCTTAGATGATCATGCGTAGGTATATATGTATTACAGTCATGAGCTTATAACAAATGAGTTTTTTGTGCTGGCCCTTTTAACTTAATTATGGTCATTCGAAAAATTGTTCTTAAGCCTTATTTACATACTTAATGCAAGAACTTGCAAGCAAGTTTGGCAACATTTTGGAAAATTGAAAAAGCGCCTTATAGTGTACGAACGACGAACTAACTTTTGCCATCAAAAGTTCCCGTTTACGTCGCAAAAACGTGAGAAGGGGTCGCTCCGAAGGGTCCCCGATTCTTTTGTTCTCTGTTTCCCAACGGCTTCACGACAAATTATAATTATTGTTTTGAATTTGCCTACACGAGTTCCCAACGGGTCCACGGGATTTATAAAAAGTACAGTCAGTAAAAACGATTTCATGTAAGAGAAAGAAAAATATTCAGAGTTGTCTCGTTGACTGGTTTAAATGCTAGAATGATTAAATTAATAATTAGACCAGTTTCTATTATGCGATATTTTATAAAGTACTAGGCTGACATGAGTTCAAACAGGGTGGTTTGTTTTTAAATATAATTATTCTGGGTAGGTTAAAAGCTTACTAGCAAAAGTACTAGGGTACCTCCCATAAGTTCAAGGAGGTATGTATTTTATTGAACACCTGCACTGGACTGGTCTTGATCTTTGCTATTTATGGCTATTAACAATAATTAATGAAATACTTACAACTTATTATAATAAAAAAACCACCTTGAACTTTTGCCAGTCTAGTACTTTTGCTGGTTAGTAACATTATGTCAGTTTTTAAGCTTATAGCACCTCATAGCCGAACTTTTGTTGTTGACTGTATCAAACATTCTCATGGACCCGTCGGGAACAAAAATTTTAATATTTTTAGATTTCGTGGACTCGTTGGGAACAAATGTATATGAACTTTAAATTTTTGAGAACAATAGACTTATATGGACCTGTTGGGAACGACCCGTGAGAAGTCATGCTATGGTCTCTGGCATAGATAAAAATAAAAAGAAATTGCCAAGTTTCCCTTGAAGCCTCGGCCTATAAACCCAACAATGATGAGCTATAAATCATTAAATATGAAAACAATTACAGAATTTGATAGTATAATTAATTAATTTGACAGCCATTTGCGACGTCGCCAACTTTCAGAATGTGTGCTCTTAACATAAAAAAAAAAACTTTTAAATACTTAATTAATTCATGATTTTCTGATTATTATTATTTTTTTTTTTTTATGTTATGAATTATCAAATATTCTATGAAATTTACATCTTTAATTTTTTTGACACAACATGAATCGGGCCGAATCTTGTCATACCCCTTTGCCACTAATGCAGCTTCCTATAGCTTGTTACTACTAACGACATGCATCGCATGAACTAGATACGGATGATTGAAATTTATCTAGCAAGACCTGCTACTATAATAGTATCAGGTCGTAATCTTGAGGAAGTCGTCGTACCGGGTTTTTATGCAGTAATATAGACTTGGTCCAGTCGAATGGAGGACACATCCAATCGCTCGTCATCTTTACTTAATATTATATAACTGAGGAGCTTGTTTGTTTATTTGATTGAACACACTAATCTTATGAACTACTGGTTTCTAATTTAAAATATTTTTGTGTTGGGTATCTCTATTTATTGAGGTTACTTCAAGGCAAGCGTGCTTCACCGTCGCCGACCACATCTTCTCTTGCCATCAGGTGAGATCTTTTTAAGTCACAGGGAACAGCTAGTTTATTGTAACAAGTTACACGTGCAAGGGATCATTAAAACGAATTAACAAAAATAACGTTAGAAATCTGAGTGCAAAAGTGAATTTTATCCGCTAGCGTGGAAAGAGATTTTAAAATTCGAACCCTTCTATTTCATTATTTTCTATACTGGCAGGTGGACCGGCGCCCACAACACATTAATTCTTATTCCATGTGAATTGTACCTCTACCTCCAAAAAATTTTACCTCTTTTTAATATAATACTTCGCACCCCCCCTGGAAAAAACGCGTAACTCGACTTGCGTCAATTTTTTTTTATTAATGCAAAAAATCGACCGTACTCTAATACACCTTCTCACAAATTTTCATGAATTTAGCGCCAAAAATAAGGGTACTGTCACAAAAAATGTGTATTTTTGCGAAAAAAAATATAATAGTTTTCCATTCTTATAAAGATGTATACATACATACATTTATTTATTTTAAAACTTTCCCTGGGTATAAAGCCATAAACACACATACCCATAACTAACACGAAGGTTTAAAATAACTTTATAAAAGTAAATAAACATAGGCATTTATTCTTGGATACTATTACGAAGGCGTGTCTTGCAAGTCCACTTACTTACTTATTGCACGAAACTTGTTACGGGACTGTTTTGCGTTTTATATCGTTACGTAGTTTCTCCAGGGAGATGTCATAAACATCTGACGCGTAGCTGCACTTACTTCTTTACGCTCGCAAGAGACATAATAAGAATACCTCGAAAAACTTTGTAATAGAAGCATGGAATGTACGTACACTCTTGGATGATGACTCTAACCTTTGTTCCGAGAGGAAGACTGTCATCGTGGCAAGGGAACTCTCAAGATACAACATGGATATCACGGCTACAAGTGACCCATCTTAGTGGTAGCGGAAATCTTTGCGAGCAGATGGGTACGTATTATTGGATTGGAAAACCAGCAGAAGAGCAAGCAGCAAGCGGAAATTGGCTTCACAGTGCGAAACAAAATTACGCCACTCTTAACACAACTTCGCTAATGATCGCATAATGACCTTGCGCTTACCAGTTAATGATACTTAATATATCCACCTCATCAGTATCTACGCACCAACCTTAATAGCTAATGTTGACAATCAAGCAAAATTCTATCGGAACCTGCCCTGCGTTCTTACGGGAATTACACTTCAAGGCAAAATTGGCCTACTGGGTGACTTTAATACACGTGTTGGTACTGATTACGAAGCATGGCGTGGTGTCCTTGGTCGGCATGGAGTTGGGAACTGCAATGCTAATGGCTTGGAGTTTGACCTGTGCCTGACTTATTTTTCGCCTAGCAGAAAAATGTAAGACCTCGTGGATGCACCCTAGATCCAAGCAATGGCACCTTATTGATTACATTATTGTATGTTAAAAAAGACCTGAACCACGTCTTGATAACAAGAGCTATGTGGGGTGTGGAGTGCTGGTCAGACCATCGACTTATTCGATCAAAGAAACGTCTGTAAATAAAAGCTCCTCGACGCACAGCACATAAGAAATCAGTGAATGTTTGTGTTGTTTCGGTGCCAAAGCGTTTATATGCCAAACATCTTCACGATAGCGTGTCATGTACTATACCAAAACCACTGAAGAAAAACCAGAACTGGTTCCATGACCTACATAGATAAGGAAATCAGAGTATTTCTTGAAAGCCACACTACAGACTAGAACTGAGATCTCTATCAAACACCGATAGACGAAAATCCATTAAAATTAAAATTAAGATCCGTGACTTAAATAATCAATGGTGGTAAAACACAAACCAAACGGTTAGATTGAGAAAAAGGCACCAAGTGCACAAGGTACTCGTGACAGGGACTGTAAACTGACAGATCATAAGCAAATCCTAGATAGATGGGCTGAACATTTCAATGACGCTCTTAATCTCTGCTTTCAGACAACTGATTTACCAAACATTGGAAATATTGAATGCCGTCCCACCAAGGAGGACTTAGCTGATCCACCAACCTTTGGTGAATTCATGTTAGCGGTCAAAAGATTGAAGAACGGTAAAACACCAGGAGCCGACTGTCTACCATCAGAGGTTTACAAATATGCTGGTCCACAAATACAAAGTAGGCTCTTCAACTTAGTGCTCAGGGTATGGGAAGCCGAAATTGTACCCCAAGACCGGAAGAATGCCTCCATTTGCAAAATTTATAAGGGTAATGGTGAATTATTGGACCGTGGTTCTTACAGAGGCATTTATCTCCTGTCTTCTACTGGGAAGGTACTGTCTCATATTGCCGATAGCCGCTTATCAAACCTTGTGGAACAGATACTTCCAGAGACGCAGTGCGGTTTTAGACCCAGCAGAGGAAATGTTGACGGCATTTTCATAGTGAAAAACATTCAAGAGAAAAACTTGCCTTGAACAAAACCGTCCTCTGTACATGTGTTTCGTTAACCTAGAAAAGGCCTTCGGCCGCGTGTCGCGCGCTCCACTTTGAATAGTGTTGAAAAAGGCTGGATGTCCTGAGAAATTTGTCAACATGATTCGTCAGTTTCACGAAGGTATGACGGCGCGTGTTCAACATGAAAACGATTTCTCAGACCTAATTAATATAACCAGCGATGTGAAACAAGGCTGTGTCATGGCTCCCACATTATTTTCATTCTATTTATCGGCTCTGCTTAATGATTCTTTACAGGATAGTCTTGGACAGATTGAACTCAATGTTCGCACTGATAAAAGTGTCTTCGACATCTCACGCTTTAGGTCGAGCTGGCGAAAACTAAGACGTCTAGGGTTCCCGTGCTTGACACACTCGCCATTTTAACCATAGAATTAGTAATGTTTATAATAGTTGTGTAACAGTTTTGGTGTACAATAAAATATATTCCATCTATCTATCTATGCTGATGATGTATGCCTGTCAGTTGACCGTGTAGAAACTCTCCAAGACTATCTTAATAACCTTCAGGCCTGCTGTTCTAGATTTGGCTAGTAATACGCGTAAAGAAAACCCAAGATATAAAACAACCACCAATTATTTGAATTCTGTATCATTGGAAGAGGTACCGCATTATAAATATCTTGGAAGTCAAGTCTCCAACGACAATGGACTGGCGTCTGAAATTCCAGAACGGATTGCTAATGCAGCCGCTGCCTTTGGATTTTTGGAAAGCTTCACTAGCGTGTGTGGACCTCTCATGACTTGAAACTGCACACGAAAATATGCGTTTATAATAAGGCCTCAGTTTTACCAATACTCACCTACGCCGCGGAAACCTGGTGTCGATTTAGAATAAAACTTCTTTAGTATAAAATACCCGGCTTTACTTATTTTTCCTTCGGATGGGCCTGAATGCTGTTAGGTTAGGGGCATAAGCTAGTGAAGGAAGTGAACAAATACTGTTACTTCATTAAAGTTCGATGACAAATTAGAGTCAAAATGTTTCAACAATACCAAAGGTATTTTTTTCTGTGTTTTAATAATTGATAGAAGATTTCCATTTATTTAGCTTTTAGGCACTTCATTTTACATACCATAGGCTTCTACAGCATGTAATCGATTAATATGATTAAAAACACAGCAGCTTATTTTGTTTTTAACTATTTTAAATCTATATTGTATTGACATACAATTTTTGTACCTGACAATCTGTGAACAGTAAAATAGAAGTTTACGATGTTACACTGCATTATTTGAATATTTTTCCAATAAAAAACAAGTTTATTTAGAAGCTCCAGTATAACGTAGAAACTTTCGCATGCAAAAAGTATGTATTTATGTTTACTTAAATGAATTCTTCGTGTAAAAACTACGTAAGTGATACTTACACTTTCGGACTAGCCTAAAATTGGAGCATGAATAATGGAATAACTGCACTTAACGCAGCCAATGCGGGACATCAAAGATGACAACAAAGCAATATCCATTTTTACACCGGCATCTTTTGTAACAGTTTCGGGGATTATTTACGTAACCGTATAATTCGACCTTATCTCACAGTATACATAACACAATGAAAAATCGGAAACTCTATCATTTCGCCGCTGCAAAATGCCATCTTTTGTTATTTACAAGGTTTTCGTGGGATTTTTTTTACAATGTGGAACACGTTTTTTTAAGCTCCTGAAAAGTTGTCCGATTTCACTTACCGCTTTCTTACAGGAAGGGTGCGACTTATCGTCTGTGAATTCTACTTCCAACAAATTGTACCTCTTTTATAATATACGTATCAGACGTAACCAAGTTTGATATTGAAATAAAATTTGAATTTTCAGTTTTCGAAAATCATTATAGTACTAACAAACTTGCGATGCATCGACGATGGGATTCAAAGGAAAATTCTATACCTAAGTATACATAATTAAATACATGCAATATCGCACTAATTTTATTGGTGATTTTCAGAAATTATTATACAACGGCACAGTGGCAGTGGCTGAGCGATCGGAATGCTGTGCTACGAGTCTGGAGTTCGAATCCCGCACTGAGCAAATATTGTATGATCTACAAGTAGTTCACGCCCCCAAGACATGAGAAATTCATAGTTTGGGGCAACGTTTAAAAAAAATACAAGTATTTGTTCCGTCCGGGAATCAAAGCCGTGACATGCAGCGCATGGTTGGTTGTATAATGGTTTTGCATGCATGTTTTAATGATTGAGCAGTGGTGGCCCAGTGGTATTGGTCCCGACTTACGAGTTGTAGGTCGTGGGTTCGAACCCCGCCAGGCGCGTTACTTTGTGTAATTTATTTCATCACCAATGCTCTCAAAACGGTGAAGGAAAATATCGTGAGGAAACCGGCATGTCTTAGAACCAAAAATTCGAAGACATGTGACATCTGCCAACCCGCACTGGGCCCGCGTGGTGGATTATGGCCCACTCCCTCTCACAGAGAGGTCTATGTCCCAGCAATGGGAACATTTATCGGCTGATGATGTATTTAATGATTGTTTTTCGTATGCAAAAACGATAGTATTATCGTTGACTTTTATACTCATAACTGTAGTTAGTAAACTAGAACATGCCTGAAAGTTTTCGTATTGAGCTAATTAACCTTGGTCTTATTTTTAACTTTATGAAAGTCTCTGAAGTTGAGAGGAACTTGCGCAATCACTGTGAACTATTCCGAACAAAACCACTCACTTTTTTATTGTTTTTGTATCGAACACTGTTATATGTACCTATAGCGAATTTATCGATTGCCAGAATCTTTTCAAAAATAAGTAGTTAGAATTTTCATTCTGACTCAGATTCTTTTTGGCTCGGGTTTTTAGTATAAGTAAGTACTAAAATCTGAGCCATAAGCACGATTTCCATATTTTACTGTACAACGTACTTGAAGTATTATTACGACGTAAATTGTATGGAAAATGAAAAAGCGCCTCTAGCGTACGAACGAGTTTTTCCATCAAATTTACGTGAGGGGACTTTCACGTTTCACGACATTCACGAAAACGTGAAAACCGGTGATAAATACCCTGATAGCCCGTTGTTTAATAGAGCTAGTAAATGCTAGGTAAACTAATTTGTGGCCTTAGCACAATTTGCGTATTTTATTTACTTTACAACGTAGGTAGGTACTTGCATTATTACGACGTAAATTGTAAGGAAAATAAAAAAGAATGTTGGCTAGGGGTTTGTTTTTCTAAATATATAAGTTTTTTTTTTTTGTTTTAAAAAATAACGCAGTAAAATATATTCTGAAGATTATTATTTTATTTGTCACAAAATACTTGTGGTTATTGAATTTCATAGTATTTTTTTGTATTCTTGATGAAGATTTGAACGTAGGTTGAATTATGCTAGTTTTTATTAAATAATATAAAAAAACGTGTGTCGCCCCAGAGTTAATCTATTTTCTATCTCTTTCTATAGCGCGGCGTTGCATGCCTATGTTCGGATTAGTGTTGGTACGGAAAAATGTTAGCTCGTAACTCGAACTCAATATACTCAAAGCGTGTGTCGTTTACGTGTTCCGTAATATAAAAAAAATAGTAAAAACTCCAAAAAGTGTCACCCAAGCTTCGAAGGTCTGACCCAATCCGAAGAGCGAACATTGTAGATTGTAGAGGTTGCAATGCCCGCGTTGTGCAAAGTTATAATAGCTATTCCATTAGAACATTTTCAGGAGTCTGAACTTCCATCCGGTTGACGGATATAGGCAATAACATGAGAGAGGCGAAATGCTTTTATAACTAGGGTTGCCATCTCTAAAATTTGGAAACCAAAACAAGACGCGTGAAAACCTCGGATTTTAGAGTCCGAAACCTGGACATGAGTCGCAGTTCGCACCGTGGCAACTGCGTCGGGAGGGGTGGGACGATGAAGTGTGCGCGTGTGTCGCGGGCGGCCCATGATTTCAGAGGCCCTAACATGAATTCTACGTATTTTCGGTACAGCGTCCTTGAAGTATTACGACTTAAATATTACATGGACAATGAAAAAGCGCGTCAAGTGTACGAATAACTAATTTTTCTTCCAACTATGCTTTTATTTTTATTTCATCACAGCAATCACACTAAAAACTCAGTACAAAGCGAGTCTTTAATGCTCTAGAGCAATATAAATGTATGAAATTTCATTAATGCACAGTTTTTTTTTTAATCACACCAAAAGGTGCCAATCTCAATGGATTAGCTCTATTCAGCCAGCGGATATCAATACTTTTTTTTTTAATGGAATCGTCTAGCGACACATTAACTCCGGAAAACATTCTAAATGAAGCCGACAGTGTTAAAGAAAATCTTTTTATCTACTATTCCTAGGTTGATTCCCTTTATGTCGAGTCCCGTTACGTCGAGCCGAAAACCTTGTCTCGCTTCTATTACCCCTATGTCGAGTTTAGATTTGTGTCCCGTTTCTATTCCCTTTATGCCGAGTTTATTTACCACGCTTCTATTACCTTTATGTCGAGTTTAATTATATCATATTTTAGAAGTACAGTCACGTCCAATGAAATGAATACATGCACATAATTTAGAATTATTAATGATTGGAATTGTTATTAGGAGAACGTGTGGGCACCCCGACACGGACAGGTTAGGTTCCTCAACGGAGCCCCGCTCCGCGGGGCTCCGTTGAGCTTCCTTTTTTAGGTAATCTTCACCTATACTTGTATTAATATTATTATGTTTTTATGCCATTGGCTTTTAATTTACATTCCTGACTGTACTTGTTTACCAAACTCGACATAAAGGTAATAGAAAGCGTAAAATATCAATACTTCTAGAACAATAGACTTCCAGACTCGACGTAACGGGACTCGACATAAAGGGAATATAACTATTCCTATAGGTAATAGTTGAAAGAAAAGCAGATTAAATGCACCTCGCCTTAAGTAATTTATATTGCCCTCGTGCTTGTTAGATAAGAGCCCTCGCTAACGCTCGGGCTCTAAATCAGGCACTAGGTGCAATAATAAATTACTTTGTGCTCGATGCAATAATCTACTATTATTCATCAAATTACCCGTTTGCAGTACGTCTTAAATACTCGTATAAATGTAAAAACTCGTGTCAAGCCTTAAGGCTTCTTATGTGCCAACATTATCTGCTCCATCGTCCGTCTGTTCGTCTGGACTAGTCTGCAGATAATTATGGCCGGCCCCCTTCCACTTGAACAGTCTCATTCTACACTCAATGTTGGTGACTTTAGTTCTCTGGCGAATGACCACAAGAAGAAGAAACCTTGTGCAACGGAAAGAGCAATGCTCGGGCTGAGAAAATAGTGACCTCAAACATGTTTAATTGGTCGCGGAACTGTCTTTTCAAGTAACCGTGTCCCTGGAACGTAAAGGGCTACTGAAGGACACCGTGGATTTTAATCAGTACGGGTCTGACAGTCCTTCCGTCCTGCCCTGGGTTCCCACGCGTAAAATAAATAAAAAATCACCCACGAAACGAAAAAGGAAACAGATGTTTAATTCAATCATTTGAATGATCGTTACCTCGATGTTGACACCTGTTACAGCTACGCGCTAAATATGTGCTCCGGACGTAATCACTACAAAATAGCTACCTAATGTACTGATTCTCTTAAACATTCACATACCACCATTGTCCGTAAGACACGGCTATTAGGTATGGTTTAGTCTGTCGAAAATCCATTTCGACACAAGTCGACTCGATCTACGTAACAAATAAGCAATAAAGCTTTGTACTAAGAATTGTAAACAGCTGTCAGGTTGGGTAACGCCGTAGTTTTGGGAAAATAATAACCCCAAGGCCAGCTTCTTTCGAATTGCAAAGTTAAAGTCTAGGCTTTGTTGATTTTTTTTAAAACATTTACTTACCATTTATTTATTTACCACTAGAAAATACAAAATATTTTTTACAAAATCACAATAATAATTATGTACTATTTCTTTTGAACACCACATATTTATTAATTTAATACCTGGTTGACCGAGCTTCGCTCGGTTTTTTAAATGTATATATCTTGGGAACCGAGCTTTTCTCGAACCTGGGACTTGATAAATCGATTCCTTGAGCCGAAAAACCCCTAATCTGTAACTTTCATGAAAATCCTTGGAGCCGTTTCCGAGATCCTGATTATATATAAAAATACAAGAATTGCTCGTTTAAAGATATTATAGATAGATTAGATAGATTTAGAATCATCAACATTAAATTAACTAGGTAAATTAATATGTTATAGTGATTCTTTTGAGTTTTTGAAAATGTGAGAAAAAGAAACTCACACAGAACAAATGATCGTGCTCATCACACAAACATTTGTCCTGGGTGGGAATCGAACCCACGACCTCCGGCATAGCAGTCAGGGTCACTAACCACTAGACCAACAGGCCACTCGTGTGATACTTTAAAAAAACTCGCTTCGCTCGTTTTTTAAACTCACACTCGTGCATAATACCCCTCATTATGTACCAGTTTCATAAACTACTATTAAATTACGAGTAATTCCGAAGATTCCCTCCACATCTAAACATATAAATATTGATCTCTTCATAATATTAAAATACATAGTTATGGTCTGTCTGAAACTGTTTCTTTACAACCTCTTTGCAAGTCGACATTAATAACTTTCATTTAATATTGTGCTTGCCCGTTATACCACTGCTACTAATTCTGTAATAGTTATTTATGATACTAGTGCGGTAAGTTGGTTTTTACAAACGAGTAGACGAGTGTAAGCCCGAGCGAAGTCGAGGGCTTACCATAGTCACGAGTTTGTAAATACCAATTTCTGCACGTGTGTCATACAACGTTTTTCAACACATTTGCGAGAAAACAGTACAATATGTAAATAAACAAACTTTTTCATTTGACTATTTTTAACAGCAAATGAAAATAACCGTTTTCTGCAATTTGCGCCTCATTCAAAATATCAGGTGAAGTAGATTGCAAACTTATTAATATCAGATTCCTCGCTTGAACTCATAATATTATTTTGTATAGATAACAGTGGGAAAGTCGCAACAATTTTTGAAGTTTCTAATATGAAAATGGCGCGAATTTGCAAATGGCGCCACATGCACGTGGTGAACAATTGAACTACATCTTTCGTCTCATTTACTCTTATATTGAGCAAAAGCGCTTCCAAGGAGGTTCGATCAGTCAGGTTGTTTATTCTCTTAATGTGAAACTCTTTGGTGGAATTCTTTTTTTTTTTAATGGAAATTAAAAAAAAACCGTAAAGAAAACGCACGGTGCTTTAAAACAGGGTGTGCCGTAAAATAGGTACTTAGGTGAGAGTACCTATTTTACCGCACGCTCCGTTGTATGGTGCGTAATTTTTAACTTTCGAACAATGTATACAGGCTTTGTAAATGCATTTTTCGAGCAAATGTGTTGAAAAATACTTAAACAAATCCAACAATTCTTTCCATTGCAAACAAAGAAGTAAAACCTTATTTAATAGCTATCTATTAAATAAATTGATTTTAAACACACGTTGCTATCTTTAACACCTAGTGTTAAAGAAAGCAACGTGTGTTTAAGTTCAATTTTCATTAGATCGATACTCTGCAGGTGTTCTCGTGTCAATTATACAACCTACCTATTAATACTTACGTCAAGAAGTAAAGTAATTTAACATTTTCCTTTCATTTTCCGTATTTCACTAGGTACTTCCCAGAATTACTAGTAATAGGGGCGAAACTATTGCTACGAACTGGTACAAATCCATAATCCAAGGATGCCACAGAGCCATCCTTTTTAAAAAAACTTAATAAATGTTGTCCGATGTGGTAATCGAACTCAGGAACGTTATCGGACCTGCCACACACTGCGCGGCAGTTGATCGCTAGCCACTGCTCCAACAATGCTGTCAATTTGAACGTCTTTTTAGTACCTACATATTTTGCTTCTTCCCATGATTTCGACTGCGATGTACTTAGATATTATGCAATGGAAACTATTTTCAAATGGGATATATAATAAGTCACAAAGGGTATGGTTTTCCACTTCAGGCGTTAAGTCGTAGAAATGTAATTACTTCTTCACTATCAACATCAGTCGGAAGATGTCTAATGCCTAACAAAGGCCTGCACCTTAGCCCGAGCATCTGGGCCTGACTGCGTCACTTGCATCCGTCGGTTGCCTGCAACTCTCACGAAGTTGGCGGTCCACCTAGTGCTAGGTCTGCCTAAGCCTAAACAATTTACATTTACCTATAGTAGTTATTAAACAAGTGAGATCTCCGTCATTCATTTTTCCATTTTCAGCAGCCAATTATGTTCCAAATAAAATAATTGAGTTTGATTATCAACAAGCCAGGAAAACATATTTCAGAAACTTAGAGAGACACTTCCTGTTTTATACTTTGGTTTCAAATCATATAAAATTGAGTGATCATTAGTGATACCTGCTTGCTACCACTGGAATAAAGAGACAATTTTATTGTAAAACAACCTTTCAATAAAAGTACGGACATTATTGCGGAACGCTAGAGTTGTTGTAATCTTATAGTAGCCATACACCATCCTGCCTATCGACGATCGATTTGACCCTATATACAAATGTACTCTATGGATTTGACGCTTGCAATATTGTTTTGTTGTATTTGATGGCATGACATGCCAATTTGATAGGTCATCAAATCGATTTGACATAACGTCAAATCGGCAGCAGTGATGCATTTGGCTATTATTCGGTGACGACAGCTACAATTTTTTAAATTTGTTGCTATCGGTCACCGAATAATAGCTAGATCTAGCTATAAAGTTGCTAAGTTGGCATCGCTGCTGCAGATTTAAAGTTGTGTCAAATCGATCGTACGATAGGCAGTATGGTGTATGGTGTATATGGACGAACTGCCAATTTGAAACAATTGCAAGCGTCATACGATAGGCAGGATGGTGTATGGCTACCATTATGGTAAAAAGTCTATATGCCTGACTTTTTACTTGTCCAATCACGAATAGATGAAGAGAATAAAAAGAAGAGTGAAGTGCCGGCGGATCACGATATGTCTAGGCATGTGGCTCATTCAGAAATTGGGACATAATAATTATGCAACTGAAAATTCAAAACGGAAACATGCTTGCATTTTTTTTTACTTAAAGAATCATGCCTAAATAATCGACATAATATTCAATTTCTTTAACAAATATGTATTTGCATATAATCACACTTTTCATATTTAATGGCTATGGGTATTCCTATCACAAGCACATGTTGCAACTTCCCATGTCAGACATTAAAAAAAAATGTTCTGTCAAAACAACAAGTGAAATAAGCGCCACTATCATTATCAATCATTATGTCAGGTGTTGTAGATGACAACCCCATTCTTAGTGTCTCAAATAGAATATTCAATAAACCTCGGATATCTATCAATTATGCATTCGTTCTTTGTTAACGTGTATTCACACGTACCACACCACGTCGCAGCGATAAAATGTGGTCAAGCCGTGTGAATAGTGTCTCAGCGGCTTTTTACAGTTGCGTTGTGGTACCGACAAAATGTCGATGTGGTTGCGTTGTCGCTGTCGTTGCAATGTGGTAACCACGTGTTCATGTGTAGTTATACTCCGGCTTTCGTAGAGGAAATACGGCTTGACTGAACGTAGTCATGGAGGAAAGATTGTTGTTCCGATGTGGCCGCGGTGTCGCCGCCGGTGGTGGCGTTGCCGTCGCGATATGGTTGCGATGTGGTCGTATTACACAGGTGGTCGATAACAACGGCAAATTGTGGTACGTGTAAATTGTAATATTCATTTTCAATACAAAATATACGCCCGACCACATGGCGTCCTTGTGGTGTGGTTGTGGCTGTGGTGTGGTTTGGTATATTTTATATTTTGTAACAATTGCGTAAAAAGGCTGCCATGTCAAATAAATGATAATAATGACTTCAGTCGTGTCGGTATTATCCGTCCGCAATTTGATTTGACGTTAGTTATGTTCGAACATCTGTATCCATTCCGGTATCTTCGTTGACGGACTTCGAAAGTAGACACCCAGTCATCATTTCAGTCTATTGCAGACCACTGCTGGACATAGGCCTCTCCCAGGGAGCGCCACAACGCACGATCTCCTGCTTTTTCTCATCGAGCCACTGCCAGCCACCGTCTTCAGGTCATCGGTCCATCTTGCCGGGGGGCGTCCCACCCTACCCTTACCTACACGCGGTCTCCATTTGAGAACCTTCCTACTCCACCTCTCGTCGGTTCTGCGGCAGACATGACCAGCCCACTGCCACTTCAGCTTGCTTAACACCCAGTGGTTGGTGTAAAAATTACGGAGAATTTTCCTAATAATAGTTAAGGTATAATATACGATATTGCTTCAATGCGCGTTTCTCGTGTGTGGTCAATTTTCAAAGACAATACGTGAATATTGTGTAAAAGGATCAAAGGAGTCTAGTGTTTCACTGTAACTTTTGTTCTACTTGTAGGGCTACAAAACAATGTCTTTGAGTGGATCGCAATGGCCAATACCTGGAAGCCTTACAAACAAAGCCAAAGGAATACTGCTACTGCATTCCGTGAAATGGGTAATATGTTCTAGGAGCACCAAACACTAGAGATGTTTCGAAGTAGGTTCATCGTAGAACTATAGTGGTGGCAACAATCATTAACATTGATTAGGTAGGGACTCGCTAGGCATTGTTTAACATCAATGTGAAAACGAATCATACAAACATGTTACAACTCATTTCCATCTTTTGCTATAAAATTCTTAATGCTATTGTTGAGCCTAAAAAACCGATTACCAAAAATATCATAAAATCTTACTTAGAAAATACTATGGTGAAAAACAATGTATTAAAAAACTTTTTGAAAAAAAGGGAACACAAACAAAAAAACTATAAAATAACTTTTCTTTCAGAAGTCGGTGGCCAATTATGTCAATGAAATAAAAAAAAACAAAGCCACCGACTTCCGAAAGAAAAGTTATTTTATAGTTTTTTTGTTTGTGTTTGGTTTTAAAGTCGGTTCCCTTTTTTTCAAAAAGTTTTTTATTTTTCCCTTTTTAGTTCAGATAATCAACCATCTTCATAAAATCGGCGTCTTTGAAAATCTACAATCCTATTAAGCAAAACGAGTCTATGTGAGCAACTTCACGAGATATCCATTATTGTTATATACTAAAACCTTCACCAGAATGTAACAAACACTTTTCTGAAAACTGCATCAGAATGGGTTCAGCCAAACGCGAGATAATCGCGGACAAACATACATACATACGTACATACAGGTCGAACTGAGAACCTAATTTTTTTAAGTCGGTTAAAAAAGTATTAATAATAGAATTGTTTAGCTACAAATAACAAAGACGTAAATATTCAAAGGGCGTCAAAAATATATTATTGGAATATTAATCAAAACCCAATCTCGTTAATCTACTCATTAACTAAGACAAAGCTGCCTTCCGGCTGAGTCATCAAGATCAAAACTACCATTCGCTCACCATTCACATAAAATGGACCACACAAACCCATTATTTGTTCAGTGAGGGTCAATTTTGTCGTAAAGCAATAACCGATGGGTACAAAAACCTGCGGCCGCGACCCGAGAGGCTGTAAATCAGTCGGCAGGACATCTTTGACGACATCTGGTGAGCAGTAACATGCGCGGGAGCAAAGGCACCGCATGCGTTTGCTTTGTCGCGGACAGTTTCGATGCTTTATTTTTCTAGGACATTTGTTATTTTTTCATGTTCATGAAGTTATTTTTTTACTTTTTTAACTTGTCTTTAACTTAATTAATTTTTTATTTCGGATCTTTTAGAATATTTTTTGTACTAAGTTATATATTTTCGTTCAAAATAATTTTATTTTGCATTATTCTGATCTCTATACGCACACAATCACAATATATCGCGAAATGTCGACCACTCCGCGAATGATTTCCTAGTTTTAGAAATTCACGAAGAATAAATTGATTCATTATTAAAACGAATTTTATCATAACATAAGTACTAATAGTTACGGCATTTACCTATAATGTTTTTAAAACAAAAACTCGATAGGTCATGCCAATTTTTAAATATAAGAATTGCGCTTACTAAAACTTTAATCATAGCTCAGTCGAAAACATCTCTATTTGTGTAGACTACTAACGCTATCTATGAATTGAAGTAGTATATTTATTATTATAGTATATTTATTATTATCGTATTTTTTTATGTTATAAACCTAAAACCAATTTGGTCAAGCTTGCGATCTACTTTTCATTGTAAATACAAAGCTGCTGTGGAGATTTAATGTTTATTTAATGACCTACCTATATTCATCTTTCTTCTAACAAAACTAGAGTGGTCACTTGAATACTGCACTTAAAGTGCTAACATTTACAATTCAATTCACTTTTAATTCATATGGATCATTTAAAAAACTATTTATACGGGTATGAAACGTATGTTTGAACTTTACAAGCTGACTCTTATTATTTGATTTCGTGCCGAAACGAATCATACCCGTATGGAATCCTTCAAATATGACATATATTTATTATTAATTTTGTTTTGGCTGAGAATAGCAAGCGTTTACCAATTTTGTTGCACCAAATGTGAAACAATTTAAACCACATTAATGCTAAACGGAACACGTGTAGGAACTTTATGTCAAACATTTGACATACATACCTATTCTTTTATTTTTGACTAGGTGTTGCAAGCGGGTTTGCTCGCATGTTTGTCGCATGGGAGCGTAATTCTGGGATAATCTCTAGAATTTCATTTTTAATTTTAAGATCCATACAGTCACTTTGACGGGACCGTTTTCTCAAACATTAATTCATTTCAGTCAATGTATTTTTATTAAAAGAAATCGACTCTCATTATAAAACGACAATATCCTAAAAAGAATTGGTTACCCTACCGGCGCAGGAGTCGGGAAATGGGGATTTGTTAAACTGCCTATGAAGTCATCCGTGTCAATGGTAAAATAGTGTTGCTTTGCATAAAAACAGATCACTATTGACGGATTAATTTATGGCCGATGACCGAATTCTTTCTTAACAATACGAGCATTGTTTTAGAAAATACAATGGCCAGAAATTGCCAGTTATGTTCCAAAGGTTCACATTCTAATGGAACAAATTGGAAAAGACAAGAAGTGTTATTATACAGAGGGAAATTGATTTCATTTACAGTTATAAATTGAAATCATTTTTGCGTGTTTGATAAAATTGTATCGGCCTATTTCACATGCCCTGAATAGCATCATCTAAGTACATTTTATATGTATAAAGTTCAATTTTATTACGGATTGTTGTCTGCTAGTTAAGATTATCCTACACTGAGACAGGATAATTAACTCAAAAAATACTTGTTACAAAATAACTACTGTTTTTCGTCGTATGTCAAACTCTGTCTCAATTTCTTATCTTTAAGGAGACACTCGTTTACTTCTGAACATGTTACTCGTATAAAACAAACCAGACATGTCCACTTTTGTTTTCAACCCAGATGTTTCATGAATAGAAACTTGTAACAGGGTGTTTGGTCTATTGTTTCTATTTGTGCTGTGTTGCCACTAAATTATAACAAATTGATTGTCCTGCAAAGAATAAGACACCTTATTGAATGTTTACTACTATAAGAATACAACCTATTTTGTTCTATGGCCTAGTTTTCTGTTTGTTGTAGTTGAACTTTTTAGTTTATATAATTTATGGAATAGAACAAAACAATTAACTTAAACTATCAGTTAAACAAATAAATCTTTTATAATGTAATAATATAAAATGTAATATTATTGTCATATTGACTCCGTGCGTTTTTCATTGTTACGTGGCAGTACATACCAGCAGGGCTAGCATGCGCAAGTCGACAAAATTTTGTCGACACATTATCTCGTGCTGAGACGACTTATGTCTGTTTGTCGATGGGAGGGGCTAACATGCGCAACATTATCTCGTCCTGAGACGACATAATGTCTGTTTGTCGATGGGAGCTAACATGGTGACACTTATATGTCGTGTCGTTCTGACATAGAACTCATGTCGTTCTGTCAAACCTGTTTTTGTCGTCATGCGCGCTATATTTAGTCGAATTTTGACATTTTCCTATGACAAGTTTCTCGTCGATGGTTTTCGAAGACGAGAAATCGCGACAACAGTGACTAAAAACTGAAAACAGTGTTCTGTAAACTTTTAAGTATAATGGCGGTGCCGTACTACAATTATCATTTATCTGTGTATGAGGAGAGGGAAGCATGAAAAATACAGAGGAAGGTGATTCGCGACGTCTGCAACCCATTTGACCTAAGGGATAACGAGTTCCAGTCCCTTTGGCGAATTACAAAGCCTATGGCTATTTATGTTATAGATAAGCTCCAAGCCGATTACATTTACAGTTATTTACAGTTCAATTTGTAACTATCAATCTATCTCTTTCAATTAATAAGGGCACTATTATTGTACAGTACCTACGTACACACACGACAAGTAAACTTTCGTTCGTATTACGAATAATGTTTCGCAGCAATTTCAGAACTTTGTACTTTATGAATAGTCAACATTCAATCTTGATTTATGGTTGGCATAGTGTTTATTTTGTACATTACATTTAGGACATTTCATCGAGATAATTTAATGTTACATAGTATTATGATTACATAACTTAGAACTTTGAAAAATCCATTATTTACACGGTTTGTTTTGTAAATCAATTACAACATTCATCATCATCATCATCAGCCTATATTGTTCCCACTGCTGGGACACGAGCCTTCACTCTGTGAGAGGGAGTGGGCCATAGATATATTATAGAAGGAGAT
Source organism: Agrotis clavis (assembly GCA_954870645.1). NCBI lineage: Eukaryota > Metazoa > Arthropoda > Insecta > Lepidoptera > Noctuidae > Agrotis > Agrotis clavis. The sequence goes on along the minus strand of OX940917.1, from coordinate 27,125,360 downwards.
ATGGCGTGGAGTTCAAAATGTATAGAAAACCGGTGAAGCCACAACTGCCCCACCATAAAGATAATATTACGCATGTAGTATATCAAAACAATACTACGAACAAGTGCACACACGCGCCGTCGAAAACTCTGTCATTTAAATATAAACCTTATTCTTTAAACCACAGCGTACTTTTTCCGTGTAATTTACTCACACTAAAACAATTATCATTGTGTGTCGTCGGGACACGGGGGCGGACTCGACAGTGTTTGACTAAATCGAAGAGTTCACGATAAATATATCGATAAATTATAAAGGTTTGGAAATAAAATTAATAAAAAACGATATGAAACCGTTTTTATTATCTTTATTGTATAGATTACTATTAATTTAGTCCATAGATTACTAAACTAAACATTAATTAATTTACTTAACCATCTTCGGTTTCGCATTTATTTAATACTCTGTAAAATAATAAAAAAATGTAAAAATCCATGAACCACATCGGCCTTCCAGCCTTATTACAAGATAAAAAATTCAAAAAAAAAAAAATAGCAATTAGCAGTCGACTTTCTTGTCGATAGACTTTGTCGGATTTCTAAGAGCACGTCACTAGCCAGCGGCCGTACCATGCGACATTACGGCTGATTGAGGTATCGTTATGTCAGTTTTACATTGCTTGTTCAGTCACTATGTGATGCAATGATGTGGTTGTAAAAGAGCAATGTATTTATTGCAAAAATAATACCGTCGGAGTAATGTAGGAAAACAAAAGTACAGTAGTACAAGTCAGATATATTTTACTGCTTGTTGTTTTTCGTGATTTTTAAGACAAATATTGTAAAATACTTGTAATTACATGTGAAACCCGATGCCATGACTTCTAAAATATTTGTTTTGGTTTCTATTTTTGCACAAAAGCACCGAACAAGACGGCATAATCGTTTTTTTCACGAATGCGGTTGACAACAGACTAACTCGCGGTGACGGCCATTTTTTCACTTTCTGAGCGTACCGCTCAGAACCACATGGTAGCGGACACGTCCCCTTGCCACTTCTCCTGCATAGAGTACATTTGTATATGTTCTCCTGTTTTTAATATTTCTGTGGGCCCAGTGCGGATTGGTGGATGTCACATGTCTTCGAATTTTTGGTTCTAGGACATGCCGGTTTCCTCACGATGTTTTTCTTCACCGTTTTGAGAGCAGTGGTGATGAAATAAATTACACAAAGTAATGCGCCTGGCGGGGTTCGAACCCACGACCTACAACTCGTTAGTCGGGACCGATACCACTGGGCCACCACTGCTCTGGGCCATCATTGAATAGGTGATAATAAACTAAATTATGCATCTCCGCCATCTGTAACGGGATTTTGATCTAATACTTACAATTTCTTTGATGCCAAAGCCATCTAACAATTATTTCAAATTCGAAAATATTTAGCACGAGCGAACCACAGGGGGTGCGTTTAAATCTTCCGTCGATGTTTCGCCGGAAAAAAATTAAACTAGCGAGGATTCGCTGAATTGAGTCATAAGTTTATGTCAATGTTAGTTGTCAAATTCAATTGACAGCTCAGTTTATTGAACAAATAATCATTTTGCCGGTTTAATATAAATCCATAATCCACAAATAATATTCACTCTCTAAAATAAAAATAATATTCGTTTTTACGGCGCGAATCGAGCAAAACAACAAAACTTAATGTCAATCTGACAGCAGGATAAAATTTTGCGAGGTAACTTAACTAATACGGTTTGTTTTCATGAAATGGTAATATCGGTTATCTCGCGTCGTGAAGGCGAAGTCACGACGAGATATCTTCTCGTGGTGCGCATGTTATGAAAAGTGACAAACGAATCGAGAACGACAAAATAAGAGATAATGTCGCCTTGCACATGCTAGCCCTGCAGGAAAGCATAGGCATAAGCAATTAGGAGGTCTTTACTAAGTACTGGGTACGGATTACATATAGCTTCGAAACACCAAGTTCAAAAATGTTGATCGTGCTGAAAATGTTGTGTTTATTTACCAAGTTAATCGATTTTCTTATGTCAAATATCTGCAGCTAAAGTACTATTATTAATTCCAGTCAGTAAAATGACAGTGCAATTACTGTCACTGATACAAAGAAATTTAGTACATTTCATTCATGTACAAATGTCATTTTACTGACTGGAATTAATAATAATCGTACTTTAAGTTAAGTTTGATAGTTAATAATACGAGTAGATAGTTCGGTTTTAATATTGGACAAAGTTATCTCACCTTAACCGGTTATGAGGTCACAGGCTGGTCAATATAACCTGTGATTGAGTTTCCAGATGAACTTCGAAAAACCAATATTCAGTATAAGCTATAACTAGTATATGCTGACCGTACAAACTGGTTTTGTATAGCTTGATGTGAGCCGTACCGTACTAAGTTACTAAAACAGGGAATAATACGAAACACTTCATATTTTTCACCTGAAAGCTTTTCTATTTGTGTAACTTGTATGTTGTGTAGGTAAACAAAAAATGAGTATTACTGTTGCCCACGCATAAATAAATACACACTTTTTATTTTACGCTTGAATAAATATTTAAAAAAAATAGTTATTTATAACTGCACTAAAACTCCGGTAGTGTAGTGGATTAGATTGTTTCAACGACTGCTGTATATCCCGGTTCATTGAAGAAAGGAATCTTAAATGGCGGCTCTTATCGTGTTCTCTCGCTCACACACTAGTGCCGTCTATACTCACACCCGCGCGTAGCGTAAGCAGAAAAAAAATTAGTCTTGATGTCTTGACGCACTCAATGATCTTTTTTAAGAATATTTACTATAGTTTTCTGTTATTTTTCCGTTGTTACCTGTAGATTATTGTTGTTGAATTTTCTTTTATTGTTAGGTTAAGTTTGAGAAATTATTGTGATCCAGTCTTGTTTTTATTATTTTTAATTTGAATAAAAACTTTAACTTGAAATCTTATATGCTGACTGTACTATCTGTCAACGCAAGTACAAGCCGCCATTTTAGATTCCTTTCTTGAATGAACCGGTTATACAAATATTTACTTGACAGTTGATATGATTGTGACTTATTATTTTTGCATTTCCTGCAGGACTTTTTTTTTTATCTTACGAAATAGTTTTGTGCAAAGCTTGACACAGTTAACCTTATTAAAGCTTCACACAGTTAATTACTCAGATAAATTAATGTGCAAAAAATTACTGTGAAACTCGTGTTAGAAATCATATAATATTTTTTTCCAGTGTCTTAATTTTATTTATGGAGCAATAAGATTATTCATCATTATATTGTTTAAAATTCATAGTTTATTGTATTCTTGAAAATATATAAAAAACTTTAAAAATTAAAAAATATGTAAAGTTATTATATATTTTCGCAACTCGGAGGTCCACAGCAACTTAAAAACTATTTTGGTACAACCGTTTAAGTAATTAAAATTATATATGAAAGAAGCAATTATATTTCACTAAGCGAAAAAAAATAACAATAAAACGATATCCTGTTAATTATAACAACATAATATTATGTGGTGGGAAAATATTACAATAGGCCGCCATTTTGTATTCATCCTTGACTTTAACTAGGCCCATTAACGTAATGACATGTATGTTTTTAATAGAAGTAAAACGTTAGTATCACCTTGCCGAATACATACGTACCAATACTCATGCATTTTTCCAAAAGAATACAAGTCGAACTCGTTCTTACATCTCGCCATTGACTTTTTTTAAACTAAGGTATACTAAATAAAAGAAGGTTTTGGAAAGCCAAAGACGAGGAATTTCTCGTGAGTCGTGGGCCTGTTTCCTAAAATTTAAACTCTACTTGTAGATTATGTTCCGAATGGGAATCGAACCAGCGACATGCAGCTCATCTGACAATTGCTCAGCCACTGCGTTGTATGCTACAAACTTGCGGTATAAGAACATCATCTCTACATTGATAAATGTGAAAGTGTGGAATTGTGGATGTTTGTAGGTATGTGTATGTTCCGTTTTCACTTCAAAACTGCTTAACCGATTTTGACGAATTTGGACATAGAGATAAATGCAAGGCGTGGTTATAGACTATTATAGGTAAAATTCAAATTCAGAACTGTACCCTTAGCACGAGTATGCACTCTTGTTTGCTACTTTACTACAGCGTCTTTCCAGTATTAACAGCGTTTCTTGTATAAAAAAAATGGAACAGCAATTTTTTTCCTTGAAAATTGTCAATTTGAAATTGTCAAAGTTCTAGTTTACTTTACTTCTCAAATACTGAAAACTCGTGCTAAGGGTACTGATAGGGAGTAGGGTTCACTCAAAACTTTCGAGTTTCTTTCCGTAGTCGCGTTGACGGACTGAGAGTAGACCTAGGGCACCAGGTAACAGGGGTCGGAAGTTCTCAACAGTAGCTAACATAACGTTATCCATCACTTAGCTCCTTCGCGGAGTTCCGTGAACTAAATGATTGATAAATCTGCTAATGTTGTGTTAGGTCAGTTCACGATGCCCTACATTGATAGATATATTATTTTATATATTACTGTCCCATTTTTACCAATACGTTTGTCCCCATTTTTTTAATTTCTTTTATTTATAGATTACTAACAAAATATACCTATAACACCTTTTTTACCTAGAATATCATTGCCTATACAACTAAAAACGACTAAAATTAAGTAAATCTACATAATGGGTATCATAATATAATTATTATTATTGAGTGCATTGGCGAACAGGTTTGATTGTCATTACATTAATCATTGTTATATGATTAATGTAATGACAAACAGACAAATGACTCAGGCTTTTTATAATTATTGGCACTTACTAGTTCTATATAATTTCAAATTTTATTTATTAGTATAATGTTAATCTATAATTTTAATCTGGATTTTAAATTGTAATGTTTCTAATTGTCTATTTTTAATACGTATTGATGTAAGTGTACCATTATGGGCCTCGATGCCTGATAATAAAGATATTTTATTATTTTTTATTATTAAAAATTAAATTATTTTATTACTGCTAAGTATTAGTTAGTAATGATGATAATATGCAAGTTTTGTATGTACCTAAGTATTTGATTTTAAGGACCTTAAAAACATATTTCCTCTGATGCTTATTGGTAATCACCGTTACAAGACATAGATGAGGAGGTGTGAACAGCATGACATGCTAACATTCTTAAGTTTTTTGCTCAAAATGCGAAGGTGGGATATTTTGCAAGTTAATTAGATAGTTCCATTATACCATTGTTAATTGTAACTGTTAATAAAAGGTGCTCGACCTGACGACGTCGATTATTATTCAAGAAGAATATGCGTGTCATCTGTGTACAGCAGGCTTCACATAAAATTTACCAGTTTACGTTGACCGTTCATTGTGTAAAAAGACCATTTAACGCGAGGCCAGGATAAACTGGTTATTTATAGCTTGATGTGTAATCGTGTGATACCAACACAATACTTAAATGCCTAAATACATACCTATAGGCAGATATCTCAAGAGCGAGTTCAAAAATCTTTGATAATATACTAATTTGTAATAATTTTCTCACTTTTTGAACAATGATTCTGATTATCTAGAATACAAAGAGAATTTTCAAATAAAGTTCAGATGATAATTATCACAGGTCTATTGAAAGATTGAACAATCATTGAAGTTTGATGGTGTCATACATTGCACAATTTTTCATTCTTTTAATTTGTACTTACTAGTATGTAGTTGCCAAGTGATCGAAAGACAAGAACATATTGCCTTTTGCACTCCTTGTCCACAAACGCTATCTTACGGTAGTAAAATTTTGGTATAAAGGGTGCAACGACGATATAATACTAGACTCCTACTAACAGGCGACCGATGTCTGCCAACACATTAGGCAAAAAAGTCTTATATTCGTCTCATTTCGACCAATCCTGTGAGCCGTAAACATACGTTGAGACAGCGAACAGACCTTGAGTTAACCAATCACAACGCAGTACCCCGTCCCCCTTGCGGAGTCTAGTATTTTATCGTCGTTGAAAGGGTGTCTTTGAATTGATAATTCCGATTTTCTTAAAAACAAAATAAGTGAAGTAAAAACTAAAAAACACATAAGCCGGTTTCCAGTCGAACCGGATGCAGCTGAATTTGGAGCGACTACCTGCCTGTCCTCCACAACCCAGTAACTGGGGAATACGATAAGACTGGTTGTCAGATTTTCGAGGTTCTAACAGTAACAACTAGTCCAGTCAACGAGGCATAATGTGGTCCGAAAAATTCCTCCGGCACTTAAGTTTGGCATATGATGAAACAAGGTGATACAGATTACAGATGCACAATAATCCAACTTTTTTTTTTCGAGATGACAAAAATATGAAAATTGCTTATAACTCTCTGTGAAAAATTCCTCAGTCTCGAATTCTTTTTGTATTTGTTTAAATGTATTAGTTAGAATAGGTAAGTATAAAAATCATTTATTCATTATCTAGCCAGTACATATACTACACTGTGCAAACTGTCGGTCGTAAGACGCTGACGTGACTTTGAGCATTCGGACGTCCGAACAGAATCTGGCCGGTTGTCGTCCGAACTACCGTGCACACTGCTAAGCCGCGTCTCTCAGCCACGGCTGACGGACGCATCCGATAATTATGTTCTCAGCTTAACCCGCGACGCGAAGAGCAGCAGTCCAATCGCTCAGCCACTCCACCAACCGTGCCGAGATTGGCCCGAGAAAGCCGCACAAAGCGAAGAGTGGGAGGTAGACTTTTGCCCAGCAGTGGGACAAAAGTTAGAAGTCATCGTACGAACAGTTTTAATATTAAAAGAGTCACAACGTCTAATTAAAAAAATCGTGTAAATGGTTCGACTATAAATTAATCATCATCTTCCTGCCCTTATCCCATTTTACTTGGGGTCGGCGCAACACGTTTTTTTCTTCCATTCTCCCCTATCACACGTCATAGTATCATCTACTCCTTTTTCTTTCATATCATTCCTTACACAATCCATCCATCTCTTCTTTGGCCTTCCTCTTCCTCTCCATCCATCAACATTCATACTCATCACTCTCTTAGTCACATGACTGTCATCCCTCCTCATCACATGTCCATACCAAGATAGACGATTCCCTTTCATTTTTTCTGTAACAGGCGCCACTTTCAAACTGCCCCTTATAAACTCATTCCTTACTTTATCCATTCTTGTTACTCCACACATCCATCTTAACATCCTCATCTCCGCTACATGCAATCGTTTCTCATCCATCTTTTTCACAGCCCAGCATTCCGATCTACTGATGATTCCGACTGATGATGATTGATGATGATGATGATTGATGATGATTCCGACTATAAATTAATGATAGTAAGAAATAGATTTCACAGTTCACACACATTTTCTTTGTGTTGTATCTGACCTATTTAAATAGTGTATTGATTGCATTGGTTTTAAACGAAGTTGTTTGTTTGATTTAGAAACTCTTTGTAAACGTTTTAAACGGTTTACTTGCAATTTGCAGTGACATAGGTTATTTACGGAACTTTCTGATTATTTTTTTGCAAGTATAGGTACTCTAATTTGAAGTTGCGTTTTTAGTGTACATAAGTAGGTATAAGGATTCCAAAAACATGTTCCAACACATTTCTTTCACTAACTCTTCTATCTATGGATTTTTCTTATTATTATAGGTAGGTAGGTACTGCCGCCTGGTTCGGGAAAGTCGGAAGTGAATTTCTACCTTCGAAAATAATAGTAGAAACGTTACGTACATAGTAGTAGTACATAATCTTCAACGATTTTATAGTAGGTAGTTAGTATTATTATTTTAATAAAACTTTACCCCATTCTAGAAACTCCTGTGTCGTGGGTGCTTTGACAAACAAAAAAACCTACCTATTATATTACCATGGTCATATTATTTTGCGCCATGCCAGTTTCGTTCTTTTCTTGGTAGCATAGTCAGTACGAGTATAAGTAACCTATTTCAACGAAATCTCCGGAGGTCATCATCAACATCATCAGCCTTAGAGATGTGCCGTTGCCGGCAATATTGCCAAAGGTGGGAATATAGGTGGAAATATTGCCGGCAATATTGCCGGGAGTGGAAATATTTGGGAATATTGCTTAATTTTAAGTCAAAGTGAGTGCGAAAACTATGTAACACACTTAAAATTAGTATTTACAGACCATGGTCTACATTATATACAAAAAAAATCTTTTTTTTTGTAAAATTGCCAAAATTGCCGGCAATTTTGGCAATATTCCCGGTATTTTACCGGCAATATTGCCCATTGTTGCCGCACACGACTGTGAATATAAGAAATTACACATACATTTTAAGATAAGAATTGACGATCATTGTATATTGAATAAAAAGGCATAAATTCGAATAACTTATTTTAATGTTGTAGTTTAATCTAGTCAACGAATGCTCAAAGCATAGAGGGAAATTCTAGAAACACATTTTTTACTACGTAACTTTGTGCTCTGGGGGGGGGGGGGGTTTGAAGGTACCATTTTTTGGTTTTTCGCTTACATCTCGGAAAACCATGCGTTCTAGCAGCATAGCGTGTGTGAACAAAATAAAAAACTAAATAAATTTTCCGTAAGTTTTACTCAGTAAGCATTTCAATATCTTGTAAGTTTTCGAGTTTTCATAGTTGTCGAGGTATCCGCTTTTGAAAGTCTGTAATTTAGGGGAAAAAACATTTTTAGTTTTTCGCATTTGGGAAATTGTATTTGATATCGCCATAGATCCAGAAAGCAGTAGCAGTTGATTCAGACCCTCCCTTCACCACCTGCGATGAACAGAGCCAGCATGCTGCATCTTGAGGTGATATGGGCCTCCAGATCTTTATCTGGAGGCCCACGGACATTGAGAGACACCCCTTCGGGTCTCTCTCAATGTCCACCAGGTATAAGTAGTTCTTAAATTCGGTGACCACCATATTTCTTGTCTTGTCTTCCCCCACCGAGGGAGCAGTAAAAATTAGCTTAGAAACTCATTTTAAAATAGGTACTTACAGACTAGGTAGGACTATACTATGTAGGAGGAAATCCGCACCCATAAGAGATGCGGAAAAACTATCTTTGGAAACTTTAGTTCTTTTTTGTTGTAAACAATTTTCGTATAGGTAGGTATTAATTTTTGGTCAAGTGTGAGTTGCCCACAAAAATACACGGAGAAGTAGGTAGTACAGGGAGAGCCTGAAAAGACTGCTGCTGCTTTCTGGATTTATGGCAATATTAAATAAGACTTTCCGAATGCAAAAAGGTAAATATGGTTTTTTGAAAACTATACAAGATATCGAAATGATTACTAAATAAAACTTATAAGAAATTTATTCAGCCTTTGTTTTATTCATACAAACCATGCCGCTAGGAGGCATGGTTTCCGAGTTATAAATGAATAATCAAAAAATGTAACCTTTAAACCCCCCTCCTCCACAGCTTAAGGGCTAGTGGCGGGGACTTTTGATAATTATATTCACCTCCTAACTAGTTCAAACAAAGTAACGTAGTCTAAAATCGTGTTTCAAGAATTTCCTTCTATAACTGTTCGTTGAGTGGGCTACTAGTTTTTCATGCAAAATCACATAGCAAAAACAACGAGTATAAGTACCTATACAATATGGAAGTATAAATCTCTGTCAAAACTACAAATAATCAACAAAAATAATTGTAAATCACCGTTTAGAGTAACAACTTAGTAGTTTTTATAAGGCGGACTTAATGCCGCAACGTATTATCTACAGTAATATAAACTGCACCTGCATAGTAATAATAAAATATACTGGTGTTATTTGACTGGCAACTTTGGCAATATTGCCAAAGTTGCCGGTAATTTTGGTATTTTACCGGCAGTGGCAATATTGGGAATATTGCCGGCAGTGGGAATATTGCCATCAGGCACATCTCTAATCAGCCTATAATGTTCCCACTGCTGGGACACAGGCCTCCTCTCTGTGAGAGGGAATTTAATGGTCCATAATCCACCACGCGGGCCCGGTGCGGGTTGGCAGATAATAATAATAATAATAATAATAATTTATTGGGTTTCAAATGATCACTTTTACATATAAAATTGAGGCAGCCCCATTAAGTTATAAATAATACTTGTGTTGGGCCTGACTAGAGATGTGCCTGATGGCAATATTCCCACTGCCGGCAATATTCCCAATATTGCCACTGCCGGTAAAATACCAAAATTGCCGGCAACTTTGGCAATATTGCCAAAGTTGCCAGTCAAATAACACCAGTATATTTTATTATTACTATGCAGGTGCAGTTTATATTACTGTAGATAATACGTTGCGGCATTAAGTCCGCCTTATAAAAACTACTAAGTTGTTACTCTAAACGGTGATTTACAATTATTTTTGTTGATTATTTGTAGTTTTGACAGAGATTTATACTTCCATATTGTATAGGTACTTATACTCGTTGTTTTTGCTATGTGATTTTGCATGAAAAACTAGTAGCCCACTCAACGAACAGTTATAGAAGGAAATTCTTGAAACACGATTTTAGACTACGTTACTTTGTTTGAACTAGTTAGGAGGTGAATATAATTATCAAAAGTCCCCGCCACTAGCCCTTAAGCTGTGGAGGAGGGGGGTTTAAAGGTTACATTTTTTGATTATTCATTTATAACTCGGAAACCATGCCTCCTAGCGGCATGGTTTGTATGAATAAAACAAAGGCTGAATAAATTTCTTATAAGTTTTATTTAGTAATCATTTCGATATCTTGTATAGTTTTCAAAAAACCATATTTACCTTTTTGCATTCGGAAAGTCTTATTTAATATTGCCATAAATCCAGAAAGCAGCAGCAGTCTTTTCAGGCTCTCCCTGTACTACCTACTTCTCCGTGTATTTTTGTGGGCAACTCACACTTGACCAAAAATTAATACCTACCTATACGAAAATTGTTTACAACAAAAAAGAACTAAAGTTTCCAAAGATAGTTTTTCCGCATCTCTTATGGGTGCGGATTTCCTCCTACATAGTATAGTCCTACCTAGTCTGTAAGTACCTATTTTAAAATGAGTTTCTAAGCTAATTTTTACTGCTCCCTCGGTGGGGGAAGACAAGACAAGAAATATGGTGGTCACCGAATTTAAGAACTACTTATACCTGGTGGACATTGAGAGAGACCCGAAGGGGTGTCTCTCAATGTCCGTGGGCCTCCAGATAAAGATCTGGAGGCCCATATCACCTCAAGATGCAGCATGCTGGCTCTGTTCATCGCAGGTGGTGAAGGGAGGGTCTGAATCAACTGCTACTGCTTTCTGGATCTATGGCGATATCAAATACAATTTCCCAAATGCGAAAAACTAAAAATGTTTTTTCCCCTAAATTACAGACTTTCAAAAGCGGATACCTCGACAACTATGAAAACTCGAAAACTTACAAGATATTGAAATGCTTACTGAGTAAAACTTACGGAAAATTTATTTAGTTTTTTATTTTGTTCACACACGCTATGCTGCTAGAACGCATGGTTTTCCGAGATGTAAGCGAAAAACCAAAAAATGGTACCTTCAAACCCCCCCCCCCCCCCAGAGCACAAAGTTACGTAGTAAAAAATGTGTTTCTAGAATTTCCCTCTATGCTTTGAGCATTCGTTGACTAGATTAAACTACAACATTAAAATAAGTTATTCGAATTTATGCCTTTTTATTCAATATACAATGATCGTCAATTCTTATCTTAAAATGTATGTGTAATTTCTTATATTCACAGTCGTGTGCGGCAACAATGGGCAATATTGCCGGTAAAATACCGGGAATATTGCCAAAATTGCCGGCAATTTTGGCAATTTTACAAAAAAAAAGATTTTTTTTGTATATAATGTAGACCATGGTCTGTAAATACTAATTTTAAGTGTGTTACATAGTTTTCGCACTCACTTTGACTTAAAATTAAGCAATATTCCCAAATATTTCCACTCCCGGCAATATTGCCGGCAATATTTCCACCTATATTCCCACCTTTGGCAATATTGCCGGCAACGGCACATCTCTAGGCCTGACTCACTCCTACCCGCTATTACATGGCAGCGATATCTAACAACAATCAGAAACAAAATTAAATTATAAATCGTAATTAAAATAATAATCAAAATAAAGAAATCAGAATTTAACACAAAATTAAAATCCAATCAAAATTAAAACAGGAACAAATTAAAAACAATACCATAATTAAAAACAAAGTCAAAATTGAAAACTAAATTAAAATCAAATCAAAATAAAAATTTAAATAAGAACGATTAAAATCAAACCAGAATTAAATCTAGAATCAGATCAAAACAAAATAAAATAATTAAAATAAATGTTATAAAAAATGAAAACAATTAGGTAATATCTAAACAGAATTAAAACTTGAATCAAAACAAAAGTAAATTATTAAAATCAATGTCATATAGTTAAAATGAGAATGAAATAAAATAAAATGAAAATTACAATCAAAATTAATATCAGATTCATTTCAAAAGCAACATTAAAATAAATCAAGTTAAATTTTTAGAATTCAAATACTACATTAAATTAATTCTACAACTTTAGTTTGTTATTTCGCGTGTATGTGTGTGGTGTTTGTGTGTGTGTTGTTGTATAGGGTTGGTGTATTGTGTATGCGAGTGTATGTTGTGTGCAGGTGTATGTTAGGTAAGTATGTCTACTTGTGCCATATAAGACAAGGAAGTTTGATGCGTTAATACTGTCATTTAGCTAGTTCTGACTAAAATATCTTCGGTTTCCGCATAACTTATTGATTTTAGCCACTCAGTTATGATCTTTTTGGACTGGTGCAGAACCTCAGAATGGAACTTTACTTTTGCATTTATCTTATTATAAATATAGGCTGATTGAGTCGCTTATTGGCGCCTTGCAAAAGCAGTGTGCACCATTGGGGAGTGAGCCACTATATCGTTCCGTCTCTTTTCTTGATGTGCTGGGCTATATGGTATACATTTCTGAAGATACAAAGTCACATACAAAAGATACAACTTCCTCACCGTTAATAAATCGCATTTTTTATATAATTCAGCAGTAGGGAATCCGTATGGCTTGAAGTACATAACTTTCAAAAGCGATCACTGGGCTCTTTCCAGCTCAAGAAATTTCGTTTTAGAGGCTCCTCCCCAAACAGGTAAGCAGTATCCTATAACCGACTGTGCCAGGGCCAAATAAATGTTATTGAGGATCTTCGGAGGCATCACATGGCGTAGTGTTTTGAAGATCCAAATCAACTTTCTTACACGAGACATAACAGCCTCGATATGCGGGTGCCAAGACAAGGTTCTGTCAATAACAACGCCTAAATATTTTGTGGAAGTGACCAGATGTCACATGTCTTCGAATTTTTGGTTCTAGGACATGCCGGTTTCCTCACGATGTTTTCCTTCACCGTTTTGAGAGCAGTGGTGATGAAATAAATTACACAAAGTAATGCGCCTGGCGGGGTTCGAACCCACGACCTACAACTCGTAAGTCGGGACCGATACCACTGGGCCACCACTGCTCTCATTCAAATCCCCGGGGAAACTAGCAAAAAAAGCCATAGATATGGTTATAGCTAAAATAAATATGTGTAAATGCATTGTGTCAGATGGTATCGGCTGATTAGTATTCAACGGAAGGCGTCACCTAGTAAACTACTTATAAATAGGTCGTTGGTCTGGTCTTCTAGCAGGCAAGACAATCTGTTTGTAATAGAGGCCAATGAGGCTATACACGTTAGGGTTTGCATGATAGTTTTAACCTTGCATGCATAACCGACCGCACGTGTAACCGACACATCCACCGATAACTGTACAGTTTTACCACATACACGCTAGGGCTTCCCTGTCGGTTATGCATGCAAGGTAAAACCATCATGCAAACTCATAAGCTATTGTACAGGCGAAGCGAATGCGATCAAAAGCGTTTTTATTTGTAATGTGTATGGAATTGTTTGAATCCAGTCACACAGAAAGCGAAAGCGATCCGATAGTCCATACATTACAATTACGCTTCGCGTTCGCCACGCCTGTCTGTTTGACAATAGCTTTACGTATATGGCCGCCATTACGGAATGAGATATTTTGGTTTTAAACACAAGAAAAAAACGAGGGGCTTATGTCGTACTCACGATTCAGCTAGTACATTATATTTCAGCATTCTTTCCACTATAAAAAACTGCATTATCAGGAAGTAACTTAGGCAATTATATCAAGCACTGGTAAACAAAAAAAACCTTAAAATCTTCTAATAAAAATCCGTTCTCCTTTAAACACATACAAATCAGGAACCGACAGTACGTTATTTAACTAGCCCACGCTTAGTTACCGCAGAGCTAGTGGGTCAGTTTGACAGCTTCTTAGAACTCTTCAGTTCCTGGACGTCGTGTAGCGTGGCATTAATACACGAGTGTCGTGGTTTACTGGCGCCGGCTACCACTCGCACATACTTGACCAAATAAGTGGTGCAAGTCACAAGTGATGAAAGGGCGGCCAAAAAAAAGTAACCGACTTCAAAAGCAACCATAACAAAAAAGGATAAAATAACCTACATCAGAACTTTTCGGAAGTCGGTGGATTTGTCTTTTATTTCATTGACATTTTTGCCACTGACTTCCGAAAAGTTTTATTGTGGTTGCTTTTGAAGTACCTACGTACTTTTAAAAAAAAAAAAAAATGATAAAGTTATTATTATACTCGTATTATTATACATATACATACCTACATACATTCACTTTTGAAAGGCACATTTGTTCAGACGCTGATATACGAGTAGACTAACATAAACGAAAACTGGGCAGTTCTGTAAATATTGCATACATACGGGTCGAATTGATAACCTCCTTTTTTAAGAAGTCGGTTAAAAATAGTGAACTCTGAAGTTCTGTAGGATGATAAATGTCTAGTGAGGTTCACGCAATTAACTTATGTGGAGAAATTGGTTTTCTGATTCTGAGGCTTGCGCATATACAGCAACTTTTTTTTTTTTTATTTCGCTTTGACGTGTTTAAAATGCCTAGTGCTAAGATATTCTTGTTACAAAATAAAAGAAAGTTCGTATTCTACAGATGCCATCACTTGACACTAGGTACTCAAAAATAGGTACAATTGACATCATGTGCCAGCTACTGGTGCCAAGACAAAGGAAGCCATTAAAATATTAAAGTAGAGAAATTCGTACGTTTAGGGATTTGAAAAGCTAATGAGAGATAGCTGCGAAGGCGCTTGTGTAGATCTCTAAATGATTATCTCCCAGCAATCATGAATAGCATACCTAGGTACTATACTTCGTTTCTTCTGGAGAAACATGCAAAAGCTATCTGACAAGACCGTTTAAAAAATTGTGATGTTAACTCTTTGGTCAAGAGTTATAAATATTCTTAGGATGTGTATTATTTCCAACACTACAGCACAAATATATGTGCTTACTTGTAAGACCAGATGAATGAACATGGACAAGACGAAAGTATCTAAGCAGGTGGAGCTCAATGGTTTCTGTTTACATTCAAAATATGAGGATAAATAAGCATACGTAAAAAAAAAACAAATAATGGTGGAACTTTCAAAATACCGCTATCACTTAAAAATAAGACCCCATTGTAAAGTGGGGCACACACGTCTCCGCATATAGGTATTTGTGGCTAGAACAATCACACCGTTAGTCGGTATGTCGGTCGGCGGCCCTTGCGTCGCTTCTTGAATGAAAATCGACAATTTAGGTGTTAACATGTCTGTACAGTTTGACGAGATTCATGCGTGTCCAATATGGTTTTCGTTAGATAATAATGTTTTTATCAAAAACATCATCACTGGGGGAATGTACCTACCTACACTGGTCACCCCCCGCCTCCCCCTTCCTTTTCCTTGGCCTCCACCAGGGTTTAAATCAAATGTTATTCAAATCTTCACGATATTATAATTATTTAAATTCCGTACTTTCCACTCGTTTTCCACCAGTACAAAACTTTAAAAATCAAATTTAACTGACTTCAAAAACAACCACAAAAAGTGTAAAGTAGGGTAAAGGGAGATTATTTGGTGAGACAGGCAACTCAGTGATAGATTCTTAAAAGTCTCTCAAAACGTTACCTATGCATGCAGTAATGTGAAATGATGCAACTAGTTAACCACTAAAGTGGACAAGATGTAGTGACACATCATTTCTAATCAGCATGCATAGGTAACGTTTTGAGAGACTTTTAAAGACTCTATCACTGAGTTGCCTGTTTCACCAAATAATCTCCCTTTACCTTACCTTTTCTTTCGAAAGTCGATGGTTTTTTTTTCATTTACTTTTTTTGCCAACGACTTTTATTTTATTTTACCCACCCTGTTTATAAAAAGTAAAAAATCCTCATAAAATAAAAGTTCTGTACCGTTAAATAATTTAATTAAAATTTCAAAATCCTCAAAAACCTGTCATCATATAGGATTGCTTAAGAAACTATGCACTAGGTTAAAATTCGAACCTCTATTGACATTGAAAGCTTACACGTGTGATCATGGCCAGTGTAATTAGCGTGATTACCACTAACTATTATTAATACTCAGTCAACGCATTCAATCACTTAGCGCATTCATTGGTAAAATTATAGAGGTGGGCCGACTTTGGTTGACGACGACAACGAGTCGGTTGCAAAATGGCCGAGTAATCGACCAAACCTTTTCAAGAGGCATCTGTAATGTCGATGGCGTTTCATGAATGTAGTAAGTTACTTGACTTACCTTTAAGTAACAGTATTTTACCTTATGAATTTCAACCCCTTCCCCCCTCTATAAAGGCTAGTTATAAGATAGAGAAACCCCAAAAAAATAAGTCCTGTAGTTAAAGTTTGTTAGATAGGAATACGGAACCCTTGAAGGTTCCGTATTCCTATCTAACAAACTTTATTGTACTTGAGCCAACTATTTGGCGCTTTTTACCGACTAGTCACCGTTTCACCGAATCATCGATATGGCTGGCCAGTCTTCTTTTCCAACTAGCCAGCTACTACTGGGTTCACCTCTAATACATTATCGGATTTGATTGCACAATCGGTGACATAATTAACCATACCGCAAAATTCAGTTCGAAATATACCGAAATGCGGATCTGAAATCATACGTAGTAAACGCATCTCGTGATAGACTACTGAAGCATATCACTGGTATTCGGCTATGTGGCTGATGCCCCGATGCGATGTGGCGATGTGCTCAAAATATAGCTGACTAGCTGTTGCCAGCGGCTTCACCCGCTACAACTCGAAAATTATCCCACGGGAACATAAAATCGGGATAGAAACTATCGCATGTGTTAATCCAGGTTATAATAAACTATCTGTGTACCAAATTTTAGCCAAATCCGTTCTGTGGTTTTTGCGTGACAGAGTAACAAACATACCTACATACACATACACATACATACATCCTCACAAACTTTCGCATTTATAATATTATTAGGAAGTAGGTTTATATAAATATTATATTTATTAGTAGGATTGCTGATTATTACCGGTATACGCTTCGTCGCACCGTCGCGTCGGCATCTCTCGTCGGTCTTGCCTGTCGCAAACTATGACGATATGTGATTTTGACAGCGAAATAGGGGTTTATAGGCAACAAACCGCTCGAGTTCAAGCAACCGTAAGTAAAAGTAACACAAGATACGTGTGTATTCATTGCAGAGCATGGGATCTATTAAACGCCAATTTAGCAATGTTGCTAATAAAATTACGGTAAAATTGTTCTTTGTCAATTATCTACTCTATTGTTTGAGTAAAAGAATAGATTATACCATTTTACGAATTTTATCGCAATGGATTGATGATGTTGCTAAAGTGGTATTTTTAGACATACAGCTCCGCTTGGGCCGAGTCTCGCCTTACTCGGCGGCGATCTTCATAGCACACACACATCAGTGGAGTCACATAGTTTCGTAGCTCTGTTTTTACATTCTCGCATAGCTGCATAGCACATCTGTAGTGGAAAGGCACCGTAAAGATCCAAAAATACAATCATGTCTTCATCTCTCCAACCGATTGGCGTCCAATGCTGCAACGGCAAGCAATGCCGGTCCTGGGCAGTCGACATCCATCCACTGCCAGCCACCTCCTTCAAATTATCGACCCATCTTACCGCAACGCGTCCCATGCAACGTTTGCCCATACGGGGTACTCTAAAGTTTAGATCTATTTGATCCAACTTGGACTTAGCTGAGACTGTGCTAAGTCTTAATATAGGTAAAACTTTACAAAGATCATGCTCATTACACTTCATGTTACAAGCATTTGGTAACCGAAATTATAGCAGACATCCGTAAGAAACATACGTATAGTAACCCCATTGACCTAATAGAAGCAACTCGTTTGTTTACTTAAGGGGAGGTTGCAGTACTTTTTAAGATTTTTGAACGCCTGAAAATCTAATAAAGAGAAATTTTTAATAAATGAAATCATAATATTAAAATTGAACATATTCTCAAGTAAATGGTAAAGATAGAAACGCGATTTGGAATAATGGGATCGATAAAAAAATGCCGAGCCTATAATGTTCCCACTGCTGGGACACAAGCCTCCTCTCTGTGAGAGGGAGTGAGCCATAATCCACCACGCGGGCCCAGTGCGGGTTGGTAGATGTCACATGTCTTCGAATTTTTGGTTCTAGGACATGCCGGTTTCCTCACGATGTTTTCCTTCACCGTTTTGAGAGCAGTGGTGATGAAACAAATTAATGCGCCTGGCGGGGTTTGAACCCACGTCCTACAACTCTTAAGTCGGGACCGATACCACTGGGCCACCACTGCTCTCAATTTTAAACGCGTACTGTTATAAGATGATTATATTATTGTTGCGACTGCCACGGTTTTGTAGTGCCTCGGCAATGTTAGCGGAGGCCTCGATGCTCTGTGGCGTAAAAAATCAGCCTCGTTACTCTGCAGGCCACGGGGCAGTCCCAACACTATCCTGCAGTCGATAGCCGCCCGGGCAGACAGTCTGATAGTGTGGGCGCTCGTGAACCGGACACGTTCCGTTTTATGTACTAAGTACTAACATAGGTTAAGCAGTTTTGTTACCAAAGACAAAGACAAAGACATTTATTCGTAAAATATAGTAGGTTTACAGGTGTTAAGTGTTAACATAGTTAGTACAGCATATCCACCGCTTAAAGCCAAACTATACCTACTATACCAACACTATAGATCATTGTAGTCTGTGCAAATAAAGATAAATAAAATAAATAAATATCATGCATGTGCATACAAGTGATATCAATAGATACAGCTTTTTATTTAAAGTAAATGGTTGGAACATATTTTATCATTCATTTTTAGTTTTTCTCCAATAAGCAAAAACATTCAAAATTTGGGTTATTTCTCTGACATTTTGGCGGGGATGAGGTCGTGTGGTTATACATAGGGGTACGCACTGTACTGCCTGTCTACCTCGCCTTAAGAACCAATTCATATAAAAATAATCAAAGGGTAATCGTTATATTATATTAATTAACCCATCCGATAGTTAAATCATTAAATCGTTTCGAAACCGGAATCATCTAACATTAAGTTTAAAATGTCAACGATGTGGGTGCCTTTAAGTCCGACTGACTCCTAGAAATGAATAACCAGTTCTCATAAAACTAAAAGTTATTTACAGGAAGCTAATGATTCCTCTTTATGATTCGGTATAACGCGGGGTATACTTTTGTGCAATATTGCATAATTATAGTGGCCATATACGATTCACGAACGCTCTTGTTCTGATCTTCAAAACGTTATCGATTTTCTTTGATGACTGCTTCTAATTGGATATCTTGGTTTGGCAAATTGGGTCGTTGACTTTTTACGACCGAAATACAAATTTATCTATTAATATCCAGTGTTAGAGAGGGTTAACAGTTCAGTCTATTAATAACTCTATTATGTCACAACAACATCGGTTGAAGGTAATCTCCGACAAGGAATAGCTTGCGGTATGGTACTCACAGTTCATTTATGAAGATGACAGCAGCTATGCGGTCCGAGAATCGCACCAGTGTGAAACTCACCGCATCTCATCGGTATTACTACTCTAATAAATAAAACCCGTGTTTCGGCTGAAGTTTCAGGCGATTTCTACACCATGCCCAACCAACATTTTGACGCTAATTTCCACCTCTGTTATAGTTTGTATTGGTTTAACGGGTGTATAAAAGCGCCCAGTAAAACTTTTGTTTATTCAATGGTTATGACTATAACTAAATAACTCATCAAGATGAGTAACAGTAACAAGAATACATAATATGACTAGGGTAGGTATAAAAGATAAAAGCTGAACCACAGTAACACTAGGGGTAGTAACTTCAAGTAACAATAAGTACCTAAGGTAATAGTTAGATTTCTAATAAGTCTCACTATTTTCAAGTGTTCTTAAAGAGTGCTAAGTAAATGTTTTATACCACCTAACTTGCCTAGGAAACGTACTATTACTTAAGGAGGTATAAACGGTACAGTCGCAACCATCATAGCACCTGCTTTTATAAATTCAAGTAACAGAAATGACTAAAAGTAATATCATAGTTTGTTATAACTCTTCCTACCGACAAGAGCTCTTGAAAATAGTTAGCAAAATATTTTTACCACCTACGTTGCTATAAAAGTATTAATTGCAACTTATTTACAGCTACTTAATTGAGTAATCAGAAACCCCTATTTATGATAGCAATTGGTATTATGGAGTTATTTTTAGAGCCCTAATCGTTACAGTGGGGTTCAAATTTACTTTTATGTTATTCTAAGCCATAATAACACGGAATTTAAACATTGTAACTCTTTAGCATTTAATCTCAATTTTACATATTTATTCCCTTTTTTGATGGAAGGGTTTTATCGATTGAAAAACGTAACCCTAAAATACCACTACTTTTGCATCTAAGTCGAACCATTATAGAACCAAACCTCTTAAACTTGTACTCTTATTACCTTTAAAACCCTATTCTGGTATAACAAGTGCTACAATAGTTCTAACTACAGCCCATCCAGTACTTCTTGTTCATTAATAGTAATAATAGGAACCTAGGATAATAAGGAGTAGACACCATTCTAAATCAAACATAACCTAAAAATAAATAAAAAATAAATTGTTTAAAACCCATATTTTGTTTAATTTTCTCATTTTAAAACGCAACATATTTACTACAATACACAATGAATGTAAAAGACACAGCCAATATCCTGTTTTTATCTAAATTTAGATTGAGTGTATGCCCCGCATGATAAAATGCAATTTATTTTTACTTTAAATATCACTTATTTTTAAGGCCCTGCAAAATTGAGATGCAAAACATATATTATTTTCTCAATAAAGTAACCCTCGCAATAAATTTTAGCCATGTGATAAAGAAATCAAACTTGATTCACCGAGTTATTGACAATCCGTAACTTGAAGTTCACTTAATTTCACCTCCTTAATACCATCATTTTTGAGAAATAAAGTAACACTTTTGGAACTAATGTATATGCAAAACAATAGAAAAAGAAAACACGCTACAGCCCTGAGTTGCTAGTCAACTCTGATCAAGATACATAAAGCAAATCCAAGAAAAAAATGGACCTAAAAAAGAACTAATATGTTACTACATATTTTATACCAGTAGATTTCAGAACTTGTGTACCACCTATAGTTTTTATTATAACCATAATACAGACTTTAAAGTGCTTGAGGTAGCTAGATTTATATTATACCACCATTATAGATACAAGAAATTGTTTGCCACTAACGCCACCCTATAACTATTATGTAACTCTCAGTGTTAAAAGAGTGAGCATTAAAATCATTATATTACTTAAAGCGCTATAAGACGTGGGCCCAATCGAGAGTTTGTAAGGGGTTAGAGCGTGCTCTAACTCCAATTGCTAAAACCATTGTATGACTCTTGCTTGCCAAATGCACTTTTAAATAACTCTTTTATCACCAATTCTTATTACCAAAATGCTAGTTGGGTGAGTCTTCGCATTTTTTGGTTCTAAGACATGAAGGTTTCCTCAATAATGTTTTCTTTCACCGTTTATATATAACGGAGCGGTGATTTAGTCAATTTCAAAAAACAGTGCGCCCTGCTCGATTCGAATTATCAAAGCATTAAATACTAAGAAATCACAAAGTTTAGCAATCAAACAGTACGATAACAAAAATAATGATATCTTTGACTCGTGTCGACCCCCTTTTGAGCCGTCCAATCCGTCACGGCAGGTACGTGACTGAGGCAACAATTTATGAGAGGGCAGCGATTGAGGGAAGTTACTCAATGGCCACTCCGTGGGACATTCTTCATTTACAAGACACTGCCGTGTAGAGCTATTTTTTTTAAGATAGGATTTGATCTTGAGTCTAGTTTAGTTGGTCAGAGGTGACGAAAGACAAAGCCTAACTACTGCAGAAGAAGTGTTTTACTAATAAATGTTGAAAGCATTCAAAAATACCCTGATCATGTCCATGGATAGAGATTGAAGTTTTCTGATCGTCCATAATAATCCAGAGACGTTCATCTATTCACTCAAAAGTATAGCTCTCGGCTGACAGGTTACACAAAAGCAATAAAATAACCATAATGCCCACCAAAATAAAATTGTACAGCAAAAGTTTAAAAAAATGGCTTTTGCCTACAACTGTTGCAAAAAATTCATCCAAAAAGGGATGAAAGGGTAATAAAGATGGAAAAAACAAAGTCATTTTCGCTATTTTATTCCATAAGTTAAATATATTTATAATAACATTGCACCGGGGCTGTATCCCATGGTCGTAAAAGGTCAAGCGGTCAGTACGTAAAAGTACACCCGCTGATATTTAGTAGCTTGTACCGCACCATAGTTTTTACTGCATTCTGCGCTCGAAAATTGGATACAAGTCATGAATGTCATCGGCACTGGGTAATCGCGTACAGTTGGACTATATTTTTTAAGTCATTGTGGCGCACGTCGCGAAACGTACAGTTTTTATGCGCTTTTTTTTGCAAAATATAGGTACGTTTTAAGGTTTTGTATTTATTTTCCGTGGGTACTGTTAATAAACTTATTCTTGCCATTATTACCGAATTAAAAAAAAAAGGAAATATGTATAAACAGAAAATAAGTCTATCCAACATGAACCACTGCTCAGAGTGAGGCAAGTACCGTGCGGTAATCACGGAAATCTGGCCGTTGGACACTTTTGTATCCATACAAGCTATCAATGAATATGTTATTTCTAAACCAGTATGAAATCACCCACTCCCTACACTTAGGTAAGCTCTTTTTGTGTCCAATTGCTTCCACTTAACACGCACTCATGAACGACGGTCCCTGTGATGGTATGCCGAATCGGCAACAAAGTGTCTACGTTTGCGCAGCGCCTTAGAACACGTCACAAGTCTGTACACAAAGCAAGTACGACTGAAATGTTTCATACAAGCGGCCCGTACGGTATTCGTGTTAGTGTGGTCGATCCTTTAGCACTAAACTCGTTTTGAACAAAAGAAAATCTGTTTTAAATTTTGACAATTGGCGTTTATCCATTGGCCGTCACGGCACCGGCAACGGCGCCGGCGCCGTGCCGGCTAATAGAAAAACGCCCAATGTCCCAATTTTCAGAATACTGAATTTGAAAATTATACCACTGAAAAACCGTCATGTTCACACCAAAATGCCACACATTGCATTAATAAAGCCTGTCGTATCGCGGCGAGAGCCGGCAATTGATAAAAACAAGGAAACAGTATCAATATGTAACAGTTCTTACATAACCCACATTTGCATGCGCATGCACATCCAAAATTGGTAGCTTTTATTATTTTCTTCGCGTAACGTTACACAATTCTGTATCAACCATCAAGGCTCGTTTATGTAACGTTATGTCAGCCCCGAGCGACTGCTCGAACAAGTGACGAATGCAAGATATAGGCAAGTGCTGTATCTATGGACGCTTTTACCTGTGGACACCATTAATTCTGGGGATACATCACAAAAAAAAAGATGGCGATACGTCAAATCTGTCTACCATAGACAAATGCTTACGACTGCGTTCAAATTAGAATTTTAAGGTTGCCCGTTTCCCCAGAATTGACGCCACAGTGTCCACTGGAAAAACGTCCATAGGTACAGCATTTACCCTACAATAGGAAGTCGAAAACGTCGACGAAAGGAGTCTCGAGGCTGTTTTTGACGAAAACTGAAACTGCATCATTGGATTCAAGCCAGGAACCTACTGATTTTGGAAAAAAAAAACACACCCCAGTATTATTACACCATTCGATAGCGTTGCTATAAAGATCAAATTCTGGGAAGTAATGAAATACGGCTTATATTACCGGCATATATGGCAGACACAGATCTGTCAGTCTGGTTAATCTCCTTTAGTAAACTTTTGCATGCACGTTCAACGTAACTATGTGATTTTCTATTGTATTTGCAAACGCACTCACGATCTCGTGTATCGTTCATTAAAACAATAAAAAAATATGGACCGGACGTCACGATTCGCTTCGATCTACATCACAATCTATAGCGCTTTTCCCAATCGGTGTGGTTGTGGTCCATATGACGTCACTACAGAATGGGAAGTGGTCGCCTCTCTCTGCGAAGCACTCATGCCAGCGAGAGGACAGCCTCCACCACACAATCCAGCCGCTGTTGTATAGAAATAACGATGAAATAACTTTGTCTTTTCTTGGTAGAATATAGATAGAATCGCCATGCTACGCGTGCTGGGTGAGAGGACACAAAAAGTAATAAAAACTAGGTATTCAAAGAAAGGCGACCTACATACCTACAAATATATAGGCCTTCGTACCGAGGACACAAATGTACGGATCCGGTCATATTTTTATATTAATTACGGAGTTAATTGGCCATTATAATGTGTTGTACATCCAAAAGATAAGTTTAAGATAATAGATGGATTTTGGTTTGTTTACGTATACTTCATTTTAAATTGTGCATTGTTATAGGTACTCGTAGATGCGATTATGTATTTATTGTGATTTATGTTTTGTTTTTTATTAATTTTGGATTTATGTTTTGTTTTTTTTAATTGGCCGAGGCTTCGCCCGCTAAAACTCGAAAATTATCCCACGGGATGATAAAATCAGGATAAAAACTATCTTATGCCAGGTTATAAACTATCTGTGTATTTCATGTAAATCCGTTCAACAGTTTTTAGGTGAGAAATTAACAAACATCCATCGGCATCCATCCTTGATCCTCATAAACTTCTGTATTTAAAAGACTACAATAAGACTTCACTCTTTTTAGTACCTACTTGTATGTGAATGTGACAACTAAATACTATTGGCTCACAAATTGAGAGGTTAGTGAACCACTTATTTTCTACCATTTGCTCTGCCTCGCTGTCTGTATTGTTTACACAATATCCAGTGGCACTGCTTATGTATGAGATATCTATTTATTGCTACCTTGTTCGTACAGCCAGGCCACAAAGGGTCACTTTTTTTAAACGAGGAAAAATCATATAATCTAATTAGTCCGTTATGAATGAACACGTATTTTTTATTTTGTTATGTAATACAAAAGTGACAAGTCACCTAAAATTGGCCAACCTTCACAAGCAAGTACAGTGTATAATTGCATTATTTTTTTAAATTCAAAATGACGGACTTATAAGATTTGCAATTTATTGATGCTGTCCTATTACTGTACAAGAAGGACTGACTTTATTATTGCTCTATTGGAATTTGACAGTATTTTTAGACAAGTGTTCAACCGATGCTTATCTTTTTGGACGTCGTCCGTCATACGTAACCCACAAAAATATAAACATCTGTTGAACGCTTGTCTAAAAAAATTGTAACTGCAAAACGACCCATAGATCAATGTGAAATACCGTTTTGACATTGACAGTTTTTTTAGACAAGTGTTCAACAGACGTTTAACATTTTTGTAGTAAGACCGTTTAAGTTTTTTTTTTATTTAGACATGCATCTTTAATTTGTCATTGGTGAATCTTCATAGCAATAAAAACGGACACTATTATATTGTCATTAAATAGCTGTACGGCCCGTTTCACCCTCCGCTCAGCTCCTATTGGCCGTAGCGTGTTATTAGCCCCTTCGTGCACTAGGCGACGCAAGTCTCCGATACCTTACGATTTTGGTATTCATTTAAGCGTGCTTGTGTTCGAACCTCTATGGGTTTGTATTGCGATAGCCGCTTCGATACCGAAGTCGTAAGGTACCTATCGGATTTGACAGCAGTGGTGGCCCAGTGGTATCGGTCCCGACTTACGAGTTGTAGGTCGTGGGTTCGAACCCCGCCTGGCGCATTACTTTGTGTAATTTATTTCATCACCACTGCTCTCAAAACGGTGAAGGAAAACATCGTGAGGAAACCGGCATGTCCTAGAACCAAAAATTCGAAGACATGTGACATCCACCAATCCGCACTGGGCCCGCGTGGTGGATTATGGCCCACTCCCTCTCACAGAGAGGAGGCCTGTGTCCCATCAGTGGGAACATTATAGGCTGATGATGAAGGTATCGGAAACTTGAGTCGCCTTGTGTACGAAGGGCCTTATTTGCCTTCCTCGATAAATAGATTTTCCGACACAAAAATATCTTTTTAATTTTAACCAGTAGTTGACCTGAGCTTAGCACGTTCAACCAAACAAACTCTTAAGTCTTAAGCTTAAAAAAATAGTATAGATTGATTTGCTATCTAATTAAGATCCATTTAATCTTACGAAATTTCTGTGTAGCACTTTTGTCCCTCTCCGTGCACGTCTCATTAGATTTCAAAGATGCATGTGTTATAGGTACAAACATCTTGCGAAAGCAAAGACGGGTAAGATCTCAAAATTGCCCAATAAGAGAGAGGATGGTACTCATGCAAACAGCAATTTAATCTATTACCTCAACTGACCTGAGCAGTTCTAGTTTCTTTTTAACTAACAGTTAAAAGTTCCGGCGGTTATAGATCGCGTTTTGACTGTGAAAATCAATTTTACAGATACAATTACATTTAGTAAAATGTAGATCAGCGGATAATATTATAACATTGATGTTTTTATTTAAACTTCAAGAAAGTACCAAGAAAGTATTTTTTAGTTATCATGCTAAGGGCAAGTAGAACTTCGCGGGGATATTATAAAGAGGTTACCGCGTCTCTGGGACGTAATAGTGATAGTGAATTCAAACGATTACTATAACAAAACTTAACTGGTTATTATTCATTGCGGAGCGTACCATCATTTTTGCCAGTTGAAAAAAAGTTGGTGCGGAGCGCAACACGTCATGGAATGTGTTTATTCCATTTTTTAAATTAGGTACTGCTAAATGCCTGTGTTCCTAATCAGTCGGCTGTCTGCAAGAGTCCTTATATGTAATTGTTTCTTCAAAACAACAGTCCACAGACTTTCACAATTGAAAGACTAATTTCGCATGACAATTACTCTTCCTATCCAACCAATTTAGTTAAAACTGCTTTTGCAATTACATAAAGCCCATTATAATTTACGTTTTAAATTGCCTGATGGCCGTTAAAACACATTTAAGTATGTTTCCTAGAACGGTCGTGTAAAGTCGCCGTTACCCGCGTTTCTAAATGATAGCCGTGCGTGTGCGCAAGTGACGCCATCTTGGATGGAACTTCAGCTTTACCTAACAATTGTGAAGTGATAATTACGTAATTAAAGCCGTCAATCATGAAGTGCATTGAGGTGTTAAAAAAAAATCGTCAATCAATCATAATTAATGATGAATTGATTAGTTTTGATGTAAGTTTGAACAGTTGTAGATTGATCTAGGTATAATTATCTCAGTTATGATTGTTAAATGAACTTGTGGATTACAAAAAGGCCCTTATTTCACCACCATACTTCTCAAAGCATAATGAAGAAATGGCACGAAAGAAAAATTCGTGATGTGTGACATCCACTAGGGTTCGCGCCACGACTCAAGTCCCGTGGAAACTTCGTGATACTAAATTTTTATTGATAATAATAATACTATTTGATGCAACGACGATGCAACGCTCATGGCTAAATAGGTAATTATCTTCCGGGTTGGTCAAGGTTGGTCTGTGGTTGGGTGACCATCTGACATAGCGAGTTTCCTCCGTGTCTCGGAAAGCACGTAAAACCGTTGGTCCCGGCTGTCATTTGTAGATCTTTGACAGTTGTAACTGTTAGCCCCTTCGTACACAAGGCGACGCGAGTGTCCGATATAAGGACTTTAGTATCCAGGCTACTATCGCAATACAAATCCATAGAGTATAGTTCACAGGCACGGTTCACAGGGTCTGCTAATTATTAGTCAGAATGGCGCCACAATGGCGTTTCAATTTTCGAACCATTTTTTACTCAGCAGTAAAAAATGGTTCGAATAAGCACTACAATTGAAACGCCATTGTGGCGCCATTCTGACTAATAATTAGCAGACACGACACCCAGGTCGTAAGGTACCGTGGAATGGGGTTAGTTTGATTCACGGGGTAACATTGATCAAAACTTTATATTTTTTTAAAACAGGGATTGTTTAATTTCTGAACGCAACCGAAAAATTTCGTCTTTTGCATTGGCAGCACTGTGTGTCACTCTTTGACATTGCCCAAGCGCTGCACGTACAAACAGATCACTACCGGAGATTTTCATAAAAAACTGTGAGTATTGTGTTTAAAGTATTTTAGGGGTTAAAATAACTTCCAGGGTACCAGATTGGATATGCAAGTTGCTAGAAAAAATGATAGTTTATGTTGTTATGTGTTTAATTAGCTTGAGAAAGAAGTTGTTTTTGTATTTTAATCTCCAAAATTTCATTCAGTGGTGGTTTATTTTCTATACGGGGTGTCATTGATCACAGGCATGGGGTTACTTTGGTCATTGATCAATCTCACCCCATGACATTTTTAACATATATTATCAATATATTTGCAATGATGGCTCCTTTATATGTTTTTTTTTTACTTTCAGCGCTATGCCAAGAACATATATGAAGCGTTTAGGCGCTCGCGCCTATCGGAATTCTAATGAAGACGTGTTAGAACGAGCAGTAGCTAGTAGTGATTTTTTTCTATTTTTACTTAACATTTAAGATTTTTACTGATTAATGTTCCTAATTATGTTTTTACAATTAATATATCTCAATGAAACGTTAAAATAAAGGTGATTTTTCAAAAAGTTTTTTTTGCCTTGATCAATGTCACCCCAAAACTTTAAAAAAATTAATATCTTTTTTTGCACTTAGCCGATTTTTTTTGTTCTTTCGAAATAATAACGTTTAAAGGGGTTACTATCATTTGCCGTGAAAATATTAGGGGGTATCAAAGTAACCCCACTTACGGTTTAACATTGACCACTCACATTTATATTTTTCATCGACATATTATTTATTTAAAATAGAATCTAATTCATTGTATCGATTGTATAGTAAAAACCGATATACCAATTTTTTTTTCGTCTTCGGTACCTTTGTATTTTAGAAAATACAGCCCTTTGAATTTTTAAATTGATCAATGACACCCCATTCCACGGTATCGGAAACTTGCGTCGCTTTGTGTACGGTTTAGTCAGAAGCTCTAAAGTCTGACATGACTGGTTAAATAGATACCCCTAATTACCCAGTTACTGAGTTGAGGAGATCCAATAAGCAGTGGCTCCTTGTAAAATACTGATATTCAGCTGAATTGTGCTTGACTGGAAGCCGACACCAATATAGGTGAGAAAAGGCTAGGCAACGATGTAAACATTAACGCCGCCAAGTCGTAAGAACATCAATCATGGCGCAGACCGACCCTAATTGACACACATTCTATAAACAGAGAAAAGTTCGGTTTCCAAGTAGAGGGAAAGTCATAGCTGAGGCTGACTATGCAGGCATAAAATACACATATCATAAAATAAAAAATCAATTCTCCATTGTGTCATGCTTTCACAGATGACGTTGAGCTGCGTCGCGTTTCATATACTACTAGCTGACCCCGCAAACGTTGTTTTGCCATATAAATTAAAAAAAAAATAGATAGTAGCCGATTCTCAGACCTACTGAATACGCATATAAAATTTGGCAAAGACCTACTGAATACGCATATAAAATTTGGCAAAAATCGGTAAAGCCGTTTCGGAGGAGTACGGTAAACTAACATTGTGACACGGAAATTTTATATAAAAGATTTAATTTTCATACTGTTTAAGAATATGACAGCACATTATTTTGTTCAAGCGGCGACATCAGTACAAAGAGTTGCAAAAATTGTGTAACGTATCCATTATTCATAGAACATAAACTTTGACTTTCGCTGCGTAGACGCAATTAAGTGTGTGGCCAACGTGTCGCCGTATCTGCGCATGGGCAGCCTTACCTTTGCTACATGACAATCACTAGCAAGTAGTCAGAGGATTTAAACGTCAATTTGCCGAGTTGATATAATTATATTCGATTGAATAACGTCATGAGTTCATGACGGTTTAGTCGACTGTTGTGTCCGATACTAAGGTCAACGCATAGTTAGAACTGCACGAGAGCACCATAACTCGTGTCATTCATTCATTCATATTTTTAGGGCTACGTACCCAAAGGGTAAAACTGGACCCAACTACTAAGAATCCGCCTGTCTGTATGTCTGTCAAAAGGCTGAATCTTATGAACAATTAGACAGTTGAAATTTTCACAGATGACATATTTTTGCTGCCGCTATATCAACAAAATAAAACAAATATTTATTTAGGAGGCCTAACATACTCGTACAACATATACATATAATGGCTGTTTGCGAGAGTCCGTTCCAGTGAATATTATTAACAAACGCATTCAATTCATGAAACATCTTGAAGGTTACACTCAACCCTGCCCTTGAGTGCAATAGGCCAGGGGTCGGTACGGTCTTTATTGTATTTCCCTTTAAGTATGCTTGAGGGTCTTAAGTAAGTGGTGCAAATACAATTATATTGTTAACTAGCTAAGCCCGCGACTTCGTTCGCGTGGATGTCGGCACAATATGTGTAAAATAAGGGTTTTTTTCTAAAATAAAAGTAGCCTAAGTTACTCCTTATTACATCAGCTACCTGCCAATAGAAGTCCCGTCTATATATATATATATATATATATATATATATATATATATATATATATATCTATAGTAAATCGGCCCAGCCATTTCAGAGATTAGCCATTACAAACAGACAGAAAAACAGATAGACAGACAAAACTTAAAAATAATAATAATATAATATTCCACAACTATCACACAACGCCATCTAGTCCCAAGCTAAGCAGAGCTTGTGTTATGGGTACTAGACAACTGATAAACATACTTATATATTTCTAAATACATAATTATTATAGATAAATTACACCCAAACACAGAACAAATGATCGTGCTCATCACGCAAACATTTGTCCTGGGTGGGAATCAAACCCACGGCCTCCGGCATAGCAGTCAGGGTCACTATAACCACTAGACCAACAGGCCTATTATAAAATGTTGTTTTGGTGTATGTACCGTATATATATTCGTATGCATGTAGTAAAAAACGGTTATTTTAATATTACAAACAGACACTCCAATTTTATTTATATGTAGAGATGTATAGATCAAATTAGTTCTGTGCATCAGTGTGTAAGTGGGTTGTAACACGTGAGGACTTTATTAAAGGTGCAATTATGAACCAATCATCTAATTTAGGTAGGGTTTCCTCCCTCTCAGAGGGCCAAAGCCTGCCGGGGTCGCGGGACTTATTCCATCACCGTGACCCCGGAACATAAAGGCCAATAAAGGGCTATTGAAGGACACCGCGGATTTTAGTCAGTACGAGTCTGACAGTCCCTCCCGCCCTGCCCGGGGTGGGAGAACGCATTTGATGATTTTACCACGTTAAAAAAAGAAAGGTAGGGTTTCCTACTAACATTATACGAATAATTGCGAAACTTGATAAGATGTTTGTAACTCGTTCATGCTTAACAGATGAGCTTTCCTTAAACCTGGACGATTTGACGCTATTGTATACGCTATGTGCGAAATCGGTGAGTCCGAATCGAAAGCAACGCAATGTGACTAAGATGTGAATCGATGGCGATCTTAAATTGCGGAGTGAAGTAGGTATCTACGTATCAAGCCTAATTGCACAACTACATTTTAACTACTTTTTAGGTTTTCATTTACCTATTTTTTAAAGAAAAAACAAGCAAAAATTATTTATCAAAATATCATAAAAAATTGGCAGGTGTTATTGCGCCCTAATGTACCAGGCAGTGCTGTTAGCCCCTATTCAGAGAAACCTAGAGCTTCATTCAAAAAACTGACGTTCCTTACTCTCAAATCTTGTATAAGCTGGTGACCTTGCAGTAACGTATTCCTACAACCCGAAACGTTCTACATACAAAGCGCAACATGTAGTGTTTGGCAGAATCATAATTTTCGCCGAAACCGAACCGGTCCTTCGGTTTTGATTCCATTTACGGCCGAAATCAAAACTTATTAAATTAATTAAAATATCATAATACATTGTTACACTTATTCTTGAAAAAACTAAAAGCTTTACCACGTAACCTCTCAACTGAATACCTTTGCGCCGACCGGTGATCGCGAGTAACAAATCACCGAAGTTAACCGAACAACAAACGACCATGCACAAATACCAGTTTCATTAAAAATAGGCCGAAACCGAAACCAGATTTCTCGGCCGAAACCGAGACTGATCAAACACTAGAAGATTTCTGTAATGCACGCACGTGTACACAAACTCTATGCGTATACTCTATGCATTACAGTTTCCAATGCTAGGGTCAGTATCAATTGTGCTAAATCTCACGAGCTTGAAACCTGCAATACGCATGAGATGTTTACAATGGCCACTCCTTCCCACTGAGAGGACACGTCTTGTCTCCAACCAGAACAACGAAGATAGATAGCAGATAGTTAATCATATGCTCAGATGTTCCGTTGTGGTATTACCACCGTATACTGTGGTATTACAGTATCGAACCCCCAACCGTCCACGTCAAACATCTATGGATCAAACAATATTCACGTTCCATACACGAGGTAATTGAATTTTGCTGCTTTGATATTACAGTCCAAACAGAGATAAATTGACCAGCTCTTTGGAAACTGTTTGACTAGGTATGTCTGGTACCTGTTTTATTCCACAAAGGCTTAAAACAAGAATGACAATCTTTTTTGTTTAACTGTGTTCTCAGTGCATGAAATTGACCTCGAAATCCTTAAGTTTAGATTATATATCTTATGAAAATAAAAATCAAGTAGCGACCACGAGCCGGAAGAGGTGACATAGGTATGCTCTTACTATGTGGATTGTAGACAGACTTGGATGTAAGTGGTGAATTGTCGTTCAGCGTGGCTGTCTAAGGAGGAGAGCACTGTTCAACAGTAGACGACTTCTAGCCTATTATAACAACTGTGATGATTGACGAACATTATTAATGAACATTACGGACTGTTGGATCAAGTTACCTACTATCATATTTCCACTTTCCGTCAATTAAAACCTGTTGCCGAAAACGGGGAGTGCGCTGTTCCGAGCCAATAAGTATGAACGGCGTTATACAAAGCAGTGTGCCAAATGCATCCGACACCTTTGTCGTTTCGGTAAAACTGTCGTCGGTCCGACCTAGTGTCAACCGGCTCTGACCCTCCACTCGGGTCCAAAGCAGGTTGTAGTTAATTCAAAGTTTAGGTAGTGGTACGTGGCTTTCACTGTACGACCCATGGAAGCCCTATATGAAACACCATAAAACACCCGCTGTCAATTATTATCAATATCAACATCCATAAGTGGATCAACTGATCGATTCGATCAGTTTTTCTTATTCTAGATACGGGAGAATCAGTATTGCATTCAGTTCGTATTACCTAACCATTACATCTTCGAAGACGTTACGATTAGATCGCGTTACATTGCGCCACTACACACGCATCTATTCCAATTAGCTGGAACTTTACCAGCAATTTATCACGAACCTAACGATATATTCAACTTACTTGAATTGTAAAAATCTATGGAGTACGTGATAGTGGCTTCCGCATTTCTTTTTGCATGGCATTAGTGCATAAACGAGCGTTCTCTAAGATTTTTCTGCAGTTCCGTAAGACGCGCGTATTTAAATCTAGACTCTAGGGAGAAGTCGTAAGATTTATAATTGAATGCGTTATAGTTTTATTAAAAATTAAGTTGATATGTAATGCCTATTAGGTACATTAGTCTGGCCTCGTGTTAGAAACGGAACAGTGATAGTAAGGCCTTCCTATAGGTCGTTGTATGACCCTTGTGTAGTTTGTGACCTTAGATAAGTCTCAAGTTGATGGATTAGTCCTTTATTTTCTTTTACTTTATTTTTATTTTTTTCGTCGAACCTAGGCTTTCAACAGTAGCTGGACTTTTGCGTTTTAACCGCTACACTGCTTAGTGAAAAAAATAATCTTCGGGTTATGTAAGCGTTATAATTTTTGTACTAATAGTATACTTCAGTTTGATGATGAATACTTACAGATACATACTTGTTTCAATAAGAGTTTATAATGCATTATGTCTGTTGTATTTAATTAAATTGAGACGTCTGTAACTTCAAATACAAACAAAACGCGGATATTTAGTTTATTTTTCTCTGTTGTTTTATTTAGCATACATTAACATATCGTTCCGTTTGGTGAATACAATATTATTACCTACCATGCTGATTCTTATGTCATCCTTAATTAATATATTATGCGATTATTTCCTGTAACTTGTCGATCTGATAACTGCATCAGTTTTCGAAGTTCGTGTTCCTAAATTTTGGGCTAAACATTAAGATTTTTTGCTGCACGCTAAGGATAACTACATCACATTTGCAGTGGTAATTTAATTGCACTGTAAAGGTCAATTTACATTAGCGTGCAATAGAATTGAAGAAAACTTTTGTATAGAAAACTATTTACTAACACAAAAAAATCGAGTGTATTTGTTTTTCAGGAACAAGTGGAATTAAATTAAAAACATCCTTATTTTTTTTCAGGTGACCGACGTTGCGGCCACCCCGCTGTCCCCCCAAACGCCAGAGTATCACTACCAGCTGGAGACATAGTGCCAGGAGCGATCGCTACGTATGAGTGCGATGACGGCTACGAACTGTTCGGGGCACATCAAAGGGAATGCACATTGAGAGGAGACTGGACTGCCGACGTACCTTTCTGTGGTAAGATGAACATTCTTTTACAGTTTTTATTTTGGTAATATCGTCAAATGAGTCCGAACTTGGAGGACGGGACTGTGAGACTTATACTGACTTTAAATCCACGGTGATTCTTCATAGCCCTTTACGTACCAGAGTCACGGTTCCCTTATGAAACAGTCCCGCGACCCCGGCAGGCTTTGGCCGTTTTGGCCCGCCGGTCAGAAATTTTTCTACCGTATTCCAGTTAAAAGCAATAATGTAAACACTTAGCGGAATTCAAATTCGATGTTTTGTTGTGGAGAAGCGTTGGAAGCCATGCTTTTACGGAATAGGTCTTATTTCAAAGTTGAAACCAGTATTTCACGAGAAAATCGCGTTTGATTTTTGTTGGAAAAACTTTCAAACACCCCGTTTTCCAGAAAGCTGGTGCTGACGATTTGACAGTCAATATATGTGTATGTCATTGTGTTAGCCCACTCGTACACAACGCGACAAAAATATCTAATACCTTACGACTTTGAAAACAAGACCGCACGGTTGGCGCAGAGGCTTAGCAATTGACTACTGTACTGCGAGTCGCGGGTTCGATTCCTGCCCGTAACATAAAATTTGTACCATCTGCAATTAGTTTTACCTAGTCTGTGTATGTAATTTTTTAACGCATCCACGATGCAGGAAAAATCGTAGTGTGAGAAACGAGCATGTTTTCAGAATCAACCTCCTCCTCTCTTCAAGGTACCGAACACTCTTTTAATTAATAATATCCCATATTCTAGGTACAAACGTGGCCTTCAGAAAGCCGGCCAACCAGTCGACAACAGTACGAGGTGGAGCCGCCGCCAACGGCAACGATGGCGAGAAGACGACAGAACATGATGGCAAGCGATGCACGGAGACGCAGCGAGAGGCGTCGCCCTGGTGGCAGGTTGACCTGCTCAGACACTACGCTGTCAAGGTCGTCAGGGTTACCACCAGAGGATGTTGTGGTAAGCTTACTGTCATAATATTTGAGAACAGCTCCTGGAATCAACCTGTAAGTTTTCGCCCATTAACAAGCCAGCTGTAGACTACATTTGGAGTCATTTACTATACGGACTTTGTGCAACTCGAACAAATTTCTGTGCGTTCGAGCGTTTTTACCATAACTATTATTGGAATCGAACATCATCATCCACAGCCCGTCTTCACCCACTGCTGGGTATAGGCCTCTCTTTGCTTGTGCCAAGCTCCACGGTCTTGCGCCAGCCTCATCCAGGACACTCCCGCAATGGCAACAATGTCGTCCGCCCATCTCGCCGCCGGACGACCAACACTCCTTTTTCCATTTCTTGGACGCCACTCTGTCACAGCTTTACTCCACCTGCCGTCACCGCGCCTTGCCAGGTGTCCTGCCCAACTCCATTTGAGTTCCATAACTCGGTTACCAATATCGAATACATTTGTTCGTTTCCGGATTTCGACGTTTGGAACTCGGTCTATTAATTTTATGCCGAGCATGGAACGCTCCATGGCTCTCTGTGCTACTCTGAGTCTGTACACAGCCTCCTGTGAGAGCGTCCACGTCTCAGCACCGTACGTCATGGTTGGCAGAACACACTGATTATAGAGACGGGTCTTCAGGCATTGTGGAATTTTGGCTGATTTCAGGATGTCATCCAATTTGCTGAATGCAGCCCACCCTAGCTGAATTCTTTTCGAAATCTCCGCTGTTTGGAGTTCCTTGCCAAAGGAAAGAATATGGCCAAGATAGACATAACGGTCAACCTTCTCCAACCTTTCACTTCCGACCTTGACAGAAGGATTTGAATTGCTTGAGAAGTTTGCCATAATCTTCGTCTTCGCCATATTCATCCTAAGTCCTACTTCGAATCCTAATCCTGAATCGAACATAGCAGCTTTCAATTTAGGATCCATATCGTAATTTTTACCCATGGTGCTAGGTAACTGTCTTCTCCCAGTTGTAATGTCCCTTTGTGCCTATTGTTCTTGTTTTGTTCTGCCTCCTGCTTGCATGGAGGGAAGTGGAAACATATTTTTCCTACTCCTCCAGTATTCTTTTCTGATTAATTTCATTACAGGATCCAAGACAGGCAAATTCATTCTCCGGGACACGTCGAGCTTCATTGTCTCGGCGCTTTTCTAGTGGTTGCCACTGTTGATTCTAGCTTTCAGAAGTTGCAGTGGTTTGAGAATAGTGTGGTGGGTTAGTCCCAATAAAAAAAAACAAGACAGTAGCTGGGTTTCTTCTTTTAAGTCGATGACAGTCTAAATTGACACGGGCGGGAACTGAGCTACAAAGGCATCTAGGGTAAACGTGCTTCAGTTCCTGTTTTGAAGCGTGGATTTAGTTCCAATGGCCAAGTATCCATACTAATTCTATCTAACATCAACTGGACGAGAGGATAGCACACTGAATGCATCTATACTGCCACAAGTTGATATACCATTTCAGTCACAATAATTAATTTGAACCCGTGGCAGTGTGCAAACATCATCCGTTCATTATTGAGTTCATTAGGGATCCGCTAATTTCAAATTCAAAACTTTAATACGTTCGTTGAATTAATTCAGTCCGATTCACTGACCGCTAAAGTTAGTTTATCAGTTCTATAATGTGGTTTACCACAAAATTAAATAATATTTGATATAAATTCGCTCTATTCACCAAAAAATACATAAAGTCAAGACCATAATTGATTAAACGTTTAGTTAAAATTAAAATAATCATTTTTATAACAACAGATCGATTAACAGATCAAAGTTGGCGTCAAAACGCAAACTTAGGTAAGTAATGTACGGTGAACCAGGCCGTAATGTAACATTCGCAGCGAGCAATGTGCCACTTGTAACGTTACGAGCGCCTTGTTTGCTCGCTATGCAACACGTTACATTACGCCTCGTAGTGCCGCATGCCGGTCAGAAGCCGCCTTTTGAATTATGTTCTCTAAACCGACGTGTGACCTATTTAACAAGTGCAGCAAGTGCCCAGAAAATTTCAATAAAAATACCTATAAGATCTACACTTCAATCACTTAATCTCAGATGATGCAGTTATAAAAGTA
The DNA here is from genome assembly GCA_954870645.1 of Agrotis clavis. NCBI lineage: Eukaryota > Metazoa > Arthropoda > Insecta > Lepidoptera > Noctuidae > Agrotis > Agrotis clavis. Next base: position 27,087,222 of record OX940917.1, on the reverse strand, counting down.
CGTAGCTTTCCACTAGATTACAGAAGTAATGGCATTTACTAAAATAAGTAATTGCGACCGGTCATTGCCCCGTCTGGGAATAAGTAACGGAGTCGAATGTTTTGTAAAACAGAAAACTTACCCAACGTTGCAGTTATTGGTAATTAAATAGATAATTTGCGTGAAAGTTGCCGTTATGACACACAAATAATACCGAGGAAATCGGCGTTAAAGAAACATGTTTTAGGAATTTTACATTCACGGTTTAAAATACTTTTTTCTTTTTCGTGGTATGAGAACACACCACAGGGTGACTAGTGTGTCAGAATTTTTGGTTAAGCTACCTCTGGGAATCTGGTAATCTCTGGTGTATATGATAATCTCTAGTAATCCTCTGACATACTCGTAGCTTTACACTTATATTGATTTTGTATTGTGTGAGTAAAATCTTCTAAAGTGCCACATTTCCAAATAATAAGCTATACAGTTATTTGAAACTCATAATTGTGTCTTAAAAAAATATTTCTTTTTACCAGGACATCAGCCGCTACAGGACCTAGAGATCAGAGTGGGAAACAGCAGCACGGACTTGCAACGTAATCCGCTATGCGCCTGGTTTCCTGGTACCATCGGTGAGTACTCAATATTCATTATCGAATAAACAACTCGGTGCTTTTACTTGACTGTGGCACTTTTGTACCAGGAAGTAACCACGTTGACAAAGGTACATAGTTTGAAAACTGTGGTATAATCAATAACAACTGAATATTTTTGTCGTGTGGGATTTCTCCATGATTTTTCTCCATCTGTAAAAGCAGAGAAGTAAGTCAGACTCAATTAACTAAAACCAAACGGAGTTCTCTTCCGCCTCATTCTATACATAATTACCACCAGCCAGGGCCTCAAGTCTGCTAATTTTATTAAAACTCACATACTAGGTATTGATATTCAATTGAGAGTCAATCACGACTCCATTACGATTAGAACAAATTTGGTATTCTGCAAAAACTTGTATGTAAACTCAATAGAGTCGTAATGGAATCGTAGTGTAAGTGTAATTGACTCTCAGTTGAACAGTTATAGGTGTTGCCATTAGAGAGTAGAATACCGATAAAGTCCACAATCGATTTACAATTGTAACACGATTGAAGACAAGACTAGCAAATATTCTGATAGCAGTTCAATGGAATGTCACTGGAAAACCATTGGTCTTAAATTAGTAGCAGAATACCAAATGTAGTTAAAACTGCTACTGAGACCCAATTGATATTCAATTGAGTCATTACTAAATTAGCAGACTTGAGGCCCAGGAGTCACCACTGGTATTAAAACTAGGTATTTTCTGTTATTACATAATGAAGAGGAAACTGGGACAGAATTCATAATTCGCTCACAAAATAGAATGCAGGTCCTATTGTTCTACAACTTGACTTCTATTCATAAAACTTGGTTGTTTTTAAACAATCCCGTTAAATTAAGATGGAAAAATGCATTTTATTAGAAGCTTTTATTATCATTCATAATGAAGGGCCTTTACTGAGCTTTTTTAGTACTAGTTAAAAGCTTTTCCTTTAAACTAATTATCGAGATCCTGCAGATCTTAGTGAGTAGGTTCAATTTTATTATTAATTAATCTTATTGGAGACTTAAGCTTCTTAACATCATGGAAAAACGATAATCTCGCTGTACTGCAAAATCTCTTTCTAACAAATGAAACTGGTCGTCATAGTTCTTCAGAGACGTGCAATTCGACAGAACTTTTTGTAAAACATTACCGACCAGAGTGAATTTTCTTACGGGGCGTGGATTTGGCCATCCATGCCCTGTAAGAAATTTGAAGATTCATCCCTGTAAATATAGGTATCATGCGTTTCGCGCCGACCGGTAAAGTCAGTTGACATTTACTATCACTGTATTATGTTTGGGTAGTCTTAACCAAATTCAAGCTAAGCCTAACGGTTTTTTCCTAGCATAGTATGGATACTTATAGGATTCAGATTAAAAAAAAAAACAAGCATTTACACACATAAGTATAATCTATCAACAACTGATCATTCATCAGTTTAATATAGATACAATGGAATAAGTCTTCTCGAATGTTACACAATGTATATTATTCAATTTAGTCCAATTTCATTCCCAGCTCTCGTAATATCCCACTTTACAAGAACAACAATAAACAAAACATTTATTTATCTACTGTAGTCCGCCATTACAAAATTGTAACTAAATAAAACAAATGAGGTTAGCAAAGAGGTCTATGGTCTTGCCCCATCGGCCTTATTTCGTTCAAAAATAGAGTATGCAGTTCAGTGTTTACAAGATCTGTAGTTCATCTTGTACTAGTGATGTTCTCACAAGTCGGTCATGGTGAACGGTTTATGATGTGAGAGATTTATAGTGTTTTAAGGGCTATTTTATCGATATTTTTTACTAACGTTTCATAAACGCATTTGCATCTATGATTCATTCGATATTAGTAAGCGTTGTTCTTTACATTTTTCACGAGTACCTCATACGTCTTCACACTTAGCTATTTTGGGTTTAAAGAGTTACTGATTTCATAATATGTTTTGTATTTACACTAGTATAACTTCGGCTTCATGAATAACATAATTCACATTTTTTTTACATTTATAACAAGAGAAAGTTAAATATATAAATCAGTTTTTCAACAAGCAATCATACTTGTGTTGTCTACAATAAAGGGTCTCAATTCATTCATAACCAGGTTTGTGGGGTTACCGGTACGGCATCCGCCACCCCTGTGGAACAACAATACACGTATGCAAGTACAGATATTCTTGTCTGGGATAGATCGGGCTCATTGACCTTTTGACGTGTCTGTCTGGAATAATAAATCAATACGACTTTGTCAGTAGGTTTATAGGTTACTAGCGCCCGCTTTAGCAGCACTCCAAAATTATCCCATAGAATAATCGAGATAAAAAAAACATCCTATCTGTGAATCCAGATTATAAACTATCTGTATTCCAAATTTCATCCAAATCCGTTCAGTGGTATTTGAGTGTGAAAGAGTAACAAAGATCGATCCGAACAAACTTTCACGTTTAAAATATTAGTAGGATACTACCCGATACCTTATAACTGATCATTAAGATTTATTAATCTATGCGACGGAATATTTGCGATAATTTCTATCAATTCTCAGCATAGATATGCTCATTTGAATATTCTAATGAAAAAACAGTTTTCTAACAGTTCTAAATCACACTTCCGTTGCATATTCTTTCTTGTTCATTCATTTTTGCTTCATAAAAATAGACAAGATTTAGTTTTTGGAGGCGATTCAGGTGATTGGGATGACAAAAATCTACATTTATATTTGATCAACAAGTTCCTCCTCCTTCAGAAGCGAGAAGTTGAAGGAGCTCACTCCTTCAGACTGTGATAATGTAAAGAAAAAAATAACCCCGGCACTCGATTCGGTGTAATATTAGGGATATTCTTGGGATATGAGCCGCCCCTCCTGTTGGGATTACCAAAGTTACAGATAATTTATAAAGAAAGGGTTTTCCATTCTGATTGGTCCAAATTCTGCGCATGGCAAATTAGTCCCTTCGCCCCTCGTAACCCTGATGGACAAAGGGTGACTCCTCTAATGTAATCGTAACATTTTACATTATTTTTTTCTACTAGTACTTGTAGTATGATTGTTAAATCAGAACCTAAATATCTAGGTCTTGATTAAATTTAAAGTAAAAACAGCGTTTCTTTTCTATTCTAATTACTTATTCTGAATAATTAAGCAATTATAAATATTAAACTTAATATATCGTGGCAAAAATACCAGCCAGTAGCCATAACACATATTTTTTGCCGAATTATTGAACATTTTAGGCAATAACATACCTACTTTTAATATACATAATATTAATAAATGTAGTATGGTCGTTCAATGAACCTCGCTGGAACCGCGCATGCGCCAACCGACGCTGCCGCGCGTGTCGTGCGACTCGGCGACGACGAGGCAACAACGACGACGCGTGTCGTTCCGTCAGGGTAGATTTAGGGGTAAACGGACGTCTTTAGATGAATCTATATCCATGAAAGCTTTGTTCCATTTCAGCCCGATCTAGTATTCTCCGACGGCAAGTCCATCCCTTGGGAAAAGCGAGCCAAATCCCGCGTGACTCTTGGCAGACACCTCTCCTTTCATGCCTATTTTAAAGCAACTCGTGATCGGGCTTGCTTTTGCAGTAGGTAGGCTCCATTTCTTGCTTATAGCAAAAAGCAAATTGTCACTCAAGTGCAAATTGCGTCTTTATCTATACCGCGGTGATAAATTGGAACTTATCACCGTCAACTGCAAAGCGGCACTAATTCACATTGATATAAGGGTCGTTTTGCAGTTACTTTTTTTAAACTAGTCTTAAACAGATTTTAATTTTTTTGTGGGACGACGGATAAAATCTAAATTGGAATGATATTTATTATGTTGACGTTATCTATCGCGTTCTCCATTAAGGTCTTTGAAATAATTAGCAAAACCAACACTCATTAATGCAAATCCAATCATCAAATCAGTTAACGCTCAACGAGGCATCAATCCATCAATTGTAAGAAAGTTGAAATCGTGTCAGTTAGTTCACATGCTCTCTCGTGGTGTTGGGAACCGGTGCAGCGGTGTGGCGGGCGCCTCACTATGAAACAGAACCGTGCGTACCGTCTCAAAAATCTGTAACTTTTTTGTTGATTGAAGTAAGTAACAGCGGCACGTAGTATCTCCAATATACAGGATGATTTTTAATTCGATGCGGTCCAAGAAATGGGTGATACTAGACCTTATTTGCAACATTTTTTTGCGACAACATGGCGTCCAAACTGACTGGTTTTGAAGATATGGACTTTTATAGATTTTTAGAGAAATTTCCACCTCTCCCTCATGAAGTGCTTAATGTTAAAAATTAACGATGGGTCACCAGCAAGGTAAGCACGGTTTTGGCCCATAGTGTGCTGTAGCGCTGTGGAAGCGGGTCAGTGGAATGATGTCATGCAAACGCTATTGTCTTCAAGCGCTTTATTGCTCAAAAAACAAAAGACGCTAGCAAATTGCTTTTTCTACGGACTATGCTTTAATTTCATCACAATCACACTAAAAACTCAGTACAAAGCGAGTCTTTAATGCTCTAGACTCTCTAGAGCAATAAAAATGAATGAAATTTCATTATTGCACAGCTTTTTTTTTGTCACACCAAAAGGTGCCAATCTCAATGGATTAGCTATATTCAGCCAGCCGATATCAATACTTTTTTTTACGTATCTACGTATTATTCGTTTCTATCATACTTGTTCCAAATTCCAGGTAAGTAAGTAGTAGAGATAACAAGGACTTAGTATTTATTACTAGAAATGTTGTAAAGTCAACTAGTGAGTCTTGTTGTCACGGCTGCAACCAGAAGTTCTCGTATACATTTCTCCGCGTGTACTGGAAACCATCCGGACCTCTTTAGCTATTTTAATAAACATTATATTCTGATTACTGTTTAGTACATTATACACAATTTTCGTTTCTAAAAAGGTGTGTAAGAAGGAACACACGTCAGACGAACGGGTAATTTTGCTTCGTTATATAGCGTTCACCATTGATAGAGCGACAAATGGCCAAAATCCTTTGTTAAACTCTGAATTCCAATTTATTCCTAAACGAATTATTCAGAAGCGCTATTCCAACCTGTAATCTAACGCCTGAAATTAATATTCAATCTCAATCGTTTTGGGGTGCTTCTGATTGGACATATTTTCGTGGATAAGCCGGTCGTTGATTGATTACAGATAAATATCGGGAACAAGATTGCAACCGAGATGGTAATTAATTTCCTGCGTTAAAAGTCAGGTGTAAAATAAAAGACGGTCGAATAAAAAACTTAACATAGCAATTCAAGTTACGGTTTAAAATAACTGACATTACATCTGCTCTGTACTTTACAATTCGTGGGGTGAAACCTAGCTATCTCTTTTCCACTGTTGATCACTATCTGAGAAAAAGGGAGAGGGAAAATGATAAAACTATACGCGCATAGCCTTATGTAGATGCATTAATAATTATGAACGTCGCTCTCTTATCTACAGCTTATAAATGAACGGTTGTCTACAAAATACGTACAAATACGTAGAATTCTAGCTGGGCTTCATCATTACTTCACTATCCAAGAAAATAGAAAAAATAATATAATAAGAAAATATTAGAAGCTCCACAAGGGCAAGAGGAAGGAACTAGCCATGTTAATGCATCGCCGACATTTTTCAAAAGTCTTTACTATTCTAAAATGCGGACGAAAGATATGTAACAAAATACTACGTGTGAATTTAAACAATAAAGAACATATTTAAGTTCGGCATTTGGTGTATAATAAATTTGAGGGTCAACAAAAGTAATTACTTTAATATTTTTCGGAAATCAAAGGCTCGTTTTGTTTCATAACGTTATCGTGGCTACATTCTTGAATGAGCAGTTGATTTGTTGAGCGATTATAGACGTTCGCAATTGTTCTTGGTCTAATTAGCCAACATGTGTGACGTGAGGTAGAGGTCTTATTGAGCATAGGAGCGGGGCTTGGGAAAGAGCGATTTCCTATAAAAGTATCAATAACACTGGCTACTAAAGAGTAGCCAGTGCTATTGATGCTATCTACATCGAAGACTTACAATCTTTACTTCTTTAGTAAATGAAAAGACTGCTTTTAATTCTCTTTTCACATGAAAAAGTTATTGTTTTTCTGATTTTCACATCTTTATTTTGTCATTAGCCGATCCCCGCTTGCGGTGCTCAGCTTCAATTTGTTCATAGCCTAATGTTGTAAATGTCTCTCTCGGTAAATGGACTAAAACATTTAATTTGAATCACACACAAACTCTTCAGCTTTACAATATTAGTAGCCTAGTAATGGATTTCAAGAATATCATTATATAGCATGCTTTTCATCTCTGTTTTCCCACGCAGCAAGTCGTACTTGCCTGAGCTCCCGCGCCCGCTCTCTCCACATAACTTCCTCACGCATTAAAATAATTATGTAAAATTAACAACATTGTTTATTCATTACATAAGCTATAATTCTCACTTCACTGCGTATTGTTTTTAACTTTGGCCACACTATTTTAATACATAGCTTATTATATAACCAAAAAAACTCATTGTTATTTAGAACTAGTTTACTTAATGTACTGTAAATGCCACAAAACGTGGGTAAAAGTTGCATAACCTAAAGAAAGTCAGTCTGTCTGTTTGTTTTTATATCTTAACGGTAGAACGGCTCGCCAGATTACTATGAAACCTTTATCGTTCTATTGTTTTGATGAATGCGAATAATTAAAGCAAGTGTCGTATATAAAACGTATGTAAATCTTACATTCTGCACGTGTTACCTTTATGAAAAACAATATGAATTTATTTGTCGATATTTCTGTTCTGGGAATTGTATGACCGTGAAATTTGCAAATGCAATGTCGGTCTAGCATAAAGAAATACAAAGATATCCATTACGTTTTTATTTTAATCGAAACAGTAGCTCGAATTTTCCGTGGAACCTTTAATTAATGAACACTGTACACGGTTATTATTCGCAGAAAAGTACAGAGATAAAATAAGTGAAAGTGGAAAGAGGATCGATCATTAGCATCACACAGAAAATGCAGCGGAGTTAACACTAATTGCACCAACAACTACCATTTAAAATACCAGATTTATAATCTCTGCATGATCACACGCTAAGCACCCAATCCATTACCTCATAGCCTCAAACGATTAAGTCAAAGAGCTACAACAGATGAGCAATGTAAAAAATCCCAGTGGAATATAACGCGAAAGTGACTTACGCTTTCTAAATCATAGTGCGGTTTCTATTAACGACAATGAAGATTCCCACAGCCAATAAGTGTTTGTAAAGAGTAAGTTACGGCTGGCTGTCACACCGTAGCGCAGATGTTGAGTAATTAAGAACACGTCGCGCGTCGCTCGTGTCGGAAATGCTTGTAAATTGTGTAATTGCGACCATTACTGGAAGCAAAGACATCGGTGTAAATGAAGCCGTTAAACTGACGTAAGGTTTTTGTTGTTTTTCTGGGCTTATGAATTTTCATTGGATCTAGGGCTCCTGATGTATGTACTGGGGCTCACTCATTCTAACTAGGCAATCTAAAAGGCTGAGCACTGAGCAGGCACGAAAACTAAACGCAAGTGGGTGTATAAGGCGCGGGCCACTTAGAAAAGTCGTAAGACGCAGACGGGGCGGAGACATAATGTCTCTTCGGCGACTCTTTCATACAAATCTTTCATACAAAAGGTATAGAAGCGTCGCGACGTAAAACACACAGAAGAGAACCGTCGCGGGCGCGACCCTCGTACATTTTCGCACGTCCGCGACGCGTCCTCGTCTTAAGTCTTTTCTATGTGTCCCGCGCCTAATAGCTGAAAATGCAGTTCCGCTTTGGAACAGGCACTGTGGTTGGCGTTTTGCTTAATTTTATTTCAGTCAGTACTACTACGGATACGTTTTCAAAACCAGTCACAGTAGTCACAGTGCGCTTATATAGAAAGCTACGTTTTTTTTTTTCTTGTTATATCTTTTTCTTGGTGCGGCTAAAGGGCTTCACACACAGCAGCTATAATGTAAAGATGTACATTATAGCACGATACATCTTATTACATCTTTCCATAGAAATCGTCAGGAGACCACACACAACAGCTATAATGTATATTTTTACATCTTTGAATCTTAAGATAGGTACAGAGCGATACGAAAATATACATTTATATTTCGATACATCTTAATATTCTTAATACATCTCAATACATTTCCGTATATCTCTCTTGGAAAAGGATGTTATGAAATTTAGGGAAATATACATTACATTACCTGTTGTGTGTGTGATACATTAAGATAATTAAAAGCTATACATCCCGGGATGTAATGTACATTAATATACATTATAGCTGCTGTGTGTGAAGCCCTTTAACCCTAAAAGCTCACTAGAGGATTTTCAACATTATTGTATATGAAGTAACTGTATGACAGATAATTTCATTTAATTTGCGATGAAAGATGAAACTTTTGAACACCAATGCATTCACTAATAGATTGCTTTTAAATCGGGCCGGTCAATTTGGCTAATGATACACTGGCTTCAGGTGCCGACATAACCAGCATGACATAATTAATATGTAAACACTTTGTAGCTTTAGTAGATACATTAAAAGTTGGTATTTACCTGGATGGTCGATAGGCGTCCGAGATAAGTTTTTTTTTAATATTCATCGAATAATGTAAACTTAACAGTATCATAAATTAAATGTGTGCGCAATAATATCTATTATTTATTGTATTGCAATTCATATTATGATTTCATTATGGTTCTATTAATGTGATCTATTTAGACCCCTAAAAATGTATACGTCGTACTAAATACATTGCCTTTTCCAACTATATTAGGGTCAGCTTTGTGTAAAACCGAGCACTTGAATATCAGCACGAAGTCAGGATATCTGACCACTTGATCACAGTAGCTGATAAGCATACCAGACTTTCATTAAACGCATAGTTGTATTTTATAATCTATGGAATGCTACAATCATTTTTGAATAATTCTACTTAAATGCTTTTACTCGTACGTAAAGTATCGTTTCCTTATTATATTCTAATTAAGTATAGGTATTTCATAATCCACAATTGACTTCAATGTCCATAATTGAATTTTCATTCGTATTGGTTCAATTTGTAACTGGAAAACTTTCAAATAAATGAAAATGTAGCCTTACACGTGTTTCAAAAAAATTAAAACTGCTGTAACACGTGTTTTGTAAATTACAAATTTTTTCCTTGCAGCTTTGAAAATTAATGTTTTCAGGACCTTTCACTTTTAATTCCCTGAATTTTGTAATTGCCTTTTTTATCCAGGATCTCTTCTTTTCGCATAATGTCCTTTGTCCTAATATACTTCGGCATATTTTTTTTAGGCATACATTTTATGTTGGCATAATCATCTAAAAGACTAATTTGTTTTGGCATAAATTCGATTCGCATAACGTTAGTAGGCCTAATGACTATTAGCAAAACGTTAGTAGGCCTAATGACTAAACCGAATTTATTTAAGCTTATCAGAACCGAATTGCTGCAAAACCGACTTTACGTAGCCTTGTTTGTCCTACCCCTAGAGTGTAATTTAAAATCGCGTAGGCACGTAGGGGCGAGGCGGCCCGCGGGCTGAGGAGCAGGCGGCTGCGAGCGATGCTTCGAGCATACTAGTTACTACTTCACATCTCAAGGATTTGAAACAAAACAACCAAGAGTACAGAACTTGTAACTAGTTACTTAGCTATAAATGCTATAATGTGATGATGAAGTAAATCTTGAAAAATCGAAGAGTACGAGTATTCTCACACAAAATCACCCGTCCGCGCGGAAGGACGAAAGTGGCAAAGCTGTGGTCGCCGATCATACGCGCGGTCAAGGGATGTCACTTCGATAAAAGTTACAGAGATGACTCTGGTGATATTTTCGAATCTTCATGAAACACCATTACCTACTGCGTTGTTAACTTATTTCTAGTTTCAAAATAACTAAAACATTATTAAGGTTGCTCAGAAACAGACTTTTCTTACAAATTATTATAAAACTCTAATAAAACATTATTTAAGGCAAAAGTAAAACTAAACATTTACAAATATTATTAACCAAATATTTACAATTTGTAAACAGTTACAAAACGGTGTAATAAAATGCCATAGCGTGAATTTCTCCTGTCGCGAGATAGCTGCGCGCGAAACATGCGACCGGCGCGTACGCAATAATCACTGACAATTGTCTAGCAGGAAGAGATGCCTCTATAAATAAAGTTACATAAACAGGCTGTTTAAATTAACTTCTTTCTGATTGTTGAAAGTCCAATTCTGTCAATTGATGTCGCGGGGCAGTGCTTTGATACAATTGGCAGCTGTAAGGAAGTATTTAAGGAGAGTACTACTGTGAGCTGATAATTATGATTTAAGTATTACAACGTGTACCATGAACTTTAACTTTGGATGTATTTAAAAGCGTCATTTAATAAAGCTCAAGACCATTAAACTTATGTTTTTTTCTTTCCATAGAATTAGCATTAGAGGCCATAGCACGAATTTTACGTTTTTGACCGTACGCCGTACTTGAAGTGTATACCTACAACGTACCTAAGTTGTTTGGAAAATAAAAAGCGCTTCTAGTGTACCTACGAATGACGAACGAATTGTATCCATGTTCGTCATTTACTGTACGTCAAAAAACGGAAAACCTCGTGATAATATCTCAGTTGTCCTATACAATTGGGTCAAATACCATTGAAGATTTACTATAAGTAGATTAGGTTCCTCATACATAATTGTTTCATCCGATGCGATATTTCGTATGTTAATGCAATTATTGCAATGTTTTCAACCTGGTTCCTTTGCCAATAATGTCTAGTTTGATATCATGTATTACCACCTTCAACATAAAAATACAACAGATTATTAAAGAGTTTATTTATAACTGAAACCTTAAAACGTATGCGTTACCCTGAACTTTTTTATTTATTTGGTTCACAATCAACTTTCTTTATTATTCTTTGACTGATAGATTTTATTCTTTGACTGATAGATTTATCCGCAAATGGCTGGAAACGAGTTCTTTTATTCCTTTTTGATAACCTTAAACATGATTCGGGATATTAACCATGTTGGAAAGATGCATGGTGTGGCTGCGTGTCATGCAGCTTTGTCCATCCATCGCATAGATCGAGCTACCTTTTTTACGTGGTAATATCATCAAATGAGGGACCAAGGAGGGACTGTCAGACTTGTACTGACTAAAATCCACGATGTCCTTAAAAAGCCCTATAAGGACACAGTGATTTTCACCGTTTCTTCCTTCCCAATCAGACACAGGAACCTCCCGAAATTTCCGTGTCCGGTGAGGACACACCTTGAAGCGTATCTTCATAGCACATCTTACTCACACAGCTACATAACAAAACGCATCAGTGGAAACGGTCACATTGTTTCGTATCTTAGCTTTCACATTATCGCAGTACATCTGCATAGCACATCTTGTGTGGAAAAGCACCGTTCGCGACCAGCTTAAAACCTTATATTTTTCTTTTTGTTTCAGACGAGGGTATAACGAAGACGTTCACGTGTGCACGGCCGCTGGTCGGCCAACACGTGTTCTTGCAACTGGTCGGAGTCGAAGGTTCCTTGTCTCTTTGTGAAGTGGAGGTCTTCACTACGGAAGGTATGTTTAATAATTATATTCGAACTTATTCAGGAATATTAGCCAGCAGAAACGAAAGATGGACACCTGATATGACGAGTAATTAACACGTACGGAAGAAGATAGAGAGAAGAGTCGTCGATTGGCTGCTATAACTGGCTACGCAAATATTATGGCTGCCGCAGCAAATTAAAGTTAACACAAAAAAAAAGTTATATTTGCTGGGTAAGAATAGAGGCAGTGCTATGATCTTCTGGAATTATTTGAGTGGAAGGGGCTGACAGACAATAATATTGAGTTGATTAAATTGTTATTCAGCCCTCTTCCTCTCTCCTAATTTTTGCGTGCCTGACAAGGTCCATATTGTTGTATCTATAATTTGTTTTTACTATCTCTGTAACATATGGAATGCAATAAAATTTAGTATTGAGACTATTACTGGTCCGAAACTCCACCCAGTTACTTCGGCTGCCCTGTGCGTGTGCTAAGATAATTTCGCGACCCCGGAAGGTAGCAAAAGGGGCTTTAACAACCATCAGCATCGCACACACTTCACCAGTAATAAGGTCTAAGAAGTTTATTGTCATAAGAAGCATGCCTATTATTATAAACCCTACAGAAATCCAGACTCTGACCTTTTAAGGTATTGTCAAACAGACAGGCGAAGCGAATGCGATCCGAAGCGTTTTTATTTATAACTAGCTGTGCCCGCAATATCGTTCGCGTGGATGTCGGAACTCAACAATGTATTTTTTTTAAACAAAGGATTTTTTCTAAAATAAATGTAGCCTAAGTTACTCCTTATTACACCAGCTACCTGTCAATAGAAGTCCCGTCAAAATATGCCCAGCCATTTCAGAGATTAGCCATTACAAACAGATAGACAGAAAGACAGACAAAAATTGTTATTGTCTGTCTGAATGTAATATATTCGTATGCATGTAGTAAAAAAACGGTAATTTCAGTATTACAAACAGACACTCCAATTTTATGTATGTATAGATGTATGGAATTATTTGAATCCAGTCACATAGAAAAGCGAAAGCGATCCGATAGTCTATGTGACTGGCTTCAAACAATTCCATACATTACAAACAAAAACGCCTCGCTTCGCGTTCGCCAGGCCTGTCTGTTTGACAATAGCTTTACTTCTAAGTCCTAACAATTTTCCCGACCTGAAAATCGAACCTAGGTCCAGTCCACTAATTAAGATACTCTCTAGCCCAACTCCTCAACAACTTTTTTCTCCATTCACGTGTTTGCGGTGTTGCCAGAATTCTCCAACGACCGCTGTGCCCCCGCCGGAGCTCCGGCAGAGATCGAGCTGGCTGCGTTCTCCAGGAACTGCTATGAGTTCAACGTGGCGAAAGGAATGTCCTTCGACGACGCCAGGAAGCAATGCCAGGCACATGGAGGAGATCTGATTCATGGGTTCCAGGTACGAATTTCTGGTAGTAAGAACTGAATCTGCGTTGTACAGGATTTTTGAGTACTATGTTTTGGGCAACTGAGTAAAATACTTGGAGTCAAGGCTGCTGCTACAAAATTCATTAAATAATTGGTACTTACACATAGTCTAGGTTTGGAATCGAACTTAGGACCCTCACCAGTTACCCTTGCAACAATGAGATGGATCCTTATACATATGAGTTCAAGTGTAAGATATTTTAAATTTTCTTTTCTTATGTTTTGAACAATCACGACCCGCGCCATTGAAATCTTTTTACAGCCTTTTATGACATTCAATCTTTTCTGCGGTAATCATGCTACTTATCAGATAGCCACCACGGAAGCAATCAAGACGCAAGAGACAAAGCAACAGTAGTAAACAAAATAGCATGACAAGTTACGTATCAGCTTACACATGGCCTCATCGAGTGCACTTTCTACACGTATACCCGTTACGTAGCATTCACCGAGCTGAATACGACATTACCGCATAATGTACCAACAATACACTCACATCATACCACTCTGTCCTAGGGGAAATCCATGACATATTAAAGCAGACGAAGTAGTACAAGTATGTTCAACTGTCAACAATATTGATGTGTTTGCTTCCATTATAAATATCTAATCAGATAGTAATTTACATGACCATGGCTGACGAAGCTAAGATAGCTGTATGGTACCAAAATACTTAACTGTTTTTACTCCTATGGAGAGTATTCGGTTGATTGACCTATCTGTGGCCCTAGCATGACTTAATCGTATCTACGATAAACGCTTTTTTCATTTTCTGTATAGGTATTATACGCCGTAAATACTTTATGTAGGTACGCTATAAGTAAATACGGGAATATTGTGCTAAGGCCTTAGTACCTAGTTACAGTCGCTACAGAGCAGTCGTACCTTATACTTATATCTTTAAGGCCTTTGTCAAACAGACAGGCGATAGGGAACCGAACCGAATCATGTCATATAAAAATGCGAAAGCGATCCGATACTCTATGTGACAGGCTTCAAACAACTCCATACATTACAAACAAAAACGCTACGCCACGCATTCGGTTCGTCTGTCAGTTTGACAAAGGCATAAGTCCTTTGTCATTCAGGTACGACGACACACGGATATAAGATTACTTATATCCGTGTGTCAGCCAGCCTGTGGGTTCATGTAGGTTGATATATTGACAATGACCACGTGATTAGGTAGATATCCCGAGTCAATGGGCAGCTAATCTATGTTAATGTACCTAGATTCTATCCTCCACTACAATATTCTAACCACCAGATATTATCAAATTGTAACGTAGATACTTGAAGTGTATAAGATGAAATTGTGTAGAAAATGAAAAAGCGTGTACCTACGAACTATGAATATTTTCTATCCATCAAATTAACGTCAAAGTCCCCGTTTACTCCATGTCACAAAAACGTGAATACGTCGTCATAAGGATTCAGAAGATTATTCAAAGTTTAATGCCGTTAGGACATGATTTATAGCTTATTCCCAGACGCTCCTACATTTAATTCCCAGCGGCTCCAAATTACAAGGAATGTAATGTTATTTAATAAAATCTTTCCCATAGTCTCCAAGTCATAGCTTTTTTTAGGATTTTAGGTTATGTATATGACACTGAGAAATAACTGAACAATAAGGTTAGCCATTAGTTCACACCCATGCAGACAAAGATGAAACACTACTGTGCCTAATGCCATTTGAACCTCTGACATCGGATTCACCATGTATGGCATATCAGTTGATTCGTGTGTCATTAGCCGTTTGTCACAGCTATTGCGGACTATTAGCCGTTTTTTCTTTTTATTGGCTTAACCATCAAGGGCTCTTGTATAACTGTTTGTGCCAATAGAAAGTTTCAACTGATTGTTCTCAAGCCGAAAGTATTGTGTAGTATTGAGAAATTGAGAAAGAACATTTTTATTGAAAAGAAAATTTTTGTAAGGCTCCTGCTAAGGCTGCGGTTCCACTGAGGCGGAGTGGAGCGGTGCGGAGAAGAGCTGTGGCGAGATTCACCAATCACATGATGATGCTCATGGCTTGCCATGAACCGCAGCCTTGAGATAGGCTTAGGGCGCTCCCTCACCGCGAGCATTCACCTGTAATGTATCGTTACAGATTCGAACATTCGAAGACTAGAGCATCAAATTGCGCACTTTTATGTTACATTACACGTGAATGTTCGCGGTGAGGGAGTGCCTTTACTGTTGCGTACATTGAAATCTTATAAGTAAAAGTTTAGAAGGACTTTTTCTTTTTATTTCACAATTTCCAATAACTTTCAATGTCTCGACAAGGTTATTTTCACGTTAATTTCAACCAGCTATAATTGGGGTTGGGAGATGTAACTCGTGAGGATTGTGTTCCTATTTATGAAATGTTACAATGTCTTCCTATAATAAAACACACACATCGACATAACATCGTTATTAAAACGTCTTATTCTTTTTTTCTTACTATCAGGGAGCAACGTTGAGTTTCCTAATTCAAGAGTTGGAGCGAAGAAAACCTCAACTTAAGACGCAGCTGGTCTGGATCGGCGCCCAAAAGGAACCAGGACTAACTTCTAGAACTTGGAAATGGGTTGATGGTGAGAAACAGTAATTTTTGACATTTGAAAAAAGGACTCATCCAATTGACAGACCAACCGATACATACGTAGCTTGCACAACGTAATCAACTAAGATATTCCCACTGCTATCTTCTATTTTTACGTTGATTTAAGACGGTGAGGGCCTAGAGATTTGTCATACAGATACCGAACACACTATGGACTCCAGCTCTCACAAAGATTGGAATCCGGATTTTTACATACCTACGACTTAAACCAATTATTGTGCCGTTTTAAGATAAATAAATAATGACTGGATTGTAATGACTACGCTGAAGCATTACAATGGTTACAAGACATCACAAAATATTGGTTTTTGGTCCTGGACCAGTCGTTTTCTCCACATTTAATCCACAACCTAAAAATAAAGATCATTGGAACCAGGTCACTACTATTCTCAATATCACTTTTCCTTTTCGAATATTTCAGGCGAGCAAGTACAAAGGCCAACATGGGGTAAAGACCAACCAAACAACTACAACGGCGAACAGAACTGCGTGGTCCTGGACGGAGGGCGAGCGTGGCTGTGGAACGACGTGGGCTGCAACCTCGACTATCTGCACTGGATCTGCCAGTACCGTGAGTGTCATACATAGGTACATATCCCTTTCTAATGGTTGCAAGCGAATGTGCTTGGCGAAAATATGCGAAGGTATGTACGTTGCGAATTTAGTTTTTTTTTCTTTTTTCTTTTTTTGTTCTGCATTATGATTGCGTTTAAAATCATTTTAACTCACATACGCATACGACTGGACCCACAAAAATAGGCCATACAAATATTATTATATGGTCCGTCCGAGAATCGACCCGCGACAAGTCATCGCTCAGCTACAGCGTCAAACTTGATAGCATCTAGTTGGTTTCTTAAATAACTTCATCGCATAAGATGTGTGATGTGACTAGTATTGTAATACTAGACGACACATCTCAATCTATTGCAAGTAAAAATAAAATAGGCCATGCACGACAGCAAAGCTAGCTAGCGCCAGGAGTTATTTAAAAAGTGCTACACGAAGGCAATAAATAATAAATAACATTAAGGCCAGGTTCCAGTACAGTCCGCAGCTATGAGTGCACTACCTCAGCCCCCGCAAAGGGGCGGGGCAAGTCGACAGCGGTGCGGGCGGGAGGGACCGTGTGTGTATATGCCACAGCGTAGCGTAATGCAGTAAGTCAATTACGTACGAGTGTGTCTGGATTAGATTTTCGTAAAATGATAGTCGAGATAGTTTTGATTTTACAAAGTGCATACAGGAGTACTTTATTAGGCAGCAGTATATATAATATGTGCCGAGTTTGGGCTCGTTTTGTTATGATGACATCTTACCTCCGGACTTGATGGAGTGACCTGAAGGTCTACATCGGTGACTGCCACTGGAACTCGGCGACGGATCGAACTAGATGTGCCGAGTTTGGGCTCGTTTTGTTAGTTATGATGAGATCTTACCTCCGGACTTAATGGAGTGACCTGAAGGTCTACATCGGTGACTATCACTGGAACTCGGCGACGGATCGAACTAGATGTGCCGAGTTTGGGCTTGTTTTGTAAGTTATGATGAGATCTTACCACCGGACTTGATGGAGTGACCTGAAGGTCTACATCGGTGACTGCCACTGGAACTCGGCGACGGATCGAACTAGATGTGCCGAGTTTGGGCTTGTTTTGTTAGTTATGATGAGATCTTACCTCCGGACTTGATGGAGTGACCTGAAGGTCTACATCGGTGGCTGTCACTGGAACTCGGCGACGGATCGAACTAGATGTGCCGAGTTTGGGCTCGTTTTGTAAGTTATGATGAGATCTTACCACCGGACTTGATGGAGTGACCTGAAGGTCTACACCGGTGACTGCCACTGGAACTCGGCGACGGATCGAACTAGATGTGCCGAGTTTGGGCTCGTTTTGTTAGTTATGATGAGATCTTACCTCCGGACTTGATGGAGTGACCTGAAGGTCTACATCGGTGACTGTCACTGGAACTCGGCGACTGATCGAACTAGATGTGCCGAGTTTGGGCTCGTTTTGTAAGTTATGATTAGATCTTACCACCGGACTTGATGGAGTGACCTGAAGGTCTACATCGGTGACTGCCACTGGAACTCGGCGTCGGATCGAACTAGATGTGCCGAGTTTGGGCTCATTTTGTTAGTTATGATGAGATCTTATGTCCGGACTTGATGGAGTGACCTGAAGGTCTACATCGGTGACTGCCACTGGAACTCGGCGACGGATCGAACTAGATGTGCCGAGTTTGGGCTCGTTTTGTTAGTTATGATGAGATCTTACCTCCGGACTTGATGGAGTGACCTGAAGGTCTACATCGGTGACTGTCACTGGAACTCGGCGACTGATCGAACTAGATGTGCCGAGTTTGGGCTCGTTTTGTAAGTTATGATTAGATCTTACCACCGGACTTGATGGAGTGACCTGAAGGTCTACATCGGTGACTGCCACTGGAACTCGGCGTCGGATCGAACTAGATGTGCCGAGTTTGGGCTCATTTTGTTAGTTATGATGAGATCTTATGTCCGGACTTGATGGAGTGACCTGAAGGTCTACATCGGTGACTGCCACTGGAACTCGGCGACGGATCGAACTAGATGTGCCGAGTTTGGGCTCGTTTTGTTAGTTATTATGAGATCTTACCTCCGGACTTGATGGAGTGACCTGAAGGTCTACATCGGTGACTGTCACTGGAACTCGGCGACTGATCGAACTAGATGTGCCGAGTTTGGGCTCGTTTTGTAAGTTATGATAAGATCTTACCACCGGACTTGATGGAGTGACCTGAAGGTCTACATCGGTGACTGCCACTGGAACTCGGCGACGGATCGAACTAGATGTGCCGAGTTTGGGCTCGTTTTGTAAGTTATGATGAGATCTTACCACCGGACTTGATGGAGTGACCTGAAGGTCTACATCGGTGACTGCCACTGGAACTCGGCGACGGATCGAACTAGATGTGCCGAGCTTGGGCTCGTTCTGTTAGTTATGATGAGATCTTGCCTCCGGTCTTGACGGAGTGACCTGAAGGTCTACATCGGTGACTGCCACTGGAACTCGGCGACGGATCGAACTAGATGTGCCGAGTTTGGGCTCGTTTTGTTAGTTATGATGAGATCTTACCACCGGACTTGATGAAGTGACCTGAAGGTCTACATCGGTGACTGCCACTGGAACTCGGCGACGGATCGAACTAGATGTGCCGGGTTTGGGCTCGTTTTGTTAGTTATGATGAGATCTTACCTCCGGACTTGATGGAGTGACCTGAAGGTCTACATCGGTGACTGTCACTGGAACTCGGCGACTGATCGAACTAGATGTGTCGTCGCCGAGTTCCAGTGGCAGTCACCGATGTAGACCTTCAGGTCACTCCGTCAAGACCGGAGGCAAGATCTCATCATAACTAACAGAACGAGCCCAAGCTCGGCACATCTAGTTCGATCCGTCGCCGAGTTCCAGTGGCAGTCACCGATGTAGACCTTCAGGTCACTCCATCAAGTCCGGTGGTAAGATCTCATCATAACTTACAAAACGAGCCCAAACTCGGCACATCTAGTTCGATCCGTCGCCGAGTTCCAGTGGCAGTCACCGATGTAGACCTTCAGGTCACTCCATCAAGTCCGGTGGTAAGATCTCATCATTACTAACAAAACGAGCCCAAACTCGGCACATCTAGTTCGATCCGTCGCCGAGTTCTAGTGGCAGTGACCGATGTAGACCTTCAGGTCACTCCATCAAGTTCGCATCCTAGCTAAAAAATAAGTGGTCCATAAAAAAAAATTACATCGATTCAAAATTAGATCACTTGACTATTTTATTCTATTCCCGCAACTAACACGTAATCGCTTGTGTGTGTGACTTTGTTTCCATGTAGTAGTTCAGTTTTATGCCTGCTTACGTAACCGCGCGGGGGGAATTTTTGCGCAGCAACGACGTACGTCCATCCTCTATCACGCCTCGGCGGGTACTGGCGAGCGCCCGGTGAGCGAAATAATGCCAATATTTTGGGTATTTTATTTCTTGGAGAAAAATTATAACGAAATTTTAAAATTTGCTTTTACCATGCACTTCTAAATAATGAGCTGTTTTTATTTTTATAAGTTTCATATAAATTCATTGTGAAATCTCTAAGCAGTGGATGTTTGAAAATTGTGATTTAGTGTCATGTTTGAGATTTTTTTCTATCGAGCCAATTATTCCAATTCGTGTTTCTATCTTTACCATTCACTCGAGGATATGTTCAACTTTAATATTATGATTTTTTTTTATTAAAAATATCATTGTTAATGAGACTTTCAGACGTTTGAAAATCTTAAAAATTACTGTAAGCCCGCCTTAATGCTCCAAATGTGTCCGAATGCTCAGTAGGTGCGTCACGTTTTAATTAATTTATACCCAGTGGCCCAGTGGTATCGGTCCCGACTTACGAGTTGTAGGTCGTGGGTTCGAACCCCGCCAGGCACATTACTTTGTGTAAAACATCGTGAGGAAACCGGCATGTCCTAGAACCAAAAGACATGTGATATCTACCAACCCGCACTGGGCCCGCGTGGTGGATTATGGCCCACTCCCTCTCACAGAGAGGAGGCCTGTGTGCCAGCAGTGGGAACATTATAGTCTGATAATGATGATGATGAATTTAATTTTTAACTTTAGTTGAATGTAGAAACTTAGAAATGGCGGCGACCATGCACCAGTTTCAAAATAAAAAAATATGTAATGATATTGTAGAATTCTTGTTGGTCTCGATAGAACCTTCTCCAAGGAATGCACTTCCGGAGGACTTTTTATCTTCAACTCCGATTCAACGGTAATTTTGAATTTACATAAAACTCCATAATAAAAAGGATGTTTCCTTCATTCCAGAGGTGCTGCACGATGTTCTATTTTGAACGTATAAGAACGTTCATTTCTCTACGTTTATTTTTCATGATTGGCAACGGAAGCTTACTCGCAACAGAAAATCTATTCAGCCATTGGAAAACAGAATAGTAAAAAACAAATAAAAATTACTGTTTGCACGAATTGAAATCCTATTATCTATCTACTAACCAGAAACCTATAAAGCGTCGTTGACCACTCTTGGTCACTCTGATTTGATAAGGTAATTGTTTGGCAGCAGTTAACATGCCCTGACACCTGCACATTTCATGATCATATATGATTGCACTAGTCAGCGGAGTTCGCCTAGCTGAATTTTCGAACATAAACATTTTTATTTTTTGTCTTTAACCCATTATAAAACAAATTGAGAATAGGATTTAAATAAAAGTACATTTCCCAAAGGAATAAATAAGTAGGTAATGTACTTCAAAAAATATATTTCGTTAAAAATGTAAGAAAGCTCGGTCGGGTCGATGACTAGGAGCTACTTATAAGTGCCATGCCAAAACAAAAATTTAATTACTGTGTGCATATTCACACGTGGTAGACGTGAAACCATCAAAAATGTTGGCTTCAAGATAATGAGCTTCCTATCTCATTTTCTCACACGTTAAATCTTATAAATGTATGTGTTTGTCTCTTTTTACTGTTTTTCGTTTCTTCGACTTTCAAATCAAAACGATGCTACAGAAGTTTTCACTTCAAACACACCTTTTGTTTTGCCGGCTTGTGACCACTAGAGCAACAAGGAAATTATGTAATTACTAGCACTATGCCCGCGACTTCGTCCGCGTGATTTTCGAACTTTGCCTTTGTGAATTTCTAGTCCCGGCCACCCTCTATAAGGGATACTGTTAGAAAAACTCAATCAATATTCAACAAAAATTCTATCAACCCGCAATATTCCGTCTTAGGTAACACCTAGGTCCTAAAAATTTAAAACTCCTATCAACCCCAATACAAACTTTTAGGGGTCGAAGTTCGTATCATCCTCTCTTAGTGAGAACCTGTATCCTAAATATAACCCCCCCTGCAATGTTGAGTCCTCTAATTACAAATACCAAAGACAACCCCTAAGGTGACGAATTTTGTAAAATTCCGTCTTAGTGAGAACCTAGGTCCTATAACAACCCCCATGCTGAAACTCCTAGCATTTGTAGTAACAAAGTTTCATACAAACTGCCAACCCCATAAACAGCCACTTAGGGGTAGAATTTCAGAAAACAGTGCCTTGCGTTGGTGTGCATTTACGTCAAAAAAAAAACCTTGCAAAATTTAATACTTACTCCTAGCATTTGTAGAAACGAAGTTTCATACAAAATATCAACCCCTAAAGCAAACCCTTGGGGTCTATTTTCACAAAACACCCGCAACTACGTCCAAAAAAGAATCTCTATGCAAAATTTGAGTCTCCAAACTATCAACCCCGAAAAAGCCCCTTAGGGGTCGAATTTCGCAAAACCGTCTTAATGAACATTTAGGTCTTAAAAACAACCCCTCGCAAAATTCGAGACGCCTAGCACTTGTAGTGACAAAGTTTCATACAAACTATCAAACACAAAAACAAACCCCTTTGGGGTGGAATTTCGCAAAGTCCCGCCATAGTGTGCATCTAAGTCTTATAAAGGAACCCGGTGCAAAATTTGAGACTCCTCGCACTTATAGTAACAGAGTTTCAAACTGTCAACCCCAAAAACAACCTCTTAGGATCGAATTTCACAAAATCTCGTCTTAGGTATTACTTACGTCCAAAAAAGAACCCCTATGTATTTTGAGTCTCAATTCTATCAACCCCAAAAACAACCCCTTAGGGGTCGAATTTCTCAAAATTTCCACCTTGGTGAGCATTTACATCTTAAAAAGTACCACCATGCAAGATTTGAGACGCCTAGCACTTGTACTAAAAAAGTTTCATACAAACTATCAACCCCAAAAACAAACCCCTTAGGGGTTGAATTTCGCAAAATCCCGTTATGGTGACCATCTCCGTCCTAAAAAGAAACCTCATGCAAAACATGAAATTCCTAGCACCTGTAATAACGAAGTTTCATACTAACTATCAACCCCAAAAACAAACCCTTAGGGGTCGTATTTCGCAAAATCCCATCATGGTGAGCATCTACGTCCTAAAAAAGAACCCGATGCAAAATTTGAGGCTCCTAGCACTTGTGTAACAAAGTTTCATACAAATTATCAACCCCAAAAACAACCCCTTAAGTGTCGAATTTCACAAAACCCCGTCTTTAGTATCATTTACGTCCAAAAAAAGCCATATGTAAAAATTTAAGTCTAAAAACTATCAACCCCAAAAACAACCCCTTAGGGGTCGAGTTTCACAAAATTTCTACCTTGTTGAGCATTTACGTCTTGAAAAGAACCGGCATGCAAGATTTGAGACGCCTAGCACTTGTAGTAACAAAGTTTCATACAAACTATCGACCCCAAAAACAAACCCCTCAGGGGTCGGATTTCGCAAAATTCCGTCATAGTGAGCATCTACGTTCTAAAAAGACACCCCATGCAAAATTTGGAATTCCTAGCACCTGTAGTAGCGAAGTTTCATACAAACTATCAACCCCAAAAACAACCCCTTAGGGGCCGAATTTCGCAAAATCCGTTCTTAGTGCTCACCTACGTGGTATAAGGAGGGCTTATGCCAAATTTCAAGTTTCTAGGCCCAGCGGTTTGGGCTGTGCGTTGTCAGATCAGTCAGTCAGTTTTGAATTTTATATATATAGACTAACAATTAATATTTAAATAAGCGACGGCGTATCAAGTGTTCTTGCTGCAAGCGATGTGATTACTAGTAATTTGCATACACAATGTGTTACCTATTGCGATAATAATTCAAATGATTGCCTACTTATCCTGTGTAAAGATATGTAACACGGATGTA
This sequence comes from Agrotis clavis, assembly GCA_954870645.1. Classification (NCBI taxonomy): domain Eukaryota; kingdom Metazoa; phylum Arthropoda; class Insecta; order Lepidoptera; family Noctuidae; genus Agrotis; species Agrotis clavis. The sequence goes on along the minus strand of OX940917.1, from coordinate 27,063,147 downwards.
AATGTCCTTTATGGAATTGACTTGCGTAATAATATTTTCAAAAGGCAATACTTTAATGAGTAAAATTGTACTGAGGCCCTAGCATAAACATTTTTGTAAATTTTTTAATTATTGGTTGAGCTGTTTCTGTTAAAGTCAAAGCCAAGTCCACAGACAAAGACCTCTCGCGCCCGGCATTGATTGAGGCCATACTACGGAAAAAGGGGGTACATACAATGGGTAGCTCGCTGTCCGACCATGGACCATGCCAGGGTCGACTTGTCATTACGCTGACACTCTTTGAGGTGCGCACCTCAAAGAGTGTCAGCGTAATGACGCCCCCCCCCCTTTAGAGGGCCAAAGCCTCCCGGGGTCGCGGGACTTACGAATTACCGTGACCCCGGAACGTAAAGGGCTATTGAAGGACATCGTGGATTTTAGTCAGTACGAGTCTAACAGTCCCTCCCGCTCTGCCCTGGGTGGGAGGACTCATTTGATGATTTTACCACGATAAAAAAAGAGTGTGCTTTTTGTCAAACGAAAAGCGCAGTCATGCCTTTTCTTAATAAACTTTTTAAATTTAAGATTGCATGATCATAAAAGGATAAGTTTCTAGTGCAACACCATCACACGAGCGGAAACAACACGTGTGACCTCCCCATGAAAATCTCATCAGGGAGTAAAAAATAAATTGGGTTGACACGTTACGCTTTTGTGCAGGAAAGCGAATAATGTACCAAGCTGCATCGTACTTCATTTGTAATCTACTACAGCTATATCAAGAGTTTTTATCATCAAATAACGACAACAATGGTTATTTTTTATCGTGGTAACATGATCATTGGGTAGATGGAAGGACTGTCAGACTTGTACTGACTAAAATCCACATTGATCCTTCAATAGCCCTTTACGTTCAAGGGTCATGGTTACCTGATGAGACAGACCCGCGAACCCGTATATGATGAGGAGGGATGACATTCAAGTCACTATGAGAGTGATGGGTTGGATGTTTGTTACTCTTTTATGCAAAAACTACTGAATGGATTTCGATAAAACACAAACCGTCTTACCACAAAAAGATAAACATCTGTTGAACGCTTGTCTTAAAAAAGTGTAGGTAACTGCAAAACGACCCTTATTGGTAAGCGTCCACAGGTCCGCATCGCACGTATCGGACGTATCGTACGTAACGGATTTTAGTTTGACTTGTATTAAAACTCGTACAACTGCGTCGACTGATCCGCATCGTACGGACGGCTCTCGGCAATGCCTACATGCGATGCGTACCGATGACGACATACGGAATGCCGATCAGTGGACGCGATGAAGCGTGGCATCGGCAATCCGATTGCTGATACTCGCGTCGGCAATCCGATCGCTGCCGATACAGAAATCCGTTTGATGCGATGCGTCCGATACGTAACGCCGACCTGTGGACGCTTACCTTATATCAACGTGAAATGTCGTTTTGACGCTGACAGTTTTATTACGTTACGAGTTTTCAACAGATGTTTAACTATTTAATTGTGTTCACCTGTGTTTGTGAACGTATTTTGGCGGAACCGCTAGCAACAGCAACTTTATTATAAATGCGAAAATTTATTTGATGGGATGGATGGATGTTTAACTGTTTCATTCAAAAAGCACTGAACGGATGTTAAAAATAACACACAGTTTATAACCAGTACTTATACTTTTTATCCTGGAATATGATCCCAAGACGATATTACTGAACCATACTAGCCAATGCCTCAGCCTATTAGATTCTTTTGTTTTACCTATAAACTATCCTTACTGCTGGGATATAAAATATTATGCCTATTCATAACCCTAGTAAGGTACCTAAATATTCTTAATATATTTTTTAAATTAGGTAGGTAGTACAATACAATGTGCATCTAGAAGCTAGATCAACAGGTCGTTGAACGCTTATCAAAGACCCATTGAAGAAAAAAGAAATAAAAATAAGTTTATTCCCCTAGTAGGGTCGGTTCAATCAGGCTCAGTAGGTACGCCTTATTGCCGCTAGGGAGCGCTGTGTGCAATAGTGTAACAATAACTAATATTGCAACAACTTGAACAAGCCACATGATTTTATTTTTATTATGATAATTGTAAGTGGTTAAGCAGAAAGAACTCAACCCACATTGTGGTCAAGAATGAGTTGTGTTTCACGAGTTCTAGATGGAACTCAAACTTGACCAGTGTTGTTGTGAGTCTTTTCTGATAAGCCACGTGACCACGTCCCATTGCCCTATCTAGCTCATACTCTCTAGTATTGGAGTTTATTTAGGTAGATTACGATCGGACAAAATTACAATATGAGTCCAACCCGCACTGAGCACGGATGATGGATTACGGCCAACTAAAACCCCTTCTACACGGTCAGACCTGACCGCCTGACAGAGGTGAACTTGGTCGTGTCAACAGTACCCCACCGTCTGGAACGCTGTCGGCTGACGGTCGGGTCCCACCGCGGACGCAGCCTGTCGGGACGGCTGCGCTCCCGACTGACTCCGCCCATATTTGGTCGCACACCGGACCAAGGTCACCTCTGTCAGGCGGTCAGGTCTGACCGTGTGGAAGGGGTTTAAGTGTGCAATTACAGTGGCGCGGGGCGGGCAGCGGGAGCGGGTGGCGGGTCACGCGGAAAACGCACATTTCTATGGATGAACACAGTAGCAGCGGGGCGAATGAGCTGTCCGGACGTACCTACGTCGTGCGATATGACAGATTATTTGAAAGCTAGTCCTTAAATAAAGTGGGACCTTTTTTTTTCTAAAAGCAATCACCACAATATCAATAGTGATCGATACATGGAGAATTTTCATCGAATCTCGGCTTATAATTTTTATTTCTTCCCATAATTATTCATGAATTACTTGCCAATTCGAATAATTTGAATCTGTACAATCCCATAAAGGTGGCCGAGCCAATACGGCACTTATTAAATCTTCAGTCGTCAGCGGCATGTCTGAACAAATGGAGCGGGAAACGCAAACTGACTTGCGTCCACCCGCCCCGCTCGCGGCACCCGCTTGTACCGCTGCGATTTCCGCGTGTTTGCGTTACCCGCTAGCGGATTCCGCTGCCCGCCCCGCTGCCACTGTAATTGCACACTAAAGCCCGGTTTCCACCGCGAGCGGAACGGACACATTAATGACTCCTTTAAACTCGCAAGCGCAAACTGCATACTTGTATTTCCACCAACAAATCGTTTTTGCGTTCCCAGAGCGAGCTCATTTTTACTCTTTTCACCCGCTGGGTCATTAATGTGTCCGCTCCGCTTGCAGTGGAAACCGGGCTTAACTCTCACAGAGAAGAACCCTGAGTCTTGGGACTCAGGCTACATAGTGTAAATTATAGGCTGATTAAGCTGCTAAAACATCAACTGTAATGTTTTTATAAAATATTTATAATTGGGCTAAATAGAGGTTAGCCTAGAGGCCTCTAGCAGTAATACAAATATTATAAAGTGACGATTTTATGAATTGCAACCTGATTCATGACATTATCCTATCGTGACTTTAGTCGAGTGTGACTAAGCTATATCGTCTCGTTACGTTGTACACCGATTTTCTGTCCTCGCTAAAATAATAATATCTCTATCGCTCTAAAGTTTGCTGTAAGAAAACCCAATTCTGGGTTAAGCTCGCCTTTGTACATAACTTACGCTTATGCAAAATGTTATTTAATTATATTATGTGTGTAAAATAAAGAATAATAATAATCGTTGTCGTTGATGACTAAGTAGATCTCGGCTTATTATGCGACTGCCCAAAAACCTAACCCAACTGTGCTGCGCCTGTAATTAGTTTATCATACAGACCATGAATGATATCGAATCTGTCTTCTTCAGTGCCTCCCTCATGTGGAAGTCCGGACAAACTGCTAAACACGACAATCGAGGGGAACAACTACCAGGTTGGAGCTGCCATCGCGTACCGGTGCCCAGAAGGGCACATGCTTCTGGGAGACAAGACTCGAGAGTGCAAGAAAGATGGTTTCTGGTCAGGAACTGCTCCGAGTTGTAAATGTAAGTTTGGAAAAAACCTACTTATTTTTTGTTTTTTTTTTTTTAATTTGTCCCACTGTGGGTATTTCTCCTGTATCGTAGGTGCGTTTACCAATATTTAAATTCACATACACGAAAACCCAGACCCGGAGCATCTACTTGTAGATCAAACAAATATTTATTTCATGGTGTGCAATCACTCAGCCGGTATACCTACCGGCTGAGTGATTGCACACCATGAAATACCCTCCAGAGGTTGGAGTACCCTCCAACCGTGGGGGTATTACAACGTCTTAAAACCAGGCTTATTCCGGCGAGTGAAAGTGACAGAGCTATACAAGTCTTCTAGCGCCATCTCGTTCACTCACAGGAACAAGCCTGGTTTTAAGACGTTGTAATACCCCCCACGGTCATGAAACTGAATTGTTATTTACATGTAGAAGACCAACTATGTAAATAATAATTTGCATACATAGATTTTCCGAAGAGCCCGTAACGTGCAGTGATTGATGTCATCTATTAATGACCACATTCTGTAGTGCATGGCGTATAGCACAAGACAAGATGTCGCCGTTTTCATTCAACGATAATCGATAGATCGCTATCACCGTTACTCGATCATATTAAAGCGAGTACATGTACCAACGAGCGACCGTTACGACAGTACGAAGAACATCCAATTTCGTTCAATATCATTTAAATCGATGACTATCGACAGGTTGACATGTGTATACATTGCAATTGGCCTCATAACGTGTACAGGAAAACGTACTTAAACTCATTTAACTTTACAGACGTCAACTGTGGTGGATTACCACCAATCCAGGACGGAGAGGTGACGCTCGTCGACGACAGGACAACTCACGGAGCTAAAGCAGTGTACTCCTGTCGAGAAAACTATACCCTGGTCGGAGAACAAGAACGAATGTGTGCTGACGAAGGAATCTGGAGTGGAGAAGCTCCTAAATGTCTATTCGACTGGTGTCCAGAACCGCCTCCAGTTACCGGAGCCATTGTTACCGTTGATGGTCACAAAGCCGGATCTTTGGCCACATATACCTGTCAGAATGGTTTCATACTATTTGGACCACCGGTGAGTGAATAAAACATTTATGCAATTATCCCATTTGAAAGAAAGAAAGAATATAATTATGTTTATTCGGCACAATATAAAACACTTAACATTCCTACAAAAATCACAAGAAAAAAAACTACTGTAGTTACGGTTGCTCCAAATAGGCTCAGTTGCTGGTTCTCAAGTTGAATAAGATGTAAAGTTTGATTACAATTCCCCTGTGTTCTCTGAATTTCGAAGTGCAAACACTATTTCGAGCTATATTTAGCCACCGTTGTTCGTGTATTGGTGACAAAGCCTCAATACTTTGTCCCAGTTCTGGAAAAGCTGCCGGATCCCAAGCTTCATGACCTAGATATGAGTCAGTAGCATCTGTACCTCCAGGTATTCGTTAATTAGGACACGTTATTCAAGAACTAATTGGTTGGTACCTATTTGTTTATTACAACATAGTTCTCAATCAAACTTCAAGAGTTGACGTTGTTAATATAGTAGCTGCAAGTTGATGTTTCTTAAATGTAGGTTAATTTATTTTCATTATCATTAGCCTATAATGTTTCCATTGCTGGGACACAGGCCTCCTCTTACAGAGAGGGAGTGGGCTATAATCTTACACACGAGCCCATTGCGAATTGGTAGATGTCGCATGTCTTCAAACTTTTGGTTCCAGGACATGCCGGTTTCCTTATGATGTTTTTTCTACACCGTTTTGAGAGCAGTGGTTATGAAATAAATTATAAAAGTAATGCGCCTGGCTGGGTTCGAACCCACGATCTACAACTAGTGGGGGCCGACATCACTGGGCCATAAAAAAAATAATACATATTTTTAAATGATATTATTGTAACTTTATAAACGTAGCATCTGCATTATTTTCTCATGATTATATTTATTTACTGTTACATGTTGGTACGATTAGCGCAAGGGTCGACTGGATAGCATTCAATGCACCACGTGCTACAGGTTCGATTCCCTTACAAAACAAATACTGCTGCATCCACGTACAGATTTGGGTTAAGCGAAGTCTAACTGTATTATTTTGCTTTCTGCATTCATAAAAGCTACACACCTTCTTTTGTATCCTGAGTGCGTTGTGACAAACACTCGGAACGATAACTTGTAGATCAAAAAAATGTATTTTTGTGAAAATACGAAAATTTAACCCGCGACAAGCGCAGCAGTTAATCGCTCTACCCACTGCACCAAAAAAACAAGCCCGAAACTACATGAATATATCGTCGACGTAGAGGAAAAAGTCAATAAGTAGACAATAATTATTTAAGATTTTTTTTTCATATTTACTCATCTTTTAAACCTTCCCAAGACTTCCAAAAATAATTCATAACCAAAATTAGCCAAATTGGTCCAGCCGTTCTCGAGTTTTAGCGAGAATAACGAACAGCTATTTATTTTGTATACATACAGATCTTAAACTTTGTTTTTTTTTCGTTAACTTTAAAAGTCACAAAGCAGGATTAGTCGAATTATTTTTATAATTTTCTCTCTATGCCGACGATCAGCTACTTTTACTTACTCTATTTCCAGAGCGTAACCTGTACTCTCGGAGGATCTTGGTCGGGCACGCCGCCATCTTGCAAGTACGTAGACTGCGGTACTCCTGCGCAAGTGCACAAGGGCTCATTCATACTCCTGAACGGAACCACGACCTTCGGCTCCATCGCTCGGTTCAACTGCGAAGCGGACTACTGGCTGGCCGGCGCTGAAACCCTCACGTGCAACCGAGATGGAAAATGGTCACATGATATTCCATCTTGTGAATGTAAGTTGTCAGGAATAATATTTAAGTACCAGGTTTTGCCAATCGTTAGTACAGAATAATTATGTCAATAATGTTATAACCATAGGTCGGAATTAGATAGAGTTATTCATGTACTTATACAGCAAAAGAATAAAGTGGATATGCCCGAAATCCCGGAATTACTTTTAAAGAACAGAAAAATCCCGTGATTTATTAATTAAAAAAGTTTTTCTTTTGCACAATTTAATTATCCAATCTATCTCTGATGTTTTTTATTATTATTATTAATTTAAAATACTGTTTTCCACACGAGATTGTCTATTAGAAATACCAGGAAGATCAAAATTAATATCAACATTTCGATGCAAGTACCAAAATAACTCCTAATTCCGACTTACTGTTATAACCAATAGCTAGCCATACAGGTAAGGTAAGATTGTATAAGTAACAACTATCTTCACGAATGTTCACTTTCATATTAATACGGCAGGAAGTACCTAGCATCCTCATTTATGATTTATCTTTTATTGTAAGTACTATTTTTATTTCTTTCTTACACTTGTTTATTGTACACCAGTAAACATTGACAGGATATTAGACGAATATAAAAATAATAACTTAGTTATCACGTCCTGTCTTCGGGTAATCATATCCCATTTTAGCATCTTGAAGGAAGCTCATTAATTACGCTTGCGTTAATTGAACTTATCTCAATATTACATGACAGGCGCTTTATTATTTTTCTACAAGGACTTAATAAGGCTTATTATGCATAAGCTTTTTGGTTTTAGAAATATTACAACTTATCTGATTCAAAATCATAAATTCGTTAGGCAACTTTAAGAAACGTTTAGGCAGGTATAACACAAAAAAATCCATAGATCACAACAGTCAAAAAAGAGATGCGTTGACGTAAATTCATATCGTCACTACTTTTCTAGTACAACCTTTTAACGAAATAAACGACGGTGTCAAATTCTATTTAAAGAGCTTAAGTACAACTGTTGCAATTCAACCAGTCCCTACAACGGTGTAGCCCAGTTTTAAATTAAGTTCTTCATTTGAACTACATTCAGGCCAAGCTTAAATTAAGCGAATTACCAGTGTCTCGATGTAAACTGGTGGAAAATAGATTTCCCGAGTAGGTATTCTCGACACTGCCTACGTCAATTTGAATAAGATGAAACGGGACTAGTTTAACCAGAGGGTTTAAAACGGCCACTTTAAGCAATATTCCTAATGATTTTCTCCGTGCATTTCCAGGAATGTTGCTATTCTTCTATTATTCATTCACGGAGTAAATCATCTATGTTCTATGTTAGGGGTTATGGTTTCCGCACTTAGTCCTTCATGTGGACCATTGTGCGTGGGCCATAGTGGCCTTTGGTGGCTTATTCCAACCAGCCCACCTCCCTCCAGAAGTTGATTAGTTTCTTTGGTCTGTGGAGAACATCTGTGTAGGTCCTGGGTGTCCCGAGAGTCGCTGTCCTGATCTGGGTGACTCCTGTGCACTCGAAGAGCACATGTGCAACGGTTTCCTCAGTCTCCATGCAAGCCCTGCACAGGGGACTGTCCGTTATGCCTATTGTGTGGAAATGTTTGTTTAGGGAGCAGTGTCCCGTTATGGTCCCTGTCAGCAGACGCATGCCGGTCCTGTCCAGGCGTAAAAGACGCCTGGTTAGCCTGCCATCTAAGGATGGCAGAGCTTCCCTGGATTGCCTGCAGCCTGGTGTCAAGGTCCACAATCTCTCTGCTTGTGTGAGGATGCGCTCCTGCAGCCATCTACGTATTTGGTTGAAGGGGATGGGTATAATGGGTTCGGGTCCGCAAACTGATGCGCTGGATGCTCTCCTAGCTAGTTCATCAGCCGCGTCGTTGCCCAGTGATCCGCTGTGTCCTTTGATCCATTGTAGTGTCACTTTGTTGCGTCTAGATACCGTTAGACGTTCTAGTGCATTGTGACATTCTAGTATTAAGCTTGAAGTGGTATATTGTTTCTCCAACGATTGAAGGACTGAGGCGCTGTCAGAGAGTATACGTATATGGGTGTCCGTAACTCCTCTGGCCTCTATCGCATATGCTGCTTGTATAATGCCCATGCATTCCGCCTGATAGACGGTGTTGTACATTCCCAGCGGGCTGGATATATTTATGTTAAGGTCGTGTGAGAAAACTCCAGCCCCGGTTCCGGAGTCATTCTTTGATCCATCTGTGTATATTCTCAGCTCTTTCGGGCCTGAGTAGTCACATTGCTCTTCTGCAAGTGTGATACTGTAGTGTTTTGCAAAGTGGTATTGTCTTGGGGCTTTGTCGCAGGGTGATGCCATCATTGGCTGTTGTTCGATAGCATCATTCTTGATTCGTGTGTGTTTAATTCTTGAGTCTTTGTTTAGGTTTCCCAAGGCATGAAGCCTAAGGGCGGCTAGGGCCGCCTCCTTCTGCACGATGAGGTGTAGAGGTGGCAGTCCAAGCATTGCCTGTAGGGCAGCGGTGGGTGCAGTTCTCATACAGCTGGTAATTGCCATACAGGCAAATCGCTGCAGCTTTTCGAGGTCTTTTTGGGTTGTGCTCAGGTTTGTTCTGGGCCACCAGACCAATGAGCCGTACGTGACTGTTGGTCGTATGACAGTGGTATATAGCCAGTGAGTGGTCTTGGGACTGATCCCCCAATTCCTGCCAAGCATTCGCTTGCACTGCCACAGGGATATGCTGGCTTTTGTAGTAATGTAGTTGATGTGTTTTGCCCAATTCAGCTGTTTATCCAAAAAGATGCCCAGGTATTTGGTTTCAGTTGATAGGCTTAGGGTGGTTCCAAAGAAACGTGGAAGCTGTAGAGTCGTCAGCTTCCTCTTTTTCGTGAAGAGAATCAGCTCGGTTTTTGAGGGATTTACTGATAGCTGGTGTTTGCTGCACCAGTCCTCCACTATTTTCAATGCTTGGCGCATGAGGTTGCACAGGGTATTTTCGTGAGTGCCATTTATTATTATGGTTATATCGTCGGCATACCCTACAGTGAAGTAGCCGTTATCATTTAGTGTTTTAATGAGGTCATCTACAACCAGGTTCCATAGTAGCGGTGAGAGGACTCCCCCTTGTGGGCAGCCTTTCGCCACGATGGCCCTTGTAGTGTCATTTATTGTAACTTGTACGGCTCTTTGCTTGAGCATGTTGCTGATCCATCCGCTCAGGGTCGGGTCTATGTTGTGCCTGTCTAAGGCCATGTTGATGCTGTTGAACGTGGTTTTGTCGAAGGCGCCCTCAATGTCAATAAAGGCGGCCAGTGCTGAGCATTTGTGGTCCACTGCACATTCAATCTTGGATACTACGCTATGTAGCGCGGATTCCGTTGATCTGCCCGTGGAGTATGCATGCTGTTGTTTGTGAAGCGGTTTTTCCCGAAGAGGTCCGTCTCGGATATACCTATCACAGAGTCTCTCGAGGGTCTTCAGTAGGAAAGATGTGAGGCTTATAGGTCGATAAGCCTTGGGTTGGGTGTAGTCCGTTTTGCCAGGTTTGGAGTAAATCATTGAGAGTATTGCTAGGTCGCCGTTTTAGACCCGCTGAGCTTAAAATAGGATTAGTGTGAAGTGCAGTGACGAGAATGGACCTCTTCGTTCGTGTGTAGTATATGCCAGCGATGATGCGAAATGAAGGGTCATTGTCCTACCTAACCTAGATTGACACACTGATATCTGAACCCAATTAATTAATACAATTAGTAGGATAAGGAGTAAAAGCACATTGGAGCAACATGCTAATTGGAAATAAAGAAGTTTTGAATGTTTACATGGTTGGTACTCTAACACGTCAGAACATCTGAACTGATCTTGATCTTAGTCTCAAAGATAACCTGCCAGGGTCGGGGGACCAACGAGTAACCGCGTGGCTCCGGAACGAAAAGGGCTATTGAAGGACACCGTGGATTTTAGCCAGTACAAGTCTGACAGTCCCTCTTGCCCTGCCCTGGATGGAAGGACTCATTTGATGATTTTACCAAGTTTAAAAAATAGTCTCAAAGTTATGTTAGGTACACTTATATACTTACTTTAATTTAAAAATATATATTTTGCAATGAACATTTCAAACGTTAAACTATTTTAGAGATACCCTTTTTCCCAGTTGTTCTCGCACGTCCCCGTGGAATTATTTTCAAGATGATACATGGGCGAATCCGCTGACAACAGCTAGCTGATAATAAACAATGAAAACGAATATTTTACAGACTAATGTCAAAAGCAATTTACTATTTGCCAAATGCCACTTTAGTATTACTTATAATCACTATCAAGTACTATATTAGTTGCGCCACTTTTTAAAAATTAGAACGGTGTAATTAATGGGTTTGTAACAAAAAAATTTTTTTTTTTTTCAATTATCTTCTCTATTGCTTAATTTTATCATCGTAATGCGTATATGATATTGTTAAAGTGGCATTTTTAGACCTTTATTGATTGATTGACCTTGATTTAAATTTAATAACATAAAGTTAAGTATTATTATGGCTTTAATATACCTACCTAATTCAGTTTCAACTATTTCTCTAAAATAACATAGCTTTCGGCAAAATCTTTGCCATTATTTTAATGACGTACATGAAAAATACTGGCTGTATTGCTGGATGACCACAGACAAAAAAGAAAAAAAAAACAAAATAAGCGGGATGGCGACAATCCGATTAACACTCATTTTTTCTTGAGCTAATATTTATGTTTTTATTTTTACTTTCCTCGTATTCTTAATGAATAGCACATTTGTTTGGCGATCTCACTACGTTACGGGCGCCAAACCCCGTATCGGGACTGAAATAAGTAATTTTCACCTCTCTGATAACAATGTACTATTTTTTCCCTCAGTGATATCCTGCGCCGACCCGGAAGTCCCTGCCGGCGGGTACATGGAAGCCTATGACTACAACGTACACTCGACTATCGACTACCACTGTGAGAAGGGACACAAGCTGGTCGGAGAAGCCAGCCTCATGTGCCAGCCAGACGGCGAGTGGTCCGGGGAGTCACCCAAATGTGAATGTAAGTATTTGTAGCCTACACAGAAAGTTAAAACTAGCGACCCGTCCTGGCTTGCCGTTTGTGCAATGTGAAAATGAAATATAGTTTAACAATTTTCTCTTTAATAATTATTATAGCTTCTTAAATAATCTTGAAATGCAGTCCAGGTGTATTTAAACAACAAATACTTATTCCTCTATTATAATATTACTAGCGACCCGCCTCGATGCAATCGCACGGGTGCAATGAATTGGAACCTATACATAATAAATAAACCTTTAATCACTCTGTCTATTGATTCCGTTGGTGTCGTGGTCGCTAGCGCGATCGTTGAACGTCGCCGTCGATTCAATTCAAGGTTAGATACCCTTGGGGCGACAAATTGCTACAAGGTTTTTACATTAAAATTTCTCAGTAAATATGCCTAGCGTTTGGAATGCCGTACCCAAGTCCGGTCTACAGCGGGCACTACCGGCAGCTTCAATGTCGCGGTTGGCTTGCACCATGCAGGGGTCGGCTCTCAGCCCGTACCTCTTCCTAATGATACTTATGCTCTGACGTCGGACATCCAGGAAGAGGCCCCCTGGTGCATGCTGTTTGCCGATGACATTGTGCTGATTGCCGAGAGCGGCCTAGAGGTCCAGAGCAGATTAGAGGTGTGGTGGCAAAGACTGGAGAATGTTGGCCTGAAATTAAGCAGAACCAAAACAGAATATTTTTTTTGCGATTTTGGCGGTCTTTCCAGTCCCGTGCCCATTTCTCTTGCCGGAACGCCCATACCAGTCTGTTCCTTTTATATAATAGACCTGTGACTGCACACACACTTGTGCACTATAATAATTATCTCCCGCGCAGATGGCTGATTCCCGCTGAGATTGGCCGTGGTTGCCAAAATTGGTCAGGAAGACTACTATAGATGAAAACCACATCAAAATCTGTGGCCCTACCATAAATCAGAAATGGCTACGACTACCATGCAGTTAGCAGCATAATTTTATTTACAGAATGGAGCAAGCTATCTCCTCTTTATACAGACTGAAATTCCGAAACTGGACAAATTGTATAATCTTTCAATTCTTCCAGATGTGGACTGCGGCAAACTTCCGTCTCTGACATACGGTTCAGCTGAGTTACTTAATGGAACCACTCACCTCGGCAGCGTGATTCAGTACTCGTGCACCACTAACTTCAGGCTTGTGGGCCCCGTCAGGAGGGTCTGCACTGAAGATTACCAATGGAGTGATTCTTCACCCAGATGTGAAGGTAAAAACGAAACTACTAACTTAGAACAATAATAGAACGGAAGGGCTGAAATCAATTCGATCAAAAAAATGGATTCTTACGTAAAACAAGTGAACAAATGTATGCATGGCGCTCTCTCACATTTATCAAAAAGTGGCTTGACTAAAAACGTTACCTTTGTTTTAGTAGGGGAGCCGAGGATGCTAAATTTGCAGTTACTCGAGCGTCATGGCGACCTATTGGATTTGAAAGATTATGTTCTAAAAAGAAAAAAGTTTCTGACAAGTCTTCTATTTTAGTGGGGGGAGAGCGTGTAAACAGTTTTAAAACTGTAATAAAAACAGTTGTTTCTGTACAACTGTTTTTTTTACAGTTTTAATCGATCGATTTTTTGAAGTGAAAACTTCTTTAGCGGCGTTGTACACTTTTTCTGTAATGGGTAAAAAATTTAAAACTCGCGTCAGGGTCACGTGACCCTGATCGAAAATGAGTAAGACGTCATTCAAATTAGTTAATTTCATATCTGTACTACTCCAGTTTTAAAATAAAACATAGTAACAAAAAAGTTTTCACTTCTACCGGCACTCCTGGAGTGCAACCTTTTTTTTTTTACTAATCTGATGGGTTTTCCCAAACAAACCCCACCATAATATGAAGGGTTGATACTTGGTACAGGTCCATTAAAGGGTGCAAGGATTCTCCCTTATAATAATCTGACGCGCTCGATTCACAGCAAAAATCCCTTCCTGGGCTCCCCAACTATTTCGAACACGGAATCTGAACATTTTATAATCTAAAGGCGGTCCCTCACCGCGAACATTCACCAGTAATGTAACATAAAAGTGGGCAATTTGATGCTCTATTGTCTTGGAATGTTCGAACTTGTAACTTACATTACATGTGAATGCTCGCGGTGAGGGAGCGCCCTTACATTACAATACTACCTCCCTGACTGACGAGCATTCGTGTAAATTTAGTATAGATTTGATACAAGGTGCGCATTGTGATGCTCGATTGTTCTCCCTCACTGATGAAATGCTCGAATCTTTAACGTTACATTACAGGTGAATTCTCGCGGTGAGGGAGCGCCTTAAGCCTAGAAAAGTACAAACCACGAACATAGGCATATTGACGCATTTGAATTCATCCCCTGTGTTCTTGCTACTACGAAAGAAAAAAACCTTCAGCTCACCTAATAAATCATAAGTTCTACGCAAAAACTTACTCAAATCTGAATGTTTCCAGAAATTCGCTGCTCCGACCCGGTTGTTCCAGAGAACAGCATCGTTTCAGTGACCGGCAACGACCGCAACCACGGACGCACGCTAATCAGAACAGCCGTTAGCAACAGCGTCGGCAACAGCTATCGCATCGGTGCCCTCGTCAAGTACCGCTGCGAACGAGGATACAAGGTTGTTGGAGAGAGCATCTCGACTTGCGAGGATAATGGACAGTGGAGCGGAGTTACGCCCAGGTGTCAATGTAAGTTGAGTTGTGAAGTGCCCACTCGTAGCGTTAGACGCGAGCAGAATAAGCTCATTGTAGCAATGGTTTGACGCCTCTGCCCACTAGACGGCTCGAGACTAAAATAAGTCTAGGTTCCCTCCATCTCATCTCACCATCTCTATCTTAATTCCCAGACGTGGACTGCGGTAACCCAGGTCCAATCCAGAATGGCGTAGTGACGTTGGCAACGAATGCAACATACTACGGCGCAGCTGTGTTGTACGAGTGCCACGAACATTGGCAACTTGATGGCGTGTCCAGAAGACTGTGCCAGGATAACGGCACATGGAGCTCTGAGGCGCCAGTGTGCAAAGGTAAGGTTTATTGCAATATGCATTTAGAAAGGAAAGTCAATTTTTAGAAAAAAAGGCCACCTTTTTATTCAATAGAAGTGATTGAATCGACTAGTGTTCATCCATATTATGTTGCTTTAGCACTAAATTAGGGATCATGTAAAGAAAGATTTTGTATGTTACCAGCAGTCATGCCTACACGTAATAATAATAAGCCTATATGGCTTATCACACACCTCTGTACTGCTGTGGAGACGTGTCTAATTTCTTCATCTTCCTCCAGAAATAACTTGCACAGACCCATCGATCCAGATCAAGAGCAGTGTAGGTCTATTAGTAGCTACTTCGACGCTAAGCATCGGAGGAGAGGCTCACTACCGCTGCGAGCGAGGGTACAGCTTGCAGGGAAACCAGACCAGGACCTGCAAACCCAAGGGAGTGTGGAGTGGGGCACCGCCCGTCTGTATACGTAAGTATTATGATGGTTTACCTAAGAGGTATAAAACCAGGATTTTCAATTTAAAAAACGCTTCAAAAAGAAACGCTGCAGAATAGGTACGACCGTTGAAATATTTTGGCATTTTACTTAAAATACCGTTTTTATCCACAGCTATCGACTGCAAGTCTCCAGGTACAATCGAGAATGGTCGCATCATTATTTCGAACAGCTCCACACTGTTCGGCAGTTCCATCGAGTACCACTGCTTGCCGCAGTTCCAACGTGTTGGGCCATTCCTCCGCAAGTGCATGGACGATGGCAAGTGGTCCGGTGAAGAGCCCAGCTGTGAGGTCGTCACCAATGAAGCTGCGGAGAACGGAACATTACCGCTCAGTGTCGGCGTGGGATGCGGCGTTGTCCTGTTCTTGCTCATGCTGCTTGGAGTTATTTATTTGAGGCTGTGAGTATTTTCGAATCTTACCTTGAATTGATGTGCTCTGGTTAGGCACTCCCTAGATCTCTTATTAAATAACAATCTCATTCCCCAGCCGAAAAGCCACGCCAGTAAAGAATACGGAAAACATCGAAGGCGCCGAACGTAAGGAAGACCAAAACGCCGCAGTCATGAGCTACGCGACGCTCCACGACACGAATGGACGACACATCTACGACCACGTGTCCGACAATGTGTACGACTCTCCCTATAGTGAGAGGATCACCGACAACGTGGCGTACGGACGGCGAAGCGACTCCGACGCGTACGAGCCCGAACCCACGGGCCCGAGCGCGGTCGTCACCATCAATGGCGTCGCCGTGCGCTGACGGGTGACTGACACTTAGCGGCTCGAAAAACTGTTTAGGTAACCAAATCCGACGCTATAATTGGTGTTCCTCAGTGTAAATGTTACCTGTAAACTTTCCCTTTCAAGTGGTTACCATTGACTCGAGTGTTCAAACGATACGAATAGTTTTAGGGTTAGATATGAATCCCATTTGCTAGTTGATCACCAACCCTTACTAGGTATTGTACCAAAGATGTAAATGTGTTGGATTCGTGTGGTTTATTTAAGACTGCATTTCTTATTTACCTCCCATACTCATTTATAATATAACACTCCTATTCTCAGAATATTGGAACTGCATAAATGCCAAGCTCAACTTAGCATAATATAGTCACCATATTGACGCCTTATAACAATGCCCAGAAAAGGTCTAGTCTACCGTTCGTTTAGTTTAAGAAACTCCGGTTGAAGAAAATGTTTCGTAAAGCACTTAACTTGTAGACTTGCAGTCTTAAATCGTGTGTACTATTTGTTCATAATTATTACAAACAAAAACCCTAAAATACGAACAAAGAGTATTACGAATATGTATTTAGATAGGTATAAAAAATGTATTTATTGTTGTATATCGAATGATTAGAATTTGATGCCAAAATAATTCTGATAATATGCTTTTGTAAACGCATTAAATTAAGGAATATTAGTTAATTTTCTTATTGTTCCTTTTGAATTATTTAGTTTCTTAATCAGGATAGCTTAGTACCTAGGTACTTTAAATTTTTCAGAATTGTTTAGGAATAACCATGGTGTTTTCTGGTGAAGTAAGTACTAACTTAACACAAGCCTATTCCATATCGCTTTATGTTTTCATTTATTGTTTTGTAAATATTAATTAAGTTAGTATTAATATTAAATAATTCGTAGATATCTATCCAATGCCTGTAAAAACTATATAATCGAACTGTAAATTATTTGACTTAAACTTACCTAAAATAAAATGCGTGGATTCCACGACGAATTGGAGTTGGTAGTTATATAAATTAAATTGTATGCTTTTTAAACGAACAACTAGTTAAGAATATTGTCATGTTATATTTTTTTAGTTTTACAAAAAATACTAATAAAGAATTGACTAACTTATAGCATAGATAGAAACGCTCAAAAATCTACAACAGCGAATAATAAATTTGTATAAACCATGGCCTGTACCAATGGCTTTGATCACTTTCTAATACCTTTCTCTTGATTACATTGATCTCGATATATCTCTTGCTAGACTCTATCAAGGCCTGCCACTGCTAAGCCATGGCGAACAGCTATCTTATTTTTAAGTAGTATCCTTGTACCTACAAGTAACGACATTTTCAACTAATAATATTGTGATTAAATATAAGTGTTCATAATATTTTACAGTAATATTTTTGTTATATTTTATAAGTATGTACAATTTTTTTTTTTATTTGGACGGTTTCGTTAAATAAATGTTCTGAATGTGGATTTGTGTATTCATTTCTTGGAACCTTTTGGAGGATGTTGCTAGGTATTTCCTAGCCTTAAAGTTTAGGATTGTAAATGATTTCCTTTTTTATTTGAGATGGTTATGCTCTCGTCCAGGTCAAAGGTGACGGAGACAAACACTTCATTGGAGTGAGCTTACCCAGATGTCGCTCGGATCTAAAATTAAGCTGCGGGAAAAAGCTAGTTAAACAATAAATACTGCTAATGACTTTTATTAACTCGTTTATTTGTATAAAATTGACAAGACATCGAGAATAACGATAGTACGCTTAGTTACATAGTAGGTATATGTTAATAAATATATAATATTATGTATATAACGTAGGACGTAATGGTTATTTACAAAACAGCATAATATAAATAATATTTCGTAAATACATGCAAATAAATGATATAATAAGCCATGTTTTAGTCATCTGTATGTGCAATTTGATTCTAATAATTAAAAGAAAAATAAAAAAGCAGTCTTTATACCCGACTGCGCGACGCAAAGCAGGGTAATGTGTTTATTGTATAGGTAAAAGATACTTAAAAAACCATTTCACAGTTACATACAACAAAAATGTAGACTACAGAGCAGTCAAAAATATAACAGTTGGTGTTTATTATGTTGTGCTTACTGAAATGACCACCCACAAAAGTTAATATTTAGATTAGTGTTTATGAAATATACCTGTTTTTTTTCTACATAAGGATACTTGTATAGTCAACTTACTAACAAACTGACAACAGCACTAAACATTAGTTACCTAATACTTATTGTAAACTATCATTACTTTGATCTCGTATCAATTATGTAGTTGGTGCGTCCACATCTGGCGAATGCGCCGCAAATGCGCAGCTCGCGCGCCGTTTGCGAACTGCACGCGTGCAGATCGCGCGCATCGTGCGCGCCTTCTGGCGTACCAAACCATTGCCGTCACAGCGCGCGCGCAGCTCGCGCGCCCCTCGCAAACCGCGTGCGAGCTGCGCATTCGCGGCGCATTCGCCAGATGTGGACGCACCCAAATTTAATATTGGCATTATAATAACAGATTTTTAGCAACGACGTTAACCACGGAGCATAGGGAGATGTCTCGTCCACTGTTTTCTATTAGCAGGTCGGGCAGGTCAATCTACCCGAATCAGTCAAATTTTACCACATTAACCTTCCACTGTTGTGATAAGGTTGAAAATCTTGACAGATTGTGGCAGCTTGATATGCTGCCGTCAATAAAAACATTCAGTCAGAGACAATAGTTATTTGTTATGCAAGGCTGCAAAGTTGATTTTTGGCGCGAGTACTTGAATTGAAAACTGAGCGAGCGAAGGATTCTAAGATTGAACCGCGAGAGAAACGAGCGGTTCAAATATAGAATCCTGAGCGATGCGAAGTTTTCAAAGGTACGAGACGCAGAAAAACTTTGCTGCCGAGTGCAACACACAACTTTTCACCTCACACAGCGAGGAAATGAAGTGGGGGCGGCTCGCCTGCCAGTATAGAAAAGTAGAAAACAATTGAATACAAGACGTGTTCGAATTTTAAACAACACTTTGTGCTCTAGAGCACAAAATGGAGTTTTGCGCTCAGATTTTGAATGAGAAATAGAATCTTTCCGAGCGGGTGAGGTGAAAAAGTTGTTTTTGCGGTCTGTTGGCAATTCTTTTCTCTAATGCTCTTAATTATAACACATACAAAAAATATGTTAGTAAGTGAATTACGTAGGGTAGGTAAGTACCACAAGTACCCTACTCGAAAACACTAATCCAATGTTTCTGCTATTTCTTTAAAAATGATGTGTGACCTTCACACAAATTGCCACCTACTTACACATAACTAATAAACGTTAATAAGATCTATGAATATTACTTTTTTTCTTCATTGGCAACATTTATTTTAAGTATTTCTGAAAAGGTACTATAGTTATATTTATTAAGTGTATTAATGTGAATATTCTTTATTAACACCGATTTAACTTTATAAACGGATCAATAAATTCAGGATACACGACTTTTAAAAATATTTTACCACTGTCGAATGGCTCCCATCTATGAATACTATCAGGCAGGAATTCCTAAATCAACAGTTAGTAGGACTAAGTTCAAAACAGGATTATTAGGTGTTGCAAGAATAGTTATTTATAGCAAAACGGATTTTTGTTAGTAGGCCTTTTTAGCTACTTGAATTCGAAACTTCTCAGACTTTGTAGAAAAATAAACAATGCTTTTAAACGTTTCGTACGACACGTATCGAATCGATCCACATTCCGATGCGGCTTTGGCCTCAGACGTCGCTATAGGTACCTACCTCGAATTGCAGTGCAAATTCCCCATTAGTTGCAAATACAAAAAACATCAAGTGAAGTTTTGAAAATTAAGTTCAAGAGCTCATAATTGCCAGAAGGGATAGACAGTTCAATTCATAGTGATATGCATAACATCTAAAAATACTTATTTCATACATAACTACGCTAAAGTTTAATTACATATCACCCGAACTTTAGTTTTGATACTTAAATCAATATTAGTTCTAAAATCTTAATAACTGGCATGACTATTTGGTATAAATATGTACATTCTTAGGGTAGGACCTAATCTAATGAAGACATTTTTATTTGACAATATTATCAGGAATCAGGAAGTATTCTGTAGTTTGCATTATATTATATTAGTTACTAACTATTTATGTATAGGTGGCAGTGTTCTATTGGCAGGGATTAGCGGGAAACGAATCGAGATAGTAAATAAATACATATTCGATACGATCATAGTCGCCTTGTGAAGAGGTACCTAAGTACCTACATAATTTTGTATATTTTTGGAACCTACCCATTAACACAGTTACACAGACAGGTTAATACTTATAGCCCCTTTATTTGTTATTTCTTGTATTGTATATTATTGGGATATACTCATAAACACACAATAATTTCTTTTCATTTAAATACTATAAACACTATGTTTTATTTTTCCATTTAAAGACGCAGATATCAATAATTATTATTTATCTAGGTAGTTATTTTTGATTTTCTCAACGCATAGACAATTATTTCAATAAGTTTTGTTTTCAATGAAGTACTGTAGCCTCATTGTTTTTTGGTCTAGCCATGGTCGCATAAGATGCGGTTCCCGAGCCGTTACACCTTCAGTTTACGCTTTATTCCATACTAGAATAATTTAAGCCTATGTTAAGCATGGTCGCGGGACTAACGAATTACCGTGACCCCGGAACGTAAAGGGCTATTGAAGGACACCGTGGAGTTTCGGTCGGAGTCTGACAGTAATGGGTGGGAGGACTCATGTTAAGCATGTGCATATATGGGGGTTGTCAGATCCACGTTTGTTCAAAAAAAGCCAATTTACAGCTCAAAAAATAAATCTCCTTCATCTACTGTATCCAGTTAATCAAAAAGCACTAAAGCGGTAGAGTTTACTACTAGAAATTGAATTGAACTGTGCATCGGTCGCGGGTTCGATCCCCGCACGGTCAAACATTTGTATGATCTGTAAATAGTTGTTCCAGTTCTGGGCGTTTGTGTATGTCAGTTTCTATGTTTGTGAACGCACCCACGATACAGGAAAATTCCTAGTATGGGGAAAATTTAAAAAATAAAACTTAGAAGATGAGTTAAAATCACATAACGAGTCAAGATGATATAAAGGCGCTGATCACCGCGAGCATTCACCTGTAATGTAACGTTACAGATTCGAACATTTCATCAATGAGTGAAGACAATCGAGCATCACAATGCGAACCTTGTATCGAATCAATACGTAAATGTACGCGAATGCTCGTCAGTCAGGGAGGTAGTATTGTAATGTAATCCTCAAAGTCGAATCTATAATGTTACATTACATGCGAATGCTCCCGGTGAGGGAGCGCTTTTCCAATACTTTCCAATTTTACTAGATATATACTCGTATTTACCTTATGTAGTATTACCTACCACGTACATACTTTTTAGGTACAAAGTTAAGCGGCGGATATATCCATAAAAAGCTTAATAGCAAAATGTTCTATCCGACAATCACATTTTTTCAATACCAAATCGTCAGGACAGCAGTGCCGTATTGTCATTTAATTCAGCCCTTAATATGGGCCAACAAGGTACTTTAAAAAGCGCTTAACAATAGAAAATATAGTCAATTTTTTAAGCCACGCGTGTCATTAAGGCAGTCGATCCCCTTAATCTACAAAAAGCTTTATACAGATTCAATTTTACACAAGTCAAATAGACTTTAAGCTAAATGAATAAGAATTACTCAATGTTTTATAAATATAAATAATAGCTTTCGAAATTCCCGACGCATGCGTTAATGTATATTAACGCATGCGTCGGGAATTACAAAGCTTTTCTTTGCAAAGAAAAGCTCGATCGCGAGGACGAGTTAGTACTTGTCAATTGCAGTTTTCAGACGATAACATTATTAAAGTTATTAGTCGGTGTCACAACCTGCAGCTTTGACAGACCTTTTACATTTAAAGAGTCAATTAACATTATGAACTAACCAATTGCCCGACACTGATAACCAATTTTAGAAACCATAGCTTTTGCAAGAAAAATACAGAATATTAATAAAAGTAGAAGAAATACAAGTTGTCAAGGTAGCCATGAGACATGAGTGAATAATCATAGCGAGAGATGGTAAAAGGAGAAAAAACCTCACTAAAAAACGCACTGTCCATGAAAGAGAAGAAAAAAAAAAACAAAACAAAAATATAATGAAGAACTGTTTATTTTAACTTTCTTTTCAAATAAATAAAAACTTAAATGAACAAAAATTTCAGGATCACTAAGTTACAGAAAATGTTGGTTTACAAATTTTATACAGAATAGTTACTAGTTTATACGAATATCATTTTACCACTTTAACAAACTTATAAAAGTCCCTTTTAATCTTTATCAATCTTCACGACATTATTTTTAACAAGCTTACATAAACGTTCTTTTTAATAATAATTAACGTTAATTTTATTACAGCTCGGCAAAAAAAACTGAGATATAAACAGCTACATAAACATACGAGGTCTTTCAAACCTAGTTACGTATTTATTGTCAAACAAATGAGTGGCGAGGCCGGTTATGTAGGCCAACAACGACACATCGACCACAATCGTTGACTTGATAGATATGAAAGCCTCAAATAATATTATCAATAACTGTTAACAGTGCTACATAATTACAAACAACTGCTGGGAACATGGCAAAGATTTAATGCAGACAAACGTGTTTGATACGTAGGTACGAGGCCGTTTGGACAGCATCTAACGCGGGAAAAATTCGCCGCCAATTTAGACTAGCATTTTAGTTCTCTACTGGGGCCAATGAACTCGATGCTTTTAAAAGGGCATCACTAGTCAATACGTTAAATAGATGTAAGACACATTTCATAGGCCGAGTCACATTGATGTAGTTGTGGATTATTATCAGACCTAAATATTTGATTCTCAGTTATGACAGAGGTATTCACTAGTCTTAAGAACATAACATACAGTTCTGGTCCGCAGTAGAGCTAGGCCTTATACAGTAGAAGCAAAACATATAAACATTCACTTTATGGCCCCGATAAATTCATATTTAATAGGTAATCAACAGTCTATTTCGCTAATACAAAAAGTTTCTATGATTGTCGTACAAAATCGATATATCACAAATCAATCCAATCTGCTATAGACTATTGCCTCGAAAAAAAACTATACATTAATATATTAGTAATTCGAGATATATATGTCGCGAAGATATTGTTTATTTTATCAATTTTGAGGTACATGTCAATAAGGAGATGTGTCATCAACACAATATCTAGACGACATACATAGCTATATATAACATTTATATCGGGTGAATCAAGCCCTCTACAAAAAAAAATAGTAAAACTAATCTACTTTACACTTATTTAGGAATATGTCAAAAGATATCGACAAGAAATACACCTCGAGAAATATAGTACTTAATGTAACGTCCCATTTTAATAGCAGATGAGGAGTTTACGAGCCAAACGATAACAATTTAATTAGTACTTAAGTCTAAGAAACCATTTCTATTTTCATTAATATTTGTTCAACATTATTCTTGCAACTCATAAAAAAACGTACTCCATAACAATATTTTGGAATCAAATAAAACTATTAAAATGAAACGTTACACGCATACACAGTCCATGCGTCCAAGTTGATACTGATGACTCCGCGACGTCACTAAGTACGAATGACGTTCAATAAGTACATAATACTTTCTCAAAAAAATGAACAGGTGTGTTAGGGCGCCCCCTCACCGCGAGCATTCACCTGTAAAGTAACGTTACAGATTCGAACATTCGAAGACAATAGAGCATCAAATTGCGCACTTTTATGTTACATTACAGGTGAATGCCCGCGGTGAGGGAACGCCTATAAATATTCAATCAAATATAAAATCACACTTTCAATACAACACACATCTCAAGTCAATTTGACTAAAGCAATCCGAATGTAGGTGAATGTGGAGATATTCACGTGGACGACTTAAGTGAAGGAAGATTATTAGTTTATCGGATTGATAAATATTGTGATGATAGATTAAAATATGTATATCTCTCGCCAAGACTCGTGTTTTAAAATGCTGTATGGATAATCTTTTGGATCTTATTAAGAGGCTCGTACAAATTTGTAAATTTTCTACAGAACTGTAATAACAATGCCATGTCTGCTTGCATTTTTAAGTTTACAACACTAACCTTTTTTCACTTATAGCGGTCGACATAAACGAAAAACTACGAAAATAAATAAATAAGATAAACTTAATAAATTGTATGAGGTGGAAAACATATTGAGAGGATTTTATTACGAAAAGTGAGTGATCTAAGGCTGCCTGTCGATTGAAGCAGAGCGAGGTGGCGTAGCGGAGAAACGAGGAAATATTAACCAATAGGATTGCATTATAACTTCACTCCTCTTCAAAGGTTCGACTGGCCTGTTGATCTAGTGGTTAGTGACCCTGACTGCTATGCCGGAGGTCGTGGGTTCGATTCCCACCCAGGACAAATGTTTGTGTGATGAGCACGATCATTTGTTCTGTGTCTGGGTGTAATTTATCTATAATATGTATGTATTTAGAAATATATAAGTATCTTTATCAGTTGTCTAGTACCCATAACACAAGCTCTGCTTAGCTTGGGACTAGATGGCGTTGTGTGATAGTTGTGGAATATTATTATATTATTAAGGTGCAATCCTATTGGTGAGTATTTGTCCGTTTCTCCGCTCCGCAACCTCGCTCCGCTTCAGTGGACAGGTAGCCTCAATCAGATACTTTGGAAGTTGTTAATTGATTCTTGCTAGCTTTTCCAGAATCACGAACGCTCATGAGCTGTATCATAAGAATAATCTTATGATACTCAGGATTGTGATTCAGGAAGCCATGTAAGACTATTGCTGTTGGACAAATTATTATGGTTTTATAATAAAAGCCAATTGTTAAACTCATGACGGTTTATGATTTGGAGTCGTACAACGAATACTTCCAAAATCATGTTTTTAGGTGTACAGCTCTTGAAGAGATCTTTTAGTAAACAAAATTCTAATAAATAATGTTGATATGAGAAATACGATGCATTCACTTTTGGAAACAAAACCCTAGAGTGAGAGGTTCTCAGGGCGTCAGTGGAACTAGGAACTTGAGTGAAGAGGTATATTTAGCGCTAATGTACACGACGCCGCCGCCGCGCCGCCACCGCACCTTTAGGCTGTGTACACGGTAGCTACCGCGCCGCCACCGCTCCGCCGCCGCTCCGCCGCCGCGCCGCCACCGCGATGCCATTCGCTAGTGTTTTATTTATCAAAAAAAGGAGGTTTTTCATTGCGGCCGTATATATGTTTTCTTTTTGTTTGTTCGCGGATAACTCCTTCGTTTATAAATCGGTTTTGATGATTCTTATTTTGTTGGAAAGAAGATATTTCAAAGGTGTTCCTATGAAAATTAGGGTTTGATGATGGAAGACCAGAGAAATCGAGTGGAACTGGAGAACAAAAAAAGAATCATCAAAACCAGTTCATAAACACAGAAGCTATCAGCGAACAAACAAAAAAAAAATATTACGGCCGAAATGAGAAACTTCCTTTTTCAGATAAATCAAACACTAGCGAATTGGCATCGCGGTGCCAGCGCGGCGGCGGCGCGGTAGTGACTTTGTAAACAGCTTAGAGGCGCGGTGGCGGCGCGGCGACGGCGTCGTGTACATGAGCCCTTACTCTGTGTAAATTAGAGAGAGAGATCCGACCGATTTCGGCCAAGGCGATTGCTTCAGCTCCGATTTTGGCGCCTTTCATGTGCTCTCATGTGGCTTATATAGCCAATCTTTTTTGACAAGACCCTCGCACACTGCGGGCATGTCAGCACACCATCGACAATATTATAAATAATCGCCGCAGGTGGTCGGGCTTTCAGTTGATCACGGCGTCGCTGTAATACAAAATCACGGAATTTGGTCTTTGAGCAGCTTGCGGGTCCCACTGAGACGTAAATATAGGTATACTTAAGAGTACAACCTCTTTCATAAGTGTTTAGAGAACATCAGCCAGCGTTCGATGTCATGTGTTGATGTAAATATGTTTTCGGGCTGAAACTGCGTTAAGCGGATGCCCGCTCGGTTCTATACAAAAACGCTCCGTCGCGGGGTCGTGCGCGTGCATATTTGTATCGAACCGCGTGGACATCCGCTTAACGCAGTTTTAGCCCTTAAACCTCAATAATGTGAAAATATTATGAAACGGCATTCAAATTTAATGTCAGGAACAAATACATTAATGGGGACAAAATAAAAAATAAAGACTGCTATTATTATAAATAATAGAAACATAATATACAGATTTTGTACTGCAGTCATTTTCGTCTGATTGTGAAATATATTGCTCGATAATCCGTTATTAGAATGTTATTTAGCTGCATGCGGTTATACTGTAAGCTGAACCCAACATAGTTGGAAAAGCTAGTCATTTGATGAATCCGTTCTTATATAAAATTTGGGGTTGGCCTAAAATTTACATTTACTTAAAAATATTACATTAAATGGCGAAAGATCATTCATAACACAGGTATACACAAACAATCGTGTTGCGTTCGATTTTTTTTTGCTGGGTTTAATTACTTATAACACACAATTTAATGTACCAGGTTGACTCTAGTTTCTCAGTAATGAGTGGTTTGTTTACATTACAATTGAATGGGAACTGATTTGTTTCCTTTAGGTTTTGAAGTAGCAAACTTCAGGTCCGTGCTAGTCTATTAAGTTGCTCTGGTGGTATTGTTTATTTTCAAAGGAGTTTAACCCACCGTGTTTCAAACCAGAATTTATATTTTATTGTCCCTACTACGATACCCAGCCGTTTGTGAAGTTTCTATTCACGTTTTTAAAGTTCATTCATATGAATGGAATTCATTATAAATTGAATACCGTAATAAAAATAAAAACTAGAGCCAGTTTCCAAAAACAATAATTTCATATTCGTTGGTCAACCTAAAGTCGCACTAATAAGAAGAGCAACGTAATCACTGTTGACTAGTGTCATTCGTAGGGTAGTTCTTACGAAATATCGAATTTCTTTTGTAATCTTCATTATTGCGGCTTAAAGTTCCACTTGTAATTTCAGAATTGATATCCGATTGGTAAATAAAAATATTTATCGTCTACAATAATGTCCTTAAATCATTCCCTCACTATGTTCCTAACTCTAGGTTTACATTTTTAAAGAAAAAAATGTAAAATTTCTGTGATACAAGCTTGTCTGATCGGTTAAAAATATAAAGGATTTATTAATGTAAAATCATTATTTTACATAAAATAAAGAATAGATATAAATACCTATTATACTATAAGTATATACACGTGCCCGTTCATAATAATTATATCGTTTTGTCATAGTTTCAGTGACACTTCATTTCCGAACGTATTTTTAATCGAATATGAATACCATCTTTAGTTTTTGATAGTTCTGTCAATTTAGAAATATGCCGCCTTACCACAATAAGATAAACACCCGTTGAACGCTTGTCCAACAAGTGTAACTGCAAAACGACCCTTATATCAAGGAGAAATGTCGTTTTGACGTTGTCAATTTTTTAAACAAGTGTTCAAGGGGTGTTTAATTCTTTTGTGGTAAGACGGTAAGTGTTTTTAGTGAATGTATTAGAATATCTATTGCAACAAGTTTTCATTCAGATATTCGTAAGGTTACACTTGTGACCGTCATTCCCTCATATCGCATATCCACAAAAAAAAAAACAATACGAAAACACAATACAAAAATTAAAATTGATGGCTGAAGTGGGCTTTTGAGATTAGTCAACACACCTAAATCTCTATAATTGACCAGCTGTCAAAGTGCTAAATAATACCATAGAAAAAAAAGTCAAGCGAAAATGGCTTTATTGATCATGACAAGAAGCAACCCTGAAAGTTTTGAAGTAATTTACGAAAAAGAAAGCCTGAAAAAAACAGAACGGTCAAGTAAAACCTATATCTGTCATAAGTTCCGGAAAGTTACGACGGATAGGAAAAACTGGAAGAATTTCTTCTTTGTTTTTAATACCCTTATAAATTATTATTCATTCTCTTATTCATTCTGGAGACCACTACATAATTTAACATGAGTACTACGAAAGCCGTAGAAAATAAATTCAAATTCATTTCAAAATTATTGGGTCATTTTTAATGACTGAATTACGGGATTTCATGAGAACTACCCTTTTACTGGCTGTAAGATAATTCGTAAATTAAAAGGATAAAACAATTGATGTCACAAAAATAACTTACATTCATAAATACCATTTTAGATAGCAGCAACAAAGTCTGGCGCATCGACTAATACACATTTGTATCAGAATAATTTGGGCGATATTACATTTAAAAATATTCCCAAACTCAAAAATTACTAAAAACATTTTTTTGTTTAGTTCAAGTGCCTATCAACATTTAATAAATAACACGAAATATATATGGATAAACCTTTGAAATAACAGACTAAAGAGCACGTCGATAAAGGACGTGTTGCCGATGAATAGTTGGCGAGCTATGCTATAATATGTTACTAAACGATTGTAGGAGGCACGAGCCGCGCGCCGCGACCCGGCGCCCTTCACTTGGACAGTTTGCTGATCACTCGGATGAGGGCCCCGTTCTCGTCCTTCAGCCGCTGGTTTTCAGCTTGGAGCGTTTGTTGATACTGTAGATGGTTTAAGTGTTATGTCAATACATGTGCCATGATAAATATATACATACTTATGTCGGTAAAATGTGTTAGAAGACTGCGTTTCCATTCAACATTTGTACGACTATAAAACATTTTATCAGCAATTTACAGCCATACATCAAACAATACTGCTCAGGTTTCTCATACATAATATGTCCTAAATGAAAACGCAGACAAGCTTGCCAAACGAACGTACAAGATACAACGGGGGTACAACATGGGAATCTCACAACAAATCCTATGATACATTGACATAAACGGAGCAAACCAATGGGAGCGACACAGCCGTACTGTGGCTACAGTTACTTAGTCACAATTTGGAAAAAACAAAGTATTTCTCTCAGGACAGGGACATTACAAATTGAAATTTTATGTAATGGAGTACACGCTATGAGTGTATGAAATGTTATCTTTCTTATACTGAACAATGTTGCCAAAACACAAATGCAATCCAATATATTTTGAACTGGAGTGTACTTCAGCTTCGTGAACCAATAATATTAACATTCAAATACTCAGAATTCACATGAAGCCCCATGCTTATGTATTAAACATAATGATGCAATATTAAGTGAATCTTTGACTACTGGTTTACAAATAGATTAACCGAGTCACAAAATAAAACCATTACCCTTTTTCTGAGGAGATTGAGTAATCAGCATAACACTTTTCTTTCATTCAGTCATCGGATATGGGGATTCAAGTGTTCATTAATAAACTCTAAATCAATCATACTTAAAGCTATATCACATATTTACAAGTGCACAACGCTGTGGATGTTAGAGTCGATCAAACCTTTTAGTTATGAAGCCTTTGATGTCATTTGCTGCACCTATTTATGATAGCCTAGTACAATGTTGTCAATCTGAGGGTTTTTATTCATTAATAGTACTAAAATGCATTTCAGTACATTAAGTTAGGGCCGCAACTAATCAAACTTGAAATGATGAAAAACTGTTGTTTGGTAGTAGATCCTAATATTCTTAATCCAGTACATGACAATGTGGAATTACTGTTATTAATGTCTCATTGTTGTTGTTTTTTTCATTACTACCTAATTCAAATAATGTATTCCTCTGCATCACAGGACATGCAACACACGCTAGCCAACGGTTTGAACATTGTGTTTTATTCAGACTTTCAAAGATGATACTATCAATAATAATTGATATGATTGAGTTTAGTAGGTCGTGATTGTAGATTTACTGAAATCAGAGACAAAATAAAAGCCTCATTTCGTTTTCCTAACTACGACACGTTATCCAGTTGGATAAAACGTTAACGTTGAAATTATCTTACTGTTATTTATGTCAATGACTCATCATCAAAAGTAAATAATAATTAATATATATTATTCCTTGAAATTTTATTTAAGGGCAGCTAAATGTATCTTATCAAAGTTAAACAAGCCTTGTAACTCTATTGGTAGACTACATTTTTGAATAAACTCTTTGCTAACGGACATTATTTCTAATAAACAGAACTTCTGATAAAACACAATAGATGAAAGCGCGTGTATTATATATCACGTACATGCAACGTAAACGATACGGACCCGAAACGTTAACGTAACGTAGACGACACAAGACGGCGCGGGCGACGGGTCCACCACTGGTCAGATTAATTTATTGGACCGATTAGGTCAGTCAATATTTAATTTAGAAAAAAAACTGTTCCGATAATTTGGCTATTATTTCCGTATAAATAGAAAGGAAATTCGTACTCAGTTCACAATGTAAAACACGAGGATATGCATTAATGTGCTAATAGGTACTATGCATTACTATGCAGTAATGCATAGTTGGTCGCTAAGCCCATTTCTCGATTTTTTCAACAATCAATATAAGGGTTATCGTGTTCAAGTGACACATAGCAGATACCAAAAAACTCAGATGACACGACATACATTCAATTACACTTTAGTGCCGTCCAAAAAAAAACAATTATCAAACATTACTTAGCACTTATTTTTTTTAATTCGTAGCGCCGGTAATAACATGTACAATCGACAAAGTGGAATTATGTACCCACCGTAAGCTTATTTTCCTACAGACATTCAAATACAATTAGGTTCACATTCGCGTAAACATACATATAGCCCAAGAGCCCGTGAACCCCAGACCTACGTTATTTTATAAAGGCTGATAGTTTGTCAGCGAATGCTCCCAACACTGGTAAGAACGATGACCATTTATGGAGTTTGGGTTATGGTGGCTTTGGCAGGTAAACGGTACTAAAGATGCGTAAAATATAAGTTTACTTACGTCATAGTATAAAAGCTGATTTTAATATATAATACTCGGGTAATAAGTAGATGATGTTTCCTCATCAGCCAGACACTTATCATGGTGGCAACCCCTTGCCAGACACCCTTAATGTTCACGAAATTACAAGTTTACTTACGTTATAGTATAAAGCTGATTTGTTTAAATAATACTTGGGTAATAATTATGTAGATGATGTTTCCTCATTAGCCAGACACTTTTGGTAGTTCCAACCCCTTGCCAGACAAACATTGTAAATAGCCCAGTCAACGGATGTTCAAAACAAGGTATAGAGGGAAAGTCTTGGAACACAATTTTTGACTACGCAACTTTGTTTCGACTAGTTACGAGGAGAACATATTATCGAAAATCCCCATCCCTAGCTCTTGAGCTAAGGGGGAGGGAGGGGTTCGTAGGTACCACTTTTTGGTTTTCGCTTATATCTCGGAAAGTCGGAAACCATGGGTCCTAGCGACATAATACATATGAACAAAATAAAGCTGAATAAATTCTCTATAAGTTTAATCCAGTAAACATTTCCAGGTCTTGTTTAGTTTTCGAGATATCTGCTCTTGAAAGTTTGTAATATTGGTTAAAATCATTTTTAACTCTTTGCATGTGGAAAGTTGTATTTGATGTCGCCAAAGATCCAGAAAACAGCATCAGTGTTTCAGACCCTCCAAGTTGCGCAGAATGTCATTTTAATTTATTACAACTTAAGTCGTATTTCGTTACATTCGAGTCGTTTTATAAGATTTGACCCAATTCTGTTGCCCAGATATTATCCTTCTTTTACAATGAAATTATCCTAACATGACACTAAACCAAATAGCATCATAAAAAAATAAATTATTTTTTTATTCATACTCATTTTACACAAATTTAGGAGTACTTTGGATCCAAGAGCGAGCGAAGCGAGTTTGGGACTTGGGGCACCCCGACTCGGACAGGTTAGGTTCGAAGGGGATGGCGGGGTCTACATACTAATTTTGATGGACACCTCGCACTTGATAAAAAATTAAATATGCTAAAATTGTTTACATTATAAAAAGCTAAAGGTTCCTAAGATCGTTTTTCTGTAGCTCTTATGGAAGCGGATTTCTCCTTATTGGTCAACTTAGAATCAAAACCCTGTACATGTACCTACCTAATATGTAATTGTAATCTAGAATGAGTGTCTGAGCTATTTTTACTGCTCCCTCGGTGGAAGGAAGACAAAAAATATCAAGCTTGATGGTGGCTACCGCGAATTCAAGAATTTGTTATAACTTTGTGAGCACTGTAAGAGACCCTTTTAGCTGGAGGCTCATATCGCCTCAAGATGCAGGTTTCACTTGGCTTAGTTCATTGTAGGTGAAAAAGGGAGGGTCTGAAAAGACTGCTCATGCTTTCTGGACCTTTAAATTGGCGATATGAAATACAACTTTCCAAATTCAAAAAGATAAAAATGATTTTTCACAATATTACAGACTTTCAAGAGCAGATAGCTCGAAAACTAAACAAAACCTGGAAACATTTGTTGAATAAAACTTATGGGGAATTTATTCAGCTTTTATTTTTTTCATATAATATATTATGCCGCTTGGACCCATGGTTTCCGACTTTCCGAGATATAAGCGAAAAACCAAAAAGTGGTACCTACGAACCCCTCCCTCCCCCTTAGCTCAAGGGCTAGGGATGGGGACTTTCGATATGTTCTCCTCCTAACTAGTCGAAACAAAGTTGCGTAGTCAAAAATTGTGTCCAAGACTTTCCCTCTATACCTTGTATTGAACATCAGTTGACTGGGCTATTTACAATGTTTGTCTGGCAAGGGGTTGGAACTATCAAAAGTGTCTGGCTAACGAGGAAACATCATCTACATATTATTACCCAAGTATTGTTCAAACAAATCAGCTTTTATACTATAACGTAAGTAAACTTATAATTTCGTGAACATTAAGGGTGTCTGGCAAGGGGTTGCCACCATGATAAGTGTCTGGCTGATGAGGAAACATCATCTACTTATTACCCGAGTATTATACATAAAAATCAGCTTTTATACTATGACGTAAGTAAACTTATATTTTACGCATCTTTAGTACCGTTTACCTGCCAAAGCCACCATAACCCAAACTCCATAAATGGTCATCGTTCTTACCAGTATTGGGAGCATCCGCTGACAAACTATCAGCCTTTATAAAATAACGTAGGTCTGGGGTTCACGGGCTCTTGCTCTAATATCCATGGTAACGACTTTGATCTTTGTCAATTTGACGGATTCAAACGATTTATTGTCAAAATGGGTCATGATTCCACTTTGTCGATTGTACTATCAACAAAGTTGAATCATGACCCATTTTGACAATAAATCGTTTGAATCTTTCAAATTGACAAAGATCAAAGTCGTTGCCATGGATATGTATATTTACGCGAATGTGGACCTAATTGTATTTTAAAGTCTGTAAGAAAATAAGCTTATGGTGGGTCATGATTCAACTTTGTCGACTGTACATAATTAGCTAAAAATGTTCATAAAATAAAAACTTCTGAACCAATCTGAATTAAAATTTTATGGGACTAAACGGCAGGTATACTGCATCGAACAAAAAAAGAATCATCGAAATCAAACCAGAAACCTCGGAATAATCGGTGTAGACAATTTTTGAATTTTTAGGTTTTGTTGATTTCTCAAAGACCGCTTGTCTGAATTCGATAACATTTTCATGGGACCATTTGAGAAGTACACCCTTAACAACAAACTTTACAAAGTATTTTTCAAATCTGGTAAGCGACGGAGTTATGCGCGAATAAACATAATAATATAATTTATATAAACATCCGAATTGATAACCTCCTCCTTATGAAAGTCGGTTAAAAAAGGTCTAGTCAAGAAAAAGTCTCGGGTGAATATCGATTGACAGCAGTGCGGTTGCACCTTACCGATAACGTTACGGGTACGCTAGTGACGTCACATGCAAGTAATATGGCCGCAATACACGCGCCGCACGTTCCGCACGCAAGTTAGACATGTACCAAAGCATGCTCGCCATAACACACTGTTAATCATAGTGGGGCGGGGGCTCGACAAATATCGCGACGCTGCGCGACTGTGCTCTGGCTATCGTGTCGTCTCGCTCACACGCCTATGTTGTGAATGGAGTAATGTGTTTCGATGAAGACTGGTTGGGATTTAATTACTATATTTAATCAGCTATACAGACAGAGGCCAGCACATCAACCTACCTCAATCTGGCAAATTTCTTGATAGATTTTCAACCTTATCACATTTTTGGAAGCTTAATGTTTGATTGGAAAAATTTGACAGATTCGGGTAGGTTGACCTGCTGGCGTCTGTACAACGGTCATAGTTATAGCTTGTTTTGTCTTGAAGGCAATTAAATTATATCTTTCTTTGGTTAGTAATTCTCACTTGTTCATTCCTGCGAGTTGTGCAAATACTCTGTAATTTTCACTTTGTGAGTTATTTTCTTTAGATTCCTCTTGGCACATTTCTCTAGATTTTAATTAACAACACTATCACATACTATGGCTGTTATTCAACATCCTTACATATAATATTGATCTAAACATTGGTTGCAGATTTAGTTCCAAAACACAAACCTACTGAAACGTTTTGCTTTTTTTTTGTAAGTATTATTTTAAATATTAAAACTTTATACAGTAACACTAACATACTGCACTCAGTATTCCTAGATTTAGTCAAAAAGCCAAACATTGTGTAAAATGTAAAAAATAAAAACTTGTAAAAGTGATTAAGTCGAAAATATCACTCATATGCAAGTTAGATCACACACGTTCTCATTTTACCTCTCTGTATACAAATTAAAAAGCGTGCCAAAGCATAAAATTATATTTTTTAATTAAATCGCTTAATGTCGCCGAATTAAGTTCCTGCGATGCCAGTTTAAAAACAATAAATGGTAAAAGGAGGACGTGTGAAATTGTCTAGCGAAAATATCAAGTGTTTGTGTGTGAGAATTATTGTGAATATATCAACGTGTAAGCGAGAGCGACGATCGGTTTAGTTCCGGCGCAAGCCGCACGGTGTCGCCACTGAGCTGGGCGCTCAATTAATATACACATTTACCTATTTGGCGGCAGAGTTGGTCAATTTGCTCACGACCCGCGTAAGGGCACGATTCTCAGCCCTCAGCCTTTCGTTCTCGGCTTTTAGTTTTTGCAATTGCTATAAAACGAACACCAACATGTCAATTTTATTATTATCTCCTTTTTTTCTGGCGGCAACAGCTATCTTGACGTCCGCCATTTTGGTTTAGATTCAAACTTAATAAGCTTACGGTTATGATATATTTTGATATCAACTAATGTTTGCAGATATATATAATGTGTTGTGTACGTGTCCGTTACGAGAAAGTCTAAGAATGATTTGAAAGTTACCTTAAGTTCTTCCTCCATTTCTGATAATTTCCTCTCCATGGCCCGTTTTTCTCTCTTTTCCGTCTCTGATGACGAATTTTGGTTCTGCAATCAAGGAGAAGTATACTTTTAAACACCTACTCTATTGGCCATTTACGATTGACACGTGCCGTGAACATTAGACAACATAAAGTACAATAAAATCATGATAAACAATCATAAATCGCATGGAACGGCAATAAAAAAACGTAATTCGTACTTTCGCTTTGCAAATATAGTATAACAGCATATGCGCTCATAAATATGAATGGTAAGGTTGGAAACTCGCGCCCATCTGTCAGATTTCTATGTAAATAATTAGTGTAGTACCGTAGGCGGGAATTAGTCGAACTATCCAAAATAGTCGAGAGCTAATTACGTTTGAAAAACACGTAGTCACGGTGAAGGTGAAACTCACGTTTGGAATATTAATAGAACAAAGTGTCAATTTCTGGGTTTGAACGGGAGAAGTCGATTGATAATTAGAACTAATTTATTGCGCTAGTAAGGGTCGATTTATACTAGCGCAGAGTCGAAGCGCATCGAAGCGAATTTCTAAAACTGAACATAACAATTTCTACCTTAACTCCACAGCGTAACGCACATAATTACTTCTAAGATTTTAAAAAGTCGCGCGCATTCTTCAGAATTCGCGCGTCTGCGCGCGAACAACGCCGATCGCGAATCGTGAAAATCTTAGAAGTAAAGTGTGCGTTACGCTGTGGAGTTAAGGTTGAAATTGTTATGTTCAGTTTTAGAAAATGCGCTTCGATGCGCTTCGACTCTGTGCTAGTATAAATCGACCCTAATTTTCATCCATGCATTTTTTTTTACAGATTTTTAACAACGCTTAAAAAATAAACAATTGCGCAAGCACTAATGAAAGAAACCTTTAAGATGTTGTCGGTATAATATCCATGGTAAGTCAAACAAAAACATAATATGCGAGGCAAATGTTTCGGTAAGCGCTAAAAATAATACATTATCAACAAATTGCACATACAAAACAAATCTGTTTAACGTTTGCAAAGGCATAGTTACACAAATGTTCGCTACATTCTAAACATTGCATTGGAAACACATAACATTCGTTTTTGTACGTGAATTACAACTGAAATTAAATCGACATTGGCGACATGGACACAAGCTGAAATAGATACGGATATAATGTTTAAAATATAGAATTATGTAAGTTCTAAATTGTTTACGGGGCCGTAGTACACTGGGCAAATAACTAGTTCTATTCATTGCCATACTTAATAATAGCGGGATACAAAGCGCACGCGGTCGAGTCTGAGCGGCTCTTTATCAGACTTATACGCCTTAAAGAGGATACTTTTACTGAACGAACAACAGTGCATTCACAACTAACATTTATATAACCCCTTATATAGAAATCACAGTGCCAACCCTACATTGATTTCGAAAAGACAGTAACTGCCCAGACGTTGGTTCCTACAGGTCAAAGTACTATGATAACCTGACCCAAGGCAAAGGCTATCCTGGCGTTAAGGCTAGCCGCTCACTGGTGACTGTCTGACGCGGCGAATTTTGTAACCCAGTCGAATGTATGAAGATTAGCCTTCCGTTAGATATTATTTGTAACCATAATCAGCGCACTGTCATATATATCTTCATAGTACTCGATGGGGAAACAAAATCACCTCAACAAAAATGTTTCAAGTGGCAGTTCTAAATGCG
The DNA here is from genome assembly GCA_954870645.1 of Agrotis clavis. Taxonomy (NCBI): domain Eukaryota; kingdom Metazoa; phylum Arthropoda; class Insecta; order Lepidoptera; family Noctuidae; genus Agrotis; species Agrotis clavis. The sequence goes on along the minus strand of OX940917.1, from coordinate 27,025,943 downwards.
CCTTGAACTTGAAATTGCAGACACCAGCACGATATAAAAGGCACGTTTTGTTGTATTTACGATTTCCTCGTTAAAACTCCACGCAGATGAGCTGTGAGCTATCAGTTTACATAAAAGTATAAAAAATAAAAATGGCTTGATTATATCACACAGATGTACTGGACGTGTTCGTACCACTTGAGTGAGCCTGGTGATGGTGGCGCGAGCTTCACGTAGCTGTTGCTCGGAAGTGGTGAGCAGAGCGCGCAGACGGTTCACTTCGCTCTGTGACGCCTCGTACAGCGCTTTGTAGTCCTTCGCGTCTTCACCCTCGGTGCGTTCACTGCCAGACTGGAATGTTTAGGGTATATTATTAGTGAGTTGTAGATTAGTAGTAGTGCAAGCAAGCGGCTGATGCCTTACGGTTACGCACTTTTTCCGATCCTAATCAGTAAAAATAAGGATCTAGTCTAAAGAACTTGCCCTCAATTTGGATATTGCTGTCGATCTCTTTCAACCGAGCAATTCAAGGGCCATCAAGAGAAGTTCTCATCAACCCATAACTCGGTCCGTAAAAATAATTAATAGTTGTGTATTTCATACTATTTCAAATTCAGAATCAAAGCATTTATTTCAAGTAGGCCAGTTACAGGCACTTTTGAACTGGATCTAGTGAGTAAACTAAAATACAAATAGATATATTGCTATTAAGGAACGTATTTTTACGGATTCGGATCGGATGCAGTGGGTAACTGCTGTTTAGGGCGAATTTCAATGAATACTAATTTGACTAAATATTGACTGATCCTTATAACGTCGTTTAGATGAGTTCGATGATTGGATTTAGTTTTATTGGTGAAATTCGCTACTTGATATAGAATCTTTAGCAGTTCTACTGTATAACCACAAAGAACTGATGTGTCTGGTAAGTATAAGTAAGAGTATTCATTTAATTATTATGAAAAATATAAATGCGCTAAGTAACAGTTCGATGTTTCCAGAAAATTTTAGCGCTTGTTAATGTCTAATGAACAGTCGTCTATTTAAAATGTGTGCTAACTTGTTAAAGTTAATAAATAACAACACGTAATAATGGTTAACATTAATGGTTTCCAAAATAATCATGGAAACACGACCGGCTAAAACTTCAAACTAATACAAAAACATTGATTTCTAATAAAAGAACTCACGCGCAGTTTTATTGGTAACAAATAGTTACTAAAACAAAACTTCTATTAATAGAATGATGAAGTAAATACCAAAGCTGTAAAAACCGGCGTTTGTTCTTTGCTTCTCATTATAGCGTTCCCATGAATACAAGATACTTTCCACAACATGCTTAGAGAAAACAATATAAGGTAATTTAAAGCTATGTTTCGGAAAAAAAACATAAGCTTTTGTGTTGAGAATTTTCACTTTAAGTCCACAATAAAATTGTAGTGTGATTTACATTAAAAAAAATATGAAAGTAAACACTGTTTTTGTTTTTTAATTTCTAAACTGCAGAGGGAGTCTGCCATTTAATTAACAGGTACAGTCAGCATCAAAAGTTGCTGACCACATTCAGATTTTCAAAATCGCTGTACACCCTAATAATACGCAATAATACGGTGTACAGCGATTTTGAAAATCTGAATGTGGTCAGCAACTTTTGATGCTAACTGTACCTACTGACAGTAAATAAGGCACATCGATACTTGGAACGATATGAAAGACATAGGCTGTTTACACATTATGGCGCTGCGGCAGCGTTTTTCGCCGCCGCGGAGCATAAACTTGCCGCCGCCGCCACGGCGTCGTATGTAAGGGTACTTGTACAAGGCGCATGTAACCCGCGCAAGTGCCTCAACATGCTCAAGCTACATGCGCCGTGTACAAGCATCCCGCGGGTAGCTAGATCAAGTAGCTCGCGCATGTTACTCGCGCGGGTAACCCGCACCTTTACTTGCGCGGGTTACATGCGCCGTTTACAAACACCCTAAGGCTCCATACAAATCCAAGGGGGACTAGCGGCATAATGTGTAAACCGCCATAGACGTTACTCAAAAAGTGTAAAATAATCCACAAAATAACTTTTCTTTCGGAAGTCGGTGCCTTTGTTTTTTTTTCCTTTCATTGTCTTTTTAGCCACCGACTTCCGAAAGAAAAGTTATTTTGTGGATTATTTTACACTTTTTGTGGTTGTTTTTGAAGGCGGTTACATTTTTTTTGAAAAAGTTTTTATTTTACTCTTTTTAGTTTAAATATTCAACCCGAATTCTTGTCAAGAACATTATTCTCTTACATGTGCACTATAATTTAGTAATCCTTCTCACCAGTACTTACACACTACAAGTCCGATTTAAGTAATTATTTTTTTGTTGTACTAAGTATCGTTCTTAGGAAACTTAGGGAATACTGCAAGTTTCATCAAAATCGTTTCAGTAGTTTTTGAGATAGGAATGAATGAAAGAGATGTTAACGATGTTATTACCGGTGCTAAGGATTACAAAATTTTAGTACACATGTAAGAAAATGATGTGTTTGACAAGAATTGTGGTTGAATATTTAAACTAAAAAGAGTAAAATAAAAACTTAAAAAAAAATGTAACAAAACTTTTCTTTCGGAAGCCGGTGGCAAAAAAGAAAAGTCACCGACTTCCGAAAGAAAAGTTTTGTAGGTTATTTTACCCTTTTTTGTGGTTGTTTTTGAAGGCGGTTACATTTTTTTTTTTAGTTTTTATCTTAATTTAGGATACGTAATCACAAACAGCATTTTTAATGGACTGTTACAGTTATTGTTATGAGGTCTTAGAAACAACACTCGACAATTACTGCAAACAGGTTGTTTGCACGTCATCACTCAAGACACGTATATGTATGCTGTCTTTGAGAATTACTAAAAAAGGAAGGTTATCCGTAAGTCTAGGCGGATTTTTATAATAACACCCGTAAGAGTTTCAAACAATACCATTAAGATTAGGTGCTTTAGACTCGATATTCAACGAAACAGCAAGTAAACAAACAAAGAAGTTCGCCGAATTTGTTAAGGACGTTTCTAAGGAACAAATCTATGTGACTGTCGAAACTATATGAAGTAGGCATTACGTACACAGTATCCATCTGAAGCGAGAGAATTTAAGCTGAGGGAGCGAGAGCCAAGTGCTCCCGACGTTTCTAAGGAGCTGAGCGATCGGGACCGCTCCTTGTCCAAGTTGCTGGCTTTGTTCGCGCGGGACTTGCGCTCCGGCCTGACCGGCGGCACGTCTGGCAACTCCGGCGCGGCCAACACGGCAGGCACATCCACCGGTGCTTCTGTAGGTTCCTGCACCTTCGCCAATGGCACAGGCTTCGGCTTAAAGTCCTTTTTACTAGCTAACAACCTTTTGTCCAACTTTTTCAACACTGGCGTCATCAAATTCAACGATCCCAAAGAAGTACCACTTAAATACACGCCCCCATACCCTGAACTGGTACCGCCGTATATACCGAGATTGGACGACGGCCGCCCTAGACCCGCACTGTAAGGATTGTAGTTCCTATACGCGCTAGAACTGTAGTTGGAATAATTGTTAGAGTATGGACTGTATTGACTACCGAGCATCGTTCCCAGCATACTGGGAGACGAGCTGTAATGCGAAGTAAGACTTCGCGGCCTAGAAGTGTACCTATCTTGTTTACGACTCATTTTTGCACATTTCACTGGGAGCAACTAGTGATACAGTCGGCGGGCGAACGCCGCGCGCTACGTAAACACACTGACCGTTTCCCGAGTTTCATTCTACGCGATGTGAAAATATTATGTGCGCCCACGTCGCGGGCGGCAGGATCGCGCGTGTGTGACGCTGGTGACGCACTGACATGTTCAGACGAGAGGGCGATATTCACCGAACACGTGAGACAGACACAGACCATCACCTGTAAATATAACGGCGTTGCGCAGGGAGCGCCGGCCGGTGGCGCGTGGCCCGAACCCGCCACAACGCAAGGACGTCGCTACGCAAATAGAGATTACAGCCCTCTATTATTATCGGCGACGCCTCATCAATCAGTCGACAGTTTACTTCATAATTAGTGCGCTGATCGAAGGCCACCCGCGGCCGTCCCGCTTCTCCGCCCTGATCATACAGGTATACAACGCACGCGCTAAAAATAAGCTCCCACCTCCTCATAAACATTGTATGTTACACCAAACACAAATAAGCCCTGCAGATGTAGAGTAGCGAGTGCATCGTAAACTGTACACACGGACGTTTCTGAAAGCTACCGCATCGTGAAATTGAAGTGCTAATTTATGAAACGCGCATCAGTTTCTTGTCTTCGTATTATATGCTATATTTAAATTCTATTTTCAAGTTTACGCGTCTCGTATTCTGAAAGCGATGACCCAAATACTATCATGTTGGAAACTATCTAAAGATTTCACTGGAATTTTGAACCACTCGCCTACAATCATCAACCGGAACGCATTCTAAATTTTGTAAAAAAATTATCACCTACCGGTCAGATATCCTCAAGAATACATGAAGAGCATTTTTTTGAAATCCTGATGTTGGTGTTAAATTCATAATGCCTATTTCCCACGATGAAGTCAAGTAGTCGGAGCTAAATCGTTTTTCAAAATTTCGTCATATACACCCAAATTTATTTTGAAATTGTCTCGGGAAACTCGGCCGTTAACTCCGCGTCCCACGTGGGCGATAGACGCTACGCATACGACACGACGTCTGTCCTACATTATGGACATTGACAAAGTAGTTATAAATTGTTCGTGAACCATAAAATTAGCGTTTTAGTACTTGGCTAATGAAAACGTTATAGAAATGACGCTGTACCTTAATTCTTGGAGTTCCCGCAATGCAAACTAGCGGGTCAAGGGTAGGTTTCACATGTATCCACTTTTTATATTTCGTATTTACGAGCACTGTTTTTGGCTCACTTCCTGTTATTTCTCACAAAAATAAAAATCTAAGTTTCAGTGGAACAATCAGGAAAAGTTTTTTGCTGTAATGATTAATATTTCCCGTGGAATTAACATGAAAATATATAGCGTCGCATTGCTGTGATGTCGCCCACGAGCGGCAGCGACATTACACATCGTAATAATGTTAGAGGCGGTTACATTGTGGATGTGGACGGGTTGTCGACGTCAACAGCCATGTGTGCTGGAGAGCCGGCGTCACGGTCGGATACGCTAAAAATAATATGACTCCAGAACATCGTTCAATAGCAGCGATGATAAATACCAGAGTAATGGCTTACAAAATATTGGTAACTAACTCTAACCGGCGGATTTCCTGGATCATGACTGGATATTTGACACTACTCGTATTAATCAATAACTCCCACAAACAGAATTTCTCTAAAATAACTTTTCTTTTAGAAATTAAAATGCTCTTTAGTTCCTCGCGTCGCCTGTTTATTTTATGTTATATACCGAATCAACTATGTCTGCTTTACTGAAACTGCCTGGACAGTGCGTAATATCTGATAATGATAGTACCAAAAATAAGTATCGAAAAGTTCTTAGCCCACAAACTCTAGCTTTACAATCCTTTTTATTGACGTAGAATATCCATTGAAAATAAATAAATAGGCGGAGTTCCTAAATGCGTAATCATGTTTCTGTGCAATTTAATTTAGTATGTCAAGTTCCATTGTCTCAACTACATAGTACGAATAGTAATTAACCTTCTCCAATTGTAGCCTAAGGTGAATTGTTTCATTTCAACACCTTTAAATTTGAGTGTTTCAAGGAATTCAATTTGGTTTATTGTTTACTTCCTTAGTGTTGAATATTTCCAGCTTTCCATGAAATTCTCACTGTTTAATCTTTGAAACCCTAAAGCTAATTTAAGCTTTACGAGCAAAAAGAAATCTTAATTTGGCTTTTTTGAAAGTCGGCTTTTGTGCCATAGTATCTATTGCTCCGAATGACTAGAACTAACCAAAGGTACCATGTTTTTTCGTTGTCCTTTTAGCCTGTTGACACTTTCAGAAAAAGGCCCAAAAATTGGAGCCTGAATGATCTCCTTTCCAAAAAATCTGACAAAAAACAAATTCTATTGGAAAAGGTAGCTTAGGAAACAGCACAGGCAGTCTCTTGAGAGAGGTCCTTAATATTACTAGGAACACTAAAAATATCAAAGCGGAGTGGTAATCACGAAAGGTAGGGGTGATGAAAGATGGGGGCGAACTGAATGAATTCCTTGAGAATTGGAAGGAGGTGGCACACAGTGGTGAGCGTTAGAAGGAATGGAGCGAGACCATTGCCCAGCAGTGGGTCAGTACAAGGTAATTAATAAATAAACATTAAGAACCAATGGCAATTCCTCTTTTCAAAAACGTTAATTAATGACAAAACACATGAAAACAAATCTCAAAGGTAGATAAATAAACAATGTTTACAATATCAGTAAACGTGGTTGAGTAGTGACCACTCAAACGAAATTTATGTGTCGTTCATAGCAATGTTGGAATTATGCCAGTTGTTGCCACGTTGTCCACAAAAACCTCGATATTTATTGGGGAGCGCGAGACGTACAAAATATACTACTTTTTGTATAATTAACTTCCTGAATCACGAAAATGTTAATGGACTCGATTACACAAAGAATCTTGTATTCAATCAGTTACATCGTACCTAGTATCTCGCAGTCGGGCGTGTTTTTATCTATATACGAGTATATAAAAGAACAGGGTTTTTCATTATGACCTAACTACAGCCGAAACTGCTAAGCGCAGTAACTTGACTTTTGGACAGCAGTTGCAGTCTACCACGTAGGGAAGCAATAAGACGGGATTTTGTGAAAATCCTCCTCTAAGGGGGTGAAAAGGGGTGAAAACGTTTCTATAAAAAGTCTTATTCCTTGGGTTTATAAATTTGAAACTTGCCACAAATAAGAACACAAGTAAATAAAAAAGAATGGCTCTATTATTTTTTTAAAACTACCCTCCATTGGTAATCTAGGCGTTGTTAAAGTTTGTATGGGAAAATTATAACGCGTGAGTTGATTAATGTGAAAATCAGGATTTATATACTAGATCAAAAATAATCAAAGACGTGTTTTTGGATTTTTCGAAAATCACCCCCGGATTTAGTGAAAAGGGATATTCAAAATTTAAGGGGAAGGGTATTAAACCGCTCAACTTAGAAACCTGAATTTTGGATTGTGGTTGCAGTTTATAAGTGAGCATTAAAAAGGATTTTGCGAAAATCCACATATGTATAAGGGGGTGGAAAGGGGTGAAAACCTTTGTATGTAAAATCTTATTCCTAGGGTTTATAAACTTGAAACTTGATACGAATATGAGTATAAGTAAATAAAAAATAAAGTCATAATTAGTTTTTTATAACTACCCGCCAATTTTGGGTTTTTAGAAAATCGCCCCCTAAATTGGTGAAAAGGGGTGATTAAGTTTTAAGGGAAGGATTTTACTGCTTGCTTCGATTAACTCAAAACTGGGCATAAATTTTATCTTACAATCGAATAAAGGATGCGTATTTATTTATATTTCAAAGTCAACCCCTATCGGGGTGAAATTCGGAAAATCAGATTGTCTACTACGATTGATTGTTTGTTTGTATTGATTAGGCTCCGAACTACTAGAACGTTTTTAGATTTTCCAAAAGTATCCTATAAGGAGGGTGAGCGGTAATTAAATTCACTGAGTTCGAAGTTAAAAACACGCGCAGACGAAGTCGCGGGCAAAGTGGCTAGTATAGTATAATAGTAAAAGGCCGCTAGCAAAATCATAATATGAATTGCAATAATCTTCGTAAAATGGGTTATTCCTTTCTATCTCAGCTGTGTATTAGGCGATGAATTGATTTAGCAAAAAAGCTAGCTAGAGATAACTGAAAATTGTCACGTCAACCTACTGGGAGATTTACATGCGTGCATTTTTCGATCATTTAGGCCGAGCAGTGAAAATCGATCGTCTAAATGGCAGTTCGAATAGTTTATTTGCTACTTACTAATTTTTACAAGTAAGGCGACTGGTGACTTCCAGAACTGTTAAATCGACCGAAAAATATACCCATGTAAATTCACCATGACTGGTATAAAGCACGATTCGTAGGTCACTTCACGCATTTATCGACATTTGGCACTGTTACAATCAATGCCGTTAAGAGGAAACACCAAGGGCTGGAGAATTGAAAAATAGGTATTTGTAAAATCTATTGCTGTCGCGCAGTGCCCACAACAGAGTTACAGAGCGCGATAGAGACAACTGCAGCTTGGACCGAAAATACCTTATTAAATGGCACAAAAACAACTATTCGTGGTCCCCTGATTACTCCTCCTAAACTTAACCGATTTCACTACTTTTTTCTTTAAAAAATAAAGAAAGGCATTGGCCGTGTTGCTATGTTTTCCTTTTTTTATATAATCTCGTCAAATTTGTTTTCTGAATATTTGAACACAGCGGAAAATCTGGCCATTTTTTTAGGATTTTGAATGTTCATATCTCTTTTAATAATTAATTTATGGAAAAAAGGAAAACATAGAGACATGCCAATAGTGGTCATAGATTTTTTGTAAAAAAAATATTGCTCTACTGGCATTATCCAGGGAGAAAAAAGGGGACTACGTTTGTATGGAAAAACGGCCGTGGTGTTTCCTCTTAAGACCTTACGATTCAAGGTTTGATTTGAAACTCTTGAAAAACTGATATCACTATTCAAACGGCATGCATTTGGGGCACAGTTTTAGATGCGATATGTATGCAATATTGTGATTATTTAGCCTGCTATCATTCAGCATCACTTTTCATAAGTGTGGGCCTTTCGATGTCGTTATTAAACTGCTTCCAAACTGGATTCGCGCTGTTGATTTTTAGTGCAAATGCTGATGGCCTGCAAAGGCCTTGAGAATCACGTATGGTTTGTTGGATATATCGAGTTTATCTTTAAACTCTATACGACACTACGTTTCTTTCACAGTCTGTAAATCACACGCGTCGGTTTTGTGCGTATATACGAAATTTGATAGCAAATATTTCAGCTACTTTCTCTACTAACTAGATATACAGGGCCATGTCTTGGTTGTAACTGAACTAAAAACATGTACTGACGTTAAAGCAAGCACACTTATCGCAGATTACTAGAAATATCAATAAGAAAGATCTCTCTCTTAATATCGGCACCGTAATCTATCACTCCGAGACAATGTGACTAAGATGTAGTGACAAGCTCTCGAGTTATCTTCAGCGTGAATTTTTTTATCGTGTGTTCTCAAATTAGAATTTAGAATAAGATCATTGATCTCTTTTTATGAACGTTTACTTAAATCCATAATTGGTATTGATTATTATTAAAAAAGTTACATTTATTTTAAGTTTTTTTTATTTGAAAAACTGTGACAAAAGTATCAATGTCGGTCGACTCTTTGGGCAAAACCCAGTCATGTGCAATAAAGTAGACGTTAACAGGAATATTAGCACTTCGTGTTTGTTACATTCTAAGACGAACATAATATTTACGATTACGAGTATTGGCTGAATGACTGCATACGTGAAACTACTTAGTCTACTGACATGGAAAATCTTCAAGCCTCATATACCAAGGAGAAATAGACCATTAAAAACCCTTGACGCACGGACCTTTCACCGGAGTTAATTAATTTTGCAGAAAACACATGTTTAGAGGCAATGACGTTAGACATGAGTTGCCAAAATCAAGTCCCTTTTAAAATGGTCGTATTTCACCGACCTTACACATGAGCTCGTAAATAACGCGTCGCTCGTAATGTCACTCACAACATTAGCATGTGAATCATTGTGGGGAGGCGCACATTGGCCGACAAGGAAACAGCCGAAATTTCCAATAAGTGCATCATCTTATCAGCTCCCTTATAAAATACTAGCTGACCCCGCAAACGTTGTTTTGCCATATAAATTTAAAAAAAATAGATAGTAGCCGATTCTCAGACCTACTGAATACGCATATAAAATTTGGTAAAAATCGGTAGAGCCGTTTCGGAGGAGTACGGTAACTAACATTGTGACACGGAAATTTTATATTTAGGAAGAAGAAGATATAAATAACGTTAAAAATTAATATAGTGTCCCACTGCAGACCTTGCAACATTTTCAACGCATGTTAACAACTAATAACTTTTTCAAAAGTATGAGGAAATCGTCAGGAAACATAAAAATGTGACATTCACACATAACATTGACATAATTTCATTTCCGTTCGATACATTAAGAAAAATGACTACGGTCACGCTAGAAGTTTGATTAAAATGAAAGGTTACTTTTATTACATTTTGATGTTTTGTCTTTTGGAGATTTGCCGTCGCACTGTACGCTATTACTTCAAGTCACTCTTACTAAATCTGGCTTGCTTTCTGTTTGTTCTATAAATATATACTGTATAATTATGTAAATATAACGGCACCATATTCAGCTATAGTTACAGCTTAAAATTAAATTGAATCATCGGAAAAGCGCCAAAACTCGTTGCTTTATCAGATGATCTAAATCTTTTTATCTGACTGTGAAAGCAACACTATAAGATATAGATCTTGCGTTGATTGAAATGTAGGCAGAATATTTTTCTGTGAATTTTAGTTGAAATAAAAGTGAAAAATCTAGATATTGTGAACGATGAAATAAGAATCCAGTGTGGAGAACTTTTTTTACAACTGAATATTTAGGTCTGCGTTGAATCTGTATATTTATACACTGCCAACGCCTTCGGTTGCCGTAAAAATACCTTGGATATCAAAGTTATGCGATAAATCAGAACAATTTTCTTGTATATAGGCGTTGAAAATGTTTTACATCTGGACTTAAAATATGTAATACATTGTATACGAAGTATTGCACGTGAATCTTTATAACAGGCTTCTCTCTTTTTATAAGCATAGAAGGTTTTTAGATAACTCTAATGTGTCGTTCTGACAGCCTCATAAATAGAGATGCATGCCACCACCACAACAAGCCACCAACATAATTATAAATCAAACTGTATCTGCACTTGCGTTGCCTATTAATTTTATGCGCCACCCACGTTTCTAGCTAATACATAATGGAATAGCAAGATAGAGTTATCAAATACTTCTTATTTGACAGGTATATCAAGACAAAGTGATGGTTAGTCTATACTCTATACAGGGTGCAATCTTAGTCGTGGGCAATATTTTAATCTAATGCTCTACTAACGATACTGAATGTATAACGCAACTCAAAAGCATTATTAATGCAAGTATGTAAAACCTTAAAAAAAATCATAAGTGTCTCAAAGTATCAACGCGGTGCGTAGACGCGTTATACTGCGCTTTAAAATTTGGATACTTCAAGACTTATTGGGGATTAAGATTTTTTTTTTATTACTTTTAGTCTTTATTTGCAACATTATGCCTTTGCAATGTGACTTGAAACATTTTTAAGGTTTTCCAAACTTGCATTAAAAATATTTTTGATTTGCGAATTATTAGCCCTAATGCAATCAGTATCGTGACTAGAGTCTTAGATTAAAGTATTGCCCACGACTAAGATTGCACCCTGTAGAAATTGAATTCAAACTATCGTGCCAAAACATAATGGAATACCATCAGGTTTATGCGATAAGTGCATTTTGAAACATTGTACCAATTAATACAATCGCTGCACGCTACTGCAAAAATACTAATTCAATAGAACGCAATTACCACATCTGATCTAAGGTCCAAAGTATTCAGTTTTATAATATGCAGTATTAAAATATTAGATAGAAAGAAATAAATTAATGAATTGCCGATCTTGTCTTTTTGATAAATGATAAAGTTTTAACGCTTGGAAGTCACTTGGACTCAATCTCTCAAAATCGACGAAGGTGAAATGTGGAACAGATTGTTTATAACTTGGATTAACACAGGAACCTGATATTCTTATCCTGGTACATAGTAAGATCCTGTTAGCTAGTAGGTAATATTTTATGAATGAAGGTTGAATATTATTGTGATTCGATATGATAACTACCCTAATCAAGCCTTACCATGGTTAATTGCTTAGGAACGTGTTTCTTTGTAACACATTTGTGTGTTGTATAAGATTATTAAAAAATAAAAACCATCAAATTATAATTATAATATATTGTATAATTGGACACGTCAAGTTAACAAATTAAAATGATTTATACAAAAAAAATTCAGAACGTGCAAAGACTTTTTTACATGAAATATTTTCTCAAGAAATTCTACGAAAAAATCGAGACGTTTCAAAAGTGAAATTATGTTTGTTAATTATTTTATCCTAATGTCAAAACACGGAAATCGGAGTACAGGCTACGTTATTTATAATAAACATTGTCACATAACAGACGATTGATGATCGGAAACAACAGTACCTATTAGAACTAAAACGATACTTATTTCTGTTTGAGATCAATGATTTTTGAATATTGGCCAGTTTTCAACGTATCTAAGTTTACAACAGGCATGGCTGTTTTTGTGATGATAAGGCGCCAAATGGCAAAGGCAATCACGTAAGAAACCTCTAGTAGTACGGCCTATAATACCATAATTAGAGTATATGGGAAGAAACACGTGTAGTAAGAAAGGATACAACTCGACACGCTTTATAATAGGTACCCCTTCAGGGTCCGACTAGCCGGCGATCACCCACTCGCATATTTCCAGCAACAGCGAATGAGGGTTAGCCAGTTCTTTTCTGCAGGGCCGGCATTGCGCAAACGACTTCTTTGGTGTTGCCGGCGTCTATAATCTACAGTAACCGCATTCCATCAAGAGGGGCGTAAGCTTGTTTATCCCATATTTTAGACTTAGGGCGACTTTCACCAAAAGTTAAACATGTTTAAAATTTTATTTAGTGTCAAAATTCAATAGTATTTTGACACTAAATAAAATTTTAAACATGTTTAACTTTTGGTGAAAGTCGCCCTTAGAGTATAAAATAAACACTACCCTATATCATCATTTCATTTCATTTCAATGCAAAGAAAATCAAACATTTTGTGCAACGGGAATGCTATTATTTCAAAGGTATCCAGTAGCTTGCAAGTAATAAAAATCTCTAAAAATAGTTTTGCTCGAATTTAAACGATCGATATAAATCATATGGACCAGCTGAGTTCATAGCATTTGACGAATACGAGTTACGATATAACATCCAGAAATACCCCGCACCTATTGTTCGGTGACGTCAAACAGCGAGGTGACCGCCGATAATATGACGCTACAGCAACGTGTCCCACAGAATATTTTTAATAAATCTGAGGGTCGTATTTTGTGCAATTCGTAAAATTTTCGGAGGCAATTTAGTAACAAAATTACCGTCATGTTTCTTGTCAATTATTTAGATTACTTGGTAATATGATTCTTGAAAGAATTTAAATCCGCCAGTTAATACTTGTTACCACATTGCGCTGCGTAAATTAATAAAGCTTACCCTATTGCGCAGTTTTGAATGTTACTACAAGCAGCATACAGTGTTCATGAGTAAATCTATTAGTCAGAAGCTTACAATTGACTCATGATTTATTTCAGAAAATAGCTTCCGCCGCAAAGAACAGAACCGCGACGAAATTGTACGTTCCATTGAAAGATCGACTGTTCTATGTATAACGTTCTCAACAACTTTTCACTCAACGCAGCATTTTAAGACTCGTTCATCTAAATACAAGACTAACAGCCCTAACAGGTGTCAGTAAACTATAATGAGTGTCAGGGGGAGTCTCGCGTCCTAATGACACAATGATGTGATAATTGCAGTCAAGAAAATGATTAGTACATCTAATTACTAGTTTGGCCTTCCAATTTTCAATGCGCGTTGAAACAAAATACAAGTGGATTCAGGAGAGCATAGCATTTGAAAAAGCAATGCAAATACTCAAGAATTAAGACTGATGTAGGGCTTATGAAACGTTGCAAAATTATGAATTGCATTAAATGACAGATCATTTGTTGCAGTGTCATTTTATTCACGACCTAAATACCTAACATATAGGTGTTACAATGACCATTATTAATGTCATGTTTTAATAGTCCAATATGTAACAATAGTATATAATTGTTCGTTGTCCCGACTACAATTACTCATTAAGAGACTTCGAGCGTGAGTAGGAGCAATATAGATTTCGCCTTCTTCTACTGGATTAAATGTCTATCAGTCACAGGACGTTTTAGGCAAAAATATGACACTGGCAATCAAACACCTATTGGGTTTTTATGAACGTGAATAGTTTCAAAATCCTAAAATAATTACAGTTGTTAGCAGTATTCATAAACGTCACCCTTTCATCTAGAATGTTACAATTCGCGGACAGATTTACAGCATCTTTCAGTCCTCCCCCACCTAAATACGTCATCAACAGGTGTCACACAGTCACGCGGTCTAATGACCCAATAAACAACAATACACGATAATCGTGCACTCAAGTAATTAGTACGGATTAGAAGATTATGAAACAAGTAGTTACCGTTTTGACATTTTGATGGCAGATTGATTGTGTAGATAAACTACTGCTAATCTATAATTGCATCTGAACCTTGGCACGTCTTTTTTTTACTACAGTCTTGATATATTTAATAATCAATTCTGTTTTTGAAAAGTGCTAAATTTTCAATTTGCCCCTGTAATGAAAAATCTCTTTGGGTAAATGGAAAATACAATATTTATGACAAAATAATAAATATAATTGACAAAAACAAGCTTGGGACTGTACGACTGTATAACTAATTGCAAACAACAAAGTCATAATTTCATACGCCCCCTTCAGGCGCTGTAAATCGACTGTGGCCATCGTACAGAGACACATTCATTGCTCGTCTCGCATACTTAAAGTTGATTAAAGTTCTGAGTAAAGACACCAATGTATACAATTCATTGGCCTTGATCTGCCAACAAGTGTGAAGAGGATTCACATGCACGTAGCATCTAAACTGATGGATAAATAGCCGACATGAATAACATAAACATTATTTGGAAGTGGCAAAGTGCTAAAAAGTTAAATGTGTCTACGTTTTTCACGTTGACAGGTTGTCAGCGGTCATCGACCGACGAACAAAAAATTAATATTTTTGTTACAGATACTTTACCAACAACGACGATATAATACTAGACTCCGCATGCACGATCTAAGGAACAAAAATTATTCTGTCAACTCGCTGAGGTACTACGTAAGCGAGGGGGACTGGGTACTGCGTTGTGATTGGCTAAATCAAGGTCTGTTCTGTCTCAACGTATGTTTACGGCTCACAGGATTGGTCGAAATGAGACGAATATAAGACTTTTTTGCCTAATGTGTTGACAGACATCGGTCGCCTGTTATTACGAGTCTATAGTATTATATCGTCGTTGTTTACCAACTACTAGACCACACCAGTTTAAACACTTTTGTGACCGTCATTAGCAGGTTCGGAACTCATTCATGATAATGTGCTCCCATATTTTTCATAAAAACATACAAAGAGATAAAGTTACGGCTTATATAGGGACTATTTCATTTTACATTGGTGAACTAAGTGACAACCAAATATTGTTTTAACCCTTTCATCTTCCGATGAATTGTTCCTCATTCTTGGCCACAGTACACACAGCGTAATCCTCTTTAATGGTTTCCATAAACAATATGGAACAGCACCTTCACCACTCACACTAAATATTCTAAATGAAAACAAGACGAGATTAGTCCAAGGATAATAAAATTAATAACTGATGACTAACAGGACTCATTAAAATAAATTGCCGTACGAGTCCAAACCAAGCTATTTTGAAGTTTCTCATGACGCATTATGATGAGCGTGTTCATATGTATATGACTATTTTAGTTTATCACGTGGGATTGATGTATGGCGAATATCCATTTGTTTTGATCTGCCGTGCCCGTAATTTTGATCAATATTCTAATACGAATAGTTATATTAGTGGTGTTGTAGCCCAAGAATAATTATAAATTACTTCGTCTGCCGGGCCTCCTCCCAACTATGTTAGGGACGGCTTCCAGTCCAATTAGATGCAAAAAACACACCAGTTTAATTGAAGACTATACGATTTACGCCCAAAATGAATAATAATCTCGTATCTCAATTAAAACTGATCAGTGTTAATTGACGGCTTCTAATATTTTTTTTCTTTTAGAATCAATTTGTTAAATAGGAAATATGCATTTATTTTTTTCTTTTTCAATACTCAAAACACAAAAAAAAAAAAAAAATTAAATTAATTTTAACTGAGGCATATTACTAAAAAAAAAATAGAGAACTGCAATTTTCTACCACCACTTGCACTTCAAACGTTCGTGACTGTGACAGCAATATTGTGACGTCATTATTCACTCGCTTCTTTGTTCAGTTTTTATTTTTTGGCTATAATATAATTAACAAATAAAAAATATATATTATAATAAATTTTTAGTGAAATGTGAATCACTTTTTTAATTAATTAAATTGTTTCTTTGACACATGAATTGTATCGTCACTGCCGGTACTATCGAGAATTATAAATTGTAACATTGGAGTTTAGTTTCACCAAAAACACGCAACATAAAATAATGTATAATAATTATGTTAATGACGTAATAGTTTCTATGATTCAATCCCAAGTAAGTATATATTTAAAAAAAAAACAGCTTTGAATTACATGCATTATTTGGTGGTTTAGATATTAGTTACTGATCAGGATCGACTTCAACATTCCGACCGAAACAGATCAACAAAGATTCGAAATGACTTATTTCGAATCTGTTGATCTGTTTCGGTTCTTCTCTCTCAATCTTTGTTGGTTGTTTCTAATTCAAAAAACTCATTAATATCCACCTACTACGACGCCACTATAAATAACATAAGTTTTCGAACGATCCGGTCCCACACTCCACCATTCAGTAAATAACGGTTTGATGAAAATATGTAATATTTAAAAAAGTTTGTAGCCACCGTTATCCCACCCATTATAAAAGTACCACGCATTGTAAAATTGTTTGTATGTTTGTTAATCATAAAATACTGTTTAGATGTGAATGGAATTCAGAATATAAATAGATGTCTGCAAACGACCCTTAAATCAACGAGAAATGTCGTTTTGAAGTTGACAGTTTTTTTAGACAAGTGTTCAACAGATGTTTAACTATTTAGTGGTAAGACGATAGATTAAATATTTAATGTAACTCACCGTTGGCGCTTCGTTGTCAGCATCGCAGCCCTCGCCACCTCCACCGCGGTCATTCACAATATCCTGAGAACAGATTATGAAGTGTTTAACATAATGAGATACGCCAGTTTTGTTAACCCAGTTTTAGAAGATTTTTTGAATGGAATGCCAATTGTTTTAACTCATTTTCCTAACAAAACATGCGAGAGCCGCAGTCAGAGAACTGACCAAACGTACTGCCGTGGACGACCTGAGCATAAATTTTGATTACATATTTGGTACAAAAATTATCATGACATGTTCAGTACAAATTCAAAAATATGATAAAGTTGTTACCTCAATCTGCTACCTGGATAAAGAAAGTTTTATCATGTTAAGAAATAAATTGACGAAAACGACATGTAACATCAGATAGTGCTCTGTTGTAACAAGGAAAGCAGACGCAGACACTGACAAGTTGGGGAATTTACCCATGACGGGATTCGTGCGATTGCAATTTAGGGTTGCACTACATCTGGCAGCACGGAATCTCCTTTTCGCGTCGCCCTTTCTCTTTCTGTCGCTTAGAACTGCCATTTGCTAGACCGAGACAGAAAGCATAATGCGATAGCACGCGGCGGAATCCTAAAGGCGTCCGCGTGCTATCGCATTGTCTCGGTCTAGCAAATGCCAGTTCTAAGCGACAGAAAGAGAAAGGGCGACGGAAAAAGGCGATTCCGTGCTGCCAGATGTAGTTCAACCCTTATACTAACTAAAAATGAAAATCGTCGTTGCTACTACGATATAATGATGCAATTCGATTCACTTGACGTCGTCGTGGCGATCGTGTTTTGTTTTTCATCTACCCGTAGACAACCGCACGTTTTATGTCATATGTCGTAGTAATAAGGATGATTTTCACTTGTAGTTGGAATCGGTCGAATTGCGTCGTATCGCGTCATGGGGCTTATGAAGTATTAGATGGCTCGTGAAGTCGAACACGGAATAGGTTTGTGCTTGAAGAAGAAGATGGACAGTTGTATTATGTCGTAGTGCTAAGTATTGAACCTGATCGAGAAGATACTATAAATAAGCTCACACAATAACAGTTTGTACTGTGAGTCATCCAATAAATAGGCCGCAGTATGCGCGTGACATTTTACAAAACCATGGATCGTTAATACGAACTACATGGCCGATGCGATCAATTTCATAATAGATATTTTACAATTTCTATTGCTCTACTTCGAAATTTGATTCATTTAGTTCTCAATGTGATCTACGTTAATCTTTCAAGTAAAGGATCGGTTTTCTTGATGGACTGTATCACTCCGGTCGCTGGGGCAAGTTGATCGGACCTAAGTATTATAATTTCATTGATAACGCTTGTTTATTACTCCTGGTAATGATTTTGTTATGACGTATCTTAACGAAACGGTCTGAATATGAAATGATGATGAATTTATGAAGGTGATAATTTGAGCTTTAATGTGGCGGTTCGAAATTATTTGGGTCTGGAGAAGTGCTTTTCCTAGACGAACATGGAACTTAAGACTAATATGATCATCACATGCGCTTTTTTAGGAATCAATGGTTTTCACTACTCTAAATGAAGTCGTTTCTATATCTACATGAGTACATAACATGCTTGTAAAGTCCAGACCACTGGCAGGTAAACAAGCTTTCGACAAGAAAATTAATAAAGTTGCACTTATTATGTACGATATCACGTGTAAGTACTGTTAATAAAGGTTAGTCAATTGTCATGCATTGTTACTTGATTTTACTTTCAAAGTAAAGAAGCTTCGATATTCTATGCTCCTGTCATTGCCCTGGACAATATCACAAATGTTTTCTCTAACCACTTACAAATACCGAAGCACTTGGCAGACTGGGTCAAAAGGTAAATCTCGGAGTCACACCTGACGCAGCACCTCGGATCGGATGTTGGTCGATCGAGGGAGCGGTCGGCGGTGGCGGGCGCGGCGTTGCAAGTCCGACGTAGCCCGCCGCGCGGCCTCGAACGCGCTGTGCTCGCGGTCCGCCGCGATTAGCTCTGGTAGTAACGCAGGCCGCCGCTCGCCCCCGACCGGATGCCGACGGTGCCGCAACCCTCGTACACCCCTCGGCAGCCGGTCGGATGCGTTCGGACCCGAACGCCCGCACGTACATTCCAGGGCGTTCGTTCGGCGCTTAAGACGTTTACAGAACACACAATGAACCAAAATATTCATAGAAAAATATGTATTCTGCTGGAAAGAATTGTGTATAAGACACCAAAATAATGGTTCCATAATTAAAACATGTCACAATGGCGTATATTTCTATAATATATTGGTTTACAGTTTTTGGAATAACTAATTTGCATTTATAAGATACTAGTTCATACCCGTAGCTTCTCACGCATTGGATAAGGCGCATAATACCAAATTCGTAAATATATAAATACGTTAACATGGTCGCCGCGTCGCGGGGCTCCAATTACTGGGTGATTTAAGAAAAATACCCCAGAAGGGAAAAAAACCTAACGGTTAGAAGGTGAATCAGATAGCCTATCTGATTAACACACATCACATTGGTGTGTGATTCGGGGGCCTCAAGTCCCGTCTACGTATTTCTTTTTTTTATAAGAACTCACTTAAAAGAGCTCCGCAGAGCGGGCTTCGTCAACAACGTAAAAAACTTTTTCCGAGGTGAAATTTCGAGAATTTGACAGTAGGCAATGGGCGATGCGGTTTTGAAAGTGTGATAATTTGAGAATATGACATTTTGCGAAATTCCAATAATAATGTCAATTTTCGAATATGTGAGTTCGTCCCATGCCTCTCAAACCTAATGTCTCAACATTAGGCCTGAGAGGCATGGGTGGCATTGGCTGATGGCATTTTCATTAAGGGTGCTTGTACACGGCGCATGTAACCCGCGCAAGAAAACGTGCGGGTTACCCGCGCGAGTAACATGCGCAAGCTACTTGATCAAGTTACCCGCGGGGTGCTTGTACACGGCGCATACAACTCGCGCAAGTAAAGGTGCGGGTTTGCGGTTTACCTGCGCGAGTAACATGCGCAAGCTACTTGATCAAGCTACCCGCGGGGTGGTTTTACACGGCGCATGTAGCTTGAGCATGTTGAGGCGCTTGCGCGGGTTACATGCGCCGTGTACAAGCACCCTAATGGAACTAATTCCATTAATGAAAATATTTTTGAAATGGGATCTACAGTTCCCAAGGCTGATCCTCACATACAAACTTACAATCATATAAACTTAACTATTTTTTATTATTCTTGTTTATTTTACTTGTAACATATTTTAGACATTTTCAAATATTTTAACAAAAGTTTTAAAAATATACAGGGTCGTTCTTTGAGATTGGCCAACAGGAAGAAGTCCGTATGCATAAGATATACGAAAACACTCTGTTAGGAGACTTCATAGCCCAGTCAACGAACAGCTAAAGAGGGAAAGTCTTAGAACACAATTTTTGGCTTTGTAACTTCGTTTAACCTAGTTAGGAGGTGAACCTATCAAAAGTCCCCGCCCCTTGCAAAATTTGACCAACTTCGCCCTCCCGATTATTTTCTTCCAATACAATGAAACGATCCTTAAATTCTTAAATGAAACGTCGAACGGCATTAAAAAAAAATTGGGCGTTTTACTCATTTTTGTGGATAAACTCACATTTGAACAAAAAAATAAATATGCAAAATTTGTTACCATTAAAAAAGAGGGAAAGGTTCTTATGAAAGTTTTTCCGTATCTTTTATGGATGCGGATTTCACCCTGTTGGCCAATTTAAAAGAAATACCTTGTATAGTATACTTAAAAAAATATATAAAAAACGATAGACACCCAGCACAAAGGCCGGGTTACCGGTTGCCAGGGCTCTTGAGAGAGAAACGTAATGATACCTGCCCTGTCCAGTACAGCTTTCTGAATCAAGCGCTTGATCCAGTTGCCTAGCAAGAGCCTCCTTATTATTATTAGAATAGATTGGATTTTATATTATTCAAAACTCACGATAAGGATTTTTCATGTAGGGCAGGGTTACACAATAAAAAAGCCTCCAGCATGCGCCTCTGGGCTCCGTAACGCTTCGTGAAACGTGAAACGGGTGAAGATATATCAGGAGCTAGGGTTGTTCAGGTAAACACGCGTTATCGACACTTAGCAAAGCGGAAGAGTAAAATAAATAAGACTAATTTTGAACTAAGTATCGATAAACGTGTCCATAATAAACACTAGCACGAAATAAATCTAAGATCCAGCCTGCCAAGAACGAAGACGTTCAGCAAATAAATAAAATTTTAATTAATATAATTAGTTAGAAAATTGTTAGTAGAATTTGAAATCTAGTAATCAAAAAACAGTTGCTTTTCTTTAATACAATTAAAACTATGCTTGCATGACTTTTACAAAAGCCGGTTGTTTCAGCTCCAATTGACGTAGGTCTAAATTATGTTCAAGAAAATAACTATATGTAATCATATCCGGTGCCGTACCCACAGGTGAAAAGGTTTATTCCACTTTGTTCACCTGGGTGATATCACCTGGGTGAACAAAGTGGACCACTTGGTGTCCTCAATTCACCTCGGAAAAATATCACCTGATTGATATCACCCAGGTGAATTGCGGACAGCAAAGTCCACTAAATCGCGTAAGAAAAGTCGCCTTCGTTCACCCAGATATTTTTCCGAGGTGAACAAAGTGGACAACTTTGGTGTCCACAATTCACCTGGGTGATATCAATCAGGTGATATTTTTCCGAGGTGAATTGAGGACACCAAGTGGTCCACTTTGTTCACCCAGGTGAACAAAGTGGAATAAACCGGTGAAAATCAATTTATTCTCAAACATCTGCGCAAACAGAAATATGTTAAGATAAAGCTAAGGCCAATCTTCACACATCTGTTTAACGAATGAAAAATATTTCTGAGCAAAACATATTCATAACTATTTATACATATTGCGATGAAAGTGAGAATTGATCGATCATATTATGAAGACAATCTAATATCATGGAGTTTGTAATAAAACGATCAGGAATGTTTGAGGCCTCAAACATTCCTGATCGTTTACTAAAAATCATTTTTCATTCGGAATGCAGTTGTACAGTGTGAAGATGATCTTACTCGGGATCTTAAAATAGGTACTTACACACTTGTCAAATTCGTAGCTTGTCAATGGGGAAGGCAAGTCAAAGCTAATTGTAGATGGCGCTACCATAGCTTAGTCCTAATCCGACCAATGACGTAGTACTATTTTAAGTACCTTTAAGATTTGAACTGATTTGAACCAATGACGATGCTTGGAACAAGCTATACTAGCGCCATTAGTTCCCCAGTTGCCACCCCCATTAAAATTAACGACCCTTCTTATGCTACTGCTCCACCTGCGTCTTAACGCGTAAATTAGTACGTTAATTTAGGCGTTACGTAAATGTGGCCAACGTTTTAATGTGTTAAATTACAAACGGCATTACTAATGGCATTAAACGTTAAGCGATAGCTCGGGTGTCGGTTTTTTGGACACATCAAAGAGTTTTAGCGCGTAGTTCAGCGCGCTAAGCGATATTGGCTACATTAACGCCATCTCATTCTGCGGGACGCGCGCGCACAGCAAGGACGAATGTACTTTGTTTTAGGCGGGAACTGCATTTACGAGAACGACAATGGAGCGGTCGAATGAGAAAGCTTTAGAGTTTTTAGAACTTTTTCAATCAGAGCCGTGCCTTTGGAATCCAAAGCTGCAATCACATAAGAATCGCTCGGCAGTTAGTGATGCGTGGCGACGTGTTATCTAGTCTTTGTCGTTTCCAGTGACACAGGATGAATTAAAAAATAAACTTACTTTAACCTCCATTTTGTGTGTAACGCGTGACTTCTCGAAGAATTAACTCTTAACGGCATTGTAACCTAAATGTAGCCAATGCGCATTTTTAACGCCATAATTAACGAGTAGTTGGCCATTATCATTAACGTTCACGCTAACCCAGGCGGAGCAGTAGCATTATGGGAAATGTGATTACGTTTACTGACGACCCCAATAACTGTTTTTCGACGGCAACTACAAAAGATTTCGGGGAAGGAGATTTCGTGAGTTGGACTCATATTTAAAGGAAAGAACAATAGGTCTTTGGCCTGCAGTGGGACAAAATAGGTTCATAACAGTACTAATCAGTTTTTTATGCAGTGAAAGAAAACTATTTAAATATCAACCGTCTGAAACAACCAGCTATAAGTTATCTAGCGTTAATTTCACTTAAGAGCGGGTATAATGCCAGGAAAAATTCAGATTTCACCCTCGCGTCTCACATGCCTCTGCTCTAGTACCAATAACAACCACGGGCGCTGTGACGACGCGCTCTGCAAAACTTCTTTGAAAAAACAAAACAACTGCAGTGCCACAGTGCACCTAATATTATTACAGTATGTCAAGTATGTGACTCGGCCTCTGTTCTTGAAATAAGTGTGTACCGCCGCACGGTACCATCGCACGCAGTAGTTCTGCATTTTTCATTTCATTCATTTAATTGATTTTCATTGTAGTTGCGTGATTGTAATTGTTATGTTTTTTGTTTTAACCTCTCAAGCCCCGGGAAAATATTTTTGCCACCAAAACCTGTACGATTTTAAGACTTATTTTTCCAAAAATACAGTTTAAAATCGGTCGGGGTTTGGTGGCTCAAAATTGTGCCATTGGGGCGCATTGGGGTCCGAGAGGTTAAAAATGTTTCATTTGTTGTGAATGATGTAGGAAGTATTCAATAAAAACACATATTGCATTTTTTTCTCTACCTTTGTACTCTGAAAACGGCATTATAATCAAACAATATATAGCGTGTGCGCTATCTATAGGAACCAAAACTTCTACCTAATATCGAATCTTACTTACAAAGTAAAAGAGAACGGCAGGCGTCTGTGGAGTCTGGGTACCACGGTCAGAGCTCGCCTTCACATATGAAAATATCCTCAATGGATAGTTCTCGGCGAAATTAAGAAATAAGTTAATCATAGCATTTTTTTCTACAGAGTTTCACCAGGAAAGGGCTCTAACACATAAACACGTTACGACGACGCAACGTGGCGCTGCACGTTGCGTCGTTGTAACGAGCCGTGACGTGGAAATCGACGTCGAGCAACGTAAATAATCACGTCACGACGAAGCAATGTGCCACGTTGAACGACGTCATATTGACGGTGTCGGATTTTTAGAATTGCCCCAGTTAGTTTCGAGAAATGGACCACACTAGATGTGTTCTCCTACTGCTAATATTATGAAGACGGATAAAGCAGAAACAGATACAAAGAAAATCCGTGATCCAATAAGTCCAAGATTTTACGTGCCGTGCAACGTGGCACGTTACTACGACGGCGACGCAACGTGCAGTGCCAGTACGTTGCGTCGTCGTAACGTGTTTATGTGTAAGAGCCCAAACGCTGTTGAAAGAGCAGATTTAGGGTCGCAACACACTTATCAAAACGGAAAGGGATCGTCACCGTATCAACTCAAGCCGTTCAGTATTATTTGTATGAAACTCCTTACTGCAACGCACACTAATCGGAATCGTAACGTAATCGCATCGCCTCGGACAAGCTCACGAACCGCGGTGCAGTGCGTGGTCGACTAGTGGTCGGCTTTCCGTACCCTCACTTAGGCCGAGACTCCACCAAAGCTGTGCGAGTCAAGACGTGTTTTGAACAACCAATAGAATTGCGTTGCGGCACGGGTTGCGGAGTGGAGCTGTGTCAATAACGCAATTCTATTGGTTGTTCAAAACACGTCTGGACGGATTAGGCGCACAATGCCACATTCGCAAAATGACATATTGACGCAAAATGACACATTCGCAAAATGTCATTTCTCAATATGCCACATTAGCAAAATGCCACATTAGCAAAATGACACTTTCGCAAAATGTCATTTCTCAAAATGACACATTCTCAAAATGACACATTCTTAAAAGTTAAAGCCACTTAGTGACTTCTGAGCCGATGATTTATGAATGAAAATAAAACTAATTGAATTACGTATTTAATCTCATTATTTATTCATTTTCATTTATTTTTACATGAAATAAATTAAAAATGTAAACTGAAATACTATATGTCGATAATAGGATAACAAATAGTCTAATTGTCATTACACTGATTTTATTTTCCACGTTCCCACGTTCGCTCATTCTTAATTTTTTTTTAACAAATTGAACATGCAACTGTATATCATTTTTTAGGTAGTCTGTTTAGGGACCTATTTACCCGCCAGGAATATTAAAAAAAAGTATTTTTAAGTTTTTTTTTTATTGGAGTTTACGAAAAATCTGTCGATTTCAAGGGAAGTAATTATTCTTAAGGCGAGCAGTGGTGGCCCAGTGGTATCGGTCCCGACTTACGAGTTGTAGGTCGTGGGTTCGAACCCCGCCAGGCGCATTACTTTGTGTAATTTATTTCATCACCACTGCTCTCAAAACGGTGAAGGAAAACATCGTGAGGAAACCGGCATGTCCTAGAACCAAAAATTCGAAGACATGTGACATCCACCAATCCGCACTGGGCCCGCGTGGTGGATTGTGGCCCACTCCCTCTCACAGAGAGGAGGCCTGTGTCCCAGCAGTGGGAACATTATAGGCTGATGATGATGATGATGAATTATTCTTGCATTGATATGAAATTAAATGCACTTCAAATTTGCAGATCAGTATGATTTTTTTCCTTTCTGATAGAGTGCAATGTCTAAGTAAGCACCTAAAGTAAAAATAAAATACAATTTTTCATTTAAAAAGTAATTTAATGTGTTCGTGAATAAAAATCACGAACACATTAAAATTGGTGATATTTCTAATACAAAAAAATCATATATCTTGTAAGCGGGTGACAAGTGATTTTTTTCGTAGCGGGACAAATAGGTCCCTTAGCCGACTATCTAAAAAAAATATATCCATCTGGCCTGGACCACCTTGTATAATTAATGTCAGAAGAATAATTAGAATAATTATGACTAAATCAAAGTATTTTTCTGCATGCGCCATGGTACCTTTATTTTTTGATTTGCAGTATGATTATAGGATTTGCTTATTCAAGTCTAAAATCTAAAATCAAACAAATCTCGGTGTGGACTGACTGTTTATATAAAAAAAAGACTATGTCCCAAGTGACATTTCGATATTCTGATTATTTGGCATTGTGTGGAAATGGTACCTACTTTGCGATACGGCATTTTGCGAATATGACATTTTGCGAAAATGGCATTTTGCTAATGTGACGTTTTGCGATGTGGCGTTTTCGGAATATGTCAATTTGAGAATGTGGCATTTTGCGAAATTTGAAAATGTCATTTTGCGAATGTGGCATTGTGCGCCTAATCCGTCTGGACTCGCACAGCTTTGGTGGAGTCTCGGCCTTACGGCTCTCCGTACGCTAACTTACGTATCTTCGTCCACTCTCCGCCCACGGTCCGCGTTGCCGCACGTGCTGTACGATTCACGAGAGAGGTGATCGTGAAGTTAGCCTTTGCGAACGTTCGCGCATGTACACTCGTAAAAAAAGTGTTATTCATTTTATTTTAAACCAAAATACGATTAAAAACTTGAAAGGTGTCAAGGGACAACGATAGCAAGTTAAAAAAAGATTCAAACGATTTTCGACCTTATTGACATTTGAGCAAACACCTGATTTTAATGAAGGAGCAATATTAGCGAACGAGAATGTGAGAAAAACAAACAAAATTTTAAATGTCGATAAGGTCGAAAATCGCTTGCACCTGCTTTTTTAACTTGCTATCGTTAAGCAAATGTTTTCCGAACTTCAAGCGATTTTCGACCTTATTGACATTTATTCAAACACCGGATTTTAATGAAGGAGCAATGTCAGCTAACGAGAATGTGAGAAAAACAAACTAAATTTTAAATGTCAATAAGGTCGAAAATCGCTTGAACCGGTTTTTTTAACTTGCTTGACGATAGCTAGGTAAAAAAAGGTTCAAGCTATTTTCGACCTTATTGAAATACCTAGGAGTGTATTTCGTACATACATTATTTGTGGTAATATATCAAAATGTGATAAATTAGCTTTTAATTTTATTTTCCATTTTTTATCAAATAGTTATCTGTACCTCACTATGTTTTTTATAAGTAAAATATCTATAAAAAAATAATAATCTGAAACAAGCGGACCTCGTGCTGAAAAATACTCGACCAGCAGTACAATTGACTAACTGTATTTTGCGCGCATGTTGCAAAAGAAATTTCAAAAAAATGGTCTTCGGCTATTTGAAATTATTTCAGTCTTTTAATATTTTAGTTCTAGTGTTTATGTTGTATTATGTGTTGTTTCTCTGATTATATCAACAAAAAATTATTATTTTAATAGCCGCCGGGCGCGGAGCAAACTGTCATAGTCCTCCCGTCTCAATAGAGCGGCGCCGACTGGCAGGTGAAACAAAATGATGCCTGAAACTAGAACCCGAGCCGCGACTGAAGTCGTTTTGACGCGGCGCTAGTGTCTATGTCATTACATCAAATTGCATTAAAAAAATTTAGTACCACGAGATTCCGCAGACCTTCACTCGTGACGCAGATTCTAGTGTGACACGAAATGGAAAATAGCATTCTACACGGTTTAAAAACGTCGTAAGCGCCGAATGCTAAGAACAATGATAACTTTTATTAAAAACAATATTTCAAAAAAGTGCTATACACGTCCCTCGGCTACGTAATTGTGTTCATATTGATCTAATTTATATTTCTGTAGGACGAACCAAAATAGAATGAAATCAAAAAAACGTGAAAATCAGAGGTAACTTTGTGATCGTTTTCTATCGAGAAAATTTTGTCTTATTATGTTTTCTGCTTGACTCTGCCCTCGCAAATATAATGAAGTTTCCCAACATATACTTTTTTTCCGAATTAAACACGATTTAGTACTCTAAAAATCCAATCCAAAATTGAAGATTTCGCTTGTAGCGCCGTCTTAAATAGAAAAAAGTTAGTTCAGAAAAAGGTAAAAAACGGTAAATAAACAAACAGTAAGCAAAGTGCGCGAGTTGGTGGGATGGAGAGGAATTAGTTAGTTACTGGACGGGACGAAATGCGTTAGTATTGCGTATATTATAGTTATTATTACATGATTATTATTTTAGGCAAGGCATAACTACTTTACAGTACTCTAAGCATTTTTTACAACAGCCGCATTTTATACTTTAATTTTTACATTTCTTTTTATCGGTCACATTATAATCCTGCTACGATACAAGCAAAACGACTTATTTACACGAGCTCGTCTACGAACCCCTTTCTATTACCTACTGCCAATATGAGTTTTTATTTTATTTACTAAATAAAATAAGCCAACTAGAGATGGACACTTACCCGGTGAATACCCTTTACTACCAATTTGCCTATCTCAAGAAGTAATCCATGTCAGGGCAAGACTTTAATGTTAAAAATTGTCATACGTCCGATCCCAGCATCCGTTATTATCCCTAACTTGATAAAGAAAACGATGGAGAGTGAGATGAGATAACTTATTGTAGGGTCAGCCAATCACTATGCAGTGTGTTTGGTTTTCGATTACCGATACTTTAAGGAGCTATTATATCCTCATTTTTGTCGACATCTGCTTATAAAAATAAATCTAACCCAACACCTCGCAAATTGCGGCCATTTTTTTGTTTTTTAACCGGCCGAACTGGGGATATGTACATTTAATTTTATAAAATGAATTTTATCTTTGAATCCAAGAGACTTATATAATGCAAATGACTTTCTTGCGAAGGTTAACGTTGAGGCTATTGAAAATTGACATATCCCAATTTGGCCGGTTAAAAAAATAAAATGGCCGCCATTCTCAAGTTATTGGGATAAGCGGGTTTGTCGATAAAAATGAGTATAATTATAATAAATCCATAAATATAATTATAATAAATAAATAAATCGGTAATCGGAAACCAAACACCCTGTATAATGTGTAGTAGTGAAAGTCCCGTACGTCCATATCGACGTGTCCCACGCCGGTGGAGCGTCGCTTTGGCCTGCGCCGGCGCTGTATCACGTTGAGCGCGGCTTGTGTACTTGCTGGGGACGCGTTGCTCGATGATTTGCTTTCCGTACTGCTCTCGCGCTCTTTATCGTCTTCGGTAGTGGGTTCTGAGGTAGATGTAGAAAAAGTTTTAGCCAGTCGCTTTATTAGTTTTTTTTTTAATAGTACTTTATCAGAAGTTTCAAATTGGAAATTTTGGCAGTCGATCGATGAAATTGACGGCCAGCATGCGGACAGTAGCATTATAGAAAAATCAAGGTGACCAATGTCAATTATTTTATTTGTAGTCAAGTGATGATGAGATACTCTTAAAAATGTAGTTAGTTTCAAGAATACATAGATACTGATGGCTATAAACAAAAGAAGTTTTGAGGTAAATAGGAACCATCTCCCGCGATCCTTACGAACTCCTTTATGCTTCGTTCATTTGGACTCAACAAGCACGCCTGTTTATAATCATCTTACATCGATACCGACAAATCCCGCAATCTAGTTCTGTTAATAGATGTACATACCTGTCCGATTTTCATCTTTAGGTGATGTGGCGGTGGTATTGGCATTTGAGCCGGTGGGAGGGCGGCGGAAGGGCAGCGTCACTGTGGCTTCAGCCGCTGTG
Organism: Agrotis clavis; assembly: GCA_954870645.1. NCBI lineage: Eukaryota > Metazoa > Arthropoda > Insecta > Lepidoptera > Noctuidae > Agrotis > Agrotis clavis. The sequence goes on along the minus strand of OX940917.1, from coordinate 26,996,261 downwards.
GTGACCGGCCGCGGCGACGCCCGACCAGCGTCCTCTAGCTCAAACTGTTACAACGTATCAGCTTATTAGTACACGCAATGATGTTTAGGAATTAAAAACTATATAAAAGGAAGGACGAAAGTAAATACATAAAAAATACTAACAGTCGCACGTATTATACATCACTTTAAAAAAAAAAACTTTAAGGAATCTGTCCTTTTTGTTTTGCAGGAAGATTCCTATTATTCAGACAAACTGGACCTAAGAAGGAACTGCTTTCCTCCACTGCATGATATCTTTATGGCTTTGCTTTTGTCGTATGTAGATTGTACAGCTGTGTTACATGATTATGTGTAAGAGCTTATTAACTAAATAAGCTGTCGAATTGATATGGACTTACAACGGGTAGTGTAAGTACAGTACAATTTGTCCCAAAATGGTACGTTTATATTTAAGTCAAGAGTGAATAGGTTACTTCTAGGCAAGCGTCGTTCGCCATCGACCACATCATTGCTTACTTTCAGGCGAGATGTTATTCATCTATCTACTATATAAAAATAAGTCGGGTTTTCCTTCCTGACGCTATAACTCCAGAACGCACGAACCGATTTCCACTGTTTTGCATTCGTTGGAAAGGTCTCGGGCTCCGTGAGGTTTACAGCAAAGAAAATTCAGGAAAAAAAAAAACGAAGCCATCTGGTGGCGAAACGGAGTTCGCCGGGTTTGCTAGTCATAAATAAAAAGGTTGCATTGTTGATGAAAACAATTACCTTTCGAGTTTTAGAATAGTTTTTTGAAATCTTATAATTTTCAACTATTCATTTCTACAACTTCTTCATTCTAAAAAATGTTAATCCTGAGTGTAAGGAATATCGTTATTCTAATAAAGGTGCATAGTTATCTATCTACAACAAAAATAGTCTACAACTTGTTAGTAAATGTGTGGTTCTTCAAGCATTTATTTAGTAATGTTAATAAAGCATGCAAAGCGAAAACTACATGTATTACTTTGTCAAACAATAGGTTGTCCTACATTTTCTAAGAATGTCATACATTATCTAAATAACTACCGCCCATTGTATTCACTATTCAACTTTTACCAGTCCATGAAATAGTCTCATGCATCGAAGTATGAAAATATATAAAAAAAACTTATTTTCTTTTGACAGTGGAAAGAGTTCTTATAATTTTCATAGTGGTTTCCGAGGAACATATATGCAAACAGATAAGAAATAGTGTGGACACATCTCTGGCAGAAGACAGGAACTAAAGTTAATGCTTCACAGATACTCGGCTTCCTATGATCGTATCTTCTTCCCAGTTTTTCAACGCAGGGGGCAACCCCTGCGTTGAAAAACTGGGAAGAAGGAGTAGTGTTTTATGAGTCGTGTAATAAATTAATCATTGTAAAATCTGTAAAATACCAAAATAGCAGATTTCAGGTAGAGCACACGTCTAGAGAGTAAGTCGAGTGTCTGTATAAGTAAGTAGTGTGTGCAGGAAGATTCACATGGCAAAGAATGCGACACAAGTGACAGAAATGCTGAGAAAGCGCGAATTCTGATGTTGGGAGAGAATGACACTAAACACGCAATGATGATGTATGCTTTGTTATTACGCCAACTTAACCTTTTCACCGCCACGGACGTTTTGGCGCTAATATCTTACAATGCTTTTGTAGTGTCGTGAAAAAAGATGAGAAAAACAAATTTGAATAAATAAATGATATAATGAGAAATGGTCATCACCATTAATTACTCTCTTTTCTTATTATACATTCCTAAAACTATAGGGGGGGGGTATTTTTAAATTTCTTTGGTTTATAGCGTATTTTAATTGGTATAAGGTGGCAATTTGTGGTACGAGCGTGGCGGTTAGAGGGTTAAAAATTATATTTTTGAAACACTGTTGCATTAAAATCTGGCTTATACCCTCTAAAAACGGAACTACAAGCATTACCAGTACGGTAACACTTTTAGTTGACCGCAAAAAGCCATACACAGCAGATTAGTCTTTAAAGTTTACTATAGTGACTATAGTCCCAAAATCAGAATTTTAACACCGATTTACGAAAAAGAATTTATTTCACACCATGCGCGTCCCGTCCAGCGACTGGGCCGAACGAGGTTGTCGACAGATAGTGAATTATGGATTATATTGCCATAGAGTTATGGCAATTGCGTGGAACTAAACTGGAGTCTGTCATGGTCAGATCACAGATCTTTTAAAAATCGTTTCGAACAATTGAGGCATAACGCAATTGTGTAATTTATTTCTCGTATTTATTAGACATGTTTCAAATAATAAGAAAATTGACCCTTTAAATATGCATTACAAATAAATACAACAAGTTTTAAAAGCGTCAAAACATCTTATAAAGGTAAGTAAAGCTAAAATTCTGAGTCTGGTTAATACTCAGAATTTTAAATTAAATTAATTAAAAAAACAGTCGATGACTCTGAGGAAGGGCACTGATGAACTAATGGGACTGGCATACCTAGTTCCAAGCTGCGTCATTGATCAAAAAATCTGTCGATGTTTACCTCTTTAGCCGAATTGTGATCTAGCATAATCACACTATGGGACTTTACTCATGGCGCGATGCGATATCGAATTGCATCGATTGACGATATCGGTCAGATATCACACAAGCGTGTGCAGCCGAAGAAAATGTATGGACAATCGCTAGTGTTTGCTAATGTATTCGCACGGATTGACGATATCGCTCACAGATCTCCTCGATTTCGAATTGCATGTACGTCCTAATGACAATGCACATGATTCTCAGTTCAAAATTCGATTGCGCAATTACTCGTCACGTGCGACATCTTTTGTCTTTGGTTTGCAGCGCCTTTATGTCGTAGTAGTAAGGTGGATTTTTGAAGTGCACGGTCGGTTGCATCGCATCACTCCATTAGTAAATACGTGCGACTAAAATCGGCAATCGACTCGATATCGCACGAATAGCGTCGCGTCGCATCGCGCCATGTGTAAAGTCCCTATGAGTTTTGACAAGTCCTTCACATTTCATTGTCTCAGATTGGACCTAGCTACAGTCACGCCATCTATACTGGACATGTATTTCCCATTTGTTTACTATCGACAATCTCATTCGGCCATCGCGGTGCTATAGCCACCTTGTTAGTGGGGTCGAGCCTGAGGCGCCACGACGGGCGGCGCTCGCTGTTGGCGGCGATGGTAGCCGTCGCCGTCGCGGACGCGCACGCCAGCGCCAGCGACACCGCCACGTCGCCGCCCGGAACTGACGCACGCGCCTATACATACCCCACAAGTCAGTTAACTTTTGGAGGCCCGACTCTCTCGAGAGAGAATTAATTTCTCAGTCGAGGCCTGGTAGGTTTAACTAAGATTCATCAAACAAATTCTTGTATGAAAATCAAAAAAGAATTACATAGTGTTTGTTTCAACTTTATGTGGGGCAATCGAATAATATTAAGTTTTTATCGTTAATGTTTTCTTTATTTTATTTTTTTATTAGCCTGTACTGTCCCAATGCTGCGCAAAGGGCTCCCCCAATTCCTTCCTTGTTTTCTTTTTAGTAAAAGAAAATATAAACGATCAAAAGATCGACAGAAAAAATAGAATGTCGTTTGGTAAAAAAGAGCTTTTATAACTTTACGACATCCTCCTAAATCACTTTTATTATTGCTTGTTTTTCAGGCCCCTCGCCCACGGCGACTTTTTGTAGCGATGCAGTCGCGCGTTTAGCAAACGCGCGACAGCATCTCTTCTAACGCGTGTTAGTCGCATTTGCAACGCGCTACTAACGCGCTACTGCATCGCGATTGTATCGATACAAACGCGCGACCGCGTCGGACGACATCGGTAGAGGGAACGGTTATGAAATGGATGCATCCAATATTGACGCTGCTTCCGTTGCCTACGCTTCGGCTGCTTACGTAAAAGCAGCACCAAAGACAACGTGACAATTAATGTTGCCTCAACGGAGTCCATCTTGCAACTGTACTTATCCAAGGTATTTTTGTGTCGTAACTGCATCGCGACCGAATCGCGTTTGCATCGCAACCGAATCGCGTTTGCATCGCGACTGAATCGCGTTTTCATCGCAACTGAATTTGGTCCCGTGGGCGAGGGCACACAGCTAGCGACAGCTTCGCGTCTGTATCGATGCCTACGCGCGACAGCATCGCGACTGCATCGCTACAAAAAGTCGCCGTGGGCGAGGGGCCTCAGATTTGTACTTTCTTTTTTTCTGATCACAACGGTTTGGTGAACATTATGATCATGACAATGTACAGGATGGTCAAATTAACACAAGACGATATGAAAATAAAGCAAACATTGGACTAATAAATAAAAATACAAACTGAACGTATGTACAAATATTGCAGGACCAGTGTCATTTTATGTGCTTTTAAAACATTGTCTTTTCACGGCCAATACATGTTCTGTGTTAACCTTAACACCCAATTCCCATTACACTACTCTACATTTTGATCTGAAACTTCATCAAATCAATATTTACAAAAATAAATTCGGGTTATACCATTAATTAATATCCTTCCCTAGTACCGATTAGTCACTTTGGTAAGCAAAGTTTTATATTATATTTTAGTATTTTCCCGGTCCCATTTTACACTCTACAGAGATTTTTTGTCTATAGGGTTAGTTCTAAAGTGTTGTGTACATACCGCGCCGTTATCTGGTGTGGGTGTCGCAACAGCAGCGGGTGCGGGCTCCTCTTTCTTCAGGCTGCCGGGAGAGGGGCTTTCTGTGGTGCCATTACCGGCTTTCTTCTTCACCAATTGTTCGGCAGACTTGATCTCGTCCAAGGTGACTCCCTGGGTGGAGCGCCGCGTCTCACGCACTCGCTTAGCGTGAGCTTTTCTTTGAGTTTCACTCTCCTCATCTCGAACCGGGGGTACAAACGACCTGTTGGAAAAACTGTGTTATCCGAAGTGTGTTAACATCCCCCATACAGACAATTGTCACAAAATAAAGCGAAAACTAAAAACTAATGATTGCAAATGATCTAGACAAAGATTTTGATACACATGCAACACGTCTATTAACAAACAATAAATATCAAACTTGGCATGCTTGATATTACAGGAATAACAGTATCAACAAAACGCAAATAAAATCGTCCGAGCACAAAACAGACGAAGCGCAAATGATAACTAACACACAAATAAAACCCGAGTTTTGCTTGAACACGAGAACTGTATTCATTTAAACAAATCGATTAAGTCATAACTGCCAGTAGCAATAAATGTTTGAAATGATCAGCTCACAAAAACTTTACATTGCTTTCTATAAAGACTATGCCACAGGCGCAAAGAAAAATCTATATTACGCGATGGCTGTAGTCACAATTCTCGTGTTCAAGCATTGCAGTCACAATCACGGTTACTTGAAGAAGTTCTTGAATATGTTCCCGGGCGACAATTTGGTCGGCGTGGTCGAGCTGGGTGTCGAGTTAGTACTATTAGTACTGTTCGACTCTACGCTCTCCGGGGAACTGTTGTAATACAACAACATCTTTTAAATTGTTTTGTGTTACACAAAATTCAGAGTTCTTTATTCTTTATGTGTTTCTGTATGAATAAATTAGACCTAGCATTTTACAGACAATAATATAAGATAGAAAATGCTCTAGGATTTTAGAGACGATAATATAAGATGATAAGAAGATGCAAACGATACTATAAAGTATCGTTTGCATCTATCCGTTGTGCAGTAAATACAGGATTCAAATGTTTTTGCTTTCTGTTTGATATTTTTTCTGAAGTTGCTTCTAGGACTGACACGATCATCCTAACAAATACACACTAATTGACTAACAACTATCTAATTTTGAACATTTATAGAAAAAATACTTGGAATGTGTAACAATTGCAAGAAGACACGTGAAATAGATAATTCTAGGAATGTAGACTGAAACTAATTATGAGGGGACTCATAAGACTCGAACAGCTTCGCGTGGTCTAACCACATTGTATATTTACTCAAAAATGCATGTAATGTGGTCATTATTTTGACAACCTTGTTTGAGCAAAGTCGACCTTGCCGTTCTGCTTCAAGGAGCGGCCGGCAAAGTTTTGCTGGTCGCCTTGGCCCGCTATGACTGCTTCGCTGGTCACGCTATGATTGCCTCGAGCTAGCCTAGCTACGTAAGAGACCTTCCAGCTTGGCCATCATTACAGCCCTTGCTGTCCTCGCTGTAAATTTATCTCAGCTCGTCCATCAAGTGCTGCACGCTGACCGCGCTGTGTCGGCTTGGAGCTGCGCTACGCTGCGCTGTCGGCCATCATCAGCGCGACCAGCAAAATAGTCATTATAGACCGCGGCAGTAATGTACTATAATTTGATGCGTTCATAAAATTTCCTCTAATTTAGAACATTCGAAATTTGAACCAATTCTGCATTAATGAAATTTATCAGCTATTCTTTAGTTAACAGAAAATCCATTGCTCTGCACAGTGTCATCTTAGGTCAGATTGTCTTCACAAAAAGTTTCAGCCCACAGTAGTTAAGTAAATGCGGACAAGTTTGCCATACCTTCTGACTGTCGTGGTCGTCGTGGTGTTGGTGGGGCTGGCGTTCGGCGTTGTGGTGGTGGGTCCGCTCCACGTGTTCACCTCCCTCTCTCGTCTCTCCGTTGGATTTATTCTAAGCATATAAACGCATGCATTGACTATGACATCGAGATGTAAATTGGCTACTGAATAGTAGTATAGTATCTTAAAGCTATATTTTTATTTGTAAAATAGATTTTGTCATACAACATGCATTATAGAAAAATATTTATTTCTGTTCAAATTCCAATAGGGTATAGTAAGGGTCAGGCCAGGGGGGGTATTACAACGTCTTAAAACAAGGCTTGTTCCTGTGAGTGAACGAGATGGCGCTAGACGACCTGTATAGCTCTGTCACTTTCACTCGCCGGAATAAGCCTGGTTTTAATACGTTGTAATACCCCCCCAGATCTGCATTTCGGCATTCAGGGATAATTGAAAAAGGATTCGTTCATAAAGTTTTTTTAGCGTACACCATTTCCCCAAATATTTCATGTAGCTCTCCAGCAAAGACTCCTTTGTGGTAATATGTATGTAATAATCAGGGACCTGAATATGTAAAGATTATTTGGCTAAACTTCAAAGCAGTAAGTAAAAAGAGAAATGATCATAATTTTATTTTTAAATACTTTGCTCCACACTACGAATTTCTCCTGTATCATGGGTGCATTTACAAACATAGACACTCACATACACAAACACCCGGAACAACTACTAGCAGATCATACAAATATTTATTTTGTTCCGTGCGGGGTTCGAACCCGCGACACACTGAGCAGCCGCCGATCGCTCAGCAGCTGCGCCAACCGTGGCGTCTATGTAAAACCTACCACCCGTCGTCTCATGTATACAACGACGATATAATAATATACTCCGCATGCACGATCTAAGGAACAAAAACTATTCTGTCAACTCGCTGAGGTACTACGTAAGCGAGGGGGACGGGGTACTGCGTTGTGATTGGCTAACTCAAGGTCTGTTCTGTCTCAACGTATGTTTACGGCTCACAGGATTGGTCGAAATGAGACGGATATAAGACTTTTTGGCCTAATGTGTTGACAGACATCAGTCGCCTGTTATTAGGAGTCTAGTAATATATCGTCGTTGCATGTATGTATATGTGTTAAAAAATATAGTCATAAAAGTCGTAGTTTGAATTTATGCAAATTAACAACCTATTCCGATAACTGGTAATAACATTCAAATTATCAAGAACTGGACAAGTATTCAGTTGAATAAATTCGTGAGTCTAATGTACACGTATCAAGTACACATAGATATATACAAATACATAACATAAGTAGCAACATATAAACATATAGAACAACAATTATAATAAGCGTACATAGCGATACATAAATAAAAGTTATTTTGATGAATATTAAATATTCATGTTTCCATGAATTCGATCATTGCGGTTCGTTTATAAGTATCAAAAATGTTTTTTGAAGAGACAAACCGTCATGTACTCAATAAAATTTACATTGTTATCGTAGAGACAACTCTGTAATGTCTTATTTGCCTATAACAATAACATTACCCATACCTTTTAAAACGTTACAAAGAAAGCTACTTCGCAGTAACAATAGAATAAACGATATTTAATTTCTACTCATCAAAAGTTAAAATGTAGTAGCAGTTTATGAAGACTATTCAAGTACATAATTCCGTTCAATTTCAAAACCCCTGTGTACCGCAATTCACATTATGATTCTGCTGAAGAGGCTTTAAAATAATTATGTCAATGTCCAGATTTTATTGATATTGACCTAAAGGTCTTAATAAATTACTACTACTAGGAGAAAATTACAAAAAAGAAAAACATGGATTGTGTGTTTTTTTTTTAAACGAACCGCATCGATCGCCATTTTAAAATTAACGAGCACCTTGTTTGTACATCGTCGTTAGTACTCTCTGTCGCATTGTTAGTGTGCTCTTGGGTTTTTTTCCTCTCTGCTGCAGGCTGCGCCGGCGGTATTGATGGACAGGACGACGCCTTTATACGTGCGGTCACGTCTCGGTACCGTTGGTAGAAGCTACAATGCACACAAGCATGCGACATGTTCGTAGCGTATGATATGTTAAATGTTATAGAGTTGAAGATTTTAGGGCACTGGGAATTGCCACTGACTGAGATTTCTTGTGAATGATGTCACAAAAGTGTATGGTGAAATTGGAAAAGATTTTGAACATTAGTCTTAGTTAAAATATCACTTTTTTTTAGAAATTTCCATTAATATCCTCCGAATCCGTGTCTTTTCATCATCATACACTTTTGATGGAAGTTCTCAAATATAATACAAGGAAACTAAAAAAAATATCTTCTTTTAATTAAGAATGAATACTAAATCCTTTTCAGCTGTTATTCAGACGTTAGCACATTGTTAAACTTTTTTTTTTTATCTTGTTTACTCTTTTTTGTTAGTGCTAGCAGAACAAAGAGACGCACTCTGCGTCAAAGTTTTGATATCACCAACTTATTTGGACAACAATTTAGATTTAGCGGGACATCACATAAGCTGTTACTTTATTATGCAGCATAATTAAACATTAACCGCCTTACCACGAAAATATAGACATCTGTTGAACGCTTGTCTAAAAAAAGTGTTACTGCAAAACGGCCCATAAATTAACGTGAAAATTTTGTCGTTTTGACGTTGACAGTTTTTTAGACAAATGTTCAACAGATGTTTAGTTTTTTGTAGAAAGGCGGCAATAGTCCCAGCGTACCTTAAAAAGTAATATAGCTAACCCGTAGAACCTTCCAGATTTGCAGAGATTTAATTAATCGTGACGCCAAGTATCTTTAACGAAGCCCAATAAGCAGTCCAGCACGTCACATAACATTACATTTCGCCAATTTGTATGCCAGCACTAATCATTAAGCCATTGATCATGACTTTATAAAAGCTTTTAACATTTCTAAAAAATTGTGAGCATAATAATAGGTAAGAAATATGTTGCATGGCCAAAAAAAGTTTGCGTTACTAATTCGTCTAACATGTACAAGCACCCAGTGCCACAATAGATGAGGATAAATCCTCAACCATTTAATATTTTAGTTAATCTAATTTTTTTGTGACTTACAATTTTCCAACAAAACTGAAAATTGATTATTTAAACCATGACGGTATTTAATTACCTAATTTAGATCTATTGAACATTTCATCTCGTCAGCTGATAGAACTCCAGTATTGGACATGAGTAAGCCCCTCTTAGAGCCTATGCACATCACGTTTTTTAAACGCGCCGGTGCAGCGCGTTTTAGATACTGCAGCAGTTTGTTGTCATTTGTTCTAGGCTGCGTCTGACTTGCGTGCGTATCGCGTCTGCATCGCGTCAAACGCGCTGCACCGGCGCGTTTAAAAAACGTGTTCTGTATAGGCTCTTAAAGATTTCCATAGCAAGCTGTTTTGAGCTTGAATCCAACGGCACCCCTCGACCTTCACCAGGTCGTCTGCCCATCTAGTTAAAATCGTCCAAAAATATAAAATACGAACAACTGCAAGCTCACAATTATCTAGGAATGTTTACATTTGATTGATATTTTAGTTGTCATGCTATTTTTTAACGACATCCAATTAATTTTGTATATACAGCGGTACTTTAACATAGCACAACAGTTCAGTTTGTAAAGTCGTTCAATAAAAATAAAACCTGGCTGCCTGCCATTTGCGGCATCCTTCATAATATAATTATAGTATTCCATTAAAGATTTTTTAAATATAATTTATTTGATAAATTAGTCTGTCTTTACTAGAGTAATGTTGATTTTTAAATCATTAAGGTTGGGGAACACTTTAGAAAGAGATCATTTATTTAATCAAAACAATTATATTTACGACTTGACATCCGTGACGAAAATGCTTTTGATCATTTGTATAGCATAACCTTACAACACGAGCAGTTGAAATTTGTATGATGAAACTGCCTTTCCTCACAGGTTCATTCATAAAAGTTCTATTACAGCCGTAAGCGTTTATGTTTTCACTGAACATTCCCTCTGAACATTGTGCAATGTTAAAGTAAAAGATAGTGTGTGATGTGTTGCATCGAATCGGTACCTCTTATCGTTTTCAAAGCTGTGTGTCCTCCTCAGTATGGTATCGTTGTCGTTGACTGTGTTGTTAGCAGGCTTGTTGTTGTCCCCTGAAAATAAAAGTAATGTACACTTTAATAAAAAGTTTTGAGCTGATATTTGTCAGTAAATTTATAGTCTACTAGCTGACCCCGCAAACGTTGTTTTGCCATATAAATTAAAAAAAAAAATAGATAGTAGCCGATTCTCAGACCTATTGAATACGCATATAAAAATTTGGTAAAAATCGGTAGAGCCGTTTCGGAGGAGTACGGTAACTAACATTGTGACACGGATATATAAGAGGAAAACCTCTGGCCAATAGCATCTCCTGATCACTCCACCATTTCCATAAAATTTATAAGAGTTTACGAGAAACTTCTTTAGGCCTCGATACGTTCAGAAATGCTTTATAACATAAATACATACTAATATTGGTAATATTCAGTAGGTTTTAGTAAAAAAATCTTTGGTTAACCTAGTAGCTATAGAGGTTCTTCAAAATGTTCCAATTATATTAACAAAGTACATCGTTTAGGTCGATTTTATGTCGATTTCCTTTGAAATCGATTGATGTACCTGCCCTATTAAGTCAAAATTTGTGTGACCAAAAGCAAAATTAGCGGCGGGGAGACTCAGATTAAAATGTTGAAACCATTGTGAGCTGATGACAGTTGTTCAGAGTTGAGAGAATAGCGTGCAATTGGAGAAGCTTTATGTCCAGCCACAGCTACAGCAGTCCCCTGACTACTGTAGGTTGCTGATGATGATGAAGATGATGAGGGCGAGAAAATAATTTACAGTTCAGCATCGTGTCTGCCGCTCATGCCTGTATAACATTCTTCTTTTTAAAGCTCGATACAGATTACTAACTCTTTCTACAGAAGCACTAGTCTATTGAATAACTTACTAGGCGGGTCTGGCTGCCTGTTACGGAACGAAGCAGATCGGCGCCACGAAGGCGAGTCTTCGGGCGTCGCCTCGGTCTCGTTAGCTTCGGGCGACGGCGGGCGACCGCGGGGAGGCTTGCCCTCCGTCTTTAGGATCTCCGGCGCCGGCGGCTTGTCTGTCGTGGTAATGAATGAATGAGTGATTGGTTTGAACAACATTCTTCTTTCAAATACTGGCATATTAAACATCAAATTCATTTTTTTTAATTCACTGCTGAACAATACTTTCTTTTTATAATGGCATTTCGAACCTATAGATTGTATACTAAAATTAATTATCAATTGTTTCTTGTTGTTTAATGTTGTCCAAACCGGCAGTATGAAGTTAAATGCGAGCTCGGCCAGTTTATCAGGCGAGTGGCTGTTAGCACAACAAACAGTCATACTATTTACGGTGATTATTATTTACTTTTAAGTAGCAGAGTCATTTTACATAGGGTCTGGTATATTCAAGTAAAGTGCACCAGCTTCTGGTAATACATGTTACCGTTAAATTGCTTTCTCATAGGGCAGAGCAACTTCATATTTTGTCTAAAATATTATTTAATACTCAGCTCGATGCAGCCCATAAAAATGTTTGCAATAACAGGCTAACGAAGCTGTCCATTCTTTCTTAAAAATGAACCTGCTACAAGTCAGGAAACTAAAACTGTAAGCAAGCTTACCGTTAACATAATAAATGCAGCTATATTTAGGGAACAATTTGCCTGATTCATTCACTTGTTCCAGTAAAACTACTCAGCAGTCATTCAAATACTGTTTTCCACACACTTTTATGCCACTACTTCAGTACATATTTTACTAACAGGCTCTAAACTTCTTATTTTAGAGGGTATCTTAAGAGCCAGTTCACAAAATTCGAACGCTCGAGTTTAGGTAAAAGACGGGAGCAATGTTCATGTGTGCGTAGCTATTCACACATACACAACGCAACCAGTGTAGCGCTAGTGTTGAGACGGACTAAACAATCTTGAGCCGATATAATCGTAATGCACTTTGGTTACATTTCTGAAAAAGTTTTTGGAACGAAGTTCCTTATCGCGCGTTGTGAAAGGGGGCTAGACAGAAAAAAATTCTTACGAAAAGTTGTCACGACACTTTTTGCTATAGTAAGAGACAGACATATGTTTCTCTGTCTGTCTCTTTCTCTTATAGAAAGCAAGCCAGATATTTTTTCATTTCTATTTCGCATTGAACGGTGTGGTGTCGCGACGATTATTTTTGTTGAGTGTATACAGGTTTTTTGTAAATAATAAATAATAAAAAAAAAAAATAATAATGAATCCTTAATGAAAAAATATCGAGGTTTTCGCTATCGGTGTCGTTTTCATGGTTTTCCAGGATGTATAAACCGATGATGCAGTCAAAATGTAAATCCAAGATGGCGGCAGCATAAACTATCGAAGTTTTCGTCATGGGTGTCGTTTTCACGGTTTTCGAGGTTGTTGAAACCGATGGTGCAGTCTAAATGTAAATCCAAGATGGCGGCTGCAAAAAATATCGAGGTTTTCGTCATGGGTGTCGTTTTCATGGTTTTCGAGGAAGTTGAAACCGATGGTGCAGTCAAAATGTAAATCCAAGATGGCGGCTGCAAAAAATATCGAGGTTTTCGTCATGGGTGTCGTTTTCATGGTTTTCGAGGGTGTTGAAACCGAGGGTGCAGTCAAAATGTAAATCCAAGATGGCGGCTGCAAAAAATATCAAGGTTTTCGTGATGGGTGTCGTTTTCATGGTTTTCGAGGAAGTTGAAACCGATGGTGCAGTTAAAATGAAAATCCAAGATGGCGGCTGCATAAATTATCGAGGTTTTCGTCATGGGTGTCGTTTTCATGGTTTTCGAGGGTGTTGAAACCGATGGTGCAGTCAAAATGTAAATCCAAGATGTCGGCTGCATTTTCGTCATGGGTGTCGTTTTCATGGTTTCCGAGGGTGTTGAAACCGATGGTGCAGTCAAAATATGGATAGTATGGAAACAAGGCCTAATTGTAGAAATAAACACCTACGCTCTCAACTGCAGCCTTAGGGTTGTCACGAGCGCGGAGAATGGAACATAATTATGTGGCGCTGATGCTTGATGAACCCGGTGGCTGCGCACCTTACTATGCGTTCCAACTAAGTATAAGATGACCTTGGCACCATATTGTAACTGCAATTGCGTTTAACGAAAAATACTTTGCGCAAATTACTTTTCAATACTTAATATTTATCTTATTCATGTTCTTTTCATGTGATTTTCGTTATTTGACATCTGGGATTTCTATTTTGATAGCAATATCGGTTTCAACACCCTCAAAAACCATGAAAACGACATCCATGATGAAAACCTCGATAATTTTGGCAGCCGCCATCTTGGATTTACATTTTGACTGCACCATCGGTTTCAACACCCTCGAAAAAAAACCATGAAAACGACACCCATGACGAAAACCTCGATAATTTATGCAGCCGCCATCTTGGATTTGCATTTTGACTGCAACATCGGTTTCAACACCCTCGAAAACCATGAAAACGACACCCATGACGAAAACTTCGATAATTTATGCAGCCGCCATCTTGGATATACATTTTGACTGCACCATCGGTTTCAACACCCTCGAAAACCATGAAAACGACACCCATGACGAAAACTTCGATAATTTATGCAGCCGCCATCTTGGATATACATTTTGACTGCACCATCGGTTTCAACACCCTCGAAAACTATGAAAACGACACCCATGACGAAAACCTCGATAATTTATGCAGCCGCCATCTTGGATTTACATTTTGACTGCACCATCGGTTTCAACACCCTCGAAAACTATGAAAACGACACCCATGACGAAAACCTCGATAATTTATGCAGCCGCCATCTTGGATTTGCATTTTGACTGCAACATCGGTTTCAACACCCTCGAAAACCATGAAAACGACACCCATGACGAAAACTTCGATAATTTATGCAGCCGCCATCTTGGATATACATTTTGACTGCACCATCGGTTTCAACACCCTCGAAAACCATGAAAACGACACCCATGACGAAAACTTCGATAATTTATGCAGCCGCCATCTTGGATATACATTTTGACTGCACCATCGGTTTCAACACCCTCGAAAACTATGAAAACGACACCCATGACGAAAACCTCGATAATTTATGCAGCCGCCATCTTGGATTTACATTTTGACTGCACCATCGGTTTCAACACCCTCGAAAACTATGAAAACGACACCCATGACGAAAACCTCGATAATTTATGCAGCCGCCATCTTGGATTTACATTTTGACTGCACCATCGGTTTCAACACCCTCGAAAACTATGAAAACGACACCCATGACGAAAACCTCGATATTTTTTGCAGCCGCCATCTTGGATTTACATTTTGACTGCACCATCGGTTTCAACACCCTCGAAAACTATGAAAACGACACCCATGACGAAAACCTCGATAATTTATGCAGCCGCCATCTTGGATATACATTTTGACTGCACCATCGGTTTCAACACCCTCGAAAACCATGAAAACGACACCCATGACGAAAACTTCGATAATTTATGCAGCCGCCATCTTGGATATACATTTTGACTGCACCATCGGTTTCAACACCCTCGAAAACTATGAAAACGACACCCATGACGAAAACCTCGATAATTTATGCAGCCGCCATCTTGGATTTACATTTTGACTGCACCATCGGTTTCAACACCCTCGAAAACTATGAAAACGACACCCATGACGAAAACCTCGATATTTTTTGCAGCCGCCATCTTGGATTTACATTTTGACTGCACCATCGGTTTCAACACCCTCGAAAACTATGAAAACGACACCCATGACGAAAACCTCGATAATTTATGCAGCCGCCATCTTGGATTTACATTTTGACTGCACCATCGGTTTCAACACCCTCGAAAACTATGAAAACGACACCCATGACGAAAACCTCGATATTTTTTGCAGCCGCCATCTTGGATTTACATTTTGACTGCACCATCGGTTTCAACACCCTCGAAAACTATGAAAACGACACCCATGACGAAAACCTCGATAGTTTATGCAGCCGCCATCTTGGATTTATATTTTGACTGCACCATCGGTTTCAACACCCTAAATATATCCCAGGCCCCTCTCTCAGCCCCGTAGGGTTATTTTCTTTTTTTTTTAAAGAAAATTAAAAACGTGGGTTTTTCATATTTCTGACTGCAAACCCTTTCATTTGATACCCATATCATGGGGGTGCATTTCAAACAGCTAATCCGCCATCTTGGATGTCCGCCATGTTGGATTTAAGACACGTGACTATTTTTTTCGTATTCCTGACAGCAAACCCTTTCATTTAAGACCCATATCATGGGAGTACCTTTCAAATAGCCAATCCGCCATCTTGGATGTCCGCCATGTTGGATTTAAGACACGTGACTATTTTTTTCATATAACTGACAGCAAACCCTTTCATTTGATACCCATATCATGGGGATGCATTTCAAATAGGCAATCCGCCATCTTGGATGTCCGCCATGTTGGATTTAAGACACGTGACTATTTTTTTCATATTCCTGACAGCAAACCCTTTCATTTGATACCCATATCATGGGGGTGGATTTCAAACAGCCCGACCGCGATCTTGGGAAGGCCGCCATATTGGATTTCTCACCACTCTTGCGCCCCATTGCAAAAACTAATGATACGAAAACGGATGGCTAATTAATGCACAAATTCTACAAACTACTATTATAATTATAATAATATTTAAGTTTGATAAAGTAACGAAAATCTTACCTTATGAAAAAAAATATGGAGAGAATCAAAATGTGGCAGTCGCAGTATAATATTCCGTTCACGATACGTACGCTCTATAATCAGGACGAGGAAAAAAGTGATACAGGTCCTACGTCGACGGGCGCTGGAGCCGTACTGATTGCAGCCCGGTTATGTTTCGTAATTTATACTAGTTTAGAGTGATTTTAAAAACGATAGTATGTTTAATTACATGAAGGGATTTTAATGAAATTTAGAAATTAGTTTAGTCTGTAAACATAGTTTATATTTACATAGTTTTTTTTAATGTAATTACGCTTTGTTCGAACCAAAAATGGCGATAAAACAGCGATATAAAACGTAAAAATTGACCTCAGAATTTATTTTTTTACTAATTTGTGTTATTAAAAATATAAATTCTACTACGTAGTTTTACGACAAAAACGTATGTCTGATGATTTGTGTATTTTTTTTGGTTAAAATTACGAATGTTAATGGTAGATGTAGGAGTCGCAAATCGACTCTGCGTTGATTTTTCAGTAAACTACTTGTCGGAGATTATTTACCACAAAGTTAATAAAAGAGTTTTTTGAAATATGTTACGTACAATTACAACACGAAAGACTGGTCTTTCTTTTGCAGGTATTCAAAAATGTTGGAGTATTACTAAATATGGTAAATTAGACGATCATAATTTTAGTTCTACGCGCAAATGGGTAAAAGGCCTCTTAAGAATATCTACAGATCACAAAAACCATGTAGGGTCCTACTGATGTCTCAACCACTATCCCATAATTATAAGAGACAGAAAGCTAAACACGGGCCTGGTCATTCTAAAACGTTTCTACAGTACAACAAAAAAAATAGCAATTTCATTCAAATAATCACATTTGCATTCCATGCTTATACTTTCAGACCCCAGTCTTAATCCAAGCCACCTTACCGTTATCGTCGTCACACAACAGCCAGACAAAGTTTGAACTTACTAATGCTATGGCACGACAACTACTAACAAGTAATATTGTACATACTCTATTTGCCAGATAAGTCGCAAAACCTGGTGATGGTAAGTGATAAAGATGAGGTAAATGAGCAAATGGCGTCCAAGGAGTGAGGAAAGAACTGCTAGACGTGGACATGACTGGTGACTTAGTGATAGGCGTCCAAAGACTTGTTGAAAATGCCGGCGGCCAGAGATATACAGATGATACTGCGTTTCAGTAGAACGCGGATGTTCCCACATGCTAAGAGAGGGCTATACCCAACAGTGGGTGAAGTCGAGTTTAAGCAATTGCTTGCAAGCATGTCCTTCGGCGAATCGATTCTGTGGCCATATTTACAGCTCTAGTGGCGGTTTTGAACAGCAGAAATGGATAGACTTCAATGTTAAAGCGAAACCGGTAAGAAATTTCTGGTCTAAACTGACTAGAATTCTGCCACATTGAAACTAGCCAATAACGGCCTGCTCACGACTTTGTTCTCAGCGGTGAGCGGTGCAACGGGCGGCGCAAATAAGACATTTTTATTTTGTAAGTAGGTGAATTGACCACAGGTGGCGCCTAGTGGCATTTTTCAAACATTTCTGATACATTTGATCTTATGCTTATATCTGCTCGCTGCCCCGCGCTAAGGCTCTGCTCACAGCAGCAAAGTCGTGAAAGGGCTGTAATAATCACGTAGAAAGTATAACAAAACAAAAGAAGGCACCTTCAAACTTACCGTTGACGACTTTCTCTGGCTGCGGAGCGATCTCGATGTCAACCCGCTTCGCGTCGTGTTGGGGCGGGCTGCGCTTGCGTTTATTGTTGTTGTTGTTCATACGACGCTGTGCGTGCATCGCGTCGTGTAGGAATTGCATCATACCTGGGTCAACCAGCTCAAGACAGGTTTGGCCCTAGAAAATAAATTTATTTGTAAATTAATTTAGTGGTAAGTATTTTCGGGCATGCGGGCCGCGAGTAAAGGGCAACTCGCTGTTCGACCATGGACCATGCCCGGGTCGACGGCGCGTTGTGTCCCACGCGCGCCTCAAAGAGCGTCAGCATAATGACGGGGCTCCCCTCTAGAGGGCCAAAGCCTGCCGGGGTCGCGGGACTTAACTCATTACCGTGACCCCGGAACATGGGCTATTGAAGGACACCGTGGATTTTAGTCAGTACGAGTGTGACAGTCCCTCCCGCCCTGCCCGGGGTGGGAGGACTCATTTGATGATTTTAAAACGCTAAAAAAAATAAAAAAGTGGTGAGTATTTTATATTGTGAACCTTGTTTATATCAAGCGTCTGCTGAAGTGCTGCATATTTTTAAATAAGCTCCGAAGACTTTATCAGTGAACAAACTTGTACCAGCTTGTTATAGTATTTTTATTGTTTTAGGAATTCAGAGGGTGGGGCAATATTTCTTTGTTTCTGAGATGTTTTGTAACAGCGACGATCATGAGTCTTAGCGGTAAGTATGCAGCACTATTGTGCTAGGAGCGTCAGTATGACATACATTATTTGAGCTGAGAGATATGCCACCAGCGTCGAGCAGTGAACCTAGCTCCTTGACGAAACTTTCTGTATTTTATTATTTACTCACTGAGTAGTTCTTGGCGAGTGCGTCGGCTCCATACTTGAGCAACAAGGCGGTAGCTTCCTTCTGTCCCCAGAGTGCAGCCGCGTGCAACGGAGTCCAACCTTCGTTGTCCACGCAGTCTGGATCCACGCCACACTCCTCAAGCAGGGTCTTAGCAACCTGCAGGCAAAAACGGGTAAGATTAATGACATGGTGCAAGCATGTAGAAGAAGCATGATAATCAACCCATTATGTTCTCAACTTATATACCAATAAATTTGGAATTGTTGGTTAACCCGCACATCAGATTTATTCAATCTAAATCAAACTTAAGTTGGAATACAGGTATTCAAAAATTAGTTTTCTAATTTCAAGAACAATTCGTTTGTAGCGTGGAACAAAGTATATGAATTGGGTACAATACTCACCTCAATGTAGCCCTTAGCTGCCGCGACGTGGAGAGGGGTGCCTCCATTCATATCCCTCACTTCCACGTAACCGTTAGCTGCCCAATTGCGAGCATCGCTCAGCAGAGAGTCCATTTCAGCGTTACGATATTTGTCACAGTCCACGCCTGGGAAAAAAAGAATAATAATAATATTCCACAACTATCACACAACGCCATCTAGTCCCAAGCTAAGCAGAGCTTGTGTTATGGGTACTAGACAACTGATAAACATACTTATATATTTCTAAATACATACATATTATAGATAAATTACACCCAGACACAGAACAAATGATCGTGCTCTTCACACAAACATTTGTCCCAGGTGGGAACTAACAAAAACTAAAATTAAGTACTAACCTTTTTCATCAATGATTTTCTGCAGCATGTCGGCCATGGCATCGCTCTCCGCAATGTCCACGGGCAACTCTCCATCATAGTTGACAGCAGCGACGTCTGCGCCGTTCTCCAAGAGGTATCTGGAAAAAAAACGTGTACGTTTATAAGAAATGTGATCTATACTGTTACTTTGAAGGATAGTTCAAGAATTAAATCCGTAAATGAATTGTTATTATCATAGTTCTTTAGTTGGTAGATAGATAGAATATACTTTAGTGTACACCAAAATTGTTACACAACTATTATAAACATTACTAATTCTATGGTTACAATGGCGGTCTTATCTCTAATAACGATATCTTCCAGACAACCTTTGGATGGACTGTATAAACTTAAATTAAAAAGGTGGAGGTAGCCACTGGCGCACTTTATTTCTAAATAATTTATTTAGAAACATATAAGGATGTCAAATAAATAACAATACTTTTGTAAGTAGGTGAGTAGTCTGGTGTATGTCAAAAAATCGATGGCCGTGAAGAAAAACCTACCTACTTCAAAGCCTAACTTCTGTCTTTTACAGTTGACTTCAGATTGGCAAGAGTAGAATGAAAGCAGGTTTTGAAGCGGACATTGTAGGTCCGATGTACTGCAATGTTTTGGGACAGGCTCTGTTGATTCATTGAAGGTAGACCTGTCTGTTTACCAAGAAGCAACTGAATATGTACGAATGAAGACCAAGCAATTCCATCCAAGTCTAAACATTATAGCAATACTCGTAAATACCCAGTAGTAGGAGCCAAGAATCTATCATTCAAGTGCGTTACGAAAATATTCGAGTGGCCTAAGGTAAGGCGTATAAATAAATACTACGCACATAAAATCGTAGGAGGTTACTATATTTAAGCATAGTATGTATAGTTGCAATCTTTTCTCTAGTCAAACACTATGCTTACTTGTCATACCTTTTACTACGAACTTAGAACATCTTTGTGGACCTTTGAATTAGACAAGAAATATCACTTTACAAGACTACTTGATAGCACGTGAGTGTACATCAATCAACCAGACGCAGAGTTAAAAATACAATTACATAACAATATACGCAACTGAGATTTTCCCGTTACGTATGTTATATTGACGTCAATCTTACTCGTACTACTGTCAGGCATTTTCCTGTTTCTAATGAACGTTGATACGGCACGGTAAAATTTTCGGTTGCCGATGGTAGAAAACAGTTTTCTTACAACATTTGTTTTCAGCCAACATTTTAGAAAAAAAAAGCATTAGAACAAAGTTATATTTAAAGAAAAATTTAGTTGCAAAATCATCTTTACGATGCGCGTCGCATGCGTTATTGCATTTAAAAATAAGAAACTCGTAAACCTTTAAAAATGTATTGTTTGTCAATACAGCAACAGTAATGAAGTAAGTATACCTAGATTATAAGGAATACTAACAGGAAAATCTGAACAGTTTCTTGGAATAAGGTGTAATACTCTCAAAATGAGTGTTCTGTATTATTCCATCCGAACAAATATCGCAAATGATGGAGAATTTTCAGTTTGGATGCTTATATTCGTGATACTGATGTTATTTTTTGTATTCCCGATATCTTGGTGAATAATAAGAAAAACTATATAGCTATTCACCGAGGGCAACAAATAGAGGCGGGCGAATAAATATATTGAAATGTATCCACATTTCGCATATCAATTAAGTCAAATAGAAAATAACTAATAGATAAGCGTTTGAAATATACTTATCAAATAACGTTGGAAGCAATTCTTTATTGCACTTAGGTATTTTAGTGACAGACAGTTAGCACGTCATAAAACAAGATACAATTCTTCCGATTGAACGTTATAATAAGGGTTAAATGACATCAGTTGTCAATTAACCCTTAAAGTGCATTTTATTTATTTTTATTCCATACCTACATACACGTTGAAACGGAGCGAAAGATCATACATCATATTATGAGAGTACTATTAAATGGAAAACTGAATCATTACTTAATTTACAATTTATTGAATATTATGCTTCGCGGCTTCATTCTTTGCGATTTACCTTTAACATGGTGTAGTAGCGCCATCTACCGTAAGCCCTGCACGATTTGTTCAAAGATATCTTTTTTTTTTTTTTTTTTTTTTGACATTTCGCCCCACCACTGCGCATTGCTGTCATAGCGGACCGTTCCGACATTAATCCTCATTTCTGTGTTATCGTGCCGCAGCCTTCGCACGTATTCAGCTGCCACTGTGCTATTTTTAAGATACTTTGTGTAGTGAAAGAATTGTGATAATATGGCAAACAAAAGGAAACATCAAGAAGAAGAATCTAGGATCCAAAAGAAAATCAAAAAATTGGAACGGAAATTACAGCGGCGTAGACGTATTATTTCTTCTGAAGATAGCAGTAAGTAAAAATAATGTTTTATTTTTTAATAGTCATTGTCTTACTAATAGTGCTACTGACTTTAATCGTCTTTGGAGAATATCCAGATTATTACATATTTGCAAAAATAACTATCGTCGTTGGCGATAAAAAATAATAAATTTCTAAGTACCCTCACTGACGGTTAATTTTATTTTCTGAAGTATACCGTCGTTGGCGGTTATTTTTGAATCAATTAGTTCCAGTGGGGCTTATTGCTTAAATCAATTTTATTATGCATCATCGTTGCTGGTTAATTTTGAATCAATTACTGCCGTTGGCAGTTAATACTAAAATCAATTATGTACCGTCGTTGGCGGTTACATTAAAAAAAAAAAAAAAAAAAAAGGTGTACCCTAATAACCGTCGTTGGCGGTTTATATTTTAATCCATTACTGTCGTTGGCAGTTAATGTTTAAATGAATTACCGTCGTTGGCGGCTGTTCAATAACTGGCATTTTTTATATTGTCACAGATTCCGAAATCGTAGAGCAAGTTTTGCCCTCGATGTCACCAAGATCGTCACCAACCAATCTTGGAGCTTCGCCATTCCACCACAGGGATGAAACCTTAGGTTTGCCTGACTTGGTATCCCCTATTCCACAAACATCAGTTCTGGAATCTGATAGTTTGGAGCATGCTAATGTGGACGCTGAGGTGCTTCCGGAGCCGGGACCCTCTTCTGCTCCCGATCTATGTACCGCAAACGTTCCAGAGGAGGATGCGCAGCTAGATGAAGATATACTTCAGATCCTAGGAGAACCACCACAGTCAGACATTGCGCTCGGTAAAAATATTCACAAAGATATCGCAACCCGTTGGCAAGATATCTTGATTAAAGGTTTACCAAGAGAACAAAAAGAACCACTTCTCAAAAAATATCTTATACCCGCAAACTGTCACTTTCTTGTGGCCCCGTTACTAAATCCTGAAGCCAAAGCGGCTACCCCAGACATTCTAGCCAGAAGAGACACCACTTTGCTACAAAAGCAAAATCAAATTGGCGTCGCATTAGCCGCGTTATCTCAGGTCACAGAAATGATTTTACGAAATGAGACCTCTAAGCAAGCACTTCTGCTGCCCCTTAGTGATGCTTGTCGAATTCTATGCGACAGCCACTGTATTGAAGGTAGAACCAGACGAAGTATAATTATGAGTTCAATTAATACTAATTTACGCGACGCTCTTGCTAATACGAATCGTGACAAGTATTTATTTGGAGAAGATTTAACGGAGAAACTCAGAGCTGCTAAGTTTGTCCAAAAAACAGGAGAATCTCTGCAAAAGACGAACCCTATAGCGTCTACTAGCAAAAGTAGTGCAAACTTCAGGGGTACGCCAAGGAACCGGAATTTAAACTTCAGGGGTCCAATGCAAAGGAAACCACCGAACAAAACGAGCGAATCATCGAGAGGACGACAGCCGGCACGTCAGACGCGCGGCTTCAACCATTCGCGTCAGCCACCCCCTCTGCCGAAGACGTCTTCACCGACCAGGAGGAATTATCGCAGATAAATACTCAGGTAATGCAATACGCTGGACGTTTGCAATATTTCTATTTACAATGGTCTCAAATTACAGATGACCCAACCTTAAGGTCATGGATAAAGGGATATAAAATCCCATTCACATCCACTCCAATCCAATTTGACAGTCCATGCTCTATGCCTAAATCAGAACAAGAGCATTATGAATATATTAAAACAATTAAAAATTTAATTGATATCAATGCAATTTCACAATGTTACCATGAGGAAGGCGAATTCATATCAAGTGTCTTTCTTGTACCTAAGCCAAATGGTGATAAACGCTTTATCCTAAACTTAAAACTCTTAAATAAATTTATAAAGACTAATCATTTTAAAATGGAGGATTACAGGACAGCCATAAAATTAATAACTAAAAAGTGTTACATGGCTTCTGTTGACCTAAAGGATGCATACTTTTTTATAAATGTTGATAAATGTCACAGAAAATACTTACGATTTAATTATAATGGAACTCTTTTCGAATTTAACTGTTTGCCTTTTGGATTATGCACCGCTCCGTATGTTTTCACAAAAATTCTAAAGCCTGTAATGGAACATTTAAGGTCTAGAAATATGATTTCAGTTATTTATTTAGACGATATTTTTTGTATTGGGAAAGAATTCGACGACTGTTATGTTAATGTAAAACACACCTGTGATTTTTTAGAAAAATTAGGATTTATTATAAACAAGGATAAAAGTTGTTTAATACCAAGTACCAAGTGCAAGTTCCTAGGTTTTGTTTTTGACTCTCAAAAAATGATTATGGAATTGCCCTGGGATAAAAAAGATAAAATAAAACATAATGTTCAACTTTGTTTAAACATTCGTAAATGTAAATTACGTGATTTTGCTAGAACAATTGGACTTTTGGTATCTGCCTGTCCTGCGATACAATATTCTTGGATGCGTACAAAATTATTTGAGCAATGCAAGTATAATGCTTTATTAAATAATGGTAGTTACAATCAAACAATCTTATTACCTAACTTTATTAGGGAAGATTTTAGGTGGTGGTTAAACAATGTGGATTTTGGCTATTCTAATATTAAAACCAATAAATATATAAAAGAAATTTTCAGCGATGCTTCATCCACCGGGTGGGGAGCATATTGTGATGGTAATGAATCGTATGGTTACTGGAAAGAAAATGAAATGAAATTACACATTAACCAGTTAGAGCTAAAAGCCGCCTTTTTCGGATTAAAGGTCTTTGCTAGTGATCGTTTTGACTGCGAGTTGTTATTAAGAATTGACAATGTTACAGCCATTTCATGTATTAATAGGATGGGCAGCGTACAATATCCACATCTCAACGACGAAACTCGTCACATTTGGAAATGGTGTGAAAGGCGACGTGTCGTGGTTTTCGCATCATACATTAACACTAAAGATAATCAAAAAGCCGATATGTTGTCTCGAAAGAAGTTTCAGGATACTGAATGGGAATTAGGAAATTACGCATATGAGGAAATAAAACACAAATTAGGATCACCAAATATAGATTTATTTGCCAGCCGTTGTAACTCTAAATGTAATACATCTGTTACCTGGAAAAACGATCCTGATGCGTGGGCTATTGATGCGTTCACCATTTCATGGAAACATTTAAACTTTTACGCCTTTCCACCATTTTCAATGATACTAAAAACGATCCAAAAAATCATATCAGATAAAGCGGAGGGTGTAGTTGTTATCCCATACTGGCCAACTCAAGCTTGGTTTCCTTTATTTAATCAAATATGTCAATCTGAAATTATTTACTTTCCACCTGATCGTAATTTGCTAAAATCTCCTTACAGATCAACTCACAGTCTGCATCGAACATTAACATTGGCTGCCGCGAGATTATCCGGCAGACTCTATTAAATAAATTTCTGTCACCAAGGTCAGTCGAAATAATGTTAGCATCTTTGTCAAGTAACACTTATAAACAATATGACGGTTGCATAAAAGCTTGGATTATTTATTGTCAAAAACATAATTATGATCACATGTCTGCTTCAATACCCATAGTTATTCATTTTTTAACAGAAGTATTTGACAAAGGCGCAAAATATGGGACAATCAATTCTTACAAATCCGCTTTGTCTTTGTTACTAGGTCATAATTTTGATGATGAAAGACTTAGACGTTTCATGAGGGGTGTTTTCAAATTAAGGCCAACAAACCCAAAATACAATATTACTTGGGATCCTGAAATTGTCTTAAATTTCTTATCACAAAAATGGCCTAATGAAAACCTTGATTTGAAAGCTCTCTCCAAAAAGACTGTTACACTAATTGCCCTTGTGACCGCACATCGTGTACAAACTCTATCGCTTGTTAAAATTAACAATATAATTACAAATCCTTCAGAAATTATTATTAAAATTCCCGACATAATAAAGACAACCAAATTAAATTCATTTCAACCAATCTTAAGACTTCCATTTTATAATACACGTCCGGAAATCTGCCCAGCCAGATGTTTACAAGCATATTTAAATAAAACTAAGGCATTACGAAAGAATAACAGTGATAGTTTATTTCTAAGTTTCAAAAAACCACATTCAAATATTACTTCTCAAACTATCAGTCACTGGATTAAGGATACGCTACAAGAAAGTGGTGTAGACACCTCAATATTTAGCGCGCACAGTACACGACATGCAGCCACATCAAAGGCAAATAAATTAGGAGTGAGCATAGATGTGATTAAAAAGACTGCTGGATGGACTGATTCGTCATCAGTTTTTGCTCGCTTCTACAATAAAGAAATTGTAAATCATAATCAGTTCGCTGAATTATTGCTTGATTCTTCTCAAATATAGTTTATATACAAGTTGATGTACACTTTGGTTAATAAATAAAACAAGAATTGATTAAAACTATTGTATGTACTTTCTTTATATTGTATTTTAGTACAAATAGGTACTTACTTACCTAGATCTTGGTATACCCAGGGTAAAGTAAAAGCAATGTTCAAACCTACCTACTTACAAGATTTAAACATTGTTTTTTGCATTTATTTTAGATCGTAGCTATAAACATCCTACACCATGTTAAAGGTAAATCGCAAAGAATGAAGCCGCGAAGCATAATTGAAGATCAAACGAACTTACCAAGTGAAGTTCGATCCCAATTATGCGAGCGGCTTCATTCGACGCGATTTACCTACTCCCACCCTACTTTAATTCTAAGATAATTATTATCAATAAGATAATAAAACCCATCCCGTTATTACTGTTACGATACTAAAATAAATATTAGCCTTTAAACAAAATGAGGATTAATGTCGGAACGGTCCGCTATGACAGCAATGCGCAGTGGTGGGGCGAAATGTCAAAAAAAAAAAAAAAAAAAAAAAAAAGATATCTTTGAACAAATCGTGCAGGGCTTACGGTAGATGGCGCTACTACACCATGTTAAAGGTAAATCGCGTCGAATGAAGCCGCTCGCATAATTGGGATCGAACTTCACTTGGTAAGTTCGTTTGATCTTCAAAAATATAATTATCATCCTGCAGCTTGAATTTGCCGGTATTGTCCAATCACACCGCGCTGACATACGTCATCCTGACTTCTCTCTGCCCGCTCCTCTAGGGATGTACCACGCTGCGTAGGGTTGGGATTCCAGTTACGGATTTCCGTTTATTAGTACGAATTCGATTTAGATATCGATCACTCTTATTTATTGTATCCCAGTCACCCTGCAAAGATCTGCGTACGACCCAAGGGCTTCCTGCTTCCAACGCTAGCGTTCTACACGTAACTATAAGTACGTCTACTTAAACGAATATTATGTACCGTTAAATCAGAGCCAGTCACTACAGTTTTCTTATTCTGTGGACTATTTGTCGATAACTCTGGAAGTCTGCTTTTCAGCCTGATGGTACTATTAACAACAGTCAAAGGAAACTTCCTCATTTAAAGCATAAATGACAGTTTAATGGTACTACTCATGATGTAGATCCAATAAACCATACTAGGTGAATAACTAGAAAACAATAAACTTCAATTATGTTATCATTCTTAGTTACATACAATGAATAGTGTCGTTCACAGAAAACCCGGTGCCTATTGGGTCAGTGTGACTCAACCTTTTGTTTACAGTCGCCTATCGTATGTCGCACGCTGCGTCAATGTTGTGTTATTCATCATATTATTATTACAGCACAAATAAGTTATTGATTGGTACGAAATTATAGTTCGGGAGAGTACCGGAACTAGTCTGTCGGAGGGTCTATATCTAGCTCCCTCCACCCAGTTTATTTTAGATCGGTCACCCCGTGTACCTTTTATGTTACGTTTATTACCAAGACCAAAATAATTAGTTGATCAAACTAGCCCATTGTTATCAATAGACTAGCCTTTTCGTACTATGTTAATGTGGGCTACCAGTGTTATTGCTAAATTCAAGTATTTTAAATGGAGCGACTGCCTATCAAATCCCCATAAACTAGGTAATAATATATGATATCCTGAAATTATTTTATCAAAATCGCTTGCAAGTTACTTCAGGGACATCATGATCTCTCTCAAAATCGTCGCAAAGAAGTTTTCGCCTACTTTTAAGCGCAGCCTTAAAGGTAAATTCCACCAGAACAAAATAGTTCCGGAACTTTATCATAGTATGTGTACAGATCATAATAGAACGAGTTGTTTACCTAGCTATGCTGAGAAAGCCGCACGACGCAGTGGCATGAAGCGGAGTCCAACCCTCGTTGTCTCCGCGATTGACGTCAGCGCCATGCGTCACGAGGAACTCCACCATGTCCAAGTTGTCGTCTATGCATGCCTGAAAAAAACATGTTGAGGTTTTGTGTAACGATGTTTTTTAAATCCAATTAAAGAGTCTTCATCAAATCAAGTCTATAATGTCTAAGGTAATTAAAGTCTTGGAAGAGATATTATTAGTAACTTACTTAATTATCTGAATACAAGAAAAACATGAGTCACAAATTATTTATGTGTAAAGATTGTTTATCGATCACATCAGGCAGAGTGCAATATAAGAAACTTGGGAAGTCTTACATGAGGAGACAGAAATAAAATATGGTGAATAATAATTAATAAAAAATAAAGTTAAGGTGCAAACTCAATAATAATTTTATATATCGTCATGTGAGGCGTAGGTCAAACATGGGTGCAGAGTTCCGTACTCAAGGCCATATCGTCAAGGACCATGACTTCTCTTAGTTACCTTTACAACTTTTACGGGATAGTTAGCACCCTTTGAATTTGTAATGAAAACAGTGATGGGGAATAAAATTAATTTACATAAATCTTTAATTTAATTGTTAAAACAATCAAGCATCATAAAATTAAAACAATTTCAGCAGTTTTGAGAAACGCATAGGCAAATAGAAATTCGCAAGAAAAAGCTTCGCAAGTTTACGTATAATAAGAATCACTATCATTGACCTGGAAGTCATTAGTTTATTGAATAAACAATGATACGCAGAGCACAATACAGTTGGAGCCATTTCAATGCATTTTCATGAATTTTAAACAGGTAACAGTTGCATGAATGCATACATTTGTGGTAATTGAAATCATATCCTATACGGAACGAGTTCAGATTTCACAAATACTGAATTATTTAGGAGGTGATTTATTACGGTATTGTGTGTCGACCTCAAGACATTCAATAAACATGATGAGTCAGGGGATTCACCATCCACAAGCAAAAGCATGCATGAAGCTGCGGTCACAATATCGTTCAGTAAGGGATAGCTGCTCCCAATATTTCCATGGGTAAACCCAATTACCGTTGTAAAATAACACTGTTGATGACAGGTCATTCATAAAAATCCTACTAACTATGGATTTCCTAAGAGGTCTTCAGCATACAAATCGATAACTCAATAATTCACTTGATTTAACGGCAGCACAAGTTATTTCTGTAGAAATTCTATTCGTATTGCCTAAAATCGTATCACTAACGTACATAGATTAAAGTTCGCATTCAAGCATAAAACGCATTAGGTAATCTTTCGCTAGTGAATATTCAAAAAATACAGGTAAATCGCAGAGCTGCAAATGCAAGTGATGCTAAAACATTCAAGAAGATCGCAATTATGGTTCCAAAGTGTTCTAACTCACGAGACATCCCAAATCCTAACTTCTGATAGTGGAACATCAGAGATCAGCAAACCCACAATTGGTTGCTAATAGGACTGATGCCCTTTCTACGAATACACGCCATTTTTTTGTCAAACACAATTTAGAAGCAGTACAACAGCAGTAACGAGCTGAAACAAGGAATGTTTTTCTTTGCGTCAAGCAGCGTAGGAGTTTAATAGCATGACTCGGAACAATAACACGTTATGTTAGCAGTAAGTGAAGCTGTATGTGCATCAGTTCGGAACCAGTGCAGGGTCAGTGCCGCGGTCACTGGCGCATGCAGTGCCGGACCGACGAGCTTGCTGCAAACGAGGATGCCTTTTGTGAAGAAAATATATAGCTTTGGGATTGGTGAGAAGGAGAGAAAAGATTAACTAGTTACAAAAACGGTTGGTAAAATGTCGCTAGCAACGATAAGCTGGGAATCTGGGATAGAGCGATCAAAGAAAGGTCATGGACATTGCAATTCCATCTATCATCAATCAGACATAACGTATTATCTTAAAAAATATTGTTCTGAAGAATAGTTATCGCACAGCCCAAAAACTCTTTATACAAAGAACAAGAGTTTTACTTTTTGACATTTATACCTCATAAAACATGACGGCTCTTGGCAAGCTTTAGGAAGTTATAAGCACAAGGGAGCTGGCAATATTACTGCCAGATACCCAGATACCAAGAATTTGTGCCATTACGTTCAGTTTAATAATAAAAATAAGCCCAATTTATATGTCGGAAACTACTTAGCATAGTCAATAAATTTCCTGTTCCCGATTCTTCGACAGACAATGAGAGGATCCAATTCGTCACAATCTGAATCGCTTGGAAGTGTACCTATCTACTACAATGTGGCCAATAAAAACTGTTATTGTGAATAAATTATGTTACTTGACCACCAATGAACAAGACAACAAGCAATTTCCAACAATTGACCTTACAATTAAAGTTGATAAGAAGCGGAAACAAACCACGCTTCTTTTTTTCTTTGATCAATGTCCATGATGCTGGACTGTATTTGCAAATTACAAATCGATGAGAAACAGGCATCGGTAATTGAATTACCGAAAAAGATCACTTTCGCTGTAGCATAGCATAAAATTGCGTTGGTTAGAGCGAGCTGTTAAAACGTTTGCAGTGCGGAGTAAACAGATGTTTGGAAAATGTTTGACATTGGGCTCAACCGCGACAATGGCTTGCAAAACAGCTTTAATGGGTGTGGTGTGACCTATTGGATGTTAAAGCACACTTCGATACATTTGTCGCTATTGGGATGTAAGTAGCTCTGTTGGTACAAGGATGAGACAGAGTTGATAATGGATATCGATGTGGGTATCTCATTATTATGTGAGCACTCCGGATGTGACCGATATTGGAGTTGTGGACGTACCGCACAGTGCAATTAGCTTTTCATTATGTAATTGTTTTAATGAGCACTTTTGTATCTGTCGCACAATAGAAATACTGATATGATACAAACAATGAGGAACTATTTCTATAGAACACTAGGTTTTGAAATGGAAATGGTATGTTCAAACAGTTTTGAGTACAACAGATTTTATTTATTTCACGTATGTCCGTGGTCTTGAATAAAAAAGGTTAATGTTTAATTATACTAGCTATCATCATCATCGGGAAAAACGATCTGAGATAAAAGCTTAACCAAAGGATAACAAGTTTAATTACTTGACAAAACACTAAGTTTTTCAGTGCTGTTCTCTCCCCTGTGATACAAATATGCAAAATTTTATACAAAGTGTTCGGAAAACATATATTTAGCGTCAAACACCACAAGTTATGAAAGCTTTTCAACTGATATTTTAATGTTTGGATGAATATATTTATGTAACTAAATCACCTCAGAATAGCAGAACGGACCTGGAAGTTTAGTACAAACATAAGTTATAGTCTGGAATAACACAGGAATATAAGGATGCTTTTCATCCCGGTCTTATATTCCCGTGGGATAATTTTTGACAGACAGAGCGAAGAGTAATTGCCAAACTGAACTACGTAAACATAGTTCCCGTCATACAAAGTATATAGGACGACAGTTAAACTGGATTACATTAAATAAACTGAAGTGTAATAGGTGTTCACTATTATTGATGTGCCTGCATGTTAAAAAAAACTACTGATAGGTATTTGAGGTCATAGACTTCTATACGAGAAAGCAGGTTCTAAGGTTATTATGCTACCAACTCCTGCTACAATATTTGTTAAAATAAAATTTAGTAAAAACGATCTCTCGAACGGTATATGATTAAAATGCTAATTGGTTGTTTTTTTTTAATCTAGAACCAGAAATGTTACAATTAATTTATTATATTCAACATCAAAAATATTAAAATCTTTGCGTGATTTCGCCGCAAATGATACAGAAATACATGTGCCGGCCGTAAAAGTATTCATACGAGCTGGTTACGCGCTTATTACCATTTTTTTTAATACGATTTCCCCTTTCAAGCATTTATCCTGTTTCGTTAGTGCGCCCGCGACTTCGTCTGCGCGTGTAACTGTTACGGCTAATACCCGAAGTGCGGTTACACCTAGGTTTAACCGGCTAAACCTAGGTGTAACCGACCACATGCGGTTAAATCTAGGTGTATCCTTCCTTCACAGGAGCAAGTCGACGGAGCCCCGCGAAGCGGGGCTCCGTCGACTACTTCTGCGTGATTTAAAAAAAAATAACCAACAAGAGGATGGACCTCTTCTAACCTAAAATGTCCGAGTCGGGGTGCCAGCAAGTCCCGAGGTTAGACCTAGTTCTAACCAGCTAAACCTAGTTCTAACCGAAGATAACTAGGATACACCTAGGTTTAACCGCATGTGGTCGGTTACACCTAGGTTTAGCCGGTTAAACCTAGGTGTAACCGCACTTCGGGTATTAGCCGTAACATATCTAACTTCAAACTCAGTGAATTTATATGCCCGGTCACCCTCGTTATAGGATACTTTTGGAAAATCTAAAAATGGTCCAGTCCTGATTTTCCTATGTTCACCCCGTTAGGGGTTGATTTTTTAAATATACAACATTATTTTTAGTATATGCGAAACCTGAATATAGTTTGTTCAGAATCAGTAACTGATTCGATTCCAATAATTTTTACACCATGTTATTTTTTTCGTTCAAAAATATTTTAATTAAATTTTATTACCAGTTAATTACAATACAATCACCGTACGGTTAGGTACCTATTGCCAAACTATTATCATGAATGTATAACACAGGACATGCGGTTTTCACAGGTGTACCGCGAAATGAGCATGTTATTGAATGGAAAACCAGATAATATACAAGCTTATAACTTTGTGATTTTTTATGATACGGTTTTAAAATTTTGTAATAGATTCCTTACACAAAAATACTAGACAGGTGTATCGAGTTTCGCATAAACAAAAAATAATGTTGTAGATGAATACGCATCCTTTATTTGATTGAGAGATTAATTAGACCAATATTTGAGTTTATCGAAGCAAGTAGTAAAATCCTTCCCTTAAAACGTAATCACCCATTTTCACCAATGTAGGGGGTGATTTTAGAAAAACCTAATAACACGTGTTTGATTATTTTTGATCTAATTTCTATAAACTGAGTATCAAATCTATCGGTTAGCGCGTTATGATTTTCCCATACAAACTTTAACATCGTCTAGATTACCAATGGAGGGTAGTTTTAAAAAACTAATAATGCCCATCTTTAGTATTTATTTATACTCATATTCGTACCAAGTTTCAAGTTTTTAAACCTAAGGCATAAGATTTTACATACAAAGGTTTTCACCCCTTTTCAGTCCCTTATAGGTGGATTTTCGCAAAATCCCTTCTTAGTGCTCACCTACATAATAAATTGCAACTACCGACCAAAAATTTGGTTATAGGTTATCCTCCCCTTAAAACTTAAATAAGTACCCCTTTTCACTAACTTGGGGGGTGATTTTAAAAAACCGAAAACACGTGTTTAATTATTTCTGATCTAGTATACATATAAATACTGATTTTCACATTAATCAACTCACGCGTTATGATTTTCCCATACAAACTTTAACAACGCCTAGATTACCAATGGAGGGTAAACTTAAAAAAATAATACATCCAATCTTTTTTATTTACTTGTGTTCATATGTGTGGCAAGTTTCAAATTTATAAACCCAAGGAATAATATTTTTCATACAAACGTTTTCACCCCCTTAGAGGAGGATTTTCGCAAAATCCCGTCTTATTACTTCCCTACATGGTAGACATCAACTGCTGTCCAAAATTCAAGTTACTGCGCTTAGCGGTTTCGGCTGTAGTCGAGTCTTAATAAAAAACCCTGTTCTTTTATATACAGATAAAAACATCATTCATTTAAACTTACATACACAAACACCCCAACTCGCAACAACCTACATGCAGGTCATACACATATTTGTTCCGTGCGGGAATCAAAACCGCGACACATTGCGCAGGAGTCAATCACTCAACCACTGCGCCAATCGTGCCTTCACTTTCATTTGTGGTTATTGAATGTTTATTTTTAGAACCGGATAGGTAATTATCATAATTCAAGATCGAAAATTGAAATATTAATTAACTTTGAAAATTTTACATTAATCAATAACTTAGAAACTAGTGATGGTATATTATTAAAGAAATACCAAAAAAAAAGAAAAGTACCTTATGTTTTCAAGGTTCAGTTTTTTTTCTTATCCCACTAAAACTTCTGAACCCTTAAGTCGATTTCGACTTCTTCGTTACCGTTAAAATCCTTGTATTATACCGGATAACATAGACTAGTGGAAATTAAAAAAAAATGAAGTAAGGCCTTGATTCAGATATAAAAATAATTTTATTATAAATTCAATCACTGACGATATCATCATCTAGAATATTTATAACAACAATAGCATTCAACAAGCATTCATTCACAAATTGTCCGTGGCACATCACTAAAAGGTATGTTATAAAAAAACTCGCCAGTTTTGTGGAAAGTGAACCTCTATAGAAATTTTCCACAGAACCCTTGGTGGTTCTGTGGATTTCGAAGGTAGATGCAATAAATAAATATATTGGTTTTCTATTTCAAGCTGTTTTTTTTTAGTTCACTTTTGTTTTTATTATGGCAGGCTGGGTTTTTAATCACTTGTTTTTTATTTGTGAATATTTTACACTATACATTTAAATACATTTTCCGCATAAATCAATACATTTTTACTAGCTAAATTATTTAAGACTATTATTAAATAAACTGACATCATCACAATGCTGTCTTCAGTCATTGTTCTTTCATAGCATAACATATAAATATAGTCTTGATTCATCATACATAATTATGGAGCCCATTAAATATGAATTAAAATAGAAATAATCCGTCGTAAAATTCTAGATAGTCACCCGTTTGTAACAGACTATACGTTTGATTTTACGTAGAAAAAAATGCAGTCGAGATTAAATTCCTCTTTCGAGATAAGAGTAATAAACCAACATCATTAGGTATAGGTAAGACAGACTGACAGTACACAGGCGGTAATGACTTCAATTACAGTCGTCGTCGGGAGTCTAATACTTTGCCAAAAACTCCGGTCTAATTCCAATACCGGCAAAGTTTATGAAAAAAAAACGTCGCGTGTACAAGTAATGACGTAATACTCAAATATCAACGAATATCTGTTTTTGACGTGACCTCGAAATCAAAATTTTCTCGTCCAATTCTAAAATAACGCGGCGCTATGTCGTTCAGTTACTAACGTCATACCCCCTGAAAATTTGGGTCGGTCAATGACAGCGCAGAACATCGTATCTAGACTGCTACTACCTATCTACAAACTAGGACATTAATTGGTGCGGCGGCATTTTTAGCGAACCGTGCGTTTACGATTTCATGAAACGCTAACATTCTGATGGATCCCGAAAACAACTGAATTTAGTCCTATTGCTAGATAAAACAACATAATTGATAAGCACGACCACTACTAGATAGTACATACATGCAGAATCGGTGGCAACGAGTCATCGACCCAATTTCCTGGACTATCTAACGAGATGACTATCGCACACTATAAATACCGAGTGTTATGTTAGACGTATAGAGAAGATAAAACGCATCCGCGATCAGACGCTGCCAAAATAATAACTCATTGGGCCTGATGGCAATAACAGATAGCAGTGTTTACAATAATTACAATAAATAAAGCAGTCGCGAACATAATTCCTCTCGATTATAATTTAAAATGATCCACTGAAAACAGGATCTGTTTTCTTTTCAATATTAAAAATTATATTTATCTACCAAGCTTAACTAGGTTACGATGTTATTGTTATGTGAAATGTCGATCTCGTAATCAGAAAGTGACGTAGGAAAAAAATCAGCACTTATTTACATTGGAGCTCAAATAGTTCATTTAGTGGTGTCATGTGTTTGATTAGTGAAATATCGCTGGACGAATGTAAAAATTTTTAAGTGAATCAAAAGAGCTATGCAAATGAACGTGCCAAATCTCTGTTCCGACCTAGACTGGCAGCAGACTCGCCTATCAAAAACATTGAAAAAATCATGCTAAAACGGTGTTAAAATGCAAACGGCAGCGCAGACAATAATTATAAAAGTGACGCAATAGGTAATCGACACACTGTACTACACCGGCTACTCCATACTTACGGTGTGAGAGATTGATGAATATTAATATCACAGACACGGTATTAAATAGAACCCGACGATGGACGTAGCGAGTGATCAGTGCAAGCCAGTGCAACGTGCAGCAGAGTGAGATCATAAAATTAGTCTCATAATATTAATCAACACTTTAAAATATTTTACGCGTCTATTGCACTCTACAATCTACACATTCGTTTAGAATTAATTATATTAAAATGAAACCCGTAGCTTTGAAGTATCTGTTTATCATTAAACTGATAAGCAAGACGCAAAACAGTAAAATTGTTTGTTTTTGGCAATGTTGTTCTAGATATCTCCTTATCGTTATCCTTTAATAACGTTGAAAGATTAGTGAGAATGAGAGAGTATGTTCATTCAGATCATTGGCATTCGCAAATTGATTGAAACCTCAGCAAGCA
The DNA here is from genome assembly GCA_954870645.1 of Agrotis clavis. Taxonomy (NCBI): domain Eukaryota; kingdom Metazoa; phylum Arthropoda; class Insecta; order Lepidoptera; family Noctuidae; genus Agrotis; species Agrotis clavis. Next base: position 26,959,487 of record OX940917.1, on the reverse strand, counting down.
GTGGTACTTCGCATAGCCATACTTTTCGTCATTGGCACGTCTGTAGTTTATATCTGCTCTGAGGTAACTAACCGCACTTTATAAATAGGGCAGGCACACACGCCCGTCCAGATGCGGTACGCACACGGAACATAAATATAAAAATATATAGCAATCGATAAAATGATCAGTGCGGCTCGGACCGATGATGTAAACAGAGATGAATGTGTGTAGGGCTCGGAACGGATAGCAAACATTTCTAGTATCGCTTTAGGATCGATAAAAGCTATAGATTGTACGGCCATAAATTTTGCTAATTTCTATTCTTTCGCTTATCTGTTTACCAGTAAGTTAAACCATTCTTTGGAATATTTACTGGTAATTTACTGGTGTGCAGATTAAACAAAAACAGAGTCAAAGAAGTATTTGAATGGGTTGCAAGCAGCAGCAATTCGATGGCGGTCTTATAAATCATAACATATACAACGTGTAACGTTAATAGCGCAAAACCTTTGGTGGGGTAACTCAGCCCATGTTACTGATCAATGTTTGTTCTAAAACTTTTGGAAAAAAAAGATTTTTCATACTGATGGGCTCGATCAATTTCTCATTTTGTATGAAAAATCTTTTTTTTTTTTCAATTTTTTTTCCAAAAGTTATAGAACAAACATTGATCAGTAACATGGGCTGAGTTACCCCACGAGAGGTTTTGCGCTTTAACGTTACACGTTGTATATCCTCATGATTGTTCAAACAATTACCAATTCCCCATTACAGATATTTTAACTAATTATATTAGAATAAAAATAAGACGAGAGTAAGATAGAAAGATAGGCTTAAGATATTACTCCTGAGACACATAATTAAAATATTACTGAAGTCGATTCAAAATTTATTAAATGTAATGAGTAGCAGGATGTTATGAGAAAAGTTTTGAACGTGAATAATACATTACTGGCTATAAGAATGGATACAAAATATGGATTTGCAGGTATTTTAATTTTATCACACAGACATCCCTGACGTTGTTACGACAGTTTAAAAATTTCCTCTACAACTTTAACTTTGCGTGACAATAAGACAAGTCATTTCAAAACTGACATTGAACATTTGCTAGCACACGTTCGTTTTTTGTAACAACAAAAAGTCTATTTGAAACGGTTTTTATTAAATTTTGTACGACACCATAAGCGCTCATGCACACGAAACGGTTTTAACACGGCACGGTTTTTTGAGCCGGCTCTAGCGCCGGCGTCGTGTGGTTAGCTTCATAGTTTCATACACGACTGACGACCGCCCGTAGACCCGGTTGAACGCCGGCTTAGCTCCGGCGCAAAACCGTCTCGTGTGCATGAGCGCTAATAGTCCCAGTATTCCTTGAAATACAATCAATGTTACTCGCACATTCAGTTACCCCATAAACAAGTTTTTACTCAGCGAAGGTCGGTGTCGCAGTTATGGTAAAAAAATACTCGGTATTTTAATATCGTGAAGTGATGATATAAAAACACAAAGTAGAATAACTTCAAGAAAACGCACGCTAAATGGACAAAATCTTAGCTCAACAATCTATAAGATAAGTTATAGTTCAAACGAGACAGTCTTTATTTTCATTCAGTCATTGATTCAGTTTTCTAAACCAGCCAAGAGTTTGCGTTTCGGTCGCGGCGCTAGAGTTACGTTGATCCGTACCAAATATATGTTGGTGACGTAGGTTTGTAAAAATTATACAGCATGCCAAGTTCGTAATAACGTTTAAAAAGAAATAAAAAGATTCATTTTCGTTTAGGCCCTCTGGTTACTATGGTGTTCGGAAATTAGAAAACCAAAAGATGTAAGTATCGAAGAAAAAAACGCATTTTTTTTCCTTCGATCAGAAAGCTACAAAAGCCCCTATATTGAGGTTGCATCTAGACGTAGCGTAGTTTATAGTATTTACGTTTTGTACTTAATAGATTGCCTATAAAACCAGAAAACTCAACAAACTAACATTGTAGTTCAGTACAAGGTATATTCATTATCACCGCTCCAGTTTGATACAGAGACGTTCCAAAATGGAAAATATATTGCCGAACGTCACGCTATCTAATCAGACTAGACAGCAGTCACCATTCTCATCGATTACCTTCCCTAGTTTTAGGGTATTTTGGCCGCCAAAAGAAACGAATTATTATTTATTCATCACACTTTCAGCCTTCCAATCATTTAAGCTTCCTAATTCTCGGTTACACTTACATCTCGAACCTCGCCGGTCCTAACACACTGCCTTTGTAGACTCGCGATCTTTCGATCAAGAATTCCTCAGAGATGTCTTGATGATCGCAGCGGTCTACGATCATCGATTCTACGGGTTCTGATAGTCTATTGCTGCTGTAGACAGCTTATTCAGTGGGTTTACTGTTGATACAAATAATGTGTTACAGTTTCCGCGACGCTTTCAATCGTCTACCGCCTAGGTTTAAAGTAGCGATGCATCCGATACCGATATATCGGCGATACTTCGAGTTAGACGATATATCGGTATCGATGATATTTTTATGACCGATTCAACGGTACTTTTTAATTTAAAAATGTAGTGTAAACGAGCGTGTTTTCTCGTCCATTTCGTTGCGAACGAGCCACGAACTATGCCCGGAGATACCTTTGCCAGACTTGCGAAATCGCCTTTCTTCGAAAAAAATAATATTATTTTGTTTTTTAAACAAAAATCCTATTAATGTTAATATTAATTATTAAAATGTATAATTATCTAATATCAACCTACTCGTTTATCACTACTTTTTATATTAAGAAAATAATCTGACTTGTGATTTTTTATTTTATCTTATTTTTTTTTATTCACAATAAGCGTATCGGTATCGGTATCGCCAATATTTTTATAAGAGTATCGGTATCGGTATTGTATCGGCGAAAAGGTGTATCGATGCATCACTAGTTTAAAGTGACTCTTATTTTTACGAACAAGGTTGAATGTATTCAGATCGTCTGATCTCGACACGGACAAAATTGTGCACAGTTCCGTCAATTTCTTAGTTGTAAATAATTCCTGACGGACGGTGTTAGCGATAAATAAACTGTTGGGGTAATGATTTTTAAGAGATTGATGTAGGCTCGAGTAGGCATCATGAGCCCACGGACTCGTCTCCGAATAGACCATCGCATTAGTTCTGATGGGTGTTGTAATGGTTTAGGCATCATTGAGTGGGATTTTCGAGTTCTATTATTATAAGTACTGGATTAGACTGACTATGATTACGCCAGTATATTAATATCTTTGTTATGATCGATTAAACCCGTGCGTAAACCAGACTCTAAATTTTTAGACAATGTGGTAGGAGGATCTTGAAGGATGGGTGAATTAAAAGTTGGAAGTAAACTTTTTCTGAATGCATTATTTTATTTCCATTTCCAAAAAGGAATTGGGTTTGATGGGGAAGGCAAGTGTCAAAGTGACAAGTGACAGTTTGGTCCCAAAAGAACTGTCAAATCAAAGGAATTTTCTGCAAAAAAAACGATTTATTGATGTAAAATGACTAGATGTTGTGTAATAAGCTGTAAAAATGATGGAACATACAAATTTCCGTCAATTCACACTATCAAGAAATAATGGGTAGCTGCTGTGACTGCCTTGAGAACAAAAATTGAATTATAACTAAGGAAAAGCTATATATAATAAACAAATATCCAGGCTTGCGAAGCCGGGACAGGCCGTTAGTTGAGTTTATTAATGAAATTCTATGATTATACCATAACTAAACAATCGAATACACTTTTCAAAATAATATCTACTTTTCTATTGGAGAGGTTAAGTATCAGTATTGCATCGCTCTATAAATCATGAAATGGTTCGTCTGGCGGAAGAATTATCACCTGGAACGAGTTTTGTGATAGTTGTGGTGTTAAGAAATTAAATATATTGTGATATTTCTCGAATCTAAATAGAAAAAAGGGGTAAAATTACTGACTTAAAACATTATGATATTTTATCAAAACAGAAAGTAGAGTAAAACATACCTAAACTCAAAAATTGAAACCTCAACTACAAGTAATTGTGAATTTATTACGGTAAAATCAAATGTATTACCACTCAATTAAATCACTTTTTTTCTCTTGTAGATGCACCGCGGCGTCTTAATTCTTCTTTTAGTATATGCACTTGCATTTGCGAATAATTTTCCATATTTGTTTTGTATTTAAACTCAATTTTTATAACAATAAATCTTGTTTGTTTTTTGTACAAGGTAGACAGTAATCTGACGTAGGGTCTAGGGACCAACTATCGCAGCGCCATCTACGATTAGCTTTGAGTTGCCATCCCCATTGAAGAATTCTGAATGAATAAAAATTGGTAAGACATTATTCCAAAAAGTTTCACTGCTTGATTGACGCTATCGCTACAGATAACGCTAATGGAATTGGTGATCATTTTTTTTAGTTTAAAAAAAATGCCCCTCACTAGGAATTTCTCCTGTATCATGAATGCGCTTACAAACAAAGAAAAAACTCACATATTGTAACAGAAAGAAAAACGGCTATTTAATTTTAGTAAATTGAGGATATCAAAAATATCTCAGTGTTTATAAATAAATCTCGAACGAGTCAAAAGCTTTTCATTCTACTAAAAACAAATTTGACATTGTTTCTGAATGAAGTCATCTAAGAGGTGATGATTATCGTCATTACATCCGTTATGGCATAGTGAAGATGTAGTCCATTTATTATTGTAATGTTTGGCGCTCTACTTTGGCCGTTGGCAGCAATGCATGTCCAAAAGGACGAGTTTGGTTATGTTCGGTTGCCAAATTTTAATCTTTATCCCTGATGTAATATGATGTTTATTCCACAAAATGAAATAAAGAGTATTAAGTTCAAGATATTAATATAATGTACATCAAGTCAATTGGCTAATTTAATTAAAAAAGCATAGTTTCAGAGAGCCCTCTTTAGTAACAAAGGTTAGAAATTGATATTAACTTGCATGATCTAGAAATCAGATTTTCGATGTAAAAAAAGGCACAATTAAAAAGAAAACGGTTTTTAAATGACAAGAGGCTGGGGTTGAAATTCTATATCTTAATTGACCGACACAGGTACAGATCTAGTAAATAGGTAAAATATTACAATTCGTCTCATTTAATTACACCTGATAAGTGAATAGAAAATAGAAACCATTTAGCTAACCTTATTCAGAAACAACACGTTGAATATCCGCGTGAACTTTTCACCCCTTTGTATTCTAGAAGAACAGGGTTTAATTCTTTCTTTTGAAAACGTCTTGAAAAGTTTAGAAAATACAAAAAAAAGACTTTTTTAACTCGAAATTGTTACACGAGCTTTCTGCCAACCAGTGTGGAAATACCCAAACACTTCTTTAGAATTTGACCGAAGACGTACAAAAACTTTATTAACTAACAGCAAATGACGAAAAAAATATTTTCTTTGTTGTTTAATAAATATTAAATATTTTTTTCAATTTAAGAAAATCTTAACAAAGAATTAACAGAGTCAACACGTTGAATGTCCACGTGAATCTATTAAGTGAATACAAACAAAAATACTTTAACTTTATTGTTTAAGGTTTCTGGCAACCAATGTGAAAATTCGCACACATTTCTTTAGAATATGACTGAAGACTTAGAAAAACTTTATCAACTACCCGTTTGTATCTAAAAGGTTCCTCCAACGTTGTGTTCAGCTTATTATGTTGGGTACTTTCACTGTGTTGAAACGGGAAACATCTGGAAATTTCGTCAAAATATGCGAAAGAGGTGATACTACCCAAACCCCTCTTTTACATTCTTGTTTCAACTTCTTAACACACACACATTAAGGGCGCCCTGAAAGTCGCCCTTAATATTTGTTTTTTTTCCTGACAATATTTGTCAGACCATACCTAATTCTATTGTCAGATCTTTTACACAAGGGCCACACTAATTGGAAACGCCGTTAATTATCGTGTTAATGGAAATGCCGTTAGTGTGGGCCTAAAGTTAGTGTCAGTTATGTTCCAATGCGTAATGCAATCAAACATTGAAAAACACCTCGTTTTCACGTTACCAATAGCCATTAATTCCTAGTATCATTAATATCAGTGCAACTCAGCTTCAGTTTACAATTTTATTGTTTGTGTAGATAACCGCCCGACACCTATACTATGAGTATCGCAAGCTCATTTATTTCAATCGAAACTGGAAAATCAAATTTTGCCGAGCATATCTGTAGCTTAGCTTCATAATAGTTGACCCATCATATTTAGCCAACGGTGCGCAGATAGCCCGTCCGACTGACGGCGAGGCGTCTGCCAACCCGGCAACTGATACTAAATAATAAATCTTGACTGTCACATAACACAGTTGCGAATTATTGCTCTAGGTGTAGTAACCTCATTTTGAGACTGACTCTCGTCACCGCACGTTCCAAATGATCGCTTCGGACTTTTTAAATCTGAGCAGTCTGGATTAAAGTCGCTTAATACCTAAACGGATTACCCACCGTTAGTGTGTCACTTACACATTTAATAATACTGCTTTAAATCTTAGTTACATGATGCCATAATGGTATGACTTTTACTAGGAGCCTATCTAACTTTCATTGAATAGTTTGTTTCAATACGGCTCAATGCATGCTTCATTAGAGCTATCCTCACAGAACAACAAAGGAATTCGTATAGCATTGGAACCTAGGCGTACAATCGCCATTCATGAAGACTTACAACTTTTTCAAACGGAAAATGAATTCCGACTTATTCCACGACTCTTTTTAACGATTGCTTAGTAGGATCGGGTTCATTTAATTGAACACCTATTTGTTGGAAAAACGGTGAAGAAAAGATAGTCACTTACCCCTTTATTAATAAAACGAGAAGTAATGTTATGCCAAAGTTAATCCTTATCCCCCTTATTAATAACCGTGGATTAGTTACACCCTAGAGACAAGTTCGCGATATGTACCAACTACCAATCTTCACATCTTTTTATTTGGAACACGGATTAACAAAAAAACGGAAGCATCCATTAACACTTGCGCCAGGCACTGTAACGAAGGCGTTGAAAACGGTCAAAACATTAGCAGTAGTAAAAATAGTCAGCATGAACAATATGAACATCACATACAATTATGATGCACAATCAGAGTTCAGTTACAGTATTCGATCCGATCTTTACAGACTCCAGAATAGCATGTATGTTGATGTTAAAAGCTTTTGTACCATGCCAGATTCAATAAGGAAATCCAGGCGATAAAGAACCTTGATCAATAACCATCGTTTGAACTCCTTACCTTCCGCAATAAACGCTGTCTATGTCCATGTCCAGTCCCTAACTGGACTAGTGAAGTTATTTAATCCAACTCCTGGATTCAATAACTTCACTAGTCCAGTTAGGGACTTTACCCATGGCGCGATGCGACGCGACGCGATTCGTGCGATATCGAGTCGATTGCCGATTTAAGTCGCACGTATTTAATAATGGAGCGATGCGATGCAATTCGACCATGTACTTCAAAAATCCACTTTACTACTACGACATAAAGGCGCGTGATTGAACAGATGTGCATTGTCATTAGGACGTACATGCAATTCGATATCGAGGAGATGTGTGAGCGATATCGTCAATCCGTGCGACTCCATTAGCAAACACTAGCGATTGTCCATACATTTCTTCGGCCGGACGCTTGTGTGATATCTGACCGATATCGTCAATCGATGCAATTCGATATCGCGTCGCGCCATGACTAAAGTCCCCTAATCAACCGGGTTTTAAAATTACCAACAATATACACTATTGACATGATTGAAACGAAGAAAATAGATTCGAATAGCAAACTGTCTATTCGTGACCTAATTACTGAACTTATCGAGGTACGAAGGAAAATTTTCGTAAAATTATTTAAGTTAAACAGTGAAAATATTATGGCTTTCAGGGATTTCTAAATAAAGATGGCCTTGGACAGACGAAATATGCAAAAAACTCAACACATATACCTATGCCCTATATAAACTTTCAAAAATAGTCAGTCTAGAATCCGTACTTACAGCCTATCACGGTTATGTTGCATCAACACTCAGATATGGGGTAATGTTTTGGGGCAATTCAGTTGACAGAGAATTAATCTTTAGAGCCCAAAAAAGGTGTATCAGAGCTATGTGTGGCCTAAAAAGCACAGACAGTTGCCAACCGATTTTTATAAGATTTAAGATTCTTACCTTACCATCGCTGTACATATACGAAACAAATGTATTCGTCAAATCCAACATTTCATCGTACAAAATAGCTAGTAAAAGCTCCTACCGAAAATTACGCGATAAAAATAAGTCAGAACTCGAAATGAGTTATGGCAAAACTGCACTTATGAATAAAAGCACATTCTGTATGGCTAAAAAAATATATAACAAACTACCAGAAAACATTAAAATGTTAAATCTGGACAAATTCAAAAAAGTATTATTTAGAATTTTGACTAATAAATGCTACTACTCAATAAAAGACTATTTTGACGATAATTCAATTCTATAATTACTGCCTTAAAAACCACACTACTTGACCTGTTAATGACTTTTAATTCTGTTCGACATTATTACTACTAATATTATGACATGTAACTAAACCTTTTGACATTTATTTATAGATTGTTTAATTCTTTGTATTTGATAATTTTGCCATGCTATTTAATTTTATACTTATTTTATTATAATTGGAAGTTGTTGTGTTGTATTAGCGTGAACAATTAACGTAACCTTAACAATTATATTTGTACGCCTTTGGCAAAACATGGAGGATCTACCCATTTTTAACACCTCACACTATGTGTAACTTGACCTATGTTTACAAATAAAGATTTCTGATTTCTGATTTCTGATTTCTGAATCTATGAAATGATGAAGATTAAAGTAGCTTTGTACAAATTTCGATGAAATAATTTAAATCGAATGCAGTTTGTTTTTGCTCCTCGTGCAATTGCATCACAAACTGCATTACATCCTCCCGATACATGAGCAAGCGTTGGGCAGTTTACTGCAATACTCCCAAATTCCTACATGAGAGAACAGTTAAAAATAGTATAATTAAATTATTAATACAATTCAATAAAAATGATTCTTCTTCTGTGAGCCACACTTGGAATCCCATGTTAATTAAACAGTCTTTTATTAGGCACCGCTGCCCTGGAATACAAAAAGTAACTTAAAGAACTGATTAGTTTTTAGTCAGTCAAGTCTGAAAGTTCCTTTCGCCTCATCCAAGGCAAGATGGCTACAATTTGATGATTATTACAACTTAAAAATGGAAATATTGGCATAAAGATAGATGACTTTTGATCCTAGCTGGTAGGCTGAAAAGCCTGGTATATTTACCCATTCAACCAAGTGCCAAGATGTCGCAGATGGAAGTAGCGCTGTCGACCCAGTTATTGAAGCGCAAAAAATATGTGATACACACATGCCAGAACATAATGTACGACATAAAATAATAAAAGCAACGTAGTTTTACTGAAAGACTTTTAACATTAAAAATGTCAAAAATTAGATTAAAAATGTTTCAGGTCGGTCATATATAGACTCGGTGAAGCAGTCAGTGTCGACTGCTTCCAGTTGCGACTACATAGCAGTATTCTACGTACATACACGGTACCGCTTGAGCAGACGAGCTACTTCGGGCGGTCGAGTCGGTGCGGTCAAGCAATCGCCAGGCATTCCCTGACTGCTAGAGCAGTCCGTGCTTGGACAGCCTTACAACGGAACAGTATACGAGAGGACTATATGAAACAATAGGTTAGAACAACAATATCTAGTTAAAAGCTGATAAAACTTTTCTATGCGGCGGATTTCTGGCTCACGCGTGTAGCTATAACCATTAATATAGGTTTTCTGTAACACTAACGACTAACCCACGTTCCACTGCTACAATTGACACTGTGGCTATTGTGTGTTCTGTGTGCTGGTTACTTGCGATACGAGCCAAAATAAATTTGTTCAGAATCTGGATAAATGACGGTACAGTTAATGGGTTTTGTGCAACATCACCCACGCTACAGGGCATTGTAGTGTATGGCTATAATATACTTAGCGCTCGATCTTATCTAGGAAAACACAAATTGATCGCTAAATCAGTTCTGGGTGATACTGTTAGAATTTGAATAAACAAACAATATTTCAGCTGCATCTCTGCAACTTGTAACATGGAAATGTTTTATCGTGGTACTTATTGCGAAGTGCAAGATTTATGTCATTACTTATCTACAATTAATGGCTCCTGCACACAATGGTCCACTTCGGCCACAATTCAACTTCTATCGTGGGATTCGAATGTAAGTCTATCAATGGACGTTGCAGTCTGGCCAAAGTCGCGTATTCTGGTAAAAGTAACGAGATTCTTTGACCTCAGTGAGCAGAACGTAAAATAAAATTAACACTATTCGAGTCAAGTAGATGTCAGTGGTTTACCGCGACTTAACCCTTCAGGGAACACGAGCATGACTTTATAGTCTGTGAAGTATCCTTGTACACGTTTACAGCGACCTTTAAACCACACTCTTGACTATGCACGCTTTAATATACGCATACGGCACCGTGTTCAGTTAGTATCGTATTCCCATGCGTCAACGGCAAGCTCTGATGCAACACATGTACCAGAAAATCGGGTTAAGAATAGTATGTGCAGAGCGTTTCCATGTTCCGCTGATGTACGCATCGTAATTTCCTTGCGGCTTTGGATATTATCACTACGTCAGACATGAGAAAATGGCAGAACATCGAATACAAAAGTTTGGGTTCATAATCGTAGTTCAAATCAAAAAAATTGACTACTTGGCTTGTAATCCATTTCAGGCATGTTTTACACCATACAAACAAGGAAACTACAGTTTATATCCTGGAACTTAACAATTGGAATGAAGTGAAAAAGACAGCATTGAGAAAAAGGTTTGTCATACAATATCTTCGATTAAGCACGATTTATATTAAAATGTTGCTTTCATGGAACATGAACGAAACAAAAATGAACCCGTTCCTTTTCCGATGTCTTAAAGGAAATATAGGCTTAAAAATAGATTCAATAGTTAGGGCACCCGCGAAAAATATACGTACATAGTTGCCGTATGTGGAATATCTCAGTTGCCATTTCAGCGGGTACGCAATGTGAAATACCTCGTTATTTCACATGGCAATATACATATTTTACTAACAATAGAAAAGCGTGGAAGTTTTTGAGGAAATGTCGAACGGAATCAGTCTACATAATATTTAGATGTGTTTATGATTCTATCTACGTTATAGAAACACACAGTTAAATGCGTTAAGACTTGATTTAAAATACTGTCGCTGAAAATAGAAACACGTAAGAAAGAATTTAGAAAAAAAAAGATTTAAAACTGTGCAAAGATTTAGAGACAGAAACATTGCCTGCCTGTTACTTTAACAATTGTCTTGTGGTGTTTTTGGTCATACAGAAGCTGTGATAAGTAAAATTTGAAATCATGGTATTGTTTTGAGATAAATGTCTTCTGAAATATAAACTTGGTAACATGATATTTTCAGTCGTCATTCAAGTCAGTGGAAACACCAAACTATCTCATTCTTGAAATGGAACAATGGCAGTAATTTTAACACAAGCAACAGTACCCACGGATATACGAAGAAAAAAAAAGTTTTTAAAATGCTGTTAAAGTTGTAGTAACATTTTGGGTGTTTTACGACTTTGTCTAAACACTAATGATACTTTTTTATGTTTTATCTCATTTTGATGCCATCATCAACCTAAATTCGTAGTTTGTGAAAATCGGGACGGCTCCTGAATAAAACAGAGGTTTATTGTGGTGCGTTGCTACTTTCTGGTTTATCACGTTTCGTTGAAATCTGTGGTAGTTCAGAAAAATGTGGAAATAGAACTACGCCTTCTGATTACAGAAACCTCTCATCACTTCTCTCACAATATCACCATTCACTTAAATCAAACCCTGTGTACTGTTTCACCCATTACCTTCAGAGTGGAGAAAATCTATCTTATACTCATTTTTATACACATTCAGGTACTAACGCATGTATTCCACTTCGTATTCCCTAAAACTTATCATAATGTTGCTAGCCGGTAGCAACTAGCTCTCGTAAAACAATGTGTTATTGATTCGAGCAACCAGCAGTTGTGTTTACGGATACATCCAACATTCACTGTCAATATTTTCTTTGGAACCCGTATTTTGCGAATTTCCTTGGATAGTGCAATAAAAGATTGTTGCTAGCTCTTAAAAATGCTAGATGAAGACTAGAGGACGAACGTCAACATTTTACCTCATCGTAATTAACTTCTATCAAGGGGAAAGGACAACATAAAATGTTCCTATTATTATTAATTTTCTGGAAACCAATCTTAACGGCGTATGGCAAAGCGAAAGCATCGTTTGATGAGTCGGAAAAGTTGCCACGCACCGCCACCAGTAGGCGCCCGTATCGCGAAATTAACGCAATCAAAGTTTTATGTATTTCATTTCGTCAACTTCGACATTTCATAAATTAGTGTTCCCTTTACGCAAAATACATGTATTACTCTAGTAGAAATATTTTGATATAAAGATATTGAAACATTTACTAAAACAAAATGATAGAAATACTTATTGATGTGGATAAATATTTTGTAAATATTTTCATCATTCACAGTCTTAAATTTATTTTATAACACTTGGACACAGATTTTGACGTCCCGAGATAACGAAAAAAACTACTATTTGGTAGAAAATTAATAAAATTGGCACACTTTGCGAAAGTGACAATTCCCAATTATCTAAAGCCCCAAACACATGCGCGCACGGGCAAAGGCATGTGAGCATAATGACGTCGCTCCCCCTTAGAGGGCCTACCAGGGTCCCGGGACTAACGAATACCGTGACCCCAGAACGTAAAGGTCTATTGAAAGACATCGTAGATTTTAGTATATACCCGCCCTGCCCTGGGTAGGAGGACTCATTTGATTATTTTACCACACTAAAAAACTTTTTGAAAAAAAGGGAACCGACTTCAAAACCAAACACAAAAAACTATAAAATTACTTTTCTTTCGGAAGTCGGTGGCTTTGTTTTTTTTTTATTTCATTGACATGGCCACCGACTTCCGAAAGAAAAGTTATTTTATAGTTTTTTGTGTTTGGTTTTGAAGTCGGTTCCCTTTTTTTCAAAAAGTTTTTATTTTTCCCTTTTTAGTTAAGATAATCAACAACAAAAATCTTCATAAAATCGGCGTCTTTGAAAATCTACAATCCTATTAAGCAAAACGGATCTATGTAAGCAACTTCACGAGATATCCATTATTGTTATATACTTAAACCTTCCCCAGAATGCAACAAACACTTTTCTGAAAACTGCATCAAAATCGGTTCAGCCAAACGCGAGAAAATTGCGGACAAACATGCAATTGTCCCTGAAAATCTACGATCCAAGTAAGCAAAATGAATCCACGCGGGCAACGTCACGGGATATCTATTAGTGTTATATACTAAAACCTTCTCCAGAATGTAATGAACACTTTCCTGAAAACTGCATCAAAATCCGTTAAGCCAAACGCGAGATAATCGCGGACAAACATACATACATACATACATACATACATACATACATACATACATACAGGTCGAACTGAGAACCTACTTTTTTTTTTGAAGTCGGTAAAAAGTTTTTATTTTTCCCTTTTTAGTTAAGATAATCAACAACAAAAATCTTCATAAAATCGGCGTCTTTGAAAATCTACAATCCTTTTAAGCAAAACGGATCTATGTAAGCAACTTCACGAGATATCCATTATTGTTATATACTTAAACCTTCCCCAAAATGTAACAAACACTTTTCTGAAAACTGCATCAAAATCGGTTCAGCCAAACGCGAGATAATTGCGGACAAACATGCAATCGTCCATAAAAATCTACGACCCAAGTAAGCAAAACGGATCCACGCGGGCAACGTCACGGGATATCTATTAGTGTTATATACTAAAACCTTCTCCAGAATGTAATGAACACTTTCCTGAAAACTGCATCAAAATCCGTTAAGCCAAACGCGAGATAATCGCGGACAAACATACATACATACATACATACATACATACATACAGGTCGAACTGAGAACCTACTTTTTTTTTTGAAGTCGGTTAAAAAAGCCCCAAACACACGCTTCTTTTATTAACGTCCGTTCAGAAAGCTAGTTGCGTGTGATGCATTTTGTTATAATGACAGACACTAGCGCCGCGTAAAAGGGACGTAATAGTTTTTACTCGTATATTATGAGGTACAGGTACACAGATTATTGTAGTACAACAATTTTATTGTCTGTAAGTTCTTTATAATTGAATCTTCATTCTATAATATCCTATCAATTTTTTTTGCGACAAGGTCTTAATATCACTTTTCTGATAAATGAAACCTTTGAGAGATATCTATCGGCTCCAAAAGAATGAGCCCAGTGCTAATCATTTTTTTTTGCCTCCAAAGCAATAACTAGTGCGAGAGCAACTTGTACCGAACACGCGGTGAGACAGCAATGACCACAAATTTTTCATCGCAGTCGCAGCATTATACTATAGGCGATATTTAACAGGGTGGTGGGTGCTATGCCTTATATGTAGTTGACATGTAATTTTGAAGTATTCAAAATTTTGACAATACCAATTTTCATTTAATTTATTTTAATCCTGTTTCTTCGAAATTGTTATAAATCTGTGACGAAACTAAATAAATAATAATAAGAGTGAAGTGTTTCTTATCCTATATCGCAGTTTGATACGATTAGAAGTTGTTTTCAGTTACATATTGTCTCAAATTGTTGACTGCAAATCAGTGCATTTATCATTAGTTCATGTGAAATGGTATTTGGATGCATAAAGATTAGATGGAAGGAAGATGGACACAGAGGAACCATCCGACAACAATAGTACGATATCACGATAGCATTGATATAATTATCACTGTGAGTAATTTATTATATTGATAGGAACAATTCGTAATGTATAGTATCATACGTATTCTAAACATTTCCCTTGTTTGCTCTGTAGGGGTCGTCAGGAATTTCCTGCGATGATATTCAGTATGTTTAGTTTATTTTAATACTTCATTTATTAATGAAAATAAAGTGTTATTGAAAAATGAAAGTTTACGTGACTTATTTACAGTCATGTCCGTTTAATCACGTCCCATTGAACACATCGAAACATAGTTTTGAATAATCTATAAGCCTACGTATCATTCGTTTTTATTTTCTCGATCTTTTTATACATTTCCAATTTTATTATTACGAAAGTCTGACAGCCGCGATCTGAAAAAAAGTGTCACAGGTCTAGCCTGTAAGAGCCACGCTGGCTGACTGATCTGTCAAGGAACGAAAGTGATGACACTACTTTTAAAAGGCAAAAGATGAGAGGACGATAGTGAATGTGTGCTCAGAATAAAATGGCGTATGTGCCCAAACATATTGACGCCTTTTTATGAATTAAAATTGTTATTAATTGAAAAACTGTATTTACAGAATTTAGATACTAGTATTTTCTACAATTTAAAACAACATCCTTTCAATAACTCATAGTAGTTACGTCGTAAAGTCCAAAAAATAAAAAACATAGACGGAACTTTGCAATTTTTTTGTATCGAGAAAATTTAATTGAATCGTGTTTTCAACTTTGTGAGAATTTAGATCATATAGTTAATAACTGTATTCCAAGTTGTAAGATCTGTAGTCCAGTCATGTACGACAGAAAGTAAAATATAAAAACCGTATAAGTACTGACTTAGCCCCTTAATATTGTCCGCCTCTCTACTACACTTACATAAGCACTAAATTAAAAACAAATTAGGTACCTACGGACCACAATATGTAGTTCAAAAATTACGATGAATTGCTTCCTTGCTATTATTACACGACACATTTTATCATGGTCATGCATGTCATTCTAGAGAAGTATAATTTATCCGACATTTGCAACGATACTGTATTGTGCAGTTTGACGGGTTCCATCCACGTCCATAATTGACTTGTCGTAGAAGCATGGATTAAATTAATAACAATCCCTGTTAACGGCTGGCAAACTAAACCCAGTACCGGGGTTACACGTTAACAGCACTGTTACTGACACCGGTACTGTCCGACGTTACGAGGCATACTGTAACGCGTTACACATCGAACGTTCGTGCAATCAATACGGGGAACAAGGCACTCACAATAATTATCAATAAGCGGCTTGTTCATAAGGTACACTACGGCCCTTAGCACCAATCAGTACCCCACCCTTACGTAAGTTTTCTCCTATTTTGATGCAATAGGAGATAACTTTCAATATATCTTTCTACTTTGTACTAACTGCACTTTAAACAAAAACAATAATGTGGATGAAGCGGCAAAGTTATTAAAAGTTCCAGCATAAGCCCTAACCGACTAGCTTTCACGATAGATAAGATAAAATGCAATTAAGACTTTATCGAAAGCAATAAAGGCTTAAATAAACATTGCTGTTTTATCCCTATTTACTTTTGACATGTAGGTAGATAAAACCTTAATTGAACCAGGTATTATAATTTTATGCACGAACTTTGGGTTTCTAAATGGGTGATTTATAAAGTTTTTTTTAAAACTATATCTGGATTTTTTGACAAGTTTCTTTGAACGAAGAAAATCTGAAGAGCGCACTAGACCGACTATAGATTGCAGAGCCAGGAAACTGAATAATCATCTTGCGCTATACAGAAAGATAGACAAACGACTTTATAAAGGGTGTCTGGGAAAAACAAGATGCGAAAGGTCGAGAACGAGGTGTAGGGGCCTAGTGGTTTCGTCTATTCTATGATCCCTGGTACCAACTGAACCGCTTGTATGTATGCCTATTAGCTCCCAGGGTACAGTTTGACCGAAAAATGCAAAAAATAATAATGGTATAAGTTTGAGTTAGTTACACGGGTATGCACACTCGAACTTTCTTTTGTAACAGAGTCGGGTGAAACTAGATTGTGTTTAAATATTAGTATATTTAAAATATACATCATATCCATATCAAAAACCGTATCAAAATATAACAATCTAGATCTCAACGGTAAATAAGAGGATACATAAATCTGTGTGCGACATTTATGTCGTGTCGCAAGTAGGTTGTCTTGGATCATCCGTTGGATACATGCACTCTGAGATTACTGCGCATTCACAATGAGATGTCCGCGATTTGCAAAACGCTCGTTAGCAGACAGATCAACGTAGTTGATGATGATGTTATATTGCAAATGATACCGATGCGACTTTATTAACGTGTATATTAACGTTTATTATAGGTTCTGTTAGCAACCTCCAGGACAAAAATGCACTCTTTAATCAAATATTTTCTTCGGAAATTTATAACGCAATGAGACATTACAGCTTAGTTTTGCTATATAGCAGTATCGCAATCGTATAGCAGAGGTAATTTGTTGTCTATTCACGGCAGAGACCACGAGGCGTTGCAATTTCAAGAATACCTACGACGAAACATGCCCACAGTTACACCCAACAGTAGGGTTATGATCTCAATAGTCTATTTACGTAAATAATCTTTGGAATGTACGGAATGTTGCCAGATTGCGTCTATGTTGGAGCTATATCGACAAATGAGGTGTCTGTGGCGTAGCAATCGCCACCTATCTTTGCCACTGACGGTGACAATTAAACTCCCTGCAGTGACGCTAAACTATGATGTGCGGGCTCTTTAGAATCGAAGCATTTGACAGTGTCATGCAACGAATCATCCGCCCGCATCATTGTTCGATTTTTTGATTGCGGTGCATTCGAGCATATACTCTTGCAGAAATCTGCAGAATACATTATTATGCGCGAAGTATTAGCACATACATAAAATCTCTAGGCATGCTTAGCTTTATCTGCAAAAACAGTCCAGTTTTTGCAGATATCTACTCAGTGTACGCAAATGCTACTAAAAATAATAAAAAAGGCAAAGTTGTGTTGCATTACACGAGGCTCAGAAGTAGAAGTTGGAAAATGACGCAAGTTTATACTAAGTAAGCAACCTCGTGGCACTAGATTTCTGCTAAAAATATAAGCTATTGGCTTTCAAACCAAGGCTTTCTGTTCCAACTAAATTATTGTTGCACTTTCGGTTGACTTTAAAATCGCAATAAAAAAAAACCAACTCGATACGCTATCAATGTTATTTCACATTTTCTAGGACTTTCTAGTAATTGCATTCTGAGAACTATCGGTAGGCCCATGGATTTTTTCGGCCTGACTCACTTCATCAATATTGAATTATTCACGAGGATAGTAGGTACATTTAGTCAAAAATGTAAATGACAACATCAACCACTGAACAGCAAGATCCTCCAAGACTCATATGGGAGAACATTAATTGTCTCTATTAAAACTTGTTAGTTGTTAATACCTTCCTGCGGTCACTGACTGGGTTATTAGACAAATCTTGTGAGTGGGCGCGTCTACCCTACAACCTTAGATTGTTTTAATAGCCGGTCAAAGGGCCAGAGGTACATTACTACCAATGCTTTATTCATGGAATGTGTTGTCCATACCACTAAATTCATTCTCATAAAATACACTTTAATGACAATAATAATATAATAGCTCTATGACTTTTAATTACATTAGCAGTCTTCTTAAATTCATGAAAACTAAACCTACGCGACATTGGAAATCTCAACTGGGCAACGGTACAACGCCGCTATGGTAAATGTCAGCGGACGTGTCGCTTCGATTTAAACCAGCAATGTACTCGGTGACGTATGAGATAGTGCTGTAGACAGTCAGATTCTAATTCTGTACCGGTGACGTTGCGTTCGGTCGAAACAATCGAAAGTTATTCCGAGTGCTAAACCGACACACGTGACTCGGTATGCCGCGTTCTATTCGAAACAACGATTTGCGGAAGTCGATTAAAACTATATCGATTTAATTTCAGTTACAGCTATTTATTCATGAAAATTCGTTTTCATTACTTTTCAATTATATTGACTTAAACATGAGCAATAAAGAGATTTAAGAATAAGTATTCTGTTTAAAAGAAATAACGGGTAGGGCTTATGCTTGGTAACAATAACAATATAATATTTAATATCACGAAATATCTTATTAAATAAAAGAATATAGGTGAAGCTGTCCAGCAGTGGAACTGAGTTGGTTATTCTGAAATTATGTTATCTTTTATTGTTTCTCGGGATAAGGTTTTTTTTACGTGGTGAAATCATTAATTGAATCCTCAACCCAGGGCAGGGCGGGAGGGACTGTCAGACTCGTACTGATTAAAATCCACGGTGTCCTTCAATAGCCCTTTACGTTCCAGGGTCACGGTCATTTGATAAGTCCCACGACCCCGGCAGACTTGGGATAAGGATTTGGGGTGTTGTGGGATCCTCCTCCTACCTGTAAATAGTTTTGTTTCGAAATTAACCATGGCAACATGGCCTGTGTGGCCTGAATTATTATGCAGGAGGATTAAAACACACAAGTAAAAACTACCTGAAATAACTTTTAACACTTTTCATACCAGTTTACTATTTACTGGGCGTTTTTCCATTAGACGGCACGGCACCGGCACCGGCACCGGCGACGGCGACGTGCCGGTGCCAGGGAAGCAAAAATGTATGAAAACGTATGGCTCGCTTTTGCACTTACCGGCGCCGGCGCCGGCCCGGCTTTCATACATTTTTGCTTCCCCACACAGGCACTACGCCGGTGCCGTGCCGTCTAATGGAAAAACGCCCATTTTACCTTGCAATATCCTACTCCCTACTAATATTACAAACGTGAAAGTTTGTTTAGATGAATGAATGGATGTTTGTTACTCTTTCACGCAAAAACCTCTGGACGGATTAGGATGAAATATGGTACACAGATAGTTTATAACCTGGATTAACACATAGGATAGTTTTTATCCCGATTTTATGAGTTGTAGCGCGTGAAGCCGCTGGCAACAGCTAGTGTTTTATAAATGTAACACTAATCACATAATAATTATGTGCATAATAAATAAAAAAGAAATGATGCATTATTAAAACAGACTTAAATACATTTCCTTACACGATATTAGTTGATAAATTATGATTAGTGAAAGGAATAATACATATTTATTTTTTTAAGTTATGCATCTACTTTGAATTATAATAATAATAATAATAATATTCCACAACTATCACACAACGCCATCTAGTCCCAAGCTAAGCAGAGCTTGTGTTATGGGTACTAGACAACTGATAAACATACTTATATATATTTCTAAATACATACATATTATAGATAAATTACACCCAGACACAGAACAAATGATCGCGCTCATCACACAAACATTTATCCTGGGTGGGAATCGAACCCACGACCTCCGGCATTGCAGTCAGGGTCACTAACCACTAGACCAACAGGTCAGTCAATTATACATAATTATCAGATAAAATTATTGTGTAACTACCAAACTCTCCTTAGAACAATGAGAATCAAAAGTTGGGACTAGAATTTTATTCCTTCTTATAATATCAAAGTACAGACGCCTACAACCCCAGCACAACCTACCCGAATCTGTCAAATTTTACCAATTGACTATGATACCTTCCAATATTGTGATAAGGTTGAAATTCTATTAAAGAAAAGATATTGCCAAGTTTCTCTTGAAGCCTCGGCCCATAAAACTAAACATAACCCAACAAAGATGAACTACATAATTATCATTAAATAGGAAAACAATTATAGAATTTGATGGTATAATTAGTTTTCCATAAGTACACCAAAAAAAAAATGTAGATGTATTGAGTAATCAACTATACAGGGTGGAATTTTGTAATGCCACCTGGAGGGAAAGTACTCTTAATAATGCAGATAGAAAATTTTACTCAAAGGAAACATTCCTTTAGTTTTGAATAGAAAGCAAACTGCATTCAAAGATTTTCGAAAATTCTCTTCTCCCACACCCGGGAATCGAACTGGCTAAAATCTGAAAAAATTATACCCTGTACTTTTATTGCATCAATCGTTAGGGTCAATTATAAGGATGAAATCTCTCTAACAAACATGATAAATTAAATGAAAGGAACACCAGGAAATCTGAAGTTACAAATTCAATGAGTCAAGTTAAAGCTCTTTATCTAACATCCATCTTGTGTAATGCAAACTCCTTTGCAATATACTCGTAGCTGCGTGTACGAGGTAATTTAATATTTTATAAATAATTATATTTTATTTTTTGTAAATAATTAAATTAATTTAAGATACCATACCTAACCTTTTATATTCAAGATTTTAATTTTGTTTGACTCCTGGTTGATGACACAGAGAAGAGGAATGTGTTCCAGCACTGGGAACATTACAGGCTGATTTTTTGTCATAGTAAATCTTCAAACGAGTCCTTTCGCCCCTGGTGGAGCGAAAGAGACTGCCAGACCCTTACTGACTAAAAATCGAGTCTGTTTCTTCAAATGCGCTTTGCATCAGTTAGGTAACAGTTTCTTGATCAGGCAACATTAGTCGCCGTCCACAAGCCCACGCCTAGAGCGGCCGGACGTCGCCGGGCATCTCTTGCCGCGTCCTCTCCCTTTGCCATTCCGCCTCCTACTCTACTATGCATTACTTCTTCACAGAAGTAGGTGACAACTTTCTCCCTCGCTTCGTAACATGGCCTGAACCCAATCGCCTATTGCCTCCGACAGCGGTGTCGATGTCCGTTAAGCGGAGCAGACCTCTACCCTATCCTCCAGGCATCCACACAGTGGTAACACCCGGGCGTTACGTCCCTCCCAATGCGAAACATGAAACTATCGACACAACCCTATCTGGTAAGCACCTGCGTCAGGCAGAAAGTGAAGACGCCGTGACGACTCCAGCCACACCTCAATTAGGGGTCTTCCTGCAGCGATTTCAAACTAAATGTCTTTCTAAACCCAACAATTTTCACTACTTTTATTTAAAACCATGACTGAGAGATCACACAGTTGGAAATAATTACTACATCCTTTCATTTGATCACATCTTAAAATTGGGAACCCTATCCAAGCTATGGGCAGTCGGAGATCAAGAGAAAGAGATTCAGAGAATTTGAAGGTGCTGATAAAATTGAGCATTCACAATATATAATGAGCATTTAAGAAAATGTTTGATTACAAAAAAATAAACGTGAGTGTTTCAGGGAGCATTCTAACAAAAGGACAGTAAGTTTTGCTTCAAGGTTTTTACCTAACCCACCATCAAGTCTGACATCTTCATGAAGAATATATTTTTGAGGAGCATCAACTAAAGTGTTCACTAAAAAGATGAAATTGTTAACTTGGCTCTGTTCATTTTTCAGTTCTGTTACAATTGAAGCTGAAGTCTATCAGGCACCTTTAGGTATTATATTTATGATTTTATACTAATGTTAGTATGTGCACCATATTTACCACTTTTCCCAAACAAAATATATTCTGTTCACCTGTATTCATGAATATTATAGTCATTATGCAGTTGGCACAATTTCTATTTTGCTACAAAAAAGAAGTATGTACTCACCTGCTAAGTGCAAACATTGAAAATAATCTATTTAAAATAAACCTTTACAATTATGGAATATCAAGAGTTCATGGAATGGGTTGTTTCTTACAGAGGTAAACAACAATAAATTACTTATATTATAATGACGTGCTTCGCTACTTTGACAGCAAAATCCCAATTAACAAAATGATCTGCCATTTAATGAATTCATTTGTTACAAAAATAGGATGAATTAAGAACCGCTCTACCGATTTTGTGCAAACTTCACATAATATGTCATCTACTAAATAGTCCGAACAAAGCCATTAAGCCACAAAGCCAAACATTTGGTTTGGATATGTGAGCCCATTCTTGAGTTATAATATTACAATGAAAATTATTTTATTCTGTAGTAATCAATATACATATTGCAGTCCTCAATAGTAATCATTCTACCATAACTCAATGGTAATAGCGGAAACAATGTCATAAAGACTGACCCTAAGCAATCCAATAATCAACAATGAGGTTTTGCAATTTGAAGTAAAGATGTAGTGATAATGTTGAAAATTTGCATATTTTAAACTGTCATTACAAAAATTTAAACTGCTTGTATTGAGTCTACCCACATGAATTTATAACCCGAAGTTGACTCAAGATACCTTGTCACACATTATGTGTAACCTGTTAGATTAGCCCATCAAATGATTGCTGGCAATCCACCATCTCCAAGATGCTCCATGGAAAAACAATGACATTGATTTTTCCTACATTGTATTTGTTATTAATTTACATGACTAACCTCAATTTGTGATAATGTAATATTTTCTGATGTTAAACAGCTCATGCGACTTGGTAGAATGATGAAAAGGACCGTTGATTTTACATTAAACAGTAATTTGATGAGCAGCTGTTGTTGTGAAAATAAAATAACTTCAAACAGTAACAAATTCAAAGTTAATTGCTAAAACTACAATTACATACATGTGTATGTATGTACATGAAAAGATTTACAGCATCTTTTAACTTTTTTTTAATTCAATAAACTAATTTTCTTCATGAGTTTCTAATAAATTTGAAAAAAGTAGCATGGTAGAAAGTGAATCAATGGACACAGATTGCGAGCTGGACAAAGTTGACATTTTGATGTCAACTTTGTCCACTACATTTTAGTGCAATGTATCACAAAATACGGACGAGAATTGTGTCAAATGTGTTACTGAGAGTTGGGGGAGTGACTTGGGTTGGAACCAGGGTTGGCATGATTAAAACAAGTTGTTTTAAAACACATGTTTAAAACAGTGTTTAAAACAGTTTGAAATTAAACAGTGTTTTTTATTACATGTTTAAAAACAAGGATTAAAACAAGTTTAAAACATTGTTTAAAACAGTACGAAAAAAAACATGTTTTAAAACTACTTTTCATGTCGCAATAACTGAATATAAAATGAAAATAAAATAATAAGTAGGTATTTGAGTCTGAATAGTTCAACATAAAACCAATCGAGTCTCTATTGCTGTTATATTTTTGAACTTTCAATGGCATTGTAATTGACTTAATCATTTTTTTTTTTATAAAACGTTGCCCCAATATAGGAATTTCTACTGTGTCGTGGGTGCGTTTACAAACTTAATATAAACTCAAACATGGCCCCAACATTATTTTTATGTTATGTAGGTATTTCATTCAATCAAACAAATATCTAAGTACTGGTACTTAGATATTTGTTTAAATAAAATAATAGTAAATCCTGGGATTTGTATGGGACAAGATAGCACCTATTTTTGAAACAATATCATAATAATTTCAAAACAATTAAAATTGTAACAATTTTAATTAATAAACAACATTAGTCATAAATAAAAAACGTAAACGTTGTTCCCTAATGTCGGCTGTCGAAAGAAATTTGGACTGAGAAACACCGATCTACTTATATGTCAAAAAAATAGGGGAATTACCCTATTTTTTTGACATATAAGTAGATCGGTGTTTCTCAGTCCATTGTTCATAAGGTAAAGCCCCGCACCGTGGCGCGGGGATATACCTTATGAACAATGAACTATTCTGCGAACGAATAGGGATACATACCTACCGGGTGAATGTGAAGCGTTTGATTACGCAACATACAGATAAATGTTATCTATTGATCGTTTTTTTGTAAATATTTAATTTATTAGGGCGAGTTTATAAAGATCTAGCCTAGAAAAGAAATATAGTCGAATTAATTTGAAATAATGCCCTAAACTAAAAAAAACAAAAAAAACACTTGTTTAAAACATTTTGAACTGTTTGTTTTATATAATTTAAAAAAAACTGTTTTTTTTCCAACCCTGGTTGGAACAAAAGGATGGATTAGCATTGACTGAATGCTTTCTTACCTGATGAAGAGCAGTGAGGCCATCGACGTTGGCGGTGTTAATATCGGCACCCCTCTTCAATAGTCTCTGCACCTCGTCTTTGTCGCCAGCCGTGCATGCCGCCAAAAACACTATCCCAGAAGAAAACTGAATCCTTGTAGCCCGACGCGGCGTCGGGGACTGCTTATTTGTGTCCGATTCTTCCCATCTCTTCAACTGCTCCGCTCTCTTGAACAACGCTGACGAAGACCTATTATCCGTCATTTTAACTCTCGACAAACCACTTTACACTCAATATGGTCCATGCGAACACTTTTCACGGGGCATAGATTGTGTTTTTACTGCATACAGTACACAAACGCCGAGTCCATAACTTAATTGCCAAAAAAGGAAACATGAAAGAGGAAACGTTCCAGGGAGATTGATATTAGGAAGCATTCACGCGACCATTGTTCCACACACTTGTTGAATATTAGGAATTGCACATCCGGACTCCAATTCTATGTACATGACATAACCAATAAGCTAGACATTTAGCGTGGCAGCCATTACGAGAATAAATTTAAACAGCCTACTAAAGTACCTACATACCAAATGCAAAAAGAAAAACTAGGCAGCGAATGAGAATGACGGAAGAAGAAAACGCCTAGCGCCACCTAGCACAACAATGACATTAAGTTGCCATATCATAAAAATTTAAAGCAAGTTTCAATGATGAACTCGTAAATGAAAACATACTTGGATGAAATTCTCGCCAGTGGCTGTGGCGACCATAGACATAAAATGATATGGACGGGAAATACCTACACAAAAAATATACGTGTACAAGTGTGACATAAAAATGTAGAAAACCGGAAGTCGCCACTGTCTTCGCGCTACCAGCACTTTCATAAAAATGTAGAAAACCGGAAGTCGCCACTGTCTTCGCGCTACCAGCACTTTGAATGATTTTATTTTATTTTTTTTCACTTATTACGTTAGTTTTATGGCACAATAATAAATCTAACAAACCTGCGGTCTTTGTTTACATCAAATATCAAAGATTTTAAAACGCTGTCAGAAATAAAAATTTTAGTTCCGTTTCAATCCGTTCTGGCCAAGCTGTACAGCTTGACATAAAAATGTAGAAAACCGGAAGTCGCCACTGTCTTCGCGCTACCAGCACTTTGAATGATTTTTTTTTTCACTTATTACGTTAGTTTTATGGCTCAATAATAAATCTAACAAACCTGCGGTCTTTGTTTACATCAAATATCAAAGATTTTAAAACGCTGTCAGGAATAAAAAGGAGATGTTTTTTTTTCCCTACAATAATGGCCAAACCGTGTACCTCAAGGAAAAAAGTACGAAGTTAGAGGAAAAAAATCGTAGATTTTGATTAAAAATATGTTGAATTTATTCGCGCATTTGTACCACCAGAAATTGTCGATCAAAGATGTTAAAACTTGCAACCCACGAATTGATTTTCAATCTGGCAATGTCATACGTCTCCGACATGATGCGTTTCGTTACTTCATTTATAAATGTGTGAAAACCCAAAAATGTACTTTATAAAATTTATTTATGTATTTCAAATGAGTTTTAATTACTAGTACATATTTTTTGTGAATTATCATGGGAAAAAGAATAAAAAAAAATACATTTATAACCGGTTTTTTGAACCAATCCCAAATGGTCAACATTACATGGTTTATCTGAATTTTGTATAGGTAATACATAGCTGTATTTGGAACAGATAAGTATTACCTATACAAAATTCAAATCATTTACTTCAAGCAGGCCAGTTAAATACATTTTCAATTCATGACAATTAAAATCTATGACCAATAGGAGCAGAGCAACAATTAAAAATGTTGTCAAATCGGGAAATTCTTCTTGAGAGCTTCCGTTGCGTGCGCTGCGTAAACGGTTTATATTACGCAAAAGCAAAAATGATGTATGACGGAATTGTTCCTCATGAAACGTTCTAAAATAAAATCCAAGACAGCCTATGTCTATCTTATAAGATTAACTCATTATAACCTTTTTTATGGAAATCAAAGTAATACATTTCTTGCGACAATGTTTTAAAGAATATAGTATTAATCCATATCCAAAAAATGCAATAATCATTACAAGCATTTAATTTTGAACAAAATTTCCTTTGACATCATTTGATTTCAATGAACATCTGACGAGATATCGTAGTTTCTTCAACAGCAGGTGTTGCGGCGCAGTCGGAATACGACGGCTCTGTCTCAGAGAACATTCAGCTCTGTCGTCTGTACGTAATTTTTTATAATCGCATTATTCCGCTGGAATAAAATAGTTGTTGTGTTTTAAACTGCAAGAATACTAGCAGAAATTGTAAATTTAAGTTTTATTGATCCCCAAGCGGTTCTTGAAAAGATGAACAATGCAGGAGATGGTTATCTGCCGTGAAGAGAAAAAGTGAATAACATCATAACCCTCATTTTAATCCCGTCGTTCATTTCATCGTCAATCGTTTATTTAATTTTGTTCAGTGCCAATGGATCGCCATGGAATCCAAAAGGAAGTGATTTGTTAAATTAAATAATCTGATTTCAATTAGAACGGTCAGAGCCCCTAAAGTTGCGAACGCTAGGTGGCGCTAAAGTCGTGCACGGTTCCAATGCCGATCTGCAGTACTGGCCATTTCAAATCAAAATAATTTTTGTTTGGCTAAGAATTCTAATTTCAAATTAATTTTATTTTAAAAACATGGTTTTTTTTTCCAAAAGTAGTCATTTGTTTATTGATTAGTGTTACATTTTCATCGCATTTCAATCTTTTTCGTCATCATGGATACGTTAAAAAATCGAGAAATTATGGAATATTAGTAACGTCGTGGCAGCAACGCGGCACAAGCGGGACGTAATATCAACGACGTTTACGGAGCTAACACTACAAACCAACGCACAACCAGTTATAGGTTTGCTCGCTTCCGTTCTGGAAATTTCGACCTGAAAAATGAACCTCGCGGTCGTCCGAAGACTTTGGTCGACATTGATGAATTAAAGGTGATTTTGGAAGCTGATGATACACAATCTACGACTGAATAAGAAGCAGCTTTCGACGTTAGCGTCAAAACAATATTGGTCCATTTGCATCAAATTGGCAAGGTAAAAAAGCTTGACAAATGGGTGCCCCACAAACTCAATGATCGCCAGCGCGAAGTACGCGTCGAGACGTGCCTTGCACTGCTCAACAGACACACAAATGAAGGAATTTTGAACCGCATTGTTAACTGCGATGAAAAATGGATTCTGTTTGATAACCGCAAGCGCTCAGCAAGTTGGTTGGATCCTGGTTCAGCACATAAACAATGCCCTAAACGAAAACTTACCCATAGAAAAGTGATGGTCAATGTTTGGTGGTCTAGCGCCGGTGTGATTCATCACATCTTCTTACCAAACGGGGTGACCATTACTGCAGGTGTACTGTGAAGAACTGAACACAATTATGAAGAAGCTGGCACATCTCCGACCAATGCTGGCCTACAGACTACTACTTTTTCCAGAATTTGGATAACTTCTTGGCGGGAAAAAAAAAATCAATACCCGAGAGGCAATGCCTTTAAAGAATTTGTTAAGAAGCCCATCAATAAACTACCGCTGCGTTGGCAAATATGCATTTATTGCGTGGGTGATTACTTCGATTAATAATACAAATAAAAAATACATAAAAAAATCGTTTACATTTTTTCATACAAAACGGCAATTTCATAGATAAAGACCTACCTATTATATTAATATTATTTCGTGAGAAACTTTGATGTGTAAATAATTGTTAAGGCTCAAATATCGAAAAATACTGAAAGAAGTCTACTACTACAATATCATGAGATACGGCAAACATAAATAATGTACACATGGCTACACACCAAGCTTGACAAAACCAGTTTGTCTTGGCCTCGCTTCGTATGATCTTTCCATACAATGAACGATCAGGGAACAATCAAAATACTGGCTTTGCATAGCTTAATGTGTAGCCGTGTGTACTAAGAAGCAACGTTAGTTAAAGAAAAAGAAAAGTTGTAAAAATCGGCTGTTTACGTTTGTGTTTTTAAAACCAACGGGTTCTATTCCTGGCAGGAACATAAGATTTAAAAAAATCTAATAAAGTATTAAAATTAATTTTCATTAAAATGGGCTTCGGGGACTTTCAGTCAGGGCTAGGAAACGTTTTCCAAAATAGCGTTTTTAAAAATATGCTTAGTTCAGTTCTTTGCACCTAATTTTGTTGATTGTTCGCAACTAAAACGAAATGAGAACGTTAGAATGAAATTTGGAATGAACGTTGGAAGAATCGGTACAACCTAAAAAAAAAAACCGTTAAAAAAACACGATCTTGATGCCAAAATACGTATTGATGCCAAAAAATGGTTAAAAACGGTTTAAAACGTTTTAACCAAGAACATTAAAACATTGTTTTTCTTCTAAACCGTTCTATTTTTCGTTCGAACGTAACCGAAATAAATAAGTTCTTGGGCGTTTAAGACAAAAACGTTCTGGAAACTAAACCGTTTTCCGAGCCCTGCTTCCAGTATTTGATTTGGCACGCACAGTTGAAAAATGCACCCTGTATGCACCGGTATCGGGATCAGGGTACAATCGACCAACGGTCAGGACTCCACCAATGAGTTGTATTGGTTATAATAATAGCCCCGTCTGTAAAAATGAATTGATCTTAATGTGATAGTGCAACTTTCAAGCACTAGTTTAGGTATATACATGTAGCGTGTCACTTCCAATTCCACAAGGTCAATTTTACAGCAAGTTTTTAATGGGCAATTCTGGCTAGAACATTGTGTCTCCACAGATATTCTGCGTTGGTCAGATGAGAAAACCCATAAATATTGTGATGGATTGTTTCGCCCAGATAGTGACTATTGTTTTTCTCTAGTTTTAATTCATCAGGAAAAAAACATGAGATTTTTGATAGATGAGCTTTGGAAGGCTTAGTCCGTGCTTCAAGTCTATAAATAATACGTCCCATTAAGGTCTCTTCGGAAAGAAGTTGATTGAGTTGACGTCAAGCCTCCATTAGCGCTTTTTATCGGGCGTTAAAAAAGTGCTGTGTTGGAACATAATGGTAAATTGAACAGTGTCACCGCCCATCACTTAAGAGGAAACACCAAGGGCTGGAGAATTGAAAAATAGGTATTTGTAAAATCTATTGCGGTCTCGCAGTGCCCACAACAGAGTTACAGAGCGCGATAGAGACAACAGCAGCTTGGACCGAAAATACCTTATTATATGGCACAAAATCAACGATTCGTGGTCCCCTGATTACTCCTCCAAAACTTAACCGATTTCACTACTTTTTTCTAAAAATAAAGAAAGGCATTGGCCGTGTTCCTATGTTTTCCTTTTTAGGGTTCCGTAGTCAACAAGGAACCCTTATAGTTTCGCCATGTCCGTCCGTCCGTCCGTCTGTCCGCAGTTTAGCTCAGAGACGCACAGTACTAGAGAGCTGTAATTTGGTGTAAATATACGGATTTGTTGTGCAGAAAAAGTGGTAAAATAAAATCTCGTAAAATATTTTTTTTAGGGTACCTCCTGTACACGTAAAGAGGGGATGTTTTTTTTTTTCTCGCGTACCCCTTAGTGTGGGGTATCATTAAATAGGTCTTTAAAAATATTGATAGTTTCCATTAGCAATTTTTTGATAAAAAAAATCGTTTGTGAAATATTAAGCTTTAAAGTGCTAAATTTTGCTCGACTCGAGTGTCCCTCCCCTCTACCAGCTAAACGGTTATGTTTGGGGGTGTGAAAAAATTCACAATAGTAGTATATATAACGAAGTTTAAAAGAAAATTATCATGACTAAGTAGGCTTTACAACTTTACGAGTAATAGTCGACCAACTTATAAAATGTACTTGGATAACATATTTTCCTAAACAAAATGTATCGGAGAACATGCTCTTCAACTGCAAACGTAAGTTTGTCAACTTTATTATTACAGCTGTAATAGGTATGTTTTTACGGTATGTTTTTTGGGGATAGGTAGTAGGGAATCGAGAACCGGTCCTTGTTGGAAGTCCCGGGATTTTCGGGACAGGCGTCCAAGGAACCGGGAAATCCCGGGATTTTCGGGAATTTCGGGACAAAAATGCATTTTTTCCATGGCATTAGAAAACAATGAAAATAATAAGATAACTTTATGGTACAGTATTTATTCTGATTAAAATCATACAACCAACTTATTCGACGGCCTCATGGACATGGGTTTGCTCTAGCCTCTTTTCTATTCAGAGGTAGCAAATCTATTCACTCTAACTGTACTAACTATGGGATAAACTTGCAGTTCATCTAGATGTCCAATACTGGACATTAGATGTACCTAATGCAAGTAGGCCGGTGGAAAGAGGTTGTAGAATTCATGAGTTCGACCTATTTTAGGTCTCATCTTAGCACGAGCGAACCCAATAAAAAAAAACGAAAAGAGGGAGGGCTTCACACACAGCAGCTATAATGTATATTAATGTACATTACATCCCGGGATGTATAGCTTTAAATTATCTTGATGTATCACACACACAACAGGTAATGTAATGTATATTTCCCTACATTTCATAACATCCTTTTCGAAGAGAGATATACGGAAATGTATTGAGATGTATAGATGTATCGAAATATAAATGTATATTTTCGTATCGCTCAGTACCTTAGATTCGAAGATTTAAAAATATACATTATTGCTGCAGTGTGTGGTCTCCTGACGATTTCTATGGAAAGATGTAATGAGATGTATCGTGCTATAATGTACATCTTTACATTATTATTATTCCTTAAGCTTGCGTCGATGAGATGAGCTAAGCTGTAGAGTAACCATCCACCAGTTTCACGTTGCCAATTAGTCTAAGGTGCTCTACATTCCACTGGGTCTAGTGCAGTAAGTTGTATTTATCTGAGCCATCCCAATGATTAAGTTGAGTAAGGTTGCTGCAATACTCCGTTAGAAAAAACATAAGAAACTTTGAATTTCGCGGGCTATTACGACGCAATCAATGCAGAAATGGGCTTGCACATATCCAGGTGTAAGGTATCGCTTCACTCTATTTAGGATGCCCACGTCAAAGTTGACACTGGATGTCAGTTCCATGCCCAAAAGCTCAAGGTCATCAGTTACAGAAACAGGAAAAATAGGAGTTGGTCCAAATTACTCTATAAAAGATGTAGTTTTGATTTACTCCTACTTCACTAAGGAAATATACGCCTGTATGTTGGTAGCGTTAAAAGAGAGAAGTTTCTTGTGTGAGCGAACAAGAAACTTCTCTCTTTTATGGGATACTAAGTATCAAATCTGTTTGCTCTACCATGGTCTCTCTGAAGCAATGAACCAAAAGCAAGGAAGCTTTTTGTCTCGAGACCTTGTCAAAGGCTTTCGAGATATAACCAGTACTACATTATCAACTTTTCTTCTCTGTCAACCACACTTGTATCTGAAATTCTGAACATGTTATTCCGTATTTAACGGCGAAGTGAATAAATACCTTACATCCAATTTGATTCTTTTGTTCTATAAAAGAATTAACAAGTTTAAACAAATTATTTATACTGTTTTTCTGAGTCCCGAAAATCCCGAATTTCCCGGTTCTCAGTCGCATGTCCCGGGTTTTAAAATATACTTCAAGAACCGGGAAATCCCGGGATTTTCGGGACCGGGATTTCCCGGTTCGATACCCTAATAGGTAGATTTTTATCGTCAACTATTTTTAACTTACTTCAAAAAAAGGGGGAGGTTCTAAATTCGTCGTAATCTTTTTTTTATGTATTTTCCCCGATTTCTCAAAGACTCCTGGACCGATTTTGAAAATTCTTCTCTTTAAAATTAAATTAAGCGAATCAGTTTAGTTAATTCGCATAAGTATTTTGATGGGCAACTACGGAACCCTACACTGTGCGTGGCCCGACACGCACTTGGCCAGTTTTTTTAATATAATCTCGTCAAATTTGTTTTCTGGATATTTGAACACAGCGGAAAATCTGGCCATTTTTTTTAGGATTTTGAATGTTCATATCTCTTTTAATAATTAATTTATGGAAAAAAGGAAAACATAGAAACATGCCAATAGTGGTCATAGATTTCTTGTAAAAAAATTATTGCTCTACTGGCATTATCCAGGGAGAAAACAGGGGACTACGTTTGTATGGAAAAACGACCGTGGTGTTTCCTCTTAAAATCAAATACAGTTCGAATAAATGCGCCGCGCTTTTAGAGCACTGACGTATGGACAAATACATGGGAATGCATTGTCCTATTTAAAAAAAGCTAAATAAAGTTACAACATGTCACTGGCCTGCAAATTGCAAAAAACGTAAGAAAATTTGAATTTCGCGGGCTGATTGGAGCATTCACCAATTTGCATGGATTTGTTAAGTACTACCAGCCGTCTGTACAGTTCATGTGAATATCAGAGACAGTCATGGAGACAGTAAAGTTGTAATGGTAACACCGACTTAAAAACAAAAATCAAATGATTTTTGTATACTACATTAATGTTCATTACAGAAAAATTAATCATTTTATGTGGGTAAATAAAAAATTAAATATAAACAATGCTGTCAATGTTTCATGACAAGTTATAGCTGTAAATGAGAACAAGCCAGCTTGATCTCCGCTAGCGGGCTCTGGTGTTCACAATCAGTACCAGTAGATTCAGTAGTAGTTGGCGAGTCGGAGTCAGAAATTATTCAAAATTCAAGATGGCCATGTGTCACGATGGTGTCCTGAATTGTAATAGTTAACTTTATTTGTTTTGTGTGAAAAAAGTGCTTTGCCATGATGGCTGACTTAAGTGTTGATATATTAAAGTTGCCGGAGGATGTACGAGATAAATTAGCTGAATTAGACTTGGAGTTATCCGAAGGTAAGAAAGCAGTAAGTCTGCGTTACTCGTAGATCGATAATTAGTTTATTTAGATTATTTTTTTATCAAATTAGCTTTTATTTATTTGTATAGTGACAGTTTCTGTATTTAATTTTAATATTTCAAGCGGTATTTTGTGCTAGAAATAAGTTTCTTTGACGGAGTTCGCCAGCTGATGTCTTCGGTAAATAAAGTATGGGTTTGAGTTAACAGTGGTTGATTTTGATATGTTGTGATAAAGTTATGTGTGTTATTTGCTCACGCTCGAATAGATACGTTGTCACACATGGCGTGTTATGGAATGCAACACACTGCACGAGACGACGACGCTTCTTAGAATACGCTTTACTTACTCGCAAATTTGTATCGTTCTTACTTTTGTTAGGCCCAGAACAAGTCTGGCGGTCACTTGGCGTGCGTTTTACCACTTCAGAACAGTGATCTCTGCTACTATAATACACTTATAACATGTTTATAAGTATCTCTTTTTACTTTTGAAGCAGATTATAACAGCAGTTCTTGATGTTTGTATCCCAAGGATCGTTCGTTTTTCCATACTGTTTATCAGAGTTGTGTTATATTCTAATATGAGGACCTATTCACTGTCAGTTTCTTTGTGAACAAATCATCCAAGCTGTGGTCAAGTTGTAAGAATAAATTGCTCATATCCTCTGCAGGTTTATACACTCAATTTAGTGTTATCCTTTACAACTGCAGGAAGTGTACAAGATTGTTCTGAATTTAGGCTTCATTGTATCTACCTTTTATAGGGTTGTATGTCATAGTAATGTTGTGCTAAAATCTAATTAGATTAGAATTTTTTGTAAAACCAACAGGCAAATATTAAAGTAAAAGTAATATTCGAATATTTAGAAATATTAAGTGTAAGTAGGAATAAAACTTATGTGCTGATACATTCTTGAATTTTAAAAAATATATTCAATACCATCTTTTAAATAAGGTCTATTATAATGACTAAAATCTGGTTTAAATTTAATTAGCTGTATGTATGTATGTACTAAAATATTCTAAATCAAAGCTTGCATCTGTCCCAGTTGACAGCAAAAGCTACATGCAATAAATATTTCATGAAAATGAAATAAATTAGCACACAAATACATAGACATACTAATTTTTATGATTGAAAATGTATTATAAAAACTGAATGTCGGTTTATGTCACAAAAAATATTAAAATTTTATTCTTTTTAGTATGATTACACAAATTGACATAAATATAAATAAAGCCAAAATAAGAATGTTTTGCTAATTTTAATTATATAATGGATTTGGTCCTAACGGAAATCTATGGGAGGCCCATGTTCAGCAGTGGACGTCCTACGGGTGATATGATTATGATGATAATGAATTATATACAAATTGGCAAAACTACCTTTTTTACATTCATTCAAGAGCCATGTTTACGGAGGGTTATTAACAATGGCCAAATAGACGTTCTTTCTATTTTAGTTATGTTAACTTGATTTTGATCTGTAAATGTACTTATGGGTATAATTTGATTAAGACCTGCATGAAGGTGATACAAATAAGTAAATAGGTACTGCAATGTATTACAGAAGTAGGTAGGTATTGAATTTGAAGTTACCAGGATGTTTTGGTAAAAATATTTTTATAATCAAACAATTCCTTTGTTTGTTTGTTTCCATTATTACCAATTAATATGCTTTGTTCAATAATATCCTTTTCATCATATCAATTATTTATATTTGTTCATAAAAACAAGTTACTTACTGACGAATTTAATTATTCAGTGCTAGCGCTATATGCGGAATATTCCCGTCGTTATCCCCAAAATCCGTTGCACTGCCTATTATAGCTGCATGTGAATTAATCAACTATATAATTTTAGTAACATTTTCCGATACTCTTTCTTTGTTGACGTCGTAAAACACTGCGGTAGCCATAAATATCAGCATAATATTTATCCATTACTGGAACACAAACTCTCTGGGAGTTAGAGTGGTTTATAGTACACCACGCGGGCCCATTGCGGGTTGGTAGATGTCACAAGTCTAATAATTTTTGGTCTTATGACATGCCGGTTTCCTTCATCGTTTTGAGAGCATTGGTGATGAAATAAATTTCACAAAGTAATGCGCCTAGCTGGGTTCGAAGTCGAACCCGCGACCTACAATTCGTAAGTTGGGCGGTTACTACTGGACAACGACTGCGCTCCTATGAGTATAAATACACCCCATCCTATTATATTATAATATTTATTTTTTTGTTTCGTCTGTTTTATCAGATTAATTTTGTTGCAAATATAACAATAAATTATACCTATTTAATTACGTGAATGCAAAGTCTCATTCTAAAAGGTACTAAATGGACACAGATCGCGGAACTTTTGACCACTCTTTGTCTGCTCAGGATTATACTATCCATCAAATATCATTTATTACAATATTATTATTTCTAATCAAGCGAAAACATTAAACGATAATAATTATTATGTAATAAATGATAATTTGACGTGCAAGCACTGCCGCGCGATGCGAATGTTACACGTTTTGTTTGTTTATTTGTTTTTATTGCCTTATTATTGGTGAAAACATGTTTAATGAGCGTTATTCGAGGATGCAGCTGCGAATTCTTGAGCCACACGACTGATTATTATTGTTTTTAATTAATATTATTTTATGCTCTGTTTATTTTATTGAATGGAAACAAAGGAAAGTTCTTCGGAATGGTGATAGTAATACTATCGATATTTACAAAGAGGATTATCTATTAATTTAAATGGTAACATTTATATTATAACTTTATTATTATTTTTATAAATTATCTTTCTTTTTTTAACGAACTAGTTTTTTTTTATTTATGTTTTTTTTTTTTTAATAAATGAAGGAAGACTACTAGTTATGAACTAATAGGTACGTTCTTACTTTCCTAGTCGTAGATAGTTAGCATAATTATACAGTTCAAAAAACTTTGAGCCTTACTTGCTTTTCATGCCTAGGTCTCTTTGTAGAAAATATACACAAATCCTCAGATTAATTCACAACGCTAATGGAAAACACATGTAAAGCTTACCGACAAGCAAATTCTCTGATTACCTATATTCCGCAGTGCATTTAGGTACTAGAAAGGTTTGCTTATTTTTCTGAAATAATACCTTAGTGTCAGTACCAATACAAACTTTGAACTAAAACCTCGGTACATGAGTACATCATATAATTCCAAATGCATTTCCAGTTTCTCTCAGATAGTGCCATAAAGATCTATCAGAAACTTAACTGCTGAAGCTTTGCAGCATTTTTAATTGTTGAAAGAAGTAATAAAATTCATATTATTCATGTTATAATAACATAATAGCAGTTTCTGCTACCCCAACAGGCAGAAGGCGTGAGTTTATTTATATTATGTTAATAATTAATACATACAATAAGCAAGCATTACTTCTTAGGCCGAGAGCAGTCAATTTCAGCTACTTGATGCTGCCATTGCTGACTGCTCCAGTAGTTGGTTTCGTTTCAACTGCTCCTGAAACAGTTCCACTGCTCGAGCAGTGCGCGTCGTTTGTGTGTATGTAAAAGGCTTTTTGCGATGCAGTCGCAGCTTGAAGCAGTCCGTGTTTGGCAGGCCTTAGATGGTGATTCAGTGTCATCAAAACATTATGATCACAAATTTAAAAAAAAACCTATTGTGTCAGCTCACGGAATTATATATGTATAGTATGACAGGTTAATCGAGCAGATTAATAAAAATAATCCTAACAAGAGCTGATGACCTTGAAAAAGCTGAACCAATTATGATAAAGCATGTCGAAAAATTATTGCTTGATAAAAAGTTTTCTAAAAAAAAACATCAAATCGGGTCATCCGTTTATAAGATACTTTACCGCAGACAGAAACATATAGCATAAACTTTTAATTCCCCTCTTTTTATGTAGGGGGTTACAACAACATACTTACGTCTTACGTTCCAACATTTAGGTATGTGACGAACAGACAACCGTGCAACCATGCGCAAAGCACAACTATATCACATGAGGATTGCACTGAGTTGCTTCACAAAGTATTATTAAGCGATAAGCGGTAATATTATACGGCGACAGGTGTGGTTACGGGCGCGACGCTTTGAATAATTCGATTGAAACCATGAGCGTGAGCATGTAATACGCGACAATTATTCCACTAAGTACTTATACACTAAGTAATCTTTTAACATTATAATTATTACCCATATTGCATGTTGTAAGTTCTTAATTTCATTTATAATCAATCTCTGTAACTCTACCTACTTTTAAAACCCTACAACTGGCTCAGAAACGTCGAACCGTTATTGCAGATATGATCGCAGATTCACAGTAATATTTTTCACCAATATTTTTTACTTCACTTTGTGTGTGTAACACCAGAACAAAATGCGCCAATTTTCGAACAATTTTTAGTTTTTATTTTATGTTTTCGATGAAATCACTCTCAGCAAACAGAATCGTTTAAAAGGGATTGAAACTTCTATCGATATTGGAATCGGAAGCCAGTAATCGATTCCAAAGTTATAGACCACCAAGTTTGCTGTTGTTGGATGAACTAAAAGGCCACAAGATATTTCTTACTTGCACATTTTCAAGCGATTATGAAAGTAATTGACTAATTGGGCAATTGATAGGTAATCATGCAACCCTTAGTTTATTTTTTATTCTCTAATACGAAGGATAGAAACACTTCATACAATCGAATTAATTGCCAGATAATAAATACTTCGACTACCACATAAAATAGTACACGTTTCACAATTACTCCAGGAAACGAAGGGGAAGCGCATCAAGCAAAACAAACATGTAGTGCGGTAAGACGTGGAAACATTTCGACGGTCCCTACGTAGAAAGAAACGGACATGTCAAAAGCAGAGGTTTACAGGAGAGCGTTTTTAATTTTTTTAAACCGCTCTAAATGTAAATATAATACTATGTACACATAGAATTATTTCTCCAATTATCCGTCAATTTATTAATTTCAATAAAATTGTAATCATTATAATATTGTGATGAAAATGCATGTATAAACCTGTAATTTTCGCATGCCTTCTGCAGGTGAGATGAGATGTCTTTGTACCACCCATAAATTATAACAGCTTTATAAAACCATCTCTAGGGAATAAATGTTTTTATTCTATTCTATTCCTGTAAACCTCGGTCCGTCGATTTAACATAAAGTTATTTTTTGCTATCATTCCTTTGAGTCTATTGTGGACGTGGCTAATGGCTGTCATGTAAGGCTAAAACCGTTTGTTCCTGGGTATTCACAATTTGTGGGAGTATTTAACCTCTAATGCCTGCAGATAAAAAAAAAAAAAAAAAAAACAAAAAAAAAACTACTTTTTGTGACTTTACTTCTTTTTCATTTTAATTTTCTTCATTCTAAAATTATTGAAGAAATTATTCAGTTAGGTAATTGTTATCAGTCTGTGTTGCATTTAGTACTTTCAAATAGCGACTACTTTACTATTAATTGCTAGTGTCGATAAAAATGTGTTAAATACTGTATATTTATCCTCATTATTCTGCGCTATTGTTCCAAGCTGAGTCGACTCGTGCGCAGGCTTATACGACCTCTTTCTTTTCGCCGATATGACGCATCACCTAACCCGTTTTGTTGTCATGACTCGCTCTGACTAAGCCAAGTTGTGGTCATAACGCGTCTCAAATAAAAAGAATAATATTATTTGTTAGGTATTCTAAGATTAACGAGTACAATTCGGTGCGACTGATTACAAAAATATTCGTCAAACTAACTTATAGAGTACGTGGGACTTTTTTCAGTGATTGGAACTTTATTACGAATCTTTCAATATAACACTGGTAATGAAGAACATTTTGCTGTTAAAACCAGTCACTACTCAAGGATGCTTCATTACGCGATGTTTTCTTGACACGATGACGCAAGTAACTTTTACACAATAATGTTTATACTCGTTGTATGGTGTAAATCAATTTCTATCCTCAAAGAGGTTCGTAGCTTACAATCCTACACTATGTTACGTATATCTATCGCTATCCAAAGAATAGTGTGGTCACCGAAGTTATTTACATTTTTAATTTGGGGAACCGAAAGTTCAGAACATAGGTCATATGTGTCGTCCGCGGCTCCATCAAAATTCCATTCTGTCAAAAAGTTCGTGCTAAAAACTACTGAATATCAAAGAAAAAGCCGATACAATAAAGACAGTACTTTCATTACATCCAGATTTCATGAAGGACTGTTTGAAAGGACCGGCGTAACGGCAGCTAAAACATTCCGCGCAAGTGGCTCTATGTAATGTGCAAGTGGCTCTATGGCGTTCTGTGCCATTCGCGAGTCGAGAGGTATTCCACCGTCGGAAATACTGGGTGCCGCTTTTATTGAAGGACACAACAGTGCAAGTCCATCATTATACAAAATATATTTTTGCTTATTTCATTTGAGGATTTTTTTTCCTCTGACTAATCCTTCAATCATTACAGGATTAGTATATTATAAACTTGATGGAATGTTATGGTTAGCCATTTATTTTAATTTCATTATACAAATCTATTAAATAGGGATAAGGCAACGTTATAATTTTCCTGTAAAGTTTCCTTAATGCAGAACAGCTAAACATTCAAGCCCTAAAGTAATATTCAGCCTATTCAACCATTTAAAACTAAAACGCGGGTGAAGTGCAAATTAACAGGTCAGTAGCGACGGCGGCGGGGCATCGGCCAGCGACCTGTCGTTCGATGTCAATGACAAGACGCGACATGCGGTCACTTTACCACTCGCTTCCGGAACACGGTAGCCTAGCATAACAATTATTTTTTGAACTGCAGAAACATACTCATATAGTTAACACGTAAGATATCGATATATACGTTCATAAACGAAAGCTAAACATTCCACCAGCTAGTGAACTTTCAGCTGCACATCACCTACTAAATTGGTAAATTTTCTATCCTGTTCGGGAGAGTTCGATGTACGATGTAAAAAAATAATTTGTCGTTCAAATGCAATGTGGGTGCTGACATATGGGCGGGCGTGCTAATATAGTTCGGGATTTTTTGCAGTTTACTCTTGCTCATGTAAAGGTTAGGTCAGACAGGCACCGAACAATTGCGGACGATGATACGGCCACGTAACTTCCAAAGAATTTTTCTGTTATCAATTACCCGTATGATTGATCCTTATAAGGTAAACAGGAGACTAAGGAGAGCCATAGGCTTTATCATAATTTAATTTGAAGTCCTACTGCAGACATCGCAAGTGTTTAATGGCATTTGCCCCACTTAAAGTCCATCACAAAACAACAAGACCCTAGTCTGCTGTTCAATATGCTCATTGCCGTCTTAACAAATCGTTCAACTTCGGTTGAATGTGATACTTCAGTATCACACACACGTACACGACACAGACTGCTGATGATTACTGATATAATACGTCATGAAAACACCAATATAAAATACTTGGCATACAAATTGCAAAAACTGAAAAGGGGAACATCACTAACAAAAGTGAGTAAAAAATATGATTTGCTTTGTCCAAAGTTAACGGAGGCATTCGTGTGTGAGCATATCTATTCGCAGTTCGTTTCGTAACGTTCGGGAAGTAAAAAGAGAGAGACTAAGGTGGTTTGTATTTGTCACACGAAGTTTTGTTGCATCAAAAAAGGGTGCATCCTTTGACGGACAGTTTCGTTTTACAGGAAACTGATTGGAGGTTTAGCTTTGACGTTGTGTATTTGTGCAGTTTAACTTGCAGGCTCAAGCTTTGTTTTCACATAGTTTTTGTCGCTAAAACGCCAAAACATTAAAGGGGAATGACAAGAATCGCTCCGTTCCATGTGGTGTCCAACAGAATTTCTATATTAAAGATAATTCATAACATAAAACATATAATAATGCGAGAATAATATGCAAGAAATTCATCAATTTAATTAATTATTTAAATGTTTCTTTTATGTTAACGTTAAAGTTAGAAGTATTGAGTGGTAGAGTTGATCTAAACAATCTTTATTAACCGACTTCAAAAAAAGGAGGAGGTTATCAATTCGACTGTATTTTTTTTTTTTTTTTTTTTATGTTTGTTACCTCATAACTTGCGACTGGGTGAACCGATTTTCATGATTCTTTTTTTATTCGAAAGCTGGTGCTTCCCGTGTGGTCCCATTGTCACCATTTCAGGATCTGATGATTGGATCTTGGAGAAATCGAGGGCAACCCTCAAATTTTATTGGCTGACACATAGTTTTTCGCAAATCTTATGAAGTAATTCAAGTATTTGCGTATAGAAATCATCATATCATGTACCTGAGCTGATGATGGAAGGTACAACTCCTCAAGTAAGAAAACTATGTTTGTGTTCGCATATCTCCGGAACTACAAGCCCGATTTAAGTAAGTCTTTTTTTGTTGTACTAGGTATCGTTCAACTTAGGGAACACTGCAAATTTCATCAAAATCGGTTCAGTAGTTTTTGAGATAGGGAATGAATTAAAGAGATGTTAACGATGTTATTACCGGTGCTACGGATTACGAAATTCTAGTGCACATGTAAGAAAATGATGTATTTGACAAGAATTTTGGTTGAATATTTAAACTAAAAAGAGTAAAATAAAAACTTTTTCTAAAAAAAATGTGACCGCCTTCAAAAACAACCACAAAAAAGGGTAAAATAACCTACAAAACTTTTCTTTCGGAAGTCGGTGGCAAAAGAGACAATGAAATTAATAAAAAAAGTCACCGACTTCCGAAAGAAAAGTTTTGTAGGTTATTTTACCCTTTTTTGTGGTTGTTTTTGAAGGCGGTCACATTTTTTTTAGAAAAAGTTTTTATTTTCGGTCTACTGCTTATGGAAAATTAATCTACTTCTTATATATACGTGTCACAATGTTAGTTACCGTACTCCTCTGAAACGGCTTGACCTATTTTTATGAAATTTGGTATGCATATTCAGTAGGTCTGAGAATCGGCTACTATCTATTTTTTTTTAATTTATATGGCAAAACAACGTTTGCGGGTTCAGCTAGTTATACTATAAAATTCTATAATTGTTTTCCTTTTTAATGATAATTATATAGTACGACTTTGTTGGGTTTTGGCCGAGGCTTGAAGGCAAACTTGGCAATATCCCCTGTGGTATGATCCAAATGATCGCCTGTCAATATTGCTTAAGTAAAGGCCAGACCATAAATATAAGATGTTGCTCTAATGATAAAATTAATGTTCTTTGATATTTGGGTTATTTTCTTATAGTCAGGCTATTGTCGTGTTAAGTGTCTCAATCAACGGGTAGTCGGGGCGTGCGCTCGAAGCTGGCACAATACAAGTACACATACATATCATAACAGTCTAAGCAAACACTTAACATTCAATATGATTACGCATACAAACATACACAGTGCATATAGCGAGATAGCCATAAAAATAGTTGGCGGCTTTGCGCCAGCGCAAGTCGAGTTGCGAGATGTGAATTTTATGACCGTTGAGTGAACAGTAGTTTCGGGTTACAAAATGTGTGGTAAGTTAATAAACAAATGCAATCGATGAGATAAAACTTAAAGGGATTGAAGACATAAATGTTTATATAATTGAGTCTGCAAATACATTAAATATTAATATGAACACTGTAATGTGCCCCAAAAACTTCAATCATCATCATCAGCCTATAATGTTCCCACTGCTGGGACACAGGCCTCCTCTCTTGTCAGAGGGGGTGGGCCATAATCCACCACGCGGGCCCAGTGCGGGTTGGCAGATGTCACATGTCTTCGAATTTTTGGTTCTAGGACATGCCGGTTTCCTCACGATGTTTTCCTTCACCGTTTTGAGAGCAGTGGTGATGCAAATTACACAAAGTAATGCGCCTGTCGGGGTTCGAACCCACGACCTACAACTCGTAAGTCTGGACCGATACCACTGGGCCACCGCTGCTTCCAAAAAACTTCAATAACTTTTTAAAATACTCATACAATATTCGTAGGAGGATTTTTATTTTGATTTGTGATTCAGCTATTTGCGTGGCGACGAAGAGGCAGAAAATTCCTTTGCCAAGATTTCTGACGACTAGGACGTCTTCATATTTTCTTATTTGTGAAAATGCTTTCCAGGCCGTCACTCGTTCGCTTCCAAATACTGTACCTATTACTGTGTACTGTACTGTGGGATAAAGGCACGGGACTGACCACGGTGTATGTTACGCACGCGATGCATTTTACATGCGTGGATTATTTTGTTGTCTTTTGTTCACACAATCACATTTTCTTGCAGCATAGTGAAGCTTGCGACACGGGTGTGTCCGT
This sequence comes from Agrotis clavis, assembly GCA_954870645.1. Taxonomy (NCBI): domain Eukaryota; kingdom Metazoa; phylum Arthropoda; class Insecta; order Lepidoptera; family Noctuidae; genus Agrotis; species Agrotis clavis. Next base: position 26,915,555 of record OX940917.1, on the reverse strand, counting down.
GCGCCGCGATGGGACATCGTCCTAATCCTAACTATAAAGGTCAAACATGCATGATTTAGCCAAATGTTAATATTGAACTGGTCATTATAATAATAAACATGCACATCCTGCCCTGAATACTGAAACCGCCGACCACTTTTCACGTCTCCAATATCACCGTCCCATAGGAATGGTAGCTGTCAAGTCTGTCATAAAAAAGAGATATATCAGACGGCTCTGTGAATCATACTAAAGTGTGAATCGCTATTATTTGTGCAACGGTCGGGATCGGTTAATTGAACAGGGTCTCTTATTGCCTTAATAAGTGTGACTGACGGAGTTAATTAAAGCCTCACATATGGGAATATGCGTATTTATTGACCCTTGAATACATATTAGTACGATGGAAAAGATTGAACAAACTTACTTCATAGTGCAGTATTTTGCTTTGTATGCTAAAATAAATGAAAATTACTGTACTGAATGTAAATCATCGTGCAGCCATAAATAGCTTTCGTTTTAAACAAAATGGCAATTACCATTAAAGCCAGACAATATTGCACCGGGTATGACATTCGTGTGCACTCGCACAGAATGTCATACCCAGAAACTGCGATATTGCCTCTTCCATATATTGATTGATAAAACATTACTGTGATTGACATTGGCTAATCGCGATGCCGCCATTTATTCTCTTCAATGCGAACTGCTGCGTCCAACATCCGACTAAACTAAAAGCCTATTACAAAACTAACATTTGAAAGCCTACTAAGTTTTATCGTCAAACGAAATACAAAGTAAAAGCGGCAACCGCAACGAATATTCTGTTGAAATATGTTTACAATGAACATATTTGCCCTTAGATTTAACTAAGCCGTCGTGCAGTAGGTACACTCTCACCAATAAATAGTTGTTATTTGGGCACGTTCCGTTTCACAACCATTTCGCACGTTCCTGTCAGTTGCTTTGCGTAAACTTGTGAAAATCTATTTATGTGTATGTCTTACAATTCATAGATCTGGGCTTTCAAAATAAAATACTACAGTAATATCCTACCCTTACCAAGCGTCGCACATACGTCAATATTCCACATTTACGCGGCCAAAATTGAATTTTAAAAACTTACGGTAAACACATAAAAAAGCACATGCAGGGCTAAAAGACAGTTCCAAGAATCCTAACTGACCCCCACCACCTACCTGAGATACACCCCGACCGCATTCAGATAATCGGAACTTGACCGTCAACCCGTGCGCTGGTTTTTGCTGCTTAAAGTTACAAACACAACAAAAGTGACAACATTAATATTTTTTTTCTGTGTCAGTTTTTGAAGTTAAAGTGATGGATTCCAATAACACAGGTATGGATCTTTATTTTTATTATGATTTACTTACCCAAAATGCTCAATTCGAATAATTTGGGGGTTTCAAACACAAGGGTTGTTTTAAGACAAAGTTTGAAGTAATTTTGAACTTCAAAGGTTAATTTGTTATATTTCTCGATGAGATAGGATCATCATTCTTTTTTTATTTGAAACTACAATCCTTTGACTACAAGAAAATACAAAAACCGGCTGCGGAATTTTGCAGATGACAAAACGGGGGACCTTTTAAACCATTAAGATTTTATGTGAAAAAATAACCATTTTTTTATTAGTTAGGTAATCTTAGCTTTTCTTTGTTTTAGATACTTCAAGCACATCAGGTGTGAAAATTGTCACTCGGAAATACCTTTATCAGATTATGAAAGATGAAAATTTTCCAAAGATTTTTGAAATTTTCCACCTTGCAAAAGTGAATTATTTAGAAAGTCATTTATTATTAAACTATGGCAATACAGATGAGGACATAAAAGACATGAAACAAAGATTTTCTTTATTTAAATCAATGTTAAAAGACAAATGGGCCAAATGCCACAGAAAGGAAGAGGTTTTCTTGAAAATATAGAGAAAGGAGGTCTGAGGAAGAAAAACAACTAGAAGAAAAAACGAAGAAGCACATCCAAGAAAGATTTCGGATTGAAACTGGATTATTGGTAGACATGCCCAAATCAAACTTTGGAAATACTAATGATGGTAACACCAGTAGAAGGTTTTTTGAAGATCCCCATTTGGCATCAGATATAACAGGGATAATAAACTATGAACTGATTTATAGGTTAAAAGTTATATTGGAGACAATTTCAAGCGGGCATAAGATAGATTCACAGAAATACGATTCTTATGCTAAAGACACTGCAAAATTATATGTAAGCCTTTATGGATGGCACCCTATGACACCGACTATGCATAAAATATTGACGCATGGTGCCACTATAATAGAAAATGCTTTGCTGCCAATAGGTCAGCTTACCGAAGAAGCCGCAGAGGCCCGGAATAAGCACTTCCGTGTGTATCGCAAAAACTTCGCCAGGAAATTTTCCAGGGGAAATTGTAATATTGATGTATACCATAGATTACTGAGTTCGGACCCACTTATTAGCAGCCTGAGGCCCAGGAAGAGATCAATCCCCAGAACTTTTTGCCCGGAAACAATAAACATGTTAATGCCAGAATATCCCGACGAACCAGACTCGGATAGCGAGCAGCAAGATGAATCAATTACGATATTTTTTTTTTGTGTAAAATTCTTGTTGTATTAATTTGTTTGTAATATTGTACACATTTTGTTTTATTTTGTGTGTATTTATTTAGATTGAATAAATTTTTTGCCTTAATTTATGATTTTTTTTACCTTAATTTATGATTTTTTACCTTAATTTACAAAATAACTGAACTAAATAAAAACAAATAGTCATAGGAGATATTTAATATTATGTAGACGTGATATACGTAAACAAATAATTATGGCCGCGTAAATGTGGGATTTTGACCTATGTGCGTCGAAGTATGTAGGAAGTCGGAAAAGTAGGCGTTTGTAAATGGAGAAAAAAAAATAGAGTTGTGATCGAAGGTTAAGCGGCATGATTGCTTTTACAGATTTCACCGAAGATTTTCAAAGTGACCGGTATAGAATTAATGTGCAGAATATATAGTTACGATTAATATGTAGAACTGAATTTACTAAAACTAGTTCCCTAATATGTATTTGATTTTTTGTGACAAATAGAGCAAAGGCACACTCATGGAAAACCCATGTCTGTCTCGCTCCATTTAAAACAATAAAATTATGAACGTGAAGTTTTAATGAATTTGATTTTTTCATTGAGTGGAGCTTCCATCGCCGATATCGAAGAAAAACAAAATAAATAATCATCCTTTGTCATCCCTCCAATAGTCAGTTCGACTCGCACAGATTTCACGTCAGATTACTGTGTGAGTTTTATGAAAAGAACATATTTTCCAAGAAAGTAAAAGTCGGAAAGTGGTCATTACATTCCTTATGGTCGTTTTGAAAGTTATGCATTGCAGCCCTAGGGAGAATCGCTTTTAACTGAAAGCTGTCAAATAAAAACAAAACTTGTTCTATTTTGACATTTCTATTGAACCATATTTTAACTTTTTATTCAGCCACTACATTACAGCGCGATTTAAAATTAAAATAACATGAAGATTAAGTATTAAAAATACCATTATGACCTTAATTTAATTTAGTTTCAACTATTTCTCTAAAATAACATAGATTTTGGCAAAATCTTTGCATTTTTTTTTAATGATGTACTTATACTAGCTGTATAGCTGGATGACCACAGCACAGGACAAAAAAAAAGCAAAATGAGCTGAAAAGCGACGATCCGATCAACACACATTTTTTCAATAGCTAATACTTTATGTTCTTATTTTTACTTTCCTCGTATTAGTAATAAAAAGCACAGTAATCTAAATCTCGGGTAAATTACATAATTATTTTGTCCCTCGAACTATTACTTGGATGTATTTAATAAATTCTGTTTTTCATTTTCCTGGAAATATCATACGAAACAAAGTATTAACTGAAGAGCTATATCTGAATACACGTTGAAACATTCTCACACAGAATTATTCAATTTGTTGGCTCAATTACAATATCCTCCCTTTAGCTTGAAAACTAATGTAAGAACCTGACAAGACCAGATCCGAGTACAAGATTATTTAGATACATAATTCCCATTACATAATATTGAGTCCCCTAGCCGGCAGACAAGTTTTTTTTTGCCTACAGTCGGTCCCCTGCCCAGTTTTGATGTCAATGGGTTAATGTTCAATTAGGATGGGTGACGACCGACAGACTAGCTACGCGGTTGACGTTTGCTGTATGGCCCATACACTATGGGAGAAGATTTTATACAGAAATACATTAAAAACTGGTACATTTCAAGATTGTATAAATAACTCGAGGGGAAAACAGGATTGTGTTTGAATACTGGATTATTTCTATTGTTACTTTTGCTTTGTATGAGAAGTTAATAGTTGATACTTGGTCCTTTAAGCTCGTACGAACTAAGTAAGTACGACTTATTTCATACATATTTAATCACAGGAGCTAATCCGGGCCCGAAAACAAGACTCGTGTATCTTTGTGAGAACTGCTTAGGGTGCTCCCACATCTATCGACGCGGAATCGGCTTTTTCCGTCGCCCTTTCTCTTTCTGTCGCTTAGAACTGCCATTTGCTAGACCGAGACAGAAAGCATAATGCGATCGCACGCGGCGGAATCTTCAAGGCGGCCGCGTGCTATCGCATTGTCTCGGTCTAGCAAATGGCAGTTCCAGTAGCAAAATCCGATTCCGCGTCGATAGATGTGGGAGCACCCTTACTGAAAGTTTTTATTTTTATTTACTTTGTCAAACTGCTTACTTAATAATAACAGGTTAACAAATATAGGTACGTTGTAATAAAAATGAATAAACGTTCAGCGCGCTTATGAAAGATGAATGATAATTTTACTAAATGAATTCTGATTCATGAATTTTATTAAATCTTTACAATTTATTTTTATTTATTTTATTAAAACTTTAAACGAATTTTACCCAATTAATTTGCACAGCGGAGCGTGACTGTAGAAGTGCATCAATTTATATAAGATCTGTATTCCAGCTAAAAATATAATAAACGTACATACGTACACTTTCATGTATTATCTGAAGCAGAAAAAAATTTAAGTACGCGTACGTATATCATATGTCTCAGTAGTCGTTTATATCCATTTTGGTGAATTAAGTGCAGCAGGATTTTATAACAGTCGTATTATCCAAATGCTATGTTCGACGTTTGTCAATTAGGCGACAGTTTTCATGGTTTCATACGCAATTTGAGCATCAATTCAGACGGGAAATTCAGAAATGTTGTTTGGTGTCATTGAAATAGCTCTTTATTTTAAAGGCATAAAGTGCAATTTTCATTTAAAAGGAGCGTTTTTCAATACTGGACGTTGACTATTTTTGTTCGGCTGAAATAAAGAGCGGACGGACATGGCCCTAATGTATTAGCTGTATTTTATTGCATTTTTATGAAAATGTGCCGAGGCAGTCTCTTTTCTATATATATAAATATATATATATATATATATTTACAATATTTATAGTAAAGTCCCATTCTCGTCTAGGTTGACTCCTTCCTAAGGCGGGTCGTAAAGGTCATAATATATGCGGGAGATAAACCTACCCAAATAATTACTTCTTTATCTAACCAGCCAGGTTAGTTTCATTTCAACTACTGGAAGTAAAGTATTCCTTTTCACAAAAGTTTGGCTGCTATACAATACAAATGCCTGTTATTGTTTTATTCAGCCTTGCCGTCAGAATGGTCTTAAAAATGAATTTTAAAAAATGCAACACGTTTTTGGAAGTACCTTAACAACCATTTAGACGCTGGAAAACCTTACATGCAAGTTTCACTACATTCAACTGAATACATTGTTCATTAATATCCCGCAACGTAGTCAAACTTTCATACAATTTCTTGTATCGTATAAATGAAGTTATACTTTTTTATCGTTCTAAAATCATTAAATTAATCCTCCCTCCCGGGGCAGGGCTGGAGGAATTGTCGAGACTTGAACTGTCCAAAATCCACGGTGTCCTTCAATAGCCCATTACGTTCCAGAGTCATGGTAATTTGTTACTCCCGCGACCCCGCAAGCTATGGCCCTTTAAAGGGAGGTTCCGTCATTATGCTGACACTCTTTGCGTAGAACATAACGCGCCGTCGACCCGGGCATGGTCCATGGTCGGACAGCAAGTCGTGCCGCCCCGCAGCATGGCATAACGTAACAATTTAGCAGAATAAAAGACAATGTAATCAAAATATATGTGTTAGGAGTGGTGCTGAACTGCTGATTGCTTTCCCGGTCGTGTTGTAGGAATAGCCTTAGGGAAATCACGTGTGGTTATGTACCACCTACTGTTGAATTCAAATGCGTTGCTTTCAGTTGCTGGGCAAACCGTAGGTGCGCGCTCGCTTCTGCGAATACTTGAAAGACTTTGTAAATCATGCTCTCCATGAATATTAATTGTGAGATCGTACATGTATTTTCTGACCCCTGGCTGGAGGCCTTAGAATCATTAAAGGCATCCACTGATAATTCCGGTTAAGCAGCTCAAAACCTCCTGTAGGTCGACAAAAGAGATGCTTCTCAAAAAAAATCATTTCGGATAATATCCAGAATTCCAAGATAAACTTATGAGAATAATAGCATTTTGTTAGACTTCAACTGAGTCCATAGTATAAATTAAGTATTTTGTTGTTAATGAGTCCTTTCCTCTTGTTTACTGTATGTTTCAATGACGCAATTTAGGCATCATCAAAATCTAGCTATTTTTCTTAGTATCTGAAATCTATTTAATAAAAAAAAATTAAACATTTTTCGAATTTCAAAGCAACGATCCCTTGTTAGGTACAAAAAAGAAAAAAACTTAACAGAATACGGTAGATGTGTGCTATCAACAGCGTCTTAGTTATTCGGGTCGGAGTAATTCAATGAGAGTCGTGATTCAGACCGGGCCTGCTATTGGCTTATATTATCTCGAGCCAACTGTCTGAAGGCTACAATTATAAAAAATGCAGTGTTTCCAAGCAGCAGTGAATAATAGAAATAAAGGACGTGTCTTCGTTCTCACGGTCACGGTCCTTAGCAATGAAAGCTTGACTAAGTAAGACTACGGTTTTTGTTTTCCTGAAACGGCGTTTAACAACAAGTTTAAATATTTAATCTACCAACTCCCTTGCAGATACACTATATCTACAAAATACGAGTAGTGGAATATAAAAATGTCAGAAAATAGCAGCCGCTGATGGTACAGGTCGCCCAATCGCCAATAAGGGCGTTTTACGCTTGAGATTAACACGTTAAAAGCCTTCGTCGAAAAACCGATCGCCTCTGATACAATATCCACAAAGTGGCAGTTCCGCCAAAGGCTTCCTTTAAAGCCTTTGGCGGGACTGCCACTTTGTACTAACGAAAACTGTGAATATGGAGTTTTATTTTATTTAGAGTTCAGATACTGTTCAAAAGCTGTGTACCAACAACCTAGCAACTAGTAAACGTTTACAACTACAGCAGTGAATAAAGTAAGAAACACAACTTATCAAAGTTTCCTTGTACATTCAGGTGTTCGCAAGCGTCTAGCCGCCACATTCTCCAGGCTATTTACTTCATCTTTTAGCAGTTCTAGATAAGCTGATTGTCTTAACAAAGTACAACTCTTGCGGGCTGATTCATTCAGCAATAAATCAATTTATTTGTCGCTGGATATATTGCTGTTAAGCGTAGTAATTCCGCATCGTTTTCATCCAGATTGAACGATAGCAGTCACCCTCCCTAGTCGTGTGCTAAGTATCTAGTGCCCTACATAAGTATCCGGTCATTTAGCCCTGATTTGCATTCTGATGGAAAATAAAGACAAGACTTGTAGTTACAATGTGTCCGGTTTCGGTCTGTACAATCTCATAGAAGCTAGCTTGCTAAATTCAGTCAGTGAAATTATTCCAAATTAGGGTACGGTAGTCAGTATCCCATCCCCCCCTCCACCATCTCCGGAAAAGAGGGATTCTGTGCCCAATGGTTAAAAAATTAACTTCGCAAATATTAGAACAATAATTTACTGGCAGAATTGAGCCAGCTTTGTATGTTATAGTCTACTTTTCAATTTATATTTCTATTTTTAAACGGTATATAATATTCAAAGTAAGTTCGCAGATTTTTTTTGTATCTCACATATATTCTTGTGAATAGCACAAAATCGTGATAAGGTCCGGCTACATTCAGCATACCGCAGGCTATGTTAGAAATGCGTGGGTGTACTTAGTGGCGGTTTTAGTAATTATTGCAAGCTATTATTCACATCTATAGTTTGCAGCTTTAACAGACAGACGTAACTGACAGTGTTGCACACAGCTTTATTTCTCATTGAGCGACAAGCTTCAATATTGTCGAGTTGCAGCGTCACTTTTAAGCGTTTATACGGACAGGGCGACATGACAAATACAGCGTTAAACCCTTTTGCTACTTCCCTCGGTGTTCACAGTTTCCGTGCCGACGCCATGTTGCGTTTGTATTTAGCCATTGTCATTCAATTTAATTTCCCTGTCTATTTATGCTACTGCTGCGTTAGCTTTACGTCAGTTATCTGTTAAAACCGAATATTAGGATGCCTTTTAAATTCCCATTCAAACTTTGTATAACTATACAAACAATTTCAGAATAGAATGCAACTTGAATTGCTGGGATCAGGTGCAGTTCGACTTAAAGATTCGAATCGATAGCTACCGGAACCTAAAGTTTGTAGATAAATATTGTTTCGCGTTTTTTTTTTAATGGTAGTAATAAAAACAAATTGTATGAAAGACAAATTGCGCCGCTCTCAATTATATAGGATAGGGACAGGAGAAAGAAGACTATTAAAAAATGCTTTAAAGTAATTTCAAATAATAATAATATAATAATAATAATAATCAGTTATGAACATAGCTCCGGACTAGGTAGATTGATTTAGGGTCAATAACCTGAAACGTATACATATATTATTATGGACATGCCTCCGGGATACCGGGATTTTAAAGAGATTTGTCCGGATATTTAAAATTGTTTCGATCATGTTGGATGAAGACATAGGATACTAGCTGTTGCCAGCGGCTTCACCCGCTACAACTCGAAAATTATCCCACGGGAACATAAAATCGGGATAAAAACTATCCTTTGTGTTAATCCAGGTTATGAACCATCTGTGTACAAAGTTTTAGCCAAATCCGTTCAGTGGTTTTTGCGTGAAAGAGTAACAAACATACCTACTTACACATACACATACATACATCCTCACAAACTTTCGCATTTATAATACTATTAGGATAAGCCATCTTTATTCCAAAGAACAATGGCAGCCTTTCATATACATTAAAATAGGTGAGAAGAAATGGTATTGTCAACATGTCAAAAATATTTTAAAATGTTAAGTTTCAGACCCTGAATAACTTTGTTCAAGAATTAAGTACTGATAGGGCTCCAAAAACAGGAAATATAGATTTAAACTTTTTTAGGTTGTATGTCTTGTCGGAAATCGGAGTCCAAAGGGGCAGTATAACAGTCACTCGGGGCTGCATCTCAGAATCCTTAAGGCACGCACAAGTCAACCAAACCAAAGGAAAAATCAGTCCAAGCAATGCAATTCAAAGATAAATAAGAAAAAAACAAAAACAACACGTAAAGCGCAAGAGCATCAATGACAGGCCGCGCTTCATGTGACATTGACAGTTGACATTTTATCTTAGCTAGTGTTGCCTTAAAATTAAATGGAATTATTACATAGATTATGATTGCGATAATGTTCAATTATTTCAAGACATTTTTTTGAAGAAACGTTTTTTCGAAAATTTTACTTTTATTATTAATGATAGTATAGCTATTTCAAAAATACGTGTTGTATTTTGTGTGTTATTTTGGTGTTTTACAAGTTTACACGAAAATTAAATATAGTAAATGGCAACATTTGGATGGAGTAAAAGGTGTAAAAGTCATTTGATAGTCCCAAAAACGGATGTTTTTTATTGTGGCCTTGAATAAATTAGATTTTTATTTGAAAAATCATAGAAAAATAATTAAACTCATTTTATATCTAAGATATTTCTAGTCGCAATCACTTTTGTCAACTATTTTTCTGCCATTGTCCTTTCAGCCAAATCGGTTAAAAATTCCGTAAGTACTGAAATGAAATCCCGGGAAAAAGGCTTATCCATGTTATGATTTCTATGACAGTTCGTTATACAAGTACATAAACGGGCTATGGTTATGATCAGAGGTCGGAATTAATAGAGTTATTCATATTCATGTACTCTTACACTGATTTCATAGAGCGAAAGAATAAAGTGGATATGCCCCAAATCCCGGGATTATTTTGAAAGAGCAGAAAAACCCCGTGATTTATTAAATATAAAATTTATTTACTTTTACATAATTTAAAACAGCACGCGTGACGTTGTCTTTACATCAACGACATCGGATGTCCGAATAAACTTTGAATTGTGAATTAAATACTAATAAAAATTGCATGTTTTATCTTTGTTTTATTTGTCTAATCTATCTCTGAGTTTTTTTATTATTATTTATTTGTGATACTGTTTGCCATACAGGATTGTCTATTAGAAATCCCGGGAAGATCCATATTAATATCAACATTTCGATGAAAGTACTAAAATAACTCTACCTAATTCCGACCTCTGGTTATGTTAAATGAAACGTTTTCTATTTAGCAGAGTAAATTCGCAATATCCTGCTTCGAGTCAATATCCTCTGCGCTGAATTAACAGCGACATACACTGGTGTTATATTTCCTTCAAAAGACTTAATTAGAACGTGATGCTATCAATTAAGACTAGTAGTATTTAGTAAAGACTTAATTATGTCTTAGCGAACATTCTATTTCCTTGCAAACTCTAGTCTTACCACGTCAACTTTTAGTTTAACACCTAAGGGCATATCAATTCTTGTGTATTTTCTTTCTTAAGATCGATATAATTATTTTTTTCTTTTTTAATAAATATTCTCCCACTGGGATTTTATTTTTTCCACATAAGGGTGCATTTTTTAACATAGAAACTCGCATAATATACATGCACCCCGACCTGGAACAACTATTTGCAGATCATAAAAATATTTGTTCCGTGCGGGGAACGAACCCGCGTCGCGACAAGCTGCGCAGCATTCGATCTCTCAGCCACTGCGCCAACCTTGTCGTCTCAAATAATGCCGTTCTTGAAACTTCTTTTGGCAGAGACTAGTCCTACACTTGTCATGTTTGCAGTACAAGCCTTAGAATGCTCTTATTTTTTTTTCACCGACCCCGTACTTGTGGGGTATCTATGTCTTTAAAAATGATGTTGAGGTTACTAATATCATTTTTTTCTAAACTGAACAGTTTCCGCGAGAGACACTTCCAAAGTGGTAAAATGTTCGTCCCCCCCTACTGTAACTTCTAAAATAAGAGAATGCATTCTTCTTTGCAACTGATTGATTTCTAATAATATTTGTAATGCTCTATTGAAGTCGAATCTGAAGCATGGGGCAAAGTTTTTTTTTAAATAGGTAAGCTGGTACTGGGCGCATATAGGGCTAGTTACGGCAATGTTAACCTGTTGTGCCTTAAACAAAAAAAAGCGTAAAATTATTCAAAGTTAGCTTAAAACGAATTCCCTCTCAAAAGATCTTACCACAGACAGACAACGTAATCTGCATTGAAATTAATGGTAGTTTTGCGCACACAGTTGCGATGTCACTCTCGTCTCAAAGCCAAAACAAAATTATTATGTAGCGGAACTGCATGTTTAGCAGGGTTACGCATGGCAGACGAAAGGTCCTCGTATATACAACCAGCCATGAATATGACTCATGCGTCCATGATGGAGTTTTAGAAAAACATTGACTTTGTAGAGTGTCGTCCCTGTATCTTTATAACTTTTGAGGCTGTCTCAGTCTGAACTTAGATATCGTGCCGAGTTGCTGTTTCAACGGCTCCCTAATGGTGTAACAGCCCGTACTACGAACAAAAAAAAAAGAAATTTTAGAAAACGGTAATCTATTTTGCACATTGTTTTGTAAAATTCCTCATGAATATTGTTGAATCTTCAGAATGCGTTGCAATTTTATTGCCAGTGAGTTACTCGAATACGCCACGTTTAAAAAACAAAAAAAAAAGAACCCATAATGTTAAAGAACTGTCTGTTATTGTCGCGTTTATTTTCTAAGGATTCACTTACAAAGCTGCATACAGTAGCAAATCATTTCTCCTGGTAGTTCTCTTCCCTCAGGTCAGTACATTTTAATAGCTAATTCTGCAGTGAAATGTTATAAACTCACGTACTAATTTTCACTACGATAATTTAATTTTACTTTATGCCAAATTCTGATTTAATGAATGTGAGTTTAACATCATAAGTTATCATAACTAGTTTATCATCAAAGAAAAACTTCATGTATATCAGACCTTTGACAGCACCGGACCGTTGTTACGTTGCTCGTATCAAAACGAAATATCTATGCAATTCAGTTCCAGTTTGCATTGCAGTATTTGCAGTGTATTGTTTAACAGGAATGTTATTGGCTCGTTGGGTATTGCCTGTGCCGATATCTAGCTACGCCGAAAGCCTAATTCTGACAGCTATCAGTCACTATTATTTGACAGCTATTCATGTGATTTATCGATGCAGTAAATTAACTAACAAATGCATACAACAGTGGTCTTGACGATACAGGGTTTTAAATTTAATCGGATCGTCTCTGCTTCTGTCTGTCCAGACAAAAGGCGGACTGGGGAGGCATAGAGCGGAATCGTATCGCAACATTCGCAATAGACGCGCTATCTGTGGAACTTACTGCCTAAATATACCTATAGCAGTCTGGTAGATTGTTGTATAGGTACCGTCTATACAACGTGTAACGTTAAATGCGCAAAACCTCTCGTGGGGTAACTCAGCCCATGTTACTGAACAATGTGTGTTTTTGTCTAAGACTTTTGGAAATTCACCAAAAAAAAAAATATTTTTCATTTTGATGGGCCCGATCAATTTCTCATTTTGTATGAAAAACCATTTTTTTTTTGTGAATTTCCAAAAGTCTTAAAACAAACATTGTTCAGTAACATGGGCTGAGTTACCCTACGAGAGGTTTTGCGCATTTAACTTTACACGTTGTATAAGCAGATTAGAAAGACAGATACGCTGAAGTTTGTTGAGTCAACTAACGTAATTATTAAGTTAGTGGTTTGCTATGGTAAAGTTGAATCTCTAACTGAATGTACCTACAGTAACACGATGCACACCATTCAACTTCTTTGGAATTGCAAACTTCACTTGCAAGTGCAAGTTCAACAAGAACAGTTTCGAACTAACGTGCGTACTTGCGTTTCTTGTTATCGTCGTTCGATGTCTGCTCCGTGTCGATACATTTGCCTATGGACTATAATTGGAAGGCAACTTGTGCAAATCAGTGTGCTCAAAGGCAAAAAAAATATTTTTTGCGGTTGTAACGTTCACAACGCAACTCGTTTTACGCATAAAATTGAGAAATACGTCAGTTTTACCAACTAAACACGTTATTTACCAATTTAATTGCAAAATGAAATTAAAAAAAAACGAATTAGGAGTGTCTATCATTGATATTAGTGGTTGCAAATAAATACATACTTTAATTACCTAGCAGCGAAACTTCATGTCACGTTTAAATATGTGTGAAATTGTGATAAAATATTCGAATAGTGAAATGGCGAATATTCGAAGTATTCGAATTGGAAGCTCTAGTCATGACATCCATATCCAAGTGTAACTGGGAGCAGACTCCCTTTTCTTGATTAGATGATTTATATATTATTATAATAAAAATGCTTGACATCAGAAAAGCTTTTGTTGCTAAAGTTGATAATAATACTTAAGCTATAAGCTTAGCTGTTTTGTTGAAATGAAGAGAAATTAGTCTTGATCAACACGCGATAAAGTCAATAACATCTGCTTGACTGAGAGCATTTCATCTGTTCCGCACCCTCCGCATCTGCAGCCCATTCATACAAGTGCCGCATGTATTAAATAGCGTCGATAATCGCTATAACGTTACCAATACAAACGTTAACATATCGATTACAAATTCAATTGAAGCGAATAAGATAATCGTTATCGGTTCTATATTGTTTATCAGCATGAGGTCATTTGCTTGCTCGTCATCTGGTTATCTTAGACTTTTGTCCGGTTTTTCTAAGCCTACGTTCTATTAATATTAAAAATGCGAAAGTTTGTGAGGATGTATGTAGATATGTTTGTTACTCTTTCACGCAAAAACCACTGAACGGATTTGGCTAAAATTTGGTACACAGATGGTTTATAGCCTGGATTAACACATAAGATACTTTTTATCCCGATTTTATGTTCCCGTGGGATAGTTTTCGAGTTGTAGCGGGTGAAGCCGCTGTCAACAGCTAGTCCTTTATAAATACGAAAGTTTGGATGTTTGCATAGATGGACGTTTGTTACTCATACGGCTGAACAGATCTTTATGAAATTTGGTGCAGAGATAGGTTATAGTCTGGAATAACACTGATACCTCCCGATATAACTATGCTGTGGCAGAATTTTATACATACATGTGAGAAAACCGCTGGCAGTAGTCAGTGAAACGATTTTCTGCATTGCTTAGCTTAGGAGATGTTTTTTAGTTGAAAGCTATCTATAGCCAAAGATAATATAATACTAGCGTACTATAGCTAATGTCTAAAATCTCTAAATTCATATTCTTAGTCTGGTACTGTCACTCCTTGCTTAAACGCAGATAAACGTTTTTGCTTTTGATTGCACAAAAGCATAACCAATTAGGATACGAATCCTACTGTGGCAACATCCGTAAAATTGCCTACTGCTGTTGAAAAAGTAAACTGAAAACTAAACTACTTAATAACCAGTTTGCAAGCAGTCATTACAATCAAAAGGCTTGCGCAGTAAATTGTATTAGTTGCGAGAGAGACCTGGTGGCCTACCATCACGTCTTAAAGCGAGAGTTATTCCACTGTGCGAAAGAGACAGCTATACAAGTCGTCTAGCGCCTTCTCGTTCCCACACTGGAATTACTCATGACGTCATGGCAGGCCACCTGTACCACGCATTGTGAAAGATTGGATGCAGTCGCAGGTACAAGTAGCTTGCCTGAGGGTCGTGAAAACTCCTGAGCGTGTGATTGTAATTAAATGATCCATATTTGAACGGAAAGACCATTTTTCCGACTTAAAAAAACGCTGCATTTTGTATGCTGTATGATTGAATGTTTGTCTGCGAATATCATGCGTTTGGTTCAACCGATTTTGATGCTGGTTTCAGAAAAGTGTTCGTTAAATCCGGAGATTTGGTACACGTGGATATCCATACTGTTATAGATATCCCGGGACGTCCGTTGCATTCGTTCGTCTTTGAAAATGCGCCAATTGCTTAACATCCAAATGGCGCATTTTCAAAGACGCTGATTATGCAAAGACTCTAGGGTCGATTTTTGTAGAATATCTATACATATAATAAAATCGTAGCAACTGTCATTTTGTATTTTTTTTTGAGAAAGGGGTTCGATTCTGAGATAAGGGATCGATTCTGATGCCAATTTTTTTTTATACGTATTATGAATGTTATTTTTAAAACACTGGTCGTAATGCTCAAAGTTGAACTCAATACACAAAACCTCATAGAGACAATGACACGTTGACGTCATTTCGACACTCAATGGATTGTGTTCTATAATAGCGATTAGTGCATCGATGCAACAAGTGGCTGTCGGTCATTGACTTTTTACCAAGTACATCCGAGCGTTAACAAAAAATGAAAAAAGTCTGAAGTTGAAATGTGATGTTTTTCGGTAGCTTTTGCATGTTGGTTGTAGTCTGTTTAACTTTACAAAATTGTTTACTGCATGCTGCATAAAAGAAAAAATAAGGTCCGCCCCACCTAATGGACAATGGGCACACAAACCTGCAAGCACTTAGGAAGTCTTTAATAAAATTTGCGTCAAACTTAAAATTAATCTCTGTGTTTCGTGTGATGGTTGTATTTGGTGACATCTCGTCGTTAGTCGAAAGCACATTTTATTTACGATTATGGTCAGTCTTTCAAGTGAAAAGTACCCAGAAAAGAGGCGTAGGCCTAAAATAAATAAAAAAACACTTTTGCCCCGGGATAAACATTTTTTTATTCATCTAATCGCGTGCTTATCACTAATACAATTCAAATGTGTGTATCATAATGTATTAATACAAATATCTTGATTGAATAATGCATAAAATGTTTTCACAAACCGTGAATAGATACGGTCCAATCTTATCAAAGTGACAGCAATCAGTATCTACACCCGATGCGTTGTTGATAGTAACAATAATTTACTTTTTGAACGTTGAAGCGTGATTGAAGCGTTCCCCTTTCCGGCCAGGAACACTGTCGCTAATCTCTTTATCTGTACCCAAAATAGATAGTGAAATGTACCGATGACGTCACGTTTGTTTTGGGCGTCGTTATGCTGTATGAATGTGGAACAACAATTGTATGAGTGTATTGTCACGTTCCGTTCTTGGAATCAGTCAGTGGAATTGTAGTTTAGATACCGTATTGGTTTCTTTGGTATCCACCCGATAGAGACCTGGTTTCTCTATTTGTGTGCTCCTGTAATACCTATCTCGTTCACTTTCTGTTACAATATTCAGTCGATTTTGTAGTTATTGTAAGGTTTATCACCTACAACAAACTTCAAAACCGATTTGTCATACACTTAAAACATATTGAAGAAACCGTAGAACAATGGAAGGTATTTGATTTTTCTGAAGGAATTTGTCCATTGATTCATTAAAATTAGGATCAATAAAATCACCTCAAGATTTGTGGATTTTAACACACTGAGCCCAACAATATACAGCCATGTATTTTTTATAGATCAAACAAAAAAGTGCATTCATCCTATCGATTGCGATATCGCTATCACTCTAGTTTCGAAAACAAAATGGTAGGTACCTGAACGATAGCTTATCGAAATATCGAGAGCGGAGCAGTATATGTCATGTGGATTGACACAAAAAAGTAACAGCGGTTTTCATTTTCACTTTTACGCCAAGGCCAAATTCATGTAAATAAATAATATACAAATAATCTTCACACTCGTCTAGCGGTGGCATCGTAGTAGTGTTCATGTAAACTTTACATTTGTACACACTAGGGTTGCCAACTATTTTTTCAAGAAATAAAGTATTTTCAGGTCTATGAAGATAATTAAACAGTATTTTAGAAAAACGAACAGTATTTTATTTATTTATTGTTTTAAATACATATTTTTTGGAGCTTCTCGCACAACTTACTAATTTACAATCATTTTTAAAAACTTCATACGCCTCATAACAATTAAAACTGAAATTAAAATAAGTGAGGAGCTCATTTTTTATTAAATTGATAGAGGCTCTATTTCTATCATCCTGCCACTTAGAATTCATTACTGAAAAAACTCTTTCAGTAAATGCTTAGGTAGCAGGAACAGAAAGTAGTTAGGAAACAATTTTAGTTATGTTTTTAAATTCTTCTGAAGTGTTTACTAATAAATGGCACCACTTTTGGCTAGTACTCATTTCAAGAAATCTTTGTTTGTAAACTCCAACGACGATATAATACTAGACTACTCATTGCACGATCTAACGAACAAAATTATTCTGCCAACTCGCTGAGGTACTACGTAAGCGAGGGAGGCGGGGTACTGCGTTGTGATTGGCTAACTCAAGGTCTGTTCTGTCTCAACGTATGTTTACGGCTCACAGGATTGGTCGAAATGAGACGAATATAAGACTTTTTTGCCTAATGTGTTGGCAGACATCGGTCGCCTGTTATTACGAGTCTAGTATTATATCGTCGTTGGTAAACTCGGTGTGATTTGTTTGTGGCTGCGCTGCATTGAGCAGTGAGCGCCCTCTGACTAAATAAAAACAAATTTGTGAGCGTCTTATAAGTGTAACACATAATAATGTGTCTGCATTTTGATGCTGAAAACAGTATTTTGTATACTTTTTTTTTGTTCAACAGTAAAAAGTATAATTTAGTGAAAAACAGTATAATACTGTTCAAAACAGTATAGTTGGCAACCCTAGTACACACACCGTTTTGCAACCTACCTACTTACCTATTTGCAAATGTGATGAACTGATGACGCAAACACAATTTTTTACAGTGATAAAATCATACTCTTAAAGATATCAGTTAAGAACGTATCGCGTATGAAGAAAACATTCATTATATTGGTATTTTTATTCATTTTTGTTTACAAGACCTGTGGTGTATAGGTAGTGCCGTAGACGTCCAGCTTAGAAGTAATAACTATTTAAACCTTTGACTCACGGACCGTCGACCGATGACACAACACTGGTTGGATGCATGCTCTAACAGCGCTGGTCTTATCGTAGGCAATATTTCAATCATCTCGAATGCAGCTCACGAACCACACGACCTTGTTTTGCCATCAATTATAAGGAAGAAAATATAAGCTATTTCCAACCTACGGCTTCGCTTATTGTATCATTTCGCTGTTACCTGAATAGTGTTTGGTAAGACATTCTAATTTGCTTAGCACGGTATTCGCTGATAAGATCGGATTGAATAATAATGTTACAATTTAAATGTAAGTACAAATGGTATAAGGAAGTCTGCTCCCGTATGTCATACGTTGTCATTGAAAAGAAGACAGACACTTGATAATACTTGCATAACATAGTGCTTGTTTACATTGTGCGATATAATTATAGGGAGACGAGGGGAGGCTCGGTGTGAGAGGAAACGATTAATGACAGCCCATTAAGGAGACTGCTCACGTCCTAGTCTATCACTATGATCGTGGTCCGTGAGAGCCTTGCAGTTTAAAAGTCATAGACAACCAGGGAAACAACTTCCTACGTGTAAACATTGGGTTCTAGCTCACTAGCCCATACTTATAAATACAGCAGATCTGGTTTACTAGTTATTGTAATGTCATCGTAAAAAATTAAAATAATTTTAATTTTGTGGTATGTATCATGAACAGCAAGAAGCGTTAATTTTAATACATGTATCTCATAACAAAAATTTGTTATATCTATTACTTTTAGATCAATCAATCTTGTGTTAAGAGCTCAGTCCATAACTAAAACGAAAACATAATATGTACGTACTTGTATCTCGCTAGCATTAATTCGAAATACGAGTATAACCGTTTACTTACAATGAAGTAAATTGATTGTATAATAATAGCATCTAAGGTGACACAATGATCTTTTATCTTCATTATTGTCGCGTGTTGGGATGAGATGAGTAATAATAATATTAACACTCGTAGCCCGCGGTCAGCTGCGCACGCGACGCGTTTACAAACAAAGTCAATTTACTTACAGACTGAAAGTAGATAATTAAAAAAAAAAAATTGTATCTGTTTACAATATTGTGTTAATTTTCGGATAACAACAAAATAAAAACATTTATTCAGGCTGCAATAGTCATAGTCATAGTCATTTATTCAAGAACAATAAATTGTATCTGAAATTACATAATACGAATATAAAACAATTATCACAATATCAGAGAACGTTAATCATAATAGTAGTTTATGTAACTGGTACATAATGAGGGGTATTATACACGAGTGTGAGTTTAAAAAACGAGCGAAGCGAGTTTTTTAATAGTATCACACGAGTGGTATAATACCTAATTATGTACAGTTACATACACTACTTTATCTACTCTCATTTAACATGAACATATCAAATAAAAGATAAAAATTAATAAACACTAATAAACATCCACCATGTCATCCACCGAAACACAAACGTCAAAATTCCAACATTCCCATCTAGAGCGCGCGCAGCCACAGATAAAAAATGAAATAGATGTATCTATGATCTGTAAACTGTATCATAATGAAAAAAAATTTTATTATAACATTATTTTGTTAGAGAAGTAGTGTTATAATTTAATTTTTTAATTTCATTACGATACTCTATGGTATAAAGTATGTCATTATAAAATCGTTTTGAGTTTTGTATTTCGAATTTTACGATATGAGAGTAGATAAAACACTATTATCAATTTAAAAAACAAGTCAAATACAATACAAAATTAGATTATTGGATTCTATAAATCTTCAATATCATAAAGACAAACACAATGTATGTTAAGCACTTACTGTGGACAGTTAACAAGATAAATTGATCGATCATAAATAAAGGAATTCGCAACTTGATAAGCAACTATCGAAATAACCCAATTTTAGCCACAGAAATGTGCAGCCCATTGCCTTGACAGGTTTATTACGATTATAATATTGCATTTGCAATTGGTCCGGACGCGAAAATGCGGACTCGAATCATACTTGCGTTTTACACAAATATTTGTATGTGACATGCCGTTATACTTATATTTTACTTTAAATAATTTTGGCTACTCGACTCTGGTCGTAGCATGATGTAAGCTTAAAGCATTCATCGATAAATAGACTATTCAAAGCAAAAATAATTTTTCAATTCGAATAAGTCGTTTCTAAGATTCAGGCGCGTCCAACCAAACAAACAAAACTGCTCAGCTATAAAATGTTAAAGTAAAGATTAAAAAAAAAAATATTCACTTATTCAGACTAGCTTATTGCGATTTTTTATACTGAGTACTACACCTGCCGAAAATTACGACTCGTTCAATGATAAGGTGACAACACAGAAGTTCATATTAGTAGTATTTAGAGTTGAGGAATATACTGGAGTAATGGAGTATTACTGGCTAGTCAAATGATAATCGTCTATGCATTTTGATACGTGTGATCTAAGCATTTAATTGGCTTTTATATCGTAATACCTACGGTTCAGAGGCAGACGGCTGCGTTCACCTAGTGCTAAGAACATTAGCTGGAGTGCGGTCACATAACCGGTCATATTACAGACGTTACAGTGATTACACGAACATTGAGCTTTGATGTGCAATAGTGCGATTATATGCTTGTTGCGTTTGTGACTAGTTTGTGATGACCCTCTAAAACAGCTTATAGAGGTGGCTCAGGAGTGATACGGACGATAATTGTTCAATAGCAATGACAATAATCTCTTTGTTCAATAGGGTTTTATCTCCCTTCTTGAAAAAGATCATCAAAACACTGCTGTTCCACGCCTTTGGAGTTAACTTAGTGTCTAGAACAGAGTTATTTACTTTTAGAGCTCCCGAAGTGACTCCGTCTTCGCCGTGATCTTTTCATTTTTTAGCTGCCTGAGCGCCATCTGAGTGTCATCTGAACTGATTTCCGGCAGTTCATCGGTGTACGGGTCAGAATGGCTCGGCTATCCTCGACAACCGTTGGGGTAGACCAGCCTGCCTCAACAGTTTTCTGTTGCCTGCCTTGAGCGGAGACTGCGACTAAGCAAACGTAGGGTAGGGCGCACGCCGGCAGAGACTGGATGCTGAGAGCTCAAGACCGGGCACAGTGGCGTACATTGGGTGAGGTCTATGTCCAGCAGTGGACGAATACAGGCTGATGATGAATGAGATTATATTTAT
The DNA here is from genome assembly GCA_954870645.1 of Agrotis clavis. Classification (NCBI taxonomy): domain Eukaryota; kingdom Metazoa; phylum Arthropoda; class Insecta; order Lepidoptera; family Noctuidae; genus Agrotis; species Agrotis clavis. The sequence goes on along the minus strand of OX940917.1, from coordinate 26,894,113 downwards.
AAAAGAATTCTCCTTTGCATTCTTCTGTAATTAAAATCCTATCCTAATTAATATTGTAAATGCGGAAGTAAGTTTGTTTAATACCTTTTTACGCCTAAACTACTGAACATCGGTTTGGTCCTGAAATTCGACGATACGAACCCATGGACAAAACCTAATCTAATATAATGTTCAGTTCAGAAACAGTCGGGGTTTTATAAAATACACAAAAAATGTAAAAATGGTACAGAGTGACTTTTAAAACTTCTTTAATTGTAAAAGGTTGACCCATTCCGGACAGTTGAATTCCTCGAAGGTCCATCAATAAATTAAAAAAGACAAGTATTACGAAATAAAAGTCAAATAAAATCAACTGAAAGATGAATTTTAGCCCGAGCCAGTGAAAACTTTTCTGAACTGGTTTTTAGTTCACCCCATTTTGCTAGAACTACGATTTTATTCGAACCAGAACAATGTGTTACAGCAATTTTACAACAGTTTTTATGAATCGTTTGGAGTTAAAAGTGAAATAGTTGTTTGAACGAGAGAATTGACAGTCTTTCGGAATCAGTCCGTCGGACTCTACTATATTGTTAGGCAATAAATACTATTGAAACTAGTTAGCTATTCGCAACAGACTGTTTTTATTCAAAAATATAGAACACTGTCACACATAGTATATGGCATTCCTAATTGCTTAGAGGAGGTTCAATATCCTTTTAATTTTGATATGGGTAATTACTAACACCCCCACTTATCAAAATAAGCAAACATTACTTAGATACAACACCTAACATATGCATGAACCTATAATGCTTAATATGACATAAACCCTTAGTCAAAATGTCAGCAGGCATTTCTTCAGTAGGAACATATTTAAGTTTAATGATGTTATCATTAATGACATCTCTTATATAATGATAACGCACATCCATATGCTTTGACCTGTTATGACCCTGTTGACTAGAGGCCAATTTCATAGCACTTTGATTATCACAATGTAAATGAATTACATACAAATTCCCAGTAATGTCATGAATTAAATTCCTTAAATAAACAGCTTCTCTGGAAGCTTCTGACATAGCTGCATACTCAGATTCAGTACTGGATAAACTAACTGACTTCTGTTTACGACTTTGCCAGGAAACTGCTGACCCTGACATCATAAAACAGAATCCTGTATAGGACTTCCTATCTAACGCATCAGATGCCCAATCACTGTCTACAAAACCTTGTAAATCCATGTCATTATTGGTATACTTTAAACAATAATCTTTAGTACATTGTAAGTATCTCAATACTCTTTTTGCATAATTATAACAACTTATATTATAACAAGTATTAAACTGGCTGAGATAGCTTACAGCATAGGCAATGTCTGGTCTTGTTAGTACTGCCAGATACATTAAACTACCTATAAGTTTTTGGTAAGGAACATTAGGTAAACATTCTGAAGATTTTTCTACATTCAACTTTGGTTCAATAGGAGTACTTTGAGTTTTACAATCAGACATCTGGAATGTTTCAACTAATTGTTCAATGTACTGTGTTTGATCAACAGTTATTACATTTTTATCATTGTTTACATTTATTCTCATTCCTAGATACTGTCTAACATGACCCAAATCCTTTAACTTGAACTCTTGACCCAACAACTTCTTCAAGTTTTCAGTTTCCCTGTCATTATTTGAAAAAATCAAAAAATCGTCTACATATAATCCAATGATTATTTTAACTTTACCCTTGGTTCTTGCAAACAAACACGGTTCATATTGACTGTTATTAAAACCTAATTTACAAAGACAATCTTTTACTTTCTCATACCATGCTAGAGAAGACTGCTTTAAACCATAAATCGCGCGTTTTAATCTTAACACATTTCCCCCACTTTTGTTTGCAAACCCTTCTGGTATTGACATGTAAATCTTTTCTTTTAAAACACCATTTAGAAAAGCAGTAGTTACATCCAAATGTGTAATACTCATTCCCATTTTAACACTAAGAGCAAACAATAATCTAAGAGTAGAATGACGAACTACAGGTGCAAAAGTCTGATTATAATCTACACCTGGCTTTTGCGTAAAGCCTTTGGCCACAAGTCTAGCCCGGTACCGCACATTATTGTCTACATCAAACTTTTTAACTAACACCCAACGACACTTCACTACAGTAACATCACCTGGGTTTTTGACGAGCTCCCACGCATCATTTTCCTCGAATGACTGCAGCTCATCAGCCACAGCACGCCTCCACTGCTCCTTCTCAGGCCCTTCCAGAGCCTCTGAGAATGAGATCGGCTCAGATGCTGAAACAGAACTAGATACGCACATATTGCTATAGCCATACCGCTCTGGCTTTTTCCTTTGCCTCTTTGTATTTACGCAAGTCTCTATATCTGGAACCAATGTTGTCTGGACCTCCTGCACTTCAGTTGGTGGAAGTTCATAAAATGTTTCTTCACCATCAGTGTATACTGAAGAACTGTCACTCTGATCCTCTACTTCTGGAACACATGATGCCCCCACTGAATCGCTGCTCTCTTTCTCCACACTGATCTCAGGTGTTTCCACGCTTGGCTGTGCTCTCTCATTTGGTATCCATATAGCTTCCTCACTGGTTGCTATATCACTTGTCTCGCCTTCTAATACAATGACATCCCTGCTGGTGATAATAGTGTTTTTGATAGGATCAAACAACCTATATCCTTTCACATCCTCTCCATATCCAACTAAGATGTGCTGTGTCGCTTTCTTATCCCATTTTAGTCGTTTCTGCTTGAGGACATGTACCATCACTTTACTTCCGAACAATCTGATGTGACTGAGGTTGGGTTTTGACCCATACCATAGTTCATACGGGGTTTTCGGTACTCCTGACACAATGGACATGTTTTTAAGGTAAACAGCAGTATTGGCCGCTTCCGCCCAAAATCTCTTGTCCAACTTTGCATCATACAAAAGACATTTGCCTTTTTCCACCACTGTGTGATTAGCTCTTTCGCAAATACCATTTTGTTCGGGTGTATAACAATTCGTTTTCTGGTGAATGATACCATATTGTTTTAAATAATTTTTAAATTCTTTACTGCAATATTCAAGTCCATTATCTGTGTGAAAAATCTTTATTTTTTCTCCTTTTTGGTTTTCTACCATCGACTTAAACTCTTTAAATCTAGCTAAAGCTTCACTTTTCTGTTTGAGGAAATAGATGAAAGTCATTCTATAGTTGGGGAGCCGAAGATGCTAAATCTGCAGTTCCTCGAGCGCCATGGCAATCTATTGGATTTGAAAGATTATGTTTTAAAAAGAAAAAAGTTTCTGACAAGTTTTCTATTTTAGTGGGGGGGAGAGCGTGTAAACATTTTTAAAACTGTAAAAAAAAACAGTTGTAAAGAAGTACTCGAGCGCGTCAGCCATTTACAGTGTAAACGCGCTTTATATTTCTGATTACCATTACATATTAATCTGACGATTAATTCGAGGGGGTTGTCCGTAACAAGCGGTTGAAGACCCAAAAACGAAAACGCCTTACAAATAATAAAAATTAATTGGACGGAACGTTGATTGCTATAAAAAACGAGCAGGCGTTACGTTTTTGTTTTACAACTTCAGGACTCGCTCATTTCCAAATGCCATGCTCAAATTGTCAGATTATTGAAATATACACTCTTCTGAACGTAATTAATCTACCTTTTCTTAATCTGACGCGCTCGAGTATTTTTGCGGATCGATTTTTTTTTACTAATCTGACGGGTTCTCCCAAACAAACCCCACAATATTAAGGGTTGATATTTGGTACAGGTACATTAAAGGGTGCAAGGATCCTCCCCTATAATAATCTGACGCGCTCGAGTCACAACACAAATCCCTTCCTCGCCGCCCCTACTACTACTATAATCATCTATGAAGAGCATGAAATATCTGCTGCCATTTAATGAATTTACCTCCATTGGTCCACACAAATCACTGTGTATACGATGACATGGTTTTGTACTTCGTTCACCAACATGAGAAAATGGCAACCTCATCTGCTTTCCCTCACAACAAGTGGTACATTCTGCTTTTGTTATGTCAAACAAACCATCATAGGACAAACCATCCACGATGCCATTTTTCATTTTATTCATATCTTGACTGTTGATATGAGCCAGCCTCCTGTGCCATAATCTTCCGGTTACTGCAGGTGCTGCCAATGCGTAATTCGGCGACTGCAACCTCAGTTTATAAACACCATCAGTTAAATCAGCTATCGCAACTAAAGCATCACTTCCGTCATAAATATAACAATGCTTTTCTTCAAATACAACTCTGTTGCCATTCTTGATAAGCTCACTAACTGATATCAAATTTGTTGTCAAACTTGGCACGCATAGCACATTCTTGACAGTAATGTGACATTTCAAATCCGAAACGATGTCAACATCTCCGGTACAATCAACCAACAGTTTTGATTCGTTAGCAACGATGATTTCTGGTAAACATGGTGATAAGTTCATGTTTTTCAACCAATTCTTGTTTACAGTCATATGCGCACTTGCTCCACTGTCGACGTACCATTCCGTCTTGTTAAACTTCCCGTTTATAAAAACAACATTAAAAACGCATTTATTAGAAGTTTTCTTCAATAACGGGCATTGATTTCGATAATGTCCGCTACTCTTACATTTATAACAAACAACTTCTTTTTTAGTTATTGTCTCAGTCTTGTTGTTTGACGTACTTGCACTGTTATTATTCTTCTGCTTAGTGTTGCTCGTATATTTATTTTTCGCTACGAATGCAGCTCCACTAGCTCCAGACTCATTGGTAACTTCCATGTCAATCAACTTTGACTTAATAACATCAGCAGTTATCGTTATACCTGAATGTTCGATAGCCATTATCATTGGAGAATAATGATCAGACAAACCAGCTAATAATAAGGATCCCACCCATTCATCGGTTATTGTAAATCCTGTGCCATTTAACCGTTGAGCTGTTTCGACGATTTGTGTGATGTAGATAGCCATCGAATCACAACTTTCCAATCTTATTGAAATCAAATGTCGAAGTAAGGTTATCTTCCTCGAGAAACCGGAGTCGTCAAACATGGTTTTCAACTTAGACCATAATGCTGCTGAACTTTCCGTATTTCTGATATGCACGTACAAACTGGGGTCAATTGTCAGTATTAGTTTTGCCTTGGTTTTTGCATCTTCAACTGGCTTGATTTCGAAACCGGCCACTGGTTTGATGTAACCGTCCATGCCATCCAAGACCAGTAAGTTTTGTGCCGCAAAACACCATTCATCATAGTTCTCTCTCCCTTTTAATTTCGGCACACTTGCAATGTAATTGGAGTTCATGTTTCCGCGAATTAACTAGCACAATTTTATCTTTTTAAACGTAAAAAATCTGATAAAATCGGGAGAAGCCCATAACCTATTGAAACTAGTTAGCTATTCGCAACAGACTGTTTTTATTCAAAAATATAGAACACTGTCACACATAGTATATGGCATTCCTAATTGCTTAGAGGAGGTTCAATATCCTTTTAATTTTGATATGGGTAATTACTAACAAATACACTATCCAGGTGTTGATCAACTTTTAAGTAAACCGTCGCTTCTCTACTTTAAGATGTCAATCATGTCTCGATCAGTGGCTGAACCGATCGCTTAAGGGCCTTCGCGCCTTTTAAGCCGTAAAAACGTTACATTCTAAAGCATGCTCCTCATTAACGGCTGGGTGTAAAGATTGAAAAAAAATATATGTTTACTGTAGATTCATGTACAACAATGTGAGTAAATTTTATTTTCTTAAGACAAATAGTTGAGCTGTAAAAAAATATTTAACAACACGCTATTTTGTTCAAATAAATGCTCAGAACTTCTAAACGGTTTCGTTTATTTAAAATATTTTTGAATAGATCAATCGGTGTTAAAATTTACTACAAAGTGAGCAACGCTCATGTAAATCAGTCAATATTTTACAAAGAATATGTTAAATATTGAGGTTTCCATGTATAAAAACCGGGCGAAGGCGGCCCGCGGCAGTCGTTCCTGCCTCGCTGCATAGTCTATGATATCGTTTTGAGGTATCGCAGTATGCTCGGGACATATTAGTTTATGTGGTGCAGATATGAAAGTGTGCTGAAAGCTCCGCCCTGATGCTCAAGGTCATTGAGGGTACTATGCGCCTTAATACCGGCCTCAGTCAGGATGTTACGCCCCGCGCGCCTCCACCACGCCGCCGCGCCGCCCGCCGCCGCCGCCGCGCCGCCGCGTTAAACCCGCCTCCTGCCATTCAACTGCACCGGCTTTCAACTTTGAATAGATTCAAGGTGGAAATTGGAGATCGAACGTAACGGTAAAGGCTGCTTCAACTATAACAGTTTAAGCAAAGAAATTCTCAGTTAATATAGAATTTAGACAACTCTAAAATATCGACATTGTCATATTAATAATTTTATTGTTATATTGATATCGTAAAATGGAAGATTTAAAAAAATATATAATTCAAATTTCAGAGCATGCGATTGCTCGTTGTTCTTTTTTAATTTCAGGGAAACTGCGATGGAGAAACCGCTACCCGTATTGTACTTTATTCCCACGTTTTTATACACTCACTTTTCTTGTTTGTTTGTCGTTCCGGCTGGACTTTTGCAACTCAATTTTGAGGCACTTCCCGATAAGCTAGCAGGCTGAAATTTTGCACACGCTCTGAGTTCTGATGACAATACATGACTAGCTAAGAAACGTCATAACAAATCCAATATGGCGGCCTCCCCAAGATGGCGGACTGGCTGTTTGAAATCCACCCCCATGATATTCGTATCAAATGAAAGGGTTTACTGTCAGGAATACGAAAAAAATATTCACGTGACTTAAATCCAATATGGCGCACGTCCAAGATGGCAGACTGGCTGTTTGAAATCCACCCCCATGATATGGGTATCAAATGAAAAAGTTTGCTGTCAGGAAGACGAAAAAAATTGTCATGTGGCTTAAATCCAATATGGCGGACAGGCTTTGCGGCACTTCCCGATAAGCTAGCAGGCTGATATTTTCAGGGTAGCTTAAAACCCGATGAACAAAGATAAAAATAATAAAATATTAAATAGATTTAAAAAAAATCTAAAAACCCACATTTTTTAAAATGTCCTAAATATAAGAAAATAACCCTACGGGGCTGAGAGAGGGGTCACTCAAAACGTAACAGCAACATTTCTAGTAATACTCGTAAATGCTAAATCCTTGTTATCTCTACTACTTAGAATTTATTCCTAGTAATGTTGTAAAGTCAACTAGTGAGTCATGCTGTCACGGTTGCAACCAGAAGTTCTCGCATACATTTCTCTGAGTGAGAATTCTTGGATGCACCTAAATTCGATCCCGAGAATGGTCAACAAAAGCGACTCACGGCCCTCCACTGTACTCTCTACGGTGCACAGTTTGTCAACCACTGACTTAAATAAAATTGAAGAATTTTGTAAATGAAAAATACTTCATAATATTATTATTATTCTTTGATCTGACAAACATAGTCTCGACAAAAGATAGTAGTTTAAATGAAATTATTTAATTAAACAGGATCTTGAAACAGACTATAGATCCGGTCTATGTAAAAATATTTTAATCTACTTTATAAAAATAAGTCGGGTTTTCCTTCCTGACGCTATAACTCCAGAACGCACGAACCGATTTCCACGGTTTTGCATTCGTTGGAAAGGTCTCGGGCTCCGTGAGGTTTAGCAAAGAAAAAAAAAAGAAGCCGTCTGGTGGCGAAACGGAGTTCGCCGGGTTTGCTAGTCAATTATAAATAATACTTGCATATTTAATAAAAAATACTTAGATGGTGTAACGTAGTAGGGACATTTGATAAAATAGATTAGTAACAGGCTGATAAATAAAAAATAATAATGATGACAATAAATCATGATTTGTACGTGTGTAAAATTTTAGACATCATTCGTATGAGTGCGTCTTGTTGAAAAGTTACGATTCCTGCTGTAAAAAAGCATACAATTGTGTTGTACTGATTTTTATTTCATTTTTGCTTTGTACCCTGATGGTGTTACTGTATAAACAATAATTAATTCCTTACAAAGTCTGAAACATGTTCCTCGGTGTCGTAGCTGTAATTTACTCGATATCGGTATCCTGGAATTGCTAATTAAACCGGTAATCATGACCGGTGCCCTTAGTTTACATCCCTACCTTTACTATTTTAGTAAATAATTTGTAATACGTAGTGTATTGTTGTTTTTATCACGAAACGTTTTTAAAGAAGCGTGTTTTTCATCAAGGTCGTACTTCCTTGTTTTTTGCTTGACGTTTTTTGTTAATTATTCGTTATATAAATGCCTAACCGTTCTTGAGTACAAGTAGCTATAGTAATTGAGAATTATAAAAAGTTACGTATTATGCTCGCTTCACACAGCCCGTTATATGTATTTTAATTTTTCGCGTCGTTAAATCATCAAAAGAGGCACCCCGGGCAGGGCGGGAGGGACTGTCAGACTTGTACTGACTAAAATCCACGTTGTCCTTCAATAGCCCTTTATGTTCCGGGGTCACGGTAATGAGTTAAGTACCGCGACCACAGCGCGTTTTATTACGTTCTGCGCCTCGAGATTGTGAAGTCGCGGTGCGGGCTGTTCCGTCCGATTTTCGATGTCTTATCCATCATTAGTAAAATAATTGCAAACAATCGTAGTCTATTCATTATTTTAATTAGAAATTATAGTCTTCTTCCAAAGTTTATCGCTTATAACCTGCACCAAGCCTGAATTTTTGTCGGGGAATTAGAACTACATTATTTTTTATAACATTATGTCATGAATTTCCGCAAAGTAACGCCTAATTCTATAATACTCCATAACCATTGAAAAATCTATATCATGGGAAACCTTATGTTTTTGTTTGATTTTATCGTCAATCTAGCATTTAGTCCGGCGCAGCAACGTCGTCTGTACGCCGATATTGAAAATTGGTTTTAACAGCACTTTTCCAGCTTCAGCTTTTGATTAAATTCAATACAGTTTATTTTCCTTTTGCCTAATGAATTTCTATTTAGTATTTATTCGTGCATTAGATACGTTGGTGGCTAATTACATTTTGCATATCCTGAAACAATTCGCTGAATTATGCATTAATTTAATCTGGATGAGCACAGCTTTTGTGTTAATTCAAGTTTTGGAACAATATGTTTGATGCATATTTGTGGTTACGCCCGTATAAACCCGTGGTACTCGTATAAATCCGTCTGATGTATTTGTTTCAAAACGAACAAACTATACATATATTTTGTTACCGATGCATTATGGTGTTATTATAATAACAAGCCGTTGCCAGCGTCTTTGACCGCGTGTAACTTGATATTTATACAACGGGAGCATAGTGGGATTTAAGGTATCCTATATGATAATTAATCCATCCAAAGGGGCTTCTGTGTGAAAGTAACAAATCCATCCTCACAAACTTTCGCATTCTTATTAGTAAAGTTTCGGAAACACCTATTTAAATATTTTTTTACTTGTGTTTTGCTTGTGATACGAATGGTTTTTATTTGAATGACAGTAGAATTTGGGACTTTACCCATGACGCGATGACCCCTATAAATGAAAAAATATTTCAAGGTTCTACGATTTAGTCTTTTCTTTCTCACAAAAACTGTTTCTACGGTGATATGCCGCACCGCACGGTCGGTCTGGAGTATTCGCGTGTAACTTGAAAATTAATGTGTGCCAAACAAATAATGCATGGCAGTTGTTTGTTTGTTAATCTAATGGATTATTATATTTTAAAGTAGTAAATTTCTGCAAACCTAAAGTTTCGAACTCAATATTTCATTTTGTTAGTGCGTAATCAAATAAATACTTTGCTAAATGCCGTGCAAAATACATATCCCGCACTGTTCGCAGGTGTTCATAACACATATTTGACACTTAACTACTAAAATTCCTGTGATTTTAACAGTTATTGAATTATGTACATTGTGTTTTCATTGTTTGCCCATTGAGTAAATCGTTTGTCCACTTCAATTTAAGTAATTTTGACACGAACATTATTATTCGTTGAAAAAGCTCTTGTTTGGATAATTTAGTTTATTAAGTTCTACACAATCAGCTTAAACATAACTGTGGCATAGGTATTTATGAAACGGATACAATGTCTCTCTGTCGTTATAATTTTGTATGCAAGAATATGTCAAATCATATCAAAGTCGGTCCTTAAAGCCTATGCACATCATGTTTTTTAATCGATACAGACGCGATACGCACGCAAGTCAGACGCAGCCTGTAGACCTTTCCACACCTTTATAAATAACAAACGCGCGGCACCCGGCGCGTTTGTATCGATACAGATGTGCCGGTGCCGCGCGTTTGACGCGATGCAAGCGACAACAAACTGCTCCGGACGCGATACAAACGACAACAAACTGCTCTGTTTTATAAAAATGAGCCGTCGACGCGCGTTTCAGAGATGCGCGTCGATGGCCCGTTTGAAAAACGTGGTGTGCATAGGCCCTTAGATGCCGCATGCACAACACTGTCGCGCGTGCGGTTCCCTCACGGGATAAATACTTGTCTGTGTTTAAATGTTTTTAAACGCCACGAGACAGAAGATTTTAAAAGTGGGGGCAAAGTTTTTAAAAAATAATTGATATTGTCATCGCGCAGAAGACATTCAGTTAGCGAACCGGGAAAGTATCTTCCTTACTTGAGAAAAGAAGTGTAAAAAGATATAAATCTGCAAGCAATCGTACAAGCTGCAACTGCATACCATTTATCACCTATCCTTAATTCTGTGGCTCTAGTGAAAAAGGGTCTAAGTCTAAAAATACAACTTTACAGGAGACGCAAAAAACGCCCCGCGCGCACCAAATTACATGTTTAAGTACGTGTGGCATTTAAACAGCTGTCAAATTAAATATATGTGATATGTTATATAGGTAAAAAATGTATGTTCTTTCTTATTCTAGTATTATTTTTTACATAAACTGAATAGTTTTCAAAATAGCGACTTATACTTAACACAAAATGAACTACACAAGGGTATAAAAGAAGTTAGATCCCTTTTCTCATACACAAAAAGTTAATTCACAAAAGTGAAAAAGGATACGCATTTGGAGTTATTTGTATGATAACTAAGAAATTAAATAGCAAAATAGCAAAAATAAATAACTTGTATCTTTTTTCACATAGTTATTAGACGTAACATAAGGCGCATGTTGACTTACGTGAACCTTTTGTGTAAGTTATATCTATCTTTAAACCAAAATAAAACCAAAAAATATGTAGTTTTGTGGTGTTTATTTTTTTATTAAAGTGAAGAAAAGTATTTTAAGAAGTACCTATGACAGTTATTTTTAAATCATAAAAACAATTAAAAAACAAATGAAAAGTACAAATCGAGTCCCACAGAACCTTGAAAGTGATTCAAATCTTGTTCGATATCAAGAAATGTCTATAGCACAGTTTTTTTATAAGTCAGGACAAATCAACTGCAGTTGAAACCTGGGAAAGTGATCCAGAAAACCTTATTTTAATTTCACTTCTACCGATAATAAACTCCAGTTTTAAAATAAATATGCAGTTAGTAAAAAAGTATTGAAGAAGTTAATTAAGTATTATGACGCAGTTTTTTTAATCAGGAAAACAATTCAAAAATAAAAAAATAATCAAATAAATCAAGTCTAACAGAAACCTTAAAAATGATCCAGAAAACCTTATTCGATGTCGTCGTTGCTGTCGTTTAGAAGAGGATGTTGATCTTTTATATTATCATCGTCAATGAAAAGGTTGTTATAAAAAGATCGAACACTGGGGTTTATTAGCGGAAGAAGAGAAATCAAATCTCTCTTTTTCTCATTTGAATTAGCTAGGCCCATCGTATGACCTAGGAATACATTACCGTTTCAAACAGAGGGAGTGGTGATTTTCCTCTTTCCCTCTGCAAATTAACAATGTTCCATTCTTCCTCATCACACAACTTACAATGAAATTCTCCTTTTTTATATTTCTTTTGTCTTTAACTCGTCTGTCGTAGACTTCTAAGCTCCAGTAATAATTTAAAATAATTCTACAAGGTCCTAGTCTTTTAACTTTAAATTTCTCTTCTTTTTTATAGTTTCTGTATCTCTTCTTTCCTTGTTACTTTTCCTAGGATTACGTTTCCGGTCTTGTTAAGTACCTTTTTATATCCCAAAATGACTTATTATTGCTCGTATCTAAATCTGACTGTGGAATAATGACATCGCCTTTTACGTTTTTGTAAAAGTGAACAATCTGAGTTACTTGTGTCAGATTATTTGGAATGAAATCGTCACTACTTTCTGTGGGATAATGCAAATTGGGTTATGATAGCGTATCAGTGAACATAGAAATAATATCAAGATATAAGACAAAAGTTTCATCAGAATCAGTGAATGTATCGACATCATTATCAGGCTCTGCGAAAAGGTTTTTGAAACTTCCAGGTATTGGAGAAAATATTTAAGAGTTTCCCTGCTTTGGTGAGTTATTTTTTAAACATTCAAGCCTTGGATAATAACTGTTTGAACATCCTGATCTTGGAGAATGATCCCTAGAATGTGTAGCCTTTGGAGAATAGTTTCGGAAGATATAAGCACAGGTATAGATTCGCCATCAATCCAATCTACTTCATCCATCATTGCCATATCTTTGGAAACAAGACCCATCAAACAATTAATGCGACCACGACCAGCCATTCTAAAACAATAGATATATTTGACTGGCCTGTTGGTCTAGTGGTAAGTGACCCCGACTGCTTTGCGGAGGTCGTGAATTGGATTCCCACTCAGGACAAATGTTTGTGTGATGAGCACGATCATTTTTTCTGTGTCTGGGTGTAATTTATCCATAATATGTATGTATTTAGAAATATATAAGTATGTTTATCAGTTGTCTAGTACCCATAACACAAGCTCTGCTTAGCTTGGGACTAGATGGCGTTGTGTGATAGTTGTGGAATATTATTATTATGTATTATATTATTTATTAAAACATTACATCAGGGAATCGCAATATGAAAGTTAAGTAGGTAAGTCGAAATAGAAGTATAAAATGTGCTAATTTGACAATTTTACGTATCTATATAATTATACTATAAAGTGTAGTTAAATATATATGTGAGGTTGATATCTGGTGGTTGTTTATTATAACCACTGTTATTGTAGTGTTTTTGTGTGAAGAATTAACTAACATACGTACAAAAACAAAAAAAAAACAATGTCTCCTCTTCATAATAAGTTACGCAATGGAGTTTAAAATAAAAACTCGGTGTAATTGGGTACATTTGGACAAAAATCTAAATAACAATACGTACACTCAAAAATAATTTGCTAAAATATGTGAAAAAGGGTACAACTTACCAGTGCAATTACTGATTTTTTGCAGTGCGTCGACACAAGTTCCCTTCAATAGAGTGCTTGGACCACCGAAAGAGTGCGAGCGCTACGCACTTTCCACCCACCAGCACCATAACCCGTATCGGCCAGTTGTATCTTTTCTCACGAAAAATAGCAGCGAAATATTGGTATTATTTTAGTTATGTCAAATTGCATTTTTAATATAAATATTTCATACGTGAAAACTGATACCAAAAAACTTATTCTGGATTTTTGTCTTTTATTTTGGTGAAAACGGATTTATGTCAAGTGATATCGTTACTCACATAACAATTTTTAAGGAATTAATGTACTTGTGCCGGTATTCACTAAACAAATTGAAGCTCTGACAATACATGTTTATTTAGATCAAAAGACACAAAATAAAAATAAACATAGTTTTGTGTAAAGAAATTAAAGTGCACTTATACCCCGCTTTTGTAATATTTTTAGTGTTAGTTAACCCCCTTTGCACATTGCTAACTTCCTTATTTTTAAAGATAGGCAAGATCTGTTTTCACGAATGGATAGATCATTTTTTTCTGAACATTTTAGTGTACTTAACTCATCTTCGACAAAATCGGACTTAAACCCTTTTTCACTAGAGGCACAGAATTAACCTGCGTTCGTCCTCACTTCACGCACAAAGGGCGTCGTATGCCAAGACCCTACTGGTATCTAAACAATAATAAAAAAAACCGACTGCAAAAAAAAGTGGAAAATAACTTATCTTTCGGAAATCGACATTGTTTTTTATTTTATTGATTTTTTTGTGAATGACTTCCGAAGTTTTGTGGATGTTTTTGAAGTCGGTTATTTTGTAAAGTTTTTTATTTACTTATCCCTATTAGTTTCAATATTCATCACAAATTATTTCAACTTATTTTCTTACATGTGCATTGGATTTTGTAATCTGTATTAACGTTAATTACATCGTTCTAGTAAACAACAAGCGAAAAATGATCATAAAATAAAAATCACTTAACCAAACTTAATGAAATTTTATGAAACCAAAAGGTAAGTATGCCACATAGAAAAAAAAAAGTTATTTGGAACCTCTTCCTGTTTAAAGGCGGTTAAAAACAACAAAAAAGCCTGTGCGCTGTGACTTCCTAGCTATCTCTTATCTCCTGGTACAACGGTAACTGTTTCCCTCTCGACTGTAACGACCGCATGCAGTTATTTACACATGGAACGTTTTCCTTTACCTCCGGATTATGCGTTGAACATTTTATACCTCGTGCGGAGCTAGTAGTTTTATGTGGGTACTTTGTTCCTGACTCTGTGTAGTACACTGAACCTCGGGTCAGGTTTCATGAACCTTCACGGGTCTGCACAAACACAATATCCATAAAGCTCGCTATACTAGGAATTAAGGTTTACTGTACATTCTGTACTCGTTCTAGTATTGGTGTAGAGGGAAATATTCGTGTGAATGAACTCCGACAGGGCTCATTAACTTATTTGAAGGTTTTGTGTTTGGAGGTGAGTCTACGAATGAATAAGCCTGCCAATTTTATCAACAATTATGTCATATGAAAAGTTGATTCAGTGACGGCATAGTTGGCGCAGTGGCTGAGTGAGACTGAGAGACCAACTACCGCGCAGCCCGCGCGAGTTCGATCCCCGCATGGAACAAATATTTGTATGATGTGGAAGTAGTTGTTCTGAGTTTGAGTGTTTGTGTATGTGAGTTTCTATATTTGTAAACGCACTCACCAATTCACCATACAGGATGGGGACCTTTAAAAAAATGTTTGTAATAAAAGTATTATTTATAATTTTTAGATAGTTCACAATCTTGTTGATCCCACCAGGTGGTACTGTAACAGGTGCCCTACAAACATTTAATTTCTATGCCTGTCCGGTTTTACAATCATGCTGTTATTTTTGTTCTAGGTGACATCACACAAAAGGGCTATGAGAAGAAGCGAACGCGCCTCCTCGCACCTTACATTCCACAGCAGCAGCCGCAAGGTAAGTTCAACTTTCACACCGTAACCATAAAACGCAATATCGCTGCTAACACCGATGCCTGAACTAATAAGGTACCTTACCAGACCCATCAGTACTGGCACGTTTTTAGTCAGTGACGTCACGTGTTCCATAATTACAGTACTGAGGCGTCCAAGGCCGCGACAGAAACGTCGCCGGGGTCAAGTGTCAATTGATCGCCGTCGATGGATGTTGGACAATCGCGAAATTATCGAGACGGCCCGTCCCGATTCCGCAACGAGGGTCAAACGGTGAGGCCATCTTGAATCTGGACCCCCGACTATACGTATTTAGAACGACAGTACGATGAACCGCTGATACACTTGCCGGCTTCAAAATGATACACTTGAACGGCTTTCACAACACTGATAGCGGCTGTATTTGTGTACAAACATAAATGAGCAGGAAATAAAGTATTTACTTCCTCATAGAATTGAATCATTTTACCATAAACAGTCTGCGTTGACAACTTTCTAGCTTAATTGCAAAACATATTCAAACACTTGTTGTCAAGGTTGAATTGCTTTTAGCCAGACAGTGTATTTTAAAGCCGTCATCAGATAATTTTGCATCGGTTCAGCGGTCGAAATTATTAAAATAATGAGGTCGACCTTCATTCGCTGACACAAAAAAATAAACTAAACAACGAACGACCATTGTCCAACTGCCATCGATAGTGATATTTTTTTTCGAATTCATTATTATTTCCTTTTTCCCCCTTTTAGTTGTTATGGTTTAGTTAGTCGGTAATCCACACGCACACAACCACACTTTATCACCATGGTACTATTTCGTAAATGGCACTTTATTATAACACTAGATAATGACACTGTCGAAATGTACCAGCTTTAATCGCTTGCGGTGCAGTTTCGCCTACAAAAAATGCCCACTAAACCTTGACCCGAGGTGAAACGTGAGGGTTATTTTTATTTAGAACTAACTAGACAATTTGAAACTTATACTGCGGGGTAATTAACGGGCAGATAAACTTTGTGTTTGCTTTGCAACAACATGGCTGAGACTTGTCTATTGATTTCCACTCCACGTGACACGTTCCTTTTAGCGTGCTACAAACAAAATTAGATCTCGTTCACACGACTGTACTGGCTGTCTGTATCCACATCTATTATGAAGGTGTATGAATTCTACTTAAATTTTTTATATTTAAAGTCATGGATTCCCGCAAAGTATTGCGTGTTTCCGCCTGAAAACGGTCAGAAGTTAAGTTTGCAATCCGTGTGCCTGTTGAATGTTGTGTTTATAAATTCAGAATTTAATACATCCAATAATGTTATTGCTCTTCGGTTTGTTAGATGCGTACCGTTGTTTCATTTTGTTCTCACTGTCGCATCGCTCGCTATTTGTTGTACAACTTGTACATGATATTCTGTGTAATGCAGTGAATATATTAAAAGCCGCGTAAGTGAGTGTAGGCGTCGTTTGTCTGCCGGGTACGCATGACGTAATGACAAACCTTTCCCTATCAGGTTCCTAATGGATGTAGTAATTGGCGTTGTGTTGGAATGTACATAAATTAGTTATTAATTTGAGGTGAAAACGTTTTGTAGGAGACACCGCGCCGTCCGCTAAACGATGTCGATAGCCAGTTTAGTGACCCGGTCATTTTGCACTGCACTGCTTATATTTTTGATAGCGTTGAACGACCAAAATGAAAATTATTACTATACGAAATATGAAATAATTATACACGATTTTCATACCGAGCCATCTTCTTCAATCATGGTCATTAATTTGTTCGTAATGTAAGGGTGCGTCTACATCTGGCAAATGCGCAGCTCGCACGCTGTTTGCAAACTGCACGCGCGCCCGCCTTTTGGCGCTCTTAAATCATTGCCGTGACTGCGCGCGCGCGGCTCGCGCGCTGCTCGCAAACGGCGCGCGAGCTGCGCATTCGCGGCGCATTTGCCAGATGTAGACGCACCCTTACATTACGAACAAATTAATGACCATGATTGAAGAAGATGGCTCGGTATGAAAATCTTGTGTAATTATTTCATATTTCGTTCCCTAACGTTTTTCCCGTTCTCGCCTACACAAGTTGTATTTGGAAAAAATAATAAAATTTCGTTTACTTACAATCTTCGCCGAAAAATAAAAGTAAAGATTGTAAAGATAACAATTTTTTATTACAACTGCATTACTGTTCGAAACAAACCGATAAGATATGCAAAAAATCATCATTTTAATGCAACAGAACACCTCGAGAACGGTCCGCTACGCTGATGTATCACTGTAATCACAAAAGAATTTCAAAACGGTACGCATTATTTAGTTCATAAAAAAAAACACAATATGAAACAAGCACATACGTAGTACTTATTATATCTATTATGTACGTAGCAAGTTGCGTGTGAGTTCATTCTAGTTTTTACGAGTGAAATGTAACAGCTAATGTGCCGAGATATTTAATAGATGATTAATTCTATTGTCGATACGTCGGGATGCCCCTGACGACGACATTTACCAACTTTTAGGGTTTGAACATTAACGTAAAGATGAAAAAAAATAGTTCTTTGGTATGTAAACAAAAAAAAAAACCAGCATAATGTTAAGGAAATCTGTACATTTGGGAATTTACACTAGAAACAATAAAATACACTGAAACGTATGAGCTCGAACTTCAAAAAAGAATAGCTATGAAAACCAAAACAATAATTACAATATTTCTTAAAATGTGCTTTTGCTTTGTCAAGGGTTAATGATATTTGTAGATTGTTATCCGTATTATATCCGTCATAAATGAGGCTAAGCTAATAACCGTTTCTGATGCCCAGATAAAGTAAAGAACTGAAGTAAACACTCCAGATACGTAGTTGCAATGATTTAATTGGCTGTTCATGCTCAATAAAGATCTTTTTTTGAGTCTTCATAACATGGATTGTTTGATCCGTTCTAAATGCTGACATTATCAAGGCTGCCAGCCTGCTATACATGGTCTTGTTCTATCTGCAGATCCGTCTAGCCTTACTGATATTCGGAATGTGTTGGTGCTACGCTCAAGATATTATGTTTCCTCCGAAAGCCTGTCATGTACCCCGATGTTAGTTCTGTGTATGACATGCACAATTATTGCACATATCCTGGCAAAACGTTCTGGAGTTCCGTCTATTCAGATATCCGATGTTATTGCCACCCAAGAATGTTTTAGAATATAATTGGTACGACCGTCATCTTTGAAGTATGGGTTCAGTACAACAATTATCCACAGATTCCAATTCATATTACATATTATGTCTTTCTTAGGACAAAGTGACCACTGTTTGGATTTCACAGCACTTGACTCTCAAAGATCAAAGAACGCTGAATTGAGTGCGTTCAATTGCATCAACCCCAAGACACCACGCACTGAACTCTGTTCCCCTCTTTCTATTCGTGTCCTTGTCTCTCCGTAGTATCTCCAGAGCTAGATATTTATAGACCCTCATATTCCGCTCCGCAACTATCGATAGATACTCTTTCGTCAATCGGAAGTAATTTTCGAAACGTGTTTATAGAACTTTTTAAACCAATATTTTAAGGATCCTGTTTTTCCAATTAATAGTTAGTTAACTGTAATAGTTGAAACGAATACTTACACTTTACTAAATAGTAGTCGCTATTTTACAGTAACGGAAACAAACCAGATAAATAGGTTAACACAATCAAATGAAAACAATTTTATCAGATAACGTTACCTCATTTTCGTCATACGTCATGCGTTCCAGACTCGTCTTCCGCTGTTTAATGTCATTAAGTTATTTTGGTAAATCATGAACAATAGCTAACCGTAACTACGACCCACAAAACTGTATCGATTGGCTTACCTTAGGCATAGTTTTTGGGCCTGCATTGCGGTACCTGATAACGTAAACGGCGCTTATCAGCCGGTTAGGTCGTTGACCCGGCGTGATAACCCGCACCGAACCGCCGACGCACGCGTTAAAACCTTGTCACACTACACTCGCCAACTGTGGTTAGGGTTACTCACAGCCCTTGTGACCGAGGACAACTTCCTATATAGTTCTAGATTAGTTTAATCGTAAATGAGAAAAGTATAAACTTATTATATTTAAACCTATCGATTTTTAATAACAAGTAAAAAAAGTTTGAGCGTATTGGAAAAAGGAAAGATACGTTAATTTTTTAAATAATATGTATTGGACGCAGTAATAAAATTTTAAATTCTCTTAAATTACTCTCACCAATAACTGAAAATAAATTAAAACTTCAATTTGTATTTTCAGTAACTGAAAATGTTATTGAAATAAACTCTTGTTAATACGAGTAGCTTCGACGAATCCCCTTATGGAATCATTCAACCGAATAAAATTCTGTTACTGAGAGATTGATTACGCCATTGAATAATTTTCACTGTAGAATACTGTGAAGTCTACCCTATTCAATGCAAAAGAAACTGTGACGAATACATAATCAAATTATTAAATGAACACGATTTTTTGAATTTCGTACTTGTGTAATATTTCCGAACTCATATTCTGAATTTCTGACTCACTGTTTTTGTTTATTACTTATATATTTTGAAACCATTAATTTTACAGATCCTGTTTTTGTTTGCATTCCTTTCCTTTCCTTTTTTTAGATTAAACCATTTTATTTTTCTTTTCAAAGGCATTTTAAAAATAAATGTTTTATACATGTCGGCAATTATTCTTTATTGCAATGAAATGAAATCCAGCACTCGGAATTTCAGATTTACATAACTTTTCGTTTTTCTGCATAGTTCTGATTTTAAAAAATTGAAGAAAAAACACTTATTACTTTAAAATGCCTATAAACTGACAATTGATCCGATATAGATATTTAAGATTTTCTTTAAGATCTTAATATTGTAAGCTGAGGATGTGCTGAAAAGGGCTTTTTTAATGTCATAGCGATGTTATGTTGCTCATCCTCCCCATTACTGTTGTGTTAATAGAAATGTTAAATAAATATTCGTCAAACTCCTCAAAAGTCTACTAATGACAAGCTTCAATCATTATAATTGACCAAAATATGGCATAAAATGGAATTTTAATTGCATTCGTGAATCAGCGACCAAGTCTATCATATAAATCTTGATGTTCAGTTTATCTCTTTAGTCAACGAATATTTATTTAGCTTCTAAGCGGTGATGTACAAACATTGGTTGCCAACATTGGCCATGGCTTGTTCTGGACGCAGTTGGTAGCCAGCCGCCACGGGGCCCGCGAGGCGACGGCGGCAGCAGCCGACAGCACACGAGGAACCGACGCACACACCGCCGCGTCACGCACAATGAGAAGAGATACCACTCAGGTATCCGAAACGAAGCCCTCCGATTGGTAGCTGCCACACGCACATACACACTACACACCCACCCAACGCTAAACAGGATACATTTTAATGATACTCTCGAGGACAGAAATCCACTAGAAGGGTTCTCGCGCCCCTGTCTAAATAATGAGTTAGATATCAATTTATACAGAACCGCTTCTAACTTATTTTTTGCAATCGTTTTTCATGCATATCAACGGAATGCGATTCTTTTTTAAAGACAGCAATTCCTATGTGGATAATATGATAATTGTGCGTCAAATCTTCGTGTCAACATGTAAGATATAATGAAATTACCACCTTAATTTGAACAATTAAAACATTAAGACTCGCGTTACACACAAATATATATCACACAACAATTTTCTCGAACATAGACGACATTTGATTATCAATAATACATTGCGAGCATTCACTCATTACGAACACTAATTGTGCAGTAAATTTCAGTAGCGTTCAAAAAGTTTAATTGCGTGGTAACTGCACGAACGTACGACTTGTATTATACAACGGTAAACAAGTAATAATAGACTATTAGTTCATTGTTATAGGGACGAGAATTCCGTACGACGTTTCGTCTAGGATTTATTCCAGTTTAAAAAGAAACATGAGATTACTGTACCTACACACAAAACGCCTCGAGAGCACGGTTGCACCATTCAGTTAATCTACGGTTGCTTGCGAGTTTATCTATACATATAATAAAACTGTAGAAAAATCGTTTTTGTACATCAAAATAAAATTCAAAAAAAATAGCTAGGGTGTTGAAGGACAACCAACAGAACCCATTTCCAGCATTTTTAGAATTTTTGTCTGTTTGTCTGTTTGTCTGTTTGTCGGTTTGTCGGTTTGTCTGTTTATTTGTGGCTCTATCACGTAAAATGTACGAAGGCAATGTAGATAACCTTTATACACAACGATCGAGCGTAACTTGAGGACTAATTTAGTTTTTGTTTCATTGCAATCGGTTAAGTCTATCAAAAGATATTTGAATTTAAAGTGTTCCAGACCCAGAAGTAAAATATTACGGTCAGTTTACACCGAGACGCGCAGTTCAGGAGCGCGATCTAGCTTGGAATAGAAAAACTACATACCTATTTAAATATGGTGTGGACTAGAGTGGAGTAGAGTAGAGTAGAGTAGAGTGTAATGGAATAGAATGGGATGGTTTGGGATGGAATGGAAAGAAAGAAAAGGTTTTTATTAGACTCACACTAGAATGGGAATGAGTGGGATGGAGTAGGATGGAGTAGGATGGAGTGGGATAGAATCGGATGGAGTAGGATGGAGTGGGATGGATTAGAATGGAGTGCGATGTAGTGAGATGGAGTGGGATGGAGTAGGAAGGAGTGGGATGGAGTGGGATGGAGTAGGATGGAGTGGGATGGAATCGGATGGAGTGGGATAGATTAGGATAGAGTGGGATGTAGTGGGATGGAGTGGGTTGGAGTGGGATGGAGTGGGATGGAGTGGGATTTAGTGGGATGTAGTGGGATGGAGTAGGTTGGAGTGGGATGGAGTGGGTTGGAGTGGGATAGAGTGGGTTGGAGTGGGATGAAGTGGGATGGAGTGGGACTGAGTGGGATGGATTAGGATGGAGTGGGACTGAGTGGGATGGAGTGAGATGGAGTGGGATGCAGTGGGATGGATTAGGATGGAGTGGGATGTAGTGGTGGGATGGAGTAGGATGAAATGGGCTGGAGTGGGATGGAGTGGGATTGAGTGGGATGGAGTGGGTTGGAGTGGGATGGAGTGGGATGGAGTGGGTTGGAGTGGGATGTAGTGGGATGGAGTGGGACTGAGTGGGACTGAGTGGGATGGAGTGGGATGGATTAGGATAGAGTGGGACTGAGTGGGATGGAGTGGGATGCAGTGGGATGGAGTGGGATGAAGTGGGATGGATTAGGATGGAGTGGGATGTAGTGGGATGGAGTAGGATGAAATGGGCTGGAGTGGGATGGAGTGGGATGAAGTCGAATGGAGTGGGATGGAATGGGATGGAGTCGGATGGAGTGGGATGGAGTGGGATGGAGTGGGATGGAGTAGGATGGAGTGGGATGGAGGGGGATGGAGTGGGATGGAATGGGATGGAATGAGATAGAATGGGTGCTCTAATCCAGTAGCAATTCTTCTGAATCTGAACGACAGAGGGCGTTTATTATAATCACCTCAAATATTCTTGAAAAATAAATTCAAAAAATACAGGGATTATAATTATGTATGAAAACGATATGATTTATAAAAAACGTGGCGAGAATTAAGCGCTTCGCACTAAAAAATACATTGTTAAATTCCGACATCCACGCGAACGAAGTCGCGGGCACAGCTAGTTAAAAATAATTCTTTAAGCTTTACAAAATGTTATGTTTACAGACGTGAAGTGGTCGTTACATTGTGTGCATTTGAAAAAATGTAGGTATCAAAGATTCATGTGCGATTTGAACAAAACTCGGCAACGCTGAAGTTTTTGAATATGTAAATAAAATTTATCCACATTCCAAAAGCGAAACTCATACATCGGAATAGTGCAAACCGTTCACTACTAACCACTAGTCCAAGCGAAGTGGTACAAATTGAACGGATCGCTAAATGTTACAGAAATTAGTTTACACGCCTAGTTTTCTTGATAAACAACACTAGTAATTGATCGGTTCGCTGTACACAAACACACTAAATCTTCACAAGTGTTTTTAATTACATCCAGTTATCTCACGAAACCTAGAAAAACAAATAACGGGGAGCAAACGATACGTTACGCATTCGTCAAATATAGGCCAATGGTTTAAAAAAGTATTACGGTACTCGTGTAGTTGTTTCGTAACAGGAAAGCTGTACTGATGAAATTGTTGCATCTCTGATGTCGCGATTGGGGTAATGAGGACGCCTGCTTATCTTGGCGCTCTTTGAACGTAGCTGAGCAGTTTCGGGACAAGAAAATATCGATCACTGATCTACATATGTAAATGTAACCTTGGTTTTGATCGCATGGTCTTTTAAAATACATCTCGTGGTGGGAAATCTTAACTTCTTTAATACACTTTTTTCTAACACTACTGTGGTCCACCTATCAAACCTGTCTGTATCTTTACTGAAGTTCTTTGAGATGAAAAATCATTTTACTGAACAAACACGGGCGCTTTAAAAAACTAACTGTCATAAAATGCCGTATTTAATATTGAGTAGGTACATAAACTATACACATTTCTGTTTTCTTTTTTAAAGCTTATCTCTTTCTGAATTAAATAATGAGACACGCATTTAACTTTTCAAACTAAAACTGGTCCATTTTTCTACGAGTCAAACAAACTCAGGTTAAAAGTTACCCGACTGTCTTCTTTGAAGAGTTTATAAATAGAAGGAGGAACTAAAGTTAAAACTGATCTGGATCTTATAAGTGAAATGTATTGTTCATTGAAAGTTGATACAGTTTATCGGCACGGCCTCACAATACGATAGACAGCACTCGCTAAAGAACCACAACTGCGCAACATTGTTTTACTCCTTTTTGTTCGGCTAACTCGAACGTTACTCCTGGAATCTCCATTTTGCTGTCGATATGCGTTTATTTTCGTATTATCGGCCCATGGATTGTTCTCAAACGAAAGTATAATTGTTTGGCTTTTGGAAAACTGGTTGACAGCGGTTTTTAACGAAGGAAGAGTACGTTTAAAAGGGTTTTTTTTTGCAAATTTGCCACAAAGTTATTTCGCCACGATTATAAAAGTATATGTGTAAATAAGCCACAGTTTTTGTTTCGCCACATTTATTTTTTCCGCACGGGTAGCAGAACAAAGCCTTTATAGGCATTACCTCAATGTTTAAGTCATTACTATTTTTTTCCGCTTTTAAGCTCACTCCAAAACCTGAATAAAAACTTGTACAAGTAACTAAAAATATTCCATTGTTGATAAAATTAATGAGAGTAAAAAGTTTCTCAAATCATCAATTGATTATATTTCAACGTCTAAGAGACATTTTCAATCGAGCGTTAAACACCATTTAATCGTAAAAGATCTCGCCTTGCTCTCGTAAAAGACTTGTGCATAAACGGAGATAAAACTTTCCTCCTGCAATGCAATATTTCCTCTAATCCACAGTACCGTCTGCAATCCGTATTTACCTCCACGTTTATATCTAACAGGATTATTTAATTAACTTGTAGTTGAATCGATGAAACGATTATCTGTCTCATTTGTGCTGCTCGAGTAAATCCATCTCCAGCTTATTGGAAAAGCTTTATTACTCGACTTTAGAATTTCTGTTGGCACATAAAAATATTGGATTTGATTAAATTATGTTAATACTATTTTATATTTATGTTTTCTGTTTGGCGTTGTGATAAACCCCTTCTCACAAACCTTGTACAAATGTATCGGTCGACAACAGTTCCAATCAAAGGGTAAGCACTAATTACAAAATACCAATCCTGATTTTTGCTAGCATTTTTTTAAAAGATGTGTAACTGACCCCGGAAACAACGTTAAACTCTCAAAGTTACTATTATAATGTTCGCTATACGACCATACTGTAAGCGATATATTTTCGAGTGGACGAAATACAATAAATAAACTAAAATAAAATTCAAATGCAATATTGTCAGAATCGTATGATATGAAAAGATACGATATGACGTGAATAATTTCATGATTTCCTTACTACTACTAAGATAAGCTTATAATTAGGTTAGATATCGCACTTTTAATGGTCAAGAACTGTAGCGAGGCCCGCGAGAAAATATGATACGCATCGCGGATACAGGAAGTGTCCGCGCGCATTGTTACAAACGATCGGTTATCCCGATAGCACGCCGGGAAAACGACACTATAGTTTATAGTTTGCACTTCACTACTGAATAGTATATAGATTTATATGGGATCAGAATCTCCAATAGTAATGTCGAAGCTTTATAACTACCCTAAATCGAATAATCCGAGACATACATGTACAAAATTTTTGGTATATTGCCAGGGCTATTATGGTGCATAAAATCGGCACGATTGGAAAACAGCGCACTCAAAAAAATAATATGGACTGTATCCGTACAATACAAATGGTTAATTGGTCGTGACTAATGGATTGGGTAAGACAAATAAAAGTGACGCGGCTTCTATTCTCACGTCGGACCGTCTCCGTTCTGTAGTGTTTTGTGTGTCAGTGGAGCGCACCTGCTGGCGGCCGTGACGTCACACGTGAAACACGAAAATTCTACAAGTCAATGAACTTTTAATTACACGTTTTCAGAATAAAAGAACTATATTTTCAGTATGTTTTAGTTCACAACCGAGTATATTATCTTGTTCAGTATTAGCTTTTGATAACAATGATAATATTGTTTACAACTATATCGTAAAAACTTTTACCAATAGGTACCTTTAAAAAGTATTTAAAATAATAATACAACAATGCATAATATATCTAGTATAATAGTTTGTAATAAAAAGAACATTGAAAAGTAAGAACATTTATGCCTTTGTCAAACTGACAGACGAACCGAATGCGTGGCGTAGCGTTTTTGTTTGTAATGTATGGAATTGTTTGAAGCCTGTCACATAGAGTATCGGATCGCTTTCGCATTTTTATATAACATGATTCGGTTCGGTTCGCTATCGCCTGTCTGTTTGACAAAGGCCTTAACGAAAGCCAAGCCAACAAGCCTTAAGAAGATTATAAAGACCTACTTCCCCAACAATCCAGGACCAATAAGACGTCTTCGAATAAAAGGTATGTAAGGCTTCAATTCTCTAGGGACCTTCCATGAAATATATTAAAATATGACAATAGGCGACATCTCGACAACGGCTTACAGTAAACGACAATAAAGTACGAAGTGGAAAAGTATAAAACTGACGTTAGTGGGATTAAGTGCACACAAAATGCATGGAAATGCACTTACGGATGCAAAGTGCGTTCGTGATATGGTGAATATGTCGAACCGCAGCACCCTCGCATCACTAAAAATGTTTCCGGTTCAAAAGTCTAATTTAGTTCAGAAAATCGGTCATGTTTTCTATTCAGTTTCCCTACTCATCGACTGAATATTGTTTTATTTTGTAACTAGCTGACCCGGCGAACTTCGTACCGCCTAACAGTCAATTCTTTTAGGTTTTCGGAATAGGACATGGTAATTCTTCATAGAAGAGCGAACGCAGTCAGCTCTAAAAGTAAAACGTTTAGCAAATGTCAACCTTATTTGGAGCGCGAGCGAAGCGAGCGCGAAATTTTTTAGGTTTTCGGAATAGGACATGGTAATTCTTCATAGAAGAGCGAACGCAGTCAGCTCTAAAAGTAAAACGTTTCCGGAATTCAAGTTTTAATCTAAAAGTGAGATCAAATATTTGAAGTCTTTAGTAGGTACTTAAACCTAATCCTATAAGTTCTCAACTCCTATTTCAAAATTATTTTTGATATATTTTTTTGAATATTTTTTTGGGCCCTTGGCTTTAGCGCCGTTAGAGGATGGCGCCCGTGTGCATTGCATACTTTGCACATAATTATGGTAGCGGGGGCCCTGCGTAGCGCAGCTACATTGTGACAGCGCATCTTACTCGCACAGCTACATAGCGTAGCATCAATGGAAACGGTCACACAGTTTCGTGGCTCAGCTTTTACATCCTCGCAGCACAGCTACATAGCACATCTCTGGTGGAAAGGCACCCTAATGCGGTTTACATAATACATCTACTTACCAAGTTTCAACAGGATAGCTCTTATACTTTCGAAAAAAAAGTGGTTGTGATATACGGATGGACAGACAGACAAACATGACGAATCTATGAGGGTTCCGTTTTTTGCCATTTAGCCAAACCCTAGAGGAAACTTATAAAGAAAGTTGATAATAAATCCAAATTAATAAAAAACTTAAAATTATTTTCAAAAGTCACTAAAAATCACACTGAAAATTACAATTTCAGATTTTCTTATTTTACTTATTCAAAATTAAGTTTTACCTATTTTTATTGTAGAACTTTATGGTTTTTTTTTATCGTGGTAAAATTATTTAAATGAGTCTTCCCACCCAGGGCAGGGCGGGAGGGACTGTCAGACTCGTACTGACCAAAATCCACGGCGTCCTTCAATAGCCCTTTACGTTCCAGAGTCACGGTAATGAGATAAGTCCCGCGACCCCGGCAGGCTTTGGCCCTCTAGAGGGAAGCCCCGTCATCATGCTGACGCTTTTTGAGTCGCGAGGTCGTCTTCTATCGCCTGCGTGAGGACACGGCGGTGCTCTGCCCAAGCGGGGCAGTCCTGCACCGTATATGCTCCACCTGTCGTGTATACTCGTGTCCTCCGGGCGATCCTCGCAGTGGCGACACCCAAACGTTTCCTCCTTCCTCATCAGACACACCTCCCGAAACATCTGTATCCGAGAACTTTATGGTAAACGAAATTTCTTGTTTGATTTCCTGGCGAGTAAGCAAACAGTAAAAACCTGACCCGACAAACGTCGTTCTATCAGAAGTTATTGGTCTGTGGTAGTCTTACAATTACATGCTTATATTTTCTGGTCATGTCTGGTGATCCGACAGTCCTTTGCGCTTCACCTAAAGCGAAAGAAATCATTTGATAATTTAAACATCTCAAAGCCAAAAACAAAACAAAAAATTAGTAGTTTAAGAAAAGTCTGTTTATTTTTTCAATTTCTGCTGGAAATTGAAAAAAAAATCATTTAGCAAAAAAAGTATTCACAAAAAATACCATCCTGAGATTCGAACCTGTGCCCTAAATATATCGGTCTAATCGTATAACCTCTAGACCATCGACGTTGCTGTCAATGATCTTCAAATAGACGTTCTTAATATGATACTTCAGTCGGAACGAAAAACAGATGACGAATAACATACATTATGCGTTTCATAACAGAAAGTTTAAAAAAAAGAATATTTTAGTCCTTATTAACCTGGTCCTGATGGTTACAAACACAACAAAAAAAGAATTATCGAAATCGGTTCAGCCGTTCACACGTGATGCCGTGACAACGCGAAACGGGTTTCATTTTTATATATATATAGATAATCATTATAGGGTGTTAATAGAGGTGTTCTGCACACCTATTAGTTTCATGATTCGTTTTATTCCTAGAAGAAGAAGAAGCTATATCCTCTGCATTCGTGAAAAGTAAATACAGAAAAATTTTCTGCATATTTTCCTTTTCGTTGAACATTCTTACTGTTGAATAGAATTTTATAGGTAGAAATCTTTCTATATTAACCGCATTTGAGTTGAATGGTGCATTTAAAATTACATATCGTAACGAAACAGAACTAACATTCATTTAGAAAATTGGCGTTTCATCGCTGTGCTGTGGCCCAACACAACGTTTACAGGGTGGGCAAAAAATCGTGGATTAAACAAAACAGAGTGATAAATAGAAGCTCATCACCTTCCTGCCCTTATCCCATTTTACTTGGGGTCGTCGCAACACGTTTTCATTCTTCCATTCTCCCCTATTAGACGTCACAGTATCATTTACTCCTTACTCTTATTATTCCTTACACAATCCATCCATATTTTCTATGGCCTTCCTCTTCCTTTTCATCCATCAACATTCACTCATCACTCTCTTAGTCACATGATAATAGAAGATCCTTGCAAAAAAAAAATCTGCAGCGGAGCGCTAACTTGACATGTTATGACCGTTTAACCTTCTACTGGTGACGTCAGATTGAGTAACAGTATTGGTGACGTACCGTCATTTTGACGTACTTCTGCAAAGCCGAATTTCAGGACAACTAAGTGCATGGGGATGAAACAAATGGCTTTATTTACAATTAGGGGCTGCCTCCACGAGCGAGAGAATCGCGGCGATATTATCGCCGTGCCACGTTTTTCTATACACTCTCTATGGAACCGTCTCCACACGGCGATATTATCGCCGCGATGCGACGAGTGGCCACGAGCGCGCAAAACGTCATTACATCGTCGCTAGCCCGCCGCGACTAGCAACGCGACCGCCGCGCGCTCGTGGCGCTCTCGCGACGAGCGCGCGGCGGGCGCGCTGTCAAACGCAGCGTCATTTCAGCATTGCCTCTCGATAAGCGAACTTGGCAACGTGACGTCAAGGAAACGCGGCGATACCGTTACGAGTCGCCGCGGAATCGCCGCGGAATCGCCGCGATACCGTAACGACTCGCGACGATATGCGGCGGAATTATCGCTCGTTCGTGGAGATTATCCGACGATATAAGGGCGGACTCGTCGCGATTCTCTCGCTCGTGGAGGCAGCCCCTTAGATATAGTACAGGATCCGTATATAGAACGACCTTCACCGATCGAGTAACCGGACGAAATGTGTTTTTTATGAATTAAAATATGTTGAAGAATGTGACGGTGATGGGTTGCCTCATAAAATCCTGTCAAGGATATTTTTAATTAATTTTATAAAAGGTCATTTTTTTTCAATACCTTCACCGATAGAGTAACCAAAGAAAATTAACACCAATTGAAAGTCCGAAGTCTATAGAATATGCTTACGTAGGGTTGCCTACCTTTTTCTTGTCAAGGATATAGGGTTGCCTAATTTGAACAGGTGATAAAAAAATGCTACCTTCACCGATCGAGTAACCAAATAAATTATATATCAAAATAAAGACATTTTTTTTACGAATACGATGGTATACGGTTGCCTATGAAAAACTTGTCAGAAATTAGGGTTGCCAAGCGTTGAAGTTTGAAAATTTCAGACGGTTGGAAGCACATGCGTAGATAAACGGACTAAGTTTCTTAAGAACGAGCAAAATTGTTACCTATTTTGGTAGGGTTGTCACAATAGGGTATAAATTAAACAAAAAAATATTAAATAGCTTTATTATTCAGTATGATAGAATCGAATCAAATAATTTAATTCAACTAAGCCAATTACAGGCAATTTTGAATTGTCAAAAGACATTTTTAAAGATGTTTGGTCACCAATATATTAGAGACCAAACACCTACCTTCAAGAGGGCGCGCGTTGTCAAATAGACCGCGCTTCTTACATTTTCGTTCATATTATCATTACTACTCATCACATGTATTTCTCATTTATAGTAGCCTCTAGCTATGTCATTGGGAGTAAAATAAAGAATATTCCGTCACTCGGGATGCTCTCTCCACTCCATATATCGCAATTGTTTTAGACCCGGCGCAGTCGTCCAAAAGACTACACGCGCCTGTCGTCGAAAAGGTTACGCGCGACGTTCAACGCGACATGCGCTCGTTACGCGGTCGTAGTGGTTCTTCTCAATCTTATCGAAATAGGCTTGTGTATTTGTTGTATTTTTCCCACGTTTTTATACACTTACTTTTCTTGTTTGTTTTGTTTGTTTGTTTGTCGTTCCGGTTGAACTTTTGCAACTCAATTTTGAGGCACTTCCCGATAAGCTAGCAGGCTGAAATTTTGCACACGCTCTGAGTTTTGATGACAATACAAAGAATGACTAGCTAAAGAACGTCATAACAAATCCAATATGGCGGCCTCCCCAAGATGGCAGATGGCCTGTTTGAAATGCACCCCCGTGTTATGGGTATCAAATGAAAGGGTTTGCCGTCAGAAATACGAAAAAAAATAGTCACGTGACTTAAATCCAATATGGCGGACAGGCTATTTGAAATGCACCCCCAAGATATTGGTAAGTATCAAATGAAAGGGTTTGCTGTCAGGAATATGAAAAATAAAGTATTCAAAATTAAGTAGTATAAAAAATTAATAGATTTGAAAAAACGTGGGGGCGTATCTTTGCTAGTTACACCCACGATCTATACACGTCATGTGAATATATCCCATAAATAATCCCTTAAATAATATACGCCCCCACGTTTTGAGTGGCCCCTCTCTCAGCCCCGTAGGGTTATTTTCTTATTTTAGGAAATTTAAAAACGTCAGGTATGACATCATATAATGTTGTTTAAAAAGGAAGAAGTTTTGGATTACTTAAAAAACCTATGTATTTAAGGATAAGATAAGAAGATAACACATAAAAAAATCGGAAGAGCAATTTTTCACTACAAGTTAGTGCGCGTTATGTAAAAAGTTGATTTGGAGTGACACTGAAATCGAAAATTTGTTGGATGTTTATATCAAACACACGACACGACAAGCACTTGGCCGTTTTATTTTTGCTAAGACCGAGACCTTCGTAGCCTTTATTTTCTTATAAAATTTATCCTTACAGCTATGTATTATACCTTTCTAAATTTGTCCTTACGTCTAGTTTTATATAAAACAAACATATTTTACATACAACAATAAATAAAAAAATCCTAGAACTAAAACTATCAAAGTTTCACAAGAACAAAGTTTGATTTCACAAAAATTGCAATAACTTGAAAACTACTGGACCGATCTTCATGAAGCAACTTGTGGATCTATTTTTGTAAAGAAACACAACCCTTTTAAAAACGTTAATTGAAAAACATACATAAACAAAAAAGTGAGTTTTCAAGTTACGTAATAATCTAAGTTTTAAACTTTTACAATTTTCCACTACAAAACTTATCTAATTAGAAAGTAATAAGAACGTACAAGATAATCTAATAAGAATCTAATATATACACAACACAATCACTGGATTCTGATTAGAAGACACTTGTCTTAAAAATCACCTTATAAATCACACTGTTCAACGGCAAAGGCCCTCCCACTACTTGCACCCCTTGTCGTTGCGTGGGTCTCGTCGCCGACAATCACCTTCTTTCATCATAATATGCCAAATTTCAGTTCCGGAGGAATTTTTCGGACCACATATGCCTCGTTGACTGGACTATTGGAATGGGTATCTACGGTACTTTCACAGTTATTATGTCTTGTGACTGGGACTGTAGGACCATAACTATTTTTGTACTAACTTTATTTTAGGTCTTTTTAATTCAATATTGTCTTGGTTGCATTAAATTATTTGATTTGATTCGATTCTATCATACTAGATAATAAAACTGTTTAACATATTTTTTGTTTAATTTGTCTTACCCTATGGCCCATTGTGACAACCCTACCAAAATAGGTAACAATTTTGCTCGTTCTTAAGAAGCTTAGTCCGTTTATCTACTCATGTGCTTCCAACCGTCTGAAATTTTCAAACTTCAACGCTTGGCAACCCTAATTTCTGACAAGTTTTTCATAGGCAACCGTATACCATCGTATTCGTAAAAAAAATGTCTTTATTTTGATATATAATTTATTTGGTTACTCGATCGGTGAAGGTAGCATTTTTTTATCACCTGTTCAAATTAGGCAACCCTATATCCTTGACAAGAAAAAGGTAGGCAACCCTACGTAAGCATATTCTATAGACTTCGGACTTTCAATTGGTGTTAATTTTCTTTGGTTACTCTATCGGTGAAGGTATTGAAAAAAAATGACCTTTTATAAAATTAATTAAAAATATCCTTGACAGGATTTTATGAGGCAACCCATCACCGTCACATTCTTCAACATATTTTAATTCATAAAAAACACATTTCGTCCGGTTACTCGATCGGTGAAGGTCGTTCTATAAACGTATCTTAGACTAATATCTTACTTTCATAAATTAAACACTTTTTATATATTATTACAATAGAAAATTCAGCTTGCATTTTCGTAGATATTGAAATCGATGAAGATGAAATTAAATAAATAAATCAAAATGAAATCCAACGTTCAGTTCTTATTGATACTTTAATAAGTAACGAAAAAAAATGTTTTAACATACTACTACAGTGGAAAAAACTAAAGATTAATTTTGGTGAGGAGTGGGTTTTTTTTAAGGCAATAAAGGCAGGATTCTTGCACTACTTGTATAAATGTGATGTTTTTTTTTATTTTTTGCGTCACTTATTGAGCAACAAAAGCCTATCACTTTTCAAATTACTAAAAAACTCATCCTCGGAGTCCGTGTCAGGTTCTGGACTTTCTGCTCACTTTTCGTGTTACGATCAGATTCCACTCAGTGATTCTGTTCTAACTCATCACTGCTACTTTGTTTTAAAATATCAGTGTTAATACTCGTAATCTTCGTCATTTGGATTAATTTTTAATGAAAAACTACAACTTGATAGTAGTATAAATTACGGACACTATTGGTGATGTGACGTCAAATTGACGTCGGGTATCCTATATCTCATCATCTGTGCGTTTGCAAGTACCAATTTGTGTGAAATCGGACGCCAAACTGAGCTAAATGCAGCTACTGAGAAGTGCGGGTGAGGGGAAACAGTCGTTCGACACATATCCAGTGGTTTTAGTTAATAGGTGTCAAATTGACGGCACGTCACCAATAGAAGGTTAAGTGTTTTTTTAAGAAAATCCTTTTTTTTTTTAATAAATTGGCAATTAGAGGAAATATGGTACCTATTTAAAAATAATAAAACAATAATTAATTAATTTTAGTAATTATAATTAATTTAATAAATTAATAATTTTATTAAATTAAATGAGCGTGAGGTTTTTTCGTTACGGAATTTCTGGTTTCGGTCCCCGCGCTCAAGGCCCGCGATAGAAGCTATGCAATAGCTTAAAAAGTCTTTGTTATACAGCCTCGGCTATCATCCTGTTTTGATTGATCCACGTTTTTTTGCCCAATCTGTATAACAATAAGGCAGTTTCAGGTTTCTGTTTGATAAACACATCTTGTTATGTTAAGTTTATCAGGTAGAAAATTATAATACCGATCTTAAAGAGTTCCTACGAACTGTATGAAAGTCAATGGAAATTCCTGTATGAAAGACTCTATGGAAATCCGCACGAACGAAACGAACTTCGTAGATAAGTAACGAAAATTAAGGTCATTATGAATCCAACGTGGTTTTAATTCACTTCCTTTTCATGCTGGTCAAAGCGTTGAATCCAATAAAAGTAGGTGCTACAAAGTAGAAAAATTAAATAGTTTTATAAATCCAATATTCGCATAAATGCGCGCTTACCGTAAAGAGGCGAGCGATTTATTTAAGTTGCACTCGATTCCAACCGTTTCAAAGGGCAAAAGAAATAGTTTCCTCACCTTTTTATGCAAATTGTGAAGTTAAATATTTCGAAAATTTCAACTGCAATACTCATGGTAGTAAGATATACATATTAGAATTACATATTGAATTAAATGATACAATAATAATAATTTGAAATTAAGCCCTCTGTAAAGTCAGCGCTTTAGTTTACCTGTTTGTTGTAGTTTTTTCGGGTTACTTTATATGTTCCACTATGTTCGGTATAGTTGTAAGAGCATAAAAAGAGCAAGGAGAATTTGAAGCAAATTTTATGTACAGACGCCAGCAGGTCAACCTACCCGAAACTGTCAGATTTTACCAATCATTCAATCAAACATTAACTTTCCAGTCTTGTGATAACGTTGAAATTCTACAGACAGACTGTGGAGACAGATTGTGGTAGCTTGATTTGCTGGCGTCTGTACAAGCTTTGAACTTATTTGACATTTATCAGCACTATCCTGCATAAAAATCTTTATTTATAGCTGTTAAAAATGCCTTGATTACATTGGCTTTTGTCTTCCACCTTCTACCTTCATATGCCATTCTAAAACTAATAACTCATTAGATTGGTTTGTTAAACCTGAAAGCCGCAAGTAATAGAATCGATGTCACTGCGCTACCGTCTGTTTTTGACAAACTGCCTGCCAGGTTGGAATTCCATTAAGTTTTTAATTAATCCGTCTTCCATTGTTTGTGATGATACAATAAATAAAAGTTTTATTTGAAAAAAAAAGTTGATTGCCTCAGATCACGGTAAACTAGTATTCTGTATTAATGATGCTCAGGTTTTATTGGCAATCTAGCCTTCCTCTTAATTAAAAGTGTTGGCAATTTGTGTCATAGTCCATTGCTTGCTCTGTTTCCTCCGTAAGGGAAAATTGCTTGTATGAAAAATTCAATCGACGACGGTCGCTTTAATGAAAAACAATTGAGAAAAACGGTGTAAAAGATAAATTACTTGAAAGGCTCAATATGATTTTATTAGTTTTGATTGAAAATCTTCAGGTTACGAACATGAAAGCGTATTTATTGTCTGGTTTATCATTAGATTTTTGCAAAAGTTAATGTTGAATTTCGTTCTACGAGAAAAGTATTGTACCTACCTATTGATAAAGGCTGACATAGCTTTATGCACGACCGCACACTACCAATATTGTGAACTGGCGTCCCGCCACCCCGCTTATATGTGGTGATGATTGATTGGTAAGCCAACGGTAGGTACACATTGGCCAGTCTAGCTACCAAAAAATGCAAGAAATAACTGAATCAAAAACGTTTTGTAAACGTTCAGTCAATTTTGACAAATTCTATCTAGCAGATATTCATATATACATAAGAAAAGTGGAGCATTTTTCAGGTAATTTACTTTTAATATTACTTTAATAGATCTTACATAATGAATATAATCAATTTTTAAGAGAGTTCTCGTTCCTTTAGGAACCAGTATTTTTTCTACGATTTATTTCTTTGGTAAGTCGAAATAAATAAGTATGCGTTGAGAGAAATTGCTGATAATTACTTATATCTGTTTTATGATGTAGCAGCGTATAGACGTTTAAAGGACGCAAATTAATTTTCTAATGACTCGTGTCTGGCTTGTATATCTGGCCCTAAAGCGGGTTGACTTTACCAGCAAGTAATTAAACACATCTCGTGTTTATAACCGAGTCTCAAAACGTGAAGCTCTATTTTATGCCATTATCAGGTTATTATTTATTATTATTTATTTGTGATGGGTTTGCTCTTGACCTTAGTCTAGGTCAGGAATGACTAAGACAAGGTCGACGGTGGAGCGAGCTTACCCAGGTTATATTTTGACGAGGCAATCTGTGATGCACCAAAGCAAATTATTCGTAATATGTGGGTCGCGTCGGGTGACGAGCTAATTCGTTTCCGTTTGATCAAATCTGTAAGAAACGAGAAACGAGGGCTGAGTAAATAAAAAGCTTTGTTTTAGCTCCTAGTAAAGAATCAAGTCTCCGCCACTGGAATAAACATGAAACAGTGAGAGTGATCCACATTTTTACAGAACGAGCACTATCGAACTTTTATTAAATGATCAATAACCTGAATACTGAAATGCCTGTCACGTCGATACGAATTGTAACTTCAATAAGACAATCATGGTCATTATTTTATACGTGTTAGATACTCGATTGTTTCTGAGAAATAATCGTGTGATGCAGTTGTTTACTAATGCGAAACAACTGGTGATTGTGAAGAGAATGTGCGTAAGTATATAACATTCGATTGAGGGAATCAGGCTAGTACGTTCATAGGTAAAAGACGTGACGTGACTGAGATGTACATACTTATTCCTTTACACAACCAAGTATAACAACAATAAAATGAAAAAGCTCTAAACCTTAACCAACTGAATACCGCAATGTTCGGTCTTTATTCTAACCGGTTAGATAGAATTCAAGAACTAGTTGAAAAACAAATCTAATCTAATATCTTTAAACGAGCAATTCTTGTATATTTATTTATATATAATCAGGATCTCGGAAACGGCTCCAAGGATTTTCATGAAAGTTACAGATTAGGGGTTTTTCGGCTCAAGGAATCGATTTATCAAGGTCCCAGGTTCGAGAAAAGCTCGGTTCCCAAGATATTATAGACATTTTAAAAACCGAGCGAAGCTCGGTCAACCAGATATTACTTACCTATTTATACGAGTAAATCATAAAGTTTTACTGTGGTACGGTGGTCTCCGGAAGGAGGTTACCTAATGGTGCACAATTATGATTCAAAATCATATTATGCAAGTGGTTTTTGGAACCAGAAACGGGGCGCAGGAAATTGAAAAGTACGACCGATATGTTGAGGAACTTGCCGGTATTCGGTCGAAGTCAAATAAGTTGTACTAGTGGTCGAGATTCGCACATAGGTAAATCAATTTAAATCTTAATTTTGAAAAAGGAAAGGTTTTTCCGCTCCTACATGTTGTGGAGGTCATGTGCCAATTTTCATGTTCCGCTGTCCGCGTAATTTTGGTAAATCAAGAAATAGAATTTTTACTACATGTATGTCTTGTAATTAGTATATTAGGTTTTCCGAGAATAAAGCCAATACATATATCATTTTGGTGTCATAGCTGAAATGCTTTTCGAAGGGCAACTTGTTTGATCAGGTAGTTTAACTATGTGTTCAATCCTATGCATTTAAGAAACCTTTGTGAAAAAAATGTTGGGATTTTAACAAAAGTTAGTTTAACTACTGAACAAACAATTGACCATAAACTGCCTTTTTAACCGACTTCCAAAAGGAGGAGGTTTTCAATTCGGATGTTTTTTAACACGTTCTGCAATTATACGAAGAAACTATTAGAATTGAAGACTTTGAAATACGCCATCGGAATAAAATGCTTAAAAGTTACCAATACAAAATGATACGCAGTAGTTAAGTGTGAATTCATGCAAAAAATCTGCTAGTATTTTTTACATCAAAACGTTTAAACTTAACACACATTTAGCATTCTTAGTGTTGCAAATAAAACATAATGGTATTTTATAATAATTTCTATACATTAACAATACACAAGTGGCAGTTACCAATACGGGTCCCTTTTAACCTTGTATGATTGAGTCACGTATTACTGGGCCCGATATTTTTTTCAGCTTCTTTTTCGTTTATTTTTTAGTTAGGCAAGGATTTTTTTTTCTTGTTACACTTAGTCACTGTGGCATGACTGTCGAATGCATTGATGTGCTAGTTGTTTTTTTTTTGTTTGTTTAGACAAGGCGATGGACTCGTTCTACGCCTTTTGTAATTTTTTCGTGGTGTGGTAATGGGGTAGAGTTGAGCTTCGTTAAGTAGTTAGAGACGCACATGATTATCATTTACTGCACTTTCCACTTAAGCACTTGATCACTTAGTTATTGTAGTTCAGTAGTTTTTTCGTGATTAAGTATGTGCAATTCAACGTTTCCATGTTTTATCCCGTAACACGGTAAGGTCGGTAAGTAACAGCGATGATATTATAAAGGACCATCGGTTATTTTAATTACAGCTCATTGTGTCGATGCAGTACAAGTTTCAGGTATTCCGTATTACGTAATCTCGTAAGATCCTTTGATCCTTCAATCATATTAGACTGAGACGGTTCTGATAGCTGACGTCTGCGTCAGCTTTCAGGACCGTGCAGCCGTGCAACCGTGCAGTCTGCTGCAGCAGATTGTATCCTTGCCTGTGAATAATGATAAGCAGTCAAAGGCTTTATGTATGGAATTTCCTTTTTTCGTAATAATATCGATATTTCGTTAGATCACATTAATTATTGGCAGTTTTTAATTTTTATGTTTATCAAGTTAATAAATAGGTATTGTTTAAAGAAATGTCACTTACATATTATAGTTAGAAGATCCGACGTAAAAGT
This sequence comes from Agrotis clavis, assembly GCA_954870645.1. Lineage (NCBI taxonomy): Eukaryota > Metazoa > Arthropoda > Insecta > Lepidoptera > Noctuidae > Agrotis > Agrotis clavis. Next base: position 26,855,116 of record OX940917.1, on the reverse strand, counting down.
TTTTTAGGAATAACTGAGAAACCTAATTTGTTCTATCAGAACACCAAAATAGACCCTCGGATAGAAAAGTATGTGTGCAGAATGTCCGTTCAAGAAAAATAGTTTGACCAAAAACTTTTTCAAAAAAAAAATGTAACCGCCTTCAAAAACAACCACAAAAAAGTGTAAAATAATCTACAAAATAACTTTTCTTTCGGAAGTTGGTGCCTTTGTTTTTTTTCTTTTCATTATCTTTTTAGCCACCGACTTCCGAAACGAACGTACCTTGACATTAACATTTCTCAACAAAAAAAATTGTTAACACAAAATTATAGCAAACCTTATTTAAAATTTATGTTTTATTCTATCCTTTATTTAAACTTGTTTTTGCAAAAGGAAACAGTTTTATCTATGGACGGCAAAATGCTCGCCATTCAGTCACGTTTCACGGAAAAGCGCGACTACTCTAGGGTTTATTGGAATCAAAGTCGTCGGTGAGCAGCTTAGTCAACGTAGCCTGCTTTAGAAGTATCCGCTTATAATGTGATATATATCTTCCCTTTGAGAGCTTTCCCGGGATCTGCTATAACTGCAAAGTGCAACGATATTGGTTCCATAAACCGGATACCCAAGTGCCGGTGACATTTTAATATCCTTACGAAGTCAAATGAAAGTGATAGAGCCTTTGAGAGCATGATCGAATTTTAAAAGTGATTGTCAGGTTTGCTAAGAAGTAGCTTTCGTAATAAAATCGGCATCCATGTTCCTGTTCGAGCCTGAATTATAATCTTACTGTAATCCCTCAGCGGACACATTTACACAATTCACCTATGGTCATTTTCTTCAGTCGTTTACACCGACTAAGGCCGAGACTCCACCAAAGCTGTGCGAGTCGAGATGTGCCTCGAACAACCAATAGAATTGCGTTGCCGGAGTCGTGCCGGAGTGGAGCTGTGTCAATAACGCAATTCTATTGGTTGTTCAAAACACGTCTCGACTCGCACAGCTTTGGTGGAGTCTCGGCCTTAGCGACACGCCTCCGTCTTAACTACTCCAAATCTATCTAGCTACAGCTGCTCGACCATATTCAACAGGTCTAACTTTCAGCTGCAACTCAACTATTTAGTATTTTATTCACAGCAAAAGTTTTACCAGAACAACTCAGTTAGTGTAGGAGTAGGACTGTTAATGCGAATTTCTATGTACATTGTACTTTTAACACGTGCTACATCTAGAATAGACCGAGAAGATTAGTTTTGATTTTGGTTTGTAGCTTCTAACTACGTAAGAGAAAACACTTAGAGCAAAAGACAGCAATAGTTGTTAGTAAACAATTTATAAAACTGAGAAATTCTTCCGCCTGTTAAATGTAAGTTCTCGCATTATGTTCTAACCTTAAGTTATTTTACGAGCGGCGATTACGGCTTCCCTTACGATGCCAAGTCAATCCCTTCATCATATTTAGCATGCTTACGATCTAAATTTGTCCTGTATGTATAGGACGTATGGTAATTTCGCAAGAACCTTTTATAACTCAGGCCAGTAGGTAATGTTGTGTAAGCAAAATAGCTGTTTGTTCTGTTTATGTGACAGTTTCAAGAAGCATTGCAAAGCTTCGGTTTTTATTGCCGAGAACAGCGTTGACCTAAAAATTCTATCACACTTTGAGCTTGATGTCTGTTCGTAACTGGCGGGAAGCTTAAAAGCACTGTGATGTATTGCATGCCGATTCGCTTAAATAATAAAAAAAACCGGCCAAGTGCGTGTCGGGCCACGCACAGTGTAGGGTTCCGTAGTTGCCCATCAAAATACTTATGCTAACTAACTAAACTGATTCGCTGAATTTAATTTTAAAAAGAAGAATTTTCAAAATCGGTCCAGGCGTCTTTGAGAAATCGGGGAAAATGCATTTATAAAAAAGATTACGACGAATTGAGAACTTATTCCTTTTTTTGAAGTTAGTTGAAAATAGTTGACATTAAAAACCTACCTATCCCCAAAACATATCAACTTAATAAAGCTGTAAAAATAAAGTTGACAAACTTACATCTGCAGTTGAAGAACATGTTCTCCGATACATTTTGTTTAGGAATACATGTTATCCAAGTACGTTTTATAAGTTGGTCGAATATTACTCGTAAACTTGTAAAGCCTACTTAGTCATGATAATTTTCTTTTAAACTTCATTATAGATACTGCTATTGTGAATTTTTTCACACCCCCAAACATAACCGTTTAGCTGGTAGAGGGGGGGGACACTCGAGTCGAGCCAAAATTAGCACTTTAAAGCTTAATATTTCACAAACGAATCTTTTTACCAAAAAATTGTTAATAGAAACTATCAGTATTTTTTAAAGGCCTATTTAATGATACCCCACACTAAGGGATACTCGAGAAAAAAAAAACATCCCCACTTTACATGTACAGGAGGTACCTTAAAAAAATATTTTACGAGATTTTATTTTACCACTTTTTTAAAACAACAAATCCGTATATTTACACCAAATTACAGCTTTCTAGTACTAGGCGTCTCTGAGCTAAGCTGCGGACAGACGTACGGACGGACGGACGGACATGGCGAAACTATAAGGGTTCCTTGTTGACTACGGAACCCTAAAAAATCTGAGTACAAAATACACAGAACACTTTCAATTCTCCATCGAACGTAATTTTTTAACAAAATCATAAAAGTTTATTTTGGATTAACACTTATAGCTAAACATAACTTGTTACCTCCCAGCTGGTTGGAATTACACTAGAAACAATGGCGCGGCCTTGATTGGAAACTTGTATAACAACTAGCCAAACAGTTAATACGCTGGTTTATTTCGTGTTGTACATTCTTGTGTTCCGTGTGGCGTGTATTACGTGCTAAAATACTTCATTGTATACTATATTAGAGAAATACCATGGACTTGCTCATCTTTTTTTTTTACGAATTTTAATAGACGATAATTCGCTCGCGTTGTTTAGTGATTACGAAAACTGACGGCCGTACCACCAATTTTAGTTTTTTATAATTAAACGTTTCTAATTAAAGTTTTATCTAACGTTTTTTTATTCTACAACGAGAGAAGTCAATGGCATAAAATTGTTGCCGCCTTTTCCCTCATTTTCCGCAAATTTTGCAGGAGATGCTGTTACAAGCGCAGGCCACTGCGAAGAGATATAAAATCGAAGGAAATTATGTTAGTCTCTATAAAAAATCTCATTTCCTATAGAAACTGCTCGGCGATTCTCATGGCAAATAATGTAAAGCGCTTTTTAAGAAATTGACGCAATGTAAGTATTTTAAATGTGATTTTAAATATGTAGCTTAACTACTTAGTTAATCTACACATTTTTCAATACACTGCGTCATGGTCACACACTGGTCATGGTACACTGGTGTGGTCACTGAGTCATGGTCACTCACCGAATCACAAAAGTTCCACTCTGAAGTTTGCTAACGGGCAATGGAACGCAACATTCTGGGTGTGAAAAGAGAACACAGGGTGCGAAATTTTATGCTGCATGCCACTGTCATAATAGATTTTGGCAGGAAGGCTGCTAAGCTCTTATAGGATTGGGCGCTGGTCGCGTCATGTCTGTCGCATGCAAGAGGACCGCTGGGCAAAAATCTCCACACAATCGGTGCTGGCTGATGGACGGCGCCGCCGATGCCGGCACAAGCACGGCAAGGTGGCGCTACGACCTATAGATGCTTACATGAGGCTGATGCTTACTTTTATGAGGGCTGGTTCGAAGCGGCCCGGAAGAAGAGTTCCTGGAAGGAATTGGGGGAAGCCTTTGCTCAGCAGTGGCAGCAGTACAGGTTAAGGAAAAAAATGAATAATGCTCCAATTCATCATTATGAGATCTGTTCAATAAATAAAAACGTGCTGATAGAAATGGGTCCTTGGCATCTGTAATACCACCATACTTATGAAAGAAATTCCTTTTGAACATTATGGCTAAGGTTTTATTATTCATCACTAAAGGCTGAGTAGTTTTTTTAATTAGTATTTTCTCGGCTCTACAATGAGGTCAAACATTTATTCGTCTTATTCTAATTTTCTCAAGCGGGCATGACTTCAATAAATCTAAAGAAATTAAAAATGTGCTAACTTTTCTACGCGACTTAAAGTACCTACCTTTTTCCTTTCAGAGAACGAATGCACAGTCTCTGAAGCTTTCAACAGAGAACGAATGCACAGTCTCTGAAATTTTAGCTTTTCGAAGAAAGTAGTTTTCTTCATTTTAATACTTACAATGGCATTTGTAGTTGTACTCAAAGGAGCTTTTAAACTGCGACTTGCTGCTGTTTTCTTTGAGAATACTTACATAAATGCAAAGTATGTTATTAAAAAAACCTTTTAATTTAATCTCCTCGAGAGCAAACAAAACAATACTTCAACAAGTCTACTTCAACTTAAGATTGAATATGACCAACTATAAGATTGGAGCATTAATGAGGCTCCACTTGAACGTTCCGCAGTACTTACATTAGACGAAACTGGTTTTTGGTTTAGCAACAGCTGTTTGTACCAAACACAACTATGTGAAGTTGAGACGAAACAATGTTCCTATGATAATGTCTGTTTGTGTTTGTCATATTGCAAGGAAAACATAACGCCTTTTATTCCAGTTAGGAATGTTTTTACAACGATTGATCTCATTATATTATTATCATCAACAAGTGCGTCCGAAAATAAATTTTCTTCTTCCGCTTTCTTCTTAGAAAAAAATTGCAGAATAAGTTATTGTGAGCGTCAGACATCATATCTAAAAGAACTTTAATTATACTACGACATTTCTGGTCCTTGGGGAGAAGAACATTGACACCTATTTGGCTTCCGAACTTCCGATATCAAGAAACTTAACTAGTAATACAGTTACTCTTTTATAAGACATTTCCACAATTGGTTTGACTCCATGACCCCTCTAGGTAATAAAATATGAACGAAATTATATATGAGTCTGCATTGGGGAAGTTAATTGGTTCGGACACGATTGAAACTTTAATACACTTATTTAGTTCCTGTCTAATGACTAGGGACTTTAATATTTGATTTGTATCGCTGTCGATCGATGTTACTAGAGTTAACTGTAAACCCCTTGTAGCTTCTTTGTAACTTTTTAAATTCCTCTATCATCATTTTTTATTGCATAAACCTATATTTTTCCAGAAATAGATGAAAGTTTAGTCTCAAAAGTTAATTATTTTGCACTGTATATACGTTGAATCAGGTGAATAATAAACAGAAGAACTATATTTTCAAAAATTATTATAACTAACACCTTCTTCGATAATCACTTATGAATCTGCCGATCTATTTATAAAAGAAGTTCAAAAGAAAACACTTTCCATATTAACCGAAGTGGTGTACGTTTGCCGGTCAGCATAGTTTTAGTCAGTAAAACCACGCTTTCCATTCCATCGGTCGTGCAGTGCCCGGACCTAATTACGTACAGGTATTTAGGTAGCCATTTTAAGTACTACACTACGGAAACCCACATCCGCCGCGGTGTAACAATGTTTATTATGATATAATGGGTCTGCACGTGAGAGAACTTACGCGACAGACCTACTAATTAGTACCACTTACTTTGAAGAAGTTTTAATTGATCGCGTATTACTGTTAGCGCAATATATCTTGTGAATACGGACGATAAACGACGACCCATCTTTCCAACAGAAGCTGGGAGTGCTAAACTGCAGCGATTCTGCACAAAACTTTCTCATCTTAATCTTAAATTCTGAACACACAAAGTCTGTTGAATATTAACGTTAGCTTTTGTCTGGATCAAAGTTAAAACAACAGTCTGAAGCGAACAAGGTCCATCGTTCCAATTGGAGCAAAAAGTAAAAAAAAACAAATGGCAAGCATAAACAATCATTGCATCTTTAATGTTATTACGATTTGTGACGCCACGTTCTACGGTAAAATGGAATAAGATTTAGCGAATTTATTGGAAGCAATAAAATTGCTCTCCAATATCTGTCAAATCAGCTCATCTTTGTCCCGCTAGAATTGCACTTCGTGCGATGTCAACGACGTTCGTCTGTCTCCTGATCCTGAAGGGCCTTATTATACAGCCGGAGTCGGGACGCCTTTCTGAGTCAAGCCCACTCGAGCCTTTAATTGTTTTTTCGTTACTTGAACAGTATTGTTTTTCCAAGCGTGCTTTTGTCTTCGTAGTAATTTGGGCATGGAAGAAAATGCAACAGAGGCTGTTTTTTAAGAAAAGTAGTTGCGTAATGAACTTTTTGTTCCTTTGTCTTTGCTTGATTTTTATTCAATTTCACTGTTCATGTAAGAGGGTGTAAAGTATGGTATGGTGTACTCGTAATTTAAAAAAAATGTTCCTTTACCTTTGAACTGGCTACATGGAAACGAAATATTTCTAAATATTACCATTAATTTAATTACTACCTGTTTTCCTTCACCCCTGTTTTTACGCCCCCCCTGCTCGAATCCTATTGGTGGTATGTACTAGAGATGTTACGAATATTCGCATTCGCATTCGCATCATGCGGATATTCGCATATTTTTTGACATTCGCATTCGCATTCGCAAAATTCATGCGAATATTTTGCGAATACGAAAGACTGAAAAAATACTAATATCTAGTACTCCTTCTTCCACACACTCCATTCATTCTTATCTTTTGTCGTCCTCTCCATTCATCTTTTGTTTAATCTGCCTTTATCTCGCCATTCATCATATTAATGTTCATCAAATCAATCACAATGATTAATCATAAATATGACCATGCTAAGATAAACGTGTTTCTGTCTGTTTTTCTTTCTGAAACTCAAAATGCATCATGGGATTTTAGCAGAATCAGTGATCCTGGCCAGGAATCGAACCAGCTGGAGCAAGGATCAAATTCTGGTGAAGTAAAAAAACAGTTTTAGTTTTCGTCAAAATCGGCCTCGAGACTCCTTTCATAGTTTTTTCCTTTTAGTTTCATAAGGCCAACCACGCCCAGTTAAAAAAATCACCCTGCATACTTTTTCCATTCCATACAGACAGGAAGTAAAAAATTTAATAAAAATAAGTTAAAAAGTTACATTAAAAAGTGTTTCTTTTTGTATTTTCTAACTTATCAAACGTAATTGATTTAAAACTGAATATTCGCATTCGCGAATATTGGAATTGAATATTCGCATCCGCATTCGCATTCGCGAATGTCAAAAATCAGATATTCGCAACATCACTAGTATGTACCATAATAATATAGCCTATTTCGTATCTCAATAAATTGACTATTTAACACAGAAATATTTTTTCAGTTCATACCCCTAGACATTGGCCTGAAGACTTAATACTGAACAGTTTTTATGATGAGATCTAAAACGGCCACTCAGCAATATTCCTCATAGTTCGAAGTTGCGAGTAGAATCATTAGGAATATTGCTTAAAGTGTCCGTTTTAGACTCTTATTTTCTCCGTCATTAATGCGTCTGTTGGTAGAATTCCCTGTACATTGCAATCTTATTTATCCTCTTTGTGCGGTCTTCAGTGTCCAGACAGTTTATTAGCTCTTACGTAATTCTACACATTGTTCAGCCAATTCTACTAGAGACTGCGCTGTATGAGATCAAGTTAGAGCTTACAAAGCTTCACGTTTGTTCACTACTTACAAGAATGTGTGATTTACATAACAGCGAGTATTTTTATTGAATTATTATAAAATGTGGAACGCCTGTCAGAATAGAGCATCAAATAACTTCTCAGACATTATTTCAATAAAAAGTTAAAGGTCATCCTTCGCTCCTTAAGATGTTCTTTCTCAATTTCACCTTCATTCGTCTGTGTCCTTTGAGTTCAGACGCCCCTGGGCTAATAAAATAAAAACACAATAGAAAATAAAAAGAAATGAGGTACGATTGAATATAGTAAATCCTACTAATATTATAAATGCGAAAGTTTGTGAGGATGTATGTATGTGTATGTAGGTATGTTTCTTACACTTTCACGCAAAAACCACTGAACGAATTTGGCTAAAATTTGGTACACAGATAGTTTATAACCTGGATTAACACATATGATAGTTTTTATCCCGATTTTATGTTCCCGTGGGATAATTTTCGAGTTGTAGCGGGTGAAGCCGCTGGCAACAGCTAGTTGGTAATAAATATCAAACTTATTGAAAATTTAAAAGCCCGCCAATAATTTTCAGATGCCTTCGGTAAAAGCTGTATTCATCGTAGTCAAGCGGCAATTAAAATATCTATTCGAGCGGAAGTTCAAACGTGAGTTTTTTTACACTTTTATTCTGATATAACACATTGCAAAATGAGAGTTTACTTATTTTACAACGTGCTATGTTAAAATTAAAGTAAAAGTTTCATTTATTATGGATATGGATTGCATTTTTTAAACGTGACGTAGTTGCCATAATAATTGTGCTCACCAATTTTGAAGCGTTTACCTAAAAAAGCATTGCAAAAAAAATTTTTTTTTGACGCCAGTACTTTCCATACGATACGAGACGCCATCCGGTTGCCATTTCTTTAACTATGGCTTATCCTGCCTAAAATTGAATAAAATAATTATATTTGGCTCTTTTATTTGTGAAGATAATGTAAGAAACAAAAATTGCCTGAGACCTGTATGTATAGGTACATTCAATGCACTATAATTACTTACTGTTAGATGTAGTAAAAAAAACCGGTTTTAAAACCGGTCTAATCAGAGGTTTAAGCTATTAATTCGTTAAATAAATGTTGATTAGTGACGCGGTCCGTTTGTTTATACAAGATGCTGATCTACGAAACTAGTTTTAATGTTATTCATAGAAACCTGGTTTCGATGCTATCTGTAATACAGGTAGTCGTTAAGGATATTTTTATCTTTAAAGTCTTAATCACTGCCGTAACAAGAAGGTTAGGGATATTAATTATAAATTATAGCCGTTAATTGCTACGTAAGTACAAATTCGCAGCTTATTTCACCTACACACCACATTACACATACACACACACTTTTAGTGGTCAAAAGTCCAAAATTCAGTATGGAGTAAAATTTTCAGGAATTCAAATAAAAATTTATGTTGCAAGGTATCCACGCGGAATAGGTAACTAGTATTTCGGAAGTTCAGAACTGCAATATAGCTTTGAGAACTACTAAAAGCTTGTTTGTCGAAATTTTACTACATCCAAAATTTCACTATTAATATTTACGAACGTTTTCCGAAATACACAACTTTGATCAACATATTTGTTGTAGAGAGAGGTTTCAACAGCGCAGCATGGAAAATTTTGATATTTAAAAACAGGTCTATAAAATAATCTAATTTGGTTCATTATTCAAACATGCACTGAGCTTCGAAGGTTTACAATACAACCTAACTCGAAGTATAAATATTTATCTCAGTGTAAATATTAGTGATTTATTTGACTGGGACGGATTACATCTTCTTTCATTAACTTGGAATCATTTTCATTATAGGTAATCTTTACGGTTTTTTTTTTAACATTTGTTTCTTTTCTAAATGTCTGACTTCCACAACTCAGTAAGTTGGTAATACATCCTGTGTTCAGACTGCTTTCCGAGGCACAGAGGTGTGACAGACGGTCACCACAACAACAATCTCATAAAGCGCGACTTAGCCCCTTCGTACACTCGACGCAAGTCTCCGATACCTTACGATTTTGGTATTCATTGACGCGTGCTTGTGTTCGAACCTCTATGGGTTTGTATTGCGATAGCCGCTTGGATACCGAAGTCGTAAGGTATCGGAAACTTGAGTCGCCTTGTGTACGAAGGGCCTTAGTTTTAAAAATCGACCTGTGTGGCAATAATATTTAGCCATAAGCTAAAAATCCTGACCACATGTAGATTATTAAATGTCTTCGAACAACCCTGCGTATTTGACGAACACGAGATTAATCGCGGCTTGCAGCAGGCCATCAAAATATTCAACTGTGTTTGGACTATAGCTAAGGGAGAAGAGGACTCGATATTTTTTTTCTCGTTGATTCGCGCTTCGCTTTATGAATTAAAGAACAACAAAATTCTTTGGCCGAGTAAATGGTTTCATCGACAAAGGTTTTGTTTTGGTTTGTTTCTGTTCAGCCGTTGATTGTAGACCATTGACCTGTTCTATTTGTCACAATAGCCTTTAAATGTGCAAATAGTGAAGATTACTTGTGACTACAACGACTTCACGTCTAGGACAAAAATTGACATTTTAAAATCAAAAGTTGCTTAAAAATCAATCAATTCAAATAATTTCACTGCGCAAGATTTTATTGGAAAGTTCTTCTCTAAGACACAGTGTATTACCGATGCATCAAACATTCAGGAAAAGGTTCCATTAAATTAAAACCATTCATTAGCAATCGAGTGGAGCTTTCAAACAGACAACTTTTTGTTCGCATCTGACACTTTTAACATTTTAAATACGTTGAAACCCGTTCTCTGTTTTGTAAAAGATCTTTTTTATGAAACAAAGTATAAATTCACATGAGAGTTCGATACAGATACGATAAATAAATTGAATCTAAGCGAATCCACATTGCTCTGTTGGGGTTAACAGCATAGAGTTCTATCTTTGAACGTTCCTATCGGGGCACGATGTGTTAATTAACGCGTTTTTGCTTTATTTAAGTTGAATCTATCCGTTTGTTCAGTTCGCTCGGGTTCCGAGGGTGAAGGTAACGTGATAACGTTACGTTCGCAGGTAGACGACTCGCGACGGAAGCCATCGTACAACTTTTTTTCTTTAACGTCGCGTAGGTTAATCTGCATTTAACCTACGATCATTTATATATAAGCAGTTGTGAATTGCATAGGATTCCCTGTAAGTAAAAGAAGAAATGAATGCTGGACTTGTTATAGTTACTAAGTAGGTACATGTATATTGCAACAGTGCCAATACTGACCAGCATGCTTTGAATTACCGAAAATAAAAACATTACTTGTGCATCATTTTTTTACAAATTAAAGCAACTATGAACAAACAGAAATTCCCTCTAGTTAAATAGGAGTCTAGCATTATTTTCAGAAAACCTGTTTCTACATACCTAATTCAACTTTTCGATGCACACAAGACAACACAACAAGGTACACATACCAGTTTGTCGTGACCTCGCTTTGTGTGATGTTTCCTTACAATAAATGGTCAGCTAATACTGGTTTCGTAAAGCTTGATCTGTTGAGGAATGCTATGTGTACCTGTACATATTGAAAATTCAAATGTTATAAATAAACCGTTCTACTACAGGGTATCGTGTCTCGCATGGTTTTGTCCTGTATTTTCACAAGACCACACTTACGCAGTAAGCGTCTTACATCTGGTTGCACCGACATTTCAATCCATTGTTCATTCTCGTCCTCACAACACTCCTTATTAATAAAAAACTTTTTCAAAAAAAATGTAACCGACTTCAAAACAACCACAAAAAAGTTCAAAATAACCTACAAAAAACCTTTTCTTTCGAAAGTCGGTGACTTAATTTTTTATTTCATTGACTTTTTTATTTTATCCTTTTTAGTTTCACTATTCAACCCAAATTATTGTCAAATACATAATTTTCTTCCATGTGCACTAAAATTTTGTAATCCGTACCACCGGTAATAACAACGCCTATGTATGTACACAATGAGCTAAAAATAAAAACTACTGCACCAAACTAAATGAAAATTTTATGGGACCAAATGGCAGATATACTGTATCGAACAAAAAAAGAATCACCGAAATCGGACCAGAAACCTCGGAGCAATCGGTGTAGACAAAGTTGAAAACTTTTTAGGTTTTTGTTGAATTTTCAAAAAGTGCTAGTCCGATTTCGATAAAATTTTAATGGGACCATTCCGGAAGTTTACCCTATCCAACAAAAAAATTAAGAATTTTTCAAATCGGTTGTTAAACGACGGAGTTATGCCCGAACAAACATAAAAAAAATACATACGTCCGAATTGAGAACCTCCTCCTTTTGGAAGTCGGTTAGAAATAAAAAATAAAACTGTATCTAACTTGCTTCCCATTTTTCGTCCACTCCTCGCTGTTATTTATAGATTTTTTGCAATTCAAGCACTCTCCTCACATTCGTTTTTCCCATTTAATGAAATTTTCGTGTAAATCTGAATAAATAAATCTGTTTCATCATTTGGAATTTATTTTAATTGAATATTTCTTACAATTTATTTCTTTTCATTTTATAATGAATTAAATCGGATCAGCATTGCAATTAAAACAGCTGTGCGATTTTGAGCGAGTAATAACTTTATTATTTTTATCCTCGTTTTATATAATAAGTTCACCCGACACAGAACCAATGATGAATGCATAAAGGCTCGAGACTTGTCAGTTTAGCGTTTTATTGACTTTAAGAATTCCAAATACCTGCTGTCACCTTTGCATTGTTAATAAACAGCTAGTATACAATACTACAGTTCTCGTTACAGACGATCGCGACGCGTGTGTTTTTGTTGACCATCTGGTCATTGCCGAGCGGCCGGTGCGCGGCATGCTTCTCAATCGAATCGCCAGTTATTAGCACACTTATAGAACAACGCGGGGTTCGACCTTGCGGTTTTTTGATAACCGCCGCGGAGGTACAGATGTTTCCGATTTAGATATCACTGATTTTTTCATATAATTTATGGTCTAAGAAGTTCGTGTGATGGATGGTTGTTATGAGCAAAGTGACACGGCTGGGATCAGCTGTGTGATGTCTGTTCTTCAATATATCACCTGCTATGGAGATCGCGCTTTGAAAGTTGTTGGCAGACCCTGCTCATATCCATCTAAAGAAGGTAAGTTTTAAGCTGATAAGAACAAATTGTGCTATCTATAGTAATTGTACTGGTTGTTATGTTCTCTTCGGAAAAAATAAGAAAGGCTTTCCATCTATATCAATACCTAGCATTTAGTCTGTCTGTCGCATTTAAATTGAGTTTGGTCGGTAGGGTCACTCAACTTTTGTTCGCATCTTTTATGAAAGTTATTTTTAAATTCCACAACGTTCTTGAAGTATTGATGTTTGTTTACATTAAAAACCTGTTTAATGCGAAAAGAATTAATGTAGCGGATGGAAATGTATCTTTTTTCTTTATTTTTTCTTTCGTTTTGTTTTTCGTATTGATTGCGTTTTTATTCTATTTCATGTTTCTCTGAAGACATTTCGGGCTGCTAGTTTCTCTACCGTCTTTCTCAACTCGTTTCCAAATAATCAAGCAGTTGAGTGCTGAATTGGCCAGTATTTCTGGAGTAGCTCATCCGTAAGCTTGGATCGTTGGATCGAATCGATGAGCTGTCTCGTTGTCCGTCTCTCTTCGGACAAATGGCTAACCCTATTGACGGCAGCTAAATGCACTGAAAAGGACCAAAGGAAAAGCTCTCTTTAACATTCAGGAGCGTTAGAATCGGCTTTTTGTTTATTCGTTTTGCTCCTCTATTCTTTCAGTTCTATGTCTTTTTGGAATTCTTCTATAAAGCGTATTGTTATGCTGCTTAGCGTTTAAATCAAGTACGGATTTTCATAATCTCTATTTATACGCGGCATAAATCTTCAATAGTATTTTATCACAATAGTATTTCAAAGCTTTGTATCGCCAGTTTATTCAATTATCTCTTCTTTGTAGATGGCAAAAAGTTATGCTACACTTTTCTTATTGCTTCTTTTTGACCTTTTTAGTTGGCTTACTGGGTACTTTGTTGCAGTTAAGTGTCAAGAATAGGATAGATTTTGGAAAGGTAAAAAAATAAGTTCATGGTTCTTTCATTATTTTTTAAATAATCTCGCATAGGTACATGTAACTTTTAAATGCCGTTCACGGCGTTAATTATTCGCATTCATTTGTACGACTTACAACGAATGCTGTGAATAAAATTGTGTGTAAACTTACAGTACGCTTTTAAATTAAAGCAAGTTGCTAAATCTAACCCTATCCTGTAATCCCTTTCTCTTTGCATAACAAAAAACTTTACTCGCTCACTCTCTGCGGTTTAATTCATACCAAAAACTTGCAACTTTTGAACTGTATTTCACACCGAAATGAAATATTATTTAGTGTCAACGAGATAATGTCGCACGAGTTTTCGGAACTCATTTAATAGCTCTGAAACGCATGACAGCGTTATTTTCCACGAATTTAATAGTTAATTTAAAAACGAGATGACAAGCTTTGTTCGTTTACAATTAGCTTGCTCCTACGTGTACCTAAGGCATGATTCACGCTGTGATTATACTCCTAAGATATTTGTTTACGCATTCTATTTATAATTCAATGGCGCTACTTATAATGTTGTATACAATGCGTTGAATTGTAACTGATAGTTGCATTTTTTCAATGACAATGCGACGTTCGTACATACATTACCTGGTAAATTTGTCATTCGTATGCATTGTTTTGCTTGTTTTTGCAACGTTTAGCACAAGGCGGAATGTTTATAGTTTAAAAACCTCATAGGTACTTATCACAAACTACTGTGCTTTGGTTGGAGGAAAGGCAATCATTGTGTGAAACCGATCAGACGTAATAAATTGTGACTCGAACGTAGGTACTAACAAGTACCTAAGTCGAATTAAAAAAAAAATAGAAGACATTCTTCGCTATTTCTTAGTAAATAAGTGAAGGATAAGAGAATAACCATGCAAGGCTAATTAGGATAAACATCACCTAATGTCATGTCAAGAAACCAGACATGTTGTAGAAAGTACGCAGAAACAGAAGACATAACACATCCCATTGACTTTCTCTCAAAACAAATAATAAGTATCAGCGGGCATAGTTATACAATTAAGGTCACTGACACGTATTGAAGCAGAAACACCATCGCTCTACGTGGATAAACTGCTTTGATCATATTCTACTTAGGTGCAAGTTGCAAATTGTATGCAACTTAAACCATATAAGCTACAAGTTGGTAGTTTGAACTTGTTCCTTTTTCTTTCAAGTAATTTTCAACCTACAGAATTGAGATCTATGCAAGTAAAACCTGCATGCAATTTGCACTCTCGTTAACATGTTTCCAATTCAAGCTACTTGTATGCAAATGTGACATCATACTAATATGCAACATCGTAGAGCCGCGGACGTGACACGTGTTATCACGCGCTGTAAGAAGCCAGCATAACGTGCTCTTTACTTTTCGTCACTTTTTTACATCTATCATCAATGTCATCATAGACATCATTGCCAATTTTATTGGTGTCAAAATGGCGACAGTTATGACAGGTGCCCAGCTGACAGAGCTGACGGCACGCTCGCGACCTACAGACACGTTTTCAATGGGGAAGGCAAGTGTCAAAGTGGCTTTGACGCATCTTTGACGTTTTAGTCCCAGAACTAGTAAATCAAAGGAATTTTATGAAAAAAAAAACGATTTATTGCTGTTAAATGACTAGAATGTTGTGTAATAGGCTGTAAAAATGATGGAAAATACAAATTTCCTACAATCCACACTATCAAGAAATAATGGGTAGCTGCTGTGACTGCTGTGAGAACAAAAATTGTGTTATCACTAAGGAAAAGCTATATAATAAACAAATGTCTACCCTTGCGAAGCCGGGACAGGCCGTTAGTTGAATTTATTAATGAAATTCTATGATTATACCATAACTAAACAATCGAATACACCTTCCAAAATAATATCTAATTTTTTATTGGAGGTTAAGTACTGCATCGCTATTTATATCATGAAACGGTTCGTCTGGTGGAAGAATTATCACCGGAACCGAGATTTGTGATAGTAGTGGTGTTAGGAAGTTAAAATTCTTATCATTTTGCTCCAATCTATAAAATAGATGTAAAATTAGATGAAGAAGACAAACAAAAAACTTGATGTCATTTTTCTCAATATAGAATATCAGAAGCAGTACTATATTCTTTGTAGAGGCTAGCACATGTAATACCTACTTAAAAATACAACTTTAAATCCCAACTACAAGTATATGTGTATTTAATGTAGTAGAATCAAATTTCTAACCTCTCAACTAAATCACTATTTTTTTTTCCTCTTGTAGATGCTCCGCGTCGTCTTAGTTTTACTTTTAATAAATACACTTGCATTGACGAATAATTTTCCATATTTGTTTTGTGTTTATACTCAATTTTTATAACAATAAATCTTGTTTGTTTTTTGAACAAGGTTGACATTACTCTGACGTGGGGACCAATTATCACAGCGCCATCTACGATTAGCTTTGAGTTGCCATCCCCATTTAATATTCCAGATTATTGACAGCAAAATTGCTAGGTAATTAATGACTTTGTTTGTGTTTTATACTTTTGAAGAAAATGATTGATAAGTCTTGGCTGAGAGCAACCAAAGTAGTGCAATATTTTAAAACAAAATAAACGTCAGTGCATCGTTAAGTATATAGGGTGACTAGTGTACGATACTTAAACACGTGATTGTGCTCATGATAACAAACAATTTTTATTATGGGAGCAAAGCCGAAATCGTGAAAAAAAAAAATCAGTTGCTCGGTACATTTATGTTTACCTAATGTACTGAACAGCTGATATATTGTTTAAGTATCGTACACTAATTGCCAGACACCCTATATAGTTCTAAATTACTTGCATTGCCTATATTTAAATTATCCATTCTACTTACTATTTCTCTTCAAGGAGCGTTCGTCTGACCCAACACGCGATGCTTCAATTACAGTAATGAAAAAACATTCAGAATCATTGTTAATAGCATACACTCAGCCTTAACCTCTGCTGCATTCTTGCTCTCACGAAAACTCGGTCAAGGAATACTGTAATGAGTCAACTGAAAACGGCTTACAAAATTGGTACGAATATGTATCGCCGTATTGTTTTGTATTACTTTCGATCGTTGACCGCAAATGCACTTAAATAGGTACCTACAGAAGTTTATTAGCTCACACATCTTCAAAATTTACATATCCCACATAGATAGATCTATAAAATTCGACGTTTTATAACTTCTGTACAGAAGTGTCTTAATTAATGATTTTGAATGTTAATAACATACTACAAAAATTCAAAAATAAATCCTGTTAATAACACCGCTATTTTCAGTCACGAATAAACGATAAACTGCAAAAGCATTACGTATTTAAATATCTGAATGTCAGCTGCAATGTTAGTCCAAAGGTTCTCGTGCGTGTTACACATGTTAGTGACAGTCCCGATACATAAAATATGTCCATTCCCGAGAAACCCACTCTCTTTAACTATATACACCGTAACTACTATCCAGGATATAATTAATTCATGAACCTTTCGGGGGAACGACACCGGCCGGCAGAAAACACTCCGTCAAGTACGCATATTGAATTGGTTTTTTAAAGTTCAATGAAGGTTGACTGTCTGGGGCATTGCATAAAAGGGAATTACGAGTTTTATACATTTTGTAAATTAACGCAATTAGGAAAAACAAAGGAAGCAGGGAAAGAGCTGGTTGAAAAAATCGAGTCGGTGACACAGCGTTTATTACTTATAGTCACGTATAGCATAGCGCATAGCATTTGCGTGTAGGATTCAATTGCAGCAGTGCGTAAATGTTTAAGTATAGTTACCGGTTGTTACCGTATTAATAGGCAGACTGGTAACTCATCCGTTATGATAGTAACCTATACTACAACTCGTATGATTTAGTCTGTACGAAACTAATCGTTTTCCCACATAAATTCTTTTAAAACTATGTGACGCCGACGACTGTTAAAAAAGCTAAACATTTCTCTTCCCTACGCCCAACGTAGGGAAGAGAAATGTTCGTTGTAAAAAAAACGCTACATAGTTACAAATACTGAAGACGTCGTCCTCATATAATTGTTTCCAAAATGCATTACCTGTGCCAAGGAACCTTCGACATAAATCAAATAACAGATCTTTGTAGAACGTAATGTTATTTCGACACGTGGTTGGCTGGCACTAACCAAATTACTGCCAGTATCGTGTCGCAACAACGATACTGTGAAACAAACTTCTATCGAAAACAATTAATTTTCTCGAACAAGTAATATTTTCGCTGCGATGTTATTGCAGCCAGTAGAATTGATAAAGAAAACGTGAGAGGTGTAGGCTGTAACTAATCAGACTGTTGAAAAAGTGCTAAACTAAATGCGAGCCAGCAATTCTGTGTTTATCCAATTTTCATCTGTCAATTTAGCTTCTTCAGACGAAACCAATTAGTGTCTCCCGTATTGTATCGATTGCAGCTACGTTCACGTTCCGAGAAAACACTTGACGATTTTTACGTAAACACAGAACAATATGCAATGCCAAAATAAAATCGGAAAACAAGTAGAAATTAATTAAGAATATCGAAGAACGCTTGGTCCATATTATTTGCATAAAAAGTAGTCACATTAGATATATCTAATATCTTTAAACGAGCAATTCTTGTATATTTATTTATATTTAATCAGGATCTCGGAAACGGCTCCAAGGATTTTCATGAAAGTTACAGATTAGGGGTTTTTCGGCTCAAGGAATCGATTTATCAAGGTCCCAGGTTCGAGAAAAGCTCGGTTCCCAAGATAAAGACATTTTAAAAACCGAGCGAAGCTCGGTCAACCAGATATTTATGACTAAATGTATACAACTGAAAAAAATAAAAAGCAAGTGACGGGTATTGTGGGAAGTTTTTGATAAGTGAAATCCGCAGTCAATTAACAATAACCGGTAATGAGTGTGAGATGTGAGATAATGTAAGAAAATAAGCAAAATAATAAGTACATACATCATTTTTATTTTACAAATGCGAATGTAGCCAACGTTATTTACCAAACCAAGAATAGACATGCAGTCTTTTGTTAAAATTCTATAATAAAATAAACGGAATTATTATAATTATAAACAACATTACTCCGCTCATTGCCTTATTAGTGCAGGGTTGCTGTGTCTGCATTAAAAAAAATATGAACAGAGCTTTGTTACACGCAAAAAGTAAATCTCTTCCTTTGTACTGCTGAAATATCGTGCCATTTAAGGTTTAAGTACTGTTGTACCTATTACCCTTTCGCGTGATACAAACACTTGATCAACAGCTACTAAGTCCGCGGTCGCAGGAAATATAAGAAGCGTACGTTAATTAGCTATGGATAGGTGTGGAATCTGCCAGGACTTCAATATGATTGTTTCACGGATTATAGACTTTTACTTAAAATTCATGAAAATTGCATTTTTTGGGCTAGTTGTTTCAGTTCCAGACAAGTATTAATTTATTAATTATTTTAAACGCATTAACGCATGCGACGCGCATCGTAAAGATGATTTTTTTGAGGAAAGAAAAATTTTAAGATTGCAAGTGAGATTCGAACCCGCGTCTTCTGGATAGGTACTCCAGACGCCTTAACCAACTAGGCTATTGCAACCCACACTTGCAAGCTGAAATTCTCTATTCCTCGTTTACGCTTTTCGGTAGCGTAGCGCCATCTCTTGGATTAGTGTTTAACTACTTCCACCCAACACGTTGACATTACAGCCAAATCAATGTTGTTTATTGAGATAGCAACTACCATACTTATTAATTATTTTAAACGCATTAACGCATGCGACGCGCATCGTAAAGATGATTTTTTTGAGGAAAGAAAAATTTTAAGATTGCAAGTGAGATTCGAACCCGCGTCTTCTGGATAGGTACTCCAGACGCCTTAACCAACTAGGCTATTGCAACCCACACTTGCAAGCTGAAATTCTCTATTCCTCGTTTACGCTTTTCGGTAGCGTAGCGCCATCTCTTGGATTAGTGTTTAACTACTTCCACCCAACACGTTGACATTACAGCCAAATCAATGTTGTTTATTGAGATAGCAACTACCATACTTATTAATTATTTTAAACGCATTAACGCATGCGACGCGCATCGTAAAGATGATTTTTTTGAGGAAAGAAAAATTTTAAGATTGCAAGTGAGATTCGAACCCGCGTCTTCTGGAATTCGAATCTCACTTGCAATCTTAAAATTTTTCTTTCCTCAAAAAAATCATCTTTAAGTATTAATTTAACCTCTTGCCAGGTATAGAAAGTCTTCGATATTTATTGGTTGTAACTATTTTATTGCATTGATAAAATCAACTTATCAATGAATTAGTAATATCCCTGGCTTGCTGGACGTTTCTTATTTATGAGTTAAACAATGTTGCGGACAAAGCCTGTTGCGCTGTTAATAGACACTGAAAGGTCAATCGGAGTAAGTTTCCAATACCAGCTATATTGAACATTTTTGACGTACAGTAACTAAATTAAAGCATAATTTAGTACCTAGAATGAAATGCTCTAAAATAAGTCTTTTGTCAATATGAAAACATTTTTCCTTTTTTCACTGTGAAAACCGCATAATTATTATAAATATTATTGCAAATAAAGCACTTGTAAGCAACACCATTTTAACTAAGGGGAGTCTTTCTAGGAACCCCACTTACAAATACCTTGTGAAAACTCTTTGAAACTACTATTTAATGTTTTTCTTCGAAAACCATTTCCTGTTTCAATTTCCCTTCTTTCTCCAGTTTACATTAAAGAAATATAGAATGGCATTGGAAGGTTAATTGAAGGAAAGACGACAATAGTGTTAAAAGACTTTCAAGTATTGTGCCCCGTCATATCTCCTAAACGAATTAGGTAACAGTATTAGAAAATTCTCCTTTATTATGTTTTTTAATATGCAACTCATTACTTTTGTGCAAAACGTACATTGTCTCCGAAGTATGTACACAGGTGAAAATTTAATACGCTTTGAGTAAAATTTTGTTCATAAAGACTTCTGCCCTGAAATCAATTTCGTGGGATCCAACGGGAATAATTCATTTCTTCGCCCATTAGTGGACAACTTTCGGCTGAATGAATGATGATCATAGAAAAAAAAAGTTATCTATATGCAATCGTAAAAGCAAACAAGTGCAATGTTTGGTCCAGAGATACAGCTAGTATAGCAGGCATGCATCAGTCATCGTCCCCAACCAGTGACATGTGTAAATGCATGTGTTTAAATAACGGCTACAGCGGAACTCATACTTAATGTGATAGATGTTACTGCGTTTGGTGGTGACATACATTTCCTCGATTAAACTTTTAATTTAAACCAATGAACC
Source organism: Agrotis clavis (assembly GCA_954870645.1). Lineage (NCBI taxonomy): Eukaryota > Metazoa > Arthropoda > Insecta > Lepidoptera > Noctuidae > Agrotis > Agrotis clavis. The sequence continues at coordinate 26,834,124 of OX940917.1, read as the reverse complement.
GTATTGCTTCGCTATACACTTTCAGTCTCGCTTCAATAACAACTAAGTTCATCGGAACGTCGAACGAAGTTTATGCATTTGACATAAGTAGCTTCTATGATATTCCTCATCTCTTCACCCCGGTTAAAATACTCGTAAGTAAGACATAATGCCACTTCGAATGTTCCACCCCGACACGTTTTCGCCGGTTCCCGGTTGGTTCGAACAAAATCTCCAGTATTCCCAGTCGTGTAGGTTTTCTTTTGAACACACAGAAAAAGCAGCTCGCTTCGAGTGGACGAGTGGTAAAAATAATATTCTATGATATTAGCCTTATCTAACTTTGTCTTGTAGTTTGATGATTGAATTTTTAGAGCAATAACATTAATATAACTCGACTGTGTGTACACTGACATACAGAACTTACCTTTGTTCGGAAATGGGAATTCCAACGGTCTGAAAGTCAATATACTTGTAAACGTCTTGTTAACTTTATAGTCCTGGACATTATCCAATTCAAGTGATTTTTGTGTTTGATGAGGCACTTGCTTGACGTTGGTTTGCCTTTTCGAAAATCAATTTGTCTGTCCGTCCGTGTCCCAGTAATATCCTGTGCAGACTTGTTAATAAAACAAGAGGTTGAAAGTATGGGATGGTGTGATATCGTGTGCTATTTATATCAAGCGGGTATAATAGGCGGATATTAATATTTTATTAAGGCGACCTTTAACACGTCATGGTTGGGTTGACCGTGGCTTTACGGTTAACGACATTCTGATAATGATACTAACTAGCTGCCCATGGTTTCACCAGCTGCTCGGCTCCTTTTTGGCCGTAGCGTGATGTTATATAGCCTATAGCTTTCCTCGATAAATGGACTATCCAACACATAAATATATTTTCAATTCGAACCAGTTGTTCCTGAGATTAGTACATTAAACAAACAAATATTAGTTTATATAAACAAAACAACGTTAAAATAATAGCTAACAGTGTATTCGAATTAAAACAGCTCGGAAGTTTAACAATTAAAAGAAATAGTTATAGTTCAGTTTACAAAATAATAAGTTAACTAATAATAATATTTGGCTCAGTAGAAGTCCCACTTTCAGGATAGTTAGCACTAGTTGCCATAAAATACTGATGATTCTTCATTAAATGTTTCTGTAGACATATCTTCTTTAGGAAAACTTTGTGACACAGAATACATTTAGATCCGTCTTCGGTATGCTTGTAAAGAATATGACTTTGAAGAGCTGTCACGGAGTTGAAGGTCCTCTCGCACAAGTTGCAGTTGGTTGCTCTCGGGGGGTGAATCGTTGCGGTGTGGTTCATTAAGCCACGGTGAGTCGTGAATGTGCGACGACACAGCTCGCACCAGTGATTCCTTCTCTGTGGATGTTTATATTTTATGTGGTTTCGTAAAGCCAGGAGGGACTTGTATACCTTACCACACTGTGAACATGGTGCCTCAGTCTTATTGCAAGTCTCACCGTGCACAACCAACAGTTCTAATGTCGCAAACGTTTTGTAACAAGCATTACAGCGATGATCATATCGGTGCATGTATCTTATGTGCTTCTGCAAGCTAAGCATTGAAGGATATTTCTTATCACACGCCACACATTGCCCCTCTATTTCGTTCTTAGGGTGCATGAGTAGGTCGTGAGCGTGTAACGTACTAGCTGTCTTGTAAATCTTCCCGCAGTGCTGGCACGTATGACCGCCATCATTGCTATCATCGTCACAGTCATTAGGCGTTTCTCCGTCATCATTGCAGTCGTTGAAGTCTTCCTTATCTTTTAAGATATCTTGCAACACTACAGTAGAGTTCCGGAGGTGTTCGTCAATTATATCAGAGTCTAATCGCTCAATATTAACGTCGATTTTTGGCTTTTCAAAATCTGTACTCATTATTTAAACCGATACTGAATCAATCGACGGATATTTGTTTGACACTGATATATTTTCCAAACTGACAGCACATGCTAAAAAAAAGAAAGCGATTAAAAAAAAGTTTTTTTTTTACCGGCTTGGATATCTGTTTACGGACCTTTGTGATGTTTTCTCTTTATAAAATTTGCTTTTTTTAATGTATTTTTTTTTTCGGGAATTTTTCTTTGTTACGAAGTATTCTTTTTTTGAATTAGGTATAGATTTAAAGACATAATTATTCCTTCTTTATACCTTACACAAACCGAAACATTGAATTTGTTTTTTTTTTAATTTCTCGCGGTTATTTATTTTGGGTTCGTTTGTTGTAATCTCAATAATTTTTTTGGCTATCAGGTTTAGACTGAGTTGCACACTATGATTTTAAATAAATACTATTTATTTGTATAGTGGGAAAGCCGGCGACGCCTAAAAGTTTTTAACAGTACCTAAAACTAAAATGTGGTTGTTGATGCGTGATGTTTGTACTGTAAATAAAAAAAGTTTATATCCATAAATGATATTGTAATAAGTACATAACTTGTCAAGAAAACGTTTTCTGAGTGTGGACATTACCGGGAAAATAATACCAAGACATTAACCTAAAGCAACTTTAAACACCATTAACGTGTTACAAGATTAGCTAACGATTCAAATTAAAGTTAAAATAAATTAAAATGGTGATTAAACTTGTTTACTGTGATTTCGGAATCGACAACGTTAGCTTTTCGCTATTCGTTTCCAACAACACGCGGTTAAGGTTCAGTTGTCAAATATTGGCGCGCTTTCGATTCCGGATTCAAAATAAAAGGTATTATCTGTGGCGTCTGTGTTAAGTTAGCGTGTGGCGCGTTTGTGTGTGTGTTGTTACGTGTACGTGTGGTTCTTTATCGGGTCGCAGTGAGATCGGCCGCGGCGCTCCGTTCGCCGCCTGGAAGGACCAACAGGCGGCTAACGCGGAACGAGAGCCGCTACCATTCGGGTGAGTCACTACATTATAAAGAACCTTACGCTCTGTTCGTTGACGCGTCGGTCATTGGTGTTGTGTAGGGCTGCCAACCGTTCTGGATTTAAAATTGACGCATGTGTGAGTACTTAAATTCAAACTTGGAACCGTAGCTCTATTCCATGTTCGGTGACGGGGACCGAGATTTTATTAAAATTAATTACAAAAGTATATTTCACCTGTCCAACAATTTGGCACATAATGTTAAAGCGGTGACGGGAATGTTATACCTCGAATTGTTTCAAGAAAAATAGTTCGTAGTCATACAGTGCATTCCCAATTCCCATTGATGTTAATAGGTATTATTTTCAATAAAATCATAATTAAATAATCACTGCATATTTACCTATTTTAAATCACTGTTGGCAGCCCTATCGGTGTGATGTCATACATGATGTGTTTTATAATTGGGTTGGTTTAGGGCTCAATCAACAACTGCATTCAGTCTTGTTAGAAATAGTATCTTATTGGTCTAGATGGATTCTTAGTGTGTTTTTCGTCATCTCTTTTATCTATTTTACAGGGTGTTTCTTTTAAATTGGCCAAAAGGGAGAAATCCGAATCCATAAGATATACAGGAAAACTTTCTTAGGAACCTTTAGCTCTTTTTTGATGTTGACAATTTTGGCGTTTTTTATTTTTTTGGTCAAGTGTGAGTTGTCCACAGAAAGGGGTGGAATTGGCCATTTTTTTTAAATTTTTTAATGCCGTTATACTCTGTTTCATGTAAGGATCATTTCATTGTATGTATAATATTTTTTCATACAAATTGTATGAATGACAAAATTACAAATATTTTTTTTTGATGCTATTTGATTTAGTGTTATGTGAGGATCATTTCGTTGTATGGGAAGGAAAATATCTGGACAGTAGAAGTTGGTCAAAAGTACAGTTAAGTTTCTTCTAGCAGCATAAAGTTTATCAGTAGTAGTCAGTATTTCATTACATTTGACCCACTTCTGTTGCCCAGACATTTTCCTTCCCATACAATGAAATGATCCTTAATAGACACTAAATCAAATAACATCATAAAAAGTGATAATTATTTCGTTCAAACAATTTTTATGAAAAAATATTTTGCAAAATTTGAACAACTTCCGCCGTCCCGATTTTTTTCTTGTGATACAATGAAAAATGATCCTTACATGACACAGAGTCGATTGGCACTAAAAAAAATTTGGCCAATTTCACTCATTTCTGTGGACAACTCACACTTGACCAAAAAAATAAAAAACGCCAAAATTGTCAACATCTAAAAAGAGCTAAAGGTTTCTAAGAAAGTTTTCCCGTATCTCTTATGGATTCAGATTTCTCCCTTTTGTCCCATTTTAAAGAAACACCCTGTATTTTTATTATATTTTCTTTTAATTTACTTTAGGAAGCCTTTACGAAGGTAATACTGACTTAACTATAATTGCATCTATTTTACACTTCTTGTGCTATTACTACATACTGTCTTTTTGATGCTATATTTTATGTAATAAATGCATATGTAGTTATTTAGTACCTACTTTACGGTCTCAAGTACCGGAATTGGCACCGGCTAATAAAATCGTGTTGCAAATACGTGGTCTCATAACCGGTGCGACTGGTCCACTGACTGGCTTTCTATTTACATACGGATTTTGATTTGGATGCAAAAATACGAAAGACGAGTTTTAAGCGAGAAGATTAAGTTTTGAAGCAACTAGTTCGACGTGGTACGGCAAATGAGGCAAGTATTTTTTATAAAAAAAAAACCTTCCGGTTAAATTAAATTTATACCACCATTGTTATAAAGTTAACATGAAACTGTATCGCAAGACAAAAAATGCAATTAGGTACGTAATTTATATTTTTCCTTTCTCATTTACTTAAAGCGGGACTTCTACTATAAGTTTGTCATCGTTATGTTTTCTTGCATCGTTCCTAGAGATAATTTATATCCTAGCGTAAACTGGATTTTAAATCGACTCAGATTGATTGAGTATACCAGTTATTCTTTTATAGCGTCCTAATCTACGATGACTGTAAATGTATTTCACAATACCCCCACCTTAATATTGTGTCTCTGATGGCTTTATTTCTGTCCCCATTCGGGAACATAAACTAAACATGCTTATAAATAGACACAAACCTCGGCGTAAACCGCGATAAAACAAAATTAATAGGCATATAGGTTTTTTTTTAGTTGCTTTTAATAAGTCCTCGACACGACTTCATTTATCGCTTTAAAAGTATTTGCAAATAATTTAGTGATATCATAATTGAAGGGATTTATAAGGTTACCTTCTGAGTACCTACTGAGTGTACTTTTATAACCTGCCACTAAGATATATAAATTACTAACGCAGTAATAAATTATCTCGATTTTCAAAATGAACGGGTTCGATTCCTGGCCAAGAGCATAGATTTTTCAAAAATCTAATGATGCCATTTAAGTTTTCGTTGAAATCGGCCTCGAGACTCCTTTCAGTATATTTCGATAAGTATTCCTCATAGTTTCGGATAAAGCCATCCAAACCCAACTGAAAACTTCACTCTTTATAAATTCAAGCAACAGTCTACACTTATATGCCTATAATTTTGTAGGTATCCCAATACCCACAGAATGGAGGGTGTGCTGGGCCCCTCAAAAACCAATTATGACCACAAGTATGTAACCATTCCCTATCAAAACTATTGGCTAAAACCAAGACAACACTATGAAGAAATGCATCGGTATCGCATGAATTTTTAAATCCGTCTGGAGTCCACAAGATACCGTAAAAATAGACACAATTTATAGTGGAGTGCCCGGAGTGCCGCAAGGTTTATACCTCGGAATCCAGGACCAGTCAATGAATCTTCATATAAATTTTTGAATTGTGTTTTTGACAACATATAGAGAAATGTTAAAAGAAAATATTTGCCCGATCTCAATTTTTTTTCATACAAATTGTACGAACCAAAAAAATTGGCAAATGCCAATTTTTTTTTATGATAAGGTACATTTGATTTAGTTTCATGTAAGGATCATTTCATTGTATGGGAAAGAAACTGTCTGTGCTACAGAAGTGGGTCAAATCTAATGAAATACTGACCGCTACTAATACGACTTTATGCTGTAAAATATTTTGGTTTTGACCAACTTCCGCCGTCCCGATTTTTTTCTTCCGATACAATGAAATGATCCTTACATGAAGCAGAGTCGAACGGCATTAAAAAAAAATTGGCCAATTTCACCCATTTCTGTGAACAACTCACACTTGACCAAAAAATAAAAAACGCCAAAATTGTCAGCATCAAAAAAGAGCTAAAGGTTCCTAAGAAAGTTTCCCTGTATCTCTTATGGATCCTGATTTCTCCCTTTTGACCAATTTAAAAGAAAATCTCTGTTTATTAATTATTATTTTTTTTTTTACATTTTTGTATAAATGCTGTTAACAACACATTTCAAAAAAGACGTGTGGCACTCGGGGACTGCCGCGGTAAAGCTATTGCATAGCATTTTGTATCAACTTATGCAATTATAATTTTATTTATTTATTTTATTCATGCAGTATTGCTTTTTCTTTGATATTAATTCAAGTTATATTTTTAAATATTTCTTTAAAAAAAAAAAAAAAAAAAAAACAAAAAAAAAACAGAAAAAAAAAACAAAAAAAAAAATATTATTATATTAATAAAACAATAATTAATTAATTTTAATAATTGATAATTAATTAATAATTTAATTAAATTAAATGAGCGTGAGGTTTTTTCGTTACGGAATTTCTGGATTCGGTCCCCGCGCTCAAGGCCCGCGATAGAAGCTATGCAATAGCTTAAAAATTATATAAAGAATCATTGACTGGCCTTGGATTCCGAGGTTTTACTATTTTAAGCCTTACGGCACTCCACTATTATGTTACGTTTGTAGTCACAATACTTGCTATGAAATATGGTGCAGCTCCGTAAGTACGTCCGTCCGTAGGTGGAATGGTGTTGACGTAACCACCACTCCTGCCATGATTCATTCACTGACTTCGTCAAGGAATAAGAAAGCTTTCGTTTTGTATCTAAAGGTTTGAGGATAAGTTCTTGCAAAGTTAATATTTTAAATAGAAACGTTACCCAATTGAGAATAGAAATTCTAAAGCCATCGTACCTCTAAAGTTTGATGGAAATCGCCCGAAAACAACGCATGATTTTAAAGATCTGCATGATTTCGAAGGGGTAAATGCTTAATGACGCATAATTAAGTTGGTAATCATATCTTATAATTAATTTTTGCACTAAAGAGTGTACGATAAACAACGTTATGCTCCAATTTTGTATGAGCAGACCTAATTACTATGTTTAATGCCCTAGTTTTGTAGAAGGCCACGTTAAGGTATTTATCATGCTCTAATTTCAGTCATGATATTTGAACAGTGTTTTTAGACTGTTGTTTTGCTCTTTTGTTAATGAAGTCTCGATTTTCATAGTAATTTAAACACTTCTAGCCTTAGACTGTTATTTAACAGCACATTCCAACAGTATCCCGGAATCGAATTGAGTGAAAATGTTTTAGTACTTTAATAAATTATTATTGGCATTCAAAAGCATATCAAACATAGTTCATTCCTAATACAAACTTAATTAAGACCCTAGATTGTTAAACTAATTAAATAATCAAAATTCAATTCAACAAAATTCACGACGTCAATGCGTAACTGTAGTTTATCTGCATCTATTTTATAATTACCCGCAATTACTTAACACTATGTGTATAATTGTGATCATTATAATACATTCTAATTTTAGCAGAAAGCTGGTGGATACTTTCAAAATCATAATTTGAAGAAACACGTGGAATTTATTCCAACATTAGAATAAATCCCACAAAAAAAGTTTAATTAAGTTTTCAATGTTGTATGGAAGTGACGTGCTAGTTAGCATCTCTAGTAGCACCCGTCATCCGCAAGCTTATAGTGAGCCAGAAAGTACGTGAAAACTTACAGCTTATTAAAAGATAGTAATACGCTGAAAATGTTTCCATTCATTCGCATAATTTAGTTAATCGAATATAAATCACATGATAAATGCAAAATCGTATCCGATGGCTGTGATAGCCTCGTCTAACAGGAGCCATTAGTGATGACTAATCACAATTAGTTCTTTATTTAAGCCCGTCAAGTTGATTAGCCAAACGTGTGTGTGAGTCTCATTACAAATTAGCTCATTGGTGAAAATACAGTAGGTAAGTATATTAATTTATTTAATGCTAAGTAAATTCATACAGTCGCCGGCAGCTTTAAGCGACAATAGTTTTATTTGATAAACGAGCTGAACACATTTCAATGCGGTAAACGCGTAGTTATATCTTTCTCCATTGTGGGGAGCTCATAACTTGCATCCATTATTCAGGAGTCTGCAACACCCGACTAACGAAATGCAGTTGCAGAACATATGCACTGCTTCGTTATTTTTACGTGCCTACCAGATAATTGGTACCCTGCATTCATGCTGTTGTTGTTCAGCTTTCTCATTTGTTCTGCTTTAGGGAAGTCAGGGAAGTTGTACGTTCGTGGATTTCATGTTGGGGGAGCTTTTCATATTATGTAAGAAGTTTGTTTAACCTGCTTCTTGTTCTCGTAGTACGTTATATTTGGACAGAGGAAATATCATTATATGTTTCTGCAGACATTATATCATTTCAATTACAGGTAATTCTTGCTCAGATCTTACAATATTGGCACAGGCCATAATAAGGCAAGTGACATAACTGCATAAGATGAAGTGCGTGCTAGCTCGATTTAAGTGGACACTAATCCTAACAATGATTGACGCGACAGTGTAGTGTGCCTTTACATCACATGGTTATGCTACATTATCACACATGCATAATTTGAAATAGGAGTATTATTTTATGATTGCAACTGCGGGAATTATTGCCGCAATTTAATTTCATTTTGAAGTAAACTGTTCGTATCTTAACAAACGCATGGATGGGGCATGTGTTTGCTAGATTGTCATAACATTTTGACTTTGTTAATCTCTTTTGTTTAGGCATTTATTTAAATGGGAATAATCGTGGTGTTTTTTACAAATAAAGACAAAGCAACCGCGAAAATAATGAAATAATAATCGAAATGAAAGAGAAAAAAGTAGTCTGAGCTATGAGAGTAATAAAAATAAAGAGACCTAATTTAATGTCCATTAAATTGTGACCTGCGGACATACCTAAATGTAAAACGTCTCGCATAAAGAAATTCCTGCCATGCTGCAACTCATTCGTAATGTGTTTTATTCATTCAACTGTTCGTTCGTAAGCCCTCGTAGTGCTCCTTTGAGGCTAAAGAGTTTCAACTGTTCCGTGCATAAAGAACTTGTCAATTTAGGAAGCTCTAAGCTGTTACCTAACTCTTTGTTGAAGTGGACTGTTGTACTGTTATTACGTATTTGCTGTTCCAAGAGAATAATAAAGGTCATAATGTTTCACTGCAACTGCATTTTTCAACTAAGTAATAGGTAGTTCGTATCTGAAAACCGAATTAATTTTTTCACGACCTGGTGGTTCGGGACAAAATTAATCAAGTCAACTGCCTGTACAATAAAGCTAGTTGTTTATACTCCATTCCAATATAACCAATCGCTATACCTACCATCTTAAAATCAAAGATCATGTCTTGTTTAAAAGAGTGCATAACCCTGGAAACAATCAAATTACCCGTCGTAATTAACCGACCGATGTTGCTACACGTAGCCGTTAATTACCTGTACGTAGGACCTAGTGCAACTATGTTGAAAATTGACGAGCACCGTGGCCAACTAATATTAAATTACTCTGCCGATGCGCGGTGTCCCGAAAACTTGCTATCTGTACTGGCGGAGTATAAACGCGACATAGAGATCATGTCATTTATGTGCAAGCGAATGTATGCCCTGAGTAGAGACATACCTCATGCGCTCAAATCCGATAGTCCAATGACAGTGCTTTCCATGTCATAAGTCCTACGTTTACTCTATTTGTTTCATACTCCGTGGTACCAGCATACGGTAATAGTTAAGCCCCCGGGGCTCATTGCAAAAGCTCTAGGCAATGACGCGACCGCAATATGTTGAAATGTCGAGGGTGAAATTTTTTTATTGGAATTTGATTTGAATAAAAATAAATGGTATATTTTATAAATATTAACGCATTATGCGTAGCGAATTTCAAAGTTTTTCTTTGGAAAGAAAAATTCAAACCTACTTTAACCGACTTCCAAAAGGAGGAGTTTCTCAATTCGGATGTTTATATTTTTTATGTTTGTTCGGGCATCACTCCGTCGTTTACCGACCGTTTTAATTTTTTTTTTGTTGTAAAGGGTATACTTCCCGAATGGTCCCATTTAAATTTTATCGAAATCGGACTAGCACTTTTTGAAAAATCAATAAAAACCTAAAAAGTATTCAACATTGTCTACACCGATTACTCCGAGGTTTCTGGCCGATTTAGATGATTATTTTTTTGTTCGACACAGTATATCTGCCATTTGGTCCCAAAAAAATTTCATTTAGTTTGGTTCAATAGTTTTAGCTCATTGTGTACATACATGGGCGATGTTATTACCGGAGCTACGGATTACAAAATTTTAGTGCACATGTATGTTAGAAAATTATGTATTTGACAATAATTTGGCTTGAATATTTAACTTAAAAAGAAAAAATAAAAAAAACTTTTCAAGAAAAAAATAAAGTAACCGACTTCAAAAACAACCACAAAAAAGCTCAAAATAACCTACAAAAAACTTTTCTTTCGAAAGTCGGTGACAAAAAGTCAATGAAATAACAAAGTCACCGAAAAAGTTTTTCACACTTGGTTTTGCAAGGCGGCGATTAATTAACATCTTTAATCATTTGAAAACTATTCGACCATTAGTTTTCGATCTGTTTGTTAGTAAATTTTAGACCGACCGCAGATCAGATTATGCAATACCTCTTGGCGAGAACCTTGTCCCTCCGGGCTATACAGAATTTAATAGTCTGTCCACCGCAAGTCCAATTTGCAGTGCAACGCATACTGTATCTCTATATTACTTGTACTAATTTCTGTTACGTCAAGCAATATGGAATGCGCTCCATTGATTCTCGCCAGATATTAACTTCACAGAACCCAATTAGCTGAATGTAATTAGTCGTCCTTTGACGGACCTCTATTGGCATTGTTCAACCTTGAACATGGTCACTAGCAACAGCAGTGCAGCGTCAGCGACATACATTCGCTCCGCGCACCGGCAACACCAACACACCGTCAGCGCTAAGAAGTGACCTACTAGATCTTCGCCTCATCGGCTCAATACACATACAACACACATGTAAATAGGCATCAATGTGTATTGAGCCCAAAATCTGTATATAATAAGAATAATAACCATAATAAATTAGTCATCAAGTTGGAGCCGAGTTTGATTCATCTTCCGTTACTCCCTCACTGTGGCCAAGACACCCTTAGCCGTAATCAATCCTATGAGTCTGTGGGATTGGCAGTGAAAATCATTTCCTGTGTACATTGCACTTCGTACGCAAACCCTATTCCTACCCAAATTCCGTCTGTTACCGTAGGTCTACTTGTAACAGACTTCCCTCTGGTAAATTGGTATGGTTTGTATGGTAGGTTAGGGAACTAGGGTAATTAGGTTGCTAGGGTATCGCGATTGGGCTAGGTCGGGTCAGTAGAGTCTTAGGTAGTTCAAAGTACCAAGCTCAATTGGTTTGTACGTAGCCACACTGTGCGCATTAGGAATAACGGACGTTACAAGCCTTAACCCCGGTGCGTACATTTTGGTCCTTCGAGCTATTTTAGGGAAACCGGAATAAATAAATTAATATTGGTATTTTATATCGGTATTTTGCGTTAAATAATAAATCTACTTAAAATCAAAATAAAAAAATCTTGTTTTCTTGAATAATATCTAAAATACTTTAAATTCTTGTTTTTTTTTTTAAATAATACTTAAAATCAAAATAAAAAGTCTTGTTTTTGTCCAAAACAAATACTGAATGACTAACGTTTAAACGCGGTTAAAACTAGCGTACATAAAAACTTTGTGTGTGGTAGGTAAGTGACTGACATACTTTACACAATTGCACAATAAGCAGATCGGAAATCGGCACGAACAAGAGAGTTCACCGATATTCTTAAGAAGCGAATATAATATAGTATCAAAAAGCAATTAGGTAACGTCTAAACGTATAGGACTAGTAAGGAAAATAAAAGGAAAATGGACATACAAGAGATAAATGAACTTATTAGAAGTCAGGAAGCAGATTATAACGAACTAAGACAAATATTCACCAACGTCAAAAAAGACTCAGCATCAAGAAAAACCCAAAAATATATCACGGAAAGAAGAACTCGGCTTACAGAAATATTTACTAGAACAACCAGAAACCATACACGGCTTCAAGAGCAAGATGTGTTGCGTGATCACAAATATATCACTACCAACTACTTTGGCTCAATTAATACACAGTATACACAGGCAATTGAATACCTGTTAATGTGTGAGAATCGACTACAGGTAGTAAACCAACTATATGAACCAAAAGATATAGAAACGGAAGAAGAAGAAAGCGTTAGTTCACCCAAACTATTTATTCAACTATTTCGGGTTAATCAAATTCAGAAGAGATTACAGACGGCAGTTCAATCGGTAACTGAAGAAAAAGCGAGTTGGTATTTAGAGTCGTTGATTTCCACTTTGCAAAAACAGTGGCAAGAAATTGAAGAAACACATTTACTAATCTTATTGGAAAATAGTACGCTGGAACACAGCTATTTCCAAGAGAATATGTTTGAGAAAACTCAAATAGAATTTGATCTTGTGATGGAAAAATTATTAGCAAAAATAGGACAGAATTCTAGTAACACCGTCAATAAAACATCGGTCAAATTACCAAAAATAATCATTCCTACGTTTAGCGGAAGTTATGAGTCATGGAATTCATTTTATGACTTATTCTTGAAAATAGTACACGAAGACAGATCGTTAAGTGACACAGAAAAAATGCAGTACTTAAAAACACATGTGCGAGGTGACGCCGCTAAGCTGATCAAGCATTTAACCGTGTGTGACGCTAATTATATAACTGCGTGGAGTCTGCTGACAAGGCGGTACAAAAATGAAAGAATGATTGTTACTAAGCATATTGATAATATTCTAAGTATGCCGAAAATAAAGAAAAGCAATGCCTCAAACTTAAGAAATCTACATGACACTATCAACGAAAACCTAGAAGCGCTAAAAAGTCAAAATATCAACATTTCAACTTGGGACCCGATTTTGACAAGAATACTCAGTAGAATATGGGACTCAGAAACTGATGAAAAATACGAGCAGCAATTAGAAGAGCCTAACAAGATGCAGGAATTTTCGGCTATGATGCAATTTTTAGAAAAAAGGTTCAAGTGTCTCGAAACCTCAAACACTTGGAAGGAAGAATTATCTACTCACAGGTCGCGTTATGAATCATCAAATTCAACAACAAAACAAACGGATAAACATAGTTGCTGGTTTTGCCAAAGTCACGAACACGGCATTTATCAGTGTGCTAGTTTTAAAAAGTTATCGGTGCAAGATCGCAATAAAATTGTATACGAAAAACAGATGTGCAAGAATTGTTTGACTCATGAAACGTCGATAAAATGTCACAGCAATAAAAGTTGCGGATACTGTGGGAAAAGAGGTCATCATTCCTATCTACACCACATCAATAATAAAAGTACGAGCGCAAAGAGTGAATCAAACAAGGACGACTTGTCAACCTCAGATAAAAATAAAACCATGACGAAAACGGTGTCTAATATGTCTACTATAAACAAAACAAATATACCAAAAACCACGTTACTAGCGACAGCCTTAATAAAAATTCATTCGTCGGATGGGACACCGCACTTACTAAGGGTCCTGTGTGACCAAGGTTCAGAAGCATCATTCTGCACAGAAGAGGTGGCCCAACTGTTGTCGTACCCACGTATTAAAATACATACGGAAGTAATCGGGATTGCTGACGAGAAACCTAAAACATCAAAGAACTCTATCAATGTTACGCTGCAACCAAGATTTCCAAGTGAATATAGGTTACCAGTCACACTTATAATACTACCAAAACTAACTGGCTGTTTACCAGAGAAAAATGTACCAGAACTAAAATCAGATTATTTGCAAAACAAACTGATTGCCGATCCAACTTACTATAAAAAAGGACCAATAAATATAATATTGGGGGCTCAAGAATATAGCAATTTACTGCTAAATGGGCTATACAAGATTCAAGACGGAATAATCGCTCAAAATACCGAGTTTGGGTGGATTTTGTCCGGTATTTGCGGCACCACTACTAACACTAATACAGTGATAAGTATGATGACACGTACTACAGAAGCACAACAATTGAACAAGTTTTGGGAGTTAGAAGAAATTCCTGAAAAATACCAATTATCCAACGAGGATCGGGCATGTGAAAATTATTACCAAAAAACTACTATCAGAAATCCAGATGGAACCTATACAGTAAAACTCCCATTCAAGAATCACAACGTAGATTATGGGAACTCGCGCAAAAAAGCTGTTGCAAGACTAATACAATTAGAACGAAAGTTTGACAAAGATAATGAGTTACAGCAAAAGTACCAAGAGTTTCTCAATGAGTACCTAGAAATGGGCCATATGAGAAAAGTTATTAGTACTGACTATTACCAGGGGAAATATTATATACCACATCAACCAGTAATCAAAGAAGATTCACTAACTACTAAACTACGAGTAGTGTTTGATGCGTCGAGCAAGTCAAATACTTACATAAGCCTAAACGACAATTTGTTTACGGGACCTAGATTACAACAGGATTTACCGGTTATACTATTGCGTTGGCGTAAACACAAAGTAGCATTTATGGCGGATATCGAAAAAATGTATCGATACATAAATGTAAACGAAAAAGACTTCAAATATCAAAGAATATTATGGAGAAAGTCTCCGAAACATAAGATCGACGAATACGAGTTAACCACTGTGACGTATGGAACAGCAGCTGCCCCATATTTAGCGATTAAGACGTTGCAACAACTTGCTATTGATGAGAAATCGAACTACCCAATAGCCAGCCAAAGAACTCTTCAGGATTTCTACGTGGACGATATTTTATCAGGAGATAATAATGTTGAGACAGCCAAAATTTTACAAGAAAACTTAATAAACATGCTACGTAAAGGCGGGTTTAAGTTACGAAAATGGTCGTCTAATAGTACTGAATTGTTAGAAAACATACCTAATGAAAGCAAAGACGACAAGGTGATGAAACTACCGCTGGACGAAACTAGAAAATCCTTAGGGGTATTATGGTCACCATTAGATGATAGTTTTTGGTTTCAAATTACTATTAATAAAAATGAAAAACCAACAAAACGGTTCATTTTATCGGAAATTGCCAAGATATTTGATCCACTGGGATGGTTAGCACCAGTCGTCATTAATATGAAACTCATGATTCAAGAACTTTGGACAAATGGCACTGAGTGGGATCAGCCCGTAGATGAAGCTATTAGAACAAGATGGATTGAACTACAAAACCAACTTAAGGCAATTGAGAAAATTTCCATTCCAAGATGGTGTTGTTTTTCAAGCAATTCCAAAGTCGAGCTGCATGGGTACAGTGATGCTTCAGAAAAAGCTTACGGTGCAGTAATATATTGTCGGATACACAATAATAACAAATATGACGTAACCCTTTTACAAGCTAAGTCAAAGGTAGCGCCAAAAAAGCAAAAAACTACACTACCGAAACTAGAGTTATGTGCTGCAGAATTATTAACCCAACTGATGGAGAAAGTTGTAACTGGACTTGAAATGGAAGTAGCTAATATTTATTGTTGGACTGACTCAATGATTACTCTCGGCTGGATTAAAGGTGAAGCTGAGCGATGGAAAACCTTCGTCGCCAACAGAGTATCCGAAATACAAAGAAAATTACCACAAGCAAAATGGAATTATGTAAAAACAATACAAAATCCAGCAGACCTAATAACAAGAGGTATTGCACCAAATAAATTACAAAACTCGTCTCTGTGGTGGAATGGACCAGAGTGGTTGAAAAGTGATAACATTCCGTGTACAAAAACTATACCAGAGATTTGCGAGGAGATTAAACGATGTTATCATATTACCATTATACCAAAAAACGATATTTGGTTAAGGTTCTCTAGCTTCCAAAGGATGATACGAGTGCTATCATATTGCTACAGACTCGTGAATAAACAAGAATACAAAAAACCGTTAAGTTGTATGGAAATAAACTTGACAACTAAGAAGGTCCTCGTCATATTCCAACGAGAAGTATTTGCTGAGGAGTACAAAACTATTAAAGCCGGACAATCATTAAAGAAAGGAAACAGGTTATCATGTCTTGATCCATTTATTGATGATGAGGGATTACTGCGAGTAGGAGGAAGACTTCAGAACTCAAGACTACCATATGATCAAAAGCACCCAATTCTGTTACCTCATGACCATCATATTACAGTAACTATAGTTCATGACGCACATATATCCACGTTGCATGGAGGCAACAATTTAACCCTAACGTATATACGACAGAAATATTGGATACTAGGAGGAAAACGAGCAGTCAAAAGTACCATTAGAAAATGTGTTAAGTGTACTAGATACAGATCAGCTACCACTTCACAAAAAATGGGCTCATTACCAAAACCAAGAGTGACGGAGTCATACCCATTCAGTCATTCAGGCGTGGATTACGCTGGACCAATATCAGTGAGAACAATGAAAGGAAGGGGTCATAAATCTTACAAGGGATACATTGCGATTTTTGTGTGCCTTTCTACGAAAGCAGTGCATTTGGAGTTAGTAGGCGATTTATCAACAGAAACGTTTATAGCAGCACTACGAAGGTTTATGGCACGCAGAGGTCCAGTATCACATATGTACAGTGACAACGCGACGAATTTCGTAGGCACTGCCAATTATTTATACAAAGAAATGTTAGACATAACTCAGTCTGACGACTTTCAAAACACGATGACCAAGATTGGAACACAATGGCACTTTATTCCTCCTTCATCTCCCCACTTCGGAGGGATTTGGGAAGCAGGAGTAAAATCCATGAAACACCATTTGCGTAGAGTGATAGGTGAGCAGACACTCACTTATGAAGAAATGAGCACGTTTTTGCAACAAATTGAAGCGTGTTTAAACACAAGACCTCTATGTGCACTAAGTGAAGATATAAACGACAATGTCGTGTTAACACCTAGTCACTTCTTGATAGGAAGAGAAGCAGTAGGAGTACCAGACCCACTAATGGAAATTAATACAGATCATATAAACAGATGGAAACAGATCCAAAGAATGAAAAAGGACTTCTGGAAAAGCTGGACTAAAGATTATTTACACCAACTACAACAAAGGTACAAATGGAAAACTAACCAAGATAACTTGACAGTTGGAAGCTTAGTAATCATAAAAGACGAAAAAGTGTCTCCCAGCAAATGGCCGCTTGCAAAAATAAAAGAGTTACACACGGGGAACGACGGCTTATCACGAGTAGCGACACTTCAAAAATCATCAGGAACAACTCAAAAACGGTCAATCCATACATTAATACCATTGCCAATCGAAACGAGTACGAGGAGTAGTAGTAATAATAGTGAATCAATGCATACAGTACAGACAAATACCGCAACAATCCGAAGAAATAATATAAAAAACAACATCTAGAGCAAGAGTTTGTCAAAATAAAAAGAATGACGTCACAATTTAGTCAACTATGTACAAATGCCCAAAAAATAACAAATCCTACATTTTGCAAGCAATTACACCACCATTTGTTAGAAGAAGAAGCAAAGTTCGAGCGGACTAAAGAATATTTGACAGAAGTGAGCCAAACTAGGAAGAAAAGGGGCATATTGGGACAATTACTAACATCTGTCTTCGGGGTGAACGATGAAGCATACCGAGATATAGAGACACTAAATTTAAACCAAAAAAAGTTAATTGAGGCGGCCAACCACCAAACCAAATTTATGATATCAACAATATCACAAGTCAACAAAACTGAAGAAAGAATAGAACAAAAACTAATAGGATTCCAAACTAAATTAAACCAAGTTATAAATTACTTGGAGAGTTACAACAATTGGTTCAGTACAGTCGACCATAACAGTGTAAATATACGTGTTATGCAGACTTACCAATTAGCATATAATTACATGGAAGAAATCATGGATTACTATAACGGACTAGTAGAAATATACTTGACCAAGGCAACAGTTTACAGTGTATTGACACCTAAGAACGTTAGTGACCTGATATCATCAGCAAACAGAAAATTACCATCAAACTTAAGAATCGTTCAACAACAATTACTGGATACCAAGATATCTGAAAACCAAACGCATATAAAAGTCTACTCCTATTTTCCTATACAAGAGATAACTAGATACACGTTAATGTATATTACACCAGTCCCAAAGATAAACTCGGATAAATCTGCCCAAAGTCTAGAAATACATAAAACTTACATAGGGTTAGATTACAACAACGAACTGTAGTTTGACTTGAACTATGACGAGTTCAAACGTTGTTTAGAATGGACCAATCATTTTATTTGCTTTCCTGGGGCCGTGAAAAACATGCAATTAAATGAAAATTGCATTGTAAATCAACTATTCAAAAACCAGACACAAAAGAAATGTCCTACCAAAATGTTTAAGTTATCTAATACTATAATATGGAAGCAGCTTCACATGCCAAACACTTGGTTATTCATTGTAAGAGATCGGGTTACGACTTCAATCATTTGTGATGGACAAAGAGAAGAAATTGAGCTCCAAAATGTTGGTGTAATACGCATTGCAGATATAACTGTGTTATTAAAACAACTAATAACATATTAACTGCCAAACGAATAGTTTCAGTACCGATTGTAACATCATATTCAAAACAAATAGACTTTCCTGTCAATTCGCTCATGCTGTCTAAATCTGTGCTAAACATTTCCAAAGAAGAAGTTATAGAGAACTCAAAGGAAATTTTTCAGCATTTAATTAATAAAGAAAATGCGTTACAAACTGAATTAGATAGTACAGTTTGGAGTCAAATTAGTTCTCACACATACTTGACAAGTACAATTACTGGTGTAATCATGTTGTTAATCTTTTTATTTTTAGTTTTCTACGGTCCAACAATACTGCGATGGATTGGAGTCACAAGGCTGCACAAAACCAGAAGAACAACTACCGAGACAGCTGACCATCCATCAAGAGAAGCAACCTCGGTCGCTGCCAACAAAACAGCTACCCAACGAACTATCACAACGGAACCAGTGTACAGCTCACCACATCGACACGAAACAATCGAGTTATACCAACTGGAGTCCAGGTCCTGAGAGGCGCCAGAATGTTCAACCTTGAACATGGTCACTAGCAACAGCAGTGCAGCGTCAGTGACATACATTCGCTCCGCGCACCGGCAACACCAACACACCGTCAGCGCTAAGAAGTGACCTACTAGATCTTCGCCTCATCGGCTCAATACACATACAACACACATGTAAATAGGCATCAATGTGTATTGAGCCCAAAATCTGTATATAATAAGAATAATAACCATAATAAATTAGTCATCAAGTTGGAGCCGAGTTTGATTCATCTTCCGTTACTCCCTCACTGTGGCCAAGACACCCTTAGCCGTAATCAATCCTATGAGTCTGTGGGATTGGCAGTGAAAATCATTTCCTGTGTACATTGCACTTCGTACGCAAACCCTATTCCTACCCAAATTCCGTCTGTTACCGTAGGTCTACTTGTAACAGACTTCCCTCTGGTAAATTGGTATGGTTTGTATGGTAGGTTAGGGAACTAGGGTAATTAGGTTGCTAGGGTATCGCGATTGGGCTAGGTCGGGTCAGTAGAGTCTTAGGTAGTTCAAAGTACCAAGCTCAATTGGTTTGTACGTAGCCACACTGTGCGCATTAGGAATAACGGACGTTACAAGCCTTAACCCCGGTGCGTACAGGCATTATGACTTTGGATACATAATAATATTAATCTAAACATAGACAACTTTAGTACAAGGAGCTATAATATAACTTAGGTACTGAATATAAACACCAACGGTTCAAGTGTCAATAATTAGTACTGACGAAGCATACACACTGAATGCTATGTCGTTACACTAATTTGCTTGAGTTGGAGGTTCAAGAAAAACATTTAACTCTTCAATATTTAAACTATCAACGGGACTCGCGAGCGCAGGCACCCGACTACACAGTCGGGTAACCGGGCCTTAAATTTGTTGTCTATGAACTAATTTTATTAGAACACATACATTTATCTGTGATACAGGTTTATTTAACCCTAGTACATACATTCGTCGAACTTTACTGAATTTTTACTTTATAACTTGGACATCGTGAGGTGAAAAGGTGAATAATTTGTTAAATTAACCAAATTAAAAAGAACCAATAAAAAGTAAAGTTCACATTGACGATTTTGTGTCTTCGTGGCATGTTCTATTTTCATAATTATGCCTTAAAATGAACGAACGCTTAATTTGGAAATATTTTCGGCTAAAGTAGACCAAAAGGTTATAGTAGTCGAGCCGTTGACAATAACAAGACTCCCAGATGATACCTGTTTAATTAGTCGCATCA
Organism: Agrotis clavis; assembly: GCA_954870645.1. Classification (NCBI taxonomy): domain Eukaryota; kingdom Metazoa; phylum Arthropoda; class Insecta; order Lepidoptera; family Noctuidae; genus Agrotis; species Agrotis clavis. The sequence continues at coordinate 26,813,570 of OX940917.1, read as the reverse complement.
TTAAAGGGGAAACCGGAAATCGATCTGCAATGCAAAAAACCTGGCAGGGCCGTTAAATATTAACTTTGAAAAATTGATAAAATCGGTAATCTACAGCTTGACATAAAAATGTAGAAAACCGGAAGTCGCCACTGTCTTCGCGCTACCAGCACTTTGAATGATTTTTTTTTTTTTTCACTAATTACGTTAGTTTTATGGCACAATAATAAATCTAAGAAACCTGCGGTCTTTGTTTACATCAAATATCAAAGATTTTAAAACGCTGTCAGAAATAAAAATTTTAGTTCCGTTTCAATCCGTTCTGGCCAAGCTGTAGTATGATAAAACTCCCAAGTTTCACTCTCAAACTATTTTATTAGGTGCATCGCTCGTTTTGCTACTCGCAGAAGCTCTGTGTATTTTTGGCCATCTTTTAATAGTTATTCACTAAAACTGTGATATTCCAAGCTTGTGTTGACAATATTTTGAACAATGTATTTTTTGTAAATAACAAATATTCGAAGTTATAATATGAAATATTTGCGTGTTTAATAATTGAAATTTAGTTTGCGTGGACACGATGTTTTATTCGCGAAATCAGTTTTCTGTTTACATAGTTTCTGGGTTGAAATTCAAACTATAAAGTGTTTTTTAATCGACGAAAAAAAAAGGAGGAGGTTCTCAATTCGACATGTATTTTTTTATTTTATTGTTTTATAAGTATGACCACGCATAACTTTTCCTAACGTGGTCCAATTTCAAAAATTATTTTGTTGGAAAGAGTATATCTCAAAGTTGGTCCCATTTAAAGTTCAAAAAAAACTAAAATCGGCCTCCAAGGGTAGAAAAAAAGGAATTAATTGTCAATCTTCCTACAGAATTTTCAATTATGAACCGATTCTGTTGAAATAAAGTTAACAATTGTAGTTCTGAGGACATTATTGTATAGCAGAGATGTGGAGAACATAACATGATGGCGTCACCATCATCAGATCAACTCCAGATCCCTGTTATTTTGTGAAGTCAGTCCCAAGAGTTCCTTAACAGTTAACAACAGCTATATCGTGTTTGGGCTCATTTCACTCAGCTTGATGAAAACTTTATACCTACCTAGCTGGTATATGTATAATTGTCATCGAAGGTCTGAGGATGGTGACAGGGCAGTAGCAAGAGATCCTTAACAGTTAATAGCAACTATATCGTATTTGGGCTTATTTCACTCATCTTGATGAGAACTTTAGACGTAGCTGGGGTATGACAGTCGTTGAGAGTTTGAGGATGAAGACAGAAAGCAGGTGTAGGAGGTCGTCAATAGTTAACAAAAAAAAAAATAAAAAAAAACGTATACCTATTTTTTTTAGTTACAGAAATTGACACGAGATAGGAAACTCAAAAGTAAAAAATGAAACGTTTAAAAAAAAACCGACGAAACATCGAACTGAAAAGCAAAAAATAAATTTTGAGGCGGGGCGCCAAAGAAACAATCAACGAATAGCTACGACGAGCTATTCAACCACGACACACCACGACAAGCTATACAACGAGCTATTCTGCTCTTAAATTAGTTAATTTATATGTTTGTTTGTTAGGCGCCGCCTCAAAATTTATTTTTTGCTTCTCAGTTCGATGTTTCGTCGGTTTTTTTTTTTTAAAGGTTTTTAAAAAGTTATCAAAGTCCCTTTAACTAAAATATAGAACGTTTCTTTGAAAAATAAAATAAACTAAAACTGTAAACCAACGTGAAACCAAACATTTAGTATAAAAGTCGAGTTTTATGTAACACTTTTATGAATCGAAAATCAAAAGCTTTCCACGCCACACAAAGAAAACGTTCTTTTCTCCATTGTATGCCCAGATGTTTACACGAGCTTATTTCAATATATAAAAATATTTTAAAACCAGGCCACGGTCAGCAGACTTACTAATTTGAATTCTTGACAACCCTTTCAAGAATCATGGAATTTGGACACTGGACATATCCTTTTGTGTCAAACTTGTCCAAGCTTTAAGTCAATAAGCGAAGAGAAAGGTACGTACCATTTGAGGGTTTTTGTTCCCTGTGATCAAAGCTCCCGGTATAACCCTTTTCTGTAGCGATTCCAGTTCCATTCAAAAGACAAACAGTGAAGTGAGACTTGACGGTTACTTCCTGTAAGGTGAGATAATTTGGTACGTCAATCATTGTCAGTTCAATTATAGTGATTTCTTACTTTTCAGTGTCAGGCAGGGGGCAATTTTACAGAAGAAATTATTTGTTTTAGAACCTGCTTTTTGTGAAAATACACGATTGCTCTTCAGTTTAGTCGTATACCTAATCCATAAACCGTTACCGAATCAGTTGATTGATGGTTACCAATTATAGTGATGGCCTCAACTGACACAACACGAGTATATTATATCAATGTGCAAACCATTTACCGTAATGAATAGCTCCCAATTAACTGTGTCTTGTTACCACCTACGCTACTTAAGGCGGCGGTAGTCGCGAGCTCGAACTCACTGGCAGGCATGGTCAAAAACCATGATATTTCACCGGAAATCGAGCCATATTGTTCATGTGTGCGCGAGCGTCATCCCCCCGTGGAGAAAACAGGGGAAAACTTATTCAGTGAGATGCACGATCATTCAGAGTAAAAGGCGCGCGTAAAAAAATACGAAAAAGCCTTTGGAAGTTGGGGTTTTATGAAAAAACCACTGCACCAATTAATTTCAAATAAAATTTATTAAATTCTTCGATAAATTTGCTGTGTCGGTACGGACTTCGTTTTGGAAATGACACTGATCCAAATACTTATGAGAATGACATCAACACTTGTTTATCTGACATAATTAATTGGCTTAATAATAATAGTCTTGTTATAAACCTCAATAAAACAAAAGTCATGCATTTTTATCAACGGTGTGAAAATCCTAAAATTAATGTTCTCTACAAGGGTTGTAATATTGAAGAGGTGGATAGGGCTAAGTTTTTGGGAATTATTATTGATCATCAACTTACATGGAAGCCTCACGTAGAAGAACTATGTAAAAAACTGAGCAAATCCGCTTACGCTCTCTATCAACTTTCAAAGAAAGTGAACAATCAAGCTCTTCTAGTTGCCTATCATGGACTAGTTGCCTCCGTTTTGCGATATGGAATTATTTTCTGGGGTCAGTCTACTGATAGAGAACTAGTATTTAGGTTACAAAAGAGATGCATCAGGTCAATGTGCGGTCTGAAGACAACTGATAGTTGTGTTCCCCATTTCAAGTCCCTGAAAATTCTGACTTTACCTTCTTTATACATTCTGGAAACGGCCTTGTTTGTGAAATGTAACCCTCAATTATTCCGAAAAATGTCAGAGGTCAGAATAAATCCAATAAGAACACAGTACATAAATAAATTATGCCAAGCTAAATGTAAAACTGCATTAATGCGAAAAAGTATTTTTGGTAATGCCCCTCGAATATATAATAAAGTACCGAATGATATTAAAAATATGACTGTAGTACAATTTAAAAGGGCACTAAAGGAAATTTTACTAACAAAATGCTACTACACGATTGACGATTTTCTAAATGATGATTCACTTACTGATGGACATACATAATATTACTTTGATTGAATTGATAAATTTATTATAGTATTAAGGTTTGACATGCTTGTAATATTCTAATTTTTTTTTTTTGTGTTTCTGTAATTCTTGTTGGGCTGACATATAATTTCCTAAATAAATTATTCCTAAGTAATTTTGATATACCAATGAACATATTGTACACTGTTTGCATACCCATGTCGGTAAAATATGGAGAACTTAATTATAAAGAAATAACATCTATGTACTATACCCATGTCTGCAAAGAAATAAATGATTTGATTTGATTTGATTTGAAATTTGATGCTTCTTTAGCTTCTAATTTACACCTAAAGTTGTGTTAAAATTAGCAAAAAAACGAATCTTTAGAAGCTCGTAACTTTTTAATAGCTTCATATTTTACAATTCTGCTTCCGTACAGACAAAATTAATAATGAGACAAAACGATACCATGTTTAATTTTGGATGTTCATGTCAAATAGTGGAGTAAAACCCCAACGAAGTTTCTATGGAAAAAATGTTGACTTGTTTGACCTTAAACACTATTAACTACAACACTACTTTGTAACGAAGCACACAAAATTGCCCCATTGATGTTTGGTATTCCTTACGGTCAGCAGTTTAAAGCTTTGGCGGCCCACATAGGATAAAATACCACAGATTTCATGCATGCTAGGTGCAACTCGTATTTTATGGCTGACTGACTTTGGCAACCATAAAATTACATACTCTGTGGCAACAACTGTAACAGTCATCATCCCCGTAAATAAGACTTTGCTCACATTCTCTCACTTGATCTGGCCTCCTTCCTCGAGGAAGAATAGAAGACAGAAAGCCTTTCAGCTGGCTAGCTGAAAGGCTTTTTGGCTTTGGCTGACAGGCTTTGGCTTGCAGGCTGCAGCTGGTTAAGGCTGAGTGGAAGTGGCATCTTGCTATTTGTTACACATTTGAATCTACTCGTAAATCGTTTTGATTGTATTATTATCATGTACAGTATGACCCTTCGAATGAACTACATACTCAATTTTTGGTTTAACATTGCTAAAACAGATTGTTTTTATTTCATGCAGCTCACGTTTTGAGATGAAAAAGCAATCTGTGCCCGCTACGTGCAGTTTTGATATGTGCAATGTGACAAAATTTTGCAGATACACATACATTCATGCTCCAGATTCTCTGAACGTGTTACTTCGGACTTGTTACCTGTCTGGAATAAACCGTAGCTTGCATGTCACCATGGTCGGCTACGTCTTTTGAATTCCCTTATATAATATTTCCCGAGCACTTTCTACAGAATACCCAAGAGTAACATATTCATTTAATGCGCTTTGCTTGCGACAAAGTTTACGGTTCCCTCCGCACTCGCAGTTCTAACTATTTCAAAGGTGAACTTGTAGCATCCACGGCAGTTTCTTTGAATGAATAGGATAAATTTTACCTAAAGAGTTTTCTCTTTGGTTTATGTGAAGCTTCAACCCTGCTCTGCTGATACTTTCTTAGGAGTTCTGGGCTGGTCTTTCATATTTTCTTGTAGCCTTGTTGTAGTTTTATCTAAAACCAAGGAGTTCCCGTCCCTCAGCCCTCCGGAATCATTTAAAACCAGCACATACTAAAACGCTTAATTAAACTATTTTTTTTCTCTATGTGAAGCTTCAACCCTGCTCTGCTGATACTTTCTTAGCAGCGCAGCGCACATAGCGACGTCAAGTTAAATTAATTGAGTTTTGTGAGCACGATATTTCGGAAAATGTGCGTCTCGATGTCTTGTTTTTGGTAAGAAGTGCACAAGCTGTTTCTGTGCTCGTAGTGACCCTGTGTCGTAATCCCCCACTATCCTCCTGTCAGGTGTCTGACTTTGCCGACCTCTGCCACCAACGATCACAACATCTGGAGCATACGGTGGAACAAAGAACCACACCACACCCTAAACCCTCACCCTGAGTAGACGTCTTTATTGCGTTATCGTTAAGTAGATTTTGCAAAGATATAATTTTCAAGTGGCACATGTTCTAAACACGTATGAATCTAACATACTTAAAGATAAGTGCGATCATCTGCAGACAAACGAAAGTAACGTCTACGAATGAATGAGCATTAAACAATAAATATTATTTCTACGTTTTATAGTGATGTTTAGATGCACGCAACGTAGACAAACAATAGACAGGCCTGCAAGTGTATAAAGACATGTTTTAACGACTCCACAACCATTGTTACTTGGACTGGCAATGACGCTGGAATAACTGGCCTGGGTGAAAATTTGTTTCATTTAATTTTTTGAAGTGAAAACTTCTTTAGCGGCGTTGTACACTTTTTCTGTAATGGGTAAAAAATTTAAAACTCGCGTCAGGGTCACGTGACCCTGATCGAAAATGAGTAAGACGTCATTCAAATGGGGAAGGCAAGTGTCAAAGTGAAAATGACAGTTTGGTCCCCAAAGAACTGTAAAATCAAAGGAATTTTCAGAAAAAAAAAACATTTATTGATGTAAAATGACTAGATGTTGTGTAATAAGCTGTAAAAATGATGGAATACACTTTTCAAAATAATATCTACTTTTCTTTTGGAGGTTATGTACCAGTATTGCATCGCTCGAAAATCGAAGAATTATCACCTGGAACGAGTTTTGTAATAGTTGTGGTGTTAAGAAATTAAATATATTGTGATATTTCTCGAATCTAAATAGAAAAAAAGGTTAAAATTACTGACTTAAAACATTATGATATTTTATCAAAATAGAAAGTCAAAAGCAGCATTATATTCTTGATAAAGGAGAGGACAGGTAAAACATACCTAAACTCAAAAATTGAAACCTCAACTACAAGTAATTGTGGATTTATTACGGTAAAATCAAATGTATAACCACTCAATTAAATCACTTTTTTTCTCTTGTAGATGCGCCGCGGCGTCTTAATTCTTCTTTTAGTATATAGTACTTGCATGGACGAATAATTTTCCATATTTGTTTTGTATTTATACTCAATTTTTATAACAAATAATCTTGTTTGTTTTTTTGTACAAGGTAGACGTGGGGACCAACTATCGCAGCGCCATCTACGATTAGCTTTGAGTTGCCATCCCCATTAGTTAATTTCATATCTGTACTACTCCAGTTTTAAAATAAAACATAGTAACAAAAAAGTTTTCACTTCTGCCGGCACTCCCGGAGTGCAACCCGTCATTTTTTTTTTATTTAGGATTAGAGTGAAATGAAATTAAAGAGTCGATGAGATTTTTGAAGTGAAAACTTCTTTAGCGGCGTTGTACACTTTTTCTGTAATGGGTAAAAAATTTAAAACTCGCGTCAGGGTCACGTGACCCTGATCGAAAATGAGTAAGACGTCATTCAAATTAGTTAATTTCATATCTGTACTACTCCAGTTTTAAAATAAAACATAGTAACAAAAAAGTTTTCACTTCTACCGGCACTCCTGGAGTGCAACCTTTTTTTTGACTTCTTCTTTTTCGATTTGGAACTTTTCAGAAATGTCTTTGTACTATTTATTTACAATATGCCAAGAAACAGATGGTTCAAAATTGCAGTAAGTAGGAACTTAATACAGAAACGTTAACTCCAAAGAGAAACCTAAATCGCCTGCATTTTAATTCCCCACCGTACCCTTCTATTATGCTAACATTTATTCCCTAAAGGGCTTTTGTAATAACTCGGAAAGAATGGCGGAATAAAAATTTAAGTAGTGGTAAGCAATGGTGACCACAGTGCGGTTGGTTGTCAGGCGAGTGGCAGGTGTTACCACAGACTGATCAACGTGCTGCCACCACGTGCCGTCCATTACAGCAATGAACGAATGTCACACGCAACTGATGAATTTAGGACTTTTTCAGAAAATTCTAGACTCTAATGAAAGAATTCTCGAATGGAGAATAACCCGCTGTTTGTAAGTTTGGTTTCTACTTTGAAACATTACATAGCAGTACCTATTCCATATCAAACTGTTAACGTATTAATCGTTTCATTAATTAATTGATCTTGAAAGTACCAGGTGATAGTGGTACTTCAAATGCAACATGCATTCTTATAGTGATTATCTGCCGCTTCATGATAACTATTTCTGTCAGTATAATTTTGCAAACTTTGAAGAAGTGTAGTGTCAGTAAGCTATAATTTAACTTCAACCACAAAAAAAAGGAAATTACTTTCAAATTGTGATAATGTGGGAAAAAATCGGACTTACGACACTGAAGGAAGGAAGGAATACCATAAGTAGGTACTAGGTATTTCATAGTATTTACGAATCAATTTGTTTTTTTAAATAAATCTTTTTAATTGTAAATATGTGAAGCAAAATGAAAATTACGCGGATGGAAGAGTATAAAATATGGCACAGTTATAATTTATATGAATAAGAAGCGCAGGAAACTGGTGTAGTATTCTGCGCTTCTTTTAACTTAAAAGAATTATGGTCGAATTTCAACCGCTGGGCTGCTGCTTAGGTACAATTTTTAAATTTTGATAATAAGCATTGGTATATTGATATTTAAACTAGTTCTTTTGCTTCCTTTATAGCTCGAAGTGTCCATTCTACGGAAACAGGCTCACTGTCATAAAATTTCCTGACCAATAATGAACTGTAACGATCATAATTTGCTCGATTGTATCTTCGTCAAGGCGGCTATTACGTAAACAATTATTGAGACTATAGACTTTATTGAATTTTTTTTTCAAAACAAGAACAATTCCTTAAGTTTTCTGTGGAAACGACCGCGAGCAGGATATATAACTGCGACATACGGATTCAGTACAATCGCCGCAGGTTCAAAATTCACGCCTTCGATTTTTTCTTTCGAGACGCATAATTATTTTTGTATAATATATAAAAAAACAAGCGCTAATATTCTTCCTGGTAAATAACGGCTAAAATACTTGAAAAAAAAAAATCGATGAACTTATCTAAACAACGTACGGTCGCGACAGGTTTTATAAAATTCCACTTTAGTTGCAAGTTGCTGCGACATGCACACAATCTACCACACACTGCACGGGCTGCCTCCAACAATGCGGGCACGGTGGGTGACTCCGACGTCATTGCCATCTCGTCAAACACGACTATTCTTTCACCCCAACGATGAATACAACGTAACTATTGCTGTACCAGCGGTTGAATAGCTGACTCACAACAATCATAAATTTATTAACTATAAACAACGACCTTTTAAATTATAACTATGAATAAACAGATGAGCATGATGTTATTATGTATAAAATTTTTTTTTAATCATTCGCAAAAGCATTTTAATTAATATTTTTATGCGTTAAAGCGACATCTGGTGTGAGCGGCCTGTCGGGGCAACGTGGATAATATGAATTATTACCGCAATGAGTGATGCTGACGCCTTTGACAAATCATTGTCATAATAAAACATCCTAACACCTAAAAGTTCCATTGGAATTACAATCATACGTTTTTAATTTCCTTAAATTAATTTAGGGACATTGTAATCAAAACCTTAAGCAAGCTATTTGTCCCATTTTCAAAAATTCTTTGTCAAAATAAATATTGTCTGCTCGAAAGGAAAATTTATAATAAACTGAAATGTTGATTGTCTGCTGTACCTACAAAGAAAATTCGTTCCATGTTTTATTTGGCATGTACTAATACTGTTTTATATTTATTCTAAAAATCTTGGGAAGTACAACGTAAGTTAATATTAGGTATGCAATGTTAAACAATTCCTGAAATTCGATAAACCAGAATTTCATTATATCAGTTCGGCTTACTACATACTCTTACAAAAGAAAGTCTTAATAAAACCTATCATGACAAACGAACAAAAACCTTCAGGGATATAACAACGTGTCAAACGTAAAAAACTACTAAGTATAGGTACTTACTTACCTTAGCGACGGATGAGGCGGGACTCGTGAGGCAGAGGACAGTGTCCACCTCACAGCCGAGGCACAGTGGTAGACGCCCACGCCACGGCGACAGCCGTCGCAAGACGATCTCCGGCCACCGTAGGCGCAGGCATAAGGGCGGCGATTAATGGGCGACTCGCTGTCCGACCACGTACCATCCCCGGATCGACGGCGCGTTGTGTTCCATGCGCGCCTTAGAGAGTGTTAGCACAATGACGGGGCCCCCTCTTAGAGGGCCAAAGACTGCCGGGGTCGCGGGCCTAACGAATACCGTGACCAGGGATCGTAAAGGGCTATTGAAGGACACCGTGGATTTTAGTTAGTACAAGTCTGACAGTCCCTCCTGCCCTACCCTGGCTAGGAGGACTCATTTGATGATTTTACCACACTGAAAAAAAGGTACTTACCTACCTACATGAATATTCATTATTATATAATTATTATCTCATTGTTACATAGTTATCCGAAAGCGAATAATAGAGAGGATGTGCATCAAACAAAAACTAGCATGTTTGAGTCGCAACCGACCTTGAGAGTCGTTAATAGCTGTCTTAAGTTATGATATGCAAGCGATAGCGGTAGCATTGGCGGTAGCGATAGTGATTCAGTCAGACGAGGCGCCACTTGAACGTATCGTTGTAACACTGCTTATAATATTTATTCACGCCCTGCAATATTCATGCGGTCTTGATTCTCGAGACACTAAACAATACATTTTATTTATTTAACCACTCTAGTAATGTTTCCCAAATATAGTATTCGGTCGAAAATTCGCGAGTAGAGCGCATTCTTCACTTTCTACTCTTTCTTACATTTAAACTGCGTGCATGACACTTAACTGAAAACAATTACCACTGGACATAAAATGCTCCGTCTTCAGAAGATCAGCAGAAATTCAATTACCAACATTTTAGTTAAGTTTGGCGCTAATTGTATTTAGCGAGCTGTCTTGCACGCATGCTTTAGTGATGTATTATCTCAGTACTTTTTACTAGCTTTCTTTCTCTCTTTAATGCATTGTCTAAGTATTCCTTCTGTGTGGTTGATAGATAAATTGACTACAAGACAATAGAAGCGCCAACTCCTCAGACATGTCAATCCTCATTGACGACACACGAGCGAGTCTGGCGATGTTGTTTCTACTCCATTTTAGAATACATTTGCTCGGCGCGTAGCTCATCGGCTTAAAAGGATATTATCAGATATACAGGAAGTTTGAAACTTCATGTTTTATCTGTAATTCAATTGGGAAATACTTCCCAAAAACAAACATTTCAGTTTAAGGCCGGATTTCTGAGAAATTCTTTTTCTCAGTTCTGTGTCGTTCGTCTGTGGAATAGAACGTAATCCATTGTAGATCGCTGTCGTTTTTAACTTGTTGTTGGCACGACTTGCAAACGCGAACGCGTGTTATTAATTTGACACTGTTTCTATGCACATCGAGGTTACGCAAATTACGAGAAATTACGCGAGTACCCGCTTGCATACCGTACTGTCTTCATAACCAGTGATCTCTGATGAAGTGTAGAGATGTTTTGTATGTTTGTTCAGACGTGCTTTTAGATTTTAGAGCTTGAATTAATTGCTATAGCTTGCCGAAATGTTGTAATTCAAAACCGAAATTCTGGATAGTATGTTATGAGGTCGCTCGGTCACTTCAGTTACTTATGTATAACTATTAATATAGGTAGGTACGTTGATACCTACCCAGTTTATAAGGCAATTTATCGCTCTGATTGGGTCATGAACCCCTTATACTTACAAGGTACAACAACCTTCTGCGGACCAACAGTCACTCAAATTCTAGAACCAGATTCGATGCACTTGATTACGACTCGTTGACTACTTTATTCAGAGGTCATATTGGTCAGTGTTCCTTTTTTATACGTAACCAATAAGATATCAATCAGTGCAATAGACGTTAGGATATGTTTTATGTAAAACTGTATTATGTACACTACTTACGATAATGATTATTTTGTATCTAGTGTAATTTTTTATCTTCTTCTTCTTGTATATTATCTTTAAGATAACTTTCTTCTTTAATTACTTTATATACTACGTGGACTCTTTGGTACAAATCTGACAAGATCGCTTTACACTACGGTGAAAGGACGATCCATTGAATTAATTGTTGGTATGACATACTGGGAGAATGGCAGGGATGCGATCAGTCGCTCCTATTTGTACTACCAATTTAAATCTTTGTCATCACCGTCAGTGTAAAGTTACAGGTCATCGCCGCATCCATCCGTGGTCTAATACGTTGCACTAAACCTTCATTTGCATGAGACGTATGCCCAGTCATGCATGGTAGACTAGACGGTATAATGATTAAGTTTACGTGTCTGATCTCTTTTGCATATTTCCAGACAAGTTTACGAACTTGTAAAGTCTAAACAAAGATGACAATTAACTCATTTTCAGAAAGATTGACACGTAATCATGACCATTAAACGTGCTCTACATGCTTAATTCATGTTTGTGCTTTATTTGTGTTTATTTTAAAAAAGTGAAGATCAATCACAAGCCTTATTTGCGAAGGCGGAGTACAAATATAATTGGTTATAAAATGATATTTTCAATAAATAGACTTTCGTGGCGATAACTTTGCTAAACAGTAATTAATCAGTTTTATCGGAAATTGTGATTCTGTTTATTTCGCTTTTGATTGTTCTTCAGTTTAATGATGTTAATTACTGCAGTTATTTGTTTAAAATGTTTATTATATTGCTAACAATATACATGGAATACTCTTACAAGTGTTCAATAATGAGGCAACACCGTAACAATTTTAACTATGATTTTGAAAACTCATTAGTTAATTGATTTAAATTTTATTCATTTGTTTATAATCTAAACGAAATAGTTTTAAAATAATGTAATTGATAATATTTAATGGAAGGGTGGGTAATCTGGTTTTCATTGCGGTTCATAATTGACAAACAGTTTAAGCTTTTGTCTGCATAGCTACACAACCAGTTATTGGAAACTGTAAATGATTTTCCCACAATTGCCGTTACAATTTTGACACCTAGTGTATTTAGTAGCGCAATGTTTTTGTTAGTGTAAATTATGTAGTAAGTTTTCTAGTTAGATGGTAGAATTGCTTTTTAAATCTTTATAGACAAATAACTGTGGTATAAAATAAGTATCTAAGTATTTAAATTAAGATAGATTGCATGAGTAAACTTTGGCCCAGTAATAGGAACTCCTGAAATAATTTTCTAATGTGGATTTGTTTTACAGAAGTGAGACAGGAAGCTGTCCAACAGGCGCTGGCTGAGATGCAGAACAGACCCAAACCCTCGCTGCCGATGCCTTCGAAGAGGACCTCCATGATGGCCAAGAGCCCTGACAGGGAGAGACATGACCTCTGTAAGTAGACCAAATTTTTTGTCTATAAATGGGTTTAAGAAAAGTTGTCGGTGATGGTCCATTATGGGTATTGTCTCTGAGTGTGGCAGTGGGTTAATACATTATTTCACTGGCCTATCACATGTAAAATCATTTTTTAGTGGTTAGCACATATACGTTTTTAAATCTGGTAAGCTGACTTTTACTCGATATACTCACGGGAAAACTGAGTGTCGTAGAAGCTCAAATGTGCTAAATCCTCTGACTAGACCATAAATCATCAAATTAAGAATATTATATACGTGTTAAAAATATCGATAGGTTTATTTCAATCATTTGAAGATGATGGTCATTATTGACATGACGTTCAACGTTGTGTAGTTCGTTGTCATTCGTGTCATGCAAGCATCTTTAAACCAATTATATTTCAACCATGTTTTGAAGTAGAAGAGTCTTCACAAGAGTGGTAACTTTAATAAACTATTAAGTACCACTATATTTATCAAAACAATCTGTAACTAAAACTTCAGGTACTAAAATGAAATAACGATTGCGGTATCAATGTTTCCGGACGACTCGCTGTTAGTCTATCGTAAATGATTCAATCAGGGTCGGTTAGTGATAGTGGAGGATAATATTTATCAATTGCTCCGCCAACCCATTGAAACTATCTAGGAGAGGTTTCGATTACCATTTTGTAAAATACATAAATATGGCATAAACGTGTCCAGACATTTTTAAACAAGTTTGTCGACCTTCGTAAAGTTTATTCTGTTTAGGAAAATTCAGTTTTCTTTTTTAGAATCATTTCAATCTTTTGCGGCTATTTTGTTAAATGTTAATAACTGTATCTAAAAAGCCAGTTATGAAAAAAGTAATGTTTTCATTACATTACACCTACACAATGAATTAATCTGTGGAAGTGCTACGACGCCTACGGCTAAAACCCCAACATTTATTTGTGTACACTGAGAGAAAAAACAACCAGATTTCACGTTGCTTCAACAAGTTTTCGGGTTAAAATAGCGCCTACGTGCTCTTTGGTTGAAACTACAAGTTTGATCTTGTAAAGTGTAACTTGTTGATCCTACAAGCTACGTATCATGTTATTTCTACGTTACGTCAGGTCGAATTTACGTTAACATTTTCCGATTGTTTTTACAAGTTTAGCATGTAGATTTAACATGCTCAGCACGTTGTTGTGACATGACTAGCTTGTTGAATCTACAAGCAGCTTGTTAATTTATCTTGTTACTCCTACGTGTTGGGCATATAGTTCCAACATGCTCGCCTCGTTGTTCCAACATGCTCGCCTTGTTGTTTCTACATGCTTGACATGTTGTTGTGACATGAATAGCTTGTTGAATCTACAAGCAGCTTGTTAGTTTATCTGTTACTCTTACGTGTTGGGCATATAGTTCCGACATGCTCGCCTCGTTGTTTCAACACGCTTGACATGTTGTTGTGACATGACTAGCTTGTTGAATCTACAAGCAGCTTGTTACTTTATCTTGTAACTCTTACGTGTTGGGCATATAGTTCCGACATGCTCGCCTTGTTGTTTCAACATGCTTGACATGTTGTTGTGACATGACTAGCTTGTTGAATCTACAAGCAGTTTGTTAGTTTATCTTGTTACTCTTCCGTGTTGGGCATATAGTTCCAACATGCTCGCCTCGTTGTTCCAACATGCTCGCCTTGTTGTTTCAACATGCTTGACATGTTGTTGTGACATGACTAGCTTGTTGAATCTACAAGCAGCTTGTTAGTTTATCTTGTTACTCTTACGTGTTGAGCATATAGTTCCAACATGCTCGCCTCGTTGCTCCAACATGCTCGCCTTGTTGTTCCAACATGCTCGCCTTGTTGTTTCAACATGCTTCACATGTTGTTGTGACATGACTAGCTTGTTGAATTTACAAGCAGCTTGTTAGTTTATCTTGTTACTCTTACGTGTTGGGCATATAATTCCGACATGCTCGCCTTGTTGTTTCAACATGCTTGACATGTTGTTGTGACATGACTAGCTTCTTGAATCTACAAGCAGCTTGTTAGTTTATCTTGTTACTCTTACGTGTTGGGCATATAGTTCCGACATGCTCGCCTTGTTGTTTCAACATGCTTGACATGTTGTTGTGACATGACTAGCTTCTTGAATCTACAAGCAGCTTGTTAGTTTATCTTGTTACTCTTATGTGTTGATCATATAGTTTCAACATGCTCGCCTTGTTGTTTTAACATGCTTGACATGTTGTTGTCATGGCTAGCTTGTTGAATCTACAAGCAGCTTGTTATTTTATCATGTTGTAGTTACAGTACGTGCTTGTTCTATCAACATGTAGCTTATTATGTTACCTTGTTGAATCTGCATTATTGGCTTGTTCTATTTACAGCTATAGTCCGACCGCTTCACTCAACACGATAAAGGGCGCAGGCGAGGACTGAGTGAAGCGGTCGGACTATAACTGTAAATAGAACAAGTCAATAATGCAGATTCAACAAGGTAACTTAACAAGCTGCATAATTATTTTTTATGTTTCGTTCAGCTTTCAGATGGAAACTTAAACAATCAAACATAAATAACGCACAGATAATAACAAAAATACAATATGCAATTACATTTAAATTAATCACTAGCAAACAAAAAAGACAGAACAAGTACGAAATTTAACTTACAATGTAAATACAACAAGAACGACATACTCAAAGAGAAATATTGTAAGTATAAATTTTTTATTAAACGCATTACAGTCTTTAACCGCATCTCATTTTGAGTTACGTCGTTGGTGTCGCAAAGGAATAATCGTTAAATAGATTTGTAAAGAAATAAAAAGTATTTTAAGGTCTTAATTATTTATTAATTTACAGTGTACCACAATGGCGTATAAAGGTTATAGAACAATGCTTCCCAGTCCTAGAAGTCAAAACTACATACAGTTTTGCAAATGTATAGTTGACCAAGTAAGTGGTCCACTTTAAACCTTATAGACATATGTTTACACTTGAAAGTGGCAAGGCAATATCTTGGTCAACTATACCTTAATTTATGTAAGCATAAACAAGTATTTTAAGGTCTTATTTATTTAAGAATCATCAATCAATGTGCGTCAATGGCGTTTAAAAAGCTATAGAACAATGCTTCCCTGTCCTAGAAGTCAAAACTACATAAAGTTTTGCAAATGTATGGTCGACTAAGTGTCCCACTTTAAACCTTATAGACATATGTTTAGAGTCGAAAGTAGTTAGGCAATATCTTGGTAGATTATGCATTAATTTATGTGTAAAGGTATCTAGAATGACTAGCTGCAAAATACAATGATTTGCTAAAACAATCGAGTCTGGCGAAGTACCTAGACATCTTTATACAAAATTAAACAGCTGGTAATTAATGCGAGGAGTCCATTGTAGGCAAACCAAGAGAAATATCACAAAGTAAGTATCTTAATGAAGACGTACCAGAGACATTTACATTAGCACGATTACCTACCCGAGAAAAAAACTCCATAGATTATGGAGGAGACGTGGGTTCCCGGCCAAAGAACCCAAGTCCTGCGGCACCTTGGCATCCGTTGAATCCGCGTGGCCGCGCTGGAAACAAGAGCATCTAGGCCTACGGTGTTGCAGTTACACAGTCAAGGGAAATAACGAAGGAGATATACTGCCTCGCTCTTAAGAGGACGACGAACGCCGGCAGCACGTTACGAATAACAATATACGCGGCGTGCATCCGGCGCGGCGCTCAGAGGCCTAAACAAAACATGGAAACATTAAATAACTAGACCATTATGCAACCTATCGTGCACAGCCTGGTAGTGAATGCCAGGGGTCCATTGTGAGCAGACCAGGAGATATATCACAAAATATCTAATGAAGACGTTAATCAAAGGACCAACGAAGCGTAACAAACGTCGTTAAATCAGACATAACAGTCATTGTGTTCGTTACAGGCGCAATTAGTTTCTTGTATGCTATGTATACATTTAGGTCCGTAGTTTCGACTTCGTAAGCGAAGAAATGTTCGTCAAAGTCAATGGTTTTTAAGGACGAGCAAGAGAACAAGACTTCGTTAGCCTTGTCAATGTATATATTCCTAATTATTGCAAATGACGGCAAGCACGTCGACTCTAACAAATCTACAGTAATGACAGAATTTTGTGTAAATTTGACCCCGTTTAGTTTTACCCACGACAGGGAGCATTCTATAACATTTTCTCCGGTTAATTCAAAGTTTTTGCTCAGTTCCAAAATTGTAGTTTTTTTTAATTGTTTTCGTTTGCCATATTCAACGGAAGATAGAGCCTCATTTTTCAAAAAAAGATAATTAAGTTGGAGCTGTAATTTTAACGCAATTGTTTTAGTAATATTGACTCGACTTGCTGAAGAGCGCGCCGCAATTTTTGCCACTCTATGTTTCGCCTCAAATCGCATTGTCCACATTTGCGTAATAGGGCCAAATTTTTTCAACATTTCTGGATAATGCACAAGGAAGTGAAATTTAGGAGTTAATTGTTTTTTACTCAGAGTCATATATAGCAAATTAAATTCACTGATTAAGAACTTTAACTGTTCGCAAGAGTCGTTATATACTTGTACGGAATACAACTTGTACATGATTTTTCGTAGTAAGATGTATAAATTCCAAATCTCATTATCTCTCTGTACATAATAACCAACAAGTAGACCGAAATACCTGACCAAAACGGACATTTCAGATGCAGAAGTGCGAATCTTTAAAGTAGGCCCGTCAAATTGCAATCCAGTAGATGACGGCTTTGAAGATGAATCTGGACCGAAATCAAAAGCAAACATTCTGTCAGTTAAATTTTTCAAATGGAACAGTTTTGCTTTTATCAGTTGAGTAATAACGAATGACATAACTTTTACACAAATTCCTTCCAACAAATCGTGAAGTAAATCAACAGCTACATTATTAAATAGGTTGAAATCTTTCACATCTAACCAGACGCAATTATCTTTAATACCACTTTGCGAAACGTCATTTAGTATCCTTAAGGCATTGTAGTTAGTCATGTCTCTCACCAATGATAGGTCCTCATAACACATGGTTCGAATTGCATCCTTTGATGCAGTGCAAATTCGACAGGGATAATTGGCAGAGAAAGATTCTACGAATCCAAGCATGGAGTGCAGACCTAAATTGTCACCTGTAAGTGCGCCCAAACGGAATTTAATTGTACCTTGATAGCTATTTGTATTAACTATAATACCTGTTTCAGATAAGTAATTAATTTCGTCAATAATTCTTCTAAATACCATTCCGTTGCCGAATTGAACTCTGTCTGATGAATGAAACAAGCCTAAAACGAATATGTATGATAATTGAGATGAATAACTAGGCCCAAGACATGGAAGAGAAACATAAACTCCTCCAAGTTTGTGTATGCCAGCATGGCTGCCAAGAGGGTTACCGATCTCAAAGTCATCGTAATAAAGTATAAGTGGCAATACAACATCATCGTTAGAACATTTGCTACTTTCAAAGTTTTGCCAAACTGACCCCTGAACAAAATTAGTTATAGGACCAGAATTACAGTCCTTCTTTAATATAGATAAATAATCTAAAGTATCTTTTAGTACATTTGGCAAAGTAAAAAATTTTTGTAAGATAAGGCGCAAAGGTGTAATCTGCATGGTGCAATTTACTGGAACGTAAGTGAGTCCAAGACGTGTGCGTTTCATTTCCATCCTCTGCCCAACTACAACTTCGATAGGAGACATTAATGTACCACACTTTGAAAAGTTGTCAAAACGTGTATGTTCTGAGCGAAAGCCAGTAACAGCTTTCTTTATAAGATTCAAAATTTGGTCAACAACGCTTATTGCATTTTTAGTAACGCTACCGTTTCTTACTAACTCATGAAAATGAGTTTTCAATACATTGTCCAGTGATTGCTCAAGGAAAGATTGTATACCCTCAACTACAACTTGAACGGTTGAACGTGGGATTATGGGATTTGCATACAGCGATGCAATGAATAGTGACATATCATGACTAAGGATATTTTCAGCAGACGAAGTCTCATTATTTGCTGTTGCAAGGAACGACAGATCTTGCAAGGTTTCAGTGGGAGGAGGTAACATAACTGCGTCCTGTGCATTAATTACTAACGCGTCATTATTTAAAGGTTCATCTGAGTTACTTAAAGAAGATTCACTTTTATGACATAAATTAATATGCTTTGATAGCGATTTTATAGAATGAAAATGCCGGAAACATCCTTCTTCTCCGCAATGAAACACGGTTTTTTCTAAGGCAGCAAAACACAGAGAACGCAAATGGTGACAAAGAGATCTAGTATTAGAAAATTGAGCCTTACACGCAAAACAAGTTAACATTCTAATCCAAATTTAAATCACCCATTAAGGTATGAATAACACTGAGTGATTTATCAAATTTAGTGTTTATGTTATACAATGCTCTTTGTATAAACAGCCAAATGAGATAAGATTCGTCAGAGTATTCTGCTCCTGTCGCATGTATAATCTTAAATGCCACATCGACTCCCTGGAGTAATGAATTAACTTTGTAAATAGTCTGACCAACAACTACATAAATATTTAGAATATCACAAATTGTGCCCGTGTAGATTATCAAGGGCTGAAATGTTCGTCCGAGTTTCACCAATTTCGTTCTCCTACTTGATATTGCTGTTTGTAGATCATCAACGCCAGCTATTTGCAATATAAATCCATCCCGGATTTCACTACGCGATGGCTTCCATGAGAGCTTTCCTTTTTTCTTTGACACTATTGAAGGCACCAAATATGGCAGCAACAACAACGCTGCATTTGTTTCCGACTCTGGTTTGTCATCTGTAATTATAGAAATAAACAGATAAGCAAAACGTCCCATTTATACACAGTTTTATTATTTATTTATACTAATTAACTAAATAAACTAACTAACCTATACTAATTTTATGATTACCTACATACTTAAATAGATTGACACATCAAAATCAGTTCAGAAAGATCAAAGTTCTGACTTCACAAACATAAGAAACAAATCCAGATCAGTAAAAATAATAATCCAGCATCCAATGGGTGTACTAGGGCTTGTAATATCGGGAGGTTTTCAATTCCGACACTGATTTCCGAAGAGCGCGGTTCTACACCTTATTTCAATTGAAATAGCAAATATTTACATTTACAAATTCAATATCCTCTGCCGTCACGTCCGCCGATTTGTGCAAGCCGTACCTATGACACGTTTTTCGAAGTCAGTTAAAAATAAAGAAGTGACTTACCACTAATAGAATCTGTGTAATTCTGTATTGCTTGTTTGACATCCTTGTCTCTTAATTGCGTTAACTTGGATTTAGCCACTTTGATAATGTTTTTTTGGTGTAGGATAATATTTGAATAAAGGAAGTCCTTGTTGTTTTTATACATGTAGTTAAAATCCTGCAACAGCTGTAATAAAAAACTTTAATTAATAACAAAGCACGAATTCGTGGACTTTTATTATTATTATAATATACCTACACTCATAAAAAGTGCCTAATAATTGTTATCTCTAGACAATTTAGAATATTTTAGAACATTTTCAATGTAGAAATATTTTAATACTGAGTGAAGAACCTCAAATTTGTGTAGTAGGGATAAAAATATTCTAAGACAATTTTGATGTGTATTTCGACAATTTTGTGAAGCTGTGTGTATTTATATATTTTCATTTAACGATTCATACAAACGAAACCCCTTTGGACTGTTTTCGCCTCAAGATGTTTTTTTTCAAGAAGAACCATTTTAAGATACTCACCAAGCGATAACCTTCAGGTAGCTTGAGAGCCGGATACAAGTTTAAATATTCTTCGACTGTTCCAGATTTTGACTGTAGTGTGGCCAATCTTACATTTGTGGTAGCTTCCCAATTACTTTCAACTAAATGCCATGGATCTACACAGATTCTTAACCAGTGCAGTTTTTCTTCTACTTCAAGTTCTCCTGTAGACATTTTTTTTTATTAAAATATAATATTTTTTTTTATATATTTTTTTTAAAATTTATTGATTGATGTACTTACGTACATTCATACAATTTTATTTGTAGGCTACTGTAGAATCTTCTCACAATAAACTTTATAGTGACTTTTTAAATGTTTCTGTGACAGTTACAGATGAATTGTGATAAGATTATAAAGTGACCTATGAATCAAATTGGTTGACTACCTACCTACCTAAAAAGCAAAAGATGTAAATTGCAATTTTCAGAAAGGCACCACAAACAAGACGTGACAAAAACATTATATCACTGGTGTCATTTCAAAACTGTTTACATTATAATGGAAATCCGTAATTAGCCAGATGTTGTTGTCAATGTGTTTCAATAAAATAAATAAATTAATAACAATTGTCTACCTTCACTATGGACTGATGAAAATGTAAGCGATGTCACTTCTGTTGCAGAACTAGTTTCTGATGAAGAGCTCCTAGAACTCCGGGAAGATCCAGCTATTACGCCTCTCTTGCGTAGGTCTTTCCTTCTATTTACGACGGCATCATATAATTTTCCAGACGCATTTCTTTTTATCTGTTGAGATGTAGCACTCATGTAGGGAATATAATATATTGTTGGAGATTCCTTTGGAAAAATCTGTGCTATTTCATGCGCACATTTCATAAGTATGCATCCCGGCACTACACCAGTAGGATTGTCAGTCAACACTTTCGTGGCGATCAGTCTGGCTAGACGACTTCTCAGTGTCTGGTCAAGTAAACCTTGATTTTTTTGTCCACTATTTAAAATAGCTTTTCCGTCAATTGAACTTTTAAGTAATTTCAGCACCTGTAATATTAACAATATTAAATAATACCATGGTGGGTCACTAATGAAATCCATAATTATATTTGCACACAGTATTGGTCTTACAGAATTGTCCTCTGCGGATTCATATTGTGATGTAAATGTCTCAGCTGTGTCTATTGTATTCTGTTTTGCGTTTTCTCCTACTTTTGCAGTCTCAACAGGTTGAGATGTTTCCTGATAAGAAATAATTAACACTTCAGTGAAAAAAGTTAACACATTATCACTCCAGGATAGCTGACGGTCCGCCTAAAGGAAAGATGGTCCCACATGAGGGGCTTAGTTTTTTATTGGCATAAAGTGACCAAAAACGAGGGAAAAAATTTTGGTACTTAATTTTAATACTAAGTGGCTCGCGCGCTGTAGGGTCGCAGTTTAAACTAACATTCCTCCTCGCTTCGCTCGTCGTCGTAAAACGAGGCCTGCCTTAGGGTGGGTGAAATCCCAAAGTTACTTCACCGTCCAAGGCCAAAACTCAATTATCTGTGCTTCCAGAAAAAGTCACCCATAAAAACAAGCTTATTATAATGTACCTATTCTTTACGATAAGACCTTAACAAAAATTGTTTCATTGATATCATGCTGAATGATCGGAAGACCTGGACCCTCTTTCCTTTAATCAATCTAATCTTCATTTGACTTACTCTTTTTTAAGGCGGGAACAAACTCCAGCGATTTTATCGAAATGGCTAATTAAATTAATATGCCCACATGTCAACAAAACTTATTAACCTAGTTCTATGCACTAACCAACTCCTAGATTAGGCATCGTTCGCGCCTTAACTAAGTTTTCATTTTATTTAATTCATTTAGCATTAATAGGACATTTAAAGCAAAGCATAATGAAGCACTATATGAATGATGTTTGCTAAGAAATATAAACAAAAAACACACTGAAATGCATGCCAGCAATTCTACTTTAATATGTGTGATCCATTTTTATTTCAATGTCTTGTATGTATGTACAGTTAAGAGCACCAATATATATTCACTCAAAGTTTCATAAATATGTATAACCTTATTGTTGCAGAAATAAGGTCTGTGTACATATCTTTGAGACTTTGTGGTGTATACATATTGGTGTACTTGACTGTACTTGTTTAATTGTTTCAGCATTTAAAGTATTTTTTTATTTCAATAATAATACTCATACATACAACAAGAAGCAGTCAAGTTCAAAATGTCAGTCAAATAAATAAAATAAATAAATATTATGAGACAATCTTAAATATATTACATAAATTGAACTAGCCCCATAATAAGCTCAATAAGGCTATGTGTTATGGGTACTACTAGATGCCAATATATTTAATTTAATATAAATACTTAAATCCAACACTCAAAACTAATAATATTCATGCTCATTACACAAATATTTGCCTTTACCGGGATTCGAACCCAGGACCTTCAGCTTCATAGGCATTGTCACTACCCAGTTACCCACTAGGGCTAGGCTAACCGGCCGGCAAATGGTCAAGTCTTAAATCAACAAAAAATGCTGCCAATAATATCGTCTGCTTACTGGTAAAAAGTAATAAGTGCAGTCACTGTCAATTCGAGTAAATGACATTTTAAAGTTTAAGCTTAAAATTAATCTATGTCAAACTCGTTAATTAAAAAACTGGTTTAGAAAAATATTGCATTAACTACCCTTCTTTTAAGATTTGCTCTTCTTTAATATTTTTTATTAGTATAAATTGTATAAAATTAATTTAAGATCGAAAGGAGGCTGCATTTAATATGTTTTACCTGTACTTAAAAACATGTTTTAGCTTTTGAATTCGATAAATAACTTTATTACATTTAGGGTGTTTAAATGTTATGATGGTACATAGATTTTACCCATAATATTATAAAATTTAAAAAGCTTTAACCGTATTTATTATTTTGTATCTGTATAAACTGAACGCGTTTTAAGTTATAAGATTATTTATTATGTTGTTCTGGTATGTTTTTTTCAATAATTTGGAAGATATCACTTTTACAAACTCGTTATCTCTGCAGCCATTGGTCATAGCATTTATTCAGTTTTACCAGTAGATAGAGCGTAAAAAAATACATGTAACTGCATTTTTAACTCGATTTAGTAAAAAAGTGCATTTATTATGTTTTACCAGTAAGCAGACGATATCATGTAAATATATACATATGTATATTTTTATTACTAAACCAATGCAACTAAAGCTTATCTAATGGGTGAGGGCGACTAACTAAAAAATTATATTATGGTTTATTAAAATATGTACTTCGAACGTTAGAGTTTTTGAAACATCCACATTGAGTTCAGCTTTCCATAGAGCTAAATTACTTTTAAATCGGGCTCTGTCTCCTGCTAGTGGAATCAATTGTTTGATATCTCCATCATCTATAATTCGGAGACAGCCTGCATCAACTTTTTCATCTGGAATATATCAAGACAGACTTTTCTAACCAGCAGCCTTGTCTAACAGAAGCGGCACAGAACATAAAAAGATATGAAATAGTTTAGAGTTAACTTTATGCTTGCCAAAAAAAATATTTTAGGCATGCCGGTGGGAATTGGCTTGTATGGGTGCTCCGCTAATGCACTTGACATCAAGGTAGAGGTTTGATGCCTTGACGGGCAAACATTTGTATGATGAATGTTTGTACTTGAGTCCTAAATGGTTTTGTATTTAAGAATGTATTTATCTATTTATGCAAGTCTATCCTTTGCCTAATACCCACAGTACAAGCTAGCCACCACCGCAAGTAAAACTTAAATTAGATAGGTATTGTGTTTTAATTGTTGTTAACTTACTTATAAAAATGTCTATGTAGTCCTCCAGACCCCATTGTTTGAGCAAATCAATCATGTATTCATTATCGGCGGTATTACCCATTGCGGAATCTGAAAAGTACAATACATGTTACTTCGTACGAGTCTATTTACAGATTCACTTAAGTATGTACCTACATCAAGGCAATGGACATAAAGTTTTACACATTTTGTTTTAACGAGCATTATTTTTACTATATTGATACAAGAATGTGATATTTTTTATTCTAATATGAAAATGGCTCAGTTGCGTAGTTGCATATTACCTAAAATGTTATTTACCTACATTCTCTTTGACTATGTATGTAAATAAATTATAGTTGCTCAAAATAATGACATCTAATGTGAAACTTTTTGCACACATTTTTAGTTAGGTACTTACGATTTTTTGCGCTATAGACAGCGCAAACGAGACTTGAACGCACGGTTTTTTTTTGTTACTTTGCAAAGTTTAGGGTTAACGGATTCTTTGATTTCAATACATTATGAAATCTTCGAAAGTATTACAATCCGATTAGGTACCTATCTAAGTCAGTAACCTGACCAAGAGAAACTTCGAAAAACTTACCCCGTGGTAACGCGTGCAATTAACTCGTTGATAGGCTAAGTAGCAATTTAGAACTACACCTCAACTCACGTTAAGTCCTGTAGGTTGTAGCCATTGAGTTATGTTGCTGCACACAAATTCACACACAATATTTTAACCAACGTTTGTTCACCATCCATCCAGAACAGAACGGAACGAAATGCGCGGGCGACCCGGGCGACGCGGCAAAAGCCAATGTTGCCAGAAAAAGATCGCAATTTCCAAGCCCGTTCTAGCCAAATTCAACAGGGGTTGTTTTAAACGTATTACCTAATATAAATTTATATTTTATTGCATAAAATGCACAAATGTGCAAATGGCGAGCTTAATGCCAAATGGCATTCTCTACCAGCTCACCATTGGGCTAAACAGAGATTATAAATGGGACCTGCTTCACATTTTTTTACCAATAAGTACCTCCTACTTTTTTAATATTCTTAAATTCATCAATCTGAATAAGGACTGTAGGTACTGTTTTTTCTTGCGTTTACGCTACTAGCCCGCTTTTTGCAAACTTTTTAGTGTTCTGTACCAAAATTGGTCCAACGGAACACTTATTTATTTATTTCATAGATGTATATCGTTTTGGATTATAACTTAAGTAAGTTATACTTATCTATGTGTGGGTTAGCAGTGCGCAGCGTTAAAACGTGTTTTTATCTTAGAAATTATTACTTAGACGACCGGGCCAAATAAATGACACAAATTTAAGTTTGCCCACTTTTGTATTATTTTTGTAACTTTAGTATTGTCGACCATATTGATACGACTCATAAACACTATAATCTACGATGAATATAGCATAGTTTTATTCTATTAGAAGTGATTTAAACATAGTACTTCTACCTTTATTTTGAGTGGGCAAAGTCACAAAACTAATCTGCGCTGCTCCATACAAAAACCAGACTGTGTTAGGGTTGTCAATTTTATTTTTTTACCCGACTGCGACGAACTTGAAGGTATTAAATAGAAATATCGCTGACTGAATACAATAGTGGCACAAGTCGAAATTGTGGCAATTTGAGTTAGTAATGAATTCTTGTTCTAAATTAGGTACTTTATTTTATGCATTATAGACCCAACTCGTAAGTTCATAAACTACCCGTATGGAGGTGTAAGGGTCGTTAGTGCATAAACAGTATCGTTGCAGTTCTTTCATGCAATACCGGCTCATTGTTAGTTGTGCCAGTTTTGCACAAACATCGCGAAGTTTTTTTAGTTGTGCTGGTGTATAGAACAAGGGCCAACTGTGACCC
Source organism: Agrotis clavis (assembly GCA_954870645.1). Classification (NCBI taxonomy): domain Eukaryota; kingdom Metazoa; phylum Arthropoda; class Insecta; order Lepidoptera; family Noctuidae; genus Agrotis; species Agrotis clavis. The sequence goes on along the minus strand of OX940917.1, from coordinate 26,787,316 downwards.
AGCTCCGGCGCAGTTGAAATGTATCTCAGTTTTTTCGTTATTTTATGTACATTACATAACAGATAACCTTTTTTTCAATTTCAGTGGCTAACTTAATTAAATTGCTTAAATAAGCATTAGGAAAAATGTTAAAGTTACTAGCTGTTCTCCGCGGTTTCACCCGCTGCTCATCTATTGGTCGGAGTGTGATGTTATATAGCTTACAGTCTTCGTCAAGAAAAGAACTATCCAAAACAAAAAGATTTTTCGAATTCGAACTAGTAGTTCTTGAGAAAAGCGACTTCAACCAAACAAACAAGCTCTTCAGCATTTTCAAATGGGCGTGGATGGCTATAATGTCCAAAACTATGAAGAATATCGCAAAACGTTGAAAGGAGTCTCCAGGCCGATTTTGACGAAAACTTAAACGACATCATTGAATCTTAGAAAATTCAATTATTCTGGCCAGGAATCGAATCCGCTGGTTTGGAAAAAAATCACATCCTGTATTATTAATTTAATACACTATTCGAGAGTGTTGGTAACAAGATTTAAATTCTGGGAAGTAATCTTAGACGGCAACCTTAAGGAAATAGAAGATTTTTATGAAATTGCTATTTTTTCTTGTTATCTGTGCTTTGAAGATTGATCAATTCCTTTTTACTTTACGTTTTTCTTCAGTTTATCACCTTTAGATACAGATAAAAATATGAATTACCGTACAATGTATGAGCATGACGCACCAAACGATCCTGATAACATTATCTGTAGTCCTGGTAGTCCTTAAATTTTGCCACCAACGTCTGAATTTAGAACTGAACCCATATAATAATATAGAAGACGATTTGACTGATTGTGGAAGTCCTAATAAACAGCAAATGCCCCTGAATCTATCTCCATTAAAAAGCCCTTCGCGATATGACATTCTACTTGATTTACCCACTATTGTGTCTCCAGAGCACCATTACTCTGAAGTCAATTTATTTAATACCAACTTCTACGATTCTAACAGATGTGTCTTTAAGTTCGGAGTCAGAAATTGACGACTCTGATGCCGACCCTGATTATGAAAATCTTGATAGGATCGAATCCAGAATTTCTGAGTCTGATGGAAGTTTGTCAAATCTATCTGAAAGTGTGCAGGAAGAAAACATTAGGCATTAACAACTCGCAAAAGAAAAGCAAATCCAATCCTATAATTTCCTACTGAAGGGTGAATTTTTGTGATTTGAGAGTATATTGAACTGAAACCTAAGAAGTTTTTGATTTATATTGGTTAATTTTTGTTATTTCTAAAGTAGATTTTATTTTTTAAGTGTAGTACTTTTCGTAAGTGCAAACATAGAGTACAATAAATAAATTACCTTTGTTGATTTGTTTAAAACTGATTCTAAATACTAAGGTCAGTCAGACTGAAAAGTATGCTAATGAATATTAAGTTACTAAACATTTATGGTACTTTTATATACGTTTTAACAAATCTATTGATGAGCACTTCTAGTCTTATATTCTACTTAGCTAGTTTTTCGTGAAAACGCATTCTTATTTTCTTTATTTTTATAACATAATTTCTAGCATTACTCAAAAAAGTGAAAACAAAACAATGCATTACTGGCATAACTCGGAGTCGCCATCTTCTGAACCTCATATTAATAAAAATAACAAAAGATATTTCAAAACTATTACTCCTGACAATTGAAGCTTTAACGTAGATGTTTATAAACCAAACATGGACTATATATTCCATAAAATACAGTCGGTAAGAGCTTTTTTGTGCGCGCGCACTAGTCCTCGAATATTTTATTGTACGTTTTCTCAAATTGTTGAATTTTGTCTTGTGCCATTATTGTATTCAGTCAGCGATATGTTTGTCAAACAATAATAAACCCACCGGTTTCACAGTCTACATATGTACACTGCACTACTTAGTATATAATATTATGTTTGGTATTATAGGTGCTCCTCTACACGTCGCTTTTCTCAACCGATTCTCGAGAACATTTTGTGAGCAGGTTCGTTAATTGTAGTTTTTTTTTTTTTGTGAAGTCACATTTACGAAACTCAAAAAAAAGTTTTAGGCTTGCGATTTCTACAGCTCATGTGAGCCACTAGTTAATAAAATTCTTTTATCCCCATCTAGAGATTCCAGACCCAGCCAAACCATTTCGTTTTCTATAGAACTTTATTATCAAATGACAAGATAGGTATTATAATATCAGGGTGAATTTCTACTATTATTACTTTTTACTTAAATGTGGCAACACTGTAGTGTCTGCTGAATTATCAGTGTAATGTAGAAATAACAAGTTGTCACTCTTACCTTATTGAATTAACAAGATAGAAGTAGGTATATTTTTTGAAGCGTCGTCACGTGACCATTAGAATGTACAATTAACAAGTTTGTACGCTTAGCTTATTTATTCAACAAGATAGAGGTTGCGTCGTCACCGGCGGCGTTGAAAGAAAAGAAAGAAAGAAAAATATTTATTTGACGCCAGTTAAAAACACACACACAACACAATAATATAAAAAAGGATACAAAATTATGAGGAAAACATAGTACGTGCTGTGTGCCTCACGGCCTCACGGCTGCGCCAAAAAGGTCCATTTCGCGTTGCGTTGCGTCATGCATGATGTGACCGATACTAGTAATCCACCCATCCTTATTAACCATACTAATATTATAAATGCGAAAATATGTCTGTCTGTCTGTTACCTCTTCACATTAAACCGCTGAACCGATTTAGATGAAATTAGGTAGGTATAGAGATATAGTTTGAGTCCCGGGAAAGGACAATGGGATAATTTTTATCCCGGAAATCATCCCCTACGGGTATGAAATGGGGGGTAAAAGTTTGTATGGAGCTACGAATGCTACGATATACGAGCTCCAAGCGGACGCAGAAGCTAGTTTACCTAATTAATAAGTACCTACCTAACCTAACGATACTTGAGTCGACTCGTGGATTATCATGTAGGTATTATGAAAAATGTGTACCTACCTACCTACTTATATTTAGAATAGGTGGTTCTATGCTTCAGCTTGGGCCAAAAATCGTTTGTCTGTCCGGCCGGCCGGCGTCCAGGGTCCGGTGTCCGGTGTTTGTTCCGCTGTTTTCCTCTACAGGTCGCATAATTCTCAACCGATTTTCATAAAATTTGTGAGCAGGATTAGGTACCTATACAGGGTGTAAACGACCTCATCACGAAGCCGTCAGCCAAGCATTCTGTACATCCAACTTACCTAGTAACTTTACGCAAAAATTATTGCTGGGAAACGAAAAAAACTTTTTTTTTTGGGGTGAAAAATCATGTTTTGGGGTAGAACTCAATGTAACGCACTCAAAAAATTGTGCTGATGGATGGATTGAATAGTACAGGGGTCGCGGAGGTGTTTAAAGTAAAAATCTTACATTTTAAAACATATGTACCTACCTAACCTACCATATTAAATGTGAAATTTGCATGCCCTAAACAGGCAAAATATGGTTTGTGCCTAAACCACCATTATAACAACTGGTAGTACCTACCTGTATTTTATGCAAATAAATGATTCTTATTCTTACATTAATATCTTGTATTTAAAAAAAAAAAACTTGTCAAAAAGTTGGAACTTTGACCCCCAATATCTCCGTAACTAGAAGGTTCCCAGGTATGCTGTAGAACAAAAAAAATGGTCGCAATGACGGGGAGAACAAGTTCCTTTCGGCTTCGATAAGAGGACAGTGTTTTACACCCTTTATAGAATATTTTTGTCGAGTCACTTTTTCGAAGAAAAGAGACAGGCTCGCGAGTTCTTCAGCTCACAGAGCACTAGGGTTTATAATAAAGATATCAGAAATACGATCAATTATCCCTACTATTTAGTATTATGAATGCTATAGAATAGAAACTGTCTGTCTGTTTGTTACCTCTTCACGCTTAAACCGCTGAACCGATTTTATGAAATTTGTATGCAGATAGTTTGAGTCCCGGAGAAAGACTTAAAGGACTGATGGTTTTATCACGAAAATTATTCCTTATGGGGGTGAAAAGGGGAATGGATCATTTCTTAGAGATCATGCAAGCGAGCAAGACGAAGCTAAGAATGAACCTATAGCGATGTGTTTGTGACATAGCCCAGGCTATAGGTAGGTGCCTACATAGAGATCAATGACTTTTGCACATGTAAGTACCAAGGTACAACCTACCTTATCATGTGATCAAACTCAAAGTAGGTACCTAGTACCTACCTACTACAAATACATTACAAATACTGCACGGAGATACTACGTATGTCGGACCATGCACAATATTGCACAATAAGATATGTAGGTAAATGTAAGTGGGTAGGTATGTCATGCGTGGGAAGACCCATTGATAGCTATACTCACTCACATTTCAGATCAGATATGTATTATATCCAACTAGGTACCTACCTAGTATAACTAAATTAAATTGAAATCTTATCTCAGGGCCTATCAGGGCCATTTACAAAGACGAGTGGATTCGTCAAAATTGACCATTAATGACATTGAAGTAAGAACCACGACACGCGTCATCGTGAATGACTCAATCGCTCAACCTAAAAGTAAGTAGGTACTTAACCTCTCAGCTACCGCGCACCACTTAAGTGACAGATAACAATTAAAAACCCTGGATGCTTGACCGGTTAAGTAGGTACCTAAGCCCAAGCTGTCCACTAATGTTTAATAGCGACCTTACTATACGAGCTTTACGGTTCAATTTGTAATAAGTATTATTTAGCCACCTTGTTACTTTAACAAGTTATGTAGAATTAAAGGAACGTCAATTTCTAATGACGCCATGTTATTTCAACCGCCTTTAACGTTATTTTAACAAGCAATGTGCTTTCAAAAAGATGGAATTTTGAAATAACCAAATAATTCTTGTTGATTTAACGTGAAGCCACCTTGTTGCTACTACAAGTTTATAATTTATTTTGTTACTTTAACAAGTTATGTATAATGTTGATTTTACAATTAAGGGAACGTCAATTTCAAATGACGCCATGTTATTTCAACCGCCTTAACGTTTTTTTTAACAAGATAGCATTTAACAAAACCACAATGTGCTTTCAAAAAGATGGAATATTGAAATAACCAAACAATTCTTGTTGATTTAACGTGAAGCTACCTTCTTGCTACTACAAGTTCATAATTTATTTTGTTACTTTAACAAGTTAAGTATAATGTTGATTTTACAATTAAGGGAACGTCAATTTCAAATGACGCCATGTTATTTCAACCGCCTGTAACGTTATTTTAACAAGATAGCATTTAACAAAACAACAATGTGCTTTCAAAAAGATGGAATATTGAAATAACCAAACAATTCTTGTTGATTTAACGTGAAGCCACCTTGTTGCTACTACAAGTTTATAATTTATTTTGTTACTTTAACAAGTTAAGTATAATGTTGATTTTACAATTAAGGGAACGTCAATTTCAAATGACGCCATGTTATTTCAACCGCCTGTAACGTTATTTTAACAAGATAGCATTTAACAAAACAACAATGTGCTTTCAAAAAGATGGAATATTGAAATAACCAAACAATTCTTGTTGATTTAACGTGAAGCCACCTTGTTGCTACTACAAGTTTATAATTTATTTTGTTACTTTAACAAGTTAAGTATAATGTTGATTTTACAATTAAGGGAACGTCAATTTCAAATGACGCCATGTTATTTCAACCGCCTGTAACGTTGTTTTAACAAGATAGCATTTAAAAAGTTACGCAATGTAGTTTCAACAAGATATAATGTTGAAATAATCAAACAGTCTTGTTGGTTTAATGTGATACCAACTTGTTAATGCTATAAGTTTATGTTTTGGTTGATATAACAAGTCGATTTTGTCAAAGCAATAAGAAGCATGTTGTTTCAAACAAATGTTTGGTTGTTTCAACTAAATAACTGTCAACAAGTTTAATCTTGTTCTTTGTACAAAATCGACTTGTATTATCAACATTGCGTTTGTTTCCGTTAGCCAAAATAATGTTATTTCAAACAGATAACCACTTAACAAGTCGAACTTGTTCAAATTGCTAAGCCGATTTCTCTCAGTGTAGGGTGTATGTAACATTTAGTCTGAAAAAAAAAGCGGTTCGAACTTTATTAATAAATTAATTTTAATTGGATTATTATGAACCTAATGTTCCTGCAAATTTGAACGTAAATAAATTCCGAAATGCTCAATAATAATATGAGATGAGCAGAACAGAGCAATTAAGCGCAAACAATTATTTCGATGTTATAACGAACTTGGCAACATGTTTCAACGTAGATTGAAATAGATCATAGTTGTCATCATGGATTGCTCACTGCTCACTAATTGTGACCTCTTGCAGCCCAATTGCCATCAAACGTCTTTAATATTCCGCCATAAAGTCTTTCTGAAATGAGCTGATTCGTAGGTACTAGAAGTATAGATATCGATTTCCAACATCTCACTAGTTCCCAGGATTACGTTATAAACTATGAAATTCACACTTAAATATGTCGGATATTCGGTTGATTTTAAAATTAATAGTTGCTGATTTGTATTGTGACGTTGGTTGGTGAAGCACGTGACTAGATCACGTGGACAGAGTCATAGTGGGCTTGACGCTGTGTGGGACGAACAGTCTTAGACGAACTGTCGAAGCGACAGCACCATTCTGAAACTGTCTCTTCACCTACTTTCGTGTGTATTTTGTACAGTGCAAGTGTTGTGATAAATTATTACAAAATACAATATTGATTTGAGTGCGTGTGGTTTTCTTGCTCGAGCACCTACGCCATGTCGGAGCCTGACGCGAGCAACACTCCTGATGCCGGTTCTGCCGCAGACCCTACGCGCGCTCCCACATCAGAATTGGGATCTACTCGCGCCGCACCACAACCACAGCTCCCAGGCCTGAACGCAGAGTTACGGCAGGCTTTGCTAGAAGCTCAAAATCGCTCCATGATGCAGCTGATTAAGGCCATGCGACCGCCGCCGTGCCCGCCAGTCTAATTCTACGAGAGGCGACAAGCCAATGCCTCCTACAACTGCAACCACTACAAGGCCTTCTGGGCAGACTTCTTCGTTCAAGAAACCCATCACTTGCTTCCGATGTGGCGAGAAAGGTCACATCTCCTCGCAGTGCAGTCGGTCTGGAACGAGCACAACCGCAGGCGCTCACGAAGCCAGCGGTTCCGGCCCGAACACCATCCCGCAGTGATGCGTGGACAACTGTGAAGTTCGCGAAGTCCTTGGGCAGCTACAACAATCCGGTGAGTCGTATTCATTTTGTTTTGATTCCGGCGCCGAATGTTCATCGTTAAACAAAGTGTAGCTTCTACATTCTCGGGCAAACGCACACTTTTAAAAGTTCAAATACTTGGTATTGGTAATAATTTGAATGTTTTAACCACAGAACAAATTTTAAGCGAAGTTGTTGTGAATAATAACAAACTGTCAATTTTATTTTACGTACTACCTGACGATTGTATGAAATACGATGTTATGATCGGACGCGATATTTTGACACTTGGTTGTGCGGTACATTTAACCGAATCTACCCTACGTATTTCGAAAATTCAAAATGTAGGTTGTTGCGAATTACCTCCCGCAATTGATTTTTATGATGTTGATTTTGATATTTCAAACGCAAACTAAGGCCAAAGAAGTTAATTTCAGTGTTGGTGATTTGGTATTAATCAAAATTGAAGAGAGAAACCAAACAAAATTAGAACCCAAATTTAAAGGTCCTTTCAAAGTTGTTGAGTTGCTCGAAAACGATCGCTATATTTTAAAATCACTGACAAGAAATAGAACGTACAAGTTCGCTCATGACCGCATTCGGAAAATGCCTCAAAGTAGAGTTCCTCCAGAGCTTGATCCTATTGCCGAGAGTGATGAAGAGACTAATGAAGGGTCCATTGTTTGATTGTATGCACACTTGTAACTATTTGGCCGCACTGCACGTCTGGTCGCAGCTGTAACTGCAGTCACTCGTGGCTGTTCAGGGCGCAGTGTGCGGCAGGCGTTGTGGCGAGGGCCCGGGTCTCGTAGAGACTATTGTGTTTGGTCGACTTGGAGTGACCCGAAAGTCATGGAGACTTATGTGTTTGGGCTTGCTAAGCCCCGGGTGACAGTGTCACTAGAATTTGCTGCCTAGGGTAGCCGAAAGTCATGGAGACTTATGTGTTTGGGCTTCGTAAGCCCCGGGTGACAGTGTCACTAGAATTTGCTGCCTAGGGTAGCCGGGTTGCAAGTGTGTGTGCAGTTGCTTTATTTGACTATCCACTGTTTGACGCGAGTTTTAATTATTTTGAATTAATGCGATTGGACCTTTAAATTCAGATGTCTTTCATAATTTGATAGTGAACTGAATCTTGGTCAGGTAGGCCGAGTCAACAGTTAACTTTAAGTTGTGTTTTCATTGTTTACAGGTTCCATACCACCACCACACGAGGACGTGTGATAGTCAGTTCTGGCCGTGTCGGATATTCGGTTGATTTTAAAATTAATAGTTGCTGATTTGTATTGTGACGTTGGTTGGTGAAGCACGTGACTAGATCACGTGGACAGAGTCATAGTGGGCTTGACGCTGTGTGGGACGAACAGTCTTAGACGAACTGTCGAAGCGACAGCACCATTCTGAAACTGTCTCTTCACCTACTTTCGTGTGTATTTTGTACAGTGCAAGTGTTGTGATAAATTATTACAAAATACAATATTGATTTGAGTGCGTGTGGTTTTCTTGCTCGAGCACCTACGCCATGTCGGAGCCTGACGCGAGCAACACTCCTGATGCCGGTTCTGCCGCAGACCCTACGCGCGCTCCCACAAATAAATAAAGATTGCATGAGATCTTTGAGTTTGGGTCTTTTGTTTGAGGTTCACCAAGCGTGTGATGGATGATAATTAAAAACAATTCAAGAGAGTAATAAATGTGGGCGAAAAATAAAAACATAAAAAAGATTCTTTGTGTTTGTCCTGAAAAAATTATATTCACCCAACTCGCGTATAATTTTGCACCAAGTGTATGTCCTTGTGGGATACTGCTTTGCCATAGCCACTCGAACGTTTTCGAAGTATTCTGTTTGTGCCGGCTTTAGTCTGAAGAGGAACTCCGCAAACTTCGTTAATGAAAACCTGAGGATTCGAGTATGTTACATAGACGCATTTCCCGCTAACGAAGCTATTTTGGCTACGTAGCGTAAAGATTATTTTTTCGAAAGGATACCACTTGTAGTATAGAATTTGCTCAGGATTATTTGAAAACACACAAATTACATTAATATTTTTGCTTTAATTATTATTTTAATAATTTAATGAAAATTTTCGAATAGACGTGGGTACCTATCTATTAAACTCATGAACGAGATCTATTTTTAGTTTGTCGGGCTTCAAAAACCTATAGTCAGCTTACATAGAAGATTAAAAACTGAATTCACTACAATGTATGTTTGTCCTGTCATAGCCTCATCATCTGACGAAGACTCATGCGCCGGCGACACGGAGCTTCCCCCACCACCGGAGCTGGGTTCACCACCAGCACGCCGTCCCGCCGCCCCTCACCCCCGCGCACACCCTCACCCACTGCCACAACCCCATCATCTCCGGGAGAAGAAACATGTGCCAAGGGAAAGAACGGAGATGCGCGAGCGCACTGACTTACGCGACCGTACTGAGTTACGCGAACGCACTGAGATTGATTTGTCCGAGCTTACACATTTACCACCTTGTAAGTACAAATTTTGAAATATTATTCGGAAGCTTTTTGAAGAATCTAGCATTGTTTTAACCCCTGGTGGATTTATTAATATTTAGATATTAAGGACGTTTCGGTTTCCTTACTCGCAATACCAACTTACCTTCCGAATTAATGTGAATTTCAGCTACCTAACTGTATTCGATTTCCATAATTTGAATACTCATTTTAGTGTACTAATCCCCTTAAAATCTCGTGTGAATAGACTAACAAGCATTTGCAGTGTCAATTACCAACACCAATAATTTCCGGACTGCGGAGTGTAATTCATATTAGGCGTAAAGTACTGAATGCCCGCGCAATGTTGAACCGACCATTTGGGCGTTTAAAACCGGTTTTTTGAACCAATTCCAAATGGTCAACATTACATGGTATAATTGGATTCGTACATTAATTCTGTCGCTTCCGAAGCCGACGCTTTGCGAATGTTCTTGATTCTCACTAAATATAAAAGTTACACAAATGATAATGAGAAAATGAAACCCATGATTATGTAGCTTGGCAACAGACCGATCATTTTAGTTGATAAGTTGATCGAGTGATATTGAGGAGGAAATTCGAATTTGTAAAAATCATTTCCTTGGCCTACTCAATTACAAATAAAGCAAACAAATATGAGTTACCTACAAAAACCGGTTTATTACGATATACTAGCTGGTCCCCACGGTTTCGCTCGCTGCAAGGCTCCTATTGGTCGTGGGCTATCGAACAGATTTTTTTTAATTTCAATTCGGATCAGTTGTTCCTGTGATTAGTGCATTCAACCAAAGAGAATCTTCAGCTAATATGTAAAAATCAATGCCACTTTTCGTTGTAATTTTATAACTCAAGAACGGGCTCACCTATCCAAACCAAATGTTTAGGCTTTGTTCGGACTATTTAGTAGATTGTTGTGAAGATTGCACAAAATCGGTCGAGCGGTTCTTTATTTATCACATTTTTTGTAACAAATGGTGTAGTAGTCTTAGTAGTGTAGTAGTATCGATTCTGTGGCGGTACGAAGTTCGCGGAGTCAGCTAGTAGTGTATAGATTGTTCGCTAAAAAGCTGTGTTTGAGAGCATATTTGTATATTCCCAGGATTCATTGGCCAAACAAGATTAAAGCTAGGTCAGCTTTTTCTTAGCTTTTCTCTACGTGTCTAATTAAGATTAGACAATAGACATTAGAATATTTTGTTAGCAAAAGTCTCAGCAGGGCTAACCCTGCTCTGCTTTTTGCTAACAAAGATTCTGATCCGACGTCCAGTACTTATTCCATGCTGGTATTTCACAATATATGAGGAGCTCTCAATTCTCAAAACAACATTTTAACGAGTGCTCAATACAAGACTTTATCGCATGCTCTGTGATGATTAATTGATATTAACATTCGGCAATTTTATTACTTCTCTCGATCAGTCGAAGATTGCTCATTACAAAATCATAGCTTATTTTACATGCGGAAGTAATTAGTGTTCTGAATATATTTCCAATCCGAGTCAAGCCCACAGTTTAAAAAACCAAGTTAACTTGGATTTATCTTAAAATAAATATCGATTGTACTAAAACTCGCGGTAGTTGACTATTTCTGAACTTTTAAAACAGGTTCCTGTTTTAAACTTGTCTCAGTGCGAATTTTGTGTAAATCTCTAATTTTAAACTAAGCTACGTTCTAATTGTTTTGTCTGGGCCAACTTTACAAATCAAGCTTAGCCGGTAGACGTTACGCTTTTGTTTTAGTTTAGCTGCCGTCTATCATAAGTTATCTGTTTGTTACGAACCCTTCAGATTACGTTACAAAAGTAGGTCGCTGTTCTCCAATTATAACAATGTTATGACGTGTTTATGTGGTAGAGAAGCATAATTTGTTCTAAATTCGTTTAATTTTCGGTTTGTGCTCCAATTTATATTTGTCTGGGTTTACTGGACTTAACACAATCACCTCACAACTTCATGTTTATGTTTTTACCATTCTAATTTAAATGTTCTGTTAACTTACCGCATTTCATAAGGTTTGGGGAAGCAAAGTGTTTATTTCGATATTTCATTTTTATTACGATTTCAGTTTGTATGACTTAATAAGGAAAAAGACGTTATTCAAAATATTATGAACATCATGGTGACTAAACCTTCTTCACAGTTGTTTGTTGAGTTATGTTGTGAATCACATTTTATTGAACTTATCAAGTGAACGTTTGAATATTTTTCAACGAATACACGCACGGTAGGCAGCTGACGTCACTATAGATTTGTTCGCGTTAAATAAATTATATACTGTCAGTCCAGGAAAATAGTCGATCGGCAAACTCCTATTGTCATTCCCCTCCCATAATAGTGATAGTTTTTTTTTTTTATTTCAAAGTGGACTAACCTACTTGTTCATTGTTAATACAATTCATACACAATCAAACTAGTGTAGTAGATGTAACACAAATATTGAATTGACAAAAATCGCTGAAAGTGTTGTGTTTTAACCATAAATACTTGCTTAAATTAAATATTAACCTCTATTCGTCCATAACTGTAAGTATGTTTATTCTTTAAACATGTGTAATACTGCAAATTATGTACAACTTTTTCTGTTTACTTGCGGGCTTGCGGCGCTGAAAGCAAATAAATTTATTAAGGTTTAAGGAATATAAGTCTGTTACGGAGTAAAACTTTATAGAAATCCATCTTATTTAAATATACTCACGAAAAGAAACATCGATTTCTAACTTTTAAATTTATACGTATATTAGCTGACCCCGCAAACGTTGTTTTGCCGTATAAATAAAAAAAAAATAGATAGTAGCCGATTCTCAGACCTACTGAATACGCATATAAAATTTGGTAAAAATCGGTAGAGCCGTTTCGGAGGAGTACGGTAACTAATAATAATAATAATAAAATATTTATTACCTCAAAAATGAACAAAAAAACACTTAAATCTAAACAATTAGCAGCGTTAGGTACAACTACGAAGACAAAAGTGTTTACGATGAGCTCTGGCACCCAATGTAAGATTTAACTTGTGTTTAGGGTGCCAGTGTCCTCGCCTATGACTTGAACATTAGTAGTTGTAAGACGTAAGTACACAGTCATTATTATATCTACATATTTTACTAGCCAGTGCTACTGTGATAATAGCCTCTTTGAGTACCTGTGTTTGTGTGTATGTGTGTGTGTGTATGTGTGTGTGTGTGAGTGTGTGTGAATGATATATTTATATATATTATATAAACATATATACAAGATATGTACATTTATATTACCCTATATTTGGTTCGATATCTGTAGTAGGTCTTCAGTCTTGTCGTAACCCAATGTAAAAAGCCATTTCATAACCTCAGTTTTACATTTATTTAGACACATTGGAGCAATGGAGCAAAGTTTATTTATTTTATTATATAAGTGGTTAGATAGTACACTAAAATGACGCTGAGCAAGGGCCGTTCTACATCCGTGAGTTGAGCAAACCTCGAAACGTCGTCGTTTTTTGGCATTCGGGTCGTACACGACAAAAGGGTGTTTACGTAGTACAGTACCAAGAACAAAGAGCTGTCTCACAGTGAGGACCTGACATTCAGCGTAAAGAGCCGCGGTGGGATATCTGAAAGGCTTTGAGGTCATAGTCTTGAGAACAGCTCTCTGTGCTCGTTCCAGAGGCAGGAGATTTGTTTTAGGAGTTCCACCCCACACCGTAATGCAATAGCTTAAGATACTTTGACATAGGGCATAATAAACAGTTTTAAGGGTAATGCTGTCCGCAGAATGCCTTAGTTTTTTAAAGATAAAAATGCACTTGCGGACTCGTGATATAATGTTGCTAAGGTGCGGTTTCCAGTTTAGAGAACTGTCTAGATAGACTCCAAGATATTTGGCAGACTCACACCTTTTGAGTTGAGGGCAGTCACATTGAGAAGCAGATAGACCGAGTGTGCAAGTGTGTGCTCTAAGCACCATTGCATCCGGGGTAGGGAGGTTGGCTGACAATAAGGAGAAAGGTAAATAAACCGTTTTATTTAAATTTAGGGTTAGGATATTGTCTGTCAGCCACTTCATCACTGAGTTTAGAGCAAGTTCTGCATATTTTACTGTTTCAGGCCAGTCATTACCATGTATTAAAAGAGCCGTATCATCAGCATAAGTGAAGATTGAGCAGTTCGTCAGGGACATTTTACACAAGCTGTTAATATACATAAGAAACAGGGTAGGGCCCAAGATTGAGCCCTGAGGAACGCCAAAAGTCAATGGAATGGTGTCACTAATCACGTCATTTATTTTAACACATTGGGTTCTATCACTCAGATAATCCTGAAAAATGTTTAAAGTATGACCTCGAATGCCTGAAGCCTCTAGTTTTGATAAGAGGTGGGGGACAGACACGGTGTCGAACGCCTTAGAAAGATCCAAGAAGATCGCCAAGCATTTCATTTTACTATCTAATTTAGATACTACATGGTCTACCAAGGCAGCAACAGCATTTTCAGTTGACCTGCCACCTCTAAAGCCATACTGGTTATTACTAAGTAATTTAAATGACTCAAGATAGTGTACCAGACGATTATTAAGGATCCTTTCTAATATTTTAGAGATAGCAGGCAAGACTGAGATCGGCCTATAATTGTCTACACTGTGTCTGTCCCCATTTTTAACTAACATTGTGACACGGAAATTTTATATACAATTTTATTTACAAAAGACTTTTCTTAAACTTTTTTTCATTTAACGGTTAGTGACCCGCCCTGGCTTCGTACAGGTTCTATTCGAATATAAAATATAACAGCAAATTTTTTTAATACAATTTTCCGCTTGCGAATGATTTTTCCAAATTGGTTCAATCGTATAGCTATAGGTGAAGATGTACAAAACTACTAAGTACATTGCGCTAATAATCATATTATACGCATATTGTTCGCGCGGCATTTCAATACTCAATCATGTACTATCTACTCGTATCAATATGAGTAGGAGAAGACCAACAAACCGATAGACAGGACTACGGATATACGGATAATGGGGAAGTATAGATCAAAATAGGGTAGTTTACTGCATAAATAAATTGAAATTATTGTTTAGTCCGTCAATTACAGTAGGTATTGAAAAATAATGAATACGTATTTTTTTTTAATCAATGAATTTTGACAACGATAAAACGCTTCGTAATTCGAGAGTGAGGGCTTGTGACGTCATAATGCCTGTAAACCGACCGAGTGACGTGTTATGATTTTGTAGAAGCGTTGTATTTTTTTCAATTTTGGTTTTGAACAATTTTTTTTTTGATAACCTGTCTTTCAGACTAGTTATTTTTTTTGTCTTTTATCAATGTCTCCATTTATTTTCGGGTAAAACATTATCAAATTGTCCTTCCGCCCTGGGTAGGCTTGGGAGTTTTGTGTTACGAGGCAGCGGTACCCTGTTCACAATACGTACTTAGATTGTAATAAGATCATAATAAACCCTGTCAGGCACAGAATTTCTTCAATGAATGCTTGATACTCATCTTATGATTCTTATCTTTGTCCTACGCCTACCTATAAAGAAGCCTTTGCCTGTTACAAAGCCAATTCATGGAAACATTAATCATCTTCATTCAATAGAATTACGTCTTTAGTAAATACAGTATTGGTAATTACTATGAGGTAGGTTTATTTACAGAAACTTCATACTTAATTATATTAAACTAATGATCCTAATAAACACATTTGTTTTTCAGATCCTTCTTTTTTTAATGTTTCGCTTTTATGGTGTTGTTTAACCGACCTTAAAAATAAATGAAGGTTCTCCATACCACAGTATAAATATCTACAGTAGTGGCTCTCGGCCGCATGATAGAAATAAATACCTACAGCCGCGCGGTACGTAAACATGCGTTAGGGCTGTCCGACACCCGTCTCCAGCATTTTAATTACATTTGCCTACTTTCTGTTTCTATTTAGTGTTGTGATTGTAAATATACTTTTCTTATATTTAAGTAAACAAATAAAATACTTTGTATATTGAAAAGGAAGTGTTCAATAAAAATGCGTGTTGTTTTTTATTAATAGATTTAATTTAAAAACAAATGTTTGTTTGAAAAACAAATTGTGCTTATAAATTTGCGACCGAAAAATATTTGCGCCTTGACTGACTCGTACGAAATGCTTTATTATTGAATTTTAAAGTATAATAAACTCGCATTATAATAAAAAGCTTCTCGCATTCTAATAAAAAGCTTTCTTCTTTTTAAAATTAAATTCAGCGACTCAGTTTAAGTTAGTTCGCATAAGTATTTTGATGGGCAACTACGGAACCCTACACTGTACGTGGCCCGACACGCACTTGGCCGGTTTTTCTAGTATTATTCATACACAAAACACAGATAATAAACAAATATTACTGTAGCGCCGTTACGTAAAACGCACCCGTGACGATATAACAAGGGTCTGATTACGTCGTCGTGTGGATTCGCGTCAACCGCTCCTTCAAGGTCAGTGCGCCGCTCGCGCTACCTCGTACAGCGCATCGCTCGCGCAGGCAGTCGGCCTAATGCAACCGAGTGCGCACACTCAAATACGGAGCGTACTATGTACTCTTACGTTCCAGGATTCATGACTGTGTTAAAGTTTATGTAGTACACTGAATATACGTTGATCGTACACCGTACCGTAGGTAAATGAAGCTCACTGCTTCATTTCCGTGCCCGCCGACAATCCCACCGCGCCGTTACACCATGACTTTACTTTGAATAATACAAACTAACAAAACACACATGCAATGGAGTTTTAACACAAGAGTAAGTACCTACCGTATCATGATTCATTCAGAACCGCCTATAACTTAACTATTTAACTTGCCTCAGTAACTTTCCTTTACTTTATTCATTTTACTGTATTTATTAACCCAAATACCCTTTTTTCGTGAGATAAAGGAAAATGCATAACCATTAAAAAGTCACACATTATGTACCTACCTACTAGCACGGCTACTAGCTACTAGTAAGTAAAATTATTTTATAGTTAGTACTCACCTTTCAGAGGTTGCAGGTAATTTAAAAAAACTTATGTCTGGAAGCGTTATTGTTGACGTTAAACACCCAAACACAGCACAATATTTTCTACTTGTCATATTTGCTAAAAAAAAACAACGCACCGTCCGTTCATCACTACGGTACGGCCGTGACTGTCTGCGCCTCGAGCGCGCCCCGACATCGAGGCGCGTAGGTATAGCTCGCGTTTCGTCCGTTTGTAGGGAGTCCCAATACTGTACATATTATTACCGTGTCCATACGTCAGAATATTGTTTTGTAAATTTTCCTTGTTTTAACGTTAAAAAGATTTTAACTAATTCAAACAAAGAATTAGTAAGAATGCAAGTAAACTGCACCCACGATTTATGTTTTTATGATATAAGAAAGTTCGGAAAACGTAGTCTTCTATAACTGCTACTTTGAAAGTAAATTTAACGTTTCTCACGGTTTAAGAGATGAATATTTAAGAATCCTGCAAGCCTACCTAGTTGATCATCAGATGAGCGCTGTGTGGAGCGGAGGTGACAGCTGTCAGACTTAGTAAATAAAAGTTCACCCTGTTCCTTTTGGTTGTTCTTTGCGATCCAGGGTCACTGTGTTCTTTTAAGACGGTCCCGCGAAAGCAAAAGGCGTTCCCTCACCGCGAGCATTCACCTTTAATGTAACGTTACAGATTGGAACATTTTATGAGTAAGGGAAGAAAATCGAGCATCACAATGCGCACCTTGTATCAAATCTATACTAAATGTACGCGAATGCTCGTCAGTCAGGGAGCTAGTATTGTAATGTAATGCTCAAAGTCGAATCTACAATGTTACGTTACACGCGAATGCTCCCGGTGAGGGAGCGCCTTATCATAGTTTATTAGCATAACATAGTTTAGTAGGTCAATTTCGTCGCCATTATTTGTTTGCAAATAAACTAATGAAACAAAAAGGCAACTCGAATTCCTAGACGCTTCTGGAACTTGTGTCTCTTAAATCTGAGATTAAGGAGAAAGGTCTCGCTTTAAGATTTATTTTCTCGTCAGTGGCACACAACGTGTCTCATAAAACCACAGATTACTACAGATCGGTCTCTTCCAAAAAACAATCAAACAAATGTAAAATCTATGCACGAAAGAATAAAGCACATTTTAACTTGCAGCCGTACCGCCCACCTACTTTTATATTAGCCTAAACTTCCCGTGCACAAGCAAAATTGTACTGAATGGCTACGCGCGAGAGTTTATTTTGGTTTATCCGACGCCGCGGCATTACAATGTTGCTATCGGTGTGCTGCCGGTCAAGCTCACTTAGGGTTGCGACTTGCGAGTTTAGAAGGCACAGTTAGGTAGGTAGGTGTATTTTATGCATTTGTTATATTACACTATTAACATAAATGTTCTTCAGGGATTTTTTTTATCATCAGCCTATATCTTTTTGGTTTCGTTACTACATACTACACACATTACTACATACATTATCGATTGGTAGCACAGAATGTTAATACATAGTACCTACGGCACCTTACGTTAGGAATAATAATATATGTATAATTATAGTATCGTTTCTACCTATTCTTGTAATATTTTGAACATTTCATCTTACAAAAACAAAAAAGAATATTATTTAAAAATATTTGAAATGTTTTGCTTTATTGTTTAAAGCCTTTATTAAATGTATTGGTTTACAAATAAGTAGTTATTATACTGCAACAAACACTACATAAAAATCAGTATTTATTTCGCTTTACGACACACAGATTCTACAACAACAAACAAATGAATTTTAATGAATAATGATGACTGATGACGCAACAAGAAATGTCAGTCACAGAATACAAAAAGAAAGACAAAGATTACAAACAAACGTTACTTTTTTATTAAAGAGAGGCGAAGGAATCCAAACATACAGCCACCACGCGAGTTTTTGAATAATTAACCCTTTAACCGGCAGCACTCTATAATTTATTTATTATTTATTTATCAAATTACAACGGCTGTGTGAACAGCCAATTACTGCAATTTAAGGTTAAGGACAATTATGCAAATTAGAATTACGAAATACACAGTATTAGAATATAGAAAGCATAAAAACTCATTAGAATATAAAAATGTAAAAACATAACAAGAAAAAACATGGGTACATTCAATTAATTGTAAGTAGGTACTTTTTTGGTTTATAGCAAAAATAAAAACGAATGTCGATTTTCATGGGTGAAGTATCGATTCACTGAATTCAGTACTATAAATAGATTTAAAAAATAGATCTTTTTGGCTCCAAAAATCTATTTTTCGATTAATCGATCTGTGATTGCCATCCCTACGTCACAGGCCCTGCGTTGTGAGTCCTTGTAAATGGTAAAAAAAGTCGCGCAACGAATTACGATCGCTGACCTTGAATGCATAGTGTGGCCATTTTCTGAGTTTGAACGTGAGTAAATAACAACGCAAACATCTTTCTACTTTCTACCGAGCGATAAGGTAAGTGAGAGTGATGTCAGGTTTGATATTCGTCTATTTATCTCGGTCGTCTAGTAGGCTCACACCCCCCGAGTATCTCGACACATTTCCAAACTTGTAACCTACCTAACCATGATCAGTTCAGCGGAACGTATGTACTTGAATGACATAATAAATAAGCACATCACAACAGGTAGTTAATTAATAATTAACCCTAGATTCATAAACATTATGTGGGAATAACACTAATCATAAACATTCGATACTTTCACCTTTCGACGTCACGCGGTAGTTTATGAAACGCGAGGCCTTTATCACTGTTGTCGTTTAGGCAACCAAACGTTATACAGTATTTGCTTGTCTTCATATTTTATTATCTTTATTTACTTGTACGTGATTACACGTAAGAAAAATAATTACGATACGGAGGCGGCGCGCGGCAGCCACATGTAGCGACACCGCCCGCGGTGTGCGCGTGTGAGCGTGCCGTTTCATACCTACACCGCACAGTGTCCTCTCTGTTAGTACTCTGTGATAAAACACAGATGGGTTAACAGTGTTATCACATCACTGCTGATTGCTGGTTCCAATAGATTTCTGACTGGCGACACTCATGATATTTTCTTTTCCATTTCAAAAGAAAATTTCATTCATTAAGTTATGTTGGATGTCATGTCCGTTAACGAATAAAGGATCGAAGAAAGACAAGAGAAAAAAACCGACTAACGATGCTTACGCTTTTCATTCCGCTCCGTTCGTCTGTAAGCAAAGTTTATCAAATCACGGTTTATCCATTATGTCTCCTACATCTGCTATGTTTTTAGCAAGGCTTTTTTCAGTGACTATCTGTGTTGCTACATGCTACATGAAACAACTATAGTTACTATAATATGCGATTAATGCAATCGATCAGGGCACACATGGCTGCGTTCAATGAATGCAGCTTCCAGCATCCAACCATGTGCACATCACGTTACAGGACTGCTAATTACAATTAATTCGCTCACACCTTCTAATAAAGGGGTTTAATGTCATCCAATTAATCAATTAACTAATAGTACTTATATATTCACAAATGAACTGATTTAAAACCGATGAATCAAAAACATGACCATTTGACACTTCGTTGCATATGAATGAAAACTCCACCTATTTCCGTAATTATTAAATTATTGTCTATGCTCTTTTAATGTTTTGTTGCCTTTTATTTTTCCCCTGGTTTGGTCCATCTTATTATGACCGTTAACATCAACAATAATCCAAAAAGTAAAAAGATACCAATATCATCTTAGATAGCGTTTAAGATTAGCATAGTGATAACTCATTTTAGAGTAGATATCGGACTGAAAGAAATTTTACGTCTGATGAAAAATACATCAGACATAGATCAATCAATACTCTATTGAATTGGACTGTAGAGTTTGAAAAGTCGCGAAGTATTTGTACATCAAATAAAACTTTTGTTTTAATGTCTGGTGCTCGCATTTGGCCACAAATAGTTTCGCTCTTTATAAACTGAAGATGCTCGCGATGTCCATCCGGCATCTCGCATTTGCGAATGTCCCTAGCCATCCAGGGGTGAAGGCCTTTGCCTAGGCCTGATAGGATAAGAGCCCTATAATGATGCAGACAGCAGACATGTACGGGGCTAAGAAATGTAGTTGTTGCTTACAAGTACTCCCCGGAAAGGTCGATAGGTCGACTTCTTTCTGTCTGTGCGGGCTCTTAAGCCAGGAACACACAGGCCACTCGTGTAATCTTTGGTGTTATATTGCGAAGTTAAGTGTGTTGTGGTGAAGTCTGTTCCTGGCTCAGCTGATAGGCAAGCTTTAGTAACTTGGAGTTTGTTATCAGACATCCAGCCTGATGTGACTCATGCTTCATCAGGCGGGCGGCGCGGGGGAGCCCTGGTGGCGGACCGAGTGCAGTGCTACGCGCAGCCAGAGGACACCGGCACTGGCACCGGCCGATGGAAGGTAAGTGTAAGTAATTGATCGTATCTTTTTATTATTTTTTATTTTCTCTTGTTATTTGTCTTTCCTATAACTCTCACGAGTATCATTATGCCCAGTAGACGGAGTGATAGGATCTTACTGTTCAAGTTTTCCTTGAACGACACTTGAAGAAGAAATTTAAAAGTTATTTCTGTGTTAGCATTCGATTTCCTTTTTTACCAACATTCAACACGACAAGCAATGCAATGTTTATTGAAGCTAGGAGAAGAATCAACGAAAGATTAATCTTGGACAATCTAAATGGGAAACTAATATTAAGGATCAGGCATTGTGTGACCGAGCCGTTTCAACCGAGCTTCAATTTAAATGCAATTACAATCACTCGATATGTTTCAGATAATCTGATAATAATAATTGTTCCATCTTTAGTGAACTAGGTAGGATTTACTATAATATATCGTCGCCTTAGTTCACAATTGCACTAACTACAAAATTCACTTTTTTGAGGAGAGAGCTTTAAAGTTTTTTAAACTTTAGACAAGAATAGTACAAAAACCAAGTAAAATAATAAAACAAATATGCATTTATTCATGAGACTAGTCCTTTAACTCCATCATATCACAATATTGTAATATTAATTTAAACGTAACCTTTCCAAAATAGCTAAATAAATATAAAACCCCCTAGTTAATACATTTGGGAGCAGTGGTGGCCCAGTGGTATCGGTCCCGACTTACGAGTTGTAGGTCGTGGGTTCGAACCCCGCCAGGCGCATTACTTTGTGTAATTTGTTTCATCACCACTGCTCTCAAAACGGTGAAGGAAAACATCGTGAGGAAACCGGCATGTCCTAGAACCAAAAATTCGAAGACATGTGACATCTGCCAACCCGCACTGGGCCCGCGTGGTGGATTATGGCCCACTCCCTCTCACAAGAGAGGAGGCCTGTGTCCCAGCAGTGGGAACATTATAGGCTGATGATGATGAATACATTTGTGCACTAAGATTGATCATGTTGACCGGTACTAAGTGAAAAACTCAAAATTATTTAACAGCATTACCAGGCTGGTTCAAGGTCCAAGAAAAAGGATAATAATAATTATGGATATTGCATTAAATAGATAAAGTAATAAACTAGTGATTCATATTCATAATGTTTATTTTTATTATAATACACAGTTTTATCCACAATCAAATAAATAATTAAATAAGTTTCACACCCACAATAAAAACAAAAAAAATGGTTGCAGCCCGATTATTATGGGCCAATCTTTAGGTATTGCCCAAACCAATTGGTTTTATTCTTTAATTAAAAAGAAAACTTTGTTATACACTAGGAATTTTCCGTTGTCGTGGGTGGTTCACAAACATAGAAACTCACACACACGAACACCCAGACCCGGAACAACTATTTGTAGGTCATACAAATAAACAAAGTATGTTCCGTGCGGGGATCGAACCCGCGACACGCTACGTAGTTGTCGATCTCTCAACCACTGCGCCAACCGAGCCATCTAAACGTTTCTGAATCAACCCAATAAGAATTTTCATAAGAAAATTATTAAAATAAGTCTTCAGTTTAAGGTAACAATGATTCTTTATTAACTTAAATTTCTTCAACAATGGACTCTTCATCTTGATCATCATCAGACGATTCAGTGTCATCACAATCTTCATTGATGTTTACTTATTCGTTACATTTTTAAATATTTTAACAATAAAGAAATACAAAAATATTTAAAAATATGAAAAGCAGCCTACCAGCATCAGGAACAGGGTCCGAGATACCGGTGGTCGGGATACGCGCCGTGTCCAGTAGTACAGCCTTCTGAATCAAGCGTTTGTGCCAGCTGCCAAGCGAGAGCCTTCTCTGCTTTCACGAGGTTCTCGTCATGCGGGAACGTTATATCAACAATCATTGCGCGACGCTCCGATCGATCTATCACCATAATGTCAGGCTTCTTGGTTCTTGTCAGTCACAATTATTGTTAACAAGGAAGAGGAAGAAGTGGATGGAATACCTTTGTAATACTTCCAGTAGACATCTACTGGGAGTGGAAATTTCATGCACAAGTGTGCTAAGTACATACTTAGCACACTTGTACACCCATTTTCTCGATCCTTTTGCACTAACAACACATAATACACACTTATAGCACTGCTAAAACGTATGCGCAGTTATTACAAATTTAAATAATACGTTTGTGTTTTGAAATTTTCTGCAGTTGTTAAACTTAAAATCAGTTAAAGTATGTCTTGATTGGTTTTACAAAAATAAACGTCATTAGTACAGTACAACATTCATGCGATCTCATTTAATACAACTGTGAACCACGTTTTTGGTAGAAAGAGACGGAATAACGCCATTTCGATACGCGGAAACGAAAGAGCATGAAATTTAGTGTATTTGGCACTAAAAAAGTGAAAATTGAAAATTTTGTAGTTAGTGCAATTGTGAACTAAGGCATCGATATGTACTTACAAATTGACAAAATAGAAATGACATCAAACTTTAGATACCTACAGCCTGTATATACTACTTTGCCTAAATTGGCTTAAGAAACAGGTGTTTCGACGTCAAATGTTAGTAGGATTTACGGCTTAAAACCACCACCGATAAATAGTGGCGCGCTAAGTGCATCGATTACGTAATCCATGCTTCCGTACAAAATTCCCTTGCCAACTAAGTGACACAAAATAGGTAACGCGTTTACATTCCATTGTCGTTCAAAATAGAAACCTAACTTTGTAACATTGGAGCATAAATAAATATTTTTTTTGAAAAACTTATCCTTATTTCCGACTAATCCGATCTTTTAAAACAGGCGTACAAAATTAGTCATGACAATTGAGAACAAAAAGAAAAATAAATCAACTGAATCGTTCGAGCCGTCCGCGTCGTCAAGTGACGCCGCCGCCGTGTCATCTATAAAGACACGTGCAGAATGCAATCCATTTAGCGTCACAGAGTTTGTCAACAAAACACCGGCCTTTATAGACATCAAAGCTTGTCCGTTTGACAAGCAATTTCCTTATCGATAGCCTCTTTATGTACAGTTGAGCATCGTCAGTCCAGACTTTGCATGTTTGCGGTAACGGCTCACTTTGCTGGAGTGAACAGGCACGGCACGCCTTTGCATCGAAAGTGAAATGTTCACAAATGGGCAATGGCAACAGACTACATGTAAGACAATAGAGAAGCTATACTTGATAGAGATTGTGACTGCTTCGTATTGTTCGATTAGTTAGTACTGTCAAGGATTTTTGTATCGTTGCTTGTAAATATGTTATCGTACAGATCTCCGTAAAACGTAAAGTATTGTTGTTTCACCTCATAGACATTAAGTAGAATGTTTAGGTCGAATAGAATTTTATAAAAGAAAAAGATAATTAGGTAATCAGTTTTCGTTGAGATTTAAAAGTATCGACATTGTCAACACTAAAAAACATTTAGGTACTATATTTTATGTCATTTGTGGTTGTGTTCAAAATATGATATTATTGTAACTCGCACAGAACTCACTCTACTGAATAAATATTGTTCCAATTAGGTATCGGCAAAGATACAACAACTGCTTAATACGCTGAAGCGCCCAAAACGCCGACCGCTGCCAGAGTTCTACGAAGACGACGATATCGAACTCGAGCTGGCGGCCAATCCCAAGGATCCTAATGCCCCGAAGCCAGAAGGTGGCACCATGACACCCGCTGTGGGCGAACAACTGGTGGTCCCTGCAGGGCTGCCACGCAACCTTGAAGCAGCTCTGCAGCGTTACGGAACAGCTTCATTCAAAGCCAACGTGGCCACGGTTCTAGACCCGAATGGAAAACTCAGCAACTCGCTCAATTATGGCAAGTACTGTAATATATTTTTTTATGGAATGCAAACAATGGCAAGTCGATTCATTGTTGTATTGTTGCTCCCTTGCATTAACTTTGAAGAGTCACCAAACAGACGTATTTATTTACTTTTTCCTTATAATCTTTTAACGTTGAACTAATTTTAATCTTAACTTTATCCTCGTAGGAAAATTACTAAGCCGATCGCTCAAAATCGCTCATGCTCTGCTGAACAAGACATTCACCTCAAAGACCAGTAGTGGTGGACCTCTGACTGGGGACAACTCTATCAAGCCTGGGGACCGCGTGGCACTGGTGTACCCGAACAACGATCCCATCAATTTCATGTGCGCCTTCTACGGGTGCCTTCAGGCGGGAATAGTGCCGGTTCCGATAGAAGTGCCGCTCACTCGTCGTGATGCAGGCCTGCAGCAAGTTGGCTTCCTGCTTGGATCTTGCAGTATTCAGTATGCGCTCACGTCTGATAATTGCTTGAAAGGTAAGATTTTAGTATGTCATTTAAATATACTGCCGCAACCATTAATACTTCAAAATAACGCAATATATTTCCCTTGAGAAATAATCTATTTCGTAATGTTTTTGACTGTGTCCGTAACATCATACAATTTCTAATAATGCTTCAGGAGACAATCGATTTTGAATCTTCGTAATTGCAGAGTCTTTATGCTTACGGCTGTATCTTGTCGTGAAAGAGTAACAAACATCAATCCATTCAAACTAACTTTCACGTTATAATATTAGTAGGATTAATACAAAAAATATCTCTGTTGACAAAACATCTCCACCACTTACAGCCGATTCAACGCTTTCGCATAAATTTGCGCGGTGAAGGCGGCCCGCTCGCTAGACTTGAGTATAAATAAGGAATCGTTTAAATCGTAGTTCGCGACGCCACACTGCTGCAGTATTCATAAAACGATCGTACAGAGGTAATCCGTGCACCGAGGAATCTGTCAAGGAGGTTACATAAAAGAATTCTTGATACTTGCAGAAAATTTTGTAAATCCATAGAGCTGTTCTGGTGAGGCGAGTCTTGCAAGAGGTGACATGCTTTTCTTAGAAATCTTAAAGATAAGCATGTAACCTGAATAATTTTGTATTGTTTGATACACATTCTGCTATTAATGGGCTTTATTCTGTAGGGTATTGAATCACTAAAAAATAACCGTATACATAGGAAGGTCTTCATCCCGATGCATTGATTTCTTCCTTTTCTGTCTGGCATGAATATCAGGGTAGCCTTCACAATTTGCTCAGAATTTGACGCTATGCATTTGCACATTTCGGCCTCGTCATCGTCTCAAATCCCTCGCGTTGAAAGCAAATTCTCGGTGTATTTCCACCTCAAGATATTATCAATTCATTGTAATGACAATGTGACGTGATGGAAATACATTTAACTCGATATTACTATTGAAATTTAATGGACAACCGTAGCCCGAAGCTTTGCAGTTTTCGGTACAAAAATAAATCAAACTATGAAGAATTTGGTGTATTGAATCAACTTCCCCGCACGTAATTAAAATCTGAAACAGATTAATTAGGAATTTATTCCTGTAAACTCTAACATGCATAAAACTTAATATCAGCTCCAAATCTCCGATATAATTCTAATAGTAATTTCACACTATTTATATGAGTATATTCCAAAAAAGTGATGAGCTTGTTCCAATAACTCTTAATTGGGGTTCTGAAATTGAACCGTACGAATTATATTCTGGCTCCGTGATTGATCAGAGTATATTAAACTGTAGTTGTTGAGATGAAAGCTTTAATTGATTCCTCAACTTATTTGATTTGGTGTGTCAGACCGTTTGGGTAATGTATGTACTCGTACGTAAAATGTAGAGTAGGGAATAAAACTGAGTAAACGTGCCACCAGGATTACCGAAGACGTCTTCAGGCGACGTGGTATCGTTCCGCGGCTGGCCATCCTTGCAATGGGTCTCAACTGAGAAGCTGCCGCGCCCCCCGCGCGACTGGATCCCCCCGCCCCGCCCCGCGGAGGACAGCCCTGCTCACATCGAGCACACTTCAGCTGCCGATGGATCTGCTATGGGTGTCATTGTCACCAGGTAGTCTTACAGTAACAGCCATTGTTTTTACTTTCAGGAATATTCTAACGGAGGTCGGAAATATTCGTGTCGGAACGACCATCCTAAGTGTATATAATTTTGAGCGGGTCGCAAATCTCCAAATGCACTGCGCGGCAGATAGCTGAGTTCCATTATGTCAAAGGTTTCGCAGATAACACTTAGCATTGGGGTTTACAGAATGTCAGGTAAACAGGAAATTACCCATGCAGTTACGGTGTTTACCTACAAATAACATTGTCTTGACCAGATCATGTGAAGACCAAGCAGGTTTTCTTTTGAGAAATGGAATTATACAGTCAGTATGAACTTGAGGACTTTAATTACGCTTCCTAATAAAGGAAATTTGCTTATGGCTTAAATGCCCGATTAATAACGAACAATTTTATTCAAACCGAATTGCAAACAAGAAAATATCACACAAATCGAACCTACGGCTACGAGTACCAGATCGCGCAAACATTTAAATTCCTTGAAATTGCGGAAGAGCTGGAATGTAGGAGACTGAGCTCTGGCATTCCAGTGGTTCTAATAACTCCCGCTGTGCCATTTACTCGTCTTGGGAGCAATGGATGCAGGATGACGTCTAGATAACGTGTGGTCAATTATCTCCGAGAGACGTCTCTATAAGATAGCGACTTCATCGACATTCCGGAACAATACCGTACTGCGCTCGATATCGATCATATTTAAGTGAAGCAGTCAATATAGTTCTTACCGAGGTTCGTGTTTATGAGAGTTTAATTTCTACTTTTTATGTTCAGGATTTTATGACATCAGTATGTCCAATTCCGTGTTAGGATATTTGACGGTACGCGGGTTTGGCTGGTGTTTGTGTATGTGAATTGCTATGTTTGCAAAGAACCCACGACAGGAGAAATTCCTAGTGTGTGGCTATATTTTTCTTATAAATGATATCGCTTTTTCACATGTAAAAGCAAATAACATTGGTCGCTTTTTTAAAAATAGAACATAGTTAAATCGTTACAATTTTAAGCCGATTAACGCAATGTTGTAAAAGCAATTCAATAGGTACGTAATCCGAAATGAAAATACCGACGACCGAATAAATAAAATGGACCAGAAATATTTTCCAAACACCGCGCACCGGTCACCGGTGTACCGGAAATTAATTAAGTAGAAAAATTACTTATGGATGCTGCCGGTGGCAAAAAATTGGGAGATCTTCGTAAAAGTTACACTGCATAATGTATCTCATTAGCTAGTCTTGCTTGAACTGTTACGTTAGTCTTCACTTTTCTTCAAAGGCGTTCGATTTGCATAGCATTAGAATAAGCTGTTGTGTGACGAATTGCTAAGTTGCAAAAGTGCGTGTTAGTCATTAACTCTTCATTGTCATCGTGTAGTATACATACGTAACACGCGCTTGCGGCGAGACAAGATATACTGTGCACCAGATGATTCTCGTTACTCTTTTTGTTTATTTATGCACTTGCTGTAGCTTTTCTTATTGATAGCGCCTAATACGTTGTATTTAATACGTATATACTTTAATACGTATTTAAAACGTCGTGCCGAGCGAACGAAGCCGTGGTGGTGAGCGTTTAACCATCTGCGACGTTAAACTCGCGTGGGACCGCCGCGGCCGGAGCCCCGCAGCGCCGGAGCCGTGACAGCAGCCATAAGCTGCGCCATGTTGTATGCTCGCTTGCATGCTGCACGGTCGCTTGCTTACTGCATGCTTGATTGCATGTTGTATGCTTGATTGCATGCATTAATTTAAATCAACATTAGTAAATAAAGAACGAGAAGAAGACGATCGATGTCACGGGCACCCCGAGGTTCGGTTTGGTTAGGTTCCTTTAAACAACGTATACAGAAATAGGAGCCGCGTCCAGCGGGGCTCCGTCAACCTTGTGTTCGTGACCAAATGGTTACGCACAGTGTAAAGCTAAACAAAAGTATGCCATGTTATTTAAATTCAAAAAACCAAATGTCAATAATTGGAGTTTAGGACTTATTTTATGGAAAATGGTTTTATGTATTTTGTATATTATTGATTGTAATAATTTAGGACATATTGTACTAAAGAATTTCAATGTTATGGCATGTGATATGATATGATATAAGTGTGTGCATGTGATATGATATAAGTTCGGGCAAGTTATCATTCCGAAAAATGATGATTGGTGCTGATTTTTCAATATTCAGATAACTTTTAACTGAGGAATTAAAATAACAGCATATTTTCCAAAGACAAACTGTCAAATCGCCATTTTATTCCTCAGATAAAAGTTATCTGACTATTGAAAAATCAGCCCTTAGACCAAAATAAATTATGGCACTTTGATTAAGAATAAGAAAAGTTAGGCACACAATAGAGAACCGCTAGATGTCTATAGGAACACCGTGAAGCCATTTTAAGTTTTCCATATTTGATTGAAGTCGCAATAATGTGGCGTCATTGCTATTGTATACTAGACATAACAATGTTTATGGTATAAAGCCTGCGTGGAAGCCCGGGAAATGTTATTGTATTCAGGATATTGAAGGGAGGAATCGCGAAGTACACGAGACACCGGGAGACATGTGTGCTTTGCACGCAGCTATCAAAATGTCCGATATCCGATTACACTATTTATCAATCTGTATAAAAATAAAACTCTTAATAATCTAGCTGATTTAACAAATGTTTGAAAAGTTCCTATAATCAAATTGACTCACGAAGTTAATTACTCTTTTGAAAAAGGTGTCACAATCACCGTCTCTCCAGTTTTCGAACATTATACTGAAACTTTCAGTTGATACAAGTGTGAAACATGAAAACACACATGAACATGGGAAAAAGATGTTAAAAATAGAAAGATGTTTTTATTTCTTTTTGACTTTAAATAAATCAAATGAACTCAAACACAATAATGTTTATCTAAGATGATAAAATAATGCAATGCACAGAGAAGTGAGTGTCAAATCGTTTTCTTAGAGTCAGCATGTTCAACGTCCTTTTCCACAAATGGCTGCAATAGAAATATGTCAGATTTAAAGAGAAAAGATAATCCTCTGTGGAGTCGGTACTGCACTGTTCAGAACCTAAGTGCAGTTGAATATTCGTTTAGTCTCCGTTACGTTTATTGCTGAAACGTTTTGTCGCAATCGAGCTTCCATACTTCATTTTGATGCTCTCACGTACTGCACATATACCGGTAACGCGCTGTGGCTATTGACAATTAGGTATGCGATGTCCATTTACGAACGGATTCATCAAAGATTTAACTGCCTCTAAGCGAATTGAAACTCTATGTCTACTTATGTCTTCATATATGAATGTACATTGTACAGTCCTAGTCGGCCGAAATAACACTAGTTTCGGCTTTTAATATTTTTTAAGGAATTTATTGGTGATGAGGAAGGGGTTATGTAGGTAAGTACTTTGTTTAGTGGGTAAAGCATACCTTTTAAAAATCTAATCGTTTGTGAAAGTATTTTTTTTTTCTCTATATCGAAAGTAAATGAAAAGCATGATTTCGATGTTTTGTTAAGCTCCTATTAAAATTTTCAAATGGTACCGCACCCTTTTGTCAAGCGCGTCAAATATCTCCACATGATACAACAATAACAGTTGATGTCGTACCTCTGCATCGAAGTCAACCACACGAGGCGGGCTTTGACGCAGAGGTTTGAACTTTGAACAGTTTGGGTTTTAAACAGTTTTCCCACAAAAAATTGGTCGCTAAATAACCACGACATATCCGTGAAAGACCTTGAAAAAATACGTACCTAGTAAAATGCACCACAAAGTTGCTCGCTTGAAATTGCAGAACAAAGTTGTTGACTACAATGATTTAGTCGTTTCATATTGTATGGTTTTCAGGCAAAATGTCGTAATATGAAAAATAAAAGTTGTATAAGCGTGTTTGACGGACGGGAGATAAGAAACACTACTTTGTCATAATCCATTCATTAAATAAATCCGATCCAGTTGAACGAATAACCATTCAATTATTGCAAAATCTTTTCTGAACGATCCTGTAAATCTACTAATAAAGAAAAAAAATCCGTAAGCTGGCTTGCGGATTTTTTTTAGCTTATCGATAGTTTTTACTAACAAGCTCTAAAGTTAAAAAAAAATGGACAGTCTCAATTGATATCGTTGCATCGTCGCACTTACAATTAATTTAGTAATGTAATTTCCGGAGGAAATATGAAAGGAAAATACGGTCCTGTTTTATGCTTGCCGACATTCTAAGTCAATTACGTCCGTTTTTCTTCAATTTTACATTAAACTGGCCCTTTAAATGTATTTACCTCAAGATGCATCGTTGAGTAGTTTTAATAAAAGAGGTGCTGGGCTTTTGGGACTAAATAGGTAAATCGGTTGTGTAACCATTAAGCGCCTCGTCCACGGAGAGAGAATAGAGCTAGACAGCTTGGAGACTAATCTAATCTATACTCTCATTTCTACGTACACGTAGAGATCATTAGAGCACCCTATTGCATTTTTTGCTCTATCGTAGGGTAGCTCTATCATAGAGAAATTTTGGCCTGCGTACACTACACTACTCGTAGACTAAATAAGTATATTCGGTCACTATATACAATTATACACTGGAAAAGAACACTTGGACGGATATGGGGGAGGCCTTTGCC
Organism: Agrotis clavis; assembly: GCA_954870645.1. Lineage (NCBI taxonomy): Eukaryota > Metazoa > Arthropoda > Insecta > Lepidoptera > Noctuidae > Agrotis > Agrotis clavis. Next base: position 26,755,663 of record OX940917.1, on the reverse strand, counting down.
CAGCAGTGGAACATAAATGGCTAATTTAAAAAAAAATATACACTCTCAATCATAGCTCTCTCAGTTGAAAACATGTCGCGGTCACGCTTAACTGCTGCGATTGTGGTTTCTTTGTTATTGAAAAAGAAAAAAAATATATTAAAAGAAGCTGGTGGGTTAAACAATGGATATTAGACCTTAAATGCTTCACTAATAATTGTTAAGCAATGATTTTTTTGTTACGATGTTTATAATCATTATGAGATCTATTCCATAAATCTGGAAAGCCTTCATACATGTATCATTTTAATGGTTTCGTCTTTTGACCAAACACGTTTCGACATTCTTCAAGGTAAAAAAGCAATGCAGAATTCTACATTAAATAAACAAAACACGTGTTTCGGTACTCAAGCCCTAGCTAGACTGATTAAGGCGGGTAGACAATTCGAGAGCTCTCTATTCATATCGCTTGTCTCGGTCTCGCACCTGCGGCCACGATGCCTTCCGAGAGTAGCCGAGCGTGTCTACGTAGACTGTAGTGATACTCTAGCTAGGGTAGTCTCGCTTATGTGTACACGTCGTAGATTGCCCTATGAGACTCGCTCTACGTTATTTGAATCTATCGTGGACGAGGCGCTTTATTAGGATTGATAGCTCTATGAACAACCTATACAACGTGTAACGGTAAATGCGCAAAACCTCTCGTGGGGTAACTTAGCCCATGTTACTGAACAATTTTTGTTCTACGACTTTTGGAAAAAAATAAAAAATAAAATGGTTTTTCATACTGATGGGCCCGATCAATTTCTCATTTTGTATGAAAATTCATTTTATTTTTTATTTCTTTTTCCATGAGCCTTAGAACAAACAGTGTTTAGTAACATGGGCTGAGTTACCCCACGAGAGGTTTTGCGCATTTAACGTTACACGTTGTATATCAACTGAAGCATGGCATTGTCCATATGGACTAACGATAAAACCGTCACATTTAGACCCTAATAACCTTGGTCTTCATAACCTTTGACCACCTCGTTATCTAAACTAAAAGAAAAAAAAATGAAAGACTACAATATAGTGTTTCCACAGGGCTTCAATGCTGGCTCACAGCCGCATGCTATCAGTGGCGTGCAATTACACAGAGGGAGAGCACATGGTGTGCGTGTTGGACTTCAAGCGCGAGACCGGGCTGTGGCACGCCGTGCTCGCCAGCGTGCTTAACGGCATGCACGTTATCTTCATCCCCTATGCGCTCATGAAAGTCAGCCCCGCTTCCTGGATGCACATGATCACCAAGTACAGGTTAGTCCGTACCCAGGAATTACAATTATTCTTTGAATGTAGTAGCAGTACTTTAACAAGTTATTATACCTTGTGACTGGTACTATTACTTCATATTTTGTGACTTTTTGTCAATTTTTTATCTATAATTGTAAATTTCAAGTAAATGTTGAGTTTTGAGCTGAGTTTTAAGTATGTATACGTAAAAATGAGTGCAGAGATGTGCAGGTGCCTGGGACTCAGAAGAAAAAGATTTTTAATTGTTTATTTTTCTTCGATTTACATTTCCAAGTAAAACTATAGAAGCAAAAAATCGTGTACATACGACAACGTCCGCTAACTAATAAAACAATTACTCTCAGTCGAGAAACCTTTGTGCCATGAGAAACCCCATAATGAACTCTCATTGATTTAGTTATAAATGTATGTTATTTTTCTCTCCATGATTGCTACTGCTTAGGTACTGACAGTTCCATCCAGTTGTCGCTTGTCAAGTGATTTAACATGAAAAACAATTTTTTTTGCTTCACAAATTACTTAGGAAAAAAAAAATACTACAAAGAATAAAGTACAAGAAAGACACGCGCGGAGCTATTTTTTTAAGGTCCTTATCTCGTACCTACGGTAAAGTTCTTCAACTATTCACCAAATAAACAATGTTTTCTTTCCAAACAGGGCATCTGTCGCTATAGTGAAGTCCCGCGACTTGCACTGGGGCCTGCTGGCCACTCGCGACCACAAGGAGATCTCGCTCAGTTCGTTGCGAATGCTGTTAGTTGCTGACGGCGCTAACCCATGGTCGCTGTCTTCTTGTGATCAGTTCCTGTCGGTGTTCCAGAGCAAAGGTAGGGAGGTTTTGTATTAGTCTATGAGATAGAACTGTAAAATTTTCTGGTCTGAATAAACTACTGAGGCCACTTTTTAGCTTTATTAAATCGTCAAGTGAGTACTTCTGTTTAGGATGGAGCGGAAGAGCCTGTCAGACTCGTACTGACCCAAATCCCGCGACCAAACTACCGAGGCTTCATTCGGTCTTACAAACAGTTTAGACCCATTTTTTTTGGGTAATTTACATGCATGTGAACCCAGAACAACTACCTAGTTGTTCTGGGTCTGGCTGTTTGTATATGGCTTACAGGTGTAAGCCATACAAAAGTTGCCGTGTAGATATGATGGATATCGAACCACCGACACCCAGCTAGGCATCCATTCCATTCACACACTGCGCTGTGTCATGATTATTAAAGGAATAAGTTTTTTTTGAATGACATATATCAGGTCAAACAATAGGAATCAAAATCAAAAGTCATTTATTCAAATTAGGCTGATTTATCAGCACTTTTTGAAATTCAATTTTTAATTAAGACAGTGCCGCAAAGCGACCCACCCTTCGACACTTCCTAGTGTTTTAGGAGGTTGTGTACTGCTTAACTGAATCATTCTGAATTTTCTCGTTTTAAAAAGGTGTCCGTGGCGACGCGATCTGCCCGTGTGCCTGCAGCAGCGAGTCACTGACGGTGTGCGTGAGGCGCGCGGGGCGAGGGGGCGCATCCGCCGGCCGCGGTGTCCTGTCCATGTCCGGCCTGTCGTACGGCGTTGTGCGCGTCGACGCAGAAAACTCGCTCACCTCGCTCACGCTTCAAGATTGCGGACAAGTCATGCCGTCATGTAAGTAACACCAACAATCACACCTCTAGGGTTACGCCGGCTCCACACGTTGGCCGTGTTGGCCGAACAGAAGGAGACGGCGCTATACCAGAAAGCAAGACCCAAATAATTCTATCTCGTTTCTTAGTATAGCGCCGTCTCCCTCTGTTCGGCCAACACGGCCAACGTGTGGAGCCGGCGTTATCCAATGCTGTACCTTAAGGGAGCTTTCCCATGACGCGATTCGTGCGATTTTCAATTTCTATTAACTAAAAATAAAAATCGTCGTTGCTACTACGATATAATGATGGAATTCGATTCGCTTGACGTCGTCGTGGCGATCGTGTTTTGTTTTTCATCTACCCGTAGACAACCGCACGTTTTATGTCACGTCCACTGCTGAACTTAGACCTCCACTATAGATTTCTAATAGGATGAGTTGGAAGCGACTTACATCCAGTGCTCCTGTGGTCGTCATTTGATTGTCAGTCATGTATAGAGGCGAGCCAACGCCATCAAACGAAAAAAAAAAACTACTGAAAATACATAATAGAACCAATAGCACTAATTTAATTTAGCGGTGCGGTTAATTTCATGATTGTGTAAACGCGATATATTAGTTAACGGAGAATTTAAACAAGTAAACCGCAATATTGTGATGTTGCGGTTCTCGTTATGTTTGTCAGTTTAATAATTTTGTATAATTACGAGATTGTACAATGTATAATGATACATTATATCTATATTAGATGTACACATACAAGCCACATATTTAGGAATAATCTATGAACTTATTCATTCTTATTTCTTAGGAACTACTCGTTTATATTGAAAAATTCTCATTGTGTTGCATAGTCCTTTTATCTAAAAAAGTTAACATCACGTTTTGACCAAAAGGAGCCGAGCAGCGGGAATGAAACCGCGGGGAAATACTAGTTATTGAATTTATAAATAAAATTAATAATTTTATTATTTATAAATAATAAATCCTGGCCAGTAAATAAATATAATTTTAGTACCAAATGCGAACTTTATACCAAATTTTTCCATACAGGCGTGATTGTAGTCGTGAAAATGGAGGGTCCTGCGTACCTTTGCAAGACAGATGAAGTGGGCGAGATTTGTGTACTGTCCGGAGCAACCGGGTCGGGATACTGGGGTCTGCCTGGTTTGACCAACACCGTGTTCCGTGTCCGTCCTCTCGACGCTGATGGCGAGCCTATCGGGGAGGAACACTACGTGAGGAGCGGACTCTTGGGATTCTTGGGACCTGGCGGTAAGTGCGCTTCAAATTATGTAACCTACAATATCTGTCAATGTGTTAATTTTTTTTCTAGAGATAAAGCTACTGACATTATCAATACTAATTTCGTTTCGGGATCCAAGACAGTTAAACTGTTGTTGTACATTCATAAAATATATTTTTAAACACACTTACGTTGGACGAGTTTAAACAACATAAATGATAGACCTCATAAAAAAAAATTAAGATCACGTCGACATCATAGACATTAGATTTGCCCTTTACAGTACCTTTGTCAATTGGTTAAAAAGTCTCGAAGATCAAATTCAAGAACTGCATTAGAACGTGATTTTTGTGGCCGTTTTATCATTTAACCGTTTAGTTAGTTAGTGTTAAGATTTTCTGCGGACTAGCGACACTCTTGTTATGTTTTTATCTATAGTACCCATAATGCGCGAGTCCGTGTCTCACTTGGCCAGTTTTAATCCATTAATTAAGTGGAATGTAGACTACATTTTGTGGTGTGTCGTTGGTTGGACAACTTTGGCAATATAGCGGAGATATAATGAATTACATTCCTCGTCTCTAGTCTATTTCCCAGATATGGAAGTATAACTTCAACAGTGTATAGAGTGTGTCACGGGACACATGAAATTGGATTTGGGAGCAACAAGACAGTAATTATACGAATGCAACTTCAAAGCTGCGCCCCACACCAAACAACTTATTACTAGTTTGTCACAGACTTTTTGCCTTATCCCATATATCTGTTTGATAATAATCCTCTTTGGTTTGCGTTATATAATTATAAAAAGACTAGGACTCCGCCTGCGACGTTGTCCGCGTGGATTTCGTATTTTCCCCTATGATTTTCAAATACCCTTTGATGTTGGGAAATACAAAAATCTTGAAACTAGTTTCAATGTGGTTGATAAGTGTACATTCGAAGGTTCACGTTCATCGGATATAATTATAATTCATTTTAATAATAATCTTTCATCCTATTTATAGCCCCCTTAGGCCTGAAACTGCGTTAAGAGGGCGCCCGCGACGGGCAACCGCCACGGGTATGCGACGGTCCCCGTCGCGGAGACCGATTTACGCAGTAGTCGCTGTCGCAGTCGCTAGTTCAATTTGAACGGTGTGCTTGTATAGTCGTGTCGATGGAGGACTTAATATATTATTACTTAGCAAAACGACAACGACTATTTCCTATTATTTCATTTAAACAAATACCTAAAAAAAGAATTTGAGACTGAGGAATTTTTCGCAGAGACTTATAAGCAATTTTCATGTTTTGGTAAAAAAAAACAAAACTTCTCGGCCAAAAAAATTTTGGATTATTGTGCATCTTTAATCTGTATCACCTACTCTCATCATATTCCAAAGGGGTTTGCAACTTTTAGTACGGACGTTGGCATCAATTTTTTTTTCTTTCGCCAGCGATGAAACTTTGCCCATAATTAGACTACTATCTAAGAAGTCCATAGAAAAAAAAGATAAGTTTCTAAACTGTAACCAACCAGAGATATGGCGGTTTGCATTTTGTTCTAATCTTGAGTTATTTTTTGAAGGAATCCATACATTTTTTGATGTACTAGCTTTTTCCCGCGGGTTTGCCCACCCAAACCACCTTAATGTATAGCTTATAATCGTCTCTAGAATACCATCTATGTCTGTACCAAAATTCATCAACATCGGTTCAGCCGTTTTGCCGTAAAAACGGAACAGACTTATAGACTTAATTTCGCATTTGTAATACAAGTAGGTTAACGAGGAATAATGAGTGTTTTGTTTATAATAATGTTAAGAATATATTTTTAGCCGACTTCAAAAAAGGCGGAGGATCACAATTCGTCGGAACATTCTTTTCGGAACGAAGTTCCTTATCGCGCGTTGTGAAAGGGGGCTGGGCTGGACGGAAAAAATTCTTACGAAAAGTTGTCACGACACTTTTATCCGACTGCGCGACGGAATGAATGGAATGGACTGGAGTGGAGTGGAGTGGAGTGGAGTGGAGTGGAGTGATATGGAGCGGAGTGGAGTGGAGTCGCGACGATTATTTTTGTTGAGTGTATACAGTAACTTCGTTCCATCCGGGTGTCCCTTGACACCTCTCAAGTTTTTTTTTTTTAAACGTTGCCCCACACTTTGAATTTCTCCTGTGTCGTGGGTGCGTTTACAAACATATAAACTCACATACACAAACACCCAGACCCGGAACAACTACTTTTAGATCATACAAATATTTGCTCCGGGAATCGAATCCTTTTTTATGTTCCCAGATTTTTCAATGACGCCTGGACCGATTTGGGTAATTCTTCTTTTGTTTGAAAGGGTATCTTAACAGATGGTCCCATGGTCATGACGGAATCTTGGAGAAAACTAGGAATATCTTCAATAACTTCCCATGTTTACTTGGTCAGGATCTCATGACGCGATCTTGGGCAAAATCGTGGGAATTCTTCAATAAATAATAGCACCTGTACCCACTAAAAAGAGCAAAATATAACCGGCTTCTAAAATGAATACAAAATAAATGCAAAATAACTATTCTTTCGGAAGTCGGTGGCAAAAAAATCAAGGAAATAAGAAGCAAAGTCACCGATTTCCTACAGAGATGATATTTTACACTTGATTTTTGTTTCTCAATCGTCTTCGAGAAAAAGGAGGAGGTTCCCAATTCGTCATAACATTTTGTTATTTTGGTTTCCCCATTTCTCGTTGACGCATGGACCGATTTGGAAAATGGAATTTGGAAAATTGGATGTTGAAGAATCTGAAAATAATAATTATACTATGTCTACCCACTAAAAAGACAAAAAAAAAAACATGAAACTAACATCCAAAAAAAAAAAGTGTAAACTTAATAGGTATTTTTTTTTAAAGTCGGTTTCATATTTTTCTAAAAGTTTTGTTTATCGTTTTGATGTTGTTAATTAAATTAGTTCTTCCTCTATGGCTGTAGCGGACAGGATTCAGACTCGTACTGACTAAAATCCACCCTGTGTAGGGCAGTTTCCTGGTCTCGACAAGCGCTTGGCTCTCGATTTTTTTACGTTGTAAAATCATCCAATGAGTCCTCCCACCCGAGCAGGACGAGAGGGACTAACAGACTTATACTGACTAAAATCCACGGCGTCAATAGCCCTTTACGTTAAGAGGCCAATTACCTGATAAGACGGTCCCGCGACCCCGAAAGGCTTTGGCGCTCTGAGGGGGTCCTGTCAGATTGCTGACAGCCCTTTGAGGTGCGCGTGGAATACGACTCGCCGTCGACCCAGGCATGGTCCAAGATAGGACGGCGAGTCGCCGCCCATTACTCGCCCTTCGCTGTCCTACGGTGGCCGAAAGTCGCTTCGCGTCTTCCGATGCCGTCCGGCTGGGTTGTGAGATTGAGGCTGTTCTCCCCCTCACGGCGCCCGCCTCCTCCTTCGCTAGTATGACTGCTTCGAAGAAGAAGGCGACCGCTTCCCATTCAGTCTCGCCTCGCAATAATCACGGGCGCGAGATGTCGCCGCCTATTGCTTCCTTGAGGACAAGCCGGTGCTCCGTCCTGCACCGAATGCTCCACCGTGTCCTCTGAGCGATCCTCGCAGTAGTGACACCCAGACGTTTCTTCTTTCCTACTAGACACAGACACAGTAACCTCCCGAAACTTCTGTGTCCGGTGAGGACCTGTGTCAAGCGGAAGGTGAAAATACCGTGGTGCCTCTCCAGACCCTTCTCTCAAAGAGGGGTCTTACCGCCGCGATTGCGGCGTGCCCGAACCTCGGTTGCGACAGTCACTTCTCGTAGTGCCTCGACTTGTCGACTAATGGGTTAGTCGACGCGCCAGGGCGTCATATTCCACTTGGATCGAAAATGGAAGTCACAGTGGATTTTAGTCCGTAGGAGTCTGACAGACTCTTCTGCTCCACCCAGGGAGGGAGAACTCGCTTTTTGATTATTATTCAACGATAGAAACAAGACGATTTTGTTTTACCCTTTTTAGTGGGTACAGGCGTAATATTACGTTGTGTATTTGCCTAAACAATGCATAGATGCGATAGCAGCAATCGCAGATGACTTGCTGTCATTTATTAAGAGCCCAGTGTAGGGAGCTCGCAAGTGCAATTCGAGGCGAGCACAAAAATCGGACGAAACATTGCTATCTCTGTCTGACTTTTTGCAGCGCAGCGCGCAGCTGTATGCGTGCGTGTGTGTGTTTGTAACGAATCATTCATATTGACAGAAAACCATTTCATTGTACTAATTTTGTTCAACATTTGCTTTATTTTTGTTAACTAATTTGGGGAATCGTTAGTGAACGCACAAACCAACAATGCGTTTTTTGGAAATAACTCTACAATGGCTACATTAGAAGATTTTAGGACATTATCTAAAATCTAATAAAATAAACGTCCAGTAGGTATAACGTAGGTATTTATCTTGAGATTTATCTGTTGTAATCTAACTATTAGTAGGAATGAAAAAATATATATTTGGATAGTCCATATTGAGGAAGGCTTTAGGCTATGTAACATCACGCTATCACCAATAAGAGCAGAGCAGCAATGAGAAATTTTTCAAAATCAGGAACATAATTATTGTATTCCTTTTCGAAAGCTTCCGTTGCGTAAACCGTTAGTTACGTAAAAATTATGTACTTACTACGGAATTATTTCCTGATATAGATGAAAAGTTCTAAAATAAAGTCTGCGTGACCATAATGTTAGTTGATTTTCAGTCGTTGTTGACATTTGTATAGGAACCGCTATTTGATTAACACTGTTAGCGAACCAGCTAGTCTGGTGAATAAGCTGCTTGCCTCTCGTGCAATGGGTTTTAGGATCAAATCTTGGTAATTTGTTTCCTACTTTTTGTGATTTTTTATTTTGTTTTTATTATATCCTGTGAGAGTTTTCAATAATTCAAAATAATTTTATGCATACTTTTATTTCAATATAATTTGCAATATTATTTTTTTCTAAAAATTTTCAGTAGTTTTCTAGGATAATTCTGCACTGATTTAAATTGTAGGTAAGTACCTAGGTAAGTTGGATATTATATTGGATATTATTATTATTACTGCGATTTTTGCTTATGCTTATGCAAACAACTGAAACTTACTGACTAAAATCCACGGTGTCCTTTAATAGCCCTTTACCTTCCGGGGTCACGGTGATGAGATAAGTCCCGCGACCAAATACAGAAAACCTACCTTGAATTCTACGTACCTACCTATTTGATCGTACAGGCCGTACAGCGTAGGTAGCTTTTACTTCGTAATAAACAAGTAAATACAGGTACCTGTATTTACTTGTTTATTACGAAGTAAAAGCCTATGACCAAAAATGTATGGAAACTGGTGGCTTTTGTATCAGACTTAAAAAAAAGTAAAGTAGGCAGGGTTGGAAAAAAAAAAGTTTTTTTTTCAAATTTATAAAACAAACAGTTCAAAATGTTTTAAACAAGTGTTTTTTATGTTTTTTTTTTCAGTTTCTGGTTTTTTTTCAAATTAATTCCACCTTGTTTGTTGATGACATAAACGTATAAATCAATTATGTTTCATTTCTAGACTACATCTTTTCAAATTCTCCCTTTGTAATGAAATTTTTACGAAAAATGAGCAATGGAAAAAAAACAAGTGATGTTTTTTTTCTAATAATTTTATGCATTGTTTCATTACAATGCCAATAAAAGTTAAAAATATGACATAACAATGGCATTAGACTCAAAAGGTTTTATGTGAAACTATTTAGACTCCTGAATAGTAATTTATTTTCATTTTACATGCATTCATCTGCCTTGAAAAGTAGTTGGAATGGGTAATAAAAAACACTGTTTAATTTCAAACTGTTTTAAACACTGTTTTAAACAGGTGTTTTAAAACAACTTGTTTTAATCATGCCAACCCTGAAAGTAGGTTCTCAGTTCGACCTGTATTATGTATGTTTGTTTGTACAATTACGAGTATGTATGACTATGTATGTTTGTTTGTTCGCGATTATCTCACATTTGGCTGAAGCGATTTTGATGTGGTTGTGGCCACCAGTTTCCATATTTTTTTGGTCATAGGCTTTTACTTCGTAATAAACAAGTAAATACAGGCACCTGTATTTACTTGTTTATTACGAAGTAAAAGCTACCTACGCTGTACGGCCTGTACGATCAAATAGGTAGGTACTAGAGATGTTACGAATATTCGCATTCGCATTCGCATCATGCGGATATTCGCATATTTATAGACATTCGCATTCGCATTCGCAAAATTCATGCGAATATTTTGCGAATACGAAAGACTGAAAAAATACCAATATCTGGTACTCCTTCTTCCACACACTCCATTCATTCTTATCTTTTGTCGTCCTCTCCATTCATCTTTTGTTTAATCTGCCTTCATCTCGCCATTCATCAATATTAATGTTCATCAAATCAATCACAATAATTAATCATAAATATGACCATGCTAAGATAAACGTGTTTCTGTCTGTTTTTCTTTCACTGACGCCATTCTTAGAGCCACTCTTATAAAAGGTGAATTGTTCAATGGGGTGTAGATGGCTAAATCCGAAACTATGAGGAATATCGAAAAACATTGAAAGGAGTCTCGAGCCCGATTTTGACGGAAACTAAAAATGCATCATGGGATTTTAGCAGAATCAGTAATCCTGGCCAGGAATCAAACCACCTGGAGCAAGGATCAAATTCTGGAAGTAAAAATCTGTGGCTCTAGTGAAAAAGGGTCTAAGTCTAAAAATGCAACTTTACAGGAGACGCAAAAAACGCCCCGCGCGCACCAAATTACATGTTTAAGTACGTGTGGCATTTAAACAGCTGTCAAATTAAATATATGTGATATGTTATATAGGTAAAAAATGTATGTTCTTTCTTATTCTAGTATTATTTTTTACATAAACTGAATAGTTTTCAAAATAGCGACTTATACTTAACACAAAATGAACTACACAAGGGTATAAAAGAAGTTAGATCCCTTTTCTCATACACAAAAAGTTAATTCACAAAAGTGAAAAAGGATACGCATTTGGAGTTATTTGTATGATAACTAAGAAATTAAATCAGATAATTAGTGTTGGAATAGCCAAAATAAATGAACTGAATGTGTACTTTTTATCGACATGATAAAATTTTGAAAAATAGCAAAAATAAATAACTTGTATCTTTTTTCACATAGTTATTAGACGTAACATAAGGCGCATGTTGACTTACGTGAACCTTTTGTGTAAGTTATATCTATCTTTAAACCAAAATAAAACCAAAAAATATGTAGTTTTGTGGTGTTTATTTTTTTATTAAAGTGAAGAAAAGTATTTTAAGAAGTACCTATGACAGTTATTTTTAAATCATAAAAACAATTAAAAAACAAATGAAAAGTACAAATCGAGTCCCACAGAACCTTGAAAGTGATTCAAATCTTGTTCGATATCAAGAAATGTCTATAGCACAGTTTTTTTATAAGTCAGGACAAATCAACTGCAGTTGAAACCTGGGAAAGTGATCCAGAAAACCTTATTTTAATTTCACTTCTACCGATAATAAACTCCAGTTTTAAAATAAATATGCAGTTAGTAAAAAAGTATTGAAGAAGTTAATTAAGTATTATGACGCAGTTTTTTTAATCAGGAAAACAATTCAAAAATAAAAAAATAATCAAATAAATCAAGTCTAACAGAAACCTTAAAAATGATCCAGAAAACCTTATTCGATGTCGTCGTTGCTGTCGTTTAGAAGAGGATGTTGATCTTTTATATTATCATCGTCAATGAAAAGGTTGTTATAAAAAGATCGAACACTGGGGTTTATTAGCGGAAGAAGAGAAATCAAATCTCTCTTTTTCTCGTTTGAATTAGCTAGGCCCATCGTATGACCTAGGAATACATTACCGTTTCAAACAGAGGGAGTGGTGATTTTCCTCTTTCCCTCTGCAAATTAACAATGTTCCATTCTTCCTCATCACACAACTTACAATGAAATTCTCCTTTTTTATATTTCTTTTGTCTTTAACTCGTCTGTCGTAGACTTCTAAGCTCCAGTAATAATTTAAAATAATTCTACAAGGTCCTAGTCTTTTAACTTTAAATTTCTCTTCTTTTTTATAGTTTCTGTATCTCTTCTTTCCTTGTTAATTTTCCTAGGATTACGTTTCCGGTCTTGTTAAGTACCTTTTTATATCCCAAAATGACTTATTATTGCTCGTATCTAAATCTGACTGTGGAATAATGACATCGCCTTTTACGTTTTTGTAAAAGTGAACAATCTGAGTTACTTGTGTCAGATTATTTGGAATGAAAACGTCACTACTTTCTGTGGGATAATGCAAATTGGGTTATGATAGCGTATCAGTGAACATAGAAATAATATCAAGATATAAGACAAAAGTTTCATCAGAATCAGTGAATGTATCGACATCATTATCAGGCTCTGCGAAAAGGTTTTTGAAACTTCCAGGTATTGGAGAAAATATTTAAGAGTTTCCCTGCTTTGGTGAGTTATTTTTTAGCCTTGGATAATAACTGTTTGAACATCCTGATCTTGGAGAATGATCCCTAGAATGTGTAGCCTTTGGAGAATAGTTTCGGAAGATATAAGCACAGGTATAGATTCGCCATCAATCCAATCTACTTCATCCATCATTGCCATATCTTTGGAAACAAGACCCATCAAACAATTAATGCGACCACGACCAGCCATTCTAAAACAATAGATATATTTGACTGGCCTGTTGGTCTAGTGGTAAGTGACCCCGACTGCTTTGCGGAGGTCGTGAATTGGATTCCCACTCAGGACAAATGTTTGTGTGATGAGCACGATCATTTTTTCTGTGTCTGGGTGTAATTTATCCATAATATGTATGTATTTAGAAATATATAAGTATGTTTATCAGTTGTCTAGTACCCATAACACAAGCTCTGCTTAGCTTGGGACTAGATGGCGTTGTGTGATAGTTGTGGAATATTATTATTATGTATTATATTATTTATTAAAACATTACATCAGGGAATCGCGATATGAAAGTTAAGTAGGTAAGTCGAAATAGAAGTATAAAATGTGCTAATTTGACAATTTTACGTATCTATATAATTATACTATAAAGTGTAGTTAAATATATATGTGAGGTTGATATCTGGTGGTTGTTTATTATAACCACTGTTATTGTAGTGTTTTTGTGTGAAGAATTAACTAACATACGTACAAAAACAAAAAAAAAACAATGTCTCCTCTTCATAATAAGTTACGCAATGGAGTTTAAAATAAAATCTCGGTGTAATTGGGTACATTTGGACAAAAATCTAAATAACAATACGTACACTCAAAAATAATTTGCTAAAATATGTGAAAAAGGGTACAACTTACCAGTGCAATTACTGATTTTTTGCAGTGCGTCGACACAAGTTCCCTTCAATAGAGTGCTTGGACCACCGAAAGAGTGCGAGCGCTACGCACTTTCCACCCACCAGCACCATAACCCGTATCGGCCAGTTGTATCTTTTCTCACGAAAAATAGCAGCGAAATATTGGTATTATTTTAGTTATGTCAAATTGCATTTTTAATATAAATATTTCATACGTGAAAACTGATACCAAAAAACTTATTCTGGATTTTTGTCTTTTATTTTGGTGAAAACGGATTTATGTCAAGTGATATCGTTACTCACATAACAATTTTTAAGGAATTAATGTACTTGTGCCGGTATTCACTAAACAAATTGAAGCTCTGACAATACATGTTTATTTAGATCAAAAGACACAAAATAAAAATAAACATAGTTTTGTGTAAAGAAATTAAAGTGCACTTATACCCCGCTTTTGTAATATTTTTAGTGTTAGTTAACCCCCTTTGCACATTGCTAACTTCCTTATTTTTAAAGATAGGCAAGATCTGTTTTCACGAATGGATAGATCATTTTTTTCTGAACATTTTAGTGTACTTAACTCATTTTCGACAAAATCGGACTTAAACCCTTTTTCACTAGAGGCACAGAAATGCAGTTTTAGTTTTCGTCAAAATCGGCCACGAGACTCCTTTCATAGTTTTTCGACATTCCTTTTAGTTTCATAAGGCCAACCACGCCCAGTTAAAAAAATCACCCTGCATACTTTTTCCATTCTCGTTACAGACAGGAAGTAAAAAATTTAATAAAAATAAGTTAAAAAGTTACATTAAAAAGTGTTTATTTTTGTATTTTCAAAATTATCAAGTGTAATTGATTTAAAACTGAATATTCGCATTCGCATTCGCATTCGCGAATATTGGAATTGAATATTCGCATCCGCATTCGCGTTCGCGAATGTCAAAAATCGGATATTCGCAACATCACTAGTAGGTACGTAGAATTCAAGGTAGGTTTTCTGTATTTGGTCGCGGGACTTATCTCATCACCGCCCGTGACCCCGGAAGGTAAAGGGCTATTAAAGGACACCGTGGATTTTAGTCAGTAAGTTTCAGTTGTTTGCATAAGCATAAGCAAAAATCGCAGTAATAATAATAATATCCAATATCCAACTTACCTAGGTACCTACAATTTAAATCAGTGCAGAATTATCCTAGAAAACTACTGAAAAATTTTAGAAAAAAATAAAATTGCAAATTATATTGAAATAAAAGTATGCATAAAATTATTTTGAATTATTATTGAAAACTCTCACAGGATATAATAAAAACAAAATAAAGAATTGTCAAAAAGTGAGAAACAAATTACCAAGATTTGATCCTGAAACCCATTGCACGAGAGGCAAGCGGCTTACTCACCAGACTAGCTGGTTCGCTAACAGTGAAAATCAAATAGGGGTTCTTATTTATACAAATGTCAACAATGACTGAAAATCATATAACATTGCTAATCCCCCAAGGGGAATAGCGTAATTATAGATAAAAAATCCACGGTGTCCTTCAATAGCCCTTTCTGTTCCGGGGTCACGGTAAGGAAATAATCCCGCGACCCCGGCAGGCTTTGGCCCTCTGAGAGGGGGGCCCCGTCATTATGCTGGCGCTCTTTGAGGCGCGCGTGGGACACAACGCGCCGTCGACCCGGGCATGGTCCATGGTCGGGCAGCGAGTTGCCCTTTACTCGCTGCCCGCATGCCCGGATTATAGATACCCTATTAATTGAAGCGCAGTAAGGAATATTTAAGGAAAAATTGAATGAATAATATCCAACTCAAAACATTATATGTATAAAAAAAACTACAAAATTCAAAATTGCTTATCTCCCAGGGACAATAGCGTAATAATACATAGCCTATTAACAGAAGCATATTATTAGGAACCTTATAGGAAAGGAAACTTTGATCGACAACTTTACAGTAGTTTCGAAGATAGATCAAAACAGGAAAACATTACAAAAATCAAAAAAAAAGTTGATCTGGCATCAGAATTCAGAATCGATCCCGTATCTCGAAAAAAATACAAAAAGAAAAAAAATATGAATTCAATGTACAGGAATGACAGCTCTACGATTTTATTACAATGTTGTGAAAAGACAATTTCGTAAACAATAACGCACGCGTAGCACAGTCAAATACATAACTATGTAACATTGAAAACCCAAGACAAGACCAGTGCGCGCCACGAGCCACGAGTCTACGACACAACCTTACGAAAGTGTGAGTTTCTGCGATCACCAACTACAAGCGTACACGCACACAAACACAGTTAAGATTGATGCGACGGATGCGACAGAGCATCTGTCGTTCAAGATTTGCGATAAATTTGTTTGTGTTCCGTAATACCAAAAATTATGAATGAAAAGTTGATGTTTTTCCATTTAAGTTTTGATAATCTACAACTAGACAATATAAGCTATGTTCCTATTAAAATTATATTAGGAACATTAATGTTTTTAATACAGAATAATTAAGCTGAAAACATGCTGTTAGCGGTGTTAAAATGTACGAAATGCAATTCGCTCGCATTTCGTAAATAGTAATTATTTTTTTTTTAAAGTTTAATAGGAACCTAGATAAATACCGTCTGTATCCGAATAACATAACTTTAAGTCGGTAAAATGTTCGTATCGCGAATGATTTTGGTATTACGTTTGTATGGAGAAATTTCTCTTCACCGAACCCTTAAATAGTTTCCTCGTTTTCTCCAAGATTCCGTCATGACCTAGTAACCATGGGACCATCTGTTAAGACACCCTTTCAAACAAAAGAAGAATTACCCAAATCGGTCCTGGCGTCATTGTGAAATAAGGGAACATACATAAAAAAAGTTCCAACAAATTGTGAACCTCCTACTTTTTTGAAGTCGGTTAAAAAGATCTTCATAAGTGTTATAAACAAACCACTCATTATTCCTCGTAAACCTACTAGTATTACAAATACGAAAAAAGTATTATGGTATGTTCCGTTTTTACGTCAAAACGGCTGAACAGATGTTGATGAATTTTGGTACAGAGATAGATGGGACTCTAGAGACGGTTATAGGCTATACATAGAGGCGGTTGGAGTGGGCAAAGCCGCAGGCAAAACCTAGCACATGAATAAATCTATGGATTCCTACTAAAAATAACTCCAGAGTTGAACAAAATAAATACCGTCATATCTCTGGTTGGTTACGGTTTAGAATTTTTTTATTATTTTTTACGAACTTCTTAGGTTGTGGTCTACTAATGACCAAAATTTCATTGCTGGCGAAAGAAAAAAAAAATTGATGCCAAAAAGTTGCAAACCCCTTTCAGCTCCGGAGGAATTTTTCGAAAGTCTTCATACAAAAAAATCCTCGTTGATCGGACTATAGCGTTAGGGTGCTTGGATACGGTGCATGTAACCCGCGCAAGTGCCTCAACATGCTCAAGCTACATGCACCATGTACAGGCACCCATTAAAAAACGTGCGGGTCCAGCGACTTGAGCATGTACCTAAGCGAGTCACCCGCGCCTCGCACATGTTCAGACATACGGCAGAAAAAATAACTTGTACATACAGCTTGCGCAAGTAGCCCGCGTCTTTACTTGCTCCCAGTCATTTGAAACATGTATAAGTACAAGCGAGTAACTTGATCAAGTAGCTTGCGCATGTTACTCGCGCGGGGAACCCGCATCTTTACTTGCTCCAGTTACATGCACCGTGTACAAGCACCCTTATTGACTGAAAAAGCCCGTGCGTGTTACCGCTCGCGTGCACCGCGCGTGACACCACGCGTGGCACCGCGCGGGGACCCGCGCGGGCGTTCGTCGCACGGATGCGGGCCCCGTTGCGTGGGTGCGGGGCGCACCTCGCGATGGAGCACTTTTGTATAGAACCGCGCGGGCATCCGCATAACGCAGTTTCGGCCCTTAGGCGATGGATTTTTAGTGCACATTGACTTCATGTGTAAGAGACGTTTGTGAAAAACGCTCTAGACCCAGCGGTTTTAGCACTGTGCCGATCAATCAGTCAGTCAGTTTCTTCTTTTTTACCCAACTGCGACCGAAGGAGAGTTCATATACAGAGTGTTTCTTTAAAATGGGCCAAAAGATAGAAATCCGAATCCATAAGAGATACAGGGAAACTTTCTTAGGAACCTTTAGCTCTTTTTTGATGCTGACAATTTTGGCGTTATTTTTTTTGGTCAAGTGTGAGTTGTCCACAGAAAGGGGTGAAATTGGCCATTTTTTTTAATTTTTTAATGCCGTTCGTCTCTGTTTCATGTAAGGATCATTTCATTGTATCGGAAGAAAAAAATCGGGACGGCGGAAGTTGGTCAAATTTTGCAAAATATTTTTTCATACAATTTGTATGAATGACAAAATTACTAATATTTTTTATGATGTTATTTGATTTAGTATTATGTAAGGATCATTTCGTTGTATGGGAAGGAAAATATCTGGACAGTAGAAGTTAGTCAAAAGTACAGTAAAGTTTCTTCTAACAGCATAAAGTTTATCAATAGTAGTCAGTATTTCATTAGATTTGACCCACTTCTGTTGCCCAGACATTTTCCTTCCCATACAATGAAATGATCCTTAATAGACACTAAATCAAATAACATCATAAAAAAGTGATAAATTTTTCGTTCAAACAATTTGTATGAAAAATTTTTGCAAAATTTGATCAACTTCCTCCGTCCCGATTTTTTTCTTCCGATACAATGAAATGATCCTTACTAGTGATGTTGCGAATATTCGCATTCGCATTCGCAAAAATTCGCATGTTTTTTGATATTCGCATTCGCATCCGCATAAATTGATGCGAATGTTTGCGAATATTTCTGAAAACGATTTTTAAATTTGCTACTATGATTTGAATATGGAAACTATATGTAACGGAATAGTCTTGAAGTAATCAACTAAATTTAAATAGTTCTGATAGTCCAATTGTATTAAAATAACAGATTCGCAACAAAAATGACAAAAATCCTTTTAATCGTGATAAAATCATCAAATTAGTCCTACCACCCAGTTATATTTAAAAATCTACCACATAATTTTGCTATTATATGAGAAACAAGAGAAAAAAAAAAAGTTTTTTAGTTTGTCCATGCCTATTCCGGTGAAAGGTATAAAAAAACCAGCTCCAGTCTGAACTTGTTGAATAAATTTTATGTGTTGAATGAATGAAGTTACATTCATTTAACTATATCGACTTGGCCAATGTTCGGTTAAATTATGTCTGACATGAAATGTCAAACCCATCTATCATTTAAAAGTCAATATTCGCATTCGCATTCGCGAATATTGAAATTGAATATTCGCATCCGCATTCGCATTCGCGAATGCCAAAAATCAGACATTCGCAACATCACTAATCCTTACATGAAACAGAGTCGAACGGTATTAAAAAAAAATTGACCTATTTCACCCATTTCTGTGAACAACTCGCACTTGACCAAAAAATAAAAAACGCCGAAATTTTCAACATCAAAAAAGAGCTAAAGGTTCCTAAGAAAGTTTCCCTGTATCTCTTATGGATTCGGATTTCTCCCTTTTGACCCATTTTAAAGAAACACCCTGTATACAGCTTTTAAAATGAAATAAAACTTCAATTACAACTTTACAATCTTCATCTAATTGCGGCGAGTATTGGGCGACTCGCTGCCCGAACACGGACCATGCCCAGGTCGACGGCGCGTTGTGTTCCACGCGCGCCTCAAAGAGTGTCAGCATAATGACGGGGGAGGGCCTTTAGAGGGCCAAAGCCTGCCGGGGTCGCGGGACTTATCCAATTTACCGTGACCCTAAACGTAAAGCGTAAAAACCGTGGATTTTTGTCAGTACAAGTCAGACAGTCCCTCCCGCCCTGCTCTGGGTGGGAGGACTCATTTGATGATTTTACCACGATAAAATAAAGTACTTCTTACTCGGCCTTGCGTCTCTAACCTTTATAAATCATTGCTGCCCATTTCACTTCACGAGCCGCATATACCTAAAACTAATCTGCCCTAGCCTCACAGGTTATCTCAGTACAATATACGCCTGATTATACCTAATACGAGTTCTTGATTGCTAATTACCCACCACCGTAACTTTCACTTCTAATTAACTTTCGATTGTTCGTCGAGCCGACGAACTGATCATTAGCTGATGTCAGAGGCCGATTGTTAGATGATTACGACTCCTTCCTTGTTGTTTCTGCATGCTAACTTTTATAATAAATCATTATTACCGATCAAGCACCTTGAATTCTGAGCTTTTATAAACACTGCGTAGACCAAAAAGGCTGTTTTATTTAAAAAAGAGTGGTTTACAACCTTTTGATTAAAAGACCCAGAAACTCGTTTGTTCCGAAGCGGCTGGCCCTTTGCTGCCCTCCCCAAGCGACACTTTAACGCTGTAAATTAATATCTATGTCGGCTTCTAACTTAAACTGAGTAACTGTTAAACGACCGAATTCGCCTATCTGAGTCCTAAGTATGTCCAATAATAAAAATACAAGGGAACGGGAATTGAATTGAGATTGAATGTTAACTTCGGGCGTAAGCCGAGTCTCTTACCCTACAAGGGTACCTCCTTACCGTCCTTAGCGTGAAATTTTTTAGTTTCTAAGCCCCTGACTGGATGCCTAATTCTCAATGCTCCCACAGGAAAGTCTGATTAAACAAACGAAAACTTTGAGGTTGCCCTGCGACATCCCATGAAACAAAAATCAGGAACAAGATTTTCGTACAACAATCACAAAATTTGGTTGCATTATCAGGTCTGGTATTCGTGTGCGGCTCCCGCGACGGTCTGATGACGGTGACCGGCCGCAAGCACAACATGGATGACATCATCGCCACCGTGCTGGCAGTCGAGCCCATGAAGTTCATCTACCGCGGCCGCATCGCCGTCTTCTCCGTGAGGGTGCTGCGTGACGAGAGGATCTGCATCGTTGCCGAGCAGCGCCCGGACTGCGGCGAAGAGGAGGTACGTGTATGTTCTATTCTTATTAGATTTTTTCTCTACAGGTTCTTAATCAAGGCTTATATTTTCAATAAATATGTAGGGTACCTACCTACTATTGATCGAAAATGTTACCCAGTCAACGCATTGTCCAGAATACTGCAAATCATGTCAAGTCATATGTCAAGAACATGCCTGAGCGCTTTAGGAAATCAGGAACAACGAAATTCAATTACTTTAGGTAACGGAACGATACACAGCCCGACACCTGAATTCAACGGCAGCATCACGATCCATGTCCTAGCAGTAGGTAGTAACCACGTTCACAAACATTTGAGCTCGGACAAATAACCTGAGGCCAAGCCGATATTTGGCTTCATGCGGAGATCCAATCACGGACGACGTTTACATTGCACGCACGCGGCTATGGTTTGCTTAACGTAAATATCAACTGCAATCCTAGTTAATATTTACACAATCGTTACACATCACAATTCGTAACTTATATTTTCACGTTACTAAAATCAATCAAAAAGCCGTAAAATAATTTTAAAATTCTCCTCTTGAATGATGAATAAATTAAAACAGCTTTTGTGATTTAAAATTTTTACTTTTAAAATGATTCGGACATTATTAATTTATACTCTTGGAAAAATGAGCCTGTACATTTTAACAGAAACGATTTAATTATCAGTCTACCGAATAAGTTATCGCGCTCGACCTTCGTGTAAATTAATCAGCATTTTCCTTTTCCAATATTTCTAAATAAAAAGAGTTTGATGAGATTTTAAATGCAAACCTGTTGGTCAATTAATTCCTTGAACTGCCGATTTTGGTTTCGACTAACTTTGCTGCACATGTGCAACAGGAACTAATCGTATGTAATCCGATGATCTTAGATGGTGTTATTGTCTATGGTTATCGATATTGATCTAATATGGACCTTGCCTAAGTATCTATCGCAAGCCACTGGCTCAATGAGGGTTATAAGTGACAAATAATTTTAATTCAGAAAGCTGTTGATAATATAACTTACAACTCAAGTTTCCATGTTCCGGTCCATTACCCCGCTACCACTTCACTAATATCATAACAATATAACTCGGGGAACAGTATCGGGGTGCTAATAAACGGGACGAGTGGAGGCGATAAGTATTATGTTCAGTGTCAGTTGTAGATATTTTCGTAACGTCGCATTCAGTGATAACGTTCCTTTCTTAATGAAAGTAAAACCTGAATTAATTTCATAGGCCGTAAATTATATTACTACATATTATGTATTCTATATATTATTATTATTAGAACTTACTGTTTGGCTTAGTCAACACTTTTCTATCTTCCATTTTTATTGAGGGTGTCTGCCGGCTAACGTGTGATCTGCATTTCACAAATTACTGATATCCTAGATGGCGACAATATTAAAAAAATCTTGAAAGTCTAGACTGTAGGCATAGCGTTTGAACAATATTATTAACATCCAGACTAGTCCGCCCGGATCTGGATACTGTCTGCTAGATTAAAGGAGCTACAACACAGTTTCATAATTCCTCGGTTTTCTTAGTCCAGACAAATTCTTTCTCTATCCTACCTAGCATAGACGGACTTATTTCTAAACAAATTTTTCATTTTTTTCCAAGTATGCTCCGACCAATTATAAAAAAATACTACATTTGAAACATCGCTGTGCTGTGGATGGATGATATAAATCTTTCTACAATTTGTAATTTTGTCTATTCTTCCTTCGTCAAACTCCTTTTTTACGGGGTCGTGCAACGAATGTAGAAGTTATTCCATTTCTGAAATAAGGGTATTTTATCATTAGTATCCATTGCCAAACAAATCGTATTTAAATTAGTATTATTCACATAAAATATCAAATACCTTTTACCTACTTCATTCATAAATTTTACGATGTCAATGACGTAGATGCAACGATACTATAAAGTTTATTGGATAGGCACGTGCAGCCACCCTCGACTCTAGACCGAGACTGACGCAGTCGCACACTGACTGAATACGTGTCTCTTTTTTCATAACGGGGTGGACAGAGATGGCAATAATACCTTCCGAATGAGAACGAATGTTCCCGCTCTAGGTTTAAACATATTGTCTAGCTTTTTAAAGAGTTAGTTTTCATGGGTTTTGGGTATCTGATAGGTAGACAAACTGGTCAATGGGGATGGCAACTCAAAGCTAATCATAGATGGCGCTGCGATAGTTGGTCCCAACGTCAGATTACTGTCTACCTTGTATAAAAAACAAACAAGATTAATTGTTATTAAAATTGAGTATAAATACAAAACAAATATGGAAAATTATTCGTCAATGAAAGTGCATATACTAAAAGAAGAATTTAGACGCCGCGGTGCATCTACAAGAGGAAAAAAAATGATTTAATTGAGTGGTAATACATTTGATTTTACCGTAATAAATCCACAATTACTTGTAGTTCAAGTTTCAATTTTTGAGTTTAGGTATGTTTTACCTGTTCTCTCCTTTAACAAGAATATAATGCTGCTTCTGACTTTCTATTTTGATAAAATATCATAATGTTTTAAGTCAGTAATTTTACCCCTTTTTTCTATTTAGATTCGAAAAATATCACAATATTTATTTAATTTCTTAACACTACAACTATCACAAAACTCGTTCCAGGTGATAATTCTTCCGCCAGACGAACCATTTCATGATTTATGGAGCGATGCAATAACTGGTACTTAACCTCCAATAGAAAAGTAGATATTATTTTGAAAAGTGTATTCGATTGTTTAGTTATGGTATAATCCATGGACCTAAAAAAAAAGGCGGACGGAACTTCACTAAGAAACGATTGAAGCACCACAATGGCGGCGGCGTAAATATGTGTGCGTGTGTATAGGGATGCCAGATGAAGGAAAAAATTACCCATTTTTAAACAATATTTAATTAAGATCTCCCTTGAACTTAAGTTTAATTACAATTTTTTTGTGACGGATACCTATTTTTAAAATAAAGGTAAAATAATTTAAGCACATTGGATATTAAAATATTTACAACTCGTTTAATGTTAATAAAGTTTTACAATCCCTTTTGGTGATTCAAATTTTTGTAGACTTGTCTTTTGCTATCGACACATCTAGAAATCCCTTCTAATTTACTTAAGTGGTGAAAACGAATGTTTAAGTATTTTTCGGCTATAAACATTTAATTAATGCTATTTTATGTTCCATTCCTACACGTCTACATTCCTATTCCATGTCTACACTCCCTTATTATTTTTATACAATCATTTTTCCATGCATCATTTGCCGTGGGGAAATCTGTAAAAATATAGGAGAATACAATAACGATAAATAGTAACATAAAATATAAATCTCCCAATCTTAAAATAATTTGAACCTTGAAATAGTTGCAACACTGATTGATTTCGAGATGTTTATTAAATTTATTGACGTAAAATCGAGAAATAAGCTTCAAATTGACATGCTTAACAATGAAAAGTGATACCCTGGCTTTTTTAATTGAACTACTATGGTTTAGACAACTTTTTGCAACACGTCATGACGGCATACTTTGATTTTTATTAGACAAAATAACACCGTTTAAAACCGCGAGTGTCGTTCGAAGCGTAATGGCCGACGGCTGACTTACTATGGTGTGAATGTGTGCGTGCTGGCTTGTCCACATTAGCGCACTGACTTACTATGGGTGCTTCAATTGTTTCTTAGTGAAGGTCCGTCCGCCTTTTTTTTTAGGTCCATGGTATAATCATAGAATTTCATTAATAAACTCAACTAACGGCCTGTCTCGGCTTCGCAAGGGTGGATATTTGTTTATTATATAACATTTCCTTAGTTATAATTCAATTTTTGTTCTCAAGGCAGTCACAGCAGCTACCCATTATTTCTTGATAGTGTGAATTGTCGGAAATTTGTATGTTCCATCATTTTTACAGCTTATTACACAACATCTAGTCATTTTACATCAATAAATCGTTTATTTTTTCAGAAAATTCCTTTGATTTGACAGTTCTTTTGGGACCAAACTGTCACTTGTCACTTTGACACTTGCCTTCCCCATTGAAAAACGAATAAATTTCAACAGCCGACAGAAAGAGTGAGATGAAGCGATGCTTCCTTCCTTATTCACTAACATGATTTTTGAGTATTTTAAATTGTTTCAAACTATCTTGAAAGGTTTTTTGTCTCCTGATTATATTGTTTTATATTATGCTCGACCTACCACTTTTTTTGAGGCCGAAATCTGACGTTTATCTTTACCTGTTCCAGTCATTCCAATGGATGTCCCGCGTGCTTCAAGCGGTCGACTCTATCCACCAGGTGGGCATATACTGCCTGGCCCTAGTGCAGCCGAACTACCTGCCCAAGACTCCGTTGGGTGGCATCCACCTGAGCGAGTGCAAGCGCCGCTTCCTCGAGGGTACCCTGCACCCAGCCAACGTTCTGATGTGCCCCCACACTTGCGTCACCAATCTGCCCAAACCAAGGGAAATTCATTCCGGTAAGAAGACATTGGCTGTTCACATTTGCGTTTACTGCTTTTTTATTTGTTTTTATTTTGTGCATTTGCGATTTATGTTTGTCGTAAATTGAAGAAATCAATGTATTAGTACAATTTACATAATTATTGGTGTCTTGAGGATACTTCTCATATTCAGGTCAAGATACCAACAATTTGGATGTTTTGAAAAACTGATATTTCAACTGGTTTTTGAATGTTTTTAGTTCGGTAGTTTGATTCAGGAATGAAGCTGCTTGCTGATGATATTTTAAATAGCACAGTTTTAAAAGCTATTAATGTACAAAGTTTTTACGCACTTTTTGAAAGCTCTGGTCTAACGCGATTGAATAACATTTACATTACAAACACGATTTTTTTATCAATTCATGATAATAATAAAAATTTATAATTCAATAATTTTAATGTAATTTATATATTTACTTATACGTATATCTCTCAGAATCATTCTCAGAACGTGCGAAATACCTCAAATCTTAAGCGAAGTAACAATAATATTTTAATCTATGAAGCGACTGTATCTGCCGCCTGCAAAATATTTCAAGCCGCGAATATTGCCCCTGCAATTTATTGTAATATTTGATTAAATTTAAAATGTTTTGTGTCTTGTTAGGGGTTTTTTTTATATTTATGTGTAATTGTTCTTGCGAGTTTCAACAAACAGTTGAGCTTATGTTTTATTAACAAGTGCTATGATATGTTTAGATGTGGGCCCTGCTTCTGTGATAGTGGGCAACTTAGTGCAAGGCAACCGCCTGGCGTCCGCTCAAGGACGCGACATGGGTTATACTGATGATTCGGATGCTGCCAGGAAGGTACATTCTTGTTATGGTTTCCATTAAATATTTTGATTAAAAGTATTAATTCTATAGCTAAATTGTAATTTTTCTTATATTTCAGTACCAGTTCATATCTCAAATATTGCGTTGGCGCGCAATGAGTACTTCGGATCATGTGATATTTACGTTGCTCAACTCGAAGGGCGCAGTGTCCAAGATCCTGACGTGCGCTGAACTTCACAAGAAAGCCGAGAGGATCGGCAACCTGCTGCTGGAAAAGGGGCGCGTGAACACGGGCGACCACGTCGCGCTCATATTCCCGCCGGGACTTGATCTCATTTGCGCGTTCTATGGCTGCCTGTACGTAGGCGCCGTGCCCGTCACCATACGCCCGCCGCACCCGCAGAATCTGCACACCACCCTGCCCACAGTGCGCATGATCGTTGACGTCAGCAAGGCTACGCTGGTGCTCTCCAACCAATCTGTGATAAAATTACTACGCTCCAAGGAAGCCAGCAACGTGCTCGACAGCAAGGCCTGGCCGCTGACTCTCGACACTGACGATATGCCCAAGAAAAAGCTCCCCATCCTGTACCGTGCTCCCACCGCCGAGATGCTTGCATATCTCGACTTCAGCGTGTCCACAACCGGCATGCTCGCCGGCATCAAGATGTCGCACGCGGCCGTCACGTCGCTTTGCCGCTCTATGAAGATCGCGTGCGAGCTCTATCCCTCGCGCCATATTGCACTCTGCCTCGACCCCTACTGCGGCCTCGGCTTCGCGCTCTGGTGCCTTAGCAGCATCTACTCGGGACATCACTCCATCCTCATCCCACCCTCCGAGGTCGAGATCAATCCAGGCTTGTGGTTGAGTGCCGTCTCTCAATACAAAGTGCGAGACACGTTTTGCTCGTACGGAGTCATGGAATTATGCACCAAAGGCTTGGGTAGCTCAGTCAATCAGCTCAAAGCTAAAGGTATAAGCCTAGCTTGTGTGAGGACGTGTGTGGTCGTCGCTGAAGAGCGTCCGCGTATCAATTTGACCAACTCGTTCTCCAAACTATTCTCAGCACTGGGTCTGAGCCCGCGCGCCGTGTCCACGTCGTTTGGATGCCGCGTGAACATTGCCATCTGCCTGCAGGGCGCATCTAGTCCCGAGCCGTCCACCGTGTACGTGGACCTCCGCGCGCTGAGGAACGACCGCGTGTCGCTTGTGGAGCGAGGTAGCCCCCACTCACTCTGCCTCATGGAGTCCGGCAAATTATTGCCCGGAGTCAAAGTAATCACAGCTAATCCCGAAACTAAAGGACAATGCGGCGACTCTCATTTGGGTGAAATATGGGTGCAGTCACCACATAATGCAAGCGGCTACTTCACAATCTATGGCGACGAGAGCGACTACGCTGACCACTTCAGCGCTCAGCTGGTGACTGGCAATACTGGGGAGGTGTACGCACGTACGGGATACTTGGGCTTTTTGCGGCGAACGGAAATAAGTACGACGAGTCACGTGTCGGACGACACATCGATGATCACGCGCGACAGCGACACGGAGTCGCTGGCGTCGGCGTGCGGCAGCCTCAACCTGAGCGCGGACACGCACGACACGCACGACGCCGTGTTCGTGGTGGGCGCACTCGACGAGACCATCATGTTGCGCGGCATGCGCTACCACCCCATCGACATTGAGAACTCTGTCATGAGGTGCCACAAGAAGATCGCTGAATGGTAATTTTTTAAATCAATTTTATGCTTTAGAAGAATATTTATTTTGATCCATTCTAAAATAGTGGTTTATTTAAAGATAGTAATAAAAAAATGCACTGTATACTTTCCAGCGCCGTGTTCACATGGACCAACTTGCTGGTTGTGGTGGTAGAGCTGGATGGCAGCGACAGCGAGGCGCTGAACCTTGTGCCGCTGGTGACCAACACGGTGCTGGAGGAGCACCACCTCATCGTAGGCGTAGTGGTGGTGGTAGACCCCGGCGTCGTGCCCATCAACTCGCGTGGCGAGAAGCAGCGCATGCACCTGCGCGACGGATTCCTTTCCGACCAGATTGATGCAATCTATATAGCTTACAATATGTAGGCCCCGAGACCCAGGCGGCCGGCTCCCCACCCGCCGCCCACCACCTCGTGCATCCGCAAACCCACCGGAGCACGGCCCAAGGTGACCGCGGCCTCCTCCCGGTCCCATCGCTAAACCGACACGATCGAGTCAGTGAACCCAACTTCGACTTTTCGTTTATCTCCCTTCGTGTTTATGTAATAACGGAACGGAAGATCTAAAGACTGCAAACGCGAATTATTTGTAAGTTGTTGCGACTTGATATAACGATCTAAAGTCGCAACTAGACTGATGTAAGTCTGAACTTAGATTGTTTTATCTTTGTCCCTTATCCTCTCATGTAACTGACTCTAATTTGAAATAATACCATGATTACTGCCAATGGTCAAGTAGGCCGTACGGCTGACGGGCGACACCGTCGGTCGCGGGCAACTGCAAGTGTTTTGATTCTACGAAACTAACTTAGAAAGTGTAGTAGAATAGTGCTTGGAAGGCCTGGCGTATTAATTTTAAGCTGACACTATCTTTGACATAAATATTACGATTACGCGGTAATTTTAAAACTTTTATTTTGTTTTATGATGTACGTTGCACAATCTACCAGGCGTTACTAGTCTGAACGACAACGTCGTAAAATAGCGCCATCTATACGATCGACGTGGACAGCAACTCGTACTGCACTCATGGAGCTTCTCGCGTTCACCGCGAATAAAAATTGAACTATAATATTGTGATGGCCTGCAGGAGACCATAATTCATAAATTCTTGAATTAAACCAGGCCTGTTTAATGTGTAGTGTTCTAATTTGCCATATTTGGTAAGAAATCTAAAAGATTTTTCGGATAACCACAGACGAGCAATGTAGCAGTAAGCATACGTCGATGCCGAAATGTCAGAAATTGAAGTTTCAGCAGACAATCACCATGTGATCGCAACAGCCAAATCACCATAATCTTCCAAAGTGCTTTGATTCGTATGGTTACTGCTGCAGCTGCAGGAACGGAGGAAGCTGCAATATTTATTAGTTATATTAATGAAGAGGCGTGAGATGAAGTATTGTGGAATCAAAACACGTCGCAAGTCCGAATAGTTGGAATGTAGACTTGTTAGTAGGAATTATGAAAGGACAGACGATATGTTCGTAATTTTTCCGTGACACAATTATATTGTTGTGATTATTGTGAATCAAATGATTTCTAATTCTAGTGTGTATGTTAAATTATGTATTATGATAATATACTTAGTATTAGCGATTATTGCAACAAAAAATGTATTGCATTTAAAGTGTTAACGTTAGATTTTCAGTTCTTTTCATCGTTGACTATATTTTGGCGCTAAATGTTCTCGCTGACGATTTTGATCTGTTGAAGTACTTTATTTACATTATCAAAAACTTAAAAAAAATAAGTATCATGTGTTCTAGATAATATGTGTTTATGAGCTCCTAGAACATGAGAGCATTTTAGTTATTCATAATGGTTTCCTGTATTCAATTGTACGGTTAATCATAGTAATAGCTGTGTTTTGCTATATAGTATCAGAGACCGTCTTACCATTGTCGGAGCGGTTTGGGAGTTTTAAAATCTTGTTGTCTATGGGTATTTTCTGAAGATTCATTAAATATGGATGTCTAGCAAGCTTGTCACATAGGACAGTCATTTCGTTGTTCATTCTTCGTATATTGGCAGTGTCAAGCAAATATAATGCTTACTCAACACATCTGTTTTGTGTCTATTCAATGTTAGATCTCAATGAATAAGAAATAGTAATAATTATAATACATTTTATTGTGTAATTCTCAATGGCGTGCTAACAGACCTTCAACAGATTTCATTAAATATTATTATCTATTATGTTTCATTCCAGTAAACGTTCAGAACGATTATTACATAAAATAATAATAAAAAAGTATGTTCGTCTTTATTAGATTCCATTATTTACTATTATTATTTTGTAATTATTTATTGCTAAATTGTACATATATTTTTGTTATTTAATTTTACGTTAAATGATTTCCTTATTTAGCTCTTAAATGTTGTTTTATGAGACGTGGATGGTTTCATACATTATTAATTGATTAGGAATCAAAAATTGTTTCGATCAATGATTTCATGTACGTATAGAAAATAGTTCAGAATATTCCTTTAGTTCATTTATGAAGGTATAATTTTACAATTAAAAAATGTAGTCATTAAATAAATAAGTATACAAGTAGATTAAACTCAGTTTTATGAACAAACGTTTGTTATTTGTAATCCTTGATTGTATAAGCATGTCTGAGAGTGAGCCGGTGTCCGCACTCGGTTCATAGTACTCGTAACTCGTAAGCACTCACGCCTCACGGCGCCACAGTACCCGCACTTGCATTGTCCCTCATTGTATACTTACCATTTAACATTTTTGTAAACCTTTTATTGCGCACAAAAATTCGAAACAAATTTTTGGCAAGTTTTGACCCGTTGTTTTCTACTGTTCCTTCGAATTTATGTACCACTGTCGCCAAAGACGTTATTTGAAACTTTGTAACAGCTTTTACAATATGTGATTGTTTTTTTCTGGAAATGAATAAATAAACGTGCATTCTGGTTGGTAACGTTTATTTGCAAGTTCCCATACACTTACCTTTAGCATTAAGACTGATCACATTAGGGAATAAATCATAGTCAGCGCACTGAAGGCATAGCAATTTCTATAATTTGGAGGTGTCAGTTTAACGAAGCGATTGTCCATTGAAAAAATATTGCATTGCGCACGAATATTTGTTATTGTGAACAAAAGCATGTATAATAATTATGAAACTATTGAATATGCAATGCAAATTGTAGTCCACCCTGAATATGCCCATTGAATTATGCTTTAGGTCATGTTATTGTGTTAGAATGTGGGAAACCTCTTTATGTTATGTATCTAATTATTTTTTTGTTTGATGCCGCATTGTTGTAATTTTATCCTAACACTTGATTCAGTTTGATACAGTATTTTTTTTTTGTGAGGCTTGTCTTTGCTTATTGCTTACATGGGTGATGTAAACGTAATCAAATTCAAAATAAACCAAAAACGTGTAAATATCTTTTTACGGAAGTCGGTAGTAAAAATAAAGCTTTAGACTTCAAAAAGTCATTGTAAAATAATGGGTTTGTTTTTGAAGTTGGTAACATTTTTCTTGTGGCTTTATATTAAACTAGCTGAACCCGCAAACGTTGTTTTGCCATATAAATAAAATAAAAAAAATAGATAGTAGCCGATTCTCAGACCTACTGAATATGCATTCCAAATTTCATAAAAATAGGTCAAGCCGTTTCAGAGGAGTACGGTAACTAACATTGTGACACGGAAATTTTATATGTAAGATATATATTATATTATAGTCTATGGCTGCCATGTTCCGTTTTGTTATGAAAAGCGCCACCTGCTAGATACCGGGTGAACTACATGTACTCAGTGTTTCAACCCGTTTCATATTCTTAATGGAAAAAAGTAGAGTTCGCTACCTATTGTTTCCAGTCGTTACTATATTTTATTATGTTAGAATAAACCCTTGGCTCTCAATCAAAATCCAAATTTTGTCATTAAATTATTTAATCATGATAGATAAGCAAGTTTCCCACTAAGCCGGATCGGTAGATCTGACGGAAACCGGACACCGGACAGAATGTTCACACTACACCGGATCCCAGAAGACAATACATACTTCACGCCATGCTGCTAATTTTAAGTTTTTGTCTTTAAAGACTTCTTCGGTCTTATCCCACAGAACAGAGATGGCGCTAGACGACTTGTATAGCTCTGTCTCTTTCCTACAGCCTAAACTGGATCGCATTAAGAGCTCGTGGTAAGGCCACAGGTCTTTCTTGGACAAGCGTAATTAAAGTTTCTGCTTGAATATCCATGCTGCACGTCTACTTTATCAGAAAATGCGAACCGAATGACGTGAGAGGAGCACGGGCGGGCTGAGCAGGGGACATAGATCCGGGTCAAACTGGTTCACATTACTCCGGTCCGGGTGTTCTACCGCGCTTCGCAGTGACAAAATGCTCGGCCCAAATGCCGAGCTCGGTATTTTTGGCGAAACCGGCATAATGTGTACAGCTTCCACCTCAGCACGCGTAGCATGGCGATTCTATCTCTATAATATCTTCTTAAGTTTTCAATACAATAAAAATGATTTATTGGAATCAGACAGAATTATCCATAATTCTAGTAATATGTGCATTTATTTGCAATTACAAAAAACTTTTTGCACATAAATCAAAGAGACAACAAAACGCAAAAAGGTTCCACACCATAGACACACAGTATGGACACGAGTCTTTCCTAGCCAAATGTCAAATAAAATTAACATACCTTTTAGAAAGAGAGAAAAACAAGACGTGTAGAACATTATATATGTGTTATAGGAGACAGATATTTATTATAATTATCATAAATTGTGATTATGGAAATTATAGGCAGATAATGTTGGGTCCATGCTGCATGTCTATGACTGATGACGCGTAGATTCTTTGTCTAGTAATAAAACATTGGAAAGATTAGCTGTCTGCCAAAGACATTAAACTACATATAAATGAGCAATAGACGGGACATCACGAAGAAATATGTGATCCAAAAGTTTTTACCAATAAGTAAAAAGTCGCTCAGTCTAGTTCGAGACGTTCCGCCTGACAGTTCGTGTGACCGTGCGACAAAATGTAAAATTTTGCCTACTTTCGCTTTGCCAAACTGCAAATCTAGGTACGGGAAAACAAGTGGACTTGAAATCAATTTATTTTCGTAAATATTTTTTATTTTTACCTAGTATTTAAGATGTTTTTCAATATTTTCTGATATTATTCTAGAACATTTGCATTATTTGAATAAACGCCATCTGTTGCTCAGTAGCTGTGGTAGCTGTACGTATTTTGCTAAGGAATTAGAGTTGTCTGTTTATCGATATGAACTATCGATATTTATTAAGTCGAAGACTCTTGTCGAAGAGTAATTAAAAATTTCTTATACTTACTTGTTTATGATTTAATGGACTGTCTCGTTGGTTGTCAGTTCATGTAAGGCTCATTATATGGGGAAAAATAAAATCAAGACGGTGGAAGTAGGTAAAACAAAAGACTTTTCATAAATTAATAATATAAGATCGTATTAATAACTTATAATATAATTTTATTTCCGTTCTGCCCTTACACACTTTTTTAACTTATTAAAATATTTAAATCCTAGTTAACTTTATCGATGTTAATGTATCGATAATTTATGTCATTCTTTAATGTTGCACCTCTATCATAAGGTGCTCGGCAGTGCCATCTATTGCGCAATAGCTGAAATATTTTCTGATGAATTATTTCAATACGTGGTTTTGCTATACACCGCTAGATAGCGCTACTAACGCACGGCATCAACAATGGGGAAGGCAAGTGTCAAAGTGACAAGTGACAGTTTGGTCCCAAAAGAACTGTCAAATCAAAGAAATTTTCTGAAAAAAAAACGATTTATTGATGTAAAATGACTAGATGTTGTGTATTATGCTGTAAAAAAGATTATACCATAACTAAACAATCGAATACACTTTTCAAAATAATATCTACTTTTCTATTGGAGGTTAAGTACCAGTATTGCATCGCTCTATAAATCATGAAATGGTTCGTCTGGCGGAAGAATTATCACCTGGAACGAGTTTTGTGATAGTTGTGGTGTTAAGAAATTAAATATATTGTGATATTTCTCGAATCTAAATAGAAAAAGGGGTAAAATTACTGACATAAAACATTATGATATTTTATCAAAACAGAAAGTCAGTAGCAGCATTATATTCTTGTTATAGGAGAGGACAGATAAAACATACCTAAACTCAAAAATTGAAACCTCAACTACTAGTAATTGTGGATTTATTACGGTAAAATCAAATGTATTACCACTCAATTAAATCATTTTTTTTCTCTTGTAGATGCACCGCGGCGTCTTTATTCTTCTTTTAGTATATGCACTTGCATTGACGAATAATTTTCCATATTTGTTTTGTATTTAAACTCAATTTTTATAACAATAAATCTTGTTTGTTTTTTGTACAAGGTAGACAGTAATCTGACGTAGGGACCAACTATCGCAGCGCCATCTACGATTAGCTTTGAGTTGCCATCCCCATTTTGTATGACAATATTCCCAATGCCCGCTCTATAGTTCTTTTAAATCTCTTTGCTGTCTGCATTATTTAACTGAAAGTTTCTCATTTTATAATTTTTCATGGACCTCGTATTAAAAAAAGTTTGATGCACTTTCCTAATAAGTTTCATTCAGCCATTTTTTATTCTTTATGGCATAAAAACTAAAGCGATTGAGTTGGGAGGACCCTTACTTGTTTTTAAAAAAAACAAGATTATTATAAAAAGAATCTTGTCTAGGTCTGATTTGATGTAGACAAGTTTCTCTTGTAGAGAAGAAATGTGTCTTCCCCAAAGTGTCAAAAGTAGAGAAAATATTGTCGCCATGCTCGACGTTGTAGACTTCTTTCTATCGTAGAGAAGAAACATTTCTTTTCTACGTGTCAAACATCGCCATGCTTAGGACGATAGAGATCTTTCTTCAATCTGTCAGTTTGTCGATT
Source organism: Agrotis clavis (assembly GCA_954870645.1). Lineage (NCBI taxonomy): Eukaryota > Metazoa > Arthropoda > Insecta > Lepidoptera > Noctuidae > Agrotis > Agrotis clavis. The sequence continues at coordinate 26,721,250 of OX940917.1, read as the reverse complement.
CTCCCGTCGATATAACTCGTTTCTACGGTGGTCATGCTACGCGTGCAGGTAGATGTTATGACGTAGGCATCCGCTAAGAAAGGTTTTTTTTCAATTCTACCCCCAAGTTTAGGAATTTTTACTTCGTTTTTTTTATTATATTTATTATTCTCTTTATTTTTTTTTACACTTATAAATTACATTTTTAAATATTTTTACAAAAAGAAACAAAAACATTTAAAAATATAAAAAATAGCAGTCCACCAGCACCAGGAACAGGGTCCGGGCTACCGGTGGTCAGGGCTCTTGAGAGAGGAACCTCCTAACAATACGCGCCGTGTCCAGGAGTACCGCCTTCTGAATCAAGCGCTTGATCCAGCTACCCAGCGAGAGCCTCCTCAGGTGTTGGTCGAGGCTCTTGGCAAATAAGCCATTGGCAGATACGACTATCGGCACAATAACTGCCGCATTCACGTCCCACCACAGTCCCACATGTCAACAACCTCGCGAGCCAGATCAAGATAGGTACTTGAATTGTCTATCCTTTTCTGCCTTCACGAGGTTCGCGTCATGCGGGACCGTTATAACAACAATTATTGCGCGACGCTATTTATTTATTATTATATGTATTTATTCGGTAGACAAGTGTCATCAAAATTTCTTACATAATTGCACAGATGAAGCCATCAGTTTCTCCCAAAACTTACCTGCGTCAAAGATAATATAATACTAGCGCCTGCGTCGTGCGTCTAACTTCTATTAAGTATAGTCGTCAACTCGTCACCTCCAAAACATTTTTTTCGGTCTACTCATTATAGCCATCCAAACACAATCGTCCTTTTAAAGGGTTTACCCAACATAGTAATGTTGGGCAAACCCTTTAACCGATTCGTTGCGGATGGCAAGTTTCAGTGCCATCTCTTTTGCGTGAGCCAGTTCCGAAACTCTGGTTCCATAGACGGCCGAAGCGGAGGCGTTAGGGCGTGGCCCCATGTCTCCGGCGCGGCGCCGTGCCGCGCTACGGCGTCGTGTACCGGCACGTACCCTATGTTCAGCAAGTGTATCCAAAGATAAAAATTACAGTTTTGATTTGATATGGACCGCGAAAGGCGTATCCTGGTCCTGTTGCTAGTGTATACATATGTATGTATGTAGTCATACGTATGTCTACATCAAAAAAAAATTCTATGATAAGAATAAATAAGTTAAAATAATTTCTTTTATTTCTTACCTTACGGTGCGTACAGACTATGTAACATAACATGTTATATAACTGTAATTTTTATCTTTGGATACACTTGCTGAACATAGGGTACGTGCCGGTACACGACGCCGAAGCGCGGCGCGGCGCCGTGGCTCGGCACGGCGCCGCGCCGCTCGCCGGCGGGCGGCGCCGTAGCCCGGCACGGCGCCGCGCCGCCGCACGGCGCACGGCGCCGCGCCGGAGACATGGGGCCAGGCCCTTAGGCACGGATGTCTGTCATTTTAAAATCGATGGTAACTCCTTCAATTAAGTTATGGTTTTTACCCAGAACCTACCTAATTTCCTTTTTTTTTGCGAATACCTATTATCTATTTATTCAAACTTGTCAGTTTTTCATGAACATAGTTTAACCACTCTGCACGACAACATTTTGACACATGACACATCAGCTGAGTCGACCGGGTGATTCGAAATTTGAGCTATTACACAAGATTTTTTGTCAACTTTCAGCATCCAATTTTTGATCAAAAATATGTTACTACAGCTATTTCATGCGATAAGTTTGTGAGCAATATCTCTAAGAACATGTTGAGGTCAATAAAACTGCCTCATTCTGTTGTAAAATGTGTGTAACATACAAAATGCTACACCGTTCCAAAAACTAGGTAATTTAGATGTGCAGAAAAATATGTACATAAACAAGCTTATCACATGATAATAATAGTTACACAGTGAAATAAATAAAATAACTTACTATATACATTATTAGATTTGCTAGTGTTCATTCATCATTTTATAAATAATAACGATCAAAGTCTGGATAAAAATTAGCAAAAACTATGTTGCAACATGACTCTTTTTAGTGCTGACCGTAAACCCAATGTTCACAAAACGATTAAAAACGTTCATTCAGCCTAATCGATACTCGCAACATAATTCGAACATGGAAAAAAAGTAAAACAAGACATAGAGCATGGACTGATTTATCCGCTTATTTGACTATAGAAAGCTCAGTCCATGCAATAAGTCTATGAAACTAAATCTGAATCATGATAAAATATTTCAAGTATTGTCGTTTACGCAATAATTTATTTAATTTTATGTTTTTTATAGTAATAAATATCGGTGTTTCATTGGAGGCTAAACATGTGTGTCTTCTAAACTTAAATTCAATCATAAGGTTTTACCTATACCCATTTTGTGTTTTCGTTAATTAATTTAAATTTATCTTTTTACAACGGATCTAAAATACGTGAAAAGACAAACACCGGGTTCGGATCTAATGCTGAGAGATGGGAGTACTTCTAAATGATTCCTTGCAGTAATAAACAATTAGAATTTCCAACGGGGCGTGTATGGCTAAATTTTGAACTATGAGGAATAGCGAAAAATCCTGAAGGAAGTCTCGAAGTCGATTTGATAAAAATTAAATAACACCATAAAAAATAAATTTTTGAAATATAAATTCAGCAATCAAACTATCAATATTCTGTGAAGTAGTAACAATGCGACAAACTTGAGGTATAAGGATTTCTTTATAATAATTCGATTTTTACGAGGGATGGAATCATATTCCATTAAATAAAATTTCGCTACATGTTCACAACATACTGTTCACATTTCAAATTTTTATTATCACTTCGCGGTGCAAATACATCAAATAATTGTTTGAAATTCGAACTTTAAGTGAGTTTGCGCGAATTTTGATTTTGATCTGCTGTACAATGACTAAATTATTGTTTGTTTATTAGTTCATATTTACCAAATTATCATTACTTCACCGAATTTGATCCTTAACAGCGACATCGAATAGTGTAAAAATATACCTAGCATTTTCTTTTTTTAATTCAAAAGCTCGATTTCTGACGTGTAATACTTGCATGACCAAACCAATCTCACGAAACAATTTTGTACAATAAAATAATTAATTTGGCTATCTTTTGAGAGGGAGAGGACAGCGTCCTCCCTCCGCCCCAACCGCAGTGGTAGACGCCCGCGGCGTCGGAAGTCGGCAGACGACGAGTTCCGGCCACCGTAGGCACGGCATGCCACCATGCCCGACCATGGACCATGGACCATGCCCGGGTCGACAGCGCGTCGTGTTCCACACGCGCCTCATAGAGCGTCAGCATAATGACTTAGAGGGCCAAAGCCTGCCGGGGTCGCGGGAGTTATTTCATTACCGTGACCCCGGAACATAAAGGGCTATTGAAGGACACCGTGGATTTTAGTCAGTACAAGTCTGACAGTCCCTCCCGACTCCCGCCCTGCTCGGGGTGGGAGGACTCATTTGATGATTTTTATTACCACGATTACCACGATATTATTATACATTACCACGATAAAAAACAAAAAACTTTTATTTGGTAAGAAACAAACTCATTTATAAAAAGCCTATCAAGATCCAAGGCATTCTATATTCATTCAACCTTAAAAATTATATTATTGTACAAAATAAAATGTACAGTAAAAACTAGCTAATAAATTAAAATGTTATTACATATTTTGAATAGCAAGTACCACAGCGAGCGCATTCCTAATTCAAAATTTTAGAATTAAATAATTGCCGCGCATTCAAACATTTATAACTGACATTGTTCCTTTGTCTATTATTGTTTTTTGGGAATGACAATGTACGTAATATTATTATAAAAGCTTTAAACAATATTATAATAGATAATAATTGTATTCTAAGCTTAAAACAAATTTATTTTAATTTTTATTAATCGATTTCCTAGTTTCCTTATTTTTTTCACTCGAGTTGACAAAAAAATCAATTATGGAATCGATTAGAATACTCGCTTTCACACATCATTACGATTAAAAAAAATAAACATGGTTGTCGTTTACGAACACAAATTTAGTAGTGGTAATGAAAAATACGTGTTATTGGCCCTTTATTAGAGAATTACGCCAAGATCTGTACTTTTTTACGTTATTTATAACATTTGGCATGATATATATCTTTATTGTTATTGAGTATAAGCACGCGTATGTGATCAAAGTGAAAAATAAAAATGTAAACAAACAAAAGTGGCGCGAAAGTTCGAGTTCAGATATCAAATTCTTCATTACCACTGCTAATTTATGTTGAATGATGTATGAATTCGTTACAATACTAAATGAGAAGTTATTCATTCCTCCTATAATGATCCGTTGGATGTCCGAAAACCACGTTTTTTATGATTTTTAGCCCTACCCAGCACAGCCATCAAAATGGCGAAGATCGTATTTACACTTTTGGATTTTGTTACGGTAAATTAAAAAAATAAGCGCTAAATGTAGAAGTTTAAATTTCGTGAATAAATCAGATTTTTATTGAACATTCTTAATTAATGCGCACTCATAGGATTTTACGCAGGGAATATTATATTTTTTTAATTTATAATGAGGATGTCGTATGACTACAACGTCTGCCCCTTTTGGACCCACTATTGAGCCAGCGTAGGTTTACTTGTCGCGCCCATTTCGGGGGCGGTACCGAACTATACGGTTAAACAGTTGAAATTTGTTATAAGGAAAACTAAAACAATATTTTTAGACTTAATACCTCCTATTCTATCAAATCATTAGAAAATGCAAAAAGGTTTGGCACACCTGAAAAAGTCACTTACCCTCCATTTCCAGAAATACGCTTATTTTGCCACTTTTAAGAATGTGCCTGGCCGTTCAAGTTAGATTTCGAATGTAAACTAAAAGTATTCAAGCTTTGAACATGTAAAAAATGGTCATTATATTTTTTTTCCGCATAGCTGAAGACACAGATGTCGTGTCATCTAATCATAAGGCGTTGGGCACTGATCAGTGTCACGTTATTTTTGTTCGACGCCACAGCTAGAAGTTGACATCGCAACGAATCGGTTAAGAGGACGATACAATTTTCATTCACTGAAAATAATGAATGAAAAACGAAGCTCTCTACAGACGCGCCCCCCCTCGTTTTCGTGAGGGTAGACAAATTATCCCTTTAACCTTGAACCTGACAGTTTGCATTGTCGCGACGCCCTCCGCACAACTTTACGAGAGAATTTGAGGCTGATGATACTATTATTTATTTCGAGAAAATTAATTATACTTAATACCTACCTAGTTTCGGATTTTGCAAAATTTATTTGCAGTACCTACCCATATGGTAATATTGTGTGGTTTATGAAAAGGTGGTAAAAAAATAGAAGCTGGACACTTTCACGAGTCTACGAGAACAAAACGATCTCGGTTAGCGCCAGTCGGCCACTAGGCCTTGGGCACAAAGCATGGGTTGGGTAAAGAGGTTGGGGACTTTGTGTTTTTGTCGATGCGATGCGCTTTGGTGCGACGATTGTGCTTATTTACGAGAAGCAGATGTTTAGGTATAAATGAATGAGAATGAGTTTTGTTTTTTTAACAGTACTTTCAAAGGTTTTTCTTAGTTGAGAACATAACCACCACAAAGCTTTTATTCAAATTCAAATTCTTTAATTTCAGGTATTACCTATAAGTTTATACTTGCTCCTTAGTGTTTTTCAGCATTTCTTCACATTATTTACCTAATATTATATTATCATCTTTCGGTTTAAGTATAAAGTCGTACTGAATCCAATAAAATCACTACACGTCCTTCCTGTTGCCATTTGTAGGTCTTAGATAGTCGTTACTGGTTGTCAAGCCCCCACAAGCTATGTACTCCTGATAACTACACCCACCCATATGTTATATCTTTGGAGGATATAATGGTGCCAAATTAAAGTCCCGAGAATCGCTTAATATAATTTAATAAAAAGGGGTTGTGTTACAAGGCTGGTGGTCGACGGGCAAGTAACGATGACAATTCGTTTTCTTATAACTAGCACTTTGCGCCTGCAAATATTATTATAACAGTTTATCATAGGACGCGTGTGATTGCTAACACATTTGGTAAGGCGTTAAAGCCTGAACATATTCCCGGCTATTGAAAGATCTCTTTCAATCCTTAAGTTCTTCTGCTGTGGGAAGTCTGCAGAGCCGTACCAGCGAGCGTCGCACGCAGCCCTTGTTGGTGTGAATGTCTGCCACCCTGGATATACCATCAGGTCCAGGTATAAGGCGAAGAACGCGTCCCATTTTCCATGCAAGAGGGGGTGCGTTGTCATCTGCTAGGAGCATCATATCTCCTACTTCTAGCTTGGAAGTATTGGCTCGCCATTTGGTCCTCTGTTGCAATTCACAGAGATATTCTTTTTGCCATCTTCTCCAAAAATGATGCTGTGTTTTCTCCAATCGTTGATACCGCCGCAACTGACTTTCCTTGACGTCTTCAAGGTTAGGTGTCGGCAGACCGGTCAACGGCCTCCCAATGATGAAGTGCCCTGGAGAGAGAGGAAGGAGGTCGTTAGGACTGGATGAGAGGGGACACAAGGGACGGCTATTGAGTATCGCCTCCACTTGTGTAAATAAAGTTGAAATTTCTTCAAAAGTGAAGTGGCTATCGCCAATAACACGTTTTAAAAAGTATTTCGCCGACTTAACCCCGGCTTCCCATATGCCACCGAAATGAGGACTGTAAGCCGGAATAAATTTAAATGAAATTGATTGTTGACCTGCAAAATCAGACAGAGGTTCGTGGTGATCTCTTAGGAACGCCCCTATTTCTTTAGCGGCAGCCACGAAATTGCCTCCGTTGTCGCTGAATATTTCCGTTGGCCGGCCCCTACGAGCGATAAACCGCCTAAGCGTCATTATAAATGCCTCCTTTGTTAGGTCGCTGACAGCTTCCAGGTGGATGCACTTATAACGCAAACAGACAAAAAGACATAAATAACATTTAACTACACGACTGCCACGGCCTTTACGGTTGATAATATAAAATGGGCCGGCAAAGTCCAAGCCAACAGATATAAAGGGATAGTCAGGTGTTATGCGCTGGGCCGGTAAATTACCCATTTTAGGTTGTAGCGTTGCGCCTCGCAGTCGTCTATAGACATCTTACGCAATTGTTGACCGCGGTGCGCCTCGCAAGACACCTACCATTTATTGGCCATACCGTTTCTCGCACGGATGCCAACAACAGTTGCGGACCCGCATGCATATTATTTAAATGTTCTTTTTTGAAATATAATTTAGTCAACCTGTGTGAAGCGTGAAGCAAAATCGGATGTTTCTTTTCAAAAGAATGCGCGGACGCGTCTAGTCGTCCACCCACTCGAATTAATTTATATTCGTCTAAGAACGGCGATAACGATAACAATTTATTTTTGTTATTTAAAGGTTTACCTTTCATTAATGACTCGTATTCAATAGGGAACATCTGGCCTTGAGAGATAACGCATAGCGAATAGAATGACTCACGCAGCTCATTAGCCGACAATATACCTATGCGCTTATTATGTTTGTTTTTAAGGTTAAAAATAAATCTACGAACATAAGCAAATGATCTTTGCAACTTAGTTAGAGATGAATATTTCTCAAAGTCAATGATGGATTGGTCAATTATTGTCGAATGATGTACTTTGAATTCTGGTATATCTTCTGACTCATTCACGTTTAATTTAGGCCATTCGGATTCATTTTTTAATAAAAAGTTAGGGCCTGTCCACCACAGCGCCATTGATATAAGGCGTTTAGCATCGACTCCTCTTGATATTAAGGCGGGCTTACAGTAATTTTTATGATTTTCAAACGTCTGAAAGTCTCATTAACTATGATATTTTTAATAAATAAAAATTATAATATTAAAGTTGAACATATCCTCGAGTGAATGGTAAAGATAGAAACACGAATTGGAATAATTGGCTCGATAGAAAAAAATGTCAAACATGACACTAAATCACAATTTTTAAACGTCCACTGCTTAGAGATTTCACAATGAATTTATATGAAACTTATATAAATAAAAACAGCTCATTATTTAGAAGTGAATGGTAAAATCAGATTTTAAAATTTCGTTATAATTTTTCTCCAAGAAATAAAAAACCCAAAATATTGGCATTATTTCGCTCGCCGGGCGCCCCGCCAGTGCCCGCCGAGACGTGATGGAGGATGGACGTACGTCGTTGCTGCGCAAAAATTCCCCCCGCGGTTACGTATTAGCAGGCATAGAACTGAACTATTACATAGAAACAAAGTCACACACACAAGCGATTGCGTGTTAGTTGCGGGAATAGAATAAAATAGTCAAGTGATCTAATTTTGACACGATGTAAATTTTTTTTATGGACTACGTATTTTTTAGCTAAGATGCGAACTTGATGGAGTGACTTGAAGGTCTACATCGGTGGCTGTCACTGGAACTCGGCGACAAATCGAACTAGATGTACCGAGTTTGGGCTCGTTTTGTAAGTTATGATGAGATCTTACCACAGGACTTGATGGAGTGACCTGAAGGTCTACATCGGTGACTGCCACTGGAACTCGGCGACGGATCGAACTAGATGTGCCGAGTTTGGGCTCATTTTGTTAGTTATGATGAGATCTTACCTCCGGACTTGATGGAGTGACCTGAAGGTCTACATCGGTGGCTGTCACTGGAACTCGGCGACGGATCGAACTAGATGTGCCGAGTTTGGGCTCGTTTTGTAAGTTATGATGAGATCTTACCACCGGACTTGATGGAGTGACCTGAAGGCAACGACGATATAATACTAGACTGGTAATAACAGGCGACCGATGTCTGCCAACACATTAGGCAAAAAAGTCTTATAACCGTCTCATTTCGACCAATCCTGTGAGCCGTAAACATACGTTGAGACAGAACAGACCTTGAGTTAGCCAATCACAACGCAGTACCCCGCCCCCCTCGCTTACGTATTACCTCAGCGAGTTGGCAGAATAGTTTTGTTCGTTAGATCGTGCAATGAGTAGTCTAGTATTATATCGTCGTTGCCTGAAGGTCTACATCGGTGACTGCCACTGGAACTCGGCGACGGATCGAACTAGATGTGCCGAGTTTGGGCTCGTTTTGTTAGTTATGATGAGATCTTACCTCCGGACTTGATGGAGTGACCTGATGGTCTACATCGGTGACTGCCACTGGAACTCGGCGACGGATCGAACTAGATGTGCCGAGTTTGGGCTCATTTTGTTAGTTATGATGAGATCTTACCTCCGGTCTTGATGGAGTGACCTGAAGGTCTACATCGGTGGCTGTCACTGGAACTCGGCGACAAATCGAACTAGATGTACCGAGTTTGGGCTCGTTTTGTAAGTTATGATGAGATCTTACCACAGGACTTGATGGAGTGACCTGAAGGTCTACATCGGTGACTGCCACTGGAACTCGGCGACGGATCGAACTAGATGTGCCGAGTTTGGGCTCATTTTGTTAGTTATGATGAGATCTTACCTCCGGACTTGATGGAGTGACCTGAAGGTCTACATCGGTGGCTGTCACTGGAACTCGGCGACGGATCGAACTAGATGTGCCGAGTTTGGGCTCGTTTTGTAAGTTATGATGAGATCTTACCACCGGACTTGATGGAGTGACCTGAAGGTCTACATCGGTGACTGCCACTGGAACTCGGCGACGGATCGAACTAGATGTGCCGAGTTTGGGCTCGTTTTGTTAGTTATGATGAGATCTTACCTCCGGACTTGATGGAGTGACCTGATGGTCTACATCGGTGACTGCCACTGGAACTCGGCGACGGATCGAACTAGATGTGCCGAGTTTGGGCTCGTTTTGTTAGTTATGATGAGATCTTACCTCCGGTCTTGATGGAGTGACCTGAAGGTCTACATCGGTGACTGCCACTGGAACTCGGCGACGGATCGAACTAGATGTGCCGAGTTTGGGCTCGTTTTGTAAGTTATGATGAGATCTTACCACCGGACTTGATGGAGTGACTTGAAGGTCTACATCGGTGGCTGTCACTGGAACTCGGCGACAAATCGAACTAGATGTACCGAGTTTGGGCTCGTTTTGTAAGTTATGATGAGATCTTACCACAGGACTTGATGGAGTGACCTGAAGGTCTACATCGGTGACTGCCACTGGAACTCGGCGACGGATCGAACTAGATGTGCCGAGTTTGGGCTCATTTTGTTAGTTATGATGAGATCTTACCTCCGGACTTGATGGAGTGACCTGAAGGTCTACATCGGTGGCTGTCACTGGAACTCGGCGACGGATCGAACTAGATGTGCCGAGTTTGGGCTCGTTTTGTAAGTTATGATGAGATCTTACCACCGGACTTGATGGAGTGACCTGAAGGTCTACATCGGTGACTGCCACTGGAACTCGGCGACGGATCGAACTAGATGTGCCGAGTTTGGGCTCGTTTTGTTAGTTATGATGAGATCTTACCTCCGGTCTTGATGGAGTGACCTGAAGGTCTACATCGGTGACTGCCACTGGAACTCGGCGACGGATCGAACTAGATGTGCCGAGTTTGGGCTCGTTTTGTAAGTTATGATGAGATCTTACCACCGGACTTGATGGAGTGACCTGAAGGTCTACATCGGTGACTGCCACTGGAACTCGGCGACGGATCGAACTAGATGTGCCGAGTTTGGGCTCGTTTTGTTAGTTATGATGAGATCTTACCACCGGACTTGATGGAGTGACCTGAAGGTCTACATCGGTGACCGCCACTGGAACTCGGCGACGGATCGAACAAGATGTGCCGAGTTTGGGCTCATTTTGTTAGTTATGATGAGATCTTACCTCCGGACTTGATGGAGTGACCTGAAGGTCTACATCGGTGACCGCCACTGGAACTCGGCGACGGATCGAACAAGATGTGCCGAGTTTGGGCTCATTTTGTTAGTTATGATGAGATCTTACCACCGGACTTGATGGAGTGACCTGAAGGTCTACATCGGTGACTGCCACTGGCACTCGGCAACGGATCGAACTAGATGTGCCGAGTTTCCGACTCCCCGATGTAAACCTTCAGGTCACTCCATCAAGTCCGGTGGTAAGATCTCATCATAACTTACAAAACGAGCCCAAACTCGGCACATCTAGTTCGATCAGTCGCCGAGTTAGAGTGACAGTCACCGATGTAGACCTTCAGGTCACTCCATCAAGTCCGGTTGTAGATCTCATCATAATTTACAAAACGAGCCCAAACTCGGCACATCTAGTTCGATCCGTCGCCGAGTTCCAGTGGCAGTCACCGATGTAGACCTTCAGGTCACTCCATCAAGTCCGGTGGTAAGATCTCATCATAACTTACAAAACGAGTCCAAACTCGGCACATCTAGTTCGATCCGTCGCCGAGTTCCAGTGGCAGTCACCGATGTAGACCTTCAGGTCACTCCATCAACTCCGGTGGTAAGATCTCATCATAACTAACAAAATGAGCCCAAACTCGGCACATCTAGTTCGATCCGTCGCCGAGTTCCAGTGGCAGTCACCGATGTAGACCTTCAGGTCACTCCATCAAGTCCGGTGGTAAGATCTCATCATAACTTACAAAACGAGCCCAAACTCGGCACATCTAGTTCGATCAGTCGCCGAGTTACAGTGACAGTCACCGATGTAGACCTTCAGGTCACTCCATCAAGTCCGGTGGTAAGATCTCATCATAACTTACAAAACGAGCCCAAACTCGGCACATCTAGTTCGATCAGTCGCCGAGTTCCAGTGGCAGTCACCGATGTAGACCTTCAGGTCACTCCATCAAGTCCGGTGGTAAGATCTCATCATAACTTACAAAACGAGCCCAAACTCGGCACATCTAGTTCGATCCGTCGCCGAGTTCCAGTGGCAGTCACCGATGTAGACCTTCAGGTGACTCCATCAAGTCCGGTGGTAAGATCTCATCATAACTAACAAAATGAGCCCAAACTCGGCACATCTAGTTCGATCCGTCGCCGAGTTCCAGTGGCAGTCACCGATGTAGACCTTCAGGTCACTCCATCAAGTCCGGTTGTAGATCTCATCATAATTTACAAAACGAGCCCAAACTCGGCACATCTAGTTCGATCCGTCGCCGAGTTCCAGTGGCAGTCACCGATGTAGACCTTCAGGTCACTCCATCAAGTCCGGTGGTAAGATCTCATCATAACTTACAAAACGAGCCTAAACTCGGCACATCTAGTACGATCCGTCGCCGAGTTCCAGTGGCAGTCACCGATGTAGACCTTCAGGTCACTCCATCAAGTCCGGTGGTAAGATCTCATCATAACTTACAAAACGAGCCCAAACTCGGCACATCTAGTTCGATCCGTCACCGAGTTCCAGTGGCAGTCACCGATGTAGACCTTCAGGTCATTCCATCAAGTCCGGAGATAAGATCTCATCATAACTAACAAAATGAGCCCAAACTCGGCACATCTAGTTCAATCCGTCGCCGAGTTCCAGTGGCAGTCACCGATGTAGACCTTCAGGTCACTCCATCAAGTCCGGTGGTAAGATCTCATCATAACTTACAAAACGAGCCCAAACTCGGCACATCTAGTTCGATCCGTCACCGAGTTCCAGTGGCAGTCACCGATGTAGACCTTCAGGTCATTCCATCAAGTCCGGAGATAAGATCTCATCATAACTAACAAAATGAGCCCAAACTCGGCACATCTAGTTCGATCCGTCGCCGAGTTCCAGTGGCAGTCACCGATGTAGACCTTCAGGTCACTCCATCAAGTCCGGAGGTAAGATCTCATCATAACTAACAAAATGAGCCCAAACTCGGCACATCTAGTTCAATCCGTCGCCGAGTTCCAGTGGCAGTCACCGATGTAGACCTTCAGGTCACTCCATCAAGTCCGGTTGTAGATCTCATCATAATTTACAAAACGAGCCCAAACTCGGCACATCTAGTTCGATCCGTCGCCGAGTTCCAGTGGCAGTCACCGATGTAGACCTTCAGGTCACTCCATCAAGTCCGGTGGTAAGATCTCATCATAACTTACAAAACGAGCCCAAACTCGGCACATCTAGTACGATCCGTCGCCGAGTTCCAGTGGCAGTCACCGATGTAGACCTTCAGGTCACTCCATCAAGTCCGGTGGTAAGATCTCATCATAACTTACAAAACGAGCCCAAACTCGGCACATCTAGTTCGATCAGTCGCCGAGTTACAGTGACAGTCACCGATGTAGACCTTCAGGTCACTCCATCAAGTCCGGTTGTAGATCTCATCATAATTTACAAAACGAGCCCAAACTCGGCACATCTAGTTCGATCCGTCGCCGAGTTCCAGTGGCAGTCACCGATGTAGACCTTCAGGGCACTCCATCAAGTCCGGTGGTAAGATCTCATCATAACTTACAAAACGAGCCCAAACTCGGCACATCTAGTACGATCCGTCGCCGAGTTCCAGTGGCAGTCACCGATGTAGACCTTCAGGTCACTCCATCAAGTCCGGTGGTAAGATCTCATCATAACTTACAAAACGAGTCCAAACTCGGCACATCTAGTTCGATCCGTCGCCGAGTTCCAGTGGCAGTCACCGATGTAGACCTTCAGGTCATTCCATCAAGTCCGGAGGTAGGATCTCATCATAACTAACAAAACGAGCCCAAACTCGGCACATCTAGTTCGATCCGTTGCCGAGTTCCAGTGGCAGTAACCGATGTAGACCTTCAGGTCACTCCATCAAGTCCGGAGGTAAGATCTCATCATAACTAACAAAACGAGCCCAAACTCGGCACATCTAGTTCGATCCGTCGCCGAGTTCCAGTGGCAGTCACCGATGTAGACCTTCAGGTCACTCCATCAAGTCCGGAGGTAAGATCTCATCATAACTAACAAAATGAGCCCAAACTCGGCACATCTAGTTCGATCCGTCGCCGAGTTCCAGTGGCAGTCACCGATGTAGACCTTCAGGTCACTCCATCAAGTCCGCAGGTAAGATGTCATCATAACAAAACGAGCCCAAACTCGGCACATATTAATAATATACTGCTGCCTAAGAAAGTACTCCATTGTATGCACTTTGTAAAATCAAAACTATCTCGAATATCATTTTACGAAAATCTTATCCAGACACACTCGTACGTAATTGACTTACTGCATTACGCTACGCTGTGGCATATACACACACGGTCCCTCCCGCCCGCACCGCTGTCGACTTGCCCCGCCCCTTTGCGGGGGCTGAGGTAGTGCGCTCATAGCTGCGGACTGTACTGGAACCTGGCCTTAAGTCAGCAGGGTTAGAATCGGTCGGAACATAACGCCAGGCTGAAGTGGAAGTTAAATCTTTAATTTCACTAATACGATTGGCTACAAACACCTTCAATTTACTGATATCGCTACGAATCCAACACAATACTACTGTTGAATCGCACCAGTGTACTAGTTTATCTGGTTTATACCGGATCGAGTTAATTACCGATCTTGTGAGTTTAGCAGCAAGTAAGGCCGCACACAGTTCTAAGCGCGGTATGGTGCTAGGTTTCAATGGAGCCACTTTAGACTTCGCGCATAATAATCTAACAGTGACGTCACCATTGTGACTAATCGTTTTCATGTAAATACACGCACCATACGCGTTTTGTGAAGCATCGCTAAACGAATGTAACTCGATGTATTTATATGAGTCTCCTAGAACTAGTCTTGGCACTTTTAAAGTGGACAAGTACTTAATATTTTCAGAAAAATTAAACCAATCATCTCTTATCTCGGGAGGGACTGGCTGATCCCAGTCCAGTTTTTGTTGCCAAAGTTTTTGCAACATAATTTTTGGTATTATTACAACTGGACTTAGTAAACCTAGTGGATCAAATATTTTGAAAGCATTTGACATGATAAATCTTTTTGTTATTATTTGATTACTTTCATGTGAAAATCCCTTTATTGGAAAGTGTAATGTATCGCTAGAAGGCGTCCAGCCCAACCCTAGCGTACTTGAGGACTCGCTAAAAATTAACTTATCTTGTTCATTCACAATAACATTATCAAAAATGGAAGGATGATTCGTTTTAAACTTTCTTAAATTAAAACAACCTGACTTTAGTGCTTCAGATACAGCCTTATGGATATATATTAATTGCTGTGAATCATTCGTTCCCGTTATAAGATCATCAACGTAGTGATCCTTCTGAATAATTTCTTTAATGAGGTCATCACTTTGTTCCTGCCCTACCTGCCACAGACAGCGCGTGCTTAAGTAACTTGCGCTCGCTGTTCCGTAGGTCAAAGTATTGAGCATCAGTGTCTGAATTGGTTCGGATTCCTCTCCCCTCCATAATATAAGCTGTAAATGCCTATCATCTTCGTGCACCAATATTTGGCGATACATTTTTTCTATATCGCCGGTGAGTAAGTACTTGTACTGCCTAGACCGTATCAAAATAGAAAACAAAGTATCCTGTACATTTGGACCCACCATTAATATGTCATTCAGTGAACACCCGGAAGTGGAGGGAGCGGAACCATCAAATACTACGCGAAGTTTAGTTGATTCGCTTTCCTGTTTCAGAACTGCATGATGACACAGATAATAACTTGGGCTTAAGCTACCATTTACATCTAACACTGTTAAATGTCCTAATTCTTCATATTCTTTAATGAATTTAGCGTATTCTACTTTTAGTTTATGGTTTCGTTTTAACCGTTTTTCCATATTAATAAAGCGTCTTTTAGCTAACTTGTAAGTATCACCTAGACAATCAGCAGTGTCCTTAAGCGGTAATCTTACACAAAACCTACCTGTATTGGTTCTTGTTGTGTGAGCGCGAAAGTGTTTTTCACATTCATTTTCATTGTCACTAACAATCGATTTTCCTGGAATTTCTTCCAAATCCCAGAATTTAGACAACATTTTATCAAGAACCTCGTTCTTGCCATTGTCTTTGGAAACTATGCCATGATTGCAGTGTACCCTTTTTTGCGGCATCACTGACTGAATTGGACCGGATACTATCCATCCTAATTGAGAACTTCTTAACTTAGGATTATTGACTCCTAAGGAAAGCTGTTCATTGCCTAAAATATCCCAGAATAGGTCCGCACCTATCAAGACATCTATGTCGGCTGGCTGATAAAATTTGGGATCCGCCAACTGGATATTTTTAGGTAACTTTAATAAACTAACATCGACGGGGATCTTTGGTAATCGGCCCGTCAGTTCTTTTAAAACAAGGCATGAGCAATTTATACTAAATTGACTATATTTATTGACTGTAATTTGATATTACAGGTTTCAATAATATTTGTTACTGATGTGTTGCCTATGCCAATGACCTTTATAGTGTCGATTGGCTGAGACTTTAATGATAATCTGGTCTTTAGGGACTCAGTTATAAAAGATGATTGGCTGCCAGAATCTAATAAAGCACGAACTTTGAGCTTTTGCTGATCAAATGGATTCAGTACCTCGACCATGGCAGTTGACAATAGAATTTGACTTGCATTTTTATCACAATAGCTTGCTACTATCTCACCTGGTACCTCGACCGTGGTGAGCTGGTTTACTAACGTTGGCGGACGGTGTAGCAAACTGTTATGCCTCTCATTGCAATCAGGCTCTTGACAAGACCTGAAGCGACAGTCCTTTACAAAGTGACCCTGCCTTAAACAATTTGAACACAACTTATATTTTTTAACTTCCGTCATTCTTTCATCAATACTTTTAGACTTGAATGTTGGACAATAATAAATTCTATGACCTTCATCACAAATAATACATAAAAAACCTTTATTTTTATTGCTAGTACTTGCAAATGATTTAACTACATTATCCTGACCTTTTCTTTGACCGTGGTTATTATGATTGGACTGTTTATTATTGGGAGCAGAACGCTGAGGAGTTGCAGGACTTTTCGAAGCCATAATATTATCAGATTGACTGTTACTACGGTTTGCAGACTCGAGTACGTTCGCGCGGTCTGTGATAAATTTAAAGAATTGTTCCAAATTCGGTTTCGCATTTGGTATTTCATTGCGATACTCCTCCCATTTCTGCAATGTTTGACTATCCAACTTAAATGACAGTACGAAGATAATCAAAACGTCCCAATTATCTGTTGGTTGCCCTAGGCTGACCAAAGCGCGTAGATTTTTTCTAATATGATCAACTAAATATCTTAAGGATCGCTCAGACTCACGAGGAAGCTGCTTAATATTTAATAATGAATTAAGATGATGATCGATTAATATTCTGCTATTATTATAACGGTCACAAAGCAACTTCCAAGCTTCGGTATAATTTTTTGCGGATACTTCGAGATTAGTAATAATTCTGGCTGCGTCGCCTTGTAGGTATGAATTTAAATAATAAAATTTATTAATTTCGGATATTTGATCATTATTATGAATTAAACTTTCGAAGGTATCTCTGAATTCTAGCCAACGGAAATAATCACCGTTAAACTTTGTGATTTGAATCTGAGGGAGTTTCAACCCTACACTGCGATGATCATCTACACAACATGAAGCATTATGAACAGAGTTGCGTCGTTGCTCACATTCACTTTTTCGAGAAAACATGGAGATCAGATTTTTGGCAGTGGCTATATTAATAATTATATCTCTTTCAATATTATCACGCTCGTCAATTTCTGCCTCAATGTTTTCAGGACACAGAACCTCTATCTCACTCTGCAGGTCATCGACCCTAACGGATAATGCTTCAAACTTTGCAAGCTTTAAATTAAGTTCCGTTAATTGAATATCATTCAGCTCATTTTCTTGCGAAATATTACTCAAATAATTTTTAAATTTAGTAATCTGTCCTTTAGCGGACGACCTTTTGGTGAACAATTCCTTACAACGCTGTTTACTTTCAGCCATCGTGAATTAGCACTGTTAATAATATTCAAATAACCGGTTTAGGCAATACCACAAGAACAAAACGAAATAATAAAATGAATGGGCTCACGTTCCTCGTTTCGGTGTCACCTACTGATAAGGAAGCCGGGTGCGCACGATCAGCTGTTCGCCAGCCGGAAGGTTTTCATTGACCAGACCGAGTAGCCGGTAAAGATCGAAGACGTGACCTGAAATAGTCGGCAACCTACGCTAAACGTAAATGTAAAAAAAAACAGTAGACGAGGTCGTGGACCGTTTTGATCTGAAATTATGTTTGAACTAACAAAAAAGAATAGAATTCAACTAATAATTTGAATTCGTTATAATTCAAAAGGTATTCTAACGGTATTTTAAACCTTTGATTATTTTATTTTTATTGAAGGTATCTGAAAATAACGGAAAAATATCTGACGAAATTTGCAATTCTCAGGGAATTTCGGCAATAATATGCACGAAAATTCTTTAATTTACACAAATGGATGCTATTCTCAATGTTGGAATAGGAATTTATGGATAGTTTGGATAAGTGATGGATTTTGAACAAAGGATGGCACTTAACTTTGAGACGGCACGTCGACGTTCTGCTCGATGTGATGCTTTAGCTGCACCACTGCTCGAATCCTGGCTCCTCGAATTGACCAGGCGGCAGTTCTCCAGACGCTGGACCCCGTGGCGTTTTGTCCTTCCACTTGAAGGCTCCAACTCTTGAAGTTCGTTGCCGCTGCGCGCGTGTCGTACTCGTACCAATTTTATTGATGAATCTTCTTAATTTCGCGGATTATTATTTGTAGTTCCCCTCATGGGCCACCATGTTATATCTTTGGAGGATATAATGGTGCCAAATTAAAGTCCCGAGAATCGCTAATATAATTTAATAAAAAAGGGGTTGTGTTACAAGGCTGGTGGTCGACGGGCAAGTAACGATGACAATTCGTTTTCTTATAACTAGCACTTTGCGCCTGCAAATATTATTATAACAGTTTATCATAGGACGCGTGTGATTGCTAACACATTTGGTAAGGCGTTAAAGCCTGAACACCATATACACCCAGTAACAGATTTGTATGGGCCACTGAGAAGATTATGCAGTATGATTAAGCATGTTGCACCATCGGTAATTCAATGTTTGTAGCGGGACTTTAATCCGTGAGTTACAGATTTTTTTGTGCTGATGTGAAGTGAGGACTGTGTTTAGTGTTGCCAGAAAATTTGATTCAGGGTAAAAGAGAACAATAGGTCGTATTTAAGAATAAAATAGACAAAAGTACATTTTAATACATACGTATATTTTTTTAGTATTTATCTTTACCAAATCAAATCAAATAATTATTTATTGTGGATCACATCACAGGTACAGTAAAAATACAGATCTTATATACAATGGAGTTCGGCTATGTCCCGCCTTATAGGCATGCAATAGGTACTGTTAACAAAAGTAAAAGAGATAATATTTTATAATCATTAAATTGTCAGTTTAGTTGATAAAAAAAATGTCAAATAAATTAAATTAAAAATCATTAACATGCATTACAATTTGAGAATTAATAACATTATTTTAAAAACAAAACTAAAACTTATAGAAGTATGCATGCAATACTGAACATAACATGGCTATTTTTTTAATAGTTATTTGTTATGCAAGGCTGCAAAGTTGATTTTTGGCGCGAGTAGGTAAATACTTGAATTGAAAACTGAGCGAGCGAAGGATTCTAAGATTGAACCGCGAGAGAAACGAGCGGTTCAAATATAGAATCCTGAGCGATGCGAAGTTTTCAAAGGTACGAGACGCAGAAAAACTTTGCTGCCGAGTGTAACACACAACTTTTCACCTCACACAGCGAGGAAATGCAGTGGGGCGGCTCGCCTGTCAGTGTAGAAAACAATTAAATACAAGACGTGTTCGAATTTTGAACAACACTTTGTGCTCTAGAGCACAAAATGGAGTTTTGCGCTCAGATTTTGAATGAGAAATAGAATCTTTCCGAGCGTGTGAGGTGAAATAGTTATTTGTTATGCAAGGCTGCAAAGTTGATTTTTGGCGCGAGTACTTGAATTGAAAACTGAGCGAGCGAAGGATTCTAAGATTGAACCGCGAGAGAAACGAGCGGTTTAAATATAGAATCCTGAACGATGCGAAGTTTTCAAAGGTACGAGACGCAGAAAAACTTTGCTGCCGAGTGCAACACACAACTTTTCACCTCACACAGCGAGGAAATGCAGTGGGGCGGCTCGCCTGTCAGTGTAGAAAACAATTAAATACAAGACGTGTTCGAATTTTGAAGAACACTTTGTGCTCAAGAGCACAAAATGGAGTTTTGCGCTCAGATTTTGAATGAGAAATAGAATCTTTCCGAGCGTGTGAGGTGAAATAGTTATTTGTTATGCAAGGCTGCAAAGTTGATTTTTGGCGCGAGTACTTGAATTGAAAACTGAGCGAGCGAAGGATTCTAAGATTGAACCGCGAGAGAAACGAGCGGTTCAAATATAGAATCCTGAGCGATGCGAAGTTTTCAAAGGTAGGTACGAGACGCAGAAAAACTTTGCTGCCGAGTGCAACACACAACTTTTCACCTCACACAGCGAGGAAATGCAGTGGGGGCGGCTCGCCTGTCAGTGGAGAAAAGTAGAAAACAATTGAATACAAGACGTGTTCGAATTTTGAACAACACTTTGTGCTCTAGAGCACAAAATGGAGTTTTGCGCTCAGATTTTGAATGAGAAATAGAAGAGCGTGTGAGGTGAAAAAGTGATTTGTCAGCTCGTTTGTCTATTACATCAAATTAATATTATGTACCTACCTAAAAGTTTACCGTATATGATTACTTCCCAAGGTTTGATCCTTATTAGCAACTCTATCGAATGATGTAGTAATACAGGGTGTGATTTTTTTTCCAAAATCAGCGGGTCCGATTCCTAGCCAGGATTAGGTATTGATTTTTCTAAAATTCTATGACGCAGTTTTAGTTTTCGTCAAAATCGTCCTCGAGACTTTACGTTTTTCGATATTCCTCATAGTCTCAGATATAGCCATCCACACCCAGTTGAAAACTTCACCCTGTATAATATACCTACTCTATTCAAAAAGATGTTCATAATTATGAAACTATATCTGATAGATCTTCTAGACGTGATGTGAGTTGCTAAGACAATATTACGATCGAGTAGTAGAAATATTAAATGTTAAAAACTTATTACGATAAGATACCTACTTACAATAAGTATATTCTTAGAATTAAGTTTTAAGGGCTAAAACAGAAAGGAGCCTTGACTAAAAAATAAGCTGTCATTTATGAATTTTTGACAGTTTTACATAGGTACCCATAAAACCTGCATATAAGATCTCTATACGATAACTTCGTCAAAACCCAGAAAATGTGACAAACCTTTTCATACATCGTTTTATTACGTCTTAGGTTACAACAACAAAGTCAAAAAAGTCCTGCCATCTCAGAAAAGAGAGACATTTATGTAGGTACATATAAAATGATGCCTTACGAGTACAATACATAGAGTTAAACATGATGAGAGGTACCGAGACAATAGTAGTTGTACTAAGACTACCATGTACGAATAACTCAACCCACAGGTCGAATTAATTCAAAAGAATACGTATCTGTATACGCTAGACTACATAATAATTATTTTCAAATTCGCCGTAGTACATTGAATACACATAGGTACATATTTACAAACACTATCAATGGATAAACATCCAACAAACCATCAACAACAAACCATCTTACTACAAACATTTTACAGTTACACTTTTTTTTAGACATTTTCATTTATTTATTTATAAAGCCAATAAAAGTTCAAAAAGAAGTAAAAATATAACATAGCAGTAGAGTCAAATCGTTTAATACATATCAAGTTATCTAGACTCCTAAATATTTATTTAGGAGTATTATTATTATCTGGACTCCTAATTATTTATTTTCATTTTATATCCATTAGTTACCTGTTAAAAAGTGTGATAAAAAACACTGTTTAAATTCAAACTGTTCTAAACATGTATTCTAAAACAACTTGTTATAATCATGTAAACCCTGCAGGCTGCAGGTTACAGATCGCTGGTACCCAGCTGGTAACGGATGCTTGAAACTAGTGTAAGATCTAGGCGGTCTTGTTCTCCAACAGCTGTTCGGTGAAGAATAACTACCGCCGCACACGAACGTACCTGTAGCAATAAATAAAGTATGTTTTATCACTGACTAGCTTAACCCGCCCCCGCTCTGGCCACCCGGCTCCGCACGGGTGCAATCGCTATTATAAATTATGCATGTTGTATAAATATAAACCTTCCTCTTGAATATCTCTATCTATTAAAAAAAACCGCATCAAAATCTGTTGCGTAGTTTTAAAGATCTAAGCATACATATATAGGGACAGACAGACAGCGGGTGGTGACTTTGATTTATACCATGTGAAACCGGCATGTCCTAGAACCAAAAATTGGAAGACATGTGACATCTACCAACCCGCACTGGGCCCTCGCGACTCGTCTTGGATTATGGACCACTACCTCTCACAGAGAGGAGGCCTGTGTCCCAGCAGTGAGAACACTATAGGCTGATGATGATGAATATCTGTAATGTTATCGCTGTCTGTGCGCATAAATCTTTCAACCCATCCTACGGTTTGTACTTATTGTTATTGTGTTTCGGTTTTTAGAGTTCCTTATTCAAGAGGAAGGTTTACATTGTTTATATGATGCTTATTAGCATGCGTACGAGGTCGAGGCAGTCGCTATTTGACTGTAAATATTTTTATAACACATTTGCTCGTAAAAGGTCTCTTACTGCACCTATTTAAGTATCGTAATGTATCTCTAGTGCGTAATGGTAAAGTAAAACGCACGGTTTATCAAGATGAAGTCTAAAACGAACGGTACTTTATTAAATCTTAGCAAAGAGTTTTTATGTCAGAAAAGTCGTCAACGTTTTATGAATAAAATTAACTTTGGGAGATGAAATATAATAAATAAACATTTTATTCTTTAATTTAATTAATTTTGACAATTAATTACAACCATTTATTTGTAATAAAAACACAAAAGTATGAATTTACTTTATTAGTAATACTGGCGGTTTTTATGCCGTGGCCTTAAACAAAAGACGCTGATGCGCGCATCGCTAATTTGTGAAAAAGTAAATATTATTCCGCGTGCTTTTTCTTTTTGCTGTAAGTAATTATTTTATTTATTTACTCACAAATGTGTTATAAAACGTCGTATGACATACCTACGTGCGGTTTGATAATTACAGCCTCTGCTTTCTTATAGCACTCACCTTACGGCTCGTGCTAGCAATATCGCCTCAGCTGTAATTATCAACTTACCGCACTGACTTATATCATAATGTACCTACTATTATTTACATTAAGTATAAAGATGTGACTCAGGTCACATACTGAGCATGGTAGGACATAGGCCGACCCTACCCACCAACTACTAAACGTCTTAGCATGTCATCGAGAGAATGTGGTGTTAAAAGATAATAGGTAACAAAAAATAATTACAGCGCGAGCCGTATACATATGCGACAAATTTTAATATTTCCGTGCCCCCTACTTCCCGCGCCCGTGTCGTATTTTTGCGACAAAGAATATTCACGATTTTTGTTTGATTTTATTGCAGAAAGAATAATTCTCATTGTACACCATGATATTATTTTACAAGAAAGAGAGGAGCTTTGATTTCACCGATTAGTAGCCGCGCGCTAGGGGCACGGCAATTGATATTTAGCCAAGCTCCTAAAAGGTTAATAATAATGTTATTCTGGAACTGTATTTATTGTATAACTTACCTCGCAAGACGCATCGTGATGAACATGGTGACGAAAGAAGGAGAAGGAGTGTTAAAGAATTATTAGTATCAACAAATTGTTTTAATAGCAAATAACGAAGAAGTTAAAAGCATGGTAATTTGACATAAGGGGATTTGAATGACTTCATCAGGCAGCCTGCTCCAAAGCATATCGAAGAAATATAAGGATATCTCCCGGGTTTCCCCATAACCTTCCGCTCTTATCTTTGTGTAATCAGTACTGCGTAGATGGTACTGAGGGTAGCATGAGATCAATTTTACATAAAGAAGGGGTAAGACGTAGACGAGAGGAGGGTAGTGACGGGCTGACTCTTACTCTACTTTCTTAGTCCTTCAACGAAAATACGGCCCCATACAAAATATCTCAAACCTTTTCTTGACTATAACAACACTTAATCTATTTAAACCTAAGTTGTATTCGCTACCGTTTGTGGTTGAGAAAATCCAGTGTGTGTGCGGTAATATTACTGTTCACATCAAAGCGGATTTCGCTTTCCTTTTACCCGCGCGGTAAGCATTTCTACCCACAGCGGAAGCAAGTATCGCCCAGCCGCTATTCTCTATAAGAAATCTCATCGCTGACTCTACGATGTGCTCTTCGACGCGATGGCTGTGGCGATGGTTTTGAGATCGACCAATCGTTTATCGTGATTGGATAGTGTAGGTGTGAGTAGCTGGTGAATGCCAAACTGAAGTCCCAGCGTGGAGTGAGCGTGAGCGCTGCGGCCGCGTCGTCGTCACAAAGCTGTGTTTTAGAGAACCAGGTCGCTCTAGCCGCGGAGCGAAACCCACAGCAGCGAATACTGCTTAGATTTGAATAGGCCTTAACAGAAACTTTATTTATTGTATTTAATTTCTCACCTTTATTGATGGAGGAAACCGTCGAGGTAATCTAAATAGGTAATTTATTAAGGAGAAAAGTTTTGATTTGTATAAACTCAATTTTTTTTTTACCAATTAAACATACCTGCCTAATTATAAACATTACAAGTGATTAATATCCCAACTTACAAATTAATCATAGGTAATCTCACTAATGTAATAAATCCGAAAGTAAGTTTGTTTGTTGCCTCTTCACGCCTCAACCACTGAATCGATCGATATAAAATTTTGCATATAATATAAACACAGAAACAGTTAATCGGACATAGGGTAACTTCCTTCCCACAAAAGTACCTACTGTTCCCTAGGGTAACAAGTAACAACAATAAGTATTTTATTATATTAGATGGCGCCACATGATCTATCCAAATAGATTGTCAAATTCTAAGTTTACGCGAGGTAAGAAGCGAACAAAACCGGAGGTCTATCATTTATAGAACCATATTTATCACTTGTTTTATAAGTTAGTCCTGAGGCCTTACCACGAGCTCTTAACGCGATCCAGTTTAGGCTGTGGGAAAGAGACAGAGCTATAAAAGTCGTCTAGCGCTATCTCTTTTCCACAGCCTAAACTGGATCGCGTTAAGAGCTCGTGGTAAGGCCTCTGGTGGCCTAACATGACGTCTTAACGCCAGAGTAGTTCCAGTGAGGAAACGAGACAGAGCTATTCGAGTGGTCTATCGCCACCTCGTCAAGGCTTCATGGTAGGCCACCTGAATTGATAATCTTTACTCAACGCATGATCATTGTACGGTGACGTCGTATGTAAGTCCTGATGAAAATGTTTAATTGACTTAAGTATGTGACATTACTGTCACGCGACTTATACCTAACCGTCATAAGATGAACGTCTGTCTACCGTAGTAGTTCGCTAAATAACTGTAACTGTTACAAGAACACTTATTATCACAAGAACTCTTATTACGCCTACAACAACTATACGATTATTTTGCTAGTTGGGATTACATAACATGTTTTTTTTTTAATTTGCGCGGCCTTTTTGAATGCTATTTAAACGAAGGAGTGTTAGGAGTGGAGGGTAGTGGTGACAGGCTGACTGCTTGAATGACTGCCGAATGACCACTCGTCTCTTTCAGACGTCTCTTCAGATCTCGACGATAACTCAATTGTTGGATTTGACCCGTAGATCGGTGTTACGGGCCGTGGCACCTCACCAGGCAACGTTCTCCATTGCCCTCAAATCTCTTTCTACATCTAATGTGGATAAAATAAAAAGTGGTATTAAAAACACAAGCAATAAATGTAAGGTCGCATAATTATTATATCAGCACCGTACGCGCCGCACGCGTCGCATTACATCACATCATCAGCACTGCAGCATGTGTTTTGGGGTGCGAGGTTTTTTGTGAAATCTACGTTTTTTTTAATGTTTTGAAAACAGTCACTTTGGTTTTATTTTTTACTTAGTTGAGATCTTACCTCAGAGGAGGAAGGACGCTTCGTTTTGGTGGGGGTTAACGGACTTATAACAATTGTAGGAAGGCGACGGGTGCCTGGAACCGAGGGCGGCTGAGTAACGGCGACATCCGCTGACGACACATTCTGTACCCCTGTTAGCCACGCATCATTGTCTGAGACCTCCATGTCTTCCGATTGGTCCACGCTAGCCGCATCATCAACGGGCCATTCCTGGTACATCTGGTGTTCGGGCAGAGGATCAGTTGGCGTCTGTGGCCGACGCGGCTGAGTGAGCGGATGTTCTGAGCAGCTCGAGTACGTCTCTATGCGTGTTGAAGCCTGGATTTGGTTGGAGTCTGTATTTATAAGTTCCAAACATAAAGGCGGCGGTACGTAAACAATAGTGGATGAGGTGGGGGTGTAAGTGTGCGTGCGGGGCGTGGAGCGGACAGTGCCCGGCTCCTGCTGACTGACACCGGTACGTGAAGCCTGTGATGTCCGAAGCAAATGTGGAAACTGTCTTTGATAAGTCGACGAGGAGAAGTCTAATGGCCTTGTTTCGGACTGGATGGGTAAATCAAACGTAGCTGGCCTCGAGGTGAAGGTTTGCTGATAGTTACGAGGTGCAATGATGGGGGTTAATTGAGGTACGATTCCGGGAATGTACATCATACGTGTAGAGCTGAATCCTGCTGAGGTGCTGGGTTGGCTTGCACACAGTAGAGCAGGACTTTGGGGTCTCATTTGAACTGAATGGGGCGTATAGAGCTGTGGCACTGTTTGTCGCGCTACGGTATAAGGTGTATACGTCATGTGGCCTAGCGTTTGATCCACTAAGGCATGAGGTGTTCCCTGTTGGAGAACAATTTGTCCCGCTGCTGTGTAGGGTGTATATGTGTGGTTCAGCAATTGATGAGTTGTGTGGGATGTATAGAGTTGGCCAGTCGGGATTGGTCGGATGGTCTGGTATTGCTCCGGTTCAGACAATGATGATGTAGATTGGTCTGCAGGTATGATGCCTGGGTATGTCAGTTGTGGGAGGAATGGGTCTGTTTGGGAGGCACTGCTCTTGTTTTCGGACCGCACCGTTCGGGAACTCTGAGTGTTGCGCTACGGAATTAATATAGGCATAATTAAAAGTCTTATTAACTTAAATTTGATCTCATGTTTGTTTATTTTTAAATTTCTATTTCTATTTTTAGTCAAGCATAATTCTAACCTTGTTATTATCTTTGTATAACACTTTTCATTTATTATTTAGTTTAAGTTACCACTTATGTTCGTGAATGTTGGTTCACCTGTTATTGGCAACTGTCTAAAGCCTTTTAATCGCAACTACTCAATTTTTTAATAAAGATTAAAAAATTGAGTAGTTGCGATTAAAAGGCTTTCACACCAACAGCTTCTGATTATTATTAAAGAATAATAATCAGAAGCTGTTGGTGTACCTTTAATATAATAAAAAAAAATAAGTGCATTTTAATAAAGCTGTACATTAACCTCCCAATCAAATATGAACCTCCTTCTTTTTGCAATAACATTGTATGTATTAAAGTTTGACAGATTAGAGTTTGTTGATGTGTGGCGTCTGTACTATTTGTGCTCATACTTTTAATAAAATTTGTCTTTACACTTTTTTGTTCTTGTCTACGTATGAGTGTGATTATACAAATAAAATGACAGTTATTATCTCTTCAAATGAGGTAGGTACTTACTGTTGATAGCTCATAAGGCGAGAAGCGACTTTTGCGTGCTGAGGAAAAAAATGCTGGATTAATATGATTTCCAACAGTTTCTTAAAGCGAAAACACACATACGTGTCGTGGTTTGTCGTGTCCCGCCAGAAGATACATTTAGTATAATGACCCGTCACTACACGACACGCCATTCAAATGTGTCTCTAACATTTTTAATGTATGAAATTGATACGCTTTGGACACATCACGGCACGCCGCGCTATGTAAGTATGTTTGCGCCTTTAATAAGATGCGCCACGACACGACACGACATTCAAATGTGACTTTAGAGGCCACGCTACCGCCCATAACTTGCGTAAGGCCCGACGCTGCGTTAAGCGGATGCCCGCGCGGTTCTATACAAAAGTGCTCCGTCGGAATGTACAACACCGTCTATCAGGCGGAATGCATGGGCATTATACAAGCAGCATATGCGATAGAGGCCAGAGGAGTTACGGACACCCATACGTCGCGGGGACCCGTGCGGGAAACCGCGCGGGCGTCCTTCGCGGGGAGGTGCACCCCGCAACCACGCAACGGGGCCCGCGCGGAGCCACGCGCGGGTCTACGCGCGGTGCCTGCCAGCGGTAACATGCACGGGCTTGTTCAGTCAATAAGGGTGCTTATACACGGTGCATGTAACTGGAGCAAACAGAGAGCAATTTTTTTTTGTATGAAGACTTTCCAAAAATTCCTCCGGTGCTGAAATTTGGAATATGGTGAGAGTAGGTGATACAGATTATAGATGCACAATAATCCAACATTTTTTTAGCCGAGAAGTTCTGTTTTTTTACCAAAACATGAAAATTGCTTATAACTCTCTGCGAAAAATTAATTAGCAAAGAGATTTAAAAGAAACTATATAGTTTAATGTCTTTGTTAATTAGTCTCAAATTCTTTTTGTAGGTATTTGTTTAAATTAGGTAAATAATAGGAAAAAAAAGTATAAGTTAGAATAGGAAAGTATAAACATCCAACAAATGTTCGATTTCAGGGTCACTCCAAATCAACTTTTTACATATCGCGCTTTAACTTGAAATTGAAATAAAAATCTTCAAATTGAACTAGCGACACTGCGTAAATCGGTTTCCGCGACGGGGACCGTCGCATACCCACGGAAACCAGCTGCGTATCCACGCGCGTGTCCCCGCGCGGTACCACGCACGGGGCCACGCGCGGGGCCACGCACGGGGCCACGCGCGGGACCACGGACGTGGACCCGCGACGGTTGCCCGTCGCGGGCGCCCGTTTAACGCAGCGTCAGGCCTTAAATTCAAGGTAATAATACCTATCTAGTAGTATAATAATATTCCACAACTATCACACAACGCCATCCAGTCCCAAGCTAAGCAGAGCTTGTGTTATGGGTACTAGACAACAGCTGATAAACATACTTATACAGGGTGAAATTTTATTAATGAGCAATATTTTAAACTCGGGCATTACTAACGATACTAATCGTATTACGGAACTCAAAAACGTTATTAATGCAAGTATCTTCGCCGAATATTATTTGATATTTGTTTACTTTTCGTTCCACGCGCGGTGTACTTACTGCGCTTTAAAATTTTGATACTTTAGGACTTTTGGGGTTTATGATTTATTTTTTATTACTTTTACGTGTTTACTTGCAATAATAAGCCTTTGCAGTGTGACAAACATTTTTAAAGGTATCCATAATTATATAGTAATATTTTTGATTAGCGATTTATTAGCCGTAATGCAATCAGCATCGTGAGTAGAGCCTTAGAATAAAATATTGCCCATGATTTCGATTCCACCCTTTATATTTCTACATTTTATAGATAAATTACACCCAGACACAGAACAAATGATCGTGCTCATCACACAAACATTTTTCCTGGGTGGGAATCGAACCCACGACCTCCGGCATAGCAGTCAGGGTCACTAACCACTAGACCAACAGGCCTGTCAAAAGGTAGGTAGGTACAGTCACGAGCAATAATATATATACATTGGTCACATTTTCTAAAATATCTTAACTTGTTGTTGTACTTTTCCAAAAATATGTGTATAACATGGTTTTCCAAATAACCTAACCATCAAACTGTGTCAAAACTGGGTAACCATTGCTGTCACAATAATATAAACGAAACAATATCAGTAAAAAGTTTACAAGGAATGAATCACGAGCGTAGCGAGTGATTTTAAGTTGAATCCTGAGTGTGGCGAGAGATTCAAAGGCACGAGATGCAAAAAACTTTGCTCTCGTGTAACACACATAACTTTTCACTTCAGCAGCGAGAACACTTTAGGAGATAAAATAATAAACAGGAATAGATTGAAATAACTTTTTTTTAAAGTAGCTTTCAACAACGAGTAAATACTCTACTAAAAAATAAGATAGCAACACCGTCTCCGAAAAACTGCTTGCGCCCTTTGTAAGTCTCCATTCATTGAAGACATGGTGGTTTCTCGCGAGACTTCTGAGGTAGAAAATTTAATTCTGCATTATTAACTTGTTGTTTTAACTCTTCCGGTGTTAAAATAAGTACTGTTCTCGTCGCGCGTCGCTAGTTTTACTCATATTTTTATACTAGCTGTGCCCGCGACTTCGTTCGCGTGGATGTCGGAATTTAACAATGTATTTTTTAGTGCGAAGCGCTTAATTCTCGCCACTTTTTTTATAAATCATATCGTTTTCATATAATCCCTGTATTTATAATTTATTTTTCAAGAATATTTGAGGTGATTATAATAAACGCCCTCTGTCGTTCAGATTCAGAAGAATTGCTACTGGATTAGAGCACCCATTCTATCTCATTCCATCTCATTCCATCCCACTCCATCCCACTCCATCCCCCTCCAACCCACTCCATCCTACTCCATCCCACTCCACCCCACTCCATCCCAATCCATCCGACTCCATCCCATTCCATCCCACTCAGTCCCACTCCATTCGACTCCATCCCACTCCATCCCACTCATTCCCACTCCATCCCACGCAATCCCACTCCATCCCACTCCAGCCCATTTCATCCTACTCCATCCCACTACATCCCATTCCATCCTAATCCATCCCACTCCATCCCACTGCATCCCACTACAACCCACTCCATCCCACTCAATCCTTCTCCATCCCACTCCAGCCCATTTCATCCTACTTCATCCCACTACATCCCACTCCATCCTAATCCATCCCACTCCATCCCACACCATCCCACTCCATCCCACTCCATCCCACTCCATCCCACTGCATCCCACTCCATCTCACTCCATCCCACTCGGTCTCACTCCAATCCATCCCACTCCATCACACTCAGTCCCACTCCATCCCACTCCAACCCACTCCATCCCACTCCAACCCACTCCATCCCACTACATCCCACTCCATCCCACTCCATCCCGCTCCATCCCACTCCATCTCACTCCATCCCACTCAGTCCCACTCCATCCTAATCTCTTAATAATTCTCGCCACTTTCTTTATAAATCATATCGTTTTCATATAATCCCTGTATTTATAATTTATTTTTCAAGAATATTTGAGGTGATTATAATAAACGCCCTCTGTCGTTCAGATTCAGAAGAATTGCTATTGGATTAGAGCACCCATTCTATCTCATTCCATCCCACTCCATCCCACTCCATCCCCCTCCAACCCACTCCATCCTACTCCATCCCACTCCACCCCACTCCATCCCACTCCATCCGACTCCATCCGACTCCATCCGACTCCATCCCATTCCATCCCACTCAGTCCCACTCCATTCGACTCCATCCCACTCCATCCCACTCAATCCCACTCCATCTCACTCAATCCCACTCCATCCCACTCCAGCCCATTTCATCCTACTCCATCCCACTACATCCCACTCCATCCTAATCCATCCCACTCCATCCCACTCCATCCCACTGCATCCCACTCCATCTCACTCCATCCCACTCAGTCCCACTCCATCCTAATCCATCCCACTCAGTCCCACTCCATCCCACGACATCCCACTCCAACCCACTCCATCCCACTCCATCCCACTCCAACCCACTCCATCCCACTACAACCCATTCCATCCCACTCAATCCCACTCCATCCCACTCCAGCCCATTTCATCCTACTTCATCCCACTACATCCCACTCCATCCTAATCCATCCCACTCCATCCCACTCCATCCCACTCCATCCCACTGCGTCCCACTCCATCTCACTCCATCCCACTCCATCCCACTCAGTCTCACTCCATCCTAATCCATCCCACTCCATCACACTCAGTCCCACTCCATCCCACTACATCCCACTCCAACCCACTCCATCCCACTCCAACCCACTCCATCCCACTCCAACCCACTACATCCCACTACATCCCACTCCATCCCACTCCATCCCGCTCCATCCCACTCCATCCCAGTCCATCCCAGTCCATCCCACTTCATCCCACTCCATCTCACTACATCGCACTCCATTCTAATCCATCCCACTCCATCCCACTCCATCCGATTCTATCCCACTCCATCCTACTCCATCCCACTCCATCCCACTCATTCCCATTCTAGTGTGAGTCTAATAAAAACCTTTTCTTTCTTTCCATTCCATCCTAAACCATCCCATTCTATTCCATTACACTCTACTCTACTCTACTCCACTCCAAACCACTCCACTCCAGTCCACACCATATTTGAAAAGGTATGTAGTTTTTCTATTCCAAGCTAGATCGCGCTCGGGCACGCCGCAATTGTGGCGGTAAGACCCCTCTTTGAGGAGTGGCTGGAGAGAAGTCATGGCGTCCTGACCTACCGCTTGACGCAGGTCCTCACCGGACACGGAAGTTTCGGGAGGTACCTGTGTCTGATGCGAAAGGAGGAGACGCCTGGGTGTCACCACTGCGAAGATCGCCCGGAGGACACGGTGGAGCATACGGTGCAAGACTGCCCAGCTTGGGCGGAGCACCGACGTGTCCTCACGGCTGCGATAGGCGGAGACCTCTCGCGCCCGGCATTGGTTGCGGCCATGCTGCGGGGCGAGACGGAGTGGGAAGCGGTCAGCTCCTTCTGCGAGGCAGTAATGCTCGTAAAGGAGGAGGCAGGCCGCGAGCGAGAGAGGACAGCGTCCTCCCTCCGCCCCAGCCGCAGTGGTAGGCGCCCACGGCGACGGACGTCGCTAGATGATCTCCGGCCACCGTAGGCGCGGGCATGCGGGCAGCGAGTAAAGGGCAACTCGCTGCCCGACCAAGGACCATGCCCGGGTCGACGGCGCGTTGTGTCCCACGCGCGCCTCAAAGAGCGTCAGCATAATGACGGGGCCCCCCTCTCAGAGGGCCAAAGCCTGCCGGGGTCGCGGGATTATTCCCTTACCGTAACCCCGGAACCTAACAGGCTATGAAGGACACCGTGGATTTTAGTCAGTAGAAGTCTGACAGTCCCTCCCGCCCTGCCCGGGGTTGGAGGACTCATTTGATGATTTTACCACGCTAAAAAAAAA
The DNA here is from genome assembly GCA_954870645.1 of Agrotis clavis. NCBI lineage: Eukaryota > Metazoa > Arthropoda > Insecta > Lepidoptera > Noctuidae > Agrotis > Agrotis clavis. The sequence goes on along the minus strand of OX940917.1, from coordinate 26,688,122 downwards.
AAAAAAAAAAAAAAGCTAGATCGCGCTACTGAACTGCGTCTCGGTGTAAACTGACCGTAATTTTACTTCTGGGTCTGGAACACTTTAAATTCAAATATCTTTTGATAGACTTAACCGATTGCAATGAAACAAAAACTAAATTAGTCCTCAAGTTACGCTCGATCGTTGTGTATAAAGGTTATCTACATTGCCTTCGTACATTTTACGTGATGGAGCCACAAATAAACAGACAAACCGACAAACAGACAAACAGACAAAAATTCTAAAAATGCTGGAAATGGGTTCTGTCGGTTGTCCTTAAACACCCTAGCTATTTTTTTTGGATTTTATTTTGATGTACAAAAACGATTTTTCTACAGTTTTATTATATGTATAGATTTTTTATGTTATTCAACTCTTTACGCCAGCCATGAAATTTTATTCCCGCTCTTTTTAAATTAAGGCGTGTTCGGAAATAGCACCCATGATACTCGTATTTTATTATTCAAAATATTTACGTAACATTATTGAAACTAGAAATAAATAAATATACAGTAAATGCTTATTTTCATTTAAATACAACAATAAGTTAAAAATTCAATAAATTACATTATAGTACATTATGATATAAGTGCGGTAAGTTGATAATTACAGCTGAGGCGATATTGCTAGCACGAGCCGTAAGGTGAGTGCTATAAGAAAGCAGAGGCTGTAATTATCAAACCGCACGTATGTCATACGACGTTTAATAACACATTTGTGAGTAAATAAATAAAATGATTACAGCAAAAAGAAAAAGCACGCGGAATAATTTTTACTTTTTCACAAATTAGTGATGCGCGCATCAGCGTGTTTTGTTTAAGGCAACGGCACAAAAACAGCCAGTATTACTAATTAAGTAAATTCACACTTTTGTGTTTTTATTACAAACAAATGGTTGTAATTTATTGTCAAAATTAATTAAATTAAAGAATAAAATGTTTATTTATTATATTTCATCTCCCAAAGTTAATTTTATTCATAAAACGTTGACGACTTTTCTGACATAAAAACTCTTTGCTAAGATTTAAAAAAGTACCGTTCGTTTTAGACGGAGGATCTTGATAAACCGTGCGTTTTACTTTACCATTACGCACTAGTGCGTAATAAGATACATTACGATACTGAAATAGGTGCAGTAAGAGACCTTTTACGAGCAAATGTGTTATAATAGTACATTATGATATAAGTGCGGTAAGTTGATCATTACAGCCGAGGCGATATTGGTAGGACGAGCCGTAAGGCGAGTGCTATAAGAAAGCAGAGGCTGTAATTATCAAACCGCACGTATGTCATACGACGTTTTATAACAAATTTGTGAGTAAATAAATAAAATCATTACATCGAAAAGGAAAAGCAAGCGGAATAATTTTTACTTTTTCACATCTTTTGTTTATGGCAAAGGCACAAAAAACAGCCAGTATTACTAATAAAGTAAATAAATTCTTTTGTGGTTTTATTACAGATAAATGGTTGTAATTAATTGTCAAAATTAATTAAATTAAAGAATAAAATGTTTATTTATTATATTTCATCTCCCAAATTTAATTTTAATAATAAAATGTTGACCGCTTTTCTGACATAAAAACTCTTTGCTAAGATTTAAAAAAGTACCGTTCGTTTTAGACGGAGCATCTTGATAGACCGTGCGTTTTACTTTACCATTACCGCACTAGTGCGTTTTACTTTACCATTACGCACTAGTGCGTAATAAGATACATTACGATACTGAAATAGGTGCAGTAAGAGACCTTTTGCGAGCAAATGTGTTATAAAAAGACATTATTATCTTTTTGCAAAATTTCTTTAGTTATTGCAATTTTCCGAACGTGTTTGTCTTTGAGACCGAATTCAAAATCGGAACTTCGAAAGGGCTGGTCTTTGTCCCTCTCTCTTTCTATTGACGGGAAAGAGATAGGGTGTAAATGTTTCGAATTGTATGATTAACTCAAGGCTCAAAACAAAAATTAAAAAGTTACTTTGTCTCACTCAGTGAGCAAAATCGCATTTTGCTCACTGATTTCAGGCAGCAAAATCGCATTTTGCTCACTGATTTCAAGCAGCAAAACCTACATGTTTGAGCTACTGAAGTGAAAACAATATTTTTTTTTTAATTTCAAACAATTTAGGCTCGGTAGAAGTAAAGTAACATAGAGAAATAGCATTTACATAAAAATCTGCCGTATATCATTACTTCCCAGAATTTGACCCTTATTAGCAACACTATCGAATGGTGCAATAATACAGGGTGTAATTTTTTTTCCAAAGTCAGCGGGTTCGATTCCTGGCCAGGGTTATTGATTTTTCTAAATTCCAATAATGCAGTTTTAGTTTTCGTCAAAATCGGCCTCGAGACTCCTTTCTGCGTTTTTTGATATTTCTCATAGTTTCGGATATAGCCATCCACGCCCAGTTGAAAAATTCATTCTGTATTCCTACTTACTGCTGGCACGCGCGCGTTGTGAATGCGGTGTTGGGCAAGCCAGCTCGCTGGCCAGGGTCAAGTCTCCGCCGAGTTGGTGTCGACCCGGTTGCTTCCCTGCATAAACAGAACATGCTATGTATTAGAAATAGGAAACGATAAACAAAGTTTAAAAATATTATCTAGACTAGATATATTTAGCTTATATTATATTATTTAGCTTATATTTAGCTTCTAACTAAATCATTTAGACGCCTATTGGCGTCTAAATGATTTAGTTAGAAGCTGTTAAGCAAAAGTAGGTATGCTTACCTACTATAATGAACTTAACCATTCAGAAGCCTAAAGAATTTGTACGCCAAACGGCATTTCATAGGTACAAACTATCAAAACCTTAATTTTCAAAATGACTGAACTGTTTTTAATGACACTTCAATGCATCAGCAGGACAGATTAGGTCTTAACAGTTATCATTATCAGAGAGCATTATTGAAGGTCTTAATTATGAGTATCTTGTTTATGTATGTAAAATTTAATTTAAATATGTTCAGTAATTTCGAAAAGTAAATATCGATAAAGTGCTTAAAGGCAACGGCTAGATTTGCGATAATGCATCTCGATTCGTCCTACTTCTATTACGTCGATATTATTGCAGCAGTGTGTAACTAATAACAATAAAAATGATGTACTAAAAAACAGTGCCGGATCTAGGCGGGGCACGTGCCCGGGCGCCATCTTTTGGGGGCGCTAAAATGCTTGAAAATAAAACTGATAGCATCTAGTACGCGTTGTTCCGGTTGTTGTAACATTGTTTTTCGAACAAATCCTAAATTAATTTATGGAAGTGTGTATAGTGTACGGTGTACGTACAAACAAAATAATTTGCTATCTCCCTAAAAACTAGGGGCTACATGAGTTCAACGAGACAGTAGCTAGGGTGAGCAGGATGCATTTCCAGAAGGCGGGAAATGGTTTTAAGAAATAATGTAAGGCTGGAGAGGGGACACCACTAAGTTTTGCCCCGTTTCGAAAAAATCTTAGATCCGGGACTGCTAAAAACAGATATCGAATTCGGTAATAAAGCGGCTGTGTGTAGCCTTTTGTCGTGCCCGAGGAACTTTAGACATGGCTGAGATTTGAGAGTCGTCGACGGTCTGATAGTGCAGACTTCAGTTCCAAGAGGTCCTTAACAGTAAATGCAGAAGCTACTGTGACAGTTACGTTGATAATGACAAAAGCAAAGACGGGTTTTTTCCATATGTTAAACACTATAATCATGGTATAAAACAGAAAAGCTAAAAGTAAAACCTTTCAACAAAAAAATAAAACGACGAAAGATCGAACTGAAAAGCATAAAATTTTTGAGGCGGCGCCAAAGAAACAATCAGCGAAGATCAACTTAGCTCAATTCTTCGCTTCAAAATAATCAATAATTAACATGTTGGTTTGCGTTTATTGCCCGTGGTCCACCCGCTTGGTTCAGCTAGGTGTACGGTGTACCAGTGGGAAATTATTTTTGCCCGTGGTTCAACCACAGTATAAATATCTACAGTAGTGGCTCTCGGCCGCATGATAGAAATAAATACCTACAGCCGCGCGGTACGTAAACATGCGATAGGGCTGTCCGACGCCCGTCTCCAGCATTTTAATTACATTTGCCTACTTTCTGTTTCTATTTAGTGTTGTGATTGTAAATATACTTTTCTTATATTTAAGTAAACAAATAAAATACTTTGTATATTGAAAAGGAAGTGTTCAATAAAAATGCGTGTTGTTTTTTATTAATAGATTTAATTTAAAAACTAATGTTTGTTTGAAAAACAAATTGTGCTTATAAATTTGCGACCGAAAAATATTTGCGCCTTGACTAACTCGTACGAAATGCTTTATTATTGAATTTTAAAGTACAATAAACTCGCATTCTAATAAAAAGCTTCTCGCATTCTAATAAAAAGCTTTCTTCTTTTTAAAATTAAATTCAGCGACTCAGTTTAAGTTAGTTCGCATAAGTATTTTGATGGGCAACTACGGAACCCTACACTGTGCGTGGCCCGACACGCACTTGGCCGGTTTTTCTAGTATTATTCATACACAAAACACAGATAATAAACAAATATTACTGTAGCGCCGTTACGTAAAACGCACCCGTGACGATATAACAAGGGTCTGATTACGTCGTCGTGTGGATTCGCGTCAACCGCTCCTTCATGCCTGTAGCACACCTCCGCTGCGAAACAACAACTGCGAAACCGCTGCGCGAGTTTCGCTATACAACGGTACTTCACTTACGCGAAACTATTAGCGAAACCTAAAACTAGAACAGTTGAGAAATAACAATCGGAATAAAATGTCGTCGCTTTCGGAGTCAGAAGAGGAACTAATCTTACTTTGGTCAACAAATTTAAAGAAGCGTAGTACCTGGGTGCATGATATTAATAAAAAAATAAAGAAGTTGGAAGAAAATAGATTATGTAAAGAGTTACAGTCACATGAAAACCGTTTTTATTCTTACTTCAGTCAGGGTGATTTAGTAAGTACAAAACTGGTCTATTTCTCACTGCTTGTATAAGTTTTTCCGTAAATTCCAAATCCATCTTTCCTATTTCGCTCTCATAAATAGTCGATTGCTACAGACGCGTCCGAGTCACACGCGGAACCGCTCCAAAATAGCGGTCAACGGGCGGAGATGTAGACGGCGCCTGAGCAAATGAGCGAAATCGTGTTAGAAAGAGACAACATCATAGTCAGTTTTGTACGTTAGAGCAGGGAATTTCGCTCCTGTTTCGCCGCCAAAGAACTCATAACTCACAGCGAAACTATTGCGGTTTCGCCCTTTGAGTTTCGCAGCGGAGCTGTGCTATAGGCATCAAGGTCAGTGCGCCGCTCGCGCTACCTCGTACAGCGCATCGCTCGCGCAGGCAGTCGGCCTAATGCAACCGAGTGCGCACACTCAAATACGGAGCGTACTATGTACTCTTACGTTCCAAGATTCATGACTGTGTTAAAGTTTATGTAGTACACTGAATATACGTTGATTGTACACCGTACCGTAGGTAAATGAAGCTCACTGCTTCATTTCCGTGCCCGCCGACAATCCCACCGCGCCGTTACACCATGACTTTACTTTGAATAATACAAACTAACAAAACACACATGCACTGGAGTTTTAACACAAGAGTAAGTACCTACCGTATCATGATTCATTCAGAACCGCCTATTATTAACCTACTATTTAACTTGCCTCAGTAACTTTCCTTTACTTTATTCATTTTACTGTATTTATTAACCCAAATACCCTTTTTTTCGTGAGATAAAGGAAAATACATAACCATTAAAAAGTCACACATTATGTACCTACCTACTAGCACGGCTACTAGCTACTAGTAAGTAAAATTATTTTATAGTTAGTACTCACCTTTCAGAGGTTGCAGGTAATTAAAAAAAAACTTATGTCTGGATGCGTTATTGTTGACGTTAAACACCCAAACACAGCACAATATTTTCTACTTGTCATATTTGCTAAAAAAAAACAACGCACCGTCCGTTCATCACTACGGTACGGCCTCAGATCAAAAAAACAGGCAGATAGAACGTGCGCGAACAACAACGTGGTGCCAGTCGTTATTTATGTGTGCGCGGCAGATAAGTGGCGCCGTGTACGGACACGTGCATCTGTGTGCGTTTACGGTTGCCAGATATTGAGAAATACTCCCATATTTTTGTTCAGTTAAATTGTTCCCAAATATTGTACTAATATTTTTTTTCAATTAGAAACGCGATTTTGCTTTATGGTTATACCCAGAGAGCATAAGCATGTAGTATTTATTATTTAACAGAATAATAATAAGGAATAAAAGTTAATATGCGTAATTACTTAGTACCTATTAATTAATTTATATCAGATCAGATAACACTTAATAACGCTTTTTGGTAATTTGTTTAATAAACTATTTAAGCATAGGTTTTCTTAGTTTAAAAAGATAAAGAATTTGTTATAACAATCAACATATTTATTAAAATAATAATAATTTTACACACCATCACATTTTTATTAAAATCATAATTATTTTACACACAATCATGCTTTAGTTCTGCACCAATTATATTGTGCAAACAAACATCTAAGTACTATTAATGTTTAAAATTGGAAACGCGATTTTGCTTTTTTTTGCAAAATCAAAACGATTTATCGGCCAATTGAAAAGGCCCTACCAGCACTACTAACGATACTGATTGCATTGCAACTAATAATTCGAAAATGAAAAATATCACTAATGAAAGTATGGAAACCTCTATAATGTCACATGGCAAAGCCTAATTGTTGCAATTAAATACTAAAAGTAATAATAAAATACTTCATAAACCCCAATAAGTCTTGAAATATAAAAATTTTGAAGCGCAGTACACCACACGCGGAACGAAAAGTAAACGACTAAAATAATAAAAAAAATCCAGCGGCGCGAGGGCGGCACATCCTTACAAGTACCGAATAGCTCAAAGGCATGCTCTCCGTCCCACTTTCTCACGCAAAAATACAAATACAGCCCCGCGCGCGGGGGCCCCTCCCGAGACCCGAAGTCTTTACGACCCGGACGGATCTAACTAGTGACCTTGTGTCATTACGACCATAGACCATACAACATTATTTTTAGGACCTATATGCGAAACCTGAATATAGTTTGTTCAGAATCAATAACTGAATCGATTCCAATAATTTTTACACCATGTTATATTTTGTCCCAAAATTATTTAAAAAGTTAAGACTAATGTTGTATAGGTACTATAGATTACGACTGTGCAGTTGTTTTGACGAATTTGATCGATATTTTTATGCACAGTACACATTCCCCTAATTCAGGGTAATTTACCCGTCATAAACTAGCAACACAGACGATTTACTGTTAAGGTTTTGTGTTTCAAGTGAGCCGAAAATATTTTATGGAAAATAAATACCAAAACAATAAAAATAACAAGAGTTACCTGTGGAAAGATATTCCATCTTGTTTTCTTTGTTTTTGTGAACAACTTTTGCAGTGTTTATACACACAAGACGGCATGTTTTGACATAAAATGGCAAATTACTAGTGACGTGTGAGCGAGACGATGCGTAGCTTGGTACTGTCGCGAGTTTGTAGTAACTTTTGATTTTGTATTAACTTTGGTGGACCCACTCGCGTGTTCTGAGCGCTCTATCTGCCTGTTTCTTTGATCTGAGGGTACGGCCGTGACTGTCTGCGCCTCGAGCGCGCCCCGACATCGAGGCGCGTAGGTATAGCTCGCGTTTCGTCCGTTTCTAGGGAGTCCCAATACTGTACATATTATTACCGTGGTTCAACTGATTGTACATTTGTTTTTATCGTAGTATTACGAAAGAAAAATAGTGACATGTTTGGCGCCACCTCAATATTTATTTTATGCTTTTCAGTTCGATCTTTCGTCGGTTTAATTTTTTGTTAAAAAGTTTTTATTTAAACAAAGCAGTCATGCTAGCGAAGGAGGAGGTGGGAGGCGCGAGGGAGAGGACAGCATGCACCTCACGACCCAGCCGCAGTGGTAGACGCCCACGGCGACGGACGTCGCAGAACGATCTCCGGCCAACAGGCGCGGGCATGCGGGCAGCGAGTAATGGGCGACTCGCTGTGTGATCATGGACCATGCCCGGGTCGACGGCGCGTTGTGTTCCGCGCGCGCCTCACGGAGTGTCAGCACAATAACGGGGCCCCCCTTTGAGGGCCAAAGCCTGCCGCGGTCGTGGGACTTATGAGTTACCGTGACCCCGGAACGTAAAGGGCTTCTGAAGGACACCGAGGAAGTGGGAGGACTCATTTGACGATTTTATGATCATATAAAAAAAGCATAAATAAAAAAAATATGTATCGGTATCCTCCAACAGCGCTTCGCACTAAAAAATACATTGTTAAGTTCCGACATCCACGCGAACGAAGTCGCGGGCACAGCTAGAGCCTTGAGAACCGATGACTACAAAAATATCTACCTACATTTTGCACCTAGATGATATGAGTCACGTTTCATCCGAACGAAGCCGGGTTTTCATCTAGTTTAAAATATTCTGCAAAACAAAAATTTCATGCTCACCTTTACCAGACAGAGAGAGAGCACTCATCAATATATCCTCACTGTCTTCTGTCAAGGTTTTACTACTTTCCCGAGTGCGTGAGTTCTCTTCCCGTGCCTGTCTCGACGTGGACGCCACGCTTGTTTGGGAGCGTGTGGTTTCCTCCCCTGTTGAGGTGCTTGCCATTGCTTGACCCCACGTGGACGCCACGCTTGTTTGGGAGCGTGTGGTTTCCTCCCCTGTCGAGGTGCTTGCCCGTGCTTGTCCCCACGTGAACTCCGTGCTTGTTTGGGAGCGTGTGGTTTCCTCCCCTGTTGAGGTACTTGCCCGTGCTTGACCCCACGTGGACGCCACGCTTGTTTGGGAGCGTGTGGTTTCTTCCTCTGTTGAGGTGCTTGCCCGTGCTTGACCCCACGTGGACGTCACGCTTGTTTGGGAGCGTGTGGTTTCTTCCCCTGTTGAGGTGCTTGCCCGTGCCTGTCCCCACGTGGACTCCGTGCTTGCTTGAGGGCGTGCTACCATCTTTCTCGCCTCTTTCTGCGAGGTCTCTGTGTTTGGGTAGGCGATTGATGCCCCCACACGTGTCTGTGCCCTTGAGATCCTCCTTCTCTGGGCGCGTAAGGTGGCTGGTTCTTTTGATGTACTCTCGCTGGCCTGTGCCCATGATGGACTGGCACGCACAATAATGTCAATAGGGGCGCGTGGCTGTGGTTTTATATTAGCTCTTGGGACGTCAAAATCACTCAACAGCTCCTCTTTTATCATTCGAATGAGTGAAGGATCCATTAAAGGATTGGCTTCGGTTTCTGTTAGCTCATCTTTCTTTTGCCAAAAAACCAGCTCGTTCAAAATTTCATCATCGTCATCCGAGGCATATGCAAGCTGGCTTGAAACCCTTGTTTCACTCTGTTTGTTTTCGCCTGCATCTAGTTGTGCAATGTCATCCTCACCTCGTCTTACCACGTGCTCAATTGTAGTGAGATCTATCGTTTCCTGCGTGACTATGTGAGGATTCTCTCCTTCTACGTAAACGTCTTTAAAACTTTGAGTATCCACATGATAGATAGTCTTCTTCTCTGCTATTTTTTCCTTGGAGCTATTGCTAGTTCTCTTTCTGTTATCACTAGTGCTCTCTGTGACACTTGAGCTTGGTTTTCTGTGATCTTCTCCTACTCTAGGGAATATCAGAAGAGAATCTCTCTCTTGGTCATTATCAATAGGTGCATCCTCTACTATTTCCATTGGCGCATCACCTGAAGAACTGCTACCTAAACGACACAAATATAAAAATAAGAAAGATAAAATAATAACAATACAATTAATGGCCTTGAATAGCTGGTTCGTTTTACTTCCACATTACGATCAGATGCAACAATGCACACCCATGTGAGGACTTTTATTTAGTTACTAGTGTTTGCCCGCGGCTTCGCTTGCGTTAATTTAGAATTTGAGAAACAATACGGATCGTGTAAGTGGCACCATCTGGAATATGAACGTAATTGTTTTTTTTTTCTCGGCAACAGATCTCTTCTATTTTTCGGGATGAAAGATACCCTATATCCGTGCCTATACTCCTGACAACGTACGTAATTGCAAAATTTTGGGACGATCGATTCTGTAGGTAGTTTGCGTGAAAAGGTAAAAAACAAACATGCCTACTTGCATTTATAATATTGGTTTAGTTTAGATCAATAATGTTATACTTATGTACCTACATATTTTGACTCGTCCTTGTTTGATCGACATTAATTTCAAAGAAAGACTATCATATTTTGGTCGATTTACAGTCTCGCTGCAATTTGTTAAATTAAAGAAATTGAACGTACAATAGCATTGCTCTTCCCCCTTCAGCATACTGCGTGATACCTAAAAATAGCTTATTATTTAACTCGATGAGTAAAACTTGTTGTCGTTTTTAAAACAGAATGTATGCACTGGTTTGAGCACTAATTCAAAACATAAATAAACACAAAATAATAGAAAGATTTGTTTGTTTTCGAATGTTTTAAATTCCTACTTCTCGAAACAATAAATTACGGTTTATAATATCTTACTTACCTACCTACAATTTAAATCAGCGCAGATTTATCCCAGAAAACTACTGAAAATATTAGAAAAAAATAAAATTGCAAAAAATATTGAAATAAACGTTTGCATAAAATTATTTTTGATTATTTGTAACTCTCACAGGATAAATAAAAACAAAAAAAAAAAACAACCACAAAAAGTGAAAAAGAATAATGCAAGATTTGATCCCGAGACCCATTGCACGAAAGTCAAGCAGGTTACCAACCAGACTGGCTGGTTCGCTGACAGTAGTAACATCATTTGTACAAATAGCGGTTCTTAGACAAATGTCAACAATGACTGATTAAATTCGTAGTTTATCAAATAGTCGCAATTCTCGGAAACTTGAGGCAATTGTGTCATTATTTTTTATTGGGATTCTAGAAATGTTATTTAGGATTACGTTTCCAAAGTTCAAATGAACAAAAATAAAAAAATAATAACCACAATAACCGAAAAATGGTACAGTTTGATCAAATTTCTAGGTTTTTCTAAAAATGCCCATAATTTTCAAACTGCATGGGATAGATTTTTTTTCTCGTGATGGTTATGATCAATCCTGTCACCCCGTTTCGGCTTGACGTTGAGTTCTGGGACACCCTGTATATTATAAAAAAGAATTAGCGAAATCAGTCCCGCTGCTTTCGAGATTTGTGCTTAGCAACACATTGGGCGTTTTTCCATTAGCGGAAGTAAAAATGTATGAAAATGTATGGCTCGCTTTTGCACTTACCGGCGCCGGCGCCGGGCCGGCGCCTCGAAGAGCGTCGGCATAATAACGGTTCCCCCTTCTAGAGGGCCAAAGCCTGCCGGGGTCGCGGGACTCATCTCATTACCGTGACCCCGGAACATAAAGGGCTATTGAAAGACACCGTGGATTTTAGTCAGTACGAGTCTGACAGTCCCTCCCTCGCGATCATATGTCATGGCTCACTTCACGATCCTCTGATTCCTGGGTTCTGCTTAGTCTCACCCTTTTCACATCTTGTCTACGCTGCGAAAGGTTTGTTTTTTACTAGAAGGCATTTTCAAAAAAAAAAACGGAACCAAACCAATAAAATTTTGAACCAAATAAAGTCTATGCAGACGAATAACAGTGCGCGGGGTACATTTTTGTCCACCAAATAAATCACATAGAAGCTGTACCTAATAACACACACAAAGGACAAATTAACAGTACCCGTACAAAAAAGTCACTCGAATAGGACTGGACAAAAAAACGGGCGAGTTCTCTAAAAATTGAACTTAGGTGACTAGGCGCAGTGACGCACACAACGAACTGTGTGAAAATATCGAGCCAAAATAAAGATATGGAACCAGTATTATCTTTTTTTTTGTTTTTTTTTTTTTTGTGTTTGTTACGCGGTTACTCCGCCAATAAAATTGTGGACCGATTTTCAAAATTCTTTTTTTGTTCGAAAGGAGATACTTTTGAACTGGTCCCATTGTCACCATATCAGAATCTGATGATTGGATCATGGAGAAATCGAGGGCAACCCTCAAATTTTATTGTCTCAACTAATGTATTCAACATAATTTATGTTATTGAAGACACCCGAATTGCGTAATGTCACCACGTCAAAAAAGATTTATTATTATTATTCGTTTTGACAAATGGGATGCGCAACCCCCACCCACCATCGAAAACATGCGCCCGCGTCCTCTATATCACAACGAGTTACGGCGTAGCCTGAATGTGCTACGGCGTAACCAGAATGTGCTACGGCGTAACCTGAATGTGCTACGAGTACGAACGGAGAGAGGTTTCGTTTAATAGCGAGCTTTTTTTTTTTGATTTTTTTTTTTTATCGTGGTAAAATCATCAAATGAGTTCTCCCATCCAGTACAGGGCGGGAGGGATTGTCAGACTTGTACTGACTAAAATCCACAATGTCCTTCAATAGCCCTTTACGTTCCGTAGTCAAGGTAATTCGGTAGTCCCGCGACCTCGGCGGCCCTATAAAGGCCGCCGTCATTATCTTAGAGGCGCGCGTGGAACACAACGCAAAAGAAAATACTAGTTATAAAACTTTTTCAAAAAAAAATGTAACCGCCTTCATAAACAAGGGAGTCGGTGACTTTTTTTAATTATTTTCATTGTCTTTTTTGCCACCGACTTCCGAAAGAAAAGTTTTGTAGGTTATTTTACCCTTTTTTGTGGTTGTTTTTGAAGGCGGTTATATTTTTTATTGAAAATGTTTTTATTTTTCTCTAAAAAGAGAAAAATTAGTTAAAATATTCAACCACAATTCTTGTCAAATACATCATTTTCTTACATGTGCACTAGAATTTTTTAATCCGTAGCACCGGTAATAACATCGTTAACATCTCTTTCATTCAATCCTTATCTCAAAAACTACTGAGCCGATTTTGATGAAACTTACAGTATTCCCTAAGTTGAACGATAACCTAGTACAACAATAAAAAGAATTACTTAAATCGGACTTGTAGTTTCGGAGATATGCGAACACAATCATAATTTACTAAATCAGTCGATGCCGAGTCCTTACTAGAGGAGTCGTACCTTCCATCATCAGCTCAGCTACATGAGATGATGATTTCCATACGCAAGTATAAATTACTTCATAAGATTTGCGAAAAACTATTGTCTCAAGCTCAACTACTGTATATACGTTGAATATTACGCTTTCGGTGTCCGTGAAATACCGGATTCTTCATGGATTTTATAAATTACGACGCGTAAAATAAACAAAAACTTCTTAATATAATTAACACATTTTTTTTTACTTCTGTAAATGTAAAGAATTCAGTTTCGCAAGTGCATGAGCATATTTTATGTGCATGTCGCAAACAACTTAAATAAAAATTGGCTTGGCTCTAATAAATCTATTTACTAAGAATGAGTTGCTTTATTTATGTATTTTTTCTTTTTGGAATTATGGAATAACAAAGACTTTTTTTTTAATTTCTATTTCATACATCTGTGTAAATTGAGTTTTGTTTGATTTATTTTTTCGTTTTTTAACGTTGTCCCACACTAGGAATTGCTTCCTGTTTCGTGGTGTGTTTTAAAAAATTGTAACTCACATACACAAACACCCAAACCCGGAACAACTACATGACATGCAGATCGTACAAATATTTGTTCCATGCGGGGATCGAACCCGCGACCCGCTGCGCGACAGTCGGTCGCTCGGCCACTGCGCCAACCGTGCCGTCGGGTTATTTCCTAGCTAGTACTTAATTTTCACGACAACTGGTAGCGCATGTAATTATTAACATATTTGCGCCTGGCGAGGTGTAAATCCTATCCACTCTGAAAATTCAATTTTAAAGGTCGAAAGAAAGAGCAGTGGTGGCCCAGTGAGAGCAGTGGTGGCCCAGTGGTATCGGTCCCGACTTACAAATTGTAGGTCGTAGGCTCGAACCCCGCCAGACGCATTACTTTGTGTAATTTATTTCATCACCACTGCTCTCAAAACGGTGAAGGAAAACATCGTGAGAAAACCGGCATGTCCTAGAACCAAAAGTTCGAAGACATGTGACATCTACCAACCCGCACTGGGCCCGCGTGGTGGATTATGGCCCACTCCCTCTCACAGAGAGGAGGCCTGTGTCCCAGCAGTGGGAACATTATAGGCTGATGATGATGATGGTTTCGAATTAATACGAATACTTTGTTTGGGACAAAAAAAATAGCATCTTTAAATACGTCTGGCTTTGTTGAAAACTCACACCCATGTCTGCATTCTTGTGTTTAGGGATAATTGAAGAAGTATTGTGCAAGTTTTCAGCTAGCATCAAGCACTTTCGCAAAAATTCGCTGAGCTCTCCTAATTCCCTCTTGCCACCTTTCTTGGTCCAGTGCGATTGTAGGCCAATCTTTAAAGAATGAGACTAGCATTAGGAAATCATCAATATTTCATAATATTGCTTTTATTTGCACTAAAACAGATGGTAATATTGGTTCATAATTTTTCAGATTAAATGTAATCTTCTGGCTGTACGCTTTGTACCACGCATACCCGTCAATATTACAGTATCAGTTCCCTTCCATAAAAACAATCCAACTAGTCAAGGCCATTTTAATAACATGAATAACAAAAGTTTAACGAATTAAAAGAAAAGACAGCTTTCTTTTAGGAGCTCACTATAAAAAAAGGTTTGTTTATTTCGCCCAAACAGTTAAAAACTCGCTGCCGCAAAACTTCTCCATCATAAGCAAACTGTTGCAGCGCTGCGTAACTATCTTAAGAGTACACATCTGAAAAGTAAGCCTAAAATCTTGAGCAGCAAAAACTTTAACTCTCAAAATGGCATACGTGATAATCAGGCCCTTCTTTTTTAAAGTTAACTTAAAATGTTGCACAAGATTCCAACTTAACTCTTATTTAACTTTATATACAACGAAGAATCAGGAAAAAAACTTACTTTCTGGATCTGCCATCTTCCGTGGTTTTAACTTCTAAGCTCAGGAGTCCTCAGGAGTTAAATCACTCTGAAACAAGTCTCGCGAGGTAAGGTAGTTCTCACTTGTAGACTTGCACAGCTGTTCGATAAGGAACCGTTCAGCGTGTACGGATGGAGGGAACTGAGAAGACGACAGGAAGCATAGAACCTGGGTAAATTCCTGGCGCATGCGCGATTTTAAAGGCGATGGGCGTATCACCACCCACTATCGATACCTCCCATGTAAGTTGTTGTAACTTCAAAATTGTAATTTTACACTAGGGAGTTTTAAAGATAAATACTCGCAGAAAATAGTCACGCTTCAATAAATTCTTTTGAAATTCTGCATACAACATATTTTAAAGTAGTTTCAATTCTTACCTACGATTTTATTTTAAATACTTACCTGTAGTTTTTGAGATTTTGTTCATACAACATTCTAGAGTATAGTGTTACCTCACATAAATGTTGTACAGGATACTTGCAATCATTTACACTGGAAAACAATAGTTGCATTTAACTGTATGTGCTAAATACTATAGTGTTCGTTGATAAAAATTTAATATTTTGTGGCAGCATGTGTTATTAGGTATACGAGATTTAGTTCTTGCCTGTGTGTAAACATTTTGATACGATTATTTTTATGTTTTTTTTTGTAAACACGCGTGAAAGATATTAAGGGGGCATTTTTTAGATTTATTTTGAAAAAACTGAAAAGAAGAGTTATTTTTTCTTCGAATTTTAATTATGTTTTTTATTTAACAAATGTTTTACTACATTTTAGTTATGTTTAATGATTTTAATTGATAAACTATGACGTCGGCTAGTCAGTAAAAAAAAAATAATGGAAAAAGATGAACAAACTTAGGAAATATGGTAAAAAAACTGCAGCACGTCACGCGTCTTTACAAAAAAAAAACTAAAGCCGAGTCACAAATACAAATGTAATTATTAATAATTTTGTACAAATATTCAAAAAACGCCGGGCGGTCACTTATCCCTGGGACACATTGTATATATTTTTTTATGTTGTTGTTGTGCTTTTTTTCCAATTTTTTATAGTGACCTTTTTTGAAAAATCTGGAGGTGATGGAGAAAAACTAAGTACATAATATTCGTAATCAGCGCACCAAGATACCCTAGAATCAGCTATCAAATTCCCGAGAGGAAGTTATGACCCTCATCTTGCAGACCTGTCTGACCACTTTCATGTATAATGTGATTCAACTGGTTGCAAGCTCTCCATGTGGTCACATACGTCAGTTTCGACAGATTCAGTATTTTAAGAGGGTGATTTTGATTTCCCTTTGATCAGGAATCTGTATTCCCGTTGTAACATCGATATATCCATATTTTCTAGTGCCTTATTGACAACTTGGTCACTGAAAGATGTAGTGCTTAAAAATGTAATATTAGCTAATTCATTCATCTCAGATTCATTAAAAGTACCTAACTGGCGATGGAGAATCTGTAGTAAACTAGTAAACTGTAATGGTAAGTATCAATTTAATTATTCTATTGCTAACCAGACCTCAACTCACCCCATGAGGCTAATCAGACATGGAAAAGTTAAAAAAACGATGGTAACCTTTGCTCGGTAATGAAAATCTTAAGCGTTTTAAAACGTATATTGTTGTATGTAACTAAAAAAAATATATTTTAGTAACGTAAAATATACATAGTATGTAAACATCCAATACATAATTTTTAACAGACTTCAAAAAAAGAAGGAGGTTCTCAATTCGTCGGAATCTTTTTTTTTATGTATGTTCCCCGATTTCTCGAAGACGCCTGGACCGATTTGGAAAACTTTCTTTTGTTTGAAAGGGTATCAAGTGGTCCCATGATCATCAAGTCAGGATTTAATGATGGGATCCCAGGGAAATCGAGTGCAACCTTCAAATTTTATAGGCACATAGTACCTACCATTTTCATATATTTTCTAAAGTTGTTCAAGTATTTGCATCTGATAATCATCATCTCAGGTGGATGAGCTGATGATGGAAGGTATAACTCCTCTAGT